>OX371018.1:6825768-9461821 GCA_947308005.1 Yponomeuta malinellus | reverse complement strand
CGCCACACGGTTATATGTATATATGTGTGTTTTATATATATAAAACAAACAAAATCTCGCCACATACAGGGTGTTGCAGAAAGGTTCAGTATCCTCGCAAACCACACTACATTACAGCTTTACAGCATCTAATATTTTATGGCTTTGGCTCGAACTTCGACACATTTTCGCGAGAAACCTTTTCCGACAGTTACATTTTACGTTCTTTATCCCAACATTGGAACTATTTTATAAAATTCTGAGCGGTTATCATCTGCATTACATACGCAGCAACATATCCTATTTTCGGGAACACAAAGGCCTCTAAGCCCTGAACTAGGCGCTCTGTACTTCTGTTTCATCACCTTAAGCCTAAGTGATTTGTGTACGGTTTTGAGAACTATATCGGGGAGCTGCACTCTCGCAGCTTTTTGTCACAGTTACGAAGTCAATGAAACTAAATGGCTCTTTTGATGGCTCCGCGGCAGCTGCTACCTGGTAATGGCATGTTTACGCATACATTTTGGTACTCTTATAATGACCAGTCGATTTATCTATGAAAACTGTAGTGAACGGACAAAATTACAATGCTTTATACATTTGCACACGCTACGAGAAAAGTAATGTAACAAAAGTGGCAAGTGGCAGCCCTGGTCTCCTCCAGGATACATTTAATGTAAAGGTTGACCTGCTGTCGACTGCATATATGGCGTAATAAACCTTCTCTCCAACCTTCCCCCCACATTAGTGACCCGATGTCTCTAATCACCGGCGGCTGCAATTTCCCGGAGCATCCATCACGCTAATTCACTTCCCTCGTCTTACCTTTCCATCAAAGCCTCCCGGTTTTTGCTGGCCTCTTGAGAGACGACACAACTATACAATGCATACAGTCGTATAAAGATGCGAGTCACGCATTTTAAATGTAAAAAATCGCGACTACCCAGTACATCAATAGTCAAATTAATCAACATCGGTAGGTTCAATTCCCAGCGCGGCCATGTATCTATGACTTTGTTTTCTAAGTTATGTATATTTGTGAAGATTTAGTGGCAATACCACTCGCTAACGGTGATGGAAATCATCGTGAGGAAGCCTGAGTTTCTAAGCTACTCACATACCTCAGCGCTTGAAATCGCCAATCCGCGGTGGGCACGCGTGGTGATCAAGCCCTTACTCTCTCCCTGAGATAAGGCCTGTGCCCTACAGTGGGGCGTATATAGGCTGTTTATATGTATATAATCAACATCTTAGCGCGACAAAACGCTTAACTCGCGCATAGTAACCCATGCTGAGCATGGCATCCTTAGCATCCGTGCACTCTGCAGTGGGATTTGGAAATCGTTAGCACTATTTTGAGGGAATGTTCTTTTCATTATGATAAACAGTAATAAATTATTTAACAGGAATGGTTATAATATATTTGCAAATATTCGTGATTTCCTAACTTTGGTTGGAAACGTTGAATACAAATTCAAAGTGGTAGGAAGTCCCAAAGCGTTCAAAATGTTTCTATTATGTTAAACGCTTAAGAGTCTATCGTTTGATATACCTAGGTAAATAAGTAAAAAAAACTGTCGAGTTGGCCGGCGCCAACCTTAAGGCACTGGAACCATAGTTTTTTTTCTATTTTTATTATTTTTATTTTAATATGGTTATGCTTATATAATTTTGGGTAAAAAAAATATTTAGACGCGCCATTTTTTTATAAATTTAAGCGCCTTATTTCTAATTCATGGTTTAAATCTCCTCTTAAAAAACGTCGAATGAATTCAAGGTCATCCTGTATTCAGTTACGTTACGGGTAAAAATGGAACTAATTTGTGGACATACTACGACTATCATCATCATAAGCAGCCTATATACGTCCCACTGTACGGGCACTCTCTGAGAGAAAGCGGGCACAGGCTTTTTCTCAGAGAGAGTACAATTGTGCATACAATTAATATGTCTACGTACAACCAAGAATGTTAAAAAATAAAAATTATATGTGTTAATGTGCCATCGACCGCGCACTTACGCTTGTATCCCGGAGGGGAAAGCTGAGACAAGGTTTGCCACTTGTAACAATCCTAATTAATGCTATTTCGTATCTGGGGCTTATGAGAATATTCGTAATTAATATATAAATAAATTTTTAAATATTTATCTAGCATCTGCTGTTTAAGTTATGTTCATCAATTTATTGTAGAGCACGGAGTCTATACCGAGACAACAATCTTGGCTGATACCATCATGCCAGAGTGGTCAGGGGTGGCACACGACAGAAAAATCAAGGGCCTAATTTTGCGCACCAAATCCTGTCGGAAATCTGACATTTGCGATAATAATTATAGTATGTAATTCGACAGCTAGACGCTTGGAATCGTTCGGGGTTTGTGCGCGTAATATAGGGGCAGGTCCGAGTTGGGGAAGGGCTTTGTCCAGCAGTGGGATGCGTAAAGCAAACTTTATAATACACGCCAATGCGTGACAAACGAAGTCGCAATTTGTATATGTTAAATTTTAGTTTGATTAATAAAAGTTTTCGGTATGTTCATGCCTCAACACCTAAACTAGACAACTGTTCTCCAAATTAATACAAACTTAGTTCGGTATATACAATACACCTATGTGAAACTTCCTCCAAACTATACGATTAGTTTCCCTTATGACTTCATTAGTGCGCCATTGTTGGAGCTCATAATTGATCATCCTAAATAAACTTACCTTCATAGTGCGGCTGGAGCCAAATGTTGTGATATAGAGTTTTTCAACAAACCTATTTTCCTTTCCGTAGAAATAAGCTCGCCCATGTACTCATTTATTAACAGACTTCAATAAAGGAGGTGCCCGATTACACGAAAACTCCTGGACAGATTTGGTTTTGTTTACGCACAATGTTCACCAACTGAAGTCGGTGCCTCTTTTTTACATTATTTTAATATCCTTATAAAATTAAATATTTTGTACACTACATTAACTACAATATTCTATTATTACCCACACATGTCAATCAGATTATAAAATTAAAATAATTTAAAAATAGAATTCAAATTAAAAATAAATTAAAATATTTTAAAAAACCTATTTAGAGGCTAAAAATTCCACCCATGCCGGGACTTAAGCCCGCGACCTCTGTCTAACCATGCCAGCGCTCTCCCAAGTGAGCTAAGTGGCAAGTGCAGGCATCGGTGAAATTTCCAGCCTCTTTACAAACTTCTGTGTACTACGTACCAAAATTGTCCTCAGCACGAGCCAAAAAAAGAATAAAATTAAAATATGTCACTGAAATTTAATATAAATGACTTAGTGAAAATTCAAATGTCAATAATTGTCCTAATTTGTTTTTTTGAAAATGACAATTTCTTAGACAATTAAAATCATCCATCTTTTTCGATTTCTTGTAGTCTCTTTTTTGTTCGAAAGGGTAGACTTCCTAGGTGGTCCCGAAGTCAACAAGGCCGGACCTGACGACGGGATCCTGTAGAAATCGAGGGAACTCTTAAAATTTTAAAGGCACACTTGAAGCGGTTTGGGTGTTTTTATAGTGACTCGTGAATTTGCTTTCGGAAAACACAATTTGGCGGAGTCATGGTGATTTTCACAAAACGTCTTAAAATTTTTAGAAAAAATAAAAACGACTCAAACTCAAAAAAACTTAAAAATCTTTATTGTAAACATTAAAAGGAATGAAGTGACATAAATCTCTGACTCTTCAGTTAAGGAACCTGTATCTTAAAAGCCAGTGAATACACAAGTCATCATCTCAATAATGTTACAATTTATAGTGTAAATATATAAATAAAAAAAAACACACTTCTTTGCCTTATGTAAAAGGTAAACTTATTACATTTTTGTGACATGAACTCTTAATTTATTCCACCTTTGTTCCATAATACTTGAAATACATTTATACGTATAATATTGTATAGACACAAACAAGCCCCATTTTACAAATTCCTCTTAAGAAATACTCGGAGTCAAACACTGCAAGCGAAAATGCGGTTGCAAAAACAATCTACAACGTGGACGCAATGATCAAATTCTGTAGCAAATACACGTCTAGTCAATGTGGCGATTTATTTTAGAAGCAATGAGAAAGCGTTCAGACTTTCATAATTAATGAGAGGCATTTCTGAAGAGCGAGTATTACTTTGTATTTTGTTAGCGAAAAAATATTAAGGCGCGGTTTATCTTATTGTAGACATTTGCAAGTGCCAAAATCTTTGTGCAAACTTTGTTTTACACTTCGGGACAATGCAAACGAGCAGCAACTTCTTTACGGTAACCTCAAATGGAGTTTTCACGTGTTATGTTAGAATAATGCTGTTTCAAAACCTGTGCTTTCGTAAAATGATCTTGTGGGGAATCTAAACTTTTTGTGGTGCATTATTTTTAAAACGCATCTTTGAGCTCTTTCTGCACGAAGGATTATTGTTTTGGCAGCCCCGCCCCAAATTTTAATACAATATGTTATTATGAACCACGCGAGCAAAACATAAATAGTTTTCAGTGAATTTGGGTTGTGAACATGCCGCAACTTTTTGAAAACAGGAATTAGTTCCCTTATTCGCTCTGATATTTTATTTAATTTTATTTGGTGTACAAAACAGATCACAACCATTACACGATATAAAAGTAATAATATAACATGAGTACTAAGTTGTGGTCTAAAGCATGCACACAAAACATTTCCCATGTGAATTTGAGTATGTTAAGGGATAAGCATTTTTTATAAAACCATACAACTCGATGAATTCAGGATTCTGGCTGAGCATCTCTTAAATTTAGCATAGTGCGCGTTGAAGCTATCGACTTCCGAGCTAGTGGCCACAAATTCGTTGTAGAGTCTATACATTCTCACTATCGGATAAAACACCAATGTGATCCTGCCACCTAAGATGCTGGTCTTTTATTTTAGTTTACCTACCATACTCATTTTACAATACCTACATGTACGTACTTTGAATTTAAAGGTAATTTTCGTTTAAACTATTTCTGTGTTTTAGTACTGCAGTATTTTGAAGTCGTTTTTTTTATTACCTTGTATACCTTATATTGTCTAAATTCTTTCTTTGTGTACAGTTCAATAATTCTAATTAAAGTTTTTTTCATCAAGGCCGCTAGTCACATGCCTGCAACCGGGTCGAAATAAGGTATTTGGGTGGGGATAACCCTAAACTTGTATCCTAAGTTGTGATGCTTGCAAGAAAGGAGTTTCAAATTGGGCAAAGCAGAGAGGAAGGACTACAGAACCTTCTGGGACCTTCGGGCCTTCTCTTTCTGGGTGGACTGCGACCCCCTTGTTGTTCTTGCAGTGAATGCCCAGCTGGGGTCGAATGTAGGCAATTTTTTCTTATGCAGGTCACAAGCCTTCTCTGAGAGAGAGTGTATGGGTTTAATTACCATTGGCAATTTCAAGCGCTGGGGTATGTGAAAACCGTTCCTCACGATGTTTTCCTTCAACGTTACCGAGTTATATTGCGACTACAATACCATAAATGTATGTAACTTAGTCATTGGTACAAGCCGATGCTAAGATGTGCTCTCTTACCGCCTACAACAGTATTTATTTCAAAACGTCCTTCCCGTCATAAATTACGATTTAATATAGCATTTATGACAGTGCCATGTGGTCACAAAACTATTGGAACCGAAGACGAGCTCGAAAAGCCTGCAAAGATTCATCCATTTACACATCATGGTTAACGTGATCACGATTACAGAGAAGCGAACGTTTAAAAACTAGAACCAGACTTCTAATAGATGGCGCTCGTAGTTTTCATAAACGCAAAAACACAGTAATTTTTTTTCGCTTAAACTATTTACTAGCTGTCCCGGCGAACTTCGTACCGCCATAGAATCCGTTTATACGATTCTTGTTAGCATGGCAACGCAATAAATAAATAATTTAGAGTTTGGCTTGAAAAAAGGTAAAATATTATCCCACGAGAACGCGTTACTAGGATATAAAGTATCCTATGTCTGAATTCAGATATTTGTCTATCTGTATGCCAAGTTTCATGTAGGTGATTCCGTTCAGCCGTTATTGCGTGATTGAATAACAAACATCCAAACATCTTGACAAATTTTCACATATTCCACTCCAAGTGATTGCACTAAACAAACAAACAGGGATCCCCACTGTTTTAATGTGTCATCCCTCATATTGATTTTGTTGCTATAAAATGTGATAACGAACCGACTGGACCTGAAAGATGCTAAATACACTGGAGAGCCATGACAAAATCCTTGATATCTCAGTAATAAAGAACGATTACTTGATAACTGGATTACCTACTTGATTTTTGAAAAGAGTAGATCTAGATCTCCGAAATTGTATCAGAGGAGTGTTTTAAAGGAATTGTGTTTGTACTTACACAGAAATAATTGTAGCGATCTGTTTTAGCTTTCCAGAGAGTATTTATGGGGCTGTTAAATGTGCATTTTCGTAAATATTGAAAATAGTTACAAATTATACTTTATTGGCCTCTAACGTTCGTTTCACACGTGAATTAAAGTAAATTTAGTATTGTTAAAAACACCAACATGTTGACAACATGTAGGCATTGCGTATAAAAACAAACATAATAATAATATTATATTTGTCTTTTTACGGAATGCCAAGTCAATACGTCATGCACGGAAGTTCGTCAGCAACTGAGATCCTCAGTTTCTAGTGATACCGTGACTCGATACAAGAACTCTTTAAACAAACAAAACTAAAAAGACTCCTAATCCATGCAAACGCATCCTATAAATATATCTCTCCAGCCTCTCAAAATTAACTTAAATTTATGACAAAAAAAAAGAAAAAAAATTCTAGGGCAATGCCTAATCGATGCAGATCTTTTATACGCTTCTGTTCTAGTTCTACAATTCGGCATTGGGAAGTCAAAAATAATCATGCGCGCTCTCTTTGTCCGACGCCACGTGGAGTGCAATCCATCAATTTGCGCGTGACAGCCCGTAAAATGCGACGGCGTGAAGATATGAATATTCGGTATGATTCAGCCCTGCTTAGCGGAGAGATGCTCTATGAGTTTGATGCGTTCGCTCGTGTTTTTTGTAGAAGTTTACAATCTTATTAGGTACTTTGTAATTATATTATGCTAGCTGACCGGGCATATATATATATATATATATATATATATTACTATATATATTTTACTTTAACGGAGTAAAAGTTATGTTTAGGAATGCCCTCCGACAACTATAAAATTATGATCTTGGGAGGAAATAAAAAGTATTTTCTTCATAAAACAGCTAATAATCGAAATATTTCATTTATATACTATTCGAAGTAATCGAATAGTAAAGATGGGCTATTACTAAAGCCCTATCCGGGTTACACGGCCGTTGGTTTTACGTGAAACGTCTTTAAGTAAGCATTATTTTTTAGCTCAAACTGAGCAATGTATTACGTGGCACTGACGCCATCTGGCGGCACGAATCAAGAGGATCTGAATAATAGCTACTTTTCCCGACTCAACAACGTGATGCGTATTTACAGAGTTACAGCCCTCGCCGACGCGATATATTTTCATTGCACGCGTTTCAGCAAGTAACCCCCCTACTAGCAAACTGAATGACGTTTCATGTCCAACAAATTCAAGATGTGCAAGCACCCTGTGGCTCCGGCCTAGAATGAGCCACCCCATTACTTCCCGTGGGTGTCGTAAGAGGCGACTTAAAAACGGAAACCAGGGAACGGGCAGCAGCGTTGACCTGTGATTAATAATAATACTTAATACTTTATTCATTTATTTGCTTCTTACTAAGTAAGTTACAGAGTGAGCCTAAAAATAACAGGTGATTTAAAAGGATGTTCTTAGATTTATTAGTGGCCTACTGAGTTCGACCCGTAACGTGCGTAACTGTAAGTGTAACTCTGGTCTCCTCGCTAGGTTACCCTGTGTGGAGGAAACCAATGAAACGGACTTAATAATTTTGATTGAGAATTTAGAGTTCCGAGGATAAGAAGGAAATAAACAATAATCGCAAAGAGAAACAAAAACTACAAGATTAGAAGAAAATTAAGTTCCGCTATTTAATGTTGTAAGTTATGGAACCATTAAAAATACTAGAACCTCTTTTTTTTTTTTTTTTTTTTTTGTTGTTTTTTACTTTACCAGATACCAGACCACCAAACACTGCGATCTCCTATCCGCCTGCCAAGCGTGGAGATTACGGCAAAACCTCCCATACAGGGAGAGACCCATGTCCTGCAGTGGACTGCTATGGGTTGATGATGATGATGAAGCACCCTAAAGTATGACAAGACACATTCAAAGTCGTAGCGCATCTTTGATATTACATCTCCAAGTTTAATGACCCCCGCGTCCTGTCATAAATCATACGCTTGTCAAGATACCACGCGGGAAGAAACATGGACGAATGCGTCCCCAGACTCACTTAGAGTGATGACATGCCTGCACTATACCTGTAGACACAATAGGATGATGTAAAGTAAAAGGGCATTTATTTTCGTCGTAAGAAATGTTGGCAAAAACTGCGGCATCCGCACACTGGAGGCTTATTCTGTTCAGACAAAAGCTTATAAAAAACATGTAAAGTTCCCTAAAGTTGGCCGTCAAATATTTGAACTGTGAACTTGTTATCGATATTAATTGATCAATCAATAAATCAGCCCGTACTCGTTCACTGCTGGATATTGGCCTTCCCCAAGCACGCCTCTTCTTTCTGTCCTCAATTATCATCCAGCCACTGCCAGCTATCCGCCTCAGATCGTCGGTCCAGCGAGCTGGTGGGCGTCGTAATTAATTAAAAAGTAAACTAACAGCTTCATCTAGGTATCAGTATTTATCAGTGGTATTTGTACGGTTTCGTTTTATAAGTTGGTCGACTATTTCTCGTTGACCGATTCGATCTCGATTTATTTTCAGCCTAAATTTTGGAAAATATTTTATCTGAAAACCAGATCTTGAAATAAAAAAAATGTATCTAGACTGCTGCCGTTGGGGAGAGTTCCAAAGATGCTGGCAAGATTCTTCCTCTGAATGGCTAGACTGGTGTGCTGAGTACGCATGTCAAATTTGATAACGCACGGCTGTTCACCATAACACCTGAGATTCCTGTATAAAATCAAAATCAGTGTTTTTATTCACACAGAAAATGTGACTCAATGAACGTTACAAGTAAATTTCAAAATCTAGATCATTTTGGAGAAAAATGGACACAACACTCCCAACTCTCTTTTTAAACTTGAATTAACATATTCTAAAACTGTACTAGAATTTAACTTTAACCGAATATCGTCAGCGTGAATAAGCCCACACTAAATAATCCGAACACAGATGCACGAACGCTTACAATTTTATCCATTCTGTGAACTACAATAGAGGTCTTTACACCAATACATTAAAGCCTTGAATGGCAAATCCCTCAATAATTTCACGTCTCAGCGTCAGAGTTGGAAGACAGAAGGTCTGGGAAAGGCACTTGTCTCTGTGAGTTCAGTTCCCACTGTTCCACCACTCCCGTTTTGGGAGCGAGTTGTCTGAGGAAGAGTTAACGCTTTCGATACTAAGGAAGAAGAAGAATTAGAGGCCAAGGAGGAAACCAGTCCTGCCAGTTGTGATAGTGCGTTCTGCCAGTTATGACCTACGGAGATGAAACGTGGACAGTGACCACAGCACTAGTCCACTGATGCAAGTAGCTCAGCGTGCTGCGAAACTTTGATGGATTACATCAGAAATAAGACAATCCGCCAAATAACTAAGAAGATTGACATAGCCTATAAGATCAGCAAGCTGAAGTGGCAGTGGGCTGTTCACATATGCCAAAGAATTGATGATCCAAAGGGTCTCGAGTGGAGATCACGAACTGGCAAACGCAGCGTAGGACGCCCACCAGCTCGCTGGACCAATGATCTAAGGCAGATTGTTGGCAGAGGCTGGATGAGAATGGCCGAGGACAAAAGGTAGTGGCATCCTTAGGGGAGGCCCATTTCCAGCAGTGGACGAGTATGAGCGGATTCACTAAGGAAACCCGAGTGCCTGAAGTACTTACATACCATAGCGCTTGAGATCGCCAATTTGCGGTGGGCACGCGTGGTGATTAAGTCCATCATACTATTTCTCGGGAAGAAGGCCTGTCCCCTGCAGTGGGACGTATGTAGGCTGCGTATGTAGACGTTGCCTACGTTTTAATATCCTTGTCGGGTAACCAAGTTTGAAACTAGCGCCTCTATTATATAAGTCACCGTTGGCTTCAATGACGTCAACTTTTATTTTTACGTTTTTACTAAGTCAAACTGTCAATTAAACACTTTGTCATTTCGGAAACGTAACGATAACCCAAGACAGTGGATAATAAACTTATATTATTTAACTTAGGTATTATACTGTTTTTAACCTGTTAGCTTATGACCTTGAAACGAACAATTAAAAACCATTGTTACGGTGGTCCAATCGGGTCATTTAGAATTCTGCAGATTAACTTACACATACCTTCTCTACTGAACGTTGAATTATTGCACTGTTGCTTGAGAATAAGGTCTAAAAACTATTTTAGGCTCAAAAGATAATTGTTTATATCCAGCTTTGCCTAAAGTATTGTAATACCTTCTAAAAATGTAAACAAACCACTATTTGTAAATTAAAAAATTTTATTATCATACTTTACACAACAGAGACGCTGTTCAGTGATTGTGTTGTGTGGATGTTACGTTACATAGAGCCTTTTGTACCCCACTATATCCCATCTCAGCTCCCCTATACCTCGCCACCCTACTACATTGTTAATGCCACTCAATTCTATACGTGCCTCTAAACTAATTTGTGAATTAATGGCCAGACTAATCCCTATGGTGTTCGCTCGTTTTGTTGTGATATTTCACGGTTCTGTTTTTGGTAATTTGCGGAGTTTTGGTGTTCTTTGTTTGGGATATTGGGGTTAGTTAGACTTGAGACTTAGCCTCACAATTGGACCATTGTACGTAGCAAGCGCTGAGGCATGTAAAAAATTCAGACTCTAGGGTTTCTTCACGATGTTTCCCCTCACGATAGCAAGTGGTCAGCTGCTACAAATTCATCGTACGTAGCTTAGAAAACAACGTCATTGGTAAATGCCGGGATTTGAACCCACGACCTCCCGAATTTGAGGTCAGCATTCTACCGTTCATCATCATCGGCCTACGTTTATCCACTGCTGGACATAGGCCTCTCCTATAGCACGCCACTGAGCACGGTCCTCGGCTACTCTCATCCAGCTCTTGCCAGCCGCCTTGCGGAGATCATCGCTCCACCGAGTCTGAGGACGTCCTACACTACGTTCTACCGTTGCGCCAGATTTATTCGGGTGACAAGTGATACTGATATTAGCGGTCATGGCGTGGTCGGTAGAACGTTTTCCCGAAGATATTCGGGAGGTCGTGGGTTCGAATCTTGGCTTGTAGCAATGACTTTGTTTCCTAAGTTTCATACATTTGTTAATTTGTAAAATAAAAAAGAATCTCCTTAACTGTCGTCTTTATCCCGGAGGGGTAGGCAGAGACCAGAGTATCCTAGCCACGATCCTGACAAACCTTAGCTTAATAATAACCTCCAAATCTTCTTCAATATTAATTTGTCTCTACACGCATGCTGGTTTCAGGTTCATTTTATTGTGACCTTTGCTAATCACCTAAGTATCGATCACCGAAGTATTTCCACCTGGGACGTCCCTTACTAGCCCTTCTGCCCACATTAGTTCGAAATATCTTTCCTCAATTTATTCACTACATAGTCTTTCAGTCCACAACGTACTTGTCTCACACTATTACGTCACTCAAAGTCTCGAGCAAAAAACAGCAAAAAATCACGCTGGGAGCTCCCCTTAAATAATGATTTTATTCTATTTTTAGTATTTTTAGTCATAGCGGCAACAGAAATACATCATCTGGAAAAATTTCAACGGTCTAACTATCACGGTTCATGAGATACAGCCTGGTGACAGACGGACGGACGAACGGACGGACGGACGGACAGCGGAGTCTCAGTAATAGGGTCCCTTACCTGAAAGGGGACGGAAGCCTAAAAACAGAACTGAGAACAGAGGACAATGCCAATTGCGTATTTTGGAAATAAACCCTGTTTAAAGTACTCTTAGTTTTTTAGCTGTTCAATTCAATCAATGGATACATATTGTTTTAGCTGATTATTATCGTCAAAGCTTTTTTCAACGGTTTTTAGAAAACGGCCAAGCCAAGCCGATTTGTTGAAAATACAACCAATGGTAATAAATTAGCTTGCGACTGCACACAGTGGAATTTATTCAAGTTTCCAACATCACATTTCACTTTGTGTGTTATACACTACTTTACGACACTTATATGATTTAAGATTATTGAAATGCCAACCGCTTTGCGAGCGACAGTAAAATATAATTTTCATGTTCAGCCGTAAATACTGCAGACACAAAAGAAAAACAACCAGAATAAGCCGAATTGAGACTGTACTAATAGCGACGATAGTCACTCTTTTTTGAATTGAGATTTCGAATTCAGATTGTCCTTAATAGTAATGATAGTCACTCTTTTTCGAATTGAGATTTCGAATTCAGATTGTCCTTATGTTGATGATAGTCACTCTTTTTTGAATTGAGATTTCGAATTCAGATTGTCCTTAATAGTAATGATAGTCACTCTTTTTCGAATTGAGATCTCGAATTGAGATTGTCCTTAATAGTGTCGATAGTCTTTTTTGAATTAAGATCAATTCAATTCAAATATTTTTATTCATTATAAAAACAGAATGTTTACTTAATGAACGTCAAAGTTGTTAGTTTCACAATTAATGGATTATGTGGAGAAGAAGCTAATAAAGAAACTCCACATTTATTCCTTTCAAAAGACGTTTTGACTTAATTAACAGAGTTTTCAACTTAAAATATTAGTCATGAATGTGTTGAACACTAGTCACAATCGTCCTGTAATTAAGATTAATCTACTGTTTAATGCCAAACATCTTTGTCTTCTAAATAATACTAGATGTTATAGTAAGCCTTTTTGCACAGAATGTGCTTAACACATTTTTTAAACCGCGTTGGAAGTAACTCTAATATATCTTGAGGAATTTTGCACTAGAACCTTATAAAGTGCCCCATAAAGGATGTATCAACTTTTGCAAGTCTAAATCGTGGAAATGACAATTTATGTCAATCGTCCTTAATAGTGACGATAGTCACTTTTTTGCAAATTAAGATTGTCCTTAATAGTGACGACTTAATTGTCATTCTTTTTGAATTGAGATTTCGAATTGAAATTGTCCTTAATAGTGACGATAATGACGATAGCCAATCATTTGTAATGATACGGTATTTTAAAGGTGTAAGGTTGGCAAGTATGATAGGTACTACAATTAACTGATAAATTTTGCTGATAGCTTTTAACAGTAAATAAACAGATAGTTTATGTCCAAGAAACCGTAGTGTAGTCTCTTATGATGAAGTTCTAATAATGTTTTTAATAATGTTTGTCCCTACCTTGTTACCATAGCACATGTTCTGGTCCCAGACTAGGATAGTTTGAGACCAGAGAAGTGATTGTGTTGTGTGGATGTTATTACTTATTATTATTATTTATATTAACTGAAATCAAGAAGAAAATATCAGCACTTCCATGCAATAGTGCTTGCTCTAGCGAATGTATGTAACAACTATGAGGTAGATCCATATTTTCTTATGACAAATGACATAACTATTTTATTGTCAAATAAAAATATTTTTTCCTCGAAAAATTCATCGCAAAGTCAACTTTCTGTAGACTTATATTCCGTTGCTTCGATTTATATTTTGCCCGGGGCAAAGTCACCATGTTTCGAAAGCAAAGTGGCCATTGAACTTAAAAATTCCATTTTCATTTTGCAAATTCAATAATGACTACGTGAAGCTTAGTAAAAATATATAGGACCTTAAATTATTTGCGTGTCTAAATTTATTTTTTTACATTTAATAACGCTGCGATGTGAGTTCATTAGGTATTTTTTTTAAATAATGCTTCTGCTTACTTTTCTACCCTGTACGTTACCGCTATAAACCTTCTTTATCCTCCTGTCGACTAGCGTCATCTTGCTTCACTTCACTACGTAAAGCAAGATGCCGGTACGCGATAGCAATAACCGCAAAGAAGATAACTGTTTATTGCGGTAACGCGCGGTAAGGTAATGGGGCCAGGCCCTAAATTTTGCAACTGCAGAATTGCAAGAAATCATTGTCAGGCCGTTGAAAATATTTTCCCCAGACCATCAGTCTGGTATCCCAAAATTTGGGATGTGCAATAAACTTGATGATTCACATATTTTCTGAATTGAGAATTTTACTAAGTAAATGCATAAGTAACGTCCAGTCTCGCTCTTTTCTGAGAAATTGGAAGAGACAGCACTACAGTTAACTATTTACTTAGAGAAATTCTCAATTCAGAAACTGGCCCATACACACATTATTGCGATTCTTGAATGTATGCCGGAAATTTCCAATTGTGTTTCTAATTTCTCCTATCCTAATGAGGTCTCTTAACATGACTTTTCTGTCACACATGTAACAAAGAGGGTATAACATACTATTTTGAGGCTTGGATTAATAAATTAAAGAAAGGGAAGTCCCCTCTTGCATGAATTGTTACAACAGTTCGAGGGCTGCTCCTGACACTGTAATTTGGGCTCCATTTGATTATGTTGGGTATTAGGGAACAAATGTCACAAATAGGGGGAAATAAACTAGTTCAAAATTAAGTGCAGTATCTATAATAATTTTGGTGATTAAATGAATGCATTTGCTAGATGAGAAGACGGACGGTGGCCGAAGGCAGTCACAGAGTGGTGGCCGACAACTGGCCATCGTTTGGTGGATAGGCCCCCTACCCGATAGGTTGATGGCATTAGGAAGACAGCAGGAGGGCAATGGACAAGATTAACAGGGCACCGGCGAGGTTGGCGTGACGGTAAAGAGCCCTATGCCCGACAGTGAGCGTCTTTCATGGGCTGTATAGAAAGATAGATAGACTTCCGGATATAAGTGCTTGTTATGTGCATAATTTTATTGCTGCTCTTGGTGTGAAAGGATATACAGACCAACGTTTGCAATCACTACCATAATTGTATCATCATTAGCTTCATCACCGTTATCGTCACTACCAACAACAGTATGCTTATTATAACCATAATCATAATGATAGATAGATAGAGATAGAGAACACTTTATTACATTCTAATAAGTTAATTTTATTATCAGTAGCTATAATAAGCTTTGACATGCCCTGTTCAAGTTTACGTCACGATCAAAAAATTGCTATGCATCCATGGCTTTTCTCCCACTTGCGACTTACTGTTGTACCATTTGGCTACCTCTTTGTTAATTAAAAATATTACGTTTATTCGTAAAGCTACAGATAGGACCTAACCTTATCGAACCTTCTCAGAAAGTTAAGTTCTGTAACCAAGTTTTGTTTTTTCTCTAAAAGTGCAACAGAATGTTCTTTCATCAGATGGGAAGAGCCCAAATTAGGGGGAACTGTACGGCAGTAGGCATACAGGTTATTTTAATTTTAAATCAGCATTGAGCTATGCTAATGTAGAGGGTATCCCGGGCACAGTTGTTAATAATGAAGGATGTTTTCTAAGGGCGTGCTAAGGGCGACGTTCAGTGTGGAAACAGCCAGAATGTCCGCTCAGCTTAATGTGATTTTCACGATAAGAAGAATAATTATAAAAACCTATTTAGAGGCTAAAAATTCAAGCTCTCCCAACTGAGCGCTGGCACGGTTAGCCAGAGGTCGCGGGTTCAAGTCCCGGCATGGGTGGAATTTTGGGCCTCTAAATATGTTTTAACATTTCCCTTAGCACGGATAAGTGCAGCAAAGAATATAAAGAATAATAATATCAAGTCGCTAAAACTTGATAGTTAAAAATAATGTAGGTGCGAACTTATTAAATACCCGTCACAGGATGGGCAACATTTTTTAAAGAATAAATCTACTAATTAGTTAAATTGGTAACTAAAAACTCGTTATTTTGTGTGCAGTAAAAAAAGTAACATTACCCGAGACCCATAATGGACCATTTAAAAAGTCTCACTATAATATCATGATATCTAAGAGATATTTAAATAATATTGTTTTAAATTTGGTGAGAGGTATATCCATATTTTTTTATGGCAAATTATTTGATTATTTTATTATCAAATAAAGAATTCATAAGAATCCTAATCTTTTTCCAAGAAGAGTCTTTCATAGTCAATAGATGACGGTAACTTTAAAGGAAACTTCTGTTTTATCTTGCAACTGATCGCTAGATGGCGCTGCTATTGCCTAAGTAAAATAAGTCTCTATAAAGAAAAAATAACAATAACAATCGACTTCTGAGCATTAACTGCTGCACATCGTGAGGTACTTATCTGTTTGATTCTGCATTCGGGTTAAATTTTTTAATTAATGCATTGGATGACTTTCTGTTTTTTTTTTCTACTAGCACACAGAAATGCCAAGGTTGTTCCTTTTATTTTCTGTCATCATCATCATCATCAACCCATTATGTCCCCACCGAGGGGCACGGGTCTCTTCCCTGAGGTAGGTATAGGGCCATACTCCACCACGGGGGCCAAGTCCGGATTGGTGGAGGCTTGTAGACTAGTGGCTCTTCTACTGTCAGAAGTTGTCAAGCCGCCCTAAGGCTTAACGACTGCCATCTATCGACGGCAGCCGGCACCAACAGCTTAACGTGCCTTGTGAAGTACGGAATCGCTCGGAAAAATGCCACTAGCGTTAGGCATAGACGGCGACCCATCCATGCACTGAACGCGCCCTGTGTTGCTTAACCTTCGTGATCGTTTAAGATCACTCAGGTAGCCGGGGCTACGAGCGATTCTGTTTTCTGTAGACTCTTCATATATTCAAGACATAATTAGTTATATCGAAACCTCGTCACGATATATCTAATTATGTCGTTCTTATACAGATTTCATTACGCATTGTTTTAATTACTTTTTGTGGTTTGTAACTTAATTTTTTTATCAAGCTTTAATAAGCCGGTAAGCATTTTTTTCCTCGCTCAATACTGTGACTATGTTACACGATAAAAAAGAATGATAAAGATTCTTCTCCAAATAACCTGATAAAAAAGTAACCCCCAGTTTCTCGTACACTAACACGCTGTTAATCTACTGTTAACAGCTGTCAATTGACCAAAGTGCGTACAAAAAAACCACTGACAGCTGTTAACAGCAGATTAACAGCTTGTTAGTGTACAAGAAACCGCGGGTTAGTCACGTTATACAAAATATCATACATATCTAACGTACACTTTGACGTCACTAGTTGCGAGTGGAGCCTCATAATTTGTGAAGTTTTTGTCATTAATTGAATTATGTCGTAAAATAATGTTTTTGTATTTACATCATCGTCAGAAAAAATATTGAATTTGATGATAATATTTAATAATGAAAGATCTTCATGAATTAAAACCTACCGCGTGTTATCAAAATAAAGCGAAACCTAAAAACCGGTATTAACAGCACTTTCTGTCAAAGCATGCTTTTGTCAAAGCACTTTTAGTATCTATAGCTCACCATTTAATTTTTTTTATGAATCCACTAAAGTTATTACTCAGAAATAAAAATTCAAAATTTTGTTATTTTTTGTCTTAAAATGTGTATAAAAAAACAATTCGGAAATTTTAAACCTCTCATTATACATATTGTAAATAGTTCAATTATGAAACGGTTATATTCTATTTCAACAATAACAATAGCACTTTTTTAACCAGCTTTGTAATAGCAAGCTGGTTAAAAAACGAAACAAATAAAAGAGTGCGCGTAGAACCGTAAATAAAATCAGCCTCCATTCCGGATCCAGTTCGGAAAATTACGGAAATTTCCGGCTATCCATCATCATTGTCGGAGAGGGCGGAACTCCGTAGTAATGCCTCTGAAAGTTGACAAGCCCTTTGAAATATTACCCCTGTTTTATACGTTTATTATTTATCTTGAAAATATTGTAAAAAAGACAATCCATATATATTAGTTGCAGAGTCACTCGTAGCTGTGTAGTGAGCACGTTTAAATAAAAATCGGTGGGTCGTTGACTGTAGAAATAAAAATGTAATAGAACACTGTTAATAGTAATAGAACGGACATACTTCTACCAAATAGGGGATGTATTAGCAAAGGGCAACATAAAAAGTACCCGAAAACGGCGTGCGTGCATGCAACGACTAATGAATGTTGAGGAAGCGATAGTGATCTGTCAGGATCGTAGCAAGTGGCAGTCCCTGGTCTCTGCCTACCCCTCTGGGATACAGGCGTGAGTTTATGTTATGTTATGTAATAGAACCAAAGAAAGGAACTGGACAACTATTTATCGCTCACAATGATTCAGTCCCTTTCTTAAATTAACTGTACAAAAGCAGCCTATATACGTCCCACTGTAGGGCACAGGCCTTCTCTCATGGAGAGAGTATGGGCTTAATCACCACGCGTTCCCACCGCGGATTGGCGATTTCAAGCGGTGAGGTATGTGACACACTCACTCAACACTCAGGTTTCCTCACGATGTTTTCCTTCACCGTTAGCGAGTGGTATTGCTAGTATAACTTCACAAATGTACGAAACTTAGAAAACACAGTCATAGGTACATGCCCGCACTGGAGATCGAACCTGGGTCTCTCGCTTCCGAGTCTTGTGTTCTTCCCACTAGGCTACCACCGCTCTCTTAACTGTGCCATACTAAATTCGTCTGGGAAACATTGGGCGAGACTGGCAAAGGACCGAATAGGTCAGAGTAAAAGAGAAGAGCCGTAATGCCCCGTGGTTTCTGTTTATGGGCTATTAGATAGAATAGCTTAATTAATAAAATAGATCTTACTCGATCGTTTCTAAATAGACAAATAGCTGCTAGGGTTGCATTTTATTTCAGGTAACATAGAAACACAATAATGGTATATATATTTATATACGCCGGTCCCATACATTTGAGCGCACTTGCGGCGTCTATCTTGGTCTGCGGTTTATATAGACTCTTGACCACCACGTTAAGAACTGCTTGCAAAACACAAAACGATGATGTTCTTTATGCATGGGAACCGGCGCGCGTTCCATATTTTTATCCTCACCACGACACCAAGACGGCAGTTTAGTGATGGGACAATCTATAAATGACCGCGCCCACCGATTTCAAGGCGCTCACACTGCGTGTCGATTGAACAATCGAATCGAATCGACTCGTTAAACCGCCTAATCGAGTATAAACAGTGTAAGAGTAAGAGTATCTTGTCTATATCGTACTTGCATATTGTCAAGAATACAACGTGGCATTTGGTCTGGTTGTAAAATAGGACCGTAAAATGGGGTTTTTAAAAAGTGGAGTATGAATAGAAAAAACATTGGAAAATAGTTATTTGTTATGCAAGGCTGCAAAGTTAATTTTTGGCGCGAGTACCTTGTATTGAAACCTGAGCAAGCGAAGGATTCTAGGATTGAGCCACGAGCGAAGCGAGTGGTTCAAATATAGAATCCTGAGCGTAGCGAGGGTTTCAAAGGTACGAGACGCTAAATAACTTTGCTGCCGAGCGCAACACACAACTTTTCACCTCACTAAAGCGAGGAAAATGTTAGGTGCAAGAAAAACAGTTTTAATAAATATTAAATTCGTCGCTGCTAGCTTCGCTCATATTTTATGATTTCTTTCGATTTTATCAAAAAACAAACCAAAATAATAAGAAGAAAATTTTAAAGTTTTTTTTTTAAATCAAATTTTCTTGCCGGCCAGTGCGATTCTTTAAATGAGGCTGGCGCATGACATGAAATAAGTATTTGCATTTCAATCATCAATGGACTGGCTGCAGAGAATATAAACTATTACGAAACCAATGAGGTTCTATATATATGTAATTTATTGTACGAAACCTTTATTGAATAAAAATATTCGAATTTTAAAAACACTTTCCACGTTAGCGGATAAAGTGCGATTTTCCACGCAGATTTCGAATGATAAACAGAGCTGTTACGAGCTAGTGAGGTGAAAAGGTTTTTTTGTCGCCGATTTCTTATTGAACTTCTCTTCTCTATTGTCAGATATGTTAATCAGCGGCGCTACTAGGTATGCATCCACTGTATGGATTTGTCCGTTTTAACCTACACCAAGCTGCTCTATCAAACACATACATATTTTGACACTTTGGAATCGTCCAAGAGGTTAATCCGATAGAGTGGACAGTTACGTGATAGAAGGGCAGATGAAAAGACTTCGCTGCACTGGGGCGCTACCACGTAACTGCTCCACTGTATAGACTCGTCGTACGTAACCTACTCCAAAATTTTAAATGCGTTCGTACTTACTATAGGTACATAAAAATCCCTTTTGTTGTATGGAAGCCCCCTTTAAATATTTATTTTATTTTAATTTCATTATTTTTTTTTTGAAGCAAATATGAAATTCAATATTCTGTGAATATTTCAAGCGTCTACCTGTTGGCCGTTATTAATATCGAGCCCCCTTAAATATTGTTTTTAATCTGTTTTTCGTATTTGTTGTTACAGCGGTAACAGACAAACATAACCTGAGAAAATTTCAACTGCCCAGCTATAACGGTTTATGAGATACAGCCCGATGACAGACGGACAGACAGACTGACAGACATGCGGTCAGTAAAGTCTTAGTAATAGGGTCCCGTTTGGCACCCTTCGGGTATGGAACCCTAAAAACCTAAGCAAAAAGTTTTACTCCACTTTAAAATCTTATTCCCGTAACTGTTATGAGCAGTATACATGGATCTATCTATCTATCTTATATCTTTAAACGATCTAGCTAGGTTTCATTTTAAGAAAACGTCGTTTTATTGGTGTTTTCAGGCAATGAAGAACGGCCACAATATCACTAAAATACGAAGGTAAATTTTGCCACCATCTACAAGGTTGTGAAAGCTCAGGTGGAAAATCGGGCTATCCCGAAACCAGAAGACCACGGTTCGAGTCCAGATGTCGCCAGTTCGATTATATTTTTCCCTCTTTTTTTCATCGTATGTAAATGTAATTTCTAAAAAAACACGATTAACAAAAAAAAAAAACCAAACAAAGCATTGTCATCCAGGTACTAGCATACTTACTTAGCCAAACGAATATTCTATTTCATACAGTAGGTTCTTTCAATCCTAAGAAAATATCACTGTCTGAAAAAAAAAACAGTCACACTTGAAAAAAAAATAACATCATGAAATGGCGGACGAGACTTTCCCGCCACAAACAAAAGAATGTCCCCAGCGCGCCAAATGCGGAGGATTTGCTTGCGTGCAAATGGCAGACCAACGTTTAATACATTATATTTATTATATCACAGCTAAGTCGCCCGTGACGTTACTTATTAGACTGTGCCTGTAAAGGTTATATGGACCTAATAAATAATTACAAAATGTTATAAACACTTATAAACTATTGAAGCATATTCATTTATTGAGTAATGACCATAACATAAACAATGCCACTTCACACTGTGAAGGAATTGTTATAGAAAAATATAACATAAATACTTTTATAAATGTATAGCGATGTTAATTATTTTACATAATATTACGGTGTTATTATTCGCGGTGGGCACGCGTGCTAATTAAGCCCACAGCCTCTCTGCTCTCAGAGAGGTATATGGGCTTAGAAGGCCGGTGCCCTGCAGTGGGATGTATATAGGCTACATAAAAAGAAATATTTGATATATTAACCCCAGTTTCTCGTACACTAACACGCTGTTAATCTACTGTTAACAGCTGTCAATTGACGAAAGTGCAACAAAAAAACCTAACAGTAGATTAACAACTTGTTAGTGTACGTGAAACCGGGGGTTAATGTTGTAGTACCCCCCAGTAAGTAGTAAGTAGAACCCCAATTTTCGGATAGATAATTTTTTTTTCTTTCACCCTGTAGATAGGTAGTGGTGTCTTGACTAATCAAATGATAAATAATTCAAAAGTATTTTAGGTGTAGGATATTGAGACGAGTATTGGCAAACGAATGTGTAAGCTCGAAATATATTCTCTATTTCTACGGTAATAAGAAAGACGCGATGGTGCTAGGCGTTTGTACTTGCGACACCCCCTTGCATAAAATTGGAGCTATTGTCACAGTACCGGAACTTTCCAGAAGGTTCGAGCGAAAATGAAAGAATGGGCAGACCTAAAAAAAAGCTGTTTCTTTTTACTTTTTAGAATAAACGGATAGTTTTAAGAGGCTGGGCCAAATATTTCGATTTGGCCTACTTTAGTTTTAAAGTTACTGGCCCTACAGTGGGACGCATATAGGCTTATTATGCTTATGCTACCTGTTCAGGAAACAAGCGGTAGTTTATCATCATCATCATCATCAGCCATTTGACGCCCACTGCAGGACATAGGCCTCCCTCATGGTTTTCCTAACCATGAGGGGTTTTGCCATAATCGCCACGCTTGGCAGGCGGGTTGGCGATCGCAGTATGCGGTTGGAATTTCAGGAAGACGCTGCTGCCCGTCTCCTGGTAATCGAATTCCTTAGTCGCCTTCTACGACATCCACGGAAGGAAACGGAGTAACGCTATTCTTAATCCGGCGCCACACGGTAGTTTATGTGTGTGCACAATTACTAAGTTTGATCGTTTTGGATAAGTATAACCTTCTAGTATTTCTGTTAAGCGGGGGGAGTGTTCGGAACTCATAAATTATGAATTTCGCGTAACGATACAATCTCAGAAGTATGGCGGTATTATACGGCGAGATTCCTATCGTGTTTCGCTCTGAATATTCTTGCTTTGTACCCGTTTTGTAGAGTCTGTGCTCGTACGAGTAAGAATATTATGCTACGCATGGCTTAATACGTAAAAGAATAAAATATCTCATTAATTTGAAAAGTGTCAATCGAGGTAAGACTGGGTTGCACGTTGTAACACCCATCGAACAATGAAATGCCGCCAAGCGGTTCATCGATGAAAACATTCTTTTCACACCTGCTATTCAGAAAAGATCCCTTGATTCCCTCAAATGAGGGATCAAAGTTGTACTTTTCTTCCCTGATATTCTAGTTTTTTTTTTATTGCCCTCAGCATGATCCGTGCGCAGATTTTCACAAAATGTAATTCCAATTCGATTTTTATTTTGTTGCAATCGATCATAAACTTCTTTCGATATCTTAATTGTGTTTGATTTAAATTTTCCTTATAGCAGGTGTGAAAAGCAGTATGTGTCACTCGGTAGCAAAATTATTTCCGTCTTGGGCGTAAACACTTGAATCCCTCGCTACGCTCAAGATTCTACTTTAGAATCCCTCGCTACGGTCGGGATTCTATTGTAGAATCTTTCGCTTCACTCAGGATTCAATATACCGCCCTCGCCGTAAGTATATCATTTTGCTCCCTTGAGACACAATCTACTATTGATTTGGTGTGTTGAGGAGATCTTAGGATTCGTATTATCTGGTGGGTTGAGTCAAATGCTGAGTGTCACCCAGTCATCACCAAAGAATAAAATAAAATCAAACATCCTTTGTTACTAACCTCTGCTTTCAGGCTTGAGTTTGAGATTCACGAAGTAAATATTGTTCTGACTCGTTCCGCTTAGAGAAGTCTGAAATTTAAGCATGTTTTAAAATTACAAGTCTGTAATCATTCCTGCTAATACCAGGTAAGAAGAGACGAAAAATATAAAAACTTAAAAAAAATTGATAATAACAACTGATTACTACAAAACCAGCAGACTTTTACTGGGTTCATCTTATCTGATAGCCCTGATGCTGATGCCAATCTATCTCCGGTGTTAGTCTAGCGTTTTATTTTTGGAACACGTGTATAACTTTTACTTTATTTATTTAGGTTTACATAATATAGGTACAGGTTAAATGGATTCGGACCTCCTAAAACTATGACTGGTTTGTTTCGAGGTCCGTGCCTTCATATCTTAAATTACTCTTATTACTTTACACAATACTAACAAAACGTCACTTAAGATTAGATTAAATTAGAACACTTTATTGCACACACCAGAAAACAAAATACTTACATTAAAAGGCTTACACATGTCTAAGTTTTGCCGTTTAATTCTAGTGTTTTAACTAGTGTTTGTGCTTAAACTAGTATTTTCAATGCGGAAATTGGCGCTTTGACGTAATTAATCAATTTCCGATACGATTATCGAGAGTAGATTACCGTTGACTATAATTACTACTTATATCCAGGCATCTAGAAGTCAAAATTGCTTGTTCTCTAGTCTTTAAGATTTTACACTTGTTCCTTGTGCTAATAAGAAACCTATTCTCTAGTAATTCCGTGGAAATCTATAACTGGCCTTACTCTAAGTTCCTTTGTATGTAATATTTTGTTTAGTTTCGCTGTTGATTTCCCTATCAAAAAAAAAATTAAAAAAAAATATTTTTGTGGCCACTATTTTGTACTTAAAGGTCGGCGTGTTGTCGACTGTACCATCGTGTGGGAGCAGATGAAATAGATGTCAAAAAAAAGAAGTGCTCCATGTATCGAGTTATAAATAAAACATGCCTATGTCAAACGAAATCGAATGACGATGTGTAAACCTTTCGGGCTCATTCTGCCACTAATAATGTTGATGGAAAACTAAGTATTCATAAGCACTAAGCAGCCTATATACGTCCCACTGTAGCTCACAGGCCTTCTCTCAGAGAGAGAGAGTATGGGCTTAATCACTACGCGTGCCCACCGCAGATTGGCGATTTCAAGCGCTGAGGTATGTGAATAATAGCTCAGACACTCCACGATGTTTTCCTTCACGGTTAGCGAGTGGTGTTGCTACTATAACTTCACAAATGTACATAACTTAGAGTGTACTTAGTATGTTTTTGGCAATAAATGTAGTTCACTTTCACTTTCAAAACAAAGTCATAGGTACATGCCCGCACTGCGAATCAAACCTGGGTCTCTCGCTTTCGAGTCCTATTGGCTATCACCGCCCTACTACGTATTACCAAACTATCAAACTGTTTCCACGCGTACTCCATTGGAATATCAATCAAACTACCGAAGACCCCGCCACATAGCCAATGGTAATGTAGACTATGCAACACAGTTTGCAAAAATTTTTAACAATTTCAAAGATATAGCAGAATTGAAAATTCTCAGAATTTTTATTTATCAGGTAAGGCCAGTAAAGTCGAGTTACAAAATTCTTTCCTCCAGTCACGGAGTTTATGTAAGAAGAGATCGTGTCCGTAGCTACTCAGTCAACACATTTTCGTTCAAAAAATCAAACATGGAGTAAAAATAACTGTACGAGTGAGGATTCAAATGACACTCCTTTGCGTGGCCTAAATGCTTCCCGTTAGAAGAAGCGAGATCAACGTCAAAGTAACATTTTAAATGATTATTTGTACTGGCCATATTTGGACAGCAAAGCTTTTAATACAGTCGACAGTAAAAAAGTACTCAGTTCTACTGATTTTTCCATTTTTATGTACAATAAAGTGTTCTCTGAAGAGATTTATCTCTTTGGTAAATCCTCGCAGCAAAAATACGACGAATTTTCGATAGAAACAATAGTTTTAATAGATTTTTGTATAATTCGGTATTTGACACGATCAACCATAAATTATTTCATAATGCTCGATTAAAACAAAAATTACAAAATATCTCGGTAAATGTATCTCTTTTAGTCAATTACTAGTTATTACAATTTTTAAATAGATTAAACAAAAAAAGAGTGCTCTGAAATGTGACGTCATAAGCCAGTACTTTCATACAAAATTCCGTTTTAAAAGTAACTCATTTGATATTTTGTCAAATACCCAATTACCAAAATATTGCTTGCGCAAATATTTTCACAAGAAGACTAGGCCAAGAAAGAAAAGGAAGGCGAAGAAAAGGCGATCTATACAAAAAGAATACGTTTGAAGTAGCAAGAAGGTTGCATACTTTTTGGCAGGCGCAAACAATCTCTTTATCTCTTTTTTTTTTATTTTTATTTATTTATTTGGTCTTTGCCCCGTGCTTTAGGGTGCACAGGGATTTTGCCAGTGTCACGTTGTGAAAGGTACACGCTACTTTATATATACAATATCTCTTTATCTAATAAGCTGACTTTTACTCAGTTGTTGTCCTGTCTCTTATTTTGGCAATTTCTGTCAAGGGTTTATATACATGTGGACTAGTTCTAGTTCAACTGAAGATTTTCGCACTTAACCTCATAGTTGGGCAATTGTACGTAGCAAGTGCTGAGGCATGTAAATACCTCAGATACCAGGGTTTTCCCACGATGTTTTCCTTGATAGTTAGCGAGTGGCATTGCCACTATAAGTTCATAAATGTACGTAACTTAGAAAACATTGGTACATATCGGGATTCGAACCCACGACTTCCCGAATGAGAAGCCGGGCGTTCTACCGCACCGCTACCACTGCTGTTTACATATGGACTAAAGCTGAGTGAAATAAAATAAGTATACGTAGGCTATGAAGTCATTTATGTATAACATACTTATATGTCTCAGAGCATTGAGATATCTGTGGTACATGTAATATGAGTTAGAGCGCTTCGCCACCTAACCAACTGCTTTGCAGTTTGGCAAAAAATGACAGAATAATGAGTTTTTAAATAAATAAATAGGTAATCGCAATTCGACCCGTTTAATATATAACTAGGTATGAAAATCGCGAGTCATTAAAAAATACTAACAGTGTAAATATCTAACTATGCTTTTCTTTACCTGTTTTCGTCCAAAGTTACCGAGAATTCATTAAGCAGCCTATATAAGTCCCACTGTAGGGCACAGGCCTTCTCTCAGAGAGAGAGTATGGGCTTAATCACCACGTGTGCCCACTGCGGATTGGCGATTTCAAGCGCTCAGGTATGTAAATAGCTCAGACTCTCAGGTTTCCTCACGATGTTTTCCTTCACGGTTAGCGAGTGGTATTGCTACTATAACTTCACAAATGTACATAACTTAGAACACAAAGTCATAGGTACATGCCCGCACTGGGAATCGAACCTGGGTCTCCCGCTTCTGAGTCCAATGTTCTACCCACTAGGCTACCACCGCTTTTTTTTAGAGCCGAGAACTCACACGAAGATATACCTATAATCAACACAAACCGGGAACATGAAAAGCTAATGGGCCTTTAAAAAATGTCTGCCAGCCCAAATTGAAATACTCCACTAAATGTTGTCAAATAAATTGCCCGTGAATAAAAAACACGGCTGTTCATTCGACGAAATATTTTTGGAATGTTTTGGTTTGTGCAAGTAATAGTTTTGGTAAAGTTATAGGGTAGCGTTGTCCCTAATTTGTTACTTAAAAAATGTTTGTTAATAATAATCTCTGCTATAGAAAACGAGAGAACACTTTCAGTATTTAAATGCACTGACCACCCAGCCATTATTCACAAACCTAAGGTTGACTGGTAGAAAATGCTATTTAGCATTAAGTACGCATTTGTACCAAACATGTTTTTTGTGCACTAATGAACCGCCGTGTGGCGCCGGATTAACAATAGCGTCACTCCACCTCCCTCCTCCCGTGGATGTCGTAGAAGGCGACTAAGGAAATAAATTACCAGGAGACGGGCAGCAACGTCTTCCTGAGATTCCAAGCAGATACTGCGATCGCCAACTCGCCTGCCAAGCGTGGCGATTATGGCAAAACCCCTCATGGTTTTCATAACCTATGTCTTGCAGTGGGCGTCAAATGGCTGATGATGATGAAAAAAACTAATAAATAAACGGGGACCGGTAAAGTATCTGTACAGTGGATAACACATCAACTTCTACACTTTAGTTAATAAATCGCCTGTCTGTGACGTAAGCAAGTGCATGGACCAGGCTGTATCTCATGAACCGTGATAGCTAGGCAGTTGATATTTTCACAGATGATGTATTTCTGTTGCGGCTATGACAAAAAATACTAAAAACAGAATAAATTAAATACGGAAGGGGTTTCCGATTTAACAAACGTATTTTTTTGCCATTTTTTGCTCGATATTAACAACGGCTAGAACTATTCACAAAATATTTAGTTCTATGTTCACTTCAAAAATAAATAACCAATATAAAAGTAAATATTTAAGGGGGACTCCCATACAACAAACGTGATTTTTTGCGGTTTTTTCTCGATCTTTGTGGCTAATGTTAACAATATCCGATGTGTACATAATAAAAAAAAAAGTTGGTTACTGAGACAATGACGTTTTCAGTACATCTAAGGTGAATATTTCTGAAAACGTCATTGTCTCGGTAACCGAAATATGTCAATTAAAAAAAAAATGCCTGAGTAACCCCTAAAAATAATTGCTAAGCTATTTATTTACCTAAGTTATCGATAAGGTTATGAGAAATAATTTATCATATTTTATTCTTAAAAACACTTTACTCCAGCGCGAAATACGCTGTAAAGTTTTACTATGTTTCAATATTATTGAGTGACCATAGTTATAAGTTTCACAATACTTTGTAGGTACATATTATTATTGCATGGTTTTTAGATAAATACTTTTTACTTTCACATTAGTTTACATTTTCAATTAATCTACTGGCTTCTTAAAAAATCAATTTTTTGTCCAAGTTTTCACTTCATTTCGCACCTTGTCTTTTTTCTCTTTCATTCGTATTTACACCGACAAGGATAGCTGACGCTGGTTTGTCAGCCTCTTAAGTCGACTGTAACTATGTCATTGTTATTACAAAGAAGCAGACCACGGAAATCTTGAAAGTCCGTGGAGTGTATGAGAAATATTATAACTTCGATGTTTTCATTAAGCTGAAGAGTATTGGATAACTATAAGATAAAGCTTGTCGGAAAAGCAATATCTTTGGCAAACTTACCAGGAAAACATCAAAATTATTCTACTTGTATTCATCATTTCAGTATGTTTAACCCAGAAAGCGTGTAGTTTGAGCGGAAATTAGGAAGTCTGGAAATATATAAATATTTATGGAAATATAGATTGCTATCCCGACAAGAGCTGGATGAGAGTATCCGAGGACCGTGCTCAGTGGCGTGCAATAAGAGAAGCCTATGTCCAGCAGTGGACAAGCATAGGCCGATGATGATATTATTTTTTTTATGTCTCAGACACTACAGCTTCTGAGTGGTAAAGGTAGGAAGGAGTATAAATCATATACGTCTCACTTTTCCTTCAGGAACTCTCCATATTAGGTTGTCAGTAATAAATTGCTATAAACAATAAGGCCGCCAGTTGTCCTGTATCTATGTTAATTTTATGTTTGTGTTTTCCTGGTGTACAACAAAGAATATTCTTATCTTGTCTTATCTTATCTAATATGCATTTGGAAGGAATATAGTAATATTATGGTCAACTGGTAATGAATGCATTTCATACACAAATTCATCGTTTATAATTCGATGTACCTACTGTAGAGATTAGTTAAAAACGCAGTATTAGCAAATAATAACTTTTTTTCATGATCATCATTCAGCCACAAGAATACATAGATTTCCATAAACACCGGTTGGAAACGGCTTGCATCCAGCGTCTTCCTGAGCGTAATAACTTTTTTTATTAACTTCATATTTTCAATATTTGTTCGATTGACTAGCCAAGCTAGTCATCGACTGACACATCAAACAAAACGTAACGATTTCCCTTCAATCAATTCAAAATATAACCCGACTGCGATTTCAGAGACGGTTAAACCGCGTATGACCATGTAGGAAGACTTGATTCCACAATGTACATAGGATTGTCATAATAAAATATTAATTACAGTGTTATGGAATAAAAAAAATAGATACGCCATTCATCTGTCTTCAGCGGCAAGTTCTTCAAAACATTGATTTTGCGGTACAAAAGTTGTTTCAAATGTTTTCTCTAGTACATAATACCTCATTGGACAGTTTTACAGTAACTGCACTACATCGTTGCACTAGCATTCATACAACGCTTACACAACGTTCGCACAACGGCCTTATTAAACGCACCAAACTACCAGTCCTATGATGTCGAGTCATTACTCATTGGTTATCGTCCAATGTAAAACCATCCGTTGTCAAATAGAGGGCTGATGATGATGATGAGGGCTCTATTGCCATTGTTGTGGTTAACTAATCAAAAACCTCTCAAGCGACTCCGTTACAATCCAACCTGCATTTTATAGACACTTCGCGCCACAAAACACATTATTATCAAGGTTGAACTTAGCCGGGGGGAAAAAACGCCCTTTACCGAGGACTAGATAATCCGGCGAGGCTGGGCCGGAAAGGATAACAAATTGCATTGATTTATATTATAGGGCTAGAATGCGGGCCATGACAGCTCCCTGATTCAGTGTTTTTCTACTAATGAGCGGCTGGTCACATATGCCGAAGAACCGATGATGAGGTGCAAAGGTTCTCGAGTGGACACCGCGATCTGGCAAGCACAGCGTAGGGCGCCCACCAGCTCGCTGGACCGACGATCTGAGGCAAATTGCTGGCAGCGGCTGGATGAGAATGTCCGAGAACAGAAAAGGTGGCGTGCCTTAAGGACTGCCTATTCCAGCAGTGGACGATATGGACTGATTGATTGAGCGGCTGCTTTAACGTAGGGCATCCCTCTCTTTCGCACAATCTAATATTTATAATGATTGTAAAATTATGTGTATACTTTTGACAAATGTGATCAGAGGCATTGCTGGAAAGTAAAATTTCCTTGACATATATTTTTGTTATCCTATACTTAGTTTTTGATAGCGAGAATTGGCCATAAAAATTGTAAAAATCTTGCTAACAATTTCTGTATGGGTTGGATAGCATTGCAAATGCTATTGTGCGAGACATTTTTTTACTTATCCATTGGAAGGATAGACTGACAACCCTGTCAATCAGATAATTTATCTGTTTATATCCCAGGATAAGAATTTATCTATTTACTTGCGTTATTGGTCGCACGTCAGCCTTAGAGCGCTTATACACGGGCGGCACGTGTGCCAACTGCAGCTGTCGACACGACGTCGACGTTACTGTCCAAAAAGTTCTCAAAACAAATAAATACTGGTTCTTAAAAATAAAATAAAACGAAAACGACATCACTGAATCGGGAACCTTCGATCGGGCTCGGACGGACTTGATAAATGCGGCCCATATGCCGCGAGATCGTCTAATGTCTAATTTTACACGGAGATTAGTTTTAGCGAATCGCCTCGCACTTCGTGGAATAAGGAACTGTTTTTTTTTATCTCGTCTCTCCAGGATTCATGAGTTCGTCGCCAGGGTTCAGTGGAGGAGCCCGCGTTTCGGTTTATTTTTGGAAGCGAACTAAAACTCTATTTGGGTTTAGCTGGGGGAGCACAAAACCCATGTTTTTATGGGATTAAAATCCCCATACAAACATGAGTTTTGTGTTACGTTTTATAAACAGACGTCACACAGGAAAGAACACTTTTGGGATCAAAGTTCATAATCTGTCTATCAAACACACTCCGAATCTATAAAAAATAATAATAAAGAGCAACATCGAACGTGGCTAATAATCTTTTGCATAAACAACCTACATACGCCCCACTTTAGAGCACAGGCCTTCTCTCAGAGAGAGAGAGAGAGTATGGGCTTAATCACCACGCGTGCCCAGCGCGGATTGGTGATTTCAAATGCTGAGGTATGTGAATAGCTCACACACTCAGCTTCCTTCACGATGTTTTCCTTCACAGTTAGCGAGTGGTATCGCTACTATAACTTCACAATGATAGTCGTTTTAATAATGGTTAAATAATGCAATTAATAAATAAAGTCCTCTTTAGACCCGCCTAATAAACTAAACTTCAATTTTAGGTCCCAATATTTACCGGGACAAATAAATACGGGGTCATACGTTAAAGTTGCTTTCGAGCAAACGTCTAAACTCCAAATGGAAGTCAATAAACTAACCGGACTACACAGACAATTTAGGTTGCCCAATTCCTCTTAGGGCCACAAAGTTGCGCTGTGTAGGTCAAATTATTGTCAGTTTCAATTTAAACTAGAGGTGGATTGGATTACTAGGTAAAAAGAAGTACTAGGTAAAATAATACTAGTTATCCGAAAGTAATAGTTTCTAGTACCTGGTTAAAGTAACTGGTAGTTATCTTCATAATACTGCTCACTGCTTTGTTATACATAACATCTCGGTGCTAAATACATAAATGAATTGACACCTGTATCTGGAAGGGTAATTACGATCATGATAAATTTAAAATTTTTAAGAAGAAGAAATACCTTTTTTATCGCCACACACACATTATACAAGGCATAGGAAACAAGAAAAAAGCGACAAGGCAAAACACAAAAAAAAAAAATTAAAAACATCAAGAAAGAGACACAGGAGCTACGTACAAAGGGCTGTGTCCATGCGGGGGTAAAAAGGCCTCAGGCTCAATAACTCGAAAAACATCACATTCGCGGTACTAATATCGTGTAAATGCTAGATATATTATATTATACCATTTATATATACTAGATGTATGAATTAATGGTATAAACATCGGGAAAGGAGTGGCAGTATTATTATGAGACCACGTAAATAATTGTGAAAAAGCTGTCGCTCGATGTTTTACATAATTATTATTTTGTTATTTCACTTTATTATACTTTCACTTTATTATAGCAAGCTAATGTGAGAGACTATTATTACACGTAGTGTTACTGGTAGGAAATAAAAATATTTACTTTACTTTTATGGCATTTTAGTCGTATTTACATTAAAATTAGAAAGACTAATTTATTAGTACAGTGATAAGTATTTTAGTAACAAGTAATGTACACTCATCAGGACGATACAATCGATACTTGCTGGTTTTTTTTTCACATAAACAGCCTATAAATGTCCCACTGCAGGGCACAGGCCTTCTCTCAAGGAGAGAGTATGGGCTTAATCACCACGCGTGCCCACCGCGGATTGGCGATTTCAAGCGCTGAGGTATGTGAATAGCTCAGCCACTCAGGTTTCTTCACGGTGTTTTCCTTCGCCGTTAGCGAGTGGTATTGCTACTATAACTCCACAAATGTACATAAGTTAGAAAACAAACAACCTGGGTGTTTCGCTTCCAATTCCGATGTTCTACCCACTAGGCTACCATCGCTGTGGTTTGAAATGTGGATTTTTTTTCACAATAGGTTAAAATTACTGACGGCTTCGTTGGTCTAATGGTATCACATCTGATTACCATGACGGAGGTCGTGGGTTCGATTCCCACTGTGGGGCGCCGTATATTTTTACACATGGCCTCAGTCTCGGTATATTACCATGTGTATTATCCATTTGCATGTGATGTCCTTGTCTGGTTATCCTATGGTAATCCCTATGGTATCAAAAAGTTTAGTTTGGGACTGGTATTGTGTGGAAGTGATTATTATTATAACTGTTTTCTTAAATACACTAAACGTTTAAAATTTTAGCAAGCCCGCGAATTTTTAAAACTTTTGATCGATATGTCCTGTTATTTTTTCATACTAGGTTAAAGTAACGTTTCTCCAAAGCACGCCGCACCTCTATAATTTAAACAAGCCCGCGAATTAATTACAGTGCCTAAGCGACAAATTGTAAGCCTAAAGGCCCTGATTTGATCCCTGATATTTATGTACAGTCAACTGCCGAAACAAGTTGATAAGTCTTTACCAGTCGAATGACTGGGCTGTAAATTTTAAGCCTCTGTTTTGAATAATAGGTATATGTTGGTTTCTTCTGTCATTCTTTATGTGTTGGTTTCTGTGATATTGTAAATGTAACTTTAGATAATAATAATATAATAATAAAAATAATGTTATTTTGAACCAAAAAAAAAGTACTTTAAAAATTACAACAATCGTTCGGTGCTAATCTGTTGCACAATAGTCTTGTCATTGCATCCTATCTCCTAAACTAGGCGAAAAAGCCTGTATCTTAGGAGAAGGTGAAATTAAATTGAAACCTTTAAAAGTGCGTACATGGTCGAGAAGCATTGGGTGGACGACTGTCAGTCAACAAAAACATAACTTAATCTATCACATGCAAAGAAAACGAAATTTAAATAAACAGAAAAACAAAAAGGTATAATTAATAATTATATTAACCACTCAGATCAGTGTGTGTGTGTGTGTGTGTGCGTGTTCGTGTGCGTGTGCGTGTGCGTGTGCGTGTGCGTGTGCGTGTGCGTGTGCGTGTGTGTGTGTGTGTGCTTATCATACCATTGCGCATAAACCACATGGACCTAATTACGCGCACCAAATCCTGTCGGAACCCTGACGTTCACGATAGCATTTAGTATGGAATTTGACAGTTAACGATTGGAATCGTTCAGGATTTGGTGCGCATAGTAAAAGGGGCAGAACGGTATCCTAGATAAACAATCTCCGAAAGAAAGAAAAAATCCGGGGGCAAACGGGATTCTCGTAAAATTGAATTACCTACCTTAATTCAAGACGTTTCGACAAAGTTGCAGCTGCCGTGATGTTGGGATTCTCGTGTCAGCGCTCTTAGTTGACTCGTATCCGTAAAGTATGGAACTCATGTTGAAAATCAATTAAAACATTGGTCTCTGGGCATATTGTTCGTCTCACTGCAGGGTACACATCTTCTCTCAGAGAGAGATATTATTGGGTTAATCGCCACGCGCGAGTGATAAGTATGTAATTTAGCCAGCCCTGAAATCGCCAAACTTAGACAGTCAGATTTCTTCAAGATGTTCTCCTTCATAGTTGGCGACATGGCTACTACATATTCACATATAATAGGGGTTAAAGTATGAAATTGCCGTTTTATTGCAATAGGTTCTTTGAATTGACATAGAATCTTCATGGTTTGAGGTTTTCTAATGAAACTTTTTTCAAATGGTTTCTATGATGTTCTTTTTTAAAAAATGTGAAACATTTGAATATCGACTTTCAATTGTTTTTGTTATTCAAATTAGACAAGAAAGATAGATACTGCGAAAATTCGAGTGATTATGAGGCACCCATTTTTCGTATTTTTTTATTTTATTGATTTGACGCAAGTGAGTCAATATTGTGGGTAAGGCAACGTTAAACCATGCCGCTAATTTCTGGGTAGTTTGACTAGCTAGGGTCGGCTTCCACTATCTCTCTTAATTCATCGTTATTCACCTGTGTGGGCGGTCTTCCTCGTGGCTCGTTCTTTAAGTCGAAATTTCCATCACGAAAGCGTTTAAACCAAAATCGCACGGTGCGTTCATTAGTAGACCCCTCTCCAAACGCAGCGTTGATATTGCGGGCTGTTTCTGCCGCGTTAGTTCCGCGTCGGAACTCGTATTAAAAAATCACTCGAATTTTCGCAGTATCCATCTTTCTTGTCTAAATTGAATAACAAAAACAATGGAAAGTCGATATTCAAATGTTTCACATTTTTTAAAAAAAGAACATCATAGAAACCATTTGAAAAAAGTTTCATTCGAAAACCTCAAACCATGAAGATTCTATGTCAATTCAAAGAACCTATTGCAATAAAACGGCAATTTCATACTTTAACCCTAATAATATGATTTAAAATAACTAAGTAAAAGTGTCTGAAATCTAACCCGAACATGGTGTACCTAACTAAGTCTCCGCAATCTATCCGAAAAGGAAGTGTTTTATTCATTAATATGAACAACTTTTGTAATGGTAAAATAGCAAATCAAAATCATTTTGTTCCGTATTAATCTTACCCTTGTCACCAATAAGATAAGATAGGATAATCTTTATTTGGCTGTATACTGATTTGAGATTTTTTTGCACCCTTTTATGGCCCCACTTATTAAGAAATTGAGCACGTCAAGTTTCAAGAATGTCTAAAAATTAGAAAAATACATACATACATAAACTCACGCCTGTATCCCAGAGGGGTAGGCAGAGACCAAGGACTGCCGCTTGCCACGATCCTGACAGATCACTTTCGCTTCCTCAACATTCATTAGAAGTTGCATACACGCACGCCGGTTTCGGGTAATTTTTATCTTGCCCTTTGCTAATACATCCTCTATTTTGTCGAAGTATGTCCGCCTGCGACGTTCCTTACCAGCCCTTCTACTCACATTTGCTTGATATATTTGTTTCGTTAATCTTTCTTCCTTCATCCTCTCGACATTTCCAAGCCAACGCAACATTCCTTTCGCAATAAAAAAAGAAATTGAGAATTTTTTTATTAGAAGTGGTTTACTGTTGAAAAAAACCGTCCAAGTGCGAGTCAGACCCGCGCACGAAGGGTTCCGTACCATTATCTGTACAACATTAGACACAAAGATCGAGAAACAACGGCAAAAAATCACGTTTGTTGTATGGGAGCCCCGCATATTTATTTTAATTTAATAAATTTTGTAGAGTATATTCGCTCTAAAAAAATTATTAACTAAATATTCTGTGAATATTTTAAGCGTCTACCCGTTGCCGTTATTAATATCGTTAATTACGTTTGTTGTATGGGAGCCCTCCCTAAACATTCATTTTATTCAGTTTTTAGTATTTGTTGTTATAGCGGCAACAGAAATGCATGATCTGTGAAAATTTCAACTGCCTAGCAATCACGGTTCATGAGATACAGCCTGGTGACAGACAGACAGATAGACAGACAGACAGACAGACAGACAGACAGACAGACAGACGGACGGACGGACGGACGGACGGACCGACGGACGGACGGACGGACGGACGAACAGACGGACGGACGGACGGACGGACGGACCGACGGACGGACGGACGGACGGACGAACAGACGGACGGACGGACGGACGGACGGACGAACGGACGGACAGTGAAGTCTTAGTAATAGAGGGACCGTAAAAAAGGTTTCCGCGTTCTAGCTTAATTTCAATAATAACACGCTGTGTAATCAACCCGTCTCCTCTCGGCATTGCCACTGATTCTCGCGCAGGATGCCCCAGTTATTATTCTAATCAAGACGCGTCTCGTCAACTCTCACCTTATTAAGCCTGCGATAGGCTGATGATGGAAAACCGTCCTGTATCGTGTCAAATAGATTACGTCTTGTTCTCAAAAGCTTTCGGCACACTGCCGCCGTTGTTTAGCCTCTCTAGATTGATTTATTTATTGAAAATTATTTAATGCACAATAAGACATTTGTACATAAGAGAGCGTAATATGTTCTTCCAGCCCACCTTGACTGTTGAATCCCGCGTTGCGTGATATTGCGCACCACCACGCGCCCCCTTCTTACCCACGGTCCACCTGAGATCACCTGGGTGAACGATGGATTTTTTTACAGCGGACCACCTTTGCCCAAATTGGTGTTCGTTGGGAAATATTTTTTTCCACCGTACACCTTGAAATCCAAATTCTTCAGTCTGAGGTGGACTGTCACTAATAAAAATAGAGACTCTTAATGTTTTATCAGAGAGGTGAACCGTTGTAAAGAAAAAATCCCACGGTTCACTCAGGTGGTCTCAGGATGCGCACGCGCCGGCCCGCACCGTGAGTAGAAGCTCGCCCGTGGAAGTATGTTTTAGCAAGGACACGTGCGGAGCGGTACGTTGGATCCATTGTTATATTCATCATCATCTTCAGCCATTTGACGCCCACTGCAGGACAGGCCTCCTTCGTGGTTTTCATAACTATGAGGGGTTTTGCCATAATCGCCACACTTGGCAGGCGGGTTGGCGATGACAGTATGCGGTTGGAATCTCAGGAAGACGCTGCTGCCCGTTTCTTGGTAATTGATTTCCTTAGTCGCCTTCTACGACATCCACGGAAGGAAACGGAGTGACGCTATTCTTAATCCAGTGCCACACGGTACGACGACACATTGTTACATAGGCAAGCTTAATACAAATAAATATTTTCTCCCAGCTTGACCGTTAATTTCCATGGCGTGCTATCCCGCATCGCACCGTGGAAAGGGGCTTGCTCGTGAAAGTTTGTTGTATCACGGATCCAACGTGAGCTGGTAACTAACGTCCAAATAACACGATCACTTTTGCTGGTCCAAAACTAGGATACCCTGTGATATGGTACTTAACCAGACAAGGAAGTCACAAACATGGTAAAACACACAGACCATATATTATTCCCGGCCTCGTCTTCGCTTAGAATCAGATGAGACAGAGGCTAGGTGCGAGTCTGTATTCTTCTGTATGCGTCGTCTTCTATCGGAGGTTGGCAACTAATTCGGCTATCTTGCTTCTCGAGGCGGCCAATACAAACAAGGAACTAGTACTCTGTTCAAACCACTATCGTAAGTTCAAGACTGTATAAAGTATTTCCATGTATCTCACACATTATTTTATGCAACGTTTTTGGCAGGAATGCACCTAGACTTAGGTTAATTTCTATCCTATCGCCAAGAAAAGGATGCAGTCAATTCGCACCTAACACCATGTCAAAGAGATTATGTCGTCGCTCCCTTTATTTTTTGAGCCGACGCGCGCGTCTAATCTGAAATTGTTCCGACACGTGACACGGTGTCGCGCTCGTCGCAACGGATTAGTATCAACCCTAGCCCCTTGCCAGTCTGACCCTGGAATTCAGAATTTTCGCCTTTGATGCTGTTATATAGTTCAGACGTGAAGAAGTACAAGTACCGGTAAACACATAACTCTTAGACCCCATCGGAGATAAAAACCCGAATTGAAATTGCCTGTGCATCTTTTAACAAAATAAAGAAAATGCCACATGATTCCGTATTGCTTCAGTGCTAAATCTGGCCTGTGGTCATGTAAGGTTGCGAAGGCTGGACTTTGAAAGATATAACCTGCAAAAAACTTGACGCATTAAAAACGTGGTGCTACAGCAGGATGCTCAGAATAAGTTGAGCGTATAGAGTTACGACCGAGAGGGTACTACGACGCTCCCAGAACTATCATTGACCATCAACACGAAGAAAATATGCCTCAATGCAAACGGTACAGAGACGTCAAGAAAATTCTTTCTTCCGTAACATCAGCGAATGGACATTTTGAATATTCTGCTTGGCAAAAGAAGAGAGGAATATGCAGATCTGACGGCTAAACTCCAGTATTAGAAATACACTGAGGGCCAGTTTCTGAATTGAGAATGTCGCTAAGCAAATAGTTAGCTGTAGTGCTGTCTCTTCGAATTTCTCAGAAAAGAGCATGACAGAACGTTACTTAAGTATTTAGGTACTTGGTGAAATTCTCAATTCAGAAACCGGCCCTGAAAAATGAAGGCGTTGCTAAAGTTCACGAAAGAACGATTCGTCGCGAATCACCCTTCGCAAAAAAAGGCTTTAGAAAAAACATCGCTAGTAAAACGGTACGAGGATGAGATGGATCCTTTTTTTTATTCAATTTTAATTTTGTTTGGAAAACCAACAGCTTAAGGAGTTCCATAGAGTAACACTAGCGCCACTAAGGGAAAAAAATCATATAGTTTTTTTGCAGATCGCAATTAATTTTGCAAAAAGTGTCTGCACAATTTCTCGATCATGTTAACATTTTACACTTTTTTGAGTTACACTTTTTGGAAATTTAATCTGTAAAAAAATATGATTTTTTTTCCTCGTGGCACTAGTATTATACCCTGGTAACAAAAGAAGCTTAAGTATAGTGCAGTAAAAATGTTCAAACGCTGTTAATATACTTTTATAGATTAACAAAGGAGTTTATGCTAATGTTAGTGGTCTATTAAAAATTCCAAATTATAAAACATATTTTTTTTATCATGACGTATGTAATTTTAATAAACGTGGTAATTTTTTTTCCATACGACTAATACTTTTCATACAATAACCTGTCAAAAAGTCAATATACCTAGTCACGTGGTACAAAAACGCGCCATACAAATAGGGTTTACACTATGACGTAACTTGCACATAACGCCTTATAATGTATGACTAGGGGGTGAACCCCCTGCGCGCTTACGCGCGCCAACCCCCAGCCGCTCCGAGCTTCGCTCTCCGCGGCGCTCGGCCTAGGGCCTCGCTAGACACTTGACGTTGGGATTTGTCGCGTGGGAACCTGTATGGTCTCGGCCTTCGGCCTCGCAAGTTTGTCCCGTCTGGCTTTTGCGTTGTTACTTGTTCACCGGAAAATGTGTGGTCTCGGCCTTCGGCCTCGGCCTGAACGGAGCTCGGCCTTCGGCCTCGCCACGGCGGGATTTCTCGTACCCGCTTCGCGGAGCTCGGCCTTCGGCCTCGCAAGTTTGTCCCGTCTGGCTTTTGCGTTGTTACTTGTTCGCCGGAAAATGTGTGGTCTCGGCCTTCGGCCTCGGCCTGAACGGAGCTCGGCCTTCGGCCTCGCCGCGGCGGAGTTTCTCGTGCCCGCTTCGGCGTCGCAAAATTGTCCCCCCTCAGTTTTGTTTTAAAATTTGTATTAAAAGTCGATTTTCAGTACAAATTCTCCATACAAAATTTTCTCATTTTCAATCATCGATATCTCGGCCGCCATCTGGAAATGTCAAAATGTCCGATTTTTCTCATATACCTGGGTCCTTTGACAACCCGATGCCGTTTAGGGCATCTCTCCAGCATGTGCCCAGTTGGCTGCCGACTTTTTTGCGCAGAGGTCGATTTTTTGGGCGGCCATATTCTCGCCCCTATTTTGAATTTCGAACGTTCAAAATTTTTTTTCACAATTAGATCACGAAACAAATACCCGTTCCAAATTTCATCCAAATCGCCCAGTAAACAAAAAAGTTAGCCCATTTGTATGGGAGAAGGCGTTCGAAATTCAAAAATCGGCTTCATAGGATGGCTGTATATCATACATTTCCTACAACTTTCTCATACAAAATTTTCACGTAGCTCTTACCGTTTCCGAGGAAACCTATAGATGATCTGTCAGTCAGTCAGTCAGTCAGTCAGTGAGTATACCGGATTGTAGCTATATATATTAGTAACTAGGGGGTGAACCCCCTGCGCGCTTACGCGCGCCAACCCCCAGCCGCTCCGAGCTTCGCTCTCCGCGGCGCTCGGCCTAGGGCCTCGCTAGACACTTGGGGTAGGGATTTGATAAGTGGGAACATGTATGGTCTCGGCCTTCGGCCTCGGCCTGGACGGAGCTCGGCCTTCGGCCTCGCCGCGGCGGGGTTCCCCGTACCCGCTTCGCGGAGCTCGGCCTCCGGCCTCGCAAGTTTCTCCCATCTGGCTTTTTCGTTATTGCTTGTTCGCCGGAAAATGTATAGTCTCGGCCTTCGGCCTCGGCCTGGACGGAGCTCGGCCTTCGGCCTCGCCGCGGCGGGGTTCCTGGTGCCCGCTTCGCGGAGCTCGGCCTTCGGCCTCGCAAGTTTGTCCCATCTGGCTTTTGCGTTGCTGCTTGTTCGCCGGAAAATGTATAGTCTCGGCCTTCGGCCTCGGCCTGAACGGAGCTCGGCCTTCGGCCTCGCCGCGGCGAGGTTCCTCATCCCCACTTCGGCCTCGAAAAATTGTTTTTTTGAAAAAAATTTAATCTTTGTTTAAAATTTTTCACTAAAAGTCGATTTTCAGTACAAATTCTCCATACAAAAATTTCTCATTTTCAATCGTCGATATCTCGGCCGCCATCTTGAAAATCTAAAATGTCAGATTTTTCTCATATACCTGGGTCCTTTGACAACCCGATGCCGTTTAGGGCACGTCTCTAGCATATGCCCAGTTGGCTGCCGACTTTTTTGCGCAGAGGTCGATTTTTTGGGCGGCCATATTCTCGCCCCTATTTTGAATTTAGAACGTTTAAAATATTTTTTCAAAATGAGATCACAAAACAAACACCTGTTCCAAATTTCATCCAAATCGGCCAGTAAACAAAAAAGTTAGCCCATTTGTATGGGAGAACGCGTTCGAAATTCAAAAATCGGCTTCATAGGATGGCTGTATATCATACATTCCCTACAACTTTCTCATACAAAATTTTCACGTAGCTCTTACCGTTTCCGAGGAAACCTATAGATGATCTGTCAGTCAGTCAGTCAGTGAGTATACCGGATTGTAGCTATATATATTAGTAACTAGGGGGTGAACCCCCTGCGCGCTTACGCGCGCCAACCCCCAGCCGCTCCGAGCTTCGCTCTCCGCGGCGCTCGGCCTAGGGCCTCGCTAGACACTTGACGTTGGGATTGTTTGAGTGGGAACATGTATGGTCTCGGCCTTCGGCCTCGGCCTGGACGGAGCTCGGCCTTCGGCCTCGCCGCGGCGGGGTTCTTCGTGCCCGCTTCGCGGAGCTCGGCCTCCGGCCTCGCAAGTTTGTCCCATCTGGCTTTTGCGTTGGTGCTTGTTCGCCGGAAGATGTATAGTCTCGGCCTTCGGCCTCGGCCTGAACGGAGCTCGGCCTTCGGCCTCGCCACGGCGAGGTTCCTCGTCCCTGCTTCGGCCTCGAAAAATTGTTTATTTCAAAAATTGTTCATTTTTGTTTAAAATTTTGTACTAAAAGTCGATTTTCAGTACAAATTCTCCATACAAAATTTTCTCATTTTCAATCGTCGATATCTCGGCCGCCATCTTGAAATGTCAAAATGTCCGATTTTTCTCATATACCTGGGTCCTTTGACAACCCGATGCCGTTTAGGGCACGTCTCCAGCATGTGCCCAGTTGGCTGCCGACTTTTTTGCGCAGAGGTCGATTTTTCGGGCGGCCATATTCTCGCCCCTATTTTGAATTTCGAACGTTCAAAATTTTTTTTCACAATTAGATCACGAAACAAACAACTATTCCAAATTTCATCCAAATCGGCCGGTAAACAAAAGAGTTGGCCCATTTGTATAGGAGAACGCGTTCGAAATTCAAAAATCGGCTTCATAGGATGGCTGTAATTCATACATTTCCTACAACTTTTTCATACATCATTTTCCTCTAGCTATTGTCATTTCGGAGAAAACGTATGGATGAGTCAGTCAGTGAGTATACCGCATTGTAGCTTTATATATATATAATATACTAGGGGGTGAACCCCCTGCGCGCTTCGCGCGCCAACCCCCAGCCGCTCCGAGCTTCGCTCTCCGCGGCGCTCGGCCTAGGGCCTCGCTAGACACTTGACGTTGGGATTGTTTGAGTGGGAACATGTATGGTCTCGGCCTTCGGCCTCGGCCTGGACGGAGCTCGGCCTTCGGCCTCGCCGCGGCGGGGTTCTTCGTGCCCGCTTCGCGGAGCTCGGCCTCCGGCCTCGCAAGTTTGTCCCATCTGGCTTTTGCGTTGGTGCTTGTTCGCCGGAAGATGTATAGTCTCGGCCTTCGGCCTCGGCCTGAACGGAGCTCGGCCTTCGGCCTCGCCACGGCGAGGTTCCTCGTCCCTGCTTCGGCCTCGAAAAATTGTTTATTTCAAAAATTGTTCATTTTTGTTTAAAATTTTGTACTAAAAGTCGATTTTCAGTACAAATTCTCCATACAAAATTTTCTCATTTTCAATCGTCGATATCTCGGCCGCCATCTTGAAATGTCAAAATGTCCGATTTTTCTCATATACCTGGGTCCTTTGACAACCCGATGCCGTTTAGGGCACGTATCCAGCATGTGCCCAGTTGGCTGCCGACTTTTTTGCGCAGAGGTCGATTTTTTGGGCGGCCATATTCTCGCCCCTATTTTGAATTTCGAACGTTCAAAATTTTTTTTCAAAATGAGATCACGAAACAAACACCTGTTCCAAATTTCATCCAAATCGGCCAATAAACAAAAAAGTTAGCCCATTTGTATGGGAGAAGGCGTTCGAAATTCAAAAATCGGCTTCATAGGATGGCTGTAATTCATACATTTCCTACAACTTTTTCATACATCATTTTCCTCTAGCTATTGTCATTTCGGAGAAAACGTATGGATGAATCAGTGAGTGAGTATACCGGATTGTAGCTTTATATATATATAACTAGGGGGTGCACCCCCTGCGCGCTTACGCGCGCCAACCCCCAGCCGCTCCGAGCTTCGCTCTCCGCGGCGCTCGGCCTAGGGCCTCGCTAGACACTTGACGTTGGGATTTGTCGCGTGGGAACCTGTATGGTCTCGGCCTTCGGCCTCGGCCTGGACGGAGCTCGGCCTTCGGCCTCGCCGCGGCAGGGTTCCTCGTGCCCGCTTCGCGGAGCTCGGCCTTCGGCCTCGCAAGTTTGTCCCGTCTGGCTTTTGCGTTGTTACTTGTTCACCGGGAAATGTGTGGTCTCGGCCTTCGGCCTCGGCCTGAACGGAGCTCGGCCTTCGGCCTCGCCACGGCGGGGTTTCTCGTACCCGCTTCGCGGAGCTCGGCCTTCGGCCTCGCAAGTTTGTCCCGTCTGGCTTTTGCGTTGTTACTTGTTCGCCGGAAAATGTGTGGTCTCGGCCTTCGGCCTCGGCCTGTACGGAGCTCGGCCTTCGGCCTCGCCACGGCGGAGTTTCTCGTGCCCGCTTCGGCGTCGCAAAATTGTCCCCGCTCAGTTTTGTTTTAAAATTTGTATTAAAAGTCGATTTTCAGTATAAATTCTCCATACAAAATTTTCTCATTTTCAATCGTCGATATCTCGGCCGCCATCTTGAAATGTCAAAATGTCCGATTTTTCTCATATACCTGGGTCCTTTGACGACCCGATGCCGTTTAGGGCACGTCTCCAGCATGTGCCCAGTTGGCTGCCGACTTTTTTGCGCAGAGGTCGATTTTTCGGGCGGCCATATTCTCGCCCCTATTTTGAATTTCGAACGTTCAAAATTGTTTTTCACAATTAGATTGCGAAACAAACGCCCGTTTCAAATTTCATCCAAATCGGCCGGTAAACAAAAAAGTTAGCACATTTGTATGGAAGAACGCGTTCGAAATTCAAAAATCGGCTTCATAGGATGGCTGTATATCATACATTTCCTACAACTTTCTCATACAAAATTTTCACGTAACTCTTACCGTTTCCGGGGAAATCTATAGATGATCAGTCAGTCAGTCAGTCAGTGAGTATACCGGATTGTAGCTATATATATTAGTAATTAGTAATATAATATAATGAAGCGTTTATCAATATTTGAGTTATCTCTTAAAATAATGTTTTTATGCATTTACACCCCTATAAGAAAACGTATAGAGTTGAATGAAAAAACGAAATGTAATAAGTTTTTTATTAAAGTAACTTTATTTTTCACATTTTTTATAATCCAGAAAACCTGGAAAAAATATTTTTATGGTTTTACTTTTTAATTTCTCCTAACTTTTTACATGCCATCTATGGTATAAAAGCATTGTCACTCCAATCTAAGTTAGACGCAAGTTGCCCATTAACGTAACTTATGTCTTATCATATGTGCACTCTAATCAGTTAGGTTAAGAGCGACTGTATAAAGTAAACGAATCAGTGTGGCTGTTCCCGAAATAACTGATAAAGTTTTCACAGTACGGGAAAATAAATGTAATATTTTTAACGTAACTTCGTAGACACGTGCAGGTGTTGATTGGTTTCTATTTTAGATCCCGATCGGCGGAACTTTTGAACGGTTTTCCAGTAAGGCTTGACAGTGTGTCGTGTTGGGAACTAGCCCAATTTCGCGCTTCACTAATATTTGTCTATCCCGCCGTATCGATATAAATTCCGCGACAGAATCTGGGACGTGACGCGTGGAAAACTACAATGTGTACCAAAATTCCCGTACACATTTGAAAATGGAGGGTTCTGCTCGTAATATGAAGATATTATTTGACTATGGAGAGTAATTTGTAAGTGTTAATAATAAGAACTTAAAGGACTACACCTATGACGTTTAAATGCTATAGAACAGCTGATATGTTTTTCACGATTTCAAAGTATTCCCGATATGCTCGAATTTAACTGAGTAAAGTACAGTCTATTGCACATTCAGCTTCACATGTTTAAACCCTGAATCGGTAACGTCACAGTTAAAATTATAAACGTTGATTACGTTGAAACGATGATATAGAATTGATTAGTTCAACTTTACGCCTTTAAAAAAAAGTTAACAACACTTTCAGTTTATTGTAGTCCTTATTTACTGTTATACACATTCATTCGGTTGGTCTCTCTGGCCCACAGAAAGGACGTGGGGCGAGGGCGCGGAAAAGACGCGTCGTCCTTCCAATTCACTTTCATACAAAATGTACTGAAGGGACGGGACGAATCCCACACAGACGAGAAGTCGTCACGTCTTCCGCGCCCTCGCCCCACGCGCCTTCTGTGTAGCCAGGGCCTCTGACTACGTAGCGAGACAAAGAGACAAGCCATAAAATTAGTAGCGATGCTTCGACACTTTAAATCTGTCAATTTTAGTCTCATTAACGGGCAACTTTGCATTGTACATGTGTTTATTATTACGAGTACCTAATATTGAAAAGGGACTTGATAATAAGCGGGCTTAATACTTTTTATTTGAATAATTTTAGCCAATCATTGGGCGATGGGAAAAAGTGGGATCACCAGATCGAAATTTTTTTTAAATAAAAAATAAAAGCCGGTGCTCCAATTTGGAGCACCGGCTCCAAATTGTACAATTTATTAATACCTACATGTATAAATACTTCTACTTATAATTATTTAAATTATTTCTAACTTTTTAGTGCTGAAGTGTTTCGAATACATGAAGCTTTATACATGAAGTTTTTATTTGCTTAGTTCCGCATTCATCATCATCATCATCATAACCAGCCATTTGACGCCCGCCCACTGCAGAACATAGGCCTTCCTCGTGGTTTTACAATCTTCCCGGTGTTGTACCGCCCGCATCCAGGAACTCCCCGCTACCGTAACCAGGTCGTCAGAGGCGAATACAGGGCATCCCAAAATTATGGGCCATGAAGGGAAAGTACCTTAAATATCGTAGATAGGGTATTTTGCTGAAAGAAGACTTTATGTTATTTTTAAAAGTTAGTAATTCTCCATTCAAAGATTTTCTAAAAATTACTTGCTTCGTCTGGGAATCGAACCGACTTAAACGTAAAAAAAACACCCCTACTTTTATGATGCCAAGTCTTCTTTGAGCAAAATACCCTATCTACGATATTTAAGGTACTTTCCCTTCATGTCCCATAACTTTGGGACGCCCTGTATACTTGGGTTGGGATAGAAAGACGTGAATCGAAGACCGCAGCAAGTGGAGATCATTTATATAGGCCTTATGTCCCTCATGAGGGACAGCAGGATATAAGTAAGCAAATCCATTGTTTCAAAATTAATAACATGCACACATCCATACATAAACTCATGGCTGTATCCCAGAGGGGTAGGCAGAGACCAGAGACTGCCAATTGCCACGGTCCTGACAGATCACTTTCGCTTCCTCAACATTCATTAGTCGTTGCACGCACGCACTGCACGCACTGCACGCATGTGAATGAATAATTGAATATATATTCAATATTTTTTTATTAGGGGTTAAAGTATGAAGTTGCCGTTTTATTGCAATAGGTTCTTTGAATTGACATAGAATCTTCATGGTTTGAGGTTTTCGAATGAAACTTTTTTCAAATGGTTTCTATGATGTTCTTTTTTTAAAAAATGTGAAACATTTGAATATCGACTTTCAATTGTTTTTATTATTCAATTTAGACAAGAAAGATGGATACTGCGAAAATTCGGGTGATTATGAGGCACCCATTTTTCGTATTTTTTTATTTTATTGATTTGACGCAAGTGAGTCAATATTGTGGGTAAGGTAACGTTAAACCATGCCGCTAATTCCTGGGTAGTTTGACTAGGGTCGGCTTCCACTATCTCTCTTAATTCATCGTTATTCACCTGTGTGGGCGGTCTTCCTCGTGGCTCGTTCTTTAAGTCGAAATTTCCATCACGAAAGCGTTTAAACCAAAATCGCACGGTGCGTTCATTAGTAGACCCCTCTCCAAACGCAGCATTAGTTCCGCGTCGGAACTCGTATTCAGTATCCAGTATCCATCTTTCTTGACTAAATTGAATAACAAAAACAATTGAAAGTCGATATTCAAATGATTCACATTTTTTAAAAAAAGAACATCATAGAAACCATTTGAAAAAAGTTTCATTCGAAAACCTCAAACCATGAAGATTCTATGTCAATTCAAAGAACCTATTGCAATAAAACGGCAATTTCATACTTTAACCCCTATTATTTTAATTCATCATAATTTAGAATCAAACAAACTTACCTGTGATGTTTGATGTCTAATTATGCGAGTATCTCGACCGAAGATGATTACGTTTACATGCAGCAGTACACGAGATGCTGCTGTCCTTATCACACTTTTAAAGCCTCCTATTAAAAGAAAGATAATGAAAATCCGCTGACTCACTCACTCTCACGCACCTCTTCCCAATTGGTTCCCGGCGCGCGTGTCATTATTTTTAGAGTTTTTGGAGGTAAAAAAGGTTTTTTTTTTTTTTTTTTTTTGGGTTTAATTTGGGCCGGGCGGGAGGTAATCATCTTCGGTCGAGATACTCGCATAATTAGACATCAAACATCACAGGTAAGTTTGTTTGATTCTAAATTATACTTCGTATCTCTCCCGAAGATGATTACGTTTACATGCAGATGTTTAGAGTTATTTATTGAGAAAAAATAAAAACCCCTTACACATTATCTAAAATATTTCAAGAGAATGTGTAGAAAATAAAATTATGATAAAGTAAGTACCTACAATTATTATTATAATTTGTAATAAAATTATTACATCAGGTTATTCTTCCGAAAATAACATTGTCGAAATCATTACATATTATTTATTTTTATTATATTAATTTCCTTATTATAATGAAGTGTCATTTCAACCCGCGGCTTTACGAACCACTTCCGCACTGCCTTCTGCCTTGTGTGCAGCGGTTGTGGGTGCGTAGCGTGTGCTGTGGCTACTAACACGATCTACATCAATGCAACTATCATGAAGAATCACCCAAAGACCTAAAGTTTGTAAATCTACTTTTTTGTGGTCATTTGTAAATAATACAAAAAAAGTTCTCTTCGTTGTTACGAAGAGGTCTATATTTTTCAAAATAAGGTTTTATTGCATATGCAGGGTATATGCTAGAGTTTTCTTGAATAAATGGTAATCTGACTACTTGTTGGTAAGAGCCAGATTAAGAAGTTTTAATTAAATCATTGACTTTTATTGTTATACAATTTCCATCATACTTTTTTTTTTTTTTTTTTTCTTTTTTTTTTTACTTTTATTAGACATACAGTTTGTATTCTTTGTGCGGAAGCAGTTGCTAACAGGTTTATGTTTTTTAAACATGTAAAGAAGTCATACGATATGGATAAATGTTTGACACATAATAATAGCACAGTATTTGGACACCATGATTCATTCATTACATTTACGTCTAGGGGGGTTAATCCGATATATTCTTTTGAAGAATTTAGTGGTACAATCATCTGACGTAGTTTTAGTAGCTAAAACCAGGGATAAGGTAGATTTACTAGTATTTGGGCTACTATTACCGGCCTTTTTATTAAACTTGTCAATTAGAAAGCTAATTATCTGATTAATATTTGATTTACTGTAAAAACATGTTTTGACAATATTGCCACTAGGCTTTTTGTGATGAATATTTTTAAAGAAGTTTGTGGAACACCACATCTTAAGAACGACTGCCACCAGGGTAAGGTCTGCGTGTAAAAGATGGGCATCCCTGAAAACGATTTCACGAGAAATATGAAGCTTGCGCCATAGTGGGTATCATGGTCGTGTGGCACAACCAAGATACCCACTGCCTTATCATATAAAATCTGTTGAAGTACCTTTGATATAAAATAAAACGAAGGAAATGCATAAAATCTGAGGTTTTCCAGTTAAATGTGAACGCATCTATTACTTCAGACTGTGAATCACGCATCCATGAAGCGTATCTCTCTCATTAAAAATTTTGCGCACTAGCAAATAAGTCCAAATCTGGGGTACCAAACGTATTGTATTAGTAATATCTGCAAAAGCATAATGTTGCTAATTCCTGCTCTGTCTCAATATTCTTTTGCCGAGATTCCCGCAAGTATTGCGGGACTGCAGATTTATCTGCAATAACGTTATCTGGCGACTTAATGCACGATACAAATATATAAATATCGCGTATCTCACACCCAACCAAACTGCACACTACCCATCCTACGAGTATCTATAGGGGCAATGGCGGTGTTACTATCGATTCTCAAGAATAACAGAATAATACAACATTTTATAAAAATAAAATGCTCCTCTTAATTGTAATGCATGGATAATTCAAAATTATTCCAATGACCACTCGCAGTACGGCCATTGTACTCGAAGCGGCATATATTTATAAGCAGTAATTATCATTCCGAAGGGCACGAAAAGAAGAATCAATTAGATTTTTCTACCATAAAAGAACTTATTTGAGATAACTACATGAAATAATTTGTTTTTTAATACGATTTGTATAGTTTATAGGGCCAAGAACTTTTCTCTTTCGAAGAGTTTGGTATATACCCACACATACCTAACAGCTGGGCATGTCGATATTAATATACCTATAACATTATATTCAGCAAAATTATCGTATTGTACATTTATTTACGTTTATACATTTATCGACTTTTTCATTTATTAAAGCAATAAATGCTTCATTTGATTTGTATAAAAAATAAAGCCCAGGCCAATAAAGACATAAAGCCAATAAAACCAACTTGCTTATGTTATTTGTATTAAGTTGACTGTTTTCAATGTTAATAAACAATCCGAATTCGGTAAGTAATTGTTCTGTTGAACATCAGACATTCATTATAGGATGTACCTATACAAACGAGATCGTCTATATAGACAACTGAAAGGTGACCGGATAAACAAAAATCCTGAGTATTAACAACTTTGTAAAAACATACGGTGCCGCGCTCAAGCCAAATGGGAGAACTGTACAAATAACTAATTACTATTAATATTAGACTAAACATTGAATTTAATTCAAACTGTATCGTTTTTCTATAGTTTTCGTCGACATTTATAAAAAAAAAATATGCATATTTTACATCCAGTGTCGCCATAAAGTAATTAAAATCTAATAATTTCAGAGCTATCCGATAATTATCAGTTTTAAAATGATCAACTTCAGTTGTACCTACTTATCTTCTTCAAGGTTCAAAATAAAACGATTCTACCATTTGACTTGGGCACTGTAAATACCAATAGGAGAAATGAACTGTCCTTTACATCGAGTACACGGGAGGTACTATACAACCGTTTTGTAACAACTCAATAACTTCAATGTCTGATTGTGAGTAGTGCCTATTTGTAGGCAAACAAATCTGAGTGGGAACGTCTTAAATGGTACTATATACCCGTTCACCGATGATAAGAATATCTGGGTGATTCGTTATTTTACACCATTCATTATAGTAATATTGAAGGCTGTCTGCAGTCGGTATATCTACCTGAGATCGAGTTCGGTGTTGACGCTGTGCATTGATGAATTGGCGCTCGCCCCGCTGCGTATTGCCGACGACGCCGGTCCCGCGGTGGCAGACGGCACGGTTCGGGAGGTTAGCTCGTGCGCGGCTGGGCCACAGTATATGGGCGGCTGATGCACGCGGCGCCCCCATCGCGTTTAAAGTTCTACGAAGATTAGCAGGCTAAATGATCGATGGTTTTTTAGTCTATGGCTATATATAAGTATGGCTATATGAACCGCAACTCAGATACCGATTTCGTAATCGCTATGGATGATTTGAGATGTTCTGAGTGCCCAGATCCAAACAGAAATTCATCAGGTTGTTTGTCTTTGATAGTTTCTTCATCTCCTTGATCAGTGTGTTAGTAATAGCATATCGCCTGGATTGGCTTTATCATTAATGTAAATAAATCACAGAGTAGTCATGCTGCTTAGATCGCTTAGCAGTTTTAAGAGGTCTTCAGTTCTTGCGTCAGTTTTTGACAAGACGACGTTAAGGGCGGCCACTAGGGCGGACAGACAGCTTGAAATTAGATTTTGTTCCCTTTAACTGAACGTATATTTTTTGGTATTAATCTCCAAGACAAAGCCTGTGCCCTAAAGTGGGACATATATAGGCTCCATGATAATCTCTGTTGGGGCTGCATTGATCTCTAGGTTTAGTTTTAGCGCCTTCGTACTACTGCAATTTTTTGGCTCCAGATATATGCTTTTACCAAATCCAAATTGCTTTATTTGGAATGGCCATTGTTAAGAATATGGTTCCATCTAGGGACTATATCTTTATGTAGATTCTTGCCAACCACATTATTAAAAGATGGGTCATTTTCTGAAATGATCAGAATGCCTTGTCTAATGTAGCAGGGTCGACAGAGGTGATATTTATATTCATCATATGTTCATTTCTACCGTTTCATTAGGTATTGCATCTTATCTTACATTATTCTGTAGCACTCTGTGTGTAATTATTAAGAGACATAAGGTATTTCGAACAGACCATATAGAACTGTTATTTGGTACTTGCCAGGTTTTGGTACATGGTGGAAGTGTTTGATTCATAAAAAGCAGCTGCTCGACGCGATATACGCGGAGAGTGTTGTTAATTTCATCACGATATACGTGGAAATAAGTGGCTGTCCATATAGGACGCAGTAAGTACAGTCTACACAACACGATTAACGTGGGTAGGTACTGATAAATATTGAACCATAAGGATGAAATTACGTAATCGTCTCATCCAAACTTCTTATCAGTGAAAGTTGCACGTGCGTGTCCGGCGCCAGTGAGTCTAGACATTGGGGCGGCACATAGGGTAGGTATAGGGCATTAGCAGCGCCTGCGCTGCGTGCGGTTCGCCGCTGCATACACCAAGTATCTACACATACTTACATTCGAAATAGGTACCTAGAGAAAAACAGTTTGATGACTGACCTGGTATTCCTTCCTCAGTGGAAATAGGCTCCAAATTTGATGATAAATCCTTCTCCTTGTTGTCCGGGCTCGAAGATGAGGATGATTCCTTAAACATTCTTTCAAATTTGCGCTCAAGTTTTTAAATTTTCCTTGTCGGAGCGTTTCCTTTCTCCCATATTGGCACTATGCAAAGAACGATTTTTACTTGTATGTGAAAAAGCGTGTGACTCGGACAACACAAAAACGTGTAATGACACGCGCGCCGGGAACCAATTGGGAAGAGGTGCGTGAGAGTGAGTGAGTCAGCGGATTTTCATTATCTTTCTTTTAATAGGAGGCTTTAAAAGTGTGATAAGGACAGCAGCATCTCGTGTACTGCTGCATGTAAACGTAATCATCTTCGGGAGAGATACGAAGTATAATACAGTACATAATAATATAAGCAGCAGCCTATAAACGTCCAACTGTAGGGCACAGGCCTTCTCTCGGAGAGAGATTATGGGCTTAATCACCAGGCGTGACCACCATGGATTGGCGATTTCAAGTGCTGAGGAAGCGAATAGCTCAGACACTCAGGTTTCCTCACGATGTTTATCTTCAAAACTAGCGAGTGGTGATGCTACTATAACTTCACAAATGTACATAACTTAGAAAGCAAAGTCATAGGTACATTCCCGCTCTGGGAATCGAACCTGGGCCTCTCGCTTCCGAGTCCAATGTTCTACCCACTAGGCTACTACCGCTCTCAGTCTAAAATTAATTGAATCTACCTACCACAGTACATATTGAGTCTAAAATTGACTAGCAAGTTTCGCAAGCACGCTGCTTTGCGCTTTCCTGTTTTGGCAAGAGTCGTAATGAATGAAGCGAATTTGCATAACACCGTCTAACAAATCTGCCTCGAGCTCGGAATGCTTTGATGGCAGAATGCTTCGAATGACTTAAGCCGGGTTTTGACGGTCTTAGTACGCTCGGACCGTGTGCGTACAGTTTTAGTTGATTATGACGACTCACTCGGTCCGAGCGCACTGAGCGTTGCCATAATCAACTAAAACTATACGCACACAGTCCGAGCGTACTAAGACCGTCAAAACTCGGCTTTAGAATGGATGCAAATCTTCTTGGAAAATAAAGCAGAACTACACGCCTTTGATGACAGGAGCAAAAGAGATGAAGAATAGCAGTCTTATATATGAGAAGCCGATTCCACTTAAACTCTAATGACGGTGTTCCTTTTATAAATCCGCTTTGACACCCGTCTTAAGAATATTTTAGATGAATCGATTTTTTTTGTAAATAACACCGTACGTTGTTATGAGAAAGACAAGCGTGTTCTTATACTCAAAGCATAAGCAAGATTTTTGATGGTTATTAAAGCGGAAGGGAATTTAACACATTTTTGGTCTGTTTTGGAAAAAAATATCATACAGTATTTTTTTATTTTTTTTATTTAATACTCTTCTTATTACAATTTAGTTAACGGCTCTTTGTAGGGTACATGCCGTCTTCCAAAGATTGAGAGAGTATTTAAACAGCGCGCGTGTCCACCGTGGATTGGCAACTTCCAGCGTTGAGATATGTGAACACCTCTGGCACTCCGCCTTTCTCACTATGTTTTCCTTCACAATTAGTGGCAGTTATGACACAGAAAATAAAGTCGTTGGTATATGGCGGGATTCTAACCCTCGACCTCTCGAATGAGATGCCGGAGTTCTACCGCTGCGCCATCACCGCTTTATTACTCCTTGACAGTGGTTTAATTTAATTACTAAAACAGTTTTCAGGATTTTCGAACTAAAACTTACACAGCGTAGGACTCCGGGGGTCTGATATTCAAAGGACCGTTGTACACTGTTGCAGTGTATACAGTTACACTTTTATGGGCACTGTAGTGCTGACAAGGACAAAATCTAGGTAAGTACTATAACAGTAAGCACTACGCATCATTAACTTGATTCCGGGTTCACTTTTTTCGGTCGTTTATCGGGTTTCAGGTTCAGGTTTTTAGTCGGAAGAATCCAAGTCTACTCACAATGATTAAGCTCTGCGAATGCTCTGCGTTTCTGTGCAGTTTTCGTTTTTCGGCCAACTCAGACCACTCCAGTAACATCTAGAACATACGAAAAATACGAATATTTAATTCAAGGATGGGTACCAAATTGCAATCTTGTGTCTCATATTCCACACTTGGATAATCCACTGCGTGTTCCGTTATTAATGGGAACAGATGGCTTCCCACTGCGCAGGGTTCTAGGAATCGAATCGCCTCTGAATATAGAGAATTGTACGAAACAGTAAGAGGGCTAGTGCTGGTTTGTCCCCGAACGCTACCATGCCACACTTATCTGTGCATTAAGTAAACTTTTTTAATCGTGTCGCGAAGAGCAAGAGAACCCGTTGTTTCACAACTTGCTTTAAATAATTTCATTAATGTCACAGGTTATACCGTACTGCCAATTGCGCGTTGGCGTCGTGCTGTTAAACATTTAGGGCATTTCGCCAGAGAACCGAGCGATAACGCGTACACTCTAGTGTGTTTTCACATGTTCTATAAAAGTGTGTATTTACACAATAATCGCTAGTGTGCATAATGTCTTAATAGTAGCATATCAAACTTCTGTGATATATCCTCAGCGTCATCATAAAATACGAAGTTTCAAATCGCTAAAAATCACTTTAATAATATACGTATATTTAGGAATTGAAAGCCTTCAATTTTTTTTTATAATCGGTTGAAAATTATGTATCGATAACCTAGCATATCTGTTCACATAAATAAAGAACGGTCGAACGATCTATACAGCAACGGTAAGTGAAAATATTTTTTGTAACATAACAAAATTGTGATACGGGCTAGCAAACTTGCAACAAAAAATATAAAAATAACCACTAAACGTGTGATTAACATAGACGTTATTGTTGTCGCAAGTTGGCAGCTGTGGGCAATGAGTTACAAAGGTTGAGATCATGTGCTGGCAAAAGCAACATAGGAACAGCTTGCTGGACCGACAATCGATTTGAGACAGATTACCGGCAGCGGCTAGATGAGAATTGCCGATGATAGAAAGAAGTGGCGTGGTGAGGCCTATGACCAGCAGTGGCTGAGTACGAGCTTGATTGATTGATAGATAGATTGATTGTTGGCGTGTTTCCACGTTTGTGACCAATAGCCACTCTATCGAAGCGAGATACTAACTCGGCCGCATCTTGCAAACCGCGCTGACAGATAAATAAAACAAGACGCCCTGTCGTCTCTCCTGCTAATATGAAATGCATTTCGCAATTCGCTTGTTGCTCTTGGTTTAGCTTTTAGCTCGAAATGCGCTTTTGCGATGTTAAATTGGTGTGTGGAGTCTGCGTGATGGTTGACTACATTTTGTTTTGTCTCGGATTCCAATCCTATTTTTTACTAATGACTTTTGTACATGATTTCATCATCAACCCATTATGTCCCCACCGAGGGGCACAGGGCTCTTCCCTGAGGAAGGTATAGGCCATACACCACCACGGGGGCCAAGTCCGGATTGGTAGAGGCTTGTAGACTAGTGGCTCGTCTACTGTCAGAAGTTTTCAAGCCGCCCTAAGGCCTCTGACTTGGCTTAACGACTGCCATCTATCGACGGCAGCCGGCACCAACAGCTTAACGTGCCTTGCGAAGCACGGAACCGCTCGGAAAAATGCCACTAGCATTAGGCATAGACGGCGACCCATCCATGCACTGAACGCGCCCTGTGTTGCTTAACCTTCGTGATCGTTTAAGATCACTCAGGCAGCCTGGGCTACGATTTACATAAATATAAATGACTTCAAAAATGGGGTTGTCAATTCGGCATTATTTTTTTAAGCTATGTTCTGCTATATCATAGTCCGATTACCTTTTTTGTTAGTAAAGGGACCTCCCTCAAGGGTGGACCCGTATAAATTCGGTCAAGATCTGTTGTTTCTTCTTCTCGTTCTGTTTTAGTGCTTTTTTGACTTGGAGTCGGTTAATTTTACTAACAAAACTTTAGCTACTTACCAATTACTTTTGTACATAATTTTTTGTTGTATAAGACTACCTATTTGGCACAAGGAAAAAAGTTTCCGTTATTTATAGAGACTTCTTTTTATTGTCCAATATATTGTTCTTTTCATCTGACGCGAAACTAAATAGGATTTTGTATGTAATTATTTAATATGTGCAACTTATGTAAGGTAATTATCGGAAGGGTCATCTACGTCGCGCTTGAGCCCGACGATTTACTCCAATCTAGTTAAATATCTAGATAAATACGTTTGTTTTAAATAGGTATATTACTATTCAACTATGGAAACTATTCAAAAAAAAGAACCGTATTTGTCGCTAGATTCCAGTGAATTGTCGGGCTCAAGCGCGACGTTGACGACCCTTCTGAACATATCGCTGCTTCATAATAAGGGCCCATAATGCTGGCAACATTGCCCATTTGGATGGCCAGACTGGGGCATGTTTTTTACCTGCAAATATAAATCATGCATATTAGTATTAGTTTATAATACTGCCATACCATGCGAGAGGTCCCGGGTTCGAATCCCGGCTGGGGACAAAAAAAAACCCCAGGTCTTGGATGTTTACATGTTTTTGATGTCGTTGTTTCTCGTTCCTACGATACAGGGTATCCTAGTGTGGGGCCAGAAGCAGTGTATGTGCCTGTATGTAAATGTAAAAATGTTCATAAATTACCTAATTTTATATACTTACTGATATTTTAAGTGTTTACTATATTATTATAATCATACTTATATAAGTTTGCATTGTTATTTATAACCGTAACCTTTACATCTCCGAAGCAAGACCTCATAACTAATGCAACCTAGATACGTCTTTGTAAGACTTGATAGCACGAATTCTCAGACAGTTTAACGTCTTATGTCGTACCTTGTCAGTCGTTGCAAGATCCGAAGTGGCTCGTAGTATGCGCTCTTAGCAACGGAATTGTTTTAATCAAGCTACGTCACTGTTTAGTGAAATTAAAGTATTTTAAAAAACTATTACTAGACAAGTTAAGGTTGCGCAACACGGTACGTTTTGTGAGCTGCATTTATATGGCGGTATCAGCACATCGGTAGAACGCTGGCCTCGCATTGAAGAAGTTGCTGGTTTGAATCCCAGCATATACCGAGGACTTCGTTTTCTAAGTTACTTAGGTACATTAGTGAATTTGTAGAAGCAGTACCACTCGGTATGGGTGAACTCGTAAGGAATAACATCGTAAGGAAACCCTAACGTCTGAGGTGTAAATCAAGGCACAGAAAAAAAAAAACCTACACACGAAAAAAGTAACGTACAATAAAATAACAGAGAATTGTGGGCGTGGCAAATGTGAAAAGGTTCGGACTCAGCATGTGCTGGAGTGGGCGGCTGCCTCAGTGCTGTTATTATGTCAGTACCCGATGGTAAGACAAGAGGTCTCGGGGAAATGTAGGTGGCATCGATTCGGAAATGTATAGAAAAAGAAATAATGTAAAATTAATAGTTTTTTTTTTGACGCTCAAAGCATTTTTTATTCTTATTAATTTTATCCGAAGTTTATTCATAACATAACAAAAAGAAAACTAATTGAAATAAGAAACTGGACTTAATTAATATATAAATGATAAAAATATACAAATAACTAATTCTATATTTACAAATAAAACACCTGCCCCAGGTCACTGTCCCGCGGTAATGAGCCCATATTATGTTATATTATGGCTAACGAAGTAACGAACAAATAAATTCTGATGATTTCCATTAAAATAACTAGTATTTAGTTATGTCGTAAAATAAATAAATAAAATGAAAAGTAAAGATAAGACAAATTACAATAATAATAATAACTAAATTTTATTGTGAATGAACAGGCAAAAATGTCAGAGAAATTATTTGAAATTAAGAAAATCTAAAGTAAAATAAATGTTTTGTAAATGCCTTTGTTGACTACGGAACCCTAAAAATACGTCGGAGTAAAACATTAAACTGTAATTGTGCTCATGAAAGTGTTTTTTTTAGGTAGATTATGTACGTCTCTCAGGGAGAGAGTATGGGCTTAATTACCACGCGTGCCAATTTTAAGCCCTGAGGTATGTGAACACCTCAGATACTCAGGGTTCCTCACGATTTTTTCCTTCACTAGAAAGTGTTCTAGTGTGCTTTTTCTAATTCGACTGGAGATTTTCGCACCTAACCTCATAGTTGGGCCGTTGTACGCAGCAAGTGCTGAGGTATGTAAATACCTCAGACACTAGGGTTTCCTCACGATATTTTCCCTCACAGTTACCGACTAGTATTGCTATTGTACCATCACAAATGTACGTAACTTAGAAAATAAAGTCATTGTTACATGCCGGGATTCGAGCCCACGACCTCCCGAATGAGAAGCCGGCGTTCTACCGCTCCGCTACCACAGGTCTGAAAAAAATTGTTACCTATTGTAGAAATAATTATCACATTAAACATGAACGAATCAAGGACACCTTTGTCGCCGACCCCAAACTGGGGCCATCAGTCCAGCGACGCGTACTGAGGTAATGTGAACACCAAGCGGAACATGAGATAACACGAATTCCTACGCTGTCCGCATCAGCAAGTAGTTAATTACTTTTATCCCGACTCCCGACTGACCCTGGTGGGGCTGCTACTCTGGCCGTCTACATTTGTTTCAAGCCAGGCATTTTATTATCATGCACAAAGGTTTGGAGCTGTTAAAGACGATAAATAGAGGAAAATTGCAACACATGGACCACATATTATTTGTATGTATTTTTTTTATGTAGCCAATTTTGGGTCCCTCTGTTTGGCAAACGCCTCCCTTTTGGCCTTCCACTCTTCTCTGTTTCCAGCCAGCCCCCACCACTCAGGCAAAAAGATCGTGAGGTCCCCCCCCATCAAATCTAATCAAATCAAATCAGTTTATTCCTTCATGTGGTAGAACAGTTCTTACAATAAGGTATAGATCCATGACATGAGCCCGGCAAGGGCACTGAAATTTTATGACATTGTACTAAATAACTTAGTATTAACTTAAAAACTAATCCTTACTAATATAAATTATAAACGCGGAAGTTTGTATGTATGGATGGATGTTTGTTACTCTTTCACGCAAAAACGGCTGAACAGATCCGGATGAAATTTTGCACAGAGATAGATTATAGTCTGGATCAGCACATAGACAATTTTTTATCCCGAAAAAATACACATCAAAATAACCACGCGAACGACTTCGCGGGCAACAGCTAGTCTTCTATAAAGCTTGTTTTAGTGTCTATAACCTTTGGTTCTCTATGTGACCAAGCCCTTCAATAAAGATTTAAAAAAAAAAACCTTTGGTTCACGTTTTTATGATTTGTCGCGTAGGACTCAGTCAGTGGCAATTTCTAACCATCTGTCTGGACCCATACGACTTCCGCGGCCCGCCCAATTAAATTTTACTTAGCGGTCGCTACTCCAACATTGCGATTTTGGTTTTGGAACGCAGAGTGGCGTTCCAGCTTCGGTTCATCCTTCTAATACCCAAGATGCTGCGCTCCATCGCCTGTTGACAATCCAATAGGTCTGGACTTCTGATGTTCGGTCAAAGGCCAGGTCTGAGCACCAAAGTTTAGGTTAGGTAGTGTCAGTATACAATCAGAGGTCTTATCGCTAATAACGATCTCTTCCATACAACCTTAGGATGGATTGATGGATGTAGTAATAACACCATTTAGACAAACAAATTACAAATACTTACCCTGAGTGTGTAGAAATGTCATAATACTATTTGTGCTTCAAATCTAAGCACCGATAATCATAAAGATATTTAAATATCATTCAGTACAATTAAATACGTCACAGAATATTTTGCAAACGCTAGGAATATTCTCTGAATTCCCGGGAACGGCACTTCAGTGGCACATCTAACTATACACAAGCTTCATTATTCAATGAATAACTTCTTGTAACTTTAGACGTAGTAGAGACCCCAACTGTGTCCGAAACCCACTCTATTTCCCCCGAGTTCTAATATTTCTACCTAGTTACGCCTGGGCTTTTCAATATCGCACAGTCTGACGAGCCGACCTAAAATAAAGCGAGTATTAATATCTACGCGCTTCCTTTAACATGATTGTTTTCTCTGCTGTGGCCGTGTGTTTATTATGATATCTAATAGACAAATGTAATTAATTATCTGTTACTCACCCATAGTTTATGTTCGGGCAATGACTTTGCTATCTCCGGGGTGATATTATTAATACCGACCTCAGTTTGATCTCTGGATCTGAGTAAGGTAGATATTCTTTTAGGGAAAAGGAAAATGAATGTTTGTTAAGCGTGGAAGGGTTTGACCAAACAGGGGATTTACTAGCGAAGTGCAAGATAAGAAGTACCTGAAAACGGCGTGCTTGCATGCAACGACTAATGGATACTGATGAAGCGAAAGAGGTTTCTCAGGATCGTGGCAAGTGGCAAACCACGGTCTCGGCCTATCCCTCCGGGTTACAGGCGTGAGTCTATATTATGCGTTGTTTTATATATCTAATCTAATACCTTATATATTATAATATACTAGCGGTTGCCCGCGACTTCGTTCGCGTGGTAATTATGATGTGTATTTTTCCGGGATAAAAAATAGCCTATATGCTAATCCAAACTATAATCTATCTACAAAATTTCATCCGGATCCTATCAGCCGTTTTTTCGTAAAAGAGTAACAAACATCCATCCATACATACATACATATTCGCGTTTATAATATTACTAAGGATCTGAATCTCGGAAACAGCTCCAACGACTTTCGTGAAATTTAGTATGCAGGGGGTTAATTTATGCCGGTCACCTCAATCGTTTTTTTAATTGTTTACTCATATCGGACGACAGACTCTTAAGCATTTAAGAGTCTACCACTTTGAATTTGGATTGACAGTTTGGAGCGACAGGTCGGAAATCACGAATATTTACAAAAAATTATACCAGTAGTAATAAATTATTAATAATACTGTTTTTCACAATGAAAATAACATTGTCTCAAATTACGGTGAACGAATTCAAAGTCACCCTGTATTATCCATTAAAAGTACATCGGCGATAGCATAATAAAACTTTAGAAGAAGAAGAAAACCATTTATTTCAACAACAGAAACACACACATTCATTAACAAAATTACAATATAAAATATTAAATCACAATACAAAAGGTAAAAAAGAAAAAAAAAAACAAATAGGGTAACACATCTAGTAACTGGCCATGCACCAGTAACTGGTCACTAAAATATTAAAGTCCTTAAATAAGGCTTCGGGGCAAGTAACTCCATCTAGTTTCAAATTTTTAAATCAGATAGTTCATCGGAAGTTGATTTTCACCAAGAGTTGCCACTTTTTGACACTAGATGGACTTTGATCGATACATCGAGTTCAGTTGCCGGGAGCGATGCGTGCGACGCACTTGTGTGTTACTGAAAGCTTAAGGTGAGTGTTCTTTTAATTTCTTGTTTTTGCATGAAAACTGGTTGTTTTTGCTCAAGTAATGTGTTCATTTGGTTTGTTACGTAATGGCTAATACTATGTTTTGTTTGATTTATCAGCTATTACGTTATTTGTGATTATATAAAGGGTGGCTAGTTACTGGACGGCAAAATGGAAAATTTCCAAAAACTGACCACCCATGTCAGTTACTAGTAAAATCTCACAACACGTTTTTCAGTGATAAAATCGATTTTATGGCCTAGCTATTAAAACATACTTTCATGTGGCAAAAATCCTATAGTTTATTATTAATGTTTCCAATAACTGACATGGGTGGTCTGTAACTGGAATAACTAGTGGTCAGTTATAGGTGATCAAATTCTGTACATTTTTCGCAGGTTTTGGAAAGATGAAAAAGCGACAGTACTCAAAGCAAAGCATCGATAAAGCTATAGCGTTTGTGCAGAACAAACAAGGATCCATTCGTCTAGCAGCCAAACCATCTGGGGTACCTAGGAGTAGTATTATATTTAAATTAGTTAACCCGAAAACAAAATTCAAATCCGGCCCGGATACAATTTTAACAACTGAAGAAGAAGAAGTTCTCGTTAACTATATCATAGGTTTAAGCCACCGTGGATTACTATCTTGATGAAGCAACTGGTGAATTACGCAAAGAAGGAAATAATATTGAACCCCTACCATCAACATCAAGCTGTGATCCTAATAAAAAAATCACTGTTTTATCCGCCGAGTCGTTTTCTGATTATCTGAAAAGAAAGATGTGGCCTGCTTCTCCCAAGTGGAAAGGTATTAGAAAAACTGAACGAATCCCTTACGCACTTACATCTGATACTTACCTAAAAAATATGAAAGAAAGAGAAGATAAAAAAAAGAGTTGCAGTTAGAGAAGGAAAATAAGACGAAAATCAGAGAAGAGAAGAAAGCCTTATCTGAAAATAAGAAGAACAAAGGGAAAGGTAAAAGAACTCGATTACAGCAAACGGAACCAGAAACCAAATCAGATAAAAATATCAGGAGTGGATACTTGTTTAGACGAGAAGATGACAGAGTGCGTACTAAGCCAAGTAAATATTAATAAATACAGACTATGTTCCGGTTGCCCTCGTACCATATACGGTGTGCATGCCTTAGAATGTGTCATGTGTGATAGACAATTTTATGATAATTGCTTACGAAATCATTATAAAATTGACATACCTTTCGATGAATTTGATTATGTCTGCCATATCTGTTACCAACTCAACAAATCTGGGTCTTCAATAGATGAATGCTTTGAAATGTTTCAAAAAAAAGAAGCCAAAAAAAATGGCTTTTATCTTTTAAGATAAAAAAATATTACATATGTATTGAAAACGAAAGTTCCTATGTGATTCTCAGATTTATAAATAACGAAAAGACTGTTTTGTTATACGTAGCATAGAATGCTTATTTTGTTGTTTTTTTAAATATATTTTTGTGTTAAAAGAATGCCTTTGTTTTCATTTTCAACAGTTAGAAGTATTTAAAGGTCTTTTGACGGTTATTTAGCGAGATTGGGGTGTTAATTTTACTTTTGATTGAGGCGGTCAGTTATTGGATTAAACATGGCCAGTTTTTAGAAAATAGAGGTCAGTTATTGGTAAAATACTACTTTTTATTTACGGTTCATTTTACTTTATAAAATTACTTGGTGAACCATTCCTTGACAACAAAATATCAAAGCCTCATTCTTCCTTAAATACAATCAGAAACATTTTTTCTAATGTATTAAGTATTGTTGAACTTATGGACATATTTCTGGAAAACGGTCGTTAAGTGGCCAGTTACTGGATGTTTTACCCTACCATAAAACACTTTGTAATAACGATAGTCTCGACGATAACTTGCCTTATAATGCATTTAATTAACAACTTTTTCGATGTTTTCTAGAGATTCGATACGTACAAACATAGCGAAGTCACACGAAGTAATTCAATTCAATTCAATAGTATATTGCCATAAATTGCAGTCATATAGATGGAAATAATAGGGGTTAAATTGCCGTTTTATTGCAATAGGTTCTTTGAATTGACATAGAATCTTCATGGTTTGAGGTTTTCGAATGAAACTTTTTTCAAATGGTTTCTATGGTGTTCTTTTTTATGGTGTTAAAAAATGTGAAATATTTGAATATCGACTTTCAATTGTTTTTGTTATTCAATTTAGACAAGAAAGATGGATACTGCGAAAATTCGAGTGATTATGAGGCACCCATTTTTCCTATTTTTTTATTTTATTGATTTGACGCAAGTGAGTCAATATTGTGGGTAAGGTAACGTTAAACCATGCCGCTAATTCCTGGGTAGTTTGACTAGGGTCGGCTTCCACTATCTCTCTTAATTCATCGTTATTCACCTGTGTGGGCGGTCTTCCTCGTGGCTCATTCTTTAAGTCGAAATTTCCATCACGAAAGCGTTTAAACCAAAATCGCACGGTGCGTTCATTAGTAGACCCCTCTCCAAACGCATTTGAAAGTCGATATTCAAATGTTTCACATTTTTAAAAAAAAGAACATCAAAGAAACCATTTGAAAAAAGTTTCATTCGAAAACCTCAAATCATGAAGATTCAATGTCAATTCAAAGAACCTATTGCAATAAAACGGCAATTTCATACTTTAACCCCTAAAGAAAGGAGGATGACACTGTCGACTGAACTGGCCAGTAAGCCAGTTGGGAAGTAATACAAGTATAGGTATTTGATTTGAATGATATTCTAGCGAGTGACTAGAGTCTAGATGTCATTGCCTTTATTCTGTATTTGTTTGTTGGTAAAACATGTCAGAGAAAATAAAATTATTTGTCCTGATGTAATAGTTTATATTTCTGGGTAGATTTGCAGCAATTGGTAGCTCCCTGAACACGGGAACTCCAATATTTTAAATTTAAAACGTTTCTTCAATTCCGCAGTAAACTAAAACGTCCCGTTTTCCTTTAGGACACGCGTTAGAAGGAAATTGTTGCCATTCACTTATAACACTGGAAGCGAAGTGGAGTATCATTTTTTGTCGTGAAGACAGGAACTTATGACCGGGGAAATGGCCTGGGAGGCGCCCATCCTACCACCATTCTGCACCGCGGTGCGTTGAGGCGTGAGGGTACACTGCTGGGAGAGAGAAGATTGATTCAGATTACAAAAACCGGACAAGGGCGAGTGCCCACCGAGGGTTCCGTATAAATTTGTAGGTATCACATATGATAAATAGTTCAGGGATCGAGTCTCGCATTTCCGAGCTTTCCCCGAACTTCGAAGACATTTTTGTTAATGTTTTAATTACAAATGTAAGATTTTTCCCTGTACTTGTAGTATAAGACAATATTACTTGCCAAATTTTATAGTTCTAGGTCAACGGAAAGCATTCTATAAATTGTGATTCCCTTGAGTGATGAAATATACGTTTTTTGCAGCATAAACGGCCGTATCTTTTTTTTTACGTTAACTAAAAAGTGTTTGTTTCATAGTTTCAATGGACGGAAGGACGGAAGGACGGAAGGACGGAACGACGGAAGGACGGAAGGACGGAAGGACGGAAGGACGGAAGGACGGAAGGACGGAAGGACGGAAGGACGGAAGGACGGAAGGACGGAAGGACGGAAGGACGGAAGGACGGAAGGACGAACAACAAAGTAATCCTGTAAGGGTTCCTTAACGGAACCCTTAAAAAGAATCATGCAGAGTATTTATGCATCTGAAAATCGCCGGTTCTACTCGTCAAGACAAACAGCTTAGGAGTAAAATTTTGAAATAATAAAAAAAATCGAAGTGGTTTCATTAATTTTCAAGCCGCAGATGGACTTGAATTTACTATGTAAAAGCAGTTTTTTTTAAATTGCCTATTTTATATTAAAAAATTATAGAGTTTTTTTTTCACCCTGTAGACTTATCTACACAGGGCTTCACATAATCCTCTTTCATTTTTCAAATAATAGAATCGATTTTAAAAACCAAGGAGAAATTTATCTTTTATATTCAACTACTATTATCAACCAAAAACGTCTCGTTTTATATTAAGGCACGAGTTAGGAGACATTTGTTAAGACGCATTATAACACTGGAGGCGAAGTTAAGTGTATTTTTTTCTCTTGAAGACAGGAACTTACGACCGGGAAAATGGTCTGGGAGGCGACTTAGATTAAAATAGTGTTACGTTCTAGGGGTGGGGTCGTGATTGAAAAAGCACTTTATAAACCGATGAATGATTAAGAGTAGGATTTATTTCCACACTATTTCTTAACTTCGCAACACTTCTCTAAATAAACTCTCTTAATAACACTGCACTAATCCGATAATTCTCGTAGTACTTCTTCCTTCGATGTATTTCGTTTCACTACCGCTTCCAAAATAAAACTGACTGGCGGCACGCGTCGTCCCCGCTTATATACCATTTGAGATGTTCTCGAAAACGCCATCAAGTCGTGGAAGGTTTTATAATACTGCCGTCTCGTATGACCGTTAGTCTCTGTCACATCTTTCCGGAATGTTTGGACTATAGCTATCTCTCTCTAATAGTGTTGTCTCTTTCACTCCTTTCTAGAATGTTCTGACTATAGCTATCTCTCTCTCTAATAGTGTTCTCTTTCACTCCTATTGAAAATTTCGCCATATACTGAAATGTACTTCAAGGGCCCAAAAGTGGCCTGCAACGGACTGAAAACATGTTTCAGGAGCCAGAAAACGACGGTAACTTGGGTGAAATTTCGATAAACTAGCATGTGACAGAGCACCCTCTGAAAAGGTCCGAAACGGTATTTAAGCCTGCTGAAAACGCCTCCAAGGTACGGAAAAACGCGTTCAAAGTTTTATCTCGTATCCACCGTCTTAACAATAGTAGGTATAGTTTATGTGTCAGGAACTCCCCGTTTATTAAATGCATTTGAGAATGGATGGACCGCATGCTGAGTAATTGCTATTCATTTCAACCTTCATGTGGTAAAAGAAGAAAACATTTAAATTGAAACACTTCTTCATCATAATCATCAGCCATTTGACGCCCACATAGGCTTCCCTCGTGGTGTTCCAAGCTTCTCGATCTAGTGCCGCCTGCATCCACCAACTCCACTTCTTAGACTTCACAAAAATCGACTACTTAGCTCACAGTATAATAAAAAAAACATTGGTAGAGAAATAGGTAAAAAAACAGGTAAAGAACTGTCCATTTCATTTAAAAGAAAAGACATAATGAATCATCATCATCATCATCAGCCTTTTGACGCCCACTACAGGACATAGGCCTCCCTCGTGGTTTTCATAACCATGAGGGGTTTTGCCATAATCGCCACGCTTGGCAGGCGGGTTGGCGATCGCAGTATGCGGTTGATCTCAGGAAGACGCTGCGGCCCGTCTCCTGGTAATTGATTTCCTTAGTCGCCTTCTACGACATCCACGGAAGGAAATGGAATAATGAATATTCTTATCTTATCATTTGCAACTTCTTGAGAATTTTCAGAAGATTCTTACCTAACCTACTGCATACCTAGACCCGTCCCCGCTCAGAGACTCTGCCAATAACCATCGCGGAAATCGGTTGTTACGTTTGCAGCGTCAGCAAAATGGACTTCCAACATTTTGCACTCTTTCGAAGCGAGAATTTTTATTAAAAAAGAAAACCAGATACGTTTGCAGTCTTGTAACATCTTTAATTTATTATTTTTTTAGCCTCATTGATTTGAGAAAAAAAATAGCTATATTTGTTGAGATGGAAGTGCAATCATAGATGAAAACAAACACAGTTAGAATATGCATTTATGAATAGTATTTTGTAAGCTTAACACGAGTAGCAGGCATAATAAAAACTGAATTTGCATGGATATTTACTCGTTTATTTTTTTATTTTACAATTTTTCGACGTTTCGGTACTTTTGCAAGTCCCGTGGTCTCGGTAGACAACGTTGCAAAAGTCGAATCACAGTTAGAATACGCATTTAGGAATAGTATTTTCTAAGGTTAACACGAGCATTAGACATAATAAAAACTGAATTTGCACAAATATTTATTCGTTTATTTTTTCATTCTACAATTTTCCGACGTTTCGGTACTTTTGCCAGTCCTGTGGTCTCGGTAGATCACGTTGCAAAAGTACCAAAACGTCGGAAAATTGTAAAATAAAAAAATAAACGAGTAAATATCCGTGCAAATTCAGTTTTCACTATGAATTTATGAATGGAACAATGAAAATGAAAACTGGAACAGGCGGTGTCAGAGGCCTTATAGGTGTTTAGACAGATGGACTGCATTTAAACTGCGTTCCGACTGCAAAATTGCGGTTCAAATGCAGTTTGAAACGGAACTGCATGCCAACTGCACACCGACTGCAGAGGGACAGTTGTACCAACGGCAATCAAACTGCATCTGAACTGCAATTTTGCCGTCAGAATGCAGTTGAAAGGCAGTCAGTCCGTCTGTCTGTACCCTAAGGCGCACCAAATCCTGTCGGCAGTATGGAATTTGACAGTTAGACGATTTTAATCTAGAATTTGCTGTGCCTAATTTAAAAGCAAGCCTGAATCACACTTGGACGGTTCATTTACCCAAGGCATTCTCGAATTTATTTATACAGAGGCAGTCTCTTTACACAAACAATTCTGCGGTTGACACTTCAAACTCTGCTTTGAACTTGAGTTACTTTGTTTGCACGCGCAATTTTTTCCATAAGTAGGTAGTGAGTAAAATTCTCCATGATTTATTTTCTCAGGCTTCGTTGATGGATCGGTTAAATCGGCTGAGAAATGTAGCAATGAGGTTTTGCTTTTAACTTGATTGCAGCACGGTGGGCTGTTTTAGCGTGTTTTCCTTGTTCAGCGTTCCTATTTTCTGGTGATGGATTGATTGGGGGGTTTTCAAAGTTATGGCGTATGTTATTTATTAGGCAAGTACGTGTTCAGTTATGGCTCAAGGATTACTGTGTTCAGTGGTTTTCAGAAGTACCAACAGAGTATTTGTAATGATAACTTCCACACGACACAATCACTTGTCCCAGTCCCAAACTAGGATACTCTGTGCCATGGTGACCAGGCAACGACATCACGAACATTTAAATGCATTCACACTGAGGCCATTTGTACATATGTACGGCGGCCCCAGTGGGACTCGAACAAACGATCTCCTGCATTGTAATCAGACGTTTAATTTGTTGTCTGTTAGTGAAGCTTCACAAATGACAAGTGGTGATGGGCACGTAGTAATAATATAACAGTACATTTCACACAACACAAGAACTTGTCCTGGTCCCAAGCTAGGACATCCTGTGCTATGGTACACTATTAGTTAGTAGACAGGTAAGGGCTTAACACATATGGAAACACACCCAGACTGAGGCTCATATTCTCTCTATATCTTTCTCTCTCTCATCAAGAGACCTATTCTCAGACCTACTAAATATACACAAAAAAAATCATAAAAATTGTTGAAGCCGTTTCGGATGATATAGAACTCATCAAACACTGTGAAACGAGATTTTAATATATTAGAATATTATAAGAGACTTGGATTGACGAAATTAAATACTATTCTTCTGATAATAACATCTATCTATCTTTATATTCTTTTTGTTGCATAACCCGTGCTGAGGACAATTTTAAAAACCTATTTAACCAGAGGTCGTGGGTTCAAGTCCCGGCATGGGTAGAATTTTTAGCCTCTAAATAGGTTTTTAAAATCTATCTATCTATCTATCAATTTTTAGAAAACGTGGTTTCATCCGTATTTTCAGGCAATGAGAAACTGCTACAATATTATCATCATAGAAAACGAAAGTAAATTTCGCCACTATCTACAAAGTTGTAGTAGCTCAGGTGGGAAGTAGGGGGTTTCCCGAAATCAAAAGACCCCAGTCCGAGTTCAGTTTCCGATTATACTTTTTCCCCCTTTTTTCCTTTGCATCTGAATATAATTTCAAAAAAACACGATTAACAAAAAAAGTTATCCAGGTACTGATCTTTAAACATAACTATGCTATCCCTACAACAGACTGTCCTGCGGATATTACTAGTAACTATTACTAGTAACTAGTTTGATAAGGTTACGGGGGTCTTAGAGCGATGATTGAAACTTTATTTATTGACCTGTTAATAATAAAATGCTTCACTTTCTTCCAGACCAATGGCGCCTTGAGCGATTGACTGAGTCTTGATTTCCATTTGTATTTTAAAAATAAAAATAAAAACAGCCAAGTGCGAGTCGGACTCGCGCACGGAGGGTTCCGTACCGCTGTCTATACAGCATTTGAATATTTGAAGCATATCCCTGTTGCCGTCATTAATCATCATCATCATCAGCCATTTGACGCCCACTGCAGGACATAGGCTTCCCGGTCTCGTGTCGCCCGCATCCAGCGACTCCCCGCCACCGTAACCAGGTCATAAGACCATCCTGTGTTATTAATATCGAGCAAAAACGGCAAAAAAATCACTTTTTTTGTATGGGAGCCCCTCTTAAACATTTATTTTTTCCGTTTTTTTCAGGATTTGTTGTTTTAGCGGCAACATAAATACATCAGCTGTGAAAATGTCAACTGTATAACTATCACGGTTCATGAGATACTTACAGCCTGGTGACAGACGCACGGACGGACAACGGAGTCTTAGTAATGGGGTCCCTTACCCTCTGGGTACGGAACCCTCAAAACGAAACCGGTGTGCGCGTATGCAATGACTAATGAATGTAGATGAAGCGAAAGAGGTCTATCAGGACCGTGGCAAGTGGCAAACCCTGGTCTCTGCCTACCCCTCCGGGATACAGGCATGAGTTTATGTACTAAGACTAAGTTTGGAGTTAGTTTCTTTGTCCATTTTTCCTCCAAAATGATGATCCGTTTTTACATGGATACCTAGTTTAACGTTCATTAAGTCGCAGTTTCTGTGCTACTTTGAATAAAAAAATTTTGATTAATTTTATTGATTGTAATGTAATGTAGTAATTTTTCTTACTTACCATCACCTATTCTGTAACTTTCTACTCGATACACACATTGAGATATAAAAATGTATGTTATGCTGATAGTTCAATGTAGATTTAATAGAAAAAATATGTGGAGAATTTTGAGAATAGAGGCCAAGGGAGGACTGTTTTCCCGGAAAACCAACCGGTGTCACAAAATATCAACTAGATTCTTCAAAATAAGCTCAATTGATCTTTTTACTTAACGATTTTCTTAAAATTTAGCAGAAAGCAGGCCTCGCTTTGAGAAAAATACGTATTTTTTTTTCTGATTTCTTGAAATATGTTCCCTGCCTCGTTGGTCCAGCGGTATCACGTCTGATTACTATGCCGGAGGTGGGTTCGATTCCCACTGGGGGCCGCCGTACATTTGTAAACAATATGCATTCAGTCTGGGTGTATTTCCATGTTTGCGATGTCCTTGCCTGGCTACCATAGCACAGGGTATCCTAGTTTGAGACCAGGACAAGTGATTGTAAGTGTACAATAAAGTATAAAGTATTGTGTTGCGTGGATGTTATTACTACTTACACGTGCACTTAGGTTTTCTCCTAAGGTTTTGATTCACTGTTAGCGAATGCCGTTCCTATCACAAATTAAGATTGATAGAAAACACTTAATTGCACAGAAGAAGGAATTATAAATGATATCTTATATCTAAGTAATAGTATACAAGACCGCTGTCTTCACCTATCTGCTTGACTTGGAAAACCTAGAAATAACAATGGGTAATTTTCTTTGGACCCCCCGCCCTTGTATCATTACGGACTAGGTGTCATTTAAAAGAAGTATGTTTGATACAGTCAAAAATTTACGAGTAATGTTGAGAAATAATTTATGATTACTTTATTTTTACATCAGAGCACGCACATCGATGGGGCAAGGGGTGAATTCACAGACGATTACGGCATAAAATAAAGTAATTTTTTTCTTCAGCATGCTACAAAGTTGGCGTAATATAAAGAAGTATGTATTTTCATAGACCTTTCTTATGGTCTCAAGTTGCTACACGTGTGGTAACATTATTACTCATCTTTCTTGGGGCGTGGCAGGATTGCAACTAGTCTTAACATTTGCAGCGCACTGTACAGCGCTATTCTAACTACAAACTCTGAATAAAATTAAAACAAACGCAATAGAACTTCCCAATAGGCACCCCAAAAGCGAAGACTAAGCACCTAGCGGAAAAATAAAGACACCATTAGCCGGCTGTTAAATACGTCTGCTTTTCACAAAAAAAAGTACTTAAGTAGACGGCAAAATGTTACATTTCGAACAAAAGCCAATCGATTCTGTATCGCTCCGGCGAATATTTGAGAGTCGTCAAGAGCTAGGATATAAATACATTGCATCCTTGTTGAGGTGATGCCTGAAAGATAATTTTGCAATGCAAATATTGCAAATCGAATACACAAGTAAGCCTTCTCTTTACGAAGCCATCGCTGGCTGCCAGTATCACTGACAGTCAGCACTGGCTTGGTATTGACCTTGTATAAACAGATTTTTACGCGAGAATAGAGCGCAAGTCAGTTTTTCAAGTCAGTAACCTACGCTCGTTAACCCCTAGACCCCTGCGCCAGCATTGCGGACGCGTGTTGATGCATCGCGCTGGTCGCTGGCGGATGTACGTAAGGTGCATATGTGCGTTTGTTTTTTAGAATTTCTGTGAATTTAAAATTCGTACAACTCTAAAGGGAGCACGAATGCTTGTGGGATAATGTAATGCATACAAACGTAAAGAAATACGCTAAATATATATAAAACAACTCTTCTAATAATAGTACAGAGATGTTCTTTAAATATTTCTTTTTAAACAGACGTGTTTGCCGCGAATTCATTACTTTTTAACATGAAACATGTACACACTACAAGAAAGATGCAGGGTGACTGGCTTCACCTAAGCAACACGAGCCAAGCCAGCGGTGGCTTGTCTGTAGAACTGGCGCCAGTCTTTCGTATAAACTCTGCTTTAGTTTAAAAAAAAGCACTTTCCAAAAGTATCTCGATACAAACTCGAATTTATAAGAATCATAAGTAGCCAGCCGCTGTGCTGGGTATTGTTCTGATAAAGGCAGAGCCGGTACCAATTCTTCACAAATTTTCCGAAACAATATTTCGCAAATCAGTTTTTTCTTATTTGACGTCTTTACTTAAAAGTATTAGCCTAAATAAATGGCATTACTGGGCTATGTGTCTCTTGATGGCTATAAGATGTCCTGTTAGGGCATATATAACCCCTGCTAAGAAATAAACCTAGTTAATTTAAAAATGCTCTGAGGTAAAAAATCACGGGATGGTGGGATGCTGAACTGTTTTGGGGGAAATGGGGAACTGGCCTCATACTTAAATTGAAGTCTTATTGTTCTTATTCCACAGAAATCATAGAAGAACTCAGAAAAAAATATCATCATCATCATCATCAGCCATTTGACGCCCACTGCAAGACATAGGCCTCCCTCATGGATCTCTAACCATGAAGGGTTTTGCCATAATCGCCACGCTTGGCAAACGGGTTGGCGATCGCAGTATGCGGTTGGAATCTCAGGAAGACGCTGCTGCCCGTCTCCTGGTAATTGATTTCCTCAGTCGCCTTCTATGACATCCACGGAAGGAAATGGAGTGACGCTATTCTTAAACAGACGCCACACGGAATCATACATTACGTCTATCTGATGGCGGATGCACAGTACTCAATCCTGTAAAGTGGGCTTCGATCGCTTAGCAAATGAACGCGAACGTAGGGAGTACGCGATTACGCGCGTAATTTTGAAAATCGAACTCAAATGAGCGATCCTCCTTTGTTTGTCGTGTTGGAGTCGGAGACTTTTAAAAATGGAACGATTGTTTCTTTTGTTTTCTTTATTTTCGAAGTTTGGCCTCATCATTTTTATTTTTCCTCTACACTATGAATCGAAATTTAGGAGGCGTAAAAAGTATTCAAGAATGGGAACCTTTTTAAAGTCATATGATTTACAAAAAATATTTAATGGATGTCGCAGTGGGCATATATGCTGAAGAACCAATGGTTGATGGGTTAAAAAGTTTTTCGAGGGGAGACCATGAACTGTCAAGTAAACCGACCACATGAGGCCGGAAGCAGATTGCTAGCAGTGACAAGATGAGGATGGCAGTAGACAGAAAGAAGTGGCGTGCCTTACGGGAGTCCTATGTCTAGCAGTAGATGAACACAGGCTGATTGATTTGATGTAATTGACGAAATTAAGCTAATAAACATGATTTATTTATGTTCAAGCTTTGCCTATGACATAAATCGGTCAACATAATTTAAACTCAATTTTCTAGTAAATATGTCAAAATGAATAACCCACTCAATCCGGGTGCTGAATAAATAACATTCTAGAACACAAATAAAAGGCACATCCAGAAATCATAACGCGATTAGGCAATAAAAAATATATCACGGCACATTTTTCAGGCGCCAAAATCAAGATTTATATTACCTATGTCTCGCTATAATTTATTGCAAGCAGATGTTCCGCACACGCTTTGGAATAGAAAGGAGTTGGTTGGCGACCTAGCTTTTATCTCTAACAAATATCCCACAAATAGTTTTTAGGGTTCCATACCTCAAAAGGAAAAAACTGAACTCCTGTAGGATCACTTTGTTGCTCGTTTGTCCGTCTGTCTGTCAAGACCCTTAATCTCGGGAACGCATGAAGGTATTGAGTTTAAATTAAAATCATATACTCAAATCTGCAGTGACTTTAAAGCTGTAAATAAATCGAACTTCTATGTTAACGCAACAAAAATATACGGCCGTTTATGCCGCAAAAAACGTATATTTCAACGCTCGATTCAAAATTTACATTGTACTTTCCGCTGACCTGGAACTATGTAATTTGGCAAGTAATTGTCTTATACTAGAAGTACAGGGAAAAATCTAAAAAACTAAACATTTGTAACATCATAAAAAAATTGTCTGAAGTTCGGGAAAAAACTGCAAGACTCGATTCCTGAACTATTTATAATATGTAGTACCTACAAATTTGTACGGAACCCTCGGTGGGCGAGTCCGACTCGCACTTGTCGAGTTTTTTTATGTAGCCTATACCTATATGTCCCACTGCAGGGCAAAGGCTTTCTCTCCAAGAGAGAGAGAGAGAGCATGGCGATTGAGAGAGAAGATTGGCAATTTCAAGCGCTGAGGTAAGTAACCACCGAAGGCTCTCAGGTTTCCTCAAGATGTTTTCCTTCATGGTTAGCGAGTGGTACTGCAACGACAACTTCACACATAAATGATGCCTAACATAATATACATAATATGCTGAAACTATAATAACATGTAAATAAAATGTTTATTTAAAACTACAATTCATGGTTTACTATGACAATTTCATGTACAATGTACATTGCATAGCCGATTTACCCAAAGATTAACAATGTACATCAAATTGTCGTAATAAATAATTTATAGTATTCCGTGTAGCCCCGGATTAAGAATAGCGTCACTACATTTCCTTCCGTGGATGTCGTAGAAGGCGGATAAAGAAATCAATTACCAGGAGACGGGCAGCAGCGTCTTCCTGAGATTACAACCGCATACTGCGATCGCCAACCCGCCTGCCAATCGTAGCGATTAAGGCAAAACCCCGCATGGTTATGAAACCACGAAGGAGGCCTATGTCCTACAGTGGGCGTCAAATAATGATGATATTTTTTTTGTAGTTTTACGAAACGCGGCACTGGGGCGCGTACACGTATGGGCGTAAGTTCTCCACTGTATGGGAGTTGTCCGATTCACAAACACATACATATTTTGACACTTCGAAATCCGGAAAATGGTTAACCCGACAGAGTGGAAAGTTACGTGATAGGAGGACTGGCCCCTCTATAATAAGTCTACACTGGGTTGAGTGACGACGATTTTTTATTTTTAAACCACCCTGGCTGTCAAATACGTACATTTTTTGACGCGTCGGAAACGATAAGATGTATAACTTAATGCAATAGACAATTACATAATACGGAGGCTGATATGATGGTGTGAAACCCTCGCTGCATAAGCCCGTCTTTCACATCTTCATCATCGTCGTCAGTTCCTGTTATCCCTGATTAGCACAGGTGGCTTTAAGACATCTTCTCTTTCTCGTTTTAGTAGGGCAATATTTTAGAGCAATTTAGGACTTGTGGTTATCGGGTCTCCTCATTTTATGTCCTGTCTTAACGTCAGAAATTTCCATTTCTATCGGAGTTGGTTCAGTAATCCTCCAGAGTTCTGTTTTGGTGATAGTTTTAGGCCAAGAAGTCTTCAGTATTTGTCTTACACTTCGCCGGGATTTTTTGCCGTGTTTTTTTGTAACCACAGCACAAACGCTAATTAAAACAAGCCAGTTCGGTCTGCAAACAGTAAATTATGCCAGAATGGCAAGACGCCCCTTGGACACCACCTATGCAGATTACTTCCGCGCCAGCGGCCCCCAAACTTTGGCCGCGTTTGTTTGCATATTTGCATGCAAATTAATGCATGAGTTTTGGAAGTTTATTTTGGGTACGGATCACTATTTATACGTCTGTCTCTCACGCCGGTCCATATTAATCAAAGGCTTTTACAGATTAAATTACTCTTGAATGCGCTGTCAAGGTGATATTTTTTTAGTCTCCAAAGCCCTGATGTACTACTACAACTTTCTTAATCCATAACCAATGTACCTACTTAAAATATTAGATCAATATTAGTGGCAGGATAGTTTTATTAATACAGACTTAGATCTTATATTATTTTTGTTGCACTAATCCGCGCTGAAGACAATTTTAAAAATCTATTTAGAGGCTAAAAATTCCACCCATGCCAGGACTTGAACCCGCGACCTCTGGTTAACCGTGCCAGCGCTCTCCCAACTGAGTTAATGGGCAAGTGCAGGCATCGGCGAAATTTCGAACCTATTTCTAACCAGAGGTCGCGCGTTCAAGTCCCGGCATGGGTGGATCTTTAAGCCTCTTGGGTCTGTTAAGTTTGAGAATCAATACCTTTCCTTCGCTATCCAGCTTATGAATTAATTGAATGAATATCACGATCACTTTGTCGCGTAAGAGAGCAGTTAATATGTGTTATCCATTTGTATTTCAGTAAAGACACACACCTGTAAATATTATATTAATTAATCCAACTAATAATATTATAAATGGTGAAATCGCATTGCGTAAAATAGCGTAGCATCGAGCCGTTTTACTACGGGGATGCATTTTATTCGACTGCTATCTCGTTGAGTTCCACTTGATTACACTTCCCTTTGTCGTCTGATCGGACAAGCGTTTCCTGAAGGATTTGATGATGGCACTCGACACAAAATACCTTTGAGAATTTGCGATGAGGTGACAGATTACGCTCCGTAATTTTTTTCGCTTGGGATATGAGGTGTAAATAAATTGTTTGACATGGACTGAAGTTATTTTGAGTTCGTTCGGAACAATATTAGTCAGGTATTTTAGTGAACTTTATTTATCTGGCATCATAGTGAAGAATCGATAACTGTCTTTTATATAGTATTAAATAGAGTACTAAAGTCCTAAGCAGGCGGGACCCAAATTCAACAATGTTCTTGGGTTGGTCCCTCCTGCTTTTATAGTAGTAACTTGCTTAGCAGTCGGGTTGTTGGTTATTTTTTATTTCAGTTTTTTTTTAAATATCTCAGGGTTGCGTAGGCGATAAGGAATCCTTATAATTACACCACGTCCATCCGTTTATCTGATATACGCAATTCGGGGCTACTGACTCGAGTGAGTTGGTTCACAAAAGAAAAACACCTAACGAAGTTTTCATTCAAAAAAATTAATCAACTATTATATTTCAGATTCTCCTATTTATGTTCCATCTATCGACTATATTCTTCCTGAAATCCACTCCATCCAAAGGTTGTCTTCAAGAGATCGCTCTAAGCTCTAAGACCACCAATTGTGTACCACTAGTTATAAGAAACTATTTGTAATTCTTTCCCCAGATTATGCAATAAAGTGTTCTCTATTTATCTATGTATCAATCAATATATTTATTACATAGTTGTGTTTACGATGAAGGTTTTTGCAATATATTTTAAAGCGCTATGTACTACTTATAATAAACAAAAGTATGCTTAATCTGCTATTGCACTATAATGCAATGGGTATTAACCCTGGGTATCAGCTTTTTCTAAGTTATATACATTTGTGAAGTATGTTGTAGTAGCAATACCACTCGCTAACGGTGAAGGAAAACATCGTGAGGAAACCTGAGTATTTGAACTATTCACATACCTTAGCGCTTGGAATCGCCAATCCGCGGTGGGCACGCGTGGTGATTAAGCCCATACTCTCTCTCTGAGAGAAGGCCTGTGCGCTACTTTAGGACGTATAATAGGCTGCTTATGAATGAAATCAGCCAGGTTATTTTAGGATGAATGTTGAGAATCTGTGGGCAGTAAAAACAAGGCAGGTGCGCTACAATAACAAGTGTGTCGTAGTAAAACAGAAAGTTGCATGTTTGTGCCGGCACTTAGAACTACCTAAGATCTGAACAGGTAAGGTGCTTCTCTCATCGCTGTCATCTTGATTTTTTATTTTCAAAAATTAAATAGTGTTTAACAAAGTGCCCATGTCTGTCCAAAATTGGGGGGTTGTAATCATTAATAAAGCTTGAAAAACCATGAGGGAGGCCTATGCCTGCAGTGGGCGTCAAATGGCTGATAAAGATGATGAATCATTAACACGGGAAACTTTAACATTTGGCAAATGTATACTAATTCTTTTGCAATCCTTAACATAGATTACATAAGGGAAACAATATCTATTCAAGGTGAGGTTCTGAGTCTTGGCGCAGCATTTTGCCCTTGATGTTGTCTGATAATTATCTGAACAGTCTTTTTTTTTGGAACACCATAGAGCATTTGAGTTTGAAACGAGTCAATTTAGGAATACGACGCGTAACAAGCTCGTTGCCATAATTACGTTATTATTATTGTTATTATTTATTTAAGCAGAAAAAAACAGAATTGACAAACTTATAGGATAAAAAATATTAGAGTCAATATAGTCCATTTTGCCAATTCCTCAGCATTTCCCACAGATAGGTAATACTTAATATAATAAATAAGTAAGAGGCGCAATACAGGATTCTAGATTTAGTACGAAGATTAAAATAAACAAACAATAAAGCAACTGTTCTAGAAAGGGTTACATACACAAACAATTATTAATATTACTTATACATTGGAAGAAGTAAACGCAACAAAGTACAGCTCATGAATTTGACAGGATTTGCATTTGCTTGCAGCACTGGATGGCTGGATTTTTCGGTACATGGTCCTCTAAGACCATACAGAATTCAATTTTAATGTCTACTCAAGTGACACTTAAGAAGTAGTGCGGGTGCAAATCGGTCTTATGGTATGTGTCGTCAAAACCTGTGTACCTGAATAAGTAAAACAAATCGGATCTGAATCTGAAAAACTATGAAACCTTGTTTATAATGTTCATATCACCACACCTTGCATTAGCTGGAAGAGACTTCCGCGGAAACAAGCTCGCCATTTACACTTTTTATTTTTTTGCAAATGTTGTCTCTTATGTAAGTATGTATTTTACGTGTGCAATAAAGTAAGTGTAATAGTAGTCTCTTATGTAAGTATGTATTTTACGTGTGCAATAAAGTAAGTGTAATAGTAGTTTAATAAATAATAGTGAAGTGAAACATAGAAATGCAATGGGAGAAGGGTTCTTTACCGACAGAAACTTAATACCCAGCAAACAACACGGACTGTTATTTACTTTCTTGTTTTAACATTCTATTTTACTCTGTAAACTGAGACGGGCTAAGAAGTTGTATGTCAGGGAGAACGTTATCGCATGACGACACCTCATACATTGTTGAAAACTATCGACCTTATTTTAAAAGCACGATTCCTCAAAGAAGTCTGTGGTAGAGACTTTATTTAATATGTATCGTTACAGCCACAGAACAAATATTTTCTCTGCTCTGTGGTTACAGCAAGTGCTCGTCGTAGAATAAATTATTTGCAGCCAGAAACTTCTCAACATTAGGTGAATCTTAACTTTTTTGGTGTCTCTTCTACTGGACCCAAAATTTTCATAAAAAATGTCCCCCTTTGAGATGCTCAGAAATGCTAATTTATTTACCTGCGATTTCAAAAATCCCCTGAGTACCGCGGTAAAAGAGATAGGTAATTCCTTTTGTTGCACTAACCCGTGCTGAGGACAATTTTAAAATCCTCTTTAGAGGCTAAAAATTCCACCCATGCCGGGACATGGCCAGGATAAAAAAATAAAAAGTATAACTGGCGAGTTGGTTTCAGCGAAAACCTCTTCCAGCTACCCATGATGTAGTAATATGAACGCTATAAACGAGGTTTCATAGTTTTTCAGAATCAGATTTGTTTTAAAATTCAATATAGAGGCTAAAAATTCCACCCGTGCCGGGACTTGTGTGGAAGGGTTTAAGGGACGCCCCAGGCCTGGCGAGCGTGCATGCAGTGACTAATTAATGGTGAAGCGACAGTGGTTTGTCAAGATAAAAGGGATACTAAGAAAGTGTTGATAGAATTATAAGTGTTATGTACATAATTCATAATTCATAATTCATAATTCATTTATTGATTTGTGAGACACAAGTACATCAGGTGTAATGGTTGAAAAAATATAGCTTCTTTTGTGCTCTACCTAAATAGGCATACAAATCTTATGTCACAAGTTAAACTTTTTAAATAATTTTATAAAAATACAATTAAATACAGAATGTCAAAAATTAAAAGATTAAGTTAATATTAAAAAAACAATTTAAATAAATACAAAATTAATGTCAATGATAAAAATATACATGTCAGCGTGTCAATAATTACAAACTAAATTAATAAATATCTGATCTAAATTACAATTTATCTTCAAAGAACTCTTTCATGTCATAATAGCATTTATTAGTCAGCATGTCGTATAATTTTCTTTTAAATTGAATAGTATTTAGCGATTTTAGATTATCTGGCAACTTTGTTGTCGAACGAAAGTCGTCGACATAGTCCAGCGGATTAGTAAGTTGAAGTGGCAGTGGGCGGGACACATAGCACGCAGAACTGATGGCCGATGGGTTCGAAAAGTTCTCGAATGGAGACCACATATTGGCAAGCGCAGCGTAGGACGACCAGCCACAAGATAGACAGATGACCTCATCCAAGTGGCAGGAAGGCGCTGGATGTAGGCCGCTTCCAACCGGTCTTTTTGGAAATCCATGGAGGAGGCCTATGTCCAGCCGTGGACCTCTTGTGGCTGAATGATGATGATGATGTAATGTTGTCAAATAAAGTTTATTCTTATTCTTTTTACTATTAAAGAATATGAGTAAAGTAAAGAAAATTAAAAATGTTTATTTAAAATTATACGTACACTATTGTTACAGAATTCGATGCCCGGAATTACAGGCTTATATTTCACTTAATATGTAGGTTTCAATGGCAGCCCTCAAACTAGGCAGAGCCTGTATCTTGGGGACTCTTATTTTAATTTTAACAAATCTTAATCTAAACTATTTTAAGCGCATCAAAGCGTACAATGTGTTACAAACTAATTACTAAGGCATGCACAAAAACTATAATTGGAATTTTGTAAAATTATAACCGTTAGCTCCATCTCAACAAGACTTACCATCACATAGTATATAAAATATATACTTGAATAAGGATTTTACAAATAAGTTTTCGGTATCTTCATAACCCAGAGTTCATTCCGTGAATGTGTATGGAAGGGTTTAAGGGACGCCCTAGGGCGCACGCACGTAGTGACTAATGAACGTTGATGAAGCGAAAGACCGACCAAGATCGTGATAAGTGGCAAACCCTGGTCTCTGCCTACGCCTCTGGGATAGAGGCGTGAGTTTATGTGATGTAATGTGTTGTGTAGATCATTTAGGTGACGGTGTTTTTTTGAGCATTAATTATTAGGAACAGTCTTCCTAATAATGTCAAAGGAACCCGAGCATTATATTTTCGTGTCTGTAATATTATTATGTGAAGTCTCCTTGAGAGACACTCTTACCTTTTGTTTGAAATATTACTCCTCGCGGAGTAATATTTGTAAGACATAAGTAATTGAGTGATAGTAATGGCCCTGGGATATTATATTGGCACGATCAACGTCTTGTTAATAGGACATGGAAAGTTCTGGATGTATAGAAACGTCGCTGTAATATTTGGTCGCTATATCGACGCTTGGATCTGCAGAAACATCGTACATCGCAACAGTGCTTTACACATTAGAATCAGGGCCCTTATTATACCAACGATATGTTCGGAAGGATCTTCAACGTCCCTTGCAGTTATGTTTGTCGCAATTATATAACGCAGTCTTGTTCATGTACGTGAAGTTCTATTGTACGGAGAGAAAATTGCTTAAAATATGTATATTTTTTAATGTTTTTAGACTTAGATTCACCACTGACAACCATGATAAAAATGAGCTTATGTGCTATTCCAGATATAATCTTTCTCCGTTTCAAATTTTACCGAGATCCGTTTAGCCATTAAGACGTGATTGAGTAACAAATATCCATCCAAAATTTCACGTTTATAATATTATAAAATAGCCATTTTGGCCAATGTGGTTTAGTCGGGAATGGAAAACGAAACCTTAGACGAACAATTCGCGATTTTCTTGCTAACTAACCGCAACTCCTGCAAACTTTCACACGAAATTAATTGGCAAGTTTAAATCTCAGATTTGACTCCTCAAACGGCATTTGCAGGTTCCATAGCATCGTTCGGCGGAATTAAACGTTGTCGAGCCACTGACGACTCCATTGTGTTAACTCGCGCTTAATTCAGAGTAAAATTTATGCATTCAGCCCCGGTCACCGGGTTACGGACGTGCGGTGAGGCTACTACCGACATCTGAGCTCCATTTCATCGAACTACAATGCATGGTTCACTATGACAATTCGAAAAAAAAAATTAAGAATTGCAGTGTACGTGTAGCCGACTAACCCACAGATTTATTATTGTGTGGATGTCATGTCATTGTGAATGTTGCAAGTCTTAACATATTTTTTTAAAGTAATAAGAATATATAAATCTCGTGTCACAGTGTTTGTTATCGAACTACTCCCAAACGGCTTCATCGATTGTTATGTTTTTTTTGCGTATATTTGGTAGGTCGTAGGCTAATGAATATGAGAAAACAGCGTTTGCCAGGTCAGTTCATCATTACAGGCCTTTGCGTCCGTTACGGACGATTTAAGCAGTGCCTAAGAGTTTGACACTTTTTCGAATGACAAAAAAGTACGATTCGAGAGCGGCAAGCCCTACTGCATGTAGGTTATACAAAAAAGTATAAAAAAAAGTCCGAAGTCGGGTTGCTACGGATTTGGTGCCTCCTGGCTCTCTTTTCCGCCAGTGCTGAGCACTATACTTTGTCGCAGGTTTTGCGGCCCTCCCGAATTTCGTCTCTCCAGGCGTCTCTTTCCACAGCAAATTTATCCCAACTATCGTGATCGATCCTAAAAGCCACCATGACATGCTTGACACAGTCTTTGAAGCGCAATAGTGGTCTGCCGACACGCCTCTTGGCGTGCGCTACCTCACCAGAGATGACAGCTCTCAGCAGATGAGTACAGTCCATGCGCTGCACATGCCCCAGCCAACGCAAGCGACGCTCCTTAAGTAAGGCTGTGAAACTGGACAGGTCAGTTAGTACTCTTTAATACAGAGTTTTTCTTCTATGGCCCACATAATAATCTTGAATTAATAATAATAACTTCCACACAACAAAAACTTGTCGTGGTCCCAGACTCGGATATTGTGTGCTATGTTAACCAGGCAAGGACGTTACAAACATAGAAATACACCCAGACTGAGGCTATTTGTACGGTGAACTTTCTTGTTCTAGTGCTTTCCGCATTCAAGACCTTCCAGCTATCATGGCCAAGTTGTCGGTCGACTATCTGAAGTGACTAACTCAATAGTGAGCAGATGTCTGCTGATCACGATGATGGTGATGATGACTGAAGAAATTGAGAGTACAGCAGTCCTTGTTTGCTGTATCATAGAATTATTATGTACAATGGATGTATCATCCGTGTGGCGCCGGATTAAGAATAGCGTCACTCCATTTCCTCCCGTGGATGTCGTAGAAGGCGACTAAGGAAATAAATTACCAGGAGACGGGCATCACCGTCTTCCTGAGATTCCAACCGCATTCTGCGATTGCCAACCCGCCTGCCGAGCGTGGCGATTACGGCAAAACCCCTCGTGGTTATGAAAACCATGAGAGAGGCCTATGTCCTGCAGTGAGCGTCAAATGGCTGATGATGATAATGAATTGATGTATTATGTTTCAGATGATTTGAGAAAAGATGGCCAGTGTAAATTGTTTACGTTGAATAATTTTTGTTACTTCTGATTTCTGCTCTGCTACTACCGCAGTTGCGTTACTGTACCTGCCATATTATTTAGGTCCGGACAGAGAAGGATGTTAATTAAGACTAGAGGGGGTAGATTAAGGGGAAGATTAAACTACAACTTTGTCTCTCAAAAGAGCCTTTCGTCAGTTGAAAACTTATGTTAGCGTACCACAATGGGCATAACTGTTTAGACGAGAAATTGTTGCGTGATTAATTATTTCTAACGAGATTTTAGCCGAAAACATGCACAAGCCGCCTTCATGTTTCTAAATATAATTTAATTAGGTCAACATTACAATTCAGAATGTTTAACAGTTGACTAAAATTTTCGATGGTTGTGGATAGTGTCACCTGGTTTATGACTTGAATTTTTATTTTTTTATAGTTTATGTACCCTATAGACGTCCCAGGGCATAGGCCTTGTCTCAGAGAGAAAGAGAGAGTATGGGCTTAATTACCACACGTGCCCACCGCAGATTGGCAATTTCAAGCGCTGAGGTATGTGAACACCTCTGGCGCAGGTTGAATACTACGGTTTTATTATATTATTCTTTTTTAAAACCGCCTTATTAGTCGATTATGGTTAATTTATTCATCTGTTGTGTACAGGATATAACAACTGGATATATCCAAAACAAAAGGGGTTCCACCCGCTCTGTAGGGAAAACTTTGAAATCACAAATAAAGCATTAACTACCAGTGGTACCACGTATGCCTACCGCAGATTGATTATTCGATTACTTAGTTAACTTAATAAATAAGAACACCGATCTCCATTAGTACTGAAGGTCAGTTCGTTTCCTATATTTAACATAATCCTGTAATCCTGTCCAAAATCTGTACGTCTATTATGTGTGCAATAAAGTATAAAGCTTAAAGTTTAATCCCATCGATAGCACATTTTTGACATAAGTTGTATGGAAACTGTCAAATTTTAACTTTCAATAGCCATGGAATTGGAAATGTAATTTTTTTTATTGTTATTCTTCATAGTACAGCATTTACAAAACATTAGTTATCTACACTAGGAAAAAAAACTGTATTATAGGCAACTAAGCCCTGCAGCGTTCAAAATACTGCTTAAATTAAGTAAATTAACAAACTTATGCCTAGTACGGAAACTTGAAACCGCACCTTAATTTCCTTAACGTCACTAAACGAAATACACACATCTTCAGCGAAGATGTCATTCTTCAGTTAAAACTCATGCGTTCCGCGAGAAAGTACCTAACGACACAATGCCATCTAGGGGGTTTTTAGTGAACTATTCAAACCAGTGTCTTCAGCAAACATAGGCCCGAGATTGTAGGTTAGATGGCGGTACTTACCTCCATTTTGATTTTTGTTTAGTGACGTTAAGGAAATCAAGGTGCGATTAACGTAAAGGTTTAAAAAACAAAACGACTCCAAGAAAAATACCTTAAAATAATTCTGTAGAATAAAGTAATATTAATTTAAAATTATCAAACATTGTCTCCAGTTTACTTAGGATTATTTCTCTCATCGAGAATGTATCGTAGAATCTCCAAGAAGTCTCCATTCTCCTTGTCTACTGGTCAGAATAGTATCTTCAGTCACTTTTTAAGTCACTGGCATGTCACTTTGTGTTAAATGAATGTCATTTATTGTTGTTGTGGGAAAAATATTTATTAGTACATTTTCAGATTACTATTCCCTAATTTATTGCTAGCATATTTGTACATGAATGTTTTAAACTACTTTTTTTTGTAACTAAAGCTTATTCTAAAGTTATAAAAATGAGTAGCGAAAGTGTGCTTATCAACAATGTACAAAACCTTTATCTGAATCCACTTGACTCAAATAACGGCGAAGCTACTAGATCATCAGAACAGGGGACAGGGGACCAAATAAGTCCTAACAATTACGAAGAAATTATCAAGGATACACCTGAGAAAAATAAAATCAACGAAATCACGACAGACAAAATTGAGGAACAAAACTCAAATAGCCAAGTGGAAATTGATATCGATCACGTTAAGGCCAAGGTAAATGCTTGTGTATTTTTTTCTAACTCGTTTGTTATTTAGAAGTCCCCAGTCTCCAGGAACTAACCAAAGTACTGTTGACAACCAGGCCAGTACTAGCAGCGTCCCAATCTTGATATTGGGCCATCATGATGCAAAGTAGCTTCATTATTAGGTTCTCAAATGGAGATTACTCATTCTCTGTGCGTGCGGCGCGCTTGTGGAACACTCTTCCGAAGACCATAAGAGATTGTCCATCTGTTGCACTCTTTAAGTTCAAGCTGAAAGAGCACCTTCTATCTCTTTGCTAATATTATAATCTATCTATAATATAGTAGTAGGATAAATTATTGTATGTAGTTTATTCCTTATTTATATTAGTTGTAAGTAGTTTATGTAATGTTATATTATTTGTTTTATTCTTTATATTATGGTATTTAACTTTTATGTGTATGTTTATATTATTATTATTATATTATTACATTTTTTTTAATTCGTTTAATGTGCACACATTATTCCCCTACCACTTAAAAATCATCGTCTCACAACTGATTTGGTTGGCTGGAAGAAATATGTACCCGTTCTTATTGCTTTGTTGTATGTGTAACATATTTCTTTCTTGTGTACAATAAAGTATAAAGTAGATTACAGAAATTACAAACGCAGCGTAGGACGCCGAGCAGCTTGCTGAACCGACGATCTTGGGCAGATTGCTGGCAGAGCGGTTGGATGAGGATGGCCGAGGGCAGAAAGAAGTGGGGAGACCTATGTCCAGCAGTGGACGAGTACGGGCTGATTGGTTGATACGTCCCAATTATCTTTCCCAGACAGAGAGAGAGAGCATGAGCTAAATAACTATACGTGTCTACCGAAGAATGAAAAATATAGCGCAGAAATTCATGCACACCTTAGACGCTCAGGGTTTCTAACAGTTACTCCATCACAAGAGCGAAAAAAAATTACAAAGAATCTTTCTCGAAGGTATCACTAGTGGAAAAGAAAAGTGTGAAAGAGGTACTGTTAATCGACATCTACGGTGCGGACAAACCGGAGACTGGTTATTCAATAACCGCAGTGCCGAGTGACAGACCCAGCGTGCACTTGACGCGACAATCGAGGCGGTACAGGACTAAAGCACAAGCTTTCTTTATGGCTTGTGAGTGTTTTTATTGTTTTACCGACTTTTTTAAGTTATTATGATGTGCAAGAATAAGGGAAGGAGATGTGTTGGGAGAAGATGAAAGTCATGGCTTAGAAAAACATCAAGGAACAGAGGGATGTAGCCAATGTAACCGTCAAAGCCCTGTTTTGCTTGGCAAGAAACGAAGAAGAATTTGGGAAGCTAACGGCCAACCTAGAAGCATAGGAAGAAAGTTTTCTTTCTTCTTGAATTCCATTGAGGAGTAATGGAATTCAAGAACAAGAGAAACATTCTGGACCCAACAAATCTTACATACGTTCCATTCTGTTTTGGGCCAAATCGTTGGTGGTGGCCCGTGTTCGTACTACAGGGTGACTTCAAATTCTTTCGCTGTATTTTATGGTTGGAATAACCATGATTTGGAAACATGGTGCGAATTTTGAAGAAAGTTATGAGTCAAGAAAAACATTTTTTGGTTACCTAAAATTACTTCACTTAAGCAAACAAACAATATCAGGACGAAAAGTAATAAACATCCAAAAAAAACTATGTTTTCAGCGTCTCATGGTCGACGTTGGTCAATTCAATTATTTTTGTAATTGTTTACATCGGTCGTCAGACTCTTAAGAATTTAACATATTAGAAAACATTTTTCAACCTTACAGTACTTCCTACCCCTGCAAATTTGGATTCTCAGTTTGGAGCCAAAGGTCGAAAATCACAAATATTTACAAATATGTTATACCATTACTGATAAATTATTAATAATACTGTTTTTCACAATGAACATTCCCTCAAAATACGGTAAAAATTCAAAGTCACCCTGTTGTTGAATAAATCTGATTTATATTTATTTTCAGCTGACCGTGGCGCTGATGGTGGTAGTATCGATTACGAAAACGGTGACCCAGAAACGAGGAACATTTTTGTGCGAAAAGTGTTTAGTATAGTTCTCCTAATGTTGCTTGTCACGGCTCTCTTTGTTGCTCTTGCGTACAACTCGTAAGTGCAATTTTATATTCAAAGGATATTCAATTATTACGACTGCCTTACATATTTCTATCTGTGGTCCCATCTAACGGGCTCTCAGAGATCGAACCATGAGGTCAATAGGAATTCTCAGCTTGCTCTGGTGTCTTATGAATTTTGATATTAAGATCATGAGTTTGTTTCTTGAATACATTCTAAATGGAGTCTGGATAAAGTCCGTGTTCATCCAGCGGGTTTTTTTGAGACTTACTACTGACGAGATATAGCATTATTTTCATATTCATTTCAAGAATAATTTATACATGCAGTTTCCAAATTTCTTTAAAAATCTGATACACTTTCGATACTTTTGCAGAAATTTTACGTTTAAGATTTGTCTATGCAGGCTCAACGATTTCATACCATGGCAAATATTACAAGATAAAACATACTAATGTAAATATACTTCCAGAGTTCTTTCGTCTCACACGTTTATGCTGAAACCATTGTTATAGATACGCAATCACATTTTTAACGAAAACTTTTACTCAGTTTTGAAATGCACATATTTTTTTTCAGGGAGTCGATGAGGGAAACATTTAAAGATCGATCGATGCGATATGCTGTGTTAGGTGCAGCGTGAGTATACGTTTTAAGCTTTGTTCTATTTTCATCAAAAGATTCGAACAAGTTCAGTCATGGACACTATTATGGCTTTTTCACACACTGCGCGGGAAAAAAAGACATAGAAAACATTTCTGCAAAATTTCTAAAACACAAATAAATAAGTTTGCTTTTGGCTTTCTTTGTACCGTAATTCTAGTCAGTAAATTGACAATTAGAACTGTCATGTTAGTGTAAAAGGATGCCAGCTAAAATAGGGATGTCCATTAGTCGATCGAATTTAACAACATACCTAATCAATTATTTTTCGTACTATTGTTGTTAGTGGCCTTAAATTACAGAATGGAATATTTAGGTTTATTTTATTAACATGAAGTAACCTAAATCATTTAAAATATATGTATATTGTCATGTTTGTCGTAAAATGTTATTTTCTTAATTTATTCTGAAATAGAAATTATAAGCCTGTTAAAGGAAGGTTTAAGATATAGCAAAACAACTATTAAGTAGGTACTTATATCAAAATGAAATTGAGTGGAAAAAAAATATTCGTCATAAGTTTATTTTCTTTATTCTGAATAAGATGAGACTCATGTATTATCGTCTGTATCGTTTACATTAATTATAAATGTATCTACTACGTCATCTATCAATTTGTCTAATCTCCTCATTTTATTTTCAACTTTTTTCGTGTGCTCTATACAGAGTATACAGTTCGCCCAGCGTTAAAGTGTCACCAAATGTAAGCCATATTTTTTAATTTTTAAGTAAAAAAACCGGCCAAGTGCGAGTTGGACTCGCGTACAAGTATCTAACATTAGTTCATAGTGACCCTGCTAGATAACTATGAAAAAAAAACTAAGTCGATATTTTATGTCGATTGTGTACATCCCTATTATTTTTCTGTTAAAAACTGGTCACATTGCAAAATTTGCAATGTGACCAGTTTTTAACAGAAAAATATGTAATTTTACTGACTAAGTTTACGGAACAGAGTAAAATTGTGCTTTATGCAATTTATATCTCAGTGTCAAAAGACATTTGATGCATTTTTGCACGTGAACTTCAGGCTCCAAATGGTCAAAAGACCAAAGATAGTTGTTTTTCATGTGACTGAGAATGCAGTGATGTTAAACGAAAACAGTTCATAGTCGTCAGTTAATGCCCTAATTTATGGTGTTATTCTATAGCGCGTAATATAATTGCTTCTCTGGTCTTAACTGTAGACTAACCAAATGAATTTGAACAAACGAAAGTGGATTAATGAGGGAAGTTTGCTCGCTGTCGCCGAAATATCTGGTGACAGCAAGCAAACTTCATTGAACTTCACAATATACGAATTATAGCAATCAGTGAAACGAATGCAAATGTTAAAATAATAATAAATAATAAAAAAAGTTTATTGATAGATTTTTTTTATTATTTATTTATTCTCAGTAACACACGAAACACACACAATGCAGTTTATCGGCAAGCTCTCGGTAAAAATCCTTATATAACTTACACAATCTACACAACAAACAGTGTCGATAGTACTTATTACAGTGGTTATAATTACACAATGACTGCCACACAAGAATCAGTCTGAATCATAGCAGACGGGGAAATGATTGCTAAATTGTTTTCCTTTGTACTTATATCACGGGAGCATGAAATAGTAAAAGATTTCGAAAGTTACGTTACTTATAACGTTACGTTACCGATGACGTATGGGCACAACAATACAAACTAGAACGTAAATACTTATATCACAGGAGCATGGTATAATAAAAGATTTCGAAAGTCACGTTACTAATAACGGTACGTTATCGGTGACGAATGGGCACACCGATACAAACTAAAACGTAAATACTTATATCACAGGAGCATGGTATAATAAAAGATTTCAAAAGTTACGTTACTAATTACGTTACGTTACGTTACTGGTGACGTATGAGCATAAAGATACAACGAAAACGTAAATACTTATATCACAGGAGCATGGTATAATAAAAGATTTCGAAAGTTACGTTACTAATAACGTTACGTTACCGGTGACGTATGGGCACAACGATACAAACTAAAACGTAAATACTTATGAAGCTAAAATAAATACTACAGTACAAATGCAAGATTCCTGCGACTTGTATCAGACCAACCAACGCGATGGACTTGATCCGAATTTTAAATATTGATTTGTATTTCAGAATAGTCCTGTTGTTTGTATCGTGTATTATACCCAGCGATTGCGCCAGAGTGCCGCCTTGCAACTATATATGTTTGTTAATTGCAGTAAGTTGATGTTCCTTTTTCTTGTGCTCTTTTTTGCTCGTGGACCTCGTGTTCTTCACGAACTATCATTGACGCAATATGAACACTATCATTGACGCAATACATCTGCCAGAAGAAACAGAACAATTATAAAGAAATCATTATGTAGAGCAGTTGTAGCTCTGTGGAAAGATCAATGGAGAACTTGAACATAAAAATGTTTTGATATAATCGGAGAGGCCGTGTTAAAATAAAAATAACTGGTAAAAATAACTTTTTTTTTTTTTTCTCTGCAACTTATACTTTTTATCCGTATGGCGCCGGATTAAGAATAGCGTCACTCCATTTCCTTCCGTGGATGTCGTAGAAGGCGACTAAGGAAATAAATTACCAGGAGACGGGCAGCAGCGTCTTCCTGAGATTCCAACCACATACTACGATCGCTAACCCGCCTACCAAGCGTGGCAATTATGGCAAAACCCTTCATGGTTATGAAAACCATGAGGGAGGACTATGTCCTGCAGTAGGCGTCAAACGGCTGATGATGATGAATACTTTTATAATGTAACATGTCGAAAAATCATTCTAGTCACGTGGTATACAAACGCGCCATACAAATCGTACTCAAACTATGACGTCAAAACTTGCACTTAGCACCTTCTGACTTACGAATTATCTCATAAAACTATTTCCCCAACCAACCAAATATTTCCAAAAACACAACTTTAAAAGCTTCAATATTATTGTTTATCATGATGAAAATAACATTCCCTGAAAGTCTTCGTTACGGTTTTAAAATCACAGTGTGTTACAGTCGACAGCACATCAACCTTCACATTTCAGTTGAAAAGTCACCCGTAATGTAACTACATTAAGTTTAAGTGAGTAAAGAGTGTCGACTGTGAGTTTTTGCTTCATTTACGGTCTCATCCGAGGTCTATTTACGTTATAATAAACTAGCTTTTGCCCGCTAAACAGCTGTGGTAGCCCAGTGGGTAGAACAATGGACTCGGAAGCGGTAGACCCAGGTTCGATTCCCAGTGCGGGCATGTACCTACTTTGTTTATTTTCAAAGTTACGTACATCTAAAAATGTATAATAGCAACCGTGAAGGAAAACATCGTGAGGAAACCCGCGGCTTGGTTGGCTCCGCACGTATTGACTTGTCTTTCCTGTGGGCTAGGCCGACTAAGCTGTCAGGATGGTATAGGTTCCGGGCAAGCCTACTCCATCTAAAAAATAGTGTCCCAGGCACTGCAGCGTCCGAGTGGTCCGTTCACCCGTCTAGTGTGAGTAATGGTGCTACTGGACGCTGTATAAATCATCTCATTACGTAGACGCAAAGGCCCGCGACCTCGTTCGCATGGAATGAGTAATTTCCGGATGAAAAGTATCCTATGTCCTAACCCGGGACTCAAACTATCATCATCATCATCATCAGCCATTTGACGCCCACTGCAGGACATAGGCCTCCCTCATGGCTTTCATACCCATGAGGGGTTTTGCCGTAATACCAGATTTCATCTAAATCCGTTCCGCCGTTATTGCGTGATTGAGTAACAAACATCCAAACATCTTCACAGATTTTTACATCTATAATTTTAAGTAGGATAGCAGAAATCTGATCTGATCTGTTGAATTTTTTTTTAGATAGATAGATAGAATATTCTGTATTGTAATGTACACCAGGAATTACATATGAGAATTTAACAATAATATGGTACAGTACATTTGGCGGCCTTATTACTAAAAGTAAGACAACCGTTTTTTTAAAATGCATTTTTCAGGTGCTGTGCATGTCCTTTATGTGCGCGGCCATATCGTGCAGGTACAAGGCCATATCGGTGATTGTAGCCTTACTTATTACAGCAGCTATAGTTATGATGTGCCTCGCTCTTGCATTTACTAGTGTAAGACGTTTTACATTGCTCTAAAGGCGCTGTTACATCTGGCACTACGCCACGCTCGCAAATTTTAAAACTTTTGGTGATTGTAAATAGTTATACCTATATTAAACATTCCGTGTGGCGTCGGATTAAGAATAGCGTCACTCCGTTTTCTTCCGTGGATGTCGTAGAAGGCGACTGAGGAAATCAATTAACAGGAGACGGGCAGCAGCGTCTTCCTGAGATTCCAACCGCATACTGCGATCGCCAACCCGCCTGCCAAGCGTGGCGGTTATGGCAAAACCCTTCATGGTTAGAAATCCATGAGGGAGGCCTATATCTTGCAGTGGGCGTCAAATGGCTGATGATGATGATGACATATTAAACGTGTCTAATCGCGGTTATTTGTTAGGGAAAATGTTACTTAGATTCCCGACGTTTCGGTAACGTTGAAGCTGCCGTGGTCATGCGTAGACTGAGGTGGCGAGTACAGTCAATTATTGTAGTGAGGGTAGGTGGTCCTCAAGACAATTTTATAACTGTGTATGAGCGACGGGAGTCATTAAATAATATGATTGTAAAAAAAAATGTATAGTTCTCTAGTCTGAACGAATATTTAAGATTTATTTTTGTTCTTCTATAGTACTTAGTTTTTGATAAAAATATATTTAGTGGCAAATATTTATAATTAAAAAAAATATGTATCATAGCAAAAAGTATGTTTATTTATTTTATTATCTAGCAAAGCCTCAGACTACGCCTATCAATAACAATATTTTTATTACAATTATTATGAATCTTACAATGTGCGAGCGAAACGGAATGCCAGACGCAACAGACAGTCTTCAGCTGAATGCACATCAGTCAGCAACATACGCGTCGCATTAACTACGCTTTACACATTCAGCCGTGGACACTGTATGCAAATCTTTTATAGTCATGATTGCCCACAATTTTTTCTTTAGTTTTTTCTAACTCTTGGCACAATACACGCCGTATTATTTGCCGCCGTCGGCATACGTCCTTAAAATTCTAATTTCTGTAAAAACAGAAACGTTAAGACAATGTACCCATACACTATTTTTCTGTCCGTATTGGTGCGTGTGAAGGGGAAATAGTGTGGGAGCGGGAAGTAAATTATAGCACCGCCATATTTTATTCCCGAAATCGAACCTTTTAGTTCTATCCAAACGGCGCGTGTGTTGCGGCGCGTATGATGTCGACAAATGTGTGCGCTCAGCTTTATTGGAAACTTTACCGAGCTTCTTCAGACTTCTTTTGACTTGCAATTTTTGTTGCAGTTCGACTTCACGAAGTTCCTGATATACGTACTGGCAGGAATGGCGGTACTCGCACTATGTTCTCTCGTCTACATGATATTACGGTTGTGTGGTGTCTATGTCCCCGCTATGCACATGATTATATTGGTCATCAGCACTCTATTGCAAACATTTGTAAGCGATTTTAATTTCGTCACCCTTTAAATTTGTTACCACTGCTAGGCAGTATGACAAAGCATGGAGATATAGGTCACTTGATAATTTCTGAACAGTCCTAGCAGTGGGTATATTGTGTACAGGTTAGTATAAAGTTGTTCAATAGATTTCCCATAGATCAATCAATCAATCAAAATTTCCCATAGAACGGTAATGTCGATCTCAGAATGTAATGCTGAGTCAGATGCCCTTTGTGGCAACTTTGACACACCACAGGATGCACTCTGACGCTCTGACTCTGTCTTGTATTATGTTGTATTTATGTGACTTGTTTTTCCTTTGTACTTGTTTATGTTACTTGTTATGCCTTTTTTTTCTTGTGATGTGTTAATTTGTCCCAATAAAAGTATTTCTTCTACTTTTTCTTCTTCTCTTCTAAAATGGATAGTTGTTCAGTAGAGTCATATTAGTACGGTGATCCTGACAGCTTAGTCGGCCTAGCCCACAGGAAAGACAAGTCAATATGTGCGGAGCCAAGCAAGCCGCGGGTTTCCTCACGATGTTTTCCTTCACAGTGGTATTCTACTACGCAGATGTACGAAACTTCAAAAATTAACAAAGTCATTATGTACCAACTGGCCCGCACTGGGAATCGAATCTGGGTCTCCCGCTTCCAAGTCCGTTGTTATACCCAATGGACTACCACCGCTTTTTAAGCTGTCAGGATGTCTTCCGTGGATGTCGTAGAAGGCGACTGAGGAAATCAATTAACAGGAGACGGGCAGCAGCGTCTTCCTGAGATTCCAACCGCATACTGCGATCGCCAACCCGCCTGCCAAGCGTGGCGGTTATGGCAAAACCCTTCATGGTTAGAAATCCATGAGGGAGGCCTATATCTTGCAGTGGGCGTCAAATGGCTGATGATGATGATGACATATTAAACGTGTCTAATCGCGGTTATTTGTTAGGGAAAATGTTACTTAGATTCCCGACGTTTCGGTAACGTTGAAGCTGCCGTGGTCATGCGTAGACTGAGGTGGCGAGTACAGTCAATTATTGTAGTGAGGGTAGGTGGTCCTCAAGACAATTTTATAACTGTGTATGAGCGACGGGAGTCATTAAATAATATGATTGTAAAAAAAAATGTATAGTTCTCTAGTCTGAACGAATATTTAAGATTTATTTTTGTTCTTCTATAGTACTTAGTTTTTGATAAAAATATATTTAGTGGCAAATATTTATAATTAAAAAAAATATGTATCATAGCAAAAAGTATGTTTATTTATTTTATTATCTAGCAAAGCCTCAGACTACGCCTATCAATAACAATATTTTTATTACAATTATTATGAATCTTACAATGTGCGAGCGAAACGGAATGCCAGACGCAACAGACAGTCTTCAGCTGAATGCACATCAGTCAGCAACATACGCGTCGCATTAACTACGCTTTACACATTCAGCCGTGGACACTGTATGCAAATCTTTTATAGTCATGATTGCCCACAATTTTTTCTTTAGTTTTTTCTAACTCTTGGCACAATACACGCCGTATTATTTGCCGCCGTCGGCATACGTCCTTAAAATTCTAATTTCTGTAAAAACAGAAACGTTAAGACAATGTACCCATACACTATTTTTCTGTCCGTATTGGTGCGTGTGAAGGGGAAATAGTGTGGGAGCGGGAAGTAAATTATAGCACCGCCATATTTTATTCCCGAAATCGAACCTTTTAGTTCTATCCAAACGGCGCGTGTGTTGCGGCGCGTATGATGTCGACAAATGTGTGCGCTCAGCTTTATTGGAAACTTTACCGAGCTTCTTCAGACTTCTTTTGACTTGCAATTTTTGTTGCAGTTCGACTTCACGAAGTTCCTGATATACGTACTGGCAGGAATGGCGGTACTCGCACTATGTTCTCTCGTCTACATGATATTACGGTTGTGTGGTGTCTATGTCCCCGCTATGCACATGATTATATTGGTCATCAGCACTCTATTGCAAACATTTGTAAGCGATTTTAATTTCGTCACCCTTTAAATTTGTTACCACTGCTAGGCAGTATGACAAAGCATGGAGATATAGGTCACTTGATAATTTCTGAACAGTCCTAGCAGTGGGTATATTGTGTACAGGTTAGTATAAAGTTGTTCAATAGATTTCCCATAGATCAATCAATCAATCAAAATTTCCCATAGAACGGTAATGTCGATCTCAGAATGTAATGCTGAGTCAGATGCCCTTTGTGGCAACTTTGACACACCACAGGATGCACTCTGACGCTCTGACTCTGTCTTGTATTATGTTGTATTTATGTGACTTGTTTTTCCTTTGTACTTGTTTATGTTACTTGTTATGCCTTTTTTTTCTTGTGATGTGTTAATTTGTCCCAATAAAAGTATTTCTTCTACTTTTTCTTCTTCTCTTCTAAAATGGATAGTTGTTCAGTAGAGTCATATTAGTACGGTGATCCTGACAGCTTAGTCGGCCTAGCCCACAGGAAAGACAAGTCAATATGTGCGGAGCCAAGCAAGCCGCGGGTTTCCTCACGATGTTTTCCTTCACAGTGGTATTCTACTACGCAGATGTACGAAACTTCAAAAATTAACAAAGTCATTATGTACCAACTGGCCCGCACTGGGAATCGAATCTGGGTCTCCCGCTTCCAAGTCCGTTGTTATACCCAATGGACTACCACCGCTTTTTAAGCTGTCAGGATGATATAGGTAGCGGGAAAGCCTACTCCATGTAAAAAACAATGTCCCAGGCATTGCAGCGTCCGAGTGGTCCCTTCACCCATCTAGCGTGAGTTATGGTGCCACTGGACGCTGTATAAATTATCTCATTACGTAGATGCAAAGGTCAAAGTACGGTGACGGTTGTTTCATTAACACTATTGTTAAGTCCAGTGATCAATCGCATTCCAATGGTATAACCCGTTCAACTTACCTCGGTGCCTCGTGCAGTTCGATTTTCCTTGCGAGTAAAATACAGGCGTGAGTTTATGTTATGTTATGTTATGTAAAATACATCTATTTTTAATTTGCGCGGGTTATACCATTAGATTGGCGTTATAGTGCTACTGCTTAGTGGACCACCAATTAGAGACAAATAACAACAATTGTAGTACTTATATATTGAAAAACTATCTGGGTTATATTAGACTTTACGTTTTGGTCTTCGAATCAAGGGGTTTTTATTAATATTTAAATTTTTATTACTTTTAGCTGCCACAGAAAAGTCGAAGCTCATGAGGTTTATCAGGATCGTGGCAAGTGGCAAACCGTAGTCTCTGCTTACCCCTCCGAGATATAGGCTCGAGTTTATGTATTTAGTAAAAATCAGTATTCATTTGCATCCACTAAACTGAACTACCGATTTCTCCCACTGAAGTTCTGTGCAAGTTCATTTAAAATAACATTGGAATGTCACGAGACAGTTAATTGTTATAATATTATCACTACACCTTTTATACTGTTAAATAGTTTATATTCCGACAGAGAGCCTGTGCCCAGCAGTGGGATGCTTAAACAAACTTCGTGGGGGACATTTTTTGTAGACTCTTACGCTATTTTTAACCGACTTACAAAAAGGAGGTTCTCGATTTGTCGGAATCTTTTTTTGTATGATTGTCCCCTGATTACTCAAAGACAGAGAAATCGAGGGAACTCTTCAAGCGAACTGGGTGTTATTTATTAGTGACCCGTGCATTTGCTTTCGCTTAATTTGCTGGATTCGTTGTAATATATTCACACAAAATCGTGATTTTTCTTCTTATTTATTGAATAAAAAACGAATTCAAAGCACAAATGAAATGTTTTCTACGGTTTTAATGCTGTAGTGTCTTTGATGTCAGTTTTTTAATATTTTTATTAATTTTTGTTTCGTATTTCCAGATGCTTATCATAGAGCTGCAAATGATACTTGGCGGAAAAAGCATAGAGCTATCCGAGGAAGATTACGCTCTTGGTGCTTTTATGGTTTACACCAGCATTATGCAGCTCTTCATGAACATTCTACAGCTCATCGGCCAAGTTGAATGATATTGGAACTTAAATATATATTTTTACTCAGATTTTTGTGTTTCATTTTGGTAGTAGACAATTTGACAGACAAAATAATTTTATCGATAAAAGTAAGTTATCATGTGTGGCGAGCACATGTCAACTCTGCGGGCGCACTATAAACTCCAACATTCCTGCATCGCGCAAGCAAAATGTTTCACATGACATACTATAAATATAACGTCCGACGAACATTAGTCGGACCGGCCGTCCCCAGGCATACGATCTGCCTGGCGTGAAATTTCCCTTTATAGTGGAAGAGCACGATCACCCGCTCTTCCCTATACATGTTCACGTTATTTCAATGACACTTTTTTTGGGTATTTATATGAAATGTCCAGGGGGCGAATCTCGAATTGTTTTGCAATAGAGTGATATTGGTAATGTATTGACTACAATATTCATTAACAATATTGGTGGAGTACCGTATTCCGATCGTATAACCCGGCGCGGTGCCTCGCGCAATTCGATCTCCTTTGCATGAGATGTCTATTTAATTTGTGCGGGTTTTACAGTTAAAATGACATTGTAATGCACTTTTTGGATGGACTACGAGATAGAATAGAATAGAATAGAATAGAATAGAAATAGTTTATTTGTTGCACACCAAACACACAAAAGAATTAAAAAGATAGCAGCCATTTATGTATAATAAACACGTGGCTAATTTATATATTAGCTACGTGTTTATTACATCGTTTCCACTTGCTCCTGCTCGGTTCTCCTACTGGTAGGAGCATGAGGACCAATATGTTTTTATGCTCATATCTTGACCTTATATGCAATTAGTACACTTATGTACAGAATAAAAAAAAATATTTTTATACAAGCAAAACAAAACATCGAAGTTGCGTCTCCAGCGAAATGGCAAAGGAAACATTGTTATTATTTACGACATTTGGAGCTTAAACTTGCTCGCATTATTCATGTAAATAATGTTTGTAACTCATCACGGCTTCGCGGTTCAACGATTTGGCGAGGCCGAGTGGAATCCTCTTGGCAACTGTGACTTAAGTGTGGAGAAACAGAAGTTCAGCTTGAGATTTTTTACTCACTTTTGGTAAGAAGAAGGGCTGGTACCGGTGCCTCGACTGCCTCGTTGGTCTAGGGCAGGGATGACAAACCATTGGCACACGTTCCACAGATGACACGTGACAAAATACTATGGGCACGTGTAACGATCGAGAAAATAACAAAAATCACTAGGAAGTGGAACGAACGGTCGCGCATTATACGTGTAGTGCACTTGGTTTTTGTCATGATGACATTCCTTGGTCTAGGGGCATTGACACAACCTCGTGGCGCAGCGGTAGTGCATCTGAATACCATGCGAGAGGTCCCTGGTTTGAATCCCGGCTGGGGACAAAAAAAAAACCCCAGGTCTTGGATGTTTACATGTTTGTGATGTCGTTGTTTCTGGTTCCCACGACACAGGGTATCCTAGTGTGGGGCCAGAAGAAATGTATGTGCCTGTATGTAAATGTTTATGTTTAATGTCTGATAGAGATAGATAGAGAACACTTTATAGAACATAAAGAAGTAAATTACACTGATTTACCATGCCGGAGGTCGATGAAAGTTGTGTAAGCCACATTAAGGTATATACCTATTTGATGCCAGTGAAATCATCTTTTTCATAGATATTTGCTAAAGCGGCTAGGTATTAATATTTTAAATTAAATAGGACGGATGACATTTCGACACATTTAATTTTTTTAAGTACCCACCTACGCCTTTGTACAAATATGTTTTTGTGGACTAAATATTTTTAATAATAATATTATCCCAAAAAGTTACACCGGACAAAATATTTCTGCAACAGGCTGTAATTCTAAAATTAAAGTATCTACCTACTAAAAAGCACAGGTTTTCAAAGAGTAAGATCGAAAGAGTATCCATTCGGATAAGTGTGTTGATGAAGAAAAGTAGGTTTCAAAAGAAAAATAAGCGGCTTAAAGATTTCTTCAAGGCGGGTCGCGTCGGCGGCGGGAGCGATAACGAGAGTTTAATTCACCGTTTTGACTGGCACACTCAATAGTTGTTTACTGGTTCATACATACCTACATAAACTCACACCTATATCCCAGAGGGGTAGGCAGAGACCGGGGACTGCCAGTTGCCACGATACTGACAGATCACTTTCGCCTCCTCAACATTAATTAGTCGTTGCATGCACACAGGCCGGTTTCGGGTACTTTTTATCTTGCACTTTGCTAATTCATCCGCTATTTGGTCGAAGTACTGGTTCAATATTAGTTTTATTAGATTTTTTTTATTATAAAAAATGCGTTGCTTCGTGCATGGGCACTTTGGTTCTCCTAAACTTACGTGCTACATGAGTGGTAAGCCATTTTTTGATTTAGGGATCCGTTTGTGAAATATTAAGTATCAAAGCGGACATTTCTGAAAAAAGTAGGGCCTCCCCCTCTCTCCCAGCTAAACGGTCGAACGGTTGATTGTAGAACGTGAAAAAATCTTGGCAATAGCAACCAGAACAACATAAACCTACGCCTGTATCCTGGAGGTGTAGGCAGAGACCAGGGTTTGCCACTTGCCACGATCCTGTCAGATCTATTTCGTTTCATCAACATTAGTTAGTCGCATAATATACCGGGCGGCATTTTAGTCACCTGACAAACTTTGAGGGATCTTTCTACTCGTCAATACAGACAACTTTTGCTACGGGGCCAAACAAATCAGAGCAAAAAATAAATCAGCTGTTTCATACATTTGGTGAGGTACTGCTTCTATCTTATGTATGGAACAGCTCAATAATTTTCTGCTCTGATTTGTTTGGCCCATAGTAAAAGTTGTTTATATTTATGAGTAAAAGCCCCTTTAAAGTTTGGCATTTGACTAAAATGCCACCCGGTATAATGACATTAATTAATTCTCCGTGTGGCGCCGGATTAAGAATTGCGTCACTCCATTTCCTCCCGTGGATGTCGTAGAAGGCGACTAAAGAAATAAATTACCAGGAGACGGGCAGCAGCGTCTTCCTGAGATTCCTACCGCGTACTGCGATCGCCAATCCGCCTGCCAAGCGTGGTGATTATGGCAAAACGCCTCATGGTTATGAAAACCATGAGGGAGGCCTATGTCCCGCAGTGGGCGTCAAATGGCTGATAATGATAATGAATAATGATAATGATATTAAAAGGAAAACTAAGTAGACGTTTCTACTAGTTAACGGGTAATAAGGTGACCAACTAGTAAAAAGAAAACTTCGCGGTTAGACCCGTTTAATTCACTATAGTAGCCCTATCGTAGCCCCGGCTGCCTGAGTGATCTTAAACGATCACGAAGGTTAAGCAACACAGGGCGCGTTCAGTGCATGGATGGGTCGCCGTCTATGCCTAACGCTAGTGGCATTTTTCCGAGCGGTTCCGTGCTTCGCAAGGCACGTTAAGCTGTTGGTGCCGGCTGCCGTCGATAGATGGCAGTCGTTAAGCCAAGTCAGAGGCCTTAGGGCGGCTTGACAACTTCTGACAGTAGACGAGCCACTAGTCTACAAGCCTCCACCAATCCGGACTTGGCCCCCGTGATGGAGTATGGCCTATACCTTCCTCAGGGAAGAGACCCGTGCCCCTCGGTGGGGACATAATGGGTTGATGATGAATTTACTATACATGAGCATCGCAAGTCACAAAAAAATTGTAATATTAATTGTTGCAGTACATTATAGCCGCTTCAGAACTAGTTCATTTATTGCCATGAGCTAGGTAGACCTACTAACCGAGTTTATGAGAGACTGATCACAATGTTAATTCATCTAACTTAATTATTGACATTAATCTGTGGAATTCTAAATGGCCCGATCGGACCACCATAACAATGGTTTTTAATTGTTCTTTTCAAGGTCTAACAAGTTAAGGCTGTTGTTACGTTGAGCGTGCTGTCTCGCGCGCACAATATAACATTTTTTTATGATTGTGGATCTGAGGGTTAATAGGTAGTAAAATTGCGGACATTCCAGACATATTTTTAGTATCCTGCACCTAATTTTTGATTAAGAAAATTTGATTACAAATTAATAATTTTGGAAACAATTTCTTTTTATTAAAAACTACTTATAAGAAAACAAAAATGTATTTAAAATGTTAATAATATTATTATCTCTTAAACCGTCAGACTACATTTATCAAAAGTATACTCATCAGCTATTTGATGCCCACTGCAGGACGTAGGCCTCCCTCATGGTTTTCAAAGCTTCCCGGTCTTGTGCCGCCCGCATCCAGCGACGTCCTGTCACCGTAACCAGGTCGTCAGACCATCTGGTGGGGGGCCTGCCCACGCTGCGTCGTCCGGTCCGCGATCGCCAGGTCAGAACTTTTTCGCCCCAACAACGGCCATCAGTTCTCCGAGCTATGCGCGCCGCCCACTGCTACCTCATATGTATAAAAAGTATATTCATTTTAATAAGTACCATCACCGAAAATGTTAGATCATGCGAGCGAGACGCCACGCTCGAAGTAACAGCAGCCTTAATGTAAAATTATTAATTAATTATTAGTATTATTTATTAAAACATGACACGATCTGGAAAATATTTAGGATAACCTCACTCCTTTAGGCTTAACTACGGTTCAGGAAAATATTGCGAGAAAGCCTGAGTGTCTGAGGTGTTCACATTTTCTCTGGAATAAAAACCGAAAAAAATCACGGGATGGTGGGATGCTGAACTGTTTTGGGGGAAATGGGGAACTTGCCTCATACTTAAATTGAAGTCTTATAGTTTTTATTCCACAGAAATCATAGAAGAACTCAGAAAAAATAAAACATGACATTTTAATAAAAAATACAGACAAAAATAACATACCCAAACTCACGCATGTATTCCGGAGGGGTAGACAAAGACCAGGGTTGGCCACTTGCCACGAACCAGACAAACATCTTTTGCTTCATAAACATTCATTATTCGTTGCACGCAGGCCGGTTTCAAGTACTTTTTATCTTGCCCATAGTTAACAATGTATATTAGCAGGATCCTCCAAATTCATCGCGAACGAAATCGCGGACAAAACCAGTCACCGTGTTCTCAAATTCCACTTTGCAACGCCTGTACTTCGCAATTCGGCGCGCCATACACACGTTGGCACTTGACAGGCTCTCGGCGACGAGCTGGCCCGTCAAAGCCCAGCTCATTTCCTGCGCAGGAAACTGACTACCGACCCCGTTTCCTCCAGTCGGCTGAGTGAATTTCCACTCTGTAGGTATGTCGGCCGCGGGAGTTTGATGCCAAAGTTGTATGTACTGGTCTTATTTATAAAATAGCAATTGGGTATTTGACAAAATATCAAATGAGTTACTTTTAAAACGGAATTTTGTATGAAAATACTTGCTTATGACGTAACATTTCAGAGCACTCTTTTTATGTTTAATCTATTTAAAAATTGTAATAACTAGTAATTGACTAAAAGAGATACATTTTCCGAGATATTTTGTAATTCTTGTTTTAATCGAGAATATTATGAAATAATTTATTGATGATCATGTCAAATACCGTACATATTCCTTAAGACTTTACCACTGACCATTTATACTGTGCTTATTGAGCTGAGTTGATCGCTATGGATGGCGGTGGCTTAGATTATTAACTTTATTACTTTAAGTTTTGGGCTTCTCTGAAAATCAGCGCTGTAGGATGCCCTGCATCCCGCAGCACAGGCTGAGCATCTGTCGGATTGCCAAGTTTTTCTACCATAGAACTTGTTTAAAATAACTTCTAAGTAATTAAGTTTCTCCGTGTGGCGCCGGATTAAGAATAGCGTCACTCCATTTTCTTCCGTGGATGTCGTAGAAGGCGACTAAGGAAATCAATATCCAGGAGACGGGCAGCAGCGTCTTCCTGAGATTCGAACCGCATACTACGATCGCCAACCCGCCTGCCGAGCGTGGCGATTATGGCAAAACCCCTCATGGTTATGAACACCACGAAGGAGGCCTATGTCCTGCAGTGGGCGTCTAATGGCTGATGATGATGATAAATTAAGTTTCTAATTTGTCTGTAAGTTAAGTGTAACACATTTTCCTTATTGGAAAAACATGGTTATTCATTCATTCATTATATTTGATAATGATGTACGTGTGACGTACCTATAGCATTTATGCCTGCCGTTTATACTGTTTTTCACAAAATACCTACGATTGACGGTTCTGTACTAAAGTTACTACCTGCGGCATTGTATGGAAATGTATGGGACAACAAATTCTGATATATTTTTTGTGATTTCAAAGATTTTTTTCATAAAAAGCCGTGATAAAATTTGATCGGACTGGCTAATGGAATCCTATACTTTCGGATGCATATGGGGACTTTGAACACTCTGTGGGTAGTTGGTAACGAAATAGTGGACACTGATTGTCATAATAGCTTCTCTGTAATATTTATTCATCTTAACTTAGATAAAATAAAATAAATTTACTAGTTACGCACTTTTTCTCTTCTATATTCGATCATCTTCAGCGTCGATGTTTTCTCTCTAAGCATGTTTCTGTAAGCGTTAGTAGTGGAGCGGTAGAACGCCGGCTTCTCATTCGGGAGGTCATAGGTTCGAATCCCGGCATGTACCAATTACTTTGTTTTCTATGTTACGTACATTTGTGAAGTTATAGTAGCAATACCACTTGCTAAAGGTCAAGAAAAACATCGTGATGAAACCTGAGGGTCTGAGGTGGTCACACACCTCAGCGGTTAAAATTGCCGATCGGCGGTGGGCACGTGGTGATTAAGCCCGTACTCTCTCTCTCTGAGAGAAGGCCTGTGCCCTGCAGTGCGACATATACCTATAGGTTACATAAAAATAAAAATTCTGTCCAGTTTGTTCTTCTCCAGCACAAAATATTCATAATTAATAATAATATCTACTCACAATCTATAAACCAATTGTAAATTTAACTGTTTATTCGAATACCTAGAAAACACAAAATTATTTGCATTTCATGTGCCCAATTGTTAAACTTAATCAAATTAATACAGGCCACCGCAAACTCCAATACCCAGAAGGGTCAAAGTAAATGAACACCCCTAAATCAAAAGCCCTTTATTCATCTGATAGTAGATAGAGCACCTCTTCCAACAGCCCACTAAGTCCACACGTCATTCAAAGTGAAATAGGTCTAAGTGTAACACCTGGGTTGGCGGGCTACAACCTTGTCACAGTCAGTGACCTAGGGCGAGATTAGAACGGAGCGGAATTATGTCACTTGAGAAGGCTGCTCTTACGGTGACGATTACAGAACCATATACATTAACGCAACGATACAAACTAAAATGAACCCTAAATACATCAGGGTCTTAGAGACCACAATAGTAGCGCAAAAAATGTCCGGCCATGTGCAGTCAATGAGCAGCCGACGAGCAAGAAACGAGAACAGCCTTTATTGCACTTATTTAACTGCAAAACAATAAGATAATAATTCATTTTATTTTATTTATTTTATTTAGGACACAAATAGTCAAACAGGAAAAAATAAAAAGTATTATGTAAACAAAAATAGACCTGGAGGTCCCTTAAGTAAACAAAATTATAATATTGTAAGCATGCGATCTTAACCAGTTTTGATTCTTAGTATCTGTACAAGACGGTACATCAATATCTAGATTTATATAATCATATAGTTGACACCTGTCAGATTAGTATAGCGTTATAGTCACACGTAAGCACAGCGTTGAAGGGAGAACCTATGTGTTCATTATAATTAATAGATAATACAGTGCATTATACAATTTAACTTCATGTTTTATTAGCGCCTAACAGTATCTGAGACTTAGTATTGGTTACAGTAAAATAAAAGTATAAGTATGAGCCATTTTAACTTAATAATAAAATAATAATAATATTCAAAAGAATCCTTAGTATTAACAAAGGATTATTTTTAGATTCAAATCCTGAGGCCGGCACGTCGCCGTCGCCAGTTCATAGTAACAAAATGTGAACCTGCGAGCGCAACGATACAAACTTAAATAATCCTTAAATACTGACTAAAATAACGAAAAGGTTGACATTACACTGTACTGCTTTTGAGGCTAAAAATAATCCTCTACTGACAATACACGCTGAAATCTGGGTGGTTTGAAAGTTTATGTAATTAGTAATTAGAAATGGCATCGACTTAGACTGTTATTTTTAAGTATAGAGAAAAATAAAAAAATATTTCAGAGGTTTTGTTTCGAGTTGAGAAATCTTGTTTCATAAATACGCGAACAATTATAACCAGCTCTTCGCCTAGAAGAACAATAACCAGTGGCTCAGCGGCACGCAAGAAGGTCTCTGTCTGGCTACTAATGGTTATACAGTTTCGAGTTTGCGACAAGATATTTTGGAAAGTTCCATTTAAAAAAAAAATGGCCAAGTGCGTGTCGGGCCACCGTAGGGCTCCGTAGAAAGAGGTTTTTTTTCTGCTTTGCAGAACTAACAACTTCATCGAAGTCATGGATTTTGTACGAAATTTTACTTTTATAAGTTGGTTGCCTATTTACTCCTTAACTACTAAAGCCTGCTTAGCTGTGATGCTTTTCCTTTCAATTTCATTATAGGTATGTGCTGCTACCCTAAATTTTTTCAAGTTTCTACAATCAACCGTTTAACCGGCAGTGGGGTGGGGGGGATGCCCTACTTGGACAAAAAATTGTGCTTTAAAGCTTAATATTTCGCAAACGGAACCCTAAATGGTAAAAATGGTCTTCCTGCACCCACAATATTTAAACGACCAATCCAACGATACCCCACATGATGGGGTAGACGAGAAAAAAAATCATCCCCACTTTTCATGTTAGGGGAGGTACAGTACAAATAATAATTTCCAGCATTTTATTATTTAACTTTGTCGGCGTGATAAATACATACACCAAATTACAGCTTTCTAGTACCATCGGTCTTTGCGCTAGACCGCGGACGGACAGACAGACAGACAGACGGACATGGCGAAACTATAAGGGTTCCTTGTCGGACTAAGGAATCCTAAAAACAATCTAGCGTATTTGATTGCTATTTTAAGGTACTTTCATTTTGCTATAGCTTTCAAACCACCCAAAATTGGTTTGGTGTTACATCATGGTAATTTTACAGGAGAGAGAAAATAAAAAATAACGGTAAAAAAAATGCTTCACATATTTTTTCTTTTAAGATAAGTATACTAGAAGAAGAAGAAGAAGAAAGACATTTATTACACCAACAAGATACATCACTGAAACAAAACTACTACTAAACATGTAACGAGTTTTAAAAAATAATGTTCAACTTTAAATTCAATATCTTTGGCAGGTTAGCAGTTAGGATGGCTTATACTATAAAAAAACCTGCATCTTTTCAGGCTTTTCCAGTAAAAAAAATGAAATTGTATGTACTAAGAATTAAGTTGGATTACATAAAAAAAATATTTTACGACAAAAAATTAAGTAGCATCATTGTCTTTTGCAGTATATTTTATTTAAAAAAATTGTGGAGCCTGTCAAAAAAGGTAGTAAAAGCCAGTTTTTTTTTGGGTTTGCGGAAACGAAATATACAGATTGAAAAAGCTTGAAAAACTGGGTACCTGAGTAAGACTGCATTCGAAGTCCATTTTTACTAAAAGTGGCTTTTACGACATTTCATCCGCAGTGGTCGATATTGCTCTAGGTGATTTAGGAGAAGATAATCTGTCTGAAAGTAATTAAAGGACTGAGTTTGTTTAAGCAATTCCAATGTCTATACATACTTACTGTGGACCATGCTGATATTGCAATATGTCGCTGATTAAATTATGATAATGCACGTACAGCGCGGTACATACAGGGGTGACTTATGAGCACAAGATACACAAACTACCGCAAGGGGTTACTCGCGGTACTGAGTTGGTAATCATAAGCAGCCTATAATACGTCCCACTGTAGGGCACACGTCTTCTCTCAGAGAGAGAGTATGGGCGTCACCACGCGTGCCCACCGCGGATTGGCGATTTTAAGCGCTGAGGTACGTGAATAGCTTTCCCCACCATGTTTTCCTTTACCGCTAGCGAGTGGTATTGCTACTATAACTTCATAAATGTCCATAACTTAGTAAACAAAGTCACAGGTACATGCCCGCACTAAGAATCGTACCTGGGTCTCCCGCTTCCGAGTCCAATGTTCTACCCACTAGGGTACCACCTAGTTGGTAATGCTGATGAAGAAATAATCTGGCATTTTTACGCGAATTGGGCATTTTACGGATTGGTAACTTTGAGAACTGAACCTTTTGCGAATTTGGCATTTTTCGAATTGGTCATTTAGCTAACTGGATTTTTGAGAACGCTTGGCATTTTGTGAACTGGAAATTCTCTAGCTTCGTCAAATCGGAACGTACAAAATCTGTCTATTTTCGTCCTTTAGCGAAGCGCCGAGCTAAATTGCCCACGGAATCTATTTCGATTTGGTCCACTAGGCACCAGAGGCCTATTTCATAGAACTACCAATTCATTCAAAACTCTGAGAGAGTACCTAGGTTGATCCCGCCTGCTTAGTAGTTAAAGCTCAGCAGTCGGGTTGTTGGGGTTTTTATTTCAGTAATTTTTTTTATTAAAAGAATAATAAAGAGCTAGAATGGCCTCAAACCTGAACGTGATATGAAGCTGACAAGCAAGGTCAAAGGCCGGATATTCCAGCTCGTTCAAGCGTATGATTTGATACGACAGCATTGCAGCCTACCATTGTACATGGGCTCGTGGATTAGGATGATATCAGCTTCAATATTGTCAAACAGCTAGTAGAGGGCATGCCAGAAAAGTCGCAATGTTATTGTTAGCTATCTTATATGTTACATACAGCACATCGACTTTTACTTGTCCAATCTATTCAGTTGCGATAATTTGCAAGAAAAGTCTAATGTCAAGGTATTTATACTTATGATGATCGGAGAAAGCAAAAAATATGGTTCCATTTGCACACACAAATGGCAAACCTGCTTGCTCTTTCGGGACGATGGTGTGAATTTATGACTTAATTCTCTTCATCATTGAAGATTGACTGACCTTCCCAAAAGCTTGACAATTCCATACGTGTATCGAATTACTTTATTTTTTCTAATTTTGGTAAATTTAAAAATAAGTACAATTTTTCCTTGATCACAGAAATATACTGGATTATAACCATACTTTTTTCTCATATTTGAAGTGAGACTAGAGCTAGTTTAAATCACTGGGTAAAATGGTATGACTGAGGGCTCTAGGGATTTTATTTATTTTATCTCTAGTGCGAATTTATGTCTCTAGAATATTTATGGGTATTTTAAATCCTAATTTAAGAATGATCATCATCATTAATGGCCTTTAAATCTGTTGCAGATTTTTGCTCGTGTTTTTTGAGTTTTAAGCTTGTGACAAAAAAATCTATTGACTGGAGAGGGAGGCGACTGTCCGTCCGCATACTTGGCATTCGTATGCGGCAACTCGGCATACCAGACAAGCAAGGACGGCAGCAAGCCTTTGCTTGTCGGCCTGTGCGTGCATTTCCCTTTTGCGCATTTAACAGTCAGATGCGGGAACAAGGGCTGAAGTTCTTTTACCTCAGAGCTGTCTTTGAATTAAAGAAAAGAACTTTAATAAAATTGATGTTTGTGGTTCCCATTTTACCCGGTGCTTATAACATATTCTCATTAGATTTTTAGTGTTTTTTTTTAATGAAATATTTTTTTTATTACTAGTAGAATTGGAATTAAGGTCAGTTCGACGTATGAATTCTAGGTGGTAGCCTGTGTTAATTATGGACCAAAGGATCTTGACCATTGGCAGTATCGCTAAAATCTAAATAGTGTCACCAGTTTTCAGTGTCCATAATTCATGTTTTCAATTATAAAAAATAGGGGTTTTCTTATAAAACCATGACTTCTCCGTAATTCTAAATTAATAAAGTTATACAATAATTAATGCTTCCGGTTTAACGACCGCTGTCATCTTGATACAAATCTATTGATCCATTCACAGACCTGTTCAAATCTCAATCAGTGCATTCAATAATGTAGTGTTGCCATCCAACCGACTGCTACTTTCAAATCGAATGAATCGATACAGGGAAAAAGTAGGTATATATAGGTATAGCTGAAAAAAAATTGCATAACATAACTTTTGTTATTTCGTTTGATAATACCTACTTCATTTGCATATTTCTTTATCCACCTGTTCATTTAGATTATTTGCGGTTTACTTTATATATTAGGTACTAACACTAGATAACAGATTCAACGTGTGGACCTTCATCATCATCATCATCATCATCATCATCATCAGCCATTTAACGCCCACTGCAGGACAAAGGCCTCCTTCGTGGTTTTCATAACCATGAGGGGTTTTGCCATAATCGCCACGCTTGGCAGGCGGGTTGGCGATCGCAGTATGCGGTTGAAATCTCAAGAAAACGCTGCTGCCCATCTCCTGGTAATTTATTTCCTTAGTCGCCTTCTACGACATCCACGGAAGGAAATGGAGTGACGCTATTCTTAATCCAGTGCCACACGGATCTGTGGATCTTGTGGACCTTAATTTGACCGAATCGCCCGAATGATGATCTTTAAATAAACCTTTAAATTAACTAGGAAAGCGGAGGTTATGTATTAACAGAACGCTTGCATCACATTCCAAGGTGTTGGGTTCGAATCGGACATTGTATGTGATTTTTTTATAGCAGTACGACTGTCTAACGTTTACGGAAAACATCGAGAGGAAACATGTCTATGAGGTACACCCCATGCCCCCATACCTCACCTCACTCCAAAAAAGCTAAGCATAGAGGCAGATTACACTCCTCGGTCTTTTGTACATTCTGCCGCAGCGTATGTGTGTGGTCCAACGTATGTAAAGCCTTATCGGAAACCGGCTTGTTCGGGGGGCTGAAAGGCATCGAGCTTGCGTGCGAGACGATTCGTGCCCTAAAGTGGGAACATAACGTAATCAGTACCTACGTATGTAAAGATTTACATGCCTGACTGATTATGTTATGGATGACTTTGCAACTAAAATGTTATGGTTTATCTACATAGACTGCATATTATATGTTATTATGTATAGGTGATATGAGGCATAATCACCGGGCTTTCTACTCGCATCACGTAAATCAATTATATTACATTTCAGTTATATTTTATGAAATGGTGACTGATAGAATCGAATTGATAATCGATATAAATTACATTTTGCAGCACTGAATGTCATCGTTCCTAATCTGTGCTACGTCCTGTCACCTATCATTATAACCACAGAGAATATAATCATATGTGTTCTGTGATATAATCACTACGTTTTCAACGGTTTTGCGATGGTTTTCTTCATGATCAGAATGTCTATTTCTTTATTAACTATTTCGCATGAAGTCAGAATGTATATTTCTTTATTAACTATTTCGCATGAATTTTAGTATTTCTGTGAGACAGAGTCTCAGTAAAATAAATACCTGTAAATGAGTTAAGCTAGATACTTCTTGTGTTTTGGTAAGTCTCCATGCAATACTATTACATCCTCGTCCGGAGAATTACTTTAATGCTAACAATAATATTTTAAAATTTTAAGCCAGTACTACAAATTAAGGTATTATTTCATTGTGGCATAACTTTGTTGCTAGCGATTCTAAGTGTCTTAATCACTTGATCTTTTTCCTTTGAAAATACTTAGTTTGGAATTTTTTGTCCACTTTCTTTCAAAAACTACCTCAATTTTGAAACGGGCACCTAATTTAACTTGTAACGTTCATTATATCAGTTTCCTTGTTACTTTAAATAAAAATTATTTAGATTTGTTATTTTTATCGAAAGTATATTTTACATTTCACCACTTCTCACGTGGTTCGTATCAGAAGAATCTTGATGTAAATAATAGAATTAATAAAAATGTAAAGGACTTCAATATTGTGGTCTTATTGCGGTGATAAACAGAAAATAGATGATTCACAAGTAATTTCGTCAGTTAGTGGTGTTTCGTGAAATAGGTGAAGTAGTAACAATGAAAATCCGAAAGATAGAAAAATGGGTGACTTAATTTTAAATTTGAGTTTAAGATGATTGACAGCGGGCGGTTTCTGAAGTGAGAATTTCACTATGTAAATACTTAAGTAACGTTCCATCAGGTTCTTTTCTAAAAAATTCTAAAAAACAGCACTACAGTTAACTATTTACTTAGTGATATTCTAAATTCAGAAACTGCCCAGGAATACAAGAAAATAGCAGAAATGGTGTAAGAAGGTTTGCACCGTTACAGACTATATTAGCTCTGCGGCACTCATCGACCAATAATAGCACTATTATGGGACAATAAAGCATCGTCATATTGAATGTAGGTTACGAGTCCAGTGTGCACGCTGATTGATTGCTGTATTTAGTTTGTATACTAGGATTATTGAATTACAATGGCGGTTCCCATGCCGCAGATATGAAATAAGTGCTGTGGTTGCAAAATCATGCCCAGCACGTACAATTGAGAGACAAACACAAATAATTTATTGGATAAAAAAATACGGTCTTACGCTAACAGTCCATTAATATCCTACAGGGTGACTTTTAATTCGTTCACCGTATTTGAGGGATGTTCTTTTCATTATGAAAAACAGTATTATTAATGACTTATCAGTAATGTTACAACGTATTCGTAAATATTCCAGTTACAAATATTCGTAAGTATTAACAGTTGGCCAAGGTCCATATAAAAAAGAAACAACTGACAGCGGTTAACAATAGACAAACAGACTGTTAGCGTACGAGAAACTGGCGGTAAAGCATGCCGACACCGTCGAAAAGACACATCGTGAAAAAAAAGTGTCAAACACTTTTAATCAAGTTCTGAGTTTAAGTAGTGAGTGGTACTTTGTCTCGACTTATAACGTTCTCAACTCATAGTTACCTAGATCAATCTAGAAAATACTGTGCTAAAGAAGAAGCCGGTGTTTATACCACACGTTTCTAGCCTTGTAACTTGTTTTTGGACGAAGAAACTTTATTTTATACTAGCTGACCCGGCAAACGTTACTTAGCCTACGACGTATTCTCAGACCTACCAAATATACACAAAAAAAAATCATAAGAATCGGTGAGGCCGTTTCGGTGGAGCACGATAGCAAACACTGCGACACGAGATTTTTATATATTAGATTATACTTTATTGTATCTGTGCAACCACTAGATACTTACAATAATGTTACTTTCTCACTTGTGCCATCCGTGATGGTTATTTAAATAAAAACTTTTTATCTGTTTATCTTATCTATTTTTAAAATCCATGAATGGACTGGTTTTTGTAAGAAGGCGACAGTTGGTAACGTCGTAAGAAGCTCAAGACGTTGTTGCAAACTGGACTCAAAATTTAGTCATAAGCCAACAAGTTCAAACCAATTTAGTGTCGTATATAAATTTAACCAACGAAGGGTAGCGAACTCTCTAAATGTAATGTAATGTATTTATTTATTTCAGAAAATGCCCATTATAGAGTTAGTAATAATGGTGACTTATGCTGTGTTAGTAATAATATAATATTAGTAACATATAACAAAGTTTAATTTACATTAATCTGTAGAATTCTAAAGTACCCGATCGGGCCACCATAACAATGGTTTTTAATTGTTTTTCTCAAGGACAAGATTCGTATCTGACATTTCAGAGCGGTAGTGGCGCATCGGTTGTACGTTGGACTCACATTCGTGAGGTCCTCAGTTCGATTCGGTGCTTCGTTTTGTAAGTCACGTAGGTACATTTGGAATTTATAGCAGCAGTACCACTTGCTCACTGTGAAACAACACGTAAAAAAGTGGAGTTTCTTTGTTAGCTTCTTCTCGACATAATTCATTAATTCTGATGTTATGATAATGATCACGTCCGAAATACTCTAGCTTAAAAGCGGTGGTAGCCTAGTAGGTAGAATATTGGGCTCGGGAGCAATTGACCCAGGTTCGATTCCCATCGCAGGCATATACCTTTGACTTTGTTTTCTAAGTTATGTACATTTGTGAAGTTACAGTAGCACTATCACTCGATAGCGCTGAAGGAAAACATCGTGAGGAAACCTGGGTGTCTAAGCTACTCACATACCTCAGCGCTTGAAATCGCCCATCCGCGGTGGGCATGCGCTGTGATGAAGCCCTTACTATCTCTCTGAGAGAAGGCCTGTGCCCTACAGTGGGACGTATATAGGCTTCTTATAATGACTCTAGCTTCCGTTTCTTGATATCGTTTGAGACATCTGTGTTCTTCTTTGCCATCCTATGCAGAATGGTAGAGTAATTTATTGGAACCCTTTGTGCACGGGTCCGACTGCACTTGGCCGGTTTTTACTTTTTACATTCTTTTATAATGCCGCGGTCGAAGCGTAGCGGTAGAACGCCAGCCTCACATTCGGGAGGTCGTGGGTTCGAATCCCGTCATAGACCCATGACTTTGTTTTCCTTGAGAAGCTGTTCACATATCTCAGCGCTTCAGTGTCATAATCTAACAGGTTAAAAGTTACATATTCGTTTAAACACTGACGTAAGTCCCTGACTCGTAAACTAGGGCAACTTGTATCTGTGGAGTTACAGACCTTGAGAACCCAAGAAATTCTAAGCGTTCAGCGGTACACCCACATCCAAAACGCTTCGACAAGAAAAATCTTGCAGAAAGGGAAGTTTTCTTAAATGTTGTGTGTTGAATGTTGAGGAAGCGAAAGTGATCCGTCTGGACCGTGGCATGTGGCAGTGCCTGGTCTCTGCCTACCCCACTGGGATACAGGCGTGAGTTTATGTTTGTATGTATGTGAACGGGGAACGAGAGAGAGCAGATTATTCGACTACCTGTATAGGAGTATCCAAATGCTACTCCTACTACACCGTTAGTTCAAATTACTGCCAGCCAAAAGCAGCAAATTTCAATTTAAACAATGCTGAATATATTAACGGAATATAGGTAGGCTTGGTGTACTTTGAAGTCGTAAATGCAACTGAAATATGGGCTTGTATTTTGAAGTTGTAAATAAAATTAATAGGCACTTCATTCACTTAGTTATTCTCTATCTCTCTCTTCCCAGCTTAAGTCCGACATGGCGGTGAGGTTAGTTTTCTATATTTTCTTTCCACTTCACCCTATTTAGGAGGACCTCGTTTATATACGTTTCTGTATATACGTCAAATATAAACAGATTACTTTGAGATTTTTATTTGTGTTTAATAATAGTACAAATAATAATGCCGTAACAAGAAATTATTTATTAAATTTACAGCATAAAACGTGTTATGTTATGACGTAAAGTTCCAGCTAAGCAGAATAACTAATTGATTTCACAAAAAACTGCAACTACACATGTAGTGTTTTGTAGTCTTAACTATGGCTAATGTCCGTGTTATTAAGACGTTTTCAATATTTTTGACGGCATACCATGTACCAAAGGAATCAGAAGAAATTGACAATTTATTTCAACGTAAAGAATTTACATTCTGTTTGCTGAATGTCAATGTACCATGTTAGCCGCTGCCTTCGGGGCGGCTGAAAGGGCGAAAGGGCGAAGAATCAAATTATTCATGTTACCGTAAAACACTGTATCTATAGATATAGTGTTTTTTCATACCACGGCAAGTGGTGCCTAAGTAACTCAAAATTACCGAGTCACGACTAAGTCAAGCTATATTTTTTATTGTGGACATCGTAAACTCTCGGATGTCAGTTTATGTGGTCATGAAAGTCTTTACGACCTATGTGTTTATGAAGCTCTTAAGTGATAAAAGCATAACTGCTTTAAGTACGCGCGTACTATGTAGGTCGATTCGGATTTGGAGTTATTTTGAGTACGAAATGCCAATAGGTTTACTTATTGCGATATTTCGAATTACTTCTATGACATGGGCTGAGAACAATATAAATCTTACTAAACATTTTTGCTCTACCGTCTGTATCAACAATCCCCTTTCGATATCATAATGCGGTTCAGGTCATCCCGACCCGACAAAGCGGTGGTAGCGGAACGGTGGAACGCCAGCTTCTCATTCGGGAGGTCGTGCGTTCGAATCCCGGCATGTACCAATGACTTTGTTTTCTAAGTTACGTACATTTATGAAGTTGTAGTAGCAATGCCACTCACTAACTGTGAAGGAAAACATCGTGAGGAAACCCTAGTGTCTGAGGTAATTACATACCTGAGCGCTTGCAACGTACAATGGCCCAACTATAAGGTTAAGTGCGCAAATCTCAGGTCTAACTAGAACTAGAACTATGTCATCCCGACGCATTCTAAAAACTGCAGGGCTATATCTCAGAATACAAATATACAAAAATATTTATTTAGTCCTTTAATAGCAACATCGTTCGCTCTTTTCGACACGTAACTCTTAATAACTTGAAATCGTACCAGATCCTAACAATTTTCATAGGAAAGTGGCAAAAAAATTATTTCACAGCTAATTTTGAGCCCGAGTTAGAAATGAAATACCCAATATCTTTAAATTACTATGTTAATACTCTAGCACTTTTGGGATGCTTTGAAAAAGTATTCTAGAGGTAAACAAACCATTGATAAAAATAAGTATTTCGAAGATAAATATGTCTGAAATTAAAGATTCTAGGTATTAGAAGAAGAATGTTAACAATTTGAAAAGACTGATTTTGGAGTTGTTCTGTTTTTTCTCCTTTCTTTGACATGCTTAAAATGGTACCTTTTTATGTTATAACGGCAACGCAATTACTGGGCTACATTGAATGTGTACTTTTTAACTTCGACTGTGAAATGTTTTTTTTATCCTATATTCGGCCCACTGCAAGGCACAGGCCTGCTCTCGGAGAGAGAGTGGTCGGCATAAACACCACGCGTGCCCACGTGAGCGTCTGAGGTAATCACATGCTTAAAAGTGCCAATCTGCGGTGGGTACACGTTGTAATTAAGCCCATACACTATATCTTTCTCTCTGAGAGAAGGCTTGTGCCTCTCAGTGAGGCTCATAAAGGTTACATAAAAAAACATGATTTATTCAAAGCTCGTATGACTTCCGAAATAGTTCTAGCAATTTGTTTGTTCACAAAGCACAAAGGTATTTAAAGGTAGACGATTGTATCTAGTGTAGTGTAACTTTAAGTTGAAACTCTGTTAATTAAGCAAACCTGTTTTGAAAACAATAAATGTGGAGTTTCATTGCTAGCTTCTACTCCGCATAATCTATTAATTGCAAAACTAACAGCTTTCACGTTCATAACTTAAGAACCTAAACATTTTGTTTTTATAGTGAATGACTTTGACTTTGCTCAAACTTCAATGAAGTATGCGTGAGGAACCCTGTAATTTTTTTCATCTTCGTTAAATAAAAAAAATAAAAAATTGTTTATTAAAATTCAAAACACTACAGACACTAGGCACAGCCTGTGTAGTGGGAGTCGGGTAGGATACGCAGAATCATAATTAGCACCGGTTGACAGAACGAAAGAATATCGGGTATCGAGTCATAGATGTAAACAAGAACAGTGCTACTATGGACTCGCGGGCTGCCGCACTAGGCCGAGCCTGTGTCTGTAAATCTGATTTACATTTACCAAACTTTTAGTTGAAACTCAGAATGCTTACCAAGTTCCATCCAAGTACACTAGCGAAATTCGCTGAAGCAAGTCATAGCAGTAATTGTTTGTTTGAAGCTCGTACTACCGAAATAGTTCGAGCAATTTATTTGTTCACTTAGCTCGAAGTTCACTCTAATTTGCCTGAGGATCTGTGAACAATATATCCATTGTTATTGGTCTAAATAAGATATGAAGGTGAGGCTGGCCGAGAAAAGGAGATGTGGCTTGCCTTGGGAAATGTCTGTGTCCAGCAGTGGACGATTGTAAACTGATGAGTTGGCGTTAGAATCTCTTGATTCTGATAAGTCTTCTATGCAATTGATTGACGTTGTGGTTTTCAGTACTTTAACAATTTATATACTTAGTACCAAACTAGGTTACCCCGTGCTATCGTAACCAGGCAAACCCACCGACAAGCTGACAATCAATATTTTGTTTGCATATAGACCAAAGCTGAATGAAATGCAATGTATGTATGTATAGATACTTACTTTAATAAACATAACTATCGTATCGATTTGAAACTTTGAAGCGGAGGTACTCATGTTTCCTTATATTGTGAGGAAATATGAGTGCCCAAGGTGTTCACATACCCTAGCGCTTGAAATTACCAATCCGCAGCGGGCACGCGCGATTAAGCCCATAATCTCTGTTTGGGAAAAGGCCGGTGCCCTGCAGTGACACTTACCTATATAGGCTGCATTATTATAGGTGTATGTAATTCGGCTGACAGTACAGTAAGCCCAAAGAAGAAGAAGTTCAATCTTTTCTTTCAATCACCTAATCTGCTCTTAATTAATTTAGACACAGCGTCCCATGCTTTCCGGCTTATTTAGTTTATTTACTCGTAATTAGCCACTGAATATTACGAAACTAAATAATATATTTTCGTCTTTTCAGCGCATAACCGACAACAGCGTGTATTTGAAACTATTCTTTAGTATCGTTGTATCGACGCATTGTACGATTTTTTTAAGTGCAATAAAAGTATCAATAAATAAATAAATAAATAAATAAATAATGCCAGCGTTTTATAAAGATTACAATCTTAAATCGCGATGTTAAGTGTCTGTGTAAAAACCTGCATTGCATCCGATTAGTGCCTGTCTTAACACAGTGTGTGAGTAAACCATCTCCTAAACTGTATACATGGCTCAAGACAGTCTTTACTAGCGCTCCATTGTTATCTGCGTTCACACTTGGTTTGCTTCGCAGTTTATTCATGCAGGCTCTGCTATATGGTGCGGTATGGTCCGACGATCCGATCCCTTTGTAAAAAAATATATTATCTTATTCAATCCGATATATAACTGCTGTAATAAGAACCCCGCCTGCAGGGGAAGATAACGGGGAACTGATTTTACGTTTAAGGGGTTTAAAGTGGAACTGGATGGCTTACTTAGCTAGGTGGACTAACTATAAGTGAACAAAGGTAACATCGGAATGGCAATCTTAAATGAGGAAACGATTAGTCGGCAGCCCACCAGACAGATGGTCCGACGGTTTAACCCGAGTAGTCACCAAATAGTGTTTGCGAGTGGCACAATACCATTAAAAAAAGCGTAAAGACTCTCAGCCCAACAGTGAGTTCAATGGGTCGATGATTATGAGTTCTTAGCAGTTTTTATTCTATGATAGATTATTATTCACAAATTAGTGTCTTGTGACAACACTTGCTTAGATGGCTTAGAACCAGCTAATAATATATTTTCCTACCCAAAAAATTATTATATGTGGCAGAGTAGGATAAACAATATAAACAGATTAGAATTTCAAAATTTTCGGCCTAACCCTTCATTTTTAATGGGACGAAAATACGAGACAAAAAAAACAAATACCTTCGGTGTCTAAATGCATTAGCTAGAGTGCATGGAATAATGAACTCAACGCAGACCTCCCGGTTTCTATTTACAAGCCAAAGTTGGCTGAATCTAGGGTTTTTAGTCGAGATTAAAAAGCTTTTATGTTGCTGTTGACGGTGCAAGGATAAATCTGGGCCCTGTAGAGAAGGATTTTGAGTATTAGTTGAAACTAGAGATGGGATACGGACTCAGTAAATATCTGTCGGTGGGTATAAACGCATACCTGTTTTAACTTAGTATTTATCCAGAACTACATGGTAAAAACATTTGTTGGAAGTAGTAATTTGGATATGTAAGTTTAAATAAATACATATAATCACGGCTTTATCCCGGAGGGGTAGGCAGAGACCAGGGACTGCCACTTGCCACGATTCTGACAGATCATTTGCGCTTTCTGAACATTCATTAATCGTTGCATGCAAGCACGCCTATATCTGGTACTTTTTATCTTGCCCTTTGCTAATAAATCCCCTATTTGGTCGATTTGGTATGTACACCTGGGACTTTAATTACCGGCTCTTCCACCCACATTGATATGTTTGTTTCGTCAATCTACTGACAATTTTTGTCTATCTGTGAATTTACTTATTAAAATAAAAATAAAATAGCTTTATTATGCAAACTGAATAACGCATATTAGTTTTTAAATCAATTTTGCTGCTTATTAAAATCAAAAGTATCAATTGGACCAACTGAGGTTAGAGTACCACAAAAGTCATAAGTTAAGAAAACCGGCCAAGTGCGAGTCGGACTACCATTATCTATACAACATTACACAAAGACTAAATTTGAGAACAGCGCCATCTGTAAAAACCGGGCGGGCTTCGGGCGGGCGGGCTTTCGGGCAGGCAGGCAGGCAGGCAGGCAACCAACCAGGTAAAAACCATAAGTTTTTTGCTCTTAATATAAAAATAAACCATTAAAAGTTAATAACAATTGAAAGGTCGAAAAAGGTATTAAGTATTATCCGTGCTTTTGGATAAATACATAGCAAACATGGGTAATTATGGCTGCGCTTGCTGATATGTAGTCTCCATTCGAGAACTTTTCGGCCCCACGCCATATGCCATCACGTACATGCACTCTATTCAGCCACATTACAGGCGGCTTTACAACTTTGACTTTGCTCATGAAAATGCTCTATATTATAGGGACTGCACGTTTTTTGGATCCTCTGTATGTGGACCGTTTCTTAATACTATTTGTTGGGTGATATGTCATAATAACTAATATTCTGTGAAAGTAAAAACTAATATGTTAGACAGGGTGTTGCAGAAAGTTCTACTACAACTGAAGGGTAAGCTCCGTACATATAAATAAAAACAAAATTTATTGCGGCACTAACGTAACGTAACTAATTGTCAAAATACAGAACCACCCAGTTTAACATTTGTGTTGTTCATTTGAGTAAAACATAATTGCTTTATTGACTGAATCGTTGGTCAAGCGGTATCACGTCTGATTGCCCTGAGTACAAATTCCATAAATAATTACTTGGATGAAGTTGTTCGTCAATAAAAAACACCTCCTTTTACGGAACCCTATATTGCGCGTGGCCCGACACGCACCGGATTTTTATTTCTGTGTTGAGGACGCTGTCTGATTGACATGACAGAGGCCGTGGGTTCGATTCACACTGGGAGCCGCCGCACATTTGTACAGATGGCCTCAGTCTGGGTGTGTTTCCATGTTTGTAATGTTCTTGTCTGGTTACCATACCACAAGGTGGAAGGTATATCCACCTTTGTACCAGAACAAGTTATTGTGTTGTGTGGAAATTATTATCATTTTTCACTTGGCTTCATAAGCATAAGCAGCCTATATCCGTCCCATTGTAGGGCACAGGCCTTCTCTCAGAGAGAGCGTTTGGCTGAATCACCACGCGTGCCCACCGCGGATTGGCGATTTCAAGCACTGAGGTATGTGAACAGCTCAGACACTCAGGCTTCCTCACTATGTTTTCCTTCACTATTAGCGAGTGGTATTGCTACTATAACTTCACAAATGTACATAACTTAGAAAACAAAGTCATAGGTAGATGCCCGCACTGGGAATCGAACCTGGATCTCTCGCTTCCGAGTCCAATGGAAGCCCACTAGGCTACCACCACATCCACTTTGCTTGCTAACTCTGAAACCGCGAAGCAAATGTCAACTCCTTAAACAGTCGCTAGAGCAAGTATATATATAAAAAATTAGGTTGGAATATCTGCACTTACAGAATCAGGAATCTGATTAAAGACAGCAGTAAAACTGAAAGGTTCTTAATTCCCATAGAGACAGATTTTCCCAATCAGACGAATGGCTCCCTCCAATCAGTGGCGAAGATTAAAAACCCCGCCCGCACGGGGCATTCCTGTCAGAATAACATTAGCAGCCCCTATTCTAAACGGGCCGTTCCCAAAGAATCAGAAACTAAATAGGTAATTAAAAATAAAAATAAACTAAATTTGAGACGGTAAAAAGAGTTTCGTTCTTAACTCAGTTTTGCGTAGCATCCAAAAATCGTAGAGTATGGGCTTAGCCCAGCGGATTAGTAAGTTGAAGTGGCAGTGGGCGGGGCACATAGCATGCAGAACTGATGGCCGATGGGGCCGAAAAGTTCTCGAATGGAGACCACATATCGGCAAGCGCAGCGTAGGACGACCAGCCACAAGATGGACAGAAATCAGAAATCAGAAATCAATAATTTATTTCAACGTAAAGAATTTACATTCTGTTTGCTGAATGTCAATGTACTATGTTACTATGTTACCGGCTGCCTTCGGGCCGTATTTGTAGTGGAGAAAAAGGCAGCGGGAAAAAAAACTCCACTCTGACCATCTTTTCTCAAATCATCTTAAACTTATACATCAAAGCCTATATGATATGATTCCGTGATAGCCACTAATAACTTTAAAAGCCAAAATAACACTTCTTACAAAAGTAGGAAAAACAGTAATGCTGCGGCCAGACACACGAACAGCACCCGTTCACGAGCATAACGCAGGGGTCAGCCATCACCAGTCTCAACCATTTTAGAGGGAGATAGGTGACCCGGCCACCACGCCACCATTCGAATGACCTTTAGCAAACCTGCAGATTGAGTTCTTGTCAGCTATAAAATGTGTGCTATAGTTATTAATGTGCAATCACGTCGTCAGTACACGGTTTTAAAATTAAATAAATTATAATATTAATAATTAAATAACAATGAAATCGCAGTGGAATTGGCTTACTACCAAGGGCTTATATCGTTCATCTACTCGTCTATTCTATAATAGGCTTTTTTACATAGCGATTTTTTAATGAATGTTTTAAATTTATTTTCAGACAAGGATAGAACATGTTCTGGAATTCTGTTGTAAAAACGAACGCAATAGCCTACGAACGATGTATTTACCTTGGCTAAACGAAATTTAGAATAAGCAAGCTTATTTCTATTTCTAGTGTTTACGTTATGGACGTCCCTATTTAATTTGAACATGGTTATATTTTTACGAACATACATTATATTATCGAATATATATTGGCAAGCCAGTGTAAGAATTCCTATTTCTTTGAAACGCTCCCTTAGCGATTCCCTACTGCTTAAGTTGTAAATTGCAGATGACCTCATCCAAGTGGCAGGAAGACGCTGGATGCAGGCCGCTTCCAACCGGTCTTTTTGGAAATCCATGGAGGAGGCCTATGTCCAGCAGTGGACTTCTTGTGGCTGAATGATGATGATGATGGGCTTAATGACCACGCGTGCCCGCCGCGGATCGGCGATTTCAAGCGTTGAGATTTGTGAATAGCTCAGACACTCAGGTTTCCTCACGATATTTTCCTTCACAGTTAGCAAGCGGTATTGCTACTTTAACCTCACAAATGTACATAACTTCGAAAACAAAGTCATAGGTTCATGCCCGCGCTGGAACTCGAACCTGGGTCTCTCGCCTCCGAGTTCAATGTTCTACCCACTAAGCTACCACTGCTCATTATTTCCCTTCAAATAGGGTAAATTTCACGCACCACATCAGATAAGAATAGGCCTCGACGCAGGGACCCCGCGCAAGCAAACCGAGATTTACCGCAGCAATAAAGGGGCCGCCACATGTCACCCAGTCACTATAGTCTGGAATCAGAATCACGCTGGTGACTAATGGCACGCGAAATTGTGCCATTCTGTTTACCGCGGGCTGGGGGACGCGGAATAGTCCCCCGGATTGGATTTGGCGGGATTCTTGGAGCTAAATGTTTTGCAAGGTTCTGGGGTGATTTTGGAATTTAAAATTGTTGCAACGTGTGGACTAATAAAAAGAGAGAATAGCTGATCGACCTTAATTAATTTGCTGTTTGTACTTTGTTGTACTTCTACATACAGTACACATACACACACACGCACGCACGCACGCACGCACGCACATACGCACGCACGCACATACGCACGCACGCATGCACGTACGCACGCATGCACGCACGCACGCACACACCCGCTCATGCACACACACGCATACACACACATACACACACACGCACACACACACACACACACACACACACACACACACACACACACACACACACACACACACAAACACAAACACACATACACACGTATTCTCTTACACACGACTCCAAAGAAAAACAAAAATTTCCGCTTTTATTTTCATATATTTTGCCATGCATTCAATTATTTGCCTATCAACCATTTTTAGGGTTCCGTACCCAAAGGGAAAGGGACCCTATTACTAAGGCTCCACTGTCCGTTTGTCTGTCAATCTGTATGTCTGTCTGTCTGTCTATCACCAGGGTGTATCTCGTGAACTGTGATAGCTAGACAGTTGAAATTTTCACAGATGATTGTATTTATGTTGCCGCTTAATAAAAATACTAAAAAAAAAAAAAAAAAATATTTAAGGGGGATTCCCATGCAACAAACGTAATTTTTTTTTTCAGTTTTTTAGTCCGACTGGCACTTGGACGGCTTTTAAAGCGTTTTCCAGTAATTTTTTTGTACAAATGTGTTTATAAACATAGAAATTAATTTGTAGGCTTCGGACAAGTGTTACGGGCTTAATTAATTATAACCTATTTACGCAATTAGTGTTTAGAATAAAATAAAGTACAAGCTCAGCTTTGATTGTAAGCAGAGTACACGAAAAGTATAATGGGCTCATTACTTATTCCTGCTAAATTTCATAAAAAAATTGATGTCACCGTTACTCTAAACTCGAAATTAAACAAACGTTTAGCAGGTTAAATGTTTCTTTGAACTCTGCTAATTGCTTAACATATACAATACAATACAATACAATACAATACAATACAATACAATACAATACAATACAATACAATACAATACAATACAATACAATACAATACAATACAATACAATACAATACAATACAATACAATACAATACAATACAATACAATACAATACAATACAATACAATACAATACAATACAATACAATACAATACAATACAATACAATACAATACAATACAATACAATACAATACAATACAATACAATACAATACAATACAATACAATACAATACAATACAAATAAACTTTATTTCTCCATCCACAAATAAGGTACAAAAGAGGTGGCACAATATGGCACAATCTGAAGCAAATTGTGGAAAGACTGGGTCCTAAACTAGATCAGAGATATGTATCTTAGGATGCCAGGCCTACCAAAAACTAGGACAGCATAGTATGAAACATACTGTAGACACAAGTCAGTCCAAGTCAAAAATCGACGGAGAAATCAAATTAGAGAAAATATACAAACAAGAGAAAAATATACAAACAAAGGAAAATATACAAACACACAAAATCAAAAAGGGGTACTCATAACTCAGCCCCACGACTACGTCTTGGGGTCGGGTTTCAGCCACTGAGTGTATGTGGGTGTGTGTGTGTGTGTGTGTGTGTGTGTGTGTGTGTGTGTGTGTGTGTGTGTGTGTGTGTGCGCGCGCGTGTGTGTGTGTGTGTGTGTGTGTGTGTGCGTGTGTGTGTGTGTGTGTGTGTGTGTGTGTGTGTGTGTGTGTGTGTGTGTGTGTGTGTGTGTGTGTGTGTTTGTGAGTGCGTGCGTGCGTACGTGCGTGCGTGCGTGAGTGCGTGTGTCTGTTTATGATGGTAAGTTAAAATGAGTGAATAGACGTTAGGTTTTAATTTCAATTAAGCTTTCAGTTCTAGTATATATAGCTATATAGTTAAACATTATATATCTGTAAAAAAATTTTTGCTCTTTGTACATATGTACTCGTAACTTAGTGTTAGTAATATAAGCTGTCTTCCCAAAATAAAATAAATGAGTAAGTAAATTTCAAGCACATTTTCTTATTCTCATTACTACGTGTGGCGCCGGATTAAGAATAGTGTTACTCCATTTCCTCCCGTGGATGTCGTAGAAGGCGACTAAGGAAATAAATTACCAGGAGACGGGCAGCAGCGTCTTCCTGAGGTTCCAATCGCTTACTGCGATCGCCAACCCGCCTGCCAAGCGTGGCGATTATGGCAAAACACCTCATGGTTATAAAAACCATGAGTGAGGCCTATGTCCTGCAGTGGGCGTTAAAAGGCCTGATGATGATGATGATGATGATGATGAAGAACATTTTCTCACCTACCTTTAGCCGCAACAGCGGTTAAGCTAGTCTGCAGTTTAGCTGGGTTAATCGCAAATGAACTTTATTTCGGACACTATCTGAGGCTCAAAACAATCTTAAAATTAGCTGGCTTAACTTGAGTTTATGTTGACATACATCTTTATGCAGTCCTAATAACGACTTAATATTTGAATAATTTATTTATTAATGTCAATGTACTATGTTAGCCGCTGCCTTCGGGCCGTATTTGTAGTGGAGAAAGAGGCAGTGGAAAAAAAAAAATCTCCACTCTGACCATCTTTTCTCAAATCATCTTGAACAAAATACGTCACAGCCTATATGATAAGATTCCGTGATTGCCATCAACAACGTTAAAAGCCAAAACATCAGTTAATTTTCTTACAAAAGTAGAAAAAAACATTAACGCTGCGTTCACGAGCATAGCGCAGGGGTCAGCCATCACCCAGGTAGTGCAACTGGCAAACCCTGAATTCATCCTCTTTTGCCTAATTACAACACAGTAAATTAGTTCAAAATAAGAAGGTCACGTTATTTAATTCCGCGTCCGCAAAAGCTTTGAAATAATTTCATGCGGGGCGTCAAATATTAAAAATATGCAGTTCAAAGGGGCATCGGGATTCTAGCGCAAATGGCTTAAGGAATTCCAAATTACTCTTAGCGCGGACCAGAGAGCTGCAAAGCAAGCCGAGAATTGTACATTCTGCCACATGTTAAGACAAATCTCCCACACTTGAATTGCTAAAACTTTTGCTCATAAAAGTCACGTCACGTGGTGGTTGTGTAACATTTGAATAGCGTCGTTATGAAACTACCGTACTGTTTTCGGAACCGGAAAAACGAAGGAATGATCACTGCAGGAAATAAATTTACAAATCAACGATTACTACATTGAATGAATTATAACTCTTTATGTCCTTGCCTGGTTATCAAAGCACATGGTGATCTAGTAGGCAAAACTTAGAGATGGAAGCCTTTCAATGTATTTTGTTTCCTGGGGTGTACAATAAAGTGTTCTAATCTAATAATAGGGGTTAAAGTATGAAATTGCCGTTTTATTGCAATAGGTTCTTTGAATTGACATAGAATCTTCATGGTTTGAGGTTTTCGGATGAAACTTTTTTCAAATGGTTTCTATGATGTTCTTTTTTTAAAAAATGTGAAACATTTGAATATCGACTTTCAATTGTTTTTCTTATTCAATTTAGACAAGAAAGATGGATACTGCGAAAATTTGAGTGATTTTTGAATACGAGTTCCGACGCGGAACTAACGCGGCAGAAACAGCCCGCAATATCAATGCTGCGTTTGGAGAGGGGTCTACTAATGAACGCACCGTGCGATTTTGGTTTAAACGCTTTCGTGATGGAAATTTCGACTTAAAGAACGAGCCACGAGGAAGACCGCCCACACAGGTGAATAACGATGAATTAAGAGAGATAGTGGAAGCCGACCCTAGTCAAACTACCCAGGAATTAGCGGCATGGTTTAACGTTACCTTACCCACAATATTGACTCACTTGCGTCAAATCAATAAAATAAAAAAAATACAAAAAATGGGTGCCTCATGATTTGACTGATCTGCAGAAAGAAACGCGTGTTGAAACTTGTGTTGCCTTGTTGATATTCAATATTCGATATTCAAATGTTTCACATTTTTTAAAAAAAAGAACATCATAGAAACCATTTGAAAAAAGTTTCATTCGAAAACCTCAAACCATGAAGATTCTATGTCAATTCAAAGAACCTATTGCAATAAAACGGCAATTTCATACTTTAACCCCTAATATTATCTAGTTTGAGACCACGACAAGTGATTGTGATGTGTGGAAATTATCTAACCAGCCCATAAACAGGGCTCTCAGTTCGGGATAGGCCTCTTCTTTTTCACGCCAACCCATCCGGTATTTTGCCAATCTTGTCCTATGTTTCCCAGTTGCTTTCACAAAGACATCGGCTCGGCTACTGGTCTACCCAATGAACTACTACGACTACTAGGCTGGTGGCTACCTTAGTCCACCGGCCGTTTTGTCTCCTTTTAGCCGGGTTTTCGGGGTCTTTGTACGCTCGGACCGTGTGCGTATAGTTTTAGTTGATTATGACGACGACGGACCGAGTGCGTCGTCATAATCAACTAAAACTGTACGCACACGGTCTGATATAGTACTAAGACCGTCAAAATATTAAAATTGTTGTGCCTGCAAGGTCCAGTTCGCGGAGATCAATGAGATTGCACGTTCCCGTTGCGAAGATTAACTATAGACAAAATAGCTTCTTTGCACGAGCGAGTAATCTATTTAACTCTTTAAGTGATAGTTTAGACATTGATCCATTTAATTCAAACATAGCCACAGTAAGGCAAGAGATCGTCAAACATCATTTCGGTTCCCTTTCTGATGCGTGAACAAGAAGTATTCTCTCTGGAGATAGGTACTTATTTAATTTGGTCTAATGGCAGTGGTGAACTTTCTTTTTCTAATTTGCGAACATTCAACGACGCGCCCTCGGTGTTGTAGAGTGTAAGTGTGGTGTAGACTTACTTTATATTTTTATTCACTTGCACATGTTTGCCACTTAGTTACTATATGCGGAAACTTATTCTTAGCTTATGTGTAGTCATTCTAAGTCTCTGTCCATTTATTATGTAAGCTGCAAGTTTCCCAAATAAATAATAATAAAAACCCGGCTTTAGCTTTATAATTCATAAGCCTACATTTTCGCCCCTGGTTTTTTGTGGAATTTCGACGTTACGCTTACGAAAATAGATGCATAGCGTGGCCTCCTCCATAGCCGTTTGCGCCACTCTGATTTTCTCTATATGTATTGGCTTTCTTGAGTGTCCATATTTCAGCACCGTAGGTGAGAATGGGCAGTATGCATTGGTTGAAGACCTTCGTCTTTCTTGGATGAGGTCATCTGTCCATCTCGGGGCTGGTCGTTCTACGCTGCTCTTGCCGATATGTGGTCTCCATTCGAGAACTTTTCAATAAACAAACGAAAAATGCTGCAAATACTAAGTTGTAGCTGTAGCAGCATGTACCTAGTACGAAATGGGGGTTCAAAATTATTTCAGAGTGAATTTTTATGAGAAATTTATTTTACCGCAAATGTTGACATCAAGTGGTCTTTTCATCTGGTAGGTTATCAATTCGACGCGAATATTCCTTTTTAGGGTTCCGTACCCAAAAGAAAAGGGACCTAAGACTCCGCTACTCCCTACTAAGACTGTCAGTCCGTCCATCCGTCCGTTCGGCAGTCACCAGGCTGTATCTCATGAACCGTGATAGTTAGGCAGTTGAAGTTTTCACAGATGATCTATTTCTGTTGCGCCGTTATAACATGAAATACAAAAAACAGAATAAAATCAATATTTAAGGGGGGCGCTCATACAACAAACGTGATCCTTTTGCCGATTTTGCTCGATATTAATAACGGCAACAGGAAGACGATTGAAATATTCAAATGTTGTGTAGACAGAACGCTTGAATGGTACAGAACGCTTCGCAATGGTACAGAACGCTTCGTGTGCGAGTCCGACTCGCACTTGGTTGTTTTTTTCTGTTTTTTGGCTATGTTCCCGCATAACTCCGTCAAATCTTAACCGATTTCGACAATTCTTTTTTGTCTCAATAAATGTAACGTCTCATTGGTGCCCATTTTAATTTAGTGAAGATCTGATGTAGACTTTCAGAGATGAAGAACGGAACTCTTCAATGGACATCAGTAAATAGGACCTAATGTGGCCCATCCTTTAGTAATATAAAATAGCGTGATAGTAGTCCCATGGTAATTTGGTAATGTTCTGGTGAAGACTTTCGGAGATGGAAATTTAGAACTTAAAATTTTAAAGCAACGAATTAAGTGGAGTAGATTATGGTTATAAGGGATTTGTTTATTTGCCTACCGCTCCCCTACTATATTCAAAAATAAAAAAATTCGAATAAAAAATTAAAACCGACTTCAAATTACTACAGCAATAAAAAGTTAGAAATATTTTAAAAGAATTGTAGAAGTATAATTTGTAGTCTGTGCCCAGTTTCATGACCAGGACGTATATTTTGGGCACCGACTACAAATTATACTAGGATAATACCCACATGTATGTCTAATTTAAAGGTATTCTTTTAAATTATTTGAAACTTTTTAGTGCTGTAGGATTTTGAAGTCAGTTTTTTTCTTTTTTTTTTTACTTTATATGCCCCACTGCAAGGCACAGGCCTTCTCTCAGTGAGAAAGTATGGGGTTAATTACCACGCGTGCCTACCGGTAGATAGGCAATTTCAAGCGCTGACATATGTGAACACTCAGGTTTCCTTCACCATTAGCAAGTGGAACCAAGTCTTGGTCGAAAACACTTAGAAAAAAAGTCATTGATACATGCCAGGTTTCAGATCAACTGCCACACCACCCAATGATCTACCGGTCTCAATAAGGCGTTCTCCATCTTCAGAAATCTTCAAAAATAGGTTAAAAAAACTGTATCTCTCTCTGTAAATTAAGTTTTTAATCAGTACATGATTACTTTTTCTTTCTATATAGGTATATTATATTTATTATGTCCTCCTCTTACACATAGGTATTATAACTTATTTATGTATTAGTTCATAACCATTATTTAAGTAAGATTTATGTAAGTTATTATTAAGTTTAAGTATGTACTATTCGTATTTGCACCAACTACCCGTCTCTCTTTCTCCTTCGGCGACCTTTCCATCACAAGTTTGTCTGGAAGAAATTGCTGCTAGCAATAAAGCCGCCCGTTGTACTTTTTCCTTGTAACTTTTATATTTTATGTCTCGCTTCTTGTGTGCAATAAAGAATATTCTTATCTTATCTTACCATCCGGAAGAATGAGAGGCAACCGTTCTACCGCTGTGCTACCTCAGCTTACCTGCTTACGGGCACTCCTTAGCAATAAAAAACGTCCCTTAAGGCTGGTTTACATTAGCTACAAATTTCGTGCTATTTAGCACTGTTTTTTTAGCGTGCTAAACTAAAAGAGTGCTAATTAAAGACGCCGATATACATTTGCTGTGCTAGTTTCAACACAAATTGTCTCAAAAGGCGAATAAAGCACACACGTCGCAAGTGGAAAATATGGAATCTCTAATTATGTAGTTTGCAAGCGGTTGAAATTTAATCACAGTTATTGGCTGTGAAGTGTCAAATCCCGTGTCCACTTCACTTGCGACGCCATTTTTATTAGATACTTTTTTAAAAGCACAGATAACGATAGAAAATCCGACCGTCAGTCAGATTTTTTGCGTGCTAAAAAGCATAGCACATTCACATTTGCTAAAAGCGTGCTTTTTTAGTATACTTTGAAAAAGCATGCAAAACGTATAAAATAATAGCAAATGTAAATCAGGCTTTAGGCAGGCTTGAGCGGGTTAACGAAACATCTCCGTCTAGCCCTACTCCCGTCTCAATTTAACAGTAACAAGAGGCCCCGAAACTTGTGTAACTAGGCGTCCAGTTTCAAAAGCATCGTTATTCAAACCCCAAGAAAAAAACTTAGTTTCTAGTTTCGTCTATTCAGCCAATTGGTCGCCGACGTGACTATGTTTTTGATACGACTCCGTCTGACGGCTTAGAGGGCTGTCAGCATTTTTTCCGCGGAAAATACAAGTGCTCCTAGTAGAAGTAAAAATAAATTATTTATCCATCTATCATACATCTATGGCTGCATCTATGGTCTTGTTTTATTTGTTCGTTTTGTCTGTTGTGTTATTGGTTTTCTTTCTGTTGTTGTGCCGATGGTGTTGCTTATCTGCTTATTTTGTTTCTGTGATGTGTCTTGTTGGTGTAATAAATGTCTTTCTTCTTCTTTATCACATATGGATCGGATATTGTGTTTTGCGCGAATTTAAACTCACCGGATACCGGTTTAAAAGCTTGCAATGGTACAAAGTGTAACATGAATACAGGGATTTTCTGCTCCCCAATAAAATAAAAAAATAAAAAAAATATGTAAGTTCCACACAACACAATCACTTGTCTAGGTCCCAAACTAGGATACCCTGTGCTATATTAACCAAGCAAGGACATCGCAAACATGCAAATACACCCAGACTGAGGCCATTTGTACAAATAATAATAATAACAACTTCCACACTGTACAATTTATGGCGGTCCACGGTGGGAATCGAACCCACGATCTCCGGTATGGTAATCAGACGTGATACCGCTAGACTAACGAGGCAGTCAATTATAGTTTATATTTTACCACACTTTTCCATAAAACCCGGACGTTTCCGCATAACCTTTCTTTGAACAACAAAAGGCAAATATTATCTATGACGTATACAGGGTTATTTTTAAAATGCGCATTTAATTCTGTAACATGTTATTTTTAGGGTTCCGTACCCAAAGGGTAAGGGATCCTATTAGTAAGACTTCACTGTCTGTCCGTCCATCCATACGTCCGTCTGTCACCAGGCTGTATCAAATGAACCGTGATAGTTAGACAGTTGAAATTTTTACAGGTGATGTATGTCTACTGCCGCTATAACAAAAAATACTAAAAACAGAATAAAAATATATTTCAGGGGGACTCCCATACAACAAACGGGATTTTTTTACCATTTTTTGCTCGATATTAATAACGGCAACAGGTAGACGCTTGAAATCTTCAATTTGGTATGTAATCCTCCGTGCGCGAGTCAGACTCGCACTTGGCGGGTTTTTACTTTTTACATTTTTTTATACTGGCGCGGTGGAAGAGTAGAACGCCAGCCTCACATTCGGGAGGTTGTGGGTTCAAATCCCGGCATATACCCATAACTTTGTTTTCCTTGAGAAGCTTGAAATTGCCAATTCGCGGTGGGCGCACATGGTAATTAGGCCCATACTCTATCTGAGAGAAGGCCTGTGCCCTGCAGTGGGACGTGTATAGGCGGCATACTCTCTCTGAGAGAAGGCCTGTATCCTGCAATGGGACGTGTATAGGCTGCATACTCTGTCTGAGAGAAGGCCTGTACCCTGCATTGGAACGTGTATACGTGGCCGTGTACGCGGACGGCTGTATACAAAAAACCTTTTATTGTTTGTTGGGCGATCAATAAATACTCATTAAAAATAAAACTGGCTGCCTATTGCGCTTCAAGCGAAAAAGCTAATTTATAGGTCAGACGGACAGATACTCAGACGTCATAGGAACAGTACTAGGGTCCCGTCGGAAACATAAAAACGAACTATCTATCAGCTACTTAAAATCACGCGACAAGTCCGCATAGAGCCACTCAATTTGCAGGCTTCCCCACGAAGTTTTTCTTCGCGTCTACCGAAACTAACCGAAACACAGCGACCGCGTAACAGACGGGCTCACTAAGGAACCCATTCGCGCGAAGTAAGGAGAGTAGTATGAATTGCTGTCGTAAGCAAGACGAACTACCTGCGTTAGGGCGAGGCCACACGGGCAGCGCTTGAGCGTAGCGTCATCGCAGAGCAATGATGAAGGGACTCAGTAAGGTACAAACATAATTCGGTATTTGACACGATCAACAATAAATTATTTCATAATATGCTCGATTAAAACAAAAGTTACAAAATATCTCGGAAAAGGTATTTCTTCTAGTCAATTCCTAGTTATTATAATTTTTAAATAGATTAAACATAAAAAGAGTGCTCTGAAATGTGACGTCATAAGCCCGTATTTTCATACAAAATTCCGTTTTAAAAGTAACTCATTTGATATTTTGTCAAATACCCAATTATCTGCTTTTATACATATTTTTCACAGGAAAGCGGATGGGGCAGTGTCGGGTTACATGGCCATTGGTTCAAGTAAATTCACGTTAATTTTTAGCTCGAACTGCGCAATGTTTTCCGCCGTACTAGCACCATCTAGCGGCACTAATCAAAAGGATCTGAGTAATGGCTACTTTACTCTACTCAACAATATATAAATGGATTACATACTACACGTATTTACAGCGTCACAGCCCTCGTAATGAGGCGACAAGTTTTCGTTGCATTCGGTTTTAGCAAGTGACCCTCTACTACCGAACTGAAAGACGTTTCACGTCAAAAGTGTATTCCTATTCTTTGAATTAAGTAAATAGTTCAGGACCAACGACCGAGTATCTAGCATCAAGGAACTAGAAATACCTAGATATCATGTATGCAAGAAACGGTCGTTTTTAGGGTTCCGTGCCAGAAGAGTGCCAACGGGATCCTATTAATCTGCCTCCGCTGTCTGTCTGTCTGTCCGTCCGTCCGACCTTTGAAGGGCTCTATCTTTGGAACCGTAGTAAGTAGCCACTCGAAATTTTCACAGACTGTGTTATTTTACGGCGGATTACCTAACAAATTACTAAATAAAAAATAAAAAATAAATAAGTGGGGGGGGGGTCTCCATACAAAAAACTTGTCTTTTCGTTGTTATTTTTTTTATGCTCTATCGTAAAAACGGTAATACACAGGCATCGAGAATGGCGTGATTGTGGGACTTATTATATATTCTGACGACTAATAGTAAAAAACGGCCAAGCACGAGTACGGTACCCGCGGTGCGCATGTCCGACTCGCACTTGGCCGGTTCTTTATGGTTAACGGTTTTAGACACATTGCAACGCATCGGTAACGCATCGTGTGGTATCGCAAACAGGGCTTTAGAACCTTATAGTTGAGCGGAGTAATGGTGCTTATAAACATGTGCATAATTCTTCTTTAACCGAATGCAATTCTCTGTTATTTTTTAAGTTGAGAAATGGAACAATAAGCAGCAACTCTGAACACCTTTTTTTAGTGTTCCGTACCCAAAGCGGTAAGGGACCCTATTACTAAGACTTCACTGTCCGTCTGTCTGTCCATCTATCTGGATGTCTGTCAGCAGGCTGTATCTCATGGACCGCGATAGCTAGACAGTTGAAATTTTCACAGATGATGTATTTTTATTGCCGCTCTAGCAACAAATACTAAAAATGGAATAAAATAAATATTTCAGGGGGGGCTCTAATACAACAAACGTTGTTAAAGACAGCGCTTGCCATCTAGTGGCACCGATGTTTTGTCGTTAAAGTTCAATGTTATACGAATACGAAAAAACATCAGCAATTTCGAAAATGTTGGTAGCCATCACAATATTGATACTAGGAATAAACATAAATTGTCATTTCCACGTTTTAGACTTGCAAACGTTAATACATCCTTTATGGGGCACTGTGTACGGTTCTACAATAAGATTCCTCAAGATATATAGAGTTATCACCGACGCGGTTTAAAATAGTAGATTATGCACTAAGGGAATAAAACCATGTATTATGTCATGGGCGGCATATTGAACCCTGAGCGGAGCGAAGGACTCCGAGTTAACTCGCGAGCGCAGCGAGGGAGTTAAATTTTAACTCCTGAGCGAAGCGAGGGAGTTATGTAGAGTCCTGAGTGAAGCGAGGGGTTCATACCGCCCGAGACTAAGACATGTTTTATTCCAGAGGTGAATACTCTACTTTTCACACCATCTGGGAGACAATAAAAAGACAGGGCTGCATAAGTTGAAAATATGTATTAAAACCTGAAATTAAATATAAAGTCCACACTCTTTTACGGCTTAGCAACTTAAATTGAATATAACTTTTAAATTCGTATTTGCAATTCGCGCCTTTTTTTCTTTTTTTTGTTGGTGTTTCGCGCGGTCACAGGACACAGTATTTCAGAAAAAAAAGAAAAAAAAGAGGTGAGTTTCGAACAACAATTCGAATTTCGAATTGCAATGCGGGGCTTCTCCATAGTTTTCATGCGAATTTTGACATTCTAAATTCAAATCACTTTATTCCCTAGGGAAATTCTTCATTATTATTGCCCTCGAGAGACAAGGCCATGCTTTACGATGATATTTGACGGTACGTAATAAGGCATTGTCGAGCAGGAGGTGTGAAAAATGTATTAAGCATACTCTGTGCAAGAAAGCCTATTATGACATTAAGGATTATTTGGAAGACAAAGATGTCTGGTATTTAAATAATGTTAACAGGAACGATTGTATCTAGTGTAGTGTATCTTTAAGTTGAAAACTCTGGTAATTAAGCAAACCTGTTTTGAAAAGAATAAATGTGGAGTTTCTTTGTTAGCTTCTTCTCCGCATAATCTATTTATTGTGAAACTAACAGCTTTGACGCTCATTAAGTAAACATTTTGTTTTTATAGTGAATAAAAATTTTTGACTTTGACTTACGCTTATTGTTAGTTTCTATAGATGGCGCTGTTCTCAATGTACCTGATCTATCTTGTCTCGATCTTTGACTAATGTTGTATAGATAATGGTACGGAACCTTTCGTGCGCAAATCCGACTCGCACTTGTGGCCGGTTTTGTTATATATGTCCCACTGCAAGGCACATGGCATGTGAACACCTCAGACGCTCAGGTTTCCTCACGACGTTTTCCTTCAACGTTAGTGACTGTAATAATAACAAAGGCATAATCAACGTCGTTTTAGCTTCATATTCGCTTGAAGGCTCATTGCAAGTAAACGTTCAAGTTTATCAGCACTTTATGTAACACAAGTGTTAAAGTTGAGAACTAGTTACACTGCAGTTGACTTTAGGGTTATTGTTTGTACTTTACACAACGAGTTTTCTGGATAGTACATTAAAGTACTTCGGATTTTACTTAGATACAAGTTATTCTTTACTACAGGGTTAAAATTAAAGCCTTCGTCCATATTTACATTATTTTATCTATCTCCGTACATCCGATGATTCATACATTACTCCATTACATACACTATGGTTGTCTGGAAGAAATAACTTTTCGTAATAAGGCCGTCAATTGTACTGTTCTATCATTATCATCGTCAACCATTTAACGCCCACTGCAGGACATAGGCCTTCTTCCTAGTTTTCATAACCATAATTATTATTTACTTCTCACAAGTAATTCCTGGTGTACATACAATAAAGAACATTCTATCTATCTATCTACTCCTACCTGCACTACATGTTTTTCGGAAATAATCAAAATTTATTAAAAGATCGGTTCAACCTATTTATCTACCTATAGGTACCCAAACTCCTCCGTTTACTCCGAGGCAAGAGTCCTGAATGTCAGACAGCTATTTATTTTAAGGGCATCAATAATAATGTACCGAAAAACACTTAGATCCCCGGACTATACTGCTCTACTTAAGAAACGCGTATTTAAAATCTCCAAACCATTTGTTAAAACTTCTTTTGCGCAACACTATCCTGATTTTACTCATCCACATATCTACAATAGAGTCATAACATACTGTAATATAAAAGAATGTACTGTGAATAAAGCAAAATTTCTAATTTATAACTGGCTATCTAATCTCTCATATCTTGAAACTGAAAACGTCCTCAATTTTTTTTTAATACTTGGTTTACACTTACATAATGAATGCCTGATGTCTAAACTAGGCAGGGCCTGTTGTATAGAGCATCAGTGTTCTGCCATAGTAATATAATATTATAAAGTGTCACAAATAAGAATTAAAAATGATTAGGTAGATATGTTACAGCCAAAGTAATAAATCTGGATATTATACATAATGACTGGTCAATATAATGACCAGTCATTATGTATAATATCCAGATATAATATGTCTACTCAGTTTAGATAAAGTGATAATTAACACAAAATTAATCACATTTACTAGCAATTTTATTTAATATCATATTAATAATATCATAATGTAGGGTACCTATGACTTTTCTATGCACCAACCTTGTTTAAGTTTGACACAAAACTAAGTTTTTTAGTGAAATATTTTTTTTCGCTTTTATATAAAAAAAAGAACTAACACCCGAAGTTTCAGGATGGAGCGTCGCTGCGCTCCGCTGCGGAACTTCGAACCTATTTTTGCTTATGTGTACTGACCTAACAAACAAAATGCGAAATATAAATTTAATCAAACAATTATTTGCTATATAACACTTGCCAAAATAAAACTTTAGCATAATAATTTATTACTTTGTCTAGTGAATTTGGCTATTATATATAATGACCAGTCATTATGTATAATAGCTATTTAATCACTTTGGCTGTAACATATATACACGTTATTAACTTCGGAACTAGCCCATAGCCAATTTTGGAACCAGTCCTTAGCAGTGCAAAATAGCTATACTTAAGTGATAAAAAATAAACAGAATACTTATGAAACAACATTATTATAATATTAAGTTTGCATGTTTATGTTTTAATTACATATAATTTAATTGATTTGTTTAAATTTAATGGCATCCATATTCTGTCATAAATCGTAAGTTATTTTGTAATGTCTTTCGCACGGTCCTCACAGGACAGGCTTCACCTAGTGTGAGGGTCACAATTAAAATTGTAATATCTACTATCTATACTATCTGTAGATAATAAGGATGTAAAATTGTTTTTTGGTAAAATAAATCTAGATATTTGTATTTGTATCTATTATCTATGAGACAAATCAAAGTATAGGATGACAAATGTAATAATATCATCCACACAATATATCACTTGTCCAGGTCTCAAACTAGGGTACCATGTGCTATCGTACTCAGGCAAAGAAAGTGAAAGTGAAAAACCTTTATTTCCATTGTAACACAGGTTACGCAACGAGCTATGGAAATGGCTATACTCGGAATTTCTCTACGAGATCCAATCAGAAATGATGAGATCCGTAGACAAACGAAAGTCGTCGACATAGCCCAGCGGATTAGTGAGTTGAAGTGGCAGTGGGCGGGGCACATAGCACGCAGAACTGATGGCCGATGGGGCCGAAAAGTTTTCGAATGGAGACCACATATCGGCAAGCGCAGCGTAGGACGACCAGCCACAAGATGGACAGATGACCTCATCCAAGTGGCAGGAAGGCGCTGGATGCAGGCAGCTTCCAACCGGTCTTTTTGGAAATCCATGGAGGAGGCCTATGGCCAGCAGTGGACTTCTTGTGGCTGAATGATGATGATGATGACAGAATAAAACAAAGGAGATGCATCGTGGCCTACGTACAACGACTGCTATGAAATTTATGTCACTGGAAAGCTTATTTAATATGTAACTTCATATAATAATTTATAATTTTTAGAATACTGCCCTAAAATTCTAAATAAAATGATTTTTTTCTTTTTTTTTTCTTACTGTTACCACCCAGAGGAATAAAAACTTCAAATGTCAATGTCATGTCATAAATGAAACATAACCTTCAAAATGCTAATTGAAGGACTAATTGTGTGATTATAATAATAATATCTGTGAAAATAAGTCTTAGTGAAACGTTTTTGAATGTGGAATGATTTATACAGCCAGTGATCTCTTGGCTGGCTTACATACGCATTGTCTGAGCTTACTGGACTCCCGGTTTCTTGTACAGTAGGTAACAAGATGTTTTTGGTTTTCTGCGTATACTTTGGCCAACTAAGAGCGGTTAGCAGTAGACAGACATGTTCACGAGAAACAGGGGGTTACCCTCCATTAAACGGGACTTAATACCAAAGCAGAATCAATAAATTAGCCCTTTATTCGTCCACTGCTGGACCTAGACCTCTCCTAAAGCTGACAAGTTCTATTTGTCCTCGGCTATCTTCATCCAGTCGCTGTCAGCAATCTGCTTCAGATTCTCGGTCCTGTCCCGGGAGTCCTGTGCTGCGTTCGCCAACCTTATATTGGAGTGACATTTCTTTTGTACCATTATAGACAAACTCAATTCAAACGGGACTTAATCCTTAGGAAATCCATTGGATAACTAAGCCACGGGCTTCCACACTATCTTATCAGTCATACATGCTGGGATACGACCTTAGGACCTTATGATGTGAAACAAACTGATGTAAACACTGCACTACTAATACCTCGCACGCATGTGAAACAACATGTATCCTCTGGGCTACCACTTCACATCAAAACGCCCAACTAAGCATCTACTTTCCACCCGCTTCACATCATAGGATAAGTAATAGAATTACACAACAGGGAAAAGAAACGACCAAGTTAAAACAACTTTTTATTGTACAAAAACAATTATTACCTACAGACCTTATAGTATTAAGTTAGTGCGTCACCGAGAGCATTCGCCTTTTATGTAGCAGATTCAGCATAACATTACAGTACTGATGTGTCTTGATTTTGAGCATTCGCTTGCAGTCGTTTTAATAAATCGTTTCACTTTTTCCTCTTTCAGTTTTTTGTTTTTGTGACACAAACATCGATTTTTGCAAAAAAATCTTTATTTTGCTTAGAAAATCGATTTTTTAAATGAATTTTAAAAATAACTTAATTAATCGATTATGAAAACAATCGATTTTTACGTGCAATATCACATCCCTAGAGCTAACTAGCGCAAATGATGGATTAAATCTTAACTGAGTATTTTCTTATACGTTCTTGCAAAAAGTGAACATCATTAATCACAATAATGGTTATAGCTATTTTTGTTGGGTTAATAATATGAGAATTTTATCTTTTTTAACTAAAAACGGATGTACAAGATGTAATAAGAGAATATTATACAAGATATAGAGGTCTCGTATTAGAAAAAATCTAATCACAGACTAAGGAGAAATATCTGAGTGGCATACCTATCGTACGTTGGGCAACCCTATATTATTTTTAAAGTGACAGCTCGTAATGCGGGTTGCAAGCTCAATTATTTATGTTCCACTTTATTATATTTTATAAATTATAGGGCAATAGTTAAAAATCTGATTATACATCTCATAATTGAGCAAGATTATCGTCTCTACGGTCGTGAAAACTTGGTTCGAGTCGTACTCCTAGAACCAGCTCTCATACATTTTTTGGATCTCCTTTACGGAGAGACGTACCTAATATTATCATGCCGAACACATGTGCTACAATACAAAACGGCTGCAGCTCAAAAAATGCTAGTAAAAGGCGACTAGCGCTGGTTTTCTGCTGCACCTGCACCAAAGACATTACAAACATGGAAAAACATCCAGACTGAGGCCAATCATACAAATGTACGGCAGCCCTCAATGGGGGTCAAACTCAGGCCTCTGTCACGGCAATCAGATAGCGTTACCACCGTTACAAAGAAAGAATAGCCACATAAAATAGGGTAGTTTCTAACAAGTGCAATATCTGAAACACCCCAATTAGACGACGACAACTTTGGTTTTCGGAATCGCTCGTAGCCCCGGCTGCCTGAGTGATCTTAAACGATCACGAAGGTTAAGCAACACTAGGCGCGTTCAGTGCATGGATGGGTCGCCGTCTATGCCTAACGCTAGTGGCATTTTTCCGAGCGGTTCCGTGCTTCGCAAGGCACGTTAAGCTGTTGGTGCCGGCTGCCGTCGATAGATGGCAGTCGTTAAGCCAAGTCAGAGGCCTTAGGGCGGCTTGACAACTTCTGACAGTAGACGAGCTACTAGTCTACAAGCCTCCACCAATCCGGACTTGGCCCCCGTGGTGGAGTATGGCCTATACCTTCCTCAGGGAAGAGACCCGTGCCCCTCGGTGGGGACATAATGGGTTGATGATGATGATGATGAACTTTGGTTTTATCACTCCAACTGCGCGGATTGGCGTTCAAGTTATCTGTCGGGCATTGTACGCTCGGACAGAGTGATCTACATCATGAATTTTGAGTGGTTTGAAAGCTGTAACAAAATGAATGTGGCCCAACAAGAACTATCGAATAGGTACGCTAGTTTGGTTTTTTAAAAGGCCTATTCCAAACATATCTCGACACAAACTTCAATCTGTTAGAATCATTAGTAGCCAGCCAGAGCAGTGCGTGCGCGCCGCGGGGCCGCGGGTTACTGTTCTGCTTGCTTGTTTTCGAACGCACACAACATTTGAGGCAAACAGGCCAGAGACAACCTTTTTTTAGCAGGTTTATCGCAGTCCGTGTGGTGCTGGATTAAGAATAGCGTCACTCCATTTCCTTCCGTGGATGTCGTAGAAGACGACTAAGGAAATCAATGACTGAAGAAGTATTTTTTGGTATTTTTAAATTTTTCTTATTTACGTTTTATATGGAATAAAAGCAACGTCACTCCAATCTAAGTGAGACGCATGTTCTCCATTTTGCATACCCATTTAATTAATGTAAACAAAGCCTTACGAAACATCGATGTAACTGGATCGTAGTTTTGTATTAAGGACTACCCTCTATTATTGTTTTAATTCTTATAACTGTCTGTCGATATCGTATTGTTACCTACTTAACGAATTGTTTCTCAAGTAAGTGAATTTATGTATTCTTATTGAGAAATAAATATCTTAAACCTTAAACCTTATTACCCGGAGACGGGCAGCAGCGTCATCCTATGATTCCAACCGCAAACTGCGATCGCCAACCCGCCTGCCAAGCGTGGCAATTATGGCAAAACCCCTCATGGTTATGAAAACCACGAAGGAGGCCATGTCCTGCATTGGGCGTCGGGTGGCTGATGATGATGATGATGATCGCAGTCCTACTTACTTCGGCTCATGGTACACTATGGCAGCAGTTCATTTTGAACATTTAAAATAAACTGCCCTTTTTTTTTTTTTTTTTTTTTTTACATGGGGAAATCCTCATGGATACCCTGCCGCTGGGGATGGCGGCAGGGTTATGCCGGACTCTTACCGGCTAAAACCCCATGGTGTTCCATCTCACGCCTTGTGGCACGGTCGCGGGAACGCTTTCGCATTCTTCCGCAACCGCGCCAGCGTCAGTCCTGGTGGACCCCTCCATTTCCCATTATCCTCCACTATGAGCGCAATGCTAGGAACACGTAGCATTCCGCTCCGCTCCGTGAGGCCGGATTCCCCAGTCCGCAAATCCTCATGGGGGCGGAAGAAGGTGGGCATACACCCTCCTTCTCCGTCCCGTCCTCCTGCGGCGGATCGGCCGAGATGAAGGGTCGTCTTCCCTCAGCCGCTCCGCCGCCTCCTTCTGCGAGATGACGTCCTCGCAAAAGGACACCACTGCCTGCCACGGGGCGTCTCCCCGCAGCATCTCTCGGATTAGGGCCGGCAGAGAAATGTCGCGGCCCGCCGTCTGTTGGAGCGTTGCCCTCTCCCGCGCCCATGCCGGGCAGGCCTCCAAGGTGTGCTGCGACGTGTCTTCATCGCTATTGCAATGGTGACACGCCGCAGACGTCTCTCTTCCGGCTATATGGCACAGATACCTTCCAAAACAGCCGTGTCCCGAAAGCATCTGCACCAGCCGGAAGGTGAGCGAGCCATGTCGACGGTCCACCCACTTCTTTAGAAGAGGACGAACCGCCTCCACGGTCCGCGTGCCCGCCCTAGGCTCCTGGAGCCGCCCTTGCCACTGCCGCAGGAGATTGCGACGTGCCACCCTCCTCCATCGCTGCTCCTCCTCAGGTGTTGGGAAGACACCCCGACGACGTGCCTCCGTGCGTCGACAGTAGACTGCCGCCAGCAATTGAGCGTCAAGGTCCCAAGGTACCGAGCCCGCCAACACGCACGCCGCCTCGTGCGATACCGTCCGGTATCCGCGTATCGCTCTGACCGCCATCACTCGCTGCGGCCGGTGCAGCTGAGCGATGTTGCGGGCGTTCAGAGCGTCCGCCCAGACGGGTGCACCGTAGAGCGCCATCGACCTCACGACGCCGGTGTAAAGTCGGCGACAGGTGGTGTCAGGTCCACCGGTGTTCGGTAGAAGCCTTCCGAGGGCAGACGCTGTGCCAATTAGTTTTGGCGCCAGTCGCTTAAAATGCTCCTCGAAATTCCACCGGCTGTCGAGGACCAAGCCCAGATATTTCATCGTAGACTTGACCTCGACGTGGACATCGCCCACCCTCACACCGGAGCCCGAGGGAGGCGCTCTTCGACGGCCGTGGAAGCAAATTGCTTCGGTCTTGCTTAAGGCCACCCTGAGACCAAGCAGCTCAATGCGGCCGACCACATGCGTGGCACCAACGGAGGCCAGACGGGCTGCCTCCTCAAAGTCTCTCCCCCGCGCCGTTACTAGGGTGTCATCGGCGTAGCATACAAGATGCAACCCACGCAACAGAACGCCTCGCAAAACCCAGTCATATCCGATGTTCCACAGGAGCGGTCCTAAGACCGATCCCTGTGGAACACCGCATCTCATCAATCGGCGGTGGATGCCTCCGTCTCGGCCCTGGTACACCACCTCCCTGCCCCTCAGATAGTCTCCGATCACGCGCCGCAGATATTCGGGCACTGCGTGGAATCGGAGCGCTTCTCGTATGCATCCGAAGGGCAGAGAGTTGAAGGCGTTGGCTATGTCCAGGGACACCGCCAACATCACACCGCCTGAATTGGTCGCCTCGTCCGACAAGTCCCTGACGCGCTGGACTGCGTCAATGGTCGAGCGCTCCCAGCGGAACCCATACTGGCAGTCGGCCAAGTCCGGTCCGACCTCCCGCAAGTGCCGACCGACGCGAGCAGCCAAAACGCGCTCGAACAGTTTGCCTGCCTCATCCAGGAGCACGATCGGGCGATAGGCAGATGGAGAATCCGCCCGTCTGCCATCCTTCTGCAGAAGTACCAATCTCCCGGTTTTCCACACGCTCGGAAAACGCCCCGATGTCAAACAGCCATCGAGAAGTCCCCTGCACTGCTCATCCAACATCTCGACGGCCGTCACCAGGACGCGTCCGGGTATTCCGTCAGGACCGGGAGCGGTTTTCTTCCCTCGCAGTTTGAGCAAGGCTATCGCCACTTCAGCCTCCGTGACAGGCGGAATCTCCATCGCCGTTGAAGCGCCATCGTCCACGCTCAGCCCCGCCATGGCTGGAGGGGTATGCTCCACAGCATCCGGGAACAAGCCAGCGACGACACTCTCCAGCAGCTGTGGCTGAAGGGTCTCCGCTAGCGGAGGTCCCTGGTTTCGCAGCCTGCCCCGCGCCGCACGATATGGGCGTCCCCACGGGTTCGAGTTGAGTGTCTGCAGAACGGACTCTCTCCCGGCGGCCTTGGCTCGACTGATCGCGAGCTGCAGTGCCTTTTTGGCCGCCAGGTATGTGCTGTGAAGCTGTTCCGTCTGCACCTCGTCCCGAACCCGACGTCTGCGGTAGTGGGTGTATCGGCGGCGCGCCGCCGTGCACTCCGAACGGAGTTCGGAAATGTCAGACGACCACCAATACACCTCTCGCTTGGGATTGCGGCGCTTTGCGCGAGGCATGGCTGCATCACACACTGCCGTCAGCATATCCCGGAGCCGTAGAGCCTCTGCATCGACCTCCTCCGCAGGTTCAACACACTGCGAGGCCCAAGCCTGAACGATGGAGGCCTCAACCAGCAGGTCTTTATCCAGCCGAGCGAGGGACCAACGAGGAAAGGCGCCTTCGGTGAGCTGCCCGGTCACCTCCACCTCCGATGAAGAGACTTCAAATCGGATGTAGAGGTGGTCAGACAGTGTTTCCACGTCCTCCACAACACGCCAGCCCCCAACGCACGGCGCAAGTGCAGGGGTAGCGAACGATAAGTCCACTATCGACCCCCCCTGCTGCCTTACGCACGTGTTTGCTGTGCCCCTGTTGAGGAGCACAACACCAGACGTCACCGCCCACTCTCCGACCGCCTCACCTCGCACGTCGGTCCTCGGGGAACCCCAAGCCGCGCTCTTGGCATTGAAGTCACCAAGGACAAGAGCCCGGCTGGGTGCTGCCCTCCCGATGGCGGCTCCCACCTCATCGAGGAAAAGCTCAAACTCAGCTAGGGTCCTGTTTGGCGAGAAATATACTCCGACTACAGTTATTCCCCGCCAGGACGCCATAACAAAGCCCGAGCCTCTCTCACTGACGACAAGAGGTGAGGTCTGCGGGCCCACACTCACCACTATCGCAACCACATCATCCAGGTCCCCAGCCCAGTTTGTGCGATTGGGCACAAAGTAGGGTTCAGCAACCACCGCCGCGTCGATCGACCACTCCAGCATGGTTTGCAGGAATAAATCCTGTGCACCAGCGGAGTGGTTGAGATTACCTTGAAGGAGGCGAAGTGTAGTAGCCATGGCTAACTGGTCATCATCGCCTCCACATCGGCTCTTCTCTGTTGCGACGCGGCTGTAGTTGCGATTGCCGCGGTTGCCTTCCTAGCCTTGGGAGGTGGTTTGCAGGCCTTGCCACCAATGAGGTGATCCGCGGGCCGGTTCGCATCCGCGCAGAGAGGGCAATGGGGCCTGGCCGAGCACGTGGCCGCCTTGTGATCGGGACTTCCGCAGCGGAAGTACAGTCGGCTGCGATCAGTCGCGGAAGTGCATCGGAGTCCCGTGTGTCCGATTGCCAAGCACCGAAAGCACTTCATGGGCCTAGGCTCCAGCGCGATCACCCGAGCCGAGCTCCAGCCGACCAGAAGACGGCCATCTTCTGTCAGCAATCCGGTGGTCGCCACGGGGCACTGGACCCATACCGTGCCACCACCGAATTCACTGCGTCGGATTTGGCCCACCCTAACATTCTCGGCTCGGCAGCCACCCCGCCGGACGACGGCAGCAATGACGTCCTCTCTACTGACCGAGTCGTCCAGACCGGATACGCGGACTTCCGCACATTTCGTCGGTCTGGCAACTCGGACGCACTCGGGCAGGACCTCCTTCAGCCTAGAGGCCAGCTGATCAGCCTTCGGGCCGCTTTCCGAGCCTGGGAGCTCCAGGATACGAGCTCCAGTAGCGCCCATGCGGAACTTGAGGCCAGAAATCTCCAGCTGCCCCAAGTCTACCTTTGCCCTCGCCTCCGAGAGTACTCGGCCGTACGTGAGGCCCTGCTCAACAGCGTCAGCCGGAAGGGTGATAGTTATCGCCGCGGAGTTAGGGGTACGCAAATTCACCCTCTTTTTTCTCCTCTTGCCGGACCGAGGAGGTCGAGCAGCGACAGGAGTCGACCGAACTTCGGCGGGAGCCTGCGACTGGGTAATGGGGCGTCCATGCCTCCCTACAGTGACCCATTCCGCTTGTGATCCATGCACCGGTGCAGGCGGTATCACTTCCGACCTCCCACCCGAGGCTCGGGCCGATCGCCCCCCACCTGCTCCAGCCGGAACTCGCCTCTGCGAGGCCCGGACCTTAGCATGGGAGCCCGGCCCTGAGAGGACAGGGGATGAGCTCCGTTGCCCCATAGGCGGGTGGACAGTTCGGGCCCTCACGGGAACACTTGGCCCGGGAACAGGCGCGGCGGCCGCAGCATAGCTCTTTCCCCCCAGGGGTGGGCGGATAGGTTTCGCTGGCAAAAGCCGGTCTTCGATTGCCGCAAATCGGGCATTTACCATATCGCCCACCTGGACTACTATGGTGCGAACTAGGTCCTCCTGGTTTGTGGCCTGGTCAGTTGCCAGTGGCGCCGGTGCAGGACGAGAAGCACCGCGTTGACCGGCGTACAAGTCTTTACGGACTTGCGCCATCTCTCGGCGGAGCTCCTCAATCTCTCGGCGGAGGTTTTGGTTCTCAGCCTGGAGTTGGCGCGTCTCCTCGCTCGTGTTACGCTCCGCTAGGTCTCCGACAATTGCCCTCAAAGAGGCTGCCGCATCCTTGAGGGCCTTTTGAAGGGTTCCCTTCATATTCCCGGACTTTGCCGCCACGTTAACCACGATATCCAGGTCATTCTCCGCCAGCTCCCTGAGCCTCGCAGAAGAACTCGGCGGTGCAACGGTCGGCAAGGCCCAGGCTGATCGGCCAAGTGCAAGGTTCCGCTCCCTCTCGGCTTCCTCCGCTTTCCGGACTATCTCACGCTCAGCATCCGCACGCTTCTGCGCGTTCTCGAGCTTCCGTTTTTCGGCAGAAGCTTTGCTGAGGCCAACATACTGACCCGAGGCTGGCGGACGACCCCTGCCTCTTTTGGAGGCCCCTGAGACGCTCCTTTCGACACTGGAAGCGGAAGCTGACCGATCAGACAGCGTCCGCTTCCCGCCACCTTGCCGCATGGAACTGCGGCTCGCCGGCCTGGAAAACTCCAGCTCCATATCATCACTGGACGAATTTCCCACCGCGTGGTCTGCCACGACCTTGCCGCTTCTATCGCCACTTGTGGCGCCAGAAACGGCAAAACTACCCGTGGCAGCAATAAAAGACTCACTTGAGGCGCACGGCCTCAAGGAGGAAAAGCCGTTGTTGCCCCCCCCAGAATACGAGGGGCAGCCCGGCGCCGGGGAGGGATTCTCCTGATGAACAGGTACCCTCCTGGGGTAGTAACTTTTTTTGAACGGACTCCATATTTTTTTTTATTAGTTTTTTAAGCATCTCGGCTACATCTGAGAGGGGGTTTGGGAAATTACACACGACGCTTTCCCAACACGACGCGGGTACTCTTTTAGGGGCTAGAACCCAGGGCCAGCACTAAGCCTGCAGATTTGGCCGCTAGTGGCTGATGACCTCCCCAGCCGCTCTTGCGAGCACCCCGACGCCACGTGCCTCAGCGCCGAGGATTGAGGATTTTTTATAGAGGTTGTCTCCTCGCGGTCCGAAAAGACCCTCGGTCCCGGTACGTCGGGATTACGATCTGCTCAGGCACACCGAGCACCGCTCTAAAAGTAGAGTGGGTGGTGTGCCTCATCTGGGACCTGACAAGTCAGGGCCCAGACGACCCTCCCCGCCAGATTATTCGCCGCTGGCCAGTAAGATCTCATAAAGAGAAGTTGCTGACCAACGCCCAGGGTGCACCAGCCCTTGCCACTGTCTTTCTACCGGATTCAAAGAATCAAGTAGAACGGCAGCAGCGCGGGCAAACGAGGAGGTTATCTGGCATCGCACCCCAAAAATAAACTGCCCTGCTTTTGTCCTGTTAACTTCGAGATTGTGGTAAGCCTCCTGGTAGGCGGAGAGGCGGTACTAATTGTTCGCGCATTTTTTTAAGTATTTTTTTTTTTGTGTGATTAAAAACAGTCTAAATAGACGCCATTTTTAATAACTAATTACAAAATCGCGGCTTTCAAACCATCCCGATTTCAGCGTGAATTTTAGCTAGTCTGAAGCTACACCGGCGATCTCAGTACACTCTTTGAACCAATATTAAACACTGCACCTCGCCTAACTTCGATTAACTTCGCGAGAACTTTATTGAATACTCGTACTTTAAACAATATCATCCCGACCCGTTACATCGCAAAAGCTATAACTCCGGGGCCACCGCACAGAAAATTAATTGGTAACCAATTTTAGTACGGAGCCTGCGTTTTATATTTACGGTTTCCGAACAATAAAATAAAATTATTTCACCGCAATCGTGTTCAGCAGTGTGGATCATTTCGTTGCAATTATGTGGCTTTACCTGGAATGGAATTCGGTAGATGAATACGTACTATGTGGAGAACAATAAAGTTTCCTTTTTAGCTCCTTTTTAACCTTTGTTACCGACTTAAAAAACGAGGAGGTTCTCAATTCAACATCATCATCATCATCGGGCATTTGACACCCACTGCAGGACGTAGGCCTCCTCATTTTTTTCCAAGCTTAAGACCCTACTGTGATAGTCAGACAGTTTAAATTTTCACAGATGATGTATTTCTATTGCCGCTATAACAACAAATACTAAAACAAAATAAAATCAATATTTCAGGGGGCTCCCCTACAACAAAGGTGATTTTTTGCCGTTTTTTGCTCGATATTAATAACGACAATATGTAGACGCTTGAAATATTCAAATGCTGTACAGATAATGGTACTGAATGCTTCGTGCGTGATTTCGACTCGCACTTGGCCGGTTTTCATTGTTAGATTCGTCTTAATTATTACTGTGTTTTCAGTGCTGCAGTGTTTTGAAGTCGGTTTTATTTTCCTTTCTTACACTGACTGTGCCTGAATTTGTCTGTCTTTTATTATCTTTAAAGGACTGATATGACTGACCGACTGACTGGCTGGCCGGCGAGCTGGCTGGATGAGTGACTGGCTGGCTGGCCGACTGGCTGGCTTGCTTGATGGCTGGATTTAATTATTAATTGATTATATAAATTTTTTTGCACTAATCCGTGCTGAGGACAATTTTAAAAGCCTATTTAGAGGCTTAAAATTCCACACAAGAGGTTCGAAATTTCGCCGATGCCTGCACTTGCCCATTAGCTCAATTGGGAGAGCGCTGGCAAGGTTAGCCAGAGGTCGCGGGTTCAAATCCCGGCATGGGTGGAATTTTTAGCCTCTAAATAGGTTTTTAATAATTGATTGACTTGAGGTGCATAAAAATGCAACTGTATCCCAATAACTTCCTTGGCAGTGGTTAGGTCATGACCAGTCATCGGATAAGACTTTCGGAGTATCGTAACATCCAAATGCAGGACTATGGATTTAAATCAAGGCGATAAAGACAAAAAACGCTTAATATACGTGCATTTGTAATATAAAGAGAAACTATAGTTTGCTAATTTTAACACTTGGTGACGTTGACGGTATTCTTTATCGCGGTATGCCTATAATTTGCAAATTGAAAGAAAGAAAATAAAGCAAGAAAGACCATTTATTTACACTAATAAATAAAAAGAAAATAAATTGAAGAATTTGATGATTTTCTCATGAATCCCGTCACCAGATGTTGACCAAGTTTATATGGGACCAGTTCTGAAGTAGGTACTCTTTTTGTAACAAAAAAAAGCAATCAATGAAATAGGACAAGGTAATGTTAAGAAAAGGAGTAAATCATAATTTGTTTTAAATCGGATAAATACAACTTTAATACTCAGTTTCAAAACAGGACAGCAAAGCCACAGATTCGTTTAGGCAATGGGCACACCTTAGTGTTATATTGTCTGCGCATAATAAACGCTTCGCTTCAGGGCTATATGATGACATATCGCCGTAATATAACCCTTTATGAGCTATGCTTTAGTCGCTCAAAGAAGGGCCGTTCTAGCCGTACTTGAGCGTCGAAATGAATGATTAATATTGGATTTTTTATGGCGGAAATCGCCCATCCCGGCTTTCGTAGCGCTTTTAATGTTGTTACTCAAAGAGTGTTATATAAAAAAACAGGAAATGAGAGAATTCAATCCTGTTTTACAAAAAAAAGACAAATTGAAAAAAATGACGAAAAATTAAATTATCATGAAAATTCTTTTTCTCATACATCTCGAGAACGGAACATTTATGGATTCTTAGGCGGTGCAAAATTCGCCAGGTACGAAGTTTGAAAAAATTAAGTACTTGTTTTGTATGCGAAGACCATCCAAAATCCATGTGAAATCAAACTAACAAAAATCCACTAAAGATAATAGAAGGAGTCTGATAGCAAACATTGATTAGTTGTGGAACTTAATAAATTATGCCGAAGAGAAGTTTCTCGATTGGGCCAACAATTTCCCTCACTCCGTCTCTGGAGAATAGATGCTCATAGCACTGGCGAGCAATAAAACTGGGCGTAGAGTCTAAGAATCCCATAGTTGTTCAATGCGTTGATATTAGCACAGCAATAGCAGTTTTTTGACAGTATCTGTCATCTATTATTAATATTATTATCATCTATTGGACAGTTTGACTGCCTCGCTGGTCTAGCGGTATCAAATTTGATTAGCATGCTCGAGCTCGTAGGTCCGATTCCCACTGGGCGTCATGGTACATTTGTGCAAATGGCCTCAGTCTGGGTGTATTTCCATGTTTGTGATGTCCTTGCTTGGTTACCATAGCACAGGGTATCCTAGTTTGAGACCCGAACAAGTGATTGTGTTACGCGAAAGTTGTTATTACTTTCTACTTAAAATTGTTATGTAATATGGAATTTACTTAAAAAATATGTGTAGCCTATATACGTCCCACTGCAAGGCGCACGCCTTCTCTCAGAGAGAGAGGCTTAATGACCATGCGTAACATCAAAACGACGGTTAAGAATCAATACCACCTAACTGACATTTTTGCGATTTTGACTTTTTAATGCAGTTCGATTTAAAATTCAATTTAGCATGCACTGGAAAAAACACCTAGGTCAAAAAGACGATATTTAAAAAGTTATTGAACCATGACAATATCGTCTATGTGAAATTGACGTAGTATTGTCTGCCAAAAATACCTATCTATTGCGAAGGATGTGTTTACTCCAGCGCTGCTCGCAGTGGACTGGTCCTAGAGCGCTTTTTGTGAGTATACCTAAACGGAAGATGAGAGAACGAGTAAATGAGTTGAAGACTGACGCGCTCACTTCGTACATCTCACTTTGTTCGAGTTTTTTTCACAATTACTTCTTTATCCTCAGTAATAATTTGAAAAAATTGCTTAAATTGTATTTTGTTTATTCATATGAATATGTGTTCAGTGTTATAATTGGAACATTTACTGAGTGCCGTAAGTATAATTTGGATTGTTTTTACTTTAAACAGTAGGTACCTACTTAAAAAGTAGTAATAAACGAAATATGGTAGTTGAATATTTTGCTTTTCTACGAAATCTAATTTATTGCGGCTTGATTGTTGCGTAATTCACAACATACATCATCAGCTAAAATCTTCTTGATGTGTATATTATTAGCAACAGTCAAAACATTAAGTAAAACCATGGTTTTCATAATGTTTTTCAAGATATTTACATAAAAATAAAAAAACTTATTTTTATTTTGTAATTTAAACGTTTTTGGATGTTGTTAAAGTACACAGTACATTGCTTAATTTTAGCATAAAACATAAAGTAACCATAACTCAGAAATATGTTGAGTGTGGTCACACACAAATGGAATGTGACTCGGTTCACAGCGCAATCGAACGACAACTCAAGAATAGAGAAATCCATCTGCCTTCAGATTATGTATCTGCTACTAAAGAAGCTCGACTCTCTAATCCGTATGAAGGGATTTAGATAGATCACACATTTGTGAAAAATTATGCGATGAAAATACCTGGATCTATAAAAGCATAAGACCAGGGCGCAAACCTGGTGACCCTGTAGTGCCTGACATTCGAGCTATTCTTTACGATCAAGAAGAAGTTATCAAAGTAAAGTTACATTTTGATGACGATTGGAATGCTCTTCCGCAAAGACCAAGAAGACTTAATTTGGACGTCGTTTACACAAATTTACGCTCTGAAATTATTCCTATTGCTGCTACAAAATTTCAGCATCTTCAAGATATGAAACAAGTCTTACCAATGGACTGTCATCATTTCTATAACACATTACCGCATACTTAAAATATTGTACCTGGTTTTTGTTTTTATCTTATTTCGCTAACTATCATGTTGCGTTGATTTAGAATTTTTTTTTTGTTACTTCCTCCTTGCGGTATTATGTTTTAGGTACCATGAATGTTACATAGGTACTATTTTATTGCCTGTAATTGCTTAAAAATACCATAGAATTGATTGTTTTGTTACGTGAAAAATATATTGGAAGTTATTTTTTGTTCCCAAATACCCAATGATTGAAGAAGCTGTTTTATTATGTTCTTTTCTGATTTTATGATAATAAAGTTGTTAACTACTTAGTTTTTTTTATTATTTATCCTCCGCTAATAACATCTATCTAACATTTGTCAAAATATTATTCTCTCAATTAATACCATGAACACCTAACTAACATTATTTCGAAAACGGCTAGACATACAGATTTAACAACATAAAGGGAAAATACGGCATAATTTTATAATATTTTACAAGTAAAAAAGGTATGGTTCAGTTCAAAAATAAAAAAATTAAACGTTTTTTTCATTTCCTGTAAAATCTTGTTTTTGTAGTTAGGTGGTATTGAATCTTAACCGTCGAAAACACGTACCTAATATTAAAGCACATATCGTAAATAAATATAGGCTGTTCTATTCTGAGGTTGCCACCTGCGGCATGAATTATGGATATGGATACGTTTTAAAAAATTGCTTGTTTTGACATGTAAAATTACTCGATAATCATTGCAGTGAGCCCATAAAGCAGAATTGAATTGAATTGACATGTAAAAATTTTAGACGTATAATGAGGATTTTGTTGCACTCTGTATAATGCTTGGAAAAAAAAATTAGCATTCACTCGACCAAAGGTTTTGAAAAAGTGTAGTGCAATTGTAACAGCGGTAGTGGGATCGGTGGGACGCTTGCCTTACATACAGATAGTCGTCGATTCAAACCTCGGCGCATGTACCAATGACTTTGTTTACTAAGTGACGTACATTCGTGAATTTATAGTAGCAGTACCACTCGCTAAAGGTAAAGGAAAACATCGTGTTATGTTATGAAATTTTAAAACGCACTAAACATCAAATATGTAAGATATATTGCGACGATTTCCATGCTCGCATGTATACAAACATTGTTTATTGATTTAATTAACGCTTTCTGCCAACTTGAGGTCATGTATCAAGCAATTTTCTAATGACGAAACCCGATAGAAAATTAGGAAATCGCAAGGATTCCGCAATCACGGACACCTACCACATATAAGTTGCTTAGAAACAATTAACATAACTTTTTACTTAGTTAATGTGTGTTAAGTATAAAATCATTTCCTTCCGTAGATGTCGTAGAAGGCGACTAAGGAAAGAAATTACCAGGAGACGGGCAGCAGCGTCTTCCTGACATTCCAACCGCTTACTGCGATCGCCAACCCGCCTGCCGAGCGTGGCGATTATGGCAAAAACATAATTTTTGTGATTGTAATAAAATGAGTATAATTTTATTACAATCACAAAAATTATGTTCTTTTTGTTGCACTAACCCGTGCTGAGGACAATTTTAAAAACCTATTTAGAGGCTAAAAAGTCCACCCATGCCGGGACTTGAACCCGCTATGTCTGGCTAACCGTGCCAGGGTTCAAGTCCCGGAATGGGTGGAATTTTCCCCTAAATCGGTTTTTAAATTCACATAAATGTTAAATAGTGCGAGCGAGACGACATGCTCCACATAAGAACAGTCTGAAGCTCAAAGCATTGGCTTTGAAAAGAAGACTCGATTCCGTGCACAATCTTATCTCGCACGTCGCGTCGTTACGCCAAACAAAGCTCAATGTAAATTGGAACTTTGACAGTTCATAACAGTTCTGTTCCTTATTTTACAATGGCTTCTCGTTGAAATTTGTGCAAAGTGAGGTTTTCCATTTTCCTTTTTCCTGTCCTATAAGATGAAGTTAGCAAATACAGAAGACACTTCAGATTAATACTTTCTTTCCTTAATCTGTGGAAGACACCATCCTGATTAGATTTTTATGAAATTCAAGAGATTAAACACACCACTATACTAGTAAACGTACGCTACCAGGGGCCTGTTTCAAAACAACATTTTATTGTTCACTATGTCAATTCGATACACATTGCAAAGTCAATTTATCCACAGATTACCAAGAAGACTCTGCTACGCAATGTACATCGAATTATCACAATAAACCACGAATTGTAGTTTTACGAAACTCGGCCCAGTTCGAAAAGACAAAATCAAACAAAGAATCTTTGTTCTCCACCGTTCGACTCCAAATTGGTGTTTAATCTAGATGCTGTAAGATCTACTTTTGCGTAGCATTTATATGACGTAAAAATTCATGCAAGGTTCCTGAATACGGTTTTCACGAGGACACAATTTTAATGAGGAAATTGGAGTGTCTTTCATTTCGGATTAAGTGAGTGTTTTGTATTAAATTGAATACCTTTAGCACAATGCTTTGGCAAAAAACCTTGGAATGGGTGTTTTATTCGAGAGGTGTTTATTTCAAAGGGAAACCTTTTTAACCACCGACGTATTGAAACAAGAGAGGTAATGCGTTTGTCGCCTGAGGCCTCTCTTTGTATCTGTCTGTGTGTGCCTGTATGTGACGTCATAGCTTCCAAACGGATAGATCTAAATTACATTGACACCGTTTGGGGTCGAAACTATAGGCACTTGGGGCCCAGAGGCGCGCCTGCTGTTCAAAGACTTAGCGGCGCGCCTAATCGACGCATCGGGAGATAAGAGGGCTGGCGCGTACCTCGGCCAGAGGATAAGCCTGGCCGTCCAAAGAGGTAACGTCGCCAGCGTCCTGGGCTCATTACCGCGGGACAATGACCTGGGGCAGGTGTTTTATTTGTAAATATAGAATTTATGTTATTTGTATATTTTTATCATTTATATATTGCCTAGTTAAGTCCAGTTTCTTATATCAATTAGTTTTCTTTTTGTTATGTTATGAATAAAGACTTATCTCACCACTAATATTGACACCTAAAATGAAAATTCTAATTTTTGTGATGTTTGCAATGTCAGTAGTTTTGTTCAGTGCAGCCTGTCGCGCACCTCCCGGGCCTGCAACGTTGTCTCAGTGTAATTTCTGTGCTCGTTCATTTTCCTATCTTATTATGTCTACTTTTCAGCGTCCAAAAGATTCTTTCATATATCTCTACAGACTCAATCAGGCCTAGCTTACGTATAGGGCCGAAACCTTTAACCTCGTATAAAAAACAACGCACACGCGGGATCAATGGGAACTTAGCATCTGCAATGACGTATTTAAGACCTGCACAAAAATGCAGCTGGTTGGGAATCAATGCACACTGGAATAAGAATAAGAATAACTTTATTTTACAGCCACATACAAAAGTGTTCAAATAATCATAAAGTAAGAGTTTATGGACGGCTGACAAAGAGCTAAGTTAGTGAGTCTTCTGACTCCCAAGCTAGAAAAATCTGTATTATGGGAGCCAGTGATCCTCTGAACAGCAGTAGACGGCCTTTAAGCGCAATACATATGAACAATAAACTGCAGTGACATTATTTCTTAATGTTAAATAAAGGAAAAATACAGGAAAGAAATGGGTGTAGTGTGTTTATGTTTTAATTTATAAGTTGGGGAATGATGAATGTGTGTGTGTGTGTGTGTGTGTGTGTGTGTGTGTGTGTGTGTGTGTATGTGTGTGTGTGTGTGTGTGTGTGTATGTGTGTATGTGCGGGCGTGCGTGCGTGCGTGCGTGTGTTACTGTGTGAGTTTACCAGTGCAGCAGCATCTCTGTTTGGTCGTAATCCAGGTTTAGTTGCAACTCCTTTAACTTTTCTTTTAACTCAAACTTTGAAAGAGACTGAATTTTAGCAACATTTAACATGTCTATTTTGTATGGTTGGACTATATAATAAGAGGGCGGCAAATGTTTCTTCCGCCCCGGGCGGCTGACACCCACGCCACTGGTGTAATTATAATAACGTTTGGGTAGTGCGGTGATTATTAATCACCCAAAACGTAACAAATCACTGATTAAACTTCGTCATACTTTTTCTACACTCTGTATAACAATTTTACTCTACACTTAATCTGATTTACGTATGCATGTTACGTACAGCTAGTGTTGCGTTGATGGAGTTTCTTGGCATGACATATTCCTCGCTGGTTCATTAGACTTCATATCGCTCCGGAGAATATGAGTAAAGTCAAAACAGCTACCTACTTAAGATCTCTAAATGCTTCAGCAAGGTCGTTAAAAAAATAATTGGACAGGAAGGACTTTCGTCGCCATATAAGATAAGACAATTTTCGCGCTCCGCTCCAGAACCAAAATCGCTTCTGTAGGAGTTGTGACCGCAAAACTCAAGTGGAACTTTACTGGGCAGGCCACGTCAGTCGTATGGGTCCAGACAGATGAGCAAAAATTGCCACTGAATGGGTTCCACGCGACGGATATCGCAGACGTGTCGGCCAAGGCAGAGATGGCGCGACGATCTCTCGACCTTCTTGCCCGGATGGGAGACGACAGCTCAAGACAGAGAGGAGTGGAAGATCATGGTGGAGGCCTTTGCCCAGCAGTGGGACACAAATATGGCTAGCTAAAAAAAAATATGTTCGCGCGCGAATAATTTGCGCCATCTATCTATGACAACTAACAACAAAAATTGATCGAATGACATTCGAGAACAAAAAAATATATGTTACTCTCCGTTGACCTAGAACTATGAAATTTGGCAAGTAATATGCATTAGCAGAATGGCTAATAAAACTGGAGTATAAAACAACGTAATCACTATTGCAACACTTAATCTAAAACTAAATATGAATAATAAAGAAATAAATGAAAAGTTTAATCTACGGGTCTTAATCTAATCTAACTTAAATAGGAAATTAAATAGAAAAACAAACACGTCAACTTCAGCGTGAACACACACACACACATACACGCACATACGCATACACACACACACACACACACACACACACACACACACACACATAAATGTATCAATAAATGTATTGTAAAATCATTGTTTCTAAAACTTAATATGTGTAGTTGTGGAAGAGTGGGATCTCCTGGCACAGGTGTCATACACTTAAAAGGAGGTCTCAGCCTTGTAAAATATGTTTGTAAAAATTTTGTTTTAGAAATAAATACCTATTTTTCATTTTTTTAATAGTGTCTTAAACTACAAGTACAGGTAAAAGTCTGAAAACTGTACATTTGTAATTTGAATCATAAAAAAATTGTCTTTGAACAATTAAATTGAATAACCATTGTTACTTTGAAGGAGGACTGAGGAGGCTAAGCGTAGTTTAATTCGTAAAAACAAATCCTGATCTCTTTGTAAAGGTTTCCCAAATCCGCTTTGGACCAATTAGCTGTTTTTGTATGGCACCAAAAATTTACAATAAAATACCTAGTGAGATGAAAGAAATGAATTTATCGAAATTTAAAAGTAAACTAAGCCAATTTCTTATTGACAAATTTTATTATTATTTGGACGAACTTTCGAATGACACAAGACTATTTAAATTTAAAGACTATTTAATTTTGACGTTTCTTACATGAAATGACTGTATAATGACTAATGTACCTATTATATAATTGTGACATTTCTTTGTTTTGTATAATATTTTAATTCATGGAGCATGTGCATGCTTAAACATATATTATTTGGATAACTTCATTTGTTTTGGGTAGAACATACCGCTCTAAAATATCCATTAAGACCTTTATTGTAAACACACCTATGTTCACAAATAAATATATTTATTAATTGATTGATAGGTAACTCTTAACTTTTTCACTTAAATGAGTCAGTAGCAGCCTTCTAGGTAACATCATCAGCTGAGAAATTCAAGCTAAGGTAGGGTATCTCATTACAGACGCCATTCAATAAGCAGCATAATTATGTGCAGTGTTCGCTCCAAGCTTCGTTACAGAACTAATTTCACACCCTTGGAGACAATTGACGTCTTGGAGTATCGGTGATGTAATTTGTTGAGGCGTTCCTGACGGAAACGGTGTCAGATGTTAAATTGGAGGAAAAATGTGCTTTAACAGCGACAGCATGTGTTATGTAAGCAATTACTTGTAGTCATGAGTATTTTCAATAGTTTCACAAATAAAGACTTTCGCTTTGGTGACAAGCTCCCAAAAGCTTGTGTAAATATGGTGTCTTTTAAATCCATGAATGTTTGCACGTAGTTATGCTTTTAGTTTTTGTAACCGTTCTGATCCTATATATGTACTGCCACATTGCTAGCAAGTAGGCTTGGGCACTTGTAAGGTTTACCTACCCCCTCTTTGCTTTCTCTTGCTAGCTATGTGGGACAGTCCAGACGTACCCTGACCTTCCACTAATGTGCACATATGAGCACATTTCAGGAACTCCGTACAGGTTCAGAGACCTGCCGCTGCGTGTTTAAGAAGTTGGGCCTTGGGCTCTTCCCTTGGCTGAACACGGCCACCTCGTTGCGGTCCCTGGACTTCGCCTGGACGCAGCGCGAGTGATTGCGAGGGAAGTGGGGTATCGGAAATGGGGTTGTGAAACCCTACAGACTGGGCAGTAAACTAATCGACTCAGGCTTTTAGTGACCCACTCTTACATTGTAAATTTGTAAATATACTTGTAAATATTAATTTGCTCATATTTTATTTCTGCCCTAAGAAATAACGTGACGTACCTAGGTGCGTACGGAACTCGAACTTAGTCGATTTTTTGTCGTTTATGTTGTTTAGTTCGAGCTCTGTTCGCTTATGTGGTCACTTGTTTCTTCGACGTTATAGCGGCAACAGAAACACATCATCTGTGAAAATTTCAACTGTCTATTGTCACGGTTCATGAGATACAACCTGGTGACAGACGGACGGACGGACGGAGAGCGGAGTGTTAGTAATAGGGTCCCTTACCCTTTGGGCACGGAACCCTAAAAACCAGCGAATTTCATTGACCTGGATAGTTTTAGTATAATCTACAGTAGTTCAACCTGATTAGTGCTCAAATGTAAAGGATGATGTGCTGTACAGTCGGCAGCACATCATCCTTTACACGCGTGCGCTCTATTAACTAACTTTACGGGTGACTTTGCAACAAAAATGCAAAGGTTAACCAGCTGTTGACTGTACAGCGTGGTTTTTGGTTGCATTCGTATTGTTCGTGTTCGTTTGTACAGAGCCTAAGAAAGTAATACAAATACATAATAATATATTATGATGGTTTCACATCGTACAATAACCGTAACTACACAACATCTACCCCCGGTTTCTCGTACACTAACAGGCTGTTAATCTACTGTTAACAGCTGTCTGTGGTTTTTTTTGTATGCACTTTGGTCAATTGACAGCTGTTAAGAGTAGATTAACAGCGTGTTAGTGTACGAGAAACTGGGGACTAGTCTCATACATTTACTACGGCCTTGGTGGGCCGCTGTATAAAAAAAAATGTCATGCAGTCACCGTCGTCGTCCAGTGTGAAACCGTCAACATACGATCGATGTCACACATTATTTGAGAGCAATATGTTACAATTTAATGGCTCACGGTGTTATTTAGTTATACGTACATACATAAACTCACGCCTGTATCCCAGAAGGGTAGGCAGAGACCAGGGACTGCCACTTGCCACGAACCTGACAGATCACTTTCGCTTACTCAACATTCACTAGTAATATTAATGCACGCACGCCGGTTTCGGCTACTTTTTATCTTGCCCTTTGCTAATACATCCCCTATTTGGTCGAAGTATGTCCGCAAGAAGTATTTATAATAACATATTATTCTTATAAAAGATTCCTCAGAGGCAGTTTAAATAATCTGTAATTTTCTCTTTACCATAGACTATTTAAACTGCCGCTGAGCAGTGTTATAAAATATTCACAGTATTTGGAATATTTTTTCTCTTAGCCCTCTCCTTTGTTTTAATCGTGTACATACATAAATATTCTCTTCCATTCTAAAAAAAGAAACCTTTTTGAAGCTGTGGTTGTCTCTGTTAATGGAATTGGACCACAAGTAAGGGGTTCTATTCCCGGTTAAGATAGCCTACACGGCAATGAGACCCATAAAAGCTAACAATGTTCTCTAGCAGCCATCAAACCGAGCTTGCTATTCTTTTCACGACCAAATTAACTGTTTAATCGAAATGCAAATTGCTTAACACGATCGTTTATTGTAGCTCTGGAGCAGGGTTTCTTAACGTTTTTCAAGCGCGGACGCCTGAGAGTTTTCACTGTGATCACCTGATGGTTCTATTAAAGTACAACTTTTGAGTAATTTTTAATTTCTTAGCTAAATTTTGAGAGGGCTTTCTGACTATGATTTAGATCACGATGGCACTAGTTTGAAAAAAATATATAAGTCATACTTTTTGTACGAAAACTCACTTCACTAAATCATTAACAAATCATATGAACACACGTAGTAATATAAAAAAATATCCATATTTTATGGTTCGAACGTCTAATGGTTGAAATTTGCCGTGTCGTATTTGGAACCACGAACTAACGGAACGAAATTAAACAAAATTCAGATCAGGATAAGGCGACAAGCACAGTTATTATCAAATAAAAAATTGATATTCATCCAGAGTTACCTCTAAAATAAGCAATTTCGAAAACTCGTCAATTAAATAATGTCATTTACAACAACTTTCGTACTACTGCAACATTAATTCATTGGCGAATTACTTATTTTAAAGTTAATTCTCCATAAATTTCTAACCTTTATTTCACAATCTCGCCACGAAATATTGTGCTTGTTGCCTTATCCTAATCTGAAGTTTTTTTTATTCAATTCGGTGAGCTGAATTCTATCTATCTAGCTAAAACACGTTTACATCTCGTTTATGTTTTACGAATTTTGAACATCCTTTGAATAGTTTTCGCAATAATTAGAGGTAAGCGCGGTGATAGCCTAGTAAGTAGAACATTGGACTCGGAAGCGAGAGAGCCAGGTTCGATTCCCAGTACGGGCATGTACCTATGATTTTGTTTTCTAAGTTATGCACATTTGTGAAGTTATGGTTGCAATACCACTCACTAACTGTGAAGGAAAACATCGTGAAGAAACCTGAGTGTCTGAGCTATTCACATACCTCAGTGCTTGAAATCGCCAATCCGCAGTGGGCACGCATGGTGATTAAGCTCATAACCTCTCTCTGAGAGAAAGCTTGTTTCCTACAGTGGGACGTATATAGGCTGCTTATAATAATAACTACAGTAAATGCTTCTCGCGCTATATTTAGTCCGCGGGCCTGCGAACCCCAGGTTGGGAAGCCCTGCTCTAGAAGTGTTAACGACTTTAGTTTGGAGTAGAGCGTTGCCTGGCGATAACTAGGCCTCTTTAAATGCCTAATAGCTGCTAGTAAGACCATGTTAGTTCTTTGAAAGTTACCCTTTAGTTGAATGTTTTGTATGACTAAACGAATTGACCAGGATCATATATACTTTTTTTATTTATTCAAAATAAAAAACAGTACACAAATTCACCAAACTGAAAAACAATTTGTTGGCGGAACGCTCTATATTCTTTTTGTTGCACTGACCCGTACTAAGGACAACTTTTGAAACCTATTTAGATGCTAAAAATTCCTGTACGTAAATTTCACCGATGCCTGCACTTGCCTATTAGCTGGAAGAGCGCTGGCACGGTTAGCCAGAGGTCGCGGGTTCAAATCTCGGTATGGGTGGAGTTTTTAACCTCTAAATAGGTTTTTAGACATGATCAGGTTTGCCACTTGCCATAATCCTGACAAACCTCTTTCGCTTCATCATCATTCCCCAGCGCTTGAAACTGCCAATACGCGGTGGGCACGCGTGGTAATTACACCCATACTAGCTCTCTGAGAGAAGGCTTGTGCCCTGCAATTGGTCGTATATAGGCTAAATGAAGTTATTAAATTTATTTAAAATATATATGTAGGTACTATCACAGGGAATCCTAGTTTGGGAACAGCACAAGTGTTGTTTCAAAATATACTTTTTTTTTTGTAGCTGACCCGGCAAACGTTCTTTTATCATATTAATTAGCCTACAACCTATTCTCGGACCAACCAAATATTGCGCTTGCCAAAAAGTATGCAACCTCCTTACTACTTCAAACTCATTCTTTTTATATAGGTAGATCGTCTTTTGTTTTGTCTTCTTGTGAAAATATTTGCGCCAAATGGACGGTCAACACGTCCTTAAATGTACGGTAGCCAAAGAGAATATAACCAACGGTAGCCAAATGCATGGTCGCCAGCTACATGAAGAGATTTCATAAAATCAGTGAAGCCATTTCGGAGGAGGTCGATAACAATCACTATGACATGAGATTTTTATATGTCAGATTTATCGAGTCTTGATGATTCGTTGGTGAAGCAAACTAAGTTCGTCAAGTCAAAGTGAAAAGTCAAAAAATTTTTATTCACAGTAACACAGAAACTGTGACTTATTGAACGTTACGTTAAGTTTGTCAAGATCGTGGCAAGTGGCAAAACCTGGTCTCTGTTTACCCCTCCGGGATACAGGCGCGAGTTTATGCAATGTATAATCTACTATCGATTCAATCAACGGTTAATCGAAAACGTATCCGTGTTATAATCGAATCAGCCGATAAATTTTATTCGAAATATTGGCCATCGCTAATTTATGCGTTTTTTATGGAACTTAGCATATTTTCTATTGCTGACATCTCGGAACACACTACTTTGTTTGTGACACTATGCTAACGGGTTAGTAAAGGAAATTATCGGTAATGTTCGCGGGAGGAAAGTTGCAGTTTGCTTAGTGTTGTGTATCTACCGTCATTAAGTTTGTTAATGGTTTTTTGTATCATACCCTCTTTGCAGTAATAAAAGCCAGTCTCGAATCGAATGTCTTTTAATGAGTTTACGTTAAAACATTGACGACGATTTAGTAAACCTAGGCGCATGTAAAACGTGGAAGGATGCTGAAACAAGTGTTACATCGGGAAAAAATACGCCGAACATTGTGGGCGTACAAGAATTCCGGCTAAACGTGGATCGATGGACAACTTATGTAAGCCGTTTATATTATTTTTGTTGCACTAACCCGTGCTGAGGACAATTTTAAAAACCTATTCAGAGGCTAAACATTCCACCCATGCCGGGACTTGAACCCGCGACCTCTGGCTCACCGTGCCAGTGCTCTCCCAACTGAGATAATGGGCAAGTGCAAGCATCACTTCGAAATTTCATCGATGCTTGCACTTGCCCATTAGCTCAGATTGGAGAGCGCTGGCACGGTGAGCCAGAGGTCGCGGGTTCAAGTCCCAGCATGGGTGGAATTTTTAGCCTCTAAGACCGAATTTTTCAATAGTCAGAAATAACCTTACTGGAGAAGAAAACTGACGTTGTCACTGTCTTGTCGTATGATTTAGACAGTGATAGAATGCCATTTATTCTCCAGTTAAATTTTATCTGACCATTGAAAAATTGGCCCTAAATAGGTTTTTATGTAAGCCGTCTCAAGGCATGTTGCGAATTACAAAACGTGGCGCCGGGTCAGTACGCAAAGTACTTGGTAGCTGTCGTAGGTACGGAGACACTGGATTTAATCATCGATTTGTGCTACCCAGATGCACCAGAGACAGTGCCTTTCGACACTATTGTGCAGTTGTCGAACAACCACTTATCGCCAAAACGGTCTGTCATCGCGGAAAGAATGATTATTAGATCTAACCGCCAAGGTGAAATGCAATCAATCAATTTCTGATTATTTGGTCGTCCTGAAGAAATTGAGTAAGGCGTGTGCATTTGATGCAATGAACCTAAAATAAAATCTCCGCGATCAATTTGTTTTCGGCTTGCATAGTGACCGTATACGACAGAGGTTACTGACGGAGAACAACTTGACGTTCGATAAGGCCATAGAACTGGCCCTGTCGCTGGAGGCGGCAGTAGGAGACTCAGAAGCGGGCGCAGGGGAGCGCCGGCAGGCGACCGATACCGTGCACGCCGTGGGCGCAGCGGCGGCGACAGGGCGGGCGGCGGCAGCGGCGAGGCCGGCCGGGGCGGGCGGTGCGCGCGCTCACCGCGGCATGTTTACCTACAATAGATTACCGTTCGGTATTAAATGTGCGCCGTCGAAATTTCAACGGATTATGGAAAAACTGTTTCGTATTCTATTTGTGGCCGTGTATCTGGATGACGTGGTCATCACTGGTAAAGATGATCAGGATCATTTGCAAAGATTTTATGAGGTGTTTAAATTTTTTAATAGTTGTGGGCTTATAGTCGAATCAAAGAAATGTTCTTTTTTCGTATAGAAAAATCGATTTCCTATCTGGGATATGTTATAGATGAAAACGGAGTTAGAAAAGGTTGACGCTATCAACATCACACCGGCACCTAGTAGTGTCATGGAGTTGAAAGCATTCTTGGGACTCGTGAACTATTACGTGAAATATTACATTGTAGTTATTTGGTACTGTTTAAACAGTGTACTTACTATGTATAAAAGAAATGTACCATCATTTAGGAGGGAAGAATGTTGTGTATCTACCGTCATTAAGTTTGTTAATTGGTTTTTTGTATCATACCCTCTTTGCAGTAATAAAAGCCAGTCTCGCATCGAATGTCCTTCATTTGAGTTTACGTTACGACACTTAGCACTCTGGTTTCATTGGTGTTCTTGGAAGACACTATTTTTGGGCAAAAGTTTTCACAAATGAGAGTCTAATTTGTGTAAATGTCACACACAAAAAGCGCCTGGCAGTCTCAGGGCCGGTTTCTGAATTGAGAAATTTACTAAGTAAATACTTAAGTAACGTTCTGTCATGCTCTTTTGTCTCTCTGAGAAATTCGAAGAGACAGCACTCCAGTTAACTTTTTACTTAGCGAAATTCTCAATTCGGAAACTGGCCGTCATTGTTTTCCTGTAATAATTTTCATAACTTTATAGTTAATAACTGTATAACTGTTAGTTATATAACCCTTATGTATAATATACATAAGGGTTATACATAAGGAGAATAAAAATATAAAACAATTTTAGGACAAAAACTATAATATAGTTAATATAGTATAATATAAGAAATATTTTTTGAAACCCTTATAATAAATTCCTATAATAAATACCTTCTGTATTATGCACTACGTACTACAGGGTGGATTCGAATTCGTAATCAAAATTTTATTGGGACAATCTGATCATTACGCGCGTACAATCTGATCATTTCGCGAATCTATTACGCGCACCAGAGCCTGAACGGTTACAATAATTTAACTGAGAAATTCCATACAAATTGACATCGCCAACGTCAGGATTCCGACAGGACTTGGCGCGCATAATATAGGCTTTAGTACCTCGCCAAAGGGCGTATGAATTTGCGCGAGATGATTTGCGGCGCACTCGTCGTAAAAACTAAAACCTAAGAAGTATTGCCGGTGTACTACACGATATGAGTAGTATCTGAGTAGTAATTTTGGCTCTCTTGGCTCGAGCCGAAAGTAGTGGACAGGCCATAAAGAACCAGCGTACTATAAAATGCATAGGGATCCTATAAAATTACTAATCATATACCCCCATTCTGGGGATCGAATCACTGTCGATAGTATTAAGTATACCTATTGTATACCTATTTATTTTTCCGCTGCATCGACGTACAGAGTACATCCACTGTACCCTTAGCCTTTGTTTTTTCTCACTATCAGCTTCACATTTCTTCTGCTTTTGTCCTATATCTGCATTATTTTCTGTATTTACTTTTCCTGCATAATTATGTGTGTCTATGTGGCGTTAAATAAATGTTTTTCTTCTTCTTCTTCTTCCTCTTCATTATGTATTTTCTGTCCGAGGTAAATTTAATTTTGGTTACAAAATATTCATTTTCATTTATTTTCATTCTTCTCCGTAAGATCGCCGGTGTACACGATACGAGAAGTTTCTTAGCTCTCTTGGTCTAAGCTCAAAGTACTTACCACTTAATTGAGCTTGAGGCCGTAAAAAGCATACTAGCATACGAAGGCACCCCATAAAATTACTGATCATATATCTCTGTTCTCTTGCGCCGATGCCTAAGACAAACTTCTACGCGTCCATCAGACAAAGGCCTGTCAAAAACAATACATCACCCAATAAACGCTAGACTATTGAGATAATCGCCTCCAATGGAATGTTATTCAGCGCGGAGATTTATGACAGGACCGTCCCTAAAATTGGACCCGACTGAATTAATTTTATGAGGCGAAAGTCTAGGGCTTAGTGGCAAACGAGTCATTGCTGTATCGTGGCGAGATTCCGCTGAAGATTGCGGTTTTATTGTTTCGAATTTATGGGATTTATTTCATTGCATACGTTTGACGATACGCTCTAGAATTACAGTCATCGTAAAGATCGAGAGCTAAAATACTAGAGCATCACGTCTTACGTACCCAACTGCCTACCGTGGATTGGCAATTTCCAGCGAGTGTCCACCGTTTCGTCACTACGCTTTCCTTCACCGTCAGCGAGTGGTAATGCTACTACAAATTCATACGTAACTTAGAAAACGAAGTCATTTCTACACTCTAGGAGTCGAACCCTACCTCTCTGATGTGACACAACTATACAACCGTTCAACCGAAGCCTTATCACTGCTTGTTTATGCGGACATCAGGCCAAACGGCAAAGGCAAAAAAAATTGTGGATGGACGAAGTAAAGAAAGATCTCACACAATGCGGAGCCATGACAAACAAGGCCATGAATAAGGCGAAATGGAGAGAGAAAATAAGAAAAACCGGTCAAGTGCAAGTCGGACTCGCGCACGAAGGGTGCCGTACCATTATTTATATAACATTAGACACAAAGATCGATAAAAAATGGCAAAAATCACGTTTGTTGTATGGAAGCCGCCCTTAAATGTTTATTTTATTTTAATTTAATTTTTTTTTTTTATTTTTTTTTTTTTCGTCAATGACGGACAATGACGTCAATAATAGAGTCCCGTTTGGCACCCTTCGGGTACGGATCCCTAAAAACTGACCCCACCACCGTGTGGGGCTGAATCTGGGAAGAGAGGGAGACCAAAGGGCAAATGATCCAGTCCAAAGGCAGAATTGCCGAACGAATATCTTAATTTCGGCGCCAAGGCAGGTGCCTACAAAGGAGGGGAGCGAACAAAAGGTCGGACATCGGCGTGAAATATTAACTGCTACCCTATTGTCCGAGTATCGTTTGATATATCGACTCTGGCTAGGAGCCTCGAGGTGGCGGGACTGGTAAACTACGATGTGACTATGTGCGTTACTTACATACAACAACTCACGTCTGTATCCAGATTGAAAGACTTGCCAGGCTTGCCACCATCCTGACAGATCTCTTTCACTTCATCAACATGAATTAGTCGTTACATGCACACGCTCACACATAATTATAGATTTGACGGTTTGCCTAAAATAAATGCAGATCAGAGAGACAGTATAGATGAAACCTAAAATACAGATCACTGATCTAGTTAAGGCTGTTCTTACGTGGAGCATGCTGTCTCGCTTGCAGAATTGAATAATTTTAGTGATTGTAATCAAATGTATAAAAAAACTTTTGATAAGTGTGATCATATTGTGGTGGCCAATTTTAGGGTTTGAAGCGTAATTAAATTACGGACATTTTAATTGCATTTTTAACGTAGTGTTTAACAAAGGAAAGTTGTTCCCAAAATTATTAATTTTGGTACCAAATTATCTGAACAAAAACTTAGTAAAGTATGAGAAAAATATGCCTCACATATTCGCAATTCAATTCAAATTCCAACAAACCCTCAGACCACATTTAAGAAAAGTTTTATTGCAATCACAAAAAGATAGAGGAAAGCACGGGACAGCATGCCCCACGTAAGAACAGTCTTAAGGCTCTATTCTTTCTAAAACATCTACTATACGCATCCATATGTACCTATATAAACTGCACTTGATTTATCTATTGAGAATTTAAAAACATTTGTATTTGTATTTTGTATAGTTTCTTTACTTCCGCGTCTAAACGCGCGTATAAACCAACTCTTTACGTAGATGCAAAGGCCAAAGCTAAGAAGTGTTAACATATAAATCATTACAATATATCATTGCCGATCCGCGTTGGGCAGGCGTGATAATTAAACCCATACTCACTCTCTGAAAGAAGGCCTGTGCCCTGCAGTTGGACGTATATAAACTACATAAAAAAGAGCTTGACCCTACTAGCTTGATGCTCACACGACGAGGGGATACTACGAGTATTTAGGAAATCGCCAGACTGTGTGGTATGTGGAAGTTTTATCGTCAGCGTTTTTATAGATGGAAGGAAATGCCGGTTGCAATTTTTCGGTTGAATAAGGATACTGAATGGGCAGCAGATATAGAAACAATATTTATTTTGCAAAAAAGAGCAGTAAGAGCAATTTAAAACTTAAGCAGTAGGGAATCGCTAAGGGAGCGTTTCAAAGAAATAGGAATTCTTACACTGGCTTGCCAATATATATTCGATAATATAATGTATGTTCGTAAAAATATAACCATGTTCAAATTAAATAGGGACGTCCATAACGTAAACACTAGAAATAGAAATAAGCTTGCTTATTCTAAATTTCGTTTAGCCAAGGTAAATACATCGTTCGTAGGCTATTGCGTTCGTTTTTACAACAGAATTCCAGAACATGTTCTATCCTTGTCTGAAAATAAATTTAAAACATTCATTAAAAAATCGCTATGTAAAAAAGCCTATTATAGAATAGACGAGTAGATGAACGATATAAGCCCTTGATAGTAAGCCAATTCCACTGCGATTTCATTGTTATTTAATTATTAATATTATAATTTATTAAATTTTAAAAACGTGTACTGACGACGTGATTGCACATTAATAACTATAGCATACGTTTTATAGCTGACAAGAACTCAATCTGCAGGTTTGCTAAAGGTCATTTGAATGGTGGCGTGGTGGCCGGGTCACCTATCTCCCTCTAAAATGGTTGAGACTGGTGATGGCTGACCCCTGCGTTATGCTCGTGAACGGGTGCTGTTCGTGTGTCTGGCCGCAGCATTACTGTTTTTCCTACTTTTGTAAGAAGTGTTATTTTGGCTTTTAAAGTTATTAGTGGCTATCACGGAATCATATCATATAGGCTTTGATGTATGAGTTTAAGATGATTTGAGAAAAGATGGTCAGAGTGGAGTTTTTTTTCCCGCTGCCTTTTTCTCCACTACAAATACGGCCCGAAGGCAGCGGCTAACATAGTAACATAGTACATTGACATTCAGCAAACAGAATGTAAATTCTTTACGTTGAAATAAATTATTGATTTCTGATTTCTGATTTCGTATTCGATTGTGAGTAATTTTTTCTACTAGGTATAATCATGTACAAGAAAGTTTATTTTGTCTCTTTTACTCTCTTTTTTTAGAGCAAAAGAGACATTTGTTTTCTTCTCTTAATTTGTCTCTCTTATTACTCGTCCGCTATTGTTACGTCAGGCATGCTGTCTCGCTCGCACAGTCTAACATTTTTTGTGGTTGTATTAAAAAATTGTGGTGGACACAATTTTCGGGCGTGGACGTAGAGTTGCAGAATGAAAAAACTTGCATAGCATTTGACGGCTCTTCTTCATTACTTGATTGGAAATCACTAGCTGAACTACCTGACGATTGCATTTGGTCTGGCACAAAATCATCCTTTGAATTACCCGAGGAAAAGTCGCCGCCCGAATTTGACTCCAATTCAAAAATCACATCAATGTCTCGCAAAAATTTACGCAGTTGTTGTAAACGACTCCTGGCCACTTGCCACGATCCTGACAGATCACTTTCGCTTCCTCAACATTCATTAGACGTTGCATGCACGCACGCCGGTTTTGGGTACTTTTTATCTTGCGTTTTGCTAATACATCCCCTATTTGGTCGAATTATGTCTGCCTGGGACGCCCCTTACCGGCCCTTCCGCCCACTTTCGCTCGACATATTTGTGTGCCTGCGTAACTTTATACTGTACTGCACACATATAAGACGTACATAAAACGCAACATTTACATTTAAATTATTACTTTACACTCAGAGCAAGCAATAAGTGATCGAAGCTATCTGTATCATTTCAATCTCTGTAATAGAAATTTCATTATGTCTTGCCAATCCGCGGTGGGCACGCATGGGGATTAAGCCCATACTCTCTCTCTGAGAGAAGGCCTGTGCCATACAGTGGGACGTTTAAAGGCTGAATACATTACAATGTCTACAGGGTGACTTTGAATTCGTTCACCTTCTTTTAAGGGGATATTCTGACCATGATTAAGAAACATATGGTGCTATTTATAAAATAAAATAGTTACGCGTAAAAAAAAATTCTTGCTCAAATTAATATTTTGAGCGTCTTATGGTCGGCGCAAGTCAGCTCAATTGTTTTTTTTTCTTGTTTAGGTATTTAGGACAAGCTCTTAAGCATTCAACATATTAGAAAACATTTTTCAAAGTTACGGTAATACCTACTACTTCGAACTTGGATACACAGAGTCAAAAGTCGGAAATCACGAATATTTACAAATTATGTTACTGATAATTTGTAAATTATACTGTTTTTCACAATAAAAAGTACATTCCCTTAAAATACAATTCAATTCAATTCAAATATTTTTATTCATTGTAAAAACAGAATGTTTACTTAATGAACGTCAAAGTTGTTAGTTTCACAATTAATGGATTATGTGAAGAAGAAGCTAACAAAGAAACTCCACATTTATTCTTTTCAAAACACGTTTTAACTTAATTAACAGAGTTTTCAACTTAAATACGGTGAACGAATCCAAAGTCACCCTGTAGCGTAAGCCGGTTCGACATAACTTTGATGAAAATATTATGTTTCAAAGTATCAAAAAGCTTTACTCTAAGGAAATTAAGTTTGCGTTTCATGTCATATTCATGTGGGTGCGAGTAATGGGGAACTTGCGTCAAACTGAGATTGGAGTAAGTATTCATTTATTTTTTTATACCGTACAAAATGTACAAAATAACTTTTGTCGTGCTTTTTACGGGTCTCATAAATGCGAGAGAAGGGCGTCGTCACATAAAAACATTATTTTACGAGAAAACTCAAATATTGATAAACAAGTTGTGACGTCATAGTTAGAGCCCGAACACTGTATGCGGTTTTTGTACCACGTGACTATATTACTATTATTAATACGTTTATTGTACATGAGTAAAAAATACAATGGCAAATACATAGCTTAATGCTATAAACATTTTCTACCATTCAACCACAGGTGGTGTGAGAAATTATTATTTTTATTATTTATTCAAGGATAAAAAACGGAATTGACAAACTCATAAGATAAAAAATATAAGAGTCAATTTAGTAAATTTATATTAACTGTTACAAGAAATTTAATTAAGTATAATGTCTTATCGATAGGTTGTATCATGAAAAGTATAAGCCGCAGAGCACGGTGAGCACGGTTATTTATCTCTTGTGCAAGTTCTCTAAGTGTGGTTTCCACAGCTACTTTGTCTCAAGCTATATTCACATCACTTTCGCTCATAGACAACGCTAAGTATGACAGAAACAAAACGTTTAAGGTTTTTATAGCACGATGCCAACTATTGCGAATCAACTATAAGCATGAAGGATTTGTTTAGTCGCACAATGCTCACTTAATATCTACAATACTTTGAATGCGTTCAATGCGTTGGGTAAGGTTCTAATATGAAAATTCGCAAAAGTTTTTATTATGCTATCGACTGTATTGAAATGAAATAAATAAAAAAAATCGTTTAAGTACCAGCTTCGTTCATTCAAGTCGTACAAAACTACGCCTCGACTTGTATTTACTGAAATTTTTCCCATTTCAACTTGTTTTTAAGTCGCACACCTTGGTTTTAAGGGTCCAATTCTGGACCAATAGATATTGCACAGGTTTGAGTCTGCTCGGGAACACAAACTTTAAAAAAATACTAAATCGCTTTCGATACGAAATCTGCACATTTTTACTAGTGCAAGAGTATAGATGTATTAGTACTTTTTAAAAAATTAATTTATACAAGAAGTTCATAGAGAAAATTATTTGGTAAAAGTCATAGGTCACCAGTGTCAAAAATATTACTTCCTGTAAAGAATGCAGATATTCTGGAGTATTTAGGCGACGTTTTTGAGACTTGGGCTATTCCCAAAGTTACAAAAAATATTTGTACCGTACTGAACTATATTTAATTATATTCCACTGTTAGAGCCTCGTTTATGTCCTATATAAGGTCTGAAATTCACTAGCGATTACTAAGCATACAGTCAAACGCCCGCATTTGTAAAATGTATAAAAATGCTGGCTGACTCGGTAAACGTTGTTTTGCCATATTAGTTAGCCTTCAACTTATTCTCAGGCCAACCAAATATGTATACACAAAACATTTCATAAAAATCGGTGAAGCCGTTTCGGATGAGTTCAATAACAAAAAATGTGACACGCGATTTTTATATATTAGAATTAGATATTGAAGTTCGTGAATCATCTGCACTGGCCGAAGATGCGGGTAAAAATGACTGTGAGTTGGAATACTTATTGGAACATTGTCCAAAATAGCCAGCTAGATAATAATGTCGAGCGTCTATGAATAGGGTGCCTTGGACAAATATTTTAGTTGTATCTTCAGCGAGCAAACATTTTCAGTTCACTTGACTCCGACTAGACAATCTTGTGCGCAAACAGTGAATGGGGACGACGTTTCGCACTCTTTTTCACGCGCAGCAAAATGCTTCATCTAAGAGAGACCAAAGATTTTTAAGAGCTACACACTTCAGCTGACACTCTAAACTAACAGCTTGTTAGCAGAAAGCGAACTTGCACTCATATTCGTTTATATAAAAAAATATAATATCTAAAAGAATATCTTTTTTATTTGAGGCGGTCGGAAACAGTAGAAACATTTGACAAGAAACATAAGGATAACAGAAGACTAACAGAAATATTATTCATTATTCATTATCATCATCATTATCTTATCATCATCAGCCCACCTCTGCCCACTGCTGGGTATAGGCCTATTCCCTATCACGCCATCTTTCACGGTCTCGTTGTTATAATATTGATCCGTGTGGTGCCGGATTAAGAATAGCGTCACTCAATTTCATTCCGTGGATGTCGTAGAAGGCGACTAAGGAAATCAATTACCAGGAGACGGGCAGGTTAGTTTCATGGTTAAGAAAAACCATGAGGGAGGCATATGTCCTACAATAGGCGTAAAATGGCTGATGATGATGATGATTATGTTGCACTTATAAAGAAGATATAAATACGAGAAAGTAAAAATATTTCAATACATGTTGTATAAATATGTATACTAAACTCCGAGCTTTGTAATGTAGAGGTAACTTTTGAATAGTACAAAGATATACATATACGTTCCGTTACAGAATGGAGTAATTCAAAATGTTCATGAAATTTACAAAAAATGTTGCCAATAAACAAAGTCCGTAAAAATTACTACGTGTTTTCCTCAAAAACCTTCATTCCATTGGAAGAACAATCGTATTATTAAGGGCGAAAAGCTTTTCAGCGATCGTCCGCGTCCATATTGTGTCTACAAAAGTTAAGGCGATGACAGTTTCCAATTGTACGTTACAGTTATAGTGAAGTTTTGAAGTCGACAAATGAGGGGTCAATAAATTGGTACTTTTATTAGCACTGTGATACTGTTCTTGCTAGAAAAAATTTTACTGGGTAATAGATTAAACCATAGAACTGACTGAGTTTCATGCATGTTTGAAAACTTAACGTCGTCGTGGTCAGAATATCTATGTCACTAGGTCTTAGAGGCGATTTCATTATAACATAGGAGATGAGACAAAAGAAACACTCACTGTTCACCTTAATGTGTCAAACTTTAAATAAAAAAAATAAGTTTCGTCATCAAAAAGTCATAAGTACATTTTTTTCCATTTTTAATCTTTTATTATTTGAATCCACGCGTCATAACTTTGATGTCACAACTTATCTTAATAATGAGGTAATTTTAGGCTTATTACACAATCTACTGCAAGTTGGCAAAAGTGCATAAAAAAATTAAGAATCTAATTTAGAAACTGATAAAGTTTTTTGAATCGTTACGCGAACCTTAAAGCTAATCTCGTCTCAACGAATGTGCTCTAACGTCTCAAAACAAAGATACTTCCCCTTAACACGAGGCACACTAAATATTCCACTCGCATACCTCTTAAACCGGAGGGTGCCAAACAAGCCTTCCATAGCACGACCGATAGACAACAATAGGTGGTTAAGTTCAAACACAGACGATTACTCGACACGTCGCGTTGATGTACCGTGCCCGGCAATACTGCCTATTTGTGCCCGGCACAAAAGTCATAACAGAAATAACAAAAAAAAAACGGCTACTGAGCGTTAACACACACACATACAGAGATAAGCTCGCCTGTGAACGTGTATTTTCCTTTATTACCTTTCCTGTATCGTGTTTTCGTGTGCAATAAAGCAATATTAATTACTACCAAGCAGGTGGGAATAACCTAAGAACAGTTGACAGCAGCTCGACCTTTACAATACTGTTGCAAAGTCGTCCGTAACATAACTGATTAAAGTACACGTAATTAACCTTTTAGACCCTGAAAAGAACAATTAAAAACCACTGCTATCCCGATCGGGTCCTTTAGAATTCTACAGATCAAAGGTTTATGTGATGTGCCACCGAATGTACAATGAGTCACAATGTTGAATTAGCATCTAGCGGTCTTATTTATAAGATCACTATTCCTTAAAACACTCCTCAGAGGCAGTCTGAATAGTCTTTCGTACAGGGAAAGACGTAATGGCAGATTATTTAAACTGCCTCTGAGGAGTGTTTAAGAAGAATCTCGGTTTTATAAATAACACCGTTATTTATCGTTATTTTTAATTTTAGTTTTTTAGGTTAGATATAGCAGCTGCGCCATCTAGTGATGAGAATGAAATTTGAACCGTAGCCATATTCAAATAGCGCGATCTGGTGACTAAGTCGGGAACTTCTATTTGTTTTATTTAATTTTGTTTATTAACAAAATCTACAGCACAAATTTAATAATATAAATGTGAAACGCATGCACGTAAATGTTTTTAAAAAACGCGAGAGTAACTTTTAGGAATCTTTTTTAACCGTCTTTGTCCTTGACATAGTCCTTTTTAAATTTTTAAAATATTATACATAATAATATAGAAAAAGTATAAAAGAAGTAAAAACATAATCAAGGGTTGGTTGGTCTAAAAACACGCAAAATTGATCAGGAGTTTTACGAAAAAAGTCCTATATATATAGTAACTAGCTGTATCGGCAAACTTCGTATCGCCACAGAATCCGTTTATACGATTCTTGCACAACGCCATCTATTTTAAACTTAAAATAAATATTATCATACGGCAACACATTACCGAGATATCAAGTAATAATATGCTTTGTCTCAATTCAGGTCTTTGTCTATATGTACGCCAAGTTTCATGTCAATCGGTTCAGCCATTATTGCGTAATTGAGTAAGAAACATCCAAAGATCTTCACAAACTGTCACATTTTATAATATTAGTAGGATAAGATGAACAGTGGAGCAGACCTACACGTCTGTGTCTGAACTTACATTATAATACTGACTCGTAATAGGCAATAAGTATGTACAATGGTTTTCTTTACTCTTCTATTTGCAGTTGACAATAATGATATTATTTTTCCCAGCTTAATATTGGGTTTAATTTAATTTAAGAGCTAACTAAAATATATTTTTTTATTAGTACTCAGTACTAAGAGCTAAATTAAATAAACTCAAATTGTTCACACCTTATCCGCTTTGGCACAAAGATATTTAAACTTTTTTTGTTAGCACAATTTGGTTAAGTTAACTTTATTTAATTTCTTATTCATCATCATCATCATCATGAGTCATTGACGTCAACTGCAGGACACAGGCCTGCTTCGTGGTTTTCATAACCTATAATCTTACTTATTCAATTTGTTGCGGATTCAGATTTTTTTGATGAGCGCATTTCGTGAATTTACTTAGTTAAACCGCGGCGTGCGTACATGCAGCGGCTAATGAAGCTCTGACGAATGTGAACACCTCAGGTTTCCGCATGACGTTTTCCTTCACCGTTAGCGAGTGGTATTGCTACTACAACTTCACATTGTACGCAAGTTAGAAAACAAAATCATTCGTATTGTATGCGGTATTTGAACCCCTAGTAGAGAAGGGATGGTTAAAAACTAGAGTACGTATGTAAACTAGAGTAGAGTAAAACTATTGAAACAAAAAGTTTAAATGATTATTTTGTCACCCCTATAGTTGTAAGTTGTAAGGTCTCAAGAGAAAAACCTTCTACCATTTTTAGAGTTCCGTAGCCGAAGGGTGCCGAACGGGACCGTATTGCTAAGAATTCACTGTCGGTCTGTCTGTCTTTCTGTCCGTCGGTCTGTCTGTCTGTCACCATGCATCTCATGAACCGTGGTAGTTAGTTAGTTGAAATTTTCACTAATGATGTATTTCTGCTGCTGCTATGACAAACAGTACTAAAACAGAATAAAATAAGTATTTAAAGGGCTCCCATACAAAAAACGTGATTTTTTGCTGTTTTTTTTTCGATTTTTGTGCCTAATGTTGTATAGATAATGGTACGAAACCCTTCGTGCGCGAGTCCGACTTGCACTTGGCCGTTTTTTTTTTTGTTTCTATTCATACTCCCCGTAACAGAACAGCGAGCATTCGCCGTTTCTAAATTTGTCGAACTGAACAACGAACAGAGCATAGTGTTCACGAGAAATCTAACGAACGCTGTAGTAAATGCTCGTCATAATCTTATGATTAACTTTTTAATTATTAATACTTTATAGTATTGAGTTGTGTGAAAAAAAAAATTAAGTTTTAGGAAGGTTTTATATGATGGAACAATGACAAAATTGCTCGGCTCGGCAGAAAGCTCGAAGCAGAATTACTGTCGTTTCGCCAGAATGCTCACTAGAACGTTCGTCAAAATGCTCGCTGAAGCACTGCCGTTTATTTTGTAAGTTTTTTCAAGCATTACAGGTGAATGTTCAAGTCGATGAGCAGCTTTACGCTGTCTTTTTTTCTTTTACCTACTCAACAACGAATGTTTAAACTTCAACCTCACGCCAGATGCAATAAGAAACCTTTCTCGCCCCTCGTAAATAACCATACCATTTCATTAGCGAATTGAATCCCCGACCTCTCTGAGTTTTTCCTCTGCAGGGATGCAGAAGAAAAAAACTCATTGAAAAACTAATTAGAATGACTAATTAATTAACATTTCTAGTAGGCCCTATTGAACCGGTATGAAAAGACGTCGTAACTTCCGAGCTACACACTATCCATAATAGATTTCGAAACGCGAGCGACCCCTTCGGTCTCTCGTACAATACAGCTATCTCTTTCAGAGCCAAGCAAGAACACCCCTAGTGCGTTCCCAAACACCAATCAGTGAAGACGTCAACGCGCGGTCTCGAATTTTATATTTCGAATCATGGAAATTCGCGATTTGAATTTTTGATTCGCGCGCGGACCGTCGAACGGTTTTATTCTTTTTTAATATTCGAGTTTGTCGAGAGTTTTTTTTTATATTTTGTGCCCGGAAAAAAGTACATTAGTGAATGAAAAGAAAGTGCTTCAGATTGAGGTTGTGCGAAAAGAAGTTTTCAGTGACTCTTCATTTTTCAAATAGTATTGCAACATTTTTTCTTTTATGCCAGTATTCTAAAAGATTAAAGATAAAAAACAGATAGTGTGGAAAAATATGTGGTAAGAATACATTTTCTGAAATGTGAACTGCGGCAGATGACGTTTAAAAGGGAATTTTTAATAAGGTAAGAGACATTAATAAAAAGAATATAGAGCTTTCCCATTAAATGGCATAATAAGTTGATTTTTTTTTACAAACTGCTTCTGTTTGAATTCTTATTTAGGTAATACCTAAATAAAACATAATTTATACATATTTTCTACCATATTTATTATTAGTTGGAACGACAAGCATTTTTTTCGAATGTAAGGAGAATACTCTGAGAAAGGGATTGAAGTTAATATTACTTTAAAAATTACTTAGAATAATACGATAAAGTTAATTTTGAAATCGCCTTCAAATCGCTGGTTAGCCAAAACAGGATAAAAACATGAAAAACATACTTCGTCTTCAAAATATATTTTTCACAGACAAGTAGACAACTAACAAAGGGTCCGAGGGTCTCAAATTGAAATGAATGTTGACCTCAATTTTTGACCCCGAGTCTAGAGGTATGATAGCGAAAAAGAGTGCTTTTTCAAGCTTTCCTCAGCTTTTTCTTCAATGAAAATATTAATACAGAAAAGTGAAATTATTCAATAGAAGCAAAAAACAATTTGTGGTGAACGGAATGTATATTCCCCATGGGTATAATAAGTCTTATTTATTGCCAATACGCTCGCTAACCGAAGTATTTTTTGTCGCTGCTTAATATATTTTTATTTCTATTGTTTTAGAGGAAATAAGATTAACAACGGGGCTGCTCAACTACAGCTTTAAAAATTTTTGTAAATTTCAAAAGTGAAAAAAAAAGTAATATTTTAACGAAATTTCAGTCACTTTTATACCGCCCTATCTAATTTAAATTACTTCAGGCTTTATTATTATAACTTATTTAAGTTTAAAAAAAAGGAAAAATGAGTAAATAAAAGATAAATATTACATAATATTATTTAATATAATATTTTTGTAGACCCTAAAAGAAAACAAAAAAAATATTTTTTTCGGGGTCTTCGGGGTCAAAAATATGCAAAAAATACAAATAAATACCTTCCTTTTCTACTCGTTTATGTGTAAGATGAAAAAATATATATTGAAAATTGTTTGATAACTGTCATCATAATTCAAATACTATAATAATTATGCGCCAAACCACCCATAATATACAAACAGCTGGCGGACCACTCGGAGTACAAAAAAACAAACTTTAGCGTTGCTGGAACCCTTTTTTGTAACGGGACTTTATGAAAAAATATTTCTTTTCTATAGAATTCTAAGTATCATCAAATTCAGGTAACTTCAGCCGGAGGTTATTTTAATTCTTGTAAGAAGTTGCAAAATAACTCAGGACCCTTATTATGAAGCAGCAGTGATATGTCCGGAGGGGTCGCAACGTCGCGCTTGAGCCCGACAAATCACTCGAATCTAGCGACAAATACGATTCTTTTTTTGAATAATTTAATTGAATTAATAGTTTTAATCGAACCAATTTGCTTGTTAAAGACAGAGGGTCTTATTTATAAAAAGTCGATTCAACGAAAACACTCTCAAGACGGAGTTTAAGCTGGTCAATAACATTCTTGTCCTGTCTTAAACCGGATTTAACTCTGTCTTAAGAGTGTTTAGTGGCATCGACATTTTCGTGTCACTCAGGACTCACGATATTTTTCTTCACCGTTAGCGAGTGGTATTGCTACTACAACTTCACAAATGTACGTAACTTAGAAAAAAAAGTCATTGGTACATACCGGGATTCGAACCTACGACCTCCCAAATATGAGGCCGGCGTTCTAACGCTGCGCTACATCCTTTTTATTTATTTTTAATACAATCTTGACACTTAGCGCGTCCAATTTGTATAAAAAAACATTATGCACAATAAAGAATATTCTTATCTTATCTTATTATACTTTTGCATTAGGAAAGTTGTTTAATATATCAAAACGAAAGCACAGTATCCGGGTTTCGCTTTTTTAAGAACACGATGTAATACGCGCTGTAGGGCACAGGCTTTCACAGGCCTCCAGAGAGATGCGTGCCCTCCGATGCTTGGGAATTTCAAGCGCTGAGGTGTATCGTGCCAATACCCCCCCCCCATACACTCTGGTTTTAATAAATTACCGTATTCATCAAGGCAAATGTCTCACAATAGTAAGAGTTACTTGTGTTTGATGAGAGAGCAAGCAAGCTGGCAAGAGCTGGATGAGAGTAGCCGAGGACCGTGCTCAGTGGCGTGCAATAGGAGAGGCCTATGTCCAGCAGTGGACCAGCATAGGCTGATGATGATGATGATGTGAGAGATTTGAAAAGATATTTTGACGAGTGGAGCCCCATTTTAATTCCATTGACATAGTTAAAATTTTATTTTTTTTCTAATAAATCGCTGACGCGACTCTTTTTAAATAAGAAGAAATAAGATTTTATTTTTAAGACGCGAATTAATTTCAAGTTATTGTATATAGGTAACTGGTTAAAACTACGCTATTTCAGAGAGAAAGGCATTTTTACCCACTTTATGAGTTTCAGAGGGATTGGTGTAGAATTAACTGAGAAGTGTATAAAAAATATTCTACAGTCATTTCCATACATATTTTAGTTTCGGATACGGATTTACACGTTGTCAACTAATGCCACTGAAACTCAAACCGTACAATGTAAATGCCTCTTTCTTCATAATACTTTAACAAGATGTAATAAAAGTTTTAACAATTTGCGATTCATCGTAATATTCACAAAAACACTAGCACCGGCCGCAAGATCGAAAGAAAAAAAGCTGGTCTCCGTCAATTTATAGTATTACTAACTGACTCAGCTAACGTTATATTGCCATATTAAATTAGCCTACGACCTATTCTCAGACCCACCAAATGTACACAAAAAAAAAATCATAAAAATCGTTGAAGCGGTTTCAGAGGAATTCAATGACAGACACTGTGACACGAGATTTTTATATATTAGATCTACATTCGGAATCACAAAGATGACCCAGTTATGTACAAAATTATGCACCTAACTCCAATAATTATTAAGGTTGGGTCCTATGTGAAACGTGGAAATGATATAACTCGAGGTGAATTGATTGACACGGTTGGCGCCGCGCCAGAATTGAGTATCTATCTCGTATTGGCCATATATCATTGGAAGCAAGAATATTTTCGATGGTGCTAATGTATCACTGGGTCAATTTCGGGCTTTTCGACCCAAATGTTGAATTTAATAAATGTATAGCGATACGGGAACATTTTTTTCACTCTGTTTGTTAGATTTACGTTAGTTGCAGATAGTAGTTTTTTTCTTTCAATCTTTCTATCGGCGGGAGGCTTATTGTTAGTCCTTGTAAAAGTATACTTAAATCTAGTTATATTATCACAGAGTGATGAATCAATCAATCAATCAGCCCGTACTTGACCACTGCTGGACATAGGCCTTCCGCAAGACGCGCCACTACCTTCTGTCGTCAGCCATCCTCATCCAAGCAGAGCCAGCAATCTGCAATATCTTTATCACAAATTAAATTAATAGAATTGAAATTGATTATTCGGCTACAATTTTTTTCAAATAAAATACAGGGGCTGGACCCTCCTAGTATACTTACTGGGAAATGCCTGTTTCAGGAGAGCCCGTTCTTCCACAAACATATACCTAATTACTAATTAAAATAAACGTAAACTTAGCATTATCTATCTACCTAAAAATATTACATGCAATATATATGAGCGTGCGTGTGTGTGTGTATGTGTGTGTGTGTGTGTGTATATGTGTGTGTGTGTGTGTGTGTGTGTGTGTGTGTGTGTGTGTGTGTGTGTGTGTGTGTGTGTGTGTGTGTGTGTGTGTGTGTGTGTGTGTGTGTGATTGAGAGTTTTACATTTGCACGCTATATAAGAAATTTTAATAAATATTCGACCTCATAGCTTAAACTTTTAATCCATTCGGTCAAATCCTTTTTACAGTCAAAGTCACAAAGTCATTTAACTTGAAATTTATTCGCGTTTTCATAGAATTTCGTAGGGTAGGTTGCGATTTTGGAAAAAAATACCCTTTGCCATGTTTGACAATTTCATTTTATTCAATACAAATGACATGACACGCGTTAAATAATGTAAAATAATATCCTAAAGCGACCCAAACATTCCTCTACAAGGTGTAGGACAATCGGTCAAACAACGTGTTTGTATGCTTTATGTGGCATTCTAGATCTACACTGTTATTCTACATCTGTTTGTTATTGATTGTTTCTTACATGTTTTAGACACAAATAAAGTCAATTAAAAACAATTGCAAAAACACAGCTCATAGATTTGATTGGATGTTCAGCATGGTATATTACAATATTTTAAGCTGAAGCCGTGGTAGCGCAACGGTAGAACGCCGGCCTCACAGGGAGGTTGTGGGTTCGATTCCTGGCATATACCAAAGACTTCGTTTTCTAAGCTACGTACATTTGTGAAGTTAGTAACAATACCACTCGCTAATAGTGAAGGAAAATATCGTAAGGAAACCTTAGTGTCTGAGGTGGTCACATACCAATTGGCAATCCGCGGTGCGCACGCGTGGTAGTTAAGCTCAAACTCTCTCTCTCTGAGAGAAAGGCTATCCTGCAATGGGGCTATATAGGATATGTGAAAAAATATCAATATACTTACTCCAACATACCTAAATAGAGAACTCCTACTATCTAGCAATATATTGAGGCAACGTCACGACTTCCGAGTTAATTCGATTTATTATCACTAAACGCTTATTTTCTTCCGCCCTTTTCCTGGTACACTCAGTAAATTATTGGGGATAGTTTGTGCTTGTATTATTGTGCTTGCTTATTATATGACTGCCTCGTTGGTCTAGCCGTTAAGGCGCTTAGCTACCAAAACCGAGATCGTGGGTTCGATTCCCAGTGGGCGCCGCCGTACATTTGTACAAATGGCCTCAGTCTGGGTGTACTTTCATGTTTGCAACATCCTTGCCTGGTTACCATAGCACAGGGTATCCTAGTTTGGGACCAGGTCAAGTGGTTGTATTGTGTGGAAGTTATTATTATTATTATCATACTTTTGTTGGAAATAAAGGAGCAAGTATGAAGATATCTCTAGATAGATAGAGGAAATCTTCATTGCACACTATACAAACACACACTACGGACACACATACACGCACTACACACATACATATACACATTTATGTCTCTTGTTTCTTGTGTGCAATAAGGAATATTCTTATCTTATCTTATCTATACAAGTTCTTCTTTCTTTCTTCCACTTTCTGGTTGACTGGTAGAAAACACCTATGGCATTGAATCCGCCGCATTGCAGACTAGTTTAACTGCATTAAAAGTATAATAACAACATACATGAAGTATGAATGAATGAATGATATATTGCCACAAACAAACATGTTTACATACAAACAATAATAGTAAATGAAGAAGTGTAAATAATAGTAAATAGTCCGTGTGGTGCCGGATTAAGAATACCGTCACTCCATTTCATTCCGTGGATGTCGTAGAAGGCGACAAAGAAAATAAATTACCAGGAGACGGGCAGGAGCGCCTTCCTGAGATTCCAACCGCATACTGCGATCGCCAACCCGCCTGCCAAGCGTGGCGATTATGGCAAAACCCTTTATGGTTAGAGAAAACCATGAGGGAGGCCTATGTCCTGCAGTGGGCGTAAAAATGGCTGATGATGATGAAATAAAGAAGTGTGCGTGTGACAATGATACTATTTCAGCGTTTACCGTTTCTATTTGAACCAGCGCTGGTTTTCAAATAGCATCTACACGCCGAATGAAGAAAACGTGTCATACAGTTTGGGCCTGCTGCTAAAACAAACTTAAAACTACAAATTAAAAATTAATAAATAGATACATTTGTGCCAATCAAAAAAATTATAGAAATTCGAATGTAAATAACGCTTATGTCAATTTAGGAGATTATTAATTTTTATTCGACCAAATAGGGGATGTATTAGCAAAGGGCAAGATAAAAAGTAGCCGAAACCGGCGTGCGTGCATGCAACGACTAATTAATGTTGAGGAAGCGAAAGTGATGTGTCAGGATCGTAGCAAGTGGCAGTCCCTGGTCTCTGCCTACCCCTCTGGGATACAGGCGTGAGTTTATGTTATGTTGTGTAAAAAATAATAATACCGAGCAAAGCTCGGTCACCCAGGTACTACTCATTAATTGCAATAGTAGGTAACAATAAATAGTAGGCCGAAAAGTTCTCGAATGGATACCACATATCGGCAAGCGCAGCGTAGGACGACCAACCACAAGATGGACAGATGACCTCATCCAAGTGGCAGGAAGGCGCTGGATGCAGGCCGCTTCCAACCGGTCTTTTTGGAAATCCATGGAGGAGGCCTATGTTCAGCAGTGGACTTCTTGTGGCTTAAGTCGACGTAGTGTCAGCGCTAAAGGGCTCCGGAAGGTAAGTAGGTAACAAAAATTTACTAAACACTTCATTAAAATCGATTTAGCAATAGATTAAACATTTTGTAACAATATAGTAATAACGCCTAAGTACCTAAAGTTGATTTAAAAAAGTAAGAAAACATGTAATGTTTTAAAAACCTATTTAGAGGCTCGTCCTCAGCACGGGTTAGTGCAACTAAAAGAATATAAACATGTAATGTTGATCTTAAAATGCAATTTTAGTTATTGTGCGAGATAGTCAATAATGTTATTCATGAATAAAAATCTAATACTTTCTCAATAAAGTCGGGGTTACTTCATATTCTAATATGTATTTATGAATAATAATGAGGCGAAATTTGTGTTTAAAAGAGATTGGAGTCATTAATTGTCGCAAAGGTGACGGCAAATCGTTTCATATTTTTGTAACTGCATATTTAAAGCCACTCCTACAGCCTTTCGGTTTGTGCCTTGGTAATTATCCTTTTAAGTTAGGTATTATAAGTGTAGTACGTTTTGGCCCACGTAAACTTGTCAAATAGATACACTGGTCTCTGTGTAAGTTACGACGCGACGTGCCCTCATGTTTAAAATTTCTTTCTGGATCAGAAACGCCGTAATGTGCGCCCGCTTTGGTACCTACATCAAAACTTTTAAATTTTATATCTAAGTTACGAGTACATGCCATGCATGGCAGTCTCATCGCTAAACCTGATTACAAGACAAGATAAGATATTGATATTATTTATTGTATACCGGAAAACACAACAAACACAAAATATTTACAAAGGTAGTACAATTGGCGGCCTTATTGCTAAAAGCAATTTCTTCCAGAGAGAATCTTACGGGAAATTAAATACTTGAGATTTTTTTTATAATACACACAGTCTATAGGTATCCAGCAGTGGACAGCGGTGGGCTGATGATGGTGATGATAATCACGGCGACTCAAACCAGTTCCTTAAATGTGGTTTAAATAGCATTTTACTAAAAAAATAACCGGCCGAGTGCGAATCGCGCACCGAGGGTTATGTAAAAATTTCTAAGTAGGTACTTACATATTATAAATAGTTCAGAAATCGAGTCTTTACTAGTGAACTATTTATAATATGTAGTAAGTACATACATAAAAATTATAAATAGTTCAGGAATCGAGTCTCGCAGTTTTTTCCGAACTTTTCCCGAACTTTAAAGACTTATTTTATGATTTAATTACAAATCTAAAGTTTCAGATTTTTCCCTGCATTTGTAGTAGGTACAAGACAATGTCACTTGCAAAATGTTATAGTTCTAGGTCAACGGAAAGTACCCTATAAATTTTGATTCCCGTGAGTGTCGAAATACACGTTTTTTGCGGCGTAAACGGCCGTATCTTATTTTTACGGTAACTTAGAAGTTTGATTTTTTCACAGCTTCAAGGGACTGTAGACATGAGTAAGGTTTTAATTTAAAATCGATACGTCCACGCGTTTCCGAGATAAGGGGTCGTGACAGATAGACGAATGGACAACAAAGTGATCCTATAAGGGTTGCGTTTTTCCTTTTGAGGAAAAACGCAACCCTTATAGGATACGGGAACGGAACCCTAAAAACATCATCATCATCATCAACCCATTATGTCCCCACCAAGGGGCACGGGTCTCTTCCCTGAGGAAGGTATAGGCCACACTCCACCACGGGGGCCAAGTCCGGATTGGTGGAGGCTTGTAGACTAGTGGCTCGTCTACTGTCCGAAGCCGCCCTAAGGCCTCTGACTTGGCTTAACGACTGCCATCTATTGACGGCAGCCGGCACCAACAGCTTAACGTGCCTTGCTAAGCACGGAACCGCTCGGAAAAATGCCACTAGTGTTAGGCATAGACGGCGACCCATCCATGCACTGAACGCGCCCTGTGTTGCTTAACCTTCGTGATCGTTTAAGATCACTCAGGCAGCCGGGACTACGAGCTAAAAACATACAAAATTATATTTAAACTTCCACGTTAAGTGTAATTTAAGAAGTGATGCAGTTTGGCGTCAGTATTCATACATAAATACATAAACTGGCGCCTGTATACCAGAGGGTAGGCAGAGACCAAGGACTGCCACTTGCGACGATCCTGACAGATCACTATCGCTTCCTCAACATTCATTAGTCGTTGCATGCACGCACGCTTGTTTTGGGTACTTTCTAACTTGCCCTTCGCTAATAAATGAATATTTCAGTGTATATATTCATAAATATCATCATCAGCCATTTGACGCCCACTGCAGGACACAGGCCTCCCTCATGGTTTTCATAACCGCCACGCTTGGCAGGCGGGTTGGCGATCGCAGTATGCGGTTGGAATCTTAGGAAGACGCTGCTGTCCGTCTTCTGGTAACGTATTTCCTTAGTCGCCTTCTACGACATCCACGGAAGGAAATGGAGTGATGCTATTCTTAATCCGGCGCCACACGGAATTCATAAATATAATTTACACTATACTATTATAAAAGAAAGAGGTTTATCAGGACCGTGGTGATTAGTAAACCCTGGTCTCTGCATACCCCTCCGGGATACAGGCGTGAGTTTAGATATGTCATGAAATGAATTATTACAACAAGGATTGATTAAAGAACTGCCGCTGAAGACCTACACACGTATATTGAACAAAGAAAGCCTCATTTATTACTTATGTCTTTGTTACCTATATCAAACAGGAATATACGCAATATTTTGCAAATAAAAACCTTTCAAGACCACGACATTCCGTGCTAGTAGTAGAGTGGCATTTCGCCGTACTCAAACGTTATAACTGTCAGAAAAATAAGGAAAACTGATATGATGGGCAGTCCTCTTCATGTTTGTCTATGGTGGCGAGATAACAGTAGACGTCAACAAGGATAGTGTACAGTCGACAGCTCAAGCTCTACACGAATGCACTCTACTCAGTTGTGTTACGGCTAAATTGATACACACACACAAACGCACACACACACATACACACACAGACACAGACACCCACCCACACACACAAAGACACACACACACACACACACACACACACACACACACACACACACACACACACACACACACACACACACACACACACAAATTCACAAAAATACACACAAAACGAGATCACACAGAGATGTAGAATTGTCAATAACTTCTATGCCATTGTTTCGTATACAAAATAAACATTGAAAAAAGACACGCTGAAAACCAACGCCGCTGGTTTTTACTCTTAAACTTAACGACACAGCTGAGCTCGATTGTTATTGCTAATAAAAATTATGGTTATCACATTTTTGGTTACTAAGTTTATTTAGATTTCAAAGAAAAAAATACCTTTTGGCTTTGCATGTATTGGCAATAATCCTTTTTATTCTTATTCCTTGCAACTGAAATATAAAGGTTTGTGTTGTCGACTGTACATCAGGTCACACAAGAAAATCATTTTCATAAGCAGCCTATATACGTCCCACTGTAGGGCACAGGTCTTCTGTCAGAGGGAGAGTATAGGCTTAATCACCACGCGTGCCCACCGCGGATTGGCGATTTCAAGCGCTGAGGTATGTGAATAGCTCAAGCGCTGAGGTATGTGAATAGCTCAGACACTCAGCTTTCCTCACTATGTTTTGCTTCACAGTTAGCGAGTGGTATTGCTACTATAACTTCACAAACGTACATAACTTAGAAAACTGGGAATCGAACCTGGGTCTCTCGCTTCCGAGTCCAATGTTCTACCCACTAGGCTACCACCGCTCTTGCATACCTATCTTAAGAGTACTTAGCAAATAGGTTAGGTTTTCTCTGTTATAGTTTAGGAATTTTCTTGGATATTTTAATTGTAATTTCAAGCTCACATTACCATTCAAATCGAGAAATTTAAAATAAGGCTGAGTAATTCTCGAATCAATTGGTTGAATGAATAACTAGTCCCAGTGCGGGCATATACCTATGACTTTGTTTTCTAAGTTAGGTATATTTAAATGTTTTGTCAAATGGAAAAGTAAACGAGTAAATATCCATTAAAATTCAGTTTTATTATGTCTAGTGCTCGAGTTAACCTAAGAAAATATTACGTACATTTGTGAAGTTAAAGTAGCAATACCACTCGCTAACGGTGAAGGAAAACATCGTGAGGAAACCTGAGTGTCTGAGCTGTTCACATACCTCAGCGCTTGGAATCGCCAATCCGCGGTGGGCACGCGTGGTGATTAAGCCCATACTCTCTCTCTGAGAGAAGGCCTGTGCCCTACAGCGGGACGTATATAGGCTGCTTATGAAAGAGGAAAAGAGATGTAAGTTTATGTCTCTGTAAGTTTATAAGTAGGACGTAATGTCCGAAGGTCCTTATTTGATTTCAAAAATTCTCTCAACAGTGTTTAGAATCGACCTTCAGGGGGCACATAGGCTATAGGCTAATAAGTTAACCACGCAAACATAGTCGCGGGCACTGCTTTGTTTCATAAACCTGGTGTCAACATGCTCCGCGATCACGGCCTAGATGCCGTTGCCGCTGGCGCGGAGTCCACGTAGCACGTACTTTTTTAGGATTCCATACCCGAAAGTTGCTAAACGGGACCCTATTAAGGCTTCACTGTCCGTCTGTCTGCCAGTCTGTCTGTCTGTCCGTCTGTCTGTCTATCTGTCCGTCTGTCTGTATGTTTGTCTGTCTGTATGTCTATCTGTCTGTCTGTCACCAGGCTGTATCTCAAGAACCGTGGCTGTATCTCATGAACTATCTCGTGATAGAGATGAGTTCAAATTTTTACAGATAATGTATTTCTGTTGCCGCTGTAATAAAAAAAAACAAACTAAAATAAATATTTTAGGGGGGCTTCCGTACAACAAACGTAATCTTTTTGCCGTTTTTTGCTCGATATTGATAACGGCAATAGGTAAACGCTTAAAATATTCACAGAATGTTTGGTTCTATATTCACTTCAACAATAAATAATTAAATTAATATAAAATTAATAGTTAAGGGGGCTCCCATACAAAAAACGTGATTTTTTTCCGTTTTTACACGAGCTTTGTGTCGAATGTTGTATAGATAATAGATAGTACGGAACCAGACTCACACTTGGCCGGTTGTTTGTAAATTACCCGTGTTTAGGTCCGATATGGATTGAGTGGTTAAATAATTATTCATTTACATCTAGAGAAAGTTTATCTGTTACGGAGTACCTTGTCTTAGTTAACTCCCACGCTAACAAAGTCACGGCCATTAATGAGCCATTTTATTTATATTTACAGCTGGGTTTGAAAGCAAATTATTGTTTTAATAGAAACATACAGGTTATAAGAATAATAGTAAGAAAATCTTTGCAAAGCCTTGGAAGCTTGTTGAGGCACCTTTACTTGTCAAACGAAAAACCAATTAAATATTGTGGTGTTAAGTTGCCAATATTTGGAAGCAACACTTAGGCCAACTTGCACCACTTTCTTAAATGTGGCCTAAACAGCATTTAACTAAAATTCTTCATACGAAATTCGATTTAAATGGCGACTTAAATGACATTTAAGAAGTGGTGCAAGTTGGCCTTAGAAGCTTACTATTAACGCAGTACTTCTTACAAATGCATTTGTGGATCCAATTTAAATACCATAATATCTAAAGGTATGTGAATATAGATTCACATTCAAAAGGTCTTGGGTTTAATCCCCGACACGTACCAATGAATTTGTTTTCTAAGTTTGGTGCATTTGTGAATTTGTACGTACAAACACCAGTGGCTTACAGAAAAGAAAAAAGTCGTGAGAAAAACTGAGTGCCTCAGGTGTTCACATACTTCAGCGCTTGAAATTGTCTATCCCCGGTGGGCACGCTTGGTAATTAAGCCCATACTCTTTCTTTATCTCTCAGAGAGATACCGGCACCTGTGCCTTGGTGGAATGCATAAATTCATGTAGTCTTCTTATGTTATCTGTCTGCCAAATGCCATCTATGCTTGATTGCGTGGCAAAAGTACAAACATCCAAAATCTTTGTATGATCTCAAAGGGATGATAATTGCCAAATGTTTGTGAAACAAACCAACCAGAAACATTTTGTTACTCTAATCCCCTTATGTTTTCAGCGTAACCAACTGCGAATATTAATGTAACAAAATTCATTACGAAGAGCTTCAGTAAATGTTTTCTGTCCAACGAATTTTCTGTGAGAGCCAAAGAGCCGCCGCGCCGCTCCATTCAGCCCAGTTGGCAATTTCTAAATTTTTAAGGTGGAATCTCGTCCCTTATGAAAAAGTGGTCCCATACGACTACTAACAATTTTGAAAAGGGAATGGGCAACATTCCTTTTCCAATTTTAAAAGAGTGGACCAGATAACCACGGGTTAGTGGTCAGATAACAAAAGCTTAGTTAGACCTGAGAGTTCCAACCTTAGACCGGATTTTTCAATAGTTAGATACTAAAACTTAACTGGAGAATGAAACTAATGTTGTCACTGTCTTGTCGTATGATTTACACAGTGATAGCATGCAATTTATTCTCCAGTTAAGATTTATTAAATATTATTTTAGTCTAAGTGTAAAAAATTTGAAAAAATTGGACCATTCCACGTAGCAAGTATGTATTCAATTCAATTCAATTCAATTTATTTACTTGAACACAACTCACATACATTTTATCAGTGTCCCCACACTAGGCACAGCCTGTATCGTGGGCGACGGTTTCAGTGTAGTTTAACAATAAGTTTAACAATAAGTGTGGCATGTTCTTGTCTAAATTTGTGCTATGAGATGGTAGGATGCTATGATGTACTTGTATAAAACTAAGTATGCACCTTAGGCACTAGGGTTTCCTCGCGATGTTTTCCTTTACATTCAGCGAGTGGTATTGCTTGCTACTGTCAATTCACAAATCTACGTACCTTAAAAAACAAAGTCATTGTTACATACCGGGATTCAAACGCAGAGTGCGTACCGTTGATAAGCAGAAGCTTATCAACGGTACGCGAAGTGTGTCAGTGAGCTTTGCACTTCTGGATGTAGAGTTAACACGTCTCACGCCTAAACCCGCGCTGATGTTCTTATGTCGGCAGGAATTATAATGGGGAACTAGCATCAAACTGTACATTGGAGTGACATTGTTTTCATACCATAGAAAACGTAGAAAAACTCAGAAAATAAAGCTATAAAAATGTTTTATCGGGGTTTTACGGGTTCGTAGAATTTGATCGCGCGATCCGTTCTGGGTGGAAAATGATATCGCATTCAGAGTTCTGATTTGATAATTTCTAATACCATATTAGTTATTTGTTACTGCTTTGATTGTCTTTTAAACAAAAATCTGGTGTCACAGTATTTGTTACCGAACGGTTCCGAAAGAGTTTCACCGATTTTGATGATATTTTTTTTGTATTTACTTGGGAGGTCTGGGAATAGGACTAATTAATTAATTTTATTCTACCGTTTTGCCGGCGTCAATAATACGAGTATGTATGTCTAGGCCAGATTTCAGCGTTCTCGTACTAATCGTCTCTGAGCTAGGCAGCGGACCGACAGACGGACAGAAAGACAGACAGACAGGTGGACGGATATGGCGAAACTATAAGGTTTCCTTGCCGGCTACGGAACCCTAAAAAAATTCTATCAACTGTCAACCGTACTAGGTATCAAATGTTGTCTACATAAATTCAGTATTTACTCTTTCATTAATTATGTGGAAGAACTGTCAAACTGTCGACTTTTAACTAAAAGAAGAAGGAGAACTTTTAACTGTCAGCACACAACTATCAAGAGACCTTGAGTGGTCATATAATCGAATGATTACAATAATATGGCTTAAATCCACGACCCTATCAGTCTATTATGGTTTCATATCGCTTAAAATGTTCAATACTAATCATTACACAACAATACAAATTCAAATTCAAGTGTGTTTTATTTAAAGTAGCGCAGAAACTGCGACTTAATGAACGTTACAAGTTAAAGCAGGTGCCCATTTCAAAATCTACACCATTTTGGAGAAAAAGTGGACAAAACAAATCGAAACTTAATCTTTTCAAAGACCTTAATTAAAGTTGTGATAAACAATGAACAAAATTGCTCGCTGACAAAACAAGTCTAACTAATTTGAGTAAAAATAATACTAATATCGCTCCACAAAATCAATATCAAAGTGAGTTACGCTCATAAGTATTTGATAGTTATCTAGAAGTTACTTCCTACTGTAAATCAATCAAATAAATATGTACTGTAAGTTTGCTTATTTTTATTCCCATGTCTGTGATGTCCTTGCCTGGTTACTAAAGCACAGGGTATCCTAGTTTGGGACCAGGAGAAGATTGTGCCGTGTGGAAGTTATTTATTTCTCTTTGCAACTACTAATTTTTTAAATGTAACCTGTTGAAAAGTAATACCATTAAAAGGATTACAAAAACTTAATGCCAAAAGAGTAAAAACGAAATATTTTATATTAGAAAAACTTTGTTAATCACTTTTTCTGACACATATAAAGAAAAAGAAAAAGTGTTCTATGCTTATATTAATTTCTTTTTTTTTGTGAAATTCCTTTCTTTGATGGTAAATCAGAAATTTATTTCAACTTAAACAATTCTCGTCACTTTTGTTGAATGTGTGTCATCGTACAATATTATTATCAGGGTGTGCCTTTGGGTCGAGCTTGTAGTGGAGAAATGGACAGCGAAAAACTCCACTCGGCACCCCCGGCGCCGACATCCCATTATAATGGGAATCATGCTTTAAGTGGGTCCAGGGGGTAACACTGGCGCCACCGAGGAAAAAAGTCATAGTTATCTTTTTTTACAGATCAAATTTGCAAAAAGTGTCAGTACAATCTATCAATCACATTAATAGCGATTTTTAGGACCCATGGCCCTGAACCTAAGGCAAAAACCCTGGGACTAGATAGCATTAACGCCAGAAACGGCCGTTTTTGCCACAAATGCTATCAAGTCCCAGGTTCGTGATCCTAGGTTATTTATCGTGTCAGCGACGTGTTACCCCCTGGACCGCCTTAAGATTAGATTCGAGTGATTTAGTATTTATACCAACTAATGAAGAGATTGTACTGACAGTTTTTGCAATAACGATCCATTAAAATGATTTTTTTTTTCTATTGATGAAGCTAGTATCAGCGTATGGAGCCTCTTTAGACCGGTTTGTCCGAGCGCACGATTTCTATAGGACTTATTGAGCTGCTCGAGCAAGTATTTGAGGCAGGCATTTTTTTAAATCGCAAAAATGCTCATTAATACAATTTTGATGACCGCATCACTAACACATACAGTGATAATCGTTTTGCTATATTTTTACTATCCGAAACCCAGTATAGGTCAAATAAAATCGTATTTAGTTATAATTTAGACTCGTGTTCGCGATTTCTTTTGATGCAGTAAAGTGTCAAATTTTAAAAACCTATTTAGTGGCTATAAATTCCACCCATGCCGGGACTTGAACCCGCTTTAAAATTCTCCTCAGCACGGGTTTGTGCAACAAAAAGAATATAATAAAGTTTCAAATGTCACAAAAAATAATGACCGACGGCCTTAGACATTGAAAAGTAATAACGATTAGAGAGTAAACGTGTTTTCGGGATACAGTTGGACAACCCAGCCTTAAGTAACATGTATACGGTGGCGCAAATCGGCCTTAGTCTGTGCCCTGCCTTACGTGTCATTTGACCTTACACATAACACCGAACCTTCCAAATCCCGCGCCACGCTATGGCTACTCGTAGATTACCCTGATTTGACTGTAACGAAAGTAATGGGAGAAAAGGCCGATGCTTTCTGGTAATCTTGCTTTATTGGTATCATTAAATGTGCCTGGGATTAATCGTATTAGTTCGGAAAAAATATATTCATGCCCGAAAATATACTCGCGTGGGATTCCATTAAAATCGTAATAAGTTGTGAAAAAAATATGTAAGTAATCCAAGAAACTTCCTATAATTTTTGGACATATATTCATCTAAATCCGTTGAGTGTAACTATTTCCTAACATCTTCATGATTTCCAGTGCAGGGTTTTAATTGTCAATAAATTGGTTCGTTCTTAGGGTATCATACCTCAAATGAAACAAACAACGGGACCCTTATTACTGCCTCGTTGGTCTACACGTTAAGGCGCTTAGCTACCAAAAAAAAAGGTCGTGGGTTCAATCCCACTGGGGTCGCCATACATTTGTACAAATGGCCTCAGACTGGATGTATTTTCATGTTGGTGACGTCCTTGCCTGGTTACCTTAACACAGAGTATCCTAGTGTGGGACCGGGTCTAGTGATTGTGTTCTGTGGAAGTTATTATTATTATTATTATTATTATTAAGCGGGGATAAAAAATATAGTAGTCTCGTCTGACCAAAGTGGCCAGACGGACGCCCTCCGGCTGAGGTGTTCAAGCGGCCGGAGATCAGGGCGATAACGAGAGAAAACGTCGGACTATCTGGGCTGTATCAAGCAGCACCGCCTTCTGCATGATAGCCGGAAGCATGCCTACACGGAGTTCCAACCGCCTCAGATGGTCAGCGAGTCTGGTTGGAATTACCTAACCCATTCGCGGACCGTACTGTAGGACTGATTTCGGTCAACACCACCCCCCACAAGTCGGTAACCTCATGTGCCAGGTCCAGATACTTGGTTTTCTTATCCGTTTCGGCGTTCACGAGGTTCTCATCATATGAGACCTCAGAGCAATTGAGATATCTGTGTATGGGACAATGATGTCGACCAAACACGCCTTATTCTGCGCCCGGTCCACCACCACAATATCAGGCTTATTCGAGAGAATAGTCCTGTCCGTGATAATGGGCCGGTCCCAGTAGAGCTTGGCGCGGTCGTTTTCGAGCACTGCTTCTGGCCTGTACTTGTAATACGGTAGTCTCTGTGCGACGAAGCGAGCGCCTGATGGAGAATCCTGGCTACAAGGCTGTCTGTGCAGATACTCGGTGCTAGCAAGCGCCGCACCACCGGAAATAACATACCTGAGTGACTCACCGGGATGGCGAAACGCCCGGCAAATATCGGCAGTGCCATCCTTCAGGATGTATTTCATATAGTTGTTGGTCTTGATAACCTGATCTTGTATTGCACAGACAAAACCGTTGGTTTCCTCGAATAGGTCACTGAAACGTAGCCAGTGTATGGAGCCTTGAAGATTCTCCCATGCAGCTCTTTCTCCTTCCATATGTCCTCGCGCTCAGAGATACTTAGTACCATCGGATCTTGCCATTGCTCGTTGACTAAGGCCATAGGGGTGAGCCCCTATGACATCTCTATGCATCAGACTGTCCGTCATCGTCAGGAAATAGTTACGGAGATTGCTTATCTCGCGATCACCATGCTTTCGCGGCAAGTATAACCTCATCACTGACGATTTCGGGTGATACATTCTGTGGAGAGTCATAGTTGTGCGGACTTTTCTATCCAGGGCTTGTAGTTCAGTCTGATTCCACCTGAGTATGCGAAACGTGTATATGATGGTGGGCATGATCGACCATTATTATTTATTATTATTATTATTAGGGCACCGTACCTCAAATAGAACAAACAACAGGACCTTTATTATGATGATTACATTATTATCCGTTTATTCGTCCGTCCGACAGTCCGTCTGTCTGTCATGACAATTTTTCTCAGGAACCGTTGAAGCGATCAACTCACGAATCTTTTTTAAGTTCATTAAAGGTGTGAAAAATTCAAGCCTTTATGTCGGTGGAATCAATATAACTGCCATTTTTAATGTCACGTCTTTCATACTAACAAACTCACGGGTCATCGGGAAGTGCCGTTTGGGTTAAAATAACAAAGAAAAAAAACAGAAACATACGCGTCGAATTGAGAACCTCCTTCTTTTTTGAAGTCGATTTAAAAGGCACTTAGCGTGGAGTGAAAATGGAGCGGTGGTAGCCTAGTGGGTAGAATATTGAACTCGGAAGCGTGAGAACCAGGTTCGAGTGCCAGTGCGGGCATGTACCTATGACTTTATTGTCTAAGTTATGTACATTTGTGAAGTTAAAGTAGCAATACCACCCGCTGACCGTGAAGGAAAACATCGTGAGGAAACCTGTGTGTCTGAGTAATTCACATACCTCAGCGCTTGAAATCTCCAATCGGCGGTGGGCACGCGTGGTGATTGAGCCCATACTCTCTCTCTCTCTCTCTGACAGAAGCCCTGTGCCCTACAGTGGGACGTTTATAAGCTGCTTATGATAATCACAAAATATGGTTAAGTCGCACAATATAATAAAACGAAAAATTGTAGATATGCCACAATAAAGACTACAAGCCTATTTACACAATTGGTTTGTATGACAGTACATACTTTTCCACTGCACCTTTAAGTTCGTTATTAATTGTTCAGAACCCAGAGGGCGCATGTCTTTTTTCTTGAAACAAATGGATTGAAGCGAATCGAATTGAAACTAATATTCATAATTTTATGGATTATAAGTGATTGTAAGATGTTTTTGCTGCAAAATATTCATTTATATTATGTTTTGTGGTGAAAACATCTTGCTTTGTATAATTTGGTACTATAATTATTATTTGCTGGGAGAAGATAGAGAAGATATATTTAATTTTATGCAGCGGCTATAGCAATATATTTGTCCAAACTATTCTGTTTTATTATCCTCCCGACAGCCCTTAAAATGAATATTTCACACACATCACTTAGTCCGTACTTTGTCTCAGTAAAATATTCAAACCACTCAAAATTTATGACACTTTGTAAGGAGGTATCCTGCCCACCTTTTAACGGCTTCATTTTAGTTTATCTTTAAATATTAAAAAAATTGTTAACTAAAGGCGATATGTGCTAAAACATTGGATGAGTAAGTGAATTTATAAAATCCGTCAATCCGTGGATAAACAAATAAATAGCTACTTAACATGGAAATCAGAAATCAATAATTTATTTCAACGTAAAAAATTTACATTCTGTTTGCTGAATGTCAATGTACTATGTTGCTATGTTAACCGCTGCCTTCGGGCCGTATTTGTAGTGGAGAAAAATGCAGCGAAAAAAAAAAACTCCACTCTGACCATTTTTCCTCAAATCATCTTAAACATAATACATCAGAGCCTATATCATATGATTCTGTGATTGCCGTCAATAACTTTAAAAGCCAAAACAATAATTCTGACATAAGTAGGAAAAACGTTAATGCTGCGGTAGTCAGTCACACAATTTATCCATAGATAGCTCTGCAAATGCCAAAATGCAATACGTTTTTGTACTTGTTCACTCGATAGTCTATCCATGGATAATCAGATAGATAGTACTCTCAGATAGAGGTGGCGCAATTAGCATTGTCCTAAATATTGACAATAGCTACAAATTTTAAAAACCTATTTAGAGGCTAAAAATTCCGCCCATGCCGGTACTTGAACCCGCGACCTCTGGCTAACCGTGCCAGCGCTCTTCCAACTGAGCTAATGAGCAACTGCAGGCATCAGTGAAATTTCGAGCCTCTTTACCTCCGACCTGTCAAATATACACATATTTTGACACTAAGAAACGTAAAAAATTATAACCCAATACATTGGACAGTTACGTGATAGGAGGGCAGGGCCGCGATTTTCATAAGCCTACAATTCGCAGTTTATGAAGACAATTCAAGTTTAATTGCGTAGCGGCGTCTGCTTGTTAATCTGTGGTTTAATTGAGAGGGGGTCTCACAAATGTGACCAACTGTGACAAGGATGGGGGAGGGGGTAAAAAAAATCCCGAAATTAGTGTGACGTACTTTATAGATGACCCCTAATGGATCACCACGGAGGAGTAGACAACTATGGTATTTTTCAATACTCGGTTGTACGGTACGTATTGTACCTAAACGTAGCAGACATAAAACCTGTAACGACTACAGAACTAGGTATAATTATATTTTCTGCAGCAGCTACTGATTCGCTTTCAAACTGAACTTTCTTAAGCACTACACATTATAAATTTAAGTATAAATTCACCATTACTGATATGGATTTAAGTTAATAAAGTGAAACTTGGTCCGACTCTTGCAACAAAACTTTTTGTTGCAAAATACCAAAATGAAACTTAATTCATTGCTATATCCTAATTAATTCTTTCAATTAATGTTTGTTCAGTAATGAACAATAAGTAATAAAATCTAAAATATAAAAATCTCGTGTCACAGTGTTTCTTATCGAACTCCTCCGAAACGGCTTCACAAATTTTTATGATTTTTTTTTGTGTATATTTGGTAGGTCGTAGGCTAATTAATATGCCAAAACAAAGTTTGCCGAGTCAGCTAGTATGAGTATAAAATAACTTCTGCATGACAGAAACACTAGTCCTGTCCCCGAACTAGTATACTCAGTGCTATGGTAACCAGGCAAGGACATCACAAACATGGAAATACACTTTCGCTGATGGAATTTGTACATATTAAGCACGGTGGCTTCTAGCGATAATCGAACTTACTACCTCTGTTTTGGTAGTCTAATAAGCGAATCCCGGTTTAAATTAATATTGACTCGTTGCTATTCGACACGATCGCTTAAGCGGCGAAGACAACAATATCGGTGACATTCTTGGCCAGCGGCCACATAGAAGGGACGTGGGGCGAGGGCGCGGAAAAGACGCGTCGTTAATCCAATTCACTTTCATACAAAATGTACCGAAGGGACGGGATGTCTTTTCTGTGTGGGCTTCGACCCATTGCCGACGCTTGGTCAGCAAAGCTGCTAGTTTAACCAAACCAACCGCTCGCTTCCTTAACATGTTGATAACTAGTCCAGTCAAATTACCGATCAACCTAGAAATGAAATATAATAAGCTGAATTTTCACATCCTTACTAACATTATAAACACGAAAGTTTGTATGTATGGATGCATGTTTGTTACTCTTTCACGCAACAACGGCTAAACGGATCAGGATGAAATTTTGCACAGACATAGATTATAAGCTGGATTAGCACATAGGCTATTTTTATCCGGAAAAAATACACATCAAAGTTACCACGCGAACGAAGTCGCGGGCAACAGTTAGTATTAATTTTTTCATTTTAAAAAGTGTTTCATAAGTCTAAGGTCAACGTAAAAAAAAACAGTTTTTCGTGACTAGCTAGTTTTCTATTGCTCCATTTATCATAAAAATTTAAGAGCATAAAATTTGCGACCAATTCTTTTTTTAAACGTTTTTGATAGTGAAATCGAAATTGGAAAAAGTTTATTCAGATAACACAACACACATCAAATCTTACAAATAGCAAAATGCAAAACCAGGAAACACGCTTAAAGGAAAAAATAATAATAAATAAACTAATTCCAAACAATCACACAGTAGTTTTTCAGGCGCTCAACAGTTTTTGACATTATTGTTATTTATTAGCTACTCCAACAGTATTTTCACGTTTCATTCAAAAACTACTTGTTCTAATGTATAATTCCGTGTGAAACACCTTTGTATACAACATTAAAAATGTTGTGTTCAGTAAAAATTTAATTAGTTCATCATAGTTGTAATAAAATTAATTATTTAAAATAAAATATTAATTAAAATCGGTCGTAGCCCCGGCTGCCTGAGTGATCTTAAACGATCACAAAGGTTAAGCAACACAGGGCGCGTTCAGTGCATGGATGGGTCGCCGTCTATGCCTAACGCTAGTGGCATTTTTCCGAGCGGTTCCGTGCTTCGCAAGGCACGTTAAGCTGTTGGTGCCGGCTGCCGTCGATAGATGGCAGTCGTTAAGCCAAGTCAGAGGCCTTAGGGCGGCTAGACAACTTCTGACAGTAGACGAGCCACTAGTCTACAAGCCTCCACCAATCCGGACTTGGCCCCCGTGGTGGAGTATGGCCTATACCTTCCTCAGGGAAGAGACCCGTGCCCCTCGGTGGGGACATAATGGGTTGATGATGATGATGATTAATTAAAATAAATTAATATTTTATTATAAAGGGCGGTGCGCGCGCTGCGCTCCACCATACGTTTTTATTAAGTCGCTTTTATTCTGTCGGTTTTTATACCCCGTGAAATTGCTGCTACAAATAAACCGCTATTTTACCAGCTCATAACTAGCTTTGTTTACTGAACCAATAACCGTCTACCAGGAACGTTTACTGCTACTAGCGTCCTCTTCTATCGCCCAGCTTTAAGGATTAATTGATTTCGCGTAAAGCGTTAATTTAGCGGTTAAACCCTTTTGTGTCGATGGGGATTAATTTCTGATTGTTACAGTCTTTTGTCTCAACAACCCTGTTACTAAGTGGGTCATAGTTGGTGGGTAGGCTGCCAGGGTGGAGATAATGAATTTATGGTACGAAATCAATGTGTGGAAAACATTGTGAGGAAATCTGAGAGACCCAGGTGTTCTCAAACTTTAGAGCTATGCCAATTCGTGATGAGCATGCATGGAAAACCCATACTCACTCTCTCTTTTTCTAAGAGCAGGCTCGTAGCCCTAGTATTATCATCATCAGCCATTTGACGCCCACTGCAGGACATATGCCTCCTTCGTGGTTTTCATAACCATGAGGGGTTTTGCCATAATCGCCACACCTGGCAGACGGGTTGGCGATCGAAGCATGCGGTTAGAATCTCAGGAAGACGCTGCTGTCCGTCTCCTGGTAATTGATTTGGTATATAGGTGGTTCATATGTTTGGACATGGCATTCGTAATGATCGCTAAAATTTGTGAACACCTCAGGTTTCCTCAGCATGTTTTTCTTCACAGTCAGCAATAAAAATTCACAGATATACGGAACTTAGAAAAAGACGAAGTAGTTGATGCGTGCCGGAATCGAACCCACGACCTCTATAATGTGAGCCAAGCGTTCTACCGCTGCTTTACTTTCTCTTCATCTATGCTTATTTACTTATACAGTCTTATATTGTCTCAAAGTGCAAATAAATAACTCTTTTAAAATTTGGTGCTTAATTAACAAAGTTTACATATTATTTTAATTTCAGACATTATTGTCATCTAAATAATCTTCAATGTTATATTAGCCCTTTTGGTGCAAAGTGTTCTTTACACATGTATTTAACCGCATTTCTGGCAAGCTTATTATATCTTCAGGGATCTTATGAGTCACATGTCGAATTAAACTAATGTTTTATTTGGTCCCCCCCCCCTTCTTCTCAAAACATACAATAGTGAGTCATCAGTGAATCAAATATATAATACTATCTCGATTTTCACGCATAATTCAAAGTAGACGGTAAATTCAGTAATTCGTTGGCGTTTCGCGGCATATTTGCGCTGAGCGCTTTGCGAATATAATTGGATCGTAGTTATTAAATATTTACGTGGTGCGACGACGGAATTCTATTACAGGGCAAACTATTAAATGCAGAAAGCGGGCTCAGCCGCGAAACAATGGAAATCCAATGTTCAAATTCAGATATTTAATTCTAAAATTGGTGGTGTCATGCTTTGGATAGTACAATTTATTTAAAAATCATCATCATCATCATCAGCCGTTTGACGCCCACTGCAGGACATAGGCCTCCCGCATGGTTTTCATAACCATGAGGGGTTTTGCCATAATCGCCACGCTTGGCAGGCGGGTAGGCGATCGCAGTATATGGTTGAAATCTCAGGAAGACGCTGCTGCCCATCTCCTGGTAATGATAATTCCTTAGTCGCCTTCTACGACATCCACGGGAGGAAATGGAGTGACGCTATTCTTAATCCGGCGCCACACGGATATATAAAAATAGCACAAATGTATCTCCTGAAACAACATATCGAGTAGCGCCGTAACCCGTAATTTCCGTGGCGAGAAATTGCTGCCAAAGAAAAAAAAACGTGGAACTGGGAGATAGAAAGGGAGGCTTCGCAATTTGATTCCAGCTCAGTTGGAGTAAGGAATCGCTGTTCCAGGGTACCTTTGTCAAGTTAACACGTAAGATGGAAAGCATTTCGTAGTCAGTCAGTCCGTCAACAAGGAACCCTTCTAGGTCTTAGAACAGGTCGTTGAATAATTAATAACAACGTTTGCCGGGTCAGTTAGTTTACTATAGAAACAAAAAAGTCTTATTTTTATAATGAGTCGATTTCACTAAAACATTCTGAAAAAAGAGATAAGAAGAAGAAGAAGAAGAAAGAAGAAGAAAAAACATTTATTATAAAAACAGTGCACACGCCACAATAACAAAACAAAAAACAACCCAGAAAATATTTCAACAGACAAGTTATAAAAAAGAAAGGAAAACGAAAGGTCTGACTCAGCAGTATGCTGAGGGTCAAGCCTTCAGCGCTGATTTTCAGTCAGTGCCAGGAGTTACCCCGCGAGCGTCACATACCGCGGTGTGGTACAACCGTGAGCAATACTATATATAGTAGAATACTATGTAAAGCCGGCTTAGGGCAGGATTTCTTCTTTTGAACTGGCTTTAACTCCGTCTTAAGAGTAATTTAGTGGAATCTACTTTTTATAATTAAGACTGCAAATGATTACTTAATGAACGTCAAAGTTGTTCGTTTCACTATAAATACATTATGTGGAGAGGAATTTAACAAATAAACTCAAACAAACTCCACATTTATTCTTTTCAAAAGAATCTAACTTAATTAACATAGTTTTTATCTTTAAAGACATTTCCTTGACAAGAACTAAATAGCTTCGGCGCTTGTAATCACGCTTCTGTTCTTTAACTAAGACTTTCGTAAGTACTACTCTCCTGGTCGGACTCTTCCAACAAAAACTTGAGCAATTAATAACAATAATAACAACAATAACTTCTACACAACACAATCACTTGTTTTGGTCCCAAACTAGGATACCCTGTGCTATGGGAACTATGATGCTGCTATTAATGCTGATGCCATTGGTACAAATGCATGGCGAACGTATCTAAGTGATTTCAATGCTTCTGTTTATTTTTCATTAAAATTTGTTCATATTGAAGGTGACATCGCTTTCGCTATGAAGGTTAAATAATGTTATCGGGGTAAATTATATAACGTTTGATTAAATTCTTGTCAACCGAATAACTGATAATAAGTATACGCTTCATTTTGACTAGAGATATTCAATTGCCATCTTTTCAAAATTGTATGGAGCTCTAATTCGAAAACCATTTCGAGATTTGGCTTTGTAAAGCACGTAAAAATTACTTTCAGTATTTTCTGTAGCTGGATTTTCGAGAAAATCGTAAAAACACAAAAATTCGATGATGACGTCACATCGTGGCTTTCAGTGAACGCAACTCGAACACGGCTTTGCCACGATAAAAAAAAAGTCACGTCAATCCGTCAACGCCATCCATACACAGTCACAAGATATCAGGGTTACCATACTTACCATTATCAGTAACCATGAAAAAGTAGCTACAAATGTGACAAAATGATAGCAAAAAAACTCCGAAGGCAGTTAAAGGCATTACAAAGTGAATTTAAAAAAAGGAACAACTACATACATACATAAGGGATGATGAATATTGAACTAAGCAGATCTAATATTGTATGAAAGAAAAACCTATTTGCAGATGTTAAAAAAATACAGAAACGGTTTTTTTACATGGTCCTGGCAGTACTAAAATGACATTTGTCATGTTTTTTTAAGATGTTAGGCAAAGGAAAACATATCTGTGAGCCTCGTTGTTTCGTCACTTCCGGCAAAAATATTTTAAACTTTAAAATTAAATATTTATAAGAAAACGTGCGTATTTCAGAAAATAAAAAAAATACGTGTCTCCTATCTTTGTGATATCTTTTCAAAATCAAAATAACATCAGTAGGTTTTTTTGATGAAAAGATGTCAATTGCAACAGAAAAAAATATGTATTTTCGTTTAGAGTTTTGTACTCCTATTTTGTTTTTCAACAGTGAAGCAACTAAAGGAATACAATTATGTATTTATTAACTTCCACACAACACAAGTCAATTACTTGTCCCGGTTCCCAACTAGGATGCCATGTATAACCAGACAAGTTCATTACAAACATGGAAATACATACACACCGAGACCATTTTCACAAATTTATGGCGGCCCCAGTGTTAATCGAACCCACGACATTCGCCATGGTAATTAGACGTATTTTGAAGTACTTCTGCGAACATATTTTTTTTGACGCCACTTTTTTATAACTAGTGTTTCTAGATAGTGGTTAGAATTTCCGTTAAAAACGGTGAACATATTCGAAAAAATATAGTCTAGAATGCAATACCGTTAAATAATGCAATATGTAATAGAAATCGACCTGTATATTTGTAAAATCGTAACGAGCTTATCATAACTGCTGCGGGGCTTCGCATAATCTTATTAGAACGTTAAAGGTAATTCTCACTCTTCGAACCAGTCAGCATGTAAGATTACAGGAGATTAGTCAGATATTCGAGGTAATAGGATTCTGGTAAACACTGAATGATTTTTTGTCGACAGTCCTGACCTTGAAAATGGTTTTCCATTGTTATTTTCAAGATCAGAACTGAAGAGGCTAAAGTAATTGTTTGCTAGTGACGGTAAACAATTCTTATTTTTAGTAAGCTGGGCTTATGCCCCACTACTGGGCAGGCCTCTCCATGATCTTCCACTCCTCCGTGTCTTAAGTCATTCTCTTCCATCCAAAATATTTTCGAAAAAGTAGAAGTTTATACCTATTTTGTATGCATAAATATTTCAAGTATTTAAAAAAATATAGAAATGTTGATACATACACCCTTATGGTACATTACCCTAAAAACCACCTGTTTATGTATAGAAACAAGCCCTGCTTTATCAATCATCATGTCACGAATGGCGAAGGCTTTTACACGTACCGAGTCTATATTGCCGTGACATGTTTGGGAAATAAAACACGTATTTCTCTTCGTCTCCCACTTTTTCACGTAGTTACCTAAGTGCTCCACAGCAATATATTTAGATTTTATGCAATACACAATGATTGATTGTTTTTGGGAAGTTCTTTATTTGACATAAATATTTTTACGATTTCTAAAGCCTTGTGTAAATTTAACGTGAGGCTAAGTATCTAAGCCATAAACATTCAATCAATCAATTATCCGTGTTCGTCTGCTTCTGGAAATAGGCCTCGTCTAAGGCACGCCGCTTCTCTATTCTCGGCTATCCTTATCCAGCCGCATATGGCCATATAAGCCGAAGAACCAATGGTCGATGGGGAGCAAAGGTTCTCGATGGAGACCATGAGCTAGCAAATTCAGCGTAGGACGCCCACTAGCTCTTTGGACCGACGACCTGAGGTAGATAATAATTATCAAGGTATGAAAATTACACATTATTTATATGTATTGTTTTGCTCACATCACAATTTTATCAATTGTACTACAAAAGGTGGCGCCGGATTAAGAATAGCGTCACTCCATTTCCTCCCGTGGATGTCGTAGAAGGCGACTAAGGAAATAAATTATGAGGAGATGGGCAGCAGCGTCTTCCTGAGATTCTAACCGCATACTGCGATCGCCAACCGGCCTGCCAAACGTGGCGATTATGGCAAAACACCTCATGGTTATGAAAACCATGAGGGCGGCTTATGTCCAGCAGTGGGCGGCAAAGGGCTGATGATGATGAATACTTTTATAATGTAACATGTCGAAAAATCATTCTAGTCACGTGGTATACAAACGCGCCATACAAATCGTAAACAAAAGGTATGCGCACTTTGTAGCAATGCATATTTATGATTGCGACGAAGTGTTTCCTCCACCAAGAATGTTATCAACTTCTGTTCTCATAAGTGATCCAACTCGTGGTTCTGTCTTCCCCAACACAGCGATGCACCCCGCCATGTTTTATCGCAGTAGTGCCAGCCTAACGACCGGTTACTTTTGAATAGTGACTACAAAACTTTTATTTTGAAGGTATCATGACATTATTTTATTGAATACTTTTTTTTTTTTTAATTAATGGCAACTCAAATCGGTCCTGTCTTGGACGACTACTTCTGCCAATAACGAGTCAGTCATGGGAGTGACACAATTACTGTTGACCGGTTATTTGGACTGTAGCCGCAGGCCGGTGGGGAACCTAAAACCAAAGAACAAACACAAACGTATACCAACACCACCAATTATTAGAATATTAATGTCTAATAGCAGACTTTTACAGTTTAATATTGTTAGAACAAATAAATGAAGCCAAAGTTTTAACAAAGGGAGTATTAACATATTTTAGAACGGATTTAAAGTCAGTAGGTCTTTGGACAAAAGGAGGCAACATGTCATAAAGAGAACATTGAATACTTTTAATATCGTGACATTGAATATTGACCATAAAATAATTGGGAACTAATATCAATGCTAACCAATATCAGAATAATAATTGTCGAACGCAACTCTGATTTTACCGAGAACGTTCAAAATCATTTGGGTACCTATACTTACGCACCTATACTAAATAACATTGTAGCTTATGGTCCGCAGGCCTACATTACAAACTGAGCTACGGCTTACTTGGAACGCCTACCAAATGCCATTCAAGTATCTATCTACCTAAATAGAATTAATTACGAATATAACAACGTGTATTGGATAAACTCTTAGCCTAAAAAAGGTTTCATCATTTTCAATAGTATATCCACTTCCAAAAAGCATTCGTTTCAAATTGTTAATTTTTAGGGTTCAGTAGCCAAAGGCTAACGACTCTATTACTAAAACTCAACTGTCCGTCTGTCTGTCTGTCACCAAGCTGTATCTCATGAACCATGATAGCTAGACAGTTGCCATTTTCACAGATGACGTAGGGGATCCTATACAAAAAACTTTTTTTTTTGCTGTTTTTTGCTTAATATTAATAACGGCAACAGGTAGACGCTTGAAATATTCAAATGTTGTATAGATAATGGTACGGAACCTTTCGTGCGTAGATCCGACTCTCACTTTTTTAAAAATTTAATTAATAAAGACCTTTACATTTTTTTTTACAAGTTTCGCCAAACTGCGGTGCAGTTTATTGGCGTTACGCTCCTATAATTTATGGTTTACAATCAGTCTTTTACAGCTCTTAATATTTTAAGTATTTTAACTTAGCCACCCTACCCGCACCACTTGGCCGGTGTTTTATTTTTTTTTCCTCACAAACTCGAAACTTGATAAAGAAGAAGAAAAATATTTGTTTCAAAGATAGTACAATCCACAACACATGAACCTTTACACACGTGTACTGTACTCAGTTGCGCTACGGGCGAATTTGCTACAAAAATGTAAAGGTTCACCTGCTGCGGCAGCGGCCCCTAGTGGGAACCGAACCCACGACCTCCGGCATGGTAATCAGACCGTGCTACTGCTAGACCAATGAGACAGTCGAATTTATAAATGCACTGGTCTGTTTTTTTTTTCTTTTCAGACGACGTACCCTGAAAACATCTTTGTATTGATTTGTTGTGTTGCGTATCGTGGAAAACCTTGTTTTGGAAATCTAGAGTCTGTTTTTTAATTTGATGCAAAAAAGAGGCAGTATTGCCATTATAAAATAGACCGTTATACTCGGTAGATTTTTGTTTTACTGTAAAAAAGTAGACTCGTGTGACCAAAAACCTGATTGCATCTAAGACATTATAATATGTAGTTTCTCATAAAAGAAAAGTATTTAAAAAAAACACTAACGTAGCTCACACAATTTTTACTTGGAAGTAAAATTGGATTACAAGTTTTTTTTTACATATTGTTTTGACATATTCATGAAGACGTCATTTATTTTCAAACATTCCGCTTTTTTCTTGTTTACGCGAATGTTGTTTTCCATGTTCTCTTGTGATTCCGACAATTTTGGATAGTTTTTTTGAGTCCACATGAGTAGATGCAGCATGTGAAAGAGATTTGTAATATTATCAACAAAAGATCTTTTTGCTTTTGTTTTAATAACAGAGTTTTACATTGGCATATATTTCATTGAAACCTTAGATTTATGGCCGTCCACGTCGAGTACGTCAACAAATGTGATGGCTTACGACCCCGGCACATGTTAAAGTGACAGTTTTTTTTGCATCAAATTAAAAAACAGTCTTTAGGACATCGTTATTTTTGCGTTAAACAAGAACTAGGTCGACCGATGGAAAAATACATTTGTGAATAAACCCAATACGATCGTTTATAAGGTTCTATTGTCTCCTATTCAATCAAATGGAACTATGATGTGATGAGTCACCAAAAGGAATTGAATTCCTGATTTGCAAATCATTCATTCGTCATTGAGTAAAAATATCGATTGGAATCTCCATTCAACTAAATGAGCTCCCAAAGAGAATCGACCATGTGCGCCCATTGGTTAACCCTATGAAGCGGACCGTCTTCGCTTATTGTTTCGCTTATCTCTAGCCGCGCTCATTGACCAATGAGATGTGAGTATTTTGTTCCCTAGGAGTTCGACTCGCGGAACGGAGTATAGCAGTTTGTTTTAGTAATTTTTTTTAATAGGTCCTAGGAAACTTCACCTCATATGATACCCTCTACATAACTAAGCTTGTCTTTGTCAAATAAAAAAATCTAATTGATTATATTCATTGGGTAGGTAATGTCGTTACATTACATACGTTATGTTACGTTACATACGTCATAGGGTCATATGTTGTTACATATTTATACCCCTATGACATAACGTTACCAAATATTGTTTACTATGGTAAGAATTGACTTTTTCAATCACATCACAGACTTCAATGTTTTTCTTTCAAAAAGTACAGGGTGAGCGGTGGTAGCGCAGCGGTAGGACGCCGGCCCCACATTCGGGAGGTCATGGGCTCGAATCCCAGCGTCAATAGTTTCCATGTTACGTACATTCGTGAAGTTGTAGTACCTATTTCACTCGTCAGCCGTGAAGGAACACATCGTGAGGAAACCTGAGTGTTTAAGGTGTTCACATACCTTACCGCTTAAAATTGTCAATCCGTGGTGGGCACGCGTGGTAATAAAGCACATATTCTCTCTAAGAGAAGACCTGTGACCTTAATTGAGACGAATATTGGCTACATAAAAAAGGTGCATAACAAAAAAAAAAAAGCTTTGAACAACAGAAAACTGAAAGCAATCTGCGCCATAAAAACAATCGATTTTAAATCGAATGAACGGCTGACGAGTCACCGTCATCGAGTCCCGAATCATCGAACCGGCTGGCTAAAAGAATCGAGTTCAATCTACCTAAAACCCAGCCCGATGGGAGGGTTCTTTGGGGGCGCTGATGTTAAGTGAATGGCTTTGTGTGTGGTACAAAGCGAAGTGACTAGAATTGAGAAAGGAATGTGACGTTGGTTTTGACATTTGGAGAGGATGATGGAAGAAAGATTGACAAAAGAAATGTGTCTAGTGCACGTGGATGTGGTGGTGTACCGGGTGGGCGGGTCGGTAAGGAACGCCCCAAGCGGACATACTTCGACCAACTAGGGGATGTGTTAGCAAAGGGCAAGATAACACTATCCAAAACTGGTGTGCATGCATGTAACGGCTACTGAATGTTGATGAAACGAAAGAGATCTGTCAGGGTCCTAGCAAATGGCAGACCCTGGTCACTACCTACCCCTTCGGGATACAGGCGTGAGTTTATATTATGTTAAAAAAGTAAAGGCGAGGGCGGAAAAGGCCGCTTTAGTAATAATAATTATGTTTTGGTACGACTGAGTAGTTTTGAGGACGTAATAATAATAATATAGTTATTCCATTTTTGTGAATAGATATCTAATGTAATGTAACGAAGACAGTTAGATGAAAAAAATATCGATTTAGTATATCATATTTAGTATTTATTTATTTATTTAATACGGAGATATTACAGAAACATGCCACTTATTCTAAACTTAGATAATAAAAATATGTACTAGGCATGCATCCAAAAACATATCTCACTAAGAACTTTATTATGAGTAAGTTTAAGGTGAGGGCGTGTATTGAGTAATTCATGAAGAGTACATGAATTATTTTACAGCAATAATATGTGACACAACTTATAGAGACTAAGTTAAAACTTAATGAACGTTCATGTGGGGTCCTGAAGTGAGTGCACAACACAATATTGAAGTCTTCCGGCTTCTCCCACACCAGCAAACCGCCAATATCAACAGCTTATCGTATCACTTAATAGGCTACGGTACAAACAAAAAAAGAAGACAAAGGAAACAAATGAGCTGCTTACAACAGGCCGTGCCGGGTGGCCAGCAGACCGCTGGTGTACGAGAAACCGGGGGCAAGTTATATAATAATATGGTATTGCGGTGGAATAGTTATAAGAAGATAGTTGTTTTAATAACAATAACAGTAATTAGGTTAGTGCTTTTTTGCAACACTGCTTATCATAGCAGTCATCTGAGGGCTACGGCGTATTTGGCTGGCTGAGCCGTGAACCAGTTTCTCTTTCAATTAGGGATATAATTTTCTTCACAAATGACGCCTGTCTTTCATGGAAAATATCTACAGATAAGAATTTTTTGAAAGATGAGTTGATGCTAACTACTAAATATACCTGAGTTTAGGGGTCACAGCCAGGTATATAAACGATTTGCTTATAGCTTCCTACTAAGAAAGTATGTCTGACCCGGTTCTTTGTGAAATGGAGCTAGGTAAGGAGTTGCAATACCCGAAGTAAAAGTCATATGTCAATAATAATGTCAATAATGAAAAAAATTATGTCAACAAAACATCCTTCTGGCAAAAGTTCCCGAACTCCAAAGATGAGATGAGAATATTCTATATTGCACATAATAAAAAACTCCCATGGGCGGCTTTGTTGCTAAGAGCAATTTCAAAGTATAAACCTCGCTTCATCCTCTTAATTGCTCCACACATCAGAAGTCGGGCTCGCGTCATAAAATTAAAGGGCATATGGCCCGGCCGATGATGGAGAGTGGGTGGCGTCGAGCAAAATCGAACGTCATCCGATCGAAATATATATATAGTATTTGCCAATGTAACTGTGCTTTAGTAGTCACCTTGTAGACTTTGAATTCGCTTGACGTTTTTAAGGGGACATTCTAGCCATGATTTAGAAAATTATGATGATAGATTAAAAACGGGTGCGCAACGATCGATATAAAAACTTTTGGTTTTGATTAAAGGACATAATGCACTCTTGATATAACAACATTTGATATATTCTCATGTAATATAATTATCAACAGATATAATGAACTTGTAATATAACAACTATTAATCTAACAGTCATACATAACGTATAACATACATGGGATATAACTTTGTTGGATATAAAACTCAGTTGGTATGATATACTATTGGCATAATCTGGAATCGTTATATTCAGTGAAAATAAATCAGAAGTTTTTATATCTATCGTTACGCACCCCACTGAAACATAACAGTATAATAGCCACTGATAAACTGGTAACACATATTATATTTTCATATAAGAATTATTATATAGAATATTAGGTTAGGGCAGACATAAAAAGGGGGGACGGGTCAAAAGCCGAAAGTACAAGATGACAAAGTTTTATAATTTCTATTTGCAACAACAAAAATATTGGTGCGACGAAGCGCGTAGCGTAGCGGAGCGCGTAGGAGCGTGTTAGGTTGAACATGTAAGACCGAAAACTAACCGAAATTATTAGTGTAGGTTATTGCAACCGAAAAAATATATTATATCTTACCAAACATTATACCACTAATACTTATATCCAATATACATTATATCCATCAAACGTTATATCAAAAATGTATTATACTATTTGAGCATTATACGCCATGAAATTATACTGATTGTTGTTATACCAAAAGTTTATTATGCCCCTTGAGTGATTATATCCAATGAAATTATATTAAATGTTGTTGTATCCAGTGAAAATATATCAAAAGTTGTTATACCTATCATTACACACCCATTAAAAACAAATACGCGTCAATTTTTTTTTTGTTACCCAACAGAAGATAAAAATATTCTTTATTGCACACCGGAAAAAACACACAAAATATTTACAAAAATAATTGGCGGCCTCTTTGCTAAAAACATTTTCTTCTAGAATTACTGCACTTAAGCCTAAATGAAAAACATTAGGACTAAATTAATAAAAATAAAAAATAAAAACTGTGGTTCAAGCGTCTTACGGTCGGCGCCGGCCAACTTAATTGATCATTCAATTGTTACCTCATTAAATATTTAACGATTTAGAAATAATTTTTCAACGTCATGGTACTTCCTGGCGCTTTGATTTTGGATTAACAGTTTCAAACTAAAGGTCACGAATATTTACAAACATGTTATACCTACACTACTAACACTTACATTTTATACACCACTTATACATGTTATACACTTATACATGTAATACATCCGTGTGGCGCCGGATTAAGAATAGCGTCACTCCATTTCCTCCCGTGGATGTCGTAGAAGGCGACTAAGGAAATAAATTACCAGGAGACGGGCAGCAGCGTCTTCCTGTGATTCCAACCGCATACTGCGATCGCCAACCCGCCTACCAAGCGTGGCGATTATGGCAAAACCCCTCATGGTTATGAAAACCATGAGGGAGGCCTATGTCCTGCAGTGGGCGTCAAAGGGCTGAAGATGGTGATAATATACACTACAGATTAATCATTGATAATACTGTTTTTCAAAATGAAAATAACATTGCCCGTAGATATTGCTAACGATTTTAAAATCACGCTGTGGTCGCTAACGAAATGTGTCATAGTGATCTACGCTAACTTAGTTTCACCAATAAGCGATAGCCTTAATGTGTTTTTTTAGTATTCTATGTACGTCCCACTGGAGAGTACACGCCTTCTCTCAGAGAGAGAGTATAAGTATTTGTTATAGTAGACAATTGTAACCACTTACTTACCCCTCTCCTTTTTTCTATTTAAGGCAAAATAAACCTTGAAACAAAATAAAACTAGTAGATAAACAATAATATGTTCATCGATACCTAACAAGACCTTCATTTTGTACATAAATTAATAGCTGAATCAAAAATACTTCAGTATAAATTTTGGTATGTCTGTCTTGTCGAGTCATTACGGTTTTAAAATGTATTTATCGTAATATCGTACATACATACACTTACAACTGTATCGCGAAAAGGTAGACAGAGACCAGAGTGTGACACTTGCCACGATCCACGACTGGCCAACCTCTTTTCATCAACATTAATTCATTGATCGCAACATCATTTTTCGATTGGCTTTTCGAGTAAGACTAATGCTAATTCAGTATTTGACACCATCAACAAGAAATTATTACATATGCTCGATTAAAACAAAAATTACAAAATATCTCGGAAAATGTATCCTTTTTAGTCAATTACTAGTTATTACAATTTTTAAATAGATTAAACATAAAAAGAGTGCTTTGAAATGTGATGTCACAAGCTAGGATTGTCATACAAAATTCCGTTTTAAAAGTAACTCATTTGATATTTTCTCAAATACCCAATTAGCATTAAGCAACATGATTTATTTGTACCAAACCAATTATTTGAAAAATTGTCCTTGTCTTGCCGACTGTGCCGAAGTACCGAAATCGGTGAGTGCAGGACCACGTTTTATTGAACTACAATTTGTCGTTCGATGTACATTGCGTAGCAGAGTCTGCTTGTTAATCTGTGGGTTATTCGACTTTGCAATGTACAGTACACCGAACTGTCATAATCTGACATATTTGTCTGTTTTAGCCATTAAGACGCTTGAGGTGGTCGTTTGTCAGTGGATTAAATATGAAACTATTTAAAGAAAGAACCGTATTTGTCGCGAATTGCTGGAATCAAGCGCGACGTTGATGACCCTTCCGAACATCGCTGCTTGGGCCCTTATTAGCCCAGGTTTTTTCTTAACCTAGTTCAAGCATAAATATGTTATTTTTACCAATGTTATATTTTAGCCGATTATAAACTGTTATGATGCTTTTTATTTTAAATAAATTTTATTATTATTTTTTATTAATATTCTAGTAAACCATGATTTGTAGTTAAATAAATAAAAAGAAAAAATAATAAGCTCTATAAAACAGGCCTCTGGTGGTAAATAATCTCTCCAAAACTTAACTTAAACTTTTGTTCCTGAGAAAATAACAAAATAATATATAAGCTTGAGTATCCCTGTGGTGACTCAAAACACGTCAAAGAAAGACTTGACATAATTTTGAAGCTAAGTGACAAACTTAGTCTGCCACTTAGTTCAGTCGTGAGGACTCTCTCCTATTGCTGTTTCAAAGTTATCGTAGTGTGAGAGCTTTTGAGCTAATGCGTCGTTAGCAATGTTTGCGACACAAAGTGAAGAAAAGTTGAAAAGAAATTTCAGTACGAAACGAGGCCGATTTTGTGCCTATTCATGATTTGAACCAGAAGTTCTCTTGCCATTATGATAATCTGAAGCGTAGGATGTTTTGCAGATTTTTCTATCAACTTTTTTCTCTAATACATATAGTTAACGTAGGCTCATTTCAATTTGGGGCTATGCTTACAAAATATGACAATCCCTATTTCACAACCCACATATTCAAATAAAGACTTTTAGTAATACTTTGCATTATTAATGTTTGTATCCTTTGTAATCATGTTTCTAAATGAGAAGTAAATTCTATATTTAATCAAACTATGAAATGAGAAATTTGGTTAAGCTAGCTAGACCAAAGATCTGAGGCAGAATGCTATCAACAGCTGGATAACCATGGCCAGGGACAAAAAAATAAGTAGCGTATCTTGGGGTAAACCTCTTAATTTTAATACGAATGGATGGAGAATGAACACCACTTATTGAGCCGAATACGGGCTTATTGATTGATGAAACGTGTAGTATTTTCATCCACTCTTTAGCTACATCTCTATGGAAATACTGTTCGAGATTGGTTAGATTGATAGATCGATAGATAGAGAACACTTTATCAGAAAAAAAAGAAGAACAATTATTATTTCTTAAATCAGAGGTTAGATTAGAGAGGCGTTGGCTAAGGCCGTTAACTTACAATCGAAATGCCTTAAAATCACCATCAGTGTCCAGCCTCAGCTTTGCATTTTGAGGAAAATTGGGTGACGCAAATTGCTATGTATACACATCAACTGTAAATAAATTGGTGGACAATCGTATACCGAAGCCCATTAGATAAATTGGACAACCGACTGACTCTAAATGGATAAGTATGGTGCAGTAATGACATACATTAATGTTATTTAATGCTTTTACGGCCAACTACGGAACCTCACATTTCGTGCAACGTTATCTCTTCTTGAAATAAATAAAAAATAAAAACCGGCTTCGAAACACTACAGCACTAAAAAGTTAGAAATAATTTAAATAATTAGAAGTATTTATACATGTAGGTATTGTAGAAGTATAATTTGGAGCCGGTGCCCAAATCCTTTCAAGACCAATCCATCTTCGCAAGTCTTCACGAGAACGTCACTAAATTACCATGGGACTACTTTTACGCTATTTTATTAAACATAATGGATATTACTAAAGGATGAGCCCCGTTAGGCCTGGTTTACTGCTGTCCATTAAAAAATTCCGTTCTCCATCTCTGAAAGTCTTCATCAAATCTTCACCACATTAAAATAGGACCAATGGGATGTTATACCTGTTGGAACAAAATTAGAAATGTCGAAATCGGTTACGATTTGACGGAGTTATGGAGGAAAATATCCAAAAAAAGATATATAAAAAAAGATATATAGCGTCGAATTGATAACCTCTTAATTTTTTGAAGTCGGTTAAAAATACTATTTGTTTTTTTTATTTAGTTCCTTAAATACGCACAAAAATTACAAATCCATTTTTTTAACAGTCTGAAAGTATTCAAACAGATGGCTCATGTGGCCATTATTGTCCTTAGAAGAAGTAACGCTCGCTTAGCGACTTTTACATTCTTCTGTGCATATAAGTATGAAGACCTTATCTAAATGAAGAATAAATAAATAAATTATTTAGACGAACATCTTACATACTTTAGACAAGTAATAGGTAAATATTACAGGTAGGTAAAGTGTGACGCGTATGTTTATAACTATGACACGTCAATAATGAATGAATGAATGATTTATTGCCACAAACAAACATGCTTAAATACATACAATAATAGTAAAGAAAGAAGTGTGCATGTGACGATGATACATAATCAAACTGGGTCACCTTGTACCTACTATGATTATCGACGCCATCCTTTAACATTTAGTCTGGCACACATAACTAATGTCTCTGTCGTGGTCTAGAATCTAGTGATTATACTAACTTGGTAAGTGTACCTACAAGCAGAAGAATAAACACTGCATAATAGATACCTAAAGCTTGGTATGGCCAATCCAACGTATCCAACATATCCAACGTAGAAATACGGTGTTTTAAAAAAAAGTGAACGAGCCAAGCTCGGTCGCCCAGGAAGTATTTTTAATAAGTTAATAAAGCACATTATTTTTGAGTGCCTACATCAAGATGCTGTTCGGTACGAAACAGAAAAATAACAGCGCACTACTAAAACCAACCCAAAGTTATTATAAAATCGAAATTTCAAGTTTGTCCTCATGTCAATGTGTAGATTTGTAGCTATAGGTATATTTAAGTTTTCTCTGGTTACCACTAGAGTCCAAAATAGACAAGCTGTCAAAATCGCCGCTCCCTGCAGTAGAACGAAACGGCATCACTTCGAGGAGACAACATTGTAGGTCACTGACCATTGGCTCTTAAAGTTAAAACTGCTACTATCCCTATGCAGCCTATGTAAGTCTCACTGTGAGATACAGGATTTCTCTCAAAGAGAGTGTATGGGCTTGATCACCAAGCGTTCTCATTGCAATTTCAAGCGCTGAGGTGTGTGAAAACCTTAGGCACTTAGCTTTCCTCCAACGTTAGTGAGTGGTATTGCTTTCACAAGTTCACAAATGTACGTAACTTCGTTCAAGTTATTAGTACATGTCAGAGTTCAAACCTAAGACCTCATATATGGGAGGTAAGCATTCTACTCTTTTAATACGATGACGTACTATTACAATAATACAAAACATGCAAAAGGTTCATTTAGTATAGCCATTTCAACCGCATACAATAAACAAAGTTCAAACTTTTCAATTGTGACAATTGAAATTTTGAATTTTTACAGATGATGTATTTCTGTTGCTGCTATAACACCAAATACTAAAAACAGCATAAAATAAGTACTTAAGGGGGGCTCCCAAGACACGTATTTTTTTGCAGTTTTCTGGCTTGATATTAATAACGGCGAAAGCAGGAATTTCAAATATTCACAGAATATTTAGTTCTATATTTGCTTCAAAAATTAATCATCATCATCAACCCATTATGTCCCCACCGAGGGGCACGGGTCCCTTCCCTGAGGAAGGCATAGGCCATACTCCACCACGGGGGCCAAGTCCGGATTGGTGGAGGCTTGTAGACTAGTGGCTCGTCTACTGTCAGAAGTTGTCAAGCCGCCCTAAGGCCTCTGACTTGGCTTAACGACTGCCATCTATCGGCGGCAGCCGGCACCAACAGCTTAACGTGCCTTGCGAAGCACGGAACCGCTCGCAAAAATTAATAATTAAAATAAAATTAATATTTATGGGGGCTCCCATACAACAAACGTGATTTTTTGCCGTTTTTTCTCGATCTTTGTATCTAATGTTGTATAGGTAATGGTACGGTAATCCTTCGTGCGCGAATCCGACTTGCACTTGGCCGGTTTTTTTTACTGTACTTATACACGCTGAAATCTGGGTGGTTTAAAAGCCGCTGTTACGTAATATGTGAAAAAAAAACCATTTATATAGACTTTTACTTTTAAGTAATGCAGTAAAAAAAAAAATAGCTAACAAATCTTGTTTAAAAAATTACGCGCACAATTGATACGGCCTCTTCGTTTATCAGAATAATGACCCGCGGACTCGTGGCACGTGTTCTGATACCACTCATAACACTCTGGTTTTAATACCAACTGGTTTTAATAGATTCGAGTTTGTGTCGTGTCAAGATACCTAGTTTGGGAAAGCGCGTTTAAAAAAAAAAACTGAAACTAACGTATTCGATAGTTCTTAAGGCACGCACATTTTGCTATGGTTTTCAAACCATTCAAAATTCATGGTGTGCAGGTAAATTTTTGTTACCTCTGTTCCGGTCTGATGACCCCCTTAGTCCACTTTGGGAAATGCTGTTATGTACGAACGACGCCATTAACCAGGCTTAGGCCTGAGCGCAGATTGGGCTGATTTCCGACGGCAATGTGTGGATTAGAGCGTAATGCGTCATGCGGAATCGCCTGATTCGAATGTGGCTGCGTATTTACGGGGAGGAGCTGCTTGATGTCCATCGACAAGTGAAACAAATTGCCAGTGGAATGTTAAAACTGTTGCATGTACTGTTGATTAGGTATAAAAGAATTATTTTTAAATTGAAATACCTGCTGGATGCGGGATGCTGTGCGGTGGAACTACATCGTTGGTCTTGCGGTCAATATGCGTTTCTTACAAAATAGAGGTCACGACCTCTATTTCGCAATACAGATAAAATTATCAAAAGTATGGTCGCGGGTTCAAGTCCCGGCGTGGGTGGAATTTTTAGCCCCTAAACAGGTTTTTAAATTGTCCTCAGCACGGCTTAGTGCAACAAAAAGAATATAATCATTAAAAATGTTGGATCGTGCAAGCGAGACGACATGACGTAACAACAGCTTTAAGGTGAATTTGTTGACGAGACTCATAATGCAAAGATTGCCAGCCTTTTTGTACTACTTCAAGCCCGGGGCCACTACAGAAATTCTACGAAGAGAAATGTCTACTGAAATCAATATAAATAAGTTCGTAGAAGACAGCGTGCTTGAAACTAGCTAAGTGCATGTCGGCCCTTGCGTAGTGTAAGGTTCCGTATGGGTTTTAAATAACTTTCAATGAATTTTTCCTTCTTTATGTTGGCCGTCTATTATTCGTTAAACTGTAAAGCTTAAGTAAGTTTTAAAAGTTAGCGAGTGATAGTTTTTCTTTTAAGTTCATGTGATTTTTCTGATTGATTCTGATGTGATTTCTACAATCAACCGTTTAGCCGAGAAAGGGAGAGGGGACGCTCAACTCTATCGAAAATTTACGCTTAAAAGCTTAATATTTCGCAAATGGATATCTAAATCTAAAAATGGTCCTCCCACACTTAAAATATTTTTAAACGAACAACGATATCCCACAGTCGTAAGCAGGTGAGAAAAAAAAAGCATCCTTAATTTAGGAGTAGGGGGTACCTACCTTTTTTAAAGATTTTATCCTCCTGTTTATCGGCGTAAGTAATAGCTAATGGCAGACAAACGGACAGACGGACAGACGGACGGATATGGTGAAACTATAAGGGTTTGGGTTTTTTGACGGAACCCTAAGAACTGACTACAAAATGCTTTCTAGCAGCCATCTCATGTGTTAACTTGACATCGGAACCCTGGAACAGCGATTTCTTCCTCCGACTGAGCTGGAATCGAATTGTGAAGCCTGCCTTTCTGTCTCCCAGTTTCACGTTTTTTTCTTTAGCAGCAATTTCTCGCCACGGAAATTACGGGTTGGGGCGCTACTCACGATGCTATTTCAGGAGATTGATTTGTGCTATTTTTCATACAAATTGTACTATCCAAAGCATGACACCACCAAAATCTATTTCTTAGAATACACCTCGCCAGACGTGCCTGGCATTGCTTGGTTCACCAAAAAGTAAAAAAAAATATGGGCAATTTTTGAAGCTTTCAGCTTAGAAAATTAGCCATAACATTTTCGAATTTAGCGATGTCACGTAAATTAACAAAGTGAGCCTCGAACATAATTACTACACCTAGGGTCTGAAACACAATATATCGGCTGATTTATTGACAGAAGAGATCAAACTCAGTCGAGCGTAATGGAGTGACATCATTTGGAAATGGCGAGTAATTAACACTTGCTAATGATTTGTAGGTATGTTTTCTCGGTTTATGGATATTTATAGATAAAATATATGTTAGTAGATTAAAACCCTTTATTGCACACTAATACATTATAAAAATACATCTATCTATCTATCTTTACAGCCCATGAAAGACGCCTACTGTTGGGCATAGGCTTCTTCACCGCCACGTCAACCTCGTCCCCTGTTAGTCTTCTCAACTCTTTTTTTTTTTTTTTTTACTTTTCATCTGTGCTAAAAAGTAACAGTGTAAATAGATAGCATTTTTAATTACTAATTAGACAACCGCGGCTTTCAAACCACCCAGATTTTAGCGCATGTAGGGATTTAGCTACACACTTTATATTGCGCAAATTTCTAGGCTGGCTGGAAGAAATTTATTTTGAAATAAGTCCACCTTCGCACAATTTGTATTTATCACAAGCCTGTTACTTATATTTTATTTTTGTTAATGTTTTTTTATTGCGCAATAAAGTGTAACAAACAAACAAATATAATTGTAATCTCACGGCCCATTTACGTGTTTACGTATTGTCGAATATTTACATATTGTCAGACAGTAGCAGCCGATGCAGCTGAATGTAGGTACTCGCAATTCTGCATTTCTGCTCGACTAAACCGAGTATTACGTTTTCTTTGGGATTGGAAATTCCGTCCCGTACTTTTCCACGGATTAGTTTTTCCGTTCCTTTCCCGCTGAAGCGAGTTCGTTCCGCAGCAATGGATAGTCTTGTTGAGTTATAAGATGTTACGTAAGGGCCTGTCCTAGTACAAAACGAAGAAAGCGTACTAAAGTATCAAACTATACATTCTTCTTCTTAGAAAAGTAAAAGAATTAAAGTTAAAAAAAAAAATTCAGGCTCTTTGGGGTCCCAAAGAAAAATACTACAAGGTACTCTAATAATAATAAAAATATATTACTTTTCATTTTTCATTTAATTCTTAACGTTTTCTAAAAGGGTGCAGATGTATTAAAACATTATTTTACGAGATAACTCGAATACTGATAAACGCTTCTTACATTAAACGCTTCTTACATTATAAATGTTACGCGTAAGTTGTAACGTCATAGTTTCAGTTCGATTTGTATGGTACGTTTTTGTACCACGTGACTAGAATGACTTTTCAACAGGTCGCATTATAAAAAGTATTAGTCGTGAAGAAAAAAAAAATAACCACGTTTATTTATTAACTGAGTATGCCTTAAGCACAAAAAACATACAACTTTCCTGTAAAGGTACCCGCGTATTTTATTTTATAATTTACAATTATGGAATGGCCACCATACAATACTGTTATTGTTATTGTGGCAGAAAACGGTGTCTTCTCAAATTACCCGAGAAGCCGTATGCCATTCTTTTCTCGATTTAGTTCAATCATAGTATTATTATTAGGGCCACAGACCACAGACTATGGTGATTTTCTGTGGCGATATAGTAGTGACATTGCAGAAATTCCGATAAACATGATAAATAGAGAACAATTTGTTGAGCAACTTGAAAAAAAAGAAAAACCAAAATTAAAACCTAAAAACAATTTCTTCAGTATCGGGAAATATATTAAGCAAAAGCTTAAAATGATTTTTTTTAGTTATATTTACTATCTTGGACCTTGAGTTAATTTGCATTAAAAATTTAAATGAAAATTGTGCGGCTTAATTTTCAGTTTTCGCATTATTTGAAGAACACGATGTATATAATAATAACCAAGATTCTATGTCGCTAAAAGCGACTGGCTACTAAAGTAACGTTGCTATCTCTTTTCATACAACCTCCTTTTTTATTACTTTAGGACTTGTCATGTTCGTATCACCACATCAAGGGTTGTCTGGAAGAGATTTCTGCTGAAATAAGCTCGCCATATACACTTTTTAATTTTTCTGTAAATATTTTGTTTTATTTATGTGATTTTTTGTGTGCAATAAAGTATAAAGTAAAGTATTGTAGATCTGAAAAGAAGACTCATTCACACTAAAATAACAAAATAAGTCATATAATAGGAGTAATAATCTAACAAAGACAGCTGCTATAGCTACTACGCGCACCAAATCGTGTCGTGATTTGTTTGGTACGAATAATAAGGTCTCAGAGCTCTGCTGCCCGCACTTGCCATGTAAATACAGAATTGGAAGTACGTGATTTCGGCCCCTATGTCTGCGGAGGTGTAAAACGATTAAAGAAGAAAAAGATTGACATCCATTGGCGAGCAATAGCAATCTATCTAACCTACAATTTTCAGATCAAACGTAGATCAAAAATGAGGGTTTTAGGAAGAAGCCGCTCAAAAAACCTTTGTACCGGTACGATCCGGCACGGCTATGCTTGTTTCGCATTTCTTAACTTACGCTTGTTTCGGCATAAAATGAATAAAACATCAGGGATATTTTTGCCTTGGGCCACGTTTTTATGGTACACGCCGTAATTTAATATTGGGTTTTTGCAGGCAAAAATCAGAGCACAAATTCTGGAGTTTGAGGAGCGCTATAAGGGATTCGAAGCAAACTCTATTTGGGGGACTTGAAAGACTGACATATATTTTGTAGATATAAGCTTTTGGTTTGATGATTTTGGATTCAAATATTATCCTGTGTTAATTTAGGGATTAATATGGAGATATTGAGATTACTTTTGTAGATTTGTGGCCCAAAAACTTAATATTTGATTTGTACGAACCTATCTGACTTAATATGTAAGAAATTCTTGATAAAAAATAATTTTAGTACCTAAATAATTTTATTTTTGAAACCTACTGGAACCAAATTCAAATGTTCACATTTTCACCATTGAATGTTTTTTTATGTTATGAACAAACCAATTATTCAGAGTAAAATTGTATGCAGGTAAAATAGATTTTCACATTGCTCGTTTGATGTTGAGAGTTCGTAAAATTGATTTGTGGACAGCTTATCGGGGTGTGTAATGATTGGTATAACAACTTTTGATATATTTTCACTGGATATAACAACATTTAATATAATTTCATTGGATATAATCACTCAAGGGACATAATAAACTTTTGGTATAACAACAATCAGTATAATTTCGTAGCGTATAATGCTCAAATATTATAATACATTTATGATATAACGTTTAATGGATATAATGTATATTGGATATAAGTATTAGTGGTATAATGTTTGGTAAGATATAATATATTTTTTCGGTTGCAATAACCTACACTAATAATTTCGGTTAGTTTTCGGTCTTACATGTTCAACCTAACACGCTCCTACGCGCTTCGCTACGCTACGCGCTTTGTCGCACCTATATTTTTGTTGTTGCAAATAGAAATTATAAAACTTTGTCATCTTGTACTTTCGGCTTTTGACCCGTCCCCCCTTTGTATGTCTGCCCTAACCTAATATTCTATATAATAATTCTTATACGAAAATATAATATGTGTTACCAGTTTATCAGTGGCTATTATACTGTTATGTTTCAGTGGGGTGCGTAACGATCGATATAAAAACTTCTGATTTATTTTCACTGGATATAACGATTCCAGATTATGCCAATAGTACATTATACCAACTGAGTTTTATATCCAACAAAGTTATATCCCATGTATGTTATACGTTATGACTGTTGGATTTATAGTTGTTATATTACAAGTTCATTATATCTGTTGATAATTATATTACATGAGAATATATCAAATGTTGTTATATCAAGAGTGCATTATGTCCTTTAATCGTTATATCCAGTAAAAATATATCAAAAGTTTTTATATCGATCGTTACGCATCCAGCTTATCGACCTATTTAACGATTTTATTTGTGACTAAAAACTTTTAACCGGTCTCTTTCTTTGTTCACAGAATGCAGAATCTACAAAAATCAGTAACCAAAAGTAGACACAACAATCGAAACCTAAAACCAACAATGGGAGGTAGTGAAGTGAAACAAAGTGAAAAACGATGACCAAAATCCAAACAAAAAACGATCCAAAGTAGGTACAGTACGTCAAATGTGATGCAACTAGAACAAGTGCCAAAACAATGTATTGGTGTAAAGGATTCCGAGTAATATATGTCTCGCTAATAGTACTGGAAGTGAATCTGAACACAAGAGCCATGGAGTCGCGTGCCTCTCTTCTATCTGAGAACGGCGATGAGCTAAGGTCTCTGGAGATTTGTACGGCGAGAAACCAGCAGAGGCTTGGCAGCGTCTACGGTAACTTCACGAGGCATCATAAAAAAGGTATGTTCTGCTCCTATATTACTAACTGTCAAATTCTATACTAATTGCTATCGTCAGGTTTCTGACGGGATTTGGTGCGCTGTTAGGCCTTTGATTTAAACCACAGTGAAGTGCCAAAGACTTCACACCCTCAACAGATTGGAGAGATTTGAGGTACTTGAACACCTCTGGCACTTATTTGAGTACCTCACTATTAAAACAGCAGCCGTCGCTAAAATCATCGTAAGAAAAGATTTCCTTGCGATGCATTTAGTCGATGCTAAAATGGTTTTAGTAGAAATTTATTAATGCATTTATTCTAAGACATGAACCCAGAACCACATGCATGTGAAGATTCATCGCGTACGATCGCACCCACTAGCAAACAATAAATGTTATACAATAAATTTATGTGACGATATAACTTTTAAAAGGAACACTACAGCCATTACATTTAAAACAAGAACGTTTTACAATTTGTCATCAACTGAAAACATAATTTACACCTTTTCCGTTTCATTCAATACAAACTAAATTAAGTACAATAGTTTTGTGTCACTGTATAAATCAACCAGTACAGAGTGTAACAGAATCATCATGTAATACGAATAACGGTGAAGGAAAACATCGTGAGAAAACCTAAGTGTCTGACCTGTTCTTATACCTCAGCGCTTGAAATTTGCCAATCCGCGGCGGGCAAGCATAGGTAATTAAGCCCATACTCTCTCTCTGAGAGAAGGTCTGTGCCCTGCAGTGGGGCGTATAATAATATAGGCTACATCGATAAACCTTTGCTATGGCAGCTAATTTATAAATCGCTAAAAGAATATCAGCGGTAGCAAACATTTTAATGCCGCTGGTGGTTACTTTAAAATGGAACATCTGATATTTTTTTCGCGATTTAAGAAGTTATCCTATTAATAAAAGTATTGACGAGTAGCACTCAAAATTTTTTGATGTATGCAATGATTTTGTTACACTCTGCATAAATATGGAATTTCATTAAAATAAAGTCGCAGAACATAGGTAACTAAAAAAAACGTTCTTAAATGTGAGCCTCTTCCAAGAAATTTACATTAGTTTTCTGGATCCCTGCTGTAAATATCGTTTATTAGATAAGAGTATTCCAATTCAAAAGTGTTTTATTCAAAGTAGCACAGAAATTGCGACTTAATATAAGTTAAGTCCATTTCAAAATCTAGATCATTTTGGAGAAAAAATGGACAAAGAAACTCCAAACTTATACAATGCGCCATAAAGGATGTATTTACCTTTGCCAGCCTAAATTTTTGGGAAAGAAAGTTTATGTTTATTTCTAGTATTTACATTGTTTTGGCTACCTACAGTTTTAAAGTTACTGATATTTTTCCTGACGTACATAATATTTTCATTGATATATTGACTAGCAACTGTTAGGATGTAAGTTTTTTCTAACGAATCTTTACTGCCTAGCTTAGATAATTATGAATCTGATCGCTCTCTTCTGCAAGACGAAGATGGTTTTAATGTCTGCTGCCCGGCCCTAATTAATTACATAAATTACATATAGTAGCCATTGTTTTCTTAGAATAACAATTACCACTTAGCTCAATGGGAATGCTAAACAAGATAGTAAAGCTTCCATGGAGCCTATTTTATTTAGTAAACATCTTAGACCCACTTAGCTGAAGGAAATCCTCAATTACAAGTAGAACTTAAAATAATAATTCCTTTCACAGGCCACAGGAGAAGAACAACAACAACTTCGGCTCCGACAACAATGATTTTAAGGTCAACAACAACAACCGCAGATGTTGACAAAACAACAAACTACGCGAGCACCACAGAATATGTCTTATACCAGACAACACATGTAAATTTACCAAAACCGCTCAGATTGTCAGCTGGAGTACTGGATAGTGATTATTCGTACGATGTACATAATGTAGATACTCTAATAGATGAAGAAATTGATGAACTAACGCTGAAAGAGAGACATCATTTGAAACGCAAAAGAAATAGTGATAATGAATTGTTAAGAGAACTCAGTGACGCATCACTTAAGACTAATCTAAATAAAGTTATGAAATTGTACAGAGATTCATCGGCTTCCGTTGTTAATAAGGTTGGAAATAAGAATAGTAAAAGCGGTATATTTTTGACAGACAATTGTACAACGGTTATAGCACAGATTGGGACGACGGCAATACTACATTGTGAAGTCAGCGATATTACGGAGAACACGGTGAGTGTATTACATTTAAAACTCTAGTACCTGGACGACCGGTATTTTTTTTGTTTTTTCTTTCGAAACAAAAAGGGGGAAAAAAGGAAAAAAAAATCACACTCGAGACAGGCTCGAACCGGCGTCGTTTGGTTTCGGGACCGACCAATTTCCCACCTGAGCTATTACGACCTTGTAAATTGTGGCAAAATTTACCTTCGTATTCTAATGACATTTTGGCAGTTTTTCAGTGTCTAAAAATACTGATAAAACATGAATTGCTTGTTAAAGTTATTAGATAGATATATTACAAAAAGGGCCAATCATGCATGCTAGTTATCGGATTGGTTTTATAATTATTATTATTTGTTTGGAAAAGATATAAGAAAAACATGTGCAAGTGAATAAAAAATTTGAAGTAAGTTTACACCACACTACTACACCAAGAACGCATACTATGTTGAGTTTTTGTATAAGTTGGCAGAGAAAAGGCTATTTGAAACCTATCAAATGGGTCCTCTTGAAAAACGGAAAGTCACAACCGTGGAGGACATTTTTAATTCGAATAATTTACTACCTTAGGTACCTATTTGCTCGCTTAGTGAATAGTAACTATTAACTCTAAAATATTAATTATTCATTTTAAGGGGAATCATAAAAATTTGAAGAAAAGTGATTTTCCATGATAGTGACTTTTCATTTAATTGAAAATTACCCAAAACCAATTAACGTATTTTATGATCATTCAGCTGATTCAGATACTTTTCTTTTCCTTTCATCAAGTAACGTTTAATCATATGCGCGCGAAGCATTTACAAAGAGTAGGAATATCCTTATGTAGATACATAAAAAAATGGGGGAATTGACTTGTCTATACGAATAGCTATTACACTTTGAAAACGCGAAATAATTCACCTGTTTCATACAATAAAGTTTCGTTCTTTCATGCTTTTTTTCTCGAATGGAAAGTTTTTCGACCATAAGCAAAGGACAAGATAAAAAGTACCCGAAACCGGCGTGCGTGCTTGCAACGACTAATTAATGTTGAGGAAGCGAACGTGATCTGTGAGGATCGTGGCAAGAGGAAGTCTCTGGTCTCTGCCTACCCCTCTGGGATACTGGCGTCAGTTTATGTTTGTTTGTATGTATGTATGTACGTTTTTCCCACAGTAAAAGTAGTCTGTTTTGACGAGAAGAACAACACATTTTCGAATGTTTATATGGGGATTCTGTCACACCCTATATTATATGCAGATTTGATTTATTTATATACGAGTGTGTGTACGGGGCAGTCGTCATCCGATTAAAATGGTGTTTATATGTCTAGGCCAGTACACAATATGGCGTTGCGTGCAAATACGTATTGAAGTATCTTTAATCCTTTTTAGTTCCTTGGTGCCTAAGGTTTTTATATCCTGTTGTCCCTCGTCAGGGGACGTAGGGCTTTTTTAAAAGGTCTCCACTTGCTGCGGTCTTGAGCGGCGACTTCCAGCTCTTCCCATCTCAGTGAGTGTGAGTTAGCTGAGGTAATAGGATTATATTTTCGTCCATAGATTCACCTTTGGACAGTGTTAAAATCATCAATCAATACGCAATGGCTCATACAATATTTATTCTTCTTATTCTGAATAGTTGATTCTATAACGGTGGGACAATGCAACTTTGTTCTTTACTTAGCCTATTTGTGTCCTACTGAGCAAAGGCGTCCCCTCCTGCTCTCTATCTCCATGTCCCCAGAAACCTTCACTTAATGTCGTTGAAAAAAATGCATTAATGTCGTTCCGCTATCTTCGCCTTGGACCACCTCGGGCGTCGTCGGTGTCTATTTTGCGGAAAACTTGCAACTTAACTTTTAGTTTTTGAGCGCAGCGTCGTAAATTAAATATTTGAAAAAAAAAAACCTTATCTATTGCCCAGTCACAAGAGACGATTTATTTCGTTATTCTATGTCTTTATGTATTTCAAACCCGTCTAGAAAGTTTACTTTTCGCTGAAGCAGCCCAGATTACCCCAAATTCTCTGACAGTTGGCCCCAACACAACACTAATCTCTCTTTGCGAGCAACTTTTATTCGCTCTCGACAGGATTATGGCGCAAAAAGAGTGTTCCCTACCTATGTCAACGTGGCTTTTGACCTCAATAAAGGCTTCGGTTAGTTTAAAACATGTCTTTTCATCGTTCAAGCCGGCGATCCTGCGATCTTTCGCGTTTATTCTAGACAAATGGGTAATTGACAAAATATCAAATGAGTTACTTTTAAATCGGAATTTTGAGCACTCTTTTTATGTTTAATCTATTTAAAAATTGTAATAACTAGTAACTGACTAAAAGAAATACATTTTCCGAAATATTTTGTAATTTTTGTTTTAATCGAGCATATGAAATAATTTATTTTTGATCGTGTCAAATACCGAATAGGACGGGTTCTTTTGATGCAGATGAGCAGTGTAAATTGGTTACTATTATTGGTAGATCAGGCAGATTACTGGCCGCAGCTGATCCATTGGCGTCAGAATGTTTCATGTTTCTTTTGATGTTGTCTTCTTAGTGTTGTGGAGGCCGTCTAGATGGTGTTTGAGTGGACTGTATTCATATTACGTTCAGTTTATTATTTTAAGCTGCGCGTGAAATAAGAGCTCAATTTTCAGGTTTTGCAAGGAGAAAATGTAATGTCATTAGGAAAAAGAACAAAAAAAAGAAAAATAATGTCAATATGTACAATGAAACCACCTATCAATGAGAACCTCTATGATGGCGTAGACATAGTGTATTTACAAGAATTGCTCGTTTAATGGTATTAGATTTGTTTTACAGTTCAAAGAATCGTACAGGGCGTAATAAAAGCCCTTTTTTAACAGAAAAATGGAAGAGCGCGTAAGTTCTATTGGTCAATACAAACAACTTTTAAAATGGTGACTTTTTAAAAATAGCAAAAACCACCTATAATATTAAAATATTGTTATTAAAAGTGGCTTAAAATATAGGATAGAACCCCCCGTATTCAGATAAATAAATAAGTTCTATGCAATACAATCACTTGTCCTGGTCCCAAATTAGGATACTCTGTCCTATCGTACCCCGGGGAAAGACGTAAAAAACATGGAAATACACCCAGACTAAAGCCATTCTTACAAACGTACGGCAGCCCCTAGGTAATCAGACCTGCCCCTATATTACGCTCACCAAATCCTGAGCGATTCCAATCGTCTAACTGTCAAATTCCATACTAATTTGATAGTTAAACGATTGGAATCGCTCAGGATTTGGTGAGCGTAATTAGGCCACTGATCACGCTAAACCAACGAGGCTTACTGTCTGAAAATAAAAGATTTAGTTACACCTCGCTTACCTTTGAAGAAAAACTTTTTATTGACTGTTCGTTATGGACTCTGAGTATTAAAATGAAAATTTGTTTTGTTTATACAACTGTAAATGAAAATGAAAAACGTAGAGGAGTTTTTCCTCTTTTTTGACCCGAAGACAGCGACAACATTTTAAATTGTCATTCAATAAAAAGAATGTGAATTCAACGAAAAAAGAATTCTTTGCGTTGAAATATACTTCTCATTTCTGATTTCTGTAGGTGAAAATTTGATATACAAAACGAAACACGTCAGGAAACTTCTGACAAATGTATACGACGTACAAATTTAAACAAGTTTTATTTAAGATATTGTTGTGTCGTGCCTAACTTTGTTCTAACAGATAGAAAGAAAACAGATAGTATACTACCTCTTAACGCCGACTATGTTAGTTAAATAGGGTCTAGTCAAATTGCATAAAAAAATCGGACAAAGGCGAGTTGGACTCGCCCGCCGAGGGCCCCGTACAAATTTGTAGGTATTACATATTATTTTTTATAATATTACATATTATAAATAGTTCCGGATTCGAGTCTCGTAGTTTTTAACGAGTTTTTCCGGAACTTCAACGACAATTTTTTTTTGATTCAATTACAAAATTGTATAGTTTTCAGATTTTTCTGTATTTGTGGTGTAAGACGATGTTACTTGCCAAATGTCAATGTTCTAGGTCAATGGAAAGTTATAAATTTTGATTCCCTTGAGTGTCGAAATATACGTTTTTTGTGGCATAAATGGCCGTATCTTTTTTTTAAGTTTACTTAGAAGTTTGATTTTTTCACAAGTTCAAGGGATTGTAGACTTGAGTATAATTATGGTTTTAATTTGAACTCGATACCTCTGTTCGTTCCCGAGATGAAGCGTCTTGACAGACAGACGGACAGACGGACGAACAAGAAAGTGATTCTATACGGGTCTCGTTTTTCCTTTGGATTTACGGAACCCTAAAAATAATGCCATTTTCGCGACGGCTACTACAGCGTGATTTGATGAAAGATGTAGTAGAGCGCTGTTTGCACTGTCCTTTTCTTTACTACGACCCGAAGACCGCTAAAATTCAACAAACAGAATGTAAATTCTGTACTTTTAGATTAATTTTTAATTTCGAAATCCTTAGCAATATTTTGAGGGAATATTGTTTACATGATTATTAATAAATTAACACATTTGTAAATAAGTAATTTCCGAACTGGCCTTGATTATTGAAACTGTGATTCCAAACTCAAAGTCACAGGAAGTACGGCAACGTTGAAGAATCTTTTCTATAATGTTTAAGTATCTTGTCATTCGATATGCGAAAATAAATGAAATATTAGGATTAGATGAGAGAGCTCGTTATTAGACACCAGAAAATTATTTATAGGAATTCAATTGACGACTCATCTGAACAAACAACAACTTTAAATGTTAACTGGATTTTTATCAAGAATGTGTTTTGTTTGTTTTCTGAATAAATTATTAAAAACAATAATACACAAAATGTAATTTCCATTCTCATTTCCATAAACAATCTCAGATTAAGGAAGAAAGTATTTTATAATCTTATGGAAAATAAACCCTTTTTACTTTTTTTTGTAACAATGAATAATTTATATGCAACAATAATAATAAAAAATACACGCAATAAACATTTTTTCCAAAACCGTAAAACAATGATTTGGCATTACTACAAAATATTGATACAACTGACATCAACATAAGTTAACATCAACGTAGGGTAGCTGTAAGATAATACTATCTAGTATTAAGCTCACCATTGAAAAAAAATATTTTAGTGCAATAAATAGTATATTTCATTACAAGTGTGGAAAGGCTGTAAAGAGTTCCGACAAATGTCTACCCGAGCCGAGGCGCAGCCGAAGGCGAGGGTTGACAGTCGGAACAAGTTGCAATGAGGGTTCCGCACGTGTACTGAACGACTATTTTTAATACAGTTGCGAAAAAATGAAAAACTATTTGCTTTTTTCTCTTCTCTCCACGCAATAAATTCGTCGTATGTAGATATGTAGCGACTTTTTGACTTTTCCGGTAAAATGTTCTTCGAAGCATTTTGTGCAATTATAGGTACTGAGTTCCGGTGGTGTTAATAAAAAAAAACTAGGGTCGAAATTACTCATTTTGTGCAACAAACAACTAAACTCGCAAAGAAAATTTCTGAAAAATGGCGCCAACCGTAGAATATACGCAGTTTTTTTTTCTTCACCCATTCTGATAGGCAAAGGGAACTATGCCCATACAGCCAAGTCTTCAGTAGAAGTTTTTTATTGATATGAAATGAAAATGAAATTTAATGAGATGAAATGAAATGAAACCTAACCAAACTCATTCAATCAAATCATTAAATCTGATATTGAAACAAATTAGTAGCTTCTTTTTAGAAATATACGTATTTGCATGAATCATAAAAACTTCTTTGAATTTTTTTAGTAAAAACTTCATGGTTGGTTTTTCTTTTTAATAGACATTATTTTCACAGTTGGGAAAGAGAACGCACGAGTTCGGGAAAGGTAAAAAAAAAGCACGAGTATGTAATAGCCCACATCCCGAACGCTATACGTCCCTGCAATACGCCACTTTTTGAGCAACTGTATTAAAAAGGCCTTTGCCCACTAGTGGGACACAAACGAGGCTACGTGAAAAAAAAAAAAGTGCAATAAAGAATTTTTCACTTCTCATGCTCTAAAAGTTCGTCTTTATGTCGTGCGTAGGCGACATAAAGTCGCTTTTTATGCTCTAGAGCATAAAGTAAAATCTTCGTCGAAGACCAAGTGATTTGAATTTAGAATGTCAAAATTCGCATGAAAACTATGGAGAAGCCCCGCATTGCAATTCGAAATTCGAATTGTTGTTCGAAACTCACCTCTTTTTTTTCTTTTTTTTCTGAAATACTGTGTCCTGTGACCGCGCGAAACGCCAACAAAAAAAAGAAAAAAAGGCGCGAATTGCAAATACGATTTACATGTTGCTGTTTCATTTCCTCGCAATCGAAGTGAAAAGTAGAGTGTACAACTCGTCCATAAAACCCATTTTACACTCGACTTTATATCTATCCTCGCTCGCAAGCTCGCTCGGATGGATAAACGTCTCGAGTAAAATGGTGCGTTTTATGCACTTGTTGTACAATCTACTATTTTTATTCAATTCAACCGAGACCCTGTACCTATTATAGAGAATGGTTCCCTTGCATACGTAACTTTGCTTGAATCTTCTGTCATTTTTATTTATGGCAGCTCTGAGCCAGAAGCCTAAAGTTTGTTTGATAAACTTGAGATGATTTCTCTTAAGATGTTCTTCTTAATCCAAAGGGTGATTCATGTGTGTAGCTTTACATGGCCTGCTTGTGAAGTTACCATTTGTTTTCTTCTATATGTCATTTGTTTGGGCACGGGTGTGAAATTCCAATACCCGGGTGACATTAGTATAGGACTATTTTTAATAAAAATAAAAACCGTCTTCAAAACACTGCACTAAAAATAGACAAATAATTTAAACTAATATGACCTTTCAATTCGATGTAGATATTGTCAAAGTATAGTTTGGAGCCGGCGCCAAGTAACAAGACCAGTACATACATTTTGGGCACCGACTCCAAAATATATTTTTGTGGACCCTTCTACCCTTTTAAACAGAAAAAGAATTTTCCAAATAGGTGCAGCCGTCTTCGAGTAATAGGGAAACATAAATTAAAATAAAAAAATATTCCGATGAATTTAGAACTTTCTCCTTTTTGAAGTCGGTTCAAGACGGCCCCTGACCTCTCGATTAGTAGATTGGTACCAATGAAATGAGCGCAAGATGTGCTGTAGAGTAATCACTCTGTGATTGGTACATTCTATACGACATGCGTAACGATGTGAACGTTAATTGGCCGATAGTAAATTGACAGCGTAACTTATATTGGTTTTATAGAAAAACGTTAAACCATTGACTGCATGATGTATAACCAGTCGAAATATCTAGATACCTCGCAAGATGGCGGTGGCAGGTGCATAGACATTTAGGTAGTACTGAACTAGCTCCGATTGGTAACAGAATTGACAAGTAGCGCCACAATTGCATGTGGGGTATTTTTAGCGCTTATTAGACATGTATGTTTTTAACTATCACTGGGTGCGTAATGAAAAATGATTTATTTGTGGCCATCCTGAATTTACGCCTTTATTACTGCTAATAGGACGACACCAATATAATAAACGTATTATTTTATCACTATCAATTTATGACTCGCAAATTGTAGGCCACAAGTGTTCTCTCTTATTTAATGCGTTTAGTGATGTTAAAGCATTGGCTAACCGCAGTAAACAAGAGAAAATAGTGGGACAATTCCAATTTCATCTTGACATGCTAAACAAAGTCATTGGTACACGCCTGGCTTCGAACCCATGACCTCTCTGTGTAGCCAGCGTTCTACCGCTGCGCTAACACCCCTTTGACATTAAGGCTGGGTTCTCCGAGCGTACCCCTAAAGCAGAAATTGTTTAAAATACATTTTACTCTGTAGTATTTACAATCTAAAAAAAATATATGTAAGTATTACTGTTCAATGTCTTATCTAGGGCCGTCGGTCATTGTTTTTATGGTTTTTAAAACATTACTGCATCAAAAAAAATCTCAAACATGAGTCTAAATTCTAACTAAATATGGTTTTATTTGAGTTATACTGAGTTTTTGGTAATGAAAAACATTCCAATATGATTATCACTGAAGAAATTAGTGACGTCGTTCGACAAAATTGTATTAATAAAATGTACACTTCTGCTATTTCAAAAATGCCTACTTTCCCTCCAACTATTTGCTCGCGCAGCGCGATAACTTCAATACAAATCCTTGCGGTCGGAGAACCCAGCCTTAATGAAAAAGTTTTCGGCCGCGACTCTATGACTGCCTTCATCCACCGCCCGTCTTCCCGTCCAACCAGGTGTCCCGCACATGATTCGTGTGCCCACGTCTTCAAAAATGGTTTATTATCATCATCATCATCATCATCATCATCAGCCATTTGACGCCCACTGCAGGACATAGGCCTCTTTCGTGGTTTTCATAAACATGAGGGGTTTTGCCATAATCGCCACGCTTGACAGGCGGGTTAGTGATCGCAGTATGTGGTTGGGATCTCAGAAAGACGCTGCTGCCCGTCTCCTGGTAATTGATTTCCTTAGTCGCCTGCTACGACATCCACGGAAAAAAATGGAGTGACGCTATTCCCAGTCCGGCACCACACGGAAAATGGTTACCTGAATTAAATACGTTCTTTTGTCACCCAGGTTACGTGGATAAGAAAAAAAGACTACTCCTTGCTGTCAGTCGGGCTGGTCACCTACAGTGCTGACAGGAGATTCTCTTCAGCTCACGGGAGACACGTCAAGGTAAGTCATCTTTTAAGCTGATGTGTGGTAAGAAACTAAGGCTGTCTTGCGCCAACGCTATCTCATAGTAGTATCATAGTATATCTGTTTATCCAGCGGTAAGCTATGTCCAGTAAATAAGTACGAAAACGTCTTGCACTACGACATTTGACAACTTAAAACTGAGAATAACATGAGAATATTAGGACTTTTTATAGCCTTGCAGGCTATCATTTCTTTTTCATAACTTTATTGCCAATTCTAAGCGCAATTAAACCTCGATTTGTGTCATCTAAAGGTATTGGTAAAGTTTCATTGCAATGCATGTTTTTTTTATAAATAAAAACAAAACTAAATTTGAGGGGCCCCTCGCAAAGGGATTCACATACAAATGTAGTTTGGTTTTTATTGAATGTGTATAAGAAGAAATGACATACAATAGAGATAATTTTACATGACGCATACCTTGGTTGGTCTTCTGATAAAAAATATGTTGCACAGATTTCTCTCCTTTCCGCACCCGCCTTCAATCCGACAAAGAGTTTAAAAACAGAATACTGCGTATTGCTTGATATATTTGCCGGCATCTGTAGATAAATAGATAAATAGAGAACACTATATTGCACATAAAAAGTAAATTTGACACATGTTTCTTAACCTAAAATTACAAACAGCGGCCTTATCACCAAAAGTGTTCTCTTCCAGAGAACCTTTGGATGGACTGGACTAACATTGGAGAAGGAAGTAGATGCACAAACATAAAAACTAATAATTTCAGAAATATATGAATTATACACACCTCATAGTGTAAGCAGTAAACCTATGTGTATACAGATAGGTAAATTCATCTTTGTTTAATTATGTATCGATAAGTTATCATCAATAAATGCCACAGTTAAACGACTTTTTGCGGAAAAAGAGTCTAAATGTCATTTTATCGCATTCTGTTAGTTGAACTGATAACCTGAGCCCTATTTCGTAGAGCAACAATTCTATGACAAATTAACAAGTAGGAAAAATCGGCACGCAATGACATCGAATTGTCACACTAAACTATGAATTGAGGTTTCACGAAACACGACCCAGGGCTTTTATATAGATCCTAGTACAAAAGAGCTGGCGTAAAAATCATATTTTCATATTTATATCATATTTTGCTTCATGCTGTATAGCTATGAATCAATTTGCCTTGTACGGGGATGAAATAAGTTGACCGATTAGTAGATTTCAGATTGGGCACATTTTGAAACACTTTACTGTATAGAAACGTAACTAGATCGACATCATATCGACGACAGACGTACAGACGACAGCAGGTCCATTTAATGGGGAACTTGCGTCTAACTTAGATTGGAGTGACATTGCTTTCATACCATAGAAATCATTTAAAAACCTTGGAAAAATTTAAAAATAGAACGACAAAAAATATTTTTTTCGGTGTTTTCGGGGTCACAAAATATGCGAAAAATTAAGTTACTCTAATAACATAAAACTTCTTAGATTTCGTTTTGTCATTGAATTCTGAAGGTTTTCTTATAAAAGTGTACATACATAAACGCTTCATACATTATGGGTGTTAAGTTAGGGAGTGACGTCATAGACTAAGGTCGATTTGTGTGGTGCGCTTTAGTACCACGTGACTATATTGACTTTTCGACTGGTTATATTATCAAAAGTAGCAAAGAAAAAAAATACCACGTTTATATATCTTTTCACGTGTCCTCTCTTATTCTATTACAACATTTTTTAGTGCAAGTTCTCCATTAACCTTTGCATTTTTGTTGCGAAGTTACCCGTAGAGGGTACGTGTGAGGTCAAAAAAACTATCGACATCATCATCATCATCATCATCATCTACTCTACTCAGTTGTATGTCGGGTGACATTGCAACAAAACTTTAAAGGTTAATCAGCTGTTGGCTTGACCAATATTGAACTCAACAATATTATATTGAATATAATAATAATAATATAATATTGAATTTACTGAACAAATGCCGCGGCTTTATTCCCAAATCGAGCTCAGGCTCAACAAATAGCCCACAGTATTAATTTTATTATAGAAACAGACGCACCGTCGACGACAAAACAAGGATTGGCAAGGAAGGGCTGGGATAACATAATTTCATTCAAAATACTCTGCAAAAGTTTGTGTTTCTGTAGTTTACGGGTTGTGTCAAGCCAGCCAAAAGTATTTGCCCTAACTTATTTAATCGAATAGATAAATAGATAGAATAGATATAATATTCCTCATGGTATGTAAGTACACCAGCGGACTTATTACTAAAAGTAGTTTCTTCCAGACAACCATTAATTATCAACCAGATAGCATTGTTACCCGCATGGCTCGCCGGCCTACACCTAGTATGTAATGACGATAATAATGTTTTTTTTTTTTTTTTTTTTAATTTATTGACTTACTTTGTTATCGCAGAGTTTTAAATTTTATAAATTATTCGCCAAACTGCATGACAGTTTGTTGGCGAATTAATCGCACTCTTTTAACATTTTTTTAAAAAAATAGTATTAGGTAACAATAAACTAAATTTTAAAGTTTTAAAGTACAGTCGGCAACGGATCCCCCCATACATGCTTACTCTGTATTCGGTCATATTACCAGTGACTATGGAACACGATGCAAAGGCCGATTCGCCGTCCACTGCACCTCACTTAAAACTTTTATCTGAAACACATTAGCAGCTACCCATCGGTTTAATGGTCGTTAAAGAAGCATTTGTTTTTACAATGATAAATTTTTAGTACCCTAGTCCTACATCGTATAGAGTATTATAAACATTATATTAGACATTACATTTTAAACATTTTTCATCGGTGGCACTAATTAACCCACTGGATCCTCTCAAGTTTTTGTCAGTCATAAGTAAAGCCTCATCATCATCATCATCATCAACATCAGCCATTTGACGCCCACTGCAGGTCAAAGGCCTCCCTCATAGTTTTCCAAGCTTCTCGGTCTTGTGCCGCCCGCATCCAGCGACAAAGCCCCAGATCATTTACATTTATTCGTTTTTGTGCATTTACAAGCTGACTCGGCTTGTTTTGCCATATTAATTAGCCTAAGACCTATTCTTAGACCTACCAAAAAAAAACATGAAAATCGGTGAAGCCGTTACGGAGGAGTTCGACAGCAATACTGTGACACGAGATTTTTATATATTAGTACAATGTGGCAGCCAGACAGCATGCCAGACATTACAGCAGCCTAAGTAACTTAGCAAGTATTCCGTCACTGTCAGAGCTTCTCCGAGTATAATGGTTTTTGTGATATTTCCACGGTGACACCCCCCCCCCCCCCCCAACGCCCCCCTCCCGTAAGTTATTTATCGTACTGGATTCATACCGTCCTACCGGATTCGGTTTAACCCAGAGGAAAGAAAATATACGTACCTGATAAGTACGTACCTGATAAGTACGTACCTGATAAGGTTTCCCTACGATGTTTTCCTTCGGGTAGCGAGTAGTATTAATATTGCGACCAGCCAAGTGCGTGTCGCGCCGTGTTGGTCTCCGTAGAAGGAGCGTTTTCTACCTTCTTTAAAGAAGTAACGATCTCATCAAAGTAATTTTCAGTGGAATTTGTACAAAGTTTTCCTTTTATAAGTTGGTCGCCAATAACTATTTAACTTGTTAAGCTTACTGAGCCGCCATAATTCTCCTTTTAAGTTTATAATATGTGCTATCGCTCTGATTTTTTTCCTGTTTCTAGGTACAATCAAGCGTTTAGCCGGGAGAGGGGGCTTTAAAGCCTTAAGGTTAATATTTTACAAACGGATCCCCACATCGAAAAATGGTCTCCTTAAAGTTATAATATTTTTAAACGACCAATCTAACGATACCCCGCACTATGGTGTAAGCGAGAAAATACATCCCCGATTTAGGTGTCGAGGAAGTACCATACAACAATATATATTTATGTTTTTATTCTACCGTTTTGTCGGCGTAATTAATAATATTGTTTATCTATGCTAAATTTCAGATTTCTTGTCATCTCTGTGCTAAGCTGCGGATAGACAGACTGACAAACAGACAGATAGACAGACGGACATAGCGAAACTATAAGGGTTCCTTGTGGATAAAAAGAATAAATGGAATCCTAAAAAATAATAAATTTACTTAGCTTATAATCTCCTCAGTCCTGAGCTTGAAAATAACAATTGAAAACCATTGTTATTTTCAAGGTCAGTTATGAGGAGGTTAAAATACAAATAATAGGGATTTGAACCTAGGTCCTCACGCATTATCTATCTACCTACCTATGCCACAAAGTTTGTGCATAGATTCTACCGATGGGTTACCACCGCGGCACTGTAAAACATAACGTGCTCAGTTAAACTGGGTCAAACCCGTTTATTTCAGACACGGTACATTTTCAATATCTCGCCGCCATTTTCGAGGAATCTATTAACATAATTTGAAAGTTGTTCTATAAAAGGCAAAACAAATGGGGCCTCTTCAGGTTTAACAAGTCAATTTAGATAAAAAGCTTTGAGTTCTACTGAAGATAAAATACTTACTGAAATGAAACATTGATGTTTCTAAGCTATCTCCAATCATGAAAATATATTTTCCATTTACCATTTTGTTTGTTGGGAAGCAATAATGTTCTAAAGGCGACTTACGTCAAGTTGCCTGGATAAGTAAGTAAGTAGATAAATATGTATAAAGAGTTGGACAAAGCAATCAACAGGGATTAACAGGATAGTCAGTTAGATAATTTATCAATGGATAGCTCTACAACTGTCATGGTGCAAGATGATTTTGGACTTCTCTGAGTGGAGTTTACCCCTGGATGATCAGACAGTGCTGACATTGGCGTTGGCGCAAGCTGGGTTAGACTGCAAACATAAGCAGCCTATATACATCCCACTGTAGGGCACAGGTCTTCTCTCAGGGAGATAGCATGGGCTTAATCACCACGCGTGCCCATCGCGGTAGGCGATTTCAAGCGCTGAGGTATGTGAATAGCTCAGACACTCAGGTTTGCACGATGTTTTCTTTCGCGGTTAGCGAGTGGTATTGCTACTATAACTTCACAAATTTACATGACTTAGATAACAAAGTCATAGGTACATGCCTGCACTGGGAATCGAGCCTGGGCCTTCAGTGTTCTACCCACTAGGCTACCAAAGCTGTTAACTTAAGCTGCATACGTTTGTGAATTTGTAGTAGCAAAAAAACTAGCCAACGTTGAAGGAAACCTGAGTATCTGAGCTATTCACATACTTCAGCGTTTGAAATCGCTAACCCGCTGTGGGCACGCGTGGTGATTAAGCCCATACTATCTCCCTGAGAGAAGGCCAGTGACCTGTGGGACGTATATAGGCTGCTTATGATGATATACGTCCCACTACAGGGCACAGGCCTTCTTTCAGAGAGATAGAGAGAGAGAGAGAGACAGAGAGAAATAGAGAGAGAGAGAAAGAGAGAGTATGGGCTCAATTACCACGCGTGCCTACCGTGGATTGGGGTTTTTGCATTTTTGGTGTACATATATCTCAGGGTTCAAAGCCCTCAATCCGCGATTCGTTTCTTCTGCACTTAATCTATTTTTTTTTAACTAATCAACCACTTTCCAATTATATAACCCATGCAACTTAACTCTGTGCCTCGCACGATCCGATCTTCTTCGCAAGAGACGTCTATTTAATTTGCGCGAGTGATACGATTGAAATGGCATTGTGCTTTTAATTCTTAGTAGACTACCAAATACAGGCAAATTACAGCTATTGTCTGGCTTATATAATACTATTGAAAAACTATGAGTGTATTATACTCTGTGCCAGGATGACAGCCAGTAGGCAGACTACTAGCCCGATGTTCGGACAATATTGTTCATGTGACTTTATTGTGTATAAGTTATTGCCTCGTTGTCTCGAGTGCCCCATTGCTCTAGCGGTATCACGTCCGATTACTATGGCGGAGGTCGTGGTTTCGATTCCCACTGAAGGCCGCTGAACATTTTTACAAAATAAAAGCCTTAGCGCCACTTGCACCATCCCACTAACCCGGGGTTTACCTGGTTATAACGGTTTAACGGGTTAACCCAGTGTCAAATTGTACTGGCCACCATGGTAACTCCAGGTTTAACCGGTTAACCCCGGGTTAGTGGGAGGGTGCAAGTGGCGCTTAGTCTGGGTGTATATCCACGTTTGTGATGTTCTTGCCTGGTTACCATAGCATGGGGTCTAGTTTCGGATCAGGACAAGTAAATGTGTTGTGTGGAAGTTGTGTTATTGTACCGTGTTATTGTTATTAGTACTCGCAGCAGCTTATTTTAGTAACTTAATTCCGGATTCACTTGCAGCAAATTTTTGTTCCAGGACTGGGCGCTCCATATACGTTTCGCCACATCAGCTGACGCCGGGTACTATGAATGCCAAGTGCCCACGCATCCGCCTACTAGCATCTTCTTCAAGCTCGTCCTTGTTGGTAAGTTACATATTTGATCTGTAATACACCCTAGCTTTATAGAATCTTGAGCATCTATCTCGCTTGAACAAACAATTTTTTTAGTGAATAAACTGAGTAGGGAAATATTATTTACTTGTTTTTTTTTAATTCGGACATTTCGTAAAAATATTTTTGGTAGATTTTAATTTCTGATGTTTGGATAAGCGTTCTTATAACTGGCTATTTCTTGCCTAACTCGTGATATTGGCGAAATTGTACTGGATAATTGGTGCAGTGAGTCCGTTAAGGAGAATTGAATAAAATGAGTTTACATTAATTGATAACATTTATCAAAAGTGGACTCATTAGCACGCCCGATGTAACAGCAGCCTCTTTTGTGGTTTATGACGATTTTGAATGCTTTGTGAAGTACCCAGTCCACGAAGATAATACTCGTATCTTCTGAGGTTCTAATCTTTAATACGAAATTGTTTTACTATTTACAAGTACATACATCTCGAAACTCTAAATATAAAAACTCATTTGCTATTTAATTTGTAGGTTAAAAAAACAGTTACATTTCAGTTTGCAGGTTTTTGAAGTTTTTGTTGAATATGTTAAAAAACCGTATTGTTTTTAAATCGAAATCTGAGAATCGATGTTAGATCTATGGATATCATCATCGTCAGTCATTTGACGCCCACTGCAGGATATAGGCCTCCCTGATGGTTTTCCTAACCATAAAGGTTTTTGCCATATTCGCCACGCTTAGCAGGCGGGTTGGCGATCGCAGTACCTATGCGGTTCGAATCTCAGGAAGACGCTGCTGCCCGTCTCCTGGTAATGTATTTCCTTAGTCGCCTTCTACGACATCCACGGAAGGAAGTGGAGTGACGCTATTCTTAATCCGGCGTCACTCGGAACTATGGATATAAGAATATGTAACGGTTTAGCCGTTATTGCGTGATTGAGTAACAAACATCCAAACATCTAGATAATTTAGTTTTCTTTCTGTTGTTGTGCATATTATGTTACTTATCTGCTCATTTGGTTTCTGTGATGTATCTTGTTGGAATACCTAATAAATCTTTTTCTTCTTCTTCTTATATCTTCACAAACTTTCAGATTTATTATATTAGTAGGATTGCCTAGCTTTAGCTACAATAGCATATGATTGTTGACGAATCTTCTCCAACCTCATCCATCAATTAACTTTTCTATCTCATTAAGTCACAATCCACGACAGACAAGCTGTAGGCATCCATAATGTAGATACAACCAGTAGGTTTTATTCATTTAGACGAACATAATTACATTTCTTACGCTACAGGCATGACTATTTTTTCTAAGTTATGTACATATGTGAAGTTACAGTATCAGTACCTACCACTCTCTAATTGTTAAGGAAAACCTCGTCAGGAAACCTGAATGTCTGAGCTATTTACATACCTCAGCGCTTGAAATTAAACCCATACTCTCTCCCTGAGAGAAGGCCTGTGCCCCACAGTATACATAGGCTGCTTATATATAACAAACATTGCCCTTCGCCGATACATTCCCTATTCGGTCGAATTAATCACTACTCAGAATATTAAAAACTCCCAGATAAATACTGACTCTATTGGGGATTGGCCCTTGAATGAATGATGTATCGTCGTAATTCAACCATCCAAAGCGGCCTTGCCCGAGGACCCCGAAGTAAATTACTAGGTATCGTGGAATAATTTATTAAGACGTTTCTGAACTAGGATCCACTTTCAACGCGAGACTTGAACAAAAATTGCCTTATTATTAGGCAATGAAGTGCTTATTTTACGTTTCGGTAATTTCATCTTTTCGGTAACAGATTAATTTTTTGAAATTCTACTCGTGTTACTTGTTCAATGTTTAAAAAGTATAAGCCGCAAAAGAGATTTGTATGATAAGTTTTATACATACATAAACTCACGCCTGTATCCCAGAGGGACTGCCACTTGCCACGATCCTGACAGATCACTTTCGCTTTCTCAACATTCATAAGTCGTTGCATGCACGCACGCCGGTTTCGGGTACTTTTTTTCTTGCCCTTTGCTAATACATCCCCCATTTGGTCGAAGTATATACGCCTGGGTCGTCCCTTACCGACCCTTCTACCCACATCCGCTCGATATATTTGTTTCGTCAATCTTTCCACCTTCGTTTTGTCTTGTTGACAAAACCCAATCTGTTCGATTGGGCCTGCAATTTCAGTCAAAGTCATAGTCAAAGTAAAAAAAAATCGTTCAAAGTGTCTACAAAACTAGGTGTCCGTTTCCAAATCTAGATCATTTGGAGAAAAAACGGACAAAAAGCTCCAAAGTTAATCATATCAAATGTTTCGTAATATGTTTTATGTAGCCTATATACGTACCATTACACAGGGCACCGGCCTTCTCTCAGAGAGAGAGAATATGGGCTCTCAGTATGCAGTAAAATAATAAACATTAAATTTTTCAGCCTGGGTCAAAAGTGAAACGAACCGTTCTTAAAGCACTTTCCTAAAGCCTCCGTTCGAGCCTAAATTGAACGTTCCTGTACAACAAATTACCTTTAACTAATAGCGCCTATATTTCTTACCATGATTGAAATAGCTAGGTTCGAGGTTTAAAATATCTAGGTCATATGCAAGGTTATACCCTTCTTTTTGTGTTCTGAGGTTATACCTATAGTCGATAAACATTTTCGTTTTAGTTGCTAAATACAACAATACCGAATTTTAATTTTATGTTTTTGCACTAGAAATTTTAGGTCTAATTCTTATCATAAGTAAATTAATCTTTGCATAGTTTTTGTTATTGTTTATATGAACGGAGCCCTGGTCACAATGCTCATAAGCAAGCGTTCTTATTTACACGACTCCCTTAGAAACTCCCCAGAGGCAGTTTATTTAATCTTTGGTTACGTTTTCCATTTAAACTGGACTATTTTACCTTGAGGAAGAATCCAAAGAGAATCGTGTTTTTTTAGGGTTACGTACCCAAAGGGTAAGGGACCCTGTTACTAAGACTCCGCTGTCCGTCCGTCCGTAGATCTGTCACATGAACCGTGATAGTTAGACAGTTGAAATTTTCACAGATTATTATTTCTTTTGTCGCTATAGTAAGAAATACTAAAATAAAAACAGACTAAAATAAATATTGAAGGGGGGTTCCGATACAAAAAAAACATGATTTTGCTTTTTTTTGCTCGATATTAGTAACGGCAACAGGTAGGCGCTTGAAATATTCAAATGTATAGATAATGGTACGGAACCCTTCGTGCGCACGTCCGACTTGCTTTTGGCCGGTTTTTTATAAATAAGACCGAAGAAGTATTGCAATGACATGTCATTGTGTCAGGAATGACAGTCGAGTAGGCAGTGTTGCTACTGAGGAAAAATAAACCTTTCCACAGGCCCTAATGTTGTGTTTTCATTACAATATTCCGACGCTAAGTGACGTGTAATATAACCGAGTAAAGGTTAATGTGATACTGTCTGTACACACCTACATATTTTATACTTTATCGTACAAAAATAAAGAAACATTTTTACAATACATTTTTTGTAGCTTTTGTTAGTCCCACTGCGGGGCACTTCTCTCAGAGAGAGAGAGAGAGAGAGAGAGAGTACTAGGGAAGACATAAGCCTCCCTCATGGTTTTCCCCGACCATGAAGGGTTTTGCCATAATCGCCACGCTTGGCAGGCGGGTTGGCGATCGCAGTATGCGGTTGAAATCTCAGGAAGACTGCTGGCCGTCTCCTGGTAATTTATTTCCTTAGTCGCCTTCTACGACATCCACGGAATGAAATGGAGTGACGCTATTCTTAATCCAGCACCGCCAGGCAAAAATTCAATAATTAATTAAATAATAATAATAATAACAACGATATAGTTGAGTCGACGGTGGTTCCGTGTATGCGGATGACAAAAGACCGCGAGAGATGGCAATTGGGGGAAAAGGCCTTTCTTTGCCCAGCAGTGGGCAGCGCTGGGCTCATGACAATTACAGCGCATCTGTATAGACTTCTTATGCTAACCCATAGTGTTTTCACCAACAGCGGCCTACGCGGAAATAATGGGCGAGTCTGAGAAGATCATCCACGAAGGCTCGATGCTGCGACTGGTCTGCATCGTGAGAAGATCCACCGAGCCGCCGTCCTACGTGTTCTGGTACTTCGAGAACCGCATGATCAACTATGACCTTAGTGAGTATCCCAGTTCAGCTCCTGTACTACGCGCGCCAAATCCTGAGCGATTCCAATCGTCTAACTGTCAAATTCGATAATTATTGTTGTCGCAAACGTCAGCCCCGGCTGCCTGAGTGATCTTAAACGATCACGAAGGTTAAGCAACACTGGGCGCGTTCAGTGCATGGATGGGTCGCCGTCTATGCCTAACGCTAGTGGCATTTTTCCGAGCGGTTCCGTGCTTCGCAAGGCACGTTAAGCTGTTGGTGCCGGCTGCCGTCGATAGATGGCAGTCGTTAAGCCAAGTCAGAGGCCTTAGGGCGGCTTGACAACTTCTGACAGTAGACGAGCTACTAGTCTACAAGCCTCCACCAATCCGGACTTGGCCCCCGTGGTGGAGTATGGCCTATACCTTCCTCAGGGAAGAGACCCGTGCCCCTCGGTGGGGACATAATGGGTTGATGATGATGAAACGTCAGGACAGTGACAGGATTTGGTGCGCGTAATTAAGCCGCTGGTGCTAACTGACCGTAACATTCCTTTTTCCAGACCAAAAGCTCGTGAATTTCAAATCATTCAGGGACTTTGGAAATTCAGGAGACTTCGGGTGACAGGAGTTTGCCTAAGGCTGTTCTTACGCGAAACATGCCGTCTCGCTCGCGGAATTTGTCATTTTTTATTATTGTAAATCGTTTGATAAAAATGTGGTCTGAGGGTTTGATGTTTAATGAAATTACGGAGATTTTGTTTATATTAGGACAGGACGATGGACTCCCTGCGTTCGGTCAGAGCCTATAGGTACACTACTGTATATACATAGCTGTTATGCAAACAGTGATATCAGCATAGCAACGACTTAGCCTTATTTTGTACTAGCTGTTGCCCGCGACTTCGTTCGCTTGGTAATATTGATGTGTATTTTTCCGGGATAAAAATAGCCTGTGTGCTATTTTAGACTATAACCTATCCCTGTGCAAAATTTCATTCAGATCCGTTTAGCCGTTTTTGCGTGAAAGAGTAACAAACATCCACCCATATTTACAAACTTTCGCGTTTATAATATTAGGTAAGGAAGTAAGGATTCTACAGACCAAGAGTATTATAATTTCTTTGAAATGCTGCAGTTCGTACGAATTAAGGTCCATCCATATAACAACGGGCCGGTGAAGTGACGAGGCAACGAAAATACTTTTGTTGATTAGAGATTAAAATAAGAGTGCAGATATGTATTAAGAGACAAAAACCCGGGCCGTCACGGGGACGAATTTTTTTTTGCGCTTGTGTTATAGTCTCCAACGTCATTGGTGAAAGGTTTATTTTAGTTGGTATCGTTGCGCACGCGCGTCACCGGCCCGTTAAATTGCACCGGTTTTATCATTGCAATGCGGTTTGTAGGCCGTGCTAATATCAACTTTTTTAATTTATTTCACTTGTAACTATTTCACTAGCGCTCTTCACAAATTGACCTCTATAAATTTCATTTGTAGTAAAACTCACTTATACCTTGTATATCCCTATCGACAGGAATATTTCTTGTGTGATCTTAGTTTAACTGATAGACCAGTTGGCCGTCTTAAAGACTTCCAGTGTTATTAACGTTTTAGTAGGATTCCTCTAAAATGTTCCTAAGAGGCAGTTTAAATAATCGTCGTTTTCTTTACCACAGACTATTTAAACAGCATCTGAGGAGTTTTTAAAGGAATCGTGTTCTTATGAATGAGGCCGTTAATAATTGTAGAGAATAATCCACCTAAAATCACATTGTCCTTCCCAGATGGCGTGAGCGTCCACAACGGCCGGCAGACCAGCGAGCTGGTAATCGGCAAAGCCGAGCCGCGGCACGCTGGCAATTACACGTGCGTGCCGGCCAACGCAAAGGCTGCCTCCGTCACGGTGCATGTTGTGCAGAGTGAGTATCTGCAGAAACTTATAAATTCAAATTCCAACTTAAACTGAAACTCAAACTCAAACGGAAACTGAAACTCAAACAGAAACTCACATTTTAAAAACAAATAAAAAAATTATACGTACTATAAAAACAAGCTATTTACTAAGCTGACCCATGACAAAGAACCTAGGATCACGAAACTGGGACGTAAACTATTAGGGTTCCTTGTTGACTAAGGAACCCTAAAAAAACATACGATTTGTTTTACTCGGTCGTGCTAGTGTTACTCCCTAGAGCCCGTTAAGGTCACACTCTCTCTAACAGAAGGCCTGTGCCCTGCATTGGGACTTTCTTGCGATGTTTGGGTAATCCGCCTCAAGTTTTATAATAAATATTTGAAACACTCTCTAGATTCAAATTAAAACTATAAAGTTTTGAAACCAATTTAGAAACTTCTATGTTGAATAATAAAACGTCGTCATGACACCAATTTTGTATTTACCCTAATAACACGTTGTTTGATAAAAAGCCAGCCCATTTTCTTGACGAAAAAGACTAAGAAAAATTACTAATTTGGGTAATAATACCAACAATAATTGTTCTTAGTAATTAAGCACCAGTGAAGTCTGAAAATACTTTCAATTAGTAAGTTTTACGTCGAATATATAATACGAGGAAAATAGCCTGCGATGAAAGCCTGCCCATTCGTCAGGCTTCAACCCTGAAGATTTTCAAAAATTCCACTTCCTTGATCTGCAGAATAGGCAGTAACCGATCACCAGTTACTTTATTTTATTGCTTATTGGTATGTAAGTGATCGTGTTTAATAGTTATCTTCAATATGTATGTACGTATTATTGTTGTAATTTATGTATTTATTTATTTTTATTTTTGTTCTAGCATTTATGTAGGTAAACCTACTCTGATACTATATACAAAGATTAGAAACTATAAAACTGATTATAAAATTGAAAACAAAACTTAAAAAAAAGTTTTATTACGATACAGGTCTTGTATGGACACCTGTATCATAATATAACTTTTTAATCATAACGATACACCTATACAACCTCCAGCTGGACCAAGAAGGTTGAACCTCTACTTGAAAAATAAAGTTTCAATAAACGAGTCGGCGGCGACGCAAAACGCATGCGCAATCGATGTTTACGCCTTGGCGCCAACATTAAAAAGCTTTTCAATATTTAAACAAAGTTTTGTTCTGTTTGTAAAATAATTTAGTTGACAGTACTGAAAATAACAGAAATGAGATCAACATTAACATACCCTCTCCAAGTACCTGTCCAGTTCAAATTCAATTTCATAATTGTAATATTCAGAACATCAATAATTATTACAAGTAAAAATAAATTTGTTGATATTCAGCGTTTTATTTGCAATATAATTTTATGTATGAGAGTAGATAAAGTAGTGTATGATACTGTACATAACTTGGTCTTATAACACTTGTGTGATACTATAAAAAAACTCGCCTACGGCTCGTTTTTTTAAAACACACTCGTGTTATAAGAACCTTTATTATGCAACAGTATCATAAACTAATATTATAATCATCATCAGCCTTTTGACGCCCACTGCAAGAAATAGGCCTCCTTCGTGGTTTTCATAACCAATAATAATAATAATTATAATAATAACTGTAATAATAATTAATATTTTTTAATAACTACATTACATAAGCAGCCTATATACGTCCCACTGTAGGGCACAGGCCTTCTCTCAGAGAAAGAGTATAGGCTTAATCACCACGCGTGCCCAACGTGGATTGGCGATTTCAAGCGCTAAAGTATGTGAATAGCCCAGACACTCAGCTTTCCTCACGATGTTTTCCTTCACCGTTAGCGAGTGGTATTGCTACTACAACTTCACAAATGTACATAAGAAAAGAAAGTCATGCCCACACTGGGAATCGAACCTGGGTCTCTCGCTTCCGAGTCCAATGTTCTACCCACTAGGCTACCACCGCTTTTGACCGAAGCTAGAGTGTCTCAGACGTAACATCAGAATTAATAGATTATGTTGAGAAGAAGCTAACAAAGAAACTCAAATTTTTTTCACGTTTATAATAATAATATAATAATTTTAATAATTTCTATTAATCCTATCCAACCTAAGTGACGTGTAATATAACCGAGTAGAGTGCGAGCGAGAAAGGTTGATGAGATATTGTCCGTATATATACATATTTTATGCTTTATCCTACAAAAAGAAAGAAACATTTATGAAAGACAGACACAGAATATTTAGTTCTTTATTCGTTTCAAAAATAAATAATTAAAATAACATAAATAATATTCAAGGGGGGCTCCCATACAACAAACGTGATTTTTTTACCGTATTTTCTTGATCTTTGTATCCTAAGAATTATAGATAGTGGTACCGAACCCTTCGTGCGCCAGTCCGACTCACATTTGGCCAATTTTTCTCTATTATCCATACCAGATACTGCCCCCTTGAAAAAAAATGTTCCCATACTAGGATTACGTGTGTTATGGAAACTAGTCTTTCTCTGGATAGAGAGGTTTAGATTTCAACCCTGCTAATATTGCAAGCTCAAATTATTATTTAATGTCGTAGTTCCTGAAGTCGTGAAAATTAGGTTGAAATATTCCATTACGTCGCCACGACCGTTTCTGAAATATTAACCTTCTTACCCACGGTCCACCTCCTGAGACCACCTGGGTGAACGATGGGATTTGTTTTTTTTTTTTCCAACGGACCACCTTTGTTCACCTGGGTATTCCTTGGGAAATATTTTTTTCACCGTACACCTTGACATCGAAACTCTTCAAAGTCTGAGGTGGACCGTCACCAATAAAAAAATAGAGCCTTTTAATGTTTTATCAGAGAGATGGACCGTTGTAAAAAAAATCCCACGGTTTACCCTGGTAGTCTCAGGAGGTGGACCATGGGTCAGAAGGGCAATATTGTTGCAAATCTTGATTAAAATATCTTGGCTAAAATATTTGATACGGAGCCTTAAGTAAAACTCTTTGTATTTTTTGTGATAATGAAACCATTTTTCATTTTAAATTTAATAAACACCGATTTGTCACTAATATGACATTATTTTTTTCAAGATCGCCTAGCTCCTTATTTGGGTTTGTTTATTCAATTAAATCCTATTGCGTGGCAATAAGGACATTTAAAACACGTCGCTCTGTTTTTATTTTTAATCTTTATTAATTTTGAAGCTTTGTTCACATAGGTGAGTATGTCAGCTCCATCTTAATCTACTAATAAAATTCTAACACTCTTTCTTATTTGTAAACGAAGATGGCTTACACAAAGAGATATTCCCTCTTATTGGTAATCCGTGGAACATACAGGAAGGTTAGGGATGAGGATGCGTAAAAGACGCAACTAGTTGTATAGAGTTCGCGTCCTCGCCCCGACATATCTGTGTGGGCTATGTACCATCGCTTCAGTACATTTTGTATGAAAGTAAATTGAAAGGACGCCGCATCTTTTCCGCGCCTTCGTCCCACGTCCTTCCTATGTGCTCACGCCTAAGTTCCATAGTAATCAGTGATACCTCCTATAGCCTGTGAGTCAAGAAGATCTATTGTCTGTCTCTTGTATACTAACAAGCTGTTAACGTTTAAATACCGACGTGTGGTCTGACAGACACTACGATTAGTCGAAATCTATAGGTTGTTAATCTACTGCTAACAGTAAAGCTGTCTGACGGATACGCGTTAATAGTAGATTGAAATATTGTTAGCGTACGTGTACGGGCCTTGCCGTACTGGTGTTGTTATGCTGTTGTTAGATGTTCGTAATGTTAGGTATATTCAATGAATACGTCTGTACCGTAAGATCGTTATATTGTCACTGAGTTGTGTTCACAAAATTGCTATAGTCAACAAAATAAGTAAGTAGAAGAAACTGTATATGCTTGCTCGTACAGTACGAGAAACCGGAGATTATTCCTTGATGTTCCGTAATCTAATCCTTATTGTTGTTGTTGTTGTATGTAGAAACCTCTTTGTAATAAAGTGTTCTCTATCAATCTTTCATTATTCTTTATGTAACCTCCGTGGCTTACAAAAACAATACCGCAATACGACAGTACAGCTCAGGGTGTTACAAAAATAGGGTGGAAAAAATATCAGTTGTTCCGTACTAAAGATACCCTTGACATTCAAATGTATTTTCTATAGCAAAAGTTGTTCGTATTGACTAGTTCAGGGCTTGCCAAACTGTTCGTCGCAACGCCCTTGGGTGTCCACACACAAATTGCCGATTGCCAATTGCAGTCATATAAAACAAGGAAGATAAAGGGATGCTGCAATTTCCATACTTGAGCCCCGTTTTGAGAAGGTATGTGTAGAATCTCCGCTATGGGGGCGTCGCAAAAAATTGGAAGACTCCCAAGGGTGTCAGAGTCAAAATAAGTTTGGGAAGGCCTGGACTGGTGGATCCCCAATTTTGTAATGTTTAAGGAGATGTTGTTACTCATTGTATAAAATTTACAAAATAAAAGTTTAAAAGGAATAAAATGTTTTTTAAAACTATTTGTTCAACAAGATGCTGAGAGGCCACCGAAACCAAAACGGCTCAGGAATTCTACAGCTCCACTTAGTGAGAAACTTGGTTTCGTTTGAGTAGAGATTTATTTAAAGAGACTAACATCCTGACAGTTGCTATTCAGTTTATATGTAGGACGTATATAGGCTGCTTATGTTATATATACGAAAATATTATATACTTCAGGAAAAATATCAGTAACTTTAAAACTGTAGGTAGCCAATAAAATTTAAATGCTAGAAATAAATACAAACTTTCGTTCCCAAGATTTAGGCTGGCAAAGGTTAATACATCCTTAATAGGGCATTTTATACGTTTCTATAGTAAGATCCCTGAAGATATTATAATAAGCTTGCCAGAAACGCGGTTCAAAAAATGTGTATAGAAACACGAGGGATATTATAACATTAAAGATTATTTATAGACAATAACGATGTCTGGAATTAAAGTCAGTTCAATGCATGAGTTCCAGGTTTTACAATAATTATGTAAACTCTGTTAATTAAGGACTTTGAAAAGACTAAGTTTGGAGTTTTTTTGTCCATTTTTTCACCAAAACGATCTATATTTTGAAATGGACACCTAGTTTAACTTGTTAAGTTAATTAAGTCGCAGTGTCAGGGCTATTTTGAATAAAACATTTTTCAAATTTTGAGTTTGAATTTTAGTGAAATTGGACAGGGGTGCTTGCTTAGTTTCTGATAAACAATACTTTTAACGCTAGTTTTGATTGAAAATGAAGTGGACTTCGGTCAAAATGCCTTGACTTTTGACGAAAATCTTTTGGCTTTTCGTGATTTCAAAGTTTTCGAGAAGTTGTTTCGAGTTATTTATGTCTATTTTCGTATTATACATTTTCGGCAACTGGTAATTTATAATTCCTGCCTATTTATGAAAGTAAATTTTGTTTCAGGTGAGACACCAGCTGCTATGCAACACGGCAACAACTCAGCTTGTTCAAAAATACACGTACATTTTCTTATAACCCTCTTGTTAATTAGTATTATGTCTATTCGAATAAGTCATTTTCAAAATTATCAAGATTTTGGATAGCCTTAAAATATTATGAAATAAGTTATTTATGTAAGACTTAAAAATCGTTTTTAATTTATTTTGTTTCAATGACAAGGAACAAAATACAAATAATTTTCTTGTGATCGTTTTTGAAAAACAAATATAAAGTGCACAGTTAAAATATACCTAGTAAGAGACATACCTAGTTAAAAAAAATGTAAAGAGATTTTACTTAATAGTATTTTATTAATAATTTTATTGTATGACCCCATCGTTGAACCTAAAGAAAAAAAAGTAATGATTTGTAATTATTGATATTTTAAACCATGGAAATATAAGAAAATCCTAAATATCCTAGTATATCCCCTATAATAAAATGTTGACAAGTTACATAACCAAGTATCATATAAATGCCTTGCATATGTGTGGTGAAACATTCAAATTTAACTTACGCATGGTATCTTGATCAAAACATTTTAAATGTATACCAATTGAGTACAATAATAAAATTCTTGTAAATATACATAATAAAAAAAACTCATAATTAAGTTCATATATAATTTAAAAATATAATAATATATGAGTTATGTAATAAAGCTCTTGGAGGAAGTAAAAATAAATTACAATTTGGAATTTAACGTGCCAAGTCTATTTTGTTTTATTCACTAACGTCATCGTCCTCGTTGGTCATGCCAGGTACGATTCCCACTGTATTTCAATGTTTGTGATGTCCTTACCGGGTAACCATAGCATAGGTTATCGTAGTTTGGGATCAGGACAACTGATTGTGTTGTGTGGAAGTTAGGTATTATTGTTATCTTTCCACCACTGTTCTGATCTGGTGACCTCGAACCGGACGACGCAGCGTGGGCAGGCCCCCCACCAGATAGTCTGGTGACCTGGTTACGGTGGCGGGGAGTCGCTGGATGCGGGCGGTACAACACCGGGAAGCTTGGAAAACCATGAGGGAGGCCATATCCTGCACTGGCGTCAAATGGCTGATGATGATGATGACGATGACGATGATGACTGCCTACTGCTGGCTATAGGCCTTTTCCCCCAAATGCTATCTCTCACGTTTCTTTGCCATTTACATCTGTGTGCGTGAAGAACGTAATTCGGCAAAGGACCAAAGTTGAAGATGTTGGAATGTGAAGAACGAAGTAAGAGTGCAGATGGGCAAGGCATGTGGTCAGGCGGCAAAATGGTTGGTGAACCAAGGCGGTCAGAGTGGTGACCGAGGTTGGGTAAACGATTGGCAAGCAGACCAACGACCCGAAGGGTCAATGATATTACTTAAGCCGTCGCAAAGCAATGGACGAGCTTCGCTGGGGACAGAGAAGGTTGACCTGACAGGTAAGAGGTTTATGCTCAGTAGTGGACTCTATTCAATCAATCAATTTTATTTACTTGAACATAGGTTACATAGAATTTTTATTATTTTTGTTGCACTAACCCGTGCTGAGGACTATTTTTAAAAACTTACTTAGAAGCTAAAAATTCCACCCATGCCGGGACATGAACCCGCGACCTCTGGTGAACTGTGCCAGCGCTCTCCCAACTGAGCTAATGGGCAAGTGAATGCATCAGTGAAATTTCGGGCCTCTTTACAAACTTCTCTGTATTACGTACAGGCAGCGACATCTGGCCGAATCGATTTACATAGAATTTACAATACGATTATAGACCAATTTTTTTGTAATACACTCTTCTTCTTATCTACATAATATATACAATTTTAGCTGATTTTTCTACTAGTGTTCGTGTTAATTGCCTGTATTTAATTTGCTGTTAAATTAGACAATTTCTTCGAGAAACCCACTTATTTTGTAGAAAGCTTTCATTGTCGGAACTTAAGTTGGTCTCTTTTAAAAACGTAGATAATGTCGACTTCCCTCAAAGACTTAGACAGTTTGCTATTTATAAGCATGACAGAAATACCCCCTGAAATCTGGGTGCTTTGAAAGCCGCGGTTTGAAATTAGTAGATAAATAAGTGCCATCTATTTAAACTATTACTTTTAAGTATCATCATCATCACTCAGCCACAAGAAGTCCACTGCTGGACATAGGCCTCCTCCATGGATTTCCAAAAAGACCGGTTGGAAGCGGCTTGCATCCAGCGTCTTCCTGCCACTTGGATGAGGTCATCTGTTCATCTTGTGGCTGGTCGTCCTACGCTGCGCTTGCCGATATTGTGGTCTCCATTCGAGAACTTTTCGGCCCCATCGGCCATCCACTCCCACTTCGACTTACTAATCCGCTGGGCTATGTCGAAGACTTTCGTTCGTCTACGGATCTCATCATTTCTGATTTGATCTCTTAAGTACAGACGTCGATACTTTTAAGTATATACGTAAATAAAACAAATTGAATTGAGAAATCTTGTTCCAAAAAATTCGAGAACAAATTAATACCGAATCTCCATCTACAAAAACAATGAACCGCAGTCCCGCGGCATGCACGCGCCTCTCGGCTCGGCTGTATACTAATGGTTCTCGTAGATTCGAGCTTGTGTCGAGATGTTGTTTATTTTTTTTTAAAGCACTTTATAATATGACAGACTAGGCGTGAGTTTATGTATTGCACTTAGCCTCAAATTTGGGCCATTGTACTTAGCAAGTGCTGAGGTATGTAAACATTTCAGACTCTAGGGTTTCCTCACGATGTTTCCCTTCACCGTTAGCTAGTGGTATTGCTACTATAACTTCACAAATGTACGTAACTTACAAAACAAAGTCATTGGTACATGCCGCGATTCGAACCCACGACCTCCCGAATGAGAAGCCGGCGTTCTACCGCGCCGCTACCACAGCTCTGAGTTTACCTATGTATTAAGGCACGTTAATTTTTCGATTAAAATCGATGCCAAAAGTTGGAATTCACGAATATTTACAAGTATGTTATACCATTACTGATAAATCATTAATAATACTGTTCTTCACACTGAATAGAACATTCCCGCTGAACGAATTCAAAGTCACCCTGTACAAGTGCTCTTTTCTCTTGCAAGACTTTTACTTAAGTTCACGAAACTTTTTGCTAGTAACCTAGCCAGTGTTAGAACTTCCACTAAATAATTGCACCTAGTCTGTCATATTATAAAGCTTAGAAGTGCAATATCGGCAGTACTTCTATTGCAAGACAAAGACGAACTAAGTAAAAACTAATAAACATAATATAATATCCTTAATAATATTACAAACGCGAAATTTTGTATGTATGTATGGATGTGTGTAACTCTTTCACGCAAAAACGGCTGAACGGATCCGGATGAAATTTTGCTCAGAGGTAGATATTATGTGGATTAGCACATAGGCTATTTTTTATCCCGGATAAATATAGATCAACGTTTCCACGCGAATAAAGTCACGGGCAACAGTTAGTATAACATAACACAAAATATAACTATAACTTCTACAGAAGACAATCACTAGGTCCCTAATTAGAATACTAGAATACCCTGTGCTTAGGTAACCAGCTCAGAGCATTGAATTATATGTGCTAACCAGACAAGGTTATCGCAATCACTGAGGTACGCTTACAAATGAAATACAGCGGCCTGCATTGAAAATCAAACCTACAAACTCAGTCCAGCGTGTTAAATTCGTCCAAAAATGCGCTTGCTACAAACAATTTTTTGTGAAAACTTCAAAATCACGAAAAAATATCAGCTGTCCATATATTTTATTGGTGTATACGCTAATATCTGGGTGGTTTGAGAGCCGCGGTTATGTAATTAGTAGTTAAAAATGCTATCTATTGACACTGTTACTTTTGAGTAGGTATATACTACGCAAATTGAAAAAATAATGAGTTGAAAAATCTTGTTTCGAGTTGAGAAATCTTGTTTCGAGTTGAGAAATCTTGTTTCGAGTTGAGAAATCTTGTTCCAAAAAATGCACAAACAATTTAGTATGGCCTCTCTGTATATCATAAATATTACAACACAACACTTTGGCTAGATACTAGTGGTTGTAGTAGATTCGAGTTGGTGTCGAGATATTTTTTGAATGTGTCTTTTTCATTAAAACAAACAAACTAACGTATTCTATAGATTGTTCAGGCTCGTTTATTTTGCTATGGCTTTCTAACCACCCAAAATTCGTGGTACGTACTATTTTTTGTTACGAAATAGCTCATGTTTTATTCTGCTGTTTTGAATTGGTCACCATAGTAAAATTTGTTACATTACTTTACATAAACAGAGACAGCCAGAGATCAGGGTTTGCCAATTGCCACGATCCTGACAGACCTCTTTCACTTCATGGATACAATAAAATTTGTATTAATCTGTATCCCCGCCCCTTTCGAACAGACAAAAAAATGGGGATTTAATTACAGCCTGTAGATACTGAAATGCCACTTACAGTTACTGAAACGTCACTTACAGTTACCGAAACGTCACTAACAGTAGAAAAACACCCTGCATCGTTCCACCGCGATTGCACCGTCCGGCAAAGTCCAGTGTGAATGGGAACGCGAAACAAAGCTTGATGCGGTATTCAGCTGTGCAGCTGTCGCGTGCAGTTGCGAGGTAAGTTTATAAAGATATCTCGGCGAGGAGGCCCTTGTAAACTGACCCTTATTTCCGGAACCGTCAGGTGCATTTAGCTTTGCTATGTGCAGTTGAGTAATTGTGAATCTGAAACTTTTAGTAAATGTCGCTTCATTTTAGAACCTTTGGAATAAATTTCATAGTATCCAAATCTTCGTTATAATGTAGCCTATATACATTAGACTACTACTGTCTCTATAACTTATTGAATACCTGCAAGGTAAATTATGTTTAACGACCAAAAGTATTTTAGTAAGCGTTTGGTCGATTCCTGTTCCTTTTGCATGGCAGATAACCAAAAGAATCCGCACAAACTCTCCCGACATTAATTTTCAAATTCTTTCCTTTATATGTATATATATAAGTACACATCATCATCATCATCATCAACCCATTATGTCCCCACCGAGGGGCACGGGTCTCTTCCCACATATATTAATACATTTATTTAACATTAAATCTATGTGAGTATTAGTAATAGGAAGACTTAGCCTAATATTAGTAAGGAACCGCGCACGTGCGTGTAGATCCAGTGTCTGAAACTGTGGAAGTCACATTTGTTTTCAGTCACACTCAGTAATACAACGTCACAATTCAGTGATACCAAAATAGACTCAAAAGACGCCCATTTAGAAGAGCTGTAAGGTGCAAAAACAATTATTCGAGGAAGTTAAAAACTAAAAAAGTTATGGCTGAAATATTGAAAAAAAAAAAAAAAAAATTCCGATTTTTTTATACTGGCACTCGATATTTTGGAAACAAAGAATGCTATTAAAAATTTGAAATAAAAAACTTTTGGAAAATTTTGTCAGCTAAAACAAAGACGATCGGGTTAAGGGGTTGCCCTGTGGCCTAACCTTTTCGAAAAAAATCAAAAAATGTTTGCATGACATTTTATGACTCGATTCATTTCCAATGTGCTCGATAGTCGTGTGAAGCATGAAATCTGTGATTTTTTTTTATAGAAATTAATTCCAAATTAGAGGCTTTTATTTCAAATTATCACAGAAAAGGTCGAGACTTAGATAGATTCTCGGGACTCGTTTTCAGTTTTTTCGGCTTCAGTTTTTTCATCGATCCGTCGAAGTTACCTATACACGCTGATTTCTAGGTGGTTTAAAAGCCACGGTTATATAATTAGAAACTAAAATGGCATCCATTCAGACTATTACTTTTGAGTATAGACGTAAATAAAAATAAAAAAATAGTTCAGAAATCTTGTTTAAAAAAATGAGCAAACTATTAGTACCGCCTCTCCCACTAACAGAACAACGACTCGGGAACTCGCGGCTCGCACCACTCTGGATGGCTAATGATAACCTCCTCCTTTTTTGAAGTCGGTTAAAAATGGTTCTAATAGATTCGAATTTGTGTCAAGATATTTTTGAAAAGTGCGTTTTTTAAATAAACAAATTAACGTATTCAATATCTATTGTCTGGCACGTACATTTAGTGGTAAAACAATTTATTAGTCTTAGTTTTTTAATTGAGTCATGAACTTTTTCCTCATGTACACAAATAACAAATACAGTATTTTATGACATAGCTCAAATAAGATCTTCATACGTTGTTTAATAAGGCTCCTCCCGGTGTTTGTGAAGACACAATATTGAACGTAAACATTTGCATGGAGCATTTTTGTACCATGTGACAGGTATAAATCACCGACAGGTTATTACTTGTAGACAAGTAAATAAATAAAACGTTCTAGAATAAGTGCATAAAATAAAAGTAAAACTAAATATTTTAGCTCAAGCTACACATTTCAACCAAAAATAGACCTACCTAAAACTATCTCGATCGGTCTATCCGTTTGAGAGTCACGTTGTCAGAGATAAAAAGACAGATATAGGCGTCACACATTAATGACACTACTTATATTTCAAGGTCTAAGGTTAAATACAAAGTGATAGTTAACATTGAAAGGAAACTCAGTGAGATTTACGAAAATAATACTTCGTTGGCGCCTCCAAGGTTTCCTAAGCAACACAATGGACTTACTACCTGGCTCAAGTTGAAATAATTACCTTTTACCGTGACAATGCCACCCCGTATCATATTTAATTGAAGACTTTCAAACTGTCTGCCGCACAAAATATATACAAAAGAACGGATGTAATGTAATACATAACATAAAGTAACGTAACGTAACGTAACGTAACGTAACGTAACGCAACGTAACGTAATGCAACACAACGCAATGCAGCGCAACGCAGCGCAACGCAGCGCAACGCAGCGCAACGCAGCGCAACGCAGCGCAACGCAGCGCAACGCAGCGCAACGTAGCGCAACGCAGCGCAACGCAAATCAACGAAACGCAACGCAACATAATTTAACATAAAGTGACGCCTGTATCCCGGGAACGTAGACACAAACAATGGTTTGCCACTTGCCACGATCCTCATAAAACAAAACGAAACTTTTTCTTAAGATATTGTGCGGAATCAAAAACCAAACAAAATAAAAATTATAACGTGGTTCTTCCCTTATTTTCACTCCCTCGCGTCTGGAGTTTTGCTAAGGCACTGAATTAATAACGAGCTTTGAATCTAAGTACGCCAAGCGCTAAATGATAAGGTTAATAAATGTTACTTGTATAGAGGCCCTTAAATAAATTGAGGAAACATTTTTAAGGTTCGCTCATTGAAATCGGTCTTAAGCGGGGATTCCAATGCAAAAGTACTTTGGTCTTAATTTATAAACAAAACAAAACAAAACGCCGGATTACAAATTAAACTTTTATTATATGGTTAGACGACACAAATCTAGGTTGATTGTGTTTAGAATTTACTCACAATATTTTTGAGCACTAGGAGCCTAGTGGGTAGAACATTGGACTCGGAAGCGAGAGACCCAGGTCCGATTCCCAGTGCGGGCATGTACCTATGACTTTGGTTTGTAAGTTATGTACATTTGTGAAGTTGTAGTAGCAATGCCACTCGCTAATGTGAAGCAATATATCGTGAGGAAACCTGAGTGTCTGAGCTAATCAAATATTGTTGGGTGATTTATTGGGTGAAATTTAATTACCTTAGATTCCCGACGTTTCGGCAACGTTGCACCTGCCGTGGCCACGGGTAGACTGAAGCGGCGAGTACAGTCAATTATTGTAGTGAGGGTAGGTGGCTACCCTCAAGTCACCCTTTTTGTAAAATGTTTTTTCTAAACCCGTTTAACCTGTTAGATTGTAACCTTGAAAAGAACAATTGAAAACCATTGTGTTGGTGGTCCGATCGGGCCATTTAGAATTCCACAGATTAATATATAACTTAGCAAATGAAGTCATTGGTACATGCCGGGATTCAAAACTTCACCTCACGCGCGTAAAGAACTACTCTGTCAGTGCTACCATCGCCAAAGAAAATGCCAAAACAATTCTTCTTGTTAGATAACAACCAAAATACCTTTTCCCGCTTTCGGTTCACAGCTTTCAATTAAGCTACACGAGTAAAAGATTTTGAGGCGATAAGTAAGATATTATAGGAGTAGCTACGTAGGTATTCCAATTACCGATATCTTACCGATCTTATGTATCCAAGCGTTGCCGTATGAGGAAAATGGCATGAAAGTAATCTCACGTATCGGATTCTTCATCGGAAATTGAACCTTTAGCCTAGCAATTATAATTTTTGATTGACTTTATTCGCTGTATTACTTATTACAATTTTTTTAATGATTTTGCATGGTTTTTTTTTTAATAAAAAAGGGCCTAAGAAAGTGAGAGCGTATTTTTTTTACATCCTTACTACAGGGTGATTTAGAATTCTTTCACCGTTTTTAAGATGCTATTTTATTCTAACTATGATTTAGAATCATACAGCACTAGCGTTAAAAACAAAACTTCATTATTAATAAAATGTGTATCATAATGAAAAGCCACCTCTCTCAATATATTGCTAACCATTTCACGCTATATTTGCTTCAACAAAAAAAACATCGTTTTTCCCACGGGAACCCAATAAAATATGCCTACTATTTACGTTAAGTAAAACCCCGTGCCTGATATTGAGCAAACTGTATAGCTCAACTTTTCACAGAGATGTTAAGCGGCATCTAGACTAAGTATGTATGTATTTCACCAAACATCCGTTTCCCTGTAATGCCAGGGCCGCGTTGAAAACAACAATTTATAGTAAAATTTATTAGGACAATTCGATGTTATTCGCGCAGTCGAGTCTTCCTGCTTATTAATCTTTGGACCAATCGACATCTAATTAATAATAACAATAATAACTTCCATACAATACAATCACTTCATCTGTTCCCAAACTAGGATACACTGTGCTTTGGTAACCAGGCAAGGACGCCGTAGTAACCGCGAATTGTAGTTCCAAGTGATGATCTTTTAGGATTGTGGCAAGTAGCAGTCCCTGTTCTCTGCCTACCCCTCTGGAATTCAGGCGTGAGTTTATGTTACGTTTATGTTATGTCATGTAGTTCTATGAAATAGGCCTAGAAATCACAAGCGCTGCAGTGGCTTTCTTGCACTCAGACATTTCCCATAACTACAAGAAATAAGGTTTACTAATGTATTGCCAAAAATCGTTTCCCAAAGTATTACTTCCCAAACTATTTTCCGCAAATTATCACTTGGCAAAAAAACATTTCTCAAAACAACTTAAAGCAAATAAACAGTTAGCAAAAGTTATTATGGCAAGTTATTGTTTACCAAATAAATACTTGGTCAAAATTCATTTTACCAAGCATTATTCAGTCAAAAGTATCGTTTGGCAAAAACGGCGGTATCCCACGTTTTGCCATATCATAATGTAGGGTACCTATGACTTTTCCATGCACCAACCTTGTTTAAGTTTGACACAAAACTAAGTTTTTTAGTAAAATATTTTTTTTTGCTTTTATATAAAAAAAAAAGAACTAACACCCGAAGTTTCAGGATGGAGCGTCGCTGCGCTCCGAACCTCGAACCTATTTTTGCTTATGTGTACTGACCTAACAAACAAAATGCGAAATATAAATTTAATCAAACAATTATTTGCTATATAACACTTGCCAAAATAAAACGTTAGCATAATAAACGTTTGTCTTAATAAAACTTGACGCAGTAAAATTATGCGAAATGATAATTTGACCAAATGAATAAAATGCGAAATGAAAACTTGCTAAAGTTTCATTTGGGAAATGAAACTGATGCCATAAGTTTATTGGGAAGTAAAATTTGGCGAAAAATACTTTGGCTAAACGGCGGTATCCCAAGAAATAAATATCTGTCGGATGAAACCGAACGTTTCGCAAATAAAAGGCCTTAATATAAATATTCAGTATTAATATAGCAGTCGGGTTGTTGATAATTTTTATTTATTAACTTACAGACAACACGATCCAATATTTTGTTTATGTGTTTATTTATTTACTTCATTTTATTGGGATATAATGGTGCCGACTTTTTTCAAAACCACCTAATGGGGCCTCGAAAAATATTGACGAGGCGCTGCAGAAGCGCGGCAACTGCAACAGAACCCTGAACGCATTTTAAATCGGACCCGCAGAGCCATGCATGCTTTTTGAATCGCAGGTGGTAAGTTTACCGTGGTAACTTGATCTTTTGTGACACCCTGTATTGTGTTCCAACAGTAAAATTATTCTTGTAGAGTTTTCAATTTTTTTTTTTGGGTTCCGTTACATCTGGAAATCTACCGTTCAGGGGCAACGTTTTTAAAATCGAGGTATACAATGCCTAACGCCTCGCGCAGTCTACTAGAGGCTTTAGTAACTACATGTTTATATCTCGCGAAGAGGGTCATTCCCAGCGGAGAACTGCGAGTGGGGCATATTTCCAACAGTGACCCTATTTTGTGTAATGCTCACACACCCTGATTTATTTTATACGGACTTACTTTGGCCGGGCCGGGCCCTTTTCGATGACGTGGGAAGTCTTTTACTACGTGTTATTATGTCATAGAAATGTATCGAGCTTATATGGGTGGAAGGGCTGGCAAGGGATGTCCCAGGCGGACATACTTCACATAAGTCTTCTTATCATAACCTCTTTTGCTTGATAAAAACACACAAAAATATAAAAATTTCCTTATATAATATACCTTATTTTGCGTGGGTAATTGGCACCTGGTCATAATATGACCAGACGTGAATTATGCTTGTAAGAGTAATTATGCATGTAAGGACCTATTTCATGGACCTGCAGTTCGTGGCTTGCTGCTTGTCGATTAACCAACAGACTAAAGAGCAGGAAGAAGCGGCGACGCAATGTACACCGGGCTGCCGTGGTGAGCTACGGATTGCAGTTTTTTTATGAAACGCGGCTCGGCAAGTGGCATATATTTAATGTCTTATTTCCTTCGCTTTTTGTCTTAATGTAAACAATGAAATGACTTGATTGGCAGCATTGCGTCGATATTTTCGCGATTTCGGTCAAGAGGTTGTTTGCATATGGACTGAAGCCGAATGAATTTAAATCATGTGGTTTATACAGGCCTCCCTCATGGTTTTCCAAGATTCCCGGTCTTGTGCCCCGCATCCACATCCGCATACCGTATCCGCATCCCCAGACACATTTCGATCGAATAGGGAATGTACCAGCAAAGCGTACGTATTACAAAAGGTGCCCGAAGCCGGTGTGCGACGACTAATTAATGTTGATGAAGCGATAGAGGTGTTTCTGCCTCTGTCTACCCCTGTGGGATACAGGCGGGAGTTTATGTAATATAATGTATGTACTTTTCAGCTTCAAAGTTTGTCATCGTTATGAGTAGGCCACTAGAATTTGTCACTTGCAATTATCCCGACAGAACTCTTTCACTTCATTGACATTCATTCATTGGTCGTTGCATGCCGGTTTCGGGTACTTTTTATCGTGCCCTGAAAAGTATGTTTTTAAACTCTTGGTGAGGATGAACTATTTTGTCAGGCACCCTTTGTCGTTACTCTCGAGTGTTTGCTAAAGTTGTTTAGAATTACCCTTTCGTTAATTTGAAAAATGAACTAGGTCACACAATCTTGCTCACACAATATTTATCTTCTCTTTTTCTTTCATTCTTTTTGATGCTACAAACATGTGTGAACAAATATTCACGCGGTTTCCCATTACTGCAAAATCCTCATAATGGCCGACAGTCAATAATTCAAAATAATATACTGCTACGTTTTATTAACAATTCTGGGACATAAATAATCACAATTAACAAACCGAAAATTGAGTAGGGATAATTGTCCATGAACATAATCAGCGTATTGCAAATATTAAGGTGATGACCTGTGCATTTATCTGTAACAGAACATCGAGTATTAGCCGTTTTCAAATTTGTAAAACTGAACAACGTATAGAGCCAAGCATAGAGCCAAACATAGCTAAAAACATTTGCACGACTATTCTAGCGAACGCATAATGTGTTAAGATGTCAGTGGTTTCGCTAGAATGTTCACTAGATTGCTCACTAGAACGTCCGCTAAAATGATCACTTGAACGTTCGCTAGAATGCTTGCTAGAACGTTCGCTAGAATGATCGCTAGAACATTTGCTAGAATGCTTGCTAAAACGCTCCCTATTATTTTGTTAGCTTTTACCTGTAATGATTATTCGCTATAATGCCTATCACAAGTGAATGCTCAAATCTATGTGCAGCTTTATGTACCTATTACCTATTTTGGCGTCACATACAGAGAGCAAAGGAGAAGAACTGAAATAAGTATGTAGTGACTGTGCAAGTATTGACTTATTTAACAAATACTTTTTTTTTTTGCGTGCTGGCAAAGCTACCCGTGATCTCGGAAATAAATAAAAATAAATAAATAGACAGCGAGTAAGAAAACTTTATTAGTATGAATATTTGGGGGTTTCAACCATTCCATGTTGTCTCCTTTCCAATAGGCATAGAAGAAGAGATAATATTTAATTACCGCACAAAAGGGGTCTCAAGACCATATATAAATAGTACATTATTACCCTAGGAATGAAAGTAACTTATTTAGTCCCGAGACAGAGTTGTAATTTTCAACATTGAAGAAATGGTAAATATTTTAACTAAACCTATGTTATTTTAAAGAAATAGTCGAAAGTAAATTATAATAAAGATATTAAAAAAAAAAATATTTAATTAATACTTAACTTTATGTTATTTCAATTTTACATCGCGCTGTAATTGAGTGGCTGTATAGAAAGTTGGAATGGTTCAGCAGAAATGTGAAAATAGAACTAGTTTTTTTTAGTAATTTGACAGCTGTCAGTTGAAAACGATTCTCCCTAGGCTGTAAAAGTATTACTTTCAATCCACTTCTCAGGCAACTTCAGACCTACTTGCCAAGTATGAGTAATAAAAAGCACATTTTAAAAGCAATAACAACATTTAAAGAATACAAAAACGAAGACAAAGTAAATATTACAGATTTCCCGGTCTTTGAGAAGTATGAGAAGAATTAATTTACAAAGTCTTTTTGTGTTGTGTTATAGTAAGTAGTATTTTGTGTGTCTATTAATGCTAGTTTATAAATGGATTAGGTTACTTTAAGTTAATTAGAATAATTAATTCTAAAACTTGTTAACGCAATAGGGATTCCCTGCAATGTTAGCTTTAAGTTTTTTGGCAATAAATAAATAAAATGTCTGGTATTAATTTGAATGATAGGATACGCAATAGTTTGATTACACAACGTTGTGGACTGAAAGGGGATGTAGTGACTAGAATTCAGAAAGTAATGTTGCGTTCGTGTGGACATGTGGAGAGGACGAAGGAAGAATGATTGACGACTAATGAATTTTGATGAAGCGAAAGTGATCTGTCAGGATCGTGTCAAGTGGCAGTCCCTGATCTCTGCCTACTCCTCTGTGATACAGGCGTGAATTTATGTTATGTTTTATACGCAAACGAATAAGCGCTGGACTTGGGCTATGATTGGGTATACTCCACATATTCCGATAAATGCGTATAAGCATCAGTGTATTCCAATAGCATTTAACGAGATCCAATGACAATTAACTTTGTTAAGCATCTGCGTGATCAAAGGCTCATTATGTCTCTCAACCAGTGTCAGCTGACCTATGCAATGATAGACTGACCCTAAAGGCATTAGGCTCCCAGGAGACTGTCTGATTGTTCATTGAAATAGGACGTTTCTAGATTTGCTCTACAATGATTTGGCAATGCTATCGTGGGTTACGCTTTGTTTGTGTGTGTGGCACTTACGCTGAGGTCAATGAAAGGTGTAGTCGGTTGAATAGCGGTAAGATCCATTGTTTTAATTTTTTTGGAGTGCATCGGCACCCTTTAAACTTGATAATAAAAATTTTCAGCTTCAAAAATTTGATCCTTGAATAAAAATTTCGCATTTTTAGTAAGGCATCAAGAAGTATCAATGGTGTCTATGGTCGCAAAATCTACATTGCATCTTTCCACAGTGCGGATAATGTTTTTTTTTTCTTTTTTTTTTTAAATACTTCATCTTTTCACAGACGCAATGGCGCGGGGTCCGTGCAATTTTTTCCAAAATTTTTAATTAATTTTCCCTTTTGTGCTCCTCTACTCCACATTCACACATAACTTATACTACATTAACCCTACACGCTCTTACACAAAATTAATGCTAATATTTTTTTTTTGTTCTATGTTAGTATGTACAGTTATTTACAAGGTGGGTTATTTATTTATTTATTTATTTAAGGAGAAAAAACAGAATGACAAACTTATAGTATAAAAAAATATTAGAGTCAATATAATACATTTTGACAATTCCTCAGCATTTCCCACAGATAGGTAATACTTAATATAATAAATAAGTAAGAGGCGCAATACAGGACTTTAGATTAAGTTCTAAGATCAAAATGCACAAACACTAAAGCAACTAACTATTTTAGAAAGAGACACATACACAAACAATCATTGATGTTACATCAAGGACTATGCAAGTATCACAAATTTCTCAAAATAGAAATAAACATTTGTTTACAACGGTACTTGGAAAAGTAAAATAAGTCGACTTCTGTAAACGAAATATTGTAGGTATCACACATTCGGTACAATGGAGCTCTCTTACCGGCATTGGTTCTTGTAATGCCTAGCGAAAAAACGCGCATGCTTCTTTGAGGACGGACAGGTACTCGGAAACATATCTTTGATAGTAGATCGGAGCAGTTCAGCTGTGATGTGCAAATGCCCTGGGGAACATTCAAGTCAGCCAATGTGCGACGATTTTTCAGTGATAACATGTTATATTTTATCAGTAGATCCGAGTAAGACAATTTCGGACATCTCATTCTAAAGTTTAGAGCACGGAGAAATTTCTTTTGAATCATTTCCAACCGCTTGTTATACACGTCATAGAGAGGATTCCACACCACAGATGCGTATTCGAGATGTGAGCGTACCAGAGACTGATAGAGTGTTATGTAGGTTTCAGGTTTCTTAAATTCTTTACATATGCGCAATATAAAACCCACATAATACTAACATAGAACAAAAAAAAAGCCAGCCGGCCGCCAGCAATATAAATCGTCGTGCAAACGCAAGACAGCAAATATACAAGGCCGCCAGCAATATGGATCGTCGTGCAAACGCAATGAAGTCGCCGTTGTAAAGTGAATCGATAGTCTCAAGTGTAATTTAGTTGGCGTCGCGTCACCTAAAGTGACCGCACTCATGGTTCGTATACACAAGTAACAGTGCTTCACTTACCTTTTGTAAATTTATTAACATTTTACGTTACATAAACTTACCCCTGTATCCTCCAGCTGAGGGGCAGGCAGGAGCCATACCAGGGTTTGCCACTTGCCACGATCATGGCAAACCTCTTTCACTTCATCAACGTTCATTAGTCGTTGCATTAACGACGGTTTCGGGTACTTTTTATTTCGCCCTTTGCTAATCATCATCATCAATATTTAATGCAATCCTCCACTGACATCCGTCCTCTCTTGGATGTAGCGAATAAACTATACTGAACGAGAACTCGCCAAGTTGTTTCGTTGCTGATTTCATGTATAGGAATATGCCTTATATAAGTTAGATTAGTTTGTGTTAAAATGAAGTAACATTAACAATTCTGAAAATATTACTATTTACTATTCATGAAATAGGTTATCTCCATCGTAGGCAATTTAGTTCCTCATACTAATTTGTACTCCCGAGAGATGAAGTTTGATGATGAAGAAAATTAAGCCAGTAATTTTAGTATCCTTTAGCCGATTATCTCATTCTTGATTGCCTAGAGAATTTTTTCGATGGCTTTGACACAAAAATGCATTTTTTTTATTTAATCTGTAAGGTAGAATTCTGCAGGTACCAATCGGACCACCATGACAATCAATGGTTTTTAACCTGTTAGATAACGACCTTGAAATGAACAACAAGATCCTCTACCGGCACGGTCGCTTTTACGAGAACTCAGATAATCGTAGGTTATCGTATAATTTCAAAAATAATTTGTTGTACCATAGAGAAAGAGGTTTTTTGTCGTCTTTAATTGCTGACGGTTACATGAGAACTATCATAAATTATTTTAAATCATTTTGTTAGTGCACGATTGCCCTCCTTTTTTATTTTTTTTTTAAATGGCGAAGATGGCGGGATGACCTTTTTGCCCGGATGGGAGAAAAATCAACTAAAGAAATCAATTACCAGGAGACGGGCAGCAGCGTCTTCCTGAGAATCCAACCGCATACTGCGATCGCCAAGCCTGGCGATTATGGAAAAACTCTTCATGGTTATGAAAACCACGAAGGAAGCCTATGTCCTGCAGTGGGCGTCAAATGGCTGATGATCATGATGATGATGATGGGAGAGCCTTTGCTCAGGGCCCTTATTATGAAGCAGCGATATGTTCGGAATGGTCGTCAACGCCACGCTTGAGCCCGACATTTCACTCGAATCTAGCGACAAATACGGTTCCTTTTTCGAAATTTCCTGCCACTGAGTAATGAACGCTAGAAATGCATGGTTCTTTGTTAGCCCAATAACGTCATATCATATCTTGAGATACGGATTCGCGACCATAACGCCACTTCCGATAATGTCGCATTTTTCCTAATAAGGGCCCTGAAGTGAGACACAAACTCGGCTACCTACATAAAATCCTCAGTTGGATAATGCACAATATATACGTCCCACAGAAGGGCACAGGCCTTCCCTCAGCGAGAGGGTATTTTTCATAATAAGGGCGCTGGAGTGGGACACAAACCCGGCTGACTAAAAAAAAAATCCTCAGTTAGACCAGGCAGCCTATATACGTCCCACAAAAGGGCACAAGCCTTCCCTCAGCGAGAGGGTATGACCAGAAAAGGGTTTAACCACCGCGAGTGCCCACCGCGGATTGGCGATTTCAAGCGCTTTATGTTAATTCATCAGGCACGCAGGTTTCCTCACGATGTTTTCCTTTAATTTAGAGAGTAGTTTTGCTATAACAAATTCACAAATGTACGTGGCTTAGAAAACCTACTCATTGGTATATGCGCCAGGGTTCGAATCCACAACCTCCCGAATGTGAGGCCAGCTTTCTACCTAGGTGCTAACCTGAAAAAAAAAGTTTAACTAGAATAGGATGTGTAACCGATAAGCGAAGGCACTTCGGTTTCCTTACGATGTTTTTCTTCAGAGCTAGGCTATTTGGGTCAAGTAAAATATTTCCGTACCAGGCTTTACATTAGTAAAGACTCAGAAGGTGTATACACTTGACTACTGCCACTCCACTACAAAGCACTCTACTCCTAGCATGGAAGCCTGGACGTAGGTACACAAAGCGAAATAAAATAAAACGAGGTCAGTATCTTGCCGCTACTTTCAACTTCGAATCTTTATAAGTCCTTTTGAATTTGAAATGAACACTTGAAGGCGAGATTGGAGTTCTTTGCGGGCATTGTTGTCAGTTGATTATAGTACAGGTTACAAAGGATTTTTCAATTAAAATATTATAAAGCAGAAAGAAGCTAGCTGTTCTCTGTGACTTCGTTAACGCAGGATTTTCAAGTATTTGAAAGTAAAGTTGTTTTTTTCCTAACTACAACAATGTATTGTGTTCTTTTACACAGTAATAGAGCAACGGATTTATGTTATTTTTAGAGTTCCAAACCTAAAGGTTGTTTACGGGTCTTGATTGCTAAATCTATTATGTCTGTCTGACTGACTGACCAATAACGGCTTTATCTTTTGTAGCTAGTTTTTTAAAAGCGAGTCGGACTCATGCACAAAGGGTTTCGTACCATTATCTATTAAAAATTTTAAATATTTCAGGCTTCTACCTGTTGCCGTTATTAATATCGAGAAAAAATCGGCAAAAAATAACGTTTGACGTATGGGCGCCTACCTTAAATACTTACTGTATTCTGTTTTTAGTATGTGTTGTTATAGCGGCAACCGAAATACGTCATCTGTGAAAATTTCAACTCTCTATCTATCACGGTTCATGAGTAGCCTGGTAACAGACGGACGGCCGGACGAACTGCGGAGTCTTAGTAATAGGGTACATTACCCTTTGAGTACGAAACCCTAAAAAAAAAATCAAAAAGTAAAAGAAAAGGTGAGAACGAGCTTTTACTCTATTGTAAAAAGTCTCATATTTGGCGTGATTATAGTACAACCTCTGATTAGTTATGAATGTACGCGTCTACTGCTGGACATAGGCCTCCCCAAAGCACACCACTTCCTTCTGTCCTCCTCGGCCATGCTCATTCAGCCGCTGCCAGCTATCTGCCTCAGATCGTCGGTCCAGCGAACAGGTGGGCGTCCTACTCCACTCGAGAACCGTCCACTCGTCCTACTACACTTCCAACAGAAAGTGTACAAAGGGAACAATATAAACTTACGCCTGTACCCCGTAGAGGTTGGCAGATACCAAAACTTGCCACTCGCCATGATGCTGACGCAATGATGCCAACAGTTTCCGCCATGCTGTCCTTTCTACGTTTTGTAACAATAACAGACACTCCTTGTTTTTTATGTTTTTCCTTTTCTCATTTTCATCGTGTCTTGTGTTGTTCCGGCAAGTGTTTTTCTTTCATCCATTGTAATACGCCAAGTGGATAGCTTAATATCATAACGTTAAATAGATCCAGCTATGTGCACACTTTTGGGGTTGCGTAGTCAACAAGGAACTCTTCAAGTCTTGCCATCTACGTCCGCCTGTCAGTCTATCTGCGTCTGCGTCTTATCTGAGAGATTATTAGTATTAGAAAGTGGAAATTTGGCATAGATATACAGTTTAATCATGCCAAGAAAACAGTAGAATAAAATCTGTAAGAATTGTTATTCGGGTAGGTACCCTAATAAAAATTCTTACACCTATTATCAGGGATGATTTAGAAATATCACAAAATTCAGGGCAGTATCACATGTAATGAACTTTAAAGGAAAACTATTACGGCTAAGAACGTTTTACAAGTTGACGGGAAAAAGTCGACCAACTTCAATCGAATTCGTATGAAAAACATCTTACGAATTCAATTGAAAATTACTTTGACGAAGTTGTCCGAAATTCGCTCATTTTTACGGCGAACTAAAGAACCCTACAAAGCGCGTGGCCCGGCACGCACTTGGCCGTTACTTTGTTCTATTTTTACACATATTCTTCGCGCAAAACAAACTGAAAAGTTTCCTTATTTTCTTACTGTATCATAGAAAAAACATTGTTTATATGTTCTTCCTTTCTCACAAACAATCTCCGTTTATGTTTATTTAGACGCGTGAATAGACCATGGTTATACAATTACTTTTATACTACACCTGCTTGGAAAGTACCTTGATACTTTATCAAATTTACGGTAGAAAGTACGTCATTGCATATCGAACAAATATGCGGGGAGAAAACGCATCTGAGCGGGAGAGAAAAGTGTATGAAAATCCATTTCTTACGTGGTTTTTCTTTTTTAATTTTGGGTAAGACTATGCGCCGGTAACCTAAATATCAAAAGCCAAAAAGTTTTTACAGTGAGTTTTTATCTCCAAGTTCGCAAAATGACACTGGCCACTAGCTGTGTGTTGGATGGTGTCGGACTGGCAGTGCGACCCTGCGGCGGCAGGATAAACAATTTGAAAAAAGAACATGTGAAAATTGCAGACGCCATTGGCGCCATTTCGAATTTGTGTGTTGTTTGAGGATTTCCAAGCAGGTGTAGTATAAAGCACTATGTATCACTCGAGAGAAACTGCGATTCCCGATCTCGGGTGTTTTAAAGCCCTAGCCTACGGCTCGGGCTTCAAACGACACCCTCGACGGTAATCGGTCACTTTCTCCTCACGGTGAACAATGTACTATTTATGTCATGTGCTCTAGTGTACAATAAAAAATAGGTATTCTTATCTTATTCAACGATACATTATGTTGTAAACTAGGAAAATGAAATTCCTCCCTAATAATAGGTGTAGGGGCGGTATCCTAAAAAAATTCTTACAGATTTTATTCTACTGTTTTATTGGCATAATTAATATGTATATCTATGCCAAATTTCCACTCTCTACTACATGTCGTCTCTGTTCTAAGATATGGACAGACAGACAGACTTCATTTTCTCGCGCAAAAAATTACTTTACTCAATCATTACATGACTATAAACAAATATGGTTAGAGTGTATTAGATATATAGATAGATAGAGATAGACAACACTTTATTGTGTATAAAAAGGGAAATTACACTGGTATTTCTTAAACTAAGAGTACACACGGCGGACTTATCACTAAAAGTGATCTCTTCCAGAAAACCTTTGGATGAACTGGAATATTATTACTGTGTGCGTTTACCAGACGTTTAAGCATAAAGGACAACCAACGGATAGGATTCGAGTCATTTAAAAATAATCCTTATTACAATAATAATAACTTTCACATAACACAATCACTTGTCCTGGTCCGAAATTAGGATACCCTGTGCTATGGTAACCAAGCAAGGACATTACAAACATGAAAATACACCCAGACGGAAGCCATTTGTACAAATCAAGCATGGGCCTCCAGCGGTAACCCAAGACCTCTGGTTTGTTACCGTTTGACCCACAAAGCAGTCGTGTACTCTTCCATTTTTAATAGTACACTTCTGTAGTTGTTTATTCCTTACGGGTCACAGATTTTAACGAGTGTATCATTAGTGCTTTGATAAATACACCAATCTTAGGAGTTAATTAAAGCTAAATAACTAGCAATTATCAAAATTATTAAAATTGCTAGTTAAGCGTTAATTAGTTTAGTAACTTACTAATTGTCAATTATACATACACACATACACATGTAAAGTCACACCTGTATCCCAGAGGGGTAAGCAGAGACCAGGGACTGCCACTTGCCGCGAGCCTGAGATATGAGTTTCGCTTCCTCAACATTTATTAGTCGTTGCATGTACGCACGCCGATTTCGGGTACTTTTTATCTTGCCCTTTTTTTTAGTCGAAGTATGTCCGCCTGTGGCGCTCCTTACCGGCACTTCCAGCCACATTCGCTCAATATATTATGACGTAGGTTTTGTTATTTTTGTGATATTTTGAATAACAGCTTGGGTTTGAATGTGTTTTAACCACTTGCTACGTAAATACCTGAATTGAGTCATTCTACTTTATATTACATAGGTATGCATTTATTGATTGCGCTTCAGTAATAGTGTGATGCGGAGGACTTAATGCCATGCGCATTTTCTATCAATCAATAGCAGGGGGTGGAAAAATTATTTTGTAGGCGTGTAAGAAAAAAAATGATAACCATACTCTTTTAAGGTACGATTTAATCTAATATAAAGAAATCTCGTGCCACAGTGTTTGTTATCGAACCCCTCCGAAACGGCTTCGAAATTCCGATTCTTACGAAATTTTCTGCGTATGTTTGATAGATAATTATTATGGCAAAATAACGTTTGCCAGGTCGGCTAGTAAACTATACTAAACTAGTGAATAATGTAGCGTATGTACGTCCCGCTGCAGGCACAGGCCTTCTCTCCGAGTGAGAGTATGGGCTTAATCACCACGCGTGCCCACCGTCGATTAGTGATTTCAAGGTCTGGAGTATCAGCCTAGGTTTCCTCCCGATGTTTTCCTTCACCGTTAGCTGAACTTTTCCTACTACAAATTTACAAATATACGTAACTTGGAAAACAAAGCCATCGGCATATGCCCGGGGTTCGAACCAACGACCTCCTGAATTTGAGACAAGTACAGTGGACAGGTGACTTTGCAACTAACTGTCGACTGTACACGCGTGCACTTATCCAGCTAAAGGTATATTCACATAACACCGGACACATACAAATATGTGTTGAAATTACCATAAGATTACTTGTAGAATCTTAAGCTTTCGATCAACCTAGAGGATATTTCAGTCTTTAACAAAATTGGCTGAAATCTCCAATGTTTGTCTACGGGGCTAAAGCTCGTAAATTAATGGCGGATCACGTACTCCCAAGGCGTTTAACGTGAAAAGCGAGATCCATGTAATAACCAGGTCATATTTGTCCACTGCCATAAGTACACCACTTTTATTAGTATAGCATAGACGGTAACCGAAGAAGGGCGTCAGAAATCTTACAGGATCGACCTAGTTTAGTTTCTATCGTGTCAAATAAATTATGAATACTTGATACGAGAATACTTACTTACGTGTTTCAATCTAATTGTAGGTGGTTTCATGTGTGGGTTTTTATTTATGTATGTTTATTCTATATTTCTCACATATGTATGTACCGTTTATGTATGTATACTAAATGTATAAATATTTCGCTTGGTATTGTTTAGTTGCACCAACTGCCCGTCATTTAGCTTCTCTTTTTTTCCGTCAATGGTTGTCTGAAAGAAATGAATTTTAGTAATAAGGCCGCCAATTGTACTGTACTATATTATTGTTAAATTCTCATATATAGTTACTGGTGTACATACAAAAAAGAATATTATATCAATCTATCTAATTTAATCTACATTTAAGTCAACCGGTAAATAAGTCATAATTTTCTATGTACACTGATGTTTGTTTTCTTAATAAATAATTATTGATAGTCATAATACGGCATGTACCAATAATTTACCATCTAAGTTACGTAGATTTATGAATTCGTAGCAGTAATGTCATTTGCTAATGGTACAGGAGCGTAGCGTGACAAAACCCGAGTATTTGAGGTGCTTATATAACTTCATCAACATCAGCCATTTGACAACAACTGCAGGACATAGGCCTCCTTCGTGGTTTTCATAACCGTGAGAAGTTTTGCCATAATCGCCACGCTTGGCAGGCGGGTTGGCGATCGCAGTATGCGGTTTGAATCTCAGGAAGACGCTGCTGCCCGTCTCCTGGTAATTGATTTCCTTAGTCGCCTTCTACGACATCCACGGAAGGAAAATGTTGAATAAAGAAAAAAGTAATGCCGAAAAGGTCCTTTAAAATAATTACTAATAGGTACTATATGCAACAAAAAGTCGAATTCTGTTAAGATTATTCAATAAAATTATATGAATCCAATTCAGTACTTCTCTCAGAGAGAAAGAGAGAGTATGGGTTTAATCACCACATATGCCCAACACCGATTGGCAATCTCAAGCGCTGAGATATTTGAACTCCGGCACTCAGGTTTGCTCACGATGTTTTCCTTCACAGTTATTTGCTATTGATTATTGCTACTAAAAGTCAAAAATTCACGTAATGTAGAAAACGAAGGTACGCGCCTGGTTTCAAACGATCAAAAATAGTTTTAATGGTAATGTAATGCTTGTAGCATTAAGTCTAGTCCGCCGTATTGCCATTGTAATATTTACTTATGTGCAAATCAGTTACTCAAATTTACATGTGGCAATGTCGTGTGTGCATGCTTTAAACCACAACTTAGTATTCATGTCATATTATTACTTTTATATCGTGTAATGGTTGTGATCTGTTTTGTACACCAAATAAAATAAAATAAAATAAACGTATTAATAATAATAATAATAATCATCTTAGCACCAAGCCAGTACAGGTTTGAAACCTAAAATAATGTTATACAGGAGGAAGTTTGAAATCGCTGATTTGCATTCATGAAAATTTATAGCACCTGCCACACGTCAGGAATATATGAATTTATACGAGAAAAAATATTGATAGACACTGTGAATTAATCGCATGCTGGGGATTTTTTTCGTGTTGTAAAAGTAAATGGAATACGGAATTAGGTTTTTACGCTGACACAGGGTCCACTTTTAATAACCTTGTGTGTGTTAAATATTACATCATGTTATAAACGTCCGACTGTAGGGCACAGGCCTTCTCTCAGGGAGAGAGTATGCTTGTGGCTTAATCACCACGCGTGCCTACCGCGGATTGGCGATTTCAAGCACTAAGGTATGTGAATAGCTCAGACACTCAGGGTTCCTCACGATGTTTTCCTTCACAGTTAACGAGTAGTATTGCTACTATAACTTCAGAAATGTACATAACATAGAAAACAAAGTCATAGGTACAGCCCGCACTGGGGATTGAACCTGGGTCTCTCGCTTCCGAGTCCAATGTTCTGCCCACTAGTTTACCATCGATATTTTCTGTGTACTTATATTACAATCTATTCAGCTTTTTGGTGAAAAAAAAAATGTTTTTGTGTACCCGTGCTGTACGTGAAACGTTCTTCTGTACCAGAAGGAGTATCGATTTAGTAATTGATGCTATTTCTGGCTTTAGAAAATGGGCGCTAGTTGGCTGACATCGCATCGTATCGATCACCCCTCCATCACTAGTTCAAACGTCCAACGAACCGTCATTGGCAAAGTAAAACTATATATACTGTATATACTGTACCGGAATGAAAAGCTCAGAGAGATAGGCCGCACCAATGACGAGTTCTGTTTAAAAAAATCATACCAAAATCCACGTAGAAACACTCGAATTTTATCTGACGTTTTACACAGTGGAATAATCAAAGCCACGTTCATCATCAACCATTTGACGCCCACTGCAGTACATAGGCCTCCCTCGTGGTTTTCATAATCATGAGGGGTTTTGCCATAATCTCCACGCTTGGCAGGTGGGTTGGCGATCGCAGGATGCGGTTGGAATCTCAGGAAGACGCTGCTGCTCGTCTCCTGGTAATTGATTTCCTTAGTCGCCTTCTACAACATCCAAGGAAGGAAATGGAGTGACGCTATTCTTAATCCGGCGCCACACGGACGGAGTGAAGCCTGCACCATAATAATCTTCTTATCTTACTAAAGGAGCGGCTATACAAGCCACGTTGCAACAAACAAATCCCACTTCCCTGTCATTTTTGCTTTGATGCCATCGTAAAATTTCCCGGGGTCCAACATTCACTTGAGACGGTGAATTATTTAGAAGGAACACTCCCCGTAGGCTCTAACAGAATGTACTTAGGCCGTGTACTGCAAGGTCCATGTATGTTGGCAATATTCTTAAGATGAAGGTGAACCAAGACACGAACTTTGGTAATGGCTGCCCTTTCTCGGCGGGAGAGGTAGTGGATTTGACCCTTCGACGTTTTGCTTGAAAAATAAACTGGATATTACATATTTGCAGAATAAATAAGAGCCACCGGACCTAATTTAAGATTTTGTGTATTTGACAATGGCTCTACATTAACTGACGGCTGCACCCTGGAGGGGCTTGCTACTTGTGACGATGCTGACAAAACTCTTTCGCTTCATTAGTAGCTGCATCCACGGACGTTGATGTTTCTGTTACCGATACAAATATCTAACTATAACTTCTTGGCAATAATAAGTACGCATGACGCGCGCGTGTGCGTGCGCGTCGCTATGTGGGTGACAGCGGCATCCCCACGCCGCACCACTTCGGTCGGCCATTGACCAGTCTAATACAGCGCACCCTAGCGACACGCACGCCCAAGCTCACATTTGTCTTTTTAAATCCAACGTCTTCTGCCTTACTTTCTTCATACCCATCTTCTCAATTCAATCGCAACCCGCACATCGCCAACAGTTTCCATTATGTATATTATGTATTGTAATATTTTAAAAATGCATATAAGATTGACTTTTTTTTTGCAATACCTTCTAGTAGAGACAATTGAATTTGATTACAAGACTGGGCATCAGGCGGCTCAGAGATACGGAGGTTATACTTCCATTTAGGTACATATTATTTAGTGCCTTTCTTAATACGTACATATTCCGAAGCCTTTTCTATGTTTCAATTAACGATGAAAACTAAAACTTTGACAAACATTACTAAAACTATCATTATTGCAATAACTCTTTCCTGGCACTAACCCTTCCATATAACCCAAGGTAAGCTGGAATATAATACTCATTGCTATTAGGCTCGCCTTTGTACAATTATTTTTGTTGTACAATAAAGAAGTTTTAAATTCTATTAAATCACATAATCATGCTATTACTTTTAAAACTTTTACAAATGTCTCTGAAATAAGTATTCAACTCATAAATATCTTAACGGTTGCAAGTTAATACATTTATGAAAATATAACGTATGTTAGAAAAAACATCAGCAATTTCAGGAATGTTGGTAGCCATCACAATATTGATACTAGGAATAAACATAAATAGTCATTTCCACGTTTTGGACTTGGAAAAGTTAATACATCCTTTATGGGGCACTGTGTACGGTTCCACAATAAGATTCCTCAAGATATATTAGAGTTACCACCGACGTGGTTTAAAAAATGTATTAAGTATGCTCTGTGCAAAAAAGCCTATTATAACATTAAGGATTATTTGGAAGACAAGGATGTCTGGTATTTAAATAATGTTAACAGGAACGATTGTATCTAGTGTAACTTTAAGTTGAAAACTCTGTTAATTAAGCAAACCTGTTTTGAGAATAATAAATGTGGAGTTTCTTTGTTAGCTTCTTCTCCGCATAATCTATTAATTGTGAAACAGCTTTGACGTTCATTAAGTAAACATTTTGTTTTTATAGTGAATAATTTTTTTAAAATTGTGATCACGTTGAACAGCTATTATAGTTCGCCGTAGCAGCGCGGTTCTCGTAGCCGGCCGTAGCATCGCTACGTCTCGTAGCATCGCTACGTCTCGTAGCATCGCTACGACTCGTAGCATCGTTACGACTCGTAGCATTGCTACGCCTTGTAGACGGCCGAGTCCAGTACTACCTATTTACTCCAACTTCACATTTTAGAGAGTGATAGAAACAAAAGCTAGTCAACCTTATATTTTATTTGAAAATTTGCAATAACAGTCAAGCGAATACAATTATGTAGGTAATGGACTCAACGGTTTGTTTAATCAATCAGCCTGTACTCGTCACTCATACACATAGGCCTCACCCAAGGCAAGCCACTTCTGTCCTCAGCCCGCTGCCATCAATCTGCCACAGATCCTCGATCCAGCCAGCACCTACAGTTTTTATCAATATTGTTGGGCTTTTGTTGTATTTTGACATTGTAAATGTCTTTTCGTTCGCTCCAGACGTTCGCGCCTACAGGCTCCGATTTCACGAAAAATGCGACCCCCTTATATCTCGAAGAGTTGAGAAGATATGATATTCAAAAAACGCTCTAAAGACGCAAACTTACGAGAGCTGTAAGATGCAAAAACAATTATTCGAGAAAGTAAAAAAAAGGTGTGACTGAAATAAAGAAAAAAAATTTTTTTTTTCCGAACTTTTGATTTGGTTTGATTTTGTAAACGAAGAATGATATCAAAAATTTGAGAAAAATTCCTCTGGAAAATGTAGTCAGCTACAATTTTAAATTAAAACATAGACGATCGGGTTAAGGGTTTGCCCTGTAGTATTTTTTTTTCACTATTTTGGCCATATCTTTTTTTTTGGTTTTTAACTTTCTCGAATAATTGTTTTTGCACCTTACAGCTCTCTCGTAAATACGCGTCTTTTGAGCCTTCCTGAATATCATATCTTCACAAATCTCTGAGATATATCTCTAGATATAGGGGATTGCTTTTTTTGTGAAATCGGAGCCTACGCTTGGAGCGAACGAAAATACATTTCCAATGTCAAACGGTCAAAAATTTAGAACGCCATTTTCTACCTGACACTTATGACTCGATTCATTTCCAATGTGCTCGATAGTCGTGTGAGGCACGAAATCTGTGTTATTTTTTGTTTTATCTTTCTTTTCTGGTCTTGTCTAGTCTGTGCATAACCCACCGGGATACCAGCGTGACTTAATGTTTGTATATTATTGTAGACTTATTGTAAGTTTTTATGTTGGATAACCTATACAACGTCCCGTGACAACTCCTACCTAATCTAGATAGGCGAAGAAACCGCTCAGTCGCTTTAGATTAGATTAGATTAGAACACTTTACTGTACACACCAGAAAAATTGGATAGAGTTGAATTGCCTAGCACAGTATCTATTTTCTCAGCATAGTTGGTACCCCCGGTTTCTCATACACTAATAGACTGTTAATCTACTGCTAACAGCTGTCAGTTGGAAAAAGCGCATGCAAAATTAAGACTGTTAGCAAACGAGAAACCGGAGGTTAGTCTTCCGTAAAGACAATGTCAGTACATGAAGAGCTAACTTGGCCGCGGAGTTCCTCGCGATGTAATTAGACAACCATTTCAACTTAACATTTGAAACTCCATGACAACTATTATTAGCTGGGAAGGTGGTAGTTAAAAAGGGAGATTGCATAACTTGGGCTTCCTGCTAGAGTTCGTCGATGTTCCATTATTCATTGATGCGCAACTTTGTAGGAGACACACCTGCTGAATCTGAGTGACTGAGAATACGATACAAACTTTTGGTTCTCCGAACATTTTAAGAACGATCTAAGGTTTAAGCGACATAAGAAGAAAATACGAATATCTCAGGCGTTAATCACTCACCACGTACTAAGACTGACTTGCACAATTTTTAGGGTTCTGTACGCAAAGGGTATCAAACGGGACCCTGCTACTCTGCCCTCGCTGCTTGTCTGTCTGTCCGTCATCTTTGGAACCGTAATAGGTAGGTAGCCAGTTGAAATTTTTACAGAATATGTGTTATTACGGTGAATTACCTAACAAGTAATAAGATTAGAAAAACTAATAAGAAATAAGGGGGGTCTTTACACAACAAAGGCGTTTTTTTCCGTTTTTAGGGTTCCGTACCTCAAAAGAAAAAAAGCCTCCAAAGAAAAGAACCCTTATAGGATCACTTTGTTGTCCGTCCGTCTGTCTTTCAAGACCCTCTATCTCGGGGACGCGTTTAGGCATAGAGATAAAATTATAACTATAAGCTCAGGTCTACAGTTAAAAAATCAAACTTTTAAGTCAATTGGAAAAAACGATACCGCCATTTATGACACAAAAAAAACGTATACTTCGATATTTGTTTGTGTGTTACGTCTTATTACACAAAAATTAAAAAATAAAACTTAAATAACAGGTAAGTGTAAATGTACAAAGGTGGACTTATTTAAAAAAAATTCTTCCAGTCAGCCTAAGAGAGTTTCTGAATGATAAAATGGGAGAAGGAAAATAAAGCTCAATAATGAGAGAAAAAAAAATTCAGCCAAAAAAAAAGCCATTCGGGTACTTTCCGTTAACTCAGAACTACGAAATTTTTACAAGTAATATTGTCTTATACTACAAATATAGGAAAAAATCTGATAACTATAGATTTCGAATTAAATTATAAGAATTTCGGGAAACTGGCTAGACATGACAGGTCATAATGTCACCTGTCTAAAACTAATTATTACTTTTAGGCACGTCACATTATGAAAAATATTAGTCGTAAAGAAACGCGAATACGGAATCTCCGATTGTATGAAAAAAAAAATCTGCAAGTTCTCCGTTTGCGGTCTTATCGTTTAGAGTGATCTTCTGGACAACTTTCGTATCGTGTGGATTGCAGGAAGAATATAGTCGGTAGGTAAGATGTACATAAGTGACATAATTGGAAATATATTGGTATGTGAAGTAAGTGCCGCGTGTGCGCACCAACCTGCTGCAGCGGACGCCTCTCACGCGTGCGCTGTTCTTGCTCAACATGGTGGCCGACCATGTAAATATATTTTACTGTAGTCTGAGCGAGTTTAAGAGGGCCATAATTCGGATTTTAAGTTAAGGACTTATTTTACCTAACTCTATCGCATTAGGTAATACACCTGTAATGATAGATGTTAAGTGGTGATACAAATAAAAAATAAAAAAAAAAAAACAATGTGTACATAGTGAAATAATGAAAGAATAGAAGTACTTATAGCGCAAAATATAAGTAGCTAGTTCGTCATTGAAAAAAAATGCTGTTACACTGCTATCGTTATTGCTCGCTTGGTATAATCCGACCTTTACTCCGACGGAGAACAGCGATTGACAGTTTCAAAAGTTGTCAGGAACTTTGCTGGCTTAGAAAATCAATTTTGAATAAGCTGAACAGTGCTTTGAAAATCAAGACAAGAATAGCTGCTTGACTGAAAGTCGCGCCGTGAGCATGTGAACGTGTTAGATAGAGATGGATAGATAATATTTATTGTACGTACAAAGGGATGTGAATGTTACGCTCATATCAAAAATTATAAATTACACATATTATTTATTTTATTTTATAAAGGAGGAAAAACAGAATTAACAAAAGTTACTTAAATAGGGAAAATGAGTTACTTTATGTTCCCTTTTGTGTCTCTATTGATTTAGAATAGAATAGAATAGAAAACGTTTATTTGGGACCAACACAATCAAACTAAAAACAATTATGGTTTAGCGTGTAAATTAGGTTATACATAATTTCGCTTACTTAGTACCATAAAAAAGTAAAAAAAGTTTTAAAATTATTTCAGTCAATAAGCCTATAATCATTTACTCTTAGGCCTTCCCCGGGGCACACTATTTTCCATCTAAGTGAAATGGAATAGTTTGAATCAGCTAAGTGTTAAATCACCTTGTTGGTAAAATATCATTTAGAAGTTACTATCAAGGCAATAATATTTTATGGTCTCTATAAATAAATCTAACATTAGCAGGGTTTGCCACTTACCACGACCCTGACAGACCTCTTTCGCTTCATCAACATTCATCAGTCGTTGGATGCACTTCGGGTGGCAAGTGATCAGTGGTCTCTGCCTACCTCACCGGGATACAGGGATGAGTTTATGTTATACGTGTTTGTGTTCTTAAGAGATATCACGACTGGATTTAAAACTTTAATACTGAGGAAATGTTGCTAAGGTCACAAAATGTCAGAAAGTTTTGAAACAAAGTTGCGACCTTTTCCAAACGCCGCTCCGTCCACCATATTAGCGAAATGGTGACTAGTTTTTCATATTTAACTCCAATTCTCTAAATCGGAAATTGATTGAAATACAATTATGAAGTCAATCTTGTTACGACTTGATGAGGAAAGGGGTGGTTCAAACTCGACAATAAGTTTACCGAGTTTAGGGGTAGCGACGCGCGTGGCGTTGGCGACAACGGGAGGTTGACTCACCGTGTGCATTAAATTGTTTGTTTTTAATGGTCCCTAAAAACGGCCGTTCTCTCTCTCTGAGAGAAGGCCTGTGCCCTACAGTGGGACGTATATAGGCTGCTTATGACAAAAAAAAAACGGCCGTGCGATTATTAGATATTAAAGGCGTAATAAAAATATTTTGCTTTGTGCTCTCCATTTCCTTCCTTGTATGTCGTAGAAGGAGACTAAGGAAATAAATTACCAGGAGACGGACCGCAGCGTCTTCCTGTGATTCCAACCATATACTGCGATCGCCAACCCGCCTGCCAAGCATGGCGATTATGGCAAAACCCCTCATAGTTATGAAAACCACGAAGGAGGCCTGTGTCAGTTGAAGAAGAGAAAAGAAAAAATTAAAAAATGACAGGCGAATTAGACAGGCACGTTTTTTTGAGTAAAAATTACAAGAAGATATATATGCAAACTCTGGGGTTAAAATAACTCTTTCAACAACCGTTTAATTGAAAAATTATTATTTCTTGTAATTATATAATCATATATTTTTGTACCTTTTCTTGTTTACTTAACTTATAAAACAGTAACTTGATACACTGGCTGATTGACTGCTTGATAACGCCAGAAGATTCAGGTTTTATATAATTTGGAGGAAACGAGATATTCCTGGAGTATGCGTAAAAATTGTACAAAGAAAGCATCATTTACGTGTACGAAATCACGGAAAAAGCTAGACTGACATAATTCCTTTCAAACTAATTTACCAAATAACACCAGTTAAACAAACGGCCAAGTCACAGCTTTTTTAATGCTTGCAAATTGTGTATTATGTACCAATGAAGCAAAACAAGACCGCCTTAATACCAGGAATGGGAAATATGTAACGAAATACTATTCTAATACCGATAACGTAGCATTATTAACTCACCTCTTGATTCACTTATTTGAATTATTTTGTAATAATGTGTAAACTAACCGCATGGTTAGTTAATGCACCGCGTTCCCTGAACTTAGCAAAGTAATTTTCACATTTTAATGCTATTATGGATTTCCGCAAAGTAACGCGTGATTCCATACAATATTAGGAATGAGCATGAACAGAAATATTTTTAAAACCGATAATATAGCAGCTATTGCAACCCTACAGAAACGATACGTTCTTTGCTATATATTCAATAGCAGCTATTATCTAGTAAACGGCATAAATTGCTATTTACGCCCGCTTAGTCGCCCAAGCTGCTAGTCCGACCAAACCTACCTAACGCTACTTCAGGGTGTTTCGGGAGCGCTACAGCCGTTTCTCCGTTTCGTTCCAGCTACCACAATAGATAGTTATTCCAACCGCTTATAACCAGCTACAGTTTATTAGACCAATAACCATCTATCAGGAACGTTTGCCGCTACTAGCCCCCAACCAACTAAATAACATTAATCCGCTCAAAACAAATCTATCCGCTCCACTTCATTAGGCGCGGAGTCGGCAGCAGGGCGTGGATGATTTGCTTAATGAATCCCCCACGTTGCCAACTAGCTGTCAGATTCTGCGAAATGAGGGCTGCTGAGACTTTCGCGTTTTGAAAAGGGATGGATGAGGCATCGATGTGTCTTTAGGCCTTTTAAATACATATTTCTGGTTTCACATTGAGACTCACCCGATAGTGCTTGCGAGTGTCGGGTAATAACCGTAGGACTTACGGCACATTGCGAACATATTAGCTGTTTCATTCGGCGTGAGGCACCGTGATGTGAAGTTACACAATGTTGTAGTAAAACTGTAGCAAAGTTATTGTTTGCATGAATGAAAAAAAAAATTGTTGCTTAACAAATAGACTTATAGATTCTTTTAATGTGCAGAGTTTGATGAGCAATTAAAATATTTTTAGAACATAATTGCTATAGGGTCAAGAAACTGGGATTTAGTTACGCAGTTTGCAGAGTCACAGCCTCTCGTGAAAACTACTACCTACTCTAGTCAGTTGAACTTATGCTCGGGGTATTGTTTTATTGCTTGCTACAATTGTAACAGTCAAAGAAAGGTAGAATTTCACCAAGAAATGATGAAATACAGGCACCTTGAGACACATCACAGGCACACACATTAGACACACCACATTGTCTACTACATTGTCTGTTTTGTGTTACGTTTTCTTTAAGGCCGCCCATTGTACTTTTTCATTGTAACTTTCATATTTTATGTCTCGCTTCTTGTGTGCAATAAAGAATATTCTTATCTTATCTTGATCGTATTATGTTATTGTTACAAATGTATTCCTTTTCTTTTCTTTTGGGTCATCATATCGATTTTGAACGCAGTTACCGGATCCCATTTTCACAACTTCCAGGCGAAGATGCTGGCGTCAGACGAATCAATTCCCGACTCCGAATGCTATCTCCTGCAAGGCTATACCTACTTGGAGCTTAGTTTGTAGTAGGTACACTGGGCACCTTCATTATGACGGTACAGAGTTTAACAAAACGTATTCCAAGGAGTCTTTATTTGTTAGCAGAATACTGTACAAAGTTGAAAATTTCACACGAAGTACTTGCTACCGAAGAACCTTTCACTGTGTAAAAATTTGTAAAAAAAATGGGTTTATGATCAACTTACAAAGTACCTAACATAAGTTGAAAATTGAAGTTACTTGCGTTACACTATTAAGGTAAGGCCCCGTTACTCTGTATATGTAAACCATGTTGGAGCGCATCCAAAATAAATTTATAAGGTTTATTTATTTGAAGATGTATGGAGTATACCCAGGCTACCCTTTGCTGAATCCTACCTTGTTTGTACCAGGCATGGTAGGATACAGCAAACTGGAAGTGAGAAGAGAAGCGGCTCTCGCCATATATTTGTTTCGCGTGTTCCGCGGGGAGCTGCACCGCCCAGCCATCCTCCAGGAGCTGCGGCTGAACGTGCCAGATGGGCTGGCGGGGCGGCGGCGGCGGCCCGCGCTGTTGGCGGTGCCGCGTGCGCGCACCAACCTGCTGCAGCGAACGCCTCTCACGCGAGCGCTGTCCTTGCTCAACATGGTGGCCGACCACGTAGATATATTTTACTGTAGTCTGAGCGAGTTCAAGAGGGCCATAATTCGGATTTTAAGTTAAGGACTTATTTATCTAACTCTATCGCATTAGGTAATACACCTGTAATGATAGATGTTAAGTGGTGATACAAATAAATAAATCAAATAAATAAATGTACATAACCCTCTGATCGCGCCAAACGATTTGTATTACTAGTTGTCCACCAGACTTAGACTTTTATTGACAAACAACACATTTGTCGTACTTTGAATTGATTTTTGGTGACGCCACACCTAATAGCCAATAGCACGTAACAATGTTGGCCTCATCTTCACTTATCCTCAATTGTTTCAGTGGCATTTCGGCAAAAAACCAAATACTCAAAACGTTGGCACGCCAATAGCCAAGCTAAAGATGGGCAGAGCTTGTGTTCGAACGGTAGGATGGTCAGTGGTCTAAGGTGGTCGCAGAGCAGTGGGAAAGAAAAGGTAAACGACCTTTAGGCAGACCAGACCCCATGAGTCAAAGACATACTAAAGACGACAAAAAGCAATGGACGGGATTGGCAGGATTTAGGATTGACTGGGAGGAGGCCTTTGCACAACAGTTTCACGGGAGTATTCACGGTATTCACGGGATGGATAGATTTATAGATAGAAATAGTAGCTAAGTGCCAATGAATACAGCAAAAAACTTGAGATGCGCACGAAAACCTAACCTCAAATTATCGGAAACACGTACTAAATATATCGAAAATATCGGAATATTATCCCTAATTCCAACTTAATATCCAATAATGCATGGAAATATCCGGTTCGATTCAGTATCAAAACAATGTGATATTATAACACATATCCCTCACAACCGATATTGACTCAAGTAGTATCAGATAAAAATATTTGAGTAGTAAAAACAATGTTAACTAAAATCTATATCCTTGTAATGGATATCATTGTATATGTCTATCTGCACGCACAAGCCTTCTCTCAGATAGAGAGAGAGAGAGAGAGTTTTATTAATTAGCATGCGTGTACACAGTCCTCCGGAGAAAAAAACCGGACAATGGGGAACTTGCGTCTAACTTAGATTAGAGTGAAAGAACACATATAGAACTGTAGAAAAAAAAACAGGCTTTTTGGGGTCACAAAAATTCCAAAATAAAGTTACTCTAATAATAAAAACCTTAAAAACCTATTTAGAGGCTAAAAATTACACCCATGCCGGGACTTGAACCCGCGAAGTCTGGCTAACCGTGCCAGAAGGTAAAGGTAAGGTAATAGGTTTTTAAAATAAATAAATAATAAATAAAATAGAATTTATTTGCCTATTACAACAATAAAAATGTACAACATTTTTTGGAGACATGTTCACTGCACTTTTTAAAATGGTCCCCAGCACGGGTTAGTGCAACAAAAAAAAAAAAGAGTATAATAAAAACTTTATTACATTAAGTTTTTTCATGGAATTCTAAACGTTTTCCTATTATTATCTGTGTTAGGATGTACATGAATAAAAACATTGTTTTGCGAGATAACTCAAATATTGATAAACGCGTCATACATAAATACATACGTGCAATTTGTGACGTCATAGTTTGAGCCCAATTTGTATATTGCGTTTTTGTACCACGTTGTAGAGAAAAAAATTACCACGCTTATTTATCTTTTAACATGGCCTCTCCGATTATATTAAAACATTGTTGGTGCAAGTTCTACATTGCGAGTAGAACTCGCGTACTCAGCTCTAAAAAAATAATAACGAACGTGCCTTTCATAGTAAGAAAAAAAATTATTCACAAATATATTTTCTTCTGTTTTTTATGAAAGCTTTACTTTAAGACTTTTCTCTGCTGCCTGTTCCTCTGAAGGTCTGGAACAGTAATTTTAAAATTTTTGGCTCAGTCATCATCATCATCAGCCATTTGACGCCCACTGCAGGAAATAGGCCTCCCTCGTGGTTTTCTAACCATGAAGGGTTTTGCCATAATCGCCACGCTTGGCAGGCGGGTTGGCGATCGCAGTAAGCGGTGGGAATCTCAGGAAGATGCTGCTGCCCGTCTCCTGGTAATTTATTTTCTTAGTCGCCTTCTACGACATCCACGGAAGGAAATGAAGTGACGCTATTCTTAATCCGGCGCCACACGGTAAGTAGTGAGTAATTGGCTCAGTAGTTTCGGACATTTTCGGACAGTTTCATACATTTCCTTTAGTAACTTTTAAACTGCACATTTTTAAATACAAACAAATAATGCCTTTTAAAGTTCTTATTGAGCGTGGTACAAGAGTGAGTATCGGAGAGTGTTTGAAAATGTCATTGGCCTCTCCCCCAAGTACCGAAAATTTTTTGTTTCAAATCCTTCCGTGTGTGAGAGCCCCAAAAACGTCAGTCAGATAACCTATTACTAGAAATATGTGTCTAACAAAGAAACGATACCTGTTATATTCGGGAATCATCCAGAACGATCTGGAAAAAGTCAGTGAGAAATAGCAGCGCTTGCGAATTTCAAACGGTGTTTTGCTCTCAGTGTTATACGCGTTCAAACGGCTTTCGGTCCAGTCATAAAAACAACCAAAAATATACGGCCTTATTTGTAAAAACACGATTCCTCTAAAGCACTCCTAAGAGGTGGTTTATTTAATCTGTGGTTACGACTTTTCCTTGTAAAATCTCCACCACAGACTATTTTAATTGGCGTTTTAAGGAATCCTGTTTCTTATATTTACCGTCAAGTACAAAGAGGTTCATAAATTATGTCATGCATGTGTTAAAAACTTGGTTATTTAAGGCCTTATATATATAGGGCTGCCATCTGTACTCTTAGGCTAAGAAATATCTGAGTAATTTCCATTTTTATCTACATTTTCTCTATCTATCTATCTAATTTGTCGGTCTTATGCGAGTCCATTAGTAGTAGAGTAACAGAAAATGTGATTCTTTGTAAGCTGTAAGATCTCCAAATGTAAAAATAAAATAAATAAAATTATAAATTACTTTGACGTACAGTAACAGACCAATTAAAACAAAGTACAGTGACTCATCGAATCCAATTCTAAGAAACTTAGGCATATTCTCGCGTCCAAAATACCCCAGTATCTCAAGACAAAGGTGTATAACCAATGTGTGTTGCCAGTGATGACTTGGGTAAATTACTATCTTAAAAAATACTTTTCGGGCCGCGTTTCATGAAACTATAACTCATGGTTTCGATCACCACCGAGATTAACAATTAGAAATACTCGGCTAAGGGCCGATTCGACCAACTAAGCTTTATACCAGGAGTAACTAATCTCATAACAAATTTAATCCCTCAATTTTAATCTCGGTATAATTTATTGCATTCTACCGGGATTAGTAGTTGGTAGAACGTGATATAGATTTACTCCAGAGTATTTCTCGACTTATTCCAAGATTACCACTTATACCAGGCATAAATAGCTTGGTCGAATCGGCCCTAAGCAATATACATCGAATCGTTGTAGTAAACCATTGAATGTTAGTTCTATGACTCCGGCCCCTGGAGGGGTTATAGCCGATATGGTATGGAGATTTTACTATGAAGTCATGATCCGGGATCCTGTTATAAAATAGTTTCGATTTAATTTAAAGAGCGTTTCAGTCTGTTAGTCTGTGCGGAACTTGGTGGTCACTACATTACACTAAAGAATATTTTTTGCATCTATCTTGTACAATGAATGCACATTTTTATGTTATTCTTTAGGTTTAAAGTTGTGACCCGAATTATATCTCCAAACTGCAAATGAGCTACCTCCATACAGGCTTTGCACAATCTACTTTTTATGTAAGAGTTAATTAACACTTGTATATTGCATATTCTTGACACCCTTAAACATTACACCCACATTTCTGCAACCTAAGAAATCGATCTAGACTTTAACACCTCATCGGAGTGGTTACTTAGTTATGCAATATACCGGTGTACTAGGAACTTCGTGGCATCACTACACTACACACCAAAGAATATTTTGTGTCTATCTACACCGCAGGAAATGTGTTCTAGTCTAGACTATGCATGAAACTTTTCGAAGCGCGTGCTAAGCTATACGGAAAACAAAGCTGTGCGAGTAAAACGCCCTGTTCGCGGCTAAGGGCGCTTATACACGTGTGCCGACGGCAGCCGTCGTCGTATGCCAACGGCAACCGACGGCAGTTGCCGACATGTCAGTGTCGATTATCCGCGTCGAGCGCCGACGGCTGCCGTCGGCTGCCGGTTTCCTCTCGCGGCTGCATTTGGCCCGTGTATAAGCGCCCTTAGACAGACGCGCTGTGGAAAAATATTTTCAATATTCCAAGAGCTCTTGTAGCGCGCCCTTATTGGAAATGTTTTATCTTTTATTAATATCACTCTATCCATCCCACCCTTAAGGTTCTGCCTTCAAGAAATATTTATCCCACTCCTTTAGTACAATTGAATTTCTTCTTGTTGTGTATTTTGAGGCTTTTGCTAAGTGAAATTAATCATTTCGGTGCTATGTTTGTTTCAGTTGTTTATTTATTAGAATTTTGTTGTAAATGGATTCGTCCCAAGGCAGTTCTAGACTGTTTTGCTGAAACAATGCTAAAGTATTGCGAAACAAATTCAACATTAAGGCATTATACTTTTATTTTTAATAGAGTAAAAATTGTATACTTTAAAAAAGTATGGCGTAGCACAACATAGGTACATATACATAGGCCTGCATCCCGGTGGGTTAGGCCGAGAGAGGTAGGTTTGCGACTTGCCACGATCCTGAAAAACCTCTTTCGCTTTGTCAACCTGCATAAATGCACACAAGCATACGTTATACTTTATTGCATACATAAAAACACATGAATAAAACACAAAATTTACAAAAAAATTAAAATGTGCACATGGCGAGCTCATTTTAGCAGAAATCTCTTCCAGCCAACATTTGACGTGGCGATACGAACATTTTAAACAAGGGGGGAAAGTGTACAATAATTATTAAGTACTATATGTTAACCCAATACAATCATACATATGTACCATATAATAATATATAATATACTGGCTGTACAGTTAAAAAGTTAGAAATAATAGTACATTGTGCTCAGTTTGTTCATTACAGAAGAGCCGTAGGCGGGCGCGGTAAGGAAGCTGAGTGTGTAATGATCAATTCACACGAGTTGAATATGACGTTTTTCAACGCAATTGCGAGAAAAAAAAAAACTTGTATTATTATACAAATACCTATGTTTTCGATGCACGCGCAGGTTCAATAAAGGCACAGGAGAAACCGGCTGTTCAGCCGCAGCAGCAAAAATACAAAAGAGTTAATTAAGTTAATGTGTGTTTATAAATATGCAATTTGATGAAATGAAATGTTTATTTGTAATATTAACCTTAAAATAATTTAATATTCGTCAAAATATTCAATGTTTTTAGACTCAAATTTTTGGTAAAATTAAAAAAAGAAGTTTATTTTACAGCACTTGTATGGTAATGTTTTTATAGCGCAATATGGTAATATGCTGAATTATGAAACTAAAAACGGTGTAATAAGAGTCAAACTGTGCTTTGTAAATTAGATAAGTTTAAAAAATATTAGTCCGTAATCGGCCTATGTTTGGTCTACATTAATTAACTATCTTTTGTAACTTTGTGTTGTGGACTTTGTAAAATGAATAAAAAAAAATAAAAAAAAATTACAACCGGTCTTTTTGGAAATCCATGGAGGAGGCCTATGTCCAGCAGTGGACTTCTTGTGGCTGAATGATGATGATGATGATGATGAAAAATAAAATTTACGATCAACTGTGTTGAAAATAAATTTATTGTTTATACGAACATCTTACACACCTTAGTAAAGTACGGTAGGTATTACACGAAGGTATGTGACAAAAGGCATGTTTATTACCATGATGCGTCAAAAATCAAACAAGGTCACTGTCAGTAGAGGGAGCAGCAAACGCAACATGGCAGCTTTCAACGACGATCTGTGGCACATTGCCGATGATGGCTGGATGAGAATTGCCGAAGATAAAAAGGGCAGCTGGATGAGGATGACCGAGGATGGTACTGAAAGACGTGCCTTGGGGGAGCCCTGTGTATAGCACTGAACCCTTTTCTGATGGATTGGATCGAGTTTGGTCTGTTCTGTCTTACAGAAATTGTTACCATTTTGTTTCTGTGGACATTAGTGAAACAGTCAAAAGTAAGTAGGTACTAAAAAAGATACAAACGAAGGTTATGAAGGTCTAAGCCGCAAAAAGTATTGTTTTTCGTGAAAACTCTTCGCATTCATTTACCGCGGCGGCGCGGCGGCCTATTAAAAGTAATAGCAAACCTTGATTCCAAATTTGAAATGTTTTTTTTTTCGAGAATTTGGTTTTCAGCCAGCGCCATCTTTAAAGCTAATTTGACGGTCGGAGTTGGCCCAAGTTAGACCGTTGTGATTTGCCGGGTTGCCACGAAACGTTTCGTTCCACTTTCAACTTAATTATTACAGCTAAAATCTTCTCGTTTAGGAACATCTAATTCGTCAAAGGTAAAAAAGTAAAAAATTAACTGCTCTCCCAATACAACCGTAAATAAAAAAGGTAATAAATAACATTTTCAAACTGGTTTGATACCGCATTAGGAAATGCACTATACCAAACTGGGGTCATAATTTTGAGTCGGGAGTCCAACTCGAACTTGGGCGATTTTTGTGGTAACAGTTCCGTAATTAATGAAAAAACTCTTTTGCGAAGTAAGACAAATATTGAAAAATTGTGAATTACGACTATATATTAGAGGTTAAAGTATGAAATTGCCGTTTTATTGCAATAGGTTCTTTGAATTGACATAGAATCTTCATGGTTTGAGGTTTTCGAATGAAACTTTTTTCAAATGGTTTCTATGATGTTCTTTTTTTAAAAAATGTGAAATATTTGAATATCGACCTTCAATTGTTTTTGTTATTTAATTTAGACAAGAAAGATGGATACTGCGAAAATTCGAGTGATTTTTGAATACGAGTTCCGACGCGGAACTAACGCGGCAGAAACAGCCCGCAATATCAATGCTGCGTTTGGAGAGGGGTCTACTAATGAACGCACCGTGCGATTTTGGTTTAAACGCTTTCGTGATGGAAATTTCGACTTAAAGAACGAGCCACGAGGAAGACCGCCCACACAGGTGAATAACGATGAATTAAGAGTGATAGTGAAAGCCGACCCTAGTCAAACTACCCAGGAATTAGCGGCATGGTTTACCCACAATATTGACTCACTTGCGTCAAATCAATAAAATAAAAAAATACGAAAAATGGGTGCCTCATTATTTGACTGATCTGCAGAAAGAAACGCGTGTTGAAACTTGTGTTGCCTTGTTGATATTCAATATTCGATATTCAAATGTTTCACATTTTTTAAAAAAAGAACATCATAGAAACCATTTGAAAAAAGTTTCATTCGAAAACCTCAAACCATGAAGATTCTATGTCAATTCAAAGAACCTATTGCAATAAAACGGCAATTTCATACTTTAACCCCTATTATTATTATTATTGTCAATACCGAACTGTCATCTACAATTGAGCTAGGTAGTGGTTCTGCGTCGCCCGCCAAGGCATCCCATCAAGAAAACTTTTAATTTACCACAGAGTCGTAGGTACAAACGTAGGAAACACAGAACCATTTTACGTTTAATAAGCGAATACAATCAATTAAACATAGATATTTTTAATACTAAATAATAAACACGCATTTAGAAAAGCTATTGCAAGAGAAATTTCAAGATTACGAGATTTTATTATATTATTAGTTTGTAGGTTCCAATGTTGGACTAAATGTAACAAAAAATTTACTTTCACATCCACTTCTTTGGCGAGCGTTGTGGACGCATGTTATTAGTATAAGTACCAGAATGTAAGACAACGTTTTTAAAAATGCAAAGTACTTTACACAGTTTGTGTCCCTTATAAATAAACATTTTTAAACATTTACATAAACATTTATATACAGGCACATACATTGCGTCTGGCCCCACACTAGGATACCCTATGTTGTGGGAGCCAGAAACAACGACATCACAAACATGTAAACATCCAAGACCCGGGATTCGGACCCGGGACCTCTCTCATGGTATGCAGATGCACTACCGCTGCGCCACGAGGTCGTAAAAAATAAAATAAATATTAAATACTGGATGCGAAAGCCCAACACAGTAGTAAATGGCGTGCAATAGAAGAAACCTACACACTCAGCATTGGGTGGCCATAGGTTAAAGACGAGAGACAGAAATATAATATAGTATTATTATTATGGTTAGACTCGTACTTGTCCGGTTTTACTATGTTTACAAACTGATCCTTCTGAAAATTTAAGAAAACATATTTTTAATACTGAAATGTAAATCGCACACGAAGCTGTAACTTAAATTTTTTGAAAGCCACTTTTCTCTCATCTTTGTTCGGTTAGATTTTTTTTTTATTCTAAAAAAATTCTAGACAAAGTTTTTAGCATATTATATTGTATGGTGCTTAGTTTTTTCTAAATTGTGTAATTTTGTAGGTGATATTTTATTACTTTATATATCATAAACGAACAACTTTACTATTTCTCTTGCCTTAAAAAAACGTTCCAATCTCTATGGAATCAGATTAACAAAAAAAAACAAAATGAAACAAATCTCCAACGAATGAAACCAGGGGAGAAGTTTTGAGAACACTTCGATTTTAAATCAGGTAATTTTTAAGGTAGGTTGCAAAAACTGCTTCACTTAAATAAAATGTTCTCTATTTATTAGGAAAGATCACATAATTTATAAATAGTAGTTTATGCAACTGTCATATAATGAAGGGTATTAAAAAACGAGTGTGAGTTTATGAAACGAGCGCAGCGAGTTTCATAATAGTAACGAGTGTTTTAATACCCGTGTTATATGCAGTTGCATACACTACTTTATCTTCACTAATGCAATTAAAAATTAAATTCATGCGTACGTGTATAATCACAGTGATTTTGCCGCCATTAAAATTTAACCAATGAGAGCGCAGCTGCGCGCTTCAATAAAACGCGACCAACCTGATTGGCCCTGCAATCAAGTTGGTCGCGTTTTATTGATGTTATAATGAGATTTTACGATATCGATGTGAATATTATACCATCATGTGAAATTGCTTAAATTGAGTGTTTTGTTGTCTGCGCTATAACAGTAGTAATTATAAGTCAAGTATTGAAAACATAATATTGAAAACATAAGTAGAATGTTACAACATTAGTGAAGATAAACATATATACATTACATTGGCCTTTTCATCTACGCAATGAGATGATTTATACAGCGTCCAGTAGCACCTTCACTCACACTAGATGGGTGAAGGGACCACTCGGACGCTGCACTCTGGGACATTGTTTTTTTAGATGGAGTAGGCTTGCCCAGCACCTATACCATCCTGACAGCTTAGTTGGTCCGGCCCACAGGAGAGACAATTCAATACGTGCGGAGCCACTCAAGCCGCGTGTTTCCTCACAATGGACTCGGCACCGAGAGACGCAGGTTCGATTCCCAGTACGGGCATGTACCTATGGCTTTATTTTTTGCGATTAGACGGTTTGCGTGTTGGACGGCTTGCGTTTTAGACTGTTTGCGTTTTGGACTGTTTGCGTGTTGGACGGATTGCGTTTTGGATGGTTTGAGTGTTTGACGATTTGCGTTTTGGAGGGTTTGCATCATGTGGACGGTTTGCCTTTTGTACGGTCTGCGACTAAAGGGACTAAAGGATATACCTTTAATCGCTGAGCGTCCAAAACATATTTTTCTATAAAATGTGATAGTAATATTGCCCTCAAAGTTGTTTAGGTAACTAAGTAATAGGGGTTAAAGTATGAAATTGCCGTTTTATTGCAATAGGTTCTTTGAATTGACATAGAATCTTCATGGTTTGAGGTTTTCGAATAAAACTTTTTTCAAATGGTTTCTATGATGTTCTTTTTTTAAAAAATGTGAAACATTTGAATATCGACTTTCAATTGTTTTTGTCATTCAATTTAGACAAGAAAGATAGATACTGCGAAAATTCGAGTGATTTTTGAATACGAGTTCCGACGCGGAACTAACGCGGCAGAAACAGCCCGAAATATCAATGCTGCGTTTGGAGAGGGGTCTACTAATGAACGCACCGTGCGATTTTGGTTTAAACGCTTTCGTGATGGAAATTTCGACTTATATCCATCTTTCTTGTCTAAATTGAATAACAAAAACAATTGAAAGTCGATATTCAAATGTTTCACATTTTTTAAAAAAAGAACATCATAGAAACCATTTGAAAAAAGTTTCATTCGAAAACCTCAAACCATGAAGATTCTATGTCAATTCAAAGAACCTATTGCAATAAAACGGCAATTTCATACTTTAACCCCTAATACTTCATTTAAATCGTCACCGCCAAAATGAATCAAATTACTTTCGAGTCTCGATATTAAACTTTAATCAACCGAGATTCTGGCTTGGAAAAGCAAAAATCAAAAAAATTGCTTTATTGCATGAATAATTAATAAATCAATTAAAAGCGAGATTCAGAGTTTTACGTCTATAACGTAAGAATTTACGTCGTTCTCGAGTACAAAAACGGTTTTAATATGACAAAAAATAAAAATAAAACAACATCCACACTACACAATCACATATCCTGGTCGCAAGTAAAGATACCATATGCTATGGTAACTGAGGCCTTTTGTAGAAATCAGCCCGTTTAAATTTTGTTTAATTCATTGGAACCTTAGACTTACGAGTATTGCCGTCACAGACGACGGCGTCAACAAAGGTAAGCGATATTTTTTCCACGCAATCCGGCTACCTACCCGTCATAAGCTTCGTCACCCGTCATTTCGCTTTAGCTTCTCATTTTTTTTCCGTCAATGGTTGTCTGGAAGAAATTACTTTTAGTAATAAGGCCGCCAATTGTACTGTACTATATTATTGTTAAATTAGTTCCTGGTGTACATACAATAAAGAATATTCTATCTGTCTATCTATCTATCCTACATAAAACCCGCGTCCACATATAGAGATAGAGCGCTCCGCCAATTGGCGAAATTGTGTACTACATTAAGGTTTATTATTTTTTTGAAACAAATAAAAAAAAAACACGGATGCGGTCGGTTTTAGTATAGAACAAGACATCGCGCGATATATTATATTTATAGGCGTTGTCTGTTACGACTTTGTAACTAAACTTGTATTGATGTCCAAACAGAGTACGTCAACAAATGTAAAGGGTTGTGATGGTTTACGACCCCGGCACATGTCGAAGTGACATTTTTTTTGCATCGAATTAAAAAATAGACTACTGACAGTAGATGGGTTACAAGGTTATATTTTGAAGTGGTCTAATCGCAACCATATCTAATTACCATATTACTTGCAAGTCATTAAAAAATACGATGGTATACAAAGGTTCTCGAGTGGAGACCATGGACTGTCAGACGCAGCGTAGGACGCCCTCCGGCTCGCTGGACCACCGATCTAAGGCAGATTGCTGGTAGCGGCTGGATGAGGATGGTCAGATGACAGAAGAAGTGGCGTGCCTTATGGCAAGGCTATACCCAGCAGTAAACAAGAACGGGAGGATTGATTGATTGACCCGAGAAACTTTTTGCCCATAGTATTTTTTTCTAAGACGTGTACATTTTCTGATATTTTGAAAAATATCAGTGACACAATAATACTTACTTTAAAACGCAAGCCAAAGTTGTACTGATACAATAGTTCTAAACTCACATCGAATTGACATCAGCAATATGAACTTTATTGCAAACAAGGATCCAATCAAGGTCCTGAGGGATTTAATCCGAACCCTAATATTGTTATTATTATTTGCGTCACGTTTACGAAAACTAATTTCATATGGGACACTGTTAGCTACAAAGGTGCTAATAAGACAGAATTGTTACCACCTCTTAGACCTGCATGTGTACTGAGCCCAGCTCTTATATTACGCGCACCAAAGCCTGAACGATTCTAATCGTGTAGTATGTAATTATACAATTTTTTATTGCAAACGTCAGGATTCCGACAGGATTTGGGGCTCTTAATTAGGCGTCAGATCTGGTTAATTCATTGAAGTACAGTGGCAACTGTACAAACGCGACAATTTAATTTCATTGCTGCTTTAAGTCTACGCGATCCATCACGTTACGTCCTTGTACTACAATGTACTGGCGCTTAACTTATTTGGTGATTAATGTTTGTCCTTCGTTGATAATCACTGCCCGGTTAGGCAGACCTCAAAAGGTCAATTTTTACTAATGAATTCGGTTAATATTTTACAAAAAGCAAAAATAAAAAAAATGTTATTGCTATGTTTGGCCCATTGTTTTTACTTTCCGGCTGGAAGGTTTTGATCGTGATATTAAAACGCGTGTACGGCTTGGTTAGAGGGACAAGATGAATGCTCTTACAGATAGGCGAGGTAGTTTTGCTAGACGCTTGAGAAAAATGCAGTTTTTTACTGTGCAACAATACCTCTTCAGCCAAGAGCATTGCGAAATAAATAAGATTACACTAGGTTACTCCCAGTTTCACTCAATTTCCGATATGGCAGTTAGCTTTCTGTATAATTTATGTCTTTAGCCCGTTAGTTTTGCCTCATCTGAGTTAGTTTACTTCAGACAAACCTACACCAATATTCACCTTCGACAAGCCGCCATAAGTCTGCCTTTGTTCATTTATACTTACCTGTTATTTAAGTTTATTTTTATTTTGTGCAATAAAGCGTAACAAACAAACAAACAAGCCTTATAAAAGCAAAACAAAAAAATTGTAGTTTAATAAATGTTTTTTTCCAGAATAAATACATTTTAGATTTTCAAGAAAACATTTTGGTGGCGAAAAATTAGGACATTGTGATATTCTAAATAGGGCTGTGGGATTATAAATTAAGATGACAGGGGATTTTTTTTTCAAACCCACGATAGAAGCGATTTTTTAGGTTATTTTATAATAAGTAATTAAAACTTACTACATAATAAATAAAAAGATATATTTTATACAAGCTATGAGTTTCAAAAGTAACGTTTAAAATTAATTGAATTATGTTAAAAAAATATTCTTCGTCATTTGCCTAGTACTATGTTTCCCTTTTTTACTTCTTGTTAAATTCTTAGTTAATTATTTACGAATCTCAAACAGTTATTGAAAAATTGAAACATTTAATCAAAACGCAGACAGTTATCGAATCTTTATTGATACTAAAATACTAAGATGCCAGTTGCAAAACAGAAGTAAAGTAATTTTCGTTTTTATAACCGTTTGTAAAAGAACCTCCTCTCTTGGCAATAGTTCTGAATATGAACTTATTTTTTTTTTGCTTTTTTCATTTAAAGTCTAGGTTAGTGTGTAATTATGGAATTCATTCGTCGAAAGAGGTCCAACTCCTAAGATACAGTTTAGGAATTGGAAATCGCTTTTAATCTGTAAATCACTTGCTACCAGAGACTGTCACATTTTATTATTAAGAGTGTACATATGTTTTTTGGTCAAATAAACAGTTTTTTATTTTACTTTACTTTACTTAATATTTTACGTGTCGTTACCCCGAAACCTAGCAGTAAAACTGCTTTTACACCGGTAAAACACACAGTGATAGTTACACAAGATGTCAGTGCAAAAAAGCCCAACTCACGTCGCGTTTATAATTTGTCATTTACCAATTCCGGCCCATTACCCCCGCAGGATAATAGTTGCACCCCCGTAGGATTCCAGGCGCTATGCAATTTCAGACAAGTCAGCTTTGATTCCGTGCCGAGCTAATAACATACGGTGTAAACACGTCAGTCTGTCATTTATTATGCGTCGAAGTACCCAGCTAGGCTTGCCTATATCTAGCTGGGAACAACAGACGTAATTTTTGAATTATATAACAGAGATCCCCATAAACGTATACTGAGTAGCGTTAGAAACTTTGTAAACCTAGCTACACCTTAACTCTGCGGTGCAAGTGCGATTTTTCAACAAAAAGTTGTGTTTCTGAGACCAATGTCATAAGGTATTCGTGTTTCGCAAAGGTTGTAAAAGTTAGCTTTTTATAGCATTTGTACCTTTATTACAAGCATGGCTAGAGCCACTTGGGTCTAATTTTACCATAATGGTGAACTTACAGTGATTTCTTTCTTATAGGCTATTTTCATAAGACTATTTTTGTTGGGGCCAATATATCTGCAATAAAAAGTTACCAAAATAAAACAAATTATTAAAGGAGCTAAAGTGATAAAAGTTATTATATTTTGGCAACTTTATTGTAATAAAAAATATCGTGAGGAGACCCGCGGCTTGGTTGGCTCCACACGCATTTCCTGTGGGCTAGGCCGAATAAGCTGCAAGGGTGGTATAGGTGCTGTGCAAGCCTACTCCATCTAATAAACAATGTCCCAGGTACTGCAGCGTCCGAGTAGCCCTTCAGCCATCTAGAGTGAGTGATGATGCCACTGGACGCTGTATAAATCAACTCATTATGTCGATGCAAAGGCCAAAGCAATGCAGTAAATGTTCAGTGAATTGCGCGCTTTAAAAATAACGTTCCATTTAATCTCCTTTTGCATTATCCTTTAGTTTTTTGTGCTTTTGTATTGATAGCGTAAATATGTAACAAAAATAAAATTACTCTAATAACTTTGACAATTTAGCCAGCTGAAAACAAAACGAGAGGTTATACTATTTCCACAGAAAATTTTCTATGATTTTTTCAGAATAAAAGCTCTTTACTGCATTCCCTTGACACTTACTTACTCATTAATAGGATGCTTTAGTATTTATATAAGTTTCCACAAAACAGTGGACCCCAAAATAATTATACCTACCTAAAACCAAATGAATGAAACATTGTGTCTCTCAGGAATAGAACCTACAACCCTATGTAGAGCTCATACTAAATACAATTCAGTTTAATTAAAACTTTAACCCAACTCACTGTAGATTACATTATAATTACAAAATAACACACGGAGATAAGACTATTTTCGAGTCTACACTAAGCCAATATTTAAATTAACTACCTTGCTTTGTTTGATCATTTGTTGCTAGGGAACAAGTGATAGGTATCCCACTTATATTATAAAACAATGTGAAAGTTGGTGAAGATGTTTGAATGTTTGTTACTCAATCACGTAATAACGGCTGAACGGATGTACATGAAACTTGGCGTACAGACAGACAATCATCATCATCATCAACCCATTATGTCCCCACCGAGGAGCACGGGTCTCTTCCCTGAGGAAGGTATAGGCCATACTCCACCACGGGGGCCAAGTCCGGATTGGTGGAGGCTTGTAGACTAGTGGCTCGTCTACTGTCAGAAGTTGTCAAGCCGCCCTAAGGCCTCTGACTTGGCTTAACGACTGCCATCTATCGACGGCAGCCGGCACCAACAGCTTAACGTGCCTTGCGAAGCACGGAACCGCTCGGAAAAATGCCACTAGCGTTAGGCATAGACGGCGACCCATCCATGCACTGAACGCGCCTAGTGTTGCTTAACCCTCGTGATCGTTTAAGATCACTCAGGCAGCCGGGGCTACGAGCGATTACAGACAGACAATGACCTGAATGAATTGAGACATAGCATACTTGATATCTCGGTAATGCGTTCCCGTGGGATGATATTTATTTTAAGTTTAAAGTTCTTTCTCTTCTCTACAAAATCCTGCACAGCCCATCCTATCCTCTTTACTTAAAAGAGCGTTTCCAACTATTGCACTCTGGAGTGAGACCTGTAAGATCAATAAACTGTCATCTTCTTCACATTCCTGTCCACAATACTGGGGCTTATGGGGATTCCTTCACGGTGCACTCAGCCAGGCTGTGGAATGCACTGCCGCAGAGTATTCGTACTAGCCCATCACTTAGTATTTTCAAAAAACGGTTGAAAGAGCATTACCTATCAATATCTTAACTCCCTGATAAGTAGGTTGTCATTAGGTATATATTTTAAGTAAGTACGTATTTTCCTTTCATTGTTTATGTAGTTTATTCTTTTCATTATTGTCATATATATATATATACCTACCCAAAAATACTATATATATATATATATATATATATTTTCTATTTTTGGGTAGGTATTTATATTATTATTATTATTTTGTTATTTGTGTAAATATGCATGTAGTATATTATATCATGTGCACGTGCGTAGACCCGTTTCACACCTCCGCTCCGACTCCCCAAGGTTTGCTGGAAGAAATCTCGTACAGAGATAAGCTCGCCTTTGTACATGTACTTTCTTTTCTTACCTTTCCTGTACTCTATTCTTGCGTGTGCAATAAAGTATAATAAATAGATGGCGTTGTGCAGCAATCGTACAGCTAGTAAGATATAATAACACACAATGATTACTTCCTGTAACTTTCTTTTTAAGGTTTGTCCGGACTATAGCCAGTAGCAAACCCTGGTCACTGCCTACCCCTCCGGGATACAGGCGTGAGTTTGTGTAAATGTGGGTATGTACTTACTTTAATGCTGAAGAAAAAAATAAAAAACATACATTCATGCATAAACTCACGCCTGTATCCCAGAGGGGTAAGCAGAGACCAGGCACTGCCACTTGCCACGATCCTGACAGATCACTTTCGCTTCCTCAACATCCATTAGTCGTTGTTTGCTCGCACGCCGGTTGGGTACTTTTTATCTTGCCCTTTGCTAATACATCCCCTATTTGGTCGAAGTATGTCCGCCTGGGACGTTACTTACCGGCCTTTCCACCCGCATTCGCTTGATATATTTGTTTCGTAAATCTTTCTTCCTTCATCCTCGCCATTTGTTAAAACCAACGTAACATTCCTTTCTCAATTCTAGTCACTGCATCCTCTTTCAAAAATAAAATGTGTATACGTATTTCTTGAATGATTTAAGTATGAGTGAGAAATCAATGCGCTGTGATATTCAACTTTGATTTTTCTATAGAGTGATTTTCTGTTCTAGTTTGTGCTGACAAATATCACTTTGTTTTATTTTTGTGGTATGGTCATTTGCTATGGAAATATATGTTATTCACTTTCACTTTCACTTTCTCTTAGGTTGTTTCGTTAAGTTTGGACTTAAAACATAGGAATCGTTTTTGTCAGTTGTTCGGAATCCAAAAGTAACGATTAATAAAAATATGAGGCATTGACAAACTTTGAAAAAATAATGCAAGATTTATTCTTGCAGTAAACTCGTTCTCGAATTATGTCACTAGGCACAAATGATGCCATGGTATAGCTATTTCTAATCGACTGTGACTGCTTGTGAAGCACAACTGATAAATTTAAATCAACTAAGCAAACGCACTTTTCGTTAGTTTACATTCCAACAAGTTTAGTGTAGCATAAAGGTACAAACTCAACACAAAGTTCTTTTCACTTCTCATGCTCTAAAAGTTCGTCTTTATGTCGTGCGTAGGCGACATAAAGTCGCTTTCTATGCTCTAGAGCGTAAAGTAAAATCTTCGTCGAAGACCAAGGCAATCGCTGCAACAGCCACACGCATCACAAATACAATCTAATACAACATTAAATATGCCAGGAAAAACGATTACTTTAAATATTTCTCATTGCTCTAATGTAACTTTCAATTTTAATTAAATTAGCATTTACTATATTTACATGTTGCTGTTTCATTTCCTCGCAATCGAAGTGAAAAGTAGAGTGTACAACTCGTTCATAAAACCCATTTTACACTCGACTTTATATCTATTCTCGCTCGCAAGCTCGCTCGGATGGATAAACGTCTCGAGTAAAATGGTGCGTTTTATGCACTTGTTGTACAATCTACTATTTCACTACCCTTTGCCCAAACACAGAGTGTAATGTTTCCATAATTAATGTGCCTACGATTATGTTTATTTCGTCGGTCGAATTCATTATTGGAACATTTCAAATTATACTACTTTGGATAGTATACCACTCGCTAACCGTGAAGGAAAACATCGTGAGGAAACCTGAGTGTCTGAGCTATTCACATACCTTAGTGCTTGAAATCACCAATCAGCGATTAAGCCCATACTCTCTGCCTGAGAAAACGCCTGCGCAATAGAGTGGGACGTATATACGTCCCACTATTTAACACTAACACTTAACACTTGCAACAACCTTAATACTAATAGAAGTGTAATCGCGCCCCAGCCCCTACACCCCAGTGACTACTCTTAGCTAATGTGTTTTGATCACTCGAGTTTATTCAACTGAGACGGTAGCGTGGCTCTTCTACCGTGAATCCCTTAGATTACTGAATGATGAATAGGTTTGCCTCGGATGGAGACGCTTGCTTAAAGCAGGAAGGTTATTAGTATTCATCCTTGAATAGAGCCTCAGCAATTCTTAATTTAAACTGTTAAATAAAACAAAATAAAGGAGAAGAAGCACACCGACAGAATAAAAAAATCGTGGCTCCTTAAAATCAAAGAATAAAAAAACATACGCGTCGAATTGAGAACCTCCTACTTTTTTGAAGTCGGTTAAAAATACGAGTGGGAGCCCAGTACAGAGATATTATTCACTTAACTTAATTCGTCTAGGTTTCTTCATAACTCTGTCAAATCTTAACTAAATTCAACGATTTTTTTTTTGTTAGAATAGATATAACGTCCTATTGGTTTCATTTTAATTTGGTGAAGATTTGATGAAGACTTTCAGAGATAAGACCTAATGTGACTCATTCTTTGGTATTAAGCATAATAATATGTTTCATAAAAGTAGTTCCGCGGTGATTTGGTGATGTTCTGGTGAAGACTTTTGGAGATAGAAATTGAGAACTTCAAATTTTGAAGCAAAGAATTAAGGAGGGTAAATTATGGTTATAAAATATTTGATTTTTTTCCCCCGCTCCCTAACTAAAAATTTAAAAATAAAAATATTTAAATAAAAATTACCGACTTCGAAACACTACAGCACTAAAAATAGAAAGGTATAGAAGTATAATTTGTAGTTGGTGCGCAGTTTCGTGACCAGCACATATATTGGGCACCGACTCCAAATTATACAACACCTACATGCACACGTACTTCTAATTTAAAGGTATTCTTTTAAATTATTTCTAACGTTTTAGTGCTGAAATGTTTTGAAGTAATTATGGTTCATTTAAATTTTTAATGACACATAAAACAATTCGTTTTCAATGCGCAAGACATTGTATTTATTTTGATTCCCCCAGCAACAGAGCGAGGTAGGTAGCGCAACGATAGAACCCGTGCCTTACCCGTGAATTCGTGAATTCGAATCACGGCATTTACCAATGCCTGATACGATTCTACAATAAAAGTTCCAGAAACGCGGATCAAAAAATGTGTTAAGAACGTTTTATTTTATTTTGAGCACAAAGATCTACTAAAACTATAAAAAAAAATAAAAAAAAAATTTAGATGACAAAGATGTCGGGAATTAAAGCCACTAGATTTTAAAACTTTTTTAATTAAGTTTGCAGTTTTGTCCTAAACGATCTAGATCTTGAAATCTCCTAAGTTTAACTTGTATCGTTCATTAAGTCACAGATTGAATAAAACTTTGACTCGAAAATTTGTAAATTTGTAGCACAACCACAAATTCACGGATGGAGCGTGTTATGAAAGTGAAAGTGAACTTAATTTATTTTCGTCACGGATCAAAACAATCTGATACAAAAAAGAGTTTTTCTCGCAAGTTACATACTGTGGGTTGGAATGTTTCTGCATAATACGGTCCAAATAAAATAACAGAAAGTACAAGTTTGCTAACCGTGAAGGAAAACATCGTAAGAAAACCCGAGTATTACCCGTAGAACCCGATGTTTACATTCTTAAGGATGAAACACACCAACGCGGTGGCGGTGGCGGTTTGGCGGTCCAGGCGAAAGTCCATATAAATACTACTGCAGTTAATGTCATATGTTTAGACCGAAATCGACATCGCCACCACGTTAGTGTATGTCGTCCTTTAGCGCTTGTTACGTACAATACCCCAACTACGCCGTCAAGTGGCAAAATCTCAGGTCTAACTAACTCCCCTACCAACAAAAATGTTTTGCGCATACAAAACATTTTATGTGTGTTTTATTTCAAGCAGGCACGCTTTGACGTACACCCACACACGCGAAAATATGCGCTTTCCATTGCTCGCACTGCAGTGATGAACAACGCTCGCAATTCTCACTAGGCACTGAAGTTTCAATTGGAGTTATGCTGCTGTTTTGCGAGGGTGCCGTGAGCATTCTTGTTCTGCCCATACACGCTGATTTTTGGGTGGTTTCAAGGCCGCGGTTATGTAACTGACAATTAAAAACGCCATCTATTTTAGACTATTACATTTAAAGCGCTGTTTCGAGTTGAGAAATTTTTTTTGAGAAACCAGCCAAGTGCGTGTAGGGCCACGCGCAATGTAGGGTTCCGTAGAAAGAGGGGTTATTTATCAGATTTACAGAAGTAACCACTTAGTCAAAGTAATTTTCAGTGGATTTTGCACAAATTTTTTTACTCGTGAACTTCTAAAGCCTAGTTAGCCGTTAAGTTAATTACAAGTGTAATTTTTCTCACGATTTTACAATCGAACGTTTAGCCGGGAGAGGGGGGGACGCTCTACTCCGACAAAAAATTTCCCATTTAAAGCTTAATATTTCGAAAACAGAACCCTACATCGAAAAAGATTGGATTGATCGTTTAAAAACATATTTAAATTATCAATCCAACGATACCCCACATTATGGTATAGGCGAGAATAAAAATGCCATCCCTGATTTAGGTGTATGGGGAGTAAACAGGAATTTTTTTTTATCGACATTTTATTGTACCCCGTTTAGCTCTCTATTACTTTACATCTCTGTGCTAAGCTGCGGACAGACAGACAGATAGACGCATGGTCATAGCGTAACTTATAAGGGTTCCTTGTTTACTACGGAATCTTAAAAACATTTGTAGTTTTTTAGTGACTCGCGACGCTCAAACATAGTTATCCATTAAACGGGTCTAATCACGATAAAACCTAATAAATAATCGCGATTAGAATTTATCAGCGCCAATACAATATTTATGAGACACAAATAAAATCGTTATTTTATAAAAAACCTACTTTAAAAACTTTATTGACTTATCAGGAATTGGTCTACCTAAAAAAATATGCAGCTGTTTGTTAGGCATCATATTGGATTTGAAATATTAGGATTTGCAATTTTCATACCCACTAAAGGGTGAGTGAAAAATGTATTGAAATAGTTTGGCTGTAATATAATCATCATCATCATCATCATCAGCCATTTGACGCCCACTGCAGGACATAGGCCTCCTTCGTGGTTTTCATAACCATGAGGGGTTTTGCCACAATCGCCACGCTTGGCAGGCGGGTTGGCGATCGCAGTATGCGGTTGGAATCTCAGGAAGACGCTGCTGCCCGTCTCTTGGTAATTGATTTCTAAGGAAATGTCGCCTTCTACGACATCCACGGAAGGAAATGGAGTAACGCTATTCTTAATCGGACGCCACACGGATAATATCGGTAATATAATATCTCTACGTAAATTATAATATGGACATAGTATAATATATATAATAGTATAATATAAGGGACTTTAATTAATGAATTTTGCAAATGCTCTTCCGTGCAATTTAATATAATATAGTAATATAAGGGACTTTAATTAATGAATTTTGCAAATGCTCTTCCGTGCAATTTATTTTCTCATCCAATGCGCACGTAGAGCCCGTACGGATTAAACGAGCCGTATTTATGGTTGAAAGTCGCATGCGCCAGTTTAGAGGGCAATCCTGCTGCGGGCACTGAATTGGAAATACTGGTACGTCGTAAAGTGGCCTTTATTGACTTTAGCTCTGCCTTATGCGGTTTCAGAGCAGTCTTTATCGGTTGAAAGCATTTTAAAAAAATTCTTTTTTACCCTTTACAATATGTGATTGAATAAATGCAATACCTTTAAACTTTTCTTTTTGAGACTACAATAAATGATTTATGGCTTAGATAATAAGATATCACTTAAAAACTTATTCGATGAATATGATCTAGGATCCGTTTGCGTATGATGTAAATAACATAACAAAACCACATATACATATGTATATGCAGTTTTCGGTTTTTATTGATAATAACGTCGTTTATTTGTTGAAGCTGGATAATCAAAGAGAAATGCCACATCATTGGTCGTATTAGATGGTAATTTTAACCCTAGAAGCCTAACCTTTCTAAAAAATACATAGAGCCTTAATATATGCCTTAGCATATAAATAACCCTGTCTAGGATAAGATATAATTATTGGTCAATACATATTTGTTTATTTTGAAGATTGGGTTTCAATAGATAGTAAAACACAAATTAATTAATGAAATCTTTAATCACAGTATTTTTTTGAAAGAAAATAAAATAATCTCCGTATATTGGAACAAAAACGTAACTTGGTTTTAATTGCCGGTAACATTTATTATTACTTACTTTTTAAAACTTTTTTTGCTATAAATTAATCTTAAATTAATTATTAAATTTAATCAGACTTTTAGTGACTAGCTTAAAGTTTTGAGCCGTCTACACATACATCAACTTTGTGTTCGCAACATACTGACTTTTTGCACCTATGACACACTAATTTAGATATTATATTCTTTTTGTAAGCACAAAAGGCGCAATATTTTCGTTTTTTGGGGTCTGTTTCTTATGCCAGAACTTCAGTATAACCCAGATTCTCGCCAGGTTTGACGAGAATTTGGGTTATACTTTCTCGTAAAGATCTCTTCAACATCTGCGCTTCAAGTAGGTATATGGCCGTAAATAACATATTTTATCTGAAACAACGCCAATAAACGCATAAAAACTAAAAAAAAAAAAGGCAATAGCAAAATGTCATGCTGTTGCTTTAAAGTTAAAGCCTAAAAATACACCTCACAGGCGTACTATACGTCTATAAATCAAAAATGGCGGAACTTACCTTAACGATACAGGCTTCATTCGCAAGCTCCCGGCGGCTACTGAGTTGGCAAAAGTGCACGAACCCGTAACTTCGCCCGTTAGAAAGAGATAGACAATTTCCGAATGCGTGTACGCCTCGGAGGCGGATGCTTCTGGGATTAAATAAGTTGGCAGGTTGTACATGTATTTATAGCTTAGCTTGGAGATAAATAAATAACTTCGACACAATATAATCACTGGTCCCAAACTAGGATACCCTGTGCTATGGTAACAAGGCAAAGGACATCACAAACATGCAAATACACCCAGACTGAGGCCATTTATACAAAATATGTACTGCGGCCCCCAGTGGAAATCGAACTCACGACCATATAACATTAAACAAAAAAACATTTTATTTCAAAATGAAATAAATTTAATTTTGCTTCGGATCATTCGTAAAATGAATTAGATCAAATTGTCATTTTCTAAACTCCGAATTATTTAAGTGCCCGTTAGTAAAGCTCAACGTTTGTTACTTTGGTAACGGACACTTAAATAATGGAAATCGAACCACAACATTGTGAAATAAGAAACAAATTTTATTTTGCTTCGGGTCATTCGTAAAATTATTTAGATCAAATTGTCACTTTCTCAACTTTGAATTATTTAAGTGTCCGTTACCAAAATTCAACTTTCGTTACTGTTTGTAACTCACCGAAAATGTGAAACATAAAATTCTTAAGAATCTGTTAAGGGAGCGGAGTTGCGAGTACCACCTATAAAATATGAACGGTAGCATATCGTTGATAGAAACAGATGTCAAGCTCTTGTTCGTAATAAAGCTAAGATCCTTAGTTCTGGAGATTTGACATATTTCCGTGCTACGTTTGATTTCATTTATATATCAGCAAAACGGCACATTTATATTGATCTTTTAAATTTAGCACTAACTGCGAGACTAACCCATGGCTTTTTTGTGTCATTATTTTAATTACTGTATTTTACTAATGTAAGCTCTCCAAATGTAAAAATAAATAAATAAATAAATAATATAAAACGTACCCCTACTACTTTGGATCATCATCATCATCAGCCATTTGACGCCTACTGCAGGACATAGGCCTCCATCATGGTTTTTAACCATGAAGGGTTTTGCCATAATCGTCACGCTTCGGATAATTTTGTTTTAATTCAATTCAATTCAATTCAAATATTTTTATTCATTGTAAAAACAGAATGTTTACTTAATGAACGTCAAAGTTGTTAGTTTCACAATTAATGGATTATGTGGAGAAGAAACTAACAAAGAAACTCCACATTTATTCTTTTCAAAACACGTTTTAACTTAATTAACAGAGTTTTCAACTTAAAATATTAGTCATTAATGTGTTGAACACTAGTCACAATCGTCCTTTAAATAATATTAATCTACTGTTTAATGCCAAACATCTTTGTCTTCTAAATAATCCTTGATGTTATAGTAAGCCTTTTTGCACAGAATGTGCTTAACACATTTTTTAAATCGCGTTGGAGGTAACTCTAATATATCTTGAGGAATTTTGTTGTAGAACCTTATACAGTGCCCCATAAAGGATGTGTTAACTTTTGCAAGTCTAAATAGTGGAAATGACAATTTATGTTTATTTCTAGTATTAACATTATGGTGGCCACCAACATTTTCGAAGTCTTTGATATTTTTTCTAACGTACATAATATTTTCATAAATGTATTGACATGCAACTGTTAAGATGTTGGTTTCTTTGAAGAAATCTCTTAGCGAATCCCTACTACCTAACTTGTAAATAAATCGGATGGCTCTCTTCTGCAAGATGAAGATAGTCTCAATGTCTGCTGCCCGGCCCCATAGTAGTATACCGTAGGACATAATACTATGGAAGTAACTAAAATAAACAAGCCTAGCAGTTGCAACGTCAGTGAGTTCCCTAATTCTTTTCACTGCATATGCTGCAGAGCTAAGTCTGTGTGCTAATTTTACAATATGTGGACCCCATTGTAGTTTTGCATCGATTGTGATGCCCAGAAATACAGTATCATCTACAAATTCTAATTTTTCATGTCCAATTACTATGTTGTTCTCAACTACTCGTACGTTAGGTAAGGAAAGCTTTATACATTTTGTCTTTTTAGAATTTAGCAGCAGATTATTTGCTGTGAACCAATCTAGTACTTGCGAGAGAGCATTATTTGCATCGTCAAGATCGGCTTAAACCTTGTCAGTCCTGGCCTTGAACATAACAATTTAAACCCATTGTTATTTTCAAGGTCAGGACTGAGGAGGTTAATCATGGAGGTAGACAGACAGCGTTTGTAAGTAAAGACTGTGTAAAAGTTACTCTGGTCTCTACCTACCTCTTTTATGTTTCCGTTTCTTGTTTCCGTGCCCAAAGTGTACCAATTGGACCATATTACTAAGCCTTAGTTGATAAATACAAAAACGCACGTAACCTCCAGTTTTTATTTTGTAATTTTAACGTTTGTCCAAATACTTTTAGATAATAATATAATATTGATTTGACTTATAACTGATTATTATCAGTTGTAACTCACCGAACATTCATTTGACTTATGTCAAATTAATATTTATTTAACTTTTCTTTAATCACAGGACAAATTGCTTACTTAATGAAGAGCCTATGTTTCGGCATAGCGCCACTCCCCTCTGGTTTTACTATGTTGCTAGTATTTATTTCGGTATCATATTATAATATATAATTTTTTTATTCAGATACAAGTCATATTAAAAAGTATGAAACTCGACTTCACCACTTCACCTTCTGTTTGATTTGTTTTCTGCGTCGAGCTCATAAAACTCCCAAGTTATGACTTGCCGAATGTAGTTTTATAGGTCAAGACTTTTGTACAACGTCGAATTTGAGACAGTCGATTTTTATTTTTTTCGGCACGATTCTTTTATTATTTGTAGACCGTATCCCTATGACGTAAATATCAAATTTTAATATCTCTCGATGTTGAAATAGGCTCATGATGTAATCCGCTGAAGAAAAAAATGTCATTAATTTCTGCTCTTTGATCTAAACCTCCTTATCTTAGTACCTATTTATTTTTTAGGTATTCATGTAAGTATATTATTGGTACAATATGTTGTTATAAGTACTTATATTCTTGTTATCTCTCGCTATACATATTTGTTACTTCACATAGCATTATATTTCAGATTCTCTTTATTTTTTTTTGTACATCCATCTACCGACTATATTCTTGGTGCATTCCTCTCCATCCAAAGGTTGTCTGGAAGAGATCGCTCTAAGCGATAAGACCGCCAATTGTATACCACTAGATATAAGAAACTATTCGTAATATCTTTCACCTGGTTGTGCAATAAAGTGTTCTCTATCTATCTATCTAAACCACCTAATTCTCAGATTAGGGAATAAAGGTTCAAGACCTAATCAATATGTATTTTTTTTAAACGCAAAAGTTTGTATTTATGGATGGATGTTTGTTTCTCTTTCACGCAAAAACGGCTGAACGGATCTGGATGAAACTTTGCACAGCGATAGATTATAGTCTGGATTAGTACATAGGCTATTTTTTATCCCGGAAAATACACATTAAAATTACCACGCGAACGAAGTCGCGGGCAACAGCTAGGATAAGAATAAATCTAGTAAGCAATAAAGTGTCATCCCACCAAAAACCATTTTCATGTAAAATGTTGCCAAGACGAGACCATATAACTAGCAATATCAAAAACTTATCATATCTTGTGTAGACCCAAGCTTCTAAATCTACACGCCCTAACTCTACAAACCCTAACTTCACAATGCCCTAACTCTACAATAGATAGTCCTATGGTCACACATGTAATTTTTGCCAGTAATGGATTTGACTATTCCACAATTACATTATTGGCAAAAATTACATGTGTGCTTGGACTAGGTTAACAATAAAACCTGTAGATAGCGTCTCAAACGTCCTTATGGCTAAAATAGACAATAAAAGACCTAAATGTATGATAGTGTTTTAATAATAGCAAGATATAATTATTTAAAAAAATATCAGATAAGTAGCTATAATTAACGATTAAGTTCTCTGCATCGTCATACGTCATGGTTTGAAAAATGTGATAAAACTAGAGTCGGTTTTCAGTTAAGCCTATTATAGAGAAAAAAAGACCAAGGACTGCGAATGATATTTGTGTAAATAAATATTTCCGAATGATATTATTCGAATAAAATCCTTCTCATGACAAAATTTCTTAATTGTACCGAACACCCGTCTCTAACTTATTTCTTGTCACCGCGTTTATAGTGGAATTAATTGCTTTTAGTAATATGGCTGCCATTTCGGTGTAAAATAAAGAAAATTTCAGTACTTCTTAGGCGAATTCGAGTTCTAGTGAAGCAGTGTACGTACGACTTTACGTGGTTTATGTATAGTGTTGTTAATATATAATGGCCAAACAGTTAGAAGTTTAGATGATTGCTATAAGAAGTAGGTAAAGAATAGGAAAGGTCGGACAGCCGAAACTTTCAGGACAGCTCTTTGAGTAGGTTCCACTGGGAATAGTAAAACTGTGTGGCGGGAGCAAGCAAGTGTTTTCCCCCGCATAAAGGCAACATACAAATACTCGTTCATATTTTCTTCGACCAATAATTTTGTTAAAATTTGTTTTGATACAAACCTATATTGGGGAGAAACCTATCTTAGAAGAAACGCATTAACCCAAAAGGTAACTCGATACAAAAAAACGGGTCAAGTGCGAGTCGGGCTCGTGCAAGAAGGGTTCCGTCATCATCATCATCAGCCATTTGACGCCTACAGCAGGACATAGGCCTCCTTCGTGGTTTTCATAACCATGAGGGGTTTTGCCATAATCGCCACGCTGCCCGTCTCCTGGTAATTGATTTCCTTAGTCGCCTTCTACGACATCCACGGTAGGGAAATCCTAGTAGGGTCCCGTTTGGCACTCTTCGGGTACGGAACGGTGTTCAAAAGTTCAGACAGCGACAGGTCGCGCGGAATGTGTATTTTTGACAGTTCAAACTATGGAATTGTAAAAATTCACCCCTATCTTAGAAGAAAAACACTAGGGTAAACCAGGCATACGTGCCCCACCATGTTAAGAAATGGAATAAAAAATTGTATATAATCAAATAACATTTATTAGGTAATCATTCCTTTACTTTGGCTTAATTTGCACAATAAAAACTAAAAACATATTCTAAATTCTAATTAAAAACAACTGAGATCAACAATTTAAAAAAAATGAAGAGGGGCACATTATACTGAAATGTCCGTTTATTGTGCCCCAGTATAGTATTTCACTTTGCAGACCGTTTTCCCTTTCCTTTGCCTTTATTCTTTGCTCCGCAGGTTTTGCATTTGAGCGCACAAGTTGTGCAGTCCTCGTGTAACCATTCAGAGCATTGTACACACTGAATCCAGTCACTTTTTGATTTTGTTTGATAATATGACTTCAGACACTTAACGCAAATATTCTCCATTTTGTCAGAACATTCTTCACTGCTCGATGGAAGGTGTATCTCTTCTTCGCTTTCCAATGAAGAAGACAGATCTTTTTTCTTATTTTTCGTACGTTTCAGCGGCGGCAAATCCTTCTTCTGCAGTTGTGACTTCTTTTTTTCTTCGAAAAGTTTACGAATTGTCAAGTGACTTTCTGATGTCAAAACTTTAACGTTTTGTTTCCTTTTGCTAACTTTTTGATGAATTATGGGCAATGGACTAACGTTGCCAGCCCAGGTCTGATGGTCTAGGTACCTATAGTCTGCTTGCACTGCCAGCCTTTAAGGATGTGTCGTCGTAAAGTTCTTGACGGTATCTCGTAGATACGACTAGCCTCATTCACTCCCATGTTTTTAGTTTTCACCGCATCTACTGTCTTCTTCAAGTTTTCTTCTGTCCATTTTCTTGTGTCAGATGGAGTAACCTTCCCCATATTCTAAAATAAAAATAAATAAGTTATAATACATCAACGTTAATTATTATGATGAATTTTATACATGGGGCACAATACCCAACAAAAACTAGGGCACATTAGCAAATGATCAGGGTAATGTGCCCCACTTCGCCATGAAGTGTTGGGTTTGCACTAACAAAACGCACAAGCGGCGTTGAAAAGTTACATGAGGTTAGTTTAAAATAAAAACTTGAAAATAGTTGGATCTCAATAACTAGTTACCTTTACTTTATGTGTAATTACATGCAAAACAAATTCAAGTGGTGTGACATACCTTTTGATCACTTTTTCTCACGCAAAACACAATAAAACCGGCACAGGTTTGTTTACATGTCCGCCATACTTGTAGCACTGACCCGTACGGTGCAAATGAGCGCCAAATTTGAATTACTTCGGTGAATGTTGCTACTGGGGCACGTTATCGACTGGGGCACGTATGCCAGGTTTACCCTAACCCAGAAAACAACTCGATATAAAAAATACGGGTGGACGTTATTGTGCTTTGGCCTCTTGCAACTAAGTAATGAAATGATTTATACAGCGTCCAGTGGCACCTTTACTCACACTAGATCGGTGAAGGGACCACTCGGACGCTGCAGTGCCTGGGATATTGTTTTTTATTAGAGGGAGTACGCTTGTCCGGCACCTATACCATCCTGGCAGCTTAGTTGGCCTCGCCCACAGGAAAGACAAGTCAATACGCGCGGAGCCAACCAAGCTGCGGGTTTCCTCACGATGTTTTCCTTCACGGTTAGCGTTAGTTATTATTACTACTGTACAAAACTCCTAATTCGCCCCGTACTTTGCTATTTGTTACAATGACTGTAAAAATAAGAAGAAGGAGAAGAAATACATTTATTTATCGCCACACAGACAAGGCATATACAAGGCATATACAAGGCATAGAAAACTAACAAAAATAAAAACAACAAGAAAGGGACACAGGGGCAATGTACAAAGGGGCTATGTCCGTGCGGCGGTAAAACGGCCTCAGGCTCAGTATTTACATAAGCAGCCTATAGGCCTGTGTCCTGCAGTGGGATGTACATGTATATACGTCTCACTGTAGGGCACAGGCCTTCTCTCAGAGAGAGAGTATGAGCTTAATCACCACGCGTGCCCACCGCGGATTGGCGATTTAAAGCGCTGCGGTATGTGAATAGCTCAGACACTCAGGTTTCCTCACAATGTTTTCCTTCACCGTTAGCGAGTGGTATTGCTACTATAACTTCACAAGTGTACATAACTTAGAAAAAAAGTCATAGCTACATGCCCGCACTGGGAATCGAACCTGGGTCTCTCGCTTCCGAGTCCAATGTTCTACCCACTAGGCTACCACCGCTCCGTATTTGCTGCCGGTTTATTACCGACAGCACTGATTTTCTGCCAAGGCCTGAAATAAATACACACGTCCTTATAGAGACGTACGGTTTCCTCAAAAGTTCGTAAAGCCTGTACACAAAGAAACTAAACACACGTAAAAAGAAAATCAATATAAAGACGTTGCTCAAGGTAACCTACGTTAGCGTTCTATGCGTACACCTATAGATCCGAAAATAAACCATAAATTACATAGGTATCGGCATGGGGTGGCATGTCGTCTTTCACACTAGTACAGTAGCAGACAAAACGGTTTCTCGTAAGAAATGACGCAAAGAAAATTTTCCACTTTCGCACCACGAGCACTTTCCAAGAAACATTTAGACGGTGATTTAAAAAAAAAGAGTGTGTGTTGTGTTGTTGAAGCCTTTTTTAACTTCTTTTTCTGTTTACTGGAAAATAGATTTAATTTATTGTCACTTCCTTATGTGTTATGTCATCTCACACTGGATAGTGTTTCCGTTGACGTTTTATTTTCCTGTAGATAAAATATGACACAATACACGGTGTTGATAAATATTTATATCTATAAATAATTAACAAAAAAAAAACAATTTATACTTACATTATTTCAGATATCAGCAAAAACTCTAAGCGAAAAAAGTTTTTGACAGGGTAGGATACTCTTTTTCAGCTTAAGCTAAATTAAGACGAGGCCAAAGATGTTGCGTGTTTACCAGAGGTACTAAAATACCCCTACCATCCTTAGATACGTATCCGCAACGTCATTCAGGTGCGGTTGAATAACGGGAAAAAATCGTACTGCAAGCGCACGAGCTTCATTACATTTTAATTAATTAATACATTGATAAAAAAATGAATGCACGAAACGAATTGATTCATTCGGTCATTCGTTCATTTATTCATTTACTCACACACTGACTCATTCATACAAAAAATGTGAAAATTCGACCGCACGCTATGTAACCGCTAGTATGCTCCAGATCCAGGTGTAGGATCACCAGACTCACCAGACGTCACGCCGGAACACGGCGAATCCCTAGATGTGTCTTGGTTTGGTGGGTAACTACTAGCCACGGCCTAGGGTTACCACCAGAAAACAGATCTATCGAGATCTTCTTGTATTCGTATGAATCCCCACCACTATCCACATCACCAAATGCCAGCTGGAAGTAAATACTTATTAGCATTAAATTCGTCTATGTACAAATGTTTTATTAGGCAATAAAGAATTTTCAACCAATCAATACCACTCGCTAACGGTTAAGAAAAAGAGTGCCTGCAATGGTAACACACGTCAGCGCTTGAAATTGCCAGACTGCGATAGCATAAGCAGCCTGTATACGTCCCACTGTAGGGCAAAGGCCTTCTCTCAGAGAGAGAGTATGGGCTTAATTACCACGCGTGCCCACCGCGGATTGGCGATTTCAATCGCTGTGGTATGTGAATAGCTCAAAAACCCAGGTTTCCTCACGACGTTTTCCTTCACGTTAGCGTGTGGTATTGCTACTATAACTTCACAAATGTACATAACTTTGAAAGAAAAGTCATAGGTACATGCCCGCACTGGGAATCGAACCTGGGTCTCCCGCTTCCGAGTCCAATGTTCTACCCATTAGGTTACCACCGCTACACTGCGATAGCACAGATTTTAAATTTATGTCATTGTGGGTGGTGAGGTAAAATTGTATAAAATTTACATTTTGTACTGTCTAGCATGGCGAAACCGTCGTCTATGTCCAAGCGTACAGGAGGATTGCCATCATAAATCAACCATTGTTGGCAGCGACAAAAGAAGTCATTTTTGGTGGGAAAGTGGCTCATTCAACCGTCGCCCTATATTTGCCAAGAGTATAATGGGCAGTTTTGTATGCTAAGGTCAGATTTTGACGCACAAAGAGAGCCCTTGCGAGAATTTTCCTCGTTTTGAAAATTTTTAATTATTTATTTCGTCGGTCGCGTCTTTGTACGGATGTTGCTTGTAATTTTTTTGGGTCGCGTTATGAAATTGTGCATGGAGGTAAGAAAGATATCGTCTACCCCAATTGTTGTGTATAAAATAAAAAATAAATAAATTATCCAACAGAAAGAAAAGGTAAAAATACATACACACACATAAACACACACACACATAAAGTCAGTCACTCAAACCGCCCCGAGACATTACCGACCCAAAGGTTCCCATATCGCTGGCGGTAATACCGCACTGCACAGCAAGGAAGATTCTCTACATCAAATACGCCCTAGAGCCAAGCCACGGCTCCTCAGACAATACATAAATGTGAAAACAAGCATCGAACTTATCAAATTTAAAGCAAGGTCTACCTTTTCATTGTCTGCTCCACTACAGCTCAATTTTATTTTTTTGTTTTACGGCTACCTTTATAAAAGCTTAAAGACAACAGAGTCTTCAACCACAGAGTCCTGCCAGTTATGACCTACGGAGCCGAAATGTAGACACTGATAGTAGAACTAGTCCATCGATTCAAAATTGTTTAGCGTGCTATGGAATGGGATAAGCTCGGAGTTTATGTGATTTATAAATGAGACTATTCGCTAAAGAACAAACAAAGATTACCAAAAGAGATTAGGTTAAAGAGGCAGTGGGCTGGTCAGATCTGCCGAAGCATCAATATTTGATGAGCAACGAAGGTTTTTGAAAGAAAACTACGTACTGGCAAGCAAAGCATGAGAATAGCGTAGTACAGAATAAAGTGGTGTAATTTGGGTGGGGCCTATGCCCAGCAGTGGACGAATGGAATAAGAGATAGTGGGGAGTTTATTAGAATTTGAAATAATAAGTTTCTATATAGCCACACATTTTATTTATGCAAATATGCTACACCAATCCGGACTTGGCCCCCGTGGTGGAGTATGGCCTATACCTTCCTCAGGGAAGAGACCCGTGCCCCTCGGTGGGGACATAATGGGTTGATGATGAAATATGCTAGCAGATGTGCATCTTACGTTCTTGATAAGGTTAAACATGAGCGGCGTACTGAGGAGGCAGCATAAATTCGACCAACTTCGCAAAATCTGAGCTGAACACTGATTAATGTACTGACTAACCAGAAACGCCCGCCGAATCTGCCGCGTCGGAATAAGGAGGATGTGATTAAATGAGTCGGCGGAATTTCGTGGCTAGCGGATAGCCGTTGGTAATTATCTTGAAGATACCTAAATATTCGTGCGCGTTTGTAGCTTAATTGCTTTGTAAATTAAATAACAAGACAGTAACATTTACTGGTCTTGCTTAAAAACAAGGATGCCCTGTTATATGGTAACCAGAGAAGGACATCACATATATTAACAACACTCACCCATTTGAAATAACCAACCAAACCAAATCTTTTACAGAGATAACAAGCTTTCCTTTGTACATGTACATGTTACTAGTTATTTAATGTCCTGTTCAATTTTTCATCATCATCATCAGCCATTTGACGCCCACTGCAGGACATAGGCCTCTTTCGTGGTTTTCATAACCATGAGGGGTTTTGCCATAATCGCCACGCTTGGCAGGCGGGTTGGCGATCGCAGTATGCGGTTGGAATCTCAGGAAGACGCTGCTGCCCGTCTCCTGGTAATCGATGTTTAAGTCTAAATTAAACCTCAAAATCTAAAAACGGTAATATTCTTAAATTACCATCACCATTATGATATTATATTTCTAAGTAAATTCTGTATACTGCCTAAAATGTCTTAGTTTTCATAGAAGTAGATTCTAAAACTTGCGGTGTATACCTTTAATTGACATAATCGCTAGCTCTTGGTCACGTTTGCTATTAAGCTTTACCATGTTTGCGTGCTTGATGTAGGTGTACCTAATAAATAAAATGAAGAAAAAAAACCTTTCCGTGTGCAATAAAGTATAATAATAGTGATAATAACCTTATGTCTCCTTACTTGGTAATAAAAGGCACTCTATTCGTAGGTTTGAGAGACGTCTAGATAGTTTTGACTCCGGTATGTTTGATCGCGTTTATGATTCAGCCCTTAGCGGCCCGATAGACCAGCGCGCTGGTCTGCCGTCGGACAATGTCGTTTAGTCGGCGAAGGGTCCGTGGATGCGGATGGCAAAGGACCGCGAGAGAAGGTATTTGGGGGAAAAGGCCCATACCCATCAGTGGGCAGCGGTGGTCTGATAATGATGATGACTCAGCCTTAACCCTGATACTCGTCGGTCGTCACCTTAAAAGAAAATTTGTCCCAGTAATGCTGACTACAGTCGACAGGCCTATTGTAACCAAGAAATGGCTTCAACGCCAAGTCCAACAGTTAATAGCAATTACAAAGTTAGCGTTCGCCGAAAGACAAACAGGCGAAGTTTTCGTATGAAAATCTTGATCAGTTTTAATTCAATTTGTTCAGAATACCCGGTAATTTTGCGGGATATTACAATTGAGGTTAGAACTTCCGAGTTACCTAAGAACAAATTGGACATTGTGAATGTCTTATCAAATTATATTGTAAATTAACATTGTCCGAGTGTTTCACCTATTTGCAGTCGGCTCGCGTGGTAATTAATGTGGCTCAAGGAGCAATTCACGTACAAACGTAGTTTGGTTTTTATTAATAAACGACAGCGATCGCAGTGAAACTTTATCAACACGTTCAGAGGACACAAACAGAGGTTTGATTGTACTTTGAATTATAAATGAACCTGTTAAAAAGAAATTATAGCCTTTTAGACAGTGTCTATGAAAAGTCTCATGAGGCCCTAAATTATTTTTTATTCTGTTATTCTCAGTTGTCACCTCGATTTGTGTCCTCTAAATATATTGGTAAAGTTTCATTGAGATCCGGCATGTCGTTTCTGAATTAAAACCAAACTACGTTTGTATGGGAATTTCTCTCTCTCTTTCTCTCTCTGAGAGATGATCTGCGCCTTGAACTACGTATACAGGGTGTAACAAAATACACTTATTCAAAGAGGCGTGGCTCCACTCGATAGTACAAACTAATTTATCTATGGTGATAACTATGGGTCTAGACCACGTCTAGACAGACGGGATTCTAACTGCATTTTTTTATGTATGTTGTTACGCGTGCTAATTAAGCCCGTACTCTCTCTCTCTCTGAGAGAAGGCCTGTGCCCTGTAGTGGGACGTATATAGGCTTGTTGAGTTAAAGAAAGACCGGCCAAGTGTTATTCAAATTCTTCATTTGGATAAGTAATTGCGTACTGAATTTTCTTGAGCTCTGTTTTTTTGCGGTCTTTAGATTCCTCATATCACCGACTCTCACTGTCGGCCAACTTATTGTAGGTTTTCTTATCACTGTCGTACAAAACTGAAACGTGTCGTACGAACGTAAACCTGGTGCAACTTTGTTTGATTATTTGGATAAAAACCAAAACAAACCGTTTAACCTTAATCCGGCCACAGTAATGACTTTGTTTCTAGTTACAAGTACTCTATATATTTGAGACTGCAGCAAAAAAATCGAAATAATTAAATAATAGAAAACCCGACCGCTGAGCAGTAACTACTAAGCAAGCGGTACCAATGAGTTACAATGTGGTATTTAGGTTTTTGGCAATTTTTTATTTCAGTGTATTATTTTTGTCTTTTTAGTGTATTTATTTTTATTTTATGAGTGATGAGTAGCACTTAAGAGTACCACGATTAGATGGCGTTAATAAAGGAACTTCTTACAAATTACATCGGGATTTTCATGTAGTGCGATTTGTTGTCATATTTATGCTAATTTCACTCATAATTGGTGTCACACCAGAGCTTATGATACCAATTATGAGTAATTGAATGTCGCCTATGACACTTGCGCATGGATGACGAATCGATTGAGGCCTTATTTGTCAAAATCTGACGCTTGGTTAAGCAGTTACGTGGGAATATAGAATCGGACACACTTACACACATACTAACGAGCCGACCACATTAACCACCTTTTTGGCTTCACCGCAGTCAGGTAAGAAATAACAAAACGAATTACGCTTTTTTACTTTAATGGAGGCTGGCTGGGCTTGACAAATGGGCCGCACTGTGTGGGCCATTTGTTTTGTTCGGTACCTACGCGATTCCTCTCATGATTAAACGTTTTGCTTTTAATTCCTGACAAGTTTAGGATTGGTATTCTGGTTCGTTATTGATAGATTCAGGAAGCTGAAATAAATGCACGAAGTTGAACTGTCATGAAGTTGATGAGGTTTGATTTTGTTTTAAAAGTCACAATATAATCACTTGTCCTTTTCCCATACTAGGATGCCTACTGGGAAAAAAAACTCCCAGAGTAATAAGGCGATTTGTACGAATCAAGTACGGCTGCTTCCAGCGGGAATCGAACCTAAAATATATATTTTTTGGTAGTTGAGCAGTGGGGTACGCGAATCCCTAGGGGTTCGCCATTCGACGGTACGGGGTTCGCGACGAGATATACATAACGTAATGTACGGACTTTTCCCTTTTTCAAATCTTCCCATTCCTACCCATTTTTAGGGTTCCGTACCTCAAAAGGAAAAAACGGAACCCTTATAGGATCACTTTGTTGTCCGTCTGTCCGTCCGTCCGTCTGTCAAGACCCTTTTTCTCAGGAACGCGTGGAGGTATGAAGCTGAAATTTATATCAATTACTCAGGTCTACTGTCCCTTGAAGCTGTGAAAAAATCAAACTTCTAAGCCAACGCAATCAAAAGATACAGCCGTTTATGCCGCAAATTTTCGACACTTGCAAGGGAATCAAAACCTACAGGGTGCTTCCCGTGAACTCAGAATCTTGAAATTTGGTACGAAGCAACGTCTTATAGCATAGATAAAGGAAAAATTACGAAAACCATAAATTTTTAGTTACATCACATAATATATTTTTTTTTAATAATTTTAAACTTACTACCCATTTCCTCATAAACGCGTAGAGGTATTAAATTGAAATTCATACCAAATACTCAGGTCTATAATACCTTTAAGCTGTAACAAAATCTAACTTCTATGTCAACGCAGTCAAAAGAAACAGCAATTTAAGCTGCATATTTTGAAACTCGCAAGTACTCGCAAGGGAATCAAAACCTAAAGGGTACTTCCAGTCGACCTAGAATCTTGAAATTTGGCATGAAGCAACGTTTTATAGCACACATAAAGGAAAAATTCCGAAAACCTTAAATTTTTAGTTACATTACAAAATATATATTTTTTAATAAATATAAACTTATTACTTTTTTCCTCATGAACGCGTAGAGCTATCAAGTTGAAATTCATATCAAATACTTAGATCTAATTGCCTTTAACCCGTGAAAAAATTTTGTTGACATTGCAGGTTTGTACGGAACCCTCGGTGCGCGAGTCCGACTCGCACTTGGCCGGTTTTTTATACTTCATCTAAAACTGGAGTTGGCAACACTGGTTTGCTCAGTGTTTATTTTGTTTTATTTATTCTTGCTTGCGCTGGGAGGGAAAGGGGGGTGGGGTTAGGGGTTCGCTGTCATCTAGAAACTTTAACAGGGGTACGTGGAGCCATAAGTTTGAGAAACCCTGAGCTACACCAACGAAGCAGTTAATCTTCTTAAGATGAAGTATTAGCAACTAGATTCTTCATTTCATTAACTCCACTATGCGAGATGCAAAAACATGATTGATGGACTTTTATAATAGAGAAAAGAATATCGCGCAACCCTCTTTTTATTCAGAGATTCTCATCTTTGGTGTATCATCATCATATTTGATCATATAGTCTGCTTTGTAGGCAAAAACAATACGCGCAAAAATAATGTCAAAACAACGCCATCTGTTATCCATGGGTGAAACTGGGGATAGGCCGGTTTTGCATCAAAATAAGTACGAATATGAAAAATTGTGGGTTGGGCCACTTTTGCGCTGACGGCCTCTTATATCTATATTTTATACATATTAAGTATATTTTATTATTTTCAACATCATCATGATTAGGTACATTACTTTTCTACGTTTATTAGACGAATTTGGGATTTAGCTTTTAAATATTTTGCAATTTTTATGTTTTGAAGTTATACACAGAAAATGGATGCAGTAACTACTATTGAAAAATCAATATTGCATTGATTTGCATATATGGATAGGGATACAGGGAGAAAGGTTGACGGAGGAATGGAGTGAATTGAGTGGAAGGGACGTCCCAGGCGGACATTACCTCGACCCAATAGGGGATGTATTAGCGAAGGGCGAGGTAATCAACATTCGAAACTAAAATGTGTGCATGCAGCTACTAGTTTAGTTCTAGCGCTTCTAGTTAGACCCGAGATTTCCGCACTTAGCCTCATAGTTGGGCCTATGCATATATTGTACGTAGCAAGCGTTAAGGTATGTAAATACCTCGGTTACTAGGATTTACTCACGATGTTTTCCTTCATGGTTAGCGAGTGGTATTGCTACATGCTCCGTGTGGCGCCGGATTAAGAATAGCGTCACTCCATTTCCTTCCGTGGATGTCGTAGAAGGCGACTAAGGAAATAAATTGCCAGGAGACGGGCAGCAGCGTCTTACTGAGATTCCAACCGCCTACTGCGATCGCCAACCAGCCTGCCAAGCGTGGCGATTATGCAAAAAACCTCATGATTATGAAAACCATGAGGGAGGCCTGTGTCCTATAGTGGGCGTTAAATGGCTGATGATGATGATGATGATGATGATTGCTACATAGAACGTCGGTGGCGCAACGCCTAGGGTTGCCTCTCATCCAGGAAGCGCCGGTCAGAGTCCCCTAATGTGTTTTCGAATTCATATGGACCACGCTCTTACTGTGAAGGAAAGGAAACCTGCGAGGAAATTAAAAGATTGTGTGTGAAGTCGACCAACACGTCTAGGCCAGCGCGGTCAGCCTATTCACCCTAGTTCAGGGTAGGCTCGTGACTCTCGGTGGGGACGTATATGAGCTGATAACTATACAACAAACGTTATTTTTTGTGGTTTTTTGCTCGATATTAATGACGGCAACAGGTAGACGCTTGAAATATTCAAATGTTGTATAGAATAAGATAATGATACGGAATCTTTCGTAAGCGCGTCCGACTCGCACTAGACCGGTTTTTTAGTGTTCCGTAGCCAACAAGTTACCCTTATAGTTTCGCCATGTCCGTCCGTCTGTCTGTCTGTCTATCCACGGCGTAGCTCAGAGATGATTAGTACCAGAAAGCTGAAATTTGGCGTAGATGTACACATTAATCACGCCAACAAAGCAGTAAAATAAAATCTTAAAAACATTTATAAAAAAAAGGTTAATTGGGTAATTTATTTATTTATTCATAATAAAACATGAAACCCTACATTAACATCAGTTTACCAAACTGCTAATGCAGTTTATCGTCGAGGAAGTATATTATTTTTATTTTAAATAAGGATTTTTTTTTCTCATGTATCCCATACTCAGATTGATCCCATAGTTTCGTTTAAAAATATTGTGGTTGTAGGAAAACCATTTTTTGATGGGAGTGGTGTCTCCTCTTCCTCTCCCTGCTAAACAGCAGTTTCTAAAAACGTGAAAAAATTAAAAGCAGCATCACATTATTATAACGAACTTAAAAGGAAAAATATCATGGCTAAGTAGGCGACCAACTTGGGAAGGGAAACTTCGTGCAAATTCCATTAATTATTTTTTTTTAAATAAACATTTACATACAGGCACATACATTGCTTCTGGCCCCACACTAGGATACCCTGTGTCATGGGAACCAGAAACAACGACATCACAAACATGTAAACATCCAAGACCTGGGGTGTTTTTTTTTCGTCCCCAGCCGGGATTCGAACCCGGGACCTCTCGCATGGTATGCAGATGCACTACCGCTGCTCCACGAGGTCGTCAAGGTTTCTTAGGTGAAGTTGTTAGTTCTGTAACGCAGGACATCCCTCCTTTTGCGGAACCCTACACTGCGCGTGGCCCGAAATTATAAGTTGCCTGCAAACACACGGATGTACTGACACTCAATGTCATCATATAGAAATAATCGAGAAACGTATACGACCTCGTGGCGCAGCGGTAGTGCATCTGCATACCATGCGAGAGGTCCCGGGTTCGAATCCCGGCTGGGGACAAAAAAAAACCCCAGGTCTTGGATGTTTACATGTTTGTGATGTCGTTGTTTCTGGTTCCCACGACACAGGGTATCCTAGTGTGGGGCCAGAAGCAATGTATGTGCCTGTATGTAAATGTTTTGTTTGTTTGTTTACATTGCAACCATAGCAGTGCATATTAGCCCGAGACAAATCGATCTCACCAAATCGAACCTAAGGCCTGGCTTACATTACTAAAAAGCGATTGCTTAAGTATTAGTTGAGCTAGACCGGGGAGTGCATCATTCATCAGTACCTTTCGAGTAGACGTCCACACTTCTTCCTGTACTTTGCTATTACCACGTCGCAATTTGGCTGTTCCTACTGCAGTGAAAAACTGCACTAGGTTTTCTCATCAACTTATCCACAAAATAAGCGGCTTCAACCAGTGCACCCTGACAGTTATGACCTACGGACCTGAAACGATAATACGTGGAACTCCACTGATTGTAAGACACTTGGAGTCTCTTTAATACATCACATGATCAATGGTCAGTCAGAAAAGTAGCGGAATATTTAAGATGATAGAGGTTGACAGTTCCTAATTTGTGAATAAGTTAAATTTACAGTGTGCTGGTCCCATCTGCCCAAGAACCGTGAGCCGACAGTAATATGGTTCTCGATTGGAAACCACGAACTCGCCAAAGCGGCTTAGGACGCCCACCAGCGCAAGAGGGATGATCAGAGGCAGATTGCTGGCAGAAGCTAAATGAGAATGGCTGGGGACAGAAAGAAATGACATTCCATGAGGGAAACTCAATGAATATGTCCAGCAGCGAACGGATACGGGTTTATTGATAATGATATTACTATACTAAATGAGGAGTGAGTTTTGAGCCGTACGGAGGTTGAGCGAGGCGCGGGAGGGGCGTCACTCTAAGTCCGAATTAAAAACGATTCCATATTCGGATTAATTGAACGGCGAGTAGGCTACTACCTCTGAACATCTGAAGCATGAACATTTCACTATTCTGATACTAAAACATCACTAACCAGCTCTCTCTCTAAAGAACTCAAATTTTTTGGCTAGCTTGCCCCAAAGTTTTCTGATAGCAGTATTTGTTTAATCAGTGGTAAGCTTTGTCCAGTGAATAAGTCCAAAAACGTCTTGCGCCGTGACATTTTTCTTCACGTAGGTCAGGTTGACACTTGACTCCAATCACGCCTGATGGTAAACGAAGACGGGTCTAAGATGTTACGTGTTTACCTGTTATTCGCGAGCTATCCTTAGTTATATCAATTGTATGACTGTAATAACGCTGTCGATCAGCTATGGTTTCACTTATCCATGAATACGTAATTAGAGATTTATTTACTCGCTTATCCAGTGACTTGGTGCAAGTAGCCCTTCGTAATGTAAGCCGGGCCTAGCGGTCGGTAAAAAAGAAAAACGACGCGCGTCACGTCCCGTCCCCCATTATAACTAATTGATGGTGTAAGTTGGTAGAACTTTCACCATTACGCGACAGGACTTCTTGAGACCGACTTGCTCGCTGCTATTAGAGATAAACCAGGCTGAGATGACACACGGCACCACGCGTTAATCTCTCGATTAGGGGCCAAAGTGGCTGGCAAGATATACGCTTTGAAGTGTGAAATCTATTAAAGTAGGGATGTCTATGGCATCTCATTTTCCAGATTTTTTTGTAGGTTAGAAGTTTAGAATTAACATTATATTTGAAGCAAATATTTCACAATTTTTACTACGTACTATCGTCACAAAGGAGAATTTTTAAAGTAAGGGGAAAGAAGGATCCCACCAAAACATAAAAGTAAAAATTACCTGGCTAAGTTCTTGTCCCAAAAATATACTTGATATAAATAATAACTTGCCAAGTTCCTTGTCTTTGCAGAATCAGCAGTGTTATAATAAATAAGGATAAATTGTGGAACGTATAGGCGTCCCACTGCAGGGCACAGGCCTTCTCTCAGAGAGAGAGAAAGAGTACGGGCTTAATCACCACGCGTGCCCACCGCGGATTGGCAAGTTAAAGCGCTGAGGTGTGTGAACGTCTCAGAAACTCAGGTTTCCTCACGATTTTTTCCTTCACAGTTGGCGAGTGGTATTGCTACTATAACTTCACAAATGTACGTAACTTAGAAAACAAAGTCATTGGTACATGCCATGATTAATACAATACAGTTAATACGTCTAAATTCTCACAGCATTTTAGATGAATTCAATGAGAAATGAGCACAACTTTCATTGGCACAGTGCTTCCAAGCTTGTCTTTTGACTCAATCATTCTGTTCAGTCCCTTGACAATTTGCTCTAAGTCGTTGTTAACTTGGTTGAGTATTGGCACTGATCTGAGAGCTTTCTCCATTACGTTTAGTGAATACTCGACGGTGAAATAGGTACATTTTTAATCTAAAACATGCTTTAGATTGAAAATCATTATGTGACTCTATTCTATCGAATCAGAAGAACCCGAGTTAGTGATACAGCTCGATGGCCGGGGCACATAGCTCGGAGAGCTGATGGCCGTTGGGGCGAAAAAGTTCTGTCCTGGCGACTGCGGGCCGGACGACACAGCGTAGGCAGGCCCCCTACCAGATGGTCTGATGACCTGGTTACGGTGGCGGGGAGTCGCTGGATGCGAGCGGCACAACACCCGGAAGCTTGGAAAACCATGAGGGAGGCCTATGTCCTGCAGTGGGCGTCAAATGGCTGATGATGATGATGATGATGTTGATATTGATTGCCTCCTTGTCACATACAACAGCGACCATCACTGCTTCCTGGCGTGTAATCTAAGGTAAAATCAAAATGTTTTTATTCAAAGTAGCACAGAAACTGCGACTCAACGGACGTCCATTACAAAATATAGATCGTTTTGAAGAAAAAATGGACAAAAAACCCCAAAGTTACGTTGTTACTTAAAAAGACACGATTCCCATTTATTTATTTATTAATACATGGAAACCTAACAGCTTTAAGACTTATTTAATAACTTCGAAATAATAACTTTAACCTAATTCTGTAAGACCTGTACCTTCGCTTATATACCATAGATTAATACAAATATGTACGCGGTGTGATTTTTTTCTTTTTTTGGATTTTAATGTTTTTATTTTGGTATTAGTAAAGATAAAGATAAGGATGAAGACGAAGACAAAGAAGTAAGTACAATAATGAATATTTGTTTTGCATGTTATAATTTTTTAATAAGAGAGAGCACCAAATGAGAGGGAACAAATATAAAATTGTAGAAATTGTTATAAGTACTTAAAACTAGGGTAATGCATGTCAAACTGAGAACTAAGTGTATCAAGTAGATATGTCAAACGTAGAAGTATTACAATGTTTCACACAAATATTCCATTACAGTGTAATAGCATTTTTCAGTACTAAGTATGTACTTACATGAAATTTATAATAGCTTAGATACGAATGTAACAAACGAGCGATCTCTCGCCATCAAACGTAGCAGTTTGTGTGTGTCAACTTGCAAAATTTTTGGTAGGTATTAAGCAAAGTGCCTATTATATACTTAACTAAACTGCCTTCCACTTAAGATTAAGTAAAAATGTAGTTGCACACTAAATCACTTCACACGTGTACACTAGGCTTAGGGACAGCAATCAGAAACCTTTTGAGGTTCATAATATCGTACGTTCCTAATTGTAGACGGGAATTTTCTGACACGAATAACCCATTAGCTCACGCCGTCGGTTCCCCGAAAAAGATGTAGAGAGAAATAGGTTAACCGTAATGAAAACACTTTGATGAAATACGAAGTACGTAAAGTATAGAACGTAGGTAATATTTCATCAAAGTGCCCTGCGGGTGTAAATAAATAAAAACGAAAAAATATGTTTTGGTTGACATATTTTTTCACTTGAAATCTCTTGATACTTCAAAGGCATTTGATAGGGTTTGAAATGCGAGTCTCTTAAGCAAGCTTCCATCTTACAGGATCCCCGACGGCCTGTGGGGATGGATCGCCGACTTTTTATAATAGCGTTCAATCCGAGTAGTCATCGATGTTTGCTCGTTGAAACTAATGACTATTAATGCCGGAGTTCCTCAGTGATCGATACTTTCCGCGACCTTATTTCTGCTGCATATCAAACGACCTACTGCAGCCAAACACAATTGGATACGCTGATGACAGTACCGTCACGGAGAGGTATCCGTTTAATGCACAGGCCTATGGAGAGCGCACCCGTGCTATGAGACAGGCCATGGTGGAGCGCATAAGATTTAGTCTAGAGGCTGTAACCACTTGGGGTAGCGATAACCTAGTCAAGTTCAATGCCACTAAAACACAGGCATGTCTCCTTGCCGCTAAGCGGAGTCCCTTCACCCTGACTCCGACTCTCCAGATTACATCTACACAGATCCCTGACCATTTAGAGCTCTTGAGTATGGACCTCACCTCCAATCTTAAATTGCGCAGTTTCATCGAGTCCAAAGCCAAAATTGCTGGCAAAAACTAGGGGTACTCAATAGAGTAAGATAGAACTTCGCGCCAAGGCAGTTTTGGACCTAAATACATAGACATAGACATATTTATTTATAATTATAATTTACACGTCACATTAGATTCATAAGTAATCATTCAAATTATTATTTTTTTTCCAATATAATGTCAACCAAATTAAGGGTTGATGTCACATAAACATATACGTATTAAAGCAGTCAACAAAAATATCCAAAGCGAAGCATTATACTTATAGATAGTTTGCTTGACAAACCACTTTTTTAGTTTTATTTTGAAACACTGCAATCATGTTGCATTTCTTATTTCAGTGGGCAGACGGTGGTACACTTTGGTTCCTGCAACGTGAATTAGCTTTCCCGACTTGATAAGCTTGTGGGTCCCCAAGTATTGCGTGTTTCAATATGTGGTGCTGCGTGTACACAGCCGCCTGCATGATAACCAGAGCAGGGACCGTTAGAATATTGTACTTCTCGAAGTACGGTCTGGCGGATTCGTCCTTTCAAATTCTTGCTATCGCTCGTACAGCTCGCTTTAGGCGCGCGTCCAGTTGGCCGCACATCCCCAGAATTCTACACCACATTGCAGCAGTGAGTGTACCGTCGCAAAGCAACAAGATCTCACCGATTGAATCGGTAAGGTCCAACTAAGTGTATACAGACAGAGAACCTACACTCCCAAACTTACCAAAAAATTATCTATATGCGTTTCCCACGTAAGGGCTCAGTCTATTCAAAAACCTAGGGACACACTGCTGGGAACTAACCAAGTATACTAAACTAACCAAGCAAACAAACCAACCTTCCTTGTGGCGCCGGATTAAGAATAGCGTTACTCCATTTCCTTCCGTGAATGTCGTAGAAGGCGACTAAGGAAATACATGACGGGCAGCAGCGTTTTCCTGGGATTTAAAGCGCATTCTGCGATCGCCAACCCGCCTGCCAAGCATGGCGATTATGGCAAAACCCCTCATGGTTAGGAAAACCATGAGGGAGGCCTATGTCCTGCAGTGGGCGTCAAATGGCTGATGATGAACTAACCAACTATACCAAGCTCAACTCCGGTCATGCCTGGAGTACTGCAGCCACCTCTGGGATGGTTCAGCCAAGTACCAGCTTGCCGCTTTAAAACTATATTCAATCGGAATTTAACAGATAAACACTTAACATATTAGACCCTGTCTTCGTTTACCATCAGGCTTAACTAGGTTCAAGTGTCAACCTGTGCTAATTAAAAAAAAATAGTAACTTGGAAGAGTCCGACAAGCTTGTTAATGACGCAAGCTCGGTTAAACTCGAATAAGAGCGAAACCTGGTCGGCCTCTTCCGACAAATTAAATTGTTAATTAAATTTAATTTTATAACGATCACATCATGCAAATAGAACGAATCCAAAAAAGGTTCCTGTGGCACCTAGCTTACAGCAGAGGAATAGAATTAATAAATCGTTCAACCCGCCTTGTTCCAAAACCAACCTTAAACACAATGCTACAATGCCTCGTCTCTTGCGGCTGTATAAGAAATTGTCAGCTTCGACATCTTCTCTGATAATGTTTATACATTTAAGGAAAAAATCAAGTATATTTTAAAATCAGGAGTATGTAATTCAAAAATACTTTATTGCACAAAAGGGGTGTTTTTGTACAAAGGCGAGCCTAATACTAGTAAGTATTTTCTTCCAGCTAACCTTTGGTTATGTGAAGTACCTATGTACCGTTTCCTCATTTTTTAATTTTTAACTTACCTGATTTAGTTTATAGCTTAATTGTATATTTATAAAATTAGACATAAATTTTATGTTGACTTAATCATTAGCAAAGGTGCATGGTGTGGCAACCTAAATAGACTAGGCTCTTACCTTAAAACCCTTTAAGTTTTATAATTGTAATGTATTAGTGTACTAGCTACTGGTTTTCTTAAGTGAATGAAATAAAATAATTTATTGAGTTTTATTGCATACCTAAGTATCCTTACTTGCATTATAACTTACATATTCTGTGTAATTTAATTAGAGACACGAGTAATTTGTGCAGCGAGCGACTTCTTTTTTTTGTGTTTAGAAGTTTAATAGTCTTGTTTCTGAATTGTGTGCTCGAAGTGTGAATCTGTAATTGGCTTTATGTTTCCCTATGTCAGATTCTGTGTTATTGTAAAAGCTGTTGGTTCACCATAGATGTCTAAAAAAATTGCTGAATAAAAATTCATCTTAGTGATTGCGGAATTAATATGATAATGTGCAGTGCTTACGAAAGTGTTATGGTTGTTCAAAAGTTTATGTATTGTTAATAATTTAAGTCATTTTGTCTATGTAACTACTATACTATAAACTCATCATGTAACCTTTAATTTTTTTTTAAATGTTGTGTTTTATTTATGTCTTTTTATGTGTGCAATAAAGTAAAGTATGCTATATAACTCAGATTTTTAAGAAATTACACATTATTTCATTATGTATTACTTACTTTAGTTAGACCTGAGATTTCCGGCACTGTATAAATCATAAAAAAATGCAAAATGCAAAGGCCAAACTATTCATCTGAGAAACAAATCACGTGGCAGTGTCTAGCCAAGTTCCATTTCGAGCTACATTTGACTGCCTCATTGGCCTAGCGGTATCATATCTGATTTCCATGCTGGAGGTCGTGGGTTCTATTATTTAAGTCATATCGCGCGTGCTAATGAGATCCGCAAATTTCCACTTTGACTTTGTATGGACGTACTTATTTGATACGTTCATACAAAGTCAGAATCATTTATTATGTACGTGAATATGCTTATGCATAAGCTAAAAACCAAAAAATTAAATGCCTTTGACAGTACTAATTTACCCGCTAATTTTTTTGCTTCGATCAGTACAGCATTGAGCTTTTGTAACGACGAGAAGTTTAGTAAACATTTCTTTTATTGTAAAACGTTTGGTGTTTATTCTTCATTAGACCCAATTTTCAATTTGACCAATTTCACCACATTAAGGCCCAGCAGAGACCAGCCATTGTTGCGTTATTGCTTGTCTCTGGTATGAAAGGCCGGTAGATCTCTTTGACTGATAGAGTCAAGGTGATTAATTGCAAACGCAGCGTAGGATTCCCAACAGCTCTCTGGACCGACGATCTGATGCAGATTGCTGGCAGCGGCCGTATGAGGATTACCGAGGAGAGAAAGAAGTGCCGTGGCTTGGGGCAAGCCAATGACCAGGAAGCGACGCCTACACGCTGATTAATTCATTGGAAATGGGCAGGGCACATATGCCATAGACAAGATTATTAATAATGTTATTTTTAAAATTATTTATTACACATAGTAAATTTTGTACAATAGGCGGGCTTAATACTAATTAGAATTTTATTCTAGCCAACCAATGGGCGACGAGAAAAGGTGACAAGTGGCGACGTTTTGTACGGGAGGCCAAGACCCACTTCGGGTCGCAGAGCCACCAGAGTAAGTATTGTTAAAAGTGTCACTCTCATGAGCGGTGGTAGCACGGCGGGAGAACTTCATCATCATCGTCTTCAGCCATTTGACGTCCACTGCAGGACATAGGCCTCCCTCATGGTTTCACAGGCTTCCCGGTCTTGTGCCGCCCGCGTGCAGGGACTCTCCGCCACCGTAACCTGGTCATCAGACCCTCTGATGGAGAGCCTGCCCACGCTGCGTCGTCCGGCGGTAGAACGCCGGCCTCAAATTCGGGAGGTCGTGGGCTCTAATGCCGGTATGTACCAATGACTTTGATTTCTAAGTTACGTACATTTGTGAAGTTGTAGTAGCAATACCACTCGCTAACGGAGAAGGAAAACATCGCGAGGGAACCCTAGTGTCTGAGATATTTACATACCTCAGCGCTCGCTACGTACAATGGCCCAACTTTGGGGCTAACCCCCGGTTTCTCGTACACTAAGAAGCTCTTAATCTACTGTTAACAGCTGTCAGTGGTTTATTTTGTATGCACTTTGATCAATTGACAGCTGTTAACAGTAGATCAACAGCACGTTAGTGTACGAGAAACTGGGGGTAAGTGGGGTCAGGTGTAACTAAGTGTCACCCTCTGGCGAAAAGACTCTGTTTTAATCGCACCGCATGCTACCCCGTTTCGCATCAGCGGTTCTGTATTATTTTAATTTCTACAAAGGGAGGCATTTACACGAACTTTCGGACAAAGGTATCTCTGTTAACAGGCATTTATAATTTTTTTTTGCGTCAGAATGATAATGATGATGATGAATATAAACGGTCCCGTTTATTTACTTGCTTTGTTTATAGAAATAATAATTTCTTTGCCTTTGTTTTTAATACCCTGTATTTATTTGTACTTGAATGTATATCAAACGGCTTAATGTTTGTTTCATTCGCTGATGAACGTTGTTTTGAAAGGAAATAACATTATTTAGTGAGAAGGAATCAGTTTTTCAGAAAGGTCAGATTTTCCGATTGTTCAGTCTTATAAAAACCAGGTAGTCTATTCCAGTGCATGCCCATTATCTTACAGCAAAAGCAAGAGTACGTGCTTAAGAGCGACTCAGGTTTTAAGAACTTCCGCGCTATTCTCTTCGATTTTCATATCTATTTGAAGCTCTAAATTAAATTAAATATGCTGACAATTTTTTTTTATTTAACTTGAGCGCTTATTTCTAGTCTTAGGTTGGACACTGATCGTATTTTGCTACTAATCGAAATTCCAATCTGAAAGCAACACGAAAAAATAAATTGATTTACCTATGAGAGATAAACTCTAATACGCAAAAATCATGGTCTTAGGCCCGGTTTCTGAATTGAGAATTACATTAAGTAAACACTTAAGTAACGTTCTGTCACGCTCGTTTCTGAGGAATTCGGAGAGACAACACTACAGTTAACTATTTACTTAGCGAAATTCTCAATTCAGAAACTGGCCCTAAGGAGTTTTGGCGGTTTTTTTGCCATTGAGTTTACATTGGACGATAACTGTAACTACACGACATCGTTAGTATATCGGACTAGTATTCATATTCAAACAACCTTCTAAAATCAGTTGCTTAAAATTCATGAGGCCATGGGTTCGAATGTCATGTACCTATGCGTAACCTTTATGAAATCTTTGTAATGTTGTTAATTTTTTTAGTGAATCTTTTGGTTATGGACTTGATTCGGGATTCATTTACTTATTTTTTTTCTGTGGGGACAGAGCTCGTGTCGTCGGTTGCAATATAAAAATATTTGAAAATAGTGAGACATGAAACTAGACGTAAATTTTCTATTCCTAGCGTAAGCTGTACGTTGGCAATAGTAGTTTATGCAACTGTCATATAATGAAGGGTATTAAAACACGAGTGTGAGTATACCCGTGTTATATGCAGTTGCATACACTACTTTATCTTCACTAATGCAATTAAAAATTAAATTCACGCGTACGTGTATAATCACAGTGATTTTGCCGCCATTAAAATTTAACCAATGAGAGCGCAGCTGCGCGCTTCAATAAAACGCGACCAACCTGATTGGCCCTGCAATCAAGTTGGTCGCGTTTTATTGATGTTATAATGAGATTTTACGATATCGATGTGAATATTATACCATCATGTGAAATTGCTTAAATTGAGTGTTTTGTTGTCTGCGCTATAACAGTAGTAATTATAAGTCAAGTATTGAAAACATAAGTAGAATGTTACAACATTAGTGTAGATAAAATATTTTACGACCCAAAAGATTCACGGATTAGAGCTTTATTGCTTCCAACCTTGAACCTTGAGGTAGTAAAAGACACTGAATTATGAAGGAATCTCATTATACTTAAACAGCTTCTGGTTCCCCAGGCTTCAACAAAACGTCTTAGATCTGTAGGTCACCAGTAACATATTTTTGACACTACCTACCTCAAGAACTTCACGGACAGCAGGTCATCTCAGTAATAAGCGCTCAGACATAATATCTACATAAAAAATATGTAGCAAAAAACTCGTTTTACTACTACTTAGACATTATCTCTCCCTTTCCATCTGAGAAAACATTGCATGCGCTGGAAAGTATATTGGCTGCTTATCAAGACGTGTAGTGCACCATGCCAAATTCTAAGTGGGCTCGACACGAACCCAAATAAGCACTACTCGACGCCCCTTTGTCTTCAAACCCGGCTATATCACAATTATGTGAATTTGCAGAGGAGTTAAAGATACTGAAAAGTTATATTGAAAAGTTTTTGGCAAGCAATTTTCAGCAAGTTCTTGATTCCCTGAAAATATACTAACTCAATGCATTTCGTGCTTGTTGGAACTCCTGTAATGAGTATTTTCTAGAGAGTGCTATCACCAAAGGTTAGAGCTTTATAGGAGGCAAAAATGGAGTAATTAAATTAATTTCTTTCAACTTTCCCTTTATAGTAGAAAGGTTAAAGATTATGGTTTTTATAATAGTTTTATCTTTGATCAACAATCTGCGATGAATTAGGCCTAATTGACTAAAATGGTCACAAGGCCTTAAATTTCATTAATCCTTAATCCTTTTAGATATACGATAAATGATTTATACAGGTTGCATTCACATTTTATAAAAAAAAATTTTGTACGTCATATGGTATATATGTTACAGCCAAAGTAATAACTCTGGATATTATATATATTGTCTAGTCATTATATATAATGTCTACTCAGTTTAGATAAAGTGATAATTAACACAAAATTAATCATCATCATCATCAACCCATTATGTCCCCACCGAGGGGCACGGGTCTCTTCCCTGAGGAAGGTATAGGCCATACTCCACCACGGGGGCCAAGTCCGGATTGGTGGAGGCTTGTAGACTAGTGGCTCGTCTACTGTCAGAAGTTGTCAAGCCGCTCTAAGGCCTCTGACTTGGCTTAACGACTGCCATCTATCGATGGCAGCCGGCACCAACAGCTTAACGTGCCTTGCGAAGCACGGAACCGCTCGGAAAAATGCCACTAGCGTTAGGCATAGACGGCGACCCATCCATGCACTGAACGCGCCCTGTGTTGCTTAACCTTCGTGATCGTTTAAGATCACTCAGGCAGCCGGGGCTACTAGTGGCTACTACTAGGAGGCTAATTAATCATATTTACTAGCAATTTTATTTAATATCATAATGTAGGGTACCTATGACTTTTCCATGCACCAACCTTGTTTAAGTTTGACACAAAACTAAGTTTTTTAGTGAAATATTTTTTTTCGCTTTTATATTAAAAAAAAGAACTAACAACCGAAGTTCGAACCTATTTTTGCTTATGTGTACTGACCTAACAAACAAAATGCGAAATATAAATTTAATCAAACAATTATTTGCTATATAACACTTGCCAAAATAAAACGTTAGCATAATAATTTATTACTTTGTCTAGTGAATTTGGCTTTTATATATAATGACCAGTCATTATGTATAATAGCTATTTAATCACTATGACTGTAACATATACATCGAATTATCACAGTAAACCATGAATTGTAAATCTATGAAATGGAGCCCTAATCCAACTACTCATTACTTTTTATTCTTATTCCATATTTTTGAATTTTTAGTTAACTGTGAATAAAAAAATCGCGAGGAAACCTGAATGTCTGAAGTGTTCACATACCTCAGCGCTTGAAGTTGCCAATCCGCGGTGAGAACGCGTGGTAATTAAGATAATACTCTCTCTGAGAGAAGGTATGTGTATGAAGTTGGGCGTATATAGGCTACATGAAAAAAACTATGTTCAATTAACCTAAATCTATCGAATTAAGACTCTTTTTGATTTAGGTCAGATGAAAAATGTTTCCGTACCAGGCTACCTAGAACAAAACACACAATTGGTCTAGAGTTAAAGATAATTTAATCTAACTCCGTGAAAATGTTCTAACTGGTGATATAAGACCTAATTGAGTTGTCCGTGTTTTAGAGTCGAGTTCGGAGATTTATTTGGCAAGTTGTCTTACCCTGATTTATTATTTCCTAATTTAAAGAGTAACTTTCAATTATGTTCATTAAAGAAGATCAACTCAATGCAAGTTATCAAGTCGTTACCATTGATATGTTTCTCGCATACATAAAAACTCACGCCTGTATCCCAGAGAGGTAGGCAGAGACCAGGGACTGCCACTTGCCAGGATCCTGACAGATTTCTTGCATTCTACATTTAAATTGTGTCCTTCGTATGCATTAACTCCTGAACTGCCTTCGCGGAACGCAACGTATAGGTGGCCCATACTAAGTTGGACACAGATCTGTGTCGCGGCAGACGAGTGGTTAAAAGAAATTATCGTATTTTTTATTTAGTTATAAATACATCTTATATTTCTAATGCAAGCTCGTACGCACTTCACGTTCTTATTAACGTTATTTCGGATACGCTTGTAATTTTATCGGAAGAGTCCGACTTGGCTGTGCCGCTCCAAATTTGTGCGCACATCACAAAAGTTGTTACAGCATTATTGTCAGTGGCTTTCCGCTGGCTTGGCAAACTTTTGTTTTAACAGGATAAGCCCCGAGGTCTTGCTTTGATTAGTATAACTTAATGATGGAGAGAAGAAACGAATTATGCGTCGGCAGCTCGTTTCAGTCAGAGTCTAATTATTAAAGTGACCGACGCCGGACGCTAGCGGCAAAATCACAAGTGTATCCGGAGTGCCGTGCATAATATCTACCACAACTCCATGACCGAAACTGCTACTTAATTCTCTGGAAATAAACGAAATGTTTTGTCTTGACACTGATTAAGTAATAATGAAAGAGATTTTGTTAATGAATAAAAAAAATTAACAATATAAAAACAACACATACAGTAGAAACAAAACGCATAATTTCCGTTAATCACAAATTTCAGTCACCCCAGAAATGCCGATGGCATTTTATTTCAATTACAAAAATCCAATAAAAATGCGAATTAAAAGCAAAAATAAGCCAGATTTAGAAGTCTACAGTTTTAGAAAATTACTTTCGCCGCTCTTTTAGTCACCTTCTAAGCATGCCTGCCGGATATACGGGCAATTTATCCTACCCGCAATATTGGTGCTGGCCCGTACCCTGCGCACTAGGGATGCTCCACGTCGGCGCATGCTCGCCTGAAAGTAGTCCGTGCGCGCCCACGTGAACATGACCGAGTCGCTGTAACAGCGAGGCAGCCTCACCACCGCTCTGAGCGCGTTATTGAATCGGACGTGGAAGGCCCCGTAAGTTTTCTTATTATAGTCACCCCACAGGCTGCACGTGTATAATGATGTGCAGTAACCTTTAAACAGCGTCAGTTTTACTTCCGTAGAACAGCGTGCAAACCTGCGAGCTGTCATATTTGCTCTCACCGACAGCGCCCTCCGCTCCCGCTCAATATCGGCATTATCTTTGAGACCATCTGTAATTAGATAACCGAGGTACCTTAACATGTGCACCTGTTCCAAAGGAACGCCTTTCAGGCTAATAGGCGGTACTTTTTCGTGGCACCTTGTAGCTGCTGCAAAAACCATAAATTGACTTGTAGAAGTTTTCTGATGCCACAGACCGACGCGCTCAGAAACACCAATTGTGATCTGAGTAACTCAGGATATTCATGCAAACACCATCAACATAGTAACCGATATGCAATGAGATGAATAAGATAAGATAAGAATATAATTTATTGTACCAGGAAAAACACAAACATTTTAATTTTAACCCTACATCGCTTGCAGTGACATATGAGGCACAACCAATACCAGCTGATTTAGGCATTAAATAATGACAATTAGTGACATCTTTGTTGTAAATATGGAAATTCAATAGAGTTTTACAGTGCCTGCTCCAGTTTATTTCCGCTTGATGGCGTTAGTTGTATGATAATTGACTTTCTTTCCGAAAATTGTGTGGATCGCGTGCGGTGGTAATTTTCTCGAAGTTTGAAATTGTAAAAAAATACGAAAATAATCTCATTTCCACTTGAAAATAATATCGGCGTGTTGGTGAATCCATGAAAATGTAAGTAATAGTTATTTCTTTTCCTTTTATTTATATTTTTTATTCAATTTGATTGTTTTTTTGTACGTTCCTGATATGGCACTTTGTGCACTAAGTATCCTTTTGGGGTCATACTGTATACACATTGTTTACCTGCTTTTGTATGAGATACAAAAGTGTTTTGATGTAGTAAGTGTTCCATAGTGCTGACAACTACCCTCAGTTTCGATTAATTTTTTTACGAGTATTTCGCGGTTCTGTACAACATTTTATTTACAGATAATGTCTGCAAAAAAAAATGAGGCAGAAATAGAAAGATATTTGCTGATACCGTCTGGAAGTGAGGACGAGGAAGAGTCTTCGGGAGAAGAAAGAGGACTTCTGATGACGATGTCAATAAAATACGTTCAATCGTGCGTGTCTATCTTCCACTGATTCAGAAGACAACTCTTTCCCTGTACCACAGCCTTCAGCTGCCAAATTCTGTGGCGCAATAATAGCCCACGATACAGATGTTATCCCAAGTTCATCTGGGCTCGAAAGCAATAGCAAAGAAAGCATGCAGGCGGATGGTTCAGACTTATGCTTTGAAACGCCTCCTCAGCCCAGTACATCTACACGCTCAGCTTCTACATCATCATCGGCTAAATTGCCTAGAAAGTCTGCAAACAAACCTACCCACCCTGTCTTCAAAATAAAGAAGAAGAAAATACGTTTTGTTTGGAAGAAGAAGTCATTTTGTTCTCCATAGCCTGAATTTACAGGAAACACCGAGTTGGCATAACCATTTATTACCATAGAAAGCCTCTTACAGTTTTTTTTATACTTTTTTGACACAGACTTACTGTGTCTAAATAAAGATAAAAATTGCTTCCTTGAATTTCATAAATAAGTATAGTGTTAGGTATGTAAGGATATTCAAAAGTAGACAAATATATAAAATTATTTAAGTAAAACCAAATATTTCATTTAATAATATTAGTAACGTATAAAGGGAACCTAAGTCATAGAGTATAGTAATCATAAGTGTACAATTTGACACATATGGCACATCCGAAAAAAAAATCAGTAACAAAAAAAAACAAGCTATCTCTTAAAAATACCTATACACTATAAACCTAAATATTGTAAAGCGTCTGCAAAATTAATTTCGAGTTGAAAAAAAAAATCGAGCGATGTAGGGTTAAAAACACAAACATAGCAATTTATGGCCTTGTTGCTTATGGCAATTTCTTCCAGGCACCCGACGGTGGAGATTTGCTGAAGGAAAAGTGAGACGGAACCTGCCAAAACCCTTGTTTTGCATCTAGTGTACTAAAGTATACCGCACCCGATAGATTTGCCGTTATTTCTTCAAGAGTGGGTAGCCTATAATGTTCCCTGCGTATAGCTTTATTGAGGTCCTGAGGATCTAGGCCTATGCGAAAGTCCCCATTTGGAAATCAGATTCTCTTTGGGAGCGTAGGTTCGGATCCTACCGCCTGCGCCATGTTAAGTTATTCTTTATTTGGGGAGCGTCAATCAAACTCAGTGCTCATGCTTAGAGTGCCGGTGTATTCAAGATTCATGCCTACCGTACAAAATAATAATATCGACAAGGTGCAAATATGATCATTCATTTACATACTTATACTTAGTAATAATATACTTACATAAACCTGAATACTGAATGATTGTTTTATTTTCGTTTTTTAACAATATTTTTTTATCAATGCATTGTTTACATTACGTGCCATGTTAAAAAGTATGATGATACATAAATTATAATTAGCTGTCGTTCTAGTGAAGGGATAATGCGTTTAGTTACTTAGCGCTGTCCCTTATAAAGGCTTCACGTGTGGTTGATTTCCGAGATGAAAATTTCACGTAATAATTACTTAAGTATCGTTCCTTTGTAATCAATCTGAAGGGACACACTAATAATTAAGTATGTAGTGAAGAACTCAGTTAAAATTCTCAACTATAAAACATACTGAGTTTAACTGGTGTCATGAACATTATAATGATTTATCTGCTGGCTATCTTTGCCTGTGAATTTTCGAGGTTTTTGGAGGTTTTATTGAAGCTGTATTATTTATCATTCGATTTTTGTCGTAGTTAAGACAAGAAGTAGCCAACATTACGATACAATTATACGTGATTGGAGTAGTTAAATAAAATTAAGATCCGAGTATAGTGAATTAAATATACTCGTAACATCACCATCTAGTGACTCATGGTTGTACTACAATGTTACTTAATAGCGATTTTGGTTTTTTGTTACGTTTCTGTTCCATTAATGCAAATTTAATGTAGCCTGTGACACTCGCGCAGGGATGACGAATCGAGGCCTTATTTTTCAAAATCTGACCATTGGTTAAGGAGTTATGAGGGAATATAGAATCGGACATACCTACATACAAACATACATCCGAGCTAAACACATTACCCTCCTTTTGGGCTCCGCCGCCGGGTAAAATGGGTTTTACTTGTTGAAATGTCTTTTGGTAAAATTTCTTGAAGTGACCAATTATTTTTGTTGCCGTATTTAAAAAAAAATATTTTTTTTCTGTATTGATTTCGTTTCGGTATATGGACATAGTTTCGAGTACAGAAATAAAAAATATTATTTTTGTCAAAACCGCGATACAAAATCCACAATCTACACATGTTTTTAGCTAGTTTACACGTGTCAATGTCTACTTTAGTAGTGTTTTATCTCAATTTCAAGTGGTCTGCCGTAAGATAAGTTATAAATTATTACTTTTGTGCTTGTTTTGTTTCTGTGATGTATCTTGTTGGTATAATAAATGTCTTTCTTCTTCTTCTTCTTCAATTAAGAAAAATACACGACACACAAAACGCACCCTAATGCTCCCACTCAAAGGGCGATGCTACGAATTAGAAAAAAATACTCTATTCTATTTGACTCGTTTACGTAACCACTTCATCATTAACTTGCTACTAAAGAGCTGTTTGTTACTTCTAAACTTGCCATTAGTTGAAATACGTCCCTTTAGGCGCGCGAGACACACATACTCGTATGGGACGTGGGGCGAGGGCGCGGTAATATCTGTAGAGTTACAGACCAAGAGCGACCGCAAGCAAGGACTGTGGTCTGTGACTCTGTACATCATACCGCCCCCTCACCCCACGTCCCATCTGTGTGTCTCGCACCTTAAATACACAAATACATTTGTTCATCATATGTGTCAACAGTGTTTACACATATTATTTATTTAAATATTGTGTTAAATCAGAAATAATTTTTAGATGAATGTAGTTCTTAAAGATAACCTCACGCCTCCATCTCGGAGGGGTTGGCCGACACCAGGTTTGACACTAGGGTTTGACACTAGCCACTATCCTGACATACCTCTTTCGCTTCTAATTGATATCATACATTTGGTTAGCTGCCACCATGCGAAAAAACCAGCCAAGTACGATTTGGGCCACGCGCAATGTAGGGTTCTCTAGAAAGAAGGCAGAACTAACAACTTCATCGATGTCATTTTCAATAGAATTTGTACGAAATTTTACTTTTATAAGTTGGATGCCTATTACTCGTAAAGCCTAGTAAAGCCTACTTAGACGTGATACTCTTCCTTTTAAGTTTATTTTATGTGCTACTTCTCTGATTTTTTTTACGTTTCTACAATAAACCGTTTAGCCAGGAGAGGGGGGGACGCTTAGACAAAAATTTGCGCTTTAAAGCTTAATATTTCGTAAACGGAAGCCTACATTAAAAAATCGTCATCGTACACCTATAATAATTTTCAACGAACAATCCAACGATATCCCACATGATAGTGTAGACGAGAAATAAAAAATCATCCCCACTTTTCATGTTAGGGGACATACAGTAAAAAAAAAATCCAATATTTTATTCTTAAACTTTGTTGGCGTGATAAATATGTATACACGTACCAAATAACAGCTTTTCAATACCACCAGTCTTTGCGCTAGGCCGTGGATGGACACAAAGTCAGACAGACAGACAGACGGATATGGTGAAACTATATGGGTTCCTTGTTTGACTACAGAACCCTAAAAAGGGTCCCACCTTTACTAAAGCCCTTCATTTAACAACTTGATTACTTGTCGCATGTAAATAAGACATAATTTTAAATGAATTACAAACATCACAATAGAAGGGTAAAACGGTCAGCCAACTGGGAAGAATTTAAGGAAGTTTAATCAGGATAATTTGCTCGCATCATTAATTTCAATATAGAAGCCCCCATGATATGTCTAACTAGTCTAACCATAACAATGTCAGGTTTATTCCGGGTACACATGTGAGGTTTGCTCCCATAATTTTGGGATCAAAATCTACAGCGAATAAAATGATTCCCCAATAAATAAATGGGAGCTTAGTCACTACGTAGGTACGAAAAGTTTTGAATTTTGAACTGCGTTTGTGACATAAAAAGCAAAATATTATAATATTCTATTTTTTTATTTTCAGCATCTGTTTCGAACACATCTGTGGTTTCGAACAATTCTTGCAGTGTGAAAAAAAGTGAAAGTTGTAAAACCAAAGAGCACCATTTATACATTAAAACATTATGGCCGTTAGCAGGTTTGAAGCCTTTAAAACGGGTACATATTACAATATCTAAAATAATAATATCTAGACATAAAACCATGGTGCTCAAAACCCCTAAAATTACAACACCTAATACTTCAAATCACCTAATGCTGTAACACCGACGTATAAAACTTATAAGTTTGTAGTTCCTAACACCCAGATTACCTAATGCTTCAAAATATCTATGATCAAAATAACAAAGCATAAAATGTCACCACAAAAATATAGGTGCGACGAAGGGCGTAGCGTAGCGGAGCGCGTAGGAGCGTGTTAGGTTGAACATGTAAGACTGAAAACTAACCGAAATTATTAGTGTAGGTTAATTTCCAAGCCAAGCAAATATTCTTTTGCTTCTTACAGTAACCTATAAGCAACAAATTTTATTTGTCAGAAGAATTTTAATGGTAACCAGCATGGTGCTCCACTCGCTTCGCTCGCTCCGCCCAGTGAGATCACAAGTCTAACCTAACCAAACCTACAGGTCCCGCTGTGTACCTTTATGGTTTATCGTACTTTCGGGATTACGAACATTCGTTAAAATAAGGATTCGTTATCTTGACATTTGGCATTCCATTCGTAGGTTTTGTAACATCCCGCGTTTTAAACTTCGGTATTATGATACGTACCCCAAATAATCATTCTATATTTAGAACTTTCACCATTTTGAATTTACAGTCTGTTCATCCTTACTTGTCCAATTTTGTAAACAATATTCTAAACTCAAAATTTACATTTGATGCCGAAACTAGATATTTTCTTGCAAGTTCGTGCACTTTGTATATAAACACAGCAGCATGTTATTCAAAATGGTGTCCCAGGTTACTTCATTTGTGGGAATATGGCAGTTTTAGACTAAAAAGTCATACTTTGCGGGTAGAATCTTGTTTACTAAATTGGACAAGTAAGGATAAATAGACTATAGATCAACCAACCATTAGGTGTTGTAATTTTAGGGGTTTTGAGCATCAGGCTTCTAAGTGTAGATATTATTATCTTAGATATTGTAATATGTACCCCTTTAAAACCGATGTACCTCGTCACGTTGTTTGTCTATTTAGAGAATTGCTCAATTCGCTTTATGCCTAGGACGGTTTCAGTCTATTTAGTAGATTGCCTAAATTATATCCTTTTTGTTGCACTAAGCCGTGCTGAGGACAATTTTAAAAAACCTATTTAGAGGCTAAAAATTCCAGCCATGCCAGGACTTGAACCCACGACCTCTGGCTAACCGTGCAGCGCTCTTCCAACTGGCTTGAAATTACGCCGATGCCTGCACTTGCCCTTTAGCTCAGTTGGGAGAGCGCTGGCACGGTTAGCCAGAGGTCACGGGTTCAAGTCCCGGCATGGTTGGAATTTTTAGCCTCTAAATAGGTTTTTAAGATGGGCTAAATATTCGTCAGCTTATTTCACGTTTTGCCTAAGTGTCATATTGAAAGGATCGCCAACATGCAAACTTGCACCATGCAACTAGTTTCTACTATTAGTGGTATACTTATATAATTAAATATTAAATTAATGACTAGATATGTGAATGATAAAAAGATGTTTTTAATTTTCACATCCCAATGTACATTTTAAATTTTTGCAGGTGAAATAGGCCTTCTTTAAGTTTTGAATTTTGTTTAGGTAAGTGTAGTTTTCAATGTAAACAATAATTTATAGAAGGTGAAATAGGCCAATTTTAAATTTAAATTATGATTTTGTTGAGTTTAGTTTTCAATATAAAAAGTTTTGTAAATCGTTTCGTGGTTAGATAGATTTTATGTTAGATGTTTTGAAAAGAATAAATGTGGAGTTACTTTGTTAGCTTCTTCTCCACATAATCTAGTAATTTTGAAACTAAAACTTTTGACTTTCATTAAGTAAACATTCTGTTTTTATAATGCATAAAAATATTTGAATTGAATTGAATCGTCCAAGTGACAGATAATTTAATATATGGCATGAATTGCATATAAGAACTGTTAAATATAAATTCAAATTTATCGGTAGGCTTAGTTATCCATGTTTTTTTTAAAGTAACAGCTTTTGACAGGAAATTAGTCAGCTAATATACTGACCCCCTGTATCAATATGTAAATAAATATTAACAATATGCTTACTGTTAAGAGCTGTCACTTGGCTAAAGTGCATAAAAAATACATTTGTTAATAGATTGTTATTGGACGAGAAAATAACGTTGCGTGCGTAGTGCGTTTGTTAGTGACACAATGTTATTCATATAACTATATCTTAGTAGTCTGTGTAATATCTCATCTTTTTTATTGTTATTGTTAAGTGTAATATTTACGTTTAAATCACGTAAAAAATCATTATTCTAATATTAACATTTGTGTAAGTTGTATGTATATTTAGAAGTATTTTATATTAAAATGTAGGTAGCAATATGTGTGGTTTCCACTTAAGTACCTGCTCTCTTTTTTAACATTAAAAAATTTCTAGGGTGGCAAGAAAAAAATTCTTTGCACGTAATTTTTATCACAAGGGTTTTTATTTAAGTTTTATTTTTGTAAATTTTTTTGTTGTGCAATAAAGTGTAACAAACAAACAAACCTGGCTTCTGCCTACCCCTCTGTGACACAAGCGTGAGTTTTTGTTTATATTTTCTGTTCTTGGCGTAGTAGCATTATGGCGGATTGACCTAAGCTGCAGTTTTTCTCATTTTAATTCCCTTCACTGTTATCAAGTGAACCTCCGCTTCTGCGATCTAGGCATGAGGTCAGTACAAAACAAACTCATATTTCCTGTTACCCTGAACTTGTTTAAAGGCACCGTGATCGAAGTAAGACTATAACGCGAATAGTTTCCTGAACAACAATTTGATCATGCTGTACCCGTGTATTAGGGGCAAAGCTAGCGCAGTCACGCGACCAACACATTAACCATTGCCGCCTTCGCTCCGCTGCAGGAGTGCTGAGGTCGTGGACTTGTTTCAAATGGCATTTTTTACGGTTCCGCATCCTAAGGCTATCGATGGGTATTATCTCTGGGATAATTTTCTCTGCTTCTAGTAATAACCCCATTTTATCTTTTTCCTTTTGTCAACCTAAACATTTTATGTAACTATTGAACAACCCATTTTAATCCCTAATTCGAGTAACTAATTTTTAACAAGAATATTGGTAATAATTTAAATTTAATCGAATGACAGATGGCGGATCTTTGTTGCTTACAGGTGAGAAATCCAAACACCAGCAAAAATTTGGTTAGATTTGATTTTTTTATTGCACACAAGTAAAATATATGCCGTGTAGCGCCGGATTAAGAATAGCGTCACTCCATTTCCTAGAAGGCGACTAAGAAAATAAATTACCAGGAGACGGACAGCAGCGTCTTCCTGACATTCCAGCGTCATACTGCAATCGCCAACCCGCCTGCCAAGCGTGGCGATTATGACAAAACCCCTCATGGTTATGAAAACCATGAGGAAGGCCTATGTCCTGCAGTGGGCGCCAAGGGGCTGATGATGATGATGACAATGAAAATTAAATAACACCTTATTGAGTAGTAAATTCTTTTACTAAAAGGTCCATGAGTATTGTAGTCACTAGTTTACATAATAATCGAAATTGTTGCGTAATAAATAAAACCAACGTTGAAACCGATGTTTTGTGGTTATGTTCAACATACACCTGAACAGGAATTGCTTCAGTTAAAAAGGAAAAAACGGAACCATTATAGGATCACTTTGTTGTCCGTCCGTCTGTCTGTCAAGACCCTCTATCTCGGGAACGCTGGAGGTATCGAATTAAAATTAAAACTATATACTCATGCTTATAGTCCCTTGAAGCTGTGAAAAAATCAAACTTGAAAGTTAACGTAAAAAAAGATACAGCCGTTCATGCCGCAAAAATGTTCAAATCCTGTCAAATCAAACTGAATTCTTGTATGATTATGTTTTTTTAATTTTTAGGGTTCCGTACCCGAAAGGTGCCAAACGGGACGCTATTACTAAGACTTCACTGTCCGTCCGTCTGTCTGTCACCAGGCGGGATCTCCCGAACCGTGATATCTAGGCAGTTGAAATTTTCGCAGATGATGCATTCATGTGCCCGCTTTAACTTATAGTATTTCTTATACTAAAAATAGAATAAAATAAATATTAAAACTGAATACAATACAAAAGTATGTAAGTAAGAATATAACATTAGTATTCCAAAAAATTAATACATTAAAATAAAATATGATGATGACATGCACCGTAATCACGTCTAGTTAGAGGCAAAAAAGGACTGGCACTTCACGGATGGCACAATGGATAACCATCCAAACATGATACCTATATTTTATGTACGTATGTGAGGCCTTGAACTATAGAACTAAAAACGTCCATCACTCATTGACTTATGACTCGTTCTACTAGCTTACATCAGGTTTTATTGGGGTGAAAGTGCAGGTCAATCGCGTACAAAACCACATGCGAAAGTAACGCTAGATTGTTTGACGATAGGCTAATGGACGTAAACTACTTTAAGTACATATTATTTCGGTGAATTTAGCCGGCACCTACGCAATAACTTTTATGAATGTTGACTTACTGCCGCCATTAATATTCAGCGAAAGCCGAGCTGTTCGGAAGGATTTGGATGGATTATGTTTTATAGTTGGTGACCAAAAAGTTTGGCTTAGTTAATCTGTAACTTTCTGTACATTAACGTCATTAATCATTAATTATTAAGTTGTAGCAGCAATACCATTTTCTGTGTAACAGGAATGCATCGTGAAAAAGCCTGAGTGTCTGAGGTATTACCTCAGCGCTCGATGCTGCCAATCCGAGTTGGACACGCGTGGTAATTTATTAAGCCCATACTTTCTCTCTCTGAGAGAAGGCCTGTGCCCTGCAGTGGGACGTATATAAGCTACATAAAATTAGTCAATAATAATACATTAGACAGAACATAAACGTCAATACGAGTTTTTATTATTGATTTTAATAAAAAAAAGGCTCCCGCCGGGGCTAAAAGTACTGGAGCGGCACCGCCAGCGTGCCAAGTAGCCGGGCAAGTGTAGACAAGAGCCGCTGTCGCGGGGCTCCGTCAAAAATCAGCTGACGAAGATCAAGAAGTATTGTAACGGCGACAGCCCGCTGACAAGACTACACTACAACCCATAACTACAAACAGCCCGGCGTTGCCACGGCGGCCTGCCTGAGACGCCCCGGCAACCCGTCAACACGGCAGGGCGGCGGCCAATGAGAGAAGCCGCCGGCCCTGCCATCTCCACGTCATACGAAGTTATGAACGTCATCGCTGTGATCACCATATTTATTTACAAACATTCATTTTCATTTTCTTCTCTCTGCACTGTTTCGTTTTGGAGGTTGGCGATTTATTATTGTTAGGTGTTATATTGTTAAGTGTTTTGTGATAAGTTTAATATTACTAGCGTAAGTGTTTTAAGCCCTACTTTTTACTACGATCACACATGTCGCAGCCCGCTGGCCTGTCCCATGCGCCCGCCGCCAGTAGTGACCCAATAGCATTTGTGCAGTGCCCACTCTGCCCCCAGGCGCGCCTCTTCAAAAACCAAAAAGGCCTAAACATTCATGTAGGAAAAATTCACAAAAACAGACCAACTGACAGACCCATTCAGAATGTCCTACCCAACGACCGGGCTTTTAACAGCCAGGGCTCCCAGGATGAGCCACTTTGGAAAATGCTGGGAGCCCTGAGGAGATGCTGCCCGGTCGTCAAGCGTATCCCCCGTGGCGCTCGCATAAGCGTCGCAGACAAACTTTCATCTACAATAGAAAAAATCATTTCGGAAAACACAAAGGGCGCTTGGGAAGCTCTCTTCAGGTTTCCGTCTGAAATTCTACATATAAATTCGGCAAACAGAAAGAAAAAATCCCTGACGTCCCTCATCAAACAAAATTGTACATTCAATCTTCCCCAGACCGACTCTCCAGACCCAGCTCAGTCTACGACCTACTATGATAAATTCAAAAAAGTCGAAATGAAAGTGAGCGACGGGGACCTGAAAGGCGCTGCACAAATGTTATTCTCCAGCGATGCAATCGCCCCCGACTCCGCGGAAGTACTGTCGACCTTGAGGGGAAAACACCCCTCTCCCCTCGACACCCTCCGCCTCCCGCCAGCACCACTTCCCGGTGATCAACACATAGAAGTCATCGGGAAGGACGTCCTAGGAGCCGTGATGTCTTTCAAAAACGGGTCAGCTGGCGGCCTGGACGGCCTCAGCCCGCAGCACCTAAAAGACCTGGTATGACTAATAATATATGTAAGTATTTTATGACGATATTTTATTTATTTTTTTTACTTTATTGTATGTATGTTATTGAATTTGACTTAATTCTTTAACTGCACCACGGCACGCACTCCGTAGTACAATTATGGGTTACCGTAGGCACTGACTGAAAATCAGCGCTGAGGGATCACTTCCTCAGCACAACGCTGAGTCAGCTGCCTTTTGTGGCAATGTAGATACACCACAGGCTACATCTATAGTCCTGTTTTATTTATTCGTTTTGTCTGTTGTGTATTTAGTTTTCCTTCTGTGTTGTGCATATTATGTTACTTATGTGCTTATCTTGTTTCTGTGATGTATCTTGTTGGTATAATAAATGTCTTTCTTCTTCTTCTTCTTCTTCTTCTTCTTCTTCGTATGCGGGGCGACCGGCCAGGCCGGCGAAACTCTGCTGAGCCAACTCACGGCCCTAGTGAACCTGATGCTGGCTGGGGAGGTAAACCCAGAAGTGACCCCACTGCTCTACGGGGCAAACCTATGCGCACTAAAAAAAATAGACGGTGGGATCCGTCCCGTGGCAGAGGGGTGCACCATACGCCGCATAGCGTCCAAGCTTTGCTGTCGCAGCATCCTCCCTGGCCTGAAAGACCTCTTTCAGCCTATACAGCTTGGGTTCGGGTCTAAGGGGGGATGCGAGGCAGCAGTACACGCTATGCGGACATATATAAAAGAGAGAGGAGGTGAGGTCATCCTCAAGGTCGACGTAAAAAATGCATTTAATTCGGTCGACAGAGGCGCCATGCTGGCAGAGGTGAAAGAAATCACCCCGGAGATATATCCATACCTTTGGCAGGCCTACAGCTGCCCTTCAAACCTGGTATACCGCGATCATCTTATCGACTCCGCTGTAGGCTGCCAGCAGGGCGACCCGCTCGGGCCGGCCATCTTCAGCCTGGCTATACACAAAATTATCACGTCCTTAAAGTCAAAATTAAATATATGGTATCTGGACGATGGCACCCTAGGAGGCGACATAAATACGGTTCAAAACGACCTAAAGACGCTTTCGGACAAATTTAAATCCATAGGCCTAGAGCTTAACCACAGCAAATGCGAACTGTACGTTTTCGACCACATAAGATCCCAAAATTCAATAGTTTCAGAATTTAACTGCTTGGCCCCAAATTTAAAGGTAGTAAATAACGAATCACTTCGTCTCCTAGGAGCGCCAGTCATGGAAGAAGCGTTTCCTCTATTTTTAGACGACGAAAAAACAAAATTTTTCGATACCATTCCCCTCCTGTCCAAAATTAACACACATATGGCCTTCCAAATTATACGTTTTTGCCTTTTTGTGCCAAAATTTACCTATTACCTCAGATGCAGCCCACTATTTAGCCAGGTGGCTCTACTAGGACCAATCGATTCGATGATCCATTTGGCCTTAATCCAAATTCTAAACTGTCCAATTTCAGAACGTTCCTGGCTCCAGGCATCACTCCCCATAAGATATGGAGGCCTAGGAGTCAGGAAGGTAAGCAGCGTCGCATTGCCTGCCTTTTTGTCTTCCATCCACAGTATCGAGGCCTTGTACAAGAAAATTGTTAACTCTTCTCTGGGTGACATTGAGGCCTCATACTGTGGGGAAGCCAAAGAGGCATGGAGACTGGCCTGCCCTAATGAGGATCCGCCGAAGGATCCTACCATCCAAAGGCAGTGGGACGGGCCCCTCTGCGAGCTGGTGCAGAGCAGGTTAATCCATTCTTGCACCAGCGACGTGGAACGCGCTCGCCTACTGGCCGTGTCCGAGCGAGAGGCGGGCTACTGGTTGCAGGCCCACCCATCAGCGTCTATAGGGACCCTGATGGACAACACCTCTTTTAGCACCGCCATCGGTCTGCGACTGGGTTGCCCAATCACTGTGCCCCATCGCTGCCCCTGCGGTACCGACGTCGATCGCCTGGGCCACCATGGTCTATCGTGTCAGCGGAGCGCCGGCCGCCTTTCCCGCCACGCGGCTCTCAATGACATCATCCGGAGGGCCTTTACCACAGCCGGGGTTCCGGCCACGCTGGAACCCCCAGGCATCATCCGCGACGATGGTAAAAGGCCCGATGGAATGACATTAATCCCCTGGAAACATGGGAGGCCGCTAGTATGGGACGCTACATGCGTTGACACGCTGGCACCCTCTCATGTTTTCCAGAGTGGAAGAGCCGCTGGTTCAGCGGCTGGCGCGGCCGAAAGCCTCAAACGGCGCAAATACGGTTCAATAGGAAACAATTACATATTTGCGCCGTTTGGGGTCGAAACCATAGGCACCTGGGGCCCAGAGGCGCGCCTGCTGTTCAAAGACTTAGCGGCGCGCCTAATCGACGCATCGGGAGACCAGAGGGCCGGCGCGTACCTCGGCCAGAGGATAAGCCTGGCCATCCAAAGAGGTAACGTCGCCAGCGTTCTGGGCTCATTACCGCGGGACAGTGACCTGGGGCAGGTGTTTTATTTGTAAATATAGAATTAGTTATTTGTATATTTTTATCATTTATATATTAATTATTAATTCTCTTATTTTATGTTTGAAATAATTAAACTGTTTAAAATACAAAAATAACAAATATTTCAAACCTGGGCCTAGACTCTAATAAGCACATAGTTGTTTAACAGAATTATATCAGTACATCATCATCATCATCATAATCAGCCGCTGTCAGTCCACTGCTGGACATAGGCCTCTCCTAAGACACAATACAACTATTATTTGCCTCAATTTTGTAGTGAAAGCGAAGTGAAGGGGGAAGCGAAAGTGATGGAAAGTCAGGATCGTGGCAAGTGGCAGTCCCTGGTCTCTGCCTACCTCTCTGGGATACAGGCGTGAGTTTATGTATGTACGTATGTATTTTGTAGTAACCTAAGAATAAGCCATACAATGTCACCCCCGTTATATCATTGGGATTTAATTAAAGGTAGACCAATAATGTCACGGAAACCACCATTGCCGTGCTAATATCACTCCATTGACCAACTATTCATTTAAGAGCCTCGCCCGCATGCAAGCGGCGACAAATGGAGTCAAAAAGGTTTGTCAGAATCGTGGCAAGTTCACGAATCGGCTTGACAACTTCTGACAGTAGACGAGCCACTAGTCTACAAGCCTCCACCAATCCGAACTTGGCCCCCGTGGTGGAGTATGGCCTATACCTTCCTCAGGGAAGAGACCCGTGCCCCTCGGTGGCAAGTTGCATACTCTGCATACGCGCCTACCCCTCCGGGAACCAGAAATGAGTTTATATGAGAATGCAGGTTACAGTTTTTTGCCAGCTCTCTGAGGATAAAGTCACAGAAGTTGAAAATGTGGCGAGCACATGTCAACTCTGCGCGCGCACTATAAACTCCAACATTCCTGCATCGCGCAAGCAAAATGTTTCACATGACATACCATAAATATAACGTCCGACGAACATCAGTCGGACCGGCCGTCCCCAGGCATACGATCTGCCCGGCGGGAAATTTCCCTTTATAGTGGAAGAGCACGATCACCCGCTCTTCCCTATAAAAATATAAGTAATTGACAAAATGCAAAAATATTACTTTGGTTTCATTGAAGAGGCCAAATACCTATTATCGTGGTAAACATTTTTTCTTCAACTAATACTAAGACTTACTAAGACTTCACTGTCCATCTGTCTGTCTGTCCGTCCGTCCGTCCGTCCGTCCATCCGTCCGTCCGTCCGTCTGTCTGTCTGTATGTCTGTCTGTCTGTATATCTGTCACCAGGCTGTATCTCATGAACCGTTATAGCTAGGCATTTGAAATTTTCACAAATGATGTATTTCTATTGCCGCTATAACAACAAACACCAAAAATAGAATAAAATAAATATTTAAGGGGAGCTCTCATACAACAAACGTGATTTTTTGGCGTTTTTTCGTGATCTTTGTATCTAATGTTTCTGTAGTGGGCATTCTACCTTTTACTTAAACATGCACTGACTAATTTTAGTGAACAGTTAGTGTTGGAAAAGCTTTTTCAGATTATTGAAGAAACTTCTCTAGATTCGAAGCATATTAATCTATGTTACAAAAGTACGTACCAGAACATTCAGAACTAAGTCAAAACTTTTCATCTCGAAACGTCACAAAAGCTCGAAGTTAGTTTTATCATTGCCCGGCTTCAATAATATTATTTTAGCTTCATAATATGCGTTTGATTTTTTAGGAGTAGCGTTTTACTTACCCACTATATTATAATTATTTATTTAGTTTTAAAATGTTTGTCAAGGGGAACGATAAAAACTAATGAGTGGAACTTTCCTGACACCTGGTATGAACCAATCAGTGGACTCATAAAACATTAATTTCAGAAAGCGCACCGCGAATTCTGCAATAAACTTAATTGACATTCTCCAGAAGTCTTATGGGGAGAACTCACTAAATTACACAGATGAATTTTCCCATAACTTTGTAATGTTCCACCATAAGCCTCCCCTTGAATCTTCTGTAAGCAATTAAGTCGTAAAAGTGTCCAAAAGTTAATTTGGTACCAAAAATATGAACAAAAATGTGTAAATTTTCTTATACACCATGAATTTTGGGTGGTTTGAAAGCCGTAGCAAAATGAACGTGCCTTAACAATACGTATCGAATACGCAAGTTTGTTTTTTTTTTTAAAGGCACTTTCCAAAAATATTCCGACACAAAATCGAATCTATTAAAATTATTAGTAGCTAGCCAGAGCGGTGCGTGCGTGCCGCGGGTCCACGGGTCATTGTCCTGATATATTGTTCGCGATTTTTTTGGAAGAATATTATTCAACTCGAAAGAAGATTTCTCAACTCATTTTTTTTTTAATTTAGTCTAAATGATGGCACTTTTAATTACTAGTTACATCACCGCGGCTTTTAAACTACCCGGATTTTAGCGGTGTTCAATGTCGACAGAGACAAAAGAAAAGTGATATAATAAAAACTCATAATAAAATTACAGATAATTATACTAATGAAGACTCGTCAATTGAAACAACTTTTTAAATATGTATACGAAATTTTTTTTGTTTATTAAATCGTTTATTTCGAAACATAAAATCCATAAAACTTAACCAAACCTTAAAATATAGATAAAACTATAACTTAACTAATATTAGACATAATTAATCAATCAACGGATCAATCAATTCATAATTAGTCAATCAATCAACTAACCAATCAATCAACCAACAAGCATCTTCTCAAAATGATGCACATAGGGCAATCTTTAATAGGCTCACGTCAACAGTCAAGCAGTTGCTGATCATAGTACAGATGTTTCTTTCATCATCATCGTCATCGGCCTCCGATTGTCCACTGCTGGACATAGGCCTCTTCTATAGCACGCCATTGAGCACGGTCCTCGGCTACTCTCATCCAGCTCTTGAGAGCCACCCTGCGAAGATCATCGCTCGATCAGGAATAGCAGGGCGACCGGGAACTGGGGGCCGTGGTCCGTTCTCACTTGCTATAGGAGGATTTTCTCGTAATTGCCACTCTGAGCAGGCGCGTTGGCAATCGCAGACCGATCGTGCGATCTCGCTACTGCCCGACACCGGCACGACCCGCGTGTGCTGTGTAGCAATCATCATGACGCTATTCTTAATCCGGCGCCACACGGGTAGCAATATGCACGGGTATTCTCTTAGTCGCCTTTTACGACACCCACGAGAATATTATGGGGGAGTGCTATTCTTAAGCCGGCACTCCACGGGCTACAGACTTTTCTTCACCGTCTTGCATCCGGCATCAGTATTCTTGTAGAGGAAGATCGAATCGCATGAGGCACCGAGTTAAGTTGCACGGGTTATACCAATGGAATGCGATTGGTTACTAGACTACCAATAGTGTAAATGAAACAACTAGGTAGGTAATTACTAATAGACTCATACCGTACTAGAGACTCGCCCACCGAGTCAAGTTTATCGTGCGGCGTGTTCATAAAACACAGTTCCACAAAACTAATATCAATAAATTGCGGACTCCATACCGGTGGGGTAATAACTCAATTGGTCAGTCATGTGAAATTGATGATATTTCAGTGCTCCCTAGCGTATTTTACATTTTCAGCTCCTACTAGCTAGCACACAACTACGAGCTTAATTTTTTTTACCTGTCGTTGCATTCTGTTGCCTACGTAAATGGGAACTTGATGAAAGTATTAAAAGCTGCTTGTCAGACTGTGGCTTAATCACTACTCTTGTCTACCGTGGAGTGGTGATCGCAAACGCGGTGGGAGATATTGATTATGGCAAAACCCTTAGAAAACCATAAGGGAGGCCAATGTCCTGCAGTGGGCGTTAAATGGCTGATGATGATGATGAATGACATTTTTTTCCCCGGGTTTTTGTTCAGGCGTGTTTAATGTTATAGTGAACAAATATAAAACTTCTGAACAAAAATTTTAAACAAAACAATCTAATACATAAAAAAAGCATTTTTCTCGCAAGTTATAGGTACCTATTGTGGGTTGAAATGTTTCTGCGTAACACGCTCCAATAGATACTTGTTTTTTGAAGAGCTAAACGTCCAAATGGAGTCTGAACGGAGCGAGTCTTCACAACAAATCCCCCAATCGCCTCCCACCCCCCAGACGCAAAGACGATCTAAACTTGTCAACTCAAAGGAATTGTAATTTGTTCCGAAGCCATTTGGCGAAGTCGTTCGCCTTCGGAGTCACATAAAGATAAACATTACACACATATATCGCCGTGGGAGCTCCGGGATTTGTATTTAAAATGTCTTTTAGCTCGTCGGGGGAATGGATGCTGAAGATGTCCCGGGAAAGAGCGGGTAGAGACAGTTCGAATGGGGGCTGGGTAGACTACACGGGCTTAGAGGGTTCCTCGAGCGGAAATTCTAATACTTAAGGGACTTGACACATGGCAGCTACAATGTAAAGATGTATATTATAGAATCATACGAGTACATCTGAAAAAAATAATTTAGAGGCAAAAAATTTTGGGAGAAAAAAAAAGTTGGGAGAGCGCTGGCACGGTTAGCCAGAGGTCGCGGGATCAAGTCCCGGCATGGGTGGAATTTTTAGCCTCTAAATAGGTTAGTCCAACAAAAAGAATATAAAGATACATCTGATTACATCTTCCTATAGAAATCGTCAGGAGACCACGCACGACAGCTATAATGTATATTTTTACATCTTCGTATCTTGAGATACAGAGTTTGAATGGGGCCTGGGTAGTCGACACGGGCTTAGAGGGTTTCTCAAGCGGAAATTCTAATACTTAAGGGACTTGACACACGGCAGCTGTAATGTAAAGATGTATATTATAGGACGATAATTTCTTATTACATCTTTCCATAGAAATCGTCGACCACACACGATAGTGATAAAGTATATTTTCACATCTTTGTATCTTAAGATACAGAGCGACACAAATATTTGCAGCTGGAAAAGTGAGATTTATATCAATGGAATTAAGGAAATGACACTCACTACATGTTGTGTATGTGTGATACTTTAAGATAATGTAAAGCTATACATCCCGGGATGTAATGTACATTAATATACATTATAGCTGCCGTGTCTGAAGTCCTTAACGCAATGAAACTTTACCGATATGTTAATAGGACACAAATCGAGATTCAGGAGGTTATGGGGTCGAATCCCGGGATGTATACCAATCACTTTGTTTTCTAAATTACGTACATTTGTGAAGTTGTAGTAGCAATACCACTAGCTAACCTTGAAGGACAACATCGTGAGGAAACCTGAGTGTCTGAGGTGTTCACTAATCTCAGCGCTTGAAAGTGCCAATCCGCGGTGGGCACGCGTGGCAGTTAAGCCCATACTCTCTCTCTGAGAGAAGGCCTAGGCCCTGCAGTGGGACGTATATAGGCTGCATAAAAAAACGTAGCCGGGCTCTGTTTTGCTCTAGTATTATAGTCTCTAACCTTTAAATTATTTAAAGCTTATTTTGGTTTGCATCGTTGCGCCCTTACGTCGTCAGCCCGTCGTAATGAGCATAGTTAGCAAAAAGGCCGCGCATTGTAACTATTTGTGTCTGTGTGTAATAAAGAATGTGCTTATCTTGTAGTCTTAAAATGTGTGAGGCATGTACCTAGATTTAAAATATCATCTTTGTACACTTCTTCAGAACACTTTTTCAATTCATATTTGAACACTTCGCATATGGTTGCGTTCTTACAGCTGCAAAGATTATCGCACAACTCTTTCAAGGTACAAATGCAATGTCGTATTAAATAAAAGACTGGCAATGAAAAGTGAGAGCTTTCCGTCTATAAAAGTAGAGATATAGATGGACAAACTGAACTCTAGCCACAAAGATAAAGTATAGAATGATTGTATTTGCCACTAATTGTGAAAAACTTTGAAGTTTTTATACCACACCCACTTAGAAAATGTCTCATTGCTCGTTTATAAAGGGGTTACAAAGTTCGTCATTTCTCCCTTATGAATGTGCGGCGGGAAAAGTTACATGGAATTTCATTCCTGCCCTCCGTAGCAGGGCAAGAATGTTGTATGGAAGTACATTCCTGCCCTGCTAGCGTTCTTTTGTTTCTTAGCAGCAAACATAAAAAATATTAGAAACCAGCCAAGTGTTTGTCGGACTCGCGCACGAAGGGTTCTGTACCATTATGTATACAACATTAGACACAAATATGGGAAAAAAACGGCAAAATCACGTTTGTTGTATGGTAGCCCACCTTAAATTTCTTTTTGAAGCGAAGATAGAACTAAATAGCCTGTGAAAAATTTAAGCGTCTACCTGTTGCCGTTATTAATGTCGAGAAAAAATCGGATAAAATACGTTTCTTGTATGGGAGCCCCCCTTAAATATTTGTTTTATTCTGTTATTAGTATTTTTTCTTATAGCGGCAACAGAACTAGATCATCTGTGAAAATTTCAACTGCCTAGCTATCACGGTTCATGAGATACAGCCTGGTGACAGACAGACAGACACACAACAGTGAAGTCTTAGTATTAGGGCCCCGTTTGGTACCCTTCGGGTACGGAACCCTAAAAATACAAGCGCCAAATCTCATAAAGGTTTTATATCAACTAAATAGAAAAAAGGGGCGGGATTTTTTTTAGCTTGTATCATCTATCGCCAAATTCAAATTCAGAAAGCCTTAATCGATTGTTCTTTTTCATATAAGGTGCGATAAAATCAACATAAATTTTCATTGGTGGCTCCAAATAATTAATTTCAATCAAAATTTAGAAAATTTCGTAATGGCAAAAAAAGTCACGGATATTTATGGGGTATAATATTGACGTACATAACGTACAAAACGCGAGTTGCAAAACCAAATAAATAGATACTATTTTATGAGCAATAAAGTGAGTATCCACTGAGGATTAAAGCTCCGTAAGTATAAGACGGTTAAAAACGGTTGAACCGGACTTTCTGCATATCAAACCATGCTTGTCTCTTTCCCTCTCTGCGAATGGAAGGGAAAAAACAAAGTACCAGTTACACAGCAAACGTGAGCGGTGGGTATAAGAAATTTATAAAAGCAAGCGAAAAAGAACCAAACAACCTGGGTGGTTCCTAAGCCGCACAAGTTTCTTAAGTATTCATCAGTTTTCCGCGTGTTTTTAAGGTTCCGTACCCGGAAAGTGCCAACGGGACCCTATTAATATGCCTCAGTAGCACCCAGCTATTATCGACAAACCAAAAGCTGACTAGTAAAAAACACTACTTAGCATTAAGTACGCCTTTGTACCAATCATGTGTTTTCTGCAATAAAGAATTTTAATAATGATAAAAATAACGGTTTGTATGTCTGTCCGTCAATCTGTCCATCCAGCCTGCTGCAGCTGTTTGTTTATATCTGTCTAACCGGTAATTAGTTCGATCAAATAGTCGTTATTCCATATTTGTATAACAATCGGAAGCCTTATTCATAGATTGCTTATTACGTCACGTATTTGGGAAACGTGCTCGAGTGTCTGTGCCAATTTCTGTACAGGAACCTAGCAGATAAATCGATATGGTTATTATTTTTAGGGTTAGGTAGCCAAAGGGGGCCAAACGGGACCACATTACTAAGACTTCACTGCCAGTCTATCTGTCTGTCTGTCTGTCACTAGGCTGTATCTCATGAACCGTGATAGCTAGGCAGTTGAAATTTTGACAAATCATGTATTTCTGTTGCTGCTATAACAAACAATAGTAAATAGAATAAAATTAATATTTAAGTGGGGCTCGCATACAACAAACGTAATTTTTTTGCAGTGTTTAATAACGGTTGAAATATTGACAGAATATTTAGTTCTATATTAATTTCAAAACTAAATAGTTACATTAAAATAAAATAAATATTGAAGGGGGGCTCCCATTCAATAAACGTAATTTTTTCTCAATCTTTGTGTCTAATGTTGTATAGATAATGATACGGAACCCTTCGTGCGCGAGTCCCACTCGCACTTGGCCGGATTTTATTTATATGCTAATTCCTTGTGTCAAAGTAGACAGATAGCGGTTAGTCTCCCTATTTTTGACAGACTTGTTAAAATAAGTATTCACAGTATAATGTACGCAATAGAATGTGTTTATAATAGATAGGGCTCAAAAAATCAAAATACAAGATAGTGGGCTATAAACATTTATTGGACTAGCATAATACCAACTTTACTTCTAATTTGGTGGAAAATAAAATGTGGTTAGCGTTAAGATATGGTAGTTTTTAGTTTTTTTCCCGTCTGTCTTCACTCTCCGCTAACTTCTCACTTCACTGTTAACTCTTCATCATTCGCCTTTCTTTCTTTACCCTTCACTCTTAACCCTTCACCCTTCGCTCTTCACCCTTTACTCTTCGCACTTCCTTCTTAACTTTTTGTTCCTTTCACTTGACCGAAGCAAGTAAACTGTTAATGTAATGAGTGACCGGACCACGAAAGTTGGTCAGTTACGAAGGGCCTTCAAGTGAATCATTGATAATCCCTCGACCTAGAATCTGCCTAGCTCCCGGCTGACAGATACTGCGACTCCACTGTCTTGACATTTTTTGTTTGCCAATCCACAAACCACTTGGTCGAGCAATCTATGAATTAAACAGCACCTGATGTAGCTATTTGCAACAGTTTCTGTTGAACTGAATTGGGACTGAAACAAGTTGATGAACATGATTAGGTTTTTTTTTAACCGGCTCTGTAAATAGGATTTCAGTTCATCGCCTGTGTTTTGTTTTTCTTTTCAATGTGTTCACACGTTAAGTGTTCACGCATAAGAGAGGTTCCCAGTAGGTCCCACTCCATGGCTCTTTGCGCGACTTGCATTTTCTCCATGTTGGCTCTATTCATTCATTCATTCATAATTCATTTATTGATTTGTGAGACACAAGTACATCAGGTGTAATGGTTGAAAAAATATAGCTATTGGACGATGTCGTTCCATAGCGACATCGTCCAGCCTCTTGAAGGCAGCCCATTCTAGTGGAATTTATCTGACAGTCTCCATCTCCTGAGAGTCACATCCAAAGGAGAGCGTACGTCCGAAATAGTCGTATTCATCAACCTCCTTTATTACAGAGTCGCCAACCCTAACAGCAGGTGTCTATAGGTAATCTTAGTCTTTGACACATTCATTTTAAGGCCGGGGCAATACGTGCAGCTGCGCAAACATTATTTGATACTTACCGACGTCTTCATCTATGAAAATCAGGGGGTTGGTAGAACGCAGACAAGTGGACTTCGTTGACTTTGATACCCATTTCAATCCAGTCAAGTCAATCCTACGTCTTCTCAGATACTTGTAACACGTTTGGGTATCGCTTTGTCGCGAGTCTCGTCAGATTGGCACGTAGTAAGTTAATCTGTGCATCATCATCAGCCATTTGATGCCCACTGCAGGACAAAGGCCTTGTTAACGCCATCTGCAGTAATTCGCCAGAACCTACAAACGTCAAGATAACATATCGAGCAGCTGTCGTCTACGATCGCAGCGCACCAACAGATGGCTCTAAATAGAAGATATAAAAGCCGGCCTGCCGTCAGAGCAACGCTCTTTTCGTCTCTTCGATATACCTACATACTACTTGTGCAAAATTTGTATTATTAATAAAACGCTGTTAATCGAAGGAAATTAAAATCATCATTGGAATTCACCCTATCAAGAGCCCACAATCTTAACAGTGGACCATCGTCGCCGGATAAATTGGATAGCAAGCCACGCCATTGGAGCCGCCATCAGAAAAAGGGTGATCGTTCCTATCTTTCCCATCCCAACCCCCTTCGGTTTCAATTCTGTGCTAAAACCGTTTCTATTTATCAGTGTGCAGGTATAGCGTCAAATCGTGCTTAGACGAGTGCAGAGCAAACATCTACGAGACGGGTGTTGGTGCGCATTACATCACCACGCCACGCGTCGAGTTTCAGGAACCGTGAGTACCTTTGTCTCCCTATAGTTCGCCAAAATGAACCGTGAATTAGAGGCTGCTGAAGCAGCGCAGGGGCCAGTTAGTAGTCAAATACGTGATTTAAACAAAAAACGTGGTGCAGTTAGGGGTAGATTGACGCTCTTTACTAAATTCTTGGCCTCTATTGATCACACTGAAATATCAGAAAGACAGTTGTTAGAGCTAAAGTTACGTAGGCAATCTGCTTCAGCCCTCATGACAGAATTTAACAATTATCAAAACGCTCTAGAGTTGTTGACGCCTGAGTCATCAATAATTCATCAAGCTCTCATCCCAAGATTAGTCAAGAACAACATAAAAAATCTGTGCAAAAAATAAATAGCCTTGTTGTTACAAAAAATAATAAATTTGCTAAACGTCGCGTTTGCAAAATGTGCAGCCAAAATCATTCGCTTTATTCGTGCAAAGCATTTTTGGATTTATCAGAGCAAGATAAAATACAGCTTGTAGAAAGCAAAAATTTGTGCAAAAACTGCTTGCGTGAGGGTCACATTGCTACAGATTGTCACTTTGGGCCGTGCAGACAATGTAACCGGAAACATAATAGCGCGTTACAGGGTGAATGCAGTAAGAATAGCGCATTAATATCTATTCCTACTCAGCAGTCATCATCGGAGCAGACTGATCCACAGGCAACCAGTACTACATTGCATACTTCCGCGCAGGTGCCGTTTATCATGCAACAAAATAATAAAAAACCGAACTTTGAAAATAAATACACACTAGAGCCCGTTCTGCTCTCAACTGCCTTGGTAGAAGTGCTGGGAAGCGACGGTATTTATTACAAAGCTCGAGCATTGTTAGACAGCGGAAGTCAGCATTGTATAATCACCAGAGCTTTATGTAAAAAGGTTAACGCGCAACCTATACAGTCCGCTTATCAAATCGCCGGTGTGGGTCAATCAGTAATGCAGTCTACTCACACTTGCGAAATCAAACTGAAATCTTTAATCGGAAATTATAAAAATAAAATAATTTGTTTGATTTTGCCTAATATAACATCAACATTGCCATCAGTAGGTATAGACCCCAAATCAATTGCTTTGCCAGAGAACGTTGTACTCGCTGACCCATCCTTTGGCATACCATCTCAAATTGATATCCTAATCGGAGCTAATCATTTCTGGGATCTACTACTTACGGGTTATATTCGCTTAGCAAACGGGCCGTGCTTGCAGGAAACGAAGTTAGGCTGGATCGTGTCCGGACCTATTTATAGAAGTGATTTGCGCGTGAAACAATCGCACTGTAATTTCGTTCAATCCTGTGCTTTAGATGAGCAGCTGAAGAAATTCTGGGAAATTGAGGAGTTACCCAAGTCAGGTGTCATTCAATATTCCCCTGATGAACGCGCTTGTGAAAATTTATTTATCTCAACACACGAAAGAACTGAAGACGGCAGATTCTCAGTTCGCATTCCATTAAAGGAATCAGCTGACTCGTTAGGCGATAGTTATCATACTGCGCGAGACCGGTTTTTGTCACTCGAGCGTAAGCTAGATCGGTCGCCGCAATATAAAGAGATGTATACTGGGTTTATGCAGGAGTACTTAAGCTTGGGACACATGACGCGAATTGAGCAATATAACTCGCCTCATTATTTCTTGCCCCATCACGGTGTTTTCCGGGAAACCAGTGTTACAACCAAATTGCGTGTGGTATTTAATGCAAGCCAAAACTCGCTATCTGGGAAGTCTTTGAATGACATTCAGATGGCTGGGCCCCCACTCCAAAACGACCTTTTTGCAATTCTGCTAAGATTTCGTCAATATCGATATGTCGCGTGCTCTGACATCGAGAAGTTCTTTAGACAAATTCTCATTCAATGTGATCAAAGAAATCTGCAATTAATTCTGTGGCGCGAAAATTCATGCGATCCTCTAAGTGTTTAACACCATAACATACGGCACAGCGTCCGCTCCTTATCTTAGTATCAGGTGTGTTAGGCAGTTGGCTTTTGAATGCGATGATGAATTAATCTCAGAAATAATTTTAAATGATTTCTATGTTGACGACTTTATAACAGGTGCAGATTGTAAAGTAAAATTAACTGAGATTTGCAAAAAGGTCACGGATGTTTGTCTGTCCGGATGCTTTCCCCTACGAAAGTGGATTTTTAATTCCCCTGATCTTGTGCCAGAAGTAGTAAGGGAAGACGGACAGACAAAATATTTGTCGTTAGGTGAAAACTGTTCGAGCAAAACCTTAGGTCTAGGTTGGCATAATAATTCTGACAAGTTACATTTTACCTCGAAGGTAAGCAAAGATGATTCTAAAGTCACAAAAAGAAAAATATTGTCTGTTGTGTCTCAAATTTACGACCCTATTGGTCTACTTAGCCCTGCAATAATTAGTGCTAAGATTTTATTGCAGAAACTTTGGCTTTGTAAAGTTGGCTGGGACGACTCTTTACCCCAAGAAATCGTGCTGTGCTGGGTAAAGTTTCTCGAATCCTTATCCAATTTACATAAAATACGTATTCCTAGACACGTAATCGGTCAAAACCCCGAGAGTATTGAGTTACATATTTTCACAGATGCGAGCGAAGCCGCGTACGGAGCTTGTGCTTATATTCGTACAATCTGTTCGAACGGCGAAATTGTTATCAATCTTTTGTGTTCAAAGACGCGTGTTGCACCAATCAAACCGGTTAGTGTGCCCCGGCTTGAGCTATGCGGTGCACTCATAGGAGCGAAATTAAAAGAAAAAATAGTAAATTCATTGCGCGTAGTGTTTACCAAAGTAGTTTTCTGGACAGATTCTACTATAGTGCTTGGATGGCTACGAATGTCGCCACATTTACTAAAAACCTTTGTGCAAAATCGGGTTGTCGAGATAAATGAGCTTGCAGGTAATGCTACTTTCTTACATATTAGTGGGAAAACAAACCCAGCCGACATCTTGTCGCGCGGTATTTGTTTAGATGAGCTGTCTGAGTGCGACCTTTGGTGGCATGGGCCGTTATTTCTACGTGATTATGAATGTTCAATCGATAACAATATTCCTATCAGTTCATCTGATTTACCTGAACTAAAATCGAAATTCGATGAAAACATTTCGCTAACAGTAACCTCAGCGTCGCAGTCGGACAGCCCTCTATTTGACACTTTTAACTTTAATAGATTTTCTTCATGGAAAAAACTTCAACATGTTGTTGCCTTTATATTGCGTTTTGTAAACAATGTGCGTTCAAAACAAACTAAATGTGAAAAATTAACCGGAGCTTTGTCAATAAAGGAACTTGACAACTCAGTTTGCTTATCACAAGAATAGTGCAAAGCCAATCTTTCCCGACTGAATACAACTGTCTATTAAATAAATTGCCATTAAAATCATCTCGAAACCTGTCCAGTCTTAATGTTTTTATGGATGAGAAAAATATAATTAGAGTCGGAGGAAGACTAGTTAATTCGCCCGACTTTTCTTATAGCAAGAAACATCCCGTGTTAATTTGTGCAAAACATTACGTCACTCAATTAATTTTTCGGCAGTATCACTTCAACCTTTTCCATGCTGGACCCCAGCTGCTGCTGTCACATATTAGGGATAGCTGGTGGCCTCTGAGCGGAAGAAATTTAGCAAAAAAGACAGTGCGACTTTGTATTATGTGTGTCCGCATGTCAGGTAAAATTTACCAACCCATTATGGGAAATTTACCTAGCGAGCGCTTACAGTCAGGTTTTCCTTTTATAATCAGTGGGGTAGACTATGCAGGCCCCTTATACATGCTAAATAGGAAAGGTAGAGGATCAAGGTTAGAGAAGTGTTATCTGTGCCTCTTTGTTTGTTTTGCCACACGAGCTGTGCACCTGGAGCTAGTCACCAGTTTAACTTCAGAAGGTTACATGTTAGCCCTGAAAAGATTTATATCACGTAGAGGAAAACCTCTAAAAATATTTTCCGATAATGGCAGAAATTTCGTGGGAGCTACGCGAGAATTTCGAGATTTTTTACATAATGAGCGTGAATCTATCGTTAGCTGTGCTGCTGATAATCAAATAGATTTTAATCCTCATTTTGGCGGACTTTGGGAGGCAGGGGTCAAATCCTGCAAACATCACATTACGCGCGCAGTAGGGAATGCTAAGCTAACATACGAGGAGCTCAGTACGGTTTTGGCACAGATTGAGGCCGTCCTGAACTCCCGTCCTATGCACCCTATGTCCTCAGACCCTAACGACCTCTCACCGCTGACGCCGGCGCACTTTATCCTGGGACGGCCGTTGACCTCTCCTGCCTGCGATAACGTCACGAGCGCTGCCACTCACACACTCAACCGCTACCAGAAAGTCGAGCTGATCAGGCAGCAGTTTTGGAAGAGATGGTCCAAGGAATACATCTCAGAGCTCCAAAGACGTGTGAAGTGGAAGACGAACCATGGCGACATTCAACCGAATGCTATGGTCCTCATCAAAGAAGACAACACGCCCCCGTTAAGATGGTGCTTGGGGAGAGTTATGTCTGTTTCCCCAGGTCAAGACGGAATCTCGAGAGTCGCCAGTCTCCGCACGGCCACCGGCATGAAACAGAGGGCTTTCTCGAAGCTGTGCCCTCTTCCAGTCTCCGTGCCAGACGCCGAGCCAAGCTGTGGATATCAGCAATCAGCCTCCTGTCCGTCAGCAGCTAACCAGTCCTGTTGAGAGCTACACCTCTCAACGCGGGGAGTATGTTAACGCCATCTGCAGTAATTCGCCAGAACCTACAAACGTCAAGATAACATATCGAGCAGCTGTCGTCTACGATCGCAGCGCACCAACAGATGGCTCTAAATAGAAGATATAAAAGCCGGCCTGCCGTCAGAGCAACGCTCTTTTCGTCTCTTCGATATACCTACATACTACTTGTGCAAAATTTGTATTATTAATAAAACGCTGTTAATCGAAGGAAATTAAAATCATCATTGGAATTCACCCTATCAAGAGCCCACAATCTTAACAGGCCTCCTTCGTGGTTTTCATAACCATGAGGGGTTTTGCCATAATCGCGACGCTTGGCAGGCGGGTTGGCGATCGCAGTACGCGGTTGAAATCTCAGGAAGACGCTGTTGCCCGTCTTCTGGCAATTGATTTCCTTAGTCGCCTTCTACGACGTCCACGGAAGGAAATGGAGTGACGCTACTCTTAATCCGGCGCCACACGGAACTGTGCATACGCTCCTCCATTTGTTCAGCGGGTTTGTACAACGTCCGGAGTACTTCCACATAGGTACCGCCTATCAATACTGCAACGATAGGTCGACAGTGCCGAAAGCACTTTCATAATCGACAGAGGCGAAACACATGGACCTGTTGTTCGACAGCACATTAACTTTTACTTGCGTGCTCTCTTAGTTACGTTAAGCTCTGAGGTATGTCAACACATCAGATATTCTTGTTACCTCACAATGTTTCCCTTCTCAGCTAGCAAGTGGGTTTTGCGACTACAAAATCACAAATGTAACAACTAAAGTTTGCCAACTAATAACTAAACTTAACTGCAGTAGTAAATAATGTCATTGGTCTATACTTGCCGGAATTCCAAATCATGACCTCGCTCAAGTGAAACAAGAGCGGTCTACCGCTGCGCCACAACCACTTCAGGTAAATGCACTATCGACTGTGCAGGTTCCGTATATTTTTTGGATTTGAAGAACCCAATTCGTAAGGAATCCAAAAAAATATGAAGACTCCTTTTCCGTCTAGTTAGACTTATGATATAAAGACTTTACGTAGAAAAATAATTGAGTCGTAAGTAAATGTAAAGCAAACACAGTGGAACATGAAAACAGGAAACTAATGCCTGCCTCGTAAATTACCGCGACCGTTTTCACCTCGGCAGAAGAGGAGTGTAAGTAATAAAAAAAAGCAGACAGCAAAACAAAGAGCAGGGGATGATTATACAGAATAAATAGCTCGAAAGTCTAGTCACATTTCAGTTCTTATCTACTTCTCAATATATTACAATTAATAACTTTCACACAATATAATCACTTGACCTAGTCCAATACTGATACCTAATACCCTGTGCTATGGTGACCTGGCAAGTCGTCACAAACATGAAAATACACCCAGAATGAGGCCATTTATACAAATTCCGGCTCCCAGTAGGAATCGAACCCATGACCTCTGTTTTGGTAGATAGCACCTTAACGGCTAGACCAAAGAGGCAGTCCAGCCCGACCTATATTAAATCCGGAGTTGAAAATATAAACAAGTGTAAATGATTATTATCTTTTTCGTGAGGAAACCCGAGTGTCTGATGTATCCACCTCGGCGGTTAAAATTGCTAATCCGCGGTGAGCACGCGTGGTGATTTCTCTAAGAAAAGGCCAGTGCCCTGCATTGGGCCGCATATAAGCTGCTAGAAATGGCCTCAATCTGGGTGTGTTTCCATCTTTTTAATTTCCTAGCCTGGTTACCATAGGACAGAGTATCTAGTTTGGAATCAGCATAAGTGATTGTGTTATGTGGAAGTTAATTAATAATAAAAATAAATTTTGTGTTTTCTTAATATTTCAGTTGCTGTAAATTTATGACCAGATGGTCTGACGACCTGGTTACGGTGGCAGGGAGTCGCTGGATGCGGGCGGTACAAAACCGGGAAAACCATGAGAGGGGCCTATGTCTCGCAGTGGGCGTCAAATGGCTGATGATGGTGATGATGATGAAATGTATGAGTATGTTACGTTTTTATGTTTTTGTACTTGTATGTTATGTTTCCAGTATCGTAGCTTTATAAAATTAATAATCTATATTGTTATATCCATCCATAAGTCTGTTTTTTAACTCGATGCAAAAAAAATGAGGTAGTGTTACCACTGTAAAATATATAATTAAACTTGATAGGTTTTTTTACCGCAAAAAACTACACTCTTGTGACCAAAAACCTTATTGCATCAAAGACATTAATAAAAGGAAAGGATTTAAAATAACATCAACGTAGCAAACACAATTTTTACGTGGAAGCAAAGTGGAATCATTAGTTTTTTACGTATTGGCAACACTTGGGTGTTGACAGTCTTTGGTTTGAGGTTCGACACATTCTTCAAGACGTCATTTAATTTCAAACATTCCGTTTCTTTCTTGGTCAGAAAGCTTTATAATTAGTTTCCATGATGGAAGACATGATGATGAAGACATACCCGAGGAGTCCACGTGAGTAGATGCAACATGGGAAAGAGATTTTTATTGTAAGTAAGTAAATGATCTTGAGTTTTTTATTGGCATAGATTTAATTGGAACCTTAGATTTATGGGGTAATAATTTTGCATCGAATTAAAAAACTGACTTTAGTCTCGACTGCCTCGTTTGTCTAGTAGTAACACGCTGTGCCACCGAAAAAGAGGTCGTGGGTTTGATTCCCACTAGAGACTATTATACTCGATTTGTATAAATGCCCTCAGACTGGCCATGTTTGTAGTGTTATGCCTTCCCTGTTTACCGTAGCACAGGGTGTCCCAGTTTTCTTAGTTCTAAAAGATAAAATAGGATCAAATAGTAAAATAGTATTCTTTATTGTACACAAGAAACAAGAGACTTAAACTAAAGTTACAATGAAAAAGTACAATGGGCGGCCTTATTGCGAAAGCTGATTTTTCCCTTCCTGAGTTATACTTCTGTTTATTTTCCACATTCTGTGAGAGCAGGGGTATAAAATATCTAGAACAAACTAGGATTTGTGCAGAACAAAAGGAACGCGGCAGGCGGACTTTTGTGCTTATAATAAATGGAATCTTTTTGTTTAGGAACAGAAGAGGTTTTTCACAGTATCCGCTTGCACTCCGAGATATCATATTATTCCGTTATTATTCTGATTAATTTATTTTTTATCTAGACATTACAAGAAAACTTGACCAACAACTGGATTTATAACAAATAAACAAACAAACATACCTACATTAACTCATACCTGTATCTCGGCACAGATTAGGGTTTGCCGCTTACCCCGATCCTAATACTTAAATCTCTTTTTTTTTCATTAACATTGAACAATCGCTGAATTCACGCTCGCTGATTTCGGGTATAGAGTAGCAAACACCCCTTATATCTTCTTTATTCTTAAAATCTGAAACCAAATCAGGAGACCGCGAATTGTCACTTAAGATAGATGATAAATTAATATTTTCAAATGAAGACATTGCTGCGGCTTTTGAACAATTCTTTACAAATGTTCCAAATAACGGCGGATCCATTAGATTCATCTCCTCACCTTGCAGAAAGCATTTTGAAAGATAATGTCCGTAATGTCCATAATGATAATGTAAAGCTCATACCGTGAATAAAGCGTTTAAAAAGCTAAATCTTAAAACAACTGAAGATTGTGGGGTATCTCAGTAATAATAGCTAGCTCATAATCGATGTCCTAGCACCGTTTTTGATTTGGACAGAATGTTAACCAAATGTTTAGATGAGGGTACATTCCCTGAGCTAATAAAATGTAGTAGGCTCGTCGCTTTATTTGAAAGTGGTGATAGGCAAGATCTCACAAATTTCAGACCAGTCTTGGTTCTACCCATTTTGAGTAAAATATTCGAGAAAATAGTTCTAGGTCAACTACTTACATACTTCAATAATTATCAACTTCTCAGCAATTCGGTTTCACGAAAGGGCGGTCTACGAAGGACGATGGTGTCACGTTAGTTACATATATATTTAGTGCATCTGAGGATCGGAAAGATGCCATAGGCGTTTTCTGTGACTTGTCAAAGGCATTTGACAAGGTAGACTATGAAACACTTGTCTTAAAATTAAAACACTACGGAATGAATGGGAAAAACTTAAAACTTATGAAATCATATTTAGAAGGGAGGGTTCAAAAAGCTGGCATAAATAGGACTAAATCTTCAGGGTCAGAGGTTAAGATGGGAGAGCCACAGTGATCTATTTTAGGGCCGTTTCTTTTCCTCATATATAATATGTAATTTATGTAAATGATTTGCCGTTCTTGGTTCAAAATATGTCTGAGATAGCATTATTAGCTGGTGATACGTCACTTATTTCTAAAATTAAGAGACAAAAGTTACATTGATGATACGAATAATATCCTTTCTCAGGTAGTAAATTTATTTACTTCTGATAACTTAGTGAAATTTTTAAAAAGACCAAATGTCAAAATCAGCCTAGACCGTGTAGAAGAAACTTTATTTCTAAGTATCACAATTGACGCAAAACTTCAATGGGGTTCTCATATAGAAAACTTGGCAAATAGGCTTAGTTCTTCAGCATATGCAGTCAAAATAATCCGGGAACTAACTGATGTTGCAACTGCTAAGCTTGTTTATTTTAGTTACTTCCATAGTATTATGTCCTATGGCATACTATACTGGCATACACTTTCGTCGTGCAGAAGAGAGCGATCAGATCACTGGTAGAAAATACCATTAGCATTAAGTCCACCTTTTGTACACTTTCTTTGTGCAATAAAGAATCAATAATAATAATAATATATAAGCTAGGCAGTAAATTCATTAAGAAATTTCTTTAAAGAAACTTAACATCCTAACAGTTGCTAGTCAGTATATCTATGAAAATATTATGTACGTCAGTAAAAATTCAGTAACTTTAAAAGTGTAGATAGTGAAGACAATGTTTACTGAGAAACAAAAACAGTTAAAATACAGTTTCAATGTTTAATGTACAGGAAATAATCATAAACTTTATTTCCCAAAAGTTGGGCTGGCAAATTTAGGTTAACACATCCTTTATAGTGCAGTGTATTCGTTTCTACAATAAAATCCCTGAAGATACAACAAGCATATATTAAAAATTGGAATTAAAGCCAGTTCAATGCATAAGCTCTAGGTTTTAGAATGATTATATGAGCTTTGTTATTTGCGGACTGAAAAGACTAAGTTTGGAGTTTTTCGTTCATTTTTTCTACAAAATAATCTAGATTTTGAAACGGACACCTAGTTTAACTTGTAACGTTCATTAACTGCTCATCTGCCTTGTCACAGATCTGTGCTCAAGTTTGTATAGATCACCTATACATTCCATTCCGCGAGGGCAGTTGAGGCATTAAGTCGCAGGTTCTGTGATACTTTGAATAAAATATTTTTGAATTTGAATTTGAAAAAGTGAGGATTCTACTTGTAAGCGCAAACAGCTTTCCTGTGGTGGCAACGTCAAAATTGAAAAAAGAATATATCTAGGCCCTTATTATAAAAAATGTAGCATTATTGGAAGTAGCGACATCGTCGCAAATCCGTATCTCAAGATATGATTTATGACGTCATTGGGCTAACAAAGAGCCATGCATTTGTAGCGTTCAATTACTCAGTGGCAGGTAATTTCGAAACTATTAACGAAAAAATAACAGTATTTGTCACTAGATTCGAGTGAATTGTCGAGCTCAAGCGCAACACTGATGACCCATCTGAACATATCGCTGCTTTATAATAAGGGCCCTGCTATGTCATACTAAATTTACTTCTTAAGACATTGACAGTATTATTAATAAAAAAAATATCCCACTGAAACACTCTTAAGAAAGAGTTACCTAATGAGAGAAATTCCTGCTATAAACCGGCTTTAACTCCTAAAGAGTGTTTTATTCGGACCGATTCTTTATGAATAAGGGTTTACTAATGTATTGCCAAAAATCGTTTCCCAAAGTACTTATTACTTCTCAAACTATTTTCCGCAAATTATCACTTGGCAAAAAAACATTTCTCAAAACAACTTAAAGCAAATAAACAGTTAGCAAAAGTTATTATGGCAAGTTATTGTTTACCAAATAAATACTTGGTCAAAATTCATTTTACCAAGCATTATTCAGCCAAAAGTATCGTTTGGCAAAACTACGTTTTGCCATATCATAATGTAGGGTACCTATGACTTTTCCATGCACCAACCTTATTTAAGTTTGAGTCAAACTAAGTTTTTTAGTGAAATATTTTTTTTTCGCTTTTATATAAAAAAAAAGAACTAACACCCGAAGTTTCAGGATGGAGCGGAGCGCAGTACACATAAGCAAAAATAGGAACTTCGAACCTATTTTTGCTTATGTGTACTGACCTAACAACCAACCCAAAATTTAAATTTGATTCTTAGTAAAACTTCAGCTATGTAGCTTCTAAAAAAAAGCCAAAAACGCATTGCCAAAATAAAACGTTAGCATAATAAACGTTTGTCTTAATAAAACTTCACGCAGTAAAATTATGCGAAATGATAATTTGACCAAATGAATAAAATGCGAAATGAAAACTTGCTAAAGTTTCATTTGGGAAATGAAACTGATGCCATAAGTTTATTGGGAAGTAAAATTTGGCGAAAAATACTTTGGCTAAACGGCGGTATCCCATAAATAAGATTATAAATATTTACTGTGAAAGTAACTAAAATAGACTATCCTCGCAGTGGATACGTCTGTAAATTGCCTATTTTTTCACACGGCAAATAAAGCTGAACTCAACCTACGTGGTATTTTTGCTGATCACGGGGGTAACCAACCTAATCTACAGAAAGGTTTCCTAGTAGACACGAATCTTAAAGTTTATTTAATCTCTTAACCCCCGGAGGTAAAAAATACTCCGAATCTTTTGAAATTACGAAGGTAATTAATAAAACATATCGTCCAAAAGATATTGAATAGAACATTAGATTTTCCAGATTTCCTACCTTGAGAACATTAAGTGTGAATTAAGAAAGTAATGGGTGTTGTCCTATGTTTAGGACGCCAAGGCTTAGGAGGATAAAGCATTTACATGTTTAAGTACGTCATTTAGTAATTTAAGGAAGAAGACATTTATTTAAATTGTCACCGAAATTGGGTAAAATTGGTTCGTTCAAAGACTATAAAACACTGCGTCCCTTCACATTTAGCGTCAACATTTACTTATCAAGTAGTAACGCCACAAAAATAACGGTAAACGCACTGGCGATTCCCAAAAGCGTGCTGCGATAATTACGCGCATTGTTGCAATACGGACGCGGGGAATCACACAAAGGCGCATACTAAAGGGACTGGGTAAAGTACTGATTACATTATCTTGTCTAATGTCGACTGCACAGGTCCACTGCTTCGTTGATCTAGCGGTATCACGACTGACTACCATGCCGGGTTCGATTATCACTGGGGGCCGTCATATATTTGTACAAAAGGCCTCAGTCTGGGTGTATTTCCATATTATTGATTTCATTGCCTGGTTACCATAACACAGGGTATCCTAGCTTAGGACTAGGACCTCTGATCGTGGTGTGTGGAAGTTACTATTATTATTATTCGCCTATTTAATCAGTATGTTTGTAGATCTTTTTACAAGAAACATGTCTTCTCTCAGATAGATGGAAGGGAAGAGGAAGCGAGGAGTGTGCCCATAGCGGTATGGGGAATATGATAACACTACACACATTCAGTTCTTTAAGATAAAAATTAAAGGTTGAGCGATTGTGAAATAAGAGTTCCTTGTTTTAAATGAAATCTGCATATAGATGCCTTTAGGAACTTTCAGTGATGTTCTATCATCCGTGGTTACAAAGGAGATCAAAAAATGTATGAGAGCTGGTTGTAGGAGTACGACTCGAACCAAGTTTTCACCACCGTAGAGACGATAATCTTGCTCAATTATGAGATGTATAATCAGATTTTTAACTATGGCCCTATAATTTATAAAATATAATAAAGTGGAACATAAATAATTGAGCTTGCAACCCGCATTACGAGCTGTCACTTTACCTCAATCTGGGTGTATTTCCATGTTTGTGATGTCTTTGCCTGGTTACCATAGTATATTGTATCCTAGTTTGGGATCCGGATAAGTGATTGTGTTGTTTGGAAGTTATTTGTTCGTTTCGCCGATTAATATTGCCGGGCTCAGTGGTAATGACCACTTTGCCAGACATTTAAAAACGACTGCCAGCGAATGCTCAAAATCAAGACACATCAGTACTGTAATGTTATGCTGAATCTGCTACATAAAAGGCGAATGCTCTCGGTGACGCACTAACTTAAGACTATAAGGTCTGTAGGTAATAATTGTTTTTGTACAATAAAAAGTTGTTTTAACTTGGTCGTTTCTTTTCCCTGTTGTGTAATTCTATTACTTATCCTATGATGTGAAGCGGGTGGAAAGTAGATGCTTAGTTGGGCGTTTTGATGTGAAGTGGTAGCCCAGAGGATACATGTTGTTTCACATGCGTGCGAGGTATTAGTATTGCAGTGTTTACATCAGTTTGTTTCACATCATAAGGTCCTAAGGTCGTATCCCAGCATGTATGACTGATAAGATAGTGTGGAAGCCCGTGGCTTAGTTATCCAATGGATTTCCTAAGGATTAAGACCCGTTTGAATTGAGTTTGTCTATTATGGTACAAAAGCAATGTCACTCCAATATAAGGTTGGCGAACGCAGCACAGGACTCCCGGGACAGGACCGAGAATCTGAAGCAGATTGCTGGCAGCGACTGGATGAAGATAGCCGAGGACAAATAAAACTTGTCAGCTTTAGGAGAGGTCTAGGTCCAGCAGTGGACGAATAAAGGGCTCATTTATTGATTCTGCTTTGGTATTAAGTCCCGTTTAATGGAGGGTAACCCCCTGTTTCTCGTGAACATGTCTGTCTACTGCTAACCGCTCTTAGTTGGCCAAAGTATACGCAGAAAACCAAAAACATCTTGTTACCTACTGTACAAGAAACCGGGAGTCCAGTAAGCTCAGACAATGCGTATGTAAGCCAGCCAAGAGATCACTGGCTGTATAAATCATTCCACATTCAAAAACGTTTCACTAAGACTTATTTTCACAGATATTATTATTATAATCACAGAATTAGTCCTTCAATCAGCATTTTGAAGGTTATGTTTCATTTATGACATGACATTGACATTTCAAGTTTTTATTCCTCTGGGTGGTAACAGTAAGAAAAAAAAATAAAAAAAAAAAATTATTTAGAATTTTTGGGCAGTATTCTAAAAATTATAAATTATTGTATGAAGTTACATATTAAATAAGCTTTCGAATGACATTAATTTCATAGCAGTCGTTGTACGTAGGCCACGATGCATCTCCTTTCTGACGATTAAATTTCACAAATGGTTTTACAATTGCAACTACCTATTTATTATTCCAGATGATCACATCTACTTATGATTTATCACATCATTAATTTTTCTTTTGCTATATTTCAGATAAGCGTTCCGACGACGGTATAATTTGGACATAAGTTGTGTGGAAAAACTGTCAAATTGTCATAAATCAAGGAAAGGCATTAAATCAATTAAAATAACATTTTTTTCACCATGCGTTAACTCGTGGTCTTTATTATCTTTGAGGATAGTCGAAAATTTGAGTCTTTTTTCATACAACTAGGTACTTTTAGTCGAATGAATCAGACTTGATTTGTTTCGCTTGAGTGTTATAAGTTCTTATTAACAAAAAATCGACTTCAAGAAAAACGCGCAGTAAAAAGTGTAATAGAAAATAACCAACAACGCGAGTGCTGAAAATTAACTAGTACAAAGTTAAACATTGTCTGTGACACGTTGCGTTGGTACCGCCTGCTTAATAGTTCAGCAGGCGGGTTGTTGTATATTTTTTACTACAGTTAAGCAAGATAGTTCCTGAGTGGTTTTGCAAAAACGAAGAATCATGCCCAACTATTTAAAGGCTTTTGTGACTAATGCCCGGTTCCTATATTTAACGAATCGTTATTGGTAGGCGTCCCGCAACTCTAGTAGCTGGTTGATGTTTAAAAAATTGTTAGGAATTTTACAAATTGTTCTCTCCATACATTTATCGTACGGTAATCGTTTTTCGAAACCGTTTTAAGAGGAATACTTGAGTAGACATTTTAATCATCCGTAAGCAAAACGAGTCGTTCCTGAATATAGAAACCGGGTATATGTGATCAATATAGCGGTTAAAACTCATTTTGGTGTCTAGTATGACCCCTTAGTCTCGTATCTCGTATGCGCGATTTATGTTTTTTTTCGTTTATAGTGTTGTTGTAAATAATTGGAGTTTTACGTCTCGTAAAGAAAATAACATAACATTTGTCCACATTTAATATTAAGCGAATATCTTTGCAGAAAGTACAGAAATTATTTTTATCAGTTTAACCTCCTTTTGGGCTCCGCCGCAGTCGGTTAAAAAGAAGAGGTCGATGGCTCTCTCATGGATTTCATCAATAGATCTTGACCAAATCTATACACGACTACTTGGAGTTACCCCCTTTCTGACAACAAATTAAAATTTGGAAATAAAACACCTACCTCCATAATATAACGATTACAGAGATGTATATTATATCATCATCAGCCATTTAACGCCCACTGCAGGACATAGGCCTCCCTCATGGTTCATGTAAATATTTACGTGATGACTTTTGCAAACTCTATATTGTACCCACCTAGAAAGTGAGTTTTAAGTTTATTCCTACGTTTCCTAAAAAGTGCAATTTAATACAAAAATGTAAAAAAAAAATACATAACAAATACTGGCGACCTTATTACTAAAAGTATCCTTGCAATTTTTATGACATGTGCTTTTAAGAATATTCTTATCTTTTCATAAGACCTCCTTCTTTTCTGAAAGTCGGTTACTCGTATAAAGTATGAAAGTGGAGGCAATAAAAACGCCGCCTAATGCTCGTAAGCACTAAGCCCGCCCCGCTACAGCAGTCAGGGCACGGCCTGCGAATAGAAACAATCTGATTTTAACGCCCGCAGTAATAGTTGTTGGCACGTTCGCGCACAATAGTCAAGCTCGTCATGTACAGTCAGCTAGAGAAACTATAATGCAGCCTACATACGTCCTACTATAGGGCACATGCTTACTCTCAGATAGAGAGAAAGAGAGTTTGGGCATAATCACCCCGCGTGCCCACCGCGGATTGGCGATTTCAAGCGCTGAGGTACGAGAACACAGGTTTCCTCACCATGTTTTCCTTCACTGTCAGCGAGTGGTATTGATACTACAACTTCACAAATCTTTATTTAAGTTGTAGTTTTAAAACAATTGCTTCGTAATCACTCGATGAAGCCCTTTACTTATATTTTGTTTATGAAATTGTATGTTTGTTTTAAAAAGAAAAAAAATACGTGTTTCTGCATCATTGCAAGTGTCAAACCCTGGGCTCTGCCTTCCCCTCCGGGAGATAGGCCTAAGTTTATGTTATCTTATGTTACCTATGTGTATATTAATTGAATCTGGATAAATAAATACCTTACTTTTCTTACCTCCGATTTTTCGTGCACTAACAATCCTTTAGCCAACCGTTAACAGGTGACAGTTGGCAAAAGAAAGTTAACTAATGTTTTGGCATTTAAAGTCATTGATGTCAATCATGGAACCTCATCATATAATTATTATTGTATAGTATTAGATAAGATAAGAATAGAATATTCTTTATTGTACACCGAAAAAAATGTTACAAAAACAGCAGTGACATAAGAAAAGATACAATTGGTGGCCCTATTGCTAATAGACATTTCTTCCAGGCAACATCATATAAGATTTAATTGATATGATTAGATTTAAGATGATTTGAGAAAAGATGGTCGGAGTTGAGTTTTTCGTTTTCCTCACTACAAATACGGGCCGAAGGCAGCGGCTTACACTGTCTTGTGCATTGACGTTCAGCAAACAGAGTGCCAGTTCTTTACGGTTAAACAAATTTTTGATTTCTTCTTGATGGAAAAGTAAAAAAAAAAAAAACTGACAACAGCCTGTTGACAGATTGTTAACAGGTTGTTGAAATTTGAGAATTCAAATTTTTAGGTCTTAAAATTGTCACGTTGGGGTGACATTTAGGACCTGTCATAGATGAGCAGCGTCTTCCTGAGATTCTAATACTGCGACCGCCAACCCGCCTGCCGAACGTGGCGATTATGGCATAACCCCTCATGGTTAGGAAAACCATGAGGGAGGCCTGTGTCCTGCAGTGGGCGTCGAATGGCTGATGATGATGATGATAGATGACAGGCGCCTAAAACATTTACCTTCTTATTAATCTTGACTAAAGTGAGACCTTATCTAAACTTAGGTACAACTATAATTTTGTATCAGCAGAAAACTAGCACTCTGTTGCTATAGCTGAAAACCTGGAATTGGCTCACTAACTAGTTATATAAGTCACATGTACTGTTTGTTAGCTGTCGATTTTCCGTAGATAATTAAAAATAATAATAATATTTTTCTGTAAATATTGAAGTCGGTACGGGATTTTGTAACAAAAAAAATATCCAATTGATATAAAAAAGCAGGGTTTTCTTTTATGGCTGAAGTGGGGACAAATTACCCGCCCTCCCGGTCAACTTAGTTAGCAAATTATGTACCAAGCACTAAAATTATGTCTTATAAAATGTAATAGATAGACATAATCTTCTGCTGGCTGTACCTCACATGCTTTGTTGCGCTAGGCTTGTAATGAGTTTCGAATGCATTGACTTACCTAATGTTGTACCGTAAACTATGTTAATATTATATTGTAGGCTTCTTGTTTGTTTTCAAAGACTGCTATCGCATTGCGTCTTACGAGACAGAGCGAAGCTTTTTGAAGTAAAAACTTATTTTGTCGCTTTTTCCAAACAGTGATTGAAACTGTACCATCATGCTTAGGTTGGTGACGCTGAATCGGTTATACTCAACTTTAGACAGTCAGTGACGCTGAATCGGATATACTCTACTTTAGACAGTCGGCGACGCTGAATCGAAAAAACTCGACTTTAGATAGTTGGTGACGCTGAGTCGGATATACTCGACTTTAGACATTCGGTGACACTGAATTGGATTTGCTCAACTTTAGACAGTTGGTGACGCTGAATCGGTTATACTTAACTTTAGATAATCGGTGACACTTAATCGGTTAAACTCGTCTTTAGACGATTGGTGACGCTAAATCGGATATAAGTACTTACTCGACTTTAGACTGTCGGAACGCTGAATCGGTTATACTCGACTTTAAACAGTTGGTGATGCAGAACCGGATATACTCGACTTTAGGCAGTCGGTGACGCTTAATTAGATATACTCAACTTCAGATAGACGGTGAAATTGAATCGGATATATTAGATTTCAGACATTTGATGAGGCTGAATTGGATATACTCGACTTCTGACAGTCGGTGATGCTGAATCGGACATACGCCACTTTAGACACTTGGCGACACTGAATGGATTAGACTCAAATTTAGACGTTGAATCGGATATATTTGATTTCAAACAGTCGGTGATGTTGAATTGGATATACTCGACTTTATTAAAATAGTAAATGATACATAACTTAAGCTGCGCTAAACTTTATTAGGTTGTATAAGCTTCGTCACAATAATCATAAGTTTGGATACCAGCGCTCACAATAGAGGCTTTGTCCCGAATTGGGGTTGTGAACCGATCACACCCTCCGGGTCATTCATATTTTTTTCCTTCAGCGAAGGATTTTTTCAAAAAAATAAAGAATACGGATAAAGTTCAGGTAGAAAAACAGTAACTTTCTATTACCGGTGCTTGTACAAGATACTTTATCATTCATTTTATCGAGTAAAAGCCAATCGATCGTCACTTTACACCCACAATACAGCACGTAGTCGTAAAAGCGTTCCGCACTAAAACGTTCGATTGTTTGACGTTAAAATGTAAAATAAAACATCAATTTCGCTTCCTTCCCATCGCGCGCGCCGCCAAAATGGAAATGTAGAATTTTCCACTTCATTTGCCTCGAGTAAGAAAGGGGAGTGTCCATTAAGAGATTCTGAAAACAATTTGGCAGGCTCCGACTCTCTTTGTTTACAAATTCGTTCCATTCAGCGAGGTTCGCTCTTAATTCGTGTTTAATGGGGGTGATTTTCCTGTAATTACAAGCGACAGTTAATTTTGTAATTCGTGAATGCTAGCGGTGCATTTCTGGGCATCTGTTCGACTAGGATTATGCATGTGATCTTAGTTGAGCGGAAGGAGGTCCATTTTGGTGTCGAATAATTGTACTAAAACAGTTGCATGCAGCCAGCTCGGATCTCTCGGAATCATAATCGTGCCATTTTAACCGTCGCAGGACTTGCAGGTAGTATTCCTCGCTGAAAATAAGCGAAGCAATTGTGGAACTCGACTAAGTCAATTTTGTTTGTCAACTATTTCGGTCACTAATATTGTAATGCCACCGTAACATTTTATGTAAAGTAGGTTGCCAAGACTTACATGATTATAACGTTACCACTATAAACATAATATCAGGGGCCTAATTATACGCACCATATCCTGTCGGAATCCTGACGTTTACGATTGCAAATAGTATGGAATTTGACAGTTAGACGATTGGAATAGTCAGAATTTTGTGCGCGTAATACAAGGGCAGATCTCATAAGGACCCAAGCCCCTAACTCTAGAAGCCCTTACTCTACAAACCCCACTTGTTAGCAAAAAAAGATTTCTTTGCCATTTTGTAGCCATTTCACAAACACTCTCAATGACTTATGATAAGTCACTGGTCTATGTATAATATTGTAGCACACAACAGCTTTGTGGAACTACTAACTTAGTCCAAGTATATATTGACTCTCCAGGTCAATCCAGACCAAACTTCTGAGGATTTGAAAAATATAAGGAAATGTTCCGAGTAAAGGGCACAGCCGTGCCTCACTTAAAAATGTTCCGTGTGGCACCCGATTAAGAGCAGCCTCACTCCATTTCCTTCCGTGGATGTCGTAGAAGGCGACTAAGGAAATCAATTACCAGGAGACGGGCAGCAGCGTCTTCCTGAGGTTCCAACCGCATACTACGATCGCCAACCCGCCCAAGCCAAGCGTGGCGATTACGGCAAAACCCCTCATGGTTATGAGAGCCACGAGGGAGGCCTGTGTCTTACAGTGGGCCTCGAATAGCTGATGATGATAACAGCCGTGCTTCCAGATAGTATAATGCCAAAAACTTACTACAAAATGAGCTGAATGAGTTTTATATTTTTGTTATGAAGTTACCCGTAACAAACCTTCACTTGACGGCATCATGCTCATGACCCCGATTTTCACAAGCATACACTCCACTCAGTTACGTTTAGAATGACTTTGTAACGAATAACTAACCTCCTTAGCCCTAGCATCCTATTACATAGGACATCATATATTATATAACTTTCTTAATTCACACGCAATGACCTTTAAGTAGGAGATCTGGAAAACTTACAGGTCTAGCTCACTGTGGTCGTTTTCTTGTCTATGTATGTAATTCTAAAGCTTCAGAAACTTCGAGTTGGAGTAATTACTTGACTGCGTCAAATCCTTCAGTTTGAGTGTGGGTCATAATTAGTTTCTATACACTGTTCCACCAGTCGAACCCCAAGGGAACCAAATACTCGCATCTCATTGTTCAATGCGCGCGGGTAGAGATAAGCGAAACAATAAGCGAAGACAGTCCGCTGTTGAAGTGGCTATTGAAGGTCACTCGCATGAACTAGTGGGCGCACATGGACGATTTTCTTTGAGCTAGTGTCGTGGAATCGAGTATATGTTTAGTTTTGTTATTAACATTATGGTTGAAAGTACATTTTACTCTATTTCTATATACATCAACTCATACCGGTATCCCTACTAAGGTTTGCTACTTGCCACAATCCTGATATTACCTCTTCTGCTTCAATGTCATTCACTGACTGTTAGTGACTAACGTAACATGTTAGTCACTAATGTCGACTAAATAGGGATTAAAGTACCTGAAAGTGACATAATTCGTATCACTTTTATCTTAACCTTCACGAATAAATCCCTATTTGGTCAACATTTGTCTACTTGGAGCATCCCTAACTGGCCCTTCCACCCACATTCGCCCGATATGCTAAATTTTTATTTTTTTTTTATTTTCAATACTTGATCGTGACAAGTTAGTACGAGCAACATTCATGCATTTCCAATTATTATGACCGTGTACTGCAACTAATACTACGAATTACATAATAGGGAAAGGAGAATTGCTTCCGAAGAAATCCAATATACGAGTAAATACACCTCGGCTAGATTCTTGTGCAGTGTATCGGGTGCTCTCATACTGAGGAAAACAATTCATTGCAATGTGTCACTTATCTCAGCAAATTAAAATAATGGGGAACTTGCGACAAACTTACATTGAAATGGCATTGCTTTTTTACCATAGAAGACATAGAAAAACTTAAAATTAAAAAATATAACCACAAAAAGATTATTTTCGGGGTCCCTAAAAATACTGAAAATCCCTTAATTATATAAAACATAATAATCTAATATTATTAGATTTCGCTTTTTTTGTTGATTCTAAAAGTTTTCTAAAAATCTAAAAATTTTACGAGCTAACTCGAATATTGTTACTTGCAAGTTGTGATGTCATAGTTTGAGTCCGATTTGTATGGCACGTTTTTGTACCACGCGACTAGAATGACATTTCGACAGGTCACATTATGAAAAGTATTAGTGGTAGAGAAAAAAAATTACCATGTTTATATTTTATATTAAGACATGTTTTCGTGCAAGTTCTCCATTAACTTACCTACTACTTAACTTAACTTACTATACTTACTGGCATTTTGGTGCCGAAGGCTGACTCTTCTCTCAATGTCTCCCTCTTTCTCTTTGCTTATAGTGCCGCAAGTCTGTTGTCTGTGTGTGTTTTTCTAGTGACATTATATAAACCTACTAGCTGACTCGGCAAACGGTGTTTTGCCATATTGATTAGCCTACGACCTATTCTCAGACCTACCAAATATACACAAAAAAATTCATAAAAATCGGCGGAGCCGTTTCCTAGGAGTTCGGTAACAAACACGGTGACACGAGATTTTATCATTTGCTAGCTGACTCGGCAAACTTTGTTTTGCCATATTTATTAGTTTACGACCCATTCTGAGACCTACCAAGTTTACACAACAATTTCATAAAAATCGGTGAAGCCGTACGAACAAGTACAATGACAAACACTGTGACACGAGATTTTTATAGATTAGATTATAATAGCCGGCTTCAAAGCCAACGCATGTACAAAGCAACGTTTGCTGAGGCAGCTAGTACTAGATAAATAACATTTAGGTGTACCTAGCGTTGTCTTCTCCATAGTGAAAGTTATGAGTATTGTCTATGGTGTTTTCGTTAAACGTTATATTTTTAGTTGAATGAAAACATTTGAGTAAAAAAAAATTAATGTAATATTATGCACTAGCAGCTCAGAGCTGATGGAAAGTGTAAAGCTCGTAAGACTGATAGCACTCAATGCCGGCACGACCAATTTCGTCGAGTCGAAGCGAGGTCCGAATAGCCTAGGGTCATATTGCACTACACTAGATACATGACATAGTCACAGTATAATGAACACCTAAACTGTGACATAGTCTTAGCTAGTTTCGTATCCAATCTGGTCGGTGTTTGCCATGAACACTGAAGGGTTTTATATTTATTTTATAACTTACACATACCTACAGACTTTGTTCAGCTCACAAAATAAAAATTAAAACGTTTCAAATATTCAGTACAAACACTGACGAGGTTCGTTCATTCAAGTCTTATATAAATGCAATAATAATCATAATAATAACTTCCGCACTGGTCCCAAACTAGGATACCCTGTGCTATGGTAGCCAGGTAAGAACATCACAATCATGATAATGCATTCAGACTGAGGCCATTTGTATACATTTACGGCGTCCCCTAGGGTAAATCGAACCCACCACCTCGTTTTGGTAGCTAAGCACCTTAACGGCTAGGCCAACGAGGCAGTAGATAGAGAACACTTTATTGCACACCATTAGTATACTAATATTTACATATTTTTATTAGATTTAATTTATTTATTTGGAGAAAATACAGGCACATATAATAAATATTTTATGTTTTACATTGTTTGGTAACAAAACCCCTCATGGTTATGAAAGCCGCGAAGGAGGCCTATGTCCTGCAGTGGGCGTCAAATGGCTGATGAGGATGATGATGATGACGAATTATACTAGCTTCCACACGACACAATCACTTGTCTGGTCCAAAACTGGGTTACCCCGTTATACACGATTCATTAGCATCTCTTAAAGTTTCGCAAAACTTGCATTTTTTGTAACATTTCGTACATTTTATAGCAAATCATATGAAATTTTAAACGTTCCGCAATTAGTCACAAATTTTATACTATATGATACGTTATTTTAGGAGGCAAGGACATCGCAAACATGGAAATACATACACACAGACTGAGGCCATGATCTGAGTGATAATTAGAATAAAATTGTTAATATTATTCATTAGAGCGATCTCGTACTGACGATATTTTGATGTCGATAGTTGAAGAAGACGTTACTTTACATAAATAATAGTCCTTTAATGTTAGAGTGAATATTTCGATAAGGGCTGCTTTAACGAATTTTGATAGCGAAAACAAGAGCCCAGAGTCTACAAAACCGGAAGTAGGTACGTCATGAACTGTTATCCTACGAGTTGTCAGTTTCTAGTGATGCCATGACTCGATACTTTGCATTTACTTACTCCATACAAGAACTACATAAATAAACAAAAATAAAAAGGCTCCTAACCTGTGCAAACATTAAATATGTGATAGGTATATTTGTTTTTAAGGAATACCGAGATTTTAATGTTTATTCAATTAATTTTTTAAACGAACGTTAGAAGGTCGAATTAGTTTTACCATTTGTAACTATTGCAATGCGAATATTTAGTGCAATGCCAATTTTTTATTGAAAGGACGCCGCGGAATCCCACCTATGTGGCCTGCGCCCTAGCCCTCTTTGGCGTGGATTATTTTTCATGACAATTTTATTTTTCATACTCAGTCTAAAGACACCTTTACAATGCCATACATCATACCGTGTCGTGAGTTGTAACAATAAGCGGCTTCAGCAATATAATAAGGCAATTTTCAAGTAATTTGAGATTTTAATTTCGTAACTGCCGCTTTGGCGCCGAATGGGTTAGACACAGAGGTTAGGGTTTCCTCTTACAGATCTTTCTTTTTAGCAGTTTTCTCATATACTAACAATCAGCAAATTTAGGTGCTGTTAACAGCTGTCAGTCAGCCAAAGTGCACATAAAAACCCGGCCAAGTGTGAGTTGGCCTCGCGCACGAAGGGTTCCGTACCGTTATCTATGCAAAATTTGAATATTTCAAGCGAGCTAATATCGAGCAAAGAACGGACCGAAAATCACGTTTTTTTATGTATGGGAGTGCCCCTTACATATTTATTTTATTCTGTTTTTAGTATTTGTTGTTGTAGCGGCAAAAGAAATAACATCATGTGTGAAAATTTCAACTGTGTAGCTATATAGCCTGGTGAGAGATAGACAGACAAACAGATAAATAGACGGACAGTGGAGTCTTAGTAATAGGGTCCCTTACCCTTTGGGTACGGGACCCTGTTACTAAGAAAATTTACATCAATTGCAGCCCCAATTACTCGGCTGGCACGATTAGCTAGAGTTCGCTGGTTCAAGTCCCGGCATGGGTGGAATTTTTAGCCTAAACAGGTTTATACAGGTTTAGGTCTAAACAGGTTTTTAAAATTGTCCTCAGCGCGGGTTAGTGAAACTACAAAAAGGAATATATACGTCATTCACTACCAAAGTTCATCATTTTCAAAAAAAGCTAGGACTAGATAGCTCTTACGCCAAAAAAGGACCGTTTTTGGCATAAATGCTATCTATCTAGGCTCGATAGATGGCAGTCGTTAAGCCAAGTCAGAGGCCTTAGGGCGGCTTGACAACTTCTGACAGTAGACGAGCCACTAGTCTACAAGCCTCCACCAATCTGGACTTGGCCCCCGTGGTGGAGTATGGCCTATAACTTTCTCAGGGAAGAGACCCGTGCCCCTCGGTGGGGACATAAATGGGTTGATGTTGAATCTAGGCTCAGGTCCGTGATCCAAAGTTCTCGGTCGTGGGTCCTAAAAATCACTGTAAAAAAAGATATTATTTTCTTCCCTTGGTGGCGCTAGTTTCACTCTAGCCCCTCAAAGTGCTGTCAAACGGGATGATTAGAAATTAGAGCATGAATAGAAAAAAAAAAGTGGAAAAAGGTTTCATGTCACCGATTTCCTATTGAACTTACAACTGCAGCGACGTCTCTTGGCAGACATTTCGGTCAGATCCTGAGACGTCGCTGAACTGAACTTTCTACTATAGCGGTGACAAAAAACCTTTTGCCACTTTTCGTTTCTATTCATACTCCAGTTTCTAATCACCCCGTTTCACGGTACGTTAATCCGCTTATATTTTCAAGATTCATCACGTTTCCCCTAAAGGTTTTGACTTATTATTGGGTTCTCCGACATTACCCCTAAATCAGGTATCTAAAAAATATATTTTATTAGGTATATTTTTTTAAGCTCTGCGTATCAGAGCGAAACCGAAGAAAAAAACAAGTAAGTGAATCCGGAATACGGTATTTGACACGATCAACAATAAATTACCTATTTCACATGCTCGATTAAAACAAGAATTACAAAATATCTCGGAAAATTACTAGTTCTTTTAGTCAATTACTAGTTATTACAATTTTTAAATAGATTACACATAAAAAGAGTGCTCTGAAATGTGACGTCATAAGCAAGTATTTTCATACGAAGTTCCGTTTTAAAAGAAACTCATTGGATATTTTGTCAAATACCGAATTAAGGTTATAATCCATTTTAATCTCTAATAGTTAGTATTTAAAATCTGAAAAGATACATATGTTTTCAATGTCATATCTACGGCAGTCGGTCATTATTTTTATATTTTTTTTACTTTATGGCATTAAAAAAATCGTGAACATGAGTCTGCATAAACACTACATGGTATGGTTTTATGTGAGCTGTACTGTATTTTCTATAATAAAAATGTACCAAAATGACTCTCACTAAATGTGTACTTAAAATGTCGGTCCGAAAAATTCTGTTATTGGGATTCATCATCATCATCATCATGATGATGATCATCATCATCATCGACCATTTGACGCCCACTACAGGACATAGGCCTCCTGCGTAGTTTTCATAACCATGGGGGGTTTTGCCATAATCGCCACGCTTGGTAGGCGGGTTGGCGATCGCAGTATGCGGTTGGAATCTCAGGAAGACTGATTGAGTCCCTTAGTCACCTTCTATGACATCCACGAAAGGAAATGGAGTGACGTTATTCTTCTGTATTTATTCTTATTCTTTCTATAATAAAAATGTACCAAAATGACTCTCACTAAATGTGTTAGTGATGCCGGTCTGCAAAATTCTATTATTGGGATTCACCATCATCATCAGCCATTATTCCGTGTGACGCCGGATTAAGAATGGCGTCACTCTATTTCCTTCCGTGGATGTCGTAGAAGGCAACTAAGGAAATCAATATCCAGGAGACGGGCAGCAGCGTCTTCCTGAGATTCCAACCGTATACTGCGATCGCCAACCTGTCTGCCAAGCGTGGCGATTATGGCAAAACCCCTCATGGTTATGAAAACCACAAAGGAGGCCTATGTCCTGCAGTGGGCATCCAATGGCTGATGATGATCAGCCATTTGACGCCCACTACAGGACATAGGCCTCCTGCGTAGTTTTCATAATGCCGGATTGTTATTGGGATTCGTATTTCTGTAATTGCAAAAATGTCTACTTTTCCCCCAACTATTCGAACGCGCAGCGCAATAAGACCCATACAAATCCGTGCGCTCGGCGTACCCGGTCTTTAGTCGTTATAAGTCTATGATTTCTTTGCTAGTTATTACGGTGTTTTGACGGCCCGTAGTGCTGGCATGAGTACGCCCAACTTGAATTGGCTGTTAGAGATTATGCCAAGATAAACTCAGTTCGTAAACAAGTCACTATTGCTCGGAAAAGCGATTATCATAATCATCATCATCATCAACCCATTATGTCCCCACCGAGGGGCACGGGTCTCTTCCCTGAGGAAGGTATAGGCCATACTCCACCACGGGGGCCAAGTCCGGATTGGTGGAGGCTTGTAGACTAGTGGCTCGTCTACTGTCAGAAGTTGTCAAGCCGCCCTAAGGCCTCTGACTTGGCTTAACGACTGCCATCTATCGACGGCAGCCGGCACCAACAGCTTAACGTGCCTTGCGAAGCACGGAACCGCTCGGAAAAATGCCACTAGCGTTAGGCATAGACGGCGACCCATCCATGCACTGAACGCGCCCAGTGTTGCTTAACCTTCGTGATCGTTTAAGATCACTCAGGCAGCCGGGGCTACGAGCGATTATCATAATGCCACTTGGCAATCGCTGTAAAACGGATTTCTTACAATCTGTTGTGTTTGTAGAATGTAAAATGTAAGTAACAAGTTAAATTAATTATAATTATAAGATAAAAATATTATTTATTAGAGAGGATGAAGGAAAATTTACGAAAGAAATGTATCGAGCGAATAAGGGTAGAAGGGCCGATAAGACCCTTTCATTAATTAATTATACTTTATTGCACACAAGACATATAACAGGACATTGCAGAAAGGCGAGTTATTATTATTGTTATTATTATTTAAATATGGGACGTATTAGCTCGGATACATAGCCTCCCTCCCAAAAGGCATACTCTCAACCTACCCCTCCCACAACGACCACACAGCAAAATCCCTTTTGGAAAACTATAGGAAAGTGCAAATCCTCCGTGAAAATTATTAAAAGGATACCCCGCGGAGCACGAATAAGCGTTGCACAAACTTTACAATCAACAATAAAACAAGTAGTTGAAGAAAACTCTAAGCGCACCTGGGAGACACTCTTCACCTTTGCCTACCGGACACTGCACATAAAAGAGGACACGAGAAGACGCAGCTCCCTGACTCAATCCATAAAAAACAACTGTTCGAACCCATTAGACCTACTAATAGACACAAAAGAAAATTTTCATACTAAAAGCAAATACCGACTCATAGAAAATAAAGTCAGCGACGGCGATATCCGGGGAGCTGCTCAGCTCCTGTTCTCGAGTGATGCCATCGCTCCCGACTCCCACGAAACAGTCTCGGCCTTGGAGGACAAGCATCCGTCGCCCCTTGCAGCGGCCGCGCTTCCGCCTGCTCCGCAACCCGATGACGCCAACATCGGAGTAACCGGAAAAGACCTCTTGTCGGCTGTGATGTCCTTCAAGGGAGGCTCAGCGAGCGGCCTCGACGGTCTGAGCCCACAACACCTAAAAGACCTTCTTTGCGGCTCAACCGGCGAGGCTGGTGAGAATCTCTTGAGGGAACTCACGGCTCTGATTAATCTAATGTTGGCCGGGAAGGTATGTCCTGAATTCACAGACATCCTATATGGAGCCAACCTCTGCGCTCTCCTAAAAAAAGATGGGGGCATAAGACCCATAGCCGTGGGATCGAGCATTAGGAGGTTGGCATCCAAACTATGTTGCCGATATATTCTACCTTTACTGTCCAGCAAATTTCAACCGATCCAATTAGGATTCGGAAGCCCAGGGGGCTGTGAAGCGGCAGTACATGGGATGAGGACATATCTGGAGGAGGATGGCGGCGAGGTCGTTGTTAAGGTCGACGTGAAAAATGCTTTCAACTCTGTTGACCGAGGGGCCATCCTGACACAAGTGAAGGAGATCATACCAGAAATCTACAGTTATATTTGGCAGTGCTATAGTACACCCTCAAAATTACTCTACAGAGAGTACCTCTTTCATTCATCAGTAGGCTGTCAACAGGGAGATCCACTCGGGCCGGCCATATTTAGCCTCGCCATTCACCCTATAATATCAGCCCTTTCCTCGAAGTTGAACATCTGGTACCTCGACGATGGCACCCTGGGAGGCGACCGACAAACAGTGTTAAACGACCTCTCGTCTTTGATACAAAATTTCAAACTTTTAGGACTAGAATTAAACTTCAGTAAATGCGAAATTTTTATTAAAGATTCTTTAGATAACGAAATTAAAAACGAAATCAGGAACAAATTCAACACGTTGGCCCCAAATATCAAAAATTTAGAGAAGCGTTCATTCCGCCTCCTAGGAGCTCCAGTCCTCAGCGAGGGAATAGAACCATACGTCACGGACCAGGTGGCTAAGTTCGAGGAGACATCATTTCATCTGAGCAAAATCAAATCTCACATGGCATTTACCATTATACGTTTTTGTTTATTCGTGCCAAAATTCACATAATAATATGTCCTCAGATGTGCACCTGTCTGGAAGTTCCAATCTTTACTCACACCAATAGATAACCTAGTCCACTTAACTCTAACCAAAATCCTAAATTGCCCGCTCAATGAGAAATCCTGGTGCCAGGCCACCCTACCGATAAGGTTGGGTGGGATTGGCATCAGGAAAGTATCAAATGTCTCCCTTCCCGCCTTCCTATCCTCAGCTCACAGCACTAACGCCTTGTATAAAAAAATTATACTCGCCTCTATAGGTGATGTTGAGGTGTCGTGCTGTGAGCAGGCTAGGGAGGCCTGGAGACTGGCCTGCCCAGATGAGCGCCCTCCACTAAATCCCACAGTGCAGAGATAGTGGGACGAGCCGCTTTGCATGGCTGTTCAATCCAGACTGTTGGAGACAAGCAGCGGCCCTGCGGAGCGGGCTCGTCTACTAGCAACAGCAAAATATGAGTCGGGGCTGTGGCTGCAGGCACTCCCATCAGCGAACGTAGGCACGCTGATGGACAACATGTCTTTTTCAGTCGCCATCGGCCTGCGATTAGGCTGTAAAACCGTGCAGCCTCACCGCTGCCTTTGCGGAGACCAAGTCGACGAGTTGGGACACCATGGCCTATCCTGCCAACGCAGCGTAGGCCGACTGTCGCGTCATGCGTCCCTGAATGATATAATCCGCAGGGCTCTTTCCAGCGTCGCCGTGCCGGCCATCCTTGAGCCTAACGGTATAGTACGGGACGATGGAAGGAGACCGGACGGTATGTCGCTGGTGCCGTGGCAGAACGGGAGGCCGCTGGTGTGGGACGCAACCTGCGTTGACACACTGGCGCCTTCCCATGTCACGCACACCAGCAGGGCTGCGGGCGCGGCGGCGGCTATGGCAGAAGGCCTCAAGCGGCGCAAATACTCTATCCTTGGGGACAGCTACTTATTTGCGCCGTTTGGGGTCGAGACGATGGGTCCGTGGGGCCCTGAGGCGCGTAATCTTTATAAACAAATATCTATGCGCCTCATCGACTTGTCAGGCGACCCTAGAGCTGGTAGCTACCTCGGTCAGCGTATCAGCATGGCCATCCAGAGGGGTAATGCTGCCAGTATCTTGGGATCTCTCCCCAACGGCAGCAGTCTAGAGACAATCTTTTATATATAGATAACATTTATTGTAAATATGTAAATATGAATTTTGTTATTTTACCTACAAACAATAATAAAATAAAATTAATACTTAGTAGCTAGTTATATTATAATAGTAATAAAAAAATATTCTACAACGTCAATAAATAAAAAAAATTAAAATTGCTGCCCGTGCTGAGGACAATTTTTAGTCTCTAAATAGGTTTTTAAAATTGTCCTCAGCACGGGTTAGTGCAACAAAAAGAATATAATCATGTAGGTACAGCGATATCATTCCGATGTATAAACCTGACTGCGAAGTGAGTTACTCGGGGCTGCAAGTGATGTAAATCGCTTCGGCCAGATGTCGCTGCCTGTACGTAATACAGAGAAGTTTGTATAGGCTCGAAATTTCATCGATACTTGCACTTGCCCATTAGCTCAGTTGGGAGAGCGCTGGCACGGTGAGCCAGAGGTCGCGGGTTCAAGTCCCGGCATGGGTGGAATTTTTAGCATCTAATTAGGATTTTAAAAAAAAGAACGTCAATAAATAAAAAATGTTGTATGTATTTTTTTTAAGTTATAATAGGCTATATCAATTTAAAAAAAAAAGATTCTACCGGACCTGTCAACAACACTCCGTAGAATCAAGTGATAAAATTAAATGTAGACTTATTTGTTTCGTCTCAAGTGGCTCTTAAAACTAACAAAATTAGGTCTAATTTATACTGACAGGCACGCTCTAACCCTTATCAGCGTTGCATCGAGAGGAATCGATAAAGTGGCATGCTCGAAGACTGAGCCGCACTGGGCGAAAGACGACGGTTATACTCGTAATTGGAAACGTGATTGAATTGAATTCAACACTTGGTACAGCTTTGGCGATATAGCGGAGCCTTAGTCGCGCATGAAGGTTCTTCAGCAATTCCTTTACTATTACAGCTGTCTGCCTGTGGAACGATCTGCCTTTGGCCGTAAGATTTTCACCGTCCCTATTAGATCAGTATTTAAGAGCAGCGTTCAAAAATATTACTTTGCCTTAGTTTGAGTTTGTTTTTTTTTTTATTTTTTTTTCTGGTGAAATCTCTTCCTTGTAGTATGTAGGTATATTTCTCGTTCATCTCCTCCCTTCATAATAATATGTAATTTTTTATTTATATATGTTTATTCTATATTCATTTCATATTTATGTACCGTTTGTGTATGTGTATTAAATATATAAATATCTCGCTTAGTATTGTTTAGTTGCACCAACTGCCCCTCATTTAGCTTCTCTTTCTTTCCGTCAATGGTTGTCTGGAAGAAATTACTTTCAGTAATAAGGCCGCCAATCGTACTGTACTATATTATTGTTAAATTCTCATCCTGGTGTACACACAATAAAGAATAATCTATCTATTTCTATCTATCTACCTCGTGAGAAAACCTGTACAGACTAATTGCAAGTATACTTGTATTTTAAAGCATAAGCAACACATAAATGTGCCACTAGGGCACAGACCTTCTCTCAGCGAAAGAATGGGTTCAATTACCAAATGTGCCCACCGCGGATTTCAAACTGCCACGGTTTCAAATGCTGAGGTATATGAACATCTCGGTGGGTCAGGCTTCCTCACGATGTTGTTCTCAGACATTAGTGAATGGCACAGCCACGGAACAGAAAAAAACAGTGGAAGTGGCATACGCCTGAATTACAATCGGAACCGCTGTCGCCAGTACTCACACTATCACATGGTTAACTACAAAGAAATCTTGAACATTATTGGCCGTGTCGTTTTACTTAAGATGAAATTATAAACCCCAGCATGTTGACATATTTTAAACCTTATGACAGGGCTACGCTGTCAAAATTACGTTGTATTTGTGTGTTACTTACGATGTCTGAAAACAAAATCCAAAAATTGCATAGAAAGTGCTGTCATCTAGTGACAAGTAGCCGAACTACGACGCATCAACAAAACATGTAGTTCGGCCGCCCGGCAACAGATGTCCATCGATTGCACTAGTGATGTGCGTAGTGCGTAGCTTATGATATCGATAATAACTTTTACTATCATAATATCGGTGATTATGAATTTAAGCGAAAGTAAGACATTAATAGTATAGGATTCTCATTGTTTTTATCCTTATCTAAGATTTTAGTATTATTTACACAAAGGAGATTATTGTACTAGCTTGTACAGTAATCTCCTTTGTTCATATATCCATACTAATCCATATACATACTGTAAATGCAAGTGTGTCTGTGTTTCTGTACCGATCTGAACCGATTTAGATGGGGGATAGGATGATTTCTGGGATAAAAACTATCCATGTCCTTCCCGGGACCACTCAAACTATCTCCATACCAAATTTCATTGCAATCAATTCAGCGGTTTAAGCTTGAAGAGGTAACAGACACATTATCACATTTGTAATATTAGTATGGATATATATATAAATCGGCCCCGGGAAGCACATAGGATAGTTTTAACCCGGATATCATTCCCTAAGGAGGTGAAATGGGGGGGTGAATCGCGGGCAAAAGCTAGTATATATCTATCCATACTAATATTACAAATGCAATAGTTAAAGGATCAACTTTACTAAGAAAAAAAAAGAACCAACCAACCAGTTTTTTATATAATCAATTAGTAACAAATAACGAAAAATATACAAAGCTTAAAATATATCTTTACTGTCCTTTACTGTACTTGTCTTTGCTGGCATCCAATTTTGTCTCCCTGTCGCATCGATCCATTTTTCCTTCTGAAAAGGATCTTTAGGAAATCTGAAAAGCAGTGGGAATATATTTCAGTCTTTTATTCGGAGATTCGGAAATGATCATAAGACGTACACTTTTTACAAGAAGTTACGCGTACTATTACATGTAGGTACGTGGAAATAATATCATAAGTCAGCATAGAATTAATTTAAAATTATTATTACATTCATTTTAATTTTTAACTCGATAACTAGGAAACAGTAGTAAAACCACTCAAACTCTGCACGAAACGAATATCGATAACTTTATCGACAACACCATCTCACTATTTTCGAGAGTTCAATGTACGATCGAGTAGCGAACATTCTAGAATCGCTCCATTTAATGACAAAGACAGAAATAGACCTTATTGCATTCACACAGAGTTCATTTTTGTATTTTGCAATGCTGTAAAATGCCTAACGGAATTGAAAATTGAGAAACTTATCAAAATTAAATGAAATGCTACTTACCGATGATACGAAATGCCACCATGGGTGATGTTTTTGGTGCAGCTATCGTTTTTGCACTCCAAAATGGAGCAATAAGGCATATTTACAGCGCAATCCTTTTTTTTCCGTTATGGTTGACACAACCAGCTTAAACAACACTGTGCGGCGAACTGGGCTAGGTTGCGCGGAACTTCGCATAATAGTGGCACACGCGACACGCCTACTTTACACTTCTACTGTTTTTATTGTTCTGTGGGCACAGCAGTTACAAATTTTCTAAACGAATGTAACATACAAAACAAAGTCATTGATTGAGTTGCGTGAAGGAAATGGTTATTGTTCAAGATAATATCGCAGACTGATTGTCAAATTCTTACAGCCTTTGCATTGCACATGACGTTGTTTACACGCGCTGACTACGCGCGTTCAAAAAACGTCGCGTCGTCAGAGCATAGAAAAAAATCTGGTGTGCAAAAGGCCCTTGGCCCCACAAAATGCTTGACACGCATTGCGCTAAGGTGCAGCGCAGACGACAGACTTTTTGTGCGATCGTGTCTGCTCTCAAAAAGTCTGCACGGCGCACAAAAAGTCCGTCGCGGATTTCACATAGACTCGAAGCACACGACGCACATCTTCGATCATTGTGTGGGCGTAACTGTACGGACGTACACGACGTAAACGAGTGCAGACTGCAGACTAAAGCGTGCGGCGTCTGCGTTAGCGCGCGTTGGAGCAAACGGTTCAATTTTTTTCGCGGACATTTTGTGTGGCGCGGCGCGGCGCGTTCTTCCAGCATTACACGGATCTTTTTGCGCGTCGTATGTCACGACAAAAAGTGCGTCACGGATAGTCTGTCGTCTGGGCCAGGCCTGTGTGTACTTGAAAACTGTACATTTTGGGAATAATGGCTATATTATATTTCTTTCACGTCCCTGGCGGACATACGTCGAAGGGCAAGATAAAAAGTACCTGAAACCGGCGTGCATGCATGGAACGACTAATGAATGTTTTATACACGTCGGGAATTAATAATAACACAATCACTTGTCCTGGACCCCAACTAGGATACCCTGTGCTAAAGTAACCAGACGATGAGACGATGTATACAAATTTTCGTCAGCCCCCAGTGGGAATCGAACCCACGTCCTCCGGCATGGTAATTAGACGTAATACCGCTAGACCAATGAGGCAGTTATTAAGAAAATCAAGTTCACCTGATAAGCGATTATATAAGACCTGACCCGACACGATGAGACTTTCAACCAGTGTGTCCTGCCATCCTCACGTATGAGGCCGAAACATGGACGCTCACGAAGAAGAATATGGAGCGAAGTCAAAGTGGCACAAAGAGCTATGGAGCGAGCCATGATAAGCTTCAGACTAATGGATAGAGTATCAAATGTCGTCATCCGACGTCGGACGATGGTTGATGAAATTGATCACCGAATCTCGTGTCTGAAATGGCACACCTGGCGAGGTGGGAAGATGGCTGGTGGATCAGGGCAGTAACGGAGTGGCGGCTAAGAACCGGTCGGCGGTCAGTTGGTAGACCAACAGCCCGATGGTCGGATGATGTGGTTAGGTCGGCACGGGGACGGAATGCGAGAGACCGCGAAAGATGGCGTGATGGGGAAAACGCCCATACCCAGCAGGCAGAGGTGGGCTGATGATGATGATGATAAGAACCATCAAATATGTATAATTATCCATAATTAATTCGCCATAATTAAGCGAGAAAGATAGATAGATAGTTTTTTTTTATTGTCTCTCTTTTCAAATTAATGTTACATGGCTGAAACAAGGGCAGTGAATATAAATTGTGTATTCACTGCCCTTGTTCCAGGGGATCTTACAATTTTGATTTATGTGCCTTAACCTAACTTAGGTCGCTACCTTACTTAGGTCGCTATCTATCTATCTATCTATCTATCTCATCATCATTAATCATAATTAAGCGCAGCGTGGGACCACCAGCCACAAGATGGACACATGACCTCATCCAAGTGGCAGGAAGACGCTGGATGCAAGCCGCTCCCAACCGGTCTCATTGGAAATCCATGGAGGAGGCCTATGTCCAGCAGTGGACTTCTTCTGGCTGAATGATGATGATGAATACGCCATAATATGATATAATAAATAGAATTTGGCAACTGTACCCGCACAATACTCCAGTCACTTCAGTCAACTGTTAATGGTTTTGCGGCTGCAGAGCTAAGTACGAGCATTTAGCCGTTTGCATGTTCATAATATACTTTGTCGATTATATCGACGTTCTGCGTAACCATCGATGACTCTTAATACTCGTGTCACAGGCGTCCGTTTCATAAAGATTGGATTCATTCGGGTTATTTGCCGTAAGAGTGCCAGTAGAGTATTCTAAGCTCCTATTGTATTTTAGGGACGGCGTGTTTTTACGATTCATTTTGATTGATCGTGGTTGATCGCTTCCAACCGGTCTTTTTGGAAATCCATGGAGGGGGCCTATGCCCAGCAATGGACTCCTTGTGGCTGAATGATGATGATGGTTGACAGTGTCTATAAAAAAACGCAGTCTTAGGCACAAGTCAAGTAGCAAAATATAAATCATCTACTCAGCTTAGGTATTTAGTGCCTTCGATTGCTTTTTTTGTGAACACTAAATAAAATAAAGATAAGATAAGATAAGAATATTCTTTGTTTCACACAAGAAGCGAGACATAAAATAAACACTGTCAACGACGGTCATTCAAAAGAAAAACAAAAAACTTGTTACTATATTTTTTAGGGTTCCGTAGTCAACAAGTGTATCTACCTACTCAAGGGTACCTAGCCTTATAGTTTCCCAACTTATAAAATGAAAACTTCGTACAAATTCCATAGAACATTACTTTGATGAAGTTGTTAGCTCTATAAAGGTGGTAACGCTAACCAGGAAGAGACATCGTGAGAAACCTGCGGCTTGGTTGGCTCCGCCGCTACTGACTTGTCTTTCCTGTGGGCTAGGCCGACTAAGCTGTCAGGATGGTATAGGTGCTGGGCAAGCCTACTCCATCTAAAAACAATTTCCCAGGTACTGCAGAGTCCAAGTGATCCCTTCACGAGTGAAGGTGGCACTGGACGCTGTATAGATCATTTCATTTCGTAGATGCAAAGGACGTCCAAGGCGGACATACTTCGACCAAATAGGGGATGCATTAGCAAAGGCAAGATAAAAAGTACCCGAAACGACTAATGAATGTTGAGAAAGCGAAAATCTGTCAGAATCGTGGCAAGTGGCAGTCCCTGGTCTCTGCCTACCCCTCTGGAATATAGGCGTGAGTTTATGTACATGCAAAGACCAAAGTATAAAGCAGGTTAAATAACCACTCCCTGTACCGAACCCTACAATACGCGCGTTCCGACACGCACTTGCCTGTTTTTTTGACGTAGTCGTGATTTTTTATTTTTAATATAACTTATTACTGTTATTATAACTTATTATTCTTTTTTATTGTACCTACCGATGGCGGTAAGCTTAACAGTGGTAGAATGGCAGCCTGCCCACACTGGCGCGGTCGCAGTAGGCGGTACAACATATTTAAAATACTTGCACTATGTGCAGATAACATTTAATTATTGTAAACCGGAAAAAATGTTACAGAAAAAGCAGTGACAAAAGAAAAGTTACAATTGCCGGCCTTATTGCTAATAGCAATTTCTTGTAATTCACCTTCACTTTAGGGACGACATAAGTTCTGGCGACTAGTCTTTAATAATGAAATGAGCTTAAAATGTACGCCTAGCGTAAAATGTAAGCGTAATAACAAATAAAATGTTTGAACTCGAATTTAATCTTTCAATTCATTCAGTTCAGATTTTCAGAATGCGTGCAATCTGTAGAGAGCATTTTCTAACTGCCTAAATCATATTATAAGTCAGCTCAGGGTCAAAAGGAACGTCGAATATATTTTGTAATTGAATTCCGCGACAAATTAGTAGGGTGGCCTAAGTGCTCCAATTAAAATGAACACTTCGGTGAGGTGGAGCGAAATCATCGCCATTTTTTCCGGCGTACTCCTCGATGCTCCGATAATTTCACCAGATAAAATGCTTTTTTGATATTGGAAATGTCTTTTCGTTCACTCCAGTGTAGACTCCGATTACACGAAAAAGTGTGATCTCTTATATCTCGGAGAGTTGTGAAGGTATGATATTCCAAAAAGTTTAAAAGACGCGTATCAGTGAGAGCTGTAAGGCGCAAAAATAATTATTCGAAAAAGTAAAAAACAAAAAAGTTATGGCTGAAATAGTGAAACAAAATTCAATTTTGTCCGATTTTTTTATTTTTGCGCTCGATATTTTGGAAACGAAGAATGACATCAAAAATTTGAGGAAAACTCCTTTCAATCTTGTCGGCTACAATTTGAGCCTAAAATAAAGACGATCGGATTAAGGGTTTGCCCTGTAGCCTAACCTTTTCGACAAAAGTAAAAAAAGTCACTTAGACACACCACAGGCTACATTCATTGTTTTATTTATTCAGATCAAATAGTCCAGTTAGGTAAGTGCAACTTCGAGAAAGAGGTTACTCGTCGAATTCGGGCAGCGTTCGAAAAACTAAAACACATTTTCGCTTCAAAAATACCTCAGTGTCTCAAGACAATGGTGTACAACCAATGTGTGTTGCCAGTGATGACTTATCGATGTGAGACCTGGTCGCTAACTATGGGCCTCATAAGAAGACTCAAGGTGGCCCAACGGGCAATGGAGAGAGCAAAGTTAGGAGTTTCACTGCGGGATCGAATCAGGAATGAGGAGATCCGCAGAAGAACCCGAGTTACATACTAATATAGCTTGAACAATTGCTCAGTTGAAGTATATTTAGTTTTCTTTCTATTGTTGAGTATATTATGTTACTTATCCGTTTACTTTGTTTCTGTGATGTGTCTTGTTGGTATAACAAATGTCTTTTGGTCTTTCTTTCAGGTGCTTAACAAGTGTACACTGTATGTCAATGTAGCAGAAATAAGGCCACGTGTTAAGTATTGAGGGTTCACTCACGAAGCATTAAATCGAAACTAAAACGCACTCACACTCACACATACGGCAATACTCACTCACACACAAGCACACTCACACATATACACATACTGATAAATCTCGACGTCAGAAGCATGAGGTCGTATGTTCAATTCCGACGAATATGACTTTTTTATACCTGCGGTCTCAGCTCTTCGAGCTCTTTCTAACCATCTGAGAATCATATTTCTATCTTATTCTATTGCTAAGATAATCCAGTTTCATAATGTCGTATGTAGACTATTGTCACTTTTAATATAAGCATTTGGCCATACCAACAGAATCGATATTTTGCTACTAGTATTTTATGATTAAAAAAAGTCGCAAAGGTGGTTACCAGTTTATGCTTCAATTAAAACTTACTTAGAACTACGCTGTATTTGTGTATAAGACATTATGCTTCATACACTATTGTTTCAAAACAATATTGTATTTTTAGATAAAACGTTTTGCCTCGCGAAGAAAACTGAACCATAGGATCAAAGTAAGCATACGACATTATGCTTCAAACATAATATTTAGAGATTGTAACTCTTACTGAGATTACGACCTTATGCCCCAAATGATAACAATCATTAGGATAGAATTTCAAAACGTATTTAAAGAAATATGAGAATGGTTCTAGCTCACCGCAACATTTAGTCGACGAAGTCGAGATCGGATATTTTCGACCACGTTCGGGTGTGTTCGGGCTCGGTCGTAAACATAAACACAGCTAGCAGGCTCGCGCGCTTTCTGTCATCAGTAATGTCACATGCGCGCCATAGGTTAGTTTATGATCAAATGGAACGTGTTATTATGCTTTGGAAACTATAATTTGTTGTGATGTATTGTACTTAGAAGCGTAATGAGAACATTCTACTATCTTAGCAGTGAATCTATGGTCAAATTACGTGTAAAATAGACAACAAAACCAAGTAAGCACACCCTTTACCGTTTTAATAATACCTCATTGTTTAGTTATATTTTCATTTTCGTGGATTAGTCTAATCTGAAATGAATTTTTTGTTTTTTTTTACAGAGTGAATCGTTAATGAAGTTACTGTCGAAAAGAAAAAAAAAACTGCTTGACATTCGGGAAAAAGCGAAAGAGATGAATAAAAATGAAAAAAAAACCGCCCATATTCTCTCTCTGAGAGAAGACCTGTGCCCTGCAGTGGGACGAATGATGGCTACATAAAAATAAAAACAATCTTGATGATTATTTCAGCAGTAAAAAAACACAAGCAATGTATTAAAGAAGGTGTCAGTGAAAAAGGTACACTTGTACAATCTGTATCAAGATGATCTATTAAACGTTATAATTTAATTTCGATTCGCATACAATCATCAAATTACATTCTTCCATTGCATTGTTAAATTTTTACAATTTCATATTTAATATTTTCAGCTCCCTACAAACAATACGGTGACTACGACAGCGATGAAAGCATTAAAGACAAAGATTTTGTCACCTCACTAGCTCGTAAAAGCTCTGTTAATCATTCGAAATCTGCGTGGAAAATCGCACTTTATCCGCTAGCGTGGAAAGTGTTTTTAAAATTCGAATATTTTTATTCAATAAAGGTTTCGTACAATAAATTACATATATATATATAGAACCTCATTGGTTTCGTAATAGTTTATATTCTCTGCAGCCAGTCCATTGATGATTGAAATGCAAATACTTATTTCATGTCATGCGCCAGCCTCATTTAAAGAATCGCACTGGCCGGCAAGTAAATTTGATTTAAAAAAAAAACTTTTTAATTTTCTTCTCTTTATTGAATTCACTTTACTTCCATTATTTTGGTTTGTTTTTTGATAAAATCGAAAGAAATCATAAAATATGAGCGAAGCTAGCAGCGACGAAGATATAAATTTAAAATAAATAAACAGTAATTTAATATTAAAACTGTTTTTCTTGCACCTAACATTTTCCTTGCTTTAGTGAGGTGAAAAGTTGTGTGTTGCGCTCGGCAGCAAAGTTATTTAGCGTCTCGTACCTTTGAAACCCTCGCTACGCTCAAAATTCTATATTTGAACCACTCGCTTCGCTCGTGGCTCAATCCTAGAATCCTTCGCTTGCTCAGGTTTCAATACAAGGTACTCGCGCCAAAAATTAACTTTGCAGCCTTGCATAACAAATAACTATTGTTCCCGATTATGATTCAAGCAGCAGTCACATAAGCAGGTCTTCAGACTCTTCAGTGAGAAAACGAAAGATAGCTCAGGTAAAAAGAAGAATATTCTCTCCAAAAAAGAAGACAAAGGTAGAAAACTACGAAGTTATCACTCTTGGAAATTTGTTGGGTTCAACTAAAAAAAACACAAAAAAGAATACGTCTGTCGATGAAAATATTAATTTATGGGATCACGACAGTAGTGAAGCAACAGGAGATTCACATAAACCTCAATCTACGTCAATCGTTACAGTGGCTATGCTACATCATTGTGGTTGTCCTGATTTTTCTGCTGCTCAAATAATAAAGAAAGATGACAGCAGAAAAAATAATATTTCCGGAGAAAACAATGTAGAATTAGATACTTCCGATTTGAATGATATAAGACCTTATTATGACTCAACCGTTCCAAATACAACTGGTGAATCCATACCGGACAATATAATGATTGATCAGGACAATAGACAAAATCAGTCTGACAGAAATGATAGGAAAATATCTCACCAGAAAGTAGAGCAATGGTTTTCAAACAATTTTGAAAGATTAGCAATAACTGGAAACAACGAAGACAACTCTTAGCACGAAATGTTACTAAGAAAACAAAGAGCACGATGAGAACTACTGGCAATTTAGATACAGACAGAAGGAAGTTCACGTATACAGTCATACAGTCTCCTGTCAAACTTCGAGTCTATACCGGTATGTAAAGTAATGTTCCTAAATACACTTTGCGTCGGAGAGAAATTTGTTAAGCTTGAAGGAGGGATAACAATTCCCGATCTAAGAGGAAGGCATCTACCTGGAAACAAATCTCCGGAGGTGGTTATTCAATCAGTAATTAACCACATAAATTCATACCCATGCTATGAAAGTCATAGCATTCGTATTCGCGACAAAAAAGTGGTAGGAAGTTTTTAGGTCCCGACCTTAATATTCGACCATGTATAAACATAACAAAGAAATACCTAATGTCAGATAAAGAGGTATTATCAGAGTTTATCGCTAAGGAAAGGATCTATAGACATATTTTCAACACCAAATTCAATTTGAGTTTTAAACTACACTCTACTTTTTTGTGTTTTTAGTTGAACCCAACAAATCTACAAGAGTGATAACTTCGTAGTTTTCTACCTTTGTCTTCTTTTCTGGAGAGAATATTCTTCTTTTTACCTGAGCTATCTTTCGTTTTCTCACTGAAGAGTCTGAAGACCCGCTTATGTGACTGCTGCTTGAATCATATTCGGGAACAAAATCTTTGTCTTTAACGCTGTCATCGCTGTCGTAGTCACCGTATTGTTTGTAGGCAGCTAAAAAATATTAAATATGAAATTGTCAAAATTTAACAAATCAATGGAAGAATGTAATTTGATGATTGTATGCGAATCGAAATTTAATTATAACGTTTAATAGATCATCTTGATATAGATTGTACAAGTGTACCTTTTTCACTGACACCTTCTTTAATAAATTGCTCCACATCTCCATTATCATCTGAAAGGTATTAGGAATACGTAAATATGTGGTATAAAAGAACATCAAGCATCACCTTAGACCTAACTAAAACTCATCACCAATAACTTGTGTTTTTTTTACTGCTGAAATAATCAGCAAGATTGGTTTTATTTTTATGTAGCCATCATTCGTCCCACTGCAGGGCACAGGGCTTCTCTCAGAGAGAGAATATGGGCGGTTTTTTTATTTTTATTCATCTCTTTCGCTTTTTCCCGAATGTCAAGCAGTTTTTTTTTTCTTTTTGACTGTAACTTCATTAACGATTCACTCTGTAAAAAAAACAAAAAAAAACATTTCAGATTAGACTAACCCACGAAAATGAAAATGTAGGTAAACAATGAGGTATTATTAAAACAGTAAAGGGTTTATTATTTTGATAATGATTAAAATTTAAGATGACGCTAAGTCGTATTACAGTTAATTTAACCCGGATTCCTGTAAGCATGGTGATAAATAATTGTTAAGTATGATACATAATAATAAATAAATACTGCAAGAGTTGATTACGAGGAATTTGTTTAATTTTTGGTAACTACAATCTCAACGTTCATGACAAGATGTTATAATTTCATAAAGGCATTACGTACGTTTTCAAGAAACGTATCAGATTCGTGACACAAAATTACCGGCATGAAGTCGTACGGCAGATACGTTTCAGTAAATATTAGAAAATGTACGTTTTGTAGAAGCTTAAGGTCGTATCATGATATTTTTTAAAAAAAGCACGATTATTTAATTTTTTTGTTAAATAAGATAAAGGGTTAGTTGTTTTACTCATAACTAGATACTTGCTCTATTTGAAATAACAAAGAATTTTAGAAAATCCCTCACAAGTTTGGAGAAATCGAACAGATTTATCTCGCAAATTTCTTTTTGCTCTCCTGTAAAGTATTAATAGTGCAAAACCGACCAAATGCTTCTGACGTCGAGAAATAATACATTAATTAACAAATAGTTAAGTAAATACTTCTTCTTTCAGTGCCAAAGTAAAGAATCATAGAAAATTCTCTCTAAAATACTCTGCTGTTAGCGGCTGGATGATGACGGCCAAAGACAGTAAGAAGTGGCGTGTCTGGGGAAGGTTAATCAATAGTGTGGATTACGGCTGACTTTTTAATTACACCATAGGTATCTTATGATTTAGTTTCTGGGAAGGACATGAGTTTATTTAGATAAAAATTTTTGGATAATCGTGGAATGGACCGTTTGCTGTTCGGAATTTTAATTTCATACCTATCGGATATTATTTATTGTATTCCGTCTCCCGTGTTTGTTTTTTCGCAGCATTGATTGATTCGCAAGTTGCCAGTGTTAAATGGGAACTGGATTTATAGGCATTGTTATTCACTGGGAAATGTTTATACGTAAAGATGCGTGTACTATGTAATTTTATGAGAATACTATGTATGAAAAAATAACAGTAACTTCAAAACTATAGCAAGCCATTACACATTACACAGCGTGAATTCTAGAAATAAAAATAAACATAAACTTTCATGCCCAAGACTAAGGCTTACAAGGGTTAACGTCTTTTATGAGACGTTGTATACGCTTGTACAATAAGATCCCAGAAGATAATATGTTTAGCTCACCAGAAAAGCAGGTCCAAAAATGTATGAAACTCACGCCTATATCCCGGAGGGGATATAGGCGGAGTCTACGCAGAGACTAGGGTTTGCCACTTGCCACAATCCTGAGAGACCACTTTCGTTTCATCAACATTCGTTGGTCCTTTCATCGCCGGTTACGCGTACTTTTTAGAAACGTCACTTTCCACATAAAGGGCTACAGAAACATATTATACCTCTAGATGCCAACGATGTCTGGCAATAAACCCGTACAATGCTCTAAGTTTCTGCTTGTTAATGCTCTAAGTTTAACGTTCTACGTTTGAGAGTAAAAATTGAAAACGGATTATTGGGTGGTTTGAAAGCCGCCGTTATGTAAATAGTAATAAAAATGGCACTTATTTGGACTATTACTTTTAAGTATGACGTAAAAAAAATATATAGGTGAGCAATATTGTTTAAAAAAATGCGCGAAAAATCAGTACCGTCTCACCGTCTAACAGATAAATGACCTGCGGACCCGCAGCACACGCGCACTGCTCTGGATGGCTACTAATAGTTCTTACCACATTCTAATAGATTCTAGTTTGTGTCGAGATATTTTTGAAAAGTGCGTTTTTACGTTACGCTATCGTATACGATAGCTATCGTCAGGCACGTTCATTTTGCTATGTCTTTCAAACCACACAAAATTAATGTAGTATTTTAAAAACGGCATTTGATGTTATATGCTGTAGATGTAGTTTTATCGTCTATTTCTTCTTGATAGCGATCTAAATCGTACTTGAAATGGTGTTTAATTTGTTATTCTTGGAGCTACATTGATTAAAAAAAACTGACTTCAACTTAATTCCATTCCAGATACTCTTTTCTTGTTTGTGGAGAAAAAAAACTTTTGCCTTAAAAGTTTGCATCTACGTAATGAGATGATTTATACAGCGTCCTGTGGCACTATCACTCACACTAGATGGGTGAAGGGACCACTCGGACGCTGCAGTACCTGGGAGTTTGTTTTTTAGATGGAGAAGGCTTGCCCAGCACCTATACCATGCGGACAGCGTATTCGGCCTAGCCCACAGGAAAGAAAAGTTCATACGTGCGGAGTCAACCAAGGCGCGGGTTTCCTCACGATATTTCCTTCACCGTTTTGCTACTATAAATTCGCAGACGTACGTACATCTATTTGTATAGATTTCTATTTGAAAATAAACAAAGTCATACGTACGTGCTCGCACTGGGAATCGAACCTGGGTCTCCCGCTTCCGAGTCCATGGTTCTACCCCCTGGGCTACTACCACTTTTTTAGAAACTGCTTGGAGAGAAACTGTCAATTAAATCGTATAGGAAAAAGTAATGTTTGTAGAGTTATTTACTGCTGCTAGGTCCTTCACTGGTCTTATTGATTCAATTACTCGTATATTTTTCCACTGCCCATCACTTAATAAGCTAGCCGTTGCCATGCTAATATAATATCAAATCAAATCAAATATTTTTTATTCAAAGTAGCACAGAAAGTGTGACTTAATGAACGTTATAAGTTAAACTAGGTGTCCATTTCAAAATCTAGATCATTTTGGAGAAAAAGTAAAAATCTTAGTCTTTTCAAGTCCTTAATTAACAGAGTTTATATAAATATTCTAAAACCTGGAACTCGTGCATTGAACTGGCTTTAATTCCAGACATCATTGTCATTTACACGGAACAGAAAAAAACAGTGGAAGTGGCATACGCCTGAATTACAATCGGAACCGCTGTCGCCAGACTCGCCAGTACTCACACTATCACATGGTTAACTACAAAGAAATCTTGAACATTATTGGCCGTGTCGTTTTACTTAAGATAAAATTATAAACCCCAGCATGTTGACATATTTTAAACCTTATGACAGGGCCACGCTGTCGAAATTACGTTGTATTTGTCTGTTACTTACGATGTCTGAAAACAAAATCCAAAAATTGCATAGAAAGTGCTGTCATCTAGTGACAAGTAGCCGAACTACGACGCATCAACAAAACATGTAGTTCGGCCGCTCGGCAACAGATGTCCATCGATTGCACTAGTGATGTGCGTAGTGCGTAGCTTATGATATCGATAATAACTTTTACTATCATAATATCTGTGATTATGAATTTAAGCGAAAGTAAGACATTAATAGTATAGGATTTTTTATCCTTATCTAAGATTTTAGTATTATTTACACAAAGGAGATTATTGTACTAGCTTGTACAGTAATCTCCTTTGTTCATATATCCATACTAATCCATAGGTATATATACTGTAAATGCAAGTGTGTCTGTGTTTCTGTACCGATCTGAACCGATTCAGATGGGGGATAGGATGATTTCTGGGATAAAAATTATCCATGTCCTTCCCGGGACCACTCAAACTATCTCCATACCAAATTTCATCGCAATCAATTCAGCGGTTTAAGCTTGAAGAGGTAACAGACACATTATCACATTTGTAATATTAGTATGGATATATATATATATATATATATATATATATATAAATCGGCCCCGGGAAGCACATAGATAGTTTTAACCCGGATATCATTCCCTAAGGAAGTGAAATGGGGGGGTGAATCGCGGGCAAAAGCTAGTATATATCTATCCATACTAATATTACAAATGCAAAAGTTAAAGGATCAACTTTACTAAGAAAAAAAGGAACCAACCAACCAGTTTTTTATATAATCAATTAGTAACAAACAACGAAAAATATACAAAGCTTAAAATATATCTTTACTGTCCTTTACTGTACTTGTCTTTGCTGGCATCCAATTTTGTCTCCCTGTCGCATCGATCCATTTTTCCTTCTGAAAAGGATCTTTAGGAAATCTGAAAAGCAGTGGGAATATATTTCAGTCTTTTATTCGAAGATTCGGAAATGATTATAAGACGTACACTTTTTACAAGAAGTTACGCGTACTATTACATGTAGGTACGTGGAAATAATATCATAAGTCAGCCTAGAATTAATTTAAAATTATTATTACATTCATTTTAATTTTTAACTCGATAACTAGGAAACAGTAGTAAAACCACTCAAACTCTGCACGAAACGAATATCGATAACTTTATCGACAACACCATCTCACTATTTTCGAGAGTTCAATGTACGATCGAGTAGCGAACATTCTAGAATCGCTCCATTTAATGACAAAGACAGAAATAGACCTTATTGCATTCACACAGAGTTCATTTTTGTATTTTGCATTGCTGTAAAATGCCTAACGGAATTGAAAATTGAGAAACTTATCAAAATTAAATTAAATGCTACTTACCGATGATACGAAATGCCTCCATGGGTGATGTTTTTGGTGCGGCTATCGTTTTTGCACTCCAAAATGGAGCAATAAGGCATATTTACAGCGCAATCCTTTTTTTTCCGATATGGTTGACACAACCAGCTTAAACAACACTCTGCGGCGAACTGGGCTAGGTTGCGCGGAACTCCGCATAATAGTGGCACACGCGACACGCCTACTTTACACTTCTACTGTTTTTATTGTTCTGTGGTCATTTAAATAATATTTAATGTTATAGTAGCTTTTTTGGCACAAAATATGCTTTACACATTTTTTTATTTTTCTGCTAAGCTTATTATATCCTCAGGGATCTTATTGTAGAAATGTCTACAATGCCCCATAAAGGATGTATTAGCCTTTGCCAGCCTAAATTTTGGGAAAGAAAGTGTATGTTTATTTCTAGTATTTACATTGTATCACTCTATTGAACGACTACACAATTTGTATACTTAATCCCCAGCATAGATCATCATCGGATTCATCTAGCTATTCCCTTTCAAGTATTGAATGATAGACTGGGCTGACCCTATCCACTGTCCGTTCAATATAGCTTTGTGCACAATTAGATCGGCACCAAAAGGGCATTGTAGTGTAGAGGACGGATGGATTTTTCCTTTTACCGCCCGACGGCCTTTTAGATAGACGTTGAATAGCGTGTGTGGGTCAAATAAGGATTATGTAGTTGCAGAGGAATATACCAGAAATGTCTGATTATAAATGGTAACTCATTGTGGGCTTTTATTTGTATGTTAAGATTTTTTTTGTATTTCTTCTGTTCTGTATTTGTAACGCTTTTAGTGGATATAGTCTGGCTCATTATTTTTTTCTGGTTTTCCTAATTTTATTTGTGGGATATTTTTAGTAATATAAATAGTGTGACTGTAAGTTATGGTGTCACTATTAATATTGATTTGATAGTTCGAGTGTTTTTTGGGTGTTTACTTCGCAATCACGTATAAATATACGGCTGCAAGCAGATTTAGATGGAATTTGCCATGCAAGTAGACTACGTGCAACATACTAACAATAAGTCCTTTTCGTTTGAATTTTACATTAATGAAATTGCTTCTGCAATTGGCTTCTGAATTGAAAAAAATCGTCTAGTAAAACTTATTTATCGTTCAGTAATCCATGTTTGTGGTGTTGTTACCATAGCTACTACATGTGATTGTGGTGCGGCGGGAGCGGCAACTGGGTGGACTGTATTGGCGAACAATGGACAACACCAGAAGGGTGCTCGTTGGTAAGCGTTGGGGTGGACGTACCTGGATTTCACACCCGCGGATGACGAAGGACGATCACGGCAGCCTAGGTGGGCGCTGGATTGTCCCGGTGTCTTGTATTTCAAATGTAGTTCACGTTTCTTCAATATAAATGCGGATCAAAACAATAAGGCGACTTTTCAATTCAATCCCAAAAACGTATCTACGTATGTCAGTTGTCTTTATTATGGTTAACATTGTCACTTCAAATTTAGACAGTGTTTGGCCAGGAGTCCAGCGCAAGTGCTGGCCGGATTGACCCGCGGAGTCCACGAAGGGAGAAACCAAAGTTTGCATCCACTCCTGAGCCTCCACGAACCCCTCTCACGGTTCGTCATATGCTCGTAACTAACAGCCCGTGCCAGTTGCTACTCAGGCGTAAACAGATTGTGTTGTGTGGAAGTTGTTATAGTATCTTCAAATCACTTAAGACAAACCGTTACGGATAGTGAAATTCTCAATGAAGAAAGCAGGGGCTTAATTTTTAACACATTGAATGCCAGCTACGAAATAATTCGTATAGGTAATAGGTATAACTCAGTTATAAAATCCAATATAAATATTATGCTTAGTTAGCTAACTACGAGTCGAGAAAAGTGCATAAAATAGTTTTCTTTGGCTTAGGCTGAAAACGTAAAAAAGATTTTTCGTCCAAGCCGAACAAATTGCCCAAATAAAACGAATTGATTGGGTTAATTGAATGGTCACAAACAAATTAAAAACAAGTTAACACTGAACGAAAATGCTTCGAAATAATACACTAGTGAAGAGTAGCTCTTGTTATTGTTTTTTAGGGCTTGTTATTCTACATTATTATGCGTAATAAATAAAAACGTTGTTTTTCTATAGAAATATAAATATAGATATATAAATAGATAAATAGAATATTCTTTTGATATAAGAACACCAGGAATTACTTGACTTGAACAATTATAAAGTACAGTACACCTGGTGACCTTATTACTAAAAGTATTTTCTTCCAGGAAACCATTACATAAGTATAACCATTAGATCCTAGAAATCCTCGCACTTAGACTCCGTCTCACTTTTATACTATGGATCAGTCGGCAGTTCATCAACCTTTACACGCGTGCACTCTATTCAGTTACTTTAAGGGTGACTTTGCAACAAAAACGTAAAAGTGATGTGCTGTCATATATATCAAGACGAGGCCTAAGATATTATTCACTGAGTTGTAGCGTCACCAGACATTACCACTTTCATATTTATTTAATAGTTCTAGTTAGACCTGAGATTTCCGCACTTAGCCTCATAGTTGGGTCATTGTACGTAGGAAGCTCTAAGGTGTGTAAATACCTCAGACACCAGGATTTTCTCAGACGTTTTTCTTCGTTAGCGAGTGGTATTGCTGGTACACTTTCCAAATTGTACTTACGTAAGTTAAATAACGAATTCGTGAAGCCAGGACTCGAAACCACTACCTCCCGAATGAAAAGCCGGCGTTCTACCGCTCCGCTACCACCGCTCCTATAATTATTTTTTCTTAAACATGCGCGGAAATATTGTCATTACTTTTGAATAAAGAACACGCGAAGTATATTTAATAGACTGAAAAACCAAAATCACTTCCCGGCGCCTTCTTTGAATTTGGAACGAAGAGCGCGCCGGCAATGTTGTATGAAACGGTATGCTGTTTGAATTTAGAACTCTTTCATATATCATACACATTGCGTTCTCGTGGCTGTATAGCCATAGATACGTTTACCTTTCGACACAAACTGTAAGATAAAAATAAAAATTGGCGGTAAAGCGGAGTTCGTTGTTATTTTGTTAATAAAATAATTAAAATGAGTTCCGATGATTCTGAAAGTGAAAATGAAATGAACATTGACTGCACTCCACCAGATTTAAGATCGGAAGCTAAATTAGCGATGGAAAACCTGCTTCCAGCAAAATCAAAAGAAAATTTATTATGGGGTCTTTTGCCCCTTTTTAATTCCTTGCATTTTTTTTAAGGAAAGCACTAGATGCCTTGGCCAAAATGGCAATTGCCTGTCTCGTATCATTGAATAACTCATACCCGACCTGCAATTGCCTATTTCGCTGCCTTTGCAATAATGTACTATTACATTTCCATCCAGCGACGATAAATAAACTTAGCGTTGCCTGCAATAAGTCCACAATATGTCTCTGAAATTTTGGTACTAAACCTACTAAAATTCAACCGAAATTATTTGAAACAAAAGCCCGGAGATTTTCCCGTCGAAGTACTTGTGAGCTTCGCAATAACTTCAGTCGCGTCGAACTCCAAATTGTTCGTTTAAGGGCCAATTTTTCAATAGTCAGATAAAACTTAACTGGAGAATAAATTGCATGCTATCACTGTCTAAGACATACGACAAAACAGTGACAACATCACTTTATTCTCCAGTTAAGTTTTATTTGTTTATTAAAAAATTGGCCCTAAATCTCTTAAACCTCGAATAGAGGAGACGAAATCAAGGGAACGATTTAGTAATAGCCCACGCATAAAACATGAAGATACAGTCGGTTGACTGATTGGTGTTTCTTTGAGAAGATACCATAAAAGGGCCGGTTTCTGAATTGAGAATTTCACTAAGTAAATACTCAAGTAACGTTCTATCACGCTCTTTTCTGAGAAATTCGAAGAGACAGTACTACAGTTAACTATTTACTCGGCGAAACTCTCAATTCAGAAACTGGCCCTAAGGCTGCTGTTACGTGGCTGTTTGTGCCGTCTCGCTCGCACAAATTAACATTTTTTAATATTGTAATAATATGAGTGAACTTTTGATAAATGTGAGGGTTGGATGGATAATTAAATTGCGGATATTCAAGGCATATTTTTTTTATGCTCATCCTTACGTACTGTGTCGCTCTTCCGACACTTGTTCCAGCTTGCTAGCCACTACCCCACCATGGTTTGATAGCACGATGTCCACTATAGCACTTTGCCACTTTTTTTTTTTCAATTCATGTGCTACTACAGTGTCCGTCTCACCGTCTAACAGATAAATGACCTGCGGACCCGCAGCACACGCGCACTGCTCTGGATGGCTACTAATAGTTCTTACCACATTCTAATAGATTCTAGTTTGTGTCGAGATATTTTTGAAAAGTGCGTTTTTACGTTACGCTATCGTATACGATAGCTATCGTCAGGCACGTTCATTTTGCTATGTCTTTCAAACCACACAAAATTAATGTAGTATTTTAAAAACGGCATTTGATGTTATATACTGTAGATGTAGTTTTATCGTCTATTTCTTCTCGATAGCGATCTAAATCGTACTTGAAATGGTGTTTAATTTGTTATTCTTGGAGCTACATTGATTAAAAAAAACTGACTTCAACTTAATTCCATTCCAGATACTCTTTTCTTGTTTGTGGAGAAAAAAAACTTTTGCCTTAAAAGTTTGCATCTACGTAATGAGATGATTTATACAGCGTCCTGTGGCACTATCACTCACACTAGATGGGTGAAGGGACCACTCGGACGCTGCAGTACCTGGGAGTTTGTTTTTTAGATGGAGAAGGCTTGCCCAGCACCTATACCATGCGGACAGCGTATTCGGCCTAGCCCACAGGAAAGAAAAGTTCATACGTGCGGAGTCAACCAAGGCGCGGGTTTCCTCACGATGTTTCCTTCACCGTTTTGCTACTATAAATTCGCAGACGTACGTACATCTATTTGTATAGATTTCTATTTGAAAATAAACAAAGTCATACGTACGTGCTCGCACTGGGAATCGAACCTGGGTCTCCCGCTTCCGAGTCCATGGTTCTACCCCCTGGGCTACTACCACTTTTTTAGAAACTGCTTGGGGAGAAACTGTCAATTAAATCGTATAGGAAAAAGTAATGTTTGTAGAGTTATTTACTGCTGCTAGGTCCTTCACTGGTCTTATTGATTCAATTACTCGTATATTTTTCCACTGCCCATCACTTAATAAACTAGCCGTTGCCATGCTCTCTCCAACTCTCAATTCAGAAACTGGCCCTAAGGCTGCTGTTACGTGGCTGTTTGTGCCGTCTCGCTCGCACAAATTAACATTTTTTAATATTGTAATAATATGAGTGAACTTTTGATAAATGTGAGGGTTGGATGGATAATTAAATTGCGGATATTCAAGGCATATTTTTTTTATGCTCATCCTTACGTGCTGTGTCGCTCTTCCGACACTTGTTCCAGCTTGCTAGCCACTACCCCACCATGGTTTGATAGCACGATGTCCACTATAGCACTTTGCCACTTTTTTTTTTCAATTCATGTGCTACTACAGTGTCAACTATAACAAGCCTTCGCCAGCCTTCAAATGATGCCACGTTATATCCCGCAGCAATACTAAATTCATGCTTTTCCTTGCTGCCTTATCTCTGATTTTCTATTTTTCTTATATTCATTTGAGGGAGGCGTCAAATTCATAGATTCCGGGTGTAGATATGTATCTTATATTCGTTCCACTGCAGGGCACAGGCTTTTTCTCAGAGAGAGAGAGAGTTTGAGCTTAATCACCACGCGTGCCCACCGCGGATTGGCAATACCAGAATTTCTTTTCCTCCATTTTTCATATGCTCCTAGGGCGCTATTACGTAACTTTTTCACTGCAGAAGCTCCTCCTTTATTTATCCTTCTCTGAACTGTAAAAAACATACACATTTGAATTCTTCAAAAATTTTCAGCCTAATGTAGTAGACAGAATCATGAGGGAATGGACGGATGTCGCCAGCGTCGAAGACCTGTTTCGCTTGGCAAGAAACGAAGAATAATCTGCGGAGCTGACGGCCATCTTGTGAAGAAGTGGTCAGAACGTAACTTTACGTAGTAGGAGGGCTGGTTTAGTATGCTTTTGTAACCAGTCCTTTGACTGCCCCCTCACTACGTCTCGAAGCTGACTGTGGAACAAATTGTTTTCATTTGAAGACGCCCCACGGGAGACGCGTTTTGTGTGTAATGATGCGCGATCGAGGCTCTTACAGCGATCCGGGGACGTAGAAGGCTCAGGGGGGGGAACGTTTACATTGTGCGGTTTTAGCTACGGACAATGCCTTGTTTTCTTGAATTGAGGATTCTTGTTTTCTTGAATGGAGGAAGTATCTGTTGAAAGATTTGCTATTTCTGAAGAGTATTGTGGATTGAAGGAAATCTTGTAAAGCGTTTATTGTGCGGGCTTTCCCTTTTTCTCACACATTCGAACATTTTTACTCGCGATTTCTCACACACTAACAATGGGTTTCCGTGTGGCGCCGGATTAAGAATAGCGTCACTCCATTTCCGTCCGTGGATGTCGTAAAAGGCGACTAAGGAAATCAAACAGGAGAGGGGCAACAGCGTCTTCCTGAGATTCCAACTGAGGTTTCCGCACTTGGCGAAACTGCGATCGCCAACCCGCCTGCCAAGCGTGGCGATTATGGCAAAACCCTTCATGGTTAAAAACCATGATGGAGGACTGATGGCTGATGATGATGATGATGATAACTATGTGTTAAACTATTATAATGTTATAGCTATCGGCTAGCTAGAACGCATACAAAAATAGTAACTGACAACTGTTCACAGTCTGTCATCAGTTAGTTAATGTATGAAAAACTGCGGGCTACTTATTTATAAAAAATCGATTCCACTAAAACACTCTTAAGGCGGAGTTAACGCCGTTTTATACCAGGCATTCCTGCCACAAGCCGACTTTAATTCCGTCTTAGGGGTGTTTTAGTGGAATTGACTTTTTATAAATAAGACTGTGAGTTTTTAATAAAGAAACGAGGCGTATGGTCCCGAAAGGAGTTTATAATTTCCCTTGCCCATTTTATTTTTTTATTTTCCTCAATTTACTTAACATGAAAATCAAAATAAGTCACTGTTGAGCATAGGCCTCTTCACCGTCACGCCACTTTCTCCGCTCCCCTAACAGTTCCGTCCACAGGAGGGTTCCTGCCAAGGCAAGTTTATCAAGGTGGAAATCGTAGACACACTAATTCTAATCTAAAGTGGAGGTGAACGAGGCACATTTTTAGATTGGATGGCAGATAGACGCACGGCCGAGAACAGGACAACGGTCAATGGGCAGATCAGCAGCCTGTTGATCGGACTTTATGCTTGAATTGGTGGCGGAAGGTCCGTGGATGCCGAAGGCAAGGGATTGTAGTGAGATAGTATTTCAGAGAAAAGGCCTATACCCAGAAGTGGGCAGCGGTGGACTGATGATGATGACGGATGTTGGACGAAGGTGATCACAAAGTGGTGGCCAAGAACTGGTACTTGTTCCGTAGGTACTTACTTCTTACTTCCGGTGGCCTTTGTGAGTCTTGGCGTCCTCCACAGTTTCCTTCCAGCTGTCGCGAAGCTTGGCGACCTTCTTCCAGTTGGTAAACCTCCCCATTGCACGCAGATCCTCTTCTACACAGTCACTCTACCGCTGCTTTGGTCTGCTTCTAGGTCTTTTCTGCTGTGGCGTCCGTTTGGTCATTATTTTTGCTGCCCTACAGTCCGGCATCCGCTCCAAGTGACCCGCCCATCTTGGTCTCTGTGACTTGCAAAATCTCACAATGGTTTCGTGGTTAATACGTGCTTCCAGTTCATGGTTCATAAGCTGGTCCGAAAATTTTTCTGATCACTTTTCTCTCGAACACTGTTCGAGAGAAATCGAACTCTCTACTCGTCTCTTTGAGTAAGGCACAAGGTTTCGCATGCATAGATGACTACTGGTTTGGTGATAGTACGGTATGTAAGCTTAGAAGTCATACTGAGCCACTCCGAATTTAAGAGGTCACATTAAGATGACAATTAAGAAGATACAGCTGCAAAAGTACAAAAATTTAAGGGGCTCAAGTTCAGGCTGAAGTTGCAGCACATTTCCGTTGTTATTTAAGACTGAGCCAAGATAAAAGGGAGGAAATTCTTTGTAGCATTGAATAACTTTTATTTTTCAAAAGCTTAATGTCCCCAAAGCATTCCGCTCGCTGTTGGAAAAGCAATTATTCACGGAATTAATGCCGACTCGCGGAAGCCATTTTTCCATTTGTGTTCCTTGGCTCGTTGTTCGCCCGCGCGGTTCGCTCTGAAGTTGTCTCGAAATATTGCTTCGTTTGTTTATAGTGAAGCGGTGGTAGCCTAGTGGGTAGAACATTGGACTCGGAAGCGGGAGACCCAGGTTCGATTCCGAGTGCGGACATGTACCTATGACTTTGTTTTCTAAGTTATGTACATTTGTGAAGTTATAGTAGCAATACCACTCGCTAACGGTGAAGGAAAACATCGTGTGGAAACCTGGATGTCTGAGCTATAGCTATAGCTCAGCACTTTAAAATCGCCAATCCGCGGTGGACACGCGTGGTGATTTCCATACTCTCTCTCTCTGAGAGAAGGCCTGTGCCCTATAGTGGGACGTATATATAGGCTGCTTATGATGAATATATAACTATACACTAATAAATAATATTAACAGGCTCCCGTTGGCACCCTTCTGTTACGGAACCCTAAAAATGCATGGACTCAAGAGGAAACGCCTCCGTCTTGCATTTAGCAAGTTTTATTTTACACAGACAACGGAATGCGCTATGTGATGTAAACAGACGTTGCGAATGGAGTCGTTGGCTATTTTGCAACTTTTTATGGACAGACCGAAGCAGACAAATAGATGCAAAACAACGGACTGATTGACTAGCATACTGATGTCAGTCAGGTTTCGCCGATAGCACTGTGCCATGGCAAAGTTCAGTGTGCCCTAATTGGTCGGTGACCTAACAAGGATTGATTATATTCTTCTTTTTTTTTTTTGTTGCACTAACCCATGCTGAGGGCAATTTTAAAAACCTATTAGGAGGCTAAAAATTCCACTTATGCCGGGACTCGAACCCGCGACCTCTGGCTAACCGTGCCAGCGCTCTCCCAATTGAGCTAATTGGCAAGTGCAGGCATCGGCGAAATTTCGAGCTTCCTTATAAACTTCTCTGTATTACGTACAGATATTTTTTTAAGTTCGCCGCCTGTACGTAATACAGAGGAAGTTTTAGCCTCTAAATAGGTTTCTAATCAGGATTAGTCAGTGGACCTTTTCAGTTTGCCCTGATCTGTCGTTGACCCAATTAGCTTTGGCCAATGGCCCTGTTCACTGTGTCCTGATTCAGTCCTGTTCAGTATGCCCTGGTAAACCACACTCAAGTGTGTACACTGGATTGGTCGTTCACAATCGTTCGCTCCGCTCTGATATTGTCAATATTACTGTAACGTCTATTATACCCCATGAAATGCGATATCCACTGTTTATGATACCGCTGTCTATAAGACAGAGCTGAGTAAAAGTTCCGCTTTCACACAAATATTTAAAGTCAATCGTTATATAAACAAGGCGCTCATCGTCGCCATTATTAACAATTTAAAACCGCCATAAAAAATTATAGTATAAAAACGAAGCGGCTGCCAAATAAAAGAAACATTATCTTTTCAGTCAGTCAACACACAAAAGAGTAAAATTCGAACAAATCGGGCTGCATCTCTGATTCCATTAAAAAACCATAGATTTAAATTTCAAAACGAAATAAAAACGAGAAACAAACAACGGCAAACTGCCGCAGTAACAAAAAAAAAAAAAAAAAAAAAAACGAAAAGCAAAAAACCTTTTTCCAGTTCATTCATACGGCACCAATTACTTTCTGTTTTCCCATGAAAAGTCAGCTGCGGTTGTTTCATTGCAGCTATTCAATTACGACCTAACAGCCACACACATAAGGATCAGTTTCGATTGATTGTGTGTCATTATTAGTAGCTGCCAAAGGTTGCAAAGATGTAATCGGTGCATAGAGACGTTAATAAGTATTTCTGTTAATTTTATATTGTGTTCTGTTAGTCGGTATTAATTTATTTAGGTTATGGTGGATTTTGCTCGTGGCATTAAAATCGCAGTTGCAGCTTGCCACTTTCCTGAACTCAGATTACTTTCCGGCTAGGCTGGGGCCTGTTTCATAGAACTACAATTCGTAGTTTACTATGAAAATTCGATGTCCGCTGTGAAGTCGATCAACTTTCAGATTAACAAGTAGAAAGGCTGCGAATTTAATTGAATTGTCATAGGTAATATACTATGAATTGTAGTCTTATGAAAAGCAGCCATGGTCTCATTTTAAAAATGAATCGACCTTCCCCGGGACCCCATTTCATAAACTACAATTCACTGCTTACCATGACAATTCGATACATAGTTATTAACTCACAAATTAACCAGTATCAAGACTAAGGCCGATTTTCACCACTTCTTAAATGTCACTTAGGTCGCCATTTAAATCTACTTTTGTATGAAAAATTTATGTTAAATGCTGCTTAAGCCACATTTAAGAAAGTGGCGCAAGTCGCCCTAATTTTACTAATCGGCTATAAATTGTGATTCGAATTAATTGTCATAATAAAGTATGGGTTGTAGTTTTATGAAACGCGGCTTTGGGGCACTATTACGTAACTTGTTCACAATATCCAACTCGTCCGATTTAACCCACATATGTTAATACTTCAGAAACGTGAAAATAGGTAACCCGATACATTGAACTAGGGTAATAGACTGGTAATAGGAGAGGAAGGGCCTTTTTCATAGACCTTCAATATTTATTTGTTTATTTATTGATACTTTTATTGCACTTAAAAAAAGCGTAGAAAGATTTATTGTGACTATTCGATGCACATTGCTAAGTCGATTAACCCACACAATAACAAGTTTTTGGTCTTTTGTTTGACTGCCTCGTTGGTATAGCCGTTAAGACACTTAGCTGCCAAAACAGAGGTCGTGGGTTCGATTCCCACTGGGGGCCACCGTACATTCGTATAAATGGCCTCAGTCTGGGTGTATTTTTTATGTTTTTGTTGTCTTTGCCTGCTTACCATAGCACAGGGTATCCCAGTTTGGGACCTGTCAAGTGATGGTATTGTATGGAAGTTATTATTATTATTCGTTGCATGCCCGTATACGTCGGATTCGGGCCTGCCTGCCCTGGTGACCTTTCGTTGATAACGCACCTTCCCTACACGGCATCTCTGTCGAGCACAATGAAAGCTTTTATTGCAATGGATCACGGAATAGCATATCGTAAACGGATGATAACTCTACGCCCACGCGGGGAATAGGCGGCGCGCCGGGTTTTGTCTGATAAGCCATTCTACCGCAGGGAGCCGTAACGAATCGTGGAATAGGATTATAGGACCTACCTTAAACCTATCTATGCTTCTCTACGCACAAATACAGGGTGACGTAAAATTCCCGTACACATCAATTGCAAAAAAAATATAAGCTGTACCAGACATTTTGAGGTAACTTTATTAGGGAACAGCTATTTGGTTTCGTGGTTTTGAAGTTTCTTCCTTAATAAAAGTTATTTGGTGGAACTCCCGAGTTTCAGATATAGGTAGACTCACGCCCCTGTATCCTGGAGGCGTAGGTAGAGTCCTGGGTTTGCCACTTGCCACGGTACTGACAAACCCTTTAGCTTCATCAACATTCATAAATCCCCGACTTGGTCGGATCTAAGTATCTGAAGATTTAATTACATTCTGTACGAAAAATATTGTTTAATAATCGTTTTATCTCCAGCTCCAATCATTGTGATATAAAATAAGAAATCAAAAATTTCTCTCAAGGTAAGGAATTTTCATTTTGTTTGCTCAATTTCAATGTAAAACGTTATCCGCCTGTTATCTTCAGGTCAATTTGTAGTGAAGAAAAAGACAGCAAAAGAAACTCCTAACTAGCGCAAAAAATTGACCCCACGTTCAATTGTGGGAAGGCGGGAGGGGCTTGTCAATTGTGTTACCAATCAGAGCGAGTTCAGTATTACCCGGCAAAATATCTATTCACCTGCCACCGTCAGACCGCCATCTTGCGAAGTACCTAGATATTTCAACGGGTTATACAAGGTCAACCGTTTGACCTTGTCAAAAAAAATCTTCCTATGAGAATGTTGCTATGCAATCATGCTTGAACTCCGAGGAGGTTATGAGTAAAACTGATCGCGAAAACAATATACCTATAGACCACAGTAGACCTCACAACGTTGTCCAATTTTATACATGGTGTCCAGTATAGGCCTTAAGCACACATAAGCACATTTCGTTTTTCTTACGAATCACGAAACGTGATTGTTAAAATCGCCGGGCGTTCCGTTTTTTAGACACATTGCAGTGGAGTGCATTACTACTATTATTATTACTAATTACTAATATAATATATAGCTACAACCCGATGTGCAGACTAGCTGATTGATTGATTATCTGACTAACTGACTAATGGCCTATATGATATCTCAAAAGGTATCACTTAGAAATTCATCGTCATAAGTCATTTGACGCGCACTACAGGACTCATGGTTTTCCAAGTTTCCCAGTCTTGTGCCGCCCGCATCCAGCGACTCTCTGCCACCGTAATCAGATCGTCAGAACATCTGGTGGGGGTCAAACCCACGCTGCGTCGTCCAAGAGCGCCCTGATTTAGGGCTGGAACCAGCACTGCATCCTCCCTATAGAGTTAGTCACTGACAACCAAACCAATCTGGCTACAAAATAGAAAACTTGAATTTCCCGTCACACCAGTAACTTAGCGCCATACATTTACTTGACTGCTTTACCTTTTGTATAAACCAACCATCGGTTACCCTGTCACTTACTATCGCCCAATCAATATTCACGTCAGACATAGCGTACGAAATGAACCAATCATAGAGTGATTTACTCTGTAGCACATCTTGCTCTCATTTCATTGGTAAAGGCTTATGCCGAGGACAGGGGCCGTTTTTGAGTGTGATTTTTGTAGGCAGAAATACTTCTATGGCTTTATTATTCATCTTTTCTCAACTCATACTTTAGATTACAAACTTTAGATTACAAAAATACAGAACAACTACTTCAATCACATAGCTGAATACAACTATAACAGTTTATCGTAAATAATTATTAAATGTTTTCGATGTCAATTAAGCCAAAACATCATGCTTCTTACTAAGTAAAAGAAATGCATATCACTCGCTGTTACATATTTTAAAATAAGTTGTTACATATTATAAACCGATGGACCTATAGTCCCTAAGATACAGGTTTTTATGCCTAGTTTAGGGGTCATAAGTTCGACTTTAATTTGTGTCACTGTGTACTACAACTAAGTATTATGTTTAAGGCAAACATTGTAAAGAAAGTACAAATAAAGATTATCTTATCTTATCTTATCTTATCTTGTCTCGTCTCGTCTCGTCTCGTCTCGTCCCGTCTCGTCTCGTCTCGTCTCGTCTCGTCTCGTCTCGTCTCGTCTCGTCACGTCTCGTCTCGTCTCGTCTCGTCTCGTCTCGTCTCGTCTCGTCTCGTCTCGTCTCGTGTCGTCTCATCTCATCTGGTCTCATCTTATCTCATCTTATCTTATCTCATCTTATCTCATCTTAAATATAAGACTTAACCTAACCTAACCTAACAAAATCCTATCGACGGCGCGAGTCACGCGTTTAGTGGCGCTAAACTGTCGCGACTTTTGACATTTCATCATCATCATCATCATCATCATCAACCCATTATGTCCCCACCGAGGGGCACGGGTCTCTTCTCTGAGGAAGGACTTTTGACATTTAAAACGCGCGAATAACGTCGTCACACTACCCATGCAGGAGTGCAATCAAATACTTGCAATGCTAAAACATTGTTACTGTTTTTACAAAAGTAGGAAAACACTAATCCTGCAGCATGACACTTTTAAACACAAGAAGTTGCATTCCACAAGTTTTAGGGTTGTTACATTTTAATAACTTAACTAAATATTACGCACATACATTTTGTAGCTAAGGAGTAAACTAAATATTAAATTAAACTAATTAAATATACCGCCTCGGGACACGCCTGATCCAAAAGTTCCCATGACGCTAGCAGCGTTCCCCCGCTGCACCGCCAGGGAAATCCTCTGCATCAGATATGCTCCGGAACGATGCATTGATAATAGACCAGTAGAATTATTATTTTTTTGGTATTTCTCATAGTAAAAGTTGACTGCGTTGATGAATAACGGTGCTGGTTTTTTCTTAACACTACAAGATGATTTTGAAATTGTTAGCAATATTTTGAGAGAATAACATTTTCTTTTCACTGTGAAAACAGTATCATTAATATTCGTAATTTTTGGCCTATGGCTCGATACTGGGAATCCAAATTGAATGTCATAAGAAGGCCGTTCATTGCAAAACATATTTTTTTGCCTTATATTGTTTGTTTAAGCCTAAGTGAAATAATTTTGGTTATAAAAAAAAATATTCGTGACGCGCCATTTTTGTAAGCGCCTTATCCTTTCATGGTTAGAATGACCCCAGAAGTCACCCTGTAGAATAACCACACAGACAATATTAAATCAAAAATCCAACTAATAATTTTAAACACCATACCATATCGTTACAATTTTTTAGAAGTTTGTGAAGATCTTGGCAAACGGCAAACCCTAGTTTCTGCCAACCCTTTTGGAGACAGGTGTGAGTCATCATCATCATCATCAGCCATTTGACGCCTACTGCAGGACATAGGCCTCCTTAGAGATTTCCATAACCATAAGGGGTTTTGCCACAATCGCCACGCTTGGCAGGCGGGTTGGCGATCGCAGTATGCTGTTGGAATCTCAGGAAAACGCTGCTGCCCATCTCTTGGTAATGTATTTCCTTAGTCGCCTTCTACGACATCCACGAAAGGAAATGGAGTGACGCTATTGTTAATCCGGCGCCACACGGAAGGCGTGAGTATGTAGCTTTTTTTATTATCTTCCACGTTCAGAAGAGCGTACTCATTTTTCAGTCGCTTCTGCGGCTATTATCAATATTTCTCTAATATTGTAACATTTCAGAGCACAGCTGTTCACTCGTGCCGCATCCATCAGTGTCCTCGTCTCCGCCATAAAACGCGCGGACCTAGGAAAAATCTCTTGGAGATAAACTTAAGAGCAAAGGGCTTAAGCGATATTATTCACCGGATCTCTTGTACTGACCCCAAACTAGGATACCCTGTGCTAAGGTAACCAGGCAAGGACATCTCAAACTTGGAAATACAGCCAGATTGACACATACTGCTTTTCACACCTGCTATAAGGAAAAATTATTTATGTGCCGTGGAAGACAAATTATGATCGATTGCAACAAAATAAAAATCGAATTGGAATTACATTTTGTGAAAATCTGCACACGGATCATGCTGAGGGCAATAAAAATAAACTAGAATATCAGGGAAGAAAAATACAACTTTGATCTCTCATTTGAGGGAATCAAGGGATCTTTTCTGAATAGCAGGTGTGAAAACGTTTTTTTCCGCTTAAAAACGAGAAAGAGAGAGATAGATAAAGAGTATGGCTAATAGGGACGTGTATAATTTAGACTCATGTTCATGATGTTTTTTTAATGCTATGAAGTTTCAAAACCGGCCAAGTGCGAGTTTGACTCGCGCACGAAGGTTTCACCATTATCTATACAACATTAGACACAAAGATCGAAAAAAACGGCAAAAAATCACGCTTGTTGTATGGGAGTGAATAAAAAGGCTTTTTAATCACTATTTTGGTATTTGAATTTAGAACACACCAATATATTCGACCTCCATCTCAATGCTTACACAACCTCCTTGGGCAAAAAATACTCGATACAAACTCCTTGCGCAAATAATACTCGACATACAAACTCTTTGTGCAAATAACTCCTCGAGATTTTATTGTGTATTTTAATTAATTTAACCTTCCTTTTTTCTTCATTAAATGTCTTAAATTGTTTCTTTTTCTCGTAGGCATGGTATAATAGTAGATTGTACAACAAGTGCATAAAACGCACCATTTTACTCGAGACGTTTATCCATCCGAGCGAGCTTGCGAGCGAGGATAGATATAAAGTCGAGTGTAAAATGGGTTTTATGGACGAGTTGTACACTCTACTTTTCACTTCGATTGCGAGGAAATGAAACAGCAACATGTAAAATAATTATGGTTCCCGCCAATTAACTTTTTTTTCTTTTTTTTTCTGTAGGGACGTGACACCTGACTTAAGGTCGTTACATACTGCTCAGTTATAAAAACATTTTTCACTTCTCATGCTCTAAAAGTTCGTCTTTATGTCGTGCGTAGGCGACATAAAGTCGCTTTTTATGCTCTAGAGCATAAAGTAAAATCTTCGTCGAAGACCAAGGCAATCGCTGCAACAGCCACACGAACATCTTTAACTTCATACAACAACCTCTTTATTTTATTTCGTTTCGTATAAAACGCGACCAACTAGATTGCAGGGCCAATCAGGTTGGTCGCGCTTTATTGAAGCTGCGCTCTCATTGGTTAAATTTTAATGGCGGCAAAACCACTGTGATTATACACGTACGCGTGAATTTAATTTAATAAATTTGTTGTTTGATTAATTGCATTAGTGAAGATAAAGATGTTGCTGTTTCATTTCCTCGCAATCGAAGTGAAAAGTAGAGTGTACAACTCGTCCATAAAACCCATTTTACACTCGACTTTATATCTATCCTCGCTCGCAAGCTCGCTCGGATGGATAAACGTCTCGAGTAAAATGGTGCGTTTTATGCACTTGTTGTACAATCTACTATTCTTTTTATAACTATGATAAGTTGTTGTTATGGCTTAAATACTATACTGATCTACTAAATTGAAAAATAAACAAATATAAAAAATAATAAATGAGACGAAATACAAATTATAAGTTTATTTCATGAAGTTTTATTGTGTACTTTGGCTGTTGGTATCTTTGCCTTGGTCTTAGAATACGAACGAAACGAAATAAAATAAAGAGGTTGTTGTATGAAGTTAAAGATGTTCGTGTGGCTGTTGCAGCGATTGCCTTGGTCTTCGACGAAGATTTTACTTTATGCTCTAGAGCATAAAAAGCGACTTTATGTCGCCTACGCACGACATAAAGACGAACTTTTAGAGCATGAGAAGTGAAAAGTATATTACGCAACTCTTGAACAAAATACGGATTCACATTGAGGGCCATGAATCACTCGCGTCGCTTGTGATTCAATAATCATGAATCATTCCCTACGGTCGTGATTAATCTATGACCCTCGCTTTAAATTTGTCCTTTATTCACTAATTGCAAAATATACTATTTTAGTATTTGTTGTTATAGCGGCAACAGAAATACATCATCTGTGAAATTTTCAACTGCCTAGCTATCACGGTTCGTGAGATACAGCTTGGTGACAGACAGCCAGATAGACAGACAGACAGACGGACAGACGGACAAACGGACAGTGAAGTGAAGTCTTAGTAATAGGGTACCGCTTGGCACCCTTCCCGAAGGGTTCCTATTACGGAATCCTAAAAAGTAAAAAGTACTAGAAACTATAAATTAGGTAGTGAATGTTGATGAAGTGGAAGAGGTCTGTCAGGATCGTGGCAAGTGGCAAACCTCGGTCTCTGCTACCCCTCCGGGATACAGGCGTAAGCTTATGTTATGAAATCTTGAATAGTTCACTCACCAAATAGAATGTTATGAAAAAATGAAAAGAAACTACTGCCTCGTTGGTCTAGTCGTTAAGGCGCTTAACTACCAAAACAGAGGTCCTGGGTTCGATTCCCAGTGCGGGCCGCTGTACATTTGTCGCCTCAGTCTCGGTGTATTACTATGTTTGTGATGTCCTTGCCTGGTTACCATATTGCAAGGTATCCTATTTTGGGACCAGGTCAAGTGATTGTGTTGTGTGGAAGTTACATGAATCTGAATTTCATATTATTAAACCTTTATTCAAACTTGTAGGTGAATTATGAGGTCGCTTTGCATAAAAAACTAATGTAACCGCCCACGTAACATAATGGCAATAGGATTAAGTTATGTTAAACCTCTTTGAGTTTCTCTAACACAGACAAAAAGGGTTGTAAAGTTTTCGTTTTAATTTTGTATGTAAATCTTACACCAGTCATAGATTACTCATAATAATTACAACTCGCGTCAAAACAGTTACAGTATTTAAAAAAACTAAATGAATTAAATTGTCAATCAGTTTAAGCTCAATTAATCTGGAAAATATAAACATAAAAACTACGAAGTAACCATATTTTAACCAATTTTTAATTTAACCAGCGGATTAATAAGTCAAAATGGCAGTGGACGGGCCACATAGCATAGAACTGATGGCCAATAGGGCCGAAAAGTTCTCGAATGGAGACCAGGACGACCAGCCACAAGATGTTATATATTGACGTAGGCGGCCATTGATAGTAGAAATATATTTTCTGAATGAACCACTTATTTCGTTAAATTCAAAACAGGTTTATTCAAGCTTATCTTGTCCCAGATAGTCTTTACTCAGGTTCTAGTCTGTCTAGGAATTCATAGCCTCCTTTTATAGGTTCACGATATTCGGGTCAGAACACAAACTAAAGACATTACGGTCTCCATAAAAATGCCATAAAACTCGAAGTGGCGTACTCTTTAAAAAGTTGTCTTGAAGCACTTAATTTTGCAAGTGACGTTATCTATTCGAAATCACCCTTCGTAGGGTTCCGTACTAGAATAAAACAAAAAGTGCGATCGTTATTAGAAACCAAATTACCCTTATCGATCTTAACGATTAATTATCGATAATTTTAATTAGACATAAAAGTTCACTTAACAAACCATATCAAGACGAAACGTAATAAAAACAAAAATAGCGTCTTATGGTCGGCACCGGCCAACTCAATTTTTTTTTTAATGTTTGCGCACATCGGACGGCAAACTCTTAAGCATTTAAAATATTGCCTCGTTGGTCTAGCCGTTGAGGCGCTTAACTACCAGAACAGAGGTCATGTGTTCGATTCCCACTGGGGGCCACCGTACTTTTGTACAAATGACCTCAGTCTGGGTGTACTTTCATGTTTGTAACGTCCTTGCCTGGCTTCCATAACACAGGGTATCCTAGTTTGGGACCAGGTCAAGTGATTGTATTGTGTGGAAGTTATTATTATCTATCTATATCTCTCTCACTCTCTCTCTCTCTCTCTCTCTCTGAGAGAAGGCCTGTGCCCTACAGTGGGACGTATATAGGCTGCTTATGATGATCTATATCTCTCAATTAGAAAAAAAAAAATATTGTACTTTATACCATTTTGAATTTTAAATTGCCAAAGGTGTATCGAAGCTACTACAAATTAAATAAAAAAATAAGCATAAAAAAACAAAGTCTATATATATCATTAGTATATTAATGAAGGTAATATTATTATGCAGAACTGAATAAAGAATAAATAAAATTAAAATTTTCGTGTAAAAAACTTATTTCAATTGACACCTGCTTACTCTTCCGAGATAAGGGCGTGACGTTAGTGTAACAGGATTAGATATTGTCTTTTTTCTATAAAGAGCAGAATAAAATATTGTGTGCTTGTGCAAAATATTGTGTACTGTGTTTCCAAAAGATTACAATTGGTAGTTTCGTCACTAAAATAATTAATATATTAAAAGTATATATTACGGCAGACGTTATTTTGCCATATTAATTAGCTTAGGACCTTTTCCTAGACCAAATATACACAAAAAAAATCATAAAAATCGGTGAAGCCGTTTCGGAGGAGTTCTATAACAAACACTGTGACACGAGATTTTCATATATAAGATAAAATGTTCTCTATCTATCTATATTACGAAAGAATATTTTGTTTTTTTTTTGTATGTAAATACGTGTGTACGTATGGCACGCAGAACTGATGGCCGATGGGGCCGAAAAGTTCTCGAATGGAGACCACATATCGGCAAGCGCAGCGTAGAACGCCCAGCCACAAGATGGACAGATGACCTCATCCAGTGGCGGGAAGGCACTGGATGCAGGCCGCTTCCAACCGGTCTTTTTGAAAATCCATGGAGGAGGCCTATGTCCAGCAGTGGATTTCTTGTGGCTGAATGATGATGATGATGATGACGTGTGTACTTATGTATTTTCTTGTAAAAGTACTTTCACGCGGAAGTGGAACTTAAAAATTAAGTAGAACTTCGGTTCCTATTTTGTTTACGGTAAGGGTGTGCAATAAATAATGAAAATTACGCCCTAAGGGTTAATGATAACGTTCCCCGCCTAATGACCCCTGTGTGTTCGGGAAATGGAGGCTAAGTTATTTTTAATGGACGGTAAATAGAGCTCTTCAGTCATAAATCCCTTAAACTTGATACTCCTGTCGGGTGTTTCTTCATTTGTTAGACACACGTCTATCGAGATAAAACACACAAATCAAGGTGGCCGAAAAGTGTAAGTACCTAATTACGTAAACCAATCTGGCCCTTCTATTACGTAACTCTCCACTCTATTGAGTTATATTCTTTGCTGCACTAATCAGTGCTAGGGACAATTTCCACGAATGCCGGGACTTGAACCCGCGACCTCTGGCTAACCGTGCCAGCGCTCTCCCAACTGAGCTACTGGGCAAGTGCAGGCATCGGCAAAATTTCGAACCTCTTTACAAGTATTACAGGCAGCGATATCTGGCTGAAGTAATTCACATCACTTGCAGCATCATTTGCATTGAGTTAGTCATTTCAACGATGCCAAAGTGTATGTATTTGACAGTTCGGAGTATGTTAAATCGGATAAATCCATACAGTTCTCTTTTACAGAACTTATGTAGTAGCGCCCGTCACCAATTTTTTGTTATGCCGTTACTATTTCAGTGCCCAGAGCTTTTTGTTACTAATAAAGAGTGAAAATCTACTGGAATTCCAACGGTTAAAATAAAAAGTAAAAAAGTTTTGTTATTCGGTTTCACATTGGAAGGTAACGTAAAGACGTTTATCTAAAGTAAGAGTGCGTAATTCTACGCAATAATATAGTCGGTTTCACATTGGAAGATAACGTAACGACATACATACATACGTACAGGTCTACCTTACCAACTTGCACTTACATCAGCAAAGAGCCCATCGAGTTTTCTCTAAAAGTAATTGAAGATTGTTGTAACTTCTCAATTGTTTCATCGACGAACCCCTGGTTTTTCACATGTCTATTTCGGGGTAGTTAATGCATTACGGGGCTCCATGAAAAGTATCTTCTTTTTACAGATCGTTTTTGCAAAAAGTGTCAGACGTTTCGTACATACATACATACATAAACTCAGGCTTGTATCCCGCGGGGTAGGCAGATAGCAGGGACTGCCACTTGCCACGATGCTGACAGATTACTTTCGCTTCGTCAACATTTATTAGTCGTTGCACGCACGCGCGCCGGTTTCGAGTACTGTTTATCTTGCCTTTTACTCATAAATCCCCTATTTGATCGAAGTATATCTGCCTGGGACGTCCCTTTCTGGCCCTTCCACCCACATTCGCTCGATATATTTGTTTCGTCAATCTTTGTTCCTTTATTTTCTACATGACCAGTCTCTCAATTATGTTCATAGTGATTTTCAGGACCCACGACCGAGCACCTAGAATTACAGCTCTGGGACTAGAAAATATTTATGCCAAGAACGGTCGTTTTTGCCACAAGTGTTATGTAATCCAGGGTTTTTTGAAAAATCACTATTAACATGATTGAGAGATTGCTCTGACACTTTTTAGGGTTCCATACCCAAAGGGTAAGGGATCCTATTACTAAGACTCCACTGTCCGTCTGTCTGTCTGTCTGTCACCAGGCTGTATCTCATGAACCGTGATAGCTAGACAGTTGACATTTTCATAGATGATGTATTTCTGTTGCCGCTATATAAAAAAATACCACAAACAGAATAAAATAAATATTGAAGTGGAGTTCCCAACAGGTCTATCTGTTGCCGTTATATCGAGCAAAATACTTGAAATATTCAAATGTTGTATAGAAAATGGTGCGGAACCCTTCGTGCGCGAATCCGACTCGCATTTGTCTGGGTTTTACAAAAGCTATCTGTAAAAAAGATGATTTTTTCCAATGGTGGGCGCAACTCCAAACAACTAATTCACGTTTATTTCATTGACGAATCATTTTAATAAAATTTGCTTAGATACAAGAACATATTGGCGATAAACCTTTCTTAGAAAAAACGCATAAACCTATACCAAACGTGCCAAACATCGCAATCCGTTCTCCCGTTAGCGCGTGATTGTGTATCAAACGTCCACACGCTGCAAACTCTGGCTGCAACTGAAAAGCGTTTTTTATTAGAGATCCAACGCCGAAAAGTCCGAATGAAAAGCGTAAAATGAACTAAATAGAGAAATGAAAAACTTTCACAAATGCCGGCTTGATTGCTCCCAAAAATAGTTAAATGGAACACCCCATACCCTTGATGGGAACTGAGCTTAGATGTAGGTATCTTTAGGTGCATATACCACGCTTTATTATGTTTGAAAACATCAATTATTTGGAGTAGGTTAGCAGGTAGGTTTGGTTTTAGCTACAAAAGGTAGCGAGCCGTAAAATTACATCTAGGTTCCATTCACGCTTTTCGAGACACTAAGTTATCATCATGAATGAATGAATGATTTATTGTCACAAACAAACATGCTTACATACCATAATTAAAAAATATAGGAGTGTGCGTATGACAATGATACTATTTCAGCGTTTGCTGTTTCTATTTGAAACAGCGCTGGTTTTCCAATAGCACCTTCAAGCCAAATGAAGAAAACGTGTCATGCAGGTAGGGTTTACCGCTAAAAAAACTTAAAACTACTTAGGTATTAAAAATTAGTAAATAGATACATTTGTGCCAATTAAGAAAATTATACAGATTCGAATATAAATAACGTTTATGTCAATTTAGGACAATATTTTTATACTTATCAATTACAATAGCAGGTTAAAAAAGTTTTAATTTTAATTGAATTGAATTTTAACTAAGTTTGAATTATAATGCGAGATAGTCAATAATGTCAATAAAGTCAATAATTTTCATAAATAAAAATCTAAGCCCTTTGCCCAAACATTTGCCCACTGCTAGGTTATAGGCCTTTTGCCTCTCGCCATTCACATCCAGGGGTCCTTTGACGGCTTCATCACTTTGTCCAACCATCGGGCTGTCGGTCTACCAATTGACCGTGGTGCGGTTCTTGGCCGTCATTCAGTTACTGCCCTGGTCCACCTGCCATCTTCCCGTCTCGCCAGGCATTTAATAAAAGAGCTTGCCGATAAACTGCATTAGCAGTTTGGCAAACTAATGAAATTGTGTTTCTTCATGTTCTATTGAGAATAAACAAAAAACCGGCCAAGTGCGAGTCGGACTCGCGCACGACAGATTTCGTACTATATATCTATACAACATTAGACAAAGACCGAATTTCAGACAGCGCCTTCTATAGAAACCAACAAGAAGCTTTTAACATTGACATTTAACGACATGAAATCGATGCTGTGAAGGTTACATAGATAGCCGCTAGATGGCGAGCGCTGTCTTTAGACAACGTTTGTTGTGTGGGAGCCCCCCTTAAATATTTATTTTATTCCGTTTTTAGTATTTGTTGTTATAGCGGCAACAGAAATACATCTCATCTGTGAAAACTTCAACTGCCTAGCTATCAAGGTTCATGAGATACAGCCTGGTGACAGACAGACAGACGGACAGACAGACAGACGGACAGTGAAGTCTTAGCAATAGGGTCCCGTTTGGCACCCTTCAGGTACAGAACCCTAAAAAAGTTGAATAACAAATACTCATCAACAATTTTACTCCAAGGTTACCTGACCAGACAAGCCTTCATAAATCCCCATGGATCAAATAAAACCCCATGAGTCATCGACAGATTCGGCCAAATCAATTGGTTGGCCTCAAGTGGAAGCTGCCGCAGTCCACCGTCAGAAGTGGAAATCTGTGGTTGAGGCCCTATTCTGTCTTAGGAGTTAAAGATCCAGAGAAGAAGAACATTATACATTTTTGACTAAAACTTTCCTAAGAACTATACAGTTTTTACTTAATTCCCGAATCAGCTACTTCAACCTGGTCGGACTCTTCCGACAAAAATTCAAGTAAGTGATTCCGGAATTAAGTTATTAGTATTGTAGACGATAAAGTATTGTTTTGTGTAATTCATATTTTTAATTACTACTTAGTTTAAATCTTTCATACGTGTAACGCCATCTGTTGGCCAATTGTTGAAGCTTAATAAAGCCTGACCTCACGCACGTCGGTGCAGCAGGACCTTTGCACATGCGTATTATCGATTATATAAAAAAGTGAAATCTGCGACACTCTCCGCGGCCATATTTTTTTCAGTTTTGTTCCAGTTAATTAATTTTACATTTTTTATTGTGCAAAAATCCATCGCCGCACCGTCGTCTGCCTGTCACATGAAAACCTCGTCTGATGCTTTATTGCTGAAAGGCAGTCCATCCGTAACAAGTATTATAATTTTTTCGACAATTTCGTTAAAAAAAACTTCGACTTTGCCATTGGCCAATTCCTGTACGCTAGATGACAGAAACTATCTTTAAAAAACGTTCCATAACTCTTATTACTTATTATGATAATATGTTTATCAGAGAGTAATATGTATGAGAGTAATAATACAATGGGAAACACTGGATGTGTGTCAATAACATCGTGACAGTATCGCCCCCTCAGAGTATCCATGGTGGCGCGTCGGCACCAATGCAAATCTCAAGCCTCTGACGACCTTCAACTTGGTACTACTTACTTTAAAAAAAGCTAACCAGAAAATGAGTGACAGACTGGTGACACAGCTTCTAGGTCTATCCTAAACACAATTTTCTGAACAAAGGCAGTTCATTTTCCAGGCTCTAATTAAATAGTACTTCATTTGTGTGAAAATATTATGCCACAGTGGGATTGCGGACTACAGAGGTGCATTTTTAATTTGCTCCAAAGAACGTTATGTTGAATGAGAACGGGAACTCGACCAACGTCAGTTTCAAAGATACAGGTACAAACCTACCGAACGATTGCAAAAGAAGGCACAATTAGCCGTGTTAGTGTCCTCAGCACGGGTTAGTGCAACAAAAAGAATATATTATAATTATAATTATAATTACGACTAAAGGATGAAATGGTGGCGGTGGCGGTCAATTGAAACGTCCACGAAAATACTACTGCAGCAAATATCGTAAAACAATGTCCTAGGGCCTGCAGCGTCCGATCCATTTAGTGTGAGAGAAGGTGCCACTGGACGTTGCATAAATCATCGAATTACGTAGATGCAAAGGCCAGTTTAGTTTTAAACGTCGTAAGTATGTACCGCCACGGCATTGGTGTGTTTCATCCTTGGCCACCGTTTCCATTCGCTTCACTGACCTCCGCAGTACAGGCGACGGCAGGTTTCGCAATAAAAATGTAAAGTACGAAGTAATTAACATCTTTAATTATTTCAAAAAAATTAGCAAACGTTTGTTAAATGTGGTCTGAGGGTTGATGCATTATTAAATTACGGACATTTCAAACATATGTAGTTTCAAACATAGTTTTAAATAAAGAAATGTTGTTTTGAAAACTGTTAATTTTGTCGGTCAAAAATTTGGTACAAGATAAGGAAAATATGTCTTGAATGTCCGTAATTTAATTATCCGATTTAAAAAATTGTTTCACAGTATTTAGAACACACTAATGTTATAAAGAGAAAAAGTTTATAACTTTATATGTTTGTATGTAGGGGGTAATCTCTCAAAGTATTTATCTCATTGCAAAAAATTAATTCACCAGTATTTAAAGTACACTAATATTATGAAGAGAAAAAGTTTGTAAATTTATATGTCTGTAAGTTTGTATATAGAGGGTAATGACATAAGCAGCCTATATACGTCCCACTGTGGGGCACAGGCGTTCTCGCAGAGAGAGAGAGAGAGAGAGTAATCTCTGAAAGTAATTATCCGATTTCAAAAATTCTTTCACCAGTATCTAGAATGGACCTTCAGGGTGGACATAGGTTATAGGCTAATATGTTTATCACGCGAACGTAGTCACGGGCATTGCTAGTGTTTGATAATTTTTACTCCATGTTTGTTCGACGCTTTGTCTATGCAAACGCACTGTACACTGCTACAGATCCCCTACCTGCCCCTATTTGCCTGAACCCACTAGTTTAATTTAGGTAATTTCTACTCAACATCTCCGGATGTGAGCTCGGCCCGTTTTGGGCCTTACTGCCTAGAGTCGTAGGTACAAAGTAGAAAACGTTGTGTAACATAAAACATTACATCAACTCAGGCTGATATCCCAGAGAGGTAGGCAGAGAGCTTGCCCCTCCCAGGATCCTGACATACATCTTCGCTTCATTAACATTCATTAGTCGTTGCATGCACGCACGTCTGTTTCGGATACTGAAAAAAAAAAACAAATCTATGTCACTCCTGCCAACACTACAGGGTGACTACGAATTCATTCGACGTCACCCTGTAGTGAGAGAGAGAGAGTGTATCTGATTGTGCTATTTTAGTGTAGTGACTAAAGAATGACATAGAAGAGGAATTTAGATTATTTGTGAGCCAACGAAATTTGGAGCACGAGATTACCAACTTTGCTTACAATTTGTCAAACTATTATTTGGTTGCTCAAAAATCTTACTCTTAGCACCCAATAAGCCAGTCACTATTTTTGTGTAAACAGTTAGAAAATTGGGTAACTTTTAAGCAACTTTGTTTTTTCAGTATGCACAAAATAAGGCTGTGTCCAATTCGATCTGCTAACACTGTAAGGATTGTTTATTTATCGCAAGTTCAGATCTAATTGTGCTGTGACACAGCCAAAACCATTGGAATTGAGCCCGTGGATTCAGCGTTAAGTCCGCCACATTGCCATTGTATTTTTTACTTGTGTACAATAAACGTATTAATATATATAATATATAATAATATAATCTGTGAACACTCTGTGGACAATTACTTAGGTTGAGCATCTGAGGTGTTAACATTTAACGGTGATAACATAACTTTGATCTTTTTTCATTTGACTGCCTGCCGGTTTAGCGGTATATCGTCTGATTACCAAGTCGTAGGTTCAAATCCCACCCGCACATTTATACAAATGAGCTTCGTCTGGGTGTATTTCCATATTTGTGATGTCCTTGTCTCGTTACCATAGCACAGGCTATCCTAGTTTGAGACCAGGACAAGTTATTGTGTTGTGTGGAAGTTATTATATTTAAGTAGGTAGTATGATTTCATTTCGGCGCGCATTTTTGCATTGTCATAAGTTTAGTTCTGCGCAGCTAGTCGTGCCCCACCGATCCTAGAGTGTAACTTCTATAACAATGCGTAACGACACCTGTGCAATTTCTGTGCCCTTTCGTTGTCTATATTTTATTTTATGTGTCTTAAAGACTCTTTCCTTTATCTCTGTTAAACCGATTTTATTTAACCTTGTTCTAGTGTAGCGCCAAACGGGCATTTTTAGTTTCGACTTTACGTGATATACATCTACAATAAAGTTTAGAAAAAATCATCTCCTCAAATCATTACAAACAAAACAGATTTTTCGCCGGTTAAGCATAGCGTCACTCCATTTCCTTCCGTGGATGTCGTAGAAGGCGACTAAGGAAATAAATTACCAGGAGACGGGCAGCAGCATCTCCCTGAGATTCTAACCGTATGCTGCGATCGCCAACCCGCCTGCTAAGCGTGGCAATTATGGCAAAACCCTTCATGGTTAGAAAAATGAGGGAAGCCTATGTCCTGCACTGGGCGTCAAATAGCTGATGATGAAAAAAGATTTTTACATAGAACGGATCTTTATGACAAATAAAACACCGCGGCTTCCCTTGCATTGAATTCAGGTGGAACCGCGGTCACAACAAGTAATGTAATAAACTAGCTATACCGGCGAACTTTGTACCGCCACAGAATCCGTTTATACGAGTCTTAGACAACGCTCTCTATTTTTAAAACAACGTTCGCTCGCACAACGCCATCTATTTTAAACTTAAAATAAATATTATCCCACGGGAATGCATCAAAAAATCAAAATCAAAATCAATTTTTTTTATTCAAAGTAGCACAGAAACTGCGACTTAATGAACGTTACAAGTTAAACTAGGTGTCCATTTCAAAATCTAGATCATTTTGGAGAAAAAATGGACAAAAAAACTCCAAACTTAGTCTTTTGAAGTCCTTAATTTACAGGACTTATATAAATGTTCTAAAACTCATGCATTGAACTGGCTTTAATTCCAGACATCATTGTCATCTAAATAATCTTTAATGTTATAGTAGCTTTTTTGGCACAAAGTGCGCTTCACACATTTTTTGAACCGCGTTTCTGGCAAGCTTATTATATCCTCAGGAATCTTATTGTAGAAACGTATACAATGCCCCATAAAGGATGTATTAACCTTTGCCAGCCTAAATTTTGGGAACGAAAGTTTATGTCTATTTCTAGTATTTACATTGTGTTGGCTACCTACAGTTTTAAAGTCACTGATATTTTTCCTAACATACGTAATATTTTCATAGATATACTGACCGAGACATCAAGTGTGTTATGTTTCAATTCAGGTCTTTTCCATCTCTACGCCAGGTTTCATGTAAGCCGTTATTGCGTGATTGAGTAACAAACATCCAAACATCTTCACAAACTGTCACATTTTATTTTACAATATTAGTAGGATAACCTTGTAAATTATGATGCAGCTCCAAGCTGGAGTTTGAATTTTCTTACGATTTTTTTAAATCGGATTAGTTGTCAAGAAGACGTTGGCTAGACGACCTTGACCGACACATGCCGGAGTGGTCTGAGGTGACGCAAGACAGAAACATCTGGTCTAAGTTGGGGGTAGCCTGTGCCCAGCAGTGGCCTGTGCCCAGCAGTGGGACACAAACGAGGCTACTTAAAAAAAAAAAAGTTGTTACGGCTAACTGCTACTTATCCGATATCAAAAATTTACCAATATTTAAAATTGACTTTCAGTATCATCATCATCATCAACCCATTATGTCCCCACCGAGGGGCACGGGTCTCTTCCCTGAGGAAGGTATAGGCCATACTCCACCACGGGGGCCAAGTCCGGATTGGTGGAGGCTTGTAGACTAGTGGCTCGTCTACTGTCAGAAGTTGTCAAGCCGCCCTAAGGCCTCTGACTTGGCTTAACGACTGCCATCTATCGACGGCAGCCGGCACCAACAGCTTAACGTGCCTCGCGAAGCACGGAACCGCTCGGAAAAATGCCACTAGCGTTAGGCATAGACGGCGACCCATCCATGCACTGAACGCGCCCAGTGTTGCTTTACCTTCGTGATCGTTTAAGATCACTCAGGCAGCCGGGGCTACGAGCGATTCTTTCGCGACTTTCAGTATAGACAAAGGCTATAATATATATCGCTGAACTCCGCTGGGTTCTTGACGTCTTGGGCCACAGCTAGCCCAAAATACAGCACTGGCTCCGCGTACAGTCGTCAGCACATCAACCTTTACATACGTGGACTCTAATCAGTTACGTTAAGGACGACTTTACAATAAAATATAAACTTTGACTTGCTGTCGACCGTACATCTTTGAGACAGCCGAATTATTTTGCGTTCCGTCATTGTCGACCTAGCCCCACTGAGAGTGAAGAAGTGTGAGCATTAATCAACCGAGTGGCCCAGTGAGCAGACGTAACTTGATACGCCAAACAAGATTTATAGGTGGGATAGGTACCTTGGAATTGGGAGGATTTCTCTGTAAGCCTCTTGTTTGTGACAGCTAGTGCTTTCTCTTTGCGATTCTAGGAAAACACATATTACTGGTTCTCTGGAACAGGTCGCTGTAAGCGATAAAACCGCCAATTGTGTGCCATTACTTTCAAGGGAGCTTCTACTGGATTATTTTATGTGAGTGTGAATTCAAGTCAATAATGGTAACGAAATTATAATTGTGATGGTGATTATTTACTAATATTATAAACGCGAAAGTTTGTATGTATGGATGGATGTTTGTTACTCTTTTACGCAAAAACGACTGAAATTTTGCACAGACATAGATTATAGCCTGGATTAGCTCATAGGCTATTTTTATCCCGGAAAAATACACATAAAAATTGCCACGCGAACGAAGTCGCGGGCAACAGCTAGTATGAAATAATTTGTTTTATCATCATAATCATACATAATTCTTTACGATTATAATCGTCGGCTTTCATAGTTCTATGGCTCTATTTCCAGGGCCTACTAGATTATTCAAGTATGAGGTTAGGTCAATAATGGAAACGGAATCATCTGCCGTTCTTGAAAAGATACTGCGTCGATGGAAGATGATGAATGAATGATGATAATAAAATATTTTTTGGCTTTAAGAAAGGCTTACTCTCTGCTTATCCAAGGAGCTTCTACTGGCTTATTCAAGTATGGAGTCAGAATTAATCTAATCTAACCTAATCTAAAGAGGGGTGAAGATACTCGCGTCTCCGTAATTTACCCTCGTTACCCTAATGTGACCCCCGGGTATAATAATAATAATAGTTAAAGTAGTAGTAAGAGTAATCGTGATAACTATGGTGACAGTGTTAGTGTTAGTGTCAGTATCAGTGTCAGTGTCAGTGTTAGCGTGATGTCAATAAATAAAAGTAACGGCGCAGCATTCTACATGTTGCAAAGGTCCACGACATGTTTTATTGTGGTACTCAAACAGATGGCGTGCAACAAGTAGAAGGAGCGAGTTATTTGTCACCAACTATTCGCTGAATCGTATACTAGGTGATGTTGGATGGTCTGTTCTGTAATAGTACCTGATGTTGTTTCACTTCAACTGCCTCATTGGTCTAGTAGTTGAAACGGTTGATTGCTAAATAATAGGTCGTGGGTTTGATACCCACGTAAGATTTGAAGAATTGGCCTCAGTATGGATGTTTTTCTGTGTTTTTGATGTCCTAGCCCGTTTGCCACAGCACAGGGAGTCTTGACTTGGGAAAGTTATTGTTATAATGTCGGTGAGTCATTCGATTTGATTGTATGAAAAACTGAGGCGCCGGATAGCGTCACTCCATTACCTTCCGTGGATGTCGTAGAAGGCGACTAAGCAATTAAATTACCAGAAGACGGGCAGCGGCGTCTTCCTGATTATGGCAAGCTTGGATAACCATGAGGGAGGCCTATGTCCTGCAGTGGGTGTCAAACGATATTGAAACATGAAGGGTCATTTAGTACTTAGAGGGTCGTTATGTAACTTACCGATCACGATAATTCACGAAGATACGAATCTGCTTTCGAGATTTGATATTATCGATATTCCTCATGTTATGGATTATAGGAACGTCGATGTTATACATTGAACTTTTCTGTTGGAAATCTGCTCCTCGGACTGTTCTTCGCTTAGATAACCTGAGTGCCTGCCACCATTTTCATAGTTTAATAATAATGATAATAATAAAAACTTTATTCTTCAAAAAGGTTTATATGTACAGGCTTATTCTAACTCATATTTTTATGCGTTTTAACAATTACTGAGCGACTGCTGCTGAACTAGACGGATAGTCTGTGTTTCAGCATTCAGTTTCCCTTTCATTGTGTCTAAAATCATGCATAATTTAGGTACATAGCCATAACATCAATAGTAACTGAGGGAACTTTGCAGGGAACATTTTGATTATTCTTGTTAGAACCTACAGATACTTACCCTTAGGCCTTTACCATTAGACCTTTTACATAAGTATTCTGTTTTGTTGTGTCTCAATGTATTAAGTTGTCAGTATGTCTAATGTTTTGTGTAACTGTTGCTCTAATAAATGTGGTTTCTTCTTCTTATTCTTCATAATATGTGATAGATAGTTTATGTAGTGTCTAGTGGCAAAGCTATATTATAAACTAGTTAAGCGTCAAACAACATTTTGACGTAATTAAAGAATCTCAATTTTCTTACAAAATAATAACACCAGTGGTACATGATTTTTTTAAAAATAAAATGCATAGCATAATTAACTTTTAGCTGACTTTAATTTGCTAGGTAGTAGCATTGCGGATATTTCAGTGTTATTTTTGTTAACCTGCAGTTAGTTTTAGAGTGAGAAAATTGGCTTTTATGGAAGCTATTTTACTTTATCAAAACGTAAATATAAACAAATATGCTTTAAAATATCCGTAATTGACTAATGAGTAATTTTTGGCGACGGGTTATAATGAATGGCATTATAACCCGGCGCCAAAAATTACTCATGTCTCTCAACATGTCTATTACTCAAAACCAAATATAGCTAGCAAGCTATGTTGAAACAGCTGCTCAGGTACAATTGTATATTATTGAATGATATGCTATATTATTGATTGATATGCGTTGAACGCTCAATGATTTGCTCCTTTTTCTGTATAGTTTATTTTTCACACTTTGGAAAGGTGGGATGTTTGCAACTAAATGGAGTCCTTTTTCTTCCATTCGCTCAGTAGTATCAAAGTATAGACTTGAGAAAAAAGCAGCTGAATTATCATTTACCTACTTCACCCTCGCAATCATGTAAAATCTCCTTATTTGTCAAAACGCCCTCATGATTATTTGATCATAGCACGACAAGTTGCCTTTTTTGAGCAACGCCACGTTGAAGTTCTTTATTGTTCCATGAGTGCAGATATTTGTATCCATCTTTTAGTAAAATTGCATGATTCCTTCGAGAATTGATGAATGAAAACGTATTTCTGCTAGCTGATGATGAGCCTGCAACTTTTTTTATAGACATACTTGTCTTAACATGAAACAATAAACAATATTTTTAAGAAAAAATAAAATAAATACATACATACATTAAAATATGATGTTAAATCAAGTAGGTACCTACTCACCTATTTTAAAATCGACGTCAATTTCAAATGGCACAAATACTGCACGTAATGCAACGAACCCAAGTAAACTGAAACCGAATTATGACCAAAGGGTACTGGGTTGGGATTAATTACCTTCTTCAACCAATCAAAGCAGACTACATCATTGTTTGTCAGCGATCGCCGGGAAGATTATAGAAAAACATAGAAGTCGTGACTTTCGTATACTAGCAGAGTCAAAAAATATCTTCCTTATAAATTCACAATTGGTGAATAATCTTACAACATAAAAAAATACCCGTTCCCAGCAGTGGAACGTTTAGTGACCGATGATGATTGTGACACAAAACATTAATCTGCGTGACTGTACTTTGTCATAAATTTGAGTACAATGGGAACGTGTCCAGTTGGCGAAAACATAAAAGTGATTTAAATTGGGTTTCACTATGTGGACACGCGTAAAAATCTTGGCGTGTCCAGATGACGACATACCTAATAAATTATACAAATTTTTAGTTTCACCAACTGGACACACGTGTGTCCAGTATTGTGTGTCGAGTTGGTTAATAACCCGTATTATCTAGCAAAGTCTCAGACCACATTTATCTAAAGTACCTATAGTTTTTTTTTATAATGGAGCCTATATACGCCCCTCTGTAGAGCACAAGCTTTCTCTCAGAGAGAGAGAGAGAGAGAGAGAGAGAGAGAGAGAGAGAGTATTGCTTTAATTACCACGCGTGCCCACCGCGGATTGGCAATTTCAAGCGCTGAGGTATGTAAGCACCTCAGAAACTCAGGTTTTCTTCACGACGTTTTCCTTCACAGTTAGCGAGTAGTATTGCTACTATAACTTCACAAATATACGTAACTTAGAAAACAAAGTCATTGCTACACGCCGGGATTCGAACTCACGACCTCCCGAATGGGAAGCCGGCTTTCTACCGCCCCGCTACCACCGCTTCTATAAATACAACCGTGAATAATAGACAAACACATGATAATACTGACCAACTTGTTTAATTGTACTTGTATCTGTTTCTTCATCTTCTAATAAAATAAAATCAACTTTACAACAAGATTTTTTTATCATGAATTATTTTGGAACGTGCGCCGAGACCGAATGCCTAACGTAACAGCTAAAAGAGGCTTGATGAAAGCCAAATTCCAAACCAAAGTGGGCCCCAAACGGAACAATCCAGCTGAAAACCCGACGCGAAACTTAGACAGGATTCCGCAAACTTGTCAGATTGTCCGGTGACGTGGCACAACTTGTTCTTAGCGAGGAGACTCGCGAGCTACTCCCGTGAGAAATATCCGCCAAATCATGTTGGGACTTATCCTGTGACAAGCAGAAGTGTCTCGGATAAATCGATTCGGCAAGGTTTTTGTCCAATTTTGATTTACTGTCGCTGGGGTTTTTATGTGAAAGTTTTTGTGTTTTTTTTTAAGATTTTACTTTGAGCTTTATCAGCCTTTTATCTTGTTATGGAACGTGTTCAGGGTTTTATATAAAAATTACATACAAAGATCGTGCATGATGAAGAAAATAAAAAAAGACACATCCGTAGAATTATCTGCTTGCACGTATCAATATGCTGCGATATGTATAATGCCCGGCAGTTAACTTGAAAAAACTATGCGAGGCCGGCGTGAGTTTGCGATGGACTCATAAGTTTTTTTTTTTCCACTAAACTAACGTCAGGAGAATTCTAAGTCACGTCTCGCGCCCCGGCAATGAGACCCAAAATACGTCCATACGAATTCAAAGTCATTTGGTCAAGTTATTTTTCGGGTGTTATACTAGCATCGTTGTGTGCCATAGCCAACGCAGACGTTGCTCTAAATTTTTGACTACAGCGCGATTTTAAAAACGGGAGTAATCATCATCATCATCATCAGCCATTTGACGCCCACTGCAGGCCTCCCTCATGGTTTTCCTAACCATGAGGGGTTATGCCATAATCGCCACGCTTGGCAGGCGGGTTGGCGATCGCGGTATGCGGTTGGAATCTCAAACGGGAGCAATATTTTGGGATTATTATTTTCATTATGATAGGCAGTATTTTTAACGACCTTATAGTAATCAAACATATTTGTAGTTACTTGTGATTTTCAACCATTATTTATTATTTTAATTCTTTATTGCGCTAATTACATTGTAAATGTACAAGGGCGTGCTTAATGCAAGAAGCATTGGTTCGAAACTGTTAATCCAACTTCAAAGTTGTAGGAAGTTTTGTAATTAGCTCAGTTGGAAGAGCGCTGGCACGGTTAGCTAGAGGTCGCGGGTTCAAGTCCTGGCGTGGGTGGAATTTTCAGCCTCTAAATAGGTTTTTAAAAATTGTCCTCAGCATGGGTTAGTGCAACAAAAATAATATAATCATATAGGTACAGCGATATCATTCCAATGTTAAAACCTAACTGCAAAGTGGGTTGCTCAGGGCTGCAAGTTATGTGAATTGCTTCGGCCAGATGTCGCTGCCTGTACGTAATACAGAGAAGTTTGTAAAGAGGCTCGAAATTTCGCCGATGCTTGCACTTGCCCTTAGCGCAGTTGGAAGAGCGCTGGTACGATTAGCCAGAGTTCGCGGGTTCAAGTCCCGGCATGGGTGGAATTTTTAGCCCCTAAATAGGTTTGTAAAAATTGTTCTCAGCACGGGTTAGTGCAACAAAAAGAATATAAAGTTATGTAACGTCAAAGAATTATTTCTATTATGTTAAATTTTTAAGAGTGTACGGTCCGATACGCGCATACGAGTAAAATATCTCATCGCCTGAAATTGCCATTCCGCGGTGGGCACGCGTGGATACTCTCTCTCTGAGAGAAGGCCTAGTGGCCTGCAGTGAGATATTTATAGGCCGGATATGTATCAAGTATTAATACCCTAACCTATGTCTTTTATGTCTCATGGATCACTACTAATGAAGGTTTTTCGTCAGCCTTCCATATTTCCAAAAAAAATAATCTTAATTCCTTTGTTACGTAAGTAATAAATTGCTAAGCAGCCCTTTAGCTAGACGGTCTAATCTAAGAATTTGATTTTTAAAAAGCTCCTGAATAATAAAGAGTATATATTACGATACTATAGCATCGGCCAAGTACGAGTCGGACTGGCGCACGAATGGTTCCGTACCATTATAACATTAGACACAAAGATCGAGAAAAATCGGCAAAAATCACGTTTCTTGTATGGGAGCCCCCTTTAATGATTTATTATATTTTCATTTTATTATTTATTTTTGAAGCGAATATAGAACTAAATATTCTGTGAACATTTCAAGCGTCTACCTATTGCAGTTATTAATATCGAGCAAAAAACGGAAATACATCATATGTGATACATCCTAGTGACAGACAGACGGATAGTGAAGTCTTAGTAATAGGGTCCTGTTTGGCACTCTTCGGGTACGGAACCCGAAAAATTGATACCAACGACAGCTGGTCAACCATTACATTTTTGCTGCAAAGTCACCCTTAACGTTACTAATTAGAGTGCATAATAAAGAAAGATTGTATTGCAGACGACTGTATTTAGCCAAGTTTAATATACCCGCGCTTATATTTGCCAAGGCAACCTTTACCCAAGCTGACCTAATCAGTACACAAAAAGATGGAAAAAACAACAGAAAGTCAACATCTAAAAAATGCCTCGTATAAAGACGTAATGAAATTTTTACTACTGCTCTGGCGACGAAGTAAAATTGAGCATAAAGATCCTTAAGGGCCTTTCCCTCATTTCTATTGTCGTAATCATGAGGGTGCAAGCTTACTGCGTTCTTGCCATAAATAAACGCAATGTCCGAAAGTGTTAAGGTTGAAACTTAACAAGTACTTTTCATAAGTACCCCTTGTCGATTGATTTTGACATGTCATCTAACGTAATGACGGGTTTACTTGTCAAAATTCACCAAACTTGACATTTCGACGAAATCGTTTTTTTTTATTACTTTATTTTTGAAATGCGCAATTCCTGTGATAACCCAATTAGAGCTTTTGTTCGGCAACAACTTTTGATTTGTGAGTTTTCCTTACAAGCATTAACCATCAAACAGTGCTACTCCAAAGCCAAAAAAAATCGTAAAAAAATCGTTCTTGAAAACCGGAAAATTTAACGCAATATTTTAAAAATTCGTAGAACAAAATTTGTTGGAAACGACAAACTGCCCGACTATAACTGTTTTAGGAATTTTGGGTTTTATAAATAACAGGGAAACCCTCTGATTTCGCAGTCGAGTAAAAATAAACCAGACAGAGTTACAACGATTTATTAGGTAAATTTCTATATTTCACACTTCGACCAAATAAGGGATGCATAAGCAAAGGGCAAGATAAAAAGTACCTGAAACTGGCGTGCCTACATGCAGCGGATCGTGACAAATGGCAGTCCCCGGTATCTGCTTATCCCTCTGAGATACAGGCGTGAGTTTATGTTATCTTATGTTTATTTCTTTATGACCTTATTTCCCGGACATAAGATTTATATAGAGACACCTTTATACAGCCAATACGCACACAGGGTGTTATCGTGATGCTCTCGTTACGTCAAATGGACCATTTTGTTACAAACATTCTTACAGCTGTGTACTCGTACGTGTAAGTTATATTTGTTTCAATAAAGCATTTTTCATGCGGCCGTTTTTATTGACCAAATAAAATAAATAAAAAGCGAAAGATTTATAAAAACGCATTAACAAAACATTCACTTCGCACAATTGTGAAATATACAATGTTAAATTAAACGCTAAATATGCTTCAATGCTAAATTAAACTAACCATCGAGAGTTAACTAAAGTTCAGACATTTTTCCCAACCAGGTTTATCACCAGCGTGTTCTAATATATTGCCCGACAAATAACTTGAATAAATTACTTTGACTTAGCATGGACATTGCACGGGGTAACCGGAGTACTCCTTAGGCCCTGGCATCACAGAAGGGACGTGGGGAGAGGGCACGGGGCGAGAAATGGAAAGACGACCTGTCCTTTCCGCGCCCTTGCCCCACGTTCTTTCTGTGTGTCACAGGCAGGTAGGCACTCGTACAGGCGTTAATCCTGACGTTTGCGATACCAATTTGTATTTTTTTTATTATGGAATTGGAATTCACCCGAGAGAAGATTGGAATCATTCAGGATTCGGTGCGAGTAATGCTGGAGGCTGATTTAAAATTCTTCTGACGTTAGTTTACCATTAACTAAAATAAAAATAAAATGGTCTTATCTGTCCACCGCAAAATCAACCCGACTGCGCGGATTTTCGTTTAAATCATTTATCGGCATTATAATTCAAATTCAAATTGGTTTTATTTTTATTCATAACAAAAACCAAATGTTTACATAGTGAGCGTCAAAGTCGTAATTTCACAATTAATAGATTATGTTGGTCAAGTAAAACAATCTCATTGCGTCGTTTCAGAAAATTGCGCGCGGTAAGCTATAGCGGATTTCCATTATGTATTTTCATCCGGTATACATAAGGATATATAGATTTTCAATTATGTCGTTGAAAGGCAGAAGGATACTTCTGGACTTCTTTACAATATATGCCACAATAAGTTTGATACAAATTCGTTGAATAACCAAATATCTTACCGAACACCCAGTAGAGAAGTATATCGGTATAACGTCGGTGGTAGCCTAGTGGGTAAAATATTGGACTCCGAAGCGAGACCCAGGTTCGATTCCCCTGCGGTCATGTACCTATGACTTAGTTTTCTAAGTTATGTACATTTGTAAAGTTACAGTAGCAATAACACTCGCTAACTGTGAAGGAAAACCTAACCCGCAACCTCAACCTCAACGCTTGAAACTGCCAATCCACGGTGGGCACGCGTGGTGATTTAGCCCATACTCTCTCTCTGAAAGAAGTCCTGTGCCCTACAGTGGGACGTATATAGGCTCAATCAATCAATCATATCCATGTAAGATTTTTCTGACTTGTAACTATCTGGTACTATCGTTTGTTTTCTTTCAATAAAAAAAAATGGCCTTAGGGGCCACAGTGATGTTTTTCATTTTTGCAATAATCACTTTCTAATGGGCGTTCGCAGAAATCTAATGTCACCAAGGCTACGTAATTGATTGATTAAGCTTTAATGTCATCGTCTCCATTATCAGCCACGAGGCCTGTCAGAGGTGGTAGCTAAAGATGATTGATAGGCGGAAATACACCTTGCTCTATCTGCCTATATCTATCTATGTATCATAACTATAAAGCTACGATACTATGAGCCGGTTTCTGAATTGAGAATTTATTTAGTAAATACTTAAGTAACGTTCTGTTACGCTCTTCTCTGAGAAATTCTAAGGGAAAGCACTACAGTGCACTATTTACTTAGCGTAATTCTCAATTCAGAAACTGGCCCTAATTGTATTAAATTGCTTTCTAAGTCACGTACATTTGTGAAGTTGTAGTAGCAATAACACTCGCTAGCGGTGAATGAAAACCTCGTGAAGAAACCTGAGTTTGTTCACATACCTCAGCGGCTGAAATTGCGAATCCGCGGTGCTCATGCGTGGTAATTAAGCCCATACTATCTCACTGAAAGAAGGCATGTGACCAGCAGGGGGCACAGGACTTCCCTCAGAGAGAGAAAGTATGGGCTATGTAAAAAAAAAAACGTGAACTGCTTTTTAATATTTAAGGGGGCTCCCATACAAACTTACCATATTGATCGATTGTAATAACGGCAACAGGTAGACGCTTGAAATATTCATATGTTGTGTAGATAAATGGTACGGAACCCTTCGTGCGCGAGTCCGACTCGCACTTGGCCGGTTTTTATCCCGAAAACATGAGTTAATGCAGCTTATAGTTAATCTAATTCCAACTTTTCTTAGGACATGTCTGTTGTACTAGAATCGTAATACTTTCAATACCACATAAGGTGTTTTATGTCTTCAGTGGTAAGATTGCCTTTTTTAGGGTTCCTTATCCAAAGAGTCTGTCACCAGGCTGTATCTCATGAACCTTGATAGCTAGACAGTTGAAATATTCACAGATGATGTATTTCTGTTACCGCTGTAGAAAAAAATACTAAAAACAGAATAAAATAAATATTTAAAGGGGGCTCCTATAAAACAAACGTGATTTTTTTGCCGTGTTTTGCTCGATATTAATAACGACAACAGGTAGATGCTTAAAATATTCAAATGTTGTATGGTACGGTACGGACCCCATCGTGCGTGAGTCCGACTCGCACTTGGCCTTTTTTTGTGAAATTAAGAGTACTCCTTTTTTTGAATCATTTTATGCCGCGTGAATCACAATTTTCCAACCAAAAAATAAATCCAAGGTGACAGTTCTGACAGTTCCGACCTGAGATAGTGTTGGCAGGTCAGGTTCTAATTTTATTCTAAGCATATAATGCTCTGAGAGAGCGGAGTCTTAGTAATAGGGTTTTTTAACCCTTATCCTTTGGATACGGAACCCTAAAAAGTATCGTGGCGACAACAGTATTAAGTGGACTACGAGTAATTACTCAAGTGGTGTTTATCATTGTGACAGTGAAGTTCCGATCAAAACATCACCTTCAGCCACGCGGCGTCAGCGTGAAGACAAATCTGCACTTGTAAGTCGCTTTCGTGGGATGAGCGGTCTTGGGTTAGTCTTCGGGGAAGAATAGGGCTCTCAACTGCATGTGCACACCAGCCGGGTGGCGCCGGCGGACGTTTTCATCCATTGGGACAATGTATGTGAGTTGTTTATTATTTTAGTAGCTTTAAGGTCCTTAGTTTTAAGTTTCTCTTGTCGGTACAGTGTGTCCACCCATTCCGCCAAACCATTCCGTTTATGGGCCCCTGGCGATGAACTGTGGGCTCTCTGTAGCCAAGATTATAGTACCATGACAGATTCAAGGTCGTATCCCGTTTTGGTATGTGAGCTTGAAACGCATTCATGAAATTGTCATCGCACTACGATGCGTCCTGGTCCTGATCACGCTACATTATAACGGGTAAGCTCATTTACATCTTAGGACTTATCTTCACTCACCAGCTTATGCTTCTTACGTTTTTGCCAGCCAAGTGCAAGTCTGTTTTACATAAAAATAAACGTTTCTCCACAACATTTGTAACAGGTTTTTATTCCATTTTTAGGACATTTTTAACATTTTATAATCCCGACCAAAATTGTGATCACACAAACTAAAGCTCACGCTCTTTTACCACGGCTGTAGTAAAAATCATAATGGTGCTCAGGAACACCGCATAAAAATGATCCAAGTATTAATCTTCCATCGATCTTCCGTCCATCATAAAGTCGCCACATTAATCTTGGCGCAGTCTCAGAGCAAATTTAAGCAATGAAGATACGGTGTGTAGTGGAGGTATGCCCAATAACTGATCAACATTTACATGTTTCTTATCAAGTTCTCTGTAATTTAATTCAATAAAATAATTGAGAATATGCGTGAGTAATTGAGAATATGCCTGGGTAATTGAGAATATTCATGTACTTACATGTATAACATGACTCGTCACCTATTATTAAAATAAGAGACAAGAAAATAATCTGCCCTCTCATGTATCAGCAAATAACTTGTTTCAAAATTTCAATAAGACCAATACCTTACCTAACTTAAGATTAGGCAAGAACTAAATTTTGTATTTGGAAAAGAAAAAAACCTACATTTTGTAGTAGGTAGATGCCGCATTTTGAGGCATCAGAATTGATGTAAAAATACAATGGGATCCTCATATTGTAAGACTAGTTTACATACTTAGCACTGCAGCATATACACTCAAAATAATTGGAGCTCACCGACATTGCAACTTCTGGGCTTGTTTATTTTAGGTACTTACATAGAATTTTGTCCTGCGCTATAGCTACTATGGGCTATAAAAAAAACTGTTTATTAAAAAAAAACATTATTAATCTATGGTATACTACTTAGCATAAAAGAAAAGATTTTATATCCGAACCCTATGCAAACAAAGTCACGGGAACCACTAGTCAAACCAGATCTTGCTGAGACTGATCCATAAACTAAAAAAATGCATGTGATTAAATGAAATTAATTTCTTGTGTTAAGAACATGAGTTACATTCTGCGGTTGCAGTACCTATATTCACTTGTTTCCCACATAAACCAGAATTTAACTGCAACAACAATAAATTTTGAGAAATGTTTCTTCAAAATATTTTTTTGGAAAACGTTGTCTAAAACTTAAACTCATCAATATTTTTTTTTATAAATCCTTTAAATATTAAAATCTCCTTCAACTGTGACATCATTTTTAAGTACTTATATTTATACAAAATTCCCCATACAAAATTATTTGACATCCTGCCAAACACAAGGGTTACGAGTAACGCATCTATCGTCTCTTAGTTTGTCATCCATGGTTGAAGTCAGATTTTTTATCTTTACCCGGACAACTTTTGAAAGCTTTGAAAATTAATGCTGCTTCCTCACGAGAAATAATTAGTTCTCGTTTCAATTATATTGGCAGGAAATATTTTCTTACTAATTCAATACAGTTTCTTCAGTCTACAGTTTCTTCTTAATTCAATACAGTTCAAGCAGTTGACTTGATTCAACTATCTCATCAGGCGTAAGATTCTCTAACAAGCAATGTAATGTAGGAAATTTCAAAATAAAGAGATCTTCCACATTCAGAGTAAAAAAAGTTACGCGTGTGCGCCGGAGGGGTAGGCAAAGACCAAAGTTTGATCTTGTCACGATTCTGACAAACCTTCCTCGTTTCTTTTTGTAATTCTTCCATCATTTTAGTCCTTCATGGAATATGGAATCGGTATATTTATATGTCTCATCGCTAATGTCCTAGGATCGTACTATAGATCAGCCTTATCAAAAGATCTAACAACATATACATGGCAAGTGGTGGCAGTTTTGTTCATGCCCAAATCTTCTCCTTTGCCTCGACTAGCAAATATACATACATTGCATAAACTCACGCCTGTATCCCGGAGGGTAGGCAAACACCAGGGTTTGCCACTTGCCACGATCTTGACAGACCTCTTTCGCTTAATCAATAGTAATTAGTCTTTGCATGTACGCACACCGGATTCAGCCAGGAAATAAGGGAACAGAAATGATGATAGCTGGGTCCTTCTCTACGACTGCCAGATGGCTGTTAAATTATGACCTTGAAAAGAACAATTAAAAACCATTGTTATGGTAGCCCGATCGGTTCTTTTAGAATTTTACAGATTAGAGGTCTCTTCACAATAAATTCCGAGAATGGGCCGTCATTGGCGGCGGGATTTGAAAAGTGGGTGGGGTTGTGTCGGGTTACACGTCATTCACTATCACTTGTCCCTTGCCACCGTCATGTTTGCACGCTATGACAGGGGCACAGAGTATATAATTGAATAATGACAGGGGACTTCTTATGGTGAACGCACTGTACACGGCCATTGGTTTAAATTGGAACGTCTAAAGTAAGCGTTACTTTTCAGCTCAAACTGCGCAATGTGTCACGCGGCGCTTGATGCCATCTAGTGGCATGCATCAGAAGGAACTGTGTAATGGCTACTTTTCTCAACTCAACGATATACAAATGAATTGCACACGACACGTTGTTACGGAGTTGTAGCCCTTCGCCGAAGTGTCACGTTTTCGTTGCATGCGGTTTTACCAAGTGACCCCCTACTACCGATCGGAAAGACGTTTCACTTTAAAAGCTATTAGAGAGCCTATTGTTGAACAAAGCAAAAGGAGAAGAAGAAACTTAGTAGTATTGCCATAAGTACTTTTTATCTTTTCAAGACTTCTTGTCACTATACAAGTCTATAGCTAATTATTATATCTTAACTTTCAAACCAAATTTAATACGATTCAAAGTCGCACAACATGCCATGGAACGGGCTTTGCTCGGAGTCTGATGGTTCCCATCAGAAAAGAGAAAATTCGCCAAAGAACTAAGGCGACTGACTGCCTATAATATTAGCAAGCTGAGGTGGCAGTAAATTGGTCACATATGGGAGAAAATTCGCCAAATAACTAAGGCGACTGACTGCATATAAGATTAGCAAGCTGAGGTGGCAGTAAACTGGTCACATATGCCGAAGAACCAATGGTCGATGGGGTCCAAAGGTTTTCGAGTGGAGACCACGAACTGGCAAACGCAGCGCGGGACACCCACCAGCTCGTTGGACCGACGATCTGAGGTAGATTGCTCACAGTGGCTGCTTGAGGATGGCCGAGGAGAGAGGGAAGCTGCGTGCCTTGAGGGATGCCTACGTCCAGCAGTGGACGATTACAGGCTGATTGATTGATTTCAAACCAACGTGTACACAGTTTTGGCCTCTTCTGGATTGGGAAATGCTATCAAATATAGATGTCCTAGGGACTGTAGACAAGCATCCTGTATTACCATTCACCAAAGAGTTGTAAGATCATCTCAGTAGCCACCACACTAGCGTTGAGAATATCTCTATTTAAATTCGAGTGACTGAAATTTTTGTCCAGAGAAAAGCCTTTCTCGACGTATGCATGCTAAGTAAACTGCAGAGCATATTCCGACAGTGGCACTCGAATGGAAGCCTGGTACGACAACCAGGGGCCTTTTTCGTAGAACTACAATTCGTGGTTCACTATGACAATTCGATGTACGTTGTAAAGTCAATTAACCCACAGATTGCAAGTAGACACCACTACGCAATATACCACGAATTGTCATAATAAACTACGAATTGTAGTTTTATGAAACTTGGCCCAGGAGGGTGAGTCTCTAAACTGCATATTTGTTCAATAGAATGACATTGTAGTACTATTTTAAGATCGAATGGGTCAAAGAATGGGTATACAGTAAAACGAATAGAGTTATGCGAATATGATAATAATCAAGGTATGTACTGCAAAAATGTAAATTATATTTTCTATTTGAAATGCTAAATAAACCGTTATTACTATTATAGTAGGAACAGTTTTCACAAAGTCAGTCACTTGAAGTTGTTCACTCGGCAAAAGTCGGAAACAGAATGGCCCCTCAAGATGGCGCGCCGTCACTTTTATAAGACACGTTGACAGCTAGCGCGCCATCTTTGCATCACGTGTTTCCGCTTGTAAACTAATAAATTTAACTGAATTAAACACTAATAATTAATGATATTTACTACAATTATTTTAATACGCATAGTAACGTAGTTAACAAAGGAAAGAAAGATAAACACTGTAAATAATATTGCTAACACTATTGCTTAGTGGACTACCAAATAGAGGCAAATAACAGCTGTTGTTGTACTTACACATCCTAATAAAAACTGAATTTGAACGGATATTTACTCGTTTACTTTTTCATCTTTCCATTTTCCGACGTTTCGGTACTTTTGCAAGTGCCGTAAAAGATGCCTATCACCACAGTGTCCGAGACCCTTGCAAAAGTACCGAAACGTCGGAAAATTGTAAAATGAAAAACTAAACGAGTAAATATCCGTTCAAATTCAGTTTTTATTATGTCTAGTGCTCGTGTTAACCTTAGAAAACACATCATTCTACTGAAAAACTATGTGTGTATAAGATTCTAGACTCAGGATGGCTGACTCCACTGCCTCGTCAGTCTAGCGGTTAAAGAATAAGTATAAACTTTTATGACAACATTCGAGTATATGCTACAAACATTACAAAGTGGGTACCATAATAAAATTAATAAACTGGTCAAAGTCGTCAAAATTTGACCGGATGACTGGCATATACGCTTGACTACTAAAACAAAAGTCTTGGTTTCGATTCCTGCTGGAGGCCGCTCGCGTTTCCGTGTTTGTTATGTATTTGTTTGGGTACCGCAGCACGAGGCATCATAGTTTGAGACCAGGAAAAATAATTGTGATCGTATTAGCGTCTTATCTTATAATTTTATTTAAGTTTCTCATATTTCGGCACCGCTGCAGGCACCACGGTCGCGGGGCTTATAATTATGGTAAAAACGCCGTTTCTTATAAAATTATATCTGAATACAGCCACGAAAGTATAAAAAAGTATATGGAGCCGTTTATCTTCTCGCTTTCTCATAAAGTTGTTATCCTTAATTTAAAGCAAAAGTTAGTAGTTATTGCGCATTCCGGATTATCATAAGCTAAACTCCGCGTAACTTTTACTAAACTACTCGCTGTAGCCAGACTGAATCGGCGATAAAATAGCTCGGTTATAGTCGTAGCTCTTCAAAAACTTCATAAAAACTCCGTCATAATGCGCAAATAATTTCATAAAGTTATGTAGGTAGGTATGGCACACATTTTATTTTACGTGTAAAACTGCTTTTTATACAAGAGTACTAGAGATTTTTTGTTGCGCTTTGCTGGTGACCTATTTAACTCCACCCATCGTTAGTCTGGTGGTATGGCCCAAAGGAGTAATGCAAAGCGTTTCCTGCTGATGACTAAGTATGGCAACTTTGACACACCACAGGATGCACTCTGACGCTCTGACTTTGTCTTGTATTATGTCGTATTTATGTGACTTGTTTTTTCTTTGTAGGTACTTGTCTAATTGTCTATGTAACTTTTTATGCCTATTTTTCTTGTGATGTAGTATTTTCTGAGGTTAACACGAGCTCTAGACAATAAAACTGAATTTTCTATTTTACAATTTTAGGACGTTTCGGTAATTTTGCAAGTGCCGTGGTCTCGGTAGACTGAATTGTAAAATGGAAAAGTAAATGAGTAAATACCCGTTAAAATTCAGGTCATGTGATGTGTTAATTTGTCCCAATAAATGTCTTTCTTTCTTTCTTCCTAAATGTCTCTGCCAACTGCTGGCTATATTTTCATATTTCACTCTGCATATTTCCCCTCAAATGCCATCTCTCCCGGTCCTTTTCCATTCGCATAGTAAAAGTTACGACCTTCCATAATCTTCACATAGAAGAAAAAATATATCGCCAATTGTATACGGAAAAACTTAGACATGTAAGCATTTTAATGTAGGTATTTTGTTTTCTGGTGTGTACAATAAAGTGTTCTAATCCAATCTAAATTCTGGGTAGCGTACCGTACCAACTAAGCTATGATTTTTTTTACTTAGTTATTATTCTTACTATATTATTCCACATATTTTTTTAATTATGAAAAGAATTGTTAGAAAAGAAACGAACTCGAGTTGTCACTTAACAAACTGTAATATTCGGTTCCCCGCCTCATAGACTTTGTCCTTGTCAGCAAAATAGTGCCAATAAAAGTATTTTGCCACGCACTTCGCGCAGCAGTCTTCAGCAGTCATCGGCAGTCTTCAGCAGTAACCAGTCTCAGTATCAAGATGCAGTGGAAAAAAATGTTTTAAAAACTTCTCAATAAAACTGAGGGTTATTATTTATATTTCCATAACCATTCATGTTAACCTTGGAAGACCTTTGTTCTTACAAAGAATAGCGAGCTTTGAGGGAGGCCAGTGGATAATTGTGGATTGATTGGTTCATTCTTCTTCTTTCTTTTCAAAAGCGTCGACTTCTCATCAGGCATCTTACTCCCAAAACCGCACCACTGCGATCGCGCTGGGTGATGCCTCCATAAAATCCTTCAAGCTACACTGTGGAGCTTCAAGGCAGATTTTGAAGAAGCATCTTCAGGCAGGATCTCCCACTCTTGGTGGAATGTTAAATTCATGATGTGGGTTTTATGTTACTTACGTACTGTGGCCCCTTGTTAGGGACATAGGGCCTTTATAAAAGAACTCCACTTGCTGCGGTCTTGAGGGGTGACGCCGAGGTCTTTCCATCCCAACCCGAGTGTTTTGGCCTCTAGCGTCACTGATCGGCGCCAGACAGTTTTTGGACGCCCTTTCTGTTCCGGAGATTACCACTAGAGTGTAGGTCTAACCAACAAAAGGTGTGGCTGAGCCAAACCCACTTTTAAGCGAGGATTTCTGCCTCATCAGAAAGAAAGCCTTCTACAAATCAAAACCGACATTCTTATGAAAAATTTAATTATAACAGAAATTTAAAAAGCAGCTCAATTTAAGGAACAACTTAAACTGTATCCAAAAAAAAACTTTTTACGCCCATTCAGTACAAAATATGTATTTTAAAACCTATATAGGTTTTTAAAATCGTCCTCAGCACGGGTTAGTGCAACAAAAAGAATATATAAAAATATTTATTATTTTTGTAAATTTTCGAAATAACTTGTGCAATTGTGCCGGCAGCCAGCCGGAATTCGTTGCCGCTCGCCAAGCCGTGACGAAGACTGAGTTGACAAAATATACCACGGTTATCCGCACACGCACCAAAAACATACAAAAAACATTCTGTCGCGTATTCGTCGAAACGACGAAGGTTAGGTGTCTGGGGTTAAAAATCCTGACGATATCATGTTCACTCGCAGCTCGGACCAAGACATCAACCTTTTTTCGTAGAGGCTTCCCGGTTCCCTCAAGTGGGCACTCGCGTACGTGCCAGCGTTAGAATGAGTTACCAACGTACACAAGCGCTTCAAAGTTTATTATTAATGTTTACCTTCTAAGCTCGCTAGTGGACTCCCTAGGCTGCAGGACTCGAGTACTTTTGATTCGGCATTCACTTGTTATGATGTCTTGTTCCTTTAATTGAACAAACTTATCGTTGAAATAAAAATACGAGTACCCAGTGTGACTTTGAAATCGTTAGACATTTTTTTAAGGGAGTGTTCTTTTTAATATGATTCAATTTTTAATAATTTTTGACCTGCTATTGTTTATGATTAAGTAAATTAATTTTGTTGCACCACGTTTTCGAATCTAGTACCATAAGTTTCTAAATCATGGTTAGAATGTAACCCTAAAAAGAGTCCAACGAATTTAAAGTCACCCTGTAAGTAGTTCGGATTCAAACCCACGTCTCGAGCATACCATACCAGCGCTCTAAACACTGACCTTCTCCTTTACTAACAATTTGTTAATCTACTGTAACAGCTGTCACTTGATCAAAATGCATACAAAAAAAAACTGACGCTGTTGAAACCAATTCGGGGTACCTAATACATTCGGACTCTGCGTTTATCTTTTCACATGTAACCCATTCTTATAAGTATATTAATTTATCTTGTCCTAAGATACTGCAAACACTTTAAGGTGCCTTCATAATAAAGACAAAAAGCCAAATTAGCAAAGACAACCGACTTTTTGTGCAATACAAAAATACATAGCAAATTATTTTATCAAAAGTAACTACGTAACTAAAACATCCTGTACCATGAATACTCCAGACTGCCACGTTGGTCTAGCGGTATGACGTCTGATACCTATTCCGGAGGTCGTGGTTTCGATTCCCACGGAGGGCCGCATGGCCTCGATCTGGGTATTCTATGTTTGTGATGTCCTTGCCTGATTACCATAGCACAGGGTATCCTTGTTTGGAACCAGGACAAGTGATTGTGTTGTGTAGATGTAATTAATACTTTGCCTTCGTCGGGTAAAAAATAGAAAAGTTGGACAGTGATACGAGTTTTCGCAATAAAGTGCACAAGTTGGCTTTAATAACAGCATCGTAGCTGTTGAGGTTTTTACCAACACATTGTGTATTCACGCTACGCCCACAACGGGCGGCATATGGCGGCGCTTCCAATTTGAAACTATTCTCTCGTTGGAGAAATTTAAGGCGAAAACAGACTGATAACTCGGATGAACGTTCACTAGAGTGATCGTTTCTCATCTCTTTCATTTTTTGATCACGCAGCATGAATTTCCCAATTAATCCATATTTTTTTAAATATGTTCAGCGATGATTTATTTACAATGTTGTCCGTTGTTATGCAGCCTACATACGTCCCACTGTAGGGCACAGGCCTTCTCTCATGGATCTTCTCTCTCTCGTGCTTAATCACCACGCGTGCCCATCGCGGATTGTCTATTTCAAGCGCTTAGGTATGTGAATATCTCAGACACTTAGGTTTCCTCACGACGTTTGCCTTCACCGTTAGCGAGTAGTATTGCTACTTTAACTTCACAATTGTACATAACTTAGAAAACCAAGTCATAGGTACATGCCCGCACTGGGAATCGAACCTGGGACTCTCGCTTCCGAGTCCGATGTTCTACCCACTAGGCTACCACCGCCTGTTATTGAATATTTTTTTGTTAAATAGAAGGTACCTCAAGGGTGGTCCTATATAAATTTGGTTACGTAATATCTTTTAATGAAATTTTTATCTAACCTATCTAACCGATCTTATGGAATAACCGCGTTATGGTGCGGCGGCATCATGGAACAGTTATCCATGCCACAGCTTCGGGACAGGCTAGCGCGCATGCGCGACTGCGCGAGCATTCAGCCTGCCGTCGCTATGACGATAACAGATCGAGAAGTGCTCGCCAACGAATCCGCTGTATCAAAACCTAAAAATTTAGTGTATATTTTCGCAGCCCTTGTAAATATTTGTAAATACGTAGATCTAGGTCGGAATAAGAATACGCATCTGTATATACCGTATCAAGTTCCTTCATCAGACCTACAACATCTACAATGGGTACTGACGGAAGACCAGCGCTGGGGTACCATAATTCCAGCTTATGCTGATTCAGAAAGAAAGAAATAAAGAGGATATTTATTTAAATTGTCACAGAATCATAAAGTAAACACAACGGTACACAAAAAAAAGACACGAATAAAAACAAAACAATCGTGGAGAGAACATGTGAGGCATTATAGAGTCAGAGCCCTTTTGCATTTGCCACACCCACAGTACTCACACTGGATAAGGCATTGCTATGTGTCTCATTTGTTAATGTTTTTTTTTTGTGATAATGTTTCATTGTGCTTTGTATGTGCTCTTCTACTGTATTATTGTTTTTATTGTCTTTGTGTGTAAATGTAAATCAATAATTCATCTAACCTATAAAATTTCGCCGATGCTTGCACTTGCCCATTAGCGCAGTTGGGAGAGCGCTGGCACGGTTAGCCAGAGGTCGCGGGTTGAAATCCCGGCATGGGTGGAATTTTTAGTCTCCAAATAGGTTTTTAAAAAATTGTTGTTAGTACAGTAACAAGTAGTAAACCCTGGTCTTTGCCTATCCCTCTGGGATTCAGGTGGAAATTTGTGCACGTCAAAATCGAAGTATTCTCTACATCATTACAACCATTTTAGTGCATCTTAGTAGTCTGTGTAATATATTTATATGTATGTCTATTATTGTTTTGTATATATATTTTATATTTATGTAGACATTCGTATGAGTTGTATGTATTTTAGTAAGAAGTATTTTTTATTGAAATGTAGGTAGCGATAGGTTTTAAATAAACTTTATCTGCCCTACTCCGCTCTCCTTTGTTAATTTTCAAAAATGATTAGGCTGGCTGGAAGAAATTTCTTTTAAAATAAGTCCGCTTTTGCACAATTTTTTTATCACAAGCCTGTGTAACAAACAAACAAACATTTTTGTTATGTATACAGAAACAAATCAACGGCTTAGGAAATATAAACCTTCAACTTTACTCTTTTTTACTGCATTGTTTTGCAGAAATGCGCGTAGGATCGTGTACCGAACATATCCTTATCGAATATTGCTGCTAAAAAGTCACAAATGCACGTAACTTAGAAAACAAAGTCATTGGTAGGTACATTTGGACGACCTCGTGGCGCAGCGTGGCGTGGCGGGTTCGAATCCGGGCTGGGGACAAAAAAAAAACCCCAGGTCTTGGATGTTTACCTACATGTTTGTGATGTTGTTGTTTCTGGTTCCCACGACACAGGGTATCCTAGTATGCGGCCAGAAGCAATGTATGTGCCTGTATGTAAATGTGTATGTAAATGTAAATGTTTATGCCGGAATAGAATCCAGGACTGCTCGAATGTCAGGCAAGCGTTCTTCCGATTACGCTTCTCACCAGGGCCTTATAAAATATTTAGTAGAATAATCAATTCTAAAGCTTAGCAAGTGCTACCTAGTGTTTATTTGTGTAAATGGTCAAGTAAATAAGGGCGGCCGCATGCCGAGGTCTCTCTTGGCATGGGTCATGCTGGGTTACTCTGAATTCACCCTAAAAAGTTGTTCCTCCCCGCCTTTAAATTCTGGCGGGTTTGTGACACTTACCAAAATCCACACTGCAATGATTCTCAACGAAAAAATATTTTTTTTATATAAAAATGCCGACGTCAAGAAAAACGCGCAGTAAAAAGATGAGTTTTATGATTTTCTCATAGATCTTATGAACTGATCTTGACCAAATTTATAAGGAACCACCATGCAAGTACCACCTTTCTAAAAAAGTATAATTGAAATTGGATAACGTGGTGAAGAATTATCGCTGAACACATATAAAATACATATATGGACCATTTGAATATCCCCCTATTACTAAGAGTCCGCTGTCCGTCCGTCCATCCGTTAGTCTGTCACCAGGCTGTATCTCATGAACTGTGATAGATAGACAGTTGAAATTTTCACAGATGATGTACTTCTGTTGTCGCTATAACAACAAATACTAAAAACAGAATAAAATAAATATTTGAGGGGGGCTCCCATACAACAAACGTGATTTTAGTGCCTTTTTTTTCTCGATATTAATAACGGCACCAGGTAGACGCTTGAAATATTCAAATGTTGTATAGTTAATGATATGGAGCCTTCGTGCGCGAGTCCGACTCGCACTTGGCCGGTTTGTCTTTCTGACAAAACGAAAATTGCGAGGTACCTGGGTTGCTCCCGCCTCCTGTTGTTTCTTTTACAGAGCATCTACCAACATACATACAGGTTACATCTCTGTTTTTTTTTTGTATTACATTTTCTTTCTGTTGTTGATCATATTATGTTCCTTTCTGTTTATTTTGTTTCTGTCATGTGTCTTGTTGTTATACTTGTGGGACTCCAAAGTAGGATGCCATCTCCTTATGAAGAGCTTAACATCGGTCATGACAGACAATAGCAGAGGACTGGCGAGGTTGGCGTGATGGTGAGGAGGCCTATGCCCAACAGTGGGCGTCTTTTGTGGGCTGTATAGACAGATAGATGACAAACAGTTTTTCAAGACGTAGGTATAATATAATATAATATATTATATAATACTATATTATAGCAAGCGACCACATACGAGAGCTATACTATAATATATATTTTTGCCCTCACTCGGTCTGCTGTCGTCGTTGCCAAAATATATCGTAATATATCGAAATATGTTAAGCTATAATATGTATTATAGCTACGTTTGCGACGGCCTTCATTGTCAGTTCGACATCACGCTTGTGATAAATATACGCTCCTCTCCGCATTTTACCGCGAAATTCTGTTTTCGTTTATCGTACCCCATTTATTTTCCTGGCTAACGAATTCTATTTCCATCACACACATTTGCCTGCCTCATAATAAAGGTATAGTTACGTTTTTTTCTTTCCGTCACCATGAAACAATGAGGAAGAACCCTGATAAAGTAATTCCGGAGTCCCATTTTCGGCCTTTCCGTTGGCTACGAGAAATGTCTTTACGCTCTGTAAGTTGTCCTTTTTATAGGACTCCGGGGCCTCGACTCAAAGTAAGGTTGATCGAGCTCAAAATTGTGCAGAACTGTTAATAAATGTTTTATATGTTTGCTGCTAGCCCTTCAACCTGCGAATACACCTGATTAATAATCAGCCCGTATTCGTCTACTTATGGACACAGGCCTCCCCCAATGGCACGCCACTTCTTTCAGTACTATTCTGCAAGCCCTTCAGAGACAGAAGTTAAGAGGTTGTTAGAGTAAGAGTAACCAGTTGATGTCCTTTGTCCCCTTAGTAGGACAGACAATGTCCATAACGATCGGATATCTTGTACGAAACAAAATAGCAATTTGACAGCGCATTCAGAGCGAGTGATCTCAGAGGTGCAACGCGCTACGCGCCTTATTTTTACGGCCCTTAATAGAACTGAAACGGTATTTAAATATAACTACAATAGAGAGTGCATTGTACCACAGCGTATAACTTTATTTTATTTCCCAACCTTTTTAAGTAAGGCTATTTACGTCCAAGCTATGCATTATTTACCCACTCCGAGAGTCTCGCCGTTGGTTTTGTGAAAGGTCGAAGAAATAACCCTTCAGTGCCCCGGGTAATTTCATGGCACTTCAGACCCCTGAAAGTTAGCTGGCCGATCGGGACCCCACTCCGGATGCGACTTCCTGCTTGTAATTGGGATTCAATTGTTAATTCGCCCATTCCGGTTCCGCACCTCGGTAGGGTACAAAAGGGAGTTCCGCTAAAATATCTACCTAAAAACCCCATTTGTAAATGTTATGTCATGGTTACTTTAAATAACTCAAATTATTTCTGAGATGATTATCTTCAAAGCGGCCCCTCAAGGAGAAATTCCTATATAAACATGGTTTGGTTTTTATTTACCAACGACATGCCGGATTGCAACGAAGCTTTACCAATACGTTTAGAGGACACAAATTGAGGTTTAATCGTGCTTTTATTTTAGAACTAGCTCTATATAAATAGAACACATTAAAATAAACGGCGGTGGTAGCCTACTGGGTAGAACCTCGGACTCGGAAGTGGGAGACCCAAGTTCGATCCCCGGTGCGGGCATGTACCTATGACTTGGTTTTCTAAGTTATGTACATTTGTGAAGATATAGTAGCAATACCACTCACTAACTGTGAAGGAAAACATCGTGAGGAAACCTGAGTGTCTGAGCTATTCACATACCTCAGCACTTGAAATCGCCAATCCGCGGTGGGCACGCGTGGTGATTAAGCCCATACTCTATCCCTGAGAGAAGGCCTGTGCCCTACAGTGGGACGTATATAGGCTGCTTATGTATGTATTCAAATAAACAAAATGCAAGAAGGTACTATGTAGGGAATTATAAGTACCTTCCACGACAGTTATTTCAGTATTTAATTTTGTACCTAATTTATATTATGTTTATATACTTTTCAACTCGTATTTCTTAATTGCACCGATTACCCGTCTCTAACTTTTTTCTTGTCTCCGTCTATGGTTGCCTGGAAGAAATTGCTTGTAGTAACAAGGCCGCCAATTGTACTGCGATTTATTCAATTTCTGTTAATCTAATCTCTGTGTACAATAAAGAATATTCTATCTATCTATCTAATTATTTATAGCTTAAGAGCAAGAAACAGTCTTTACTAACAAGAGCATCTGTCAACAAACTGTTATGCCAATTGACAGAAACATAAGTGATGTATTTGTTTGTATTTATTTGAACAAACATCTTTAAAAAAAAAACAAAACAAACATAATACCGTGTGTTAAAAGTTAATACAAATGCCACGCCTGACAATCTTGACGCGTCTCAGCTGCTTTTTGCGGCAAATGAAGTGGCATTCGTTGAGATAGGACACTCCATTGGAGCAGCACACTGGAAAGTAGACGTGTGGGCATTCTTCACAGCTTTTTACCTTCTTGTCGAGGGGTGGCAGGATGTCTATTTCAGGCTGGAAATAGTGTAGAAAATATATGAATATTTTATGTAGCCTGTGTACGTCCCACTGTAGGGTACAGGCCTACTCTCAGAGTTTGGGCATAATTATCACGCGTGCCCACCGCGGATTGGCAATTTCAAGCGCTGAGGTATGTTGACATCTCAGACATGCCCATTTGATAGAGTTTAACACAATTTATCCATGGCTCTGCAGCTTTACCAAGTTGTACCAAGTAACATACACTAAACAACACAATAGTTGTGATTATGTTCCTTGTTGCACTAATCCGTGCTGAGGACAATTTTGCTGCCTATACGTAATACAGAGAAGTTTGTAAAGAGGCTCAAAATGTCATCAATGCTAGCACTTGCCCATTAGCTCAGTTGGGAGAGCGCTGGCACGGTTAGCCAGAGGTCGCGGGTTCAGGTCCCGGCTTAGGTAGAATTTTTAGCCTCTAAATAGGTTTCTTAAAATTCAATATACATTATGCATGTATTTAAAAAAATATGTATTATAATTGTAAATATAACTATAATCGTAATTGTATTTGTACTTCGTTTTATTGAATACGTAATTGTAACACAATTTATCATGCTGTATGCACATGTCTTGGTGTTATGGTGTGATTCGAGCGTTTTTATTTTATTTAATGTTTAGAATTTATGTCCGTAACACTGTTTTGTGTATCTAATAAATAAATAATAAAAATACCTCAGCGCTTGAAATTGCAAATTCGCAGTGGGCACACGTAGTAATTAAGCCCGTACGCTCTCTCTCAAAGTATGGCCTGTGCCCTGCATTGGGACTTATATGGGGTAAATAAAAAAAAAGATCCCAAGACGTTGACGGTCGGTGATGCATATTACGCGTCATATCTATGCGGCAGAGCTAAGTAAATATTCTGCTTTCGTACACTTTTATATACACGCTAAAAGATACATAATTCGAACCCACGATCTCCCGAATAAGAAGCCAGCGGCCTGTCTTTCCATTATGGTTCTGAATCTGGCGCACAGGCCCCACGTTGGGCGCCATTTGTAGGGGTTTATGTAAATGATAGGCTGTAAATTATATACACCCTCCAGTACTGTGTTTTATTTGATGAATAATAGAAAATTTTGATTAAAAACAGAATAAAGATAATTTCACAAGAAGAGTAAAAATTTTATGTCGATGTTGGGCCGGTTTCTGAATTGAGAAATTCACTAAGTAACGTCCTCACGTCCTTTTCTGAGAAATTCAATGAGACAGCACTACAGTTAACTATTTACTTAGCGAAGTTCTCAATTCGGAAACTGGCCCTAAGTCATTCGTAGGGTTTCGTCAACAGGTGAAGTAGCAATGAATATCCAAAACAAATCTAAATTGGGTGACGTAATTTTAAATTTTGATTCGAAAATGAATGAAAATTACAATGTAATTAACATCAAAAAAATGGTGTAAAGAGGTTTACACCATTACACTGTTAACACAACTTGAATACAATGAGGGATTTTCTTTTTTCTTGCTATCCCCTACTCGCTGACTAGATGGCGTTGAACTTGGTAAGTTACTGCAAGGAATGGAACGTCACATAATTTTTTTATTATTTCACTTTTACACCATAAAACAAAACTTACAGAATTATATCATTGTCACATTATAAATAAATATCGTTCCGAATTGATCCATTCATGTTATCGCAATATCCATTGACGTCCATTTCGGAACGGCTATTATGGACGCGATTACGTGAGCTCGGTGTGCTACGTGAGCGATTTGTAGTGCGTTCCGATTTACCCATAACCGCTCACGGTCGCAAATCGGAACGCACGGCTAGTAACGGAGTCATTTCAGCGCCATCTACAGAGTTCCCTGGAACTACTTTTTTTAGCGTTCCGTACCTAAAGGGTAATGGGCATTATCCTTTGCACGACTTATGTCCAAAATACGAAATGTCCAACTAGGATTAAAGTCCAACAAGGTTTTGGTCCAATACGATTTATGTCCAAAATACGAAATGTCCAATTAGGATTATAGTCCAACACGATTTTTGTCCAATACGATATTACTAAGACTCCGCTGTCCGTCCGTTCGTCCGTCCATCTGTCTGTCTTTCACCAGGCTGTATCTCATAAACCGTGTCAGTTAGACAGTTGAGATTTTCACAGATGATGTAATTCTACATTCTTTTTGTTGCAATAACCCGTGCTGAAGACAATTCTAAAAACTTCCGAGTCGAGACATGGCATGGGTGAAATTTTGAGCCTCTAAATAGGTTTTTGATGTATTTCTGTTGCCACTATAACAAACAATACCAAAAAACAGAATAAAATAAATTTATATAAGGGGGGCTCCCACACAACATACCTGATTTTTTTTTGCCGTTTTTTGCTCGATATTAATAACGGGGACAGTTAGACGCTTGAAATATTCAAATGTTATAGATAATGGTACGGAACCCTTCGTGTGCAAGTCCGACTCGCACTTGGGCATTTTTTTATAGTAAAAAGACAACCTCCCGTAGCGTCGAGAGTAAAAGGGCTGGACTCACCGTGGTCGGAGGTGTAGTAGTAGTAGAAGTAGGAGACTTAGTCCGTTTGCTTTTTTTAGTACGTCGGCTTGTTGCGTTTGCTTCTATCCCCTCTCCTCCCGTCGTCACATTGACAAAACCACCGCTTTTTGTCGTTACAGCTTTCTTGGTTTTCTTGTGTTTCTTGCTTTTCTTGTGTTTCTTGCTTTTCTTGCTTTTCTTGCTTTTTTTGCTTTTCTTGCTCCTCTTACTTCGTTTGCTTTTCTTGGTTGCCTTGGTTGCGGTAACTGGCAGTGTGGATTTCTTGTTTTTTTTCTTGCGTTTTTTTGTTATCTTGCTGCCGTCTGCGTCTGTGATCTGTTTCCTCTTCCTTTTCTTCTTCGTGGAAGACTCCTGGGAATCGGTGAAGTAAATCCAGAGTATCACAAGGAGGAGTATGACTGAAATAGAATAGTACTTTATTTAATGACACGTAATACTCATACAGAGAGTTAGGTATAAATTTAATAGGTTAAATGTTTGATGTTTAGTGTGTAATATAGAACTCACGCCTTTATTCCGGAGGGGCAGGCAGAGACCAGGGTTTGCCACTTGCCGTAATCCTGACAGACCTCTTCCGTTTCATCAACATCAATTAGTTGTCGCATATGCGCACAGCGGTTTCGGGTACTTTTGTCTTGCCCTTTGCTAATACTTCCTCCATTTCGTCGAAGTATGTAGGCCTGGGACGGTCCTTACTCGTCCTGTCCTTTTAGCCACGTTCTCTCGATATATTTCAGGTTAAATATATAAATAGGTACTAAAGCGAATAGCACTTCTAAAATTATAACATCAACAATTTTTTTTGAACTTGTTCGAATGTTGACTAAGCGAAATATGTTTGCAAAGTTCGTAGCAAGTTAGTGCCAATGTCTCTGCCTACCTCTTCGGGATAAAGGTATAATAAGGTTATATGTGTGTATACAGAGTTATTTCTGAAATGCGCAATTCCTAAAACATGCCAGTTATGTGTCACTACCTGTAAGTTTAATCCAACAACTTTTAAAATTTTTTGGTCAAATAACCACGGCCAGCATTGCCAGCGTCAACCCTTGTATTTTCCATCATCATCATCATCATCATCAGCCATTTGACGCCCACTCATGGTGAGGGCCCCCCACCAGATGGTCTGACGACCTGGTTACGGTGGCGGGGACTCGCTGGATGCCGGCGGCACAAGACCGGAAAGCTTGGAAAACCATGAAGGAAGTCAAAGTCAAAGTCAATTTTTTTTATTCAATATAAAAACAAAATGTTTACGTACTTAATGAACGTCAAAGCTGTTAGTTTCACAATTAATAGATTATGCGGAGAAGAAGCTAACAAAGAAACTCCACATTTATTCTTTTCAAAAGAAGCTTTTGTCCTGTATTTTCCATGAAAAAAATAAATTACATAGAGGCCTGGCGATTTTGAGGTTTTCATTTTATTAGCTGGTCTCGGTTAAATATAATAGAAAATATCAGAAACCGAACAGGAAATGAAAAATATAACAAAAATTAATTTCTTAATTATTATATTCTTAACTGTTATAGGTAAATGGATTTCAAATCAACCGTCATTTACACCAAAATATGAACTAACTTTATAATCAATTTTCCAATTTCAGCTCGCTCTTACTATTATTGTGTTTCCAATTTCATCACAAATAAATTATCATCATCATCATTTTCAGCCATTTGACGCCCACTGCAGGACATAGGCCTCCTTCGTGGTTTTCATAACCATGAGGGGTTTTGCCATAATTGCCACGCTTGGCAGGCGGGTTGGCGATCGCAGTACGCGGTTGGAATCTCAGGAAGACGCTGCTGCCCGTCTCCTGGTAATTGATTACCTTAGTCGCCTTCTACGACATCCACGGAAGGAAATGGAGTGACGCTATTCTTAATCCGGCGCCACACAATTAAATGAACAGCATACACTTATTTAGGCTTTAGAGCGCATAGGCAATTTAAGCCATCATCATCATCATCAGCCTATGCTTGTCCACTGCTGGACATAGGCCTCTCCTATTGCACGCCACTGAGCACGGTCCTCGGTTATTCTCATCCAGCTCTTGCCAGCCGCCCTGCGAAGATCATACTTTACAAGATTTAAGCCATACTTATGTTGAATTATAATTTAACAAATAATTTGGCCAAATCAAGAGGCTTAGCAACACTGTTTTAGAGACAAAAATGCAGAAAATCGACCAACGGGTCAAGCGGTTAAGGCGCCTGACTACCGAAACAGAAGTCGTGGGTTCGATTCCGACTGAAAATGGCCTCAGTCAGAGCATATTTCCATGTTTATGATGTCCTTGCCTGGTTACCGTAGTACAGTGTATCTTAGTTTGGGACCAGGACAAGTGATTGTCTTGTATGAAAGTTATTTATACTCTCTAGAATAACAAAACTAAACATATTTTGCTGAAAACTTCTTTAAGTAAGGCTCAATGAGCTCAATTAGCTATTATCGGCGCAGTAGGAAGTAGATCGAAATTTTGTTCGTAAAAGCAGCTTGTTAAGTTGGAAAAATAAGTCTACTTACTGAGCAGGAGTCGCAAACGACTCATTCTGTGGTTTCTCAGCTATTATCGAGAATAATTCCAAGCAATCATTTCTGAATCTCGGCAATTGATCATAAAGTGTCTGAACATAAAAAATTTGTTTGTTTCATCATAGCATCTCTTGTAGTTGCAATTTCTAATTTCTAAGGTTCTCGGGGAGAGACCACGAACTGGCATTGCAGCGTAGGACACCCATTAGCTCGCTGCCCGATTCCTGGCTGGCGGCTGGACGAGGATGGCCGAGTATTGAAATAAATGGCGGATTCCTAGGTCTGGCAGTGGGCGAATACGAGTTGATTATACGGGTCATCATCATCATCAACCCATTATGTCCCCACCGAGGGGCACGGGTCTCTTCCCTGAGGAAGGTATAGGCCATACTCGACCACGGGGGCCAAGTCCGGATTGGTGGAGGCTTGTAGACTAGTGGCTCGTCTACTGTCAGAAGTTGTCAAGCCGCCCTAAGGCCTCTGACTTGGCTTAACGACTGCCATCTATCGACGGCTGCCGGCACCACTTATCACTTATCTCCTAATTTCTGGTGATGGCTGACCCCTGACCCCTGTTATGCTGTTCGTGTGCAGCATCAATGTTTCTCCTACTTTTGTAAGAAAATTAACTAATTTTTTGGCATTTAAAACCATTGATGAAAGTCGTGGAATCTTATCGTATAGGCCGCAACTGATGTATTAGGTTGAAGATGACTGCGCAACAAACCTCCACTACAAATACGGCCCGGAGGCAGCGGCTAACACAGTACATTGACATTCAGCAAACAGAATGTAAATTATTTAAGTTGAAATAAAAAAAAAATGACTTATTGATTGAGATATTATACGCCCAAAGAAGGGCTGCATAGCAGGTCGTATCATGCTCTAGCTGAACTGTATGTAGAATCGATTTTAAATCGCTATGGGAAGCCATATAGTCCTGGCATTATTTTTGGCAATTTTTCGGACCTTGCCGGACAAAGTCGTCGCCGAAAACAAGCGACGTAAACCAATTAGCAGGAGTACGTGACTTAATAGGTAGTTAATAATTTACGGCTTTTACTGACGTAAGTTCTGCTGCAACAAACATGTTAGTAAGTTAATGGCAACAGACGTGCCACGGCTTATAAAACCTCTTTTGTATAAAACCTTAGGCTTAGTAATACAGATTTATCACTGATTGATCAAGATTTTACTTGTGTGTCTGCACGTAAAAACAAATTAAAAAAACCGAATTCACTGTGTTTTTCTCATCCAACAAATTTACTTTCTAATGTATTAATGTAGTAGAATCGAGGTCTTTGAAAAGTTATTTTGAATTACAGGATACGCAATAGTTTGATTAGCGAACGTTGTGGACTGAAAGCGGATATAGTGACTAGAATTGAGAAAGGAATATTGCGTTGGTTGAAGAAAGATTGACGAAACAAATATTATATCGAGCGAGTGTGGGTGGAAGGACCGGTAAGGGACGTCCCAGATGGACATACTTTGACCAAATAGGGCAAAATATTAGCAAAGAATAAGATAAAAAGTACCCAAAATCGGCGTGCGGGCATACAACCACTCATGAATATTGAGGAAGCGAAAGTGATCTGTCAGGATCGTAGCAAGTGGCAGTCCCTGGCATCTGCCTACCCCTCTGGATACACGTGTAAGTTTATATATGCATATATGTATTTCTTTTTCTGGGGTGGTGGTAGCCTAGTCGGTAGCCCGTTGGAGTCAGAAGCGAGAGACCCAGGTTCGATTCCCAGTGCGGGCTTGTACCTATGACTTTGTTTTCTAAGTTACAGCACATTAGTTTTAATTTTTTAATGATACTCTTTAATAATCTCTCCGTCAAATTCCCTTAAAATTTGCTAACGCTTTCAAAACCACGCTGTAGAAAGGTTTCGGGAACCTTCAATTCTTCCAATTGCAACTTTCTCTGGAAAATTACCGTAATTTGAGTGTCAAAATTTTAACTTAATCTTGATTAAAGAAGCCAAAATAAAATTGACATTATTTATTTGTTTTTGTAAACTCACATAGACAAGAAAAAAAACCCCAAGTGCGACGTGGACAAGTGCAAGTCAGACTCGCCCACTGAGGGTTCCGTAAAAATTTGTAGGTACTTACATATTATAAATAGTTCAGGAATAGTTTCGCAGTTTTTCCGAGCTTTTCCCGAACTTCAAAGAGATTTTTTTTACGATTTAATTACAAATGTATAGTTTTCAGATTTTTCCCTGTATTTGTAGTATAAGATGATATAAAAGTACCCTATAAATTTTGATTCCCTTGAGTGTCCCTTGCCCCGTGAGAAGAGATTCCCTTTTTTTTACGTTGACTTAGAAGTTTGATTTTTTCGCAATTTCAAGTGACTGTAGCTTTGAGTCATCATCATCATCATTCAGCCATTAGCGTAGCTTTGAGTATATCGTTTTAATTTCAACTTAATACTTTCTCACATTCCCGAGATAAAGGGTCTTGACAGACAGATGGACGGTCGGACAGACAGACAGACAGACGGACGGACAACAAAGTGATCTTATAAGGGTTCCAATTTTTTTCCTTTTGCGGTACGGAATCCTAAAAGAGAGAAAAAGTCAGGAATGGTTTGCAACTATGAAGAACTTTAATGAGGCAGCTATTCTCTACAACTTGTCTAGTTAGTACTTGTTTATGTTCAAAACTAAAGTTGGAATCCGGTGCTCCAGTGGCTTGGGATGAGCGACAAATTCTACATCTGTATACTTACTAGGTCATATCTCAAATATATGAAAGCGATGGTAGTCGCTTGATGATGATGAGATAAAACATATTAAATCTTTTTAACATTTGACCGGACAGAGACTACTCGAAACCTTCAGTCCCCAGAAGGTTTAACATTGTTTGAGACAAAAAGTGGGTGGGGCTATGTCGGGTTACATGGACGTCTCTAAGTAAGCGTTAATTTTAGCTCAAACTGCGCAATGTGTTATGTGACGCTAGCGCCATCTAGCGGCACAAGTCAAAAAGATCTGAGTAATGGCTACTTCGTGCTACTCACCGATGTATAAATGAATTGCACACGACACGTAGTTAGAGAGTTACAGCCCTCTCCAAGGCGACATCTTTTGTAGCAAGTTACCCCCTACTACGAAGCTGAAGAACGTTTAACGTCAAAAAACCGTTTTGAGACATAGCGTCTTTTTGAAAATGGACGGATAGGTGGATAACCTCCACCTGGCATCTGGTGACTAATCAAAACTCCATCTAAGAACTTTTGTCCTGGTTTTAATCCACCCTAAAGATACTGAACTCGAATAACGCACCAATAAAGTAAAATAAAAATAAAATGGGTGCGGAGAGGTGCAGACTATATGCCACATTACTGGCCATTGTCCGCTATGCTCCTTAAAAGGAGACATTTGGAAAAATCATGAAGCGGACGAGGAAGCAAACGGGTAGATTGATGACCTTCTTTTCTTATTTTAAACCCGCAGTATACCATACGCGAAATAAACAAGCGTATTTTCGATTTACCGATTTGTGGATTTCTAGAGTTTTTTGTCCTGAAACTTTAATACCTGACACAATAATTATCTCCATTAAATGGTGATTATAGTGACAACAACTGGGAGAATGTAGAAATGCAAAATGTAGATATACAAAATTAGTTATTCCTCGTGATCTCTCAAAGCTCGACGCAATGCTCTTGGGTGAGTGGTACAAGTTAGTGTAAGTTACAACACATTGCCAATTCACGATGCCTATACTCTTGCCCTTGACTTACACTATGATTTTGTTCTTCCAACTAATGATAGTCACCTATCAAGAGAACAATTTTAAAAACCTATTTAGAGGCTAAAAATTCCACCTATGCCGAGACTTGAACCCACGACCTCTGGCTGTGCCAGCGCTCTCCCAACTGAACTAATGGGCAAGTACAGGCATCGGCGAAATTTCAAAACTCTTTACAAACTTCTCTGTATTACGTACAGGTAGCGACATCTTACTGAAGTAATTCGTGGAATTTTTAGCCTCTAAATAGGTTTCTATCAAATATTCCCTAGAATACTCTCCTGACGAAAATTTATGAACAATATTCTCCCGGCTGGAGAAAATTTCTCGGCGTGAAGTTTTGCTGAATTCACCCATCACTGCTTCCTTCTTCTCATAGCCACCTGATTCTCCAATCCAATAGCCCATATTCTCCCACTACTTGACATAGCCCTCCCCTAAGGCACGTCCTTCTTTCTATCCGCGGCCATCCTCTTTCAGCATTTGACATTAACCTGTCTCAGATCGTCGTTCTAGAGAGGTGGTGGGTCACCAAACCATTTTCATCATCGTCATCAGCCATTTGACGGCCACTGCAGGACATAGGCCTTCTTCTTGGTTTTCATAACCATGAGGGGTTTTGCCATAATCGCCACGCTTGGCAGGCAGGTTGGCGGTCGCAGTATGCGGTTGGAATCTCAGGAAGACGCTGCTGCCCGTCTCCTGGTAATTGATTTCCTTAGTCGCCTTCTACGACATCCACGGAAGGAAATGGATTTCACCCCCTCAGTAATCGGTCCTTCGGTTGACGTGAGCAGCTCACTACGACTTCAACTGACTAACCCTTTGCTCAATGCCTTGCAACTTAGACCGCGTCCGAATTTCGTACAAGACTGGGCTTCGAGATTTGCTTTATTATATTCCGCGTTCGGATATAATTAAACGTGGCCGGATCCGCTGGCGGTGGATTATTTAATTCACTAAAACTGTGCCTTTGTTTGGCCTTGGTGCTTTTGGCCTCACTGACTTAATACAAAGGAGGCGGAGGAGCTTTAGTTGAGTGAGTTTGCGGGACTTGTTAATTCAATGATCAACACATACGAGTATACAGGATTATTTTTAAATTCCTGTAACATATCGGTTAGAGTGGCCATACTAAGTAACTTAGATATTTAAGATTTTTCATGTATCTTTATAAAGTATGGTGTGCAATAAATAACAAATTTTGCTTTACGACTTTTGTATTTTTTTATTAATGTTTTTAATTGTTCAAAAATAATTACGTTTACCTATATAAATTTAGAATTAACAATTTTATATAATTTATTTAAGAAGCGGCGCTAGCGCCGCGGTAGAACTCGGCATCTCATTCGGGAGGTCGTGAGTTCGAATCCCTTCATGTACCTACCAATAATTTAGTTTTCTAAATTACGTATAATTACGTGAAGTTATAGTAGCAATACCACTCGCTGATGGTGAAATAAAAAAATTAAAGTTACATGAGTTCACGTCGGGCCAAAGCGCAGTGTAGGATTTCATAGAGAGAGGGGGTTTTATCTCTTTTACAGAACTAACAACTTCATTAAAGTAATTTTTAATGGGTTTTGTACGAAGTTTTCCTTTCATAAGTTGGTCACCTATTACTCGTTAACTTGTAAAGCCTACTTAGTCGTAATAGTTTTCCTTTTAAGTTCATTACATGTGCTACTACCCTAAATCACGTTTCTACAATTAACCGTTAAGCCAGGAGAGGGAGGAGGGAGGTCCTACTCGCAGTATTGGGCGAAATGTAATCTAACTACTGATTACTAACTACAACTACATTTTGTAGTTAGTAATGATAATAATTAGTAATGATAATAATAGTTAGTAATGACGTAAATTTGTGAAGTTATAGTAGCAATACCACTCGCTAACAGTGAAGGAAAACATCGTGAGGAAACCAGGGTGTCTGAGCTATTCACATACCTCAGCGCTTGAAATCACCAATCCGCGGTGGGCACGCGTGGTGATTAAGCCCATACACTTTCTCTCAGAGAAGGCCTGTGCCCTACAGTGGGACGTATATAGGCTGCTTATGATGAATGATAATAATAGATTACGTAAATAATCTTAATAAGTACTTAAAAATTATGATTACTAACGACAAATTGTAATTGCGATCACGTTTACGTGATTACTTTTTGTAACTACTTACATGTCGGTCGGTCGGTTGGTCGGTCGGTCGGTCCGTCTGTCGCTCCGTCCGTCCGTCTGTCCATCCGTCTTTACTTCTAAAAATATCTTGTTATGTAAGGAAATATGTTTACGAGTATTCGGACGGACAGACGTCCGTAATCAAATTAACGATTACCTACTTTATGTAACTTGATTATTGTAGTTAGATTACATGTAATCATAACTATTTGTAGTCGTAATAAGTAGTTAGATCACAAAATGTAGTTAACTACGCCCTATACTGCTACTTGGAGAAAAATTGGCGCTTAAAGCTTAATATTTCGCAAACGGGACCCTGAATCAAAAAATGGTCTTCTACCAACCACAATATTTGAATGACCAATCCAACGATACCTAACACTATGATGTACGGGAGGTACCCTAATTTTGTTTAAAGATTGTATAGTATTTTCTTAGATTAACACGAGCACCAGACATAATAAACACTGAATTTGCACGGATATTTACTCGTGTATTAATTGTAAAATGAAAAAAATAACCAGTAAATACCCGTGCAAATTCAGTTTTTACTAAAGATTGTATTCTACCGTTTTGTCGGCGTGATTAACATTTGTATCATCATCAACCCCTTATGTCCCCACCGAGGGGCACGGGTCTCTTCCCTGAGGAAGGTATAGGCCATACTCCACCACGGGGGCCAAGTCCGGATTGGTGGAGGCTTGTAGACTAGTGGCTCTGTGACGGTCCGCACTGCCTTTGCAATTCGACCGCCACTTATTCACAAATGTAGGGGAACATAATAATCCTTTGCGTTGTACAATAATCAACAAAATTAAACAATTTTTGCTGTAGTATTAGAGATTCGCTAGATGGCGCCTTTTTGCAATAAATAATAATAAATATTTATTATTTCGGGCAATAATGTCCATTACTTTCACATTACAAAATAAAGAAACAAAACGTTGGTTTCTCAACCAATAAACTATTTAATCTTTTTACAACAATTTAACAACGTTTGCTCAATTAGTTCTAAAACAAACAAAACCACGTTCATAAAAGTTGGCTGTATGCAAAGTTGTCTATGCCAATGTATCGGCAGGAAAAAAGTAAAGAAGAAAGTCAGGTCAACGGCAATCTGTAGATAGAACAAGGAGGGGCCCGTAGGAGTCTGATAATGTTATCCATCAAAAACCTAATAATACAGTCAATGAATATTATGGAAAGGCTTAATTTAGCAAAACTATTAAATATAGTTTCAGTAAAGAATTTAAAATGCTTATTTTACACAGAGAAAATATTTAAAATTATGTAAAATATTCCTGAAAGGGTTTCGTTGAAAGACCTGGGAACCCAAGAGGGGTGGATGGCAACGGGGTGTGGGGGCGAGGGGAAAGGAAGAGACGCGCACTTGGACTGGGGACTTTGGCGGGAATCGGGCGGTGTTTTTTCTTGGGCATCTTTGCTTTTTCGGGGCTGACCGGCCGGTCTAAATTAGGATTAGGGTGAGTTAGCAAACTGTTTATCAAACTAAAGTATTCTACAGTGTGTCGGTAATGTGGCTACAGCAGCAAATATTGAGTAGTTCAGCTGTGAGAGTGATATCTATAGCTTGAGAAACGTTTTGGTGAGATGGCTTGGGCAAATCATGGCTGAAGCAATGCGGGCCGTGGTACGATTCATTCCAGTGGATTGGATCTGACTATATCGATTTGGTCAAGGTAGCTCTCTAGATCATTCTCAGGTCTTAGCAGTAAATGTGGTAAAGTCTGATTGGCATCTTGGAATGTTGCTGTAGTCTACAGAACCATACTTCGGTGTAGGCTTCACCTACATACTTGTGTTTCAAGGTTGATTAGAATTTGTGTTTGCATTTGTTCTTGATAAATCAACTTGCTTGCATCAATTTCAAACATTTAATCAATTTGATGGAATAGGTCTATATCTGACCGAACGGTGAGTTTCTTTGCCATGTTCTTTTCTCACTATGGGTCAGGTCTTGAACATGGCACGCACATTTGTTAGGAACTGATGTTTGGCGTGGTAGAAAACCAGCAAACAGACAGTTTAGCAGTAGTATTTGCAAGCAGTTGAAGTCATTTACATAATAAAGTAAATTGTTAGGTAGAGTCTAAAACAACCAATTAAAAACAAATCCAAAATAAACCAAACTAATGAAAACTTGAATCTATCTAATAAAACAATAACCGGGCACAGAGCCTAACTAAAATTGTGAGTGTAAAATCTACATACAAAACTATGTACAAAAATAAACTAAAACCATATTTGTCTCAAATATTGACTAAACCAAACTAAGATTAACAATTACTGTTAATATTCTAATCTGTGTTAAAGTGTGCTCACTAAAATCTGTTTTAAATCTCAAATGTTAATATTTCTACAAATCTTGATAAATAAATAGATTATTTTTTTTACTCTTTCTAGTTGTTTAATTGCTTTGGAAATCCTGACTCCCTGAAAAGATCCTGGTTACTATTTCACAACAAAGGGTCCTGTTAGGCTTTCTAGACGATCACATTTTGGCCAAAGATTTAAATTTTCTGTGATTTTAGGTACTCATAATTTGCTCTTTTACATAGTACACACTTAACTTACACTGAGCTAAAATAGTAGGTAGGAAGCCTAGGTACTCATACTTTACTTAGTAATCTCCTGTGGAAGAACCATTTCTTAGACATTCTATGGAGGCATAGATGGAGCGCTGCAGAGGACTTCTTCTTCAGGAACCAGCGGGCATCAGTGGCAGGAGCAGTATTAAAGGGGACTTAGGGATCAGTGTAAGCAGTGTAAGTAGCAGAGAGCAGAGTGGGGTAGAGGTTAAAGGGGGTGTGCGTTACAAATGGTGCCGTGACCAGGATATTTATGTATGTATCTTATCTGGCCTTATGCCACAAATGTTGTTGTGAAATGGATAGGGGAGTTGAGATTTTCCAAAGCAATTATTAGATCATTTGTCTATTGTGTATTTCAGAGTTTTAACCTTTTTGACTAACTAATCTGATAATACTTGACTGGATTCACATGCCTATTTATTGTTGTGTGGTATTTTTAATTAAAACCAAAATTATTTTTAACTATTAGTTAGGTAGGTTGTTAAACTGTGAAAATATTAGATTTGTGTCTAGGTCAAACAAAGAAGTAAATAACTAAAATAACTTTTTATCAATGTAATTAAATCAAAGTTAAAACTTTTTGGCTGATTCTATTAGGTAACTTAAATTATTGTAAATTAATTGGTTTTTGCCTTCTATTACTTTTAAAAAGTGAGTCTGTGTTATCTGAATGAAGAAGTTTAACTAATTAATTAAAGTTTTTCTCCTTCTGAGACAACTTGAGGAAGTGTTTTGGTTGAATAAACATTGCCAAGTAACTATTTGATCTCAGGGAGAAGCTTAGTTACATAGAATTCAAATTAGTATGGTTTTCCTTGTTTTGAGAAAATGTTTTTGTTTCAAAATGGTTTCAAAGACAAATTTAATTGGAGAGAAAGATTGAGATATATCGAGTGAAAAGTAATCTATTCTGAGAAGAAGCTAGTTTGGTGTGGGTTGGTTTAGATTGATCTTTCATTTTGAGAGTTAGCATAGGGCTATGTGGCTATTTTGACAGCAAGCAGTGTTAAGCATATTTTCATTTTTATGATTATACTTGAGATTTACAGTGAGGGTTTAAGGTCAGCAAGAGTGCAAAGATATTTAAGTTCTCTATTATTAGAATATCTCTTGAATAGAAGGTTATCATTATGTAAAGCAAAGAGATAGTAACTTAAAGCAAGAGTAATTAGGCAGAAGAGAGAAATAATTAAAGCAATGAAAGTGATTTATTGAAATTATAATTCATACATTCAACATTAGTTCTTAATTGTGGTGATTTCAGTTATTTAATATTTATTTTCTTAAGTACTTACTTAGTCAATCACTCACTCATGCATAAATCTTAGAAATTTTCACTTATATGTGCAATTGTAATAGCAGAATTAAATTTTCAAGATAAGGTTTACTCCCAAGCAATAAAACTTAAAGTAGATTTGGTCTTCAAATTAGATATTTTGATAGCACTTTTAGGTAGGCCATGGTTAGTCTGCATTAGATAGGGTCTTAGGAGAATAAATTTTAATGTGCTTCCGGACGGGTTGTATTTCCTCTTCGACTTGTCAATTCTGAAAAATAGGTTAATAAATCAAACTTATTCACGGGAGCTGTTCATGATTTAGGCCGCAGTATTAATGTTTTCCTATTGTAAGAAAAGTATCTAGTGGTTAGCATTTTAAGTTGAAGGCACTCAATGAGTTTTATGTAGGTATCAATTTATGGATTAAGTATGTATGATTTAACTACACTACTATCTAGATCAACTTCCATTACAAACTCTATCAGAAGGCAACTTATATTGTATATGGATGTCAAACTAACTATGTAAATTCTAGAGTAAAGATAGAAAGACAGAGAAACAATAAAACAAACCTTTTGTAGGTTGTAAGTTATACAAAATCCTTGTGTGAGCACTGTAGATAGTGTAGAAGTTTTTTTTCTTGTGTTCTTTTGCCAAGCCAAGAGTTTAGGTTCCTTTTCTTCTCTGGTTTAGTTTCATTGAAGAACTTTCAAATCCTTGTTGTAGACTCATCTATTGCTATTGGCACACATATAACCTAAAAAAAAAAACAAAACATTATAAATAAAATGTTTATTTAAACTAAACCTTTCAATAGTCTGCGGGGATTAGGTAGTCACAAAAAGTATAATAAACTTACTTGGGTTTTTGTTTTGATGCGTAGGTAGTGTTTACGAAACAGTTTGAAGTTACAGTTTAAACGAGATGAGGACGAGGTATAAATAGTCAACAACAATCTTTGTTGTTTCTGTTCTTCAGCTTTTAATTAACAGATTACGAATCCGATTAGACGTTATATGGAATAAATAGTAAAATAAACAACTCTTTTGTCAATCAGTGTTGCCAGATGCTGATCGGTCAATGTCGCCAAAATTTAGAAATACTTATAATGCCCGACGAATAACTTCATTAAATTACTTTGATTTCGCATGGTTGTACTTCATATAAGTACTCTGTTTTTTAGCCATGTGTAATTCACACAGTTCTGAAACTATCTTTTGTATGTTTGTACATCTACTCGCTTCTCCAATGTATTAGTCCAGTCCATCCAAAGGTTATCTAGAATAGATGACTGTTAGTGATAAGGCCGCCATCTGTAGGTACTCTTAAGTTAAGAAATATGTGTGTAATTTCCATTTTGATGTACAATAAAGTGTTCTCTAAATAGGTATCTCTATTTCGGGTCCCATTTGCTGGGGACGCCGGATGATTTAGAATATTTCGGAGTTTAGGTTAGTCAAATTAGCATAAATAATACGTCCCACTGTAGGCCACAAGCCTTCTCTCAGAGAGAGAGTATGGGCTTAATCACCGCGCACGCCCACCGCGGATTGGCGATTCCAAGCGCTGTGGTGTGTGAATAACTCCGGACACTCGGGTTTCCTCACGATGTTTTCTTTCATAGTTAGCGAAAACCAATTATCTTTACATATCCATCGCACTCATCTCGATAACGCGGATTTTTGTTCAAGTTATCTGCCGAGCATTATAAAACTTCAAATACATACTGAATTCCCAAGTAGCCAAAGGTCACGACATAGCCAATGGGCTTGATGACAAATTTGGAAAAACTGTCGTATAATGTCTCAAAACCTACATTATTTACAATGTATTTCATATTTTTGGTTACAGTAAAGTTAAGGTTAAATGATAAAAATTGTCATTTTATTTTTTAGATTTAAAATTCCCACCGAAACGCGCTCAAATGTTCGCTAGTGACGTCACAGTACAAAAGTGTAAAATTAATCTGTGGTGTAAAACGCAATTTAATACCTAAATTCCGCTGAACAACTAAAAATTCTCTCACCATCAAAACGTCTATTTTAGGCAAATCACCACTGTCTGCTTTAGTAAACCCTTGTTCCATGATGCGTGTTTTTTCACTCAGGATTTAAATTAAATACAAATAACTAAGAAAGATCGTAAATAAAACCAGAGAATCGGCTGTTTGTTCACTACGACAGACCTAAAGTAATATGTTCGGTTCTAATTTATGTTTTCTCGCGTGTTCCTGAAAGTGACCTCATTCGCTATTTAACTAATATGGCGGACGTAGGATTTTTGTAGATTTTAATTATCGGAATAATTATCAATCCCGCTTTTAATAAATAAATGCGTGCTAAATAAATGTCTTAATAAAAATAATCCATAATTCAAGTTTGTTAAATGAATACATATTTTTTGTGATTTACCATTACTGTCATCATGCCTATTGTCGTCTGGTCGCTGATTTCAATTTTCGCCAATTTACGTTTCGAGATAGCCCAAATGGCGATAAATCGCCTCATCTGGTAACCCTCTAGTCAATTTCCTGTGATTTTGTCAATGGCCAAGGGTGAACACACACTTTCTGAAATAGTGACTTCTGACTTGTGAAAATAGTGATTAATCGTAAATTGCATGTTATCGTGTATTAGGTGTATTTACACTTATTGGTCAAATATAACTTTTGGAAAGAATTGACTCAAGTCATTAACGGTGAATTTAAGTAATTCGATAAGTAATGTAACTTTAGTCTTTTGTTAGAAGATTATTTGGTAGTTAATGATAATAAATACGCATTGAAAGGAATTTCGTATAGTTTTTTCCAAGGATTAATGAAGTTATATTACAATGGAAGAACAATAATTGTGGCAATACCGTGTTCTTAGAAATTCATTGATGTTTGTTAATTGGTTCAACTTTAACGGATTTTCTTTTAAATTGCTGATGGTGAATTGTAGATTTAAAATATCGGGAATTAATATAATAGAGAACCATTAAGTTAATTACAATCTTGTCTCAAGGTGTTAATGTTGACAGTGTATTGTATTATAATTCTGTTGAAAAATTCCATATGCAAATTTACCCACATAAATGTGTGTTTGTTTTTTACGGATTTTAAAAGGGAGTTGATTTTATTAAACAAATACAAAACTAAGTTAAATGTAATAATTATTTGAATTCAATGTCAGAGAAAATCTATTTCACTTTGAAGGTTAATTTTAAATGCGAATATAAAGGGGAAATGAAATAATCAGTTCAACTTGAGAAGTTTAGCGCCGTTCAGAAATTAATGTTATTGCATAGTGTAAGCGTATCTTAAATTATGTAGAGGGACTGTCTATAAATTATGAGTCTTGAAGGTTAGTCCAATTTTATGAGTTTGGAATTTGGTTACAAAGAAAAGTAAATCGTCTTTCAAAAGTTCAAAACCTAAGTATCCTGTAAAACTAAATTTCATGATGTAACTTGTTCTTGCAACTCTAATTTACGAAAGGTGCAGCATAGATACTGCAAAAGGAAGTACAAAAGTGACATTCAATTATAATCTAACAAAACTTTCAATTAGTTACTAAGTCATTGCGTGTAAGAGAAATATGGTAGGTTACATATGTAGGTAGGTAGGTACGAGTATCATAGCGATCGAGGCCCAGTCTAATGCATAGAAACTATCGGTCAGAAGTGTTCATTACATTTCGTAGGAAATCAGTGAATCAGGGAAGCGAAAATGATCTCTCAGGATCATGGCAAGTGGCACTCCCTGGTCTCCGCCTGCACCTCTGGCATATAGGCGTAAGTTTATGTATGTATGTATGAAATCAGTGAATCAAAGCTTCATAAGTTCAGTAGATGCAGTGATAAAGTTATAACTTGACACAAACTTTTTAGAAAGTACTAAATCAGATGAATCTTGTAAACCTTGTAGGTACTTATTAAATCAAAAGATTTGCAAAGGCATTCAATCAAATAGTAGGAAGCAGTAAGCAAGAGTATATAGGTACAGGTAGTTTATCTCAACTTTACCCACCAATCTAAATGTCGTTTCCAATACATTCAACTCAATAAATAAATTAGTAAAATAGTTAATGTTGTCGTAACTTAGCATAGAAGAACTTTCCCCATGAAAGATGCTAAAAGTTAAAAGTCAATAAAGGAATAATTTTATTAAATTTCGTATGAAAGTACCTATTACATTTTATCAATTGCATCCATAAGGTCCTAAGAGATTTGTCATAAATCAAGTTCTCACTTGATAATATTTCAATTATGTACGTTTCATGAAATATTTTGACGGGTAATTTCATTATCTAGAAGCTCTCCTTATATTAAGCTGTCTGCTTGTAATTAAGTCCCAAAGTAAACCTTACTGTATGTAAATTCTTTCACCTGGTTGTGCAATAAAGTGTTTTCTATTTACCTATCTATCTAAATTCAAATTCAGGAATTTTATTCACTTTAAAAACAAAAAGGGTTTACTTAATGAACGTCAAAACTGTTAGTCTCATCATTAATAGATAAGTGAGGGAAAGGTCAACAAAGAAATTTAATAATTATTCTTTTTAAACAGGGCTTAGCTTAGCTTAGTTAATTAACAGAGGTTTCAACTTAAATTTAAACTAGCTGCACTAGACACAATTGTACCCATCAGCATTAATTAAATACCAGACATTTTATCTTCCCAAATAATCTTTAATGTCATACTAAGTTTCCTTAGAGTATGTTTAAAACTTTTTTTTAAAACCGTGTCCGTGGTAACTTTAATATATTTTGAGGAATTTTATTGTAGAATCGTATAGGTACAGAGCCCCATAAAGGATGTATAAGTCTAAATTGTGGATATGACAGGCTATGGTTATTCCTAGTATCAAAATTAAGATGGTTTCCAATAATTTCAAAATTGCTGATTTATAAAATAAATAGATGTTACATTTTGGTCGGTGACCTGTTTAGATATGCTGTGTTAGAACAGATAGATTGCCTGATAGAAAATGCCATTAGTATTAGGTAAGTCCAAAGTTTGTACACTGTGCAATAAAGAATTAACAACAATAATAGAGTGAGAGTTATGGGTCTACATGATTAAATTCTGTTGATAATGATAGTAAGTTATATAGCAACTGTCAGTCAAGAGTGTTTTTGCACGCCTGTAACTGGGTGTTAAGCTAGATTATACCATATTAGCTAGTAATGAATACTATTAGCAGATTGTAACAAGCGTTGACATTTAAGAAATTCGTTACTTTTATTAGGTATGTATGGTGTGCAATAAAGAGGATTATCTAATTTAATCTAACTAGAGTTTAGATTAGACGTGATATCAAAGTAGGGTGAATGTACCAATAATCAGCACAGCTATTAATCATCAACGCTAATTGATAAAAGGGTGTGTTGATCTCAGATAATTATATATTTTCAGTATAAAATTAAATTGAATTTACATTTCTTGGACCCTCTTCAAAGAAACAAAAACCTAAAAGCCAAACAAAATAAACATCTACTAGAAAAAAAATCGGAATTTAAGTTAAATATCCTAATGTCCTATGTCCTGCAGTGGGCGTCGGGTTTCTGATGATGGTGATGATTATGATCCTAATGTTGAACAGGATACTGTAATAAATTATAATACATAAGCTAGAAATTGATACTATTAGGAGGTTGTAACAAGGTTGAGTAATGTCTAACATGACATCATAATAGGGTGAATGTATCAATAATCAGCACAGTTGTGCTTTACCGATAAAAAGGTGTGTGAATCTCAGACAGGTATTTTTGATAAACTCAAATTCTCAAAATTTTCAAACTGTTCAAATAAATAAAGTCCTAAAAGCGAAATAAACAATTAAAGAGGATGAAATATTAATTTGTTTAACACCCTAGTATAGTATAATATAGATAGGGGGCGAAATAATAACAAGAAAAAAAGAACTAAATTGTTTACATAGTTCTGAATATTTTGTATAATCTACAAAGGGCAGCATCATTTCAGAGAGAGAGTCTTCATAATAGCACATAGTGAGGAACTCATTTAGTAAATTCTGTAGACATCCTAACTAGAGAGGTAAATAAAACCCATGTAAACGAAATGAACGCATGCTAAGCTTAAAACGAGTTTATGTGATTTCAGGATATTTCAGTTTGGGGGCGAGAAAAATAATAATATTTTTATAACTTATAAATTTCATTGTAAAAGATCTTGTGTGTGCTTGGGGGCATTCTCGTAGGAAGGAAAAAAAATCTAAATTACTAATAGTACTCTGTCCCTTTACATATTTGTATGTCATGTACTCTGGTGTATAATAAAGAATATTTTTATCTTATCTTCGACATTATTGGCTAAGGGCAGAATCATTTCAGAGAGAGAGTCTTCATTATAGCACCTAGTGTGGTGGTAGGGAGAAATTAATTTTGTAAATTCTGTAGACATCCTAACTAGGGAGGTAAATAAAACCTATATGACCATGCTAAGTTAAAACGCGGTTATGTGATTTTAGGGTATTTCAGTTTGGGGGGCGAGAAAAATAATAATATTTAAAGTAGATTCTGAATTTATTGCAAAAGATTCTGTGTATGCTTGCGGGCATTCTCGTAGGAAAAAAAAAACTAAATTACCAATAGTACTTGTACCTTTACATCTTTTTATGTCATGATACTCTGGTGTATAATAAAGAAAATTTTTATCTTATCTTCGACATTATTGACTAAAGGACGGGATCACTTCAGAGAGAGAGAGTCTTCATTTTATCACAATGTGTTGTGGTAGAAGTTGCTACAATGGCACAACCTTTCGGAAGTTTTGGTGGAATTAAAAGATATATACTATAGTGTATATTTTGGGTTGTAAGATACATTTTTTAAGAATATTTTCAATAACCTTAACTTAAATGGTTTGAATATTTTATGTGAGACAGCCATAGGTAGATCTATGTCAGGAAATTTTATCAGGGTTAAAATCCTTATAAACTCAATAAGTTATTGCTATTAAAATTTGGTTAAATTATTTAGTAGAGGAAGGGAAACAACGTTATTCAAACTGGTCTTCAGAAACAAAATTTTTAAATTTTAAATTATTTTATTAAATTAATGTAACATTTCACGTAAAACAAGTTAAGTCCAGCAGTGAGATACAAAATGGCTACTCAAATATTAAAGGTGATGGGGAAAATTGTAGTTACAAAATTGTTTGATAAAGATTACAAAGTTCATCCAAGTGGCAGGAAGACGCTGGGTGCAGGCCGCTTCCAACCGGGTCTTTTCTGGAAATCCATGGAGGAGGCCTATGTCCAGCAGTGGACTTCTTGTGGCTGAATGGTGATGATGACGACGTTGCTATTACCGGTGCTATAGTTACAAAAATAAATAAATTACCTAAACGCAATTCAGAGAATTTGTATCTTTTGTGATATCACTAATGTCAAAAATAAAAATGTAATATTTTTAAATGGAATTTATTAAAGAGGATAGGAACTATTTCCCTCCAGGACGCAGGCGAAAGTTTATGTTGTGTTTAGGAAAACATTGTTGGTTAAAATTGTTATTGCACTTTAGTCTTAGTTTATAGCTATAACTAAACCTTAATTAAATTCAAGGAGTGAATATCTAAAGAAATGTCAATTGATATTTAAAACAAAATACATAAATAATATAATCATTTCAAAATTATGTGTTTTACCCAGCAGTGGAACACAATTTGTTACAAAAATGTTAAATTGGTTTATGAGCATAGGTATTGTAAATTTGAAAATGGGGTAAACTTAAAAATAGAAAATTTAAAACATTTTATTAACAAATGTTTTAAATAAAACATTTGAGTTAGGTCAATTTTGACTTCATCTTCCCGGATTGGACTTGTGATTCGTTTAGCAGCGTGAAATGGGGAGGGGGGGAGTTTGAAAGGGAAGAATTGCAAGAGAAGGAAGAATTTTCTAAATACTTAAAATCAGTTTCATAGATTTTGAAATGAAAGACGATGGAAGACAATGTATTTTGTCTTCTTAAGAGTACTTCGGTTATTTGGTTTATAGAAGTATGAGAAGAATGGATAAATGCTGAATAAAATTCGAGTTTATTTGGAGTGAAGGGCTTTGCGAATTAAAAGAAACCAAAAGGGAAGAATAAGATTATAAGCATTCAATCCCAGAAACACAACACTTAACAGAGATCTCGCTTTAGACGAAACTTGGTGCTAGGGGTAGGCCAGATGGCAATCGTTTCTTCGCAAGGCGAAACTAAAGTGAGGTCTATACTCCACACGGAGGAAAGACTAAACTGATCTGGACACTACTATGGGTGCAAATCTGCTTATAGGATTGGTCGGCATAACGCCTTACCCATAGTTTTTTTAATTTATTTAAATTAATAATAAAACAATTGTGCAGAAGAACTTAAGCTTGACCATTACTATTATAGAGAGTGCTTTGGCCAATGGTTAACATTCTCCGTCCATTAACCAATTGGTTCAGCGAACGAAAATCTAAACAAGGGACGAATTGTAATGCACAATTGACTTCCAAACTCTAAGGATGTGCTTTATGTCATGTGGGCGTATTTGTAGGTTTCGTACGTTCGAAAAATTGGAATGTTTCGGAACAGACAATGCGAGGATCACTAGGACTGGAGTGGATTCACAACCCATCTTTCCCGTAGGACCTTGGCATTCAGGCATCTTGTGCGATTGTATGTTGTCCATTACCGATGAGTCAGCAAGTTGGATTTTCAATTGTTGAATCCGTTTCTTATTGGATGGTTTAAAACACAATACACTCAAAATTTCACTCTGAGAAAGGTGCTTATAATCTCGGTCGTGAAACATTTGTGAATAAGTATAGGTGAAGTTTCTTTCAGTATCTAACTTGCAAAAACTTCAGGGGGCGCTGTGACGGTCCGCACTGCCTTTGCAATTCGACCGCCACTTATTCACAAATGTAGGGGAACATAATAATCCTTTGCGTTGTACAATAATCAACAAAATTAAACAATTTTTGCTGTAGTATTAGAGATTCGCTAGATGGCGCCTTTTTGCAATAAATAATAATAAATATTTATTATTTCGGGCAATAATGTCCATTACTTTCACATTACAAAATAAAGAAACAAAACGTTGGTTTCTCAACCAATAAACTATTTAATCTTTTTACAACAATTTAACAACGTTTGCTCAATTAGTTCTAAAACAAACAAAACCACGTTCATAAAAGTTGGCTGTATGCAAAGTTGTCTATGCCAATGTATCGGCAGGAAAAAAGTAAAGAAGAAAGTCAGGTCAACGGCAATCTGTAGATAGAACAAGGAGGGGCCCGTAGGAGTCTGATAATGTTATCCATCAAAAACCTAATAATACAGTCAATGAATATTATGGAAAGGCTTAATTTAGCAAAACTATTAAATATAGTTTCAGTAAAGAATTTAAAATGCTTATTTTACACAGAGAAAATATTTAAAATTATGTAAAATATTCCTGAAAGGGTTTCGTTGAAAGACCTGGGAACCCAAGAGGGGTGGATGGCAACGGGGTGTGGGGGCGAGGGGAAAGGAAGAGACGCGCACTTGGACTGGGGACTTTGGCGGGAATCGGGCGGTGTTTTTTCTTGGGCATCTTTGCTTTTTCGGGGCTGACCGGCCGGTCTAAATTAGGATTAGGGTGAGTTAGCAAACTGTTTATCAAACTAAAGTATTCTACAGTGTGTCGGTAATGTGGCTACAGCAGCAAATATTGAGTAGTTCAGCTGTGAGAGTGATATCTATAGCTTGAGAAACGTTTTGGTGAGATGGCTTGGGCAAATCATGGCTGAAGCAATGCGGGCCGTGGTACGATTCATTCCAGTGGATTGGATCTGACTATATCGATTTGGTCAAGGTAGCTCTCTAGATCATTCTCAGGTCTTAGCAGTAAATGTGGTAAAGTCTGATTGGCATCTTGGAATGTTGCTGTAGTCTACAGAACCATACTTCGGTGTAGGCTTCACCTACATACTTGTGTTTCAAGGTTGATTAGAATTTGTGTTTGCATTTGTTCTTGATAAATCAACTTGCTTGCATCAATTTCAAACATTTAATCAATTTGATGGAATAGGTCTATATCTGACCGAACGGTGAGTTTCTTTGCCATGTTCTTTTCTCACTATGGGTCAGGTCTTGAACATGGCACGCACATTTGTTAGGAACTGATGTTTGGCGTGGTAGAAAACCAGCAAACAGACAGTTTAGCAGTAGTATTTGCAAGCAGTTGAAGTCATTTACATAATAAAGTAAATTGTTAGGTAGAGTCTAAAACAACCAATTAAAAACAAATCCAAAATAAACCAAACTAATGAAAACTTGAATCTATCTAATAAAACAATAACCGGGCACAGAGCCTAACTAAAATTGTGAGTGTAAAATCTACATACAAAACTATGTACAAAAATAAACTAAAACCATATTTGTCTCAAATATTGACTAAACCAAACTAAGATTAACAATTACTGTTAATATTCTAATCTGTGTTAAACTGTGCTCACTAAAATCTGTTTTAAATCTCAAATGTTAATATTTCTACAAATCTTGATAAATAAATAGATTATTTTTTTTACTCTTTCTAGTTGTTTAATTGCTTTGGAAATCCTGACTCCCTGAAAAGATCCTGGTTACTATTTCACAACAAAGGGTCCTGTTAGGCTTTCTAGACGATCACATTTTGGCCAAAGATTTAAATTTTCTGTGATTTTAGGTACTCATAATTTGCTCTTTTACATAGTACACACTTAACTTACACTGAGCTAAAATAGTAGGTAGGAAGCCTAGGTACTCATACTTTACTTAGTAATCTCCTGTGGAAGAACCATTTCTTAGACATTCTATGGAGGCATAGATGGAGCGCTGCAGAGGACTTCTTCTTCAGGAACCAGCGGGCATCAGTGGCAGGAGCAGTATTAAAGGGGACTTAGGGATCAGTGTAAGCAGTGTAAGTAGCAGAGAGCAGAGTGGGGTAGAGGTTAAAGGGGGTGTGCGTTACAGCTCGTCTACTGTCAGAAGTTGTCAAGCCGCCCTAAGGCCTCTGACTTGGCTTAACGACTGCCATCTATCGACGGCAGCCGGCACCAACAGCTTAACGTGCCTTGCGAAGCACGGAACCGCTCGGAAAAATGCCACTAGCGTTAGGCATAGACGGCGACCCATCCATGCACTGAACGCGCCCTGTGTTGCTTAACCTTCGTGATCGTTTAAGATCACTCAGGCAGCCGGGGCTACGAGCGATTTAACATGTATGTCTATGCCAAATTTCAGCTACCTTATACTAATCGTCTCTGTGATAGGCCGCAGACAGCCAGACGGACAGACGGACTGACTGACAGACAGGCGGACTGACATGGCGAAACTATAAGGGTTCCTTGTCGACTACGGAACCCTAAAACACCTAATCTAACCCCCGGTTTCTCGTAAACTAACAAGGTGTTAATCTACTGTTAACAGCTGTCAGTGGTTTTTTTTTGTATGCACTTTAGTCAATTGACAGCTGTTAACAGTAGATTAACAGCGCGTTAGTGTACGAAAAACTGGAGGTAAAGCCATCTAAGCTTTGAGTTGCTTACCCCCGGATTCTCGAACACTAACAAGCTGTTAATCTAGTGTTAACAGCTGTCAGTGGTTTTTTTTGTATGCACTTTGGTGAATTGACAGCTGTTAAAAGTAGATAAAGAGCGTGTTAGTGTACGAGAAACTGGGGGTTAATTAGCTTTCATTTGTTAGTTAGTGTTTGGCTACCCTTTGTAGCGACCGAATTCACAATCTCTAGATTGGTAATCGGGCGTGTTACCGGCGTCTGCCACAGACTTTTTATAAAGACTATATAGTAGAAGAGTAAACAACCCTTGATTGTACACAAAAAAAGAAAATAGAAAAACGTAGCTTTTATTCTTTAAGCACTTTCAATCTTATAATCACCACGGTCTTAAGAAATCTGTTTAGGTATAAACTATTAATATAAGCAAACTGAAAAAGGCTGCGTCCCTCAATTTTCTTGCTAAAGTCCAATAACAGCACCTACTGCAAGGAACGGAGAATGAAACAATTCATTTCGTTTTGTTAAGCAGCGCTTTATTTCGTTTGGAAAATTTTGCCCGTTCGTAACCGAGTTAAGTTGAAGACGTTACATTAATGTTATTATAGTCAGAGGGGCATACTCTGAAAGTACTAAAACGTTCTTAGATAAAATAACTTTCACATATTACAATCACTTGCCCCGGTCCCAAACTAGGATTAGACGTCCGTCCTGGTAATCAGACGTGATACCGCTAGACGAACATGGCAGTCATTATCTTATCTAAGGCATCTCGTTTGGCAGCATTCGGGGGTCACTTATAGGGTTAGAAAGGTAAACCCACTGAGGCGATTACCTTCCACTTGGGAGGCTTAAAGGAAGTTGAATATGTGCAGAGTATGTTCAAATAGGATAGATAGATAGATAAACACATTTACATGCATCTACGCCGTGTTTCCGTGTGGCGCCGGATTGAATAGCGTCACTCCATCTCCTTCCGTGGATGTCGTAGAAGGCGACTAAGGAAATAAATTACCAGGAGACGGGCCGCGGCGTCTTTCTGCAAATCCAACCACATACTGCGATCACCAACCTGCCTGCCAAGCGTGGCGATTATGGCGAAACCCCTCATGTTTATGAAAACCATGAGGGAGGCCTCCGCCCTGCAGTGGGCATCAAATAGCTGATGATGATGAGAATTATTTGCATCTACACACAGACACAAGTATAGAACACATTATAAAGAATAGCACAAGTAGAACAAAGCAAAATATGCAGCAAGTAAGCACAGAAAAGGAGTAACAGAAGTAAGCACAAACAAATCAACAGACAATACAAGAAAGCAGTTTGCGGGTATGGTAAATGCGAATGTGGGTGGAAGGGCCACTAAGGGACAACCCAGGCGGACATAATTCGACGAAATAGGGGATGTTAGATGTAGGGCAAGATAAAAAGTACCCGAGACCGGCGTGCGTGCGTGCGACTAATGCATGTTGAGGAAGCGAAAGTGATCTGTCCGGATCGTGGCAAGTGACAGTACCTGGTCTATGCCTACCCCTCTGGGATACAGGCGTGAGTTTATGTATGTATGTAAATGCAAAGGGGCTCTGGCTCAGCATTTGCTGGAGAGGCAGACCACTCCAGCACTGGTCTTCCGGTGCCCGGTAGTGCACCGACGTGCAGCATTCGGAAAAAGGAATAAATTTGCCGTATTGCGCAGTAAAATTGCGTTATATGTGTATATAATATTATATATTACATTAAGTAAGCACATAGATTGGACTGCAATCGAATAGACGTTACAATGATGATAATAATAACAATAATTTAAATTGTAGCGTAATATTAAGCGTCATGCTTCGTGAGAACGAAGTAATGAACAACAATTGTATCTCCTTTAAAAATAATTTTGGTGATAAATCAACCGGAATAATTAAAATACGTGTCGGTTAATTTTTTAGGTAAAAGTAAAATGGATGTTAATTAAATGTCAATTTATTAATTTTATAAACAAAAAAGTAACCTGAGCAAACTGGGGGAGAAATACGTGTCAAATGCCAATATGTGAATATGTAATAGCAAAAGGTAGATTACTCAGAAAAAAACTGAAATAAAAAATAACCAACAACCCGACTGCTGAGCATTAACTACTAAGCAGACGGGACCCAAATCCTTAGGCTGGTCCCGCCTGCTTAGTAGTTAATGCTCAGGAGTCAGGTTGTTGGTAATTTTTATTTCAATTTTTTATTTTTGTCTTTTAAGTGATTTTTAATGCTGATTTATATATGCCACCTATGACACCTGCGTACTGATGTTTTACGTAAGATCCGAGCATAATAAATTAAACAACAGCGCCATCTAGTTACTGATAGTTGTACTGTAACGTTACTTAATAGCGGCTACATTTAATTTATTCTAAGGAATGGAATAGAATAAATTAAATGTAGCAGCGCTATCTAGTGACTCAATGTGGTACTTTAACGTGGCTTAATAGCGAATTTTATTTTTTGTAACTTTTCTGTTCTATAAATTTCGATTTTGTATAGCTTATGACACTCCGACAGGGGTGACGAATTAACTGAGACCTCATTGGTCAAAATCTGACCAATTGGTTAAGGAGCTATGAGGGAACATAGAATCGGACATACTTACATACATACATACACATGAGCTAAACATATTACCCTCCTTTTGGGCTCCGCCGCAGTCGGGTAAAAACTGACCGAGGAGTAAAAAGGGACTTCTGAGATTCTAGGAGGATCTTTTTATATTTCGCTTTAAAGCTAGCCTTGGAATTAAGCTGTCTTACGGGCGGAGGGATATCATTCCAGCACTTGGTGGCTTGAAACCGAAAGCTACTACAGAAAGCGGCTGTTCCATGTTCAGGCACACCAAGCGGGTTTGAACATGCCCTAATTCTCTTTCCGTCACCTATCATAAACAGACGCCAAATAAATTTTTCAAACAAGTATGTTGGTTTCTGAGTTTTAATAATTCCAAACATTAATGTTGCTATGAATAATTTCATCCTATTACCCTTCTTCAAAAGATCCACATTATTAATATAGGTCGTGACATGAGCCCGAGTGGGTATATCATAACAGAAACGAAAAGAAGCGTTTAGGACAGGTTGCAAAAGCTTTTGAGTTTTAGCAAATAAACATGGACCGTAAGCAGTCAAAGCATAATAAAGCAAGCAAAAGCAAGCAAATAAAGTAGAGTACTGTGAAGGAAATTATCGTTAGGAAACCTGAGTATCTGAGCTATTCACATACCTCAGCGCTTGAAATCGCCAATTCGCAGTGGGCACGCGTGGTGATTAAGCCCATACTCTCTCCCTGAGGGAAGGCCAGTGCCCTACAGTGGGACGTATATAGGCTGCTTAAGTAAAGTAGAGTAGAGGCCTAGTCTCTCCATGCGACGCTTACTCGCTAAAGATTTAATAAATTCCCTTTCACCATTTCGTTTAAGGAAGGATTTGTCCTATTCAAAATCGGAATAAACCTTAATAAATCTGCTTAGAGATATTTCCATGTGTCATTTCCACCTTTTTCGGCTTTTCCTCATTTCCAACAAACCTTTGATAAAAATATTATTTAACGTCATTCATTTTACGGGTTTAAAAATACTCGCAACTCCCTTGATCCTGATCGTGCAGGCACAGATTTGTTAACACGGGAAACTATCAACTAATGTTGATTATAGAAAATAAAAACCTCTTTCTCCCAAAAAAGGAGTATTTCTACTCGTTAATACAAATACTTTTATGTCAACCATGAAGATAAATTGTGAAATTTGAACTATGTATTTAAAGAACTTCATTTTTCGCTGTGTAGAAACTATCATCATAGTAAAAGATGTACCTAACTATTAGGAAAGAAAATTAAGGTATCTTGTACCACTATGCGTGATTTACAAGACGTACAAAAACATCTAAGTTTGCGTTTTACATATTATGTACAGCCACTTCATTCATATTGTGGGAAAAACTTAACGATTTACCCGTTTCAAAAAAAATTGCGCAAGACTGTGCCAAAAGCTCTAAAGAACAATGCTCAATATCCCCAACATTTTCAGCATAGATAGGCGAAAGCGCAAAAGCTGTGAAGATCTAACTAACTTTAAATAAACTTCGCCGGTAGAACGGAGCCCCGGAAAGCTTGCGTCATTTTATTTGCTTTGAAAAATATCATTAGCAACCTCAGTTTATGTTTGGAAGAGAAGTTTTTTAACAAACTAACATCTGGGTGAGTGCCTTAGTGAAACCTATCCTTTTTAAAATACAATTAGAAATCACTGCATAACACCGCATGTAACTCTTTCCCAAGTGACCACGTGACCACAATTCTGGCCGATACCTATAAGGTGAAGGACCAAAGTCAATTATATTAAAAAATATATCAGAGCCATTAAAAGTCTGAGCATCATGTAATTCAATAAGCAAAGTGACCTAGGACGAGCAAACAAATTTGATAATCATAATTGCTTGCCATACTTTAACAATTTCTCTCAACAGGTGCTTAACAAATACTATAAATACATAATTATTTTTTACGATAAAACCCTTTCCTGAAAGGCAGACACTTCCCTCTGTGCTTGAGCTTCACGTTGCCCACTGTGCAGTCTAGGAAACAGACATTCAGGTAGGAGAGGTCGTTGGTCCCGCAGACAGGGTCGTAAAGGCCGCTGCATTGACAGTCCGGGTCTATTTGAGGCTCTGCCGTTGTCGTGGAGGGCCTGGAATTATGCATACATTAACTAAAATAACACAGGTTGTCTGGAAGAGACCACTTGTAGTGATAAGGCCGACGTCTGTACTTTTTAATTAAGAAATATCTATTCTGTGTAATTTCCTTTTTTTATGTACAATAAAGTGTTCGCCATCTATCTATAACATAAACTCACGCCTGGATCACGGAGGAGTAGGCAAAGACTAGGGTTGGCCATTGTCTCGCTCGCACAATTTATAATTTTTTGTAATTATTTTTATGGTTTTGCTAGATAATAAAATTGCGGACATTTTAATGCATTTTCTTTTCCTACACCTACTTAGTTTTTAATAAAGAAAAATTGTTTCCAAAATTGTGAATACATATAAGTATCCAATTTTCTTAATCAAAAACTAGGCATAGAATAGGAACAATAATATGTCTTAAATCATCGTAATTTTATTATTATAGTAAACCCTCGGACCACATTTATACTAAGGTTAATAATTTATTTACAATAATTAAAAATGTGCAAATGTTAATATTATGTACAATCATTTAACTGTGCAAATGTTGTGGTCTGTCTGGATCGTCGCAAGAGGCAAACTCTACTCTCTGCCTACCCCTCTAGGATACAAGGAGTGACTTTGTGTGATGTTATGTAGGTAATATAATGTATGTAAAAATGTTAGCATGTGCGAGCGAGAGAGCATGCCAGATCTAACAGCAGTCTTAACAGCAATGCTTGAGTGTCTGTAGTGTTCAAATTCAAATTCCATGTCACTTGAAATCTCCAATCCACAGTAGCACTTCAAATCGCCAATCCACAGCGGGCTCGCGTGGTGATAAGAGGCCGCTTCACGAGGCGATTTCCGTGTAAACGTACCTTGGTTTTAATTTAGAAATGACATGCCAATGCAAATGAAACCTTACCTGTACGTTAAAAGGACACAAATCTATGTTTGATCGTGCTTAACTACGAAGAAACCAATAAAAAATAAATTTGAGCCTTGTTTAAAGTTTCTATGAACTGTCTTATGGGGCCTTCATTTCGACAACAGCAATATATCATCGGAACGGAATCGCTCGTAGCCCCGGCTGCCTGAGTGATCTTAAACGATCACGAAGGTTAAGCAACACAGGGCGCGTTCAGTGCATGGATGGGTCGCTGTCTATGCCTAACGCTACTAGTGGCATTTTTCCGAGCGGTTCCGTGCTTCGCAAGGCACGTTAAGCTGTTGGTGCCGGCTGCCGTCGATAGATGGCAGTCGTTAAGCCAAGTCAGAGGCCTTAGGGCGGCTTGACAACTTCTGACAGAAGACGAGCCACTAGTCTACAAGCCTCCACCAATCCGGACTTGGCCCCCGTGGTGGAGTATGGCCTATACCTTCCTCAGGGAAGAGACCCGTGCCCCTCGGTGGGGACATAATGGGTTGATGATGATGAATATATCATAAACTCACGGCTGTATCCTGGAGGGGTAGGCAGAGACCAGGGTCTGCCACGATCTTGACATATCTCTTTCGTTTCAGGAGCGTTCATTAGTCGTTGCATGCACGCACGTCGGTAAGTACACTTTTTATCTTGCCCTTTGGTTTCACTTCTCCTTTTATTTATTTATTTTCTACTAGATGACCCCGTGAACTTCGTATCACATTCTTTTTTTCGTTCTCCCCGTTTTAAGCTTCCCTGGACTGCCACAAATATAAAAAAAGAAAAATTTGCCAAATCGGCCCAGCCGTTCTCGAGTTTTAGCGAGGCAAACGAACAGCAATTGATACATATAATATCGATTTACGCTGAAGCAACTCCTTAAGACTACACTATCTCTGTGAGAGAAGGCCTGTAGACTACTTACATTGTGACGTCACTTAAACACTAACAATCTTATTTATAAAAAAAGATTCAACTAGATTCAATCTGATTCGATTCGTTAATTCTTTTTTAGGAGTTTACAACAACAACGCGTCTCTGACACAACCACAGACTATGTAAGTATGAATTAAATGACGTGTACTATGACATTAAAAAGAAACAACAGCGTTTTAGCTCGAACTTTTTATAAATTAGAAAAAATTAAAACGCTCTACGAGACTCTAAGAGAGGCATTACTTCATTTTTTTATAAATAAGACGGTTAACCTATCTAAGGGCGGGGGGTTGCCACTAAAAACTCACTCGATCTTAGGAAGGACTTTTCCCTTAATTTCTCCTAACAAGGGTATCAAATCGGCTTTCCGAGCTTGTTCATAGCCAAGCGGTCCAAACGTTTGTACCAGCATATTGCTACTGCAAAGGAATATTGTGATACCTGAAACAAAATACCTAACTTAAACGTATTTTTTATTTCAACTTAGCTGTCGGTAACTAACAGTCGGTGCCCAAAATGTAATGCATCTCGGTACAGACTCGAAATTATTATTGTACCTATTATGGCGTCGGGTTTTATTTTTTTATTTCATATTTTTTTGAAGTCTCAATTTCATTTATTTTATTTGGTGTCCAAAACAGATCACAACCATTACACGATATAAAAGTAATAATATGATATGAGTACTAAGTTGTGTTCTAAAGCATGGACACACAACATTGCCACATGTGAATTTGAGTATTTGAATAAAGTAAATTTTACTGAAGGATTACTCCCATCAGCTTTGCGGTTATCTATTGATTGTTGTTTTTAAATTTAATGTGGTGATTTTAGAATCGACTACCGAGTGGTCCATAGTGCTTTAAACCGACAGTTGTGGTTTTTTTTTCGTTATAATCGGGTTTTCCAGGTGAAGATATTTATTTACTTTTACAAATTTACTCATCACAAATAGTGATAACGTATACCATTCATATATATTATAACATATCGGCAAGCGCAGCGACAGAGGACCTCGTCCAAGTGGCAGGAAGACGCTGGATGCAAGCCGTTTCCAACCGGTCTCTTTGGAAATTCATGGAGGAGGCCTATATCCAGCAGTGGAGTTCTTGTGGATGAATGATGACGATGATGATACCATTCATAATACTAGTAGTTATTACTTGATGACCACTCTAACTGAAAGTGATTCTGTGTGATTGCTTATTAAAAACTTCAATAAATTAGCCCCAACTCATTCACTACTGGACTCCCTCAAGGCTTGCCACTTCCTTCTATCTATGGCCATCCCGATCTATCGGCTGCCAGCAATCCGCCTTAGATAGTTGGTCCAGCGAGCTGGTGGGCGTCTTACGGTGCATTTGCTAGTTCGTGGTCTCCACTCGAGAACCCATCGACTATCGGTTCTTCAGCGGATGTGACCAGCCCACTGCCACGTCGACTTGCTAGTTAGTCATCTTCGTTCTTTGGAAAATTGTCTCATATCTGATACGATCAGTGTCTGACTGACGGTAGAACTAGTCTGAAAGGTCTGAAACGGTCTATGTTCGTATTTCTCATTGATGGATCGCATCAGATATGAGACAATATGTGATATAAGGCTGGTTAGTTTCATTACAGATAGGCACGGTCAGCCAGAGGTCGCAGGTTCAAGTCACGGCATGGGAGGAATTTGTTGCCTCTAAATATTTTTTTAAGATAGTTCGAACCTTGCAGAATTTAAAACTTACCGCCCACAATATTTCTTAGAAGCATGACGTCTGCGATTGGTCATTTTCAGCAATGTTTTAGCTATGTTTAATCAATCGTGTAATTGTAATCAAATCAATTTTCAACGGTCATACTAAGTGTAATTAAAATGAATGCCAGTAGATAGCAGAGTTGTCTGATTGTTTATCAAAGATTGTCTTTGTATAGACAGATTTAACGAGTAGATTTATTTACAACAAAACGTAAACGCAAGAACACTTAAGTGCGAGTCGGACTCGCACACGAAGGGTTCCGTACCATCTATACAATATTTAAATATTTCAAGCGTCTACCTGTTGCCGTTACTAAAATCAAGCAAAAAATGGCAAAAAATCACGTTTGTTGTATGGAAGCCCCTTTAAATATTTATTTTATTCTGTTTTTAGTATTTTTGTTATAGCGGCAAAAGAAATACATCATTGTAAAAATTTTAACTGTCTAACTATCACGGTTCATGAGATACAGCCTAGTGACAGACAGACGGACGGACGGGGCAGCGGAGTCTTACTAATAGGGTAACTTACCATTTGGGTACGGAACTCTAAAACGGACAAAGTCAATTTACTTTTTACTTTAAGCTTTTTTACTGGTCTCGTGTTTTATTATTTTTAAGATTTTATGTGTGTTGTGCGTGTTGTGGTATCTGAATAAACGTTTTCCAATTTCAATTTCAAATGACCAACTTGTCACCTAATTAATATTACTTTTAGTAAAAATTTTTGTCTATAATTATGTCTTATTTTTTATGTGTGCTAACTACTTGTAATGCTTCGGTTTAATTTTACTCATATGTTGCAATATTTATGTAAACAAAATAAATAAATGAAAATGTCACAATACATGTCTTACCTCTTAAGTGGGCAAATTTTAGGTCTAACACATCAATCAAACCATTCTGTAGAATACCAATAGAGGACAGTGCTCAAGTAGAGCCCTGCTCAAGCTCAAGTAATAATCCTGGATTTTGACCTACACCGATTGTACTTTCATAAGTTTTAACAGGTGGTTAGTAATTGTCACACAAAAGCAATCTCAAAAGACTTACAGATTATTACTACAAAATTCTTATTTAAAAGGTATAGCGTTGCATTTAGATCATCAGTGAAAAGGTTGGGGATACATTTCCAATTATAGGAAATATAGCGCAATGGCGGAGGAAAGCTGAATCCCTTATAAGGACCCAAGCTGAACGTGGCTTGACCCTCTTATTAAAATATATAATTGATGAAATTTCCCTTAGAAATTCCTTTTTTAGGGTTCTATGCCCAAAGGGAGCCATCAGAATCTGTCTGACTTATAAAGTGTTTGATAAGTCATGCTTAAAACTGTATGTGTCTGACAACGACGTTTGCTGAAGGCTGCAACATTGGAAGAGCGCGTAAAGCGCGAATTTAATATAATTTTAGCCACGATATTTCGAAAAATAAAACACAGAGAAAAATTCGTAAAACAAAATCCGCTCGGCCTGATTCTCATCATCATCATTCAGCCACAAGAAATCCACTGCTGGACATAGGCCTCCTCCATAGATTTCCAAAAAGACTGGTTGGAAGCGGCTTGCATCCAGCGTCTTCCTGCCACTTGGATGAGGTCATCTATCCATCTTGTGGTTGGTCGTCCTACGCTGCGCTTGCCGATATGTAGTCTCCATACGAGAACTTTTCGGCCGAATCGACCGTCAGTTCTGCGTGCTATGTGCTCCGCCCACTGCCACTTCAACTTACTAATCCGCTGGGCTATTTCAAGTACTTTCGTTCGTCTACGGATCTCATCATTTCTGATTCGATCTCGTAGAGAAACTCCTACGATGATTCTCTTAGTAAATATAATTTAATCGCCGCCGGAAGAGAGTCTCTAGGGTTCAGTATCCAAGGAAAGCCAGTGGGCCTTACTACTATTTTATTTTAGTTTCTAGGAAGACTAACAGCTACTATAAGGTTACAATACATAGAAAAAATTAGGACACACAAAGCCAATTAAAAGTCTTCACAATTAGAAGTAAATTAAACAAAGCGCAAACAGTTCACAGGTGATAACCACCATTTAGATACAAATATAATTACATGAAGAAAGAAAACCAAGAAAGCAGCAATTGATCAAATGAGATTGATTCAGTCCACGCTTCACCCAGTTCAACAAGCTATGTGTCAAAAAACAACTGACCAAGCACGCGCCCCGCCTCAGCCTGTTTAGTGTTTAAGAAATCCAGGCCATAGTCATCTGACATTATATTGAAATTCCTACTTGTGCGAACGAGATAGGTGTTCTTCCTATAATTAGTAGATGCGTACGGGATATGTAAAATTGTTTTCTGTCGCAAGAGTTTAGATGGTACACGAATACATAATTGGGTCAAGAGATCGGAACAATCAATGTCTCCGTTAGCGATTTCGAATAAAAAGAGTATATCAGCGTTCTGCTGACATACTTTCAAGGGGAGAAGGTGATGTTTTTTACACATATCTAGATATTTAGAGGCTGAGTAATGTTCCAAGTCTATAGCAAATAAATTTTATGATTTCTTTCTGTCTATGCCTACAACGACTGTCTGTCTGACCTACAAAGATATCTCATGAATCGTTGTGAAAATTGGAAACTTGAAAATAAATTTGCACACCACGTGGGCAAACAGCACGGCGGAATAACTAAAAGTATAATTAAAATAAAGTGTGTTGTTACGGCGGATTACCCAAAAAGAATAAAAATTAAAAAAATCTCTACTCTCTTTACTCTATCGTAAAACGGTCTTCATCCTACCGTGAAGCAAAGTTTTTGGAATGTTTTAGCATGGACACTACTTAAATATAATACAATTACAATATATCATTGTAATTAATGCAATGCAATGTAATGCAATACATTGCATTGCATTGCACTGCATTGCATTGCATTACATTACATTCAATTACATTAGATACGCTACATTACGTTACGTTATGTTCCATTACAGTACATTAGGCTCGTGCCTATATATTGAAACTCGTTGAGCTTATCCTTCTTTCTCTCGCCCATAATTATTGTTTCTTACATTTGACAGCTGCCTTAATTTTGGTTTCGGTTTTTGGTTATTTTTGTTTTCATGTACAGTAAACTGTTCTCTATCTATCTATCTTTCTATTCTTTTGTTTACCCACGTGTTTACTTTATGTTTCTGTGCCAATTTGAATAAATGTCTTCTTTCTTTCTTTCTTTAATATAAGAGGCCATGTTAAAAGATAAAGAAACCTGATATATATTTTTGTCCAATACTATTACTTTTCATAGTGTGACCTGTCGAAAAGTCATTCTAGTCACGTGGTACAAAAACGCGCCATACGAATCGGACGCAAACTATGACGTCACAACTTGAACGTAATGCCTTATCATTTATTTATTTGTGTACTTATGTATTTATTAATATTCGAGTTATCTCTTAAAATAATGTTTTAACCACTCGTCTGACGCGACGCAGATCTGTGTCCAACATAGTATGGGCCACCTATACGTTGCGTTCCGCGAGGGCAGTTCAGGAGTTAAGCGTCTACACCCGTTTTAGACAACGTTTAGAATTCGACGAAAAAATGAATGTAATATTATGTTTATTATTATTAGAGTAACTTGATTTGTCGCATTTGTTGTAACCCCGAAAATCCCGAAATACATGTCATATTTTTATGGTTTAAAAAAAAATCTTGAGTTTTTCTATGTCTTCTGTGGTATAAAAGAATTGCCACTTCAATCTAAGTTTGATGCAAGTGCCCCATTGAGGACGCCTAAAGTGGAGACCCCGTGCAGAACAGAAGCGCCTAAGAAAATACTGCAAGAATAATGGATTATGGGCGTGGAGGCACGGTAAACATTTTTCTCTCTAACAAAAGCGCCTTATTTTCCTTCTTTGGTCATATTTAAAGTGAAACAACTTGACTTGACCGAGTTGAACTACTCATAGTATTGTCCACCGGAGAATGTTGGAAATGGAAAGTTAATTCCTTTTGTGTTTCAAGATTGCTCTAGGGATATTGAACAGCCGGAAGCACATCAAACTTACCAGCTGTACGCTCTATTCAGTTACGTTACGCGCGACTTCGCAACTACAATGTTCGTGCTGTCGACTGTACGGAATTGAGAGGGCCGTCCTGAAAAGTAAATATTTTGAGTCAGTTAGTCTTTTATTCCTTTCTTAATGTTCATTATTGACGGTTAAGTCTACTTTCAAGGAACCGGTTGGTATTTTACAGAACATGTGTTACTAGTTATTGACAACGACTTTATTCGCGTTGAAATTTTGATGTATACACAGTATAATATATATTTGGGGTAAAAAAGTTGCCAATATGCTGTTGCAGAATATATAATCTATCTCTGGAACAAATTTCATTAAGCTTTTCTGGAATGATTTAGTTACAATCCATTCGTCCATCCAATGTTGTGGTGGAACAAATAAACAAAAATTTTTTTATACATAGATACTTAGTCGTTTTTTCGTTAGAGACATACTTTTAAGGAAGTGTCAACTAGCACTACATCACAGTTAACTAGCTCTAAATTACAGTTAAATTATAGTTTCCTTGTGCCTGGGACGGTTAAAACAACTGCCAAGTGCCAAGGCTACAGAAAGGAATTACCTACAGCCCTTAGGCGCCACTGATCTTGCGTCTGGCTCGGGAATGGCGCGGTCATCATTCTATTTCATTCAAATACCGTACCAAACACACGGTCATAAGGTCAGTATTTGAACAAACTCGATGGCCTTTCGTCGGACGTGCTACCGCACGCCATTTCGGCGCCCGCGCCCGATTGCAGTGAGTTCCAGGTCAGTTCGCAATCAGTTCCTTCGCTGCACGCCTTTTAATAGTCATGAAAGAATGAATGAATAAATGAATGAATGAATGAATTATTTATTGCCACAAACAAACATGCTTGCATACAATAATAGAAAAATAAAGGAGTGTGCGTGTGACAACGATATGACATGCCCTTGCCATACTTGCGCCATGTCCGCGCCAGGTCCATGCTATGCCAGATCAGTGGGCTCCGCGCCTTACACCGAACTTTAAGAACCGAGCTTCTTTCTAAGCCGCTTAAAGCCGTATTTAGTTCAAGAAAACGTTCCCTTCCTTTTTTCCGAAAAAAAAAAAACTTGAATTTGCGCCGAACATAATCACATCCATTTGTCACAGAGATTTGAAGGAAATTATCGACATTAAAGGCTTCATAAAAAGGGGCTGTTAAAGGTCTTTAGAATAGAAAAACTTGATAGAGTACAACCGGGAAATTGGAGCGGAAAGTCAGCGAGTATGGCTTACAACCTGCTACCATCTCAAGTAACAATTATTATTATAGGTAATGTTAACTCAGTTAATCAAGGATTGTAGGATCAATCGCAGTCCCTGCACTAGGTCAAGCCTATATCGCGCGGCCTTGTGATAGTTTACAAGGTGAGATTTAGGTAGGACAGACAGATTTCTTATGCTATTTTACTCTACATCATAAGCAGCCTATATACGTCCCACTGTAGGGCACAGGCCTTCTCTCAGAGAGAGAGTATGGGCTTAATCACCACGCGTGCCCACCGTGGATTGGCGATTTCAAGCGCTGAGATATGTGAATAGCTCAGACACCCAGGTTTCCTCACGATGTTTTCCTTCACCGTTAGCGAGTGGTATTGCTACTACAACTTCACAAATGTACATAACTTAGAAAGAAAAGTCATAGGTACATGCACGCACTGGGAATCGAACCTGGGTCTCCCGCTTCCGAGTCCAATGTTCAACCCACTAGGCTACTACCGCTTCATAAATAAATACTATTTACAGATATACATATTATGCTTACATAAATATTATAGGAAGATATACATACATGAATATTTGTTATAATTGTATATATAATTATTTTAATATTTTAATTTAATATTTAATATTTGCTATAATGTTCCGTTTCTCTATAAGATAGTGTCGATAGCAATATTTTTTAAATAATTTGTTTTGTTTGAAAAACAGTAACATTTATTATGTTACAGGACTTAACGATTTTGTTATAAATAAATGTAAGGATGCATGAACTCAAGGGAGAGTTGTGCAAATATTGTTTGCTTTTGTGGCACGGGCGTTCTGAAGCCAAGATCGTGGCAAGTGGCAAACTCTGGTATCAACTTCCCCTTTCGGGATACAGGCGTGACTTTAAGTAATGCACTAATACAGCATACAATGAACGCCCAACTTTCAGCGTATCAACATTGCTTTCATAGCGAAAGTTGTATGACTCCTCAACGCCAGACATTTTTGTAAGACGCTGCACAAATAGAAGATAGAATAGATAAAACGATCTTACAAGTGCTTAAGAAAAACTTCGAGAGGAAAGCCGAGTGCTTGAAATTTGGAGGGTGACGTTCAGTAAATAAAAATATACCTAAGAATGTTACATTCTTTTTGTTGCACTAATCCGTGCCGAGGACAATTTTAAAAACCTATTTAGAGGCTAAAAATTCCACCCATGCCGGAACTTGAACCCGCGACCAATTATTATTATTTTGAAAACGGGATTTCCTGAAACGAATCGGCTTGTCTACATCTAAGAAAATCCCTAACTCCTGTACTATAATTAACCATATTCAAAGTACAATCCGCTCATGTCAGTACAATTTACTTTTAGCACGTGACCCACGTACGGGTCACGTGCGCAAACCACATACAACACTGCTACTATCTGCTGAACTGAAAGACGATTCATGTCAAAAACAAATGAGCGCAAAATAACTTGTTTGTGAGATTTCAATATCCTGAATTAGCTCAATCTTGCTCCGATGCAAATCTACAACGTATTGTCAAAATAACGAAAAACATAATCCAGTGGTTCAGAATTTTAAAAAAATGTTACCAATTTCAAGAAATAGCTGAAAAACTAGAACTATATTAAAGTTTTGCTTATTTACAAATAGAAGTTCTAACTATCGTTTCTGGTACTTTCTTCACTATTTTAAAGCAGAGTGTTGAAGCTGTTACTGTTATTTTGTGCTTGAATGTAAATTTAATATAGGGGGTTTTATTGCATGCATAATAGTTCTCTCACAGTGCGAATAATCATTACTTATGTCAGAGCCTATATTCTGTGACAGGTATCTTGAATTAATAAATTTATTTGACTGATTTTTGTCAACGGCTTGTCTACATCTAAGAAACTACCTAACTCCTGTGCTAGCTATGCTTATAATTAGCCATGTTGAAAATACAATCCGCTCATGTCAGCACAATTTACCCTAAAGCCCTGGCGCCGCGTTTTTATTATAAATCGTCGATATCTCATTCCATCATCGATCAGGCGCATTCTCCGTTCAATGAATTGAGATAAATTCAGGCGGCCCCATTCAGCAGGGCTGAAGGGTGTCACCTTAACTGGGGGAGTAAATTGAGCTGATTGATAACGAGCTCTGAACGACGGCTCGAATTTGATTTGGGATTAGATATTAAAAATCGGATGAAATATTTCCTGATTGTCGAGATTGTTTGGTGTTTTGAAATTTCCTTAGAGAAAGAAAGAAGAGTGCATTGTTAGAACAAATTAAAAATTTAAAAAACCCCCGACACAAAAAAAAGCAAAAAAACCTAAAAAGCCTAAGAACAATTTAAAATTACTAGGTAATTAAATACCACAAATTTTCATCAAAAAAAGGTTGCCTTATAAACCCTATAAAAAGTCAAGAAATAAATTCGAAATGATGACCCTACTTAAATACAGATAACAGCAAGTCTAACTATCCACTTTGTACTTCCCTTATGCCGGAGGCATAAGTGCTAATATTGAACTCCAAGTAGTTACCTTGACCCGCTGTTGACCGTACGTATGAAATCTTTTGATCAAATGTTGTCGCGTCGGGGGACCGCTCTAATTTATAAGCCTAACATTTTGTTTAAGTACATATTATGTAAATTACCTATTAAGTTTATCCTAAGTCCTCAATTTCAAGGTTCATTTAGTAATGTAGCAGTGTACATATTGTGTTTTTATTATTATTACGTAGATTCACTTGAAATTCTTAATACCGTTTATCATTTTCGTTGTAATTTCAATGTAATTTTATTTAGATAGTTATGTGTTTAATATAGGTAAAGAGTGGTCCCCCGACGCGACAACATTTGATCAAAAGATTTCATACGTACGGTCAACAGCGGGTCAAGGTAACTACTTGGAGTTCAATATTAGCACTTATGCCTCCGGCATAAGGGAAGTCCAAAGTGGATAGTTAGACTTGCTGTTATCTGTATTTAAGTAGGGTCATCATTTCGAATTTATTTCTTGACTTTTTATAGGGTTTATAAGGCAACCTTTTTTTGATGAAAATTTGTGGTATTTAATTACCTAGTAATTTTAAATTGTTCTTAGGCTTTTTAGGTTTTTTTGCTTTTTTTTGTGTCGGGGGTTTTTCAAATTTTTAATTTAAGTATTTTTTATTTCATGCTTTTTGTAAGGACTCCTTTGTTTTTTAACTATTCCAGTTTCGTATGTACCTTATTTCAGTCTTCCTTTAATTTTTTAACTTTCGTACAAATAGGTAAGCTACTTCAAAGATAGCTATTTGATTAGGATTATCTTTGATACGAGTAGGTATTTCATGTGTATATGTATATGTGAATCTGCAATTCAAATTACTCGTATTATATTTGTAATTATATATGTGCCCTTTCATTTGATACCCATATTGAGGTGACTTTGAAAAATATTAAGTATTCTGCCATTTTGTTGCGGCGGCCATCTTGGATTAATTTTCATCAAACGTATCTAAGAGTTTTGGTTAGTTACAATTCCATGCCAATATAGCGTACGTTATTCTACTATTTAAACACTTCGATTGAAGACCTAACCATAGCTTAATTAAAAAAGTAAGTTATTCGTCATGTGGTGATGGCGGCCATCTTGGATTTGAAATTTGTCATAGTTATAGTATTCTACTACTCAAGCCCTTTCATTTGATACCCATATTGAGGTGGTTGTTAAAAAATATATATTCCGCCATTTTGTAGCGGCGGCCATCTTGGATCAATTTTCATCAAACATAGCTAAGAACACTCCCGACTAATTCTCCTTTCAAATAAAAAAAAACAAAATCAAAATCGGTTCATCCGTTCGGGAGCTACGATGCCACAGACAGACACACACACAGACAAACAGACAGACAGACACGTCAAACTTATAACACCCCGTCGTTTTTTACGTCGGGGGTTAAAAACAAAAACCAAATGGAATAAACATAATACTACACTGGAACTGTTGGATTATGGGCAGTGTGACGCAGTGGATAATAGCGTAGTAGCGTAGGAAAAGCACTGAATTAGGTATGTGATAATAAAATAAGTCTGTATTTTCATCACAGTTGTGACACGATAAGTAAACAGAAAAGTCAAAGTAACATTAGACGCAAATAAAACTTACGGCCAGTAACTTGTAATGTGCCAGACCTCCAACAAACACCGCCTCAAATTACAAGTTCTTGGTCTGACCTTACCAAACAAATTAAATTCCAAAATAACAAAACAAAACTTAAATTCCTTCAAGTACTAAGTTAAAAATCAGCAGGGCTTGACTCCCAAGCCATGAGTACACTTAAAATGTTTAGCGCTTGGCAGTGGCTTGGTCAACACATCTGCCAGCATGTCTCCGGTAGGTACATGGCTTAACATAATATTCTTATTGTCCCTCAAAACCCCCCTAATAAAGTGGAATTTAATGTCAATGTGTTTACTCCTGGCATGGAACACCGGATCCTGAGCAAGAAAAATAGCAGCGCGACTATCGGCATACATTGAGATAGGGGCATATTTGTTAAATCCTATTTCCTCTAATAAGCTTTGTAAATACAATCCTTCCTTCATCGCCTCTGCTAAACTCACATACTCTGCCTCACAGCTGGAGGTGGCTACGGTTCTTTGTTTCCGCGAGCTCCATGATATGCATGCACCGCCTAAACTGAAAGTATATCCCGAGAAAGATCGTCTATCGATGGAGCACCCTCCCCAGTCTGCATCAGAATAGCCTTCAATAGACTTACCCGTCTTCTTGTATACCAATCCATAATTAGATGTACCCTTTAGATAGCGAAGAATACGTTTCGCGGCATTCCAATGCTCTATCTTCGGGTTCGTGGTAAACTGAGCCAATTTTATTACAGAATTGCTTATATCCGGTCTGGTGCCTACACTCAAATACATTAAGGAACCTATAAGTTCTCTATAGGGCCATTGCTTTTGCTCAATATTAGTTTTCTCTTCTCGTTGGCTTGCAGATGGGTTAGATACTTCCATAGGGGTTTTACAGCTATTACAATTTTCCATTTCGAAACTTGCCAAAATATCTTTTGTGTATTTCTCTTGTGACATAACAATGACATTGTCAGTTCGCTTAATGTCTATGCCCAGAAAATATTTGGCCCGACCGTAATCCTTTAACTCAAACTCTTTTCGTAACTCATTTTTAAAGCGAATGATACGATCTTCTTTTTCTGACGCCACCAGAATATCATCTACGAATACCAACACCAATAGATGTTCGTTATTTTGGATCCTTGTATAAAGACAAGGCTCATTGAGGCTCTGTTTCAGTCCCATATCTTTTAGCTTCTTGTCTAGTTTTATGTTCCACTGCCGGCCTGCTTGCTTTAGTCCGTATAAGGATTTCTTTAACAAGCAAGTATCACCGCCTGAATCAATGCTATCCAGCATTACTTCTGCATTTTTAACCACGCGAGGGTCCTCCTCTTTACTATGAGCAAGCTTCATCAGGCACTCTTTTAATAGTCTAGGTGTCCGCATATATATTTCCTCATCAAGGTCTCCATTCAAGTAAGCTGTATTAATATCTAACTGATGTATTTCCAAGTCCAATTCCACAGCTAGAGCCATTAACATTCTTACAGAGTCTAGTCTAGCTACTGGTGCAAATGTTTTGTCATAGTCGACTCCGAAGCGCTGACTAAATCCTTGTGCTACAAGTCTAGCCTTCTTTTTTGTTGTTTTATCCACATTGAGTTTTGTGGTCAGGACATACCTACAACCAACAACATTTCTGTTTTTAGGCTTTTCTACTATCTCCCACGTGCCTTTATTTACTAAGCTTCTTACTTCTGAGAGAATTGCTTCCTCCCATTCGACCCTTTCGTCACTTTGTAGAGCATCGTCGAGAGATATGCCTGCCACCCCTGCAAAGTCGACGCAATCTGTGAACACATCATCCGATGATTCATAACTTTGTATTTCTGATTCTTGTTGTTCAGTAGGGGTCAGAGATGTTTCTGGCTCTGAACGTTCGGGGGCCATGATTATATCCACTGGGTGTGGATCTTCTTCTACCTCTACAACTCTATAAATTTTTCTTGGACGACCTACTTGTCCAGTACGCTCTATCCTCGGCCTACCGACTCCCCTTTTTAAAATCACTTGTGGAACTACAGTATTTTCTACATGATCTGTCTCCACGTGACTGATTCTGTCTTCCGTCTCAGTCTCTACGGAAGATGTCGCAGGTTCTGGGTTTCTCAAATCAGTCTCCACAGAAGATGTAGCAGGTCCTGAGACTCTCGTATCATCTCGTATAGGCCTAGACTTATTATTATCTTTTATTAGGTCAATTTCTATAAATTTCTTTTCGATTTCATCTCTATTCTCAATCTCCATCATAGTCTTGGGTGCATTTGTAGGTACAGGATTCTTTATTCCCAGTGTCTCGTGAAACTTTATATCTCTCGCTGTAATAAATCGCCTTTCTCCGGGTATCCAGACCCGAAACCCCTTTGAAGTCCTTGAATATCCTACAAATATCCCAGATATTCCACGTGCAGCGAATTTGTCTTTATTTGGACTTTTATCTAGAATATTGACTTCAGTTCCAAACTTTCTAAGATAACCAATCTTGACAGGTTTCTCAAACCACTTCTCATAGGGTATTTCTCCGCCTAAGCTGCTAGTCGGACAGCGGTTTCTAATATAACAGGCCGTATCTACAGCCTCGGCCCAAAATACCGTTGGCAGCTCACAGTTCAATAACATGCATCTCGCCATTTCAACGAGAGTTCGGTTCATCCTCTCCGCTACTCCATTCTGCTGTGGCGTGTGGGGAACCGTTAGTCTTCTCGATATGCCCTCCTTACGTAGAAAATCATCAAACTCAGCACTACAATATTCCCCACCATTGTCTGTTTGGAAATATTTAATTCTCGATCCTGTAAGGTTTTCAACGTGACTTTTATATATTTTAAAAGCCTCCAAAGCCTTTCCCTTGGTACTAAGGAAATACACCTCACACCAACGAGTGCAATCATCAATGAAGGTGATGAAGTATTTGGCACCTGTTTTAGACTGGCACCTCATCGGGCCTACTATATCGGAATAAACTATTCTTAATTTCTCAGAACAAGGTCCTGCTGAGTCGGAGAAGGTCGATGCATGCATTTTACCCTTTGCGCAAATTTCACAGTCACGCAAGAAACGTACATCATTTTCACCCACATGTTCCCCTATTCTATTCAATAACTTAGCAACATCTCTTCCATTTAAATGCCCTAAACGTTCATGCCAACAGCGTATATCATCTACCTTATTATTTACTATAGCGTTAGCCGATTCGCACTCCTGTAGGCAGTACAGATTACCCCGGCGAAATGCTGTCAATATAACTTTACCACTACCATCGATTACAGTTGCTAAATCACGAGTGAAATTTACGTTGTATCCCTTATCAGTAATTTTAGCTACGGAAATCAGATTGGTTCGCAAATCAGGTACGTACAGTGTATCATCGAACTCGATTGTCTGTATCGATTGTTCACCCAATGCCGATAGTCTTACTACACCCTTACCTCGGACCATAGTGCTTAAATTAGTAGCCAAATTTAGCTTTCCATCGACATGTTCAAGGTTACCATAAAATTTTCGTATGTTGCCGCATAAATGAGAAGTACAACCGGAGTCAAGCACCCACTGATGTTTCAATGATGCATTAAGATTAGCTTCCTCTAAACCTGTAACATTTAGACAAATTAATCCCTCATCCACATTAATATTAGCATTAAAATTATAATACGCATTTACATTATTTTGTCGACAGTCCGATGCTTTATGCCCAGGGCGATTACAACGATAACATTTTACCGACTTCTCTATCAGTTGCCAGTTTTTGCGATTCTTATCTCCATTTCTCAAACTTCTCTGGTCGTGGTATGGAAACCTCTCATTCTGACGAGCATACATCACTTGGGTTTCACTATTCTCATTCCTAGACTCGTACTCCTCTAGTATCTTCACTTTTAACACCTCTGGCTTAGGGAGATCGTCTCTACTTTCTATAGCACAGCGAAAGTTCTCAAAGTTTATTGGCAAACTGTATAGTAACAGAACCGATACTAAGTCTTCATGTATCATGACCTCCATACCTTCGAGTCTATCTACAATATCAAAGAAGATACCCATTCCTTCTCGTATGTCACCAGAGTCGCCCATTTTATGTAGTAGTAGTCGCTTTAGTAATGTAGCCTTCTTGGCAGGTCCACGTGAAGCGAATACGGTATGCAGCTGGATCCAAACTTGATTCGAAGTGGTACAACCTCTTATATGTCGTAATTCTGATGCACTTATAGAAAGAATCACATCGGCCTTTGCCTTCGCATCTTCACTCTCCCATTTAGATATAGCTACTTCATCTGCCAGAGGTTTTTGCTTCTTACCACAAACATAGTCCCATAGTTCAGACTTTACCAAAAGGGCCTCCATGTGGAGTTTCCAACTCTCAAAGTTCTCCTTGTGGAGAGGCTCTATGCGTAAAGTAGACATCATGTATAGTCAGGCTCTAATTCACACGAGCTGCTTTACAAGTTTAAATCCCCAAGACTTGAAAATATTACTCTACGCTACATTCCTGGGCCCATAACCTTTGTTGGATTATGGGCAGTGTGACGCAGTGGATAATAGCGTAGTAGCGTAGGAAAAGCACTGAATTATGTGATAATAAAATAAGTCTGTATTTTCATCACAGTTGTGACACGATAAGTAAACAGAAAAGTCAAAGTAACATTAGACGCAAATAAAACTTACGGCCAGTAACTTGTAATGTGCCAGACCTCCAACAGGAACTGTCAGCATCACTCCTACTAAAATTAACTAGTACAGTCTAAGGCTTATCTTAAACTTAGTAGAAAGAATCGAATATTATGTAATTGTTTATTAGTTTCGTTTCATGTGTTTTGTTTTACTGGCAGCTTAGAATTTGCGTATGAAGTTTAGAAGAAAATTTAATTGTATCTTTTTCTTTTAATTGCATTTCGTAGATTCATACTAAACAGCCAGCAATATGCTTGAAAAATAAAGTAGAGCGGTGGATTATTTTACCTTTTTCAAGCGAAGAGCTTTGTTGAAAGAAAATATCGGTTTCCTTTCTTCATTCTAAGTATGTGTGTAGCTACTCCGTCTTCTGAATAAATTATTCACATACCGAAAGATAAGAAAGACATGTTAATATTTATACAATCTTGAAAAAATGTTCTTTTCCAACAATCTGCGAAACTATAGTTGATTTACTTACAGCAAGAAGAGTTGACCTAGCAGTACTCCTCACAATTGTGGTGTTTTAAAATGAAAACCATTTCGGTTTTCATTTTAAAACAAAGCCTTTTTTTTTCGCGAGAATTCTTTAAGGCCACTAAAACTCTGTGGTTACTTAATCCGTCAGCTGGATAAGAATTATTTTCTCTTTCAGATACTCCCTTTTATTTGAAAAAAAAGCTTAACTCGCTCAAGAAACGGTTGTAGTAGCGGAGTAGCAGTGAAACGGAGAATATAATAAAACAAACTCCCTCCCAGACAGCTTGCACACAATTTGTAAGAATTAAAAGCGTATCTAGATGGCTTGTTCCATTTGGGACACTTTAATCGACGGCCCCTACGCAAATCATCGTAACTGTAAAAGTGCAACTTTACGGGAGAGCAATTTGAAATTAAATCTTGTCAAGAAAGTAAATATTTGTTAAGAAATCTTTATAATATCAATTAGAGAGCTACTTAAGACATACCGAAAATTTACACTAATAATTGCAATAAGTATGTAGCGTTGAATCTATCCATAGTACTTGTCGAGATATTTTTATGTATGTGCCCAATCGAACGACCAGACCGGCTTACTGCTTTCCCGATTGTTCAAGGTTTACTGGAAAAAAAACCCTTTATAGACAAGCTTGTCTTTGCATGTTATTTATTTTGTGTCCTGATATATTTTTCATGTAGATTGCCTCGTTGGTCTAGCGGTATCACATCTGATTACCACGTCGGAGGTCGTAGGTTCAATTCCCACTGGGGGCCGTCGTACCTGTATACCTACACATGGCCTGAGTCTGGGTATATTTCAATGATCTCCTGGTGTAATTACTAAACCACAGGGTATTTATTTATTTATTGATACTTTTATTGCACTTAAAAAAAATCATACAATGCGGCGTCAACCGCAGCAGGTAAAGGAAAGACTATCCTAGTTTGGAACATGTGTTTATGTTATGTGGAAATTATTTTTATTGGATCCAAGAAAGTATAATGATGATAATATCAACAACGTTTCTTGTCACTAAAACGTTCATTTAGTCGAATTACGACGCCTTCTTTGCTTTGTTATTGTTTTCATTTAAAAAAACTGTTCCTTTTATATTAATTTTATTTGTTTTAAAGTACTCGGTGTTGGGCATAAATAAAAATTTTCATTTTCATAAGCCTTCTCATAGAAACTTCTTAAAAAACTCTAATTTCGTAATTCCAAACACGGTCACCGTCGTAGAAGGTGACTACGGAAATCAATTACCAGGAGACGGGCAGCAGCATCTTCCTGAGATTCCAACCGCATACTGCGATCGCCAACCCGCCTGCCAAGCGTGGCGATTATGGCAAAACCCCTCATAGTTATGGAAACCATGAGGGAGGCCTGTGTCCTGCAGTGGGCATTTGGTGGCTGATGATGAAACACGGCCATTGTGGCGCCGGATTAAGAATAGCGTCACTCCATTTCCTTCCGTGGATTTCGTAGAAGGCGACTAAGGAAATACATTACCAGGCGACGGGCAGCAGCGTCTTCCTGAGCTTCCAACCGCATACTGCCATCGCCAACCTGCCTGCCAAGCGTGGCGATTATGGCAAAACCCTTCATGGTTAAAAACCATGAGGGAGGCCTATGTCCTGCAGTGGGCGTCAAATGGCTGATGATGATGAAACACGGCCAAACCTCTATTTGTGTCTTCTGAACATATTGATAATGTTGCATCGCATTCCGGTACGTCGTTTGAAAGTTAAATTACATTTGTATGGGAACCACTTAATATACTTTATTGCACACGAAACATTAAACAGGATATCACATAAGAAATAGCATGTACAAAGGAGAGCTTATCACCTCGCGAGGTCTAGGAAGAATCTAACTAACCTGGTTCCAAACTCTTATTAGACTATTATTGGCCAATACGTGAGGTCTAATAGGCCAAAACCCGACTAGAAGACTGGATTTTCATTCTCGGAACAGACGCGGCGCTACATAATACTTCTTGTTGCAGTATCTGGGTGTAATCTGTGATTAATTGTTACTAATGCTCAGTTTGTGCCATTTTCTCCTTCTGAGCGTAAGTGAGATTTTTCGTATGAACTTGAATAAAAAGTGTCGTGCACTGGGAACTGACAAGCGTGGGCTCTAAGAATTATGAATGTGTATGAAGTGAAGTGAGCGGTGGCAGCCTAATGGGTAGAACAGGTTCGATTCCCAGTGCGAGCATGTACCTATGACTTTGTTGTCCCCCAGTTTCTCGTACCCTAACACGCTGTTAATCTACTGTTAACAGCTGTCAATTGATTAAAGTCCATAAAAAAAACCACTGACAGCTGTTAACCGTAGATTAACAGCTTGTTAGTGTACGTGAAATGTTATGTACATTTGTGAAGTTATAGTAGCAATATCACTCGCTAACTGTGAAGGAAAACATCGTGAGGAAACATGAGTGTCTGAGCTATCACATACCTCAGCGTTTGAAATCGCCAATACGCGGTAGGAACGCGTGGTGATTAAGTCCACACTCTCTCTCTGAGAGAAGTCCTGTGCCTTACAGTGGGACGTATATAGGCTGCTTATGATAAAGTGAAGTGTGGCGGAATAAAAGCTACATTATTGTTATTATTTCCTTTTTTATGTATGTTCTCTATCTGTCTATGTATATTCATTTTAGAGATTCTACAACTTGTTATTAAAATAACGCAAATCTAAATTCGTTTCTCCAGTACTTACCTAGAATTTAAAACTTTTATTTAAGGAACACTTTCCTTAAAACGTTTAGTTATTTAAGTTACTGATAAAACAGTTTTAAGGTTTTGCGCTATTTCAATAAAACTTTGTATAATTCAGAAGTAAGGTTTGCTTTATGTCAGTGTTCAACCCATTTTATCTTATCTGTCAATCCACTATCTATATATATATAGGTAGGTATATATAGATAGTATATATAGATAGTGGATACCACGGTATATATATATATATATATATATATATATATATGTCCGTTCTCCTTCAAAAGTAAACTTGAAAATTAAAAACAGACCGCTATTGTATATGCCAGTATTTTCCAAAAAACGTTATAACATTTTTCTGTACAAGACAACGTCGGAGGCTCTACGACGCTACATAATGTATGTAGTGAGCCACATCACAAATGTCATGTTTCATATTTTCTGTACTTTTTTCTTTATTTATGTGTTAGCCAGCCAGTAATAGAAGCATGGAGTTTTTGGCGGCATTCCAGCCAGGCTCAAGTAAAAACGAAGACGCGGGGTGAACTTTGCGGCACACTTTCGCCAAGTTTTCGACTTATGGCAGGCGACCTTATTCTGGGTAGTAAGTATAATGCCCGACAAATAACTTGAGCAAATAACTTTGACTTCGTATGGACGGATTTTGGGTCTTAAAGAGTGGAGGGGGATTTGATTTGGCATTCTTTGGACTATAGTTTACTATATAAAATAAGAGTTACCTAGGTCTAAAATAAGAAATTCATCTACGAATTGCAAATTTAATACGTCAATCGTGAATAGGTCAGTTAGGTTTTTTATTTTATGACCACTGTAGTGAAATGAGTTTTTTTGAGAAATAAATACACAAAACATAACATAAACTCACGCCTGTATCCCAGAAGGGTGGGCAGAGACCAGGGACTGCCACTTGACACGATCCTGAGAGATGACTATCGCAATATATATCTTTTGATACATCAGGGTTTTCGTAATTTCATTGGGTTCTGGCAATTGATAATAGCATTCTTGTATGACTGCGTCGTTGGTGGCCACCATAATGTTAATACTAGAAATAAACATAAATTGTCATTTCCACTATTTAGACTTGCAAAAGTTAACACATCCTTTATGGGGCACTGTATAAGGTTCTACAACAAAATTCCTCAAGATATATTAGAGTTACCTCCAACGCGATTTAAAAAATGTGTGAAGCACATTCTGTGCAAAAAGGCTTACTATAACATCAAGGATTATTTAGAAGACAAAGATGTTTGGCATTAAACAGTAGATTAATATTATTTAAAGGACGATTGTGACTAGTGTTCAACACATTCATGACTAATATTTTAAGTTGAAAACTCTGTTAATTAAGTTAAAACGTGTTTTGAAAAGAATAAATGTGGAGTTTCTTTGTTAGTTTCTTCTCCACATAATCCATTAATTGTGAAACTAACAACTTTGACGTTCATTAAGTAAACATTCTGTTTTTACAATGAATAAAAATATTTGAATTGAATTGAATTGAGTTGTTCTAGCCGTTAAGGCGCTTAGTTACCAAAACAGAGGTCTTGGGTTCGATTCCCACTGGGGGCCGCCGTACATTTGTACAAATGGCGTCAGTCTGGGTGTACTTTCATGTTTGTAACGTCCATGCCTGGTTATCATAGCACAGGGTATCCTAGTCTGGGACCAGGTCAAGTGATTGTATTGTGTGGAAGTTATTATTATTATTATGTACGATAATTCACTAAAATTATCTATTTATTTAATAAGACTTGCATTGTTCAATACGAAACACGCATTTAGATGTTTATTGAGTGCGGGATTGATAACTAATACAATAATGAAAATCTACAAAATTTATATTTCCGCCATTTTCAGTTGAATTCTGATGACAGAGAATGACGTCCCTTTTAAGAACACGCGAGTAACCGTAGTAAACAAACGGTCGATTCTCTGTGGGTTTATTTACGATTGAATCTTTAATTAATCTTTTTTGTTTGCAATTTATCTTAAATCCTGAGTGAAATAACCCGCATCATGGAACTAGGGCTTACTAAGGCAACCAGTGCTAATTTTGAGCCCAAAATTGATGTGTTGATGTTGGAAGAATTTTTAGCATTAACCCTTTACCGGGCAATGGTACTATTGTACCACTGCCCGTCAAAGAGTTAATGCTCCCACCATAAATTTAACCTTATCACTTTGAAACAAAGTCCAAAACTAATAAAAAATGTATACTTTTATAGCTAAAATAGTACACATTAAAGGGTCAAGTGTAAAGACTTTAGTTCAGCAGTACTTATATTAATAATAATACCACATAATTTATAAATGTAACAGTATAATAAATATAAAACCGCAATAATTTGAGTAATGTATTTCTTTGGTTGACTCTGTGTTAAAATTCTTTTGTGTGCTTGCCTCGGAAGCAAGGCGACATAAAAACAGAATAAAATGAATATTTAGGGGGGCTCCCATATAACAAACGTACTTTTTATTTATAACATCAGCAGGTAGACGCTTGAAACATTCACAGAATATTTAGTTCCACTTACAGAGATTGGTCTTATTTTTTGCCGTTTTTCTCGATCTTTGTGTCTAAAGTTGTTTAAAAAAAAAAATTTAAGCTGTTTATTTAAAAAAAAAAATTATATACATTACATGGCATGAACTTAACTTCTAATCTTAATATTTAAAGATTTTTTGAGTTAAGGAGCTGCTTATTCATAAATTTACATATACATTATATTTTTGCATTTATTGAGGTAGGTTTAAACAAGTGCCGCTTAATAATATTTTTTGTTTGCTGACAAGTTTTGTTTTCTATTCTACTAACTAATTCTATTGGAAATCTATTCAATACTCTAGGCAGAATTTAGATAGTGGTACGGAATCCTTCGTGCACGAGTCCGTCGTACTTGGCTGGTTCTTACAATTTCAAATATCACACAAGCGAAGCAAACATAGGCAAATCCACCTATTGTAATATTTAATAGTTTGATGCAGATGTGATGCAACAGAGCTGCCGCAACTTTTAAATATTGAAAATGTTCTGTTGTTTCCGATTGAAAATGCACCCCCGTCTTGCAAGTTTCACTTGATTATCAACTTTATTTATGAGCACCGCAAAGTGGTTTTTGTACTACAGTACCTGAAAAGCGTGTTTCACTGAGACACGATATTCGGAATCACGGAAATGCCTAACTTTTAATTTAATTACGCTAGTAAGTGGTGTTTGCCTGCATGGTTATTTATCTGCATTGGATTGCAGTGGCGTAGTAGAACTTAAATTAATAAAATAAGTGGAATGAATACCTATTTGCAATTTGTGTGCATTGACGTTGACCGTAATATTTCTGCAGTTACGCACTGTCTTCTGTTACGTTACGAGCTACTTTGTGACTGAAATTATGTTACTGTGCTGGCCACTCCACTACAGTAACTATGCTATGAGGTGTGATATAAATAACTATGGGCTGTTGAAAGAAAATGAAGCGGGAGGGTCACACGGCCGTTGGTTTAGTGTGAAACTTATATGCGGTAATTTTTAGTTCAAATTACGCAAAGTGTTACGCGGCACTGGCGCCATCTAGCGGTGCGAATCAAGAGGATATGAGTAATGACTACGTTGTTTTACTCAACTATATATAAATAAATAGCGCACGACACGTATTTACAGAGTAAGAGCCTTCGCCGAGGCGACATATTTTCATTGCATGCTGTTTTTGCAAGTGTCTACTACCGAACTGAACTGTTTCACGTCAATATTAGTTCTTAAATGGTCCATAGTTACCACGGACATTACAGTACAGCAGTAACGGTTAGCTTTTCTGTTCTGATTGAATTTCCTTACTAGGAGAGAAGAACGATGGAACTACGGGAAAAACCCAAAAATGTTGGGTAAAAAGTCTTCGGAAAAAACAAAACAATACTCATAAACGATTTTCTTATCATAACTTTGAGATACAAATTAATAATATGTAGTTTATACAGGTACCTATTTCCCTAGCTACAAGTATAGTTTATTCAGTTTATTCTTGTCGAAATAGATTGGTTTTCTTGGCTTATTTTGCATAGGTACGTAGACCAGTTCTGTATTGCCTCTTCGATCTTCCAAGGTTTGCTGTAACAAATCTCTTACAGAGATTGTCCTTGGCTTTGTAAATATTCCCATTTATAAGTGATATTTCCGGTAACTAACGATGGGGTATTGGAAGAGGTGGCGTCCAACACCCTATCATTAGAAGATAATGTTAGATAAAACCTCATTCAAATTTTCAGAATGGCAACACTATAGGGGAGAGGAGGAGTGACCACATGGGACGGTAACCATAACGACAGGAAATAACGGACATTGTCCTAAATATCGACGATAGTTACAAATGACATACCTATCATTTTAAAGGTCAATATAGTGCTACAATTATTAATTAAAAATATTCTCTGATTTCTTGTATTTTTCGTGAATAAGTGTGTTACTAATTCGATCTTCTAACGTTCTTTTCACATGTGACTGAAAGTAGAATTCTTCATATTATACTTAGCCTCAGTTTCTGAAAGAGTGTTCAAATGTAAAAAGAGATCCAAGATTAATTCAAAATACCGGGACGTGATTGGCTGAAATTAGCTTGACGTGAGATTAACATGAGATTAACATTTGATCGCTCTTCTAGAAACCGAGCGTTAATATATCTTTTACGTTTCCACAGATAAGAAGTCTCTTTAGTTTTGTTTTTTAACGAGTTCTTGTATCGAGTCATGGTATTACTAGAAATTTACAGCTCGAAGGATCTGAGTTGATAAAGTAATTCCATGCATGACGTACTTATTGTTTGGTTCTTTATTTCTCTTTAAAAATAATAAAAGCAGCCAAATTCGAAATATTCAGCCCAGGTTAACAATATTTCATAATGTCTCTTTAAAAAAATATAAAAGGCGAACTTTTTTAGGACAATGCCCATTAAACAACACACACCTACTAAGGCTGTTGTGCGAACGTTGTGTCAAAGTTGTATGAATACTAGTCTAATGATATTGTGTAGTTACACTTAAATTAAATGTAAATCCATCTGGAGTAACGGTATTTCAGTTCTCAGTATTTCTTTCGCCGGGCCTGTACGTACCTACTAATATTCCACAAAGAGTCAGGATTCTTAATCACAAGTCGTTAAGAAACTTTCCCTTGGTTTTGGTTGGTCTAGCGGTAACATATTTGATAGAGGATAGAGTCGTGGATTCGATGCCCGCTGGATAAGTACAAATCCCAGTTTGGGACCATATCAGAGATTGTGGGGTTGATTTCCGTTAGGGACCAATGTGTCAACTTTTGAACAAATGACTCTGATCTAAGTCTAACTTTATTTCTATGGTTGTGATGCCCTTTCCATATCACAGGCTATTCTAGTTTGGGACCAGGAAAACTATAATAATAATAATAACTTCCGCACACCACAATCGCTTGTCCTGGAAGTTTTTTTTTTTATTTTACCTTGTTCCCAGCCAGGATACTCTGTGCACCTGAGGCCAGCTGCCTTCTACGGGACATGTGTTTTGATAGTTAAGCGTGTTAACCGCTAGACCGACGAGGAAGTCAATAGAAATTATTGTGTGGTGTGAAAGTACAACTTCGGACAACATAATTGCAGTATTTTACCATCCTGAAAAATGTCAATGACAGCGTTCTAGAAACGGAGTAGTTACCGCCTTGCAGAAATCAATTCGAAAGCCGACGGAAAATAAATTATTTAGTAAACCAGCGAAATGGCAAGCATTGGAACTATTAAGCGACATTATCTCAAGTCGACCGTCCAAACAAGCGCTGTTCCGTATACGCCTGATGATTTATAGTCTTATTTTTAAAAATACGAAGCCTTACAATACTCCACAAATGCAGTTTAAATAGACTAACTAAAAATTCAATAAATCTCGGTGATAGGTCACCAGAAGCACTGGATCTATCTTCAACTCGCAAATCAGAGGATTAAATCATTGTAGGTACCTATTTGCTCTCTCAGAATTTTTCAAGTCTGTAGTTACTCTCTAGTATATCTTGTCATCGAGTCAAAACGATAGAATGCTCTCTCTCATTATAACTCACGCTCTGTCGGAGCTACTAAACTCAGGAAGGAGATAGGTAAATCTGTGGTTAGGAGTTGGATCATCTAGAAAGTACTCTGATCCAGTTGAGCTACATGACAGAGAGGTACAAAGATAATATTACGGTGTAAGTTATAAAAACACCATTCCTTAAAACACTCCTCAAAGGTAGTTAAAATAGTCTGTGGTAAAGGGAAATTTGGAACCACACATTATTTAAACTGCCTCTAAGGAGTGTTATAGAAGAATCGTGTTTTTAAAAATTAGACGATTGATCTTTACAATACATACAGGAAAACAAAATTAAAGGTGAGCGAGTCGGTCGCGACAAAGACTGAATTTGCGATCTTCTGGGAAAATGCACTTAAACAAAGAATGTAAACGAACGTTATCAGATCAAACCTTCGGGTGCAGAAGGCAAATACTGTGATAGGAACGAGCGCTGACACTGTAAATCTCCCCCGGGCGGCGAACGGCACCGCAATGCGGAAGGGGGCGTATTTCAATAGTTATCTGTGGAATTCTTTCTCTTTTTGGGCAAAATTGTGTCTGTTTGTGGCTTATTATATTTCTGTTTCTTACACTGTTGATTTTTTTCTTTACATCTTCTTGTAGATGCCAGTTGCTACACTAGAGACAAAATCTTAAATAAGTTAATCTAATAAGTTAATTTAGGCACAAAGACGCATTGAAGTATCTCTAGGCAGCTGTAGATAATTTCTTTTGCTAGAACAAGTAAATATGATATGTGGGAAAGTTTGCTTATTTCCCAGCGGCAACGCATAGCGTCTGTCTAATCCAATATGTAATTGTATAAACAAAATAATGTTTTACCAGTTTCATCAACTCATATCAGTATTTGTGGCTTGTTTGGTTTTGTTCCCTAAATAGACTTTGAGCCTATTTGGCGTCCGTATTATTAGGGTTCCGTATCCAAAGGGTAAGGAACCCTATTATTAAGACTCCGCTGTCGGTCCGTCCGTCCGTCCGTCTGTCACCAGGCTGTATCTCATGAACCAGGTTAGTTAGACAGTTGAAATTTTCACAGATGATGTATTTTGTTGCCCCTATAACAAAAATACTAAAAACAGGGGGCTTCCATACAAAACACATGATTTATGGCCGTTTTTTGCTCTATATTAATAAAGGCAACAAGTAGACGCTTGAAATATTCAAATGTTGTATTGATAATGGTACGGAACCCTTCGTACGCGAGTCTGACTCGCAATTGGCCGGTTTTTAATAACGATGATATCTTAAATACTACACCTACTTGACCTAATAAATTCGTAAACATATTAGCATCTATCTTGGTTAAATGTCACTAGAACGTTTTTATTTTCACACTAAAATTAATTGTTCACAAAATCTACATAGTTGTTTACAAGACAGTTATTATAGAGTCCCTCATTATGAAGCTTAAATATTAATTGTTTTCTGTTTTTAGTATTTGTTGTTAGAGCGCCAACAGAAATACATCATCTGTGAAAATAACAGACGGACAGTGGAGTCTTAGTAACAGGGTCCCTTACCCTTCGGGTACGGAACCCTAAAAATTATACTTATACTGTCATGTCTTCATTACAAATTCATAGTTGGCGCTTGGCGTTTTGAAATTGCTCAAGACAAATCATATTTCTTAAGTTAGGGGTACCTGTTCAAAAACAGGAAGTCGGTGAGATCATTTCAAACGCTAGTCGATCCTGCAAAATTTTCAGGCGAAATATTGAGTAATTTACAGTTTTAAGTGTGAGCTTATCCAAGTGGCAGGAAGACTCTGGATGCAGGCTGCTTCCGACCGGTCTTTTTGGAAATCCATGGAGGAGGCCTATGTCCAGCAGTGGACTTCTTGTGGCCGAATGATGATGATGAAGTGTGAGCTGTGCATATTAGTGTCGGTAAATCTACGGGACACTGGATAAGTCCTTCAGTATACCTAAAATTGATTGCGCTTCCCAATTAATAGTAATTCTTGTCCGCCGTTCAAACACCCACCCGATTAAGTTCTAGTTTTCCTCTGTTATTACAGCCATTAGAAGCGCCCTTTATGATTGGGAAGCGCATCCCCGTCTCTTTCTCTTGGATTGCCTGCTGGCCGTTAATTGCCTATTTTGCCGAGACGCATCAATCAGAGGATCCTTTTTCTCCAAGTCGTAGCTGAACGGCTACTCACTCGGCGAGGCGATTTACTAAATTAAATTAATAAAGTGCATCGGATGAAGATCGGTGCAATTTCCGTTTCTGCTGGATTATTTTTTCAGTTATATGTTTTGTAATCATTTTAAGTTTTAATTTAGACACCCGCATATTACATAAGGGTCCTTTTCATGTGTTACAAAATACCGGATGAATTCTGTTTATACTATTTCCTTTTCCGGTCAGCCCGTTTGGGCATTTGTAATTTTACTTGAATTGGCTCGATCGTTGGCGTTGTTGCATCGGCTCCTGTGCCTCTAAATCACCTGTATACATAATTTAATCTGCACTATTTCCGTTTTCGTTTCGTTTCGTTTAGGATTCAGCACATTTTCGAGTCAATTCAATAATTTTATTAGTTTTGTAAGATTTTTACTCGCATAACTCCGGACTTCGGAAAAATTAAGTGGTGCTATTTCCGTTTCCAGTTTCTTCATTCAAGTTAATGTATGGTGACTTTAATTTGTTTTGACCATCCGTATAGTTTGTCATTATTAAAATTTATCATTGCTCTTAGGTAAAGAAATTGCGGCGTAGCTTTACTTACTTAGAGCACTTTTGGATTGAATATTCTGTGTATACCCTCGTTTGTATTAATATAATCATAATTCATTTTGCTAAGTTGTCTTTTCTCTCCCACCCAGAACCCAAGGACGACAATACCAAACACACTATGAGCTAAGAAAGATACACTCTATCGTATGTAATACGTAGCGAAATTACCTTGCAGCGTAAACAAAGTTGAAATTCTAATGCAAACATGGTCAATGTCGTTTATTACACCCTCCGGATACCGACTGAGATGGAAATGAAACAAACCAAATGTTCGTACGTTTGATTAAATTATTATCTACCTATCCTTTTCACTGTAGATAACCTTTACATCCATGCACTCTACTGTGACTCAGTAGAAGGATAGGTAATCATTTAATCATCCGTACGAACATTTGGTTTGGTAAAGGTTGATGTGCCGTCTACAGTATTCTAGTTCGACATTCATGGTGTTGAATGTATTTCAACTGTGTGAATCTGTATGGGAGTTCAACTCACAGCCTGGTTGAGATACAGCCAGCTTAATGGTCCTACTAATATTATAAACGCAAAGTTTATTAAAATTTCTTTATTTTACTTTCACGCTTAATTGACAGAACCAATTCGGTTATTTTTTTTTGCAGATCTAGAACCAGATTATTTTCTTCCCGAATGCGTGGTTCCTGCAGGATAGCTGTTATATAATAGAATCTGGTTTAAATTTCATGTCTAAACGGCTGGATGGTCTACAGCCGGGTTTCCTGCTCGTGTTTTATCATGAAACATTACACAAAATAATCTGTTTTCAATGCTCCAAATTAACTTTTTATTTTGTTTCCCCTAGCAACGAAGATGTTTTGCGCAGGAGAGACGCCTTTAGACGAAGTTTAGTAAAATATTTGATTAGATTGGGTTTGGGAAACAATAGCAATTGCGAGTATTATTTTAAGTTACTTTTTAATTGACTTAAAACTACTATTTCTATTTGGGAACCTATTTAAAATTCTGTTCGGTTAACCTTTCGAACAATTTCTATTTACAGCGAAATACCCACTTCTACAACTCCTTCAATATGAGCTCGGCCTTTCGTAACAGTCCTTCGACCTTTTTAAAAGAAAACCCCAAACGGCCCCCAAATGTAAACTGAAACTCCCAATCATTATTTAACTTGAATAAGAGGGTCTCTATAATGTTTACCCCGCCAAACCATGCTGGACTTAACCAGGATAGGTAGCTAAAACGAGGTACTTTCCTAGAAACACAAAAATGTTGATGTGACATTTTGTTTTTTTTTTTTTTTTAGAAACTTTAATACCATCCAATTTTCTTTTTTTCGGCTCCCACTTTAAAAAAAAAGAGATAGGAATTCTCCGTTTAATCCAACATACATTTTAACTATAGCTTAATGCTTCAGTGACATAGTATTATTTTTGTATTAATAACTAGAAGCTACTACTGATCGATTTAGGCTTGCTTGTAATGAGTAAGAAGGCAAATAAATAATAACTATAAAATATCAACTTGTTAATTAATATTCAAGTATTGGCATTTCACGGCATTCAGAAGGTAATTAAGAACGAAAAAAATAATAAAATAAGATATGTATGGTTGCGGTCTATGGTTGCCTAGAAGAAATTGCTTGTAGTAATAAGGCCGCCAATTGTACTGCGATTTATGGAATTTCTGTTTATGTAATCTCTGTGTACAATAAGGAATATTCTATCTATCTATCTATGTAATGCAAAACAAAAAGTACGTACTCGTAAAACCGTCAAGTATGCTGACAGTAACAAATGAACGTCGATAAACCTAAAGAGGTTTTATCAAGGTCGTGGCAAGTAGCAAAGATACTATAATGATTTTCCAAATTTTCGTGGTGGGTGGAGCGGCGTGTACGCTATTCAACGTCACCGAATGAATAACGCAGAGTATATCCGAGTCAGCGTCACCGACCAACTAGAGCCAAGTATATACAATTCAACGACTGCGACCCGAGCGCGGCGGTTCGGTTTTTGTCACTGTTCAGGAAGTAAAGATTGACGAAACAAATCAATCGAACTAATGTGGGTGGAAGAGCCGGTAAGGGACGATCCAGGCGGACATACTTCGACCAAATAGGGGATGTATTAGCAAAGGGCAAGAAAAAAAGTACCTGAAACCGGCGTGCGTGCATGCAACGACTAATGAAAGTTGAGGAAGCGAAAGTGATCTGTCAGGATCGTGGCAAGTGGCAGTCTCTGGTCTCTGCCTACCTCTCTGGGATATAGCCCGTATTCGCCCACTGCTGGGCAAAGGCCTCCATCAAAGTGCGGAACGCCTCAGGTCGTCAGTCGATTGATACACAGATTAAAAAAAACGAATCTGCCACGCAATGTACCTCGAACTGTCTTAATCATCAGCCATTTGACGCCCACTACAGGACATGGCCCTCATTCGTGGTTTTCGTAACCATGAGGCGTTTTGCCATAATCGCCACGCTTCGCTGGCGGGTTGGCGATCGCAGTATGTGGTTGGAATCACAGGAAGAATGCCCGTCTCCTGGTAATTGATTTCCTTATTCGCCTTCTACGACATCCACGGAAGGAAACAGAGTGACGCTATTCTTAATCCGGCGCCACACGGAACTGTCTTAATAAACTACAAATTGCAGTGTTATAAATCTCGGCCTTGAAAGCTCAGAGGTCATCGAGTACGTGTTTTTCTATAGTGTCGGATACAATTAACCAGTTAATGAAGATATTTGTAGTGATTTTCTCGCCCTTTTTGACTTAAGCGTGATATAGCCTATAATGTTGCACGGGAATCGAAGCTATAATCATGGTAAGTTTTATTCAATACCCTTCAGTGATTTTTGCGTAATGCGCGCACAAAGAAACAGTGTGAGACAGACATATATCAAACAGAGATAGATTTATAATGTTTAGCTGGGCAGAACAATGGACTCAGAAACGAGAGACCCCGGTTCGATTCCCTGTGCGGGCATGTACCTATGACTTTATTTATTTCCAAAGTTACGTACATCTTCAAATTTGTAGTAGCAATACCACACGCTAACTGTAAAGGAAAACATCGTGAGGAAAGCCGCGACTTAGTTGGTTCCACACGTATTGATTTGTGGGATTAGCCAGCTAAGCTGCCAGGACGGTATAGGTGCTAGGCAAGCCTACTCCATCTGCAAACAGTTTCCCAGGCACTGCAGCGTCCGAGTAGTCTCTTCACCCATCGAGTGTGAGTGAAGTTGCCACTGGACGCTGCATAAATTATCTTATTAAGTCGATGCAAAAATCAATGTTTATAGGATATGAATATTTATTAATAAATTTTGATGAAGCCAGAATTTATACTCATAAATGACACTTAACAATCTAGGGAAGACAATTCAACGCTCATTCCGACCATGTCCAACCACTGCTAACATACGATGGGCTTAGAGTAGTGTATACTAAGCCCGCATTACATGTGGCTTTTGATCTTTACCTCGAACCTCCTCTAATAGATAGTCGTATAAAAATATAACATATAAAATATATCTAGTATTATTATTTTATTCACAAAAAATATCAAACAAAACACATCACAAGCAAAAAAATAATAATTCCATACAAAATACATAGTTAAAAAAATACACATAAGCTATAATCCTTACTAATAATATATTATTACAAACGCGAAAGTTTGTATGTATGGATTTAAAAAAAAATTAAAATTTAAACTGTTTGTTACTCTTTCACGTAAAAACGGCTTAACGGACCCGGATGAAATTTTGCACAGAGATAGATTATAGTCTGGAATAGCACATAGGCTATTTTTTATCCCGGAAAAATACACATCAAAATTACCACGCGAGCGAAGTCGCGGGCAACAGCTAGTATGTCATAATATTAATTATTATGTGTCGTCAAGGTACAAAGAAAGAGGCCTATGACAAGTATTTAAGTTGATTTTAGTTTATCGTACTTAGTCTAAATATATACTTAGTAATTTTGTACAAAAAACAGTAAATACAGTATTATTTCTAAAACGCACAATTCCTGGAACATTTGTTCTATGAATTTTTCCTCTCATTTATATTTTCCAAAATATAAAAAGGAGTTTAACATGTAAATATGTATACTTAATTAGAAATTATATTTATTAGTTAATACTAATAAATTATTTTAAGTTTATGTTATTAGTTTATAAATTACTTAATGTTTCTTGACAGTCACATAAAAATATATCCTTATTCTTCTTCTTCTTTTGGTGCCATCTCCTATCGGAGGTCGGCTATCATTGTGGCTATTTTGGCCCGTGATGTTGAGTATCCTTATGAGCCACCCAAAAATAGTTTTAATAATTTTATTAAATTCATGCTTTATAACTTCTACAAATGTCGCCTTCAATTAACCATTGTTAAAGAATAATGTCCGTTTTATGTAACACGCATAAGCATAGCATAAGCAGCATATAGGTCCCACTGTAGGGCACAGGCCTTCTCTCAGGGAGAGAGTATGGGCTTAATCACCACGCGTGCCCACCGCGGATTGGCGATTTCAAGCGCTGAGGTATATGAATAGCTCACTCAGGTTTCCTCACGATGTTTTCCTTCACCGTTAGCGAGTGGTATTGCTACTATAACTTCACAAATGTACATAACTTAGAAAACAAAGTCATAGGTACATGCCCGCACTGAGAATCGAACCTGGGTCTCCCGCTTCCGAGTCCAATGTTCTACCCACTAGGCTACCACCGCTTTTAACACGTAACATGGTTTTAAGCATATTCTATTAAAGAGCGCCGCCGGTACAAAACAGAAAAACTGCAAGCAAAAAATCATAAAATATAGCAAAATTATTACTAGATAATGGTTTTATTTGAGCTGATTTATATGATTTTTTACTGACTTTTGGTTATTAAAAAATTTACCAAATTGACTAAATGGGTTTGTAACGTTGTACCAAATTGACTAAATGGGTTTGTAAAATTCTAATAACAGGATTTGTATTTCTGTAATTTAAAAAATGGCTACTTTAGCTCCAACTGTTCCGTTGTGCAACGCAATAAGTCCCACATAAATCCATAATTAATAATACATAAAAAAATATTATATTACATGAAAAAAAAGTACAACATCGTGTAAAAACCCGCAGTCGCAAGTATTAACATTCGGCATTGTCTCTCTCCTGTGAGTGAAGCCAACTAAGCTGAAAGGTCATTACTGGTGTTGGGTAAATCAGTTCATTTATAATAATGTTCCGGGCACTTTTGTAGTGTCCACTCAGAAGTGGTCACTTTACCTGTACTAAGCCTTTACCTACGTATGTGAGGGTAGAAATTGCCACTGGACACTGTATAAATTTACCTAACATAGATTAGAGCTATGATTTCCGCCCTTAATAAATTTTACCATTGTACTGTACACAGCAGGGCTGTGAGATCACCCCAGACAGCCTGAAAGGTACACATGTACAAAGTTTTATTTACTAGGTTCAGTTATCAGCTGATCCACCGTTACACATTTGTTACCAAGTAAACCTTAACCTCCTCAGTCCTGACCTTGAAAATAACAATTGAAGACCATGTAAAGGTGTGTTGGCTGTGCAGCTCTTGAGAAGACAATGCAGTGACCTCTAAAGTGAAGTAACTAGAAAGAAAAAGAAGACATTTATTGAAATTGTCACAGAAACTCAAAATAAACACAAAAGTACACAAACAAAATAAACAAACGTCAACAAAACAAAAATAAAAATAAAACAATCGTGAAGAGAACATGTGAGGCATATAAAGTCGAAGGCAGCCGCGTACCATACAGTAATGTATGCCACTCAGCTACCCTGGTCTCCAAACGTCTCAAGTGCTTCCGTGACAACAAAAAAGGGGCTCCAACTCAGCATACTATAATTAGTACTGCCTCGTAGGTCACAAGAGACGTCGAATAGCTAAGTACGTTTTAATGTGTTCGAAAGGTTCTGGGGAACTTTTGTTTTCGGGTAAATATTTATGCATTGCGTACTTCACTTAGTGAAGGCATAGAATACGTACTGTTCAGAAGCTGAACACGCATGTAGAGGATTTTGGAGAACGCGCAGGTGCGCTTTAGGTAACTGAGCTGAAAGAATTGACCGCACCTAAGTCGACAAAATTTTATAAAACTTTATTGTACATAGAAACTATCCGCGCCGAAAAATCTACGATGCCGAAAGAATTACGTGCGTATCCTTGGTACATCTCGCAGGCGGGTCAAGGAAGTTTTATAAAACTTTGTTGCCTCAGGCGCGGTCAATTCTAGCCGTTGCGGAAGAGTTGTAAAACACTGTCATTTTTATATATAAGACAGTATCTATTCTAGGTATTTATGTTGATGTATTTGGTATATTGAGAATTATACTATAACAATGAATTTTATTCGGCTCTGTGTGGCGCCGGATTAAGAATAGCGTGACTCCATTTCCTTCCGTGGATGTCGTAGAAGTTGACTAAGAAAATCAATTACCAGGAGACGGGCAGCAGCACAGAACAGAGAAAGACAGCAGGGACTTCCTGAGATTCCAACCGTATACTTCGATCGCCAACCCGGCTGCCAAGCGTGGCGATTATGGTAAAACCCCTTCATGGTTATGAAAACCACGAAGGAGGCCTATGTCCTGCAATGGGCGTTTAAAGGATGACGATGATGCATTTTATTAAGTATATTGTTATGGTCTATGTAATTTTTCCCAATAAATCTTTCCAAGCACTACACCCTCTAATATCCACATAACCCAATAGGAGCTTTCCCAATTTTTCTCATTTATTCATGGTTAGATGAGCAAGAGTCATAGGTTTTCATACAAAGGATTTCAAAATTCATTTCATTAGGCGCGGTTCTGTTCTGGGCAACTAGGTACCAGCAATTTTTTATGGCAGATCACTTCATTGTACCTTTTTTGTGATGACTCGCGTTGCTTGTACACAGTAATATATGAGATCTTTTCATTACGATGGTGAACGTTTGCCGTTTAAAGGGCTAAGAACAATATTCCTTTTTAACGGACCCAAATCATTCAAATTAATTTCATTTAATCATGAAATTCACTCATTTCAATAAAAAGAAAACGCTTTTTTTTAGTGCGTGTTTTTATTTTCTTCGGTTTTGTTTATTTTTTTTTTTTGTATAGACAAATAGATACTCGTAAAATGATGATCCGTTGAGCTGGACTTCGGCCGCATTTTTCGTCAAGCGTCAGGCTCTCGACAGAGTTTTATTCGGCTCCCCGTGGATGTTTTAAATTAACACGCCCGGTATTGCTAAATATTTGCTTAGGAATGGACCATGCCAATGAGTTACGAACCTGAACAACCCGTGTCGACATTGATATTGCGCCACTAAAATTTAAAAAAATAAAGTTAATATAATAGCACAAAACTTACCAAATTTAGGTTTTTCATTGAATTTTGAACATTTCCTTATGAGGATATTGATAAACTCTTCTTATATAATAAGGCGTTACGTGCAAGTTGTGACGTCATTGTTTGAGCCCGATTTGTGTGGCACTTTTTTCTACCACGTGACTATGTAGACTTTTCGACAGGTTATATTATTAAAAATTTTAGTCGTAGAGAAAAAAAATACCACGTTTATTTACCTTTTAACATGGCCTCTCCGATCATATTAAAATATTTTTTAGTGCAAGTTCTCCATTGTGAACTACGACTTAAAAAACGTAATATTATCTGAATAAAGTTGTCCTCATCCAAGTGGCAGGAAGACGCTGGATGCAGGCCGCTTCCAACCGGTCTTTTTGGAAATCCATGGAAGAGGCCTATGTCTAGCAGTGGACTTCTTGTGGCTGAATGATGATGATGATGATGATGAAAGTTGTTAGTTCCAGGATTCAGAATATTTGATGAAGAAAGAACTGAATGACACTTTATAATATGCAATGACCGCAATCTTCTATGTTATTTTGTAGCGTTCTTTTAACGAGATCGAAGGGCAAATGTACGCTATATCACGGCGGAATAATTTCTGTAAATTTTTAACTCCAGTAGCCTGTAAATCTTCTACTTGTAAAAAATATATTCTCTTTAAAATTAACTTGAAATATTACTTACTCCGCTGTCTGAGCGACCCGAAGAGGTTCTTAGCCTCCGACTCTAGAAGTCGCCACTTGACTCTGTCTAGCGTGGGCTTCTGCCATCTGCCTGTCTGAAGCTCAGGCTGGTCCTTGGTCAGTTCGTCCTTTCAGCGATGTCTGGAGTGGGTAATCTATCAAGTCTGGTTACCCATGATACAGAGTTTTCTAGTTTAGGTATCAGGCACTATCTATGTACAATTCTATAACAATAATGTTTTTTTGTATTTGGCTATCGCCAATTCGCGGTGGGCACGCGTGGTGATTAAGCCCGTACTCTCTCCATGAGAGAAGTCCTGTGCCTCACAGTGGGACGTATATAGGCTGCTTTTGAGTATGTTTGGCCTCTGAAATTAAAATAGCGTACAAACACACCTAAAATATTACTCCAGGAGGAAACTTACTCCATAACTTCCCAGCTCGACGTCAGGACATCCATAGCACGGTTTTATCTCCTCTTCGACAATGCCGGCCTCGGGAGTAATTGTTTAAATAATCTCTTGAACAAAAACATAGGATTTTATATTTTGGATTGAGGGCTGTTTTTATGTTTTCAGACATAGGGTTGAATTCAGTGTAGCTGTCGTCTTGTCGAGTGTTGTGTAAGCTTGCAGAGGGTAGAGTTCACTAATCTGGTCCAATTTATTTTCTCCGTTACAGGCTTATTTTTTCCGGTGCTGGAAAAGCGTAGTCTTTCTAAATATGTCAGGCACTGGCTGGTTTCATATTGGAAGATAACGGTTACTGCACGGCATTGTTGAATGAATGAATGAATGAATTAATAAATTAATGGATGAATACATAATTAATTAACTGTAATTATAGAAAAGAGAAGTGTTTATGTGACAGCGATATTATTTCCGCGCTTGCTGTTTCTCTCCCAAACAACGCTGGTTTTTTATCGTCTCCACACCAGAGGTTTCTTTTCCTTTTATCTCTCTCTCTTTCTCTTTATGCATCTATCTCTCCCCCTTTTTTTCTGTTTCTCTATACGTCTCTCTTCCCTAGTCTCTCTCTCTTTCTGAAAAAAAGGCTTGATGGACAAGATTGGGTAAACCTATAGTATACCTGCCTCATATTTGTAGACAAAACTATACGTTGTTATTTCTACCGTGAATGTTAACTCGGTAGGCAGCGGGTGCTTATTTGTATTTTCTCTCTCTCTCTCTATGTATCTATCTCTCTCTCCCTATCTGTCTGTTTTTCTATATCTCTATCTATCTCTAATTCTTGGTATGTCTCTAATTCTCTCAAAAAAGAGCTGATGAATAATCAAGAGTAGGCAAACGTAAATAATAGCTATCACGTATTCGTAGGCAAAATTATAGAGGCTCCTTGTTTGTCTTTTCTCTCTTTCTGTCTTTGCGTAACGATCTCTCTCTCTCTCTCTCTCTCTCTCTCTCTCTTGCTGTATCTCTTTATCCCTAGATAGATAGATAGATAGATAGAGATAGAGAACACTTTCAACACTAAAAATACCTATCCTATAGGGAGTCACTTGCTAAGCCCGTGTGCAACCAAAATATGTTGCCTTGGCGAGAGCTGTAACTCATGTAATTATGTGTTGCGTATAATTCATCTGTAGAGTAGAGCAAAGTAGTCATTACTTAGATCTTTTTGATTTGTGTCAAAAAAAAACGCTTATAGACGTTTCACGTTAAACCAACGGCCGAGTAACCCGGCAAGCCCCATCCGCTTTTCGTAGACAAAATTATACGTTGTTATTTCTACGGCGAACATTAACTCTGTGGGCAGCGGGCACATTTTTCGGAGCGGGTCCTTGTTTGTCTTTCCTCACGGGGGTATCATGCCATTGTCGGAGTATTTGCTTACTCAACCCTTCACGTCATAACCCGAAACAGTTGAAAATATACCCCTGAAAGGGTTTTTTTTTTCTTTCTGGCATATTGTTGTTGGCTTTACACTTTTTTATCTGCCACTGGGCACAGGCCTTTGCTCAGACATTGAGTATCGGCTTATGTGCTTAATTATTACGCGTGCCTACTGCGGATTGGCAATTTTAAGCACTGAGGTAAGTGAACATCTCCGAAACTAAAGCTTCGCACGTATTACGTTGTTCTTGCAATAGATTAATTAGCCAAAAGGATACCATTTAGGCAGAAATAATGTTTTAGGTTGGTACTGGATGGAAGACAAGGTCCTGACACTGCATGCGTCCGAGTGGTCCCTTCACCCATCTAGTGTGAGTGACGGTACTACTGGATGCTGTATAAATCATCTCATTACGTAGTTGCAAAGGCCAAGGGTGGAAGAACCCTGGGCCCTATTTCACAGAACTACAATTGATAGTTTACAATAGCAATTGGATGTACATTGCGAAGTACAGTCGACAGCTGGTGAACCGTTACATTTTTGTTGCAGTCGCCCTTAACGTAACTGATTAGAGTGCAAGTATGTAAAGGTCAATGTGTCGTCTGTACTGATTTGAAATGTATGCTGGATGATTTAAGCTATTTTGCTTCGATGAATTGTTTCAAGGCGATGCGTGCATTGGCGTTGGCGCTGACTGCTTAGGTGAAACGTAGCAACGAACAAAGAGATTCGTAAAATCAAACATTGGAAAAATTGAAATATCGGACAAACAAACTGTCGATGAGTCGTCATAGATGAAATATGATTCGGTAAAATGTGTTTTGGAGTGGAGCAATGAACCCGCTAGAGTCAAGAAGAAAAGAATAATAATTATAGCTTAATAGGTCGATGAGCGCACCGGCAGAACCCTTGCTTCACATGCTAGAGGTCGTGGGTTCCAATCCCGGCATGTAGTTATAACTTGTTCTTTTTAAGTTACGTTTGAAGTTGCAGTGGGTTGGTCACATTATGACGAAGAACCGACAGTCAATTGGATGCAAAGGTTCTTGAACGAACACGCAGCGTAGGACACCCACGAGCTCGCTGGACCAACGATCTGAGGCAGATTGCTGGCAGCGACTGGATGACGATGGCCGAGGACTGAAATCGAGGCTGATTGATTGATTCTCTTTGGATTAAGCTGAGAGGATGGTATAGGTGCTTGGCAAAGCTACTCCAGTTACAAATGGAAAAAAAACTACAAAATTAGTCTTTTTAATTTTGGTCCTTACTTAACGAAGTTTAAATTATTATTTTAAGACCTAGAACTTTGCGTTGAGCTGGCTTTCATTCCAGACAGATTTATTATTGTTTCTACGTATTACATAATATATGAATCGCTCGTAGCCCCGGCTGCATCTTAAACGATCACGGAGGTTAAGCAACACAGGGCGCGTTCAGTGCATGGATGGGTCGCCGTCTATGCCTAACGCTAGTGGCATTTTTCCGAGCGGTTCCGTGCTTCGCAAGGCACGTTAAGCTGTTGGTGCCGGCTGCCGTCGATAGATGGCAGTCGTTAAGCCAAGTCAGAGGCCTTAGGGCGGCTTGACAACTTCTGACAGTAGACAAACCACTAGTCTACAAGCCTCCACCAATCCGGACTTGGCCCCCGTGGTGGAGTATGGCCTACACCTTCCTCAGGGAAGAGACCCGTGCCCCTCGGTGGGGACATAATGGGTTGATGATGATGATGATGATGATGACATAATACGTCGAATAAGGCACATGACCATTTGTGTGTTATGGCGTCATGAATGGTTGAGATAAAACTCGAATTGTGAGCGAGGTGTTTTCTTTTACAACGAAATGGTAATGCTTTGTTTTTCAAACGGGGAAAAGGTTGTATTCAGCCAGAGTTATGGAGGCAGATTAAATTCTCGCTACGCTTTAGAGAGAGAACATTTATCATGCATGAGACACGTCACAAATGCTAAAACGTCATAAAAATGGAACGCGGACAAAAAATCGATCTAACTTGTTAAGCGTGGTTAAAAATATCAAATCACAAATTTTTAAAACTAGATTGTTTTTAGTTGAAGCGGCAGTGGGCGAGGCGCATAGCTCGGAGAACTGATGGCCGTTGAGGCGAAAAAGTTCTGACTTGGCGACTGCAGACCAGACGACGCAGCGTGGGAAGGCCTCCCACTAGATGGTCTGACGACCTGGTTACGGTGGCGGGGAGTCGCTGGATGCGGGTGGGCGTCAAATGGCTGATGATGATGATGAAATTCTAACACAACAAACCATGTCTGCGACTACGTTTCAAGGGTACGTGGATTTAAACTTATCTTTTGTTTTCCGTCTTATAAAAACACGATTCCTTGAAACACGCCTCAGAGATAGTTTAAGTAGTTTGTGTTAAAGGGAAAAACATAACCATAGATTATTTAAACGGTCTCTGATGCGAGTTCTAGAGGAATCGTGTTTTTACAAATAAAACCGTAGCGGCCTTATTTATAAAAACACAATTCCTCTAAAGCACTCCGAAGAGGCAGTATTTAAGCTACATAAAAAAATTACAATATTATCAAGGAAATAACTTTTTCTTAAACATGCGCGGAAATATTGTCATTACTTTTGAATAAAGAACACGCAAAGTATCATATTTACGTAGACTGAAAAACCGAAACACTTCCCGGCGCGTTCTTTGAATTTGGAACGAAGAGCGCGCCGGCAATGTTGTATGAAACGGGGTGCTGTTTGAATTTAGAACTCTTTCATCTATCGTACAAATTGCGTTCTCGTGGTTGTATAGCCACAGATGCGTTTACCTTTCGGCACAAACTGTAAAATAAAAATTGGCGGTAAAGCGGTTCGTTGTTATTTTATTAATAAAATAATTAAAATGAGTTCCGATGATTCTGAAAGTGAAAATGAAATGAACATTGACTGCACTCCACCAGATTTAAGATCGGAAGCTAAATTAGCGATGGAAAACCTGCTTCCAGCAAAATCAAAAGAAAAATGTATTATCTAAAAGGCCCCTTTTTAATTCCTTGCATTTTTTTAAGAAAAGCACTATATATGCCTCGGCCGAAATGGCAATTGCCTATCTCGTATCATTGAAGTCCTCGCCTGCGGCTCGGCCTTCAACTCATACTCGACCTGCAATTGCCTATTTCGCTGCCTTTACAATAATGTACTATTATTCAGTGCGCAGTCATTGCAATAAAAGCACGAAGCTAATTTCACATAAAAACTTCGCGTCACGGAAGTCAAAAGTGGCACTCGCGACGAGCTTTATACTTTTGGAGGGCACAAACTTCGGGGTTTAAATTTTAAGGCGTGTCCCAACTTGGGCATTAAAATCGTGATTAATCTTCGGCCGAAATTAAGATTAATATCAAGCAGAGCCTTGGGCTGCTTATAACGATTTAACATTTTGGGATAACGTCGTGGTTTAATTATTGCTTCAAAGAGGGACTCTTTGATTTCTGATGGAAACAATTTTGTGACGGGATAAAAATTGCCTTTCTCTCTGAGGGTTGCGTATTTTTATCCGGATGATAAAAAAAGGAAGAGTTGTGTATTTCGTGCGTGCGTATGTGTGTTTTTATTGTGTTTCCCGTTTCTTTAGTAGCCGCCAGCCAGAGGCAAAAATCTTTAAGTTATTTTGACATATTACGTGTAAAACGAAAGATAAAGGCAATGCCTGTATGCCTGTAGGGTGCTTTCCGTTAACCTAGAACTATGAAATTTGGCAAGTAATAATGTATTGTATGCTACAAATACAGGGAAAACTCTGAAAACTATACATTTGTAATTAAATTATAAAAAAATTGTCTTCGAAGTTCGGGAAAACCTCGGAAAAACTGTGACTCGCACTCGTCCGGTTTTTTTATTTAATATGTGATCCGTGTGGCGCCAGATTAAGGTACCGTATGGCGCCGGATTAAGAATAGCGTCACTCCATTTCCTTCAGTGGATGTCGTAGAAGGCGACTAAGGAAATACATTACCAGGAGACGGGCAGCAGCGTCTACCTGAGATTCCAACCGCATAGATACTACGATCAACAACCCGCCTGCCAAGCGTGGCGATTATGGCAAAACCCTTCATGGTTTGTAAGACCATGAGGGAGGCCTGTGTGCTGCAGTGGGCGTCAAATGGCTGATTATGATGGTGATGTGAGTCAACGGCCATTTTTACTTGACCTGTTAGATCATGACCATGAAAAGAATAATTAAAAACCATTGTTATGGTTACCCGATCTTTAGAATTCTGCAGATTAATTAGAATACAGTTTGAGTCATATAAGGTTGCCAAATACAGGCTCACACAGCTTTGTGCAAGTAGGAAGGGTTGTGGACCAGGGCAATACAGGTGTGGCAGCGGAGAACAGCCCCTATATTACGTGCACCAAATCCTTAAGGGAATCAAAACACACACACACACACACACACACACACACACAATCAATAAATGTATTGTAAAATCATGGTTTCTAAAACTCAAGATGTATAGTTGTGGAAGTGGCACAGGTGTTATACACTTAAAAGGAGGTCTCAGCCTTGTAAAAAACGTTTGTAAAATTTTTGTTTTAGAAATAAATATTTCTCATTTTTCATTTTCATTTTCAATCAAGTGAGCCCATTAGATAGCGCCACTAATGAAAAAAAAAAAACATCTTCTTTTACAGATCGTATTTGCAAAAAGTGTCTGTACAATCTCTCAATCATGTTAACAGTCATTTTTAGGACCCACGAGAACCTGGGATCACGAACCTAGGTCTAGATAGCATTTACGCCAGAAACGGCCGTTATAGCGTAAATGCTATGTACCGTCCTAAGGTTTTTGCATCAGGTTCACGGCCACGGGTCCTAAAAAACACTATTAACATGATTGAGAGATTTTAGAGACACTTTACTAATACGGTGGTAGGTGAGTGGGTAGAACCTCGGACTCGGAAGTGGGAGACCCAGGCTCGATCCCCGGTGCGGGCATGTACCTATTACTTGTTTTTTCTAAGTTATGTACATTTGTGAAGTTATAGTAGTAATACCACTCGCTAAATTTGAAGGAAAGCATCGTGAGGAAACCTGAGTGTCTGAGCTATTCACATACCTCAGTGCTTGAAATCGCCAATCCGCGGTGGGCACGCGTGGTGATTAAGCCCATACTCTCTCCCTGAGAAAAGGCCTGTGCCCTACAGTGGGACTGCTTATGTTATGTTAATAATACGGTACGTAAAAGAACATATTATGATTTTTTTCATTGATGGCGCCTACTTAGCCATACATAACATAACGATTATTTTATTTTTATTTATTTAGGTTCACATAATATAGTTACATGTAGGTTAAATGGATTTGTACCTCCTAAAACCATAACTTGTTTTTCTCTCTGTTTTTTTGTCTGTTTGACTTCCAATCGTAGATACATCTTCCGTAGATACACCACAGGCTACATCGATGGTCCTGTTTTATTTATTCGTTTTGTCTGTTGTGTATTTAGTTTTCTTTCTGTTGTTGTGCATATTATGTCTCGCTTCTTGTGTGCAATAAAGAATATTCTTATCTTATATTATCTTATGTTACTTATGTGCTTATTTTGTTTCTGTGATGTATCTTGTTGGTACCATACATGTCTTTCTTCTTCTTCTTCTTCAATCGTTTAATTGTCAAATTCCATACAAATTGCTCTCGCAACGTCGGGATTCCGACAGCGTTTGGTGCGCATAACTAGGCCAAAGGACAAATGTCATTGGGCAGACCTGCAGTCTGATGGCTGGACCATATCGTTTAGTCGGCGGAATGTCGGTGGATGCAGATGGCAAAGAACCGTGAGAGATGGCATTTGGGAGAAAGGGTCCATACCCAGCAGTGGACAGCGGTAAACTGATGATGATGATGATGAAACTAGGCATAGCTCAAGGCTTGGCGTACACATTCTATCTCTTACAACGTCTATTTCACCTTAAAACTGACATCTGGACGACGATGAACTTGTAATTTGATGACACGAAAGTTATCGTACCATCTCCGGACCTTACCTTTGAAAGTGCCGTCTTAAGTACATAAACTCTTCTTGACCTTTCCAGCGCTTTCCATCCTGAGCTTTGTTACAAGGCCTGAAAGATTACTTTCGCAAACTTCAGCGTAATTCCATATTACGTAGCACGGTGGCCCAGTTAAGTAGTAAACGGCCGTTTGCATTAATAAGTCGAGAAAGTGCCCAAATTTGATACTAACTACGTAATGGCACTTGTGAACTGCTTTCTACAGTCAAAGTTACAGCTTGAGAGGGATGTGCGAAGGGTAGGGAAGGAAGTAGTTGGACTACAAATTTAAAAAAAAATACCTATTTATTCCGTCTATGGTAGTCTGGAAGACATTGCTTTTTTGTAAGAAGACCGCTAATTGTACTATATTTATGTCCATATGTGTTAATGTGATTTCCTGGTGTAACTACGTAAAATAAAAATTATTTTATCAAGGTAAGAAAAAAATTGCTCAATATTTATAAAACAGTCTGATTAAAGTGGTTCGCGTACAAATATATGTTTTGTACTTATACAGGGTGTAACGAAATCCCTACATAAATCCAAATTTCAAAAGAAATATGAACTGTTTCTATTTTAATGTCTTAAACGTCCGTAATTTTATTCTCTAGCAATTAAATGTAACTTACTTGTACATAATTTTATTGTCTAGTAGAGCTTCACACTTCATTTATCATAATATTACTTTTTTGTATAGCCTATATACGTCCCACTGCACAGCAGGGCACAGGCTTTCTCTCAGAGAGAGATTAGGCTTTATTACCACGCGTGCCCACCGCGGATTGGCAATTTCAAGCGCTGAGGTATGTTAACACCTCAGACACTCAGGTTTCCTCAGGATGTCTTTCCTCAGCGTTAGCGTATTATATATTTGTTTTTTTTAAATATCCTTCAAAATGTTACATTTTGCAAGTGAGATGAAAGCTAGACTTAGCAGTAGTATTGAGAATTTAGCTAATCCCAAACCATAGATGTGTCCCTTTGCCGCTATAACTTTAAAGGTCTCCATTATCAGACGTCTGTATTCCCATTAAGCTACCTCCATATTATCTGGTAACCCTTGCAGGCAAGCATGTTAATTTAAACGGCAGGTCACCGATAATTGTGTATCTTCTTTGTAGTTGTAGTGTAGGTGTGTTGCCGGGAAAAGAGCGTTGCTTGGAATAGCGGTGACGGTACCGTCAGCAACATCAGCATTCTGTCACTTGCTAAAACAGCGTGCAATGAAAACATGTCACCTCCGCGGGGGCTTACTCTGTAACTACGTGTCGTCTGTAATATATTTATATATCGTTGAATAGAACAAAGTGCCATTTTTCAGATCATCTTGACTCATGCCACTAGATGGCGCCAGTGCTGCGTAACACATTGCGAAGTATGAGCTATAAATTAACGTTTAGCTATAGAGGTTTTACGTTAAACCAACGGCCGTGTAACCCTACACAGCCCCACCCGCTTTTTCAATGTTATTTTTTTTCTAGACGGAAAAAATGTCTTGCTGCCTACTCTGATAAAATTGTGCTTTAAAGCTTAATATTTCACAAACGGAACTCTAATTTGAAAAATAGTTTTCCTGCACACACAATATTTTTTAAAGGCCAATCTAACAATATCTCACACTATGGTGTAGGCAAGAAAAAAACATGATAAATAAAATAAATACCTAATTTAGGTGTAGGGAAAAAAAATGCAGATTTTATTCTACCATTTTGTCGGTGTCATAAACATGTATATCGATGCCAAATATCAGCTCTCTAGTACTTATAGTCTTTGTGCTAAACGACGGACAGACACGGCGAAACTATAAGAGTTTGTTATCGACTACGGAACCCTAAAAAGCTGTAAATGTTAAACTTAAAGTGACGTGTTACAGGTATTGTGCATTTTTGGAGTAACCTTGTATATTTTAAAACATGTCTTTTTTGATCGAAATCATCGTTGCGGCGTTTCCACCCAATCCAGTGGGAGCCATGCTAAAAGAAAGAACTATTTGAATGTGTTATGAATAACCAATTTAGTGACAAGTACAAAGATGTCTGACGCGTAGAAATATATAAAAATAGTTATGAAAACAACAACGTTCTGTACAAAAAAAAACTTGAGGATGAACAGGGTTGAGTTTGTTAGAAATTTTAGTACTTTATTTTTATTAAAGGGGTGTAATAATTATTTGTTGCCAAGTCCACCTCTCGACAAAAACGTCAAGTTGGTGTATTCACATTAGTCAGACCCCTTGATGTCGTAAACACAAGAGGCTCGGTCTGCGGTTGCCCTTATGGCGTCTTGGTTGACGTGAATTGATGGACGTTTTGGTGCAGTGCATTATTAAAGTTGGACGTTGTGGGGTTGACGTTTTGATCAAAGGAAGGTATAGATCATATAGATGAATACACCATGAATTTTGCGTGGTTTGAAAGCCATAGCAAAATGAACGTAGCTTAGCAATAGCTATCGAATACCTAATTTGTATTTTTAAATACGGCACTTTCCAATAATATCTCGACACAAACTCGAATCTATTAGAAGCAGAGCGAGCCAGAGCGGTGTATGGGTGCCGCTGGTCCACGGGTTATTGTCCTGATAGACAGGGAGGCTGTACTAATTATTGTTCGCGCATTAAACAAGATTACTCAAATTGAAACAATAAATTTTAAACTTTTTTTTAAATAGCGCTTAAACTTCTAAATAAGTAAATGCAATTTCTAATGACTAATTACGTAAATATTACGAAACTTTAATCGGGTATAACATATTCAAAATCCATTCTCCTCAGTAGGTAGGCTCCACATGAAGCGGTGGTCGCGCAGTGGTAGAACCCCGGCCTCACATTCGGGAGGTCGTGGGTTCGAATCCCCTTATGTACCAATAACTTTGTTTTCTAAGTTACGTACATTTGTAAAGCTGTAGTAGCAATACCACTCGCCAACGGTGAAAGAAAACATCGTGAGGAAATCTGAGTGTTCACATATCTCAACCCAAATAGAAGGGACGTGGGGCGAGGGCATGGAAAAAACGCGACGCGTTGTACATATAGAGTTCGCGCCCTTGCCCCTTCTCTTCTGTGTTGGCTTCGTTCCGTCCCTTCAGTATATTTTGTATGAAAGTGAATTGGAAGGACGACGCGTCTTTTCTGTGCCCTCGCCCCACGTACGCGTCCCTTTTGTTTGGCCAGGGCTTCAGCGCTTAGTATTGCCTACCCGCAGTGAAAGGCCTGTGCAGTTGGACCTATAAAGGGTACAATAACAAAGTAGGTAGGTATTTATTAAGAGAGAGAGAGAGAGATAGAAAATGAGAAAGAAAGAAAGAGAGAGGTGAACATAAATATGTAGCGCTAAGCTCGCCCATGTGCAAAACTGCCTGTTTTAAATGCAATAAAGGATTTAATAATAATAATAATAGAGCTGTGTATTCTAATGTATTGTTAAGAGCTGACAGTATTTTTCTTGTATGCACTTTGGCAAACAAACAGCTAGCTGTAGATTTACAGATTGTTGGTGCACGATCAACCGTAGGTTTTTCTCTTTCTCTCTCTCTCTCTCTCTTTCTAAAAGAAGGCTTGTACTCTGCAGTGGGACAAATATACGCCACCTGTTTTATGTGTTATTTATTAAAGATGTTCCCATTCCTGTATTTACATCACACAAGATTATGCCAGAGCAGTATCTAGACATGGAATTTTCAAATAATCAGATAATCTACGAGATACAAAGTTTAAAAACATATTCGCCTATTGGCAAATTGAAGCATATTTTTCACTAAACGATTTATTCTAAAACTTACACTCTAAAAAAGACTACCCTCGAGCCCTCTTGCCTGCCCTCCATCTTATTTCGGCTTGTGCGACGAAAGCCAGCAACAATAACGCTATCGCGTCTAAAAAGTCCCGACGAAATAGACTGAGGCAGATATTTCACTCAGACACCCGGCAGAAAAAACAATCTAGCAAATGAAGGTGCTACCCTCCTCATCATAAACCCTCGGAGCTCAGAACTTACAAGTTATCATTGCAATACACCGTACACGGGGGCTAGCCACGAGTTGTCAGCCGCGTTTTCACGATCATAGTACGCTATGCATAATAAGTAAGAAGCACGACGACGCAAGTCGAGCATTTTGACGTCAAAAATCGCGACTTTCCAGCACATTAATTGTCAAATTATGACATGTTCATGCCACAAAACGTGCAACTCACGCCGTTATACTGCCTATGCCGCACGAGTAGTAAGATGGCACGAGTCACGCGTTTTGTAGCTCAAAAATGTCAGAATTTGACAATTAATGTACTGGAAAGTCGCGACTTTTGACATTTGAAACGCTCGACTATCGTCTTCACACTACGCATGCATGCCATAGTAACCTATTTTAGCTTCTCGGAAGATACTGGTATCGTATACAACACCGATCTTAGTATAAAAACTGTCTGTTTTCATCAGAGTGTACTAAGATCGCCTGTATACACGATACGAATAGCATCTTAGTAGCTAAAATAGGTCACTCGGTCTGAGTGTACCTACTAAGATAGTGATAACGCGGCTTTACATTGATGCATCTATGATAATAGAGGCCGTGGGTCAGATTCCCGCTAGAAGCCGCCTTAATTGATTTGTAAAAATAAAAACCGACTTCGGAACACTACAGCACTAAAAAGTTAGAAATAACGAATTGTATAACTTAATTCGTTGCTTTAAAATTTGATGTTCTTTTCCATCTCCAAAAGTCTTCACCAGAACATTAGCAAATTAACTTGGGACTACTTTTACGCTATTTTATGAAACATACGGATATTACTGAAGGATGGACTCCATTAGGGCTTATTTACTGCTGTCCATTAAAGAGTTCCGTTCTCCATCTCTGAAAGTCTCCATCAGATCTTCACCAAATTAAAATCGGACCAATGGGACATTATACATGTTCGAACAAAAAAAAAACTTGTTAAAATCGGTTAAGATTTGACGGAGTTATGGAGGAACATAGCCAAAAAAATAAAAACGCGTCGAATTGACAACCTCCTCCTTTTTTGAAGTCGGTTAAAAATGGCATCAACCTGGGTGAATTTTCATGTTGCTTGGTTACAATATAGGGACATCGCTATATCTATAAATTAATATAGTGATATACCGATGGCGGGTATTCTAGTTTGCGACCTGCCCCTATATTACGCTCACCAAATCCAGAGCGATTCCAATCGTTTAACTGTCAAATTAGTATGGAATTTGACAGTTAGACGATTGGAATCGCTCAGGATTTGGTGAGCGTAATTAGGCCACAGGACAAGTAATTTGTCGTGTGGAAGTTATTATTATTGTTATTTCACCGCGGTAATGCGGTGGAAGTGCGGTCAATGGAGCGTTTGCCTCGTATCTGAGAGGTCGTGGATTTGAATCCCGGTATATACCCATGAATTTGTTTTCTAAATTACGTACATTTGTGAATTTATAGTAGCAATACCACTCTCTAACTGTGACGGAAATCATCGTGAGGAATACTGACATGTTTGCAAACTTTGGCCCAAATTTTCAATTCCTCAGACACCCAATTAGAGTTTGTGTTTGGCAACAACTTTTTGTTCTTTGAGTTCTTTTTCTCTGATATTTAGTTTTCTTTTAAAATGTCCATTCCACTTAACACATGTGGTTCTAAGCATTAATTATATATTAAACAGCGCCAGTAAAAAGCACAAAAATGGTAACCATTTTTCGAAAAATGGAAAATTTTCAAAAATCGTAGATCAAAAGTTGTAAATGACAAACTCTATCCGACATGTTTCCAGAAGTACGCATTTTAAAAACGACCCTGTATATATAAAACAAAGTCGGGTTAGTTACACCATTTATAACCCAAGAACGGGTGAACCGTTCTTTACGATCTTTGTTGACAGTTTTTTGGAATTTTTCCACACTGAATAGCAGATTAACTATCTTAATTTTATTAATTTGGCATACAAAGGATCTCGACCATTAGCAGTATCGCTAAAATCTAAATAGTGTCACCAGTTTTCAGTGTCCATAATTCATGTTTTAAATTATAAAAAATAGGGGTTTTCTTATTAAACCATGACTTCTCCGTAATTCTAAATTAATAAAGTTATACAATAATTAATGCTTCCGGTTTAACGACCGCTGTCATCTTGATACAAGTCTACTGATCCATTCACAGACCTGTTTAAATCTCAATCTGTGCATTCAATAATGTAGTGTTGCCATCCAACCGACCGCTACTTTTCAAATCGAATGAATCGATACAGGGAAGAAATAGGCATATTTAGCTGAAAAAAATTGCATACCTAACAACTTTTGTTATTTCGTTTGATAATACCTACTTCATTTGCATATTTCTTTATCCACCTGTTCATTAAGATTATTTGTGGTTTACATTATATATTAGGTACTAACACTAGATAACAGATTCAACAGTGTGGACCTTCATCATCATCATCATCAGCCATTTAAAGGCCACTGCAGGACATAGGCCTCCTTCGTGGTTTTCATAACCATGAGGGGTTTTGCCATAATCGCCACGCTTGGCAGGCGGGTTGGCCATCGCAGTATGCGGTTGAAATCTCAGGAAGACGCTGCTGCCCGTCTCCTGGTAATTTATTTCCTTAGTCGCCTTCTACGACATCCACGGAAGGAAATGGAGTGACGCTATTCTTAATCCGGTGCCACACGGATCCGTGGATCTTGTGGACCTTAATTTGACGGAATCGCTCGGATGCTGATCTTTAAATAAATCAGGAAAGCGGTGGTTATGTATTAACAGAACGCTTGCATCACATTCCAAGGTGTAGGGTTCGAATCGGACATTATATGTGATCTTTTTATAGCAGTACGACTGTCCAACGTTTACAGAAAACATCGAGAGGAAACATGTATATGAGGTACACCCCATGTCCCCATACCTCACCTTACTCCAAAAAAGCTAAAAATAGTGGCAGATTATACTCCTCGGTATTTTGTACATTCTGCCGCAGCGTATGTATTTGGTCCAACGTATGTAAAGCCTTATCGGAAACCGACTTGTTCGGGGAGCTGAAAGTCATCGAGCTCGCGTGCGAGACGATTCGTGCCCTAAAGTGGGCACATAACGTAATCAGTACCTACGCATGGGTGACTTTGCAACTAAAATGTCATGGTTTATGTACATAGACTAAACATTATATATGTTATTATGTAAAGGTGATATGAGGCATAATCACCGGGCTTTCTACTCGCATCACGTTAATCAATTATATTACATTTCAGTTATATTTTATGAAATGGTGACTGATGGAATCGAATTGATGATCGATATAAATTACATTTTGCAGCACTGAACGTCATCGTTCATAATCTGTGCTATGCCCTGTCACCTATCATTATAACAGTTTTGCGATTGTTTTCTTCATGATCAGAATGTATATTTGTTTATGAACTATTTCGCATGAATGTTAGTATTTTTGTGAGACGGAGTGTGACGGAGTGAATGAGTTCTTGTGTTTTTGTAAGTCTCCATATTGGTGTGTATTCTATCGTAAAATACACACTCCATCATTATGGATGATACACTGAATTTGCGCTGGCCTGTTATACTATAAGAATACCCTTAGAATTCTCCTACGTCTCAGTCATCGTCGCTGCAACAAGTGTTAGTAACAAACGAACATTGTCGCCTCAAATCCATCGTCAACACTCGTCAACTTCCATTTTCTTCTCTAATACCCGGTTCCTATATTTAATGAATCGTTATTGGTAATCGGTAACTTATCATTAACAAGCGTCCCGTAACTTGAATAGCTGGTTGATGTTTAAAAAATTGTTAGGAACTTTACAAATTGTTATCTCCATACATTTATCGCACGGTACGTTATTCGAAACCGTTTTTAAGAGGAATACTTGAGTAGACATTTTAACTATCCGTAAGCAAAACGAGTCGTTCTTGAACATAGGAACCGGGCATAAATAGTACTACAGCTTAAATAAAACAGCTTCCATGCATTTTGTGTGGGTTATGGCTTATTATTATTTCAACTCAAGAGCGGTTGGAGAAGAATGAGTGAAAGAATTTAGTCTGGACGAACAGTTTAGTCCCGGTGCAACCTCTTCGCTAGCTGAATTCACCTGAGTTACGCGGAGAGTATACACACGACGTGTGAGAATGACAGTTTCATGTCATGACATGGTATAGGACAAGAAAAATGCGGTAGTATTAATGACCTAATTACATCCTCGTCCGGAGAATTACTTTAATGCTAACAATAGTATTTTAAAATTCTAAGCCAGTACTTCAAATTAAGGTATTATTTCATTGTGGCACAACTTTGTTGATAGCGATACTAAGTGTCTTAATCACTTGATCATTTTCCTTTCAGCTTTCCAGTACTTGTCTCTGTGCTAAGCCGCGGACAGACGGTCAGACGGACGCACGGATTGCCGGACGGACAGAAGCACGGCGGACGGATGAATGAACTGACGGACAGACAGACATAGAGTTCCTTGTTGACTACAGAATCCTCAAAAACGTTAATTTTTCTCATGGTCTGATAGTTAATCTGCTATTCAGTGTGGAAAAATTCCAAAAAACGGTCAACAAAGATCGTAAAGAACGGTTCACCCATTCTTGGGTTATAAATGGTGTAACTAACCCGACTTTATTAATGAAATGAAATTATTTATTTCAGACCGAGATTTAATACGCCGATAAAACGGTAGGATATAATCTTAAAAAAAAATTATTTGGGTAGGTACCCTAAATCAGGGACACATTTTTTTCCCGCCTACACCATAGTGTGAGGTACCGTAAAGCAGGTAAAAAAACCCTCCTTCTATGGAACCCTATACTGCACGCGGCCCCACACGCACTTGACCGTATTTTTTTAATGATTTTTTTTATTGATATACTTGTTTAAAGTAGTAAGATACGGTAATTAATCATGGTGCGCCCCAGTTTCGGTAGGCGCTCACTGGAGGAGACAAACGGCCGTAAACATTCAACGAACTTCAGCAGTATAATGTCGACGAAGATGTTGCGCGGCGCTAAAAGACGAGCATACTATATGTCTTGGAATCCCTAGGCACCTTAACATTGTTAAGATAAGAATATTCTTAATTGTACACCGGTAAAGAAGTACTGATTAAATTAATTGATTTGTTTTATGTACACCTACCTAGCCACTCTAATCTTATTTCAGTCCTGTTACATCCTAAATTTATCTGGAAAAGATCGCTTTTAGCGATAAGACTGCCAGTTGTATACTATTATGAACTAAATATTAAGTACCTTATATCTCTGTAAATTACTGGTGTGCAATAAAGTTTTATCTATCACAGAAACAGCAGTTACAAAAGAAAAGGCCCATTGATGGCCTTATTGCTAATAGCCATTTCTTCCAGTGGTTAACTGCAAATTAGAGAATTATATACTATCTATCTAAATATGGCAGTCAGGATCCATTGGGTGACCATAAACTGACAGTAATGGGTCCCGCCTGCGAATATTTGATGTGAAGTTATAAATGCAACAGTTTTTTAAAGAAATAATGCTGTAAACGAACATTATTTACTTACTCGTGTGAAGAATCTTCTTCTTCTGTGTCGAAGTTTGTTATTTTAAAATATCCTGTTTTTAGATTTTAACTTGATTTGTCACTGCAGACTGCAGTCGGGTTTTTTTTCGAATAAAAAAAATTACTCCTGTTGTTGAAATTTGAAAAAAACATAATACTTGATATCATAGCAGCAAATTTTTGGTAATTTGCTGGAGCAGTGACTCCGTTTGTAACAAAATTCAAGAATGAGATGATTGACTTCTCTTTTTTCAAGCTTTTATACGTCCCACTGCAGGGCACAGCCTTTTTTCTCAGAGAGAGAGAGTATGGGTTTGATTACCATACGTGCCCACCGCGGATTGGCAATTTCAAGCGCTGAGGTATGTGAACACCTCAGACACCTGACGATGTGTTTCTTCACCTTTAGCGAGGGTTATTGCTACTATAACTTCACAAATGTAGCATAAAAAGTCATTGGTATATACCGGGATTCGAACACACGACTTCCCGATTATATCATTGGACTTATTATTATACTTTACTGCACACACAAGAATAGAGTACAGGAAAGGTAACAAAAGAAACTACAAAGGCGAGCTTGTTTTCTGTAACAGATTTCTTCCAGCAAACCTTGGAGAGTCGGAGCGGAGGTGTGAAACGGGTCTACGCACGTGGACATGATATACTACATACATATTTACACAAATAACCAAATAATATTAATATAAATACCTACCTAAAATGAAAATAATATAAAGATTAAACTACATAAACAATGAAAGGAAAATACATACTTAAAATACATACCTAATGACAACCTACTTATACTGTTCAATAAAAAAATGCGATGTCTGCGTTTATTACTTACAATAATGTAACGCTCTTATTTATAAAAACACTTGGCCCTGTCACTTTTAAAAAAATGTTTATAAAACAAAATATGTTAATATTCTTCCTCACCTAGCGCAAGTGTGATCCCAGTGTTAGGTGGAAGGGTCCAAAGTTTGCACTTAAAACATTAAACTGTCGTTGTCCCACGCACTTGACCCTCGTTAGTTAGTTTACACTTTACAAGCTTGTCCTAACACAACGGTACGTGAGCAAGCAAGCGAAGCGAGCGGTAGGGTAAGGCTCTATTTCGCAAAGCAACATGGTTTACTATTTTTTTTTAATATTGGTTTGAGAGTGTATTATGATTATAAGAAAACGTGCTGAGGTAACCTGAGTGCCTGAGGTATTCACATACCTCAGAGCTTGAAACTGCCTCTCTCTCTCTCTCTCTCTCTCTCTCTCTCTCTGAGAGAAAGCCTGTACTCTGCAGTGGGACGTATATAGCCCACATAAAAAAATCATTATAATATTTAAAAAAACCTATTTAGAGGCTAAATAGGTTTTTAAAATTGTCCTCAGCACGGGTTAGTGCAACAAAAAGAATATAATATAATTTATTTTATTATATCATTATAATGTTATTATTATTTTTGGCTTATAATTATGGTAATTTGACTTTGACGAAACCTGCGGGTATATTTTGTATTGAATTTGTTTTTTTCGGTATTGTGTTGTGTTTCAACTTTTGTATTTACAAACAAATTAATTGTATCTTCTTATGAGAATAAGAGCAGTTCATTCTACGTACATTACAAAGTCTATTAACCCACAGATTAGGAAGTGTACTCGGCTACGCAACGTACATTGAATTGGCATTATAAACTACGATTGAAGTTTTATACAACACGGCCCAACTTAACAAGAACCCTCTGTATCTCTCCTATCAATAAATATACCGGAATACCTCCAAATACATGTTTTCTGTGCACTCAATTAGAGTTTGTATTTTTTAACAATTTTTGTCCTATAAGTTTAATCGCAAATTAATATTTATCGTAATGTCATTTTACATTATGTAACACAAGGGGTTTTGTATAATTATTTATCAGTGTCGCAACAAAGCAAAAAATATAGTAAAAAATACATATTTTTTAAAACGGAAAATTTAACAAAAATTTAATAAGCGTTTAGACAAAGATGTTTTACAATACGAGTCGCTTGTCCACTTTACCGCTGTAACGCGTACCCCCTTTACACTCTACTCCACTCTGCTCTCTGCTACTTACACTGCTTAAGTTCCCTCTTAACTTGCTTCTGCCACTGATGACCACTGGTTCCTGAAGAAGTAGTCCTCTGGAGTCCTCTGCAGCGCTCCATCTTTGCCTCCGTTGAATGTCTAAGATATTATGGTTCTTCCACAGGAGATTACTAAGTAAAGTATGAGTACCTAGGCTTCCTACCTACTATTTTAGCTCAGTGTAAGTTAAATGTGTACTATGTAAAAGAACAATTTGTGAGTACCTAAAATCACAGAAAATTCACTTCTTTGGCCAAAATGTGATCGTCTAGATAGCCTAACAGGACCCTTTGTTGTGAAATAGTAACCAGGATCTTTTCAGGGAGTCAAGATTTCCAAAAGCAATTAAACAACTAGAAAGAGTTAAAAAATAATCTATTTATTTATCAAGATTTGTAGAAATATTAACATTTGAGATTTAAAACAGATTTTAGTGAACACAGTTTAACACAGATTAGAATATTAACAGTAATTGTTAATCTTAGTTTGGTTTAGTCAATATTTGAGACAAATATGGTTTTAGTTTATTTTTGTACATAGTTTGTATGTAGATTTTACACTCACAATTTTTGTTAGGCTCTGTGCCCGGTTATTGTTTTATTAGATAGATTCAAGTTTTCATTAGTTTGGTTTATTTTGGATTTGTTTTTAATTGGTTGTTTTAGACTCTACCTAACAATTTACTTTATTATGTAAATGACTTCAACTGCTTGCAAATACTACTGCTAAACTGTCTGTTTGCTGGTTTTCTACCACGCCAAACACCAGTTCCTAACAAATGTGCGTGCCATGTTCAAGACCTGACCCATAGTGAGAAAAGAACATGGCAAAGAAACTCACCGTTCGATCAGATATAGACCTACTCCATCAAATTGATTAACTGTTTGAAATTGATGCAAGCAAGTTGATTTATTAAGAACAAATGCAAACACAAATTCTTATCAACCTTGAAACACAAGTACCTATGTAGGTGAAGCCTACACCGAAGTATGGTTCTGTAGACTACAGCAACATTCCAAGATGCAAATCAGACTTTACCACATTTACTGCTGAGACCTGAGAATGATCTAGAGAGCTACCTTGATCAAATCGATGTAGTCAGATCCAATCCACTGGTATGAATCGTACCACGGCCTGCATTGCTTCAGCCATGATTTGCCCAAGCCATCTCACCAAAACGTTTCTCAAGCTATACCACTTTCACAGCTCAACTACTCAATATTTGCTGCTGTAGCCACATTACCGACACACTGTAGTGTAGAGAGCGGAGTAGGCGCTCTGGTTTAAGGGGTCATTCGGGGGTGAAGTCAATCAGAACACATGTTTCTTGGACCATGGTCGTGTATTGAATGCCGTAAAAACTATTATAAAAGTTGCTATGTTCTAACTTACTGACTAAGCGTTATTCCAAATTTACACGTGTGGCCTAATTACTTGGCCGATGCGCGGAAGCGTATGTCGCAACGCTACAGTAGACTACTTTAGTTTGATAATCAGTTTGCTAACTCACCCTAATCCTAATTTAGACCGGCCGGTCAGCCCCGCAAAGAAGAGATTCCCAAGAAAACCACCGCCCGATTCCCCGCCAAAATCCCCAGTCCAAGTGCCCGTCTCCTCCTTTCCCCTCGCCCCCGCACCCCGTTGCCATCCACCCCTCTTGGGTTCCCAGGTCTTTCAATGAAACCCTTTCAGGAATATTTTACATAATTGTTAATATTTTCTTTCTATAAAATAAGCATTTTGAATTCTTTACTGAAACTATATTTAATAGTTTTGCTAAATTAAGCCTTTCCAAAATATTTATTGAAGTATTATTAGGTTTTTGATGGATAACATTATCAGACTCTTACGGGCCCCTCCTTGTTCTATCTACAGATTGCCCTTGACCTGACTTTCTTCTTTACTTTTTTCCTGCCGATACATTGGCATAGACAACTTTGCATACAGCCAACTTTTATGAACGTGGTTTTGTTCGTTTCAGAACCAATTGAGCAAACGTTGTTAAATTGTTGTAAAAAAAAATTTAATAGTTTATTGGTTGAGAAACCAACGTTTTATTTCTTTATTTTGTAATGTGAAAGTAATGGACATTATTGCCCGAAATAATAAATATTTATTATTATTTATTGCAAAAAGGCGCCATCTAGCGAATCTCTAATACTACAGCAAAATTTGTTTAATTTTATTGATTATTGTACAACGCAAAGGATTATTATGTTCCCCTACATTTGTGAATAAGTGGCGGTCGAATTGCAAAGGCAGTGCGGACCGTCACACCGCTAGTAGGATAAACATTAGTAGGTATCAGAATGCAAGATCGCATCAATCGCTTGCATCATGTTCAATTAGGACAGCACGAACTTGGAGCCAACAAGTCAGCATATTGCTAGGAAAATTTATACGGTGACCCAAAAATGAAGGGGCGTTTTTCAGGTAGAAAATGTGCCAGAGTGGGATTTTTGAGTGATGGAACTCGCTGTTGCAGGCTGTTACGTTTGTTACGACAGTTTGCTATTTTAATTTTGATCCATGAAACATTTCTACCTCATACCGATGCTCGGATACTGCCTTTAAAATGTAGACAAATATTGAAACATACAAAAACAGATTGAAGTGTTAGGCTTTGTTGGGGTTACTTACTTAATTTCAGCACCAGACTTAAGGGTAACAAAGGCTGCAGTAACTCTGTAGCACAAAACGAAATTGAAGGAAATCTCAGAAGAACCATTACCATTTTGTCGTTGTGTGTGACAGAGAGATTGAACTTTACAAATCCTGTGGTTCAACTTTCAAATCTAATAATTCTAATTGGTAATTGATAGGTAATATTCTTTTTGTTGCACTAACCCGTGCTGAGGACCATTTTAAAAGCCTATTTAGAGAATACAGGGAAGTTTGTAAAGAGGCTCAGTTGGGAGCGCACTGGCACGGTTAGCCAGAGGTCGCGGGTTCAGGTCCCGGTATGGGTGGAATTTTTAGCCACTATATAGGTTTTTGTTTTAATTGATAGATAATAAAGTTAACGAATCGCTCGTAGCCCCGGCTGCCTGAGTGATCTTAAACGATCACGAAGGTTAAGCAACACAGGGCGCGTTCAGTGCATGGATGGGTCGCCGTCTATGCCTAACGCTAGTGGCATTTTTCCGAGCGGTTCCGTGCTTCGCAAGGCACGTTAAGCTGTTGGTGCCGGCTGCCGTCGATAGATGGCAGTCGTTAAGCCAAGTCAGAGGCCTTAGGGCGGCTTGACAACTTCTGACAGTAGACGAGCCACTAGTCTACAAGCCTCCACCAATCCGGACTTGGGCCCCCGTGGTGGAGTATGGCCTATACCTTCCTCAGGGAAGAGACCCGTGCCCCTCGGTGGGGACATAATGGGTTGATGATGAATAAAGTTAACATTTTATTGAGCGTTGAAGATAGTGTTTCTGTATGTTTGAGGATTCCAAGAATTTCTACTGCGTTTGGCTCAGTGTCCTAATTTTTCTGCGTATTATATTTTGGTAAAAGCTTTTACCTGTGTCGGAGGTGTTCACATACCTCAGCGCTTGAAATTGCCAATCCGTGGTGGGCACGCGTGGTAATTAAGCCCATACTCTCTCTTTAAGATAAGGCCTGTACCCTGCATAAAAATAATTGCCTTCAGTCTTTCTAAAATCAGTTATTTGGATATTTTTTCGAGACGTTTCGTAATATCCAGATATAAATCTACATATAAAGGCTTGCACTCGCTTCCATTTTTGTGTAGGTAAATCAGGTAGGTTTCCAGTTCGTCCATTCAATCCAATCCATCGGCCGTTGTTTGTCCACTGTTGGACATATGCCTCCCCCATAGTATACCACTTCTTTCCGCTCTCAGCCATCCTCGTCCAGCTGCTACCAGCAATCTGCCGCAACCAAATTGTCAGTCCAGTGAGCTGGACATCCTACGCTGAATTTGAATATGTGGTCCTCACTCAAGAACGACTTTACCCTGCCCACTGCCACTTCAACTTGCTTATACTATAGAGACTCCAAGCATTGCCCGTTCTATAGCATGTTAAGCGACTATGAATCGTTAGACTGATCGGAGAATAGTCTCATCTCTGTAAAGTGATCCATCAAAGAGACTCCAAGCATTGCCCGTTCTATAGCATGCTAAGCGACTATGAATCGTTAGACTGATCGGAGAATAGTCTCATCTCTGTGAAGTGATCCATCAAAGAGACTCCAAGCATCGCCCGTTCTATAGCATGCTAAGCGACTATGAATCGTTAGACTGAAGCTATAACTCCTCCATACAAAAAACGGTATCAAGTGGCATGATAGACGTTATCGAAACAAGAATTCTGTGTCGCCTCAAAAAATTACCGTGGGCGATGGCACTAAAGTCCCAAGACGTGCGAAGGTTTTTGTGTATAGTTAGTTACTTACGCTGGCTCAGTGACTCGAAGTGGGTCTCGGCACAAGAAGTCACCACTTGTCTCTGTCTTGCGCGGACTCTTGCCAGTCGCCCAACTGGAGCTCACGCGGTTCCTTAGCCACTTCATCCTTTCAGCGATATTTGGGGCGTTTAAAGAAAGAATATCAACTAAAGCGCACTTTCTGCACACCTCTTCACGCGCGCTACTCGTAAGCCAAGCGTTTAAGCCCAACTCCTTTTCAAAGTTAAAGGCGACCTTTTCCAGCTACACTATTTGTCACGAGAGCCGGGATGGAATTTTTCAATTACTCAAGGCGTTACCTCCGAAACACGATGTGGGCCCGTGGACAAGATTAAATATATAGCGGGAATAGGAAAGGGAACTTTGCAGTGTCCGGAAATTACATAGTAGAGCGTGGCAGAGCCTGTAAAGTTTGTCTAGCTATATAATGGATTTGAATCCCGCTCATCCCCTTTACTCTCGACGTTATTATGTTCAAAATTATGCCACAATTAAATGCGACTTAGACTCAGAAATGGTTGTAAGAAATAGCAATATACCAATAGGAATACACCATGAATTTTGGGTGGTTTGAAAGCCGTAGCAATCGAATACGCTAGTTTGTTTTTGTAAGGGCACTTTTCAAAAGTATCTCATAAACTCGAATCTATTATAGTAGGCAGCCAGGGCGGTGCATGCGTGCCGTGGCTTCGCGGGTCATTGTGCTAATAGACGGAGAGGCGGTACTAATTGTTCGCGCATTTTCTAAACAAGATTTCTCAATTCATTTTTTTTTATTTACGTCTATACTTAAGAGTACTAATATAAATAGATGCCATTTTTTATTACTAATTACATAACAGCGTCTTTCAACCCACCTGGATTTCAGCGTGTTCTAAAACTTTAGAGCGCATCAGAAACTAAAGTTGGCCAAATGAGAGTCAAGAGATTCAAGAGTTAGGTGGCTCATGAGGTTTCACGAGCGTAAACTAGGGAGATTGATTCAAGCTACTTGCTAAAAGTTAATGAAATGTGGTAACTATTGAAGTTTGATACAAATATGCCTTTCATTTGCTTCGATTCAAATATGCCTTCCAATAATACTATTAAAACGCCTTGTTATTCCTCTCACTCACATACCTGTTTGCTTTGTTAGTTATGGAAAACAGTTGCCAGCTATATATTTATATATATATAATATGTTTTATCTAACCTATATGCGTCCCACTGCAGGGCACAGGCCTTCTCTCAGAGAGAGAGAGAGTATGAGAGTATGTGCTTCATTACGCCGCGGATTGGCAATTTCAAGCGCTCAGGTATGGGGATACCTCATACACTCAGGTTTCCCCACGATATTTTCCTTCACGGTTAGCGAGTGGTATTGCTAGTATGATGTCACAAATGTGCGTAACTTAGAAAACAAAACAGTCAAGCTGGGGTTCTAAATCACGACCTCCCCAATGAGAAGCCGGTGTTCTACCGCTCGCTACCACCGCGATTCTATAATAACAATAAATATCTAAGAAGCCTGTTTACGTGTTTTGTTGCAGAGAGAAAGTGTATGACGTTTTTTCTTCTTTCCACACCGTGGATTTGCGAATTTCAGGGTTTGGTGGTTCCTCCACTGAGTCATCCTTCACCAGTAGCGCGTGGCACAGTATAGGTACAGCGAGTCAACCTTTACACGCATGCATTCTACCCAGTTACGTTATGAGCGACTTTTTTTTTAATAAATAATAATAATAATTTTATTTATTTCAAAGTTACACACTGGCATAATACAGTTACACTCAACTAAGATTACAAAATAACGAGTTGGCCTCCGTTGCCGAACTAGGTAAGAACCTGTATTTCAGCAAGCAGCGCCTTCCCCACAGAAGACAATTACTCGTATAACATCAAAAATGCAGCAAATAAACAACTTTAAATTCCAGTTTAAGTTAAATAAAGTGTGAATGTTAGTGTGACCTCTCGGTGTGTGGAGCGTGTATGTGCATGTATGAGTGTGAGAGGGTGAGTGTGTTTGTGTGAGTATAAGAAAGACCTCATTCCAGAAAATAATAATAATTTTATAGTTGTACATCCTCGGTATCATCGTACGAGAGTTTAAGAAAATGACTGTAAATGACCTTTTTGCAGGCTTCTTTAGTTAGAGGATAGATATTTAATACCTTGTTTACCTTATTATAAATACGAGGACCTAAAGAACTAAAGAATCTTTGGGCAAACACAGTCTTCGTATGTTTAATTTCACAGACTGAAAAGTTTCTTCGTTTTTCTAATAAAGTTGGGTCGAAAGGCAAAAGTGAATGTTGTTTCAACAGAATGCTTTGAAGAAATAATTGACGGACTGTTAACACTTCACAGTCTTGATATAAGCGAGTCGTTGGATAGAGAAAAGGCTGGAAAATACATACCTTGAGGACGGCACGCTGGGCAACCTCAAGAGATTTTAAGGTAGTTTTCGGAGCGCCTCCCCAAATGGAAATACAGTACGTAATAGTGGATTGACCTAAAGCGAGATAAATATGTTTCAGAAGAGGAGGCTCAACTATATGTCTAAGAGTTTTAAACATGAAAATAAGCTTACGAACTCTACCAGTAACAAGTTGAATATGCTGTTTAAAGCCAAGGTTTTCATCCAAGATTACTCCCAGGTATCTGATTCGTTGCACTCGCTCCAGTGGCTTACATGCACATATGGATTCATTATTTAGTATGCAGGTATGGGCAATTATATTTAGTTCCTTACTTACTTTTGGAGTACCTCGTATTGAGAATGCTATAAATTTGGACTTTTCAGTGTTCAGAGTGAGGATATTGTTTCGTAGCCATTCAGATACAGTGTTCAGCCCATTTTGTGCAGCGTTGAAGACTTGTTCCCAAGTATTAGCAGCAAAAAAGAGAGCAGTATCATCTGCATAGCAGATAAGTTTGCCGTGGGCAGGTGTTACATAAAGAAGATCATTAATATAAAGTAAGAATAAGGTGGGGCCCAAAATGCTGCCCTGGGGGACTCCGTGGGTAACCGGAAGATCACAGCTAATATAATCACGCACTCTAACACTTTGCCTGCGACCAGTAAGATAGCTCCTGAAAAGTTCTAACTGAGTGCCTCTAATACCTATTCCTTCAAGCTTATCGATAAGTATGGGGACAGAGACCGTATCAAAGGCTTTCGCCAGGTCTAGGAAAATTGTAAGACACTCCTACATCCAATGTCCCCGTTATACTGTCAACAAGTGTTTGAACAGCTTCATCGAATTTTGCAACGAATTAGACTTTGCAACGAATGTGTAAGGCTTGATGTGCTGTCGACTGCGCTGTTATCACAAATGAACTCACAAATATATGTACAGTCAATAACAAATCATCCTAGGTTTACATTCCTGATTAGAAACTCTACATGCGCCGGGTACCTAAATCCATTTGAATCGAATACCTAGATTTTGATGACTGAAACCAATGGGTTAGGTATTTCGTACCGTTAAAGAATTTAAATAGACGGGAAACCACTTTCTTTCAATTCAGTATTGTTGTAAAATTTTTATTACATTTTGATAGATATAATATGTATTACTCGTGAGATACATTGTGTTTTCATGCGATGGCCAAGTCAATCTGTTTATTTAAAACACAAAAAAAAATTAATATTGATACGGTCACTTTAAGATGTTGTTAGGTTAGCTAATTACGTAAGGGACAGAAGGACCCTTAAGTAGGGACTGAATAAAATAACCGATTTGGTATTACAGTGGATCTCACAACTTTTAACGGCAGAAGAACTGAGTTGCAAGACTTGGTGTTCAGGCCAAGGAGCCTGACAAGAATGTTATAATGTGACGTGTGAAACGCAAGCTCTGGACAATGCTGCTAAGTGTATTTCATAAGGCGTTATAGTTTGCTTTTCTATACCTACCGTGATTTTACAATTTATTATTATCATACGAACACTCATACGTGCAACATACCTCTGACCAATTGTCATGTATTTCAATTATTAAAAGCTGTATTTGGATAATCTGGAGTTTCAATCAAGCTCCGTTATGTCCGCGAAGACATAAATTGGAGGCCCCGACGAGATACAACTAGAAAACTGAACATCAAGGATTGGAATTCGCCATCAACTCCATGCAGTACCTACGTGTGTGAACAAGAAGAGTTGACGAATTCCATCGCAAAACGGAGTCAAAGGAGCATCACAGCAGCACCATCACGCTATATTCATCGTCACCAGCTCGGCCAGTGAGGGCACAAAAACCTCACACCGCGCGACGGAGTCTTTCGAAAGTTAAGTGCCCTTCCTTTGTTTCCTACCTAAATTCAAAAGTCATTCACCTATCTAATTCTACAAAATACAATCTAAATACGAGTCTCCACTTGAGAAACAGCTGTTTACATCATCAAATAGCCATCTAGGTACAAACAAAAACTACAAAGGTGTAGGTACCCAATCTAAATCTATACTATAAAAAATAAAGCTAAGAAAACCGATTTCGCTATCGGTTATTATTACCTATCCTAGGTACCATCTGCATTGTATTGCCTAATCGTTTTACATTTAATAGTTTACTTAATGCGTTGGTTACCATAACGTCGATATAAATATCTAGGTAACAAGATAGGTATTAAAATCATTAGTTGTTATTTGCGTAGTGAAAACTGTAGCTGTTTATTATTAAGACGTTAGGTAATATCAAGATATAGTTTAGCAAATATTCTGTTGGTTAGTGTACCGCAGTAATTAAGCGATAGGTACAAACAAGTGTTGAGGTAGTTTGCCGACTATTCCAGGGACAGTGGATCGCGCTTGGAGCAAGGGATTCTGCGCGCTGTCGGCACCTACCTACTCTCGCGCGGCTGCCGGCCAACCGGTTTCTTATCGGGAGTTCCAGCGAACTGAGGAGCGTGAGCTATTATTTTTGCTAATTACTGCATGATTCAATCGTATTGTCAACAATGACGAACGAAAAGGAACTTAAAGATTTACTTACTTCACGTAGTTCCATAAAAGGTCGGATAACTAAATTTAAACAGTACCTAAAGAGTGTGAGCAATAAATCTGAGTTAGATAACATAGAACTAGCTGAGCTAAGCATTAAGTTGTCGCGGTTCGAGAGTTTGTCGGTCAAGTTTGATAGCTTGCAAAGTAATATTGAAATTTTATGTTCGGAGAATATCGATCGCGAGGTTGATGAGCGGGAAAGCATCGAGCACGACATAATCGCTAGTATCGCCAAGGCAAAAACTTTGATAGACGATCAACAAAATCAACAAAGGCGAGAATCGGCTGCTAATGATTCTCAATGCTTACTCGACCATCAGGATATGGGTTTTAAGTTGCCACAAATACAAATATGCAAATTTGACGGTTCATATTTCCGCTGGATGGAGTTCCGCGACACTTTTGAAAGTCTAATTCATAATAATGCGCGCATCAAATCTATACACAAGTTTCATTATCTCATGTCGTATTTGGAAGGCGATGCGGCGAGGATAATTTCCAATCTAGAAGTGTCATCGGCTAACTACGCGGAGGCTTGGAAGCTGCTCAGCGAGCGTTATGATAATAAGCGCTTACTTATAAATCATCATTTGAGCTCGCTATTTAATATTCAACCGCTCACGCGCGAAACTGAGCGGTCCTTGCGTTTTATAGTGGACCATGTTGTAAAAAATTTACGCGCGCTGTCCAGCTTAGGCCAGCCTACAGACAAATGGGATGTTATTATAATATTCATGTTAACATCGAAATTGGACAACAACACGTTAGTCAAATGGGAGGAGTATCGTAACTCGCTCGATGACGTCCCTTCTTTAGAGCAATTCTATAAGTTTTTAATTGATCGAGCGGACGTCATTGAAGCGCTAAGCCGTAACCGGAATGATGGCGCTCAGGCTAAATACGCGCCATCTGTGTCATTTCAAAGTAATAGGACGAATAACAATAATAGCGGCAAACCTCAGTACACAAATAATAATAATAATAAGCCGTTTAAGGCCACTGTAACAAAATCGTTTGCAAGTTTGAACCCGCCCCGCCAGCCAACTTTCATCTGCATCATTTGCAATGACAATCATAAAATTTATGATTGCCCCACATTCAAAAATAAAAGTCTCAAAGACAAATTAGCTGACGTTGCTACATATAAGCTGTGCACTAATTGTCTTCGACAGGGGCACCCTTTGAGCGAGTGCCGAATGGGTCCTTGTCGTGAATGCAATAAAAATCACAATAGTTTGCTGCATCCAGAATCTTCCGAAAAGATTCATGCAGTATCTACAAACTCAGCATCTGTGGTCAACTTATCTGAACAAAATCGCACCCAAGTTTTGTTGTCCACAGCAATCGTGGAAGTTACAAATCCAGCTACAAACGAAACCCTAAAGGTTCGATCTATGCTTGATTGTGGCAGTCAATCAACATTTATCACGAATTCTCTAAAGGAAAAGTTGTCACTAAAATCCAATAAAATTGACTCACTAAAGGTCATTGGAATAGGCAACAATTGCACAAATAATGTTGTCGAAACTTGTAATGTTCAAATGAACTCACTAAATAGCAACTTCAGTGTAAGGTTATCTTGCTTAGTGCTAAAAGAGCTAACGGGAGTACTTCCAAAGTCTCCTATAAATATCAACGATATAAATATACCCAGCAATATAGTTCTGGCTGATCCCAATTTCCATGAGCCGGCTCCTATTGACATGCTCATTGGTGCGGATATATTCTGGGATATATTAGGTAACGAACAAAAGTCCTTGGGCGCTGAGCGTCCTAAATTACGCAGCTCTAAACTAGGCTGGATAGTTTCTGGTCCGACTAATACGAATACAGTTCTGCCTTGCAACTATTATACGCAATGCAACCATGTCGCAGTTGCAAAAAATACACAAAATTCGATTGATGAGTTGCTGACTAAATTCTGGGACTTAGAAGAAGTCCCTGAAGGTAAACCGGTTAGTATTAAGGAAAAGTCTTGCGAAAAACACTTCATAGCTAATGTGTCTAGACTTAGTACTGGCAGATTCGTGGTCAAATTGCCCCTAACCGGCTCTCCCGATGCACTTGGAGATTCTCATAATTTAGCTAGGAGAAGATTTCTAAATTTAGAAAAGAAATTCAGACGCAACCCCACATACAAAAATGAATATTCGAAATTTATCAAGGAATACGCAGACTTGGGACACTTGAGCGAATCTGTAGAGGCCAAGCCGAATCCGAGCTATTTCCTTTGTCATCACGCGGTTTTCAAAGATAGCGAATCAACGGCCTTACGCGTGGTCTTCGACGGGTCAGCTGCGTCCTCGAGCGGTTTATCGCTAAATGACATACTGGCAATAGGCCCAAATGTTCAGGACTCTCTTTTCTCCATCTTAGTGAGAGCGAGGCATTATAAATACATTTTAACTGGCGATCTAGAAAAAATGTATCGCCAGGTGCTTGTTCACGAAGATGACCGCAACCTTCAACTCATATTATGGAGAGAAGATGAGTCCCAGCCTATCAAAACTCTGCAGCTAAATACTCTTACTTACGGTACAGCAAGTGCGAGTTATTTAAGCACGAGGTGTCTACAACAAGTGGGAGAGGAGCAAGAGGACGAGCTGGTCAAAACCATAATAAAAGGCGATTTCTACGTCGACGACCTGATCACGGGCTCTAACAATGAAGACGAGTTGCGTCGTATACAAATATCGGTGACAGAAGCTTTGAAATCGGGTTGCTTCAACTTGAGAAAATTTAAAACTAATTCTACAATGTTATTTCAAGGCTCTGATTTAAACACTAAGGAAAAATTAACGATAAGCGAATCATCAAGTACTCTCGGATTAGGGTGGGACCCTGCCAAGGACTGTTTGCATTTTCCAATTAAAAATGTAACTGAAAATAATAACAAAATTACAAAAAGACACATAATGTCCAACTCATTCAAAACATTTGACCCACTAGGGCTTTTGAGTCCTATTATAATTCAAACAAAAATGATGCTACAAAAGTTATGGCAACAAAAACTCGATTGGGACGATCCCGTTCCACATGATATTGAAAAGGAATGGATCAGGTATTGCCAAAATTTACCGGTCATCTCCAATATTAAAATAAATAGAAATGTTCTTTCAGACCAACCTAAAATGATTGAACTGCATTCTTTCAGCGACTCATCAGAACGTGCCCTAGGTGCGTGCATTTATATGAGATCCATTGACGTTAACGGTGACGTCGCAGTTAGATTGCTATGTTCTAAGTCAAAAGTAGCCCCATTAAAGTCAGTAACGATTGCGCGTTTAGAACTTTGCGCAGCCTTACTTGCTGCTAAACTATGTAAAGCTGTCACAGAATCGTTAAGGTTCAAACCGGATCGTCTAGTGCACTGGTGTGATTCGAGGGTAGTGTTAGCATGGATCACTAATGACCAGCTACAACTAAAAACATTCGCCGCGAATCGCATTAGTGAGATTCTTGAGATCACTAATCCTGATTCATGGCACTACGTGCCCACATCTGCCAATCCGGCTGATTTAATTTCCAGGGGGGTGGACGCTGGCCATTTGATTTCTCTGAATTTGTGGTGGTTTGGTCCCGAATTTTTAGCTAAAAATGAATCCGAATGGCCAAAGTCAAATCATACCCATAACCTAGCCGTTGACCAAATACCGGAAATTAAATCAAACTTGGCTGACACCTGTGAGCACGTAATCAATTTTGAAAAATATTCTAAATTCACAAAACTACAACGATGTTATGCGTACGTAAAACGATTTATTCATAATGCAAGGTACCCTGAGGACAAACGTTCAGGAATTTTGACCACAGATGAGTTAAGCAAGTCTTTCCATGAGCTCTGTGCTCTCGCTCAAAGCCAGTCGTTTCCTGTCGAATACGAATTGTTCGCTAAAAACAAACCTCTAAGTCCTAGGTCCAGCTTGTTATCATTATCGCCTTTCATGGACGAGCAAAAATTACTTAGAGTCGGTGGACGAATTGATGCATCTAATTATACGCATGACAAAAAGCATCCAATTTTGCTCCATTCATCTCACCGTCTAACGAAATTGTACTTCGAATTTGAACACATAAGGTTATTACATGCCGGTCCTCAATTGTTGTTAGCCGCTATACGAGAAAGGATCTGGCCAGTCGGAGGTAGGATACTAGCCAGACGTACTGCCAATAGATGTGTGCGCTGCAGACGTTTGCGTGCTAAAACATTGTGTCCTAAGATGGGCAACCTACCTGCGCAGCGAATAACTCCTGGCCCCCCGTTTTTGTCTGTCGGCGTGGACTTTGCTGGACACTTTCTGATTCTAAATCGTAAGGGGAGGGGTAGCTCTTTGATAAAGTGTTACCTCTGCCTATTCATATGTTTGCGGTACAAATGCGTTCACTTAGAAGCCGTCAGTGACCTATCAAAAGACGCATTCATTATGACACTTCGTAGATTTATTGCTCGCAGGGGTATGCCGGCAGAAATATTTTGCGACAATGGTCGAAACTTTGTGGCTTCTGCCAAAGAAGTATCTAATTTTATAAAGCAATTTAGAGATCCTTTATGTGACGCGATGAACCAAGAACGCATTAAATTTACATTCACGCCTACTTACGCTCCTCACTTCGGCGGAATATGGGAGTCCGGAATTAAGTCGGCTAAATATCACCTAAAACGTGTCATGGGTAATAGTCATCTAACGTTTGAAGAAATCTCGACGTTGTTTTCTCAAGTGGAGGCAGTTCTAAATAGCCGCCCACTTTATCCAATGTCTTCCTCTCCTGATGACCTGCTCTCCCTTTCCCCGGGGCACTTTCTGGTTGGGAGACCCCTAACTGCGCTGCCTTCGCCTTCATTGGAAGCATCCACTGAAAGTAGCCTGCGCCGATACGCACGCATTGAAAAGCTACATCAGCATTTTTGGCGGAGATGGCAAAAGGAGTACATCAGCGAACTACAGCAGAGGACGAAATGGCGCGTCAACCACGAGAAATTGAATGTTGGCGATCTCGTCTTGTTACACGAAGACAACGTGCCGCCGCTAAGCTGGAGATTGGGTCGAGTTGCTCGCTTGTTTCCTGGACCGGACGGCATCCACAGGGTTGCAGACGTCAACACTATAAGAGGCTGCGTGCGACGCCCCCTAACGCGTCTATGCCCGCTGCCATCGGAAGAAGAACTTCTTAGTTGAAAGACTGGGTCTTTCAACGGGCGGGAATATGTTCAGGCCAAGGAGCCTGACAAGAATGTTATAATGTGACGTGTGAAACGCAAGCTCTGGACAATGCTGCTAAGTGTATTTCATAAGGCGTTATAGTTTGCTTTTCTATACCTACCGTGATTTTACAATTTATTATTATCATACGAACACTCATACGTGCAACATACCTCTGACCAATTGTCATGTATTTCAATTATTAAAAGCTGTATTTGGATAATCTGGAGTTTCAATCAAGCTCCGTTATGTCCGCGAAGACACTTGGTTTTTTTTACAAGTTATGTTTTTGATGACATTCAGTTTTTTCGGACATTTTGACAGAATCTGACAAGGTCTGATCTTTGGTGCCGAAAAAACTGCAAACAGCGTATGACGGCCAACTAAAAAGTACTTTTTATAGTTTGTAGGGTTCCGTACCTCAAAAGGAAAAACGGAACCCTTCATCTGTCTGTCAAGACCCTTTATCTAGGGAACGCATGCAGGTATCGAATTAAAATTAAAACCATAAACTCAGGTCATATACAGTCCCTTAAAGCTGTCATCATCATCATCAGCCATTTGACGCCCACTGCAGGACATAGGCCTCCTTCGTGGTTTTCATAACCATGAGGGGTTTTGCCATAATCGCCACGCTTGACAGGCGGGTTGGCGATCGCAGTATGCGGTTGGAATCTCAGGATGACGCTGCTGCCCGTCTCCTGGTAATTGATTTCCTTAGTCGCCTTCTACGACATCCATGGAATGAAAGGGAGTGACGCTATTCTTAATCCGGCACCACGCGGAGATCCGGCACCACGCGGAGTATCCTTAAAGCTGTGATACAATCAAACTCCTAAGTTACAAAAAAAAAAGTTACGGCCGTTTATGCTGCCAAAAACGTATATTTCGACACTCTTAAGGTAATCAAAATTTATGGGGTACTTTCCGTTGACCTAGAACTATGAAATTTGGCAAGTAATATCATCATATACTAAAAATACAGGGAAAAATCTGAAACTACACATTTAAATTAAATCATACAAAAAATAGTCTTTGAAGTTGGGGAAAAGCTCTGAAAAACGGCGAGACTCGATTCCTCAACTATTTATACTTGATTATGTAAGAACCTACATTTTATTACGGAACCTTTGATGGGCGAGTCGGACTTCCAGTTGTCCGGTTTTTGTCTGTAGCATGTATCCTATTTGTGAACATGTTTTTAAGAGTACCCAAATATCCATGTATCTCATTTTATACTGTCACAAGATACAGAATTAAATATCAAAAGACATTTTGCAATCTTAAGTTTACTTTGCTTTAAGACCTGTAGGAATTCTTTAATCTCTTTGTAATATAACTCTCGTCTGAGACGACATAGACTATAATAACAAATGATGAAAGATTCTCGTGAAATTAATAAAGATTCCATCAGACAAAGGTGACTCAAGAAACTGACTCGAGCGTAGCATTTTGTAGGAAATGAAGTATTGTATATTTGTTTTTAGGGTTCCGTACCCGAAAGGTGACGAAGACTTCACTGTTCGTCTGTCTGTCTGTCTGTCTGTTTGTTAGTCACCAGGCTGTATCTCATTAACCGTGATAGCTAGGCAGTTAAAATTTTCACAGAGGATGTATTTCTACTGCCACTATAACAAAAAATACTAAAAACAGAATAAAATAAATGTTTAGGAGGGAGCTCCCATACAACAAACGTAATTTCTTTGCCGTTTTTCGCTCGATATTAATAACGGTAACAGGTAGACGCTTGAAATATTCACAGAATCCTCCTATTTAGTTCTATTATTCGCTTTAAGAATAAATAATTAAATTAAAAGAAAATATATCATTAAGGCGGCTCCCGTACAACAAACGTGATTTTTTGCCGTTTTCTCTCGATCTTTGTGTCTACTGTTGCACAGATAATGGTACGGAACCCTTCATGCTCGAGTCCGACTCGCACTTAGCTGGTTTTTCGGGGTTCTTTACACAACTTGGGTTGAATTAAGAACATACGCTCCTTTTTTATCTCCCTCGCATATCCCAACAATAATGATTGCCTTTGAATGTAAAATGATTTTGATGATTGTAAAAAACCATCATTATAGATGTTAACACTACGATTTATTCAAAAATTGCATCGTGAAAGTTTCATGATATGTATTGTAAATAAATAAATTTTTAAAAACCTATTTAGAGGCTCTGGTTAACCGTGCCGGCGCTCTCCGACCTGAGCTAATGGGTAAGTGCAGGCATCGGCAAAATTTCGAGCCTTTTTACAAACTTTCTCTGTATTACGTACAGGCAAATACCAGGAGACGGGCAGCAGCGTCTTCCTGAGATTCGAACCGCATACTGCGGTCGCCGACCCGCCTGCCAAGCGTGGCGATTACGGCAGAACCCCTCAAGGTTATGAAAACCATGAGGGAAGCCTATGTCCTGCAGTGGGCGTTGCATGGCCGATGATGAAATACGTAAAATCTTTACGTACATAAAGAGCCCATTAACTCAATTGGGAGATCGCTGGCACGGTTATCCAGAGATAGCGGGTTCAAGTTCCGGCATGGGTGGAATTTTTAGCCTCTAAATAGGTTTTTAAAAATTGTCATCGGCACGGGTTAGTGCAACAAAAAGAATATAATAAATAAATTAGTTACTTACTTGCAGAGGGCCGAAATTCGGGTTCCCTTATAGCCCTCCTCCATCCTCCCTGTTTGTGTCAGAACCACTTTTTTTCTTTTAATAAAATTTTGAATGAAAGTCTAAAGAAAAAAAAAACAAAGAACTGAGCAAAGCAAACACACACTTTACTGACTCTATAGTTGTAGTTTTTGTATATTATGAGTATGCTGTTGACAAATCTAGTCTGGGCATGATTAAAAATAAAATAAAAAAATATAAAATCCGTAAAATATTTACTATACAAATAATTAGATTATCAAATATTATTTTTTAATAGCGAAACTTCAATTTTCTTAGTAAAAATCTAGATAGGCAGCATTTTAATATTTCTACCTCACGAATATTGAATAATAAAACACCCGAAGTCTGAAAATGGATGAAATGAAATGATTGATGTGCAAATGAGGCCAGTCAAGGGGCTCTTGAGATTTTTCAAATCATATCTTAACTAGCTTTCGTCCATGACTTTATTCTAACTGCGCATTTAGTTATCTCGCTAGGGTCTGTGCCCTACAGTGGGACGTATATAGGCTACTTATGCTTGCAAGTGTAAGTCGTGAAACAACCGGCCAAGTGTGAGACAGATTAGCGCTCTAAGAATTCCATACAACCATCAATCTTTAAATAAGGACTGGGCACATAAAAATAAAAAGCAGAAACCATTTACAAAGTTTTTTGGTAAGACCATAAAGGGTCTGACAAAAAATAGGTAACGATATTTTCGGGGGTCAATTAGATAAGGATGAGATCTCATTTTCAAATAATTTGACCGAATTTTTCTTTTTATTATTTATAAAAATAACTTGCACACAATACAATATCTTAACCTGTTCTCAAACTAGGATACCCTGTGCTATTGTAACCTGGCAAGGACATCATGAGCATAGAAATACACCCAGACTGAGGTCATTTGTATAAATCAAGTACTGCGGCCCCCAGTGGGAACTGAACTCGCGCCTTCTGTTTTGGTAGTCAAGAGTGTTACCGCAAGACCAACGCAGCAGTCGAGGTTTTGTTATGCTAACGCTATTTTTCTTACTAGAATGAATCGTTGACGCAGGAAGGCTGATAATACGCCTGAGCCGTTTTTATTTCATTCTATTAAGGAAAGGAGCGTTAGAATAACAAAAAAAAATGGACAACTGCGAGTCGGACTCGCCGACTGAGGGTTCCGTACAAATTTAAAAGTACTTAAATATTAAAAAAAAAATTTCAGGAATCGAGTTTCGCAGTTTTTTCACAGCTTTTCCCGAACATCTAAGACTATTTTTTAATAATTTAATTACTTTCCCTTTACTAGTAGTATAATAAAATATCACTATAAAATTTTTAAAGTTTACTCTATAATTTCTGGTAACCGGAAAGTACTCTATAGTACAATTATGGGTTACCGTAGGCACTGACTGAAAATCAGCGCTGAGGGATCACTTCCTCAGCACAACGCTGAGTCAGCTGCCTTTTGTGGCAATGTAGATACACCACAGGCTACATCTATAGTCCTGTTTTATTTATTCGTTTTGTCTGTTGTGTATTTAGTTTTCCTTCTGTGTTGTGCATATTATGTTACTTATGTGCTTATTTTGTTTCTGTGATGTATCTTGTTGGTATAATAAATGTCTTTCTTCTTCTTCTTTTTTTTCTTCTTCTATAATTTCTGATTCCCTGGAGTGTCGAAATATACGTTTTTGCGGCATAAACGGCCTTATCTTTTCGTCACGTTAACTATAGTACATTGTTCACCGAGAGGAGAAAGTGACCGATTACCGTCGAGGGTGTCGTTTGAAGCCTGACTGACTGAATCCTCAAACAACACACAAATTGTAAATGGCACCAATGGCGTCTGCAATTTTCACATGTTCTTTTTTTGAATTGTTTATCCTGCCGCCGCAGGGTCGCACTGCCAGCCCGACACCATCTAGTGGCCATTGTCATTTTGCGAACTTGGAGATAAAAACTCACTGTAAAAACTTTTTGGCTTTTGATATTTAGGTTACCGGCGCATAGTCTTACCCAAAATTAAAAAAGAAAAACCACGTAAGAAATGGATTTTCATACACTTTTCTCTCCCGCTCAGATGCGTTTTCTCCCCGCATATTTGTTCGATATGCAATGACGTACTTTCTACCGTAAATTTGATAAAGTATCAAGGTACTTTCCAAGCAGGTGTAGTATAAAGAAGTTTGATTTTGTAGTTATTAGTATTTCAGCTAAATCTACAGTAGATTTGAGTATATAGTTTTAATTTCAACTTGATACCGCCACGCGTTCCCGAGATAAAGCGTCTGGACAGACAGACGCATGGGCGGACGGACGGACGTACGGACGGACAACAAAGTGATCCTAAAAGGGTTCCGTTTTTTTTTCCTTTTGAGGTAAGGAACCCTTAAAATGGAAATAATTATAAAAAAGACTGTTGTTAGATTTCCTAGATAAATATCTAAATTAAAATAATTAAAATTAAAATCAGATCATTCGAACCAGTATTATAGTTAAGGGTGAAAACGATCACTTACATAAGTATATACATACTTGGTAAAAATTAAATAAAAACTAAAGATAAAATACCAGTAAAGCGGGCAGTGGTGCATCAGATTCAAGATAGTGAGGACTTTTTACGGATTTCTTTCTTAGTCGAGAACAAATAATTTCTCAATACATAACCCCTAGTTTCTCATACACTTACATTCTGTTAATCTACTTTAGACATGCTGTCAGTTGATTTTTTGGGTTCCGTACACGAATTGTGCCAAACGGGACCCTATCACTAAGACTTCACTGACAGTATGTCTGTCTGTCTATCTGTCTGTCTGTCACCAGGCTGGCTAATGGGGGCTCCCATACAACAAACGTAATTTTTTGCCGTTTTTCTCGATCTTTGTGTCTAATGTTGTATAGATAATGGTACGGAACCCTTCGTACACGTGCACTTGGCCGGTTTTTTCGTATGCACTTAGGCCAACAGAGACTAATAGATTAAAAGATTATGAACTTAATTCCGGATTCACTTACTTGATTCTTTTCGGAAGAGTCCGACTTGTCTTGCGTCGTCCGTTGCTCGCAACCGTCCGTTCGTCCCCCGTCTCCACTTGCCATGATTGGTTCTGACAATCAGAGTGAAACCTGTTCCGACAAAAATCTAGTAAGTGAATCCGGAAGTAAACTAATAATGTGTAGTGCTTACGCTAACTGTGAAGGAAAACATCGTGAGGAAACCCGCGGCTTGGTTGGCTCCGCACGTATTGACTTGTCTTTCTTGTGGGCTAGGCCGACTGAGCTGTCAGGATGATATAGGTGCTGGGCAAGCCTACCACATCTAAAAACAATGTCCCAGGCACTGCAGCGTCCGAGTGGCCCCTTCACCCATCTAGTGTTTGACAGTTCTTTCGTGAAACGATAACGTTTAATGTAACATTTCATTTAGTTACATCGGTGGGCTATTTAAGCGACAAATCTAGCAGGTATAGTAAAATATCGTGTAAAAAGAGTTTTTCCAACAAATTCTCTCTCACGATATGTCGTTTTCATTGCAAAGTAAATTTCTTGCAGTAAAAATCATATGTTGAATAATATTTTCTTTTTTCTCATATAAGTGGAGCTCGTTTTAAATTTCATACGTGCGGTACTCTCCGCTAGCATTTTGCGGCGGGGTAAGACGCCATCGCACGGTATTTTATAGGTCGTTTTACAAACTTCTCAGGAAGGAAGAAATTGTAGATAGAATAATGATTGTCACTGATTTCTGATTTAATATTATTTTATTTCATTTCATAGCGACACCAAACAGCAAGGCAACAATAATGCCCAGTTGACTCGCCAAAACATGTGTCGACAGCATTAGCCTTGGTTTTTGCTTGAAATATGTAGATCCATAAAAGATATTAAAGACAGTTTAATATTATTCACACTTTTACACTTTTATGAGATGCACTTGCGCCATAAATATAATATAGGATTTGTTCGTTTCGATTTCTCAGTATACAGCTGTTGAAAACACATCATCGCCTTTTAGATAGATAGATAAATAATTTATTCACATAAGACACACACACGTATATAAAGCAAAGTAATACAAATCAATTCAAAAGTCACAATACGAAGAAAGAATATAACAAAAAAATAACATACAGAAAAAAAGCAAGAAACACACTGGAAATTAGCCAGACACGGTACGACAGGGGTAGAAAAGTGACCAACGTAGGTGTGGCAAATGTGAATGGGCTCCGACTCAGCATGTGCTGAAAGTCCAGGAAGAACTTCAGCGCTGATATTCTGCCGGTACCCGGTGGGAGCGGCACCAGGAGAGCTGAGGTGAGGTGGTCGAATTGTTATCAGACCGGATTAAATAATGTAATGACACGTTGCAAATATTGGAATAAATTGTATTTTTATAAAAGTATATTATTAGAAATAGTTTTTATATATATTTATATTTTACAGAGATATTTTACACATTATCTCAGCTGCTTTACGAATTATTCTACAAAAATATTAAAAGCTGACCTAATGTTATCGAATGTTGTGTTGTCTTACATCCCCACACAGGGAGCTTATTATGAAGCAGCGATATGGTTATTAGCAGGTAGTTTAGTTGAGCAGCTATTACTACTCAACTAAACTATTTAACTATGGAAACTATTCAAAAAAAGAACCGTATTTGCCGCTAGATTCGTGTGAATTGTCGGGCTCAAGCGTGACGTTGACGGCCCTTCCGAACATATCGCTGCTTCATAATAAGGGCCCAAATGACAGCCACAACAGTTCAAAGTTCAAAATGTGCAGGTCGTATGTCTGTCGATTCTACAAGAATAGCTACTAGTCCAATAATAGCATAGTTGTAGTAACATTCTGTTAATTTTTCTTTTAATAGAACACTGTAAGTGGGCAGACCAGCGGCCCGATGGTCGGACGATGTCGTTGAGTCGACGGAGGGTCCGTGGATGCGGATGGAGATGGATGGGAAATCTACAGTGGGCAGCGGTGGTCTGCTATGATGACGTTGATGATAGAACACAGTAGACTTACAACCGATTATTGTTTTTTATATGTAACCCCATACGTCCCACTGCAGGGCACAGACTTTCTCTCAGAGAGAGAGGGTATAGGCTTAATTACCACACGAGCCCACCGCAAATCGGCAATTTTAAGCGCGGAAATATGTGGACACCTCATACACTCAGGTTTCCTCGCTATGTTTTCCTTCACAGTTAGCGAGTGGAATTGCTACTACAACTTCGCAAATGTACGTAACTTAGAAAACAAAGTCATTGGTACATGCCGGGAGTCGAATCCACGACCTCTTCATTGTGAAGCCGCTGTTCTACCGCTGTGCTTCCACCGCATCTCTTCATTTATTATTTAAATTAAGTATGAAATAATTTATTCAGTATCCGTAATTAAACCACTTCCAAAAAAGAAAAGTTTTTAAATGTTTCATCGTTTTTTTTTCATATAACCTTGAAAGAAGATGCCATATATTTAATTTTTTTTAAAAGTCAATTTCCAACTTTTACTTGAAAAAATGATGTCTGTATCTGATGAAACAGTTATAAGGTTTTTCTTTATACATTGTACAATAACAGTACGAGTACAGCGAAACCTCAGTGAATAACGCATGCCCCACGTCCTGTATGTCGCAGTGCAGACGGCATAGACATAGACATACCATGCAAAGACAGAGTCGAACAAAATTTCGCTCAAAAGCGATTCGACACACACACATCAACGTAACATGTGTGTGCCCTAGCGAAGTGTAGTCGGTATCGTTCGCAGACACGCACACATTCGCATTACTAGTACAACACTGACAACCGGCTACGCTGAGCATGATAATTTTCCTACCAATCTGTGGCCCCAAGGTTATCGAGTGGAGTCCACGAACTGGGAAACGCAGCGGGCAGCGTAGGACGTCCACCAGGCCGCTGGACCGACCATCTGAGGCAGATTCCTAGCAGTAGCTGGATAAGAATGGACGAGGATAGAAGGAAGTCATGTGCCTTAGGAGAGGCCAATGTGCAGCAGTGGATGAATTCGGATTGATTGATTAATTTTAGCCTCACTTTGTTAACTCGGACTGCGATTCTGTACCTTATAATAATTCTATGGCATACGGTGTGTTTCGTGTCCTCCCCGCTGCATATTGCATGCTTGTACACGTGTTTTCTCTCCTGTAAGATGCGCTGAATTGAATTCGCTAATTCTTTTCTGCTTTTCCTTGCGAAATATGCACTTACGAGTTCTCCGACTGTTCTCGTTTATGAATCACTAAATCTCACCTAGCGTGTTGTACCGTGTGCTGCTGAATTGCGGTCAGGTTCTAAATAGATTTTTATCTTTAAGGTCTATCCACGTCACAAAGGGGATGTATTTAAGTCTAAGATAACCCTTGAATACTTAATTAATTAGAAACTATAGTACAAGTGCAAATAGGTAATTTATTTATTTCGAAGTATAATAACACATTTGCTTCTAAATACCTATAAATTAATAAACAAAAAATTATAATAAATTCACCATGGGCATCGTTAGAAGTATTTATACATGTAGGTATTGTAGAAGTATAATTTGGAGCCGGTGCCCAAAATATGTGTGCTGGTCTTGAAACTTCATCCAACTACTTATAGATTGGGTCGACTGGGCCATGGGACTTCCTAGTACTTATAAAAAGATTTTCACTGTCCCCTATATTTTTTTTTTATTCATAACATAACATAAACTCATGCCTGTATCCCAGAGGGGTAGGCAGAGACCAGGGACTGCCACTTGCTACGATCCTAACGGATCAGTTTCGCATATTTCAGGTTATTGTGATAAAACGGCAAGTATAATATTGGTTGTTATCGTCTTAACCGGGATGTCTTGATAAGATCAGGTATCTTGATTTCTGTTTGTGAATCGGAAACGGTAATAATATTCTAAATATTTATTTTTGACAATGTTTGCACTCGGTGTACAGTTGTAAGTGGTAGAAGCACTGCGCATTTCTTTGAAAGGCGCTCAAGTGAAGCTTCCTCGTTAGAGTACCAGGTACCTAGAGTGTCTAGGACGGTGGACGAGTCTCAAATGACATCGTTATTAGGTAAAGGCTGGTAAAAAGGCTAGCTAAAAGCTGTCAGTTGGCCAAAGATCACATAGACCGGCTTGCACCACTTCTTAAATGTCACTTAAGTAGTTATTTAAATCAACTTTTGCATGAAGAATTTTAGTTAAATGCTGTTTAAGCCACATTTAAGAAAGCAGTGCAAGTCGACCTTAATCCAACAGCTGTTAACAATAGATTAACAGATTGTTAGTCTGCGAGAAACCGGAGGTTAGTGTCATGAACGTTTATTTGTTCGTTTGTTGAAAACTAAAATTAAACATTTATGACTTATGTATTTATATATTTTATATATTTCAATATGCACTGTCAACAGCTTTATCTATCGACAGAGTGATAATAGAAATCGGTCATCAGATTGCTTTTCAAAGTAAAACCGCGAAAATGTAATTTTTTGCTGTAATCAAATTACTCTGTGAAATGAAGTCTATTTCAATCCCTTAATTAATAAACCCATTACATGAGATCTCATTTAAAACCCACGTCTCTATCAAGCTATAGACCCTTTTGGCACGAATTCCAATTTAACTCGCAGGAAGGCCCTTGCTCGTCCCCTGAGCTGAAATTCCTTCATACCCGCACAATGAACAGTTTTATCTCCGAAAGGACGTTTATTTAAAAATAAGCTTCTTTCTTTATACCCCGAACGTATACGGATAATACCTCGGCCTAAGGTAGCAACGTCCGAAATATTTAAAGGACTCTGCACTATCAATGCTTATTGACAATATTATTTCACGCTATCTAAAATATTATAGTCCGCACAGACCTTTTTGGCGTAACGTGAACATGGTCACAGATCGTTTGCACATCGCTTACTGTCTTTACAGTGAATTAAATTGCTTTTAGTCAATTACTAAAGTAGTCAATTACTCACTAATACACTGTAAAGACAGTAAGCGATGTGCAAACGATTTGTGACTATGTTCACGTTACCGCCAAAAAGATCTGTGCGGACTATACCAGCTCTCCTATTACGTAAATGTCCACTGTATAGAGTTAGACAATTTGACTTTTTTAAAATGTCGAATTATGTCTGTATTTGATAGTTCGGAGTAGGTTACAGTGTACAGTGGAGAACTTATGTAGTAGCGCCCCAGGAGCCATCACCTGTGGATGTCGTAGAAGGCGACTAAGGAAATCAATTACCAGGAGACGGGCAGCAGCGTCTTCCTGAGATTCCAACCGCTTACTGCGGTCACCAACCAATTATGGCAAAACCCTTCACGGTTATGAAAACCACGGAGGAGGCCTGTGTCTTGCAGTGGGTGTAATGGCTGACGATGATGATGATGTTGTTCAAAATCTGTAATCATCATACTTCCGCTACGAACAATTTCAGCAGTTCTAAGAAATCACTTTCTGGAATTACAAAAAAGTCCGATTGGGGAGCGGCAGGCCCTACTGCATAGGACATATAAATGAAGACTCCAGAGTTGGGTCGATACGGATTTAGTTCCTTCTGGCTTTTTTGTCAGCCAGTGTAGAGTAACATACTTCGTTGCAGATCTTGCGAATCTATTCTCGCCAGGCGTCTCTGTCCACAGCAAGCTCATCCCAGCTCTCGTGGTCGATTCCAAGAGCAGCCATATCACGCAATAATCAGTTAAAACCATAACTTCTTCAACAATACACTTTAAAATTCTATCGTGAGCTAAATACTTAACTAATTTCTTCGCTGTTTACTTGAGCAACAAGAATAATACAATTCCAAGTTTTATTCCTGTGTGCATGAACTAAACTTTGGCATTTGCATCTTTTTTTGCATTGCAGCGTCCAGTGGCACCTTCACTCGCACTAGATAAGACACAATGCCTGGGACATTGTTTTGTAAATGAAGTAGGCTTGCCCAGCGCCTATACCATCCTGACAGCTTAGTCGGCCTAGCCCACAGGAAAGACAAGTAAGACAATAATTTGTACATCTGCGAATTCGTAGTAGCAATACCACACACCAACGGTGAAGGCAAACATCGTGAGGAAACTCGCGGCTTTTTTGGCTCCGCACGTATTGACCTATCTTTCCTATGTGCCTACAATACTATTGTATATTTACATAAAGGAATGTATATTCTACTTAACACCAACAAGCATTAGGTATCTTTATGACAAAACAGCAACAAACTGTAAAATCACATGTAACACAGAATTCATCAAACAATTTACCAAAAATGATAAAAACGTTAAATAACATTTTGTAAATGAGGACCTCTAAGCTTAGAAGGAAGCCTGAAAAATTTATATTGATACAAACAAATTATGTTGTTATCGGCATCGCAAGATAAAATGAGATTTTTCTTCAAGGGAAAAATGTAAGTGAAGAAGGAATATACACATAATTTGTGGCTGAACCTTATAAATGAGATTAGGATTTTTACATTGTTCGAAAACGTTGCCATTCTAGGCCATAAACACAAATCCAATGCCATAACTTTATCTCACTCTCGGTCGTGATCGTCTTGCCATCTCGGCTCTGGGTCACGTTTAGGGTATCCATCACGAGGAACCCAGTGAGTGAAAACCTTTGCCCAGTAGTGGCTATCATTTGAGGCTCAATAAAAAAACGTTATGAAGTTCTTCAGAGCCCTTTAAAACCACGCAAAGAATTATTTCGAATCTCACATCTATTCGAAAAGACCTAGTTCGTTCCCCGGGAACAGACACTAAAACGCATTTTTATTCCCTGAGAGAATAAAAGTGATTTGAATTTGGATCGCGCATGTTGCTATTGTTGCTAAGTTCACAGCGCAACATTGTTCACGAACACAAATAATGTTGCACAAATTGCTGGCTGTTTAAAAGAAAACCGCGCGCGAGCAAAAAAAAAACTGAAAAAAGGCGCCTAATGCATTCCGTCTTTTCATTTCTCTAATTGTCATTGTTACTTTTACTAGAGTAAAAATAAGTGCGTCCTCAAGCAGTAATAACGAAATATTAACTCCGGTGTGTATCGTATTAGACGCTAACAATGTAATACAAAATTAATAACACTATTCATAATATGGTTGCGTTCACTTATTTTCTCATAGAGGGTGAAAAAAAGTAGAGTGTCCACCTCTGGAGTAAAACTATTTTTAAGCTCGAGTGGCGTACTTTTAACAAAGAAACACTCTCGCCTTAAAAATAGTATTTTACTTCCTCGGTAAACAATCTACTATTATATTTTCAAGTTTTAGGTAAGTGGGCAGAAAATTTTAAAACCAATATTACCAAAATAAGCAGCACTATTTTAAATTGGTTTTACTTTATGGCTGAGCCCTCAAATGTATTATTTCCACACAATTGAATCGAAAACTCTCTGAAATATAGACTTTGCAGGTATAATAAAGTTAGAACAAAGCTAGCAAATTGTAAGTTGTGAAACCAAAAGTAACAACTTACCATGTTCTCATACTGCGATCGCCAACCCGCCTGCCAAGCGTGGCAATTATGGCAAAACCCCTCATGGTTATGAAAACCATGAGGGAGGCTTATGTCCTGCAGTGGGTGTCAAAGGGCTGATGATGATGATGATGATGATGTTCTCATAATTATCATCTTAAGTAGTTCTTACTTTGAAAGTAAATCTGATGATTAGTCTGGGTGTATTTACATGTTTGTGATGTCCTTGCCTGGTTACCATAGCACAGGGTATCCTAGTTTGGGACCAGGGCAAGTAATTGTTTTGTGTGGAAGTTATAAGTATTTTTTCAGTTTTAGTTAATATCAAATATATAGAGAAGCGATGGTAGAACCTCGGACTCGGAAGTGGGAGACCTAGGTTCGATCCCCAGTGCGGGCATGTACCTATGACTTGATTTTCTAAGTTATGTAGGTACATTTGTGAAGTTATAGTAGCAATACTACTCGCTAACGGTGAAGGAAAACATCGTGAGGAAACCTGAGTGTCTGAGCTATTCACATACCTCAGCGCTTGAAATCGCCAATCCGCGGTGGGCACGCGTGGTGATTAAGCCCATACTCTCTCCCTGAGAGAAGGCCTGTGCCCTACAGTGGGACGTATATAGGCTGATTATATATATAGACTAGGTATCACATAGGATTCAGAAGCAGCCTATAATAAGTCCCACTGCAGGCCATTGAGTCTACCGCGGATTGGATATTTCAAGCGCTGAAATTCGATCCCTCGGCTTCCCTTACGGTATTTTCCTTCAGAGTTAATGGTTAGTATTGCTGCTACAGATGTACGTAACTTTAGAAAACAAAATCATTGGTTTATGCCGGTATTTCAAACCAGAATTTAAGCATACGAAAAAATAAGACGAGTAACGCCAAGCATAAAATAAACAGACTGTGGCACTTACTCCCCCGTGTCCTTTTTAAACAATTTGTCAAGTTGTCTACTTATTAATCTGGACTCCCAGTTGAAATACAAGCTCCGATTACTCAAGGCACGGCCTGAAAACTTACAGAAGGTTGGGCAGGAACTGCTAGGTTAGGTAGTTTGCAAGGTTGTTATCGAGACTCTATTAGATGCTATGACTCCACTGTTTTACCTTGAAAAGGCTATCGGTATTGTTGATAAAAAACACGTCTCCCTTAAAACACTCCATAAATGCAATAAACATAGCCTGTCGACAAGACACCCTTATAGTTTCGCCATGTCCGTCCCTCTGTCTGTCTGTCTGTCTGCGGCCTAGCTCAGAGACGATTAGTACTAAAAAGGTGAATTTGGCGTAGATGTACGTATTAATCACACCGACAAAACGGTTGAATAAAAACGTAAAAACAATTTTTTTTGGTGCCTCCCCTGCACCTAAATTGGGGATGCAATGTTTTTTTCTCGCCTATGCCATAGGGTAGTCAAAAAATATTGTAATTGGGAAGACTATTTTTCGATTTAGAAATCCGTTTGCGGAATATCAAGTTTTAAAGCGCACACATATAATTTAAAATTTAAAACTGGAAAGGAAAACTATCACGGCTAAGTAGGCTTTACAAGTTAACAAGTAATAGGCGACCAATTTATAAAAGGAAAACTTAGTAGAAATTCCATTGAAAATTACTTCGATGAAGTAGTTGGTTCTGTAAAGATTGTAAAATTGTAAAAAGGCCCCTTCTACGGAACACTACACTGCGCGTGGCCCGACACGCACTTGACCGGTTCCAGAACTTTCCACAAACTATACGACATTTAATGGAGTGTTTTAAGCAATCGTGTTTTTATATATAACACCGTATCTCTTAAATTCTAACAGGTAGCCAGTTTAAATTTCCACAGAATACACGTAGAATCCGTTATTGGCTTAGGCTACGATAGGCTTAGCAGATTTGCAGGGGACAGCGAGAGTTAGCGTGACAGAAGGGGGGGTTGCCTACAATAACAAACAAATAGAAACAGTACAAAAATAAGTAGCAAAACAGAAATGTGCTGATTCTATACATATATATGGATTCTACCATCAATGGACATCAAACTGCAGTGAATGCAACGTCCCAGAAGATGTATACCATGTACTGATGGAGTGTGTGCGGAACGAGCCTCAGAGACGCCAGCCATTTTGCAGACATCTATTTGAAGTAGGTGGCTGTTGGCCAATTTCTTATTGAGAATGAAAATTTGAATTGAGAATTTCGTTAAGTAAATGGTTAACTGTAGTGCTGTCTCTTCGAATTTCTCAGAAACGAGCGTGACAGAAAGTGACTTAAGTATTCATTTAGTGAAATTCTCAATTCAGAAACCGGCCCTTAAAAAAAAAAAAAAAAATTAAGCTGTTTATTTAAAAAAAAAAATTATATATATTACATGGCATGAACTTAACTTCTAATCTTAATATTTAAAGATTTTTGAGTTAAGGAGCTGCTTATTCATAAATTTACATATACATTATATTTTTACATTTATTGAGGTAGGTTTAACCAAGTGCCGCTTAATAATATTTTTTGTTTGCTGACAAGTTTTGTTTTCTATTCTACTAACTAATTCTATTGGAAATCTATTCAATACTCTAGGCAGAATTAACTGCCAAACTCTCTGGCCATATTCGTTTTTACTTGTTGGTATCTCGAAGTTTGAAAGATAAGGTAGGTTACGTAGATTGACGGGTCTTTTATTTTTTTTTTAAAAGGGGTATATTTTCATTATACTGGATAACAATTGCCAAATCTAACTTATCAAATACGTTCATCACTTTACAATAATTGAATAGATTTTCATAGTTATTTTTATATTTGTATTTAATCTTTGCGGGAACAATCGCTTTCAGTAATCTTAATTGTAGGTTGTAAATATGATTTAAAAATGTTTTGAATGTTCTTCCATAGCTGGCTAAGCCATAGCTTATTACAGAATCAGCCAAGGACATGTAGACATGTTTAACATCGCTTTGGACTCTCCAATGTCAGCTGAGGCTAAGTCTGTACTTGATTTAGTAAGGGCCACCCTTAGATTAAGAAGAGATAATTTAGTTTAATTTTACGTTTCGTTATTTCTATTAATGTGTTGGTATCACAATGTATTCTATTAGGGTGGCATGATCACTATGTGACCAAACCCTTCAATTAAAATATTAAAAAAATACCTTCAACGGAGTGGAGAGCCAGAAAAAGAAAGATGTTTATTTACATGTTAGCTTATTTCAATGTTAAAAAAAAAACCCCAGGTCTTGGATGTTTACATGTTTGTGATGTCGTAGTTTCTGGTTTCTACGACACAGGGTATCCTAGTGTGGGGCCAGAAGCAATGTATGTGCCTGTATGTAAATGTTTGTCTATGTTTATGTTTACGTTTATGCTTACGTTTATGTTTACGTTTATGTTTACGTTTATGTTCACGTTTATGTTTACGTTTACGTTTCAAGAAGACATTGTTTTAATTTAAAAAACAATTTAAACTGAATTCATAGATGTTTAACTAATTACGTGGTTGAACCGGAAATCGAACCCGCTACACGAGAAAAAAATACCCTTTAGCTTTACCATACCAATCAAAAGGCTTTAACATAGTAAACATTCAATTTTAACGGATATTAAGTCGTTTACTTTTTCATTTAGTTCAGCCCGAGAAGACCGATTCTTTCCTAGAATGATACGAGAGGCAATAGAGATCCGCCGGCATTCAAATTTCAATAGAGATTGTGGTTGGAACATAGCTACAGCATGGAAGCCAGTGCTTAAGTGCATGAGATCCCCTTGCGAGAAGTATGACTGTAGATTAATTTAAATTTCAATAACTAATAAACAATATTCTTGGGTTTGTACAAAATAATTGTTTTGTAGATTGAATTTTAGATTCAATAACTAATAATCAGTATTTTTGAGTTTATATAAGATTATTGTTTTGCCAATTTAAATTAAAAAAATTGCCTAAATATTTTTGGAACGTAACTTAATATTTTTTTGCCGAGGGTAGTAATCTAACAGTTAATGCTTTCAAACGCCTGTCACCTCAATCAAGGAAGCGAAATCAGGATCGTGGCAAGTGGCAGTCGACAGGTCGTTGGTTAATTATAACCAATCTACGCCTACCCTTCTGGGATACAGGCGTGATGTATGTATGTATGTATTATTATAACGAACCAGACTTCTGCATTTTCTTGTCCCTTGGCTTGATTACTCGAGGCGCTCGGAATCTTTATAAAAATCACGGTGCGAGCTGTTGCGCCAATTAATTAGTGCCACGATTTATCGCCTTCAACTGCCGTTGCTTTATGGATTGTACGGAGCGTTAACACCGAAGACCATTCGTTGGCTTTTGGAATTGCACATAGTGATTCGACAGTTCGGCTCATACTGCTTGGACTCATACTGGTTTAGATTTGAGAATATCAGAATTTTACGTTTTGAAATTCTCATACACAAATTTAATACTCGTAGAAATTTAATTTATAGAAGAATATTTGTTATTATGTTACTTTTTTATTATACTCCCATAATTTTGTTCTAACACTACCCCATCGACTCTCCACATCAACGTAGGTTATCTGGAAGAAAATACTACCTAGTATTAAGCTCGCCTTTGTACAAAATTGTTTTTTTAGTGCAATAAAGAATTTTTCAATCAATCAATCAATTTTTATAAAGGACAGAAATTTAATGTTCCATACGTCATTGTGTATTTGTCTGTAAAAAGTATATAGTTTTGTAGCGTAAAATAACATAAGGGACAGGTGCTAAGAAGAGGAGTGACAGGCGTGTTCTGCCTATACCTCACTTTGTGATGCAGGCTTGACCTAGTTCGCAATCTGATCTACGATCCCTTATTAATGGCGCGCCTCGCGAAACGATTCCGTCTTTCTGGAGTTATTCCATCACCTGTCGGCGTCATTAGAAATTTTAATTTTGTAATAAAAACGACATTCTATCAAGATAGTAAACTTCCGTTAACCTTTCATCTTACTTCTAACAGAGAGTTTCCTTTTTGACTTGCAAATAAGGAAGAGTAACGTAAAATTTCCCCCATACCTACTTTTTTAACCCACCGGAGTTTACATGCCTGTCTTCCTCAAAAGCTTCGTTTAAAATGCTCACCAATAACATTGAAAAGGTAAACTAGACTACAGGAAAAAATAAAAGAATCTTCCAATCACGGTGTGCTAACAAGCTAAAGGTCCGTTGCTATGGTGCGAGACATGGGTAAGTAAGGCGCTATTATACTGGGTGTTGCTGAATGGTCCGGCAAAACTTAGGTTTGCTTGCCCACGCTATTGGACAGCAATATCTATGTTCTTATCCATTATTATTAATAATAGAAAACGTCTTGCACCATGAAATTTATAGAGCTATCCATAGATAAATTGTATGACTGACAACCAATGTATGTGTTTATCCCTGGACAAGTATTTCACCAAGGACTCCACCAATCCGGACTTGGCCCCCGTGGTGGAGTATGGCCTATACCTTCCTCAGGGAAGAGACCCGTGCCCCTAGGTGGGGACATAATGGGTTGATGATGAAGTATTTATGGAGCTATGGAAAGATCTATGCCCGGAATTTCTCTGTGAGTTCGAGTCAGAAATGATGAGATCCGTAGACGAACGAAAGTCGATATAGTCCAGCGGATTAGTAAGTTGAATTGGCAGTGGGCGGGGCATATAGCACGCAGAACTGATGGCCGATGGAGCCAAAAAGTTCACAAATAGAGACCACATATGGGCCAGCGCAGCGTAGGACAACCACCCACAAGATGGACAGATGACCTCATCCAAGTAGCAGGAAGACGCTGGATCAAGCCGCTTCCAACCGGTCCTTTTGGAAATCCATGGAGGAGGCCTATGTCTAGCATGAGACTTTTTTTGACTGAATGATGATGATGATGAAGTATTTATATTCACCTACTTTACCAGTGATTTGGTGCAACTCAACCTGAAGGGGTTTCGTTTTTCAGCGACACAAACAATTTTTATTATGAGATCAACTCAGAACTTCCAAAATACTTCGGTATAAAATTTATGCAGCGTCTGAGAACACACTTGTAATAAAAATAACCCCCCGCCCACTTAATTTTATAAGTGTCAATAAATAAATTATAATGAAACAAATACAAAATAATCATACGTTTGTGGTGAAGTGAACAGGTTCTTGACTCAGCATGATATTTATGTCTCAGGCTCCCGGTTGACCACCCGTGACGCTCTAGTTCGAAGACAAGCATACCACTGCTAGACCAACCAGGGACTAAAAACCTTTGTAAACAATTTAGCACGAGGACGGAGGACCTTCAGAACCGCCATACTGTGGGCTCGTATAATCTAAACGGGACCTTGAAGAGCGACAAACATTCATTCCGCGATTCCATCAAAGTAAATGTATTTGCCAATCTTGAAGGGACCCGAGGGAGGCGCATACGGTAGGTACCCTGATATACGTAAGGGAAGATCCGAGATAACTGCCCGTCTCCTCCTATTTTTCCCCCATTTGGCAGTTGAGGGCACGTTAGAGAATTTTTTTCGTCCCTTTTCTTACCTATTTTCGGACAAGTACAATCGCGTGTCAGTTACGCGATTATACGTCTAGGTCATTTTCGTAATCTCCGTACCCGAATGCATCTATGAAAAAAAATTAATGTTGAAAAAGTCTTTATATGACAATTTTAGATTTTTTTTCTTGTCGTAAGTACACTTTCATTCCCAAGCATAGCCAAGCATCTGTCAGTTCCATGCTTATGCGCCTGATGTGGGTAGCGTGGAGCGTTCGGAAGTGACCTTTACTCAATTATACCCCTCAGTTTTCACCTTAACAATTTATTTTTAACTCAATACAGTAAATGTAATAAGTCAAACATACATTATTTTATACAGATAGGATAGATATACTCTTTTACTATGGAGATACGTTTAATATTAATTAATAATTTTCGCAAGTCAAACATCGTAAATGGCAGTTACCTTTTTCAGATTTCTCAAATTCCTATAATATGTCTGCCAGTAACTTCCGCACATACGATTTTCGTAATTAAAATATATCAAATAAACAAGGCAATATTTTTATATTCTTTTTGTTGCACTAACCCGTGCTGAGGACAATTTTAAAAACCTATTGTAAATTGCTTCGGTCAGATGTTGCTGCCTGTACGTAATACAGAGAAAGAGGCTCGAAATTTCATCGATGCTTGCACTTGCCCATTAGCTCAGTTAGGAGAGCGCTGGCACAGTGAGCCAGAGGTCGCGGGTTCAAGTCCCGGCATGGGTGGAATTTTTAGCCTCTAAATAGGTTTTAAAAAAAGGCAATATTTACAAAATATGTTTATGGTGTCTAAAAGAACCCCAAATGTTATAATGACACACAAACATTTATAATTGTGCGCCTAAAATTTACGGAGTTATGACCATTTTAGTGCGAAAGAAAACTTTAAATCGCTCTCCTGTAAAATTTGTGTTTTTAAGATACGAGGTTATACTTAAGGACCGTCGAACTGTGCTTGCTACTTTCATAATCAGCCGGTGTCAGTCCACTACTGGACCAAGGTCTCTCCAAAGACTCGCCACTGAACCCAATTTTCGGCTCTTCTTTTCCAGTGACTGCTCACCGCTTTGCGAATGTCGTCGTTCCACCTGGTCACAGGGCGTCCTACGCTACGTTTGCCGATTCGCGGTCTCCACTCTAGAACCAGTCTACCCCAACGGTTATCGGTAATAAACCAGCCCACTGCCACTTCAGTTTGCTAATCCGTTCAGCTTGATACTTTGTTCATTTAAAATTTGGACGTAGATGATTAACGTGAACATAATGATATGATTAATGTGTCAATTAAGTAAAATATAAAGTTCCGTTTAATCATTTACCTGGTTATTTAGTTGGCCGGCTTTAACCCATTGATAACAAAAATATATTACAATAAAAAATTGTAGTCGTAAAGTCTAACTAAATGTTCCAATTGGTAATTTGTTCTCATACCTTCTCTAAGCAGCTTTTCAATTTTTTGAACATACAGGAAGTTGACAAATCTTAAAAGTAACCAAAACACCTATTTAAGTAGATTTTTATTTATCCACCCAGAAGTAAGAGTACTACTCCTTCTAATGCTGTCCTTCCCCTTGCACAATTCGAGGTCGTATTCTATATATGTACTAAAGTGTATCTAGTTTATTAGTAATTATTTTTCAGTGTATGTATGTTAATATATATATATATATATATATAAAATGTATGTCTTTGTGGTGTTAAATAAATGTTTTTCTTCTTCTTCTTCTTTTCTTCTAGTATATAACTTATTGCAACCAAAGTAGTATATGAGAAACTTGATGACTAATTTTATATCGGTCACCAAGTTCCTCAAGAATTATTTTCCATCATCTTAATTTCATCCTTGGTTTCTCTGAGAATCTGTAGCAATCTAGACAATTTAACATTTCAAACGAGGTTCTAACTCCCGGGCCCAAGGAGCAAAGCAGGCAATCTACTTACAAAGCAACTCTCCTCGGAGCCATAGTTCTAAGGAAATAAATTTATCACGGGGCAACCTTTTTTCTCGGGGCGCAAACTTGATATAGTACACTCTTAGTGCTATCTTAATTGGGGGAATTTTTGCCTAAAAGGGACGGAGAGGGGCCACGGTACGTTGCCTTCTAATGGGCGGGTTTCCACTGAAAAAGGACGATGGCAAGGAGTGTTTACAACCATGAATATTGGGCTGAGTTTGTGTCTACAGTATGTTTCATACTTTTTTGTTCTATTTTTTGGGATGCATAGCATCCTTGTCTAGTTTAGGACCCAGTCTTTCACAAATTACTTCTATTTCGACATTTAATATTGCAGTTAATTTATGGATGGAGAAATAAATATTATTTGTATTTGTATTGGCTCCTGAGATATATGTTTCCGCCTAATTCAGGAGTTATAAAAAGCAAATGTAAAATAATCACTCGTCCTGGTGCCATCCAAGGATACCCTGTACTATGTAACCAGGCAAAGACGTCACAAACATAAAAATACACCCAGACTGAGGCCATGTGTACAAATGTACGGCGGCCCCCAGTGGGAATCAAACCCACGACGTCCGGCATGGTAATCAAACGAATACCGCTAGACCAACGAGCCAGTTAAAGAATTGTCTACACTATTTTAATTCGCACATGCATGCAGTGTGACCAAGTTTAAATTTCTAAATCTACTCTGGCCGCGTTGCAAATCTATGAAAATCTATGACAGTATAAGCAATTCGTTTTAATCGGTGGTAGCGCAGTTGGTAGGACGCTTGTACCGATAACTTTGTTCTGTAAGCTACGAACATTTGTGAATTACTAATTAGTTGTAGCAATACCACTCGTTAACCGTGAAAGAAAACATCCTGATTGCCTGAGGCATTCACATACCTCAGCACTTCAGCGATACATGAGGTGATTATAGCCACTCTCTCTCTCTTTCTCTCTCTCTCTCTCTTTCTTTGAAAGAAGGCCTGTGCCCTAAATGGGTCGTAAACAGGCCACGTTATTATAACATTTGCATTTACTATATTTGATTCTCATTCGCATCTATAAAATGATGTAGAAGAAAAAGATAAGAACACATCAAGAGCAAGCTGTGAATTCTGCACATAAAAAATGTTAGATATTCTCATAATTTTTTACGTCCCTTTGACGTGCCGTGCGTCGCGAGCCGTGCCGTGGAGCCCAGTGAAAACCCACCCTAGGTCATGCATTATTCCGTCTTCAATTTGTGCGGTTCGCAGACGGTCACGAATTCGTGTTTACCGAAGTGTTTATTTAAGCCAACAAAAACACAAGTCAACTCATTAACCTGTGACAGTCTGACAATTACTTTGTAAGACTTGTCAAATTTATTTTTGTGAAAGCAACAAAAATAAACGACTAAAAATCAATTAGGCTTATTAATTTTCATTGAAATAGGATTCGAGAGAGTGACAAAAAATACTGAAGTACATACGCAGTTTAATTTAATTTATTGTACGTAAAGATTATGACAGTTAACAAAGTAGTTTTTATCTAGAACTTAAAACTTAATAAGACACAGTTTTCATTGCAATACTTAATTAATAATATCACATATCATCAGCGACAAAACCTTACAAAACATGTTTATTTTGCATTGTGGCCTTTGGCAAGTTTATTTTCGTTTAATCACAGAATTAACAATAACGAAATTTCACATATTTTTGGCATAAAATAATTATGAAAAACTTTCTTCGTTGACGCGGGCAGTAAATTATATGTTTACATGAGTAATGCAAATAAAATCAAAATGTACCAATCTACAGGCATTTTTACGAGTAATCTATTGTTTACTAGTTGCAGATAATGCATTGTCATTTGGCGTAAAATATTGCAGAAAAAATAAATTGTAAAATATATAATAGTAAGTACCTATTACGTACCTAGATGCTGACATACATACTTTCACATAAAAATACTCATAGTATTTATATTAGTAATACTTTTTTTTTAATAAATAAATACACAAATTGCTATGTTTATATGTAAGTACATGATTGTATTGTTGCTATTATTAAATACTTGGTTTGTCACATCGATGTCTTAAAGTTAGAAAGTTTATCCTCCCTATCGGACTTCAAATAATAGTATCAAAATAACTTGGCAATTTCATCGTTAACACTTTTTAGCATTACCTACATCAAAAAGTAAATTGATGGAAAAATATCTTTTAAATTTAAACAAATTAAAGAGCCAGCGATTTAAATTAAGTTTTTTTCCATCAAAGTACCTATTTCTTGCTACGTTTCGGCTCTTTACAGGGAGCGTACATCAAAAACGGACGACCGGACGAAAGTAATCCCGAACGAACTAGAAAGATTTTTAGAAAATTTTGTATGAAATTCTATGCAATTTCACTCGCCAATCGGCGGCGTGAGGGGCGAATTTGGAATTCCGAATTTGAAAATTTTGAACCCTCGGTGCATATTAGTTTGCGTCCTTGTTGCGGAGTAAGTGCCAAACCAACCGTCTAATTCTCATTACGTTGGTCGACTTGCAACGTTATTCGAATATAAAAAAGCGCTTATTTCGAAGCACTTCCAATTTCCAGTGCAATTTAAATTTAGAACACTGCTTATGCCGTTCGAAAAGGCAACGTCTATCGATTATGTTTGTAATCTTCCTTCTGGCATCCCCCTATCTCGCACATTCTAACATTTTGAATGATTTTAAAAAAATGATCATACTTTTGACAAAAATGGTCTAAAGTGGCACTAGAATATAATTCTACGAACATTTTCTTAAATTTCAGATTATTACTTTTTAATGCCGCCTATTATATTTTAATTTTGCAAATAGGAATATGAAGTAAAGAAATGTATAATATTAGTGGCCAATTTACTTCATCGAAAACTAATAACAAAGACATCATTATCTAAAATGTCCCTGATTTTCTTTTTTAGTACTGCTGCAGATCACGTTGTCTATCAAAAGTATACACATTGTTTTACAATGTAAAAAATGCTAGGGTGTGTGAGTGACTGATGAATGCTAAAACTTAAGCCTTTCCATAACTTATCCATTCCTCTCCAGCTTTATAGCTACTTAGCAACGTTTTACAACTTGAATCCCTTATTATTGTATTAGTGTAATATTGGTTCAAAGAAGCTTTGGACTTTGTGCACAAACCGAGTTTATACACATACATAAGCAGCCTATATACGTCCCACTGTAGGGACAGGCCTTTTCTCAGGGAGAGAGTACGTAACCGAGTTTATACTGAAGTGAAATTAGAATTTAATTTAAATGCTACAGTTACTCTGTACAAGACTGAACTAACTAGTCTCCGTTATCCACGTGCAGTTATCCAACCATTGCATAATCTGTTATTTACTTATGGTAAGCTCATTCGTCAGACTATCTATTTGATGTCTCTTGACCTCACAAAGATCATCTCTCACACACCAACACAAAAATCTCCAGCGGCATATTGTACTTAAGATACCTAACAACTTTACAAAACAACATTGTAATCTCATTAGCCTTCGCTTTGAAGAAAGTTTCACTACTTTATACCCTACGTGAATCCGACGCCTAATCTCAGTATGACTAAAGCGATAACGACCTGCAATCCGAAGCTGACACTAATAGAGTTACCGGCATTGTTGGAGTCGACCACAACTACGGGCCACCAGTGCGTGATCGATATAACCGAATTATTCTGCGGTCTGGGGCGCTCACTCGTCGCATGTTCCAGCATATTATCCGGCATATAATTCCCACAGGTCGGGAAATCCGGAGGTATTGGCGCCATGTCCTTATGTTCCCCTACTTTAAAGACTAATGCCATACCGACCTCGACGTGGAACTCTATATGGCAATGGAACAGCCAGTACCCAGGGTTGTCTGCCTTGAATCTCACCACCGTGTATCCTCCATCAGGGACTGTGACTGTATCCTTCAAGGGTGCATTCTTTAAATTCCTCTTTAGAAGTCCAGCCTTATCAAACTCCTTCACTTCATCGATGGTCGTCTGGTTCGCCAGTCTGCGCATGGCGACTACTCTGAACGCGTGACCGTGTAAGTGGAATGGATGGTTAGCATCGAAAGTCACGCCTTCGTCAACGATGATAATTTCTACTACAGAGCCCAGTCTCACGGACAGGATGTGGGAGCATTCGCAGTAGCCCTCCTGGCAAGAGGGGTCGATGCTGGAAGCGTTGCAGAAGTTCTCCGAGGTAGGTTTGGCGATAAGCAAAGGACTAGTGGGCATCTTCATGCTGATGTGGTTCAGCTGCGGCGTGTAGAGGCGGTTGGCTTTATGTGGGACTGTGGGAGGAAAAATTTGTTGTTACTTAAACTAATTATTTATTCGTAAATATTTCATATTGTTTCCAACGCATTTCGTGTGATCAAGGCCGATGACGTCCTAGATCGAAATGAAATTCAGAGCAGTGAGTGTATTATTGATTTAAATTTTATCATCGAAATTTTCTGACACGCTGCACTTACGTGTAGAGGTGCGATCCTACATTATTGGGTGTAATTTGGCTATTATATAAGTATATTATATTATTATGATAGATAAATTATTGAGGTTTAGAAACAAACTTTTTTTGCACTATTTGTGCAGAAATGCTTCTAATGTTTTTTTTTATCTATTCCCCGGCAAATTTCAGTGAATAAAGTACCATGTTGTGGTGTTCAATTCAGTAGCTTTTGTGTCGGGCCTCGGTATTTTAAAACCCTGTATATGATAATGTAATGTGAGCCTTCATTATTGCACGAGCTGTTTCGGGAGACGAGAACTGTGCGCTTAATTATTCAGTGTTAAAATAGGTATCACAATACCACAAGCCGAATCGGACTTTACGGTACCGTATTAAAATTTGCTTTACCTTTTTTTTCAGTAGCCGTCAGTTTTAATGAGGTTTTCTGACAGCGGAATTGCACAAGAGCGCCACATAAATTAAACGATAGGAATAATAGGTTGATATTAATACCTCATTATAGAGGGAAATAAATTATTAATGGGAGGACCATCTCTGGGGAAGTTCGCTCATCAATATGAATAAGTTTCGACGGACAAACTTAACGGAATTCGCGGAAAATATTATGACTTTCCGATATAAACTTTCTCGGAACGGACGAGTTAGTACCTTGTGATCCCTTTATTTAATTCCTTTTAACCTTAATACAATTTCTATTAAATTGCTTTATTGACAACTTAGGGACAATTTTCCTAAATATTAATTTAACAAATGAAAATGGAATTAAATTGAATTTGCTGTTTACTAACAGCATATAATTTATGCAGCATATAATGTAATTTATGGAAAATGAGATTATTTTTCCGTTCGTAAATTTTCCTTTCTGCACCGGAAGCGGTAGTGCGTGGTTGAAAGAGGAAATTGAGTGACGCTTTCGACACAAAAGAAGCGAGTGTTAGCTACTAGCTTGTGTACGTGTTAACTACACGTACCTACACAAATATACGTAACCTAAAGCGCGCATGCTACTATCAAACGCTATACAAAATAACCCGGTTCATCATTATTTAATCAGTCATGTTTTTTTTACTTCGAAATTCCATTTTCTATTTTTAAATATTTAAAATCATTCATTCCATTATTTGGGTCGCACATGTGATAATTTTATGACTGTCATGTGGACGTTAGGTTTTCTTTTTTATTTTAGTGGGATCAAAATACTAGGCATGTGCAGAGCAATTGTGACGGTCTTTTTCACGGGGGAGTAAGTATTACACATCGAGAAGGCTAACTTCTCACTGCGTAGTACCGAAATTATTCAACATAAAACTTCGCTGGTCATTCACTCTTACGTTTACGCGCTCGAAAAGTTTCTGTAATATTCATTATCGGGGTAGCGGGTAGGATTTTTGCGAAGTTTGGACTTTTAAAAAATTGCTGACTTTTGTTTTTTGCCCTCGCCTAATTAAGTGTTTCATTAATAATTAAAATGAGCTGTGAAGAGTGAGACCTTCAAACTCTGCAGTCATTAGAGCATTGTACATTAATGAGATGATGTCTAGTCTAGCCGTTATTAGGTTAGCTATTTTTGATACTTATTGATGAATATTGACTGTTCTATGAGCAACGCGCATTTTTTTTCGGGTTTATTCACATTTTAAGGGGTTCCGTAGTAAACAAGGAACCGTTATAACTTCGCCATGTCCGTCCTTCTGTCTATCCGTGGCTCAGCACAGATAAATGCTAGAGCTAATATTTGGCATGTATATACATATATTCTTTTCAAAACAGTTTTGCTTAATTAACCGGGTTTAGGGTAAGTGCCACCCACACCTAAATTAGGGATGCAATATTTTTTTTAATTGTGAGTGTAGGAGAACCATTGTTCGATTTAGGGTTCCATTTGAGAAATATTAGGCTTTAAAGCGCAATTTTTTGTCAGAGTGGGGCGTCCCCCCCTTCTCCCGGCTAAACGGTTGATTGTAGAGACGTGAAAAAATTCAAGACAGTAGCACATATAATGAACATAAAAACAAAACTATCACGTCTAAGTAGGCTTAAAAGTTAACGGGTAATAGAGACCAACTAATAAAACGATAACTTCGTATAAAATCCATTAATAATTACTTTGATGAAGTTGTTAGTTCTCTCAAGCAGTTAAAAAACTCCTCTTTCTACGAAACCCTACACTATGCCGGGCCCGACACGCACTTAGAGGTTTTTTTATCTTTTCTGCAAAATCGTTCCTTACAATATTTCACTGATTAGTTTTTTCATTTATTTGGCCTTGCATTGATGTGCCTTTCCTAGGAATTTCGCTAATACTCCTAAATGTCTCAGTGCCGAATTTAATTTCATAGGATGTCTCAGAAATGTCCGGTGAAACTTAAGGGAGTGAATCTACTCCTTATTACAAACCACTTTCATGATGAGAACAACTTCGAAACTTTTCCAATATTTTTAGAGGGTCGAGTTTTGATCTTGGTTATAATTGCAAATAGAGTAATAAATAAGAAATTTGAGACTCGAAAAGGTTAATATTGACTGCCTCATTGGTCTAGCGGTTAAGAAGCTCGACTACCAAGACATGTAAGTCGAGCTCGTGGGCTCGATTCCCAATAGTGGCGGGCGTATTTGATTTGCACAATGGTAACCAGCCAAGGACGTTACAAACATGGAAATACACCCAGACTGAGACCACGTGTACAAATGTACAACGGCCCCAGTGGGGATCGAACCCACGACCTCTGGCGTGGTAATCAGACGTGATATCATTATATATTCTTTATTAAGAAGAAGAAGAAGAAAGACATTTATTATACCAACAAGATACATCACAGAAACAAAATAAGCAGATTCATTTGTGTTCAGCTGTATTCTTTATTAACTGTGGGTAATAAACCTGCAGCAAATACTGAGCCTGTTTTACGCCGCATGGACATAGCCCATTTATGCATAGCAACTGTACCCCTTTCCTGTTGTTTTTATTTTTTGTCTAGAGTTTTGCCTTGCCTGTTTTTCCTTGTTTCTTATGCCTTGTATAATGTTTCTGTCGCGATAAATAAATGTATTTATTCTTCTTGTTCTTCTTCATTCATTCTCAACTGTAAGCGCGTCCGAACCTCCATTTGTGTCGTTTTAACATCGATCGTGTCTTTTGTAAATTTATTTATTTATTTATTAAAATGTAGTCTGACATTTGTGTGGGAATTGCCTCGTCATAGGGTCTCACCTTGATAATATCCGTAGTAGGGCTCACGATGGTAGTGCGAGTTGTTCTTGGCGTAGAAATCATAAGCCACGTAGAACTGGTAGTCGGCAACCGGCTTCAGGCTGTCGTCGGGACCAGCCAGCGACCTCATCTCCGCCACACTTAGGGTCTCATTCTCCTCCTCGCCTTTGTTCAGGGCATTTAGTTGCTGCAACAATGGGACTTATTATTTACTAGGTCAGCTCTAGCGAGTGGCTATTAAACCTTGTCTACGACCTACTGAGATGCTGCTGCGCAGATAAACTCACACAGTTACGCATAATCCCACAACACACACACACACACACACACACACGCACACGCACACGCACACGCGCACGCACACGCACACGCACACGCACACGCACACGCACACGCACACGCACACGCACACGCACACGCACACGCACACGCACACGCACACGCACACGCACACGCACACGCACACGCACACGCACACGCGCACGCCCCGCACACGCACACGCAGATGCACACGCACACGCACACGCACACGCACACACACACACACACACACACTTTCGTTATTTGTCAGCCGTCTAGTGTTATGAGCCAGTGTCGGCACGTTTCATAAGCTTTGCAGGATCGACTTCGATCAGCTGTTTCATACTAAAGTCACCATTTACGGATTGTGCCGTTCGTTATGCCTTTATTTCTAGTGATGTGTTAATTTGTCCCAATAAATATCTTTCTTTCTTTCTTCTTCCTTGCTTTCATTGTAATATATGAACAGCTAATATTTTCTCTCGCTATTTCGGTGTCGTTCTCACATAATGAACAGAACCCTCTACCATAAAAAGGGAAGATAAGAAGAAAATTATGCCTTTGTCTTGGTTGGAATAGGCAGAGACCAGGGTTTGCCACTTATCACGATCCTGACAGACCTATTTCCATTATATACTCGTATGTCGCTGCATGCACGCACGCTGCTTTTGAGTGCTTTTTATTTTGCCATATTTAGGGTTCCGTAACCGACTAGGAACCCTTATAGTTTCGCCATGGCTATCCGTCTGTCTGTCTGTCCGTCGGTCTTTCGCGGCTTAGAGACGATAATTACTAGAGAGCTGCACGGTAAGGTAAAACGGCAGAATAAAATCTTGAAAAAATATTAAGATAAGATAAGAATATTCCGTGCTTCGCAAGGCACGTTAAGCCAAGTCAGAGGCCTTAGGGCGGCTTGACAACTTCTGACAGTAGACGAGCTACTAGTCTACAAGCCTCCACCAATCCGGACTTGGCCCCCGTGGTGGAGTATGGCCTATACCTTCCTCAGGGAAGAGACCCGTGCCCCTCGGTGGGGACATAATGGGTTGATGATGGTGATGAAGAATATTCTTTATTGTACCAGAAAAAGCACAACATAAAATATAAAAATATATTTATTTCATATTTATGTACTGTTTATGTATGTGTAATAAATATAGAAATATCTTGCTTAGTATTGTTTAGTTGCATCGACTACCCGTCATTTAGCTTCTCAATTTTTTTTTCGTCAATGGTTGTCTGGAAGAAATTACTTTTAGTAAAAAGGCCACCAACTGTACTGCATTATATTATCATATGTAATTCCTGGTGTACATAGCATAAAGAATATTCTATCTATGTAGTTCTAGTTCGACTGGAGATTTCCGCACCTAGCTTCACAGTTGGGCCATTGTACAAGTGCTGAGCTATGTAAATACCTCAGACCAGATACTAGGGTTTCCTCATGATGTTTTCCTTCACAGTTAGCGAATGGTATTGCTACTATAACTTCTATAGATCTATCTAAATTATTTACTTAAATTTGTGATGCAATTTTTTTTCTCGCCTACACCATAGCGTAGTGTATCGTTGGGTTGGTCGTTTAAAATATTATGGATGTAGGAAGATCATTTTTTGATTAAGGGTTCCGTTTGCGAAATGTTAAGCTCTCTAAAGCGCAATTTTTCGTCAGAGGGGCGCCTCCAGCCTGGTTAAATGGTTGATTGCAGAAACTCGAAAAACTTCATGGCTTTTGCACATATAATTAACTTAAAAGGGAAACCATCACGGCTAAGTAGGCTTTACAAGTTAACGAGCAATAGGCGATTAACTTATAAAAAGAAACCGTCGCACAAAATCCATTGAAAATTACTTTGATGAAGTTAGCAGATGAAAACCCCTCTATATACGGAACCTTACATTACACATGGCCCCACAGGCACTTGGCCGGTTTCTATACTTTTAGCACGAAGTAACTTAATCTAGTGGAAACGTAATCTGATTACTAAAACAGTATAAATCCTAAAGAACACAAAGATAAAAACCTTATCCTTTATCTTTCTTATTTATCACAGTAAAAATACGAACTAACACTTCAATAAAACTAAATGAGTAGTATAGCTGGCTGTTCAGGCAAAGAAAGGACAATAAAGAATATTCCCTCCACTCTGAATAAAAATATACACATATACAAATGAACACTCTATACAGGCCCATTAAAACGGTCTTATTTATAAAAAAAATGCTGTTCCCTAAAACACTCTATGAACGCCGATTAAAATCGTCTATGGTGGAGATTTTACAAAGAAAAGACGTAATCACAGCATAAATAAATTATCTACGTTTAATAAGTTTTTTTGTAAATAGGCCTTATTTACAAAAACTAAGGTACATAATATACGTTAGACTATAAAATCTAAGGTAAGAAATATATAAATATACACTCTTAAAACGTCTGGAACTCGTCTAAAAACAATGAAATATTAATTGCAATAATACTAGAATACCTTTTCCCTGATTGGTGACACAAAAGTCTCAACCTAATTCGTAGCGAATTCATTAGATATTCTGCTTACATACAAACACACATAAACTCACGCCTGTATCCCAGAGTGGTAGGCAGAGACCAGTGACTACCACTTGCCACGATCCTGACAGAGAAAGATCACTTTCATTCATTCATTCTTCTTATATCTCTGTCCAATCTATTCACTTACTCTTTCATTTTTACTATGCTCCTATCGCCTCCGCTGGGATTAACGGAGCTTACAGGATTATCGTCTTTCGACTGTCCTAATATGAGCTCTGGCCTTAGGCCAAATGCTAGAACTAGATGTGAGCGCACGGCGAGATAATTTCACTGCCCCTCTGTATCACTGACTGCTTTAAAGCGCTGGGTACCGTCCTCAAAATTACTTATCCAATTCGATCTGATTCTGATTCGATTGATTAATATAATTATTATTAGTCTTCCTTCTTGTTAATCTGTGGTAATCGACTATGCAATGTACGAGTACATCGAATTGACATAGTAAGCCATGATTGAAGTTTTATGAAATAGAGCCCTCGACGTCAAGTCTACTAAACGCATTGTCTTTTAGTAGAATGATCGCAGCACGGCAATAACTGTTTTCTTGACACAATTTTTAGTCTACTAAATTAACAATCACTTCACAACAGTACTTGCACTTTCGATCGATGCGATGATACTAAACAAGGATTTTTACAAACTAAAGTATGGCAGCCTTCAGCGAGAATCAAACCCTTAATCTCTGTAATTAAACGTGTAACCGCTAGACCAACGAGGCAATCTTCCAGCAATGGAAAACATCAAGTTAGATTTTTAGTATTTTAGCTCCTTATGCAACATTGCAGTGTTCAAGCATGAAGACAAATCTATCGATTTACTGACTTAACGAGATCACATTGATGTGTGTATATACAACAGGGTTAACCTTTTGAGTGCCGAAGGGCTAATTAAATTACCCTAATTACTTGCGCCTCCGTAGAATCCTCCGAATTCCAGTAGAATTTCATCAAATGGCGGGGGGCGCTTCCTGAGTTTTACTAAAACTCTGATAACTCTAATTCATGTTTAATTCCAATTTTGTCGTACCTACAAAGACTACGAAAAATGTATAAAAAGGAGGTAGAAATTTGAACTTATAAAAATGTCTGCGGGTTGTTTTGAATTTCTTTTTTCTGATAACAAAACTTTGTTTATATCCAATTGTTTAGAGTATTTTTTATCCTCAATAAACATATGATGATCATTCATATTTGTCTTCTTACCTATTCATACAAGATACACTCAAAAATCACTTCAAAATTTTCATACACTCGATAACCCCCCGAAAGCGACTGACATTTGAATTTTTTAATTTTTTTTTTCGCCTTATCGAATTTGTGGTGTGCATTTCCAAATCAAGGCTGTTTAACAAGCTATCCAACCACTAATCTGTGAAAATTTGCTTGACAAAAAATAATCTACGAACGTGATGAGGGCTTTTCAATGGCAGCTGTCAGTTGAGTTTCATTTAAAGAAACCAGATGGCGCTGCAAGGAGAACAAATGTCATCATACGTTGTACATCGTTATTACTCTGTGATAATCTAAACATCTCTCCTCTCATCAACGAAACAAGCGAGCAACCACAGAGAAGGTACAGTGATGTCATGTCAATTTTGACATATTATGTGACGTCAGCATCATCTATCAGTAACTTGCGGTGCTGTATTTTTTTTTAATTACGCTTTGATAAGCCCTCATTCTGTGCGGCGGAAGAGAGGAGACCGATCGGGCCCTTTTGGCACTTAACGGTGTAGGCGCAAGCGGGGTGCCATGCCGGTTATAGTTTAATTTCCATATACATCCACGTGTTCCCGAGATAAAAGGTCTTGACAGACATGCGGACGAACGGACGGACGGACAACAAAGTGATCCTATAAGGGTTTCGTTATTTTTCTTTTAAGTTAAAACTAAAAAACTAATTATAAGAGAAACAAAAAACATTTCTACTCTACTCTGTTCAGCGATATTTTGTTGTACATTATATTAATATAATAGTATATTAATATATTTAGTGCTGAATTCAGCACTTTAGAAGTCCCCGTGGTGTAGAATGTAAGCCTCTGGCGACGCTGTTGATTTTATGCTGACCTACTATTCGGGCACCAATCTAATAATGTTTTAGATAAATTCTCTTACAGAACATTGTTAGATAGTTAACATCACATTACACAAGTTTATTGAGACAAATGTTTGGGGCACTTAGTTTATTTACGAATCACAGAACTTTTTTCTAATTAACATGACAAATAATTTTAATAAACACCTACACGCACACATACACAATAATCTAATGTATAAAATCTTGTGTCACAGTGTTTGTTATCGGAGGAAAACATCGTGAGGAAACCCGAGTGTCTGAGCTGTTCACATACCTCAGCGCTTGAAATACTCTCTTTCTGAGAGAAGGCCTGTGCCCAGTGGGACGTATATAGGCTGCTTATGAATCTGGAAATACCTAAATCGGCTGCGGACCCATGTGTCGGCCGAAGTAAGGAATACTCTCTATCAAAAATACCGGGTCTGCGTCCGCGCCGTTGCAATTTTTATTTTAACATTTTGCGCAATATAACTACGATTTACAATAATTACCGAGTTTTACTCAAATCGCTCGTAGCCCCGGCTGCCTGAGTGATCTTAAACGATCACGAAGGTTAAGCAACACAGGGCGCGTTCAGTGCATGGATGGGTCGCCGTCTATGCCTAACGCTAGTGGCATTTTTCCGAGCGGTTCCGTGCTTCGCAAGGCACGTTAAGCTGTTGGTGTCGGCTGCCGTCGATAGATGGCAGTCGTTAAGCCAAGTCAGAGGCCTTAGGGCGGCTTGACAACTTCTGACAGTAGACGAGCCACTAGTCTACAAGCCTCCACCAATCCGGACTTGGCCCCCGTGGTGGAGTATGGCCTATACCTTCCTCAGGAAGAGACCCGTGCCCCTCGGTGGGGACATAATGGGTTGATGATGATGATGATGACTCAAAACACAAGACAATGTCCAAGTGGGGGGTTCGCGGACAGCGATAATCTTTATTTGTACTGTGGCGATAATTTGAACTATCTGTGCGGTACTTCGCAGACAATGGGGCGTCTTCCATCGTGCCCTAACACCTGTACTCAGGAGGACCTAAGAATAAGAATAAGAATAAACTTTATTTGGCAACATTACAAAGAATTACCTAATGATTCCAAGTGATAATGCAGTCGCCGTCGCAAAGTTCTTTGCCACAACAATTTAACAAAGACTTTAAGAACACTTGTTAGCCATCGACACGCTGATAAGAAGAAGATGATTTTTTGTGTATATTAGGTAGGTCTGAGAATAGGTCGCAGCCTAATTAATATGGCAAAACAACGTCGGGTCAGCTAGAAGTAATATATTGATAACGTATATATACGTTCATTGTGATTTTTTTTTATTTTAATACTGTATGTAGGTGTTTTAGCAATACAATATGCGTTCATCGTGTATTTTTGTTTTAACCCCGAATTAAACACAAACTGAAAGATATTTAGGTCAGTGTCCTGACTTAAATAAGTCTAAGACTGCTGTAACTCAGTTTAAGTGTTTTTTTATATCACTACTCTTCTGGGTAGGACTAGAAATTATTTCCAACATTTTCCTCAAGTCAAGTTTTTATGGCAACAGAAAGAACTAAAGAAATACATTATTTAGAAACAAACTCAAAGAAAACTGAAGAACAAAAAGCGAGCTCAGAAGAAAAAGGGCACAAAATAAAACAGTATCTAAAGGTACGTTCACAATGGTAGTCGTAAAACAAACGGGGCTCTATCTATCACTAAAATGCGACAATATTTTTCATTGAGTAGCCGAGTAGAGCTGAATAGAGCTCGCGTCGTAACCGCAAGATAAGAAACCGAGTCGTAAAATATTTATGTTTCTCTCAATACCGTGTGTGCACACCGCCTTATCTTCGTCAGTATTGAATAGTTTTAAGGTTATTGACTGGATTAATGGAAAAATTGCTGTAGTATAGTTTTTACGTGGCTGTCTTCTTAGACACTGTATATACCTTGCAATCGGTATTTTACGGGGAAGACTGTTTATCTTTCTAGGTGCATACTTTTCAAGAGAGAGAGAGAGAGAAAATGTTATAGTAGGATTACAATCACGTTCCTTAGAAGGTTTTACTAAGGGTCTAGACAGATAGACTGCATTTCAACTGCATTCCAACTGCAAACTTGCAGTTCAAATGCAGTTTAAATGCCGTTGGTACATGCCAACCAACCAAACAAGGAACTGCATGCCAACTGGAGTGCTCGGTTGATTCGCAGTTTCTTTGCAGTCGTGGCAACTGCATTCAAACAGCATCTGAACAACAATTTTGCAGTCGGAAAGCAGTTGAAATGTTCTTTCAAAACCCTTAGTGCTTTCGAAAGTTAGACAGTGTGTAATAAAATTCTCAGATCTATCCGGAATGGTATAAACTTTGTTTTCTAAGTTATGTATATTTGTGAGGTTATAATAGCAATACCACTCGCTAACCGTGAAGGAAAACATTGTGAGGAAACCTGGGTGTCTAAGGTATTCACATACTTCAGCGCATGAAATTTCTAATCCACGCGGTGGGCACGCGTGGTAATTGGTGCGCTGCAGTAGGACGTAAATACCTATCTAGGTTACAAAAATACATCCGAATTGGGGGGTGGTGGTCGTCAATATAACTTTAAATACAACTTCAAAATAGAACAAAAAACAGCCGTATAAGGCTACATAAAATGAGCATCGCGAGTCATAAAAAAATACCTAAATAAATTCGTATTGACGAACGAACGAACAAACAGCACTCTGTGCTGTCAGATATCGCCTGTTTATTCAGGGGTAGGCGCTAACCAGTGAAAACATAAAAAAACGTCTATCCATCCGTCTAAACGCACACACACACGCACACGCACACGCTATTTGTTGTTCTAACCGTATAAAAAAGCTCGTAATTCGCCTATGTTAAGTCTGATTAAAATTGTCCATCTTAATTAAATTTGTGCTGAGCTTCATGTCACTGAATAAAATAAAAATCACGTATGTACAGTGGACAGTAGGTCAACCTTTACATTTTGTTGCAAAATCGTCCTTAAAGTAACTGATTGGGAATGCACGTCTGTAAAGGTTGATGTACTGTCGACTGTGCTACTAGTTCTAGCCCTAGTAAACTGATGTTATTCATTTGTTGAATTTCTTATAGATGCGTTTGTGGATGTTATAAATGTTTGTAAAGCTTTCTTGAGTGAATTTTCAATCCCAAATGAATGAAGCCACGACACGTTGTGTTTCTATTTTATTTGGCGGTAAATAGTCGTTTTTCTTTTGAATTGGTTAGGGCCTGAAGCACTACTTTTGCTAGAATTTACCACTAAAACTAGGGTAGAACAAGGTCTATTTATTGGCAATTGCACACCCTCATGTTGCCCTATTCCTCGCCCTTATCGACCGGATATAGAAGCCGTTTTCCTCCATCACAACTGAATAGTTACGTCGGTCTTCAAAGCAATATTATTTTATGTAGTCGTTCACATATCGGGGAGCCCATACACTACGTAATGCTGAGACGCTTTAGGGATAAATGAGTTCTATTCCCCTGTTATAAGAGACTAGTTTCGCTTCTGCAGCTTTTTGGTCTAGCTGATGATGGTTGTAATCTTTGGCAATTGATGTAGACATTTTCCGTTGAGCAAAGCGTAAGGCGTAAGCCTCTTGTTTCACGAGTAAAATCGAATTTACAAGGGTAGCTTGTTCCACGATAAGGTACAGGGAAATGTCGTGGTAAAACCTGGATTTTATGAGGCGGCTAGCATTTAAAACGTCAGAAGCAGTGTTATGGAATTTTGGATCTGACGTATAATTGCTTAAGAGCTGGCTAATTTCAAATGCTAGAGAAGTACTTTAAGAAGGTAAAGAGGGAATTTCTTGCTATTTGTACTCGTGAAATCAGGACAGCCCAAATCGAATAATATGTACCTGGAAATATTAAGAAACTGCAAAAACAACTAATTTATATTTAGACCAAGTTTTTCTACGGCTGTCTGTACCGATAATAAGATGTACGATTACGATTCGCCATTTTGTTAAGCTGAGAGAGCACATAATAATGGATATAGATAGCACCTTGAGAATTTCAAACTTAATACTCATAAGAAGTGATTTAATTACGTACACTGAAAAAACAGTTTTCTTCAGGTTTCAAGTTATACACGCTGACATATGGGTTGCTGTCACGTAATAAACAATTAAAATGCCATCTATTAAGGGCTGGTTTCTGCATTGAGAAATTCACTAAGTAAATACTTAAGTAACGTTCTGTCACGCTCTTTTCTGAGAAATTCGAAGAGACAGCACTACAATTAACTATTTACTTAGTGAAATTCTCAATTCAGAAACTGGCTGACTATTACATCTGACTGTAGACGTAAAATGAACAAAAAAAAAATGGATTTGAGAAATCTTGTTTCAGAAAATTCGCGAACAATTACAATGCCGTCTCTCCGTCTATTAGAACATGGCACCGCTCTGGCTGGCTACTAATGGTTTTCATAGATTCGACTTTGTGTCGAGATAGATAAAGGTGTATTTTTTTAAAACAAACTAGCATATTCGATAGCTATTGTTAAGCCACGTTCATTTTCCTGTGGTTTTCAAGTCACCCGAAATTCACGGTTTATAAATATCACATCGTATAACAACACTCACCAGGCCTTCGTTGTGGGATTCCTCCCACGTGAGGTCGCCGACTGGCTCATCCTCCATGGCTCCTTCGTAGTGCAGTACTGCCACTTGCTTCGCCTTTGTGAATCTGAGAATAAGGGTTATTATTGTACTCACAGATAGAACTAATAGAACTGGCCGGCCACAGCTTTCTGTCTTCGGCCAACCAGTTATAAGTCGCGAAAAAAGTTTTAAATCTCTATAATGTATGTAAAATGTGTAAAATAAAATAGAAATAAAACAACCTCATTTAGCCGTTCTCAGAAGTCTGCCTCAGATAGTTGGTCCAGCGAGCTGGTGGGCGTCCTACGCTGCGTTTGCCAGTTCGTAGTCACCACTCGAGAACCTTTGACACTTCAATTTGCTAATCTTATAGGCTATATATAAGCAGCCTATATACATCCCACTGTAGGGCACAGGCCTTCTCTCAGGGAGAAAGTATGGGCTTAATCACCACGAGTGCCCACAGCGGAGTGGTGATTTCAAGCGCTGAGGTATGTGAATAGCTCAGACACTCAGGTTTCCTCACGATGTTTTCCCTCGCAGTTAGTGAGTGGCATTGCTACTGTAACTTTACAAATGTACATAACTTAAAGCAAAGTCATAGGTATATGCCCGCACTGGGAATCGAACCTGGGTCGCCGAGTCCAATGTTCTACCCACTAAGCTACCACCGCTTATAGGCTATGTCAGAACTCAATTATTATAAATTTGTAAAAAACATAGACATACTCTTCTAGGCTTAAGAGCACTGCTCGTAAATAATACCGAACATGTTTTTATGCAGCTACTGGCTACTTTTGTTTTCCACTACCGGGTAAAAGCTACTCTTTAGGCCCCCCCACTCCTCCCCCAGCCATCTAAAATCGCCTTCATCCCTACTTGCCGTACTTATCCGTCATCTAGCCCGAAGACTATCTATCCATATTTCGCATAAAGACCATTTTCGTCCACCAACCTTTCGTCGCAATCCATCAGTCCCCGGAATCGGATCCAATAGTTGTCGATCTCATTATTCGCCTCCAAAACGAAGTCGTATCGCTCGCCTGCATACGTCACGAGCGATGTGGCTGCAACAATCACCAATTTAGTTTTTAGGGTTCCCTACCCAAAGCGGTAAGGGACCCTATTATTTAAGACTCCACTGTCTGTCTGTCTGTCTGGCTGTCTGTCACCAGGCTGTATCTTATGAACCGTGATAGCTAGACTAAAAACACAATAAAACAAATATTTAAGTGCCGCTTTTTGCTTGACATTAACAACGGCATCAGGTAGACGCTTGTAATAATGGTATATATACAGATAATGGTATGGAACCCTTCGTGCGCGAGTCCTACACGCAATTGGCTGGTTTATAATTTCCACGCATACAATCACTTGACCACGAGGGCAAGTTTCCTAAATGCATAGTTGTTCAATAAAGTCATATTAGTACGGTAATGGTTCTTTCATTGACACCTTTGTTAGTCTGCTAACCAATCGCATTCCAATGGTACAACCCGTGTAACTTAATTCAGCGTCTCACGCGATTCGATCTTCTTCGCGAGAGATGCCTATTTAACTTGCGCTGTTTATACCATTGGAATTACATTGTGCAGCGATTGCTTAGTCCACTACTAAATGGAGACAAATAACAGTTATTGTCGGGCTTATCATTTAATTTAAAAAAAAAACATGTGTGTATTAGACTCTAGGGCCTGATTCCAAACTAAGATACCCCGTGATATGGTAACCAGGCAATGTGATCACAAACCTGGAAATACGCCCAGACTGAAACAACTTGTAAAAGTCAAGTAGGTACGGCAGCCTCCAGTGAGAATCGAACCCATGACCTCCGGCATAGTAATCAGACGTGATACCGCTGGACCAACGAGGCATTTAAATAACCTTGCGCCGATACAATCCATAATTATTCACTATTCTAATTCACCCATAATTAAACTGATTTAATAATTTCAATTTCCTTATGACAGCATAATTTTCTTTCTATTTAAAAATACACATATATCGCTACTAGGTAGCAAAAAAACCGTAAAACATGTAGACTTAAAAAAGTCCAAGAACAGAAAGTTGTGCATGACAAACTCTAGGTAACGTGTTTTAGGAATTCAAAAATCTAATACATAAAAATCTCTAGTCACAGTGTTTCGATGAAACGGCTTCATCGATTTTTATGAACATTTTTGTGCACATTTGCTAGGTCGTAGGCTAATTAATATGGCAAAACAACATTTTCCTGGTCAGCTAGTAATACTATGGATGTTAAACGCGTGTACCTAGTAAGTAAAGCTACCTCCTAATAAGTGCTCCAAGCCCAGCGTAATTGCAAAAATAAACGGCGAACTTAAGTAGCACAAGAGAGTTGGCAAACTCAATTACAGGGGCATTAATTGCTCAAATAAAGAAACGTAATTGTAAGAGAAAATTTCAAATAAACTCAATTTCCTTCCGAGGAAAGTTTACTTCCCTATTGCAGGTTATTCACCGCTAACGTTTGTTGCGTAAAAGGGAACATTTCTTGACCATTGGACTGAGTGTACCATCATCAGCCATTTGACGCCCACCAGCCGTTTTCATAACCATGAGGGGTTTTGCCATAATCGCCACGCTTCGCAGGCGAGTTGGCGATCGCAGTTTGAGGTTGGAATCTCAGGAAGACGCTGCTGCCCGTCTTCTGGTAAATGATTTCCTTAGTCGCCTTCTACGACATCCGCGGAAGGAAATGGAGTAAAGCTATTAATCCGGCGCCACACGGAACGCTGAGTGTATGAAAACCCTGAAAGGTCTGTTTCATAGAACTAACATTCATGGTTTACTATGACAATTCGATGTACATTGCAACATCGATTAACCCACAAATTAACAAGACCACTCTGCTACGCAACGTATCTACCTGGAATTGTCATAACAAACTACGATTTGTAGTTTTATGTTCCCAAAAGGGTGATTTTACTTATAAATATCACGAAGTCGGTTAAGAAAGGTTTAAAACCACATTTTTAGGGTTCGGTACCGAAAAGGTCAGGGACCCTATTTCTAAGTCGCTCTCCGTCCGTACGTCTATCCATCTGTCACCAGGCTGACAGACTGAAAGACAGTTGAAATTTTCACAAATAATGTATTTCTGTTGTCGCTATAACAACAAATACTAAAACCCGAAGAAAATAAATATTTAATACAAGAAACGTGATGTTTTTGCCCTTTTTTGCTCGATATTAATAACGGCAACAGGTGGACACTTGGAATATTCAAATGTTATATAGACAATGGTACAAAACCCTTCAGAAATCAGAAATTAATAATTTATTTCAACGTAAAGAATTTACATTCTGTTTGCTGAATGTACTATGTTACTATGTTAGCCGCTGCCTTCGGGCCCAGCGGGAAAAAAACTCCACTCTGACCATCTTTTCTCAAATCATCTTAAACTTATACATAAAACCCTATATGATATGATTCCGTGATAGCCACCAATAACTTTAAAAGCCAAAATAACACTTCTTACAAAAGTAGGAAAAACATTAATGCTGCGGCTAGACACGAGCATAACGCAGGGTCAGGTCTTCGTGCGCGAGTCCGAAAGCACTAACGGTTTTATTTATAAAAAGTCGATTCCACTGAAAATTCTTAAGATGAAGTTAAGCCCGGTTTATAACAAGAACTGAAACGGCTTCACCGATTTTTATTATTTTGTTTGTGTAAATTTGGTATGTCTGACGATAGGTCGTAGGCTAATTAATATGGCAAAACAACGTTTTCCAGGTTTGTAAGAGTATGACAATGTAGCGCTCTGATTTTGATTTTACTGTCTATTGTAAAAGACAGCCGCAACAAAAACAGCTAGTGCTGGATGCGTACAGCAAACTTGTGTAAAGGGATTAATGGAAAACCCCCCAGAAAATTCAAAAATTAAAAAACCGCGTTTATTTCACAATAATCATTCCATCATAATTCCATCACATAAAAACAGCTCTGCGTCAATCAAATATCAGCGACACGACGCCATTTGATAGTGAGTAGCTTCGCAGTAATTAAATTGTCAATTCTGAAAATTAACTGAATCACAATTCATATTTGGAACTTGACAATTCGTTTGTTTGAAATGTGATTATAAAGCCAAAAAACCCGAATTCAAAAATATATGAGACGTCTTTAAAAAAGTTTTGTTAAATACGTAATTCATGTTTAACTTGTGTGTGCTTTGGCAATGCATGTTTTTTTTCACGTTCACTCTTTGAAACTGGTCTAAAGGCGTCCGTTGAATTTCCAAGGTCAGCATAAACGTCTCTATCATATTTTATGTAAGTTACAGTCCCTCCATCTGCTGAGATTTAAAATTCAACGGATAGATTAAGGCTTGGCTTAACATTTTATATTTCCATAAGCATTCTTTTTTTTACACACAATAAGTTACGACAGCAGACGTCGCCCATTTCATTTTTTTCCAGTACTCATATCTTATTGCTTACCAAAAGTATAAAAAAATCATCAAGCCGTTTCATCTACGGAACATGCCAAAAAATAGACATACATGTGTAGACACGCGAAAAACGTGACTTTGAATAAATCACAGTCAATTTGTATAAGGCGACTGCGCCTTATTCATAAGTCACTTTGAATAAGGCGCAGTTGGATAAAAACGCGCATTATCTTTCGGCCAGCTTGATTAAGTATTTAAAAGTTACGAATAAAATACCATAGAAGTATTTCTTCCTACAAAACTTACTCTCAAAAACGGCCCCTGTTTGCTCGATTATTCTGTACCAATCAACTGAGCGCAAAATGTGCTGTAAAGTAAATCACTCTGTGGTTGGTCCATTCTGTGCGCCACGCCATGACGACGTGACCGTTGATTGGGCGACAGAAAAATGACAGCGTAACTTATCACTGGTTTTTTAAAAAAACGTCAAACCATTGACCTGTCGAAAAATCTAGGTAAGTCGCATCACTGCAGTCTGACTGACGGTGGCAGGTGTACAGATATTTTGCCGGGTAATACCGAACTCGCTCCGATTGGTAACAAAACTGACTAGCCCCGCCCGCCTTCTCACAATTTAACGTGGGGTAATAATTTTGCGCTACGACATCTATGTTTTTAACTATCACTTGTTTATAAGGCTCTTAATTGCTCAAATTAGGCTGTTATTTGATTCGACGCGTTGTTAAGGGGATTAAGAACCCTCGTTTAGAATTTAAGCTGGTTTAAGTCGTATTGGCCGCCTGATACCACAGTAAAAACACCAAGATTTCAACGAGAAAGAAAGCAACTGATAGATGCTTTAGGAAATAACATGACAAAACAATGTTTCTCAATAACAATGAACGACTCTTCGTTGAACCATGCTTCCTAAGCAGGCTGTTTCTCTTTTTTTTATACGTTTATTTATTCAAACAATTTTGCCAAACTGCAAAGCAGTTTGTTGGCGAAGCGCTCTCTTGGTCTCTTCTCTATACTTTCTTTGTTGGTGTCCTCAGTCTGAGTGTGTTTTACCATGCTTCTGTTACCCTTGCTTGGTTACCATAGCACAGGGTAGGTATCCTAGTTGGGGCCAGGTCAAGTGATTATGTTGTGTAGAAGTTATTACTTTATTAGTACCTAAAACCGACCAAGTGCGTGTTGGGCCACGCGCAGGGTTCCGTAGAAAGACAGGGTTCTATCTGCATTACATAACTAAGAACTTCATCAACGTAATTTTCAATGGATTTTGTACGAAGCTTGCTTTTTATAAGTTGTTCGCCTCTTACTCGTTAACTTGTATAGCCTTGATAGTTTTTCTTTTAATTTTATTATATGTGTTATAATTATGTTTTTCTTTTAATTTCATTGTATGAATTGCATTATAATTTTTTCACTTTTCTGCAATCAACCAGGAGAGTAGAGGGGACGCCCTACTTGTGCTGCGTAACAAATTTCACAGTTTGGGCTGAAAATTAACGCTTACTTATAGCTGTTTCACGTTAAATCAACAAAACCCGACAAAGCCCCATCCGCTTTTTTCCTTGGAGATATCTTCCGTTTCGTTATTCGAAAAAAAAGGTAATACTATTCCAATCAAAATTTATGAGTATTCCTCTACGGAATGTCTGAAATAGCTAGTTTTTTCGCGATATCAAAATTATACACTTTTAAAAACCTATTTAGAGGCTGAAAATTCCACCCATGCCGGGACTTGAACCCGCGACCTCTGGCTAACCAGTAGGTGAAATTTTCAACCTCTAAATAGGCTTTTAAAATTGTCCTCAGCACTGGTTAGTGCAACAAAAAGAATATAACCTCCTCATGTTCCACTGGATCTTTATGAAAAATTTGTCTGTATAATATTCCAAGTTCATTGATTTCAAGATCTCGTAATAGTAGTTTATGCAACTGTCATATAATGAAGGGTATTAAAACACGAGTGTGAGTTTATGAAACGAGCGCAGCGAGTTGCATACACTACTTTATCTTCACTAATGCAATTAAAAATTAAATTCACGCGTACGTGTATAATCACAGTGATTTTGCCGCCATTAAAATTTAACCAATGAGAGCGCAGCTGCGCGCTTCAATAAAACGCGACCAACCTGATTGGCCCTGCAATCAAGTTGGTCGCGTTTTATTGATGTTATAATGAGATTTTACGATATCGATGTGAATATTATACCATCATGTGAAATTGCTTAAATTGAGTGTTTTGTTGTCTGCGCTATAACAGTAGTAATTATAAGTCAAGTATTGAAAACATAAGTAGAATGTTACAACATTAGTGTAGATAAAATATTTTATAAGACAGCATAAAGCTACTGACGAAACTCTACGAAGAAACTTGAAGTGGAATCTATCATAAGTTTGAAGGGGATCCGCAAAGTTCTTGCTACTTGGAATTTCTACTGATTAGCACTTATTCTTAGCCTCTTCGACGCCTCTTAGGATCCGCTTGTCAAATAAACAGAACCTTTTTACGATGTTTTCGCATATTATAAACGAGGCTAGTCGCATCCTCCTCGAAAAAGAGGAGGTTGCGGTGGTAGCCTAGTGAGTAAAACATTGGGCTCGGAAGCGGGAGACCCAGGTTCGATCCCCAGTGCGGGCATGTACCTATGATTTAAGTTTTTTAAGTCATGTACATTTGTGAAGTTATTGCAGCAATACCATTCGCTAGCGGTGGAGGAAAACATCGTGAGGAAAGCTGAGTGTCTGAGCAATTCGCATACATCAGCCCATACTCTCTCTCTGAGAGAAAGCTTGTGCCCTACAGTGGGACGTGTATAGGCTGCTTATGTTGAAGTAAAAAAATCTGTATTTGATAAAAAAAAGTATTCGCTGTATAATCTTACGGTTCGTAACTACAAATAAGTGATCTTTAAAATTTCTACTCTTAACTTTAAAACTTTAAATGTTAACGTATTTTTTTTTTTACTTTTTATGTTAAGTTTAAAAACAGTTGGGGATTGAACACGGATCCTCCATCTCAGAATCATGATATTATACTATGGAACTATTAATACATGAGATTTTGGTAAAATTAAGAAATTGAGCAACACAATTATTTTATTAACTTCATTTTATTGTAGTGTAAAAAGTTTTTTAACGGTTATCATAATTTTTAAAACTGTCTCACGCTGACTTATGATTGAAATAGGTCTTTTAATACCTCGAACCCTCAAACTGTGTACTTAAATCACTTTTTACTAAGAAATTCTATACCGGTTGTACTCTACGGAACTCTCGCGAGTTTTCCTTACTAAAGTTCGCTGCTCATAATAATAATTGTCTGTTCTTGGAAAGTCACTGGAGGAAGGAAGGAAAGATGAGTAAGTGTAGAAAATAAATCGCCAATGCCTTTTCCAGTAAAGAAAAATATTGAAGTCTATTACGGATCGTGAATAAAAAAATTGTAATTAGGTTCTATAATTTTTTCCATTACCTTACCTAACCTCAATTATACAAGTTTATTTCTAAAATGCGCGATTACTAAAATAGGAATACCTACAATACTTTTGTTCTAGTACTTTGCGCCGGCTTCTCATTCGGGAGGTCGTGGGTTCGAATCCCGGCATGTACCAATATACATTTTACATTTACATTTATTTGAAAAAGTAAGATTTACAATAAATACATGATAAGGTACTAAATATTGTTAAAATTGTGGTTCAGTTTACATGATCTTTTTGTACTTACGATGACGACTGTACTAGTTCTTTATAAGAACTGTATTACAGCCACCAGCGCCGCTCCTCTAAATTGTGTTGTGGGTCTATTCTAGAGTACCGAAATAAATAAAACATGACTTTTTTAAACCGACATAAATAACGATAATAATTGGTATTTATAAATTATAACTAGATTAATATTTACAATTTGTGCTCTTTATGGGAAGCTTTACCGGATGTGATGTGTGTGAGTGAGGGTATTAGTATGTGTGTGTGAGTGTGTATGTGTTTGTGTGTGTGTGTGTGTGTGTGTGTGTGTGTGTGTGTGTGTGTGTGTGTGTGCGTTTGTGTGTCTGTATGTGGTGTGAGTTGTTAGTTACCTTTGTTTTAAGGATGCATATGACGACTTATACCAGAGGTATCTAGATCAATTCATCATTCAACGGTTTTTATAAGTTTTTCAGTTTCCGTATAGCTAAGGTCTAGTAGCCAAGCTTGAACAACTACCTTACATTTTCTTGCAATAAGAGGATATATATGTTTTTCTCTATTTACCGTATTGTACAGACGAGGACTTATTACGGCATTATATCTGCTTGCAAAAACAGTTCTATGTACTACGGTATTGCATACTAAATCACTGCGTCTTTTAATTTCGTAGATATTTGGGTTAAATACAAGAGTGGCGTGTTTTCTCAGTACAGTTTGTAGAACAAAAAGTTGGCGCACTGTCAGAACTTGAAAGTTTTGGTATAATAAAGTCGTAGGATACCTGAAGGGTCTTTTGGTTAGAACTTTGAGAACAGCTCTTTGAGCTCTTTCCAGCCGTAAGAGATATGTGGTGAAGGTCCCTCCCCAAACCGTGATACAGTAGCTCAGAATGGACTGCGCCAATGCAAAATAGACATATTTCAGGGTATGGAGAGAGACAATTGACCTTAACTGTTTAAAGACATAGCATAGTTTCCTAACGCGTGGTATAAGTGTGTCTAGATGCTTGTTCCAGGTCAGTGTATTGTCTATTTGTACACCAAGGTACCTCACGCAGTCGGTTCTGGTTAGTTGGAGACAAGAGCACTTTGACGCCCCCGAGCAGGTATGGGCAATTATAGCAATATTGCTCGGTTGGGACACTTTTTGGATAGTGAATGTAATAAATTTAGATTTAGATATGTTAAGCGTGAGGAGATTGTGCGAGAACCAGGTCATTGTTTGTTCCAGAGACCAATGACTTTGTTTTAGAAGTTACGTACTTTTGTGAAGTTATAGTAGCAATACCTCTCAGTAAAGGAAAACGTCGTGAGGAAACCTGAGTGTCTGAGGCGTTCACATACATCAGCGCTTTAAAGTGCCAATCCACGTGATTAGGCCCGTAATCTCTCTCTCTCTATCTAAGAGAAAGCCTACGCCCTGCAGTGGGTCGTATATAAGCTATAAAAAAAAACTTTTAAACATAAAAAAGACAAAAAGACTTTAAATCGACTGTTTTCCTGCTCCATGTTGATCGCATCTGATCTAAATGCGTTTAAATAGAATGGATATTTCTATGTAAGACAGTGATTTACTTTGCGACATTTGTATGTAGTTATATGCACAATGTTAGAAATGCCCATAATTTAGTCCCTACCAGACAACATTTATAAAAATAAAACTATTTTTTTGACAATAATTAAAAATTTAATGATTGCGAGTGAGAGGAATGATAAACGAAAGCACTCTCAAAAATTTTGTGAAACTAATGATACTCCAACCACTTTGGAAGCTTTAAAAATACTAATTACATTAAAACCTTTTCCAGCCTAGTCTACGTTGATTTTCTTTTTGTTTAAAGCGACTCGGCATGTTTGCATTTCTTTTCATAAAATGAAGGAAAAATCGCGAAACTCTGCCAGCATTTCCTAGTCCCACGGTGCTGTGTAGACACTTCAGTCATTTCAGTAAACGTCCGTATACGACGCACAGTAGTACTAAAATTGGCTCGAGTGAACTAATGTGTGATTTTCAAACATGTAAAGACCGATAAGACCGCCAATTGTATACCACTACTTAGATATAAGACCCTATTTGTAATATCTTTATCTTTACTTCTTGCTGTTCGTGGAAAAAATGTAAAAATATATTTGAATCCACTAATGACACCTGCCAAAAATATCAATAGGTGCTGAATGTGGACTAGGCAAGGTGCTATTTATGCAGGTGTTTTGTAGACGGGTGCTCAAAGTGGATTACCTCATATCTTTCACCTGGTTGTGCAATAAAGTGTTCTCTATCCATCTAAATCAAAATAAAATGCTTTTATTCAAACTAATACAGAAAGTGTGACTTAGCAAAAGGTACAAGTAAAAGTAGGTATCGCAACTTTATTGACACCTTAGCAATTTATGAGCAAATACAATTATTTTATTCTTGTTTTTTTTTTTTGTTGTAAATCGAATATTTCACATTGAAAATAGTAGATTTTACAACAAGTGCACAAAACGAACCATTTTTATCCGAGACTTTTAGCAGCCAGAGCCGAAGGCGAGGACTGATAGTAATGTCGAGGATAAAATGGTTTTATGGACGAGTTATAAACTCTGCGTTTCACTTCGATTGCAATTAAATAAAACAGTAGTATAACTTAGCAAATTGAAGAAATTAATAAACGCACGAAAAAGCAAGAGCTGTTTCCCACCGCTTTATTTTTTTTTAATCTTACGACATTGATATTAGGCTTGGGCTGCAGACCTATTCAGCCTACTATAAAATTAATTTTGTAATAACAATTTTCTTAAATTAATTAAATAGCCTCCCGTACTTGAAGTTAAAGTTTAATATCTTTTATGTCTCAAAAAAACACATTAAGCAAATAAATTAAAGTAAATATTATAAAATAACAAATTCTATCTATGAACTTCTTATTTTGTTTGGCTGTATGGCTCATTTTCTTTGCCTTAAAACAGATATATTTATGAGTAGATACGTTAATGCACTTGTGTACAAAATTAGATTTTATGCAGCCTATATCCTACGGTTATATTTTAACCTATAGGTAGACAACGGTTTTATTTTAACTACACATAAACGAAAAAATAAAACAAACCTAAAGAAATTGCTTTTTTATTTGAATGTTCTTATTTTTGCCTTTATTGTAGCAAAATATACCAAATTACTCCCGCCCTTTGTGGATGGAAAAAACTATTTTACACCTTGCCATAAAAATATAGATAAATAAAAAAACATCCCTTTCGAGACTTTGATGGCAGTCCTTTGGATACGGTATAAAAATAGTCGAATAATGTTACTAAAAGAATCTTACCACAGATCTTTCAGCATCTTGAGAAAAATTGCCGAACATGTTTTTTCACACAAAAATCCTTAACTTTGAAATATTTGCTGTATAAAAAAGGTGAAGCGTATTTACGCAAAGATAGAAATGTTCGAAAATAACTACTTTTATTCCAACGTAGATATTATTATTTAATCCAACGTAGATATCTAAGTCCACTAGACCCAATTTTCGTTCCACTGAGCGCTGCGCCGCAGTTAGGTCCGCTTTGATCCTTCCGCCTTCCATTTGAATATGTAAATCCGAAAACGGGATGAGCAACAAAACGTAGTGCTCACATTGGATTGCCATGGACGTAGGAATGGGTTAAAGTGATGTTTAGAGGCTTTACTCGTAGAACATTTTAACGGCTACCATACGGCCTTAACAAACTTCTAAGGGATCCTGTTAGTATAGACTACCTAAAAGGGTTTTCTCTTTGTTGTTTTTAGGGTTCCGTATCCAAAGGGTAAGAGATCCTATTACTAAGACTCCCCTGTCCGTCCGTCTGTCACAAGACATGAAACGTGATAGTTAGACAGTTGATATTTTCACACATGATGTATTTCTGTTGCTACTCTAATAAATCATACTAAAAACGGAATAAAATAAATATTTATGGGGGGCTCCCATACAAAAAACGTGATGTTTTTGCCTTTTTTTGCTCGATATTAATAGCGGCAACAGGTAGCTTGAAATATTCAAATGTTGTATAGATAATAATACGAAACCGTTGCGGAACGGAACTTCGTGCGCGAGTCCGACTCGCACTTGGCCGTTTCTTTTCTTTCTATATTTTCTTTGGTGCATATTTTTCAACTTATATATACATTTTTTTTTACTAGGACGGGTTGTAACTTGACCCCAGTCACGTCTGGTGGTAAATGAAGACGGGGTCTAAGATTACGTGCTATTAAATGTCTGTTAATATTCACTTTTCTACAACATATTGTGAAGTTTTTGATTGTCCTAAATATTTGACGATTTTAGCTAACATTTCGAACTGATTGACTTGATCCTCTTCCTTGCCAAGCTTAAATTATTACCCTGTATGCCTGGAGTCAACTAAGAGCCTCTCGCATCTGAGGGAGGTCTCAAAAAAACCATGGAGGGTTACCTTAAAAAGGGACAATAAATATATTTAAACTAAGAATTTGTGTATCACAACAGCTATTGTTTAATTTTTAAATTGATAGATACTTATTTCATTGAAACGGGATCACCTTAGATACTGTCACGTGTTTCACCTTAGACACGGTCACTCTGACGTGTTTCAAGAATTGTACATTGTAGCGGTGACCCTCTAAAAGATTACTGATATTTAATTTTTTTCAGTTTTTCTGACGTTTAACCACTCGTCTGCCGCGACACAGATCTGTGTCCAACTTAGTATGGGCCACCTATACGTTGCGTTCCGCGAGGGCAGTTCAGGAGTTAAGGGGATTGTATCAAAATCAATACAGAAAGGACTCCTACCTCCTTGTTACGTCACAGTGTTAGGTTTAGCGCTCTTCCGTAGGCAGTGAAAAGAACTGAACAGTAATAGTTTCACCCTGACCTAACTTTAGAAGCTGTTTTCACCCAACCCTTTCAGAAAAAAATAGGCAAGCACAAGGCTAGGATTCCGTAGTGGATGGAACAATACAAAATCATCTATTTCAAGAGTTATCCTCAGATAACAATGATCACTTCACTATTATTATGACTAATTTTTATGGCGTGTGCTCTGGTGTACAATAAATAATATTTTTTTACTTATCTTATTACCGTGAGTTCGCAACATTTTAGATAGAAGTGCACGTCAATTTATAAAACTGGATTAAGAAGCAGCTTTTTTTGAATCAACGAATAAACCCCTTGTTGCTAAATTCAGAAGGCACTGAATACTTTTTATTCAACGGAAACCCGAAACAATCGAAAAGTCAAAACAAAACGCTCAACGCGTTAATTATTCAATGTAACAACAAAAAAAAAACATCTACGTTAACTGGTTTTAGATAAACGTGAAAACTAATAATATTTTTGTCGACTAAACGCAAAGATTAAAAATCTTTGATGCAATAATAGTTGAAACGCTAACTATTGACAAAAGTGACGTTGCGTAGACTTAACGTTAACGACTTCGTACCCGCTCGTTGATGAGGAAACAGTTGCAACGTTAACAGGTTTTAGACGAATGTTAAACCTGTTAACAGTTGCGTAGACTAAACGCGCAGACACAAAGTGAGGAAAGGAGAAGAAGAAGAAGAAAGACATTTACCTATTATACCAACAAGATACATCACAGAAACAAAATAAGCAGATAAGTAACATAATATGCACAACAACAGAAAGAAAACTAAATACACAATAGACAAAACGAATAAATAAAACAGGAACATAGTTGTAGCCTGTGGTGTATCTAAGTTGCCACAAAAGGCAGCTGACTCGAGTAGGTACACCGAGTGTCTGCGTGTGTTCAACGTCACGACGCTGAGGTGCAGACAAAGTGTAGCTGCCGCGGGGACAGGGCATGGACTACGTCTGGCTTGAGCGTTGCGAATTTCAAACCTGCGCGAATTTTTGGTAAACACTCGTACACTCGGCCGGCAGCCGGCACGGTTCGTCTAGTATTATGTGCATTGGGGGAATATACGACACTGAGTTGCAGTCAGTATCGCATTTGCTCGTGTAGACAGCCAACACACTTGAACCGGACACTAGATGTATACACCAATGTCGACACAACAAATTGCTTACCGTGCGGACGCAAGCGACACTAGTATCGACATTTGTGTCGAGTGTCAGTGTAGCTTGTAATACGTTATATGAAAGAGTCCACTAAACCCGTTCGTCGATGCGAAAATAGTTGAAACGCTAAGTATCGACTAACGTGACGTTGCGTAGACTCAATGGCTCCGAAACCTCTCATCGATGCGGAAGCAGTTGCAATGTTAACTGATTTTTAACTAGCCTTTGTCGTTGATGAAAATTAGTTTCTTCGACAGAATAATTAGCTATGACTCCCATCGCCCAGCCGTTAAAACAACCTGATTTCATGGACGTAATAACATTATTTGGGCGACTCTTACTTCAGCTACAAATTAATTACTGTTGAATCATTAATTAAAATTAAAATTCGAACAGCCAGGGTACAGTTTGTAACAAAATTGTATAAGACAACTAGTAAAATTTGCCTCATTGATAAGCTCATGCGTGTATCACAAATAGGTTGGCAGGGGTCGGGGTGGTCCGCTGGCTACGATACTGACCCTTTTGCTTCATCAATATTCTTTAGTCACTCCATGCATGCACGCCGGTTTGCTCGGTTGATGCGGAAGATCTTTAGATAAGCCTTAGGCTATTTCCAAACGATGTCAAACGTGACCTAACAATTTATTGCACACCGTAAAATATTATTAGCAAATATTAAGAGAAATATACTTTCCGAAAAAAATACTCTTAATTTCGATTTTCAATTGCATACGCCAGTATTGTTAGACTACGGAACCTAAAAACACTTTTTGTAACAGGTGTTTTGAAAGATAACATAAGCCGGGTACACATTTTTCCCATTTCATTACAACTCGACCGCGAAACAAAATGTAGTTCAGCATTTGAGCAACTTTACTGTCGTAATTAACGCAGCAACAAGGATGTTTCAATTTGACAGTTGTAGCAACTTTCTGCGATTTTTAGAAGATGACGTAGTATTAACTGTGAGTTATCGGAAATAAGGTCTGGTGGATTAAACTATTCGTGATGAAGCCTTAATGTAGTGTACGTAGAAGTTTCGTGAAGATAAGACATAATGTACATGCATTTTTTTTAACTATTTAAAGGGCCTATATGTAAAAAGTCTCCAATTTGATACATTGCTCCTGGAAATCGTGCGAGATTAGATGTAACTTTTACAGCAATTGCAATCATTACATAACATAGTCATGCCTGTATCCAAGAGGGATAGACAAAGAGCAGGGTTGGCCACTTTAAAAAATGTGCGAGCAAGTTGTTTTATTTTTTTATTTAGCCGTCACTTTGAAACTTCCTCATTCTAAATTCGTGTGAAACCATCTCTCAAGGAGCCTTCAAATTTCTCATACAAATTGGCACAATTTCGCGGTAAATAAATTAAACTGACGGTAATGCTACCTACTTCTTCCGCGGATAAGAATTCTCGTTGTAATCCTGTTGTTAGAATTGTTGCGCAGAATTATTACTATATTTTATGAAGATCTAAGAAATATACAAATATTTTTATTTTCTCTATCCACAAATCAAGTGCAGTTTATTAGGTACTTACAGATGGTAGATGCGTACAGTAGAATTTGTAGGTACACTGTGGATTTGTTGAGCCTAAACCAACAAAGAATTAAAAAAAAATTATGTAAAAATTTTTAATAAAAAGAAGAAAAGAAACACTTACAGACTACCGCAAATAGGGGAGGTTCTGGAGAAATTATGAGCTGTTTCATATTAAATTTAACGGTATTTGCGCAATTTACGAGTTGCACAATAAAAGCTGTTTATATTGACGTGTGGAACCCCCCATTTTCAATACAGCATGTAAGAAAATATCAGCCATACTAAAGTTATCAATGTGCGACATTAGAATGTGTGTAACAGTTGATATTTTTTTAGTGTTTCTGTATGCGAAAAAATATCAACGAATTTCACGTTTTAGACTTGCAAAAGTCAATACATCCTTTGGGGCACTGTATACTGTATTTGGTTCTACAATAAGATTCCTCGAGATATATTACATTTACCACCGACGCGGTTTAAAAAATGTGTTGAGCATACTCTGTGAAAAAAGCCTATCATAACAGTAAGGACTATTTGGAAGACAAAGATGTCTGGTATTTAAATAAAGTGGGGATGATTCTACTCGTAGTGAAGCATAACTTTAAGTTGAAAACTCTATTAATTAAGCAAACCCGTTTTAAAAAGAATAAAAGTGGAGTTTTTTTGTTAGCTTCTTCTCCGCATAATCTATTCATTGTGAAACTAACAGCTTTGCCGTTCATTAAGTAAACATTTTGCTTTTATAGTGAACCAAATTTTTAACTTTTGACTTTTTGACTTCAACTATTAAGTGAAAATAATAATTGTTACTTGTCAAATTGTCACTTCTGAGCGGAAGTCTGGTTACCCAATATACAGAGTATTCTAGTTTGAGGACCAGGCACTATCTATGTAAAATTTTTATAACAATAAAGTTTTTTTTACATTGTTCGTATTGATGAGTGGGGAGGATTTCCAATAAAGGGTGGAAATCACCATATAAATTAAGAATTTGTATCACCCTGTATTTGGTCCGCAGTCCTCGAAAATATCGAGGTAATAGTTGAAACCAACTTAAACTCCAATTAATTTCAAAGAAGTCTTCATTCTAACTTTACCTACGTGTCTCGTAGCTATATCACTTCTGGCTAGTCTTGAACTGACTTTCCACCCTGTGGCTCTAATTTCACATGCCGTAAGTGTGAGAATCGAGTAAACCTTTATGCCACCTTTATTGTACGGGACTAATTTTCACTGAAACTTTGTTTAATTAGGTAGTTCGCCCTCATCGTTCTAAATAACATGAAGGTCGTTAGTGTTGCTTGGCTTTGGATGGAGAACACATTATACAAGGTTACCTCTTAAATAGAAAGAGTCAGTTAGTTACACCTGAGATTTCCGAACTTAGTCTCATAGTTGGGCCATTATGCGTAACAAGCAAAGGTATTTTAAAAAACTATTTTGAGGCTAAAAAATCCACACATCCCGGGACTTGAACCCGCGACCTCTGGCTAACTGTGCCAGCGCTCTCCCAACTGAGCTAATGGGCAAGTACAAGCATCAGCGAAATTTCGAGCCTCAGTTTGCAGTTAGGTTTTGACATCGGAATGATATCGCTGTACCTACATGATTATATTCTTTTCACTTCTCATGCTCTAAAAGTTCGTCTTTATGTCGTGCGTAGGCGACATAAAGTCGCTTTTTATGCTCTAGAGCATAAAGTAAAATCTTCGTCGAAGACCAAGGCAATCGCTGCAACAGCCACACGAACATCTTTAACTTCATACAACAACCTCTTTATTTTATTTCGTTTCGTTCGTATTCTAAGACCAAGGCAAAGATACCAACAGCCAAAGTACACAATAAAACTTCATGAAATAAACTTATAATTTGTATTTCGTCTCATTTATTATTTTTTATATTTGTTTATTTTTCAATTTAGTAGATCAGTATAGTATTTAAGCCATAACAACAACTTATCATAGTTATAAAAAGAAAATGTTTTTATAACTGAGCAGTATGTAACGACCTTAAGTCAGGTGTCACGTCCCTACAGAAAAAAAAAGAAAAAAAAGTTAATTGGCGGGAACCATAATTATTTTTACATGTTGCTGTTTCATTTCCTCGCAATCGAAGTGAAAAGTAGAGTGTACAACTCGTCCATAAAACCCATTTTACACTCGACTTTATATCTATCCTCGCTCGCAAGCTCGCTCGGATGGATAAACGTCTCGAGTAAAATGGTGCGTTTTATGCACTTGTTGTACAATCTACTATTTTAGCCTCTAAATAGGTAATTAAAATTGTCCTCAGCACGGGTCAGTGCAACAAAAAATAATATAAGCAAAGGTATGTAAATACCTCAGAAACTAGGGTTCGGTAGGTGAGTAGTATGGCTACTACAACTTCACAAATGTACGTAACTTAGAATACAAAGTCATTGGTACCTACATGCCAGGATACGAACCGACGACCTCCCGAATGAGAATAAATATAAAAAAAGAAGACATTTATTTCAATTGCCACTGAAAATGTGCAATTACTGAAGTATGCCAATTACTGTTCAACAACTTTTGTTTCAAGAGTTTTTCGCAAATCGTTATTCTTTGAAATATCATAAAATTTAAATTTTTAATTGTTTTTTACGAGTATTTACAACAGTTGTCAGATGTCGTAGCCATCCGTATCTTAAGTGTCACTATCAAGAATGTCCGTTCTATTCAACATAACTTTAATTTAGTGTCACTACAAAGCCGAAAAACCGTAAAACCACATACCTAATTATATTTTTTAAAGAACGATTGAAGAGAGAAATTCAAGTTTTATTAATTAATTTATTACCTACACAAAACAGCAAGACCACGTATGTGTATTGGCCTAACAAAAATATTTGATAAAATGTTACGTCGGTATAAAAAATATTAACAAATATTAAGCTTAAACATCCACGAAATCCCAAGAGCTGATTGGCGATTTCAAGCGCTGAGGTACGTGCATAGCCCGGACACTCAGGTTTCCTCACAACGTTCGCCTTCACCGTTAGCGAGTGGTATTGCTACTATAACTCTACAAATTTACATAACTCAACTGGGAATCGAACCTGGGTCGCTCGCTTCCGAGTCCAATGTTCAACCCACTAGGCTATCACCGCACCGCTTTTGCAAATAACATTGACGATCGAAGGACGGTATTTTGGGCTTCGTATTTTTTATGTAGCCATGATGGTACTGAATTCTGTATTCCACTGTTGGATACAAGGTAAACTTAATACTTTCATGTCTACTTTTTTACTCAATAATATTAAGTGAAAGTGAAAAAAAAAATATTTCTCTTACAACACAAATGAACATACTTAACATTAAAAAAATCTAATAAAAAAATCTGTAATCAGTGTTAGTGCACGGGAGCATATGTAGCATATGCAGTCAAAAGAATTAGAGAGCTCACTGACGTTGCAACTGCTAGGCTTGTTTATTTTAGTTACTTCCATAGTATTATGTCCTACGGCATACTACTGTGGGGTCGGGCAGCAGACATTGAGACGATCTTCATCTTACAGAAGAGAGCCATCCAATTTATTTACAAGTTAGGTAGTAGGGATTCGCTAAGAGATTTCTTCAAAGAAACCAACATCTTAACAGTTGCATGTCAATACATTTATGAAAATATTATGTACGTTAGAAAAAATATCAAAGACTTCGAAAACGTTGGTGGCCACCATAATGTTAATACTAGAAATAAACATAAATTGTCATTTCCACTATTTAGACTTGCAAAAGTTAACACATCCTTTATGGGGCACTGTATAAGGTTCTACAACATAATTCCTCAAGATATATTAGAGTTACCTCCAACGCGATTTAAAAAATGTGTTAAGCACATTCTGTGCAAAAAGGCTTACTATAACATCAAGGATTATTTAGAAGACAAAGATGTTTGGCATTAAACAGTAGATTAATATTATTTAAAGGACGATTGTGACTAGTGTTCAACACATTCATGACTAATATTTTAAGTTGAAAACTCTGTTAATTAAGTTAAAACGTGTTTTGAAAAGAATAAATGTGGAGTTTCTCTGTTAGCTTCTTCTCCACATAATCCATTAATTGTGAAACTTACAACTTTGATGTTCATTAAGTAAACTTTCTGTTTTTACAATGAATACAAATATTTGAATTGAATCGAATTGGGAAACCTGAGGTAAGTTTGCTAATCAGCTTACATCAGCCACGTTGACAATTAGTAAATCCGAGTTATTTTCGGTTAATTATCACTTAACACTCATAAGTTATTAATACATAACCAAATAAGCAATAATACGGTTGTTATAACTTACGGCGTGGTTAAGAGACACTTAGATAGATAGATAGATAGATGAATTATTTATTTGCATTTACACTCACGCGCAATAAAAACAACAATAATACAGTAGTAAGAGCACATACAAAGCACAATGAAACATTATTACAAAAAAACATTAACAAATGAGACACACAGAAATGCCAACTGTGGGTGTGGCAAATGCAAAAGGCCTCTGACTCAGCATAAGGTGGAGAAGGGCATGGTGTATAAGAGCACTTAACGGACACCTAACCTTAACAAGAATAAATAACTTCCACACAACACAATCACTTGTCCTGGTCCCAAACTAAGATGCTGCCATGGTAACCGGACTCGGAACCGGACCGAACTCAGACTGCGGGCATTTGTACAAACCACTTACGGCTGCCTCCAGTTTGAATCGAACCCACGACCTCTGATAGTTTGTTTACACCTATGGTGGTGTATCGGGAATAGAACCGGCGTCTAATGAGCTTACCTGTGATGGGTTCCAGATCGTACCCATCTGTAGCTATGATGGTGATGCTGTGTCCATCCACCGACATCTCTATTGGGCAGTTGAGGAACTCGGCGTTGATAACACGAAATCTGTACTTGTAGCCCTGCGAACAAAAAAATAATTTTTCACTTCTCATGCTCTGAAAGTGCTTATTTGTGCAGGATATAGGCTGCACAAAATCGAATTTTGTGCACAAGTGCATTAACGTATCTACTCATAAATGTATCTGTATTAAGGCAAAGAAAATGTGCCATACAGCCAAACACAATAAGAATTTTATAGATAGAATTTGTAATTTTATAATATTTACCTATTATATTAAATATTAAATTCAAGTACGGTAGGTTAATTAATTAATTTAAGAAAATTATTATTACAAAATTAATTTAATAGTAGGCTGTATAGGTCTGCAGCCCAAGCCTAATATCAATGTCGTAAGATTAAAAAAAAAATAAAGCGTCGGGAAACAGCTCTTGTGTTTTCGTGCGTTTATCAATTTCTTCAATTTGCTAAATTACACTACTGTTTTATTTCCTCGCAATCGAAGTGAAAAGCAGAGTTTGTAACTCGTCCACAAAACCATTTTATCCTCGACATTACTATCAGTGCCTTGCCTTCGGCTCGGGCTGCTAAAAGTCTCGGATAAAAATGGTTCGTTTTGTGCACTTGTTGTAAAATCTACTATTATTTTATTTTATTAATTTTACAAAGTCCACAAACTTACAACACACAGGTAATTAATGTAGACCAAACATAGGCCAATTACAGACTAATAAAATATTAATTAGTCTTATAAAATCTACTTCGTATGCCTACCAGTTAATTTCTTGCACCTCCTGTGGTTGACTGGTAGAAAATGCTTATAGCATTAAGTCCGCCACATTGCCATTGTATTTTTTTACTTATGTGCAATAAACGTATTAATAATAATAATTAAAAAAACGCGTCTGTCCGTGGTAAAGCGAAACACGTGACCACATATTTTTTAAACTTTAGAGTAATCATGTTTTTATAAATCGTCTGTCGAATTCTTTATTGGAACAGTTCAAAATATACTAATTTGAGTAATTGACCTTCAAAAATCTGTAAACTTTTTAAATTCACACTAAATAATTGTTAATGTAATTGTCTCTGTACTGGTGGAAGTCGTTTTACAATACGTTTTCCAATTAACGTTTGACTTTTACAATTAGTGATTTTAAAAAATCATAAATACTTAATATATCTGCATACTTAACTCAAAACACGTGATTTAGAAATTGAAAATGAAACAAAAATTCTGTATCATATCACATTATATCAAAAAAACATAATTTATTCTAAACTTAGGACATTAATTAAAATGAGTTTGCTCAGCTGAAATGTCGTGTTGAACACAACGCAAATTTTCAGCAAATCCCTGCTTGGAGATGTTCCGGTAATGATTCCGACCGACGAAATAACACCGTAATTTTTTTTCTTTTTTAATTTGAGTTTCTATTGCAACTGGCCATAATAGTTCACTGCTGGACATAAGCCTCCCTGAGGCACGCTACTTCTTTCTGTCCTTGGCCGTCCTCAATCAGCCACTGCCGTCAGTCTGCCTTAGATCATTGGTCCAGTAAGCTGGTGGGTGTCCTACGCTGCGTTTTCCATTTCGTGGTGTACTCTCGAGATTTTTTTCACCCCATCGGCTATCGGTTCTTCGGCATATCTGACCAGACCCCCGTTAAATTTTTTTAAGTAGCCTTTATACGTCCCACTGCAGGGCAAACGCATTCTCTCAGAGAGAGAGAGAGAGAGAGAGAGAGAGAGAGAGGGAGAGAGAGAGAGGGAGAGAGAGAGAGAGAGAGAGAGAGAGAGAGTACGGGCTTAATAACCACGCGCGCCCACCGCGGATTGGCAATTTCAAGACACTCGTGTTTCCTCGGGATGTTTTCCTTTACCGTTAGCTAGTGGTATTGCTACTATAGCTTTACAAAATTACTTAACTTAGAAAACCAAGTCATTGTGCAAGCCGGGATTTGAAGCCACGACCTCCCGCGCTACCGCCGCCTCATCAATTTGCTAAGTTAATGGCTGTGATAATCAACATAGTTGTTATAAGCAGAATGTCTAATCCAATAAATACTACAATATCAGAACGAAAGGAGCCAATTAACTCTAGGTTTCCTCACGTCATTTTCCTTCATTCTTAATAGCTCACATTTACCTAGTAGGTATTTTTTAAGGGATTTTCATGCAAGTCATTTAACTACCTATGTTTTTTTTATAAACTTGTCAAAAAAATTATATATATAATTTTTTTGACAAGTTTATCAAATAATTTATTAATAATTACACCACAAATATCAAAATATTGAAATTAAACCCATGCGCGCGTATTTGGTGTATTTGGTGCCAACTGTATTTGCTTTGGAAAATGTTATGTTATTTTATTTATTTCAGGCGGTAAGTCGCGAGCCAACAAGTTTATCTACCTCAAAGAAATCCCATTAACATTTCGTAATTACTCATCGTCTTGTTTTAATTACAATCCATAATTACAGTGGAATACATGTCCCGTATTATTTACCTATCCTGTTTTATAACTTTTCTTGACTCACTTACGTAATATCAGTACTTCATACGAAAATTAAGTATTATACTTTATTACTAGCTGACTCAGCAAAGGTTTTTTGCCATATTAATTAGCCTATGAACTATTCTCAGAGCTACCAAATATACACAAAAAAATTCGTAAAAATCGGTGAAGCCGTTTCGGAGAAGTTCGTTAACAAACACTGTGACACGAGATTTCCATATATTAGAATAAACGTGCAGATGACGAGTTTTATTTATACTTTTTCTCATTGTTACATTATTTTTTTCTACTTCGGTATAGGTCAATATAGTTTATTTTCCCTGAATTGAAGAAATATATACTGAAAGTAAGAAAGTAACTTCCACACAACACAAATACTTGTCTTGGTACCAAACTAGGATACCCTGGGCTATGGTAATAAGGCAAGGAGATCACAAACATCGAAATACACTCAAACAGAGGCCATTTATATAAATATACGGTAGCCCCAGTGGGAATCGAACCCACGACATCCGGCATGGTAACCAGGCGTGATATCGATAGGAAAACGAGGCAGGCTAAAGTAACGAATGATGGTACGAAATAAAATACTAACCCCCTGTTTCTCGTACACTATCAATCTGTTGATAGCTTACGAGAAACAGGGGGTTAGTGTCTACTGCTAACAGCGGGCAGTTTGCCAAAGCTCATACTTAAAAAAATACTGATAGCTGTAATGTTACTTACTGTGCGAGAAACCGGGGATTAATAGAGTATAAAAAAACAATAATGGTGTAAAGAACAAGCTGATCTATCTAAATAAAGACATAAATGGAGAAAAACTCTAGAGACGAGAGAAATGGAAGGGAACGGATTAAATACTAAGAGTAATTGACTGCTGCGTAATTCCATCATTAATTAAAAGGCCTTTACTTACCGGGAATTAAATGGTTGGCAAAATAAATATTTGAGTAGCAAAATAGTCTGCGAAAACGCCATTCGCTCAGCCAACATTTATTTTGTTCAGCAAACAAATCAAATGTGGTCAGCTAATACGCCTCTTCGATTCAATCAATCAATTTACCTCCTAAATTACTCTTTTAATCTCATAATACACCCTCAGCCTGCTCAACCTCGAACTTCGTACTCCTCATGTCGAAGTTCTTATCGGTAGTGTTGTTGTGGAAGGCCTGTGATCCTGAAATATGTCTAACGCGTAAAGAAATCCATTGCGCAGATAAATGTTGCAAAGCCTTGTACAACCTCCTTTTATTTTAATTTATGTACACATCTGCTTAACATTGAACCTCGCGCTCCTCGTATAGAAGTTATTATCGGTAGTGTTGTTGTGGAAGGCATGTGATCCTCAAATATGTTTACCGCGTGAAGAAATCCGTGTGCCGCCGGATTAAGAATAACGTCACTCCATTTCCTTCCGTGGATGTCATAAAAGGCGACTAAGGAAATAAATTACCAGAAGACGGGCAGCAGCGTCTTCCTGAGATTCCAACCGCATACTGCGATCGCCAGCCCGCCTGCCAAGCGTAGCGATTATGGCAAAACCCCTCATGTGGTTATGAAAACCACAAAGGAGGCCTATGTCCTGCAGTGGGCGTCAAATGGCTGATGATGCTGATGATGATGTGAAGAAATCCATTGCGCAAATAAATGTTGCAAAGCCTTGTACAACCTCGTCTTATTTTAATTTAAACACACACCTGCTCAACATTGAACCTCGCGCTCCTCATGTAGAAGTTCTTATCGGTAGTGTTCTGGTGGAAGACCTTGAAGCGGCCCACCCCATTTATGAGCAGAGTCGGTGGCTTGTTGTCGCCGCTAGAGTGATGGTGGTCCGTGAACATGGAGACGGTAAGCTCGTGGATCCAGTCCGTCACTATCATCACGTGTTCAGATCTGGAAGGGGAAGTGTAAGTAAGTTTTGGTAAATTTAGGTAAGTAATGGTAAGTTTTAGCAAGTGTTGGTAATATTTTAATAATATTTTCTAAGGTTAACACGAGCACTAGACATAATAAAAACTGAATTTGCATGGATATTTTACTCGTTTGTTCATTTTACAATTTTCCCACGTTTAGGTACTTTTGCAAGTTTCGTGGTCAGTTTTTACTTTCAAATTCAGTTTTTATTAAGTTTTGGTAAGTTGTGTCCGTGCAAGTTCAGTTTTTATTAAGTGTTGGTAAGTTGAAGGTATTTCAATTAGTTGCGTACCTAACTATTTGTGCTAGTTAATCAATGAAGATATTAATACTGACAATTATTTTGAGTTTTGGTAAGTCTTGGAGAGTTTGATTATTGGGGGGTTTGGTAAGTTGGAGGTATTGTATTAGTTTCGTACCTAACTATTTTGTGCAAGTCAATCAGTGAAGGTATAGTATACTGATAATTATTTTAAGTTTCGGTCAGTCTTGGTGAATTAGATAAGTGTTGGTGAGTTTGATAAGTTGTAGATAATAACCATAAAAGGATGGTTAAAACACTTAAACAATAAGTAATACGAACAAGGTACAAATTGCGAAAGAACTTAGACGATGTAAACTAAAAAAACAGAACTTGGAGCTCGAAAAACTATGCAAAGCGTGTAGTTTGAAACAGCAGGGCAATTTCAACTCTCGCATATAAAGTGAGATGCGAATTAGAAACCACTAATGAGTGCACCGAATGACAATTAACTGGCAATCAGGCTCCCTAATGAAAGAGAATTATACTTGAGAGAGCAAGAGTTTCGCTTGCATACTAAGTAGCCTGGAGTCTTTTTAGTTTTGCATAACGGATGAACTGACGGTGAGGTGAAAAGAGAAACAAAAATGTGGTGGGGATTATCTGGCAGAACCTCTTTAGTGTTGACCTAGAAAATAATAATGGTTTTCAATTTTTATTGTTTGTTCATTATTTAATACTTTTAATGCACTTAACCTAATTTACGATACGGCGGACTTAATTCCATAAGCATTTTCTACCAGTCAACCGCAGGAGGTAGAGGAAAGATTGGTAGGCCTGCAAAAAGGAGAGGGGGAAAAAGTAGAAATGCAATTTAAAATATACTTATACAATATAAGGTAAGATTGAATAAACCTACAATACAAAATTTTATTTCAGGAATGAGGAGGTTAACATATTATGTGCATAACTTACCCCCGATTTTTCGTACACCAACAGTATTTTAACAGCGTCGGCATACAAAATGCATACAAAAAGTGACAGCTGTTAAGAGTCAATTTACAGATTGTTAGTGTACGAGAAACCACATCAGGGAACAGGCTTTCTCTCAGAAAAAGAGAAAGTCTGGGCTTAATCACCACATGTGCCCACTGAGGATCGAGGATTTCTAGCATTGGGGTATGTGAGCAGATGCTTCGCTTTCCTGACGATGTTTTTCTTGACAGTTAGCGGGTAGAGTACCAATTTTTTATAAATTGTGGCAATAGCTACTATAAATAAAATATTGTACGTAACTTAGAAGACCAGTCATTGATGTAATTATGTTAGTGTCAAATCAGTGTAATGCAAACTGACTGACCGCCCGTGGTTTGGGATTATATAGAAGACCAGAAAGTTTTGGCAGTCTGGATCTAGACACGCCAGATTCAGTTATAAAGTCGCTTTTTAACTGAATCTAATGGGAGTATTTATCCCACCAGATAGAGGAGTGTTTTTGAGGCATTTCTGCATACATAAGCCGCCTATATACGTCCCACTGTAGGGCACAGGCCTTCTCTCAGGGAGAGAGTATGGGCTTAATCACCACGCGTGCCCACCGCGGATTGGCGATTTCAAGCGCTGAGTCATGTGAATAGCTCGGACACTCAGGTTTCCTCACGATGTTTTCCTTCACCGTTAGCAAGTGGTATTGCTACTATAACTTCACAGATGTACATAACTTAGAAAACCAAGTTATAGGTACATACCCGCATTGGGGAACGAACCAGGGTCTCTCGCCTCCGAGTCCGATGTTCTACTCACTAGGCTACCACCGCCTTTTTGCATACTTCACTCATTTTACCATTTTTTATAAGTTGTGCCCTTGTACTAGCGAAGGTGCGATATGTGCTATTGCCCTAAGATTTTTCACGTTTCTACAATCAACCGTTTAGCCGGGAGAGGGGGGACGCCCTAATCTGACAAAAAATTGCGCTTTAAAGCTTAATATTTTGCAAACGATGGTAGCTTAGTAGGTAGAACATTGGACTCGGAAGCGGGAGACCCAGGTTCGGTTCCCAGTGCAGGCATGCACCTATGACTTTGTTTTCTAAGTTATGTACATTTGTGAAGTTATAGTAGCAATACCACTCGGTAACTGTGAAGGAAAACATCGTGAGGAAACCTGGGTGTCTGAGCGATTTACATACCTCAGCGCTTAAAATCGTGAATCCGCGGTGGGAACGCGTGGCGATTTAGCCCATACTCTCTCTCTGAGAGAAGGCCTGTAAAATATATAAAAAAAAGTATTCGCTGTATAATCTTACGGTTCGTAACTACAAATAAGTGATCTGTAAAATTTCTACTCTTAACTTTAAAACTTTGAATTTTATCGTTTTTTACTTTTTATGTTAAGTTTAAAATAAACTGTTGTCGAACGAACACGGATCCTCCATCTCAGAATCATGATATTATACTAAGGAACTATTAATACATGAGATTTTGGTAAAATTGAACACTTACTTAGGCTGCTTATGATGATTTTACAAACGGAACCCTTAATCGAAAATTTCTACACTCACAATATTTTGTAAACAACTAATCCAACGATGTTCCATACTATGGTTTAAGAGGAAAAATAAATGCATCCCTAAATTAGGTATAGGGGAGGAGTGAAAAAAAAAAAGAACATTAGATATTTTTTTCGTGATTTTATTCTAACGTCTTGTCGGCGCAATAATATACGGTGTAATATGTATAACTGTGCCAAATTTTAGCTCTTTAGTACTTGTCGTCTCTGTGATAAGCTGCGGACGGACAGACGGACGGACAGACGGACAGACATACAGACGGTCGGGCATGGCGAAACTATAAGGGTTCCTCATTGAGTACGGAACCCCAAAAAAATGCCCTGTAGTACCACGCATACAGGGTAACCTTTAAAATTCTCGTTTGAAGGAGCCGCATCTGTAAACGCATAGCTCGAGTGGAGGAAGTTTTAATACGGAGCGGAATATGCAAAGAGCTTTTCATTTGTACTGAATCGATTTTCCTTAATATGATCCCACGCTTTTGGTTAAAATCTTTTGAAATACATAAGGGTTGTTATAAATGGTTCAATCAGTTGTTTCAAATTTCCTTAGGACATACATAGTACACGCTCATTGTCACAGAATTTGAAATTGAAGTAAAGTTTGTGACTTGTTTGTGACTTAGGGTGAAATTCAATTGTAATTAATTATATTATTCAATGATGACGAGGGGAAAGTGTAACAATACCTCTTTGTACATGTGATAGCTCGCCAGCGCATCCGTCTAGTTCGACTTTGGATGGAAGAGAAATAGTTGCACTGTTTTAAGCTCCGTACACAAAACTGCGAATCGACGCATGCGAATGCGAATGCGTTGCGACGCAACGCAACGCAGAAAACTGCGACACGAATTGCTGCAATGCGATTTCATGTGGCAAGGCACCCTTCCACGATTCCGGTGACCATTCTTTTGACAACCGTCGACCGTACAGAACGTATTTTGTAAACAAGGTAGAGATATGGATCGTAAAAAGAAATGCTTACCTACTTCTGTTATTGCTAAGAAGATACAGGAAAAAACAAAGAAGATTTTGGATTCATCCATTTATTACTGTAATGAACGCCGATGCGTATTAATTCGCTAGTTCTTGCGATGCGTCGCTCGCGCCAGCTCGCAGATTTTTACGATGCGACGTCGCATCACAATTTTGTGTACAGGCCCTTAGGAGTCAGTTTGACCACACAATTAGTAGTTTTCGTCAAAAACTAGCTATTAATCGAATAGGAAAAGATGAAATGCATAACACAGAGAGATAATGTATAAGTTTAGCTTAATACACCTTCAGAGATAATTGTCTACTAATATCGGGTTTGAGTTAGTTAAGATCGTTACAGTACTGTTTTTTGCGATAGCTAAAAAGCCATATTGTTAAATAATGGAACTCAGTTGAGATCATTGCGGGTCCCAGTGACAAGCTTTATTGGACTTGACTTTTTGATTACAGCAAAAGCCTTAAAATATGAAGTTGTATTATGAAACAGTTCATATTCATTTGGTCCTATAATAAAAGTTTATCATAATATATTGGGGATTAGTGGGTTCCTCATACCTGTCGTAATCATAGAGCCTCGCATGGGGGTCTTGGGACTTGGGTTTCCTGATGATGAGAGCTCCAGCCGCACCGTCGGCGCGCTGCATACCAGAATGCGAGTGCCAGAAGTGGGTGCCGGAATGTGTGGCGTTGAACTGGTACCTATGAAGAAGCGTGAAGTGTAATGGTTAATTGGATGAAAATGTTTGTAGCACTAAGTCCGCCCCATTGCAATTGTAATGTTTACTCAAGTGCAACCAACGTATTGTTTATTCGTAATGTTCTTGGAACGTGGACTTTTACGTCAATCAATCAATCATCCCGTGTTTGTCCACTACTAGACATAGCCCTCCCCCAAGGTCTTACGTCCTTGACCATTCTCATCCAGCCGCTGCCAGCAGTCGTCGTTTATATATTGACGGAATAAACCTACACCTAGGACAGCGAATCTAGCAAGTAATTTGAACTAAAACTTGAGTATGACTCGCTAAGTTCATCCTTCTTCTCCATACGTTTTAATCTACTTCAAAAACCGGGGGTCTATATATTTTTTTCGTCAGTTCGTCTATATTTTTATGTATGTTTAGCGATAAATCCGGGCAAACGCTGTTTTGTCATATTAATTAGCCTGCGACCTATTCTGACCCTTCCAAATATACACACAAAAAAAAAACATAAAAATCGGTGAAGCCGTTTCGGAGAAGTTCGAGCACAAACACTGTGACACGAGATTTTTATATATTAGATCATCAGTACCCCCTACCCCAGTACCAACTTCTGACAGTAGACGAGCTACTAGTCTACAAGCCTCCACCAATCCGGACTTGGCCCCCGTGGTGGAGTATGGCCTATACCTTCCTCAGGGAAGAGACCCGTCCCCCTCGGTGGGGACATAATGGGTTGATGATGATGACCCCCTACGTGATATCAAGTATGCCATGTCTCAATCTAGGTCTTTGTCTATCTGTACGCCAAGTTTGATGTAAATCCGTTCAGCCGTTATTGCGTGATTGAGTAACAAACATCCAAAAATCTTCACAAACTTTCACATTTATAATATTAAGATAAGTTAAGATAAGAATATTCTTTATTGTGCACTAGAGCATATGACATAAAAATTAGTAGGAAGGATGTAAAATAAGCTAAATCGGTTTGTATGTCATATCATAGGCAGCCTATATACGTCCCACTGTAGGGCACAGGCCTTCTCTCAGAGAGAGAGTATGGGCTTAATCACCACGCGTGCCCACCGCGGATCGGCGATTTCAAGCGCTGAGGCATGTGAATAGCTCAAACACCCAGGTTTCCTCACGATGTTTTCCTTCACCGCTAGCGAGTGGTATTGCTACTATAACTTCACAAATGTACATAACTTAGAAAACAAAATCATAGGTACATGCCCGCACTGGGAATCGAACCTGGGTCTCCCGCTTCCAAGTCTAATGTTCTACCCACTAGGCTACCACCGCTTGGTTTGTTTGGTTTGTTTGTGAAGTGTAAATTTAACAACAAACAAACAAAATGTTTAATGAGCTGAACAAAAAGTAACAACATAAAGTAGGTAACTCTGAGCCCCAAACTAAATTAAATTGTATCTTGGGGCACAGTGGTCCATTCAGGGTGAACTTAAATATATCACAACATAGTGTTTGTACAGTAATAAAATAAATTTTAAACATGCATACAGCAAACTATAATATGGCTCAAGTCGTTTATTTCAAATAATAAAATAAACCTACATACAATATTATTAAAATATTATTATAGATATTATATTGATACGATAGTTTGTACGAGTTTAATATAATAAAATAAAATAGACTATTACATAAACATAAGTATAAGCCTGCTGGAATTAATATGACATACATAAAACTACATAAATATACTGTGATAGATGGATCGTAATAAGTAAACCAAACATCTTTTCCAATTCCAACTTTGGTAATTTATTCACGATGTAGGGTAGGTTGCTAAAAGTGTGGGTTTAGTAACCAACGAGTAGGCAAACTCGTAGCCAGAGAAGCGTGAGACTAGATTGCATGGTATGGAAGTGCTATGAGAGATCTCAGTAAATTGGTTACCAGTGAAAGAAGAAAGATTACCATAGACCTATGCAGTGAGAGAGTCGGCTACAACCATATACCAAAAAACAAAAAATTATGTGTCCTGCTATTTGACTATTTTAAATAAGTTTTCGGTTTGGTTGTAGTCGAGTTGTAACAGAAAGTTTTGAAGCATTCGGATACACGCAAATCTATTTAAGTGACATATGTTTAATTCCTTGAGGACCTTATTGTATATATAAGGCCCACAAAATTTTATAAATCTTTGGGCAAAACCAGTTCGAACGATTGGAGTGTTAAATATTTTGTGCTTAAGGCGCTTTTTAAATGTTAGAGAAGATACAGTGAAAGATTTTCGATGTTGATTTAAGACGATTGATTTAATATAAGATTGGCGCACTGAAATTATTTGGGACTCAGAATGGACTTTATTAGTAGGGTATCTTCGAGGTTTATTGAGCATAGTTTTAAGAACATATCTCTGGGCTCGCTCTAAGTGTATGAGGTGAGTTTTAGAGGCACCCCCCCACGCCCTAATGCAATAGGTTAAAATTGAGTGCGAAAGAGCAAAGTATATTGTTTTCAAGGTTTTGAGGTCAGCAATGTGTCTGAGTGTCTTGAATATGTTGACAGTTCTACGGACTCGCTTGACTGTTAGGTTGATATGATTTGTCCAAGACAAGTACTTATCCAAAATAACTCCCAGGTATCTTATTTGGGACACTCTCTCAAGTAGCTCACAACTGCATGCGGCATGGCTAAACTTACATGAATGAATTTTTAGTTTAATATCTTCGCTAGAAGGCTGCGTTGAACTATTAATACTAAATGTAATATACTTTGACTTAGTAATATTGAGAGTGAGTAGGTTCGAGACAAGCCAGTCATTGATGGTAGATAACCCGATGTTAGCAACGATTTCGACCTCTTTCCACGTTTTGTGATGAAATATCACAGCTGTGTCATCTGCGAACGTCACAATTTTGCAGTTTTTTAGCTCCATTTCACACAGATTATTCAAGTAAACGAGAAATAAGGTCGGCCCCAAGACACTGCCTTGCGGGACCCCAAAATTTACTGGCATGAATTCACTATAAGTTGAGTCAATTTTTACTGCTTGAGTCCTGTTACTAAGATAGCTACTGAACAGATCTAATGGCGTACCTCGTACACCCAGAAGGCTGAGCTTACGGAGAAGGATGGGGATGGAGACAGTGTCAAAAGCTTTGGCGAGATCCAGAAAAACTGTAGCACATTTTTCACCCCCATCCAGTCTATCGACGATGAAGTTAGTAAGTTCAGTGACTGCGTCTTCTGTAGATTTGTGTTTTCTAAAGCCAAATTGATTTTTAGACAGATATTTATTTGTTTCAAGGTAATTTGTAAGACGTTTATTAATAATCTTTTCGAACAATTTCGATAAGACTGGCAATAGCGAGATTGGCCTATAATTTCCAACACTGTCAACATCCCCACCCTTGTGTATGGGGCGAACAATAGATTTCTTAAACACTTCTGGTACAATCCCTGTACTTATACAGAGATTGAATACATATGTTATAGGGCCCATTAGTGCCGGTTTTGAAAGTTTAAGAACTCTACTCGAGATTCCATCCCAACCACTAGAGCACTCATTACTCAGTGACGAGATTAAACCCGAGACTTCGGTTTCATCGGTAGGGATGAGAGAAAAAGAATTGATTGGAATGTTCTTATCTCCATCGGTGCAACAATGAGCTGGGTGGTGTTCAGTCGCGTTTCTATTGGTCAATTTTTGACTTGCCAAATTTTTACCAACATTAGAAAAAAAATCATTAACACGGTTTACTGACTCGGTGGGCGTATTATCTAAGGTTAATAATGGTAAAGCTTCAGAGGATTTGCAGTTTAGGTGGCATATATTTTTTACTGCCTCCCACATTTTTTTCGGATTGTTTGAGTTTTTGTCGAGTTCATTATTTTGATGTTTTCTTTTTAGTAAAGTAATCAAAAAATTGCACAGATTTCTGTACTTCTTATATTTTAATTCAGCTATTGCATCGCTTGGATTACGTTTTATTTTAAGGTGGAGTCGGTCACGGGTTCTAATTGACTTTACAAGTCCAGGTGTCATCCAACTTTTTAGGATGTGCTTAGACCGAGGGACCGTAACTAGACGAGAATTATTGTCAATCACAGCTTTTATTATATTGACTAGATTTGAAGCAGATTTATTTGGTTCAATTTCAGAGTAGACGTTTTCAAATGAGATATTGCATAGATCAGAGCATACATTTTCGTGATTTGTTTTAAGATGAGATCTAGGGTTTATACCAAATTTTATGTCATTTTGCAGACAAAGGTACAATAGTACTGGTTCGTGATCCGTTATCGCTGTATCTAGAACAATAGTAGATTGTGTGTTACGGCCTTTTAGCAGTACGTGATCTAGGCAACTTGTTAGCCTTGTGGGTAAGTAATGCGTAGGGAAAAGACCATGAGCAGCATTCATATTAAGGTATTCGAAAGAAAAAGTGTTTGACATATTTGGATCAATGTTTATGTTCATATCACCCGTAAGAACAATTGTTTGGAAGGCCTTAAACTTGGTCAGGACATCATCTAGGGAGTTGATGAAATTGGTTGGGTCATGAAAGCATGGTGGCCTGTAAACCCCCACAATAATGAGATCGGGTCCCAGTTTGATGGTGAGACAGTCACCATTATGAATGTTATGTTCCTCAACGGAAGTGTCAAGACCTTCTCTTACGTACACGACCACTCCGTTATTTTGGTTTATAAATTTATTCGTTCTGAAAGCTCTATAGTTAGACAGCTGGGGGATTACAGTAGAATCGTCAGTTCGTGTTTCAGTCAATACAAGTATGTGGATCGTGGTAGTAATTCTCTGAAGAAGTATAGGGATTTGGTCTATATTTCGACCAATACTTCTTATATTAAGATTGAGTATAGTTATGGATTGAGTATTTGTTTTAGGAAAAAGAAGGTGACAAGAATCTGGGTCGCTTCTATAAGCTATGGGCGAGCTAAGCTGATCTATATCTTCTATCAAACGGTCAGAGGTAGCCATGAATAATAGAATTTGGCGAGAACTCAGTATGTGTTGGAACGGATTTCCTTGAATAGAGGTAATGAGCGTGAGCAAGGTATGAGAATACGATATTTTTAAGAGGTTCTGTATAACAAAGTAGGTTATATAACACTGGAATGGAGAGTTGTATGTCTAGTACATAAATTAAATAAATACAGATAATATATAAATATATGTACACAACATATATGCACATAATATATTTGTGTTTGTGGGACATAAATAAATAGAGAGGTTGAGCCATACTTACAAACATAAAGTCATAAAATACAGCAGTAAAAGTGGCCACACATGAATTCCCTAGTCACAGCGGCATCTTTGGTCCATCACCATTTGACTGGTTCTTCTCTAGGCTGATCAGCTGAGCCTCACTCTTGATAAGAACGTAGGGTTCACCATCTTCTTTACGGAGATAAACTCTGCCGTTGGATGTCCAGCAATGCTTATAAGAGTAAGTCTTGCGATGGTGACGAGCAAGATAGAAAATCCTCTTCATTCTCTGAGTGAGGACTTCCGATATGTATACTGGATTATGGTTACCAGTAAAACCAATGGAATTACATACCAGACGCTTATCCTTGTCCTTGTTCTTAGACTGCCTCTTGTACTCTTCCAGAACTGCCTGTTTTTGTGAATGACTGTTTAGTTCCACTATTATGGGCTTGGAGTCTAAGGCTTTACCGGGAAGACGATGCACGCTGCGAATGTTTGGCTTTTGTTCAATGTTCAAAGTTTGAAAGACATTCTCAGTAAGCTGGGTCAAGTTTTCGTTGGGCATTTTAGGCACATTTCGAATCTCAATTGATGCAGATGCTTGCCAGCGTTGTAAATCTTCAACTTGATTTTCCAGGGTTTCAATTTTAATGCGATCATCTTTGTTTTGCTTTTCCGGTTGCCTTATGCTGTTTTTCAAGTCCGCATTTTCTTCCATATGGTAGGTCAGTGAAGCCTCTATGGCACGGTACTGCTCCTTTATATCTCTTATTTCGTGAAGAATTTTGTCAAACTTTGCAGTAATCATCTTCTTCAGATCTTCGTCTATTGGCAAATCCTCATCCACCAAATCAGAAACATGATAAGTTCTTCTTCTGACTGTCACGTTTGGATCTGAGGTGGGTGGTTTCCCAGATATGGTTGCAAGGTCTTTTCCAGTAGAACTTGGCGGTGAACGTTCGGTGGGCATTATGGATGATAGTTGGAGCTCACTTTCCTGTCTGCCGATTCGTTGGTCTATGGAGTTGTGTGACGCCGGTTTATAGGTACGTATCACCGCGTACGACCGGTCGGATGAGCGACGGAGAATGGAATGTAAATATTACGCAAACTGTTGCTATGCGCCCTATAGGGTCCATAATGGTACTTATAATTCTATCAACACCTTCTAAACTTCTGGTTGCAATAAATTATTGGCATTTTCTAAAGCTTAAAACAAAAGAAAATATTCCGGCATGTAGGAAGATGAATATAATTTTCTCACCTGAACGTCGTCTCAGGTGGTATAGGGCATTGCGTGACCATTGGCGTGCCGTCCATGTAGGGCGTACCCCTCTGATGCTGTCCATGCCAGTGCACCGTGGTGGCTTCCGTCATCAGATCATTCTCCACGTCCACTATGATGCGGTCATTTTGGCAGACCTGGAGGAAGAAGAGCGTAAGAATATTTGCATTTGAGAACATCCACAAACTTATAAAAAAGCAAGTCTCCCCGCCAAGTTCTGAATTTTACTGTAATTACACAGTATTTGTCTGTTTCCTTCTTTTTTTGAGAAATCTAAAGTGACAGAACGATACTTAAGTATTTATGTAGTGAAATCCTCAATTCTGAAAATCCGCGTTGTCAATTGGGATAGTTCCATAATGGGAATTATATTCATCATGCTTACACTAGAAATCACATGTTTTCCATGATGCCTTTAGAGTAAATATCTTTTTTAACAGGTCGCTTTTAAACTCATAAACAGTGCATTCATCTCCTTCTAAGAAGTGCTTCTTAGTTTGTTTACTTGCATGGTACTAGTTATTGTACATCAAAAAGTCTAACAACGCCTTGTTAAAATTTTTCATGAATTGAAAAACTACCCATTAGTGATTATTAACTTAAGTATACGCAAAGTAATGTGTAGCTACATAGCTTGCGAAACTTCAGTTTTAGTTCGAAGACCCACAGTCTTATTTATAGAAACACGATTCCTCCAAAACACTCCACCGAGCATATTAATTAGTCTGTGGTAAAGTTTCTCCCTTTACCAGAGAAAATTTGAACCGCATTCAAGGAGTGTTTTAAGGAATCGTGTTTTATAAATAACACCGTGTTTTATGTTTTGTTGTGAAACAAATAAAATTTCATAATCAATGAACTATAGAGCTCATAGTTTATTGACTATATTGTTTTATTTGTTTTTTTACTCAAATGAATCAATTAATTCATAACTTTGTCGCCTAATCATAAACAGTCTATTTACGTCCCACTGCAGGGCACAGGCCTTCTCTCAGAGAGAGAGAGTATGGGTTTAATCACCACGCATGCCCACCGTGGATTTGCGATTTCAAGCGCTGAATGCTCGGACACTCGACACTCAGGTTTCCTCACGATGTTTTCCTTCACAGTTAGAGTGGTATTGCTACTAGAACTCCACAAATGTACATAACTTAGAATAACTTAGACCACCGCTATGTTTGGTAGCCTTTTGTTACCACTTTGTCGCTTAATAAGCTTATAATAATAAGCTAAATTATAAATTAATTATAAATTGATATAAATAAATAATTAATAATAAATTATTATTATTATAATAAGGTTATTAAATGACAAAGTTACAAATTGATTGATTTCCGTGACATACCGGGCCTTAGTGTCATTACCAAAACAAACGACAAGTTGATCTATTCGTATAGACAAAAATACATATTTCTGTGACACTTAACAACAAACCCAGACAGAGTAACTTAGCCTTACCTCAATAGCCGGTCCGGGCATTTTTCTGTTAATCACATTCAGGGCCCTACTTATTCCATCAGCTGGGATGCAATCGGGCAGACCACAGTCACTAGCATTGTACGGACATCCGTAGCAGGCTTTGCTCATCGTCTGATACCACTCAAGGTTAAAATGGTAGTAGCATATCATCGGCTCTCCACCTTCAAAACAATCTCTATGACACGGGTGATCACCGTCTACCAACTCTCCTGTCACTTCATCGTATCTTACATGAGCTCTTATGTTTGCTCGCTTAGCCGCAGCTGTTTCCGCCTTCTCTGCCAGTCTGGACTTTATTATCCTCTGTAGAATGTCTGTGTCCAGGTTCTCAACAGGTTTGTTCATGTTGGTTTTAGATTTGATATTGTTCTCGCTTAGAGGTTCGTTTTGTACTTTAGACGCGCTCTCTATTTTTCTCACAGGTTCGATTTTAGTTACTATGTTTTCTGGTTGAACGGTCTTGTCACCTTCATCCATGTTTATGTCATCTAAGTTATCAGCTTTTACGTTGCTTCGAAGCTGCCTGGATAGGTTTTTGGATTCTTCTTGGTTGTCCGCTATGGTTGTGGCAACTGTGGTTGTGTCTTCGTAAAAAAGGGGTTCCGATTGTGAGCTGATGCATTTTCCTGTGGAAGAAAAAAGATAGACTAAATAATAGTGACTAATGAGAATTGATTAGTACATTACTTCAGAGGGAAGAAAGTGACAGTTCCATACCGAGATTATGGCATTTGCGCCACGAGCTTGCGAGGGGCGCAAACCATTTGAGGTATGGAACTGTACTTTATCCTTAGGTATGTATAGTGCTTTTTATTACACCTACGAGGAAAATTATAGACATAAATGCATAGAAATGTTTATATTTAGTTAAAAGTATATTCGCCCGTTTCTGGAGTAGGCTAAGATCATAAGGTCATGCAGCAACTTCTTCCGTGATTCCGCGCGTTTTATATACAAAAATAATTTCGTTTTTAATTTTCTGTATGCACCAAGGAGGTTGGTAACTGGTAAAAAAAACTGTATGTGGCCAGTAACAATTTACTTGAAATTTAATTAGTAGACAGTTAAAGACTGCTGACAAATTAAAAAAAAAAAAACGGGGTATGTAATAGAATTTCATACATACTTCCCACCCTTGGGTCGGAAGGATTTTCATACAAACTTCCATACCTTGGGATGAAAGGATTTGAAGGGCGGGATAAAGGCGTTTCTTCCCTCTAATTGGTATAATTAGTATGTATTTTCAGAGCAGTGTGATAAAAAAATATTTTTGGAGCCTATCGAAACCTGTCATGACATAAACATGTTATTAATTTTGTAGCTGCTACTTACAAACTTGTTTGTTTTTTGCTACAAATTAAAGTGGTTAGTTTAATTCCGACACGCATACAATAAACTAGCAGAATTGGAAAAAAAGACTTGACCCATCATCACTAATCATTAGATGAAACTTGTTTATTTTTTATACTAATTTAAGCACACGTGATTTTCACATGATGTTTACGTTGTGCGATAGACGTGTTATTGTTAATAATTTAACTACCGTTGCAATGGTAGTAAGTTACGGAATAATTTAGTATTACGTCAATGAAAAAATATGATAGGCTTCGTCCTATCCAGTTTTAGAAACTTTTGGTAGAAAATATCCCGACAGACGAAGAGTTGAAGAGGTAGGAGACCAATGCCTTTTGCCTTTCAGCAAAAACACGGGGTATTTTTTCTAAAAACAAAGGGCACTCACAATGATTAAAACCCTATCTTTATCAATGGCAAGGCTGGCAATTACTTAGATAATTAAAAATGTCCAACTCGAGCCGAGTCGACCCGAGCTCACTAACAAACCGTATCGACTTTGTTCCTCGGGTGTTCGAACAAAACCATTTCATTCAAAGAGAACAGTGGGTTCGCTGTTGAATGATTATTTCTGTGAATAATACCTTATACAGTGTCTTTTACATAAACTAACGCCTACATCCCGAAGGGGTAGGCAGAGACCAGCATTATTCCACTATTTTCTTCATCATCAATATCATCAGCCAATCGCTATCCCAGTATGATTGAAATTATGGTCAGTAACTTCGTTGATCGCCAACCCGCCAGCCAAAAGCGTGGCGAATATGGCAACACCCTTCATGAAAACCACGGAGGAGGCCTGTGTCCTGCAGTGGGCGTCAAATGGCTGATGATGATGATGAGGAACTTTGTTCCTTTAGTTGATCCGTACTCAGTGTTAGCCTAATATAAGATGTAAGAAGCATAGGTGTACAGTGTGAGAAGCCGATATTCACCGAAATACATGGAAAAGCACGCTACTTTTCTTACTGGAATTCTAAAATTTTTAGAAGTATTTCCATGAGCTTATGTTTCACTTTGAAATAAATGAGAAAAAAAATCTTTTTATTAACCCTGTGACACAATTGACATTGACTCATTGGTTGTCAAGTCATACGACTCGCGTATTCATGAATACACTGCTGAGTAAAAGGGTTAAAACGGTTAAAAAAAACCGGCCAAGTGCTAGTCGGACTCGCGTACGAAGGGTTCCGTACCAATATCTATATAACATTGGACACAAAGATCGAGAAAAAACGGCAAAAAATCACGCTTGTTGTATGAGAGGCTCTCATAAATATTTATATTATTAAATATTTATTTAAGTAATTAGTAATAATAAGTAAGTATATTTAATATTGTACGAGTAAGTTGCAATACCTGTTAATGTTTTTGTCATAAGTTAGATTAGCTGGTAGATAATGCTAAATAACGTCAAGCTCGCCTATGTGCAAAACTGTGTTTAAATGATTTTAATAATAATAATATTTTATTTTAATTTATTTATTTCTTTTTTAAAGCAAATATAGAAGATTCTGTGAATATTTTAAGCGTCTACCTGTTGCCGCTATTAATATTAAGCAAAAAACAGAAAATAATAACGTTTGTTATGTGGGAGACCCCCCTAAATATTTATTTTATTCTTTTTTTAGTATTTTTCGTTATAGCGGCAACAGAAATACATCGTCTGTGAAAATTTCAACTGCCTGGCCATCACGGTTCATGCGATACAGCCTTGTGACAGACAGGCAGACAGACGGACAGACAGGCAGACGGACAGTGAAGTCTTAGTAATAGGGTCCCGTTTGTCACCTTTCGGTTATGAAACCCTAAAAAAGGTTACTATCTCCTAAAGCAGAGTTCCCAATGTTATGAGTTCGAAAAGCAAAATCTGGTACTAACGAGATTTTGGTAATAATTTTGTTCACATGAGACTCAATTAGCTGCAATTAGCGCCTTGACGGATATTCGATAAAAGTATGTCCTACAATATCTGATAAAAACAAGAAATAACATCTGATAAAATAAAAACGGGAAATAAATAAATGCATAGGTTTTAAAAATAAAAACGGCTATATGATGCTTCTGTATGATGATTTGTACATTAAGATGATTTGTAGAGATCATAGAATGTAGTGATCCTACTGTAATCTCATTAACGTCTACTTTACAAAATGGAGTTGGACACAAAATGTTAAAGTTGGTTAATTGAATTCTTACAACTCCTACAGAACTTACAGAAAAATGCAGGGGCGGATTGTTGCAACCCTAATTAAGAGCTTTGTTTGACCTGTTTTTGTATCAACAGCTTTTAGATATAATAATTAATTAAGGGCATAATTTCTACGCATCAACATGAGATAAGACAAGAATATTTTTATTGTACACTAGAGCACATATCAAATGCTTTCTATCTTCTACAAAAAATCTATTTTTTGTAAGAGCAAAATATCACGGGGTGAAAAATATTACTGAAGCTTTTTTAACACTGCATATTGTATCAGTCCTGTCTTCAGGATACTGTTTGGGTAGGTACCCCAGGTTAGGTTAACATTTGAACTCGCTAAAAATAGACGCAAAGATTCCAGCACAGGTAAGGGAACGTACCCATACTACGTGATCCAGTGTGACCAGCGGGGGCTTGCCATAAGTTACCAAAAATCAGTTTTGCCAGCTCGGGCTTGTCAAAAATGCCCAAAAAGAGATCAAAAGTAACCTTCTCGATGGGGTGATATGGTTTTGAAGTAGATGCCACGAACCTGCAAACAAAGCAGGTTGCTGGTGGCAAATGAATGATGATAGCTGATACAAAAAAAGTAGCGTATTTTGGTGTAGTCCTATGCAGTAAACTATAATGTAGGTTGATGAAATGTATTCTAGCAAAAGGCGATCGCATAGGGAGCAGCCCTTTTCTCAAATTAAATCGCAGACTAAGTTTTATTCTACTTTAAAGTAAAACGTCAACAGCGAACTTCCCGAAAACCCAACTAGGTACAACGCCTACTGTCCCAAAAATAAATCACCTAGAATACCCCTATCCAGCGCAAAGGAAACAAATCCATGTTAAAATAACACACCATCTATTTAACATAACCAGAACCTTGTGTGCCTTGATTTAGAGCCCCGGAAAAGAGCCAACGAATTCTGTCTTTCGCCAAAATGTTTTGCACAGGAAAAGTGACTTTACAAGCTACTGGATAGAGTCCAAGACGTCTGCATGGATAAATCTGGAATTGCGGTAGTGGTTGGGGCACAAAACAAAAGAGTCTGAAAGCTCTATGGCTGGTCGACTTAATGTTCGTTGTAAGCCAATACTCATATGTGCCCAGTGCTGGCTCTAATGGCCCGGCTACACGCTCCGTCTTGCCTGTGAGCATACCTACACAAACCAGTTTGCACAGGTAAGCGCGTGCGTGTGGATGGCAAGACGGTAGGTCGCGCAGTCCCGGAAGCGCGGCTTGTGCATTCGTTGACTTGCTGAAGATTCGGACTGCGCAAACTTGGCTTGCACGGTTTTACTTGCACGTGTGGCCGGTCATTAAGCCTTCCATAAAGCACGCCACTCTGTTCCTTCTTTGACCATACTCACCTGCCGGTTGCTAGTAGCAATCTGCTTCAGATTGTCGGTCTAGTGAGCTGGCAGGCATTTCATTATCCAATTTCCGGTTAGCTGTCTCCAGTAGAAACCTTTTTACGTCACTGGCTATGTAATCTTTTGCATTCCAAAGAACTGTGATCCACCAAAGAAAATCTAGCGTAAGCCGTTTTATTGCAAGTTGAGTTATTTTGAATTGGTGTCGGGAGTACTTATAGATATAACATTAATTCATAGGTTTCCACATCCTCAAATTATATGCGACTTTTCTCCTACTCGCAAAATATTACACAAAACAATGTTGTGTTATTATAAGGAGCACCGCATTTAGGTACACATAGAAATGGCGTTCATTTAGTTCTGATTTCAACTTAATTCACAAACAACTGAATTTGTCTATAGGATTTAGGCGCAGTATTTTTGAATACTGCGCCGTATTCGAATGTCGTGGTTAATTTATAAACGTATATGTGTTACATATATCATCATCATTGAGCCACAAGAAGTCCACTGCTGGACATAGGCCTCCTTCATGGATTTCCAAAAAGACAGGCTGGAAGCGGCCTGCATGCAGCGCCTTCCTGCCACTTGGATGAGGTCATCTGTCCATCTTGTGGCTGGTCGTCCTACGCTGCGCTTGCCGATATGTTACATATATATTATGAATTAATCAAAGATATTTTCTTTGCCAATTTTTCATTCAAATGAACTTCTCTGGATCATCATCAAACGTATAAAAAGTGGAGTTCGACTGTTTTTTTGTTCAATCACCCGCAAACATTAACATTTTTTTCTATGCATTTGTTTTTAAATTTTGAGTTCTAGTAAGCCAAGGAAAGCAAAAACAAAACAGCCCAGATGGTACTACTGCTTTTCCACAGACTTTACTCTGTGACGAGGGTTGGACCGCAGAGCCGCGAACAATACAAAACTCCACGGAATTTGTCAAGTTTTTCACACCTACTTAATTATTGCGGCGATGGCCCCAATTAGGGAAAGAGGTCTTCTGATATAAATAATCTAATAAACAAAGTCCCGGGTTCCAGTTAACGAAGTAGAATATAGTTGAAAATATAGCAACCATAAAATCGTATGAGGCAGATACGCGAGTCTTGTCTATATACATATATAATAAACTTATCACTTACGTAACAGGAGTATTACAGAATATTACAGCAGATTAGTTATTCCTATATCTAACCTATTTTAATCCATTGTGGGTCGCACAGGACATTCTTTGGTTGGACTGATTCAGAAAACCTTGTTATGGATACCGTATTTTATAGTATAAGCTGACTGTGTGCATTCTAACGATGCTGTAATATGATCCTTAGAGAGAGTACAACAGATGAGGTTGTTTTAAATTTGGCGAATGGTACTGCTTCCACAATTTTACAAATGTACGTTACTGCCGAGGACAGGACGAAGGTCAGTGGACAGACCTACAGCCCGATGGTCGGACGATATCGTTGAGTCGGCGGAAACTCCGTGGGGGGCAAGGGACCATGAGAGGTGGCATTCGGGGGAAAAGGCCTATACCCAGCAGTGGGCAGCGGTGAGTTAATGAGGCCTAGAATCCAGAACCTTACAAATGTGAAGTAGCTGGTGTATTCACTGAGCCACCCAAATTATCGCCATGTTACCAAGGAAAGAGATAGCTAGAGAGGGAGCGCAATGTACAAAAGCAGGCAGCATATGCGTACGGAACCCTCGACGGCGTACAGCCACCAATCAAGATTGTAGTGTATTTCCCAATCTAATCGCACCATTCGTCTTGCGATCAGTAGTGGGAGCGTGTGATCTTGATACTTTATTTAAAGCGGGTAGACACGATAATACCATGACCACTGCGACTGTGCTGCAACGTTGATGAAATGACAGAAATTAAGGTAATTAAATTTACCTAAGAGATAATTGAAGAGAAAAAAGAAGAAGACAGACATTTTATTGGGACAAATTGACACATCACAAGAAAAAAAGGCATAACAAGTAGCACAAACAAGTACAAAGGAAAAACAAGTCACATAAATACAACATAATACTAGAAAAAGTCAGGGCGTCAGAGCGCATTTTGTGGTGTGTCAAAATTGCGATTAGACGTAAATGTAAAAGTAAACAATAATACCTATTAATAATTAAAATTTTGTTAAGCGTTTAAATTATACCCCATTTTTTCGCAATTTTCGCACTTTCCATAGTAAAAGTCGATAGTACTAATGATTAGAATAAACCCCTTAAGTACCACAGGACCTTTTTGCAACACCATCTCAAATTGAACTATAATCCGTTAAGCCGTACAAGCGTGATTACATTTAATCGTTAGCCTGAACACACAAATATCTACACATCATCCAATAGCAATATCTTAAGTACTCTATTAGACTCGGCAACAGTTCATTATCTGATTGGTTTACTCGGTATCCTACCTTCTGCTACGGAATATCAATCTAATAGGTAATTAATTAATAGCATTCGGCCAAACTTAATTCATGCAATATGCAGAGTGCATCGCACGCTGGATTACAACCGCCGCCATAGAATAGAGATGTAAAGAAAATCAGCTTTACTACTTTTTATGACAAACTTCCAATTATTGAAGTTGATATCAGATTATAATCATACATACGTCCCACTGTAGGGCACATGCCTTCCTCTCAGGGAGAAAAGTATGGGCTTGCGTGGTGAACGCGTGCCCACCGCGGATTGGCGATTTCAAGCTCTGAGGTATGTGAATAGCTCAGACACTCAGGTTTCCTCGCAAGGTTTTCCTTCACAGTTAGCGAGTGGCATTGCTACTAGAACTTCTCAGATTATAATACTCAGCCTATATATGAATCTCAACAGGGCCTGTTTTGAGAGAGTGAGTTATTTTTACTTTTTTAGTGCTGTAGTGTTTTTATTTTTTATTAAAAAAAATCGTAGTGAAGCGTGATAACCGCTCACTTTGTTTATATCGATGAGTAAAATAACCACCTTTAGTTCTTGCAGATCCTTCTGCAACGCCTGTTTTTCATGTTTGTATTCACCTTGCCAGTCCTAGTATTTTACAAAACAGAATTGGACAAAGACAGACGATTAGCGAAGCTACCTATCTCGCTTCACTGCGCCTCCAGTACAGTCGACAACGCATCAACTTCTACATTTCAGTTGTAAAGTCGTTCGTTATGTAAGTGAATAGAATTATTATTAATACAAAAACGGCCCGAAGGCAGCGGCTAACATAGTAACATAGTACGTTGACATTCAGCAAATAGAATGTGAATTCTTTACGTTGAAATAAATTACTGATTTCTAATTGATATTATTATTATTAGTTCTTTGTTGCACAAAGACAGTGTACAAAAGGTGGACCTAATGCTAATGGCATATAGTCACGGAGGTAGGCTTTTGCTGTCGGACGTACAGCGGGAATAAACTGGATAGGTTAACTAAGACCGGATTTTTCAATAGTCGATAAAACTTAACAGGAGAATAAAACTGATGTTGTCACTGTCTTGTCGTATGATTTAGACAGTGATAGCATGCAATTTATTCTCTCGTTAAGTTTTATCTGACTATTGAAAAATTGGCCCTAAGAGATATATTTTTTGACCTAAAAGTTTTTTCGTAGGCGCAGCTAATAGTAATGTGTACATTATACTAATGTTATTAATTCCCTACTAGTCAAAAGAAAGTGTACAAAAGGTGGACTTAATGCTACTGACATATTCTATCAGTCAACCAGTAGGAGGTACAGGGGATCTCGATTGAGGTTATTATGGGATATCACATATTAAACTGTCTTTGGTTTGTTTCTTTGTTACACTTTATTGCACAATAGAAAAACATTAACAAAAATAAAAGTAGAATAACAGGCTTGTGACAAAAAAAATATGATGCTATTGATGCTTTTACTCGTAGTTGATTGAAACGTCAGTGTGAAATGCGGTAAAACCGCTAAATTGCCTTTAATATTATATTGAATACATTAATGACTTTGTTTATAATAACGGCCTGAGTTAACATTAATCTACCAGATACTAATGCTGGTGTAAGAATTTTATAAACCCACGCATCTAGTATTAAAGTAGCTAAGCGGGTTTTGTTCATTCTCTCCCGCACAAATTGATACTTACCTAAAGTAATATTTCATGTCCTTATTTTTATGTGTATAGAAAAGTCAGCGAGCAATTTATAGAAAGAGTCTAAATGAAAACTTATAACGGCAAACACTACAGAACATTTTAGGTTGGCTAGAAGAAATTTCTACTGAAATAAGTTCACCTTTTCACATAATTTGTATCACATGTTATTTAATTTTGTGCGATAAACCCCCGGTTTCTCGTACACTAACAATCTGCTAATCTACTGTTAACAACCGTCAGCAGGAAAAAGTGCATACAAAAAAGCAACTGACGGCTGTTAACAGTAGATTAACAGATTGTTAGTGTACGAGAAACCGGGGGAAAGTGTAACAAACAAACGAACTGCATTTTTTTGTAAGTTATTACTTATTAAGTTATAGTGCCTTTTTATTCTTTTTACACCCGAAGGTTACTTTTTTGTCTCTTTTTAGTAACTTTTGACAAGACCTGGCTGGCAACACTTGGTCACGAAGCATGGGTACGTTCCCTTAACAGTGATCATTAGGACCCACGACAGAGAACCTAGGATCACGAACCTGGGACTAGATAGCATTTATGCCAAAAACGGCCGTTTCTGGCGTTATTGCTATCTAGTCCTAGGATGTTTGTCTTAGGTTCACTGCCGTGGGTCTTAAAAATCACTATTAACATGATTGAGAGATTATACTTACTGACATTTTTTGCAAATATGTTCTGTAAAAAAGATTTTATTTATTTTCCTCGGTGGCGCTAGTGTGCCCTAGAGCCCCTTAAGCAGACTCAACCAAATTAATTTACCAATACGAAATCGCGCGAGAGATTACACCTAATGAGGACTCATCTAGGCCTTGCTTTAACACTTTTTGGCAGTATTTTTCTCAAAGGGTGTTCTTATACATGATGAACTTTGGGTGGTTTGAAAGCTATAGCAAAATGAACGTGCCCTAACAATAGCTATCGAATACGTTAGTTTGTTTAAAAAAAACACTATAAATTTTAGTAGCCACACCATAAGTAGCCAGCCAAAGCGATGCATGCCTGCCGTGGTTCCGCAAGTAATTGTTCTGAGAGACGGATTTCGGAAACCAGGTTTCTCAACTCAATTGATTTTCATTCTAAGTCTATACTTAAAAGTAATAGTATAATACAAATAGCAGCTTTCAACCCACCCTGATTTCAGCGTGATAAAAATAAAATAAGTATTAAAATCGTTCGTTCGCACTGTACCTGAGCTGCTATCACCATGTAGCGGGTGGATAAGCACCAAGATCTATACGTCCAGTTTTGTACGCACTTAGTCACTGCTTGCGGTGCGAGCCTAAATCTAAAATATTGATAGTTTGTACGTAGCTTTAGCAGCTTTAAAGCGATTTTGCTGTATACTCTTTGTACACTGAGTGTATCGAAATTCCCTTTCCTTCTCGGCGAGTAGGGTTCTACTCGATATAACGTAGCCACAAAATAACGTACAACTGAAAATGAGCTGTCCACTGATCAATACGAAAAACTAAAGATAAATCATCATCATCATTCAGCCACAACTGGTAGACATAGGCTTCTTCCATGGATTTCCAAAACGACCGGTTGGAAGCGGCCTGCATCCAGCGCCTTCCTGCCACTTGGATGAGGTCATCTGTCCATCTTGTGGCTGGTCGTCCTACGCTGCGCTTGCCGATATGTGGTCTCCATTCGAGAACTTTTCGGCCCCATCGGCCATCAGTTCTGCGTGGTATGTGCCACGCCCACTGCCACTTCAACTTACTAATCCGCTGGGCTATGTCGACGACTTTCGTTCGTCTACGGATCTCATCATTTCTGATTGGATCTCGTAGAGAAATTCCGAGCATAGCCCTTTCCATACCTCGTTTTGTGACGTTGAGCCTTCTTATGAGGCCCATAGTGAGAGACCACGTTTCAGTGCCATAAGTTATCACTGGTAACACACACTGGTTGTATAATTTTGTCTTGAGCGATTGAGGTATATTAGACGAAAAGACTTTTCTAAGTTTCCCGAATGCTGCCCAGCCGAGTTGGATTCGACGATTGACCTCTTTCACGAAGTTGGACCGGCCTAGTTGGACTGTTTACTAAGTAGACGTATTCGTCTACATCTTAAGCGTCATCATCTAAACCTAAATATGTTGAAGTATTATTGTGAAACTTTACACAGTTGTAGAAATTACCTCTTAGAAATCGATATAGCTATGAACTTTTCTCTTTTATGTCTTTGATTTAGTCTATAGAAAACACTGCTGGATGTGCAACTACATAGTGTAAATGTAATTATTCTATGTATTTAACCATATTGTACAATTGTTTGTTTTCTTTCAATAAATAAAAATAAAATAAAAAAATCTTCGAGAGTCGAGTTTCCCAATGTTATTGGGGTGGGTACAACACGGGTGTTCGACATGACCTTCGTTTTGTCCATGTTCAAAAGATAAATAAAGTGAATAAATAACTTTCACACAACACAATCACTTGTCCTGGTCCCTAAATAGAATACCCTATGTTATGGTAACCAGACAAGGACATCAAATGGAAATACACCCATTACGAGAAAAAATATAAAATCGCGCGTCGAGTATAGTAAAAGACATGGGACGAGGGCTCGGAAAAGACGCGGCGTCCATTCGTTCATTTTCACACGAAATTTACTAAAGCAATGGGACATAGGTAGCTCGCACAAGTAAGACGGGGCGAGGACGCGAACTCTAGACAATGCGTCGCGTCTATTTCGCGCCCTCGTCTCACATCCATCCTATATGCCCCACGCCTATGTTCAAAAACGAATTGTATGGCTTAAGTAGTTAGGAGCTACGTTCACTTACGCTTGTATCATAAAGGGGTAGGCTTAGACCAGGGCTTGTTACTTTCCATGAACCTAACAAACCTCCATCACTTCATTAACATAGATCAAGTAATAGTGTATCTATAGATGATAGAAAAATACGCCTGACAGGTTACGAGTAGCAAAGTTGCGGGTCAAATCGAGTGAACAGTTTAATTAAATTCATTTACCCAGGGGATTTCACAGAGACAAATAAGGTAATTTTATTATTCATAGCCCAAATAACAAGGGTTCAAGAATTAGAAACGCAACATAATTATCTAAACTGATGTTAAAATAAAATAAATACCTAAGTTTCACACGGAACTTCACAATAGTAGCAATACCACTCGCTAACGGCGAAGGAAAACATCGTGAGGAAACCTGAGTGTCTGAGCTATTCACATACGTCAGCGCTTGAAATCGCCAATCCGCGGTGGGCACGCGTGGTGATTAAGCCCATACTCTCTCCCTGAGAGAAGGCATGAGCCCTACAGTGGGACGTATATAGGCTGCTTATGTATATTGTCTTAGAATTATATACAGTTTGAGAGCCATAGCAAAATAAAAGTGTGTTTTTTTCTGTCTATTTGTTTTTTAAAAGCACTTTTTTTTTACCACTAGCTAACGGTGAAGGAAACTTGAGTGTGTGAGCTATTCGCACACCACAGCGCTAGAAATCGCCAATCTGCATTGGGCACGCGTGATGATTAAGCCCATACTGTCTCTCTCTGAGAAAACTCCTGTGCCCTACAGTGGGACGTATATAGGCTGCTTATAAAGACATTTATCAAAAATATATTGAGACAAACTCGAATCGGTAAGATTTATTAGGGTCCGCAGGTTTATTCCCAAATTTTCCGACACAAGAATTCTGAACTGTTTTTTTATTTACGTCTATAGGTACTTAAAAGTAACAGTCTAAAGAGATCATATTTTTAATAACTAATTACATAACCGCGGTTTTTAAACCACTCAGATTTCAGCGTGTATTTACCAGTATACAAATTCTATGTAGGCCGATATCGCTGGTTCAGCAAACTGTCTACTAACTTACCGGTATTAATACTATAACTTACCAGTAAATAAAACCATTACCGCCATACAGCAGATGACGTCATGCCAACTCCTCAAGCGAAACATTTTTGTCGGAAATCTGAAAAGAGATACAGTAGAATATTAATTCACGTAACCATTATATAACTTACACGAACACTTGCTTTTATAGTACTATCATTTGCCCGTGACTTCGTCAGCATGAAATGAGTAATTTCCAGGATGAAAAGTATGCTATGTCCTTCCCCGGGACTCAAACTATCTCCGTACCAAATTTCACCTAAATCCTTTCAGCCGTCATTGCGTGATTCAGTAACAAACATCCAAACATCTTCACAAACTTTCACATTTATAATATTAGTAGGATAAGTTACCCAAGGACTGGGCTATTCACTATATTCGCTCAAAAAAATTGGCTATGTGCTACGAATACAAAAACCATAAAAGTATTTCGTCCTACAAAAATCACTCCCAAAAACGGATCCTGCCCTTTCGATTAGTCTGTACCAATGAAATCAGCACAAGATTTGATGTAAAATAAATCACTCTGTGATTGGTTTATTCTATGCGCCATGCGTGACGATATGAACGTTGATTGATTGAAGTAGCACATAAAGTACCACTTCAAGGTTCTAACAAAATTTAACGATACATTCGAACAAAAAGATATATAAAATGCATCAATAAAGCGTTGAAAAACAACAACCAGATTATGAAGTACATGGGTATGAAAAAACTTAATATTAACCTTCAAAAGGACCTACACAGCAACACACTTGAACATCAAGTAATCTCAAGTGAATATAAGGACAAAATACAGGATCTTCACTCCCACATATACGAGCAGTCGCTAAATGACCTAGGCAAACAATATGCTAAGGCACAAGAGGAAATGAATGCATATACAGCAGAACTAAATGCCATAGGTACATATAACATGAATCGGTTTGAATCACTTAGCAACAAAATATCAGCGGATTCTTCGTATGCTTCGTGTAAAATACTACAAAATAAGCCACCAGCGTCAGCATGCCTCTCCACACCAATGCACGATCCCACTGAAGATCTGAGTCCACCTGCATCAAGCCAACCCCATTGCATTACTGCAATAACTTGCAGCCAACGCGAATCAGACACCACGAGCATGACTGACCCGGCAGCAAAAAGAGGGACCACAATCTTCTCCGATAAGATAGTTTTAGGGTACTTACAACTTGCCTTTTGTTAGTAAGAAATAGTCACGGCGTTAAAAAGACTGATATAAACACTGTATTTGAATTATATGCTCGAGCTAAAGATGTCCGACCGTGGGGACGGGAAAGTCTGATGTATCAAGTTTAAGATGATTTGAGAAATGATGGTCAGAGTGGAGTTTTTTCCCCGCTCCTTTTTTCTTCACTACATAAGTTGAAAACTCTGTTAATTAAGTTAAAACGTGTTTTGAAAAGAATAAATGTGGAGTTTCTTTGTTAGCTTCTTCTCCACATAATCCATTAATTGTGAAACTAACAACTTTGACGTTCATTAAGTAAACATTCTGTTTTTACAATGAATAAAAATATTTGAATTGAATTGAATTGAATTAAGGCCCGAAGGCATCGTCTAACATAGTACATTGATATTCAATAAACAGAATGTAAATTCTTTAAGTTGAAATGAATTATTGATTTCTGATTTCTGATTGGGCGATAGTAAATTACGGAGTAACTTATGATTGGTTTTATACGAAAACGTCATGATGTATCATCATCAACCCATTATGTCCCCACCGAGGGGCACGGGTCTCTTCCCTGAGCGGTTCCGTGCTTCGCAAGGCACGTTAAGCTGTTGGTGCCGGCTGCCGTCGATAGATGGCAGTCGTTAAGCCAAGTCAGAGGCCTTAGGGCGGCTTGACAACTTCTGACAGTAGACGAGCCACTAGTCTACAATCCTCCACCAATCCGTACTTGGCCCCCGTGGTGGAGTATGGCCTATACCTTCCTCAGGAAGACAAAAAAAACATGATGTATAACCCGTCGAAATATCTAAGTATCTGGCAAGGTGGCATTCTGACGGTGGCAGGTGCGTAGACATTTTACCCGGTAATTCTGAACTCGCTCCGATTGGTAACACAATTGACAAGCTCCGTCCGCCTTCCCGCAATTCGCAAAGACTATTTTTTTTCTTGAGGGCTGAATCAAAAACCATTTCGAGATTAACATCTAAGTAACCATATTTTCTATGTTTAAGATAAATATTAAGGAAGATGAGCGTTATTTTTGCCAAAAAACAATAACCTTCATTTGACCTTCTGATGACGTCACATTTTAAAATAAACATAACATATGGCAACACTACGTTACTTAAAAAAAAGACTTGCTGTCATAACTGTCATATGCATATCATTTCCTTGTCTTTGAAAAAAACGTCTGTGACAGCAAATCACAGAAACAAAGTGTGACAGTTTGCGCGACGTTTCGGCGTGTGCACTCGAAAAATATGACGTCACGCTTTCAAATATTTTAAATAAATAATTTATAATAATAAACTTAACAAATCGCTGAAAAAATGAAATTAGTCTCTAGAAATTACTTCTGCTTTAAGAAAAAAAATATAAAATAAGATCGAAATAAAAAATATACTGCCCGAATTGAACGTGGGGTCATTTATAGCGCTAGTTGAACTTCTATGTTTCTAACTATCAACTACCGTGCGATAGTTATGTAACTTATTTTGGTGGGAGAATATTAGCTGTTTAATATTAAGGTTTAAGATATTTATTTCTCAATAAGAATACATAAATTCACTTACTTGAGAAACAATTCGTTAAGTAGGTAACAATACGATATCGACAGACAGTTATAAGAATTAAAACAATAATAGAGGGTAGTCCTTAATACAAAACTACGATCCAGTTACATCGATGTTTCGTAAGGCTTTGTTTACATTAATTAAATGGGTACGCAAAATGGAGAACATGCGTCCCACCCAGATTGGAGTGACGTTGCCTTTATTCCATATAAAACGTAAATAAGAAAAATTTAAAAATACCAAAAAATACTTCTTCAGGCCTTTTGAGATCACAAAAAATGTGAAAATTTATTTGTCTATTGAAGAGTCCTTTCTAATGTGGTTTCTAAGTAGTTTTTTGAAAATGAGTAGAGATTTGGCTTCTTTTATATCTTTCGGCAGTTTGTTGTACATAGTAGCACCCTCAGATACTAAGCTCCTCGTTACTTCACATAACATTATATTTCAGATTCTCTTATTTATGTACATCCATCTACCGACTATATTGTTGTTGTAATCCACTCCATTCAACTACGGAACAATTGACTACGGAACCCTAAAAAGAGTAATTGAGAAAGGTTTGTTTCGTAGCTACTCAAGCTATTTACTCAAGTCGCACTGATTTAACTCGATTATATTTTACTTTTTTTTAGTATTAAGTAAGTTCAAAATAACCACTTGTTTTTAAGATTCCGATTTAAATATAAATCCAAAACAACTAATTTAACTGATTTCTTAAGATACAGGCCTAGCCTAGTTTAAGGACCCCTGGAAACAATGTAATTTACCTAAAGTCCAAGTGATGCACAGTTTATTAAAAAAAAATAACGTAGCGCCCGCACGTCGCCGCTCGTTGTAACATGGATAGGTACTATGGATAGCCATAAGATAAAAACCAGCTTTGCACGACAGTGGTCCAAAGCAGACGAAATCACAATGAGTCATGCCCCGGGATTACCCGAAACCCGCAGATGGCCCGGGCTTACCTAAGAGCTGTCAAACAGGCTTTCTTGAAGATTCGTTTTGAGATGTTCTACGCGGTTTTCCTAATGCGGTGGCTTCTTTCCTTAGTTCTTTCTCTATGAGAACTCGAATTTTATACACGTCGTGGAAGAGAAGAGTCCAAACAATCGGCCAGTTACACTTTAGTTATAATGCCCAAAAAATACTTGACGAAATGATTTTGATACTACAAATTCGCAGATGTAAGAACTTTGGAAATAAACAAAATCATAGGTACATGCCCGCACTAGGAATCGAACCTGGGTTACCTGCGCCTTGTCTTTCCTGTGGGCTAGGCCAACTAAACTGTTAGGATAGTATAGGTGCTGAGCAAGCCTACTCCATCTAAAATCAATCTCCCAGGCACTGCAGCGTCCGAGTGGTCCCTTCACCCATCTAGTGTGAGTGAAGATCCCACTGGACGCTGTATCATAAGCAGCCTGTACTCGTATACATCCCACTGTAGGGCACAGGCCTTCTCTCAGGGAGAGAGTATGGGCTTAATCACCACGCGTGCCCACCGCGGATTAGTGATTTCAAGCGCTGAGGTATGGGAATAGCTCAGACACTCAGGTTTCCTCACGATGTTTTCCTTCACAGTTAGCAAATGGTATTGCTACTATAACTTCACAAATGTACATAACTTAGAAAACAAAGTCATAGGTACATGCCCGCATTGGGAATCGAACCTGGGTCTCCCGCTTGCGAGTCCAATGTTCTACCCACTAGACTACCACCGCTGTATAAATCATCTCATTATGTAGATGCAAAGGCATATATTTTATTTAAATTACTTTGTTTTCGATTGGTTATATTTCGAGTCTCACTGGCAGAGGACGCGGGATGTAACTCAAAACTCTTCTCACTTTGTTTAATTTTGGTCGAATCAAAACATAATTTAAAAAAAAAGAGGCTCCACAGCACCCAAAGCATCCAAAGCGCTCCAGAAGTCAAGAGAATGTCAACGACTAATCAAGCTTAGTTAAGGAAGCTCATTAAATATTGGAGGCTCACTAGACCAACGATCTAAGGCGGATTGCTGCTTGTGGCTGAGCGAGGAAAGTCAAGGACAGAAATTAGTGGCCTGCCTTAAGTGAGGCCTATGTCAAAGTGCGGACGAATATGGGCTGGTGAATAGGATAACGGAAAAAATGGAACACAAAAATATTTGTGCAACTTAGAACATGAAAGAGTTTATCCTTAATTCTTTAGTATCTTTTAATTTACGTGTTCGACTGAAATGCAAATTATCTTGGTCATTTGCGTGAAATTTTTTGCATAGTTAGTATATCGTCAATTGTTTTAGGAAACGTGATTGCTTGACTAAAAAGAGCAAAGAAAGAAAGAAAGAAGACTTTTATTTAAATTGTCACAGAAACACAAAGTAAACACGAAGGTACACAAACAAAATACACGAACGGCTCTAAACTAGTTTCATAACCTTAGTGTATCACTATACAGCCTGAGAGAAATTACAACAAAAAAATAATATCTTATGTTACCAAGCTAACTTACGTACATCCAAGTTCGTTCAACTGTTTTCGATAAAATGTTAATAAGGCAAAAAAATGTTATGGTCGTGCCTGGTCTACCTACCCATCCGGAATGAAGGCATGAGTTTATGTCAGTGTATTTATGTGAAAAACAAATATCTAGATATCAAAAAATACAAATTTTCACACTTATAAAGATGCTATGGTAGCGCATCCGGTTAAACACTGGCCTCACATTCGGGTCCTGGGTTCGATACTTGCGTATGCTTTTTATTTGTCGATTTCTAGTAGCAATACCAGTCGCAATCTGTGAGTATCATAAGGAAACCTGAGTGTCTGGGGTACGCGATAGGCGACTTGTCCTTAATATTAATAAAATAATATTAAGGCCTCTCTCTGAGAGAATACCTGTGCCCTAGAAGGGACTCACATATGTTATGTTTAGTGACAGTCTTAAAATTACGTAAAGATGAGTGGCAGAGTAAGGATGGGTGGCTGGTAAATTCATAGATAAACTCACGTCTGTATGTTGTAGGGATGCGCAGGGACCAAGGTTAGCACTTGCCACTGTCCTGTCCTGACGTAAATATTAATTAGTACGCTCGCTGGATGCCCGAACGCCGGTTTCCCGTAAATCAGTAATCGGTTTTGTTTGCTAGTAAATCGCAATCAGTACTAGATACAGCAGTATTACTGTACAATAGATAATTGTCTACTCGACTCTACCTCTGAAGTAATAAATGTCCCGAGCTAATGCGAAACAACGCATTAGCTTGGACATTCATTACTTTGTGTTAAATATTGAATATTCATCTTGCAACGGTAAATAATTAGGTATCGTATTTATAACCTATTTTATGTCAGGTTTTAGCAGCATTATGTACGTACCTCTGCTGGCTATACTATGGTATCTCTTATAGTTTGAGGCGTAAGAGCGATAATTGAACAATTTGGGGTAACAGGTTAAATGTAGCGTCTTTGAACGCATAACAGCTACAGACATCACAAATAACTAATTTTAAGTTGTCACTCGTCAGTCATTGTCACATGAACGGGTATGAACCATCAACCGTATTGCATGCTTTAAATGCCATTTATTGAACAAACCAAATTAAAAAAATTTAGTAGACACGTAGCTACATACATAAATTCATGGGGTAGGTTCACCAGCTCGTATTAAAAAATAACGTAAACATTAATACTACTTTACTTTAACCCAGATGACTTAGAGACAAATTAATAAAGCGTTTTCATGTCTGAGATCGCTCTTGGGTGCCCATTACACCGTACAAAACAGAACAGCAACTTGACAGCGCACTCAAAATCGATCTCAGAGGTGAGAGTGCTTTATTAATACAGCCCTTATACAAGCAGTGTCTATTAGAAACTTCTCTCTATGTAGATTAGTGAAGTGACCATTCAGACTTTATAGTGCCTGGGACATATTCTTCAGTTGGAGTAGGCCTGCCTAGCGCCTGTAACTCTCAGCCTAGTCAGCCTTATCCACAGAAGAGACAATGTCAATGCGTGAGAAGGCAACTGAGTCTCGGATTTCCTCACGGTGTTATCCTTCACGGTTAACGAACTCAATAATATACCTAGTTATGATAATGAATGAGATCTCAACCCAAGCATCATTGTAATAATCCCGTCAGTGTAGTCGCGGGGAACGACCTCTGCGAACTTATTCTGGACAAACTTTACGGTTGCTACCGTTAGTTTCGACTTAAGTCGGTACTCTAACAGCTAGTACGACACAGAGAAAAGCGCGTTCATATAAAACGCATAATAATATAATACGTGTTCCAAACGTTACTAGCCAGTTTTTTAAACTGACGCGCGAATATGAATTACAAAATATTCATATACAAAAAACGTAGTTTAGTTCAAATTTTCCCACTTACCGAGAAGTATCTTTGAGAAAACATGTAACTATAGGATATAACAAAATCGCCAAATTCTTCAATCTGCTCAAATCGGTTTTGAGCTTCGCAATATATCGCACTCCCAGAACAACACTGAATTAAGTCAAAAAATTCCAAAATCGACTTATTTATTTAGTTTAATAGGCATTTTTTTTCTGCGTATACCACAAACACAGTCATATTCGTATTCCCAGAAACAGCCAACAGATGTCGCGCTAAATCTCTTTTAGTGAATGAATGACTGCCGGGTCGTACCACGAATATGAGTCTAATTCCAGTTGCGACAGTCCGTCTGTGGGAGCAGTACGTAGTCACGTTGCCCAACAGCGACTTATTTCGTAATAATGCAGTATTGTTGAGTGTGACTAGAAAATTACTCCGAATTATTTAGTTTTAATACAGTGTTGGTGACTTTCCTGTTTCTGCAGTTTTGATACTATTTCGAAATAATTCTCTATTGTTGACGAAGGTATGTTATATTTTTTTATTATTCCAAAATAATACAGTGTTGTTTGATATAGGTGAAAAATAGTTAAATAATGCACTGTTGATGGTAGATCTCAATAATGTTCTAATTTCTGTAAATATTGCAGTATTCTATTTTTTTATACTCAGAATCATTACTTATACTCTTAACTAAAAGAAGAGTTTTTATTATTTGTCTTTTTATTTTTTTACAAAAAGATCTAATATGTTTTTTAAGATAATGCAGTATTAGTGAATTAGTTCAGATATTTTTTGTTATCTCGCAGATGATGAAGGGCCGGAGTCTATTGTTGCTTGAAAAAGCAATGGAATTAACCACAAAAGAAGCTCGGCTTCTTTGCTCAACAAAGCAGAATGGAAATTTGTGCTGAAAATGAAGTAGAAAACTCGAATGCATCATCAGCTCTCGCGTTTTCACCTGTTACACCATAAGCTATCGAGGTATCACCTGTTAAAGCATCAACTCTCACCATAACACCTATTGCGCCATTAGCTACTGTGGCATTACCTGCAGCGACATCACTTGTAGCAGCATCAGCTCTCGCGGTATCTGATCAGAGTAATGAAAGTGATTTTATAGATGATTCGGATGCCGATACTACTTACACTGTGCCTAAAAGACAACAATCTTGACCATCTGTAATACCTAGACGAGTGTCTTCGTCTTCCTGCTCGAGCACCTCGTCTTCCAGCTCATCGTCATCACGCTCCAGCGACTCAAGCAGCTCATCTGATGATGAATCCAACAGACCAGGCCCATCCACAGCAGGTACCCAAGTTGTTTCCAATTCTACCCCGACGCACGAACCTTCAACATCTGCTGTCATTGACGCTGCACCAACAGCTGCAACTGACCCCAAGTTGAGAAGAAAACGAGTACGAAATACTGCTGGCTGGAAATCAAAGCTTGCTAAAACATTGCGCAATACAGAAAAAAACGTATTTTTCTCTATCAAACCCCACCAAAGAGATTGCTGAACGTAAAATCCGTCCACCTTGTGGCGATAAATGTAAGTTAAATTGCAATTGGACGAGGACAATAACCAAGTCAAGTGAATTAACATCAAGCAACTTCGCGTTGAAAAGCAACGTCCTTTGACTTTCTTTTATAAAACATCATACAGCGAGACTTATTTTAAGAAAGTTTGTGTTCGAAATAGAACAAGGCGCTACAGAGATCAAAACTTTTCTCCTCAGTTGCTTATGGCATACACAGAAAAACAACCTTTCGCTGAAAACAAAAAGAGAGATATCCTGGAATTAATTGAAAAAAATATAATTCCCACGAATTATGTCAACTCCTATTACAAGACAGCTTTAAATTTAGAGTACCACAGCATTAACAGTATTTTGAAAACTATCCTCACTTTTTATATTATTATCATATTTTTTATGGTAATTTTTAAGTTTAAGGCAGTAAATAGATCATTACGGAAGTTAACCTGTGATGATACATTGACGTGATTTAAATAAGACTTGTTAAACAAAAAAGACTGGTTATAGTAGTGTATGCTCTTAGAGTTCTATCTAAAAAGACTGGTTATAGTAAGTAGTGTATGCTGTTAGAGTTCTATGTTCTAGGTATTTTATAGTACATATTTATGTTATGTTCCCAGTATGCCAACGTTTTCTTGTAACAATGTCTAGTCCAGTTCTCTGATTCCTTTTGGTGGATAGGTAAGCCATTATCTGTTAACAAGTACCTACTACTACTAATAGTAGTAATGGCTAACAATTTGAAAAAAGTATTACGTATGTAAGTAGGAAATTGTAGTTTGTGCATTTTTTAGAACAACTTTCGAATCTTTTTATATTTTTAAAATATAGATTGTGTTTTTTATCTATAGGTACCAAATGACTACACATTTAACATTGTTTTTCTTCAAAACCTAGCTCATACTGCAGCGAATAATAAAAGTCCTTACTGATTTTATTTCATTCCTTTAGGTGGGTAGGTAAACCAAAATTGCAGCCATGTTTACGAGTATTAACAAAGTACCTACCACTTGAAATAAGTAAAGTAGGAAGTTATAGTTTGTGCATCCTTTCAAAATTACTTTGAAAATTTTGTTTATTTTTTTTCTTATAGATTGTGTTTTTTTTTTATTTATGGGTCCCAAACGACTCGGACATGTAATACTGTTATTGTTCATAACCTAGCTGATGACACAATAGCAGCGAATAATAAAAGTTCATAGTGATTTTCGTAAACTTAGTTGTTTTATTTACCATTTTATACATACGTTCTTGAAATTTATACAGATGAGTCTTTGTTGAATATTTATAATGAACCATTATACGACAGGATAACACTGAATTATTTCAGAATCAATCAGTTAAAACCGAGTAATTCGAAATAATTTTCTATTTATTAGTTCAACAATTTTACAACACTGAATTAACTTGAAAATTCCGTATTTACTCTTTATGTAAATATTATAATAGTGATTAACTTTTTTAAAATTGATAAGCATTTGATTTATCACATAATACCTAAAGACGTTAGCAATGACTTTTCATAATACCATGAGAAAACAGTTTTTAGTTGATTCTCAAATAAGTGCTATTTTGACTTAGTGCAGTGTTGATCTGGGCGTGCGATATCTAAGATTCGGAGATACGATATTTTAAAAATATTTATCGAAATGATGCTGTATCACGAAACAATTTATATCACCAAACTTTGATAACTTATTAGGGGCTAACAAGTTGCATAAAATACCAAATAACATTATGAAAACATCAATGAGCTAAAAAAACTTGCTACCTTTTACAAAACATTTAATATCTCGGATCTCTCAGATTTAAAATGCTCGCAAGGTACCGTTATAGTACAAATAAAGATAGTAAGTAATTTTCGGGGCCGCACGAAGCATAATAGCCTACACTAGTAAAAATGGCGAGGACTGTGTCTCAGCGACGCCGGGCGAGCGCGCGAATGCAAGGGCACGAGGAACATGATGTTTATGCAGCGAGCGACGCGGGCCGGTCGCCGCGCGCCAGCCGCTAGTTGTTGCACGGTAAAGTAGGTATCTATCAATTATAGGCAGGCGGCTACCACGTTCATCGTTCTTTATTAAATTGGTTTACTTATAGTGGAGTGGATAAAGTTCCTGCACGATACCATGTACTGCGGTATCCAGGCAAGGACATTAATAACAAATTAATAATAATATTCGCCATTTTTAAGCAGTGTATTTAAATGTACTTCAAAATAGATGTTTCCAACTATAATTTATGATCTTTATAAGAATGATTTGCTCCATAACTTTGCCGATATTAACCATAAATAACCCTTCTATAAATTTAATTTTAACTTAAGAATTTAATTTTAACCATCTTCTTTAAAATGAATAGTTGGGAACCGACCCTGAATCATTCACATCAGGATCTTCGAAGAAATGAAGTAATGAATTCTAGAGTCACTTTTTTATTTATAGTGGAATATATGCGTTGTTACTACAGCTGTTAATTAATTTATATAGCAACGGAAATTACTGCAAAATCAGATGTATTTTACTAGTAAAGTTATTTTATTGCAGTGTAACAATTTTTCACAGGGCGAGGTATTATTATTTATGTTAGAACCATTCTTTTTATTTGTAATTTACCATTGGTAACTAACCTATTTATTTCTATCTCCATGTAGATTACGTTACAAATTGTTTACAAATAACTATATACGGTACAGTCGACAGAACATCGTGGTATACATCCATCCACTCTACTCCTTTGCGTTACGGGCGACTTTGCAACTAAAATGTAGAGGTTGACGTGCTGTCGACTGAACTTACATTTATTTTTCTCGGGGTACTTTAATATTGATTTGTTCTCGCTAATATTGGCGCAACCATACACATAACAATATATTAGTCCCATCTTGCTATAGTGCGCGCAGGTCATGCGCAAGCCACAAGTTGAATGAAATCGAGTTCGGCGTGCCGGCCGGCCGGGTGCATTCAACAACCCGTTTGAATACCTCCCGTACCGGTCGATATTCACCTGTGTGTGCGTTTGGCGGTGTGTACAAACGCGGAACAGAATGAGGCTGTGCGGAATGAAGCGCTCGCGCTATGGAGATTACCTAGTGTGGTACCATCTCACGTGGACTATCACAAGTGTGGTTTAGTCTGTGCCTCACAGAAAACGGCCGCGCGAAACGCGGGTTACGTATGATTATCTCTGCTTACGCGAAGGCCCTATGTATGTCAATGACGTTGGACTCATTATAGTTTCGGAGCCGCTCAATCGTAATGCGCTGCCAGACGCTGATGCGATGTGATTATGAATCGGTGTTGCGTTATAATGACATTGAACTCCATGATACACTATCTAATATTGTGTATAATGCTTTGTGATGTAAATTAAGCGTTTTACAAGACATAACTTGATACTTAGTGAGTAAAACCCGCAATGGACATCACATGAGATCGTATGGAATAGTGTAAGATGATCCTTAGATATTATTAATAAAATTAAAAAACAACAATAATAATTACAATAGCATTCACACAACAGAATGTCCTAGTTTTTTATGCAGTCTATGTCGCGTACACTCGCGATTAAGCGTCGTTACGTTGGTACGTATGACATTTAGTTTTTGTATTGTGGCAACACTGCTTGGCGCCATAATAGTTTTTGACAGTTTAATCTTTTTCCGGGTAGACGTTGAGTTAGCATGTGGTGCAGAGAACCGCATGCAAAGTAATAGCAGAACAAGGCAAAGTTATGGTGGATCGAGAAGCAGGGCTTCATGCATAGACTGGATTACTGAGTGAGTGTTTTTTTTTGCTTTCTTATCTATAACCTAATTTCACATGCTTGATCTTGTGACGGTTGGAAAGACAGACAATACTTTATAGCACGTGTGAGCGGGTTTCTTCTGAGCCTGTACTCATCACGTAGACATTGTGAGATGGCATACTCCAATGTCTAGTTAGAATCCAGATACTTGGTAAATTATAGCACGGTATAGGCTGGTCCTGTTGAGATGGTAACTCCGGAACCAGTACCTATACCGCAGATCCTGTGGAGCTGGTATACTCCAGGATCTGATAAGTGTCACACGGTAGGACTGGGTTGGCCTGTAGGGGAGCAGGGAGGGCCACCATAGGAACCCCTAGGTTCCGCCTGATACCAAGTAACTGGTAAGCTTGTAAGAGATAAGCAAGGGGAGTGGACCTGTAATTAGTAGAACAGACCCTCCGTCAAGTAAAAAGTAAAGTAATAATCTCTGTCGGTCTCTCTAGTCGTGGCAAGTGAAAGTATATATAGTTATTACTAATGATACTCAGATCCTATATTTGTCATCTTAACTATTCTGGTTGAATCTAGGCCTTTTGATATTGGCAACCTTAAACTCGATGACAAAATGGTGGAGGAGCTGGGATCTGAGAGAGAGAACAGTTGGCAATACTGACGAAGCAGTGTGTTGATCGGATGATAGCACCGAGGACAGAGTTTATGAAGTGTTGTATGTACCTATTTCTCTGTATTCCCTGAGGATAGATTTCCAGTCCCGACAGAGTCTGGCAGCAATGTCTTACTTTGAACATTAGGAGGTCAGGTACACATGGACAGAGTATAGCAAACAGTAATGCTTCTCTGAGTAATAGCAGGGCAGCGTCCCAAGAGATGAGACTGGAAAGCAGCGCCTTTCTCAACATAGCGTGAGTCTGACCTCATTGATGGAGATTGCCGAGTTATCGTCCTTCTCTAAACTAGTGGAAATCACCTCATGAAGCGATTTTAATCTCTGAAATAAAGCTAAAACTCGGTTTGCTGTCATCTGATGAAATCTCTGAAAGAATTTTCATAACACTTCTATAAATTATACAAATTAAAGAACTTAAATGTGTGTCGTTTTATTTTAGTCTGTAAGTACTCTGATTTTTTATTTTTTTTTTGTGGTTTAGTTTATTTGTTTCAAAGTGCGTAATGTGAACGTGCCGTAATTGGCAGTTTGTAGAATATCTGTATCAATTAAGAAGAAAAAAAAATATATCCATTGCGACTTCCGTCTGTGGTTTTAGAGATGGGGTACATTGTACGATGTTTAAATCGAGTGTCGATCGAAACGTGAAAAGGTATTCGATTCTACGATTAGCACGAATCGAACGAATGAAAGTTTGCAATCGATTTGACAATTTGCAAAATTGCGCCGATGCCTGTAACTTGCCCATTGGCTCGGTTGAGAGAACACTGGCACGGTTAGCCAGAGGTCGCGGGTTCAGGTCCCGGCATCGGTGGAATTTTTTAGCATCTAAATAGTTTCTTAATTTACAGTCGTCGGCGGACTAGCCTATACATTTTTTTTTTACCCTTCTGCAATTTCACCTGTTACATAATGTAAAGGGCGTGTTTGTAACGCTTGATGTGTTTTCGACTGCATCTGCCTATTTATTAAAATGTTTCAAATTGTATTTTTTTTTATTACCTACTCAAAATAAGAACTATTTTGCCTTTTTTTTATTCAACCATGTGTAACAACCAGTGATTGTGGATCACCGCCGACCCTGGTACTACCCTCGTTGTGTGGCTGAGTGGAGTGCACACATACGGGCTAGATATTTTGATATTGTATTCATTATAGAATAATAAAAACTGAATTTGCACGGATATTTACTCGTTTAATTTTTCATTATAGAAACTAATATTAATGTCGATAGACATTTTCCTAATACTTGAGTGATATCTAAGTCCTAGGTGAGAGTGGGAGACTTACGGAATCACTCGAATCGATAAACCGGTATCGATTATATTAAATCGTTTGACACCACTAGTCTTTGGTTGCCGCTACTATGTCTATGGTTCTGTTCTGTCTTGTCTGTCCTTTTTTTCCATTTAGCGTCGCTATTTGCAGTTTTGTTTGCCGGTTTCAAAATCGTGAGATTGTGGAAAATACCGAGGAGTACTGTGAACTGGGTAGACCAGGATATCTGAAAGGCTTCAGTTAGTGAACATATAGTTTCAGGCAAATTGTCTGTACATACTGGTATGTAAAAGTAACTTTTCCTACAATAGCGTTTGCCGCCACTTGTAGGTACCTAGGAAATTTGGTAACTTTCACGATATCTTTTCAGTGTACTTCACAAGATAAGACAGTATATTTGTTGCAAAACCCCGAACTAGGTTGGTGAGTAAAGTTCGGGGCGACTCGACCTGTACCAACCAAGAAGGGTTCATTCATTTCTGAAGAGATTTTTTCATCCTAACTTCTGCGCACAGGCAAGTATAAAATAAAAACTTACTCGTAATGGTTTTTAGTCAGTACATGTTTGTACTGTCTTACAATACAATTTAAAGAATTTTGTTTACTAAGCGAGTTGTGTTATGTGCCTTGCAGATTCACAACCACAGTGGAATCGTTCTTGATTTCTGTTCATTGGACAAGATTACTAGGTAACAAACAAGATGGAGGAGGCTTTTCTCTTACGTATCAAGTTGGCTAGGGATCATCTTTCCGAATTGGTCAACCAGTGCTCAACAGGATTAGATCCTTCAGAACTAATAAGAGTTAAAACATCACTTAAAATTAGAACCGAACACCTAAATAAAGAAATACACAACTATATTAGCCGGTCTTCCAATATACAACAAAATCTAGTCGCAGAATGCACGCAGCTGGAGCTTAATGCAAGGGAAGCCGTAGGAAACCTTGAGGCAATTTCTTACAAAAACGGTAGGGACCTAAAATCTTCCTTGAAGCTAGCATCTAATCGAGAATGCAGACAAACTTACGACACCATCGAGATGCACCTGCGCGTTCTGCAATCCTTGGGCGAGGATACGAATCAGAACCACCTGCGGGTGATCATTCTATCTAAATTTCCTGACCAGATAATATATGAATTGAAATTGATGCTTGGTGACGTGCAAGACGTAGCTAGCATTAGAGCAGGCATTAACAAGGTTATCCTGGCGACAGAAACAAAGAAAGATAGCAGTGATCCGGGACCAAGTATGTCAACAGAGGTGTTACATGTGCAAACTAAACCTTTACATCAGTCTAACAGAAAATTCCAAGCAGATAGGAAATTCCAAGCCAGATCCAAGGACAGGAAACGAAGGGCCACAGAAGTGACGCACAAGACCGAAAAGAGAAGGCGTCTAAATTGCACCTTTTGTAACGGCAGCCATTACAACGACATGTGTGAAGTATATGGTACTATCAATGCTAGACGGGAGAGGTTAAATGGTAAATGTTTTAAATGCTTTATGACAGGACATGTCGCTACGCAATGCCGTAAAGGAAGAAAATGCTACCACTGTGGCGATTCGCATAACAGAGCCTTATGCCCTAAGAAATTTTCGCCAAGTAAGCCTTACTCTAAATCCGACTATAGTGATGGGAAAACAGTTTGTCATGTCGCTAAAAATAATCATTCATATTTGCAGACGGCGATTGTACAAATAAAGAACAATAATAAGAATGTAGCATGCAGGCTTCTCCTTGACTGCGGCAGCCAGAGGAGTTACCTGACATCTAGGATGGCGAAGAAACTTGGTATTTCGGCTGACAGAAACGACCTACTCGTTGTCTTTACTTTTGGATCAGTTAAAGCCAAAGAGATCTCCAGTCCAGCAACGGAAATAGTCATTGTGACGAAGCGCGGCATTCAGAGGAAGATCAGAGTAAATATTGTGCCTCATATCACAGAGAGGATTCCTGTACCCAAGTTATGCACACCTGATGTGGTTGACATCCTGGCTGACGATGGCGCGCAAGGAGAAACCGTTGATCTATTGATCGGAAATGAGTTGTATTTTTCATTTCTGAGTAACCATCAGTACACCAAGATCCATGACCATTTATACCTGATTAATTCCGACTTTGGATGGATTGTTTCAGGAAATTCGACAGCAGAAGAAGACTATAATGCATTGTCTATAATAACATTCTGTGAATGTCATACACAAGATTGCCCATACTTTGCTGAACCAGACCTTCCTCTGCGAAATATGGATCTAAAGTTTCTCTGGGCCATGGAAAGCATAGGCATAACAGACTCTGTGAAGACAACTCGCGAGGAAGAGGCAATTAATCAATTTAACAGTGATATCCAATATGAAGAACAACGTTATCAGGTAAAATGGCCATGGATAGAATACCCTCCGCATTTACCAACAAATTATGGATTGGCCTACGGCAGATTGAAATCCTTGCTACAGAGATCTGACAAGAATATGTTAAAGGAGTATGAGGAAATACTGAAAGAGCAGTTAGCATCAAACATTATAGAAATTGTAGAGCCTGAGCCAGAAGTCATTCAGCAGACTATTCCTCCCATTCATTATCTACCTCATCACATAGTCAAGCAAGAAGGCAAGAGAGGTCGGATTGTGTATGATGCGTCAGCTAAGTTGAAGGATGAAAAATGTTTGAATGAGTGCCTGTACAGAGGTCCATTGATGCTTGGCGACTTAACGGCACTTTTAATAGCGTTTCGAACCAATAAAGTAGCTATTACAGCAGATGTGGAAAAGGCTTTCTTACAGCTAAGTCTACAAAAGGAAGACAGAGATGTAACTCGATTTCTATGGCTGAAAGATTTTAATAAACCACTCTGCAATGAGAACTTATTGCATTTACGGTTTTGCAGAGTTCCTTTCGGTGTTATCTCAAGCCCCTTTTTGCTAACGGCGACACTACGTTATCACATGGCGCAAACAAAAGAGGAGCTACTGACAAAAGTAGCTGACAAATGTTATGTAGATAACTTGGTAACTGGAGCCGAATCAAGTTCAGACGCTGTCAAGTTGTACAATGAGTCAAGACAGGTATTTGAACATCTCTCCATGAATTTAAGAGAATGGAATTCTAACAATGAAGAGTTTTTGAAGTTGATACCAGCCGAGCATCGGACGAAGGAAACCACACAAACAAAAGTACTAGGTCTAATATGGAATGTGAAACAAGACACATTGTCCTTGAAGATAAAGCACAGCCTGTTTCAAGAAGAAGACATTAAGGATACTAGGAGTAAAAGAGCTATACTCAGTAAAGTAGCATCAGTATATGACCCGTGTGGATTCGTGTCTCCATTGGTTCTGCCAGCCAAAACATTACTACAAGAGATTTGCGATCATAAATTGAAGTGGGACACTGATCTTCCAGAAGATATAAAGGCTAAATGGGCTAAAGTCGCACAAAACCTAAAAGCAGTTACACAAGTCGAGATACCACGTTTCGTCGGTCTGTCCATTGCAGATGGGACTATTAAATATGATTTGCACTGTTTCACAGATGCGTCAAAGGATGCCTACGCTGCAGTCATTTATCTGAGAACTTACAGCGCGGACCAAACTGTAGTCTCGTTTATAATGTCGAAATCAAGAGTCACATCCTCAGAAGACAAGAAAAAACTTAATATGCCTAGGTTAGAGCTGTTAGGCTGCCTCATTGGAAATAGGTTGATAACCTACATAACAAATGTAATAGGGATAACAATCGCAGATAAATACCTTTGGACAGACAGCCTTATAGTGATAAATTGGAGAAAAACAAACAAATTATTACCTCCCTTTGTAGCACGACGCATTAATGAAATTAAGCAGAACAAAGACGTAGAAATGTGCTACATCAAAACACAAGAAAACCCTGCCGATATAGCTACGAGACCAGATTCGTGGCATCTCAGGAAAGAATTATAGTTCTCAGGACCGAAATTCCTCTTGAAAAATAAGGAGTTTTGGCCTGTTAGCAGGCGACTAAACGAGCATGGAACAATTTGCATGGCCGGGGAAGGTCTGCACCATGAAGGCACAGATTTGAATACAGATCAGGAAGTCGGTACTACAAGTGTCGATGATACTCCTTTCATAGAAGAAAGAGAACTACACCAGAAAAATCCTACAGTGGACTCCATTACATCAGATGTTGCTAACATGGATGTAGATGACAGTAATGATAAGTCGAAAAATATAAAGGAATTAAAGCAACTACAGATAAATTACTTTCCAGAAGAATCTACTGGTAAGGAAACCCATTTATCGAGAAACCTCGGATTATACGTAGACGTGGATGGACTTCTTAGATGCCGAGGACGTATGGCCAACACTAATTGGACTTACGACATGAAACACCCGATCCTGATTCCTACATGTTCTGAATACACAAGCAAGTTAATACAGGATGTACACAAAGATAATTACCATGTGGGTGTTTCACACACGTTAAGCATCATAAGACACAACTTCTGGATACCTAGAGGAAGAGCCCAAGTACAAAAGATATTAAGAAAATGTCCCCAATGCATCAAGCATGGCGGTGGGCCTTATAAGTTGCCTCCTACATCAGATTTACCCACCGAGAGGGTCAACTACAGCGCCCCGTTTACATACACGGGAGTTGACTACTTCGGCCCAGTTTACATCAGCACCGACAATGGAAAAGAGAAAAGGTGGATCTGCTTGTATACATGCCTAGCCATTAGAGCAATTCACATGGAAATCGTGAATGACATGACAGCCGACGAGTGTCTCCTGGCACTTAGAAGATTTGTATCTTCTAGAGGAATCCCGAGCATGATTGTGTCAGACAATGCACTACAATTTAAGCTGACATCTGAAGTTTTGTCCGATTCATACTGCCTTCAGAACAAGATTAAGTGGAGATTCATACCTCAGCTCGCACCGTGGCATGGTGGGTTCTACGAGCGCATGGTTGGTCTCGTTAAGCACTGTATGAAGAGAACCTTAGAAAAACTGATGTTAATGGATTCACAACTATTAACTGTAATAAAGGAAATTGAAATGGTAGTGAACACAAGACCATTGACCTGCGTGGGCTCAGATGTTGAACATGTACTGAAACCACAAGACTTCCTCACACTAGGCAAATGTGTACGGCTAGAGATTTCTGAGGAGGCAGTGTGCACCGACAGCACAGCGACGAAACAGAACTTAGTAGACAGTTGGAAGCGAGGACAGAAGATGATGAACGAGTTCAGACGCATGTTTATCGAGCGATATCTACTTAGCCTGCGTGAGAGATACAAACATTCTCCAAAACAGCCTCGCACTACTTCTGACAAATGTCCACACATTGGACAACTGGTACAAATTAAAAGTGACAGTAAAAACAGAGAGAATTGGAAAGTAGGAAAGGTGTCATCGCTTGTACCAAGTGCAGATGGAGAGTACAGAGTTGCGAGAGTGAGAGTTGGCAACTCTGAGTTTACTCGCTCAATTGGCCACTTGTATCCCCTGGAAGTGGCAGAGTATGACGGTCCTCGATCTAGACAGAGTAGCACTAGTAGAGATTCTGGCGGAATTCACATTCTCGAAGAGATTCCTGTATCATATCAAAATGTAGAAGTCTTCCAGCAGCCTAGCACAAGGGAAAACAGTCCTAACCCTGACGACAGGCCTATAGTAGAAATATTGGATGTTGCAGACATTAATCACCCTGTGAATAGTGACAGTGTACCTACTAGTAGTGGGCTAGATACTGTGCCCCTAGAAGATCCTAAAGGTGTGACACAACCTGGTGGAGAAGTAGAGGAAAGGAAAGAAGTAGAGAATGAAGTTGATCCAAGCACGACCATCGAAGATAGCCATGGCCGAATAAGGAGTGCCGCCATGAAAGCTAGAGAGAAAATAGCTGAATGGACGCGCCAACTATCAGTTATCCTGTCTGAAAGCTTCTCGTCATCCGTCGGGAGTGTCGCGTACACTCGCGATTAAGCGTCGTTACGTTGGTACGTATGACATTTAGTTTTTGTATTGTGGCAACACTGCTTGGCGCCATAATAGTTTTTGACAGTTTAATCTTTTTCCGGGTAGACGTTGAGTTAGCATGTGGTGCAGAGAACCGCATGCAAAGTAATAGCAGAACAAGGCAAAGTTATGGTGGATCGAGAAGCAGGGCTTCATGCATAGACTGGATTACTGAGTGAGTGTTTTTTTTTGCTTTCTTATCTATAACCTAATTTCACATGCTTGATCTTGTGACGGTTGGAAAGACAGACAATACTTTATAGCACGTGTGAGCGGGTTTCTTCTGAGCCTGTACTCATCACGTAGACATTGTGAGATGGCATACTCCAATGTCTAGTTAGAATCCAGATACTTGGTAAATTATAGCACGGTATAGGCTGGTCCTGTTGAGATGGTAACTCCGGAACCAGTACCTATACCGCAGATCCTGTGGAGCTGGTATACTCCAGGATCTGATAAGTGTCACACGGTAGGACTGGGTTGGCCTGTAGGGGAGCAGGGAGGGCCACCATAGGAACCACTAGGTTCCGCCTGATACCAAGTAACTGGTAAGCTTGTAAGAGATAAGCAAGGGGAGTGGACCTGTAATTAGTAGAACAGACCCTCCGTCAAGTAAAAAGTAAAGTAATAATCTCTGTCGGTCTCTCTAGTCGTGGCAAGTGAAAGTATATATAGTTATTACTAATGATACTCAGATCCTATATTTGTCATCTTAACTATTCTGGTTGAATCTAGGCCTTTTGATATTGGCAACCTTAAACTCGATGACAGTCTATAAACGACCCCTTGCATGGTACAGGACCATCTTTCAGAGAGAGTATGGGCTTAATTACTACGTGTGCCCACCGCGGATTGGCAATATCAAGCGCTCAGGTATGTGAACACCTCGGGCACTCAGGTTTCCTCACAAAGGTTTCCTTCACAGTTAGCGAGTGGTATTATTACTACAACTTCAAAAATGTACGTTAATTAGAAACCAAACTACATGCCGGGATGGGCACCCATGACCTCCCGACTGTGAGGCTTACCGATTCAATACTAAGGTAAAAAAAGTACACATTAGTAAAGTACACTTGTCACAACCCTGACAAACCTCTTTCGCTTCGTAGACATTCATAAAATATATCTCGTAATTTTTTTCAGAAATCTGAAGCGACAGACAAACTTATGTCACCATCATCATCATCGTCATCGTCAGCCCACTATTGCTCACTGGGTATATGCCTTTCCCATCTCTCATACATAAAGAGGTATACTAAATAAGTATTATACGTTGCCGATAGTAAGAAAGTTGAGTAGGTATCAGTCGGTCGTATCGAAACTTAACTCCTGAACTGCCCTCGCGGAACGCAACGTATAGGTGGCCCATACTAAGTTGGACACAGATCTGTGTCGCGGCAGACGTGTGGTTAACCTGCTAGATTATGACCTTGAAAAGAAGAATTAAAAACCATTGTTATGGTAGTCCAATCGGGTCATTTACAATTCTACACATTAATTCAGAATCTGGTGGTGAAGATGTCAACCAAACTCATGGGCAAACAAATACCTTCAAGTAATTACTTCCAACCCCAACCACTCTAACGAGAATAGTCAACACTACACTAAACTTCACAAATTATTTATTTAATATTGAATGCACTTAGTCCCTTCCAAATACTTTGCCAAAGTGAAATATTGACTTTAAGGATATGTGTTTTATTTAATTCATCAAATACTTTGACCTTGAAATCTGTTTGTGTCTCGCGCGACCGAAATCGCTATGTCGTTGACTGTTCAGTCTCAAACTACGGGATATCCCGAAACCTAATTTATATTGATAAACGCATTTCTAAGACGCATTTACACCAAACGTTTTCGTCTTAGAGGAAACAACATTTTAATAAAAAGCGGGTGTCGCTGTGAAACGTCGATAAGTAAGCGTCTTTTTGCTCAATCTACGCATTAATGTATTACGCGGCACAGGAGCCATCTAGCGGCACGAGTCAAGAGGATCTAGTAATGGCTTCCTTGCACTACTCAACGATATATATATAAATTAGATAATGAATGTTTTTATATATAATTATAATAAAGTACCCGAAACCGGCGTACGTGTACTAATGAAAGTTGATAAAGCAAGACAGGTTTGTCAAAGTCATGGCAATTCGAAGACCTTGGTCTACTCCTATCCCTTCGGGATAGGGCGTGTGTTTATTATATATTTATCTGTCATACATAAGCAGCCTACATACTTCCCACTGTAGGGCACAGGCCTTCTCTCACGGAGAGAGTATGGGCTTAATCACCACGCGTGCCCACCGCGGATTGGCGATTTTAAGCGCTGGGGTGTGTAAATAGCTCAGACACTCAGGTTTCCTCACGAGGTTTTCCTTCACCGTTAGCGAGTGGTATTCATCATCATCATCAGCCACTCGACGCCCACTGCAGGACAAAGGCCTCCCTCATGGTTTTCCTAACCATGAAGGGTTTTGCCATAATCGCCACGCTTGGCAGGCGGGTTGGCGATCGCAGTATGCGGTTGGAATCTCAGGAAGACGCTGCTGCCCGTCTCCTGATAATGTATTTCCTTAGTCGCCTTCTACGGCATCCACGGAAGAAAATGGAGTGACGCAATTCTTAATCCGGCGCCACACGGAAAGGTATTGCTACTTGAGACGTATTGCTACTTCAAAAATTTACGTAACTTGACACAGTCATTAGTACATGTCCGCACTGGGAATTGAACCTGGGTCTCTCGCTTCCGTGTCAAATGTTCTGCCCACTAGGTCAAATATATCTATAAAATTAAAATGTATATTTTTAGCGTTAATGCTAACCTCTGATTTTTCGTTTGGTCTAAATAGGTGCTTATGAGTCTATTGTCACGGGATATTCCAAACGCTTATGATCATAATCTATTACCGTTGACTCATCGGACAATACACTTCTTGCAGAAAATCAAGGTATTTTAACGGAATCAGTGAAATGATTAAAATTAATACTCCCTTCGTCAGTTTTATCCTTCATTTGCATTATTTGTGCGTTTGTATTGTTGTTAACAAACTTTGTAAGTATCTGAAAATTATTTATATTGAAATCGTCACCGGCCGGTTGTAACGTTGATATAATATTAATAATAACGTCTATGCAAGACAATCAATAGTCCTGGACCCAAACTAGGATACCCTGTCCTATGGTGTCCCTGTACTAAGTACGGAAATTTCAATTTTGGAAATGCACCCAGTCTGAGGCCTTTTGTACAAATGTACGACGCCCCCAGTGAGAATCGGACCCACGACATCCGGTATTGTAATCAGACGTGATACCGCTAAACCAGCCGTGGCAGTCAAACATTTAAACAAGACAAATCACATAAGCCTGAGAGGTCTATCTAAAGATTAGTCCAGTCTAATAAGTAACAACTGGATTGTGTGTGAAGAAAGAGAGGTTTGATCAAACTGATATAAATTTATTACGACCAACCTTCGTCTCATAGGCCAAGTCTCTTCAAGGTCGGCTGACAGAACCTTGGTATATTATCCAATCAGTTACCTTTACTAGCTGATGACTAAGTTTTATAAGAGTTATTTCAATGACAAGGTTACTATTTCCTAAGATTTACACTTTAGCCGTCGCGTAGCGATAAAACTGCTAGATTCGTAAAGTGATAGGTACCACGGGTAGGATAGATAGATAAATAACACTTTATTACACACCAGTAATTTACAGATATAAGGTAATATTCTTTTTGTTGCACTAACTCGTGCTGAGGACACGCACGGTTAGCCAGAGGTCGCGGGTTCAAGTCCCGGCATGGAAGGATTTTTAACCTCTAAATAGGTTTTTAAGATATAAGGTACTCAATATCTAGTTCTTAATAAATAGCTTAAACATGTGAATACATCTAGATTTGAATGCACTCAAGAAACATTTGGAAGGAAGGTAGAAACAAGGAAACTTTGTATTCATCAGACGTGGGAGGTAATTTGTACAACTTTTATTGCTGTATCCCGGAGGGGTAGGCAGAGATCAGGATCTGCCACTTGCCACGATCCTGATAGATCTCTTTTATGAACATCTATTAGTTGTTGAAGAAGAAGAAGAAAGACATTTATTATACCAACAAGATACATCACAGAAACAAAATGCACCCACGCTGGTAAGTAATTACACTCAATTCCACGAAACGAACTCCCAAAGAAAATCGTTCATGTGCGTCCATTGGTTAATGCACGTGACCTTCAATAGTCATTTCAATAGTGGACCGTCTTCGCTTATTGTTTCGCTCATCCCTAGCCGCACGCATTGACCAATGAGATACGAGTTTATGGTTCCTTAGGAGTTCGACTCGTTAAACGGAGTATAGTTGAAATATCATATTAATAATAAACAAACCATAAAATATCGGCCAAGTACGGAGCGGACTCGCACACGAAGGGTTCTGTACCATTATCTATACAACATTAGACGCAAAAAAATGACATTTATTGCATGGGAGCCCCCCTTAAATATTTATTTTATTCTGTTTTTAGTATCTGTTGTTATAGCGGCAACAGACATACCGAATCTGAGAAAACGCTTTCTCAGTCACGGAATCACGGTTTATGAGATACAGCTTGGTGACATACGGACGGACGGACAGCGGAGTCTTATACTAGGGTCCCTTGCCCTTTGGGTACGGAACCCTAAAAATGGATATCCCAAAACCGGCGTTCTTGCAGCGACTAATAAATGCTAATGAAGCGAAAAAGATTTATGAGAATCGTGGGATATTATTATGGAAAAACGGACTAAACGTGAGTTGAACCCTAATTCAAATATTAATTATGAATACCCACAAAATATTTACTTAACGGACGTCAAAGTTGTTAGTTTCAAAAATTATTGCTTATGTGGAGAAGAAGTTAACAAAGAAAATATACATTAATAATTAAGTTTTTTATCAGTTTTCAACATAAAGTCATGAATATGTTGAACACTTAAACAGTCGTCCTCTAAATACCAGTTAACGTTATTCTACTTATATTGCCAGACATATTCTCCATCTAAGCGTCCCGAACTAAATTAAAGGAAATGCATTATTTTCTAAATACGTTACAAAAAAAATGTAGTGACACAGAACCCGCTGTGCGAAAGTCCGAAGCGCACTTGGCCAGAAGTTTTTGCAAAATAATTAATTTTAATCAAGACCGCAATACCGTCCGCACATTTAACGTTCTCGTCTTCTAGGACTATAAACTGACAGCGAATCAAACTTAATGGACAAAAATAGAGGTTTCCTCTCTTTTATGTCTGGATCTTGGACTTAAGGGCCTAGAATTCGTCAGGCGTGCCCTGACTCAGCCAGGCTATTAAAAGAAGACAATTAGGACTCGTCCTAATAGGGAAAATGTAAGATTTGATTATCGACGTCGGTCGTCGAAAACTGAAAAAAATCAGGTCAGTAGCACATATACCTAATGAACTTAATAGGAAAACTATCACGGCTAAGTAGGCTTCACAAGTTAACGAGTATTAGGCGACCAAGTTATAAAAGAAAAACTTCGAACAAAATCCATTGAAAATGACTTTGACGAAGTTGTTAGTTCTGTACAGCAGATAAAAAACCCGTCTTTCTACGGAACCCTACACTGCGCGTGGCCCGACATGTATGTGGCTGGTATTTGTACGAATATAATGTTAATATTGACAGAAGTTAAATTAATTAATAATGATTTGTTCAACTAAAGCACCCTGGGCGTCTGTGTCAGGGGACTGATATTCTAAATAGGTATATGGGTAGTTTTACAGAGGAGTCCTAGTTTTTGGTAATGATCGTAAACTAAAATTCACTTGACTAGTCGTATATACTCGTAGCAGATAGTTCAACAGTGATCTGTGTGTGTATAAGTATGGTCGTGTTGACGAAGACTTTTAGTCTATTGCACTTGTAAGTGTACAAATTTATTTCCATGGCACCTAAATCATGTTACTGGAATACTTGCTTAGTTGAAAAATACTAACTAATAGCAGGTACGTTTTAGTTGTTTTATTTACCTTTAGTTGGTATTGGTGTTCCACCTTTCTTCTACCTTAATCATATGCAGCCTATATACGTCCCACTGTAGGGCACAGGCCTTCTCTCAGGGAAATAGTATGGGCTTAATCACCATGCGTGCCCACCGCGGATTGGCGATTTCAAGCGCTGAGGTATGTGAACAGCTCAGACACTCAGGCTTCCTCACTATGTTTTCCTTCACAGTTAGCGAGCTCGCTCCCGAGTCCGATGTTCTACCCACTAGGCTACCAACGCTTTGCAAGTCCCGGCATGGGTGGAATTTTTAGCCTCTAAATAGGTTTTTTAGGGTTCCGTACCTCAAAAGGAAAAAACGGAACCCTTATAGGATCACTTTGTTGTCCGTCTGTCCGTCCGTCCGTCCGTCTGTCAAGACCCTTTTTCTCAGGAACGCGTGGAGGTATGAAGCTGAAATTTATATCAATTACTCAGGTCTACTGTCCCTTGAAGCTGTGAAAAAATCAAACTTCTAAGCCAACGCAATCAAAAGATACAGCCGTTTATGCCGCAAATTTTCGACACTTGCAAGGGAATCAAAACCTACAGGGTGCTTCCCGTGAACTCAGAATCTTGAAATTTGGTACGAAGCAACGTCTTATAGCATAGATAAAGGAAAAATTACGAAAACCATAAATTTTTAGTTACATCACATAATATATTTTTTTTTAATAATTTTAAACTTACTACCCATTTCCTCATAAACGCGTAGAGGTATTAAATTGAAATTCATACCAAATACTCAGGTCTATAATACCTTTAAGCTGTAACAAAATCTAACTTCTATGTCAACGCAATCAAAAGAAACAGCAATTTAAGCTGCATATTTTGAAACTCGCAAGTACTCGCAAGGGAATCAAAACCTAAAGGGTACTTCCAGTCGACCTAGAATCTTGAAATTTGGCATGAAGCAACGTTTTATAGCACACATAAAGGAAAAATTCCGAAAACCTTAAATTTTTAGTTACATTACAAAATATATATTTTTTAATAAATATAAACTTATTACTTTTTTCCTCATGAACGCGTAGAGCTATCAAGTTGAAATTCATATCAAATACTTACATCCTTTAACCCGTGAAAAAATGTTGTTGACATTGCAGGTTTGTACGGAACCCTCGGTGCGCGAGTCCGACTCGCACTTGGCCGGTTTTTTTTAATTGTCCTCAGCACGGGTTAGTGCAACAAACAGAATAATATAATAAACGGTTACTCAATAATTAAAAAATAGGACGATCCCCTTTGGGGCTTCTTCCCAGTTAGGACAACAGTTTGGCGAAGTCATAAAACAGAGCCTTTCATAGTACTGCTGCTACTGCCTAATGAGTTACAAACTCCATTCGAGCGTGGAATAGTAAACATCCTTCTTGAATAAGCATCTCTGCTTCAAGTTGATTGCTAAACAGTCCCATGACGTAGTCTTATAGTCATAGGAAACATTATCAAGATGCCAGCAATTTATATTTATGCGACAGGTGCAAACAAACATAAAATGAATATAAATTGAATTAGGTCCTATACAGGTGTAAAAAAAATCCTATATAATGCTAAAACAGAAGATTCTTCTGGTCAACACTAACCAATATCTTTACTCTACTTTCTGTGGTTGACTGGTAGAAAATGATTGTGGCATTAAGTACGCACATTGTACGGTATTTTTTTATGTAAGTGCAATGAAATTATCAATGAATAAATAAACTTTGAGATCTAACATTTGAGGTCACACATTGTAATTTATATTTATTTATGCGACAGGTGTAAACATACAATGAATAAAAATCTACTTTCTGTGGTTGGCTGGTATAAAATGCTTATGGCATTTAGTCTGCCTCAGTTTACAATATTGTTTATGCTAGTGCAATAAAAGTGTCAATAAATAAATAAACTTTGAGATCTAACATTTGAGGTCAATGTGGAACACAGTGAAATCGCGAAAAAAATATCATCAGTCCCACGTTAAGGAACCTTGCTACGGTGCCAGCAATTTATATTTATGCAACAGAAGGAGACATAAAATGACTATAAATAAACGTACATTTTATTCAATTAGGTGGCTATACAGGGTGTTATAAAATATCTGCATGCATCCGAAAATTTAGGGAAAATTTGATGAAAAGTTAAATTTTAAATTAATGCCGTGGCAAACCTAACTCACAATTAATTTCCTAGGTAATAACATTGAAATTTAAAATCTAATTGAATTATTAATGTAATCTCTTGCTAACCTAATTAAAATTACGTTAAAAAAATCAGCAATGTAATGTTATTTAAGATAATGTGATTAATTTTATTGTAAATTCAAATTTATACTAAAATGTTTATTTAATCGAAATTCTTAAATAATTAAGTTAATTAGAACTATGATGAACTAATTTAATTTTTACTGAACACCCAATTTGGAAAGTTGTAAACTCATGTAAAGTGTTTAATACTGTTAGTGTAGCTAATAAATAATAATAATAATGAAAAAAAACATACAACTTTTATGAGGAAAACTTTGAAATCGCGCAAAAATAACACCTTGCAAGCTGGCTTTGGTTTAGTGGTGTCACGTTTGATTACCATGCCGGAGGTCATGGGGTTTCATTTCCACTGGGTCTCGCCGTACATTTGTACAAATGGCCTCAGTCTAGGCGTATTTCCATGTTCGTGATGTCCTTGCCTGGATACCATAGCACAAGGTATCCTAGTTTGGGACCAGGACATTAAGTGATTGTGGTCTATGGAAGTTATTGAATGTAGTACGGACTTTCCGAAATTTCCCTCGTGATGAAAGTTGTTCGTACTGACTAGTAGAACTTTCCATTTTTGGATGAAAATGAGTATTTTTAACTTGTTTTTGGAATCACTTACTTAACTTTTTGTCGGATGAGTATGTAGGGGTACAAGTATAAGCAGTAGTTGTAGTAGTAGTTTTTAGGGTTCCGTACCCAAAGGGTAAGTAGTAGTTTTTAGAGTTCCGTACCCAATGGGTTAGGGACCCTATTACTAAGACTCCGCTGTCCGTCCGTCCATCCGTCTGTCACCAGGCTGTAACTTATGAACCGTGATAGTTAGGCAGTTCAACATTTTCACAGATCATGTATTTCTGTTGCCGCTATAACAACAAATACTAAAAACAGAATAAAATAAATTTTAAGGGGGCTCCCATACAAAAAACGTGATTTTTTTGCCGTTTTTTGCTCCATATTTATAACGGCAACAGGTAGACGCTTGAAATATTCAAATGTTGTATAGATAATGGTACTGAACCCTTCATGTGCGAGTCCGACTCGCACTTGGCCGGTTTTTATATGCCAGCGGCCACAGAGGGGGGGAGGGGAAGTGCGGAAAAGACGTGACGACGCGTTGCATAGAAATTGCGCCCCTCGCTCCGTCTCTTCCGTGTAGGTTTCGTCCCGTCTATTCATTGCCTACATTTTGTATGAAAGTGAATTGGATTAACGACGCGTCTTTTCCGCGCCCCCGCTCCGCGTCCCTTTTGTGTGGGCGCTGGCTATGAGTAATAGCTGACTCGGCAAAATAATAGCTGTTTTGCCATATTAATTAGCCTACAACCTATTCTTAGACCTACCAAATATACACAAAAAAATCATAAAAATCGGTGAAGCCGTTTTGGAGGAGTTCGATAACAAACACTGTGGCACGAGATTTTTTTGAAAATAGATTAGCAATAAAGCAGTTAATTGTATCTTTTCTTTTATAACTGTTGCCTCTGTAAATATTTTCTGATGTACAATGAAGGATAATTCTCATCTAATCTTATTTTGTTACACCTTGTAGAGCGGTGGTAGTACAGTCGAGAGAAGAGCACCAGGTCAGTTACATCACATGCTTTAGATCCGCCTACCGGTGCGCTTAGTACACAAATTAGTAAGTAAGTAATTTGTAAATTTCCCTCTCGCAGAAGTATCAGGAAACACGGTAGGTACAATTTGAGAAATCAAGACTTATTCTTATTATCTTCAGGTCCTCGTAAACCTATTGATGCAGTGTTGCTGAATGCGTTGTTCTTGAATGTAACGAAACAAAATAAATAGAAAAATAAAATAGCGAGCTGCATGCGTACTTAATGTGTGTGAATGTGTGCGTGTGTGTGTGTGTGTGCGTCGGTGTTTGTATAATATGTAGAAGCACCTCGTACGATATTTCTTTTCATTTTTAATTTCACTATAATCGCACCACACATTTACCCCATGACTCTACGTATAGACGAATATTTGACAGTATGTAAATAATTGTGCAATGCTTATATAGGGTATGTTTGCGGCAAAAGTGGTCATCCATCCAATTTGGATAGCCATCATTCAGCTCTTTTACTAAGTGTGAAGCAGAGGTAGCGCTACTGTAGAACGCTGGCCTCACATTCGGGTAGTCTTGGGTAGGATCCCAGCACATAACAATTTCTTCGTTTTACACGTTTGTGGATTTGTGAATTTGTAGTAGCAATACCACTCGCTAACTGTGAAAGAAAATATCGGTGGGTACTCGAGGTGATTAACATACCCTCTCTCTTTTTGAGAGAAGGGCTGTGCCCTGTGAGATGTGAATAGGCTGCTTATTATTACGAGGTTTGCAAATTGGGATTTATTTACTTTCCTTTTCGACAATATACGGTGTAACAGGTTATCTCAAAATATCTAGCAGTTTCTTCCATCAAGAGAAATTAAGTGGCCTACCAAAGGCGTGATTACCAAGCAAACCTAATGTAAAGTAAAACCTGTTGTGTATTCTATCTTTAATTAATTACCGGTAATTGCTAATATTTACAGCTAAAACCCAACAGACTGGAAAGTGCAAGATGCATGCAATTTAGTATCGAAAAAATTCTACAAGTGGTCAGAGCCCTGGTCTCTGATTAATTTATCATCGTAGAGTAACGATCTTATTTATAAAAACACGATTCCTTAAAACAATCGATCAACGCTGAAATAGTCTGTGTTGGCGATTTTACAAGGAAAAGACGTAACCACAGGTTAAATAAACTGCCTCTGAGGAGTGCTTTAGAGGAATCGTGTTTTCGGACCGGACTAAAAAGCTCGAGTGGTCGTCCCGACAGAGATCCGTGCATAAAAATAAAATCTGTGTCCCCGCGCACCGAACTATGGCATTCCGTGGTAGCTTTAGGTATGCGGCGTCCAATTATTGGAATGTTATTCCTCCTCCAGTCCGTGAAGCGCCTAGTGGATTTGCCTCTGGGCGCAAGCTCAGGGCATATTTGCTTGAGCAGCAGAGACTTTCCCATCCTGTCCCAACTTCTCGCCGCAAGTGACTGTCATTAACTCTATTTGTATTTTATGTAATTTTATTCATTTACTTATTTATTTAATCATCTATTCATTCATTTATTTAACTATGTTATTATTGTTATGCACTACACCGCAACCTATTATATTTGTGAGACGGACAGGCACTGGCTGAAAATCAGCGCTTTGGGTGAATACCCTCAGCACAATGCTGAGCCAGCTGCCTTTTCCAGCAACAGGGAGACATCGCAACTTACGTTAATATAAAGTGTTTTATTGTTTTCTTTCTTTTTTACATTTTATATTTAATATTTTATGTTGTAACTTGTTAATGTATGTGTGTGTTTCTGTTGTTGAAATAAATGTTCTTCTTCTTCTTGTTTTTATAAATAAGGCCCTTTGTTTATAAGTACAAAAAGGTCTTAATACTTTTAGGGTTCCGCACCAAAAGAGTGTCTATTACTAAGCTGTCTGTTTATGCTGTCTGTTTGTCTATCAACTGCATTTCGTACCTTTAAGGAGTTGTTTCTGTATCGTTTGAACCAAATAGGTAGCTTGTTGAAATTCCCCCACATAATAACATAAATGTTACTAGCTGACTTGGCAAACGTCGTTTTGCCATATTAATTAGCTTGCGACCTGTTCTCAGACCTACCAAACATACACAAGAAAAGATCATAAAAATCGATGAAGCTGTTTCGAAGGAGTTTGATAACATACACTGTGACAAGAGATTTTTATATATTTGATTATGACGGATATTATAACAAATAATTATGAAACAAAACTTCAAAAAAATTAGGTGAGGTGCTCCGCTCTTCTTCCACTATCCTAATACAAGAAACTTATTATTCTGACGTTTTCTTTCTTTTTCCCTTTCGTTAGAACGGTCAAATACAAACAATATTTTGACATTATTAATTAATAAATTTAAAATATATTAAATTATAAATTTTACATTATTATTTCCTACAGAATCCCTGATCTCGGCCTACTCCTCGGTGTATACAAGTATCTATTTAGGCGCGTGTTTTATGTATGACGTCTGTCCTTCAGAACTAATATATCGACAGTCCTAAACAAGTCGCAATGACAAAACTAAATTAACCGACATTGCAAGAAGGGTCGCTATTCTGAATATAACAGTGGATATAAACGGGCCGAAGGCATGAAGATGACGTTGAAACAATCGTGATATAGTCTGACTTACGTCGATACGAAGTCGTTCGGCCGAACGTACGACGATAACGGACAACCAATAACACAACAAAACCAAACGGCCCTCATGGGAAACGTTATCCGAATGATACAAAATAACAAATCGTTTTTATATCGAGAGTTTCTGGAAGTCTATTAAGACGAGTCTTTATATTTTTTTCATTCCGTATTTGAAAAACATTTCATCATAATCCAGAATTCACTCTATTACTAAGCCTACGCTGTTTATCCGTCTAAGCCCTCTATCTCGTTAATTGCAATAACAAGGCAATTAAAACCGTAATAAGTAGCCTATTACTCAATAAATGATAAACATAAAAAGCAATAAAATAAGGGGGTCCCTTACATGAAACGTTTTTTTTTTGTTTTTGCTCTATTCTGAAAACAGTAATACATACAAATGTCAAACTTGGTGGTATTATAGTGTACTCGCTATAGTATAAAAACCGGTCAACAAGGTCACGCAACGAGCTATCACCATATACCATAGTAAAAATAGTTATTTTTCAAGATAGACCCTAGAAATGTTCTACTACAATGTATGTGGAAACCAGAGAGTCTGAGTTGCTGAGTTGAACGCTTGAAATTACCTATGGGCGGTGGGCATGCGAGGTGATTAAGCCCATGCTCTGTCTCTGAGAGAAGGACTGTGCTCTACAGTGGGACGTATACAGGCTGCATTGTAATCAATGCGGTTACTCCAGGGCGCCCGGGACTCAACCAAGCATACCCGGGGCAGACCGCTAGTGTGCAATGAGCGTGCCATTATTATCCCGGAGCAGTCGAGGTGCAAAAACGAGATGCCGTAATAACAATAAGTAATGCGATGCACGTACCAATGACTTTGTTTTCTAAGTTACGTACATTTGTGAAGTTATAGTAGCGACACCACTCGCTACCAGTGAAGGAAAACATAGAGAGGAAACCTGAGTGTCCGAGGTGTTCAAAAACCTCAGCGCTTGAAATCGCCAAACAGCGGTGGGCACGCGTGGTAATTATGCCCATACTCTATCTCAGTCTCTCTGAGAGAAGGCCTGTGCCTTACATAATAAAGATGCGTTGCCAGCCGGGCTCAGACAGGGCCACATTTCATAGAACTACAATTCATGGTTTACTATGACAATTCGATGTACATTCCATAGCCGATTATTCCACAGATTAAACTCAAACTCAAAATTGTATTCACTATAAAAACAAAATGTTTAGTCAATCGATCAATCAATCAATCGAATGTATAGTCAGTCGATCAAAGCTGTTAGTTTCAGAATGAATCGTTTATGAGCAGAGGACGCTAACAAAGAAACTCCACATTTATTCCTTTAAAAACACATAAGCAGCCTATACACATCCCACTGTAGGGCACAGGCCTTCTCTCAGGGAGAGAGAATGGGCTTAATCACCACACGTGCCCACCACGGATTGGCGATTTCAAGCGCTGAGGTATGTGAATAGCTCAGACACTCAGGTTTCCTCACGATGTTTTCCTTCACAATTAGCGAGTGGTAAATTACCAGGAGACGGGCAGCAGCGTCTTCCTGAGATTCCAACCGCATACTGCGATCGCCAACCCGCCTGCCAAGCGTGGCGATTATGGCAAAACCCTTCATGGTTAAAAACCATGATGGAGGCCTATGTCCTGCAGTGGGCGTCAAATGGCTGATAATTTAAATGATGATGAGTAATGAACGCTAGAAATGCGTGGCTCTTTGTTAGCCCAATGACGTCATGTCATATCTTGAGATACGGATTTTGACACTGACAAGTGACCATCTCGCTACTTTCGATAATGTCGCATTTTTCACAATAAGGGCGTCCAGGGCGGACGCGCCGGCGCCGTCAGGGTAGTTACCATGGTCAGGATAATGCGCCTGTGTAACATTAATAAGTCTACCAGACCATTTTGCAAAACCAACTGACAGAAAGGGTGAACTAAAGATCAATTAAGATGTTCGGTGTACAACAGAGATCTAAAAATGGCTTACCTACCTACATTGAATTTTAAGTACTTAAAATTAAATGCTACCTACCATTTTTTTCTGTAGCCTATATACTTTCAACAGTAGTATAGGCGTTCGTTTATGCTAATGTTAATTAATTGGTTTTTAATAGTACAATGTTCTACTTGGACTTACCTAAATCAGTTGGTAAAGTCGACCGTCACATTTACATTTACCTCCAGGCAGTCTACGTTACTGGTGACTTAGCAACCAATTAATTATTCTTTATTCGCCTTTTGCCTAAGATATTGGAAAACCGTCAAACAATTGTAAACAAACAAGTATTTTGTAAGTCTTAAATAAATAACGATAATAATAATAATTATTATTATTGCACTCGAAACATTTGACAGGACATTACACAAGAAATAACATGTACAAAGGCGAGCTTATCTCTGTTAGATATTTCTTCCAGCTAACCTTGGAGAGTCGAAGAAGCAGTAAAAACGGGTCTATAGACGGAACTATACAACACCTACGTTCGACCAATATTAGAATATGCATTTCAAATATGGAACTCCTCCTTCAAGAAAGACATTAACAGCCAAAGAGATAAGACAAGAGGGCGCTCGCTGAAATTAGCCAAACAACCATGGACAAGCAATCCCAGAAAACACTGCTTGCCGTACCGTGTAGTGAATATGTGGAATAAACTACCGTAGGTAACTAGTGCTCCTTAAGATAAGATAAGATAAGAATATTCTTTATTGTACCAGGAAAAACACAGACATGAAATGTTTACAAAAATGCAGTACAATTGGCGGCCTTATTGCTCCTTCAGTGAACTCATTTAAAAACAGACTTGATAAACATTTTACAAGTGCACGGAAGTAATATACTTACACGCATCAGCTTAAAGCTGCTTGTGTATTAATGAATAATAATAATAATAATAATAGGCAAATATATAGATAGATAGATAGAGAACACATTATTGTACATGCAGCTCAGAGTTATGAGAGGAAATAACTTTTCTTTCTAAACACTAAAGCGTAAAGGTCGACTGTACAATCGATAGCTCGTCTTTACGTACTCTACTCAGCTACGTTACGTGCGCCTTTGCAGCCAAAATGTGAAGGTTAAATCTCCTGTTAACTTTACCTTGGTATACTGGAGTTGAGTTGTAGTACCTACATATTCTAACTGCATTCTTAGTTATGTAGCCCGGACCCTACGAAGAAATAACCCGGATCTAGGTAAATGATAATGAGTTAAAATTTAACATACCTACTCGTAAGAAGACGCATTGGACGAATCAATTTGGAATGTGATGTTAGATTGAAGGCTGATTAGAACGGGGGAATTCTGATACTTTACCGACGAAAAATGTATTATACTAGTACTGTATTAAATTTATAGGTTCTAGCAGAATCGGGGTGGAAATTTGAGGTGGAAAAACAAGGGGAACTGCATATACACCATCGTAGTTAGGTGTGCTACTAGAACACTTTCATAGGGGAGCACGTCTAACTTTTGAAAAATTGCAAACTGCATCAAAATTTCAAGATAAAATGTATCCTAAGGCAACTGCAGGGAAACATTCCTCTCACATTTTATAATTATGTACATTTTAAAAATCATATTAGTACATATTATGATTTTAAACTAGGTACTACTAAATTTTTAAATCCATAGTATTTTCAAATTATACAATGTTTTTAATTATTGTAATAGGTCAAGGATTGAGTACCTAGTCAGCGCTATTGGGCAATCTGCCGGCAAACCGGCTGGCATTTTAAAGCGAGGTTAGTGTCTAAGCACACATAGTCAATTTATGTGCCTACTGTGGGTCCTCAAATATTATGCATCATGATGACTGAGAAGTGCAATTTTGCAATTTGAAATTTTCGCATAGTATGAACAACCAACAACGGCTTTTTTTATCAAAAAAGAAAAAAATCACCTATGTATCTAATAGGTAGATAGTCTTTTTTAATTTTTTGGTGCAGAATTAAAGAAAAAGCGCTTAGAGAATTGTCTCTGGCCAGCAAAAGAAACAAAACAAAATCAGAATGCGAAGATTAGAAACAGCAGCGGAGAAGCTGAAGATTTGGAGATTCGAATTTGGAACATTTTATTTTTCTTTGCGCGCTGACGTTGACGTTTCAACAAAAAGTTACCAGTTTTAATGATGTCGTTTTCAAACAAGATTGCACTGTATTTTGTTAAACTTTTTGGATGAAAATTAAACAAAGCTTGTAGCCGTTCTATAATTAAAAATTTTGATATTTAAATTATGTAATTATTTAAACACGATTATTTTAAATATAATAAAACTTAATTGACTATACCCCAATGTCAAACAAAACTTGTAACTGGCTTTATTATAAAAAAAAATAGTAAAAACTTACTGTAACGTACCGGAAAAATCCACAAAAAAAATAAAACAAAAATCACACGTCACTGAAAATCTAGCACATTTGAAACTTTTTCCTCTTAACACTGGCCGCTTTTCCGTTCGCGCCAAAAAATACAACCGAACGTCAATACAAATTAAAGTGGTGGCAACGCTGCAGTCGCGTGGTGGGCTGGTGGCAGATAAATGACCATAGTGCGCGGCTTCGCCCGCCGATATCACACCTGTGGAGCCTGCGGACGCATCTTGCTTGCTACTTACGCGAATGTGCTTACCTCTAAGTACATATCGACCTTGCTACGTGAGAGGCAAAAGGACGCGGTTTTCGGTCGCCCAGAAACAAGAAATAGGTAGATGAGGCGATGTGTTAATTGTTTGCGTGAAGGCTTTTATTGTTTTGATTCGATAGGTTAAGCGGCATCAAAGATACATAAAAGAAAATAAGTGCCTAGATAATAATCTACTTCTAAATAACATATTATTATCATTGAGAAATAGTTATTATCAGTACACCCACTTATATCAGCGCTTAAACCAGCTCGCTTAGCACGATCTCTATAAAATTTAAGAAAGCTATACAACATAGGTGAGGGGGAGATGGCTTTTGGGGGAAAGGCCTAGTCGGCAGCGGTGGGCTGATGATGATGAAGCAACACGGGTTTTATAATAAAACATAATAAAAATAAATAATGCCGTATACAAACCCAAAAATCATTTCTTCGGCATGCATATTAATTTATTATTATGATTAAACAATTTCAAAATTCTCAATGTTTGTTTATAGATTGCATAATAACCTACAATAGGTCACAGTGTTGGGCACAGCTTTCTTTCAGAGAGAGTGAATGAGTTTAATCACCACGTGTGCCCACCGCGGATTGGCAATTTCAAGCGCAACTATTGAGCGCGAGCACCCTAAAGGTTAGGTTTCCTCACAATATTTTCCATTGTTTGTTACACTTACTTACACAAAATACAAAATTTTGCACTTAAGTATCTTACAACATTTTTCAATGCATTTTGCGAGGAAATACAACAAAAAAATAAGTATAATAAAGAAAATTTATTATAAATACCAAATTAATTGTTGAAAGTAATTTTTTTTGGACAGCAAAACCTCCTTGCATCTTTGTAATTTTTTTAATTTTATGACTTGCACCACAGAATCAAAAACTTAAAAAAAAATAATAGGGGTTAAAGTATGAAATTGCCGTTTTATTGCAATAGGTTCTTTGAATTGACATAGAATCTTCATGGTTTGAGGTTTTCGAATGAAACTTTTTCAAATGGTTTCTATGATGTTCTTTTTTTAAAAAATGTGAAACATTTGAATATCGACTTTCAATTGTTTTTGTTATTCAATTTATACAAGAAAGATGGATATTGCGAAAATTCGAGTGATTTTTGAATACGAGTTCCGACGCGGAACTAACGCGGCAGAAACAGCCCGCAATATCAATGCTGCGTTTGGAGAGGGGTCTACTAACGAACGCACCGTGCGATTTTGGTTTAAACGCTTTCGTGATGGAAATTTCGACTTAAAGAACGAGCCACGAGGAAGACCGCCCACACAGGTGAATAACGATGAATTAAGAGAGATAGTGGAAGCCGACCCTGGTCAAACTACCCAGGAATTAGCGGCATGGTTTAACGTTACCTTACCCACAATATTGACTCACTTGCATCAAATCAATAAAATAAAAAAATACGAAAAATGGGTGCCTCATAATCACTCGAATTTTCGCAGTATCCATCTTTCTTGTCTAAATTGAATAACAAAAACAATTGAAAGTTGATATTCAAATGTTTCACATTTTTTAAAAAAAGAACATCATAGAAACCATTTGAAAAAAGTTTCATTCGAAAACCTCAAACCATGAAGATTCTATGTCAATTCAAAGAACCTATTGCAATAAAACGGCAATTTCATACTTTAACCCCTAATACTTTATTTCACGCGTGAAATAAAGGATTTCAGTACTGTTTTATTTCACGCGTGAAATAAAGAGTCGGTTTCCGCATAATTTTTTTACACAAAAAAGAAAACTTTACGAGCAACTGCATTGAAAATAAATTTTTATTCCCTCGAGTGTCGAATATACGTTTTATGCGGCATAACCGGCTGTAGGTATGTTTTTTGTACGTTAACTTAGAAGTTTGATTTTTTCAGAGCTTCAAGGGACTGTAGACTCCCGAGATAAAGGGTCTTGACAGACAGACAGACGAACGGACAACAAAGTGATCTTATAAGGGTTCCACTTTTTTCCTTTTGAGGTATCCAATCCAATCAGTCGGTCCTTCAATGCTGAGGATCGTGGCCGCTATGGCGAGGATGAGTGTAGAGTACTCTCCATCTGGACCTATCGGTAGCTTCGTGGACTGCCTGGTGAAACTTGAGTTTTGTTTCCCCGGTGATCTGGTCACTCCATTTAGCGGGTGGTCTGCCTCGAGCTCTCTTTCCCTCCACTTTGCCCATCATTATATTATATTCGAGACTATCAGGTCGACGTGTGATGTGCCCAAAGAAAGACACAATACGTTGCTGGCATATAATCGACAGACGTGTTCGGATCTTGAGCTTCTTAAGTATAGACGTCTTGGTTCTCATAGCAGTCCAGGGAATCCGCAGTAGGTGGGGCCAGCACCACATCCAAGAACGTTCCCTCAAATGCATCTATCCTGCTCTGCATTTTTGCCGTGATGGTCCAGGTTTCTGACCCACACAGGAAGATGGAGAAAACTAATGCCTGTACCAATCTTACTTTGGTCTTCCTCTGGATAGACCTATATTTCCATACTTTTGCTAGGCGAAATACTTTCATACTTTTTGAGGTACCCTAAGGATTATCTTAGATTATAAGCCAAGACGGACTTATTTCTAGAGTAATTTCTTCCAGCCAGCCTTGACGTTTAGAGCATTAAACAGACAGCGGGAAAGGGGCAAGTAAAGCACAAACAAAAACTTCGCGGTTAGCAAATATTCCTAATACAAATTCATATATGTACATAACTTAGGAAACAAAGTCATTCCTAACATGCCAAGGTTCGAACCCACGACCGGTTCAATAAGAGACAAGCATTGTACCGGCCGCGCTTCCACCGCACTGATAAAATAGGAATAAAAATTAACCAACAACCCGACTGCTAAGCATTAACTACTAAGCAGGTCGGACCCAAACTAAACAATGTTAATCAAGGTTGGTCCCGCCTGCTTAGTAGTTAATGCTTAGCAGTCGGGTTGTTGGTTAATTTTTGTTCCTTTTTTTATTTTTGTCTTTTTAGTGTTTTTTTTTTTTTGTTGGATTTATATTGATTTCAAATAGCATATACACTTGCGCAAACACGACGAATCGATTAACATATTATTTGTCAAAATCCTACCGTTAGTTAATGAGTTATAAGGGAACACAGAATTGGACCTACTTACATTCATGCATACGAGCCAAACACATTACCTTTCTTTTGGGCTGTATTGTATAAATAAATAAACAAATTGAAAATTTTTAACTTTTACTTATTAACCCAGACTTACAGGCTTAATTTACATAGGTAGGCTTAATAACGTACTGAATTAATGGTTTTCAAGTTTTGTGTCATTTAATAACCCACCGTATAGAGTATGTAGCTAAATTTCCTTTCTCTGTCTGGTTTTTGTTTATAAATAAAAAAACGTGCAACATCGCTCTCTTCCCCTTAACACAGCAAGTGAAGACTCGGATTTAATCTTCTTTATCATTATCTTTTATTTTGTCTGTGCTTGCTTAAGAGAACTCCATATTATTATGAAAAAGTGATATCGTAAGCGCAGACTAACATGCCTGCCTGCCATGCAAGACTGACAGATCATAAAAGGACCTTGATATCCAGGATCCTTTTTTTATAAGAAAGTGGTGGTAACATCAGCTTTTACAGGTGAGTACAAAACAAAGGCATAAAATAATGTTATCTCTAGTAAATAAACCGCACATCAACGTACCAATGTTTTCTATGAGTTATTTTCCGATACTAACGAAAATATAGGCGTTAAATAGTAAAATTGACAAAATAAGAAAATTGTTTTTGTTGCTACTATCATCATCATCAGCCTACGCTTGTCTACTGCTGGACATCCTCTCCTATTGCATGCCACTGAGCACGGTCATCGGCTGCTCTCATCCAGCTCTTGCCGAGTCTGAGGACGTCCTACACTACGTTTACCGATCCGCGGTCTCCACTCAAGAACTCGTCTACCCCATCGGTTATCAGTTCTTCGGACGATATGGCCGGCCCACTGCCACTTCAGCATGCTAATTCAGTGGGCTATGTCGGTGACTTTGGTTCTATGTCGGATCACCTCGTTTCGAATTCGATCTTTCAGAGAAACCCCGAGCATAGCCCTTTCCGTAGCACGCTGAGCGACTTTAAATTTGTAGACCAGCCCCACCGTGAGTATCCCCGTTTTAGCACCGTATGTCATGACGGGTAGGACGCACTGATTGATAACTTTCATCTTGAGGCTCTTGACTCTTGTGACAACACAATTTGTTGCTACTGTGGCGAGCACATGTCAACTCTGCGCGCGCACTATAAACTCCAAAATTCCTGCATCGCGCAAGCAAAATGTTTCACATGACATACCATAAATATAACGTCCGACGAACATCAGTCGGACCGGCCGTCCCCAGGCATATTATGATCTGCCTGGCGGGAAATTTCCCTTTATAGTGGAAGAGCACGATCACCCGCTCTTCCCTATATTACTATAGTGACTTGAAATTTGTTATCGATAACTGTGTAACCGTGCGTGTGTGTGGGTGTGCTTGTGTGCTTGTGTGCGCGTGTGCGCGTGTGCGTGTGTGTGTGTGTGTGTGTGTGTGTGTGTGTGTGTGTGTGTGTGCGTGTGTGAAAGTTTGGATTGATGGTGTTGCTACTATTGCTAATGGTGGAGGAAAACATCGTAAGGAAACCCGCGGTTTGGTTGGTTCTGCACGTATAAGACTTTTATTTCTTGTGGGCTAAGCCGACAAAGCTGTCAGGATAGCGTAGGAGCTGGGCAAGCCCACTCCATCTAAAAAGCAGTGTCCCAGGCACTGCAGCCCCCAAGACGCGCACTGGACGCTGCGTAAATCATCTCATTACGTAGGTGCAAAGGTCAAAAGTTGGATGGATGGATGTTTTGTTACTCAATCACGGCAGAACGGGTGAACCGGTCTTTGTGAAATTTAGCACATGAATAGACCAGAGTCTGAATAGCACATAGAAAAAATACACATCTCCACGTGAGCGAAGTCGCCGGCAGCAGCTAGTTTATTACACGATTACATTCCTATTTAATAAAAAGGGCAGGAGGCACATTTATCAACATCAAAATTTTGTGAAATAATCTGTGACATATACATAATTATTATGGTTGTCTGGAAGAAATTAATTTTTGTAATAAGGCCGCCAATAGTACTGTACTGTATTATTGAAGTCTCAAATGTAATTCCTGGTGTACATGCAATAAAGAATACTCTATCTATCTATTATTATTATTATTCATGAAACTATGGATCTCCGTCTGAAATAAATAATTTCATTCATTCATTAATTAAATTTTTTATAAGCTCAACCTTTCAAGACTTCCAACATAAATTATCCTAAAAAGATGTGAAAATTAAGCGAAAGCTATTTTTCACGTCTCAATTTTTTTAACAGGACATAATAGATTACCTACCATCTTCTTCAACTACCCAGTGATTAAGTAAGTAATACTTTGTTGCTGTGCTAAATATCTGCTTTCTAATTAACGTCAGGCTTGACGGAGAAGGTCAGTTTATCTCCGGGATAAACGCCTGGACATTATTTTATAGGGTTTTCTGTAGAGTAAGGTACTGAAATATACCAACACTATACGCTCCTGTAGTCTTTGCACAAGTACAGGCCACCTATATACCGCAGAGCACAGTCTTCTCTGAGAGAAAGATAGTGTGTTTGCTTAAGCACTACATGCAGCCTATATACAATACATACCTCTGTAGGGCACAGGCCTTCTGTCAGAGAGAGAAAGAGGGAGAATGGGCTTTATCACCACGCGTGTCCACACCTAAAACCCAAGGGACGACCTAACATCTTAGCCAGCGGCCAGATAGAACGTGGAACGTGGGACGTGGGACGGAGGTCGGAAAAGACTCGAAGCGTTGTATAGAAACCACGCCCTGACCCCGTCTCTTCTGTGTGGGCTTCGTTCCGTCCCTTTAGCACATTTTTGAATTGGATTAACGCCGCGTCTTTTCCGCTCCCCCGCCCTACGTCCCTTCTGTCCGCCCGGGGCCTTGTCCTTCTTTTATCATCATCAAAATCCGTTTTTGATATTCCTTATCAGGATACAGGGCTTGCAAAGCGGACTAAGTACCACAGTAGTAAATTTTGTGCCGTTAAGTCAAGAAAGTTATTAAGTTCATCCCTATTTGTTTGAATCCGTACTTTCTCAGTGAGAAGAGGCCTAGCCTCTAGAGTGGAACGTGCATATGATAGGCTACATAAAAAATGTGTCAAAACTGAGCGCTTTTGCTGGAAGCGTCGCCAGGGGCCAGGGATGTATGTTCAAAAAGTCTATTAGCCCAGATTGTCATAATAAACTATGAATTGTACTTTTATGAAACGCGGAGTAGGTGGTTTTAGGACCTCTTTCTCGTTTCACCCGGGCACCATTTCAGAAATTTTTTGGATGGGTGGTACTGGGATCTCCTCATTGTATTCCCAATCCAACTTTTCTTCCGCAACTTTATTTATTTATTTTATCAAGTATATCAACAGCGAAAACAAATAGCTTGATCACAATAATAAAAAACAGTTCACAAGTTATTCAGTTATTTATTTATTCAGTTATTTAGGAGTTTATCTTTTTTCTTTTTTGACCGGTTTTTGTACCCCCCAGACTTCTGCGTTGGTGATGATTCTTGGCCAGAAGTCTTCAGTATTTCCGGCAGACGTTTGTTAACGAACATTTGGTGTAAGCTTGATAGGACTTTGCCGATAAACTATGTTTCGCGACCGTATTTGTTTATGTTGAGTTAAGACGGTGGTAGCCCAGTGGGTTGAACAATAGACTCGGAAGCGGGAAACCCAGGTTCGATTCCCAGTGCGGGCATGCACCTATTACTTTGTTTATTTTCAAAGATACATACATCTGCGAATTTGTAGTAGCAGTACCACTCGCTTATAGTGAAGGAAAACATTGTGAGGAAACCCGCGGCTTGGTTGTCTCCGCACGTATTGATTTGTCTTTCCTGTGGGCTAGGCCGACTAACCTGCAGGATGGTATAGGTGCTGGGCAAGCCTTCTCTTTCTAAAAACAATGCCCCAGGCACTGCAGCGTCCGAGTGGTCCCTTCACCCTTCTAGTGTGCGTAAAGGTGCCACTTGACGCTGTATAAATCATCTCAATACGTAAATGCAAAGGCCAAAGGTTTTTTTTTTTAGTTAAGACACAGGGCAACAACGACGCTCTCGTACGTAAAAAAAGTTACGTTACGGTCTTACGGGTACTTTTGAATCATTATACTCCCTTTTCATTCCAAAGTCGTCTGTAAAGGAACATCAGTTATCTACTGTACAGTTGACAGCACGTAAACTTTTCACACGCGTGGACTCTACTCGTTTACGTTACGGGTGACTTTGCGACTAAAATCTGAAAGCCAATCTGCTTTCAACTGTACAAACTCGTGTTGGTAAAGTCATAAACGTAAACAATAATCGCAAATGAAGCACGACGCTATTAACACTCGGCTTTATCTTTATTCCCTCGTTTATTTATTTGCCGACATGTTCGAGTGCACTTCAAACTAATCTGAATAGCCGTTAAATTACGAGGCGACACGGCTCAAATTTGAGGTGGAAATGTGGAACGCCTTCTTACCATACTTCTTTTGCTTATGGTAACTCTCCGACTAGCGAAGGTTAGCAGTCAGCTTCGCATATTTATCTCTGTCTCTCGCAAGGCGGCAGCACCTGCAATTCCAGTCCACTCCCGTAGGTTTCTCAGATTCGGATTTCTTTTTCCGGCCTACGCATCTCTTGCCAGCGACTTTTCCCGTCATTATGAGTTGTAGAAGACCGTATCTTGGGTGTCTGAACACATGTCCCACGTATGCAATCTTTCACCTTCGGACGGTATTCGAAACTGGACCACTGTAACATTATTATCACTCGTCTTCAATCGGTAGTAGTAGAATGGCTAGATCTGTTTATACCATTCGTGATGTTGTGATCATCATCATTATCATCAACATCATCAGCCATTTGACGCCCACTGCAGGACATAGGCGTCCCTCATGGTTTTCCGTACAGGGAAGGGTTTTACCATAATCACCACGCTTGGCAGGCGGGTTGACGATCGCAGTATGCAGTTGGAATTTCAGGAAGACGCTGCTGCCCGTCTTCCGGTAATTTATTTCCTTAGTCGCCTTTTACGACATCCACGGAACGAAGGAACGAAATGGAGTGACGCTACTCTTAATCCGGCACCACACGGATGTAGTGATTGAATTCCGGCATTTACTTACCAATGGCTTTGTTTCTTAAGATTTGTATGCTTTGTAGTAGCAATATTACTGGCTATAGCCGTAGGATAACATTGTGTCGAAAACACACTAATAGGTATCGCTAATCCGCGGTGGGCAGGCTTGGCAATTAACCCCGTACTTCATATCTCTCTCTCTCTCTCTCTCTCTCTCTCTCTCTCTCTCTCTTTCTGAGAGTCGGCCTATGTCTTGGCAAGGGCCTGGTTTAATTTTGGTATCTGCAGTTAAGTACAACTAGACCAGTTAATATAAGAGATGGCATTATTTATCTTCTTCTACGACAAAACAAAAGAACGTCGCATCAATTAACGTAGCTTCAAGAAATCTTCCGATATTCAAATTCGGAATTCGAATTTCAACACCAAGCAAAGGAAAATTCATGCTAAAAGGTTGCAAGAAAATTGGAAAGGTTTTTCTTTGCCTGGAATAACCAGACAGGCAAACAGCGGTTGTCATTGGAAAACCCAATACATATTCTTTTATGTGATATAATTATAATGTTGTTCGTTTCTCCAATGAAGGTAAATATAGTTAACCCATCACCACTCACCAATAATAAGGAAAATGCTTGGGAAAATTTGAAGAATCAGAAAAGATTGCGCTCGTCGGCTCTTTTCAAAATATCCACTGATCAATGCTCTTATTTTGAAGCTGCGACATTATCGGAAGGGTCGTCAACGATGCGCTTGAGCCCGACAATTCACTCGAATCTAGCGACCAATACGGTTCTTTTTTTGAATAGTTTCCATAGTTGAATAGTAATAGCTATTAAAAAAAAGAACCGTATTCGTCGCTAGATTCGAGTGCAAGCGCGACGTTGACGATCCTTCGGATAATGTCGCTTTTTTCATAACAAGGGCTCAAACTTGTCTTTCCGAAACCACAGACCAAAACCCGGACATGCGTCATGTTATGTTTTGTGGGTACGCGGACTTTTTGTTGCGACGATAGTTGATTCATTATAAAACTAGCTGTTGCCCGCGACTTCGTTCACGTGGTAATTTTGGTGTGTATTTTTTCGGGATAAAAAATAACCTATGCGCTAATCCAGACTACAATCTATCTCTGTGCAAAATTTCATCCGGATCCGTTCAGCCGTTTTTGCGTGAATGAAATAGAAATAGACCTGTGCTTCCGCAAATATGCTAGCAGCAATAAAATAAAAAAAAAAATAAAAAAAAAACAAAATCTAAGTCTGTCTGAACGAAAAGCATCATCAAATACAATACAGTGGTAAAATTATAGTACAGTTATCAGCACATCAACCTTTACAGGTGTGTACTTTGTAAGTTATAAGACTGCTTCTAGAATGTTCTGTATCAAGACTGACAACAGTAACTGTTGACGGTGACTCAGTGATACCCGCAGGTGACAAGAATACATATTCAGTCACTACGCTTTAAGAAGTAACCTATAAAATCGGGGGCAAGCGACAATTTTGTAATAAAAGTAAAACGCGTTTAAATGACCATTTTGCAAGAGAAAAAGTTGATCCTGTTTCCTACAATTTGTAACAGCGCTTTTCGACTATATTATGCAATATTAGTCTGGTAATTGTAGTTTAATTAAGATTAACTGTAGCTCATAAAGATTATGGAGCCTTTTTTATCGAGTATTTAACTGACTTTTTAAATTTAGTTTTTGTCTGTTTTATTTTGTAATAGCTTTTGCCCGCGACTTCGTCCTCGTGGTCTTTGGTTGACCTATGAAATAGTTTCATCAATTTTATTGAAGTAAATTTGTACTTACTTTCAATACAATCCATTAACAAATAATTTTTTATCCTTAGAAACACCTCTTTTCACATACTTAATTTTTTTTTATTTCACGCTTTTCATTTTGAATACCCGTGAAATTTTTGTTTTATCAACTGTTCACCCCCTCACGGGTTACATTTTGAAAATCTGTTCTTATTTCTTGTTTGCATCATTAAAGGTCTCACAAAATTTCAGCTTTCGAAGTCCAACGATTTGAGCTGGACGTGAGTGTGTGAGTTGGAACCTGGCCTTTTTTACCTGTATTAGATTGCTAAAGGACGAAATTTTTATAATTGTTTTTTACCTATTTCTTGTGTGTGTTTTTTAAGCAAATTATTTTGTACTGGTAAAGACCAGTTGAGGTGTGGAAGGCGGACCTTTTTCCAAGTGTAAAAACGCCTTAATTGAAAGCTATTTTTAGTCATAATGTTAAACGATACGCAAAGAAACTAGGTTAACAAGCATTTTACTACCGTTGCTTTATCAGAATAAAGCCTTAAATTATACTTCTTTATGGCGTTTTGCAATGTAACTAGTCCTTTTAGAATATTGAAATTTTCTTAGGTTTCTTTTTAAGACGGTTATACAAGCTTTACACACTCCCCAAAGTGTGCCAACGGTGCCTTAACACTAGAGATAGGTCGCGGAAAATATTATCTAAGAATGTTTCGCAAGACGAGACTCTAAATAACTAAAAACCGGCCAAGTGCGAGTCGGACACGAGCACAAAGGGTTCCGTACCATTTCAATATTTCAAGCGTCTATCTACTGCCGCTATTTATATCGAGCAAAAAACGGCAAAAAAATACGTTTGTTGTATGGGACCCTTAAATATTTATTTTATTCTGTTTTTTAGTGTTTTTTTGTTATAGCAGCAACAGATACATCATCTGTTTCCATTTCAACTGCCTAGCTATCACGGTTCATAAGATACAGCCTGGTGACAGACAGACAGACGGACAGTGAAGTCTTAGTAATAGGGTCCCGTTTGGCACCCTTCGGGCACGGAACCCTAAAAATTGAGTTTTCATTCGATGAGCGAGTTGCAAAAAATACACGCTGATCTCATTGAATATGCCATTACAAAAATCTTTACATGGTTTTAAATTAAACGGGTCTTAAAAAGCAAAATTTAATTACCTTAATTCTCGACATTAAATATTACAGGTTTTAATACGGGTACAAGCCTACTCCATCTAACAAAACATGTCCCAGGCACTGCAGCGTCCGAGTGGTCCCTTCACCCATCTAGTGTGAGTGCAGGTTGTACTGGGCGGTGTATAAATCATCTCAGACAACGGCCAATTTTTTTTAGTACGGGTAAATATGCGGGTATTCGACCCGTTTCATATAAAAATATAACTATGTATGAGCATCATGGATCATTATTTTTTTTATCACGATTAAAACATACATAATCGTGATAGAGATTTTTTTCCACAACTAATACTTTTCATAATACCTATATCCTGTCGAAAAGTAATTCCGATCATGTGTCTAAAAACGTTCTGCGCAAATCGGGAACAAAATTGTGATGTCACAATTTGCTAGTAACGCCTTGTGTATTGAAGTATTTATCATTTTGAGTTGTCTCGTAAATTAATGTTTTATGGGTGTACATAATTAAATTGGAAATCTAAATCTTATTGTTTTATTATTAGAGTATATTAATTTTTGAGACCTGCGGAAATTCCAAAATATGTATTTATATTTTTTGTGGGGTTTGCTGTGTTTTTTATTTAATTATTTTATGCTTTATTTTACACAAAAAAAGAAACATTTACTTATCATAAACGAGTACATAATTAAGTCCTTTTGGTGTAAATACAATGTCACTCCAATCAAATTTTGACGCATCTTCTCAATTAATTCCGCTCAGTTACTCACTGTATAACACTGTTAGTATAAAAAAGGACTAGATAAATATTTAGTGACTCATTTAACCGGTCTAAATACAACTATTTATTAGGTAAAATTATTCATTTTCAGTATGGGTTACTATTTACGAAAATAAAACAATTAACATTTTCAAACTAAACATTATTACCGTATTTCCGGATTCACTTACTTGATGTTTTGTCGGAAGAGTCCGAACAGGTGTCGCTCTGATTTGCAGAGCTTAATCATAGTGAGAAAAGACGGAACTCGCGTCAGGTAAATCAAGTAAGTGAATCCGGAATTAAGCGAGCAATAAAAATAATATCAATCTCTCTCATACAATATGGACGACATTATTGTAAAAGCGAGAAGCAAATAGTTTTCTAGTCCCTTTCTTTAATTAAAATTATTACAATCAACGCGTTTGATGTCAGCGATGACTTTTATTTCTTTTCACCTAGTCTATTTCGAGCCGTGACCTTCACGGCTGATTTTTTTAATCAGCCGTGAAGGCACGGACATCATGAAGGTCACGGCTCGATATCCTATCTTCCGGAGCCGATCTTCGCTATCTTTTGAAAAACAAAAGACAGCGAAGACCGGATTCATTCACGGACCTTATCTACTGTTCGGTATTTCCTCGTGATATCATTGGAACGGAAAAAACTACAGGTACAAAGTTACTAATATGCCACGCTGAGGACAGCTCTTATTTTATTTTCCTTAAGTGCCAGAATCGAACAAGACTTTACGAACTCTTACTTTATAAACTCCTAGACTGTATCGTCATTCGATTGCAATTTTGGCCGGATATTCTCATGTCAATGAAGATCATGCACGGTAAGCAATCATCGATTTAAAAAACATTTTTGGTAACTTGACGTAACCGTTACAGCACCTAGTGTCAGCCTTATTCCCGAAACATAGTCTCATTGCCATTACGTACCTACTTGTGCGGTCGCTGCAACCAGAAACGGGGAACCGTCGACACAATAGCATTTGGTTTCAAATTTACCATAGTATCTATTACTATATTTTAACCAGAGTTCGCATTCGTTGTAATTTTTTGTTGTCTAGTTGCAAACTAAACGCAAAGTGTGTATAGGTAATGTGTGGACACAGATTATTGTATGTCATGTCGACACAGCGACACGCACGGTTACTGAAACTAAGTTCGGTAACATTGTCGCTGAACTGTTACAACACCTTTATACAAAAATCGACACAGTCGCAAAACTGCTGCGACTTGTTACGACCTAAAATGGCTATATGGGCGACATTGCGGGCGTTGTTCGGAGATCCCCCACAAAAGCTCGTAAAGCGTTTGACATAAGTACATATTATAGATAGTACAGTATAAAAGGCTATTTGGCCTGGTAAAATATTGGTGGTCACCAGTAGACAATGTATGGTGTTGCTAAAGTCGTTAAAAACTTTGTTACTTTATGTTGTGATAATGACGTTTCTGAGTTGGTTCTGCTAACTGTTCGTTTTAAATGTGTAGGTATGTCATTTATTCTCATATGTTATGTTTAACGTAGGTACAGGCGGCAGCACGGTGAAGGTTGCATGTCTGTAACCTACTCAGTTACGTTACAGGTGAACTGGCAAGATAATTAAATATCGCTACGGTGACGCTGACGAGCCAGTGTTTTTGCCACTACTACAAATGTCCGTAACTTCGAAAACAAAGTCATTGGTGCACGCCCAAATTGAACCCAGGACCCTCCGAATGTCAGGCAACCGTTCTACCGATGCACTACGGCAGCTATTATAAAAATATTGTTTACTGGTCACGGGCGCGAAACAGACGAGGAGTTACAGTTTAAGCAGTTGATTGAATTGTAACTGCTGAGAGAAGTCTCCTCAGCGTGTGAACGAGCTGGTAATTACTATCTACACGTTTTAATTACATTCGGAATCCGTGACACACGCGTATAGAGACGTGACAAGTACCAAACAGCAACTGCAGCATGGCAGCCGTTATATCCAGCCATCGAGCCCAGTAGCGGGCGATATTTCAAAGCTATCTTGCTCGAAGAGACGAGTAAGAGCGAGATGTCGTGACATTTTGTCGCATTCTCGCACCTGATATAGAGGTTGTATGTAGAGATAGGCCAGGGAGAAAGTTCTAGCATGAAGAGCTTAAAAACATAGCATACACTCACGCCTGTATCCCGGAGGGATAGGCCGAGACCAGTGTCTGCCATTTGCCACGATCCTGACAGATCTCTTTGACTTCATCAACATTAATTAGTCGTTGCATGCACGCACGCCGGTTTCGGGTACTTATTATCTTGCCCTTTGCTATTAAATCCCCTATTTGGTCGAAGTATGACGAGCTTATGAAAAATTATATCTTCGTTCAATTAACATCGCACGTCTATTCTGTGTCATCATCATCAACCCATTATGTCCCCACCGAGGGGCACGGGTCTCTTCCCTGAGGAAGGTATAGGCCATACTCCACCACGGGGGCCAAGTCCGGATTGGTGGAGGCTTGTAGACTAGTGGCTCGTCTACTGTCAGAAGTTGTCAAGCCGCCCTAAGCCCTCTGACTTGGCTTAACGACTGCCATCTATCGACGGCAGCCGGCACCAACAGCTTAACGTGCCTTGCGAAGCACGGAACCGCTCGGAAAAATGCCACTAGCGTTAGGCATAGACGGCGACCCATCCATGCACTGAACGCGCCCTGTGTTGCTTAACCTTCGTGATCGTTTAAGATCACTCAGGCAGCCGGGGCTACGAGCGATTCTATTCTGATTATCTTCTATTCTGTGTAATCGACAAATATACTGAGTTTACCGTAAATTATTTCTATAAGGATAAGTAATTTACGAGTGACATTCTTTATTACTTGAATGCCAAATAAAGCCGCTTTTCCACGGTCTTAATACACTCGGACAGCAACCTATTTTAATTACTGGGAAGCTATTATTTTGTCTCGTGTACACCGGTGAATGTGAAGGAAAACATCGTGAAGAAACCTGAGTGTCTAAGCTTTTCATATAGCTCAGCGCTTGAAATCGCCAATCCGCGGTGGGGACGCGTGGTGATTAAGCCTCCCTGAGAGAAGGCCTGTGCCCCACGGTGGGACGTATATAGGCTGCTTATATATATAGTACAACAATTTGCTGCATTCATGAGAGTGTATAAGATCGCCGATGTCACGATACGAGTATCATCTTAACCACTCGTCTGCCGCGACACAGATCTGTGTCCAACTTAGTATGGGCCACCTATACGTTGCGTTCCGCGAGGGCAGTTCAGGAGTTAATAGCTAAAATAAGTCACTAAAATCGTAAAAAACCCGGCTTTAACTTTAGGTAAAATAACCTACAATCTATTCGAGTATAACAGGTAATTGAAAATGGCCAATAGAATTAATTTAAGCATGGACTTACTCGGAAAAACGATCCGCTCTACATATTTTTAAGATCCGTAATCCAAGGCCTTATTCAAATGAGGTGAAGAATTAATTGACTGTCATGTTTTGTTGTATTAACTAGCTTGATTCTACTAAGGACTTAGCCTTTACCCCTTCACTAAATCTATGAGTTTTAGTCGTCTCCTACACTAGTTTTTGTAGGAGGCTACTAGATGCAGTCTTACCTCCACTAGATTTGTGAAGTTACCAATCCAACGCAGTATTCAGATGCTATGTACATAGCATATGTATAACAAGCCAATAAATACAGCAAGCACACTCCTTCTCTCAGAGATAGAGAGTTTATGGGCAAAAATTAACTCAAGGTGACGTGTGGAGTACAAGCAAACGATAAAAATAATGCACATCGAAAAATTCCATAATATACTTTCGGCACCGGACTCGATGGTAGCACAGTTAGTAGACCAGTTGCCTCGTAGACAAGGCGTATCAAGTCAAGAGTCAAGTGAAAAGGCAGAGAAAGAATTACATAATTTTGGGTAAACAGTAAATTGTTGTTAGAAAATTGTGTTTATATCTGGCGGCTGGCTAAAGGGCAGTGTAGTCGACTACGCATTGTCAACATACTATAAAATGAAATAGAAAATTACTTTGACGAATGTGATACTTGTGTAAATCAGATACAGACTAACAATAGCTTTAGTTTAAACAATCACTTTAATCAATCAGATTCTGATAGTTGCAAAGTCGCAACAAATATCATACCAACGTTGGTAAAATGTGACAGCTATAATTAAAATGAAATCGCATCGTCATTCGCAATTTGCGATCAACAGCGAAACCGTACAATGCGTATGACCTGACATGTTTTGTATATATGATGTATAAACCGGGCCTAATTCCGAATATAATACCACGCGCTAACGGTGATTATGGTAAAGAAAAATCGTGATTAAATTTATATGAGTGAAAAAACAAATTTCTGTGAAAAGGTCTGTCCTGCATATACATCCGAAAACGAGGGGCTCTACTCGACAAATTTTATTATGGGAAAAACATAAATTTCTTTAAAAAAGTATTCCGCACGCTGCTCAGTGCACGGCTTTATGGCTGGTTTCTCAGAGCGCACGGATTTGTATGGGACTTATTGCACTACGCGAGAGAATAGTTGCGGAAAAAGTAACTTTTTTGAAGTTACCGGTACACAAATCCTATTATAGAATTTTGATGACGAACGTCACTAACACAATCAGTGATAATCATATTATGTTACTTATCTGCTTATGTAACTTGTTGGTATAATAAATATCTTTCTTCTTCTTCTTCATTTTGTTATATTTTTATTATACAAAACTCAGTACAGCTCAAATATCTAGTGATAATTTAGACTCATGTTTGCGATTTTTTTAATGCAATAAAGTTTAAAAAATTACCGACAGCCCTACATTTTAAATTTATTAGAGAGTAAAATGTATTTTAAAACATAAGATTTAGTGGTAATGTCGAAGAACCCAGCCTTAAAAATTATAACTATGTTTTTTCGCGATTTCGAAGTTTTCTCCGCAGTAAAAAAATGTTCGTAAGAAAATGGCGCCCACGATACGGGGTCTCCTAGTGTGGGCGCCGCCAGAAAATGTAAACTTGGATTAAGTTACTGCAAATAATAGTTATTTGTTATACAAGAGTGCAAAGTTGCTTTTTAACCGCGTGCTCAATTTTGATGACAGAGCAAGTGAAGGATCCAAAATTTAAAAAAGAATTAGAATCCTGAGCGTTAGCGACGGAATCAAAAGAGCACGAGGTGAAAAATCTTTGCACTCGAGTGCAACACGTAGCTTTTCATCCCACCTCAGCGAGGAAATGACTTAATGCAAAAAAAACACAAAGGAAGTTCGTTTATAACAAATTAAAAAAGTAGTATAATAAATTCGGCTAAATAGGTTTAATGATATGTTGCATTTATAAACTTAGTGCACTCGATGTTCTAAATTCAATTTACTTTGTGCCAGTTTCTGAATTGAGAATTTTGCTTAGCTTACTTAACTGTACTCACTGTAACTATCTGTAACTGTGCTGTCTCTTAAAATTTCTCAGAAAAGAGCATGACAGAACCTTACTTAAGTATTTACTTAGTGAAATTCTCAATTCAGAAACCGGCCCTTTATCCTCTAGCGGATAAAAACGGCTTTTACACTCAGATATCGAGGAGCAAAAATACTCTTTCCGATATGGGTGGATGAAAATATTTTTTTATCTTCGTATTAACGAATAGAACTTTCCGTTTACGCAAAGGTATAGGAATTTACGCTGCTTAGGTAATATTACCGAAATTTTCCTACGCGCATTATTTTTATCCTTAGCCTGTACTGGGCGCATCATCGCGGTACAAAATTTCCTTCCTCGGGACTCTTTTCTTGAAACACGTGTGCATAAGTTAATTATGAGCGCGTTTGCGCTTACGAGCGTAAAATATGACGCCGTGCATGGACTACGAAAGATAAACGGACCCCGCTTCTTACACAGCAGGTACATTCGACAACACATGAACCTTTTTGTGTGGATGAATAGTAGACAGCTAATCCAGACTATTCTTCGATTAGTACAATATTTTTTTGTTACTCTTTGTTAGCACCCTCTGCCCCGCCGAATCGAGAACCGCTGCCGGAGACCGGAGTTCGGAATAGTGGGGTTGCCGGGGACTGAGGGTCGTCTTGAGTCAAGCGTCTTTCATGAGTAAAGCTTTCAGCCATACAACACCACGCTAGCCAGTGCGTCTTGGTGAGGCTTCCTGTCGCGTTAGCCCATAGCAAGCGGTTAAGCTCGCTACTGTTACCAGTTACTGGTATTAGTTACCAAGAGGTGTGACTCGGAATTGTATCTTCAAAGGCATCGGCATAAATAACAATGCTATAATTAATAATCTTACCGGTGACATTTGGTTGGGAGCTCACATTACACTGCCTTACGTACTTTATGTGGACGCGAATGGCGAGAGGCCGCGAAGGTTGGCGTGATGGGGAAAAGGCCTATACCCAGCAGTGAGGCTGAGGAAGATGTTAAGCTTTATTGCACAGAAATAAAAACCTTAAATAACAGTTAAGTGTAGACGTACAAAAGCGGACTTATTTCAAATGAAATTTCTTCCAGCTAGCCTAAGAGTGATTCTGAATAATAAAAAGCTCTACAAAAAAAAATTACCTACTCCTTTTATCACTTATTTTTCATTTTGCTTTTAGATTAGATTAGACACACCATATACAGGAAAAAATTTAAGTATCTAAGTTAGATACTCGTAGTATATACAACTGGCTTTTACTTATTAATATTAATATTGCGGTACCTGCTCTTACGCAGGCTGTGTAAAGGCGGGAGCACGTTGGAATACACAAGACTTGAGGATTGCCATCGATAAAGCGCTCTCAATACGAACAAGCATCATCTGTTCCCCACAAACAAACCAAGTCAGGTAAGCTAACTCACGTTGTACGACCGTCTGTCCATTCCTCAGAGCATATTGAGATATCTGTGGTCCATTCAGATAATAAATTCAACAGCATTGCAGTGTTTTAAAATGAAGCTAAAAAGTGGCTTGTCAAGATTACGGCTGGCTTTAATTCTCCTTATGATTGTTTATTGTATACAAGTACTTATGTGAGTACCTGTGTGACATCAACCCTAGCTTTTGACATTATTTTGTAATTTTTAGGGTTCCGTAGTCAAAGAAGAACCCTTATAGTTTCGCCATGTCCGTCCGTGTGTCTGTCCGTCTGTCTGTCCGCGGCTTAGCAGAGAAACGATAAGTACTAGGGAGCAGATTGCTGAGCGGATTGCAGAGCTGAGAGCTGAGAGCTTATCCTGTATTTCCACGTTTTGTGATGTTCTTGCCTGGTTACACAGGTTAGCATTTAGAGTTTGGAACCAGGTCAAGTTGTATTCTGTGGAAGTCAGTTAGAGTTAGAATTAGAATTAGTTAGTTTGTTAGTTACTTACCACATATTAATTAACACAGTTGTTACCACAGTTTGCGTTTGACGAGTGCCTTAGAGGAATCGTGTTTCTATAGGTTTTTTTTATCGATGAAATAAAGCCGTAGAACTTCAAATCATGCTGTTTTTAGTGGCAATCGATTCAAGTTCTAGGTTATTGACCCTAGATTCAAGGTAGCACTGGGATTAATGATGTTCACTTTTGTGCAAAATCGTCTTATGTAAAATAATATACGATATTCTTCCATCAGTGGCGCTAATTGGGTATTTGACAAAATATCAAATGAGTTACGTTTAAAACGGAATTTTGTATGAAAATATTATGACGTCACATTTCAGAGCACTCTTTTTATGTTTAATCTATTTAAAAATCGTAATAACTAGTAATTAACTAAAGAAGATACATTTTCCGAGATATTTTAAATTATTTTTTTTTTGTTTTAATGGAGCATATGAAATAATTTATTGTTGATCGTGTCAAATACCGTTTTGGCACTGAGCCGTTCCTAACAGAATAACTAAATAAAATCAATATATAGAATGAATGTGGGTAGAAGGGCCGGTAAGGGACGTCCCAGGCGGATATACTTCGACCAAATAGGGGATGTACTAGCAAAGGGCAAATTAAAGAGTGACCGAAACCGGCGTGAGTGCATGCAACGACTAATGAATGTTGAGGAAGCTAAGGTGATCTGTCAGGATCGTGGCAATCGTTTCGGATCAAGGATCGTTTCTGCCTACCCTTCTGGGATACAGGCCTGAGATCATGTATGTATGTATACAATCAATCGGTCACACCACTCACACGTTTGTCACACACAATGATATGTTTATGTTTGGTGATTCGCGTCAGCAAGCGATGTGCGTAAAGCAAAAACCAGCGTGACCTACTAAAGCCGGATCTCCTGCTAAGTCTTACAGCCTTATTTATAAAAACACGATTCCTTTAAAACACCTCTCAGAGGCAGTCTAATAATCTGTGGTTACGTCTTTACCTTTGCCGCAGACTATTTAAACTGACTCTGAGGAGTGTTTTACGGAATAGTGTGTTTATAAATAAGACCGATATAGTTTACCAGCTGACTGGGAAAACAGTGTTTTGTCATACTTTGCCTTATATTCTTTTTGTTGCACTAATCCGTGCTGAGGACAATTTTAACGAACCTATTTAGAGGCTAAAAATTACTACCTACTTCAGCCAGATGTCGCTGCCTGTACGTAATATAGAGAAGTTTGTAGAGGTTCGAAATTTCGCCGATGCCTGCACTTGCCCATTAGCTCAGCTGGAAGAGCGCTGGCACGGTTAGCCAGAGGTCACGAGTTCAAGTCTCGGCGTGAGTGGAATTTTTAACCTCTAAATAGGTTTTTAATACTTTGCTTACTTATACTTTATTGAACACATAAAAAGACATAAATAAACCACAACATTAAAAAAAGAATTGTATATGGCGAGCCTATATATGGCCATATTAATTAACCTACGATCTATTCTCGGGCCTACCAAATACACACAAAAAAAATCATAAAAATCGGTGAAGCCGTTGAAGGAGTTTGATAACACACACACGATTTCGACACAAGATTTTTTTATGTTAGATTATGTTAATTTCATGTATATATACCGGGTTAGTCGACTATGCAATGTACATCGAATTGTCATAGTAAACAATGAATTGTAGTTTAATAAAATGGGGCCCTGCAAAGCAAGGTTTTTTGAGATATTGCTTGTATTAACAAGGAATTTCTACGCATGGATTATACAAAAAAAAAATGAAATAAACATAACATAACATAAACTCACGCCTGTATCCCAGAGGGGTAGGCAGAGACCAGGGACTGCCACTTGCTACGATCCTAACAGATCACTTTCGCTTCCTCAACATTCATTAAAAATAAAATTGTTTTATAACCCTACCAGCTTTTGCCCGCCACTTCGTCCGCATGGAATGAGTAATTTCCGGGATAAAAAGTATCCTATGTCCTTTCCCGGAACTCAAACTATCTCCAGTTCAAATTCCATCTGAATCCGTTCAGCCGTTATTGCGTGATTGAGTAACAAACATCCAAACATCTTCGCAAACTTTCACATTATAATATTAAGTAGGATTTGTGAACCTGTTTTCAGCAGGAGACGCGCCAATTCGCAAGAATGAAAATCGAACATGTTATTGAAGATGATAATAGGGGTTAAAGTATGAAATTGCCGTTTTATTGCAATAGGTTCTTTGAATTGACATAGAATCTTCATGGTTTGAGGTTTTCGAATGAAACTTTTTTCAAATGGTTTCTATGATGTTCTTTTTTTAAAAAATGTGAAACATTTGAATATCGACTTTCAATTGTTTTTGTTATTTAATTTAGACAAGAAAGATGGATACTGCGAAAATTCGAGTGATTATGAGGCAATGCCACAATTTTCACAAGTTGGTCAGATTACACACAAACGAAGATTGGTTTACAAATCGGTATTATTTGAATTTAGGTTAAGAAATATAACAACTAGCACAAAAAAACGGCCAAGTGCGAGACGGACTCGCGCACCAAGGTGTTATACTACAGAGACTGGACTATAATTACACGCAGTTTGACACTTATAAATTGTACTACAGCTTGATTTTAAGATTAAACAAAAAATATCAATTTTTAAAAACCTAGGTATTTAGAGGCTAACAGTTTCACCCATGCCAGGACTTGAGCCCGCGACCTCTGGCTAACCGTGCCAGTACTCTCCCAACTGAGCTAATGGGCAAGTGCAGGCATCGGCGAAATTTTGAACCTCTTTACAAACTTCTCTGTATTACGTACAGGCAGCGACATCTGGCTGAAGTAATTTACATCACTTGCATGTAAATAACTTCAGCCAGATGTCGCTGCCTGTACGTAATACAGAGAAGTGTATATGATTTATTCATATTGTATAAGTAGTAGCATGTTGTATATTGTAAATAGTGTATTCTAGGTACAAATTTATATTGTAAGTTTGTTACCTTTCCTACATGTAAGTTCAGTTTTTAGTTTTTTTTGGGTAGGTAGTGGCTGAAAATCAGCGCTGCCAAGACCACTGCGTTGACTTGGTTGCATAATGCTGAGCCTCGATCCTTTGTCCTAATATGTCGATAAAGGCTTTCTATTTATATTTCTTAAAAATATAAGGTTAACACACTTAATCTAATTGAATCTCAATATTCATATCACTAAGTAGTTGGTAGTGGGCGGGGCACATAGCTCGGAGAACTGATGGCCGTTGGGGCGAAAAAGTTCTGACCTGGCGACCGCAGACCGGACGACGCAGCGTGGGCAGGCCCCCGCCAGATGGTCTGACGACCTGGTTACGGTGGTGGGGAGTCGCTGGATGCGGGCTACACAACACCGTGAAGCTTTGAAAACCACGAAGGAGGCCTATGTCCTGCAGTGGGCGTCAAATGGCTGATGATGATTAAGTAGTTATTACCCAGTTGTCAAGAAGCAATAATGCATATTATATGCTATCAAACTTACTATGCCTCGGGATTCTCCACTAGACTGCCTGCAGCTTCATAATGTATGCGGGTGTCCGTCTTATGTACATAGAAGAAAATTGCGCAGAAGTTTATTATTTATTACATACAGGAATAGTTTTACGTTTTAGATTTACGTTCACTGAACATAGTCAAAAATTTTTTTTTTTTAATTTATCTTTCATTTGCTGAATGGCGAACTAGATGTTTTTATTGTAAAAAACAATCAACAGTCACTTTTAGCGAGAGGACCGCCAATTGTACACGAAAAAACTTAGTGCATGTAAGGCTTTTAATGATTTTTTTTGGTGCGCAATAAATAATTTATTCTATCGTAAATTCAACTATCATCAATTTCAACTTCCGTAAAGCCACCGAGAAAATTGTCCTATGTAATTTAGGATAAGATAATTATAGTCTGTGGAACATTGCTAAGATGCCAATTTTTTTTTTACTTTTTTGAAAAAACTAAATGCGGATATTGAGTATTCTTTGTTAGCTCTATTATTAGATCGTTGGTTGAATCAAATCAGTAGCTCTGTCGTTTCTTCACGCAACTCTTATAGATTGAACCATCTTACACTCCTTGTTTTGTTCACTCTATTGCCAAGCAGGTACCTACAGAGTCAGCGACAGTTCTAGCAGCCTCACAGGATAGCTCTTAGAAACCACGTCACAGGAGCTAAAGTCGGATCTAACTGAGTTTCTTGGCTATTCTCTACCGTCTTCTGATCGCCTTTACCAAAGCACACAAAGACAGTTTACTCGCAAAGCGGTGACCTAGAGTATCGTATTAATGTTCTGGCATGTAAACGTCCATTAACCATCGTATCGAATAGGTGATGTAACTTCTACAATGCGTGATATGTGAGAGACACAAACTGGTTAGCTAATATAGTCTCTCAAAATTTTGCAGGAAGAAGTCGAGCGCCTGCACAAATAGAATTAGCAAAATTACAGAGGCTTCATGAGAGAGCGCAGACTTGAATGTATGTGAATACTCGCCTAGCATGATAATGAGTTGAAACTATTCGCGTCCGTAGGTTTATCCTTGTTACACATGACCCCCTGGCGGTATGCCAGTAGTTTTACCATTGACGTAGATAATGGGGAGCTGGGAAGGCAATAATAGTTTAATCTTTGAAAAACCGGTGGTCGATCTATGGGTAGATCAATTGCTGCTGCAAATTATCCAGACATAATATTATTCTGTCGCTAACTATAAAGTCATACTCTCCCTTCTATTAATTAATATAAATTTTTATATTCTTAGAAAACTGAATTTTATCAGCAATTTCATCCGTGTAGGTAGATAGAATTAGATTTATCCTTCAAGGATAATATTCCTTACATCAAGCCGCTAGTGAGCCTTGGAAAAAGTAAATACACCCTGCCTGTTGATAATATTATTGCTAGCAAATAGAGGCGCCGAAGCTTCTGATTTTATCTGTACATTTTGTGCCAGCAAACAATACGGAGGCATGACCTATCCTGACAAAGTTTGAACACCACAGACGGACCAAAACGGGCTCATTTCTACGTATGGGACATGGCCTAATTTGGTCTCTGATCTAACAGACTGACTAAAATTACTCCGAGGATATTTGAATACACATTACACAAGCCTGTTTGATGCAAAGTTAAAGTAGGTAGGTGTATTTTGGTGTAAAGAGCTAAAAACTTCAATGAAATAGTGCCAAAACAGTGACAAGCTACTTCGTTTGATGAAAACAATGAATGAAATCAGAAATCAAAAATTTGTTTTAACCTAAAGAATTCACATGCTGCTTGTTGAATGTCAATATACAATGTAATATAAGCTGCTTTCGTGTTGTCATTCTTATGTGCTGTTAACTATAAGCAGCCTATATACATCCCACTGTGTTGAGCACAGGCCTTCTCTCAGCGAGAGAGTATGGGCTTAATCGCCACGCGTTCCCACCGCGGATTGGCGATTTCAAGCTCTGAGGTACGTGAATAGCTCAGACACTCTGGTTTCCTCACAATATTTTCCTTCACCATTAGCGAGTGGTATTACTACTCGAAGGAAAACATCGTGAGGAAACCTGAGTGCCTGAGGTGTTTAAGTACCTCAGCGCTTGAAATTGCCAATCCGCGTTAGGCACGCGTGGTGATTAAGCCCAAACTCTCTGTCTCTGAGAGAAGCCCTGTACCCTACCAGTGGGACGAATATAGACTGCGTTATACATACCTAGATATTGTTAAACGAACTTCCTATATACCTACTTCTGCAGTCAAGCTGGTCGGTCATTTTGGTTGCTAAGTCAACTTTAACGTAAATGTTTAGATTGCACGTATGTAAAGGTACTTTACTTTATTCTTTATTGCGCACATAAAAAGATATTAATAAAACACAAAATTTATTTTAAAAAAAATTGTGGCGAGCTTATTTCAGCAGAAATGTCTTCCAGCCAACCCAAGGTAATTATGCTGTCAACTGTACGAGGTGTGACTAAAGTCCCATATCTTCCGAAGCCCAGGGGTTTCTAAAAACGACTTTTGAAATTTTTGAACTAAAATTTTCGTAAGTACTACTCATTCGTATTCGTAAGACATCGTAAGGAAACCTGAGTGTTTGAGGTCGTGACATACCTCAGCGCTGGGTACGCGTGGTATTGAGCCGTTTTCAGTACAAATTCACAAAGCAATTCATAGATGGCGCTTACAGGCGTGGCCATAGAAGAACCGGAATACGGCTGTCAAAATTAATCTGCGCTAAGCAAAATTTGACAGACGTATCCCTGTTCTTGTATGTGCACGCCTATAAGCGCCATCTATGAAGTGCTTTGTGAATTTGTGCTGAAAACGGCTCATTAAGCCTAAACTGCAGTAGGACGTATGTAGGATATTAAAAAAGTACTACATATTTTCAATGGTGTCAACTTAAAAATAGCAAAATAATATGTCAGCGGTTTCGTAATCAAGTTACCATCTACGGCACTAAGATCATGAGACATCCGTGGCCTAATTATGCGCACCAATTCGTTAGCGATTTCCATCATCTAACTGCCAAATCCCATACTAATTTGACGGTGAGAAGATTGGAATAGTTCAGGGTTTGTTACGCGTAATACAGGAGCCGTGTGGCAACGGATTAAGAATAGCGCCACTCCATTTCCTTCCGTGGATGTCGTAGAAGGTGACTACGGAAATACATTACCAGGAGACGGGCAGCAGCGTCTTCCTGAGATTCCAACCGCATACTGCGATCGCCAACCCGCCTGCCAAGCGTGGCGATTATGGCAAACGCCTTCATGGTTAGGAAAACCATGAAAGAGGCCTATGTCCTGCAGTGGGCGTTAAATGGCTAATGACGATGATGAATATAGGAGCAGATATTGTTTCGCAATTTTTCACTTTTTCTACGTTAAAAGTTGTTCATAAATGTCGGTTAGATATGGGAATTTGGCTACTAGACTTGCACAAAATATATCAATCAACCCGCATCAAAATGTACGTTACGACTACAAAAGAGAATATCTCCCAGCATTTATGCAAAGCTTTAAAAAATTTATGCTCAAAGGCCGATTTATGCACGGAGGCTATCGATTTGCAATATTCAAATAAGCAGCCAGTCTAGACTTCGGACTGAGGAGAGTAATGGACCGTGTGACGTCCCAGATGGGCGCTATTCAACTCCGAAATCTAGTATGATTATGCAGTCTTATCCAACTGTTACCAGCGAGTTTTAGACGAAATGCTAGCCGCTTGGCTAACAGGGCTAACTAACGAAAAAAAAACTCATTTTATAAACCTTTTTTGCAAGAATTGCTCAATAACAGTAAGTACTCGTAATAACAGTACCTAATAGCAATTTTTAGAACGCAACCATCTAGTGCCGAGAATTGAAGATTTAAATCGGTTTTATGTCAATGACGGCCGTTTATTATAGCAAAATCTAGCAAGCGAATCTAGTTTGGTTTTAATTTAAATACAATATGACAATGGAACTTTGCCAATATTCTAAGAATTCGAGGTGTAATGGTTTACTTACTACACATCGAAGTACTATCGTATCGCATTGGTGGGTATTGATCGTGCTTAGAATTACAAAAAAAACTAATCAAAAAGAAATTTTTGCCTTGGGAAAAGTTTCTATGAAGAGGCTCTTATTAAACTTTTATTCGTTTATTTTAATTCTTGATTTTTCAATCAAACCTTGATTTTTGTCCTCTTTGTAAAATAGGTAAAGTTTCATAGTTTCAAATTCAAGCAAGTAAAGCGGAAAACGTGACATATGCAGCTAGCATGCGTATACGAGTCGGCAGCCTTTTGCAGTTCGCTCATTATACATTTAGACTAGCTATATATAGCCCGCGATTTCGTCCGCGTGGATGAAGTTGTTAGTTGATAAGTGTAGTTCTAAATAAGTTACGGATACTTATATGACAGAAAAAATCTGTTTTAATTTACATGGTACATCTTTATTTTGCCTAGCTTTTGTCAAGTTTTTACTTTTTTTAAACAACTGCCCCTACTGTAAACATCGGAAAATACTGTAGCCCCACAACTACGTGTTTTGAAATCACTTTATATTTGGAATAATAATGTCTTCAATTATATCTAACGTAATATGTATACGTATTACGTTACAAGTTCTTCCCTAAGGTGCTAACATGACCTAGGAGAGCTCAGTCTAGAGCAGGCAACGTTAAACTTACCGTGCAAAAATCAGTTTTATAGGGGTTGATTTTTAAAAACTATGAAATTCGTGTTTTATATATTTAGTTTAGTTTTAAGAAAATCCGGCGACAAAAATTTTACTTTCCATAAAAATTTTGACATCCCTTTTCACCGTCTCTAGGGTTAAATTTTAAGAACAGCGAAAAACTTATTTTATAAATTTTATTGAAGTACATTTGTATTAAGTGCGCGAAGAACTCGTGGCGCAGCAGTAGTGCATCTGCATACCATGCGAGAGGTCCCGGGTTCGAATCTCGGCCGGGGACAAAAAAAAACTCCAGGTCTCCAGGTTTACATGTTTGTGATGTCGTTGTTTCTGGTTCCCACGACACAGGGTATCCTAGTGTGGGGCCAGAAGCAATGTATGTGCCTGTATGTTAATTTTTATGTTTATATTGTGTTTAAGTTTCAAGAAAATCCCATATTAATTTTGACATCCCTTTTCACCCTCTCTACGGGGATTTTTTTTAAAAACTGAGAAAGACGTGATTTATTAATTTTATTGAACTACATGTTGTAAGTATTGAGAAAATCTGACCACATATATTTTACTTCCCGTAAAAACTTTGGCACACCTTTTCACCCTCTTAGGGGTTGAATTATGAAAAACTGAGAAATACGTATTTTATTAATTTTATTAAAGTACATTTATACCTACCAAGTTTGAAGTAAATAATTTACTTCGCAAACAAACTTTGACACCACTTTTCATCCTCATAGGGGTTGAATTTTGGAAAACTGAGAAGCATATGTTTCATTAATTATATTAAAGTACGTTTCTTCTTAGTTTCGTGAGAACCCGACCACAAAATTTTTACTCCCCGTACAAACTTTGGCACCCCTTTTCACCCTTTTAGGGATAGACTTTTGAAAAATAGAAATTTGCATTTCATAAGTTAGATAGACGTACCTACATTTGTACCAAGTTTTGTATAAATCTGACCGTTACCAAATTCGGACACCCCGTTTCGCCCCTCGAAGGGTTGATTTTTTAAAATCCGTTGTTATCTCGTGTGTCCATTATTAAAGGACTCTCAGAGCAAAATTTCAGCTTTCTAAGTCTTACGGTTTGGGCTGGGCGTTGATTGGTGAGTGGGTCGGATGTTCGCCTTTTATATATTACTTAGATTAATTCACCCAAACATGCTTTCAATTTCCGAAGCGCTCTGAAGTTTCAATTGCTATTTATTACGTTTACTAAGTTGCTATGTAGATAGATAGAGAACACTTTATTTTACATAAAAAAAAGAAATTGCATAGACATTTCTTAACCTAAGAGTACAGACGGTGGGCCTTATCATTTATGTAATTGTTTTCTGGTGTGTACAATAAAGAATTTTCCTATCTCATCTTATTTCTGACTTATTGCATTTCATTGCGACGCGATTTGAACACAATAGCGTCGAGAATTGCTGTCGACTGTACCCCAAGGTATCCAGAGCCTAGGCCCGTACGCCTAGCCGTGTAGGTAGACGATAATAGAGCAATTGCCCGGTCAACAGTGATTGGAACACAATGTCACGACTTCACGAGCTACGCCTGAGTTATCGGCAGACTTCACCTGTGTTTTACTCCCGAAATGGTGTGAATGTGGCTAAGAACTACATTCATCATCATCATCATCAGCTATTTGACGCCCACTGCAGGACATAAGCCTCCTTCGTGGATTTTATAACCATGAGGGGTTTTGCCATAATCGCCACGCTTGGCAGGCGGGTTGGCGATCGTAGTATACTGTTGGAATCTCAGGAAGACGCTGCTGCCCGTGTCCCGGTAATTGATTTCCTTAGTAACCTTCTACGACATCCACGGAAGGAAATGGAACTACATTATTGTTTTTATTTCCGATACACAAAAGGATCAAATATTTACAGGTCTATCATTTTTTTACAGTCGTGAGCATGATGCTTTTTAGACAAATTCTGTGATGGCTTCCGACTACAATGAACGTCGATCTTATGGATCTTATATTTTTTATTTTTTTATGTAGCCTATATTAATAACTTTTACACAATAAAAACACTTGATCTGGAGGATACCCTGATGACAGATTGATCTCCCACTGCAGGGCACAGGCATTCTCTTACAGAGAGACGCGTCCCCACCGCGGATTGGCAATTTCAAGCGCCGTGGTATGTGAACTTAGACACTCAAGTTTCCTCACAATGTTTTTCTTCACAGTGGTACTGCTAATAAAACTTCACATTTGTACATTTGTACGTAACTTACTAAACAAGGTCATTGGTGCATGCTGGGATTCGAACCCCCGACCACGCGAATGTGAGGCTGGCGTTCTACCGCTGCGCTACTACCGCATTATCAATAATTTTATCTTAAGATGCAATTTTACTCGCCATACAATTCAATGGACAGATACGAAAATATGTAATATAATTATATTATCTTCGTCGTGTGTGATGGTCCATTGAACTGTATGGCGAGCGATATTGTATATTAAGATAGTATCTTCGCCGTGTGTGACGCCCTTAAGTGTGGTGTCAACGCTTGGAAAAATGACGCGCCATTTAATTTTCATCCAGAAGTTGGTCTACCTATTCGCCGAAATTCATCCAAATTGGTTCAACTGTTTATTGTTAGTGTGTGACAAACATCCAAACATACATACAAAGTTTCACATTATGTAAGTGTATTTTTCTGCAGTGCGATAAGATCGTTTTGGTTCGGATGTGATCTCAAAGCACGAATACGAATATAGACTGAACGTGATGCTGATAAATAGGTGGGTAGGTAAGTACCTACCGCCTACATTGTTTTAATAAGGATATCTGCTATTTGTCTAGTGACTTATCGTCTCGTGACACGCTTAATACGTGTGAAAGAATCTAACTACCTTCCACACAACACAATCACTTGTCCTGGTCCCAAACTAAGACACCCCGTGCTGTGGTGACCAGGCAAGGACATTACTAAGATGGAAAAACACCCATACGCAATAACATACTCACCTAGCTTCTTTGGAAACATTTCCTGAGTCATAAGCAGCCTATACACGTCCCACTGTAAGGCACGAGCCTTCTCTCAGAGAGAGAACTTAATAACCACGCGTGCCCACCGCGGAGTGGCGATTTCAAGCGCTGAGGTATGTGAATAGCTCAGACACTCAGGTTTCCTCACCATGTTTTCCTTCACTTTAGCGAGTGGCATTGCTACTACAATTTCAGAAAATGTATGAACGTAACTTAGACAACAAAGTCATTCAAGTCATCGCTCCGCTGCCACCACATGTTTCCTCCTCAATTTTATTTTAAGTATGTTTATTTTAGAGACAAAAAAATATTTAAATGGCAATTTATATCGTATCCAATGTTAAATAAATAGACAGTTTCAAATACATACATTTTTTAAGATTTAAGATATTTTTTTTCATTATTATGTTTTATATGCAATACAGTATGATAAGATATAAGTAGCCCTGATTTTCGAACTGGTGACGGCTTAGAGCATAATACCTACCTTCCTAGTATGAGCTGCCGAAATGATCACCGGGACTTTGAACGTTGCAATTTGGATGTCAATGTCATTAATCATTACTTTATGTCACGCGACACAATGGCGAATTTCGGTACGATTTATCGTCATTGTCAATCATTCAGCTGAAATTCTCATACAGTGGACTTTGTTTGAAAAGTGGGGATGTATAACCTCCTAAGTTCTGGCCTTAAAAATAACAATGTTTTCTATTGTTATTTTAAAGGTCAGGACTTAGAAGGAGAGTATGGTTTTTCCGTGTTTCAAATTCTCTTTGCCTTTCGCATCTTACTATTATTGGCTTACAAATTTAATCTTTCCAAAAATCTTGAGAGTCCCACTGCGTTCGTGCCGATTTGTGATAAGTTGATAAAATAAGACAAATAAGTCATGCATTTTAGCATTGTTTGACAGATTATCTTGTTGTTAGATAGCCGAGAGTATTTTTTCGATGGATTTATATCTGTAGGTACTTGAAGTTAAAAAGGTATTTTGCTTCCAAACTGCAGCCAGCGCAGAGATTTACGAAAATGCGAATAAATCATTGTTGCCCTCTTTACAAATGAATAGCAGTCTTATTTCATGATACTATAAACTATTTTTATATTTAATTAATAAAATAAAATATTATAATAAAATAATAAAATATAATAAAATAATTCGAGATTTAACATATTCGAAAAAGACTGGTGCCGGTCGCAAGACTGAAAGGAAAAAAGCGCCTGTAAATGTATTGAATAGAACCTCTAGCCAATTTAGGAAAAGTTAAAAAAATGTCAGTCTGTAAATTGGCCTATGTTTGGTCTATATTTAATGCTTACTTTGTAAAGTTTTGTATTGTGGTCTTTTTTTGAATTAATTAAATAAAATACCTGACGAAATGTTCTCTTGTACTGGGCGAATATTATTGAACCACTCATCAACAAACACTGCTGCAAAACCCGAGGAATTATAGGTACAGATTCTTTTTATCATTTAACGCCTAAGGCAGCGTAGGGTATCGACAATTTTTAGATTTTCACTTTTACAAATGTGAACCCGTTCCGTGGCCGGTCGTCTTCAAATGTAGGTTTTCACTATGTATGATTATTTGTGTATCTTAATATTAACATTTTATTTATGTCATAACTTAGAATTGCAGTAAAGTATGTTTAGGTGCCACATACCCTTAATGCTAATCGATTGAACCTCTTGGGCTATGAGTATTTTCCAAGGGGGTCCAAGTTCTTGGCCGCCCAAATGATCCTTGGCCGCCCACTCTTTCGGTGATAGAGGGGTCAGTGATAGTAATAATAGTTACTTAAATTTGTAGGTAACTTTTTGCCGTGCTTGCCGTCGCAGTACAAATAAAGATTGCCGTATTTGCTGTAGCAGCCACTCTAGTAGGCATATACTGTCCAAACTTACATGCTCTAGTGGTCGGCAAAATGAAAGCAACATGAATCTTTGGAAGTGCTAGATAACAATCTTAATGAAGGTCTAGACGGGACTAGATAGCCGACTCGCCAAGGTTTTGTAAGCACTCAACGCTTAATGGTATCCACATTACAAAGATTCGGCGACATCCGAGTGGCCCGATTTCAGCCTAAAATAATACTTAAACGGTTAGAAAGTACAAATACTACAATACAAGTGCAAAAAAGTCCGTTTCCCGTGACGTGCCCGTCGGCCGCACGTGGCCGGGCTTTTTTGCGAATCTCTAACCCTAAATGTACTTAAAGAAAGAAAGAAAACATTGATTTACATTGCATTTTTTTTTATGGCTTATTTTAATTTGTATCTTTCCGCCCTCACGTTGCCGGTCTGTTGTAATATGGACAGTGCTTTAGAGCAATAGGTGGAAAGTAAGTACCTACTAAACTCAAACACACTTTTTTCTAATATATAAAAATAGAATTTTAATTTAAAAATGAAAATTAAACAGCGTTATTTTACTCTTACTTTGTAAGAGTTTGCAAGCTAGCACGTAAGTTCTTAGGGCTCTTCTTCACAGAACATTAGGTCACGCAAAGCCAAATGCGAGGAACAAAAAATTTAAAAATTCACCTGCCGATTCAAGGCGTTTCGACGTACTGAAAAGGGTCGTACAACAGCTACACAGAATTTTTTTTTTGTAATATAAAAAAGGCGAGTATCTGACACATTAACTCATCAACGCCCAGCCCAAACCGTTGGACTTAGAAAGCTGAAATTTGGCCCAGAGATTCCTTTAATAATGGAAAATACAGATAGGATCGGATTTTAAGAAATTCAACCCCGAAAGGGGGTGTCCAAGTTTTTATGCGGTCAGATTTATGCAACACTTGGTAAAAGCAATTCGTCTTAGAGGGACTGATTTTCGCACAGAAAGTTTAACGTTGCCTGCTCTAGAGTGAGTTCTTTAAGCCGCCTGGTCATGTTAGCACCTAAGGAAAGAATATATAACCTAATATGTAAAGAGGTAGTAATATAAATATAATCGAAGACACCATTTAATTTTAAGCATAAAATTATTGCAAAACACCTTGTTATAGCCCCAATTTTCGGATTTTACAATAGGGGAAGCTGTTTAAAATTAAGTTAAAACTCATCAAAAGCTGGGCGAAATAAAGATTAATAAAACTGAACACACGATTTTTTTTATAATATTTATTTCACATGCGCTAAAAGTATCTGCAACTTATTTAGAAACACTCTTATTAACTAAAGTCTACGGGGACGAAGTCGCGGACAATAGATAGTCCACTATAAAAACAAAATGTTTTCTTAATGAACATCAAAACAATTAATAGATTATGTGGAAAAGAAGTTAACCAGGAAACTCCACATTTATTCTTTTCAAAACAGGTTTTAACTTAAGTAACAGAGTTTTACCCTACACTTGACACAATCGACCCCGTTAACGTGATTTTCACTCCATCTGCTCGAAATGATGCATTTTGATGCCCAAATTTAGGACCCAACACACGCTATTGCTTAAATAGACTCAAAATTGGGTTTTGAATCTCTTTACCTTTAGGTACCTTTAAGTAAATAGACTCAAAATCCAATTTTGAATTTATATACTAATGCACTCATTTACTAAGAAGGCGGACTTCTCTTTCACTCTTGAGGATTCGTCCTATATCTATTTCGCTCCAACCCAAGCAATAAGTTTTAAAACCGAGTTTGGAACTACTTACTGAACTACCAAACTCTTTGCTGCAAAACTTTTAAGTACTTAATTGTCAAATATTTGAAATTGGAACGCAAGTTTTTTTTTTTCTTCGCGAAAAATCAATAACATTGGCGAGCTTTTTTTGTCTATTTTCACTTATTTTCTCGGAAAAATGTCGTCAAGCGACGATGATGATGCAGTGTCTTCTTAACACCAGAATATATAAAAAAACAGGCAACACAAGCAATTCAAAACCTCCTGCCAGAAGTTACATTTGAGTGGTATGTAAGTATTATCTTTTATTTCATTCCTCTCATATGGTAGTGAAAAGCAGAGTGTTCTACACGGGCGCAAATCATTTTTGGTCTCGGTAGTGTTGAATCCCTCGTTCCTTCAGCGATTCTTAGTTAAAGCCCGAGCGAATTACAAACTCAGGGTGTCAAAAACACGATTCCTCTGAAACAATCCTCAAACTCCGTTTAAATTGTGGTAAATGGAAAGACCAACTAACTGCTTATTTTTAGTGTTTTATTTAGATTTAGTAAATCGTAAATTTAATAATAAGAAGAGTTGCCAGTGCAAAAAAGGAAATCTCGACTTGTCTGCCTACAGCCGAACATAAGTAGAGACAGTAAATTGGACAGTCCGGGTAGAGTTAATGACCTCATGTAGTCTTGAAGTTTTGTGGTAACAGGGTTTTAAGTCATGGACCTTTTTCGTGGCCTATTTGAACAGTAATCTTTAATTAATTGTAAAGCTATCTTCTGGGTGGCATTTCTTATCTTTTGTTTCAGTGACTCCTGAAGACTCAATATATCAATTGTATCTATATCTAAGTATACCAACTTGAAAAGGTCGCCGCGTTGAGAAATATTTATGTACTTACATTAAATTTTCTTGAATAAAGATTTAATAAAAAGGTTCAAGATAACTTTTTGGTGTGAGATCCTCTTTTGTTGTTCCTACCCGACAAATTCAAAAACGTAGTGTTGCATGCACGAGTTATCTAACAGGTTATCTACAGCATCAAAATGAAGAGTTTTATGGAATAATGTTGTACAAGAAAATTACAAGAGCGGTGGTAGCCTAGTGGTAACACATTGGACTCGGAAGCGAGAGACCCAGACGGGCATGTACCCAGGACTTTTTTTTCTATGTTACGTACATTTGTGAAGTTATAGTAGCAATACCACTCGCTAACATTGAAGGAAAACATCATGAGGAAACCTGAGTGTCTGAGCTATTCACACACCTTAGCGCTTGAAATCGCCAATTCGCGGTGGGCACGCGTGGTGATTAAGCCCATACTCTCTCCCTGAGAGTAGACCTGTGCCCTGCAGTGGGACGTATATAGGCTGCTTATGTTAGGTTTACAATAAGGATGCGAATTATTGTTATAGGTATTTTCTTGGGAAAACTTCAAGCTAAACGGTAAATTTCTGGAAAAAAAACCTCAAATTAAAACTAAGCAAATTAAGGCCTCACCTCGTTTTCACTCCGAAATCTGCAGTATGCAGTTTGTAGCCGCTGATAATGTGTGATAGATAATTTGATAATAACTAAAGCCAACTAGGATCTATTGGATAAATTAAATATGCTTACGAAGTACGAAACTCAAAGGAAACTTCAATTTTGTGTGGAAAATATTGAAAAACACAATTTCTTTTTAAAAACTTTCATTTTCCTTTTTACGAAGGGATCCACTTTTATGTTGTCTACTTTTCAGTGCAGACTTTTTAAAAAGTTGTATTCTTATTTTAAAAAATAAAACTGGCCACTTCGACGTATATAGCCTGCTTATGTTAGGTGTACAATAAGGATGCGAATTATTGTTACAGGTATTTTCTTGGGAAAACTTCAAGCTAAACGGTAAATTTCTGGAAAAAACACCTCAAATTAAAACTAAGGAAATTAAGGACTCACCTTGTTTTCACTCCGAAATCTGCAGTATGCAGGTTGTAGCCGCTGATAATGTGTGATAGATAATTTGATAATAACTAAAGCCAATTAGGATCTATTGGATAAATTAAATATGCTTACGAAGTACGAAACTCAAAGGAAACTTCAATTTTGTGTGGAAAATATTGAAAAACGCAATTTCTTTTTAAAAACTTTCATTTTCCTTTTTACGAAGGGATCCACTTTTATGTTGTCTACTTTTCAGTGCAGACTTTTTAAAAAGTTGTATTCTTATTTAAAAAAATAAAACTGGCCACTTCGAAAAATTCCGAAACAACCTCCTTACGTAGAAAGTCCATACACTCACTGCTCGTAAAGAAAACTCGCGCCAAATTCGAAAATAGAACTCCCGAAACAAAATGGCGATTCGCGACGAGACGTCATCGTGAAGGAAACTAACTGGCTGGACCACTGCTATTTTGACCGGTGCTTGGACTGTATTATTTATTTTTATTGGAAAATTAGCCTCTAATGGCTGTGCCAAGAGCACGACGGAGCTCAGACGAGAATGTAAGCCCACGCTGTCTACGCAACTGGCTGGAGCGACATTCACGCTCCTTTTCATCCATCATAATTTTTTTATCATCCAGAGATATCACAATCGTTTAAATCCACTAGTACACACAGGCAGCATCTTTATGAGTATGACGTATGAAGAAGGGAATTAGTTAGAGCGGCGACTATCTGCCTCATGGAAATAGAAAGTCGTCGGCTTTTTATAGTATTGATACACTAATAGGTAGAGTCTTGGAACTGATTTAGGAAATGAGAGACGTCTGACATAATTATTCGAGAGACGATAAATCACATACATATCAAGTAGTCTCAATTCAGATTCTGCTCTTAACAATTTCCGACATTGACTTAATATTACTCTCACACTGATATGTTATATTTTAACAGTGTTATTTTTACGGCCATAATTACTTAATTACTAATATCTTCAGTTTTTAAGTAGGTACGTAGGAAGTAACGAATGTGTAAAATTGATGTAGCTTGGTACAATTAACATCACGTAACCTTTTCATGCATGAACTCTACTCTGTCAAGTTAGGGGCGACGTTGCAGTATATAAGAGGATAAATCTTTCTATCGACTGTACAAAGCCTTCTTTTGCAGTTTATCAGACCTACCTGCCGTTTTCGGTGGCTAAGTCCGATAGGGAGATAAACGCTATGAATAAAAAAAGCGTAGAAGAAATCAGAAATCCATAATTTATTTCAACGTAGGTAAAGAATTTACATTCTGTTAGTTGAATGTCAATGTATTTTTCTTCCTACAAAATCCACACTCAAAAAACGGCCCCAATCCTCTCGATTAGTCTTTACCAATGAAATAAGCGCAAGATGTGCTGTAGAGTAGATCACTCTGTGATTGGTTCATTTTGTGCGCCATGCGCGACGATGTGAACGTTGATTGGGCGGTAGGAAATGACAGCGTAACTGGTGATTTTTTTTTTACAAAAACGTCAAGCCATTGACTTCATTGATGGGTAAGTTGTGTAACCCGTCCAAATATCTAGGCACCTCGCAACATGGCTGTCTGACGGTGGCAGGTGCATAGATATTTTACCGGGTAATACTGAACTCGCTCCGATTGGTAACACAATTGACAAGCCCCGCCCGCCTTCTCAAAATTGAACGTGGGGTCATTTTTAGCGCTTGTTAGACATGTATGTTTTTAACTAGGTATCAATAAACAGACTATCGTATGTTGCCATTTTTCTATGAAAATCATAGATTATAGGGACAACGACGTCATTGCTGCTTAAAACTCGTGATTGTCACGCGTTTTATGGCATCCATTTGTCAGAATTAGCGGCATATGTACCCACAGTTTTCAGTAGCAACCATAACAAACGAAGTAACGCGTTGTCATGCTGCAAGCACTAGACACTCCAGTAAGTACTTAGTAATAGCAGCCTGTAGGTAACACATCAAAACAAAAATTTGATCTCTGTCTTATTCAATAGATGTACCGCCCACGATAATCGCAAAAGTCTGTCCCACACTAGCGCGGACGCGGCCGCCCTACAGAGGATAATGTGGTGTACATGGATATACCACCCACGGGCATCGTAAAAGCCTGTCCCACACTGTCGCGGGCGCAGCCGGCCTACAGAAGGTATGGTGTAAATAGAGGTAGATGTACCACCAACGGATATCGTAAAAGTCTGTCCAACACTGGAGCGGGCTCGGCCGCCCTACAGAGGATAATATGGTGTACATGGATATACCACCCACGGGCATCGTAAAAGCCTGTCCCACACTGGCGCGGGCGCGGCCGGCCTACAGAGCGTAATATGGTATAGAAGAAATAGTAGATAACCTTAAAACCGTTTCTTCAGGATAATAATATCGAATACATTACATTACATAAACACATTACATTTGTACAAATGGCCTTAGTCTAGGTGTATTTTCATGTTTGTGACGTCCTTGCCTGGTTACCATAGCACAGGGTATCCTAGTTTGGGACCGGGTTAAGTGATTGTATTGTATGGAAGTTATTGTTTGACGACCTCGTGGCGCAGATCTGCATACCATGCGAGAGGTCATCATCAACCCATTATGTCCCCACCGAGGGGCACGGGTCTCTTCCCTGAGGAAGGTATAGGCCATACTCCACCACGGGGGCCAAGTCCGGATTGGTGGAGGCTTGTAGACTAGTGGCTCGTCTACTGTCAGAAGTTGTCAAGCCGCCCTAAGGCCTCTGACTTGGCTTAACGACTGCCATCTATCGACGGCAGCCGGCACCAACAGCTTAACGTGCCTTGCGAAGCACGGAACCGCTCGGAAAAATGCCACTAGCGTTAGGCATAGACGGCGACCCATCCATGCACTGAACGCGCCCATGCGAGAGGTCCCGGGTTCGAATCCCGGCTGGGAACAAAAAAAAAACCCCAGGTCTTGGATGTTTACATGTTTGTGATGTCGTTGTTTCTGGTTCCCACGACACAGGCTATCCTAGTGTGGGGCCAGAACCAATGTATGTGCCTGTATGTAAATGTTTATGTTTATAATTTAACTTCTTCCAGTAAGAAATTTTATTTTTATTTTCATTATTCATACTTATTAAATTACTGCGTGAAGACTTAAGATAGCATGGAAAATAAAGAAAGTAGAAGTGAAACAATGCAGCGACCAAATAAATAACTACTATACATTAAGCATAACTTCCACACCAGCTCCCAAGCCAGGATACCCTGTGTCATGACAACCTGGACAAATATAGAAACGCACCCGGACTGAGGGGTGAATATTTTAGGTATGTTTTGTACGGACCGCGACTGTGTGGGACGTGCAGAACGTGTCATAGACTGTGAATCGAAGTAGTTATCATACATCCGCAACTAAACTAAGTAAGGAATGGGATGCGTTATTCATACGTGAACAGCCGACAGCGCAAGGAAAACCGCAGCGTAGTCCGCACTTTTTCTTTTGAAATTTTTTAACCTTCATTATGATACGACTGCGTCCTTGGTCTTACGGTATCATGTCTGATTACTATGCCGGAGGTCATGGGTTCCATTCCCACTAGGGGCTGCCGTACAATTGTACAAATGGCCTCAGTCTGGGTGTATTTCCATGTTTCTGATGCACTTGCCCTGGTTACCATAGCACAACTAGGATATAGTTTGGGACCAGGTCAAGTGATTGTTTTGTGTGGAAGTTATGATAGTGACAACATCATTTTTATTCTTCAGTTATGTTTTATCTGACTATTGAAAAATCCGGTCTTAGCCGTTGATAACCCAAGCACAGACCTTCGAGAAAAATTGGTAATAAAGCAGACAATAGAGAAAGGGTTTCTGGAAGGGCGTATTTTAATAACACCCGGTATTTACGAGGCACACAGTGTCCAGGTAAAATCTAGGCCACTCTGCCAAACCAGGGGCTTAAGTATTTCATGAAACTGTAACTTTCACCGTCCATAGTTTCATAGATGTAAAACTTTCATAAAACTGTACAGCCTTTCTGTTAAATTACTTGTATTGTGATGTGCTTCAGACCTAACCTTCCTAGTGAAAATATAGAAAAGTTAAATTCAGTGTCGTTGTTTAACTCTGCCCTTATTCTAATTTCCAATAACACCGAAATGTTACAGTAAACCATGAACTGCAGTTCTATGAAAGAGGCGCCTGGCAGTATTAATTTCCTTTTACATCACACACGTCATTCGCATTCTACAAACAATTCCCAACATGCACCTGCTAAAAACACTCAGATAACTTATTTGGTGACCTCTCAGTTTATAACTTCTAGCTTATATTCGGGCCCACAAATAGACCAAACTGTGTCCTAGACATTGGAAGTAGTTTCAATAGTATTTCTATATTCCTAGAATAAAGCAAGAATCAAGGCTTAGCAGCTGTCTAAAAGATTTCTATTAGAGTTGAACATATTTGTTCGTAGGCAACCACACAAAGCAAAGTTTCAGTATGATACAGCCAGAATGCGACAGAAATAAATTTTAATCTCATTACTACGTTGACAAACAAATGTCGTTTATGGGGAATAAACGGGCTTTTACTAGTTACGCTTTTGGTTTCCTTTTGGACGTGATTATTTATGACATTTCAATCTACGCCCATTGCTTGCACAGTGGGCATTGCAAGTGGCATCTCGACATCATCATCATCATCATCTGGCTTGCTGGAAGAAATTTCTCACAGATAAGAATCTTGATCGATTCCCATCGTGTGACTGTCAAAGATGTCTAATGTCAGGATTCCGACAGGATTGGGTACTCATAATTAGGCCTAAGCTCGCCTTTTTACATGGAATTTCTTATTTTAAGTTTCCGTATTGTGTTTTTGTGAGCAATAAAGTATTATAATAATAAGAACTATTACCTCATATCTCATTTCTCTGGCTTCTCCCTCTATTGAACATTCAACACGCCGGCGCCGGAGGTCGTGGTTCGATTCCATGTTTGTGATATCCTTGTCTGGTCACCATAGCACAGGATGCCCTAGTTTGGGGCCAGGACCAGTGATTGTATTATGTGGAAGTTATTTGTTTATTTATATATGACTTACTATTGCATTACTAATTACTAAATTTCGCATAGAGTCATGTAGGGCAAGTGTTTCACACTTTTTCTTCAAACTATTGTTCAAATTAAACGATAAGCATGAAAGGAAAATATAAATATGTATCTGATAGAGTATTTATTGATTTAATAATTAAATCAAGAAATTACCAATAAAAACCTGACACTTCAGAAAAAATCTGCTTAATCCAAACAATTCATAATGCTACAACCTTAACACCGGATGAACTTACTTGGTTTTTTGTCGGAAGATCGGACTCTTCCGACAAAACAGTCGGACTCTTCCGACAAAACAGTCGGACTCTTCCGACAAAACAGTCGGACTCTTCCGACAAAAAACCAAGTAAGTTTTTCCGGTAATAAGTTAGTAATGTGTAGCGCTAACCCCTTACTGCAGGTAAGTGTGCGCAACTAAAGGAATTTTGTGGATTTTTATTACTCTTAGCAGACTGATTTTAATGATACTCTTGTACATAACTTTATTGACACATAGTTTCAAATTTTATGCTAAATAAAATTTCCGTTACTCTCAGAAAAAAAAATTAATTTACTTGTAACAATCTTTGCCGTGACAGCAAATTTTACCATTACTGCACCGGATTCTTAATATTTTCTTTTTTATGTAAATGAAAGGTACCATCTGGATTTTTCTTGTATAATCTAATTCTCCACCAATATAACTTTAATTTGATTACACATGTCACAAAATTCTCCCTCCCTATTCATAAATAAAATAATTACGTAATTTGCAAAATACAATAATAAATTGAATGCTGCATTAGAAAGAGAAGCGGGGGAAATGATGTAAGAGGTAAGATTTCAGGATTCTTGGATTTAAGAGGGTCCCTCAATGAGCAATTCCCACGCAAATATAGGTAGTTTGGTTTTAATTCACATAAGATACTCCGGATCGAAAATCAATTACCAGGAGACGGGCATACGTTTACAGAAATACAAATACTATTAAAGTTCCGTGTGGATTAAGAGTAGCGTCACTCCCTTTCCTTCCGTGGATGTCGTAGAAGGCGACCAGGAAGAATCAATTACCAGGAGACGGGCAGCAGCGTCTTCCTGAGATTCCAACCGCACACTGCGATCGCCAACTCGCCTGCCAAGCGTGGCGATTATGGCAAAACCCCTCATGGTTATGAAAATCACGAAGGAGGCCTAGGTCCTGCAGTGGGCGTCAAATGGCTGATGATGATGATGGTGATAACTCCGGATCGCTATTATACTTTACCAATATTAAGTATTTAGAGGACACAAATCAAGGTCTGCTCGTGCTAACAACTGATAATAGCAGAATAAAAAGTAAATTAGAGCCTCACAAGACTTTTTATAGAAACTAATCACAAGACTGTAGATAGATAGACAGATAGATAAATAGATAGAGAACACTTTATTGTACATAAAAAAGGAGTTTTAGAATTTCTTTTTGATAAGTTTAATTTCAATTCTAAGAAGAAGAAGAAGAAGAAAGACATTTATTATACCAACAAGATACATCACAGAAACAAAATAAGCACATAAGTAACATAATATGCACAACACAGAAGGAAAATTAAATACACAACAGACAAAACGAATAAATAAAACAGGACTATAGACGATCAAACCTAGATTTGTGACCTCTAAACGTATAGGCAAAGTTTCATTGCGATCTGGCATGTCGTTTGTAAGTAAAAACCAAACTACGTTTGTATGGGAATCGCATCTAGAGAGGAAATCAATACAACTTACTGGTAAAAATCTACAGTTGTATCGGTTTCACCAAATGTATTATTGTCGTATTTTCCGCTTCTATGGCAAGGACGAGCTAGCTTTAATAGTTATAGAGGGCGTCCCGTATGGCTATGAGACCAAAATATATTGTAGATAGGATATTTTACTTTGCATATTATAAGGTATAATTCCCCTTAAATAACATACTATCTTAAGGGGCTCTATATCCAGTAATATCTACTAGCTTCACCGAGGGAAAAAAATCGTATCTTTTTTTACAGACCGTTTCGTTTCATTTCATAACTTAGAGTAAGTTTAAATTTAACAAAACCGTTACATAATAAATATGCTAAGCTGTTGTAAATTAATTCAAGACTGTCTCTACTTAGCTCATCAACGGCTTAGAGCTTCGGTTAGATTTTCAGCTCAAGTGATGTAAACGCCTAAGTTGCACAAATTACCTCCATAGCCGGTTTTGAGAATTAGGTCCTTACTCGGAAAATGCTCCTAAATTATTCACTCGCGAAAAGCTCTAGGTAAGATCGATAATTCTGCCACTGATCATTAGGTACTTTAAAAACTATCTATCCTACCTCTCTATTATGTAACCGTCCACTGTCCACTGTAGGCATATCATCTTAACGTTTCCGAAGTGTCTAAATATGTATTTAAAAGCTGGAGTGACTTAAAAACCCCGTGGACACGTGAAAAGGCGCTGATGCATTTTTGCATTATAATTTACGGTGCTATTTAAAGTAATGTTTGGAATACAGTATAACTAGTCAGCGATAAAGTCTTTGCCTCGTAAAGTCGCTACCACACTCTATTGATACGGCGTTTATGGAGAATACTCCATACCTACCACTCCCATTAAAACATTAAGGAATCATGTTTTCATAAAAAAAAAACACCGTTCTAGTAATGAGAAAATGTAGGTAATTAACCACCTTTTGAGGCACGGAACCCTACAAATGTATTAAGTTAGGTACTTACGCATAACAACGTAGGTGGTAGATTCGAGACTTACCAAATGTAATAAAGCTCCTTTTTCCAACTAACACTTTCTTAAATTAATGTTATTAATACTTAAAAAAAAGCTTTGCCATTCGACACATCACAGCATCATAACTAAAACCACTCTATTTCGACTTGCAAAATTATTATGAGTGGGTGGTAGGATCTTGAAAAGATCATCTTAAAGATATAAAAATATCGGACTGAAGTGTATAGTGACTAGGTGTTCACTTGTATACTTAGATAGCCTTGTTATTTTACATAACAGAGAGATAAGATGAAAGTTAAATCCTCATCGACGTGTGGTAAATAAGATAATAGAAAGCGAGATATGCTATCATTATCATCAAGTTATTCTGGTATCGACTTTATCAACTTGGCTGTTGCCCCCTGCGTGTAAAAAAACCATAGAAGTATTTCTTCCTACAAAATTCACACTCAGAAACGGCCCCAATTTTAACACACCTGGTAGTAAAATCAACTTCTACAATACATTTTTATATCAAGCATTACAACTCAGTGCCGGAATATATGAAAAGAATATATAATCATGTAGGTACAGCGATATCATTCCGATATGAAGCCTAACTGCGAGGTGGGTTGCTCGGGGCTGCAAGTGATGTAATTCGCTTCGGCCGGATGTCTCTGCCTGTACGTAGTACGGAGAAGTTTGTAAAGAGGCTGGAAATTTCATCGATGCTTGCACTTGCCCATTGGCTCAGTTGGGAGAACGCTGGCACGGTGAGCCAGAGGTCGCGGGTTCAAGTCCCGGCATGGGTGGAATTTTTAGCCTCTAAATAGGTAATTGATTGTTGTAGTATTCAATGATTATCCTATCTGGCAATACCAGTCGCTAATGGCGCAAGAAAACCTGAGTGACTGTGTGTATTCACAAACCTCAGCGCTTGGAATTTTCAATCTGTAGTAGGCCCGAGTGGTGGTTAAACCCACGTGCGCTCTCTTTCTGTAAGAAGGCATATTTTATGCCTTGTAGTAGGCTGGTAAAAGCTGTAACAAAATCACTATCCGGAACGGAGGATTTCTACTCGTCAAACAAACAAGATTTGCTTACTATTGAGACAACATCGAGGAAAGAAAATTGTCATCTGTGCCATACATTTCAATACTGAAGGAGTTAACTTAAGTATGGGTGATTGTTTTAATGATTTATGATTTTATATTTTATGATCATATGAAGTACTCCCTTAGTAAAAGTTGTACGAATTATTATTTTTAGTCTCAACAATAAAACTCATACCCAACTCTAAAATATATTATAGGTACTTACTACTTATACAAATCTTATTAGTTTAGTATTCACTCTGAACGTCACTTAACTAAAATTATTACTATTCGAGAGAATTGGGTTATCAAGAGAAAGTTGCATAGGAAATTTTATAACTGCAGGCAGGATTAGGTTATCTTTTAACATGACCTTCCGAATCAGTGCAAAATATATTCTTTGTCAACTAGCCTTTTATTAGGGGCCTACTTGCAGGTGTTTTTGTATGTCTGTACAAAACCAGTGTGAACAATTTTGACATATTTTTTTATTGCATCGATGAGTCAAAGGCTTCATAATATTAAGTTTTAAAAACCTATTTAGAGGCTAAAAATTCTACCCATGCCTGGACTTGAACCCGTGACCTCTGGCTAACCGTGCCAGCGCTCTCCCAACTGAGCTAATGGGCAAGTGCAGGCATCAGTGAAATTTCGAGCCTCTTTACAAACTTCTCTGTATTACGTACAGGCAGCGACATCTGGCCGAAGCGAATTACCCCAGTTACTACACTTTCCCATTAGCTCATCATCAATCATAACAAAAAAAATATAATATTACTTAAGTTTGTTTGCTTGAACTTGAAGCGGCAATGAAATGAAAATATCTCTCAACGATAGCCACTTGACAACGGTTTCTTTCCATTTAGTTATCATAATGATTACCTATGTTTGGTCGGCAGAACATCAACCTTTACATAAGTGCACTAATCCGTTACATTAGACGCTACCGTATATCTTTTGCGAGCAAGAGGTTAGTTTTCAAATACTTTCTTTATGTACAGTCAACAGCAGATCAACCTTTACATTTTTGTCACAAAGTCGTCCTTAACGTAATGATTAGAGTGCACCTGATGTACCTACGTAAAGATAGACGTGAAGTCGAGTGTACGAGAAACGGATAACATTCTTTTGAAATTACAATGATTTCACTTCGCAATCAAGGTGTGATTTGACGAGCAAGGGGTAGAAATATTCCCGGTATCCATTAGTTCCAGTTCCCGGCATTAATTTCAGTATGCAATGCGAAAACAAAGGCACGGCTTCAACCCGTGCAGTTACGTTTGCGTGCTCGAAACCATTAATAAGTGAACCGCGCTCATCAAAATAAAAGACGAATAATTTTTAAATAGATGCTGCTGCATGCGAACTTAATTGACATCGGATCAAATGGTAAATAGAGCTTGGCAACAATTAAAGAGTACGAACCGGAATTGAAATTGAAAGAAATATATTATATTCTTTTTGTTGCACTAACCCGTGCTGAGGACAACTTTAAAAACCTATTTAGAGGCAAAAAATTCCACCCATGCCGGGACTTGAACCCGCGACCTCTGGCTAACCGTGCCAGCGCTCTCCCAACTGAGCTAATGGGCAAGTGAAATTTCGAGCCTCTTTACAAACTTCTCTGTATTACGTACAGGCAGCGACATTTCGCCAGCTGTCGTATAAAAGGTTTTTAAAGAAATATAGGTAGTTTTTAAAACTTTTTTGGTTGTATAACTACGAATCGAGTGTGGTACTCTGATGTAACTAAGATACCAAAAATTCAGCCCATTCTCCTTTATTTGAGCCATGGATTTCAAAAAGGCGGTCCGCAGCAAAATCTTTACAATTTTCTCTAAACGTTCCTCTAAAACATTTTTAGTTTCTAGTTTATAAAAAACTTAACACGCGCAAAATTTAAATATTGCTTTCAAATTAATCACTGAAATTGTTGATATCACACAATTAAAGCGCCCAAGCAAGAACTAAAAATGCCTAAATATAGGTACCTAGGTAAATCATTGAAATTGGGAAAGCAATAGGTGTTAAATAATTTGCTCGTCCTAGAACAACATTTTCCTCATTAATTTATGAAATATCAATCCAGCTAAGCAAAATTGCGAAATATTGATTGACTGGTGTCAATTTACACCAATGAAGAGCTAAATGAAATACAGTATACAGCGACGTCATTTTGATTGATAAGTAGCATCTCAGATGAAAGACTCTTTTTCCTTAATCTGAGTGTAGGATACTCTTTCGGAGCGCTCACTCATAAAATATTCTTAGGTACTACATATATCCTCCAAAGTATGGAGTTGTCTGACATACCCTACTCCGGACTTTCAAATACATACATATTTTGACACGTCTAAATGCTTAACCCGATAGAGTGGAAAGTTACGTGATACAAGGGCTGAAGACTCACTTCCTCTTCAAACGTCTATTCTATTTTTTGTCGTAAGTGCAATCAGCCAATGTCCACCAATCGACCAATTCCGCCAAAGTTACGTCTTGACACGAAATGAGCATTTGTTTTCTTATTTACTTAACACTTTTATCATCGTCCATGGACCTCTATAATGTAAGTGGGTAATATTTATCACGTTCATCGGTGAAAATGATATTAAGTTATAGATACCTAGCCAGAATTTTGTTTCAGTTTTGTGTGTTGTATAGTAGTATTACCTAAGTAGGTACCTTCTTAATTTAAAAAAAATGTATTATTTCAGTTTATATATATTATTATTACAATTCTTTATTGCACAAAGACAGTGTACCAAAAGTGGACTTATGTTAGGTAGGTAGTTGGTTATCATTGTTGTTTGTACATTGTTTCAGAGTTTCTGTCGAAGTGTAGATAGAAATTTCATCTAGTTCACACTAGTTCCAAATCTTCACAAAGAAATCAAAGTTTAATAAACATCTGAAATTAATGGTAGTGGAATACCTATCTATAGATTGAATGCAATAAATATACCTACCGGATGACGCAGCGTGGGTAGTCTGGGTAGGTCCCCCACCAGATGGTTTGACGACCATTACAGAGGCGGAGAGTCGCTGGATACGGGCGGTACAAGACCGGGAAACTTGGAAAACCATGAGGAAGGCCTATGTCCTGCAGTGGGCGTCAAATGGCTGATCAGGATGATGATGATGAATGTCTATCTCAAACATTACTTACGTAGGAGTGATAGTTTCCAAGATACTTATCATATAGACTATTACCCATTAAAATACAAACAAAGAAATAATAAATCGATACAAAATACACCCGCAGGTTTCGTCAAAATGGTAAATTAAAAAAAAAGGAATAATACAATGTCAAAACACTATTGAAAATAAAAAATAATAAATAATATAACCTAACCAAATAAATCACCCCGAGCCACATCCGGCCCAAAAGTCCCCATGATACTGGCCGCATTGCCGCGTTGCACAGCGAGGGAAATCCTTTGGCTCAGATATGCCCCAGAGCGAACGTCCATTCCACGGTCCCTCAATCGGCGGCCCAGCTCCCGAATAAAAGATTTGCCCTGAGTGCCCCACACACCAGTGGTTTCGAAAGCCAGCGGCACAAAAATATAATTACTCATGAGCTGACTATACTTTAGGCACTTTTGACTATTACCTAATCAGTTAGTTAGTCAGGCAATCAATCAAACAGTGAGTCTGTAGGTACATCGGGTTGTAGCCTAGTTGTAGCTATAATATTATATTATATTTGTAAATTAGTAATAAAGATAGTAGGATTGCACTCCACGGCAGTGTCTAAAAAAAACGAAACGCTGGCGATTTGAACAATCACGCTTCGTGATTCGCAATAATGCTTCGTAAGAAAAGTGAAGTGTGCTTATGTATGCTTAAAGCCTACCACAGCATATATAACTGGACAACGTTTATTTATAAAGCTGAGACTTTATTTCGTACTGTGGCTGACAGTTTTATTGTTATCTATAGTTTTTGCGATCAGTTTTACTCCTTCTAACTTCCTCGGAGTTCAAACATAGGTACTTCGCAAGATGGCGGTGTGACGGTGCAAGGTGAATAGATATTTTGCCGGGTGTTACTGAACTCGCCCGCCCGCCTACCTTCACATCACATAATTGAAGGTGGGGTAATATTTTAGCGCTAGTTCGACATCTATGTTTTTAACTAGGTATGACTGATTTCAACAAGCAATTTAATAAAATAGAATACGTTAGATGCTGGTGCTACACTCTCCGTTTAAATTTTTTTGTTGTTCCATATTTGTCGGATGGTCGGACGGCGCATCGGATCGGTAGTGTACACAGATTAAAGAAATACTTCGATATGGCAACACCCAACCAACTGTCAGTGTCAATTTTGACAAGAAATAAAACTGCAAAATTTCTCCCGTTCTATCAGATGAATAATTTTACTATTTTTCTTTGTAACTTTTCCGTTTTCAACATAAATCACATGTGTAATGTCGGTATTCGAAACCACCGTCTTTAATTCCACCCTTTACGAGGCATTGTATCTTCAGATTGGGGATACTTTGGCGTTCGCGTGGAACTTTTTCGATTCGTGCGTGTCATCTCTGCCGATCGAAAGTTTACCGAATTCGTTCGTAAATATCGACAAATTCGGCCTGTACGAGGAGTTCGCCGAAGTATTCTACTTCAACGAGCTACAGTTGCTGCTGCTGAAAACGTTTCTGACAATTTTATCGTTCACTCTTCTGTTGATACTCATTTCTTGGCGTGTTTACGGGAAACGGATTTCTGAGCGGTTTATGAAGCCGGGTAAGTCAATTTGCGGTGTTGTTTTTCTTCTAATTCTCTATTACCTGGTCAAGGTCAGTGCCAACGCCCATCCTCATCATAGCAGCCACAATCCATATCATTGAGAGACCGACTGATTAGATTGGATTGGATAGCGCAGGGATGCTAGGCCTGAGCGCGCTGCAGGTAGCCGAGTGGGCTGTGAACCAGTGCACTGCCACTCGATGGCTGCTCGTGCTGTTGCAAATTCACACTAGCCAGACCTCTGCCACCATGAGGCCCAAGTGTGCGGCGCGATCTAAGCCCATCGTTCAGATGCTGAAGTTTCCTTCATATCAGTCTCTATTTATTTGGGCAAGGTCAGTGCCATCGCCTACAGATAAGTACCTACCAGTTTGCTTAACTTACACTAACAATTTGTTATCTTTTATTAACAACTGTCAGTTATTATTTTGTAGGCACTTTGGTAAACTGACACTGTTCACAGTAGATTAATAGATTGTTAGCATACGGGAAGTCATGGGTTAGGCTATTGATCAGTGGTTTTGTATGCACTCTGGTTAACTGACAACCATTAATCTGCTGACAGCTTAAAACTGTACAAGAAACCGGCAAACTGTATTCTCCCTGATGTTCTATCCTTATGTCTGTGTTCAATCGATTATTACGCTCTTTCCTTCACTCAGTGCTTAAATACTAAAATTAGTAATAGCACCAGTAATATTTCTAAGCAATATTCATTACAATTTGCCCCCCTTGCAATAATTACCATCAAATTATTGTCATCAGGCTGTGTAAGGCCTATATCTTGAAACAAACAAAAGAAAATCTGTGATAACAGTAACAAATCTTTAACATGTCAACCTAATCTTACAGCTACATCAGCGACAATAGAACAGCTGAAAGAAAGTGTTTCCAAGCTAAAGCTGCCAAAAGAGCACACTCCCAGAATTTAAAAATAGAAGAAAATAGAGAAAACATGGCCGATAAAATTAAAAAGTTTTTTCAAAAAAAGAAGGTGGAGGCCAAATTCAAAATGGCAGGCCCTGGCCACAAACTAAGTGAGAGTACACTATCACAGAATTCTTCTGATGCCTCGATCAAGCCTCCACCAAAACGGAGTGGTCTGTCGGAAGCAAGCAAGACTGCAGCTGAAGCTGCATTGGCTAGATTGCAACAGAAGCGGGAGAATCCAGCCTTTAACACTTCGTTGGCTGCTGTCCAGGTAAGCCTATACTAGGGAAATAATGGCTTACCGTACTTGTCAATAATAATCAAGATGTGTGTAAAACACATAATTTGTATGTAGGGCATTCCATCTAAAAATAAAACTAAATTCTAAATTTACAATTTTACACAATTTACTTTTGGTCATTTCCTTCATAATCAATGTTTATCATGGAATTCCAGGCTCAGGTCCGGAAGGAGCTGGAAGCGGAGAAAGCCTCATCAGCGGCACCACAACCCTCAACGGCTTTGAAGATACGGGATGAGGAAACCGACATACCTAGGAACTATGCCGCCTCAGGGGTGTATTTCAAGTATGAATTTTCAAGAACCATTTTGTCCCTAAATTAATCAATCAATTAGTCCATATTCATGATTTACTGCAGAATATTGGCTCGAAGCCCATACTTTCTCTAAGAGGAAGCTCTGCCCTGCAGTGTAATATATACAGGGTTATTTCTAAAAAGCACAATTACTGAATAATATTTTGTTCATTTCTTTAGAAAATTATTTCTGCTCTGCAGCGGCATTGTTTGATGCTACAAATCATATGTGTTACATAGAGTTTTTTTTTATGATAATGATTAATGGAAGGTTGCATTGGTAGAACGCGTAAACCGCGAGTTTAATAAAGTTATGTTGCTGGCAGTAGGCTGGAGGAGAATGACCAAGGACAGAAGGAAGTGGCGTGCCTTGGGGGAGGCCTATGTCCAGCAGTGGACCCATATGGGCTGATTGATTGTGATTAAGTTATGTAATAGGCCCTCTCCATGGATATGTCCACCAGTGGACTTCTTGTGGCTGAATGATGATGATGATGAAGTTATGTAAACGCTAATATTTCAATAAAATGTAAATCTGAGAAACTCCTAGAACAATAGTTTTTTTTTTAAACAGAGTTACCTATTTCAAAGAGGCGAAACACCCCAATGAGACTTGGGGTGTTTCGCCTCTTTGAAATAGGTAACTCTGTTTAACCTGCTTGCGTAAGCTCTGGTGTATTTTATTTATGTATGTCACCTAATTTACTGTTGCAACCGACATTGTGGCGGGAAGACGGCAGGCGGACCAGCACAGTAACGGAGTGGCAGCCGAGAACCGGGCGGCTGTCAGTGAGTAGACAAACAGCCCGATGGTCGGACGATGTGTTCAGGTCGGCAGGGGGCTCGTGGATGCCAATGGCGAGAAATTGCGAAAGGTGGCGTGATAGGGGAAACGCCTAGGAGTGGGCAGAGGTGGGCTGAAGATAATGATGATGATGAACCAATTTTGTCTTACAGATGCCCCCTGATCAGCAACGACATTTTACCTCGCGACGAGTGGAAACGCAACATTAAGACTTTCCTCTACGAACAACTTGCTGAAGAGAGAGGACTGACAGCTTGTCTGATCATACAGTCATGTAATAATAATAGGGAAAAGGTACGTGTGGTTCGCCACATACATTTAAACTGACATTTTCCTATATATACTAGTACCCAACCATTAGTATGAATTTGAGGAATAGATTCCTCGAATTAACCTTATAAAATGTTGATTACAAAACTGGCATATTTAGCACTTGAGAAAAGTTTTTTGGAATTCGCAAGTGCTCTTCTTACCTCAATCGGGACCTCTAATTAGATAGCAAAACTGACTAATGGAAAATTAAAAAAGACTAGAGTTAATGAAAATTTGATACTAAAATTTGTAATTTTAGAAACAAAGTGTTCTTTATCAAATTTAAAATTAATTTTTGTTTTCCTATACTTACAGTCTTATTTATACCTAAAAAGTCGATTCCACGAAAACACTAAACCGGCTTTAAATCCGTCTTAAGAGTGTTTTAGTGCAATCGACTTTTTATAAATAAGACTGCAAGTATGGGAAAACAAAAATTAATTTTAAATGTCCATAATTTTACTATGAAATATATGAAATATAAGAATCGCTCGTAGCCCCGGCTGCCTGAGTGATCTTAAACGATCACGAAGGTTAAGCAACACAGGGCGCGTTCAGTGCATGGATGGGTCGCCGTCTATGCCTAACGCTAGTGGCATTTTTCCGAGCGGTTCCGTGCTTCGCAAGGCACGTTAAGCTGTTGGTGCCGGCTGCCGTCGATAGATGGCAGTCGTTAAGCCAAGTCAGAGGCCTTAGGTCGGCTTGACAACTTCTGACAGTAGACGAGCCACTAGTCTACAAGCCTCCACCAATCCGGACTTGGCCCCCGTGGTGGAGTATGGCCTATACCTTCCTCAGGGAAGAGACCCGTGCCCCTCGGTGGGGACATAATGGGTTGATGATGATATGTTTTTTACAATCACTAAAAATGTTACATTGTGCGAGCGAGATAGCATGCCAGACACCAGCCTTAACTATCGTTTCTATTACAGATAGAGGCGTGCGTAGAGACATTATGCAAGTACTTGGAGAACATAATTAACCATCCTGATGAAGAAAAGTACCAAAAAATAAGGATGTCAAACAGGTAGGTATTAACTTCACCTCTTCGGGGCCTAATGGAGAATTTGCACTAAAAATGTTGTATTTTTTTTTTCTCTGCGAATAATACTTTTTATAATATAACCAGTCGAAAGGTCAACATAGTCACGCGGTACTAAAACGCGCCATACTTAGACTGTGACGTCACTCCCTAACGTAACGCTTATTATAATGTATGAAGGGTTTATCAATATTTGAGTTGTCTCGTAAAATAATGTTTTTGTGCATGTACATGTACACCCTTATCAAAAAACGTTCAGAATTCATTGACAAAACGAAATCTAATATGTTTTATGTTATTAGAGTAACTTTATTTTGTGACCCCGAAAACCCCGAAAATAATATTTTTATTGTCTTATTTTGAAATTTTCCTGGGTTTTTATATGATTTTTATGGTATAAAAGCAAAGTCACTCCAATCTAAGTTAGACGCAAGTTCCCCATTATGCGCACCAAATCCTGAGGGATTCCAATCGTCTAACTCCGGGCTCATTCGATGGTGACGGGTGTGACATTTTAACTTTCTTTTAATTTTACCACAATAATTTTACCACAATACTTTTACCACAATATATTTACCACAGATAGGTCCCGATTTACCACATTTTACCTTAAATAGGTCTCGATTATATTTATTAAAATATAAACCAAATACTCACGAAAATAGTTCTTTTTTTAATTTGTCAACGACTTTAATCACTGTGACAGGTGCGATGCGTGAGGAAACTAAAGTGGTTATCTAAAGGGCTCAGCCGCACAATGTACCTTTCGCAAAACGCACCTTCATCAACACTTTTACAGTGCCACAGGTAATAAAATGGCGAACATTTCCTTTGTCTCTGGACAAATCGCACACAGCCATCTAGCCCCAAATTAAACTTATGCTATGGCTATTAAGTTGCTGATAAATGTACTTTTATTACTTGTTTAAATACATATAGTACAAAGAAAACATCCAGACCAATCATGCAAACAAAATTAAATGTTTGTCGTGTATGGGAGTCGAACCCACACTTTTATTATTTATTGCTACCACATAGCAATTGTTATTGGATTTGTTATTGTATTATTTTTCATCAAACTAGCATCTTTGCTAGATTCCGCCAAAATCCCACAAGCACCATGCGGTTAGTCAATGCACCGCCCTCCCTCCCACTTTTTCAAGCAGAAGCAACACAAACACACCACCACCGACACCAATACTTGTGTGAAAAAATGCGTTGCGATTCGTTTCGCCTCTAAAACGAGGCATCCTCATCCTCTTTAGCCTAATAACCCGAAATTAAAGATGGCCAACGGGAATCGAATTTTATTTCGTTACCTACATTTATTTAATACAATTTAATTTAGTTTGGGGCTCAGAGTTACCTACTTTATGTTACTTTTTGTTCAGCTCATTAAACATTATCAATGCAGGAGACGGCCTGTCACTGAAAAAACAGAGAAAAATTCTCGAAATCCATACGAAAATCTGAAATCACACGGTCCGTTGCTTCTTTACAGAGTATTCAGCGACAAAGTCCAACCGTTAGAGGGTTCAATGGAACTGCTCCTAGCTGCAGGTTTCGAGAATAGAACACTGCCCAACCCTGAGGGTACGGAGGAACATTACTTGGTGTACAACAAGGAGAATATGCCTATTGATAGTTTACCGGTAAGACAAAAAATTGGGGCAAACGGCCGTTCCCAAAAAAATGTTATTTAAAACGACCCTTATACAAAAAATATTTTTTCTAGACACTTGGTTCAAAAACGTTGATTAACCACTCGTCTGCCGCGACACAGATCTGTGTCCAACTTAGAATGGGCCCCCTATACGTTCCATTCCGCGAGGGCAGTTCAGAGGTTAATGTCTTACGATCCATTGTTTCTTGAACAAGATTCTACTATGAAACAAATGCATCATAAGTTTAGCGAGCGCCTGGAGATCTGTCACACAGGATCTTTCCTAGTATGGACTCCAGCCTCTCACATAGGCATAAGTCCTGATTACTCAAATTGTACCTACTATGTTCTGAGAGGTCTGTGAGAAGGAAATAAACGAAATTACTTACTTACTTACTATATTATATTCTATGAAAATACTTATAGCTGCTCAAAATATACAGGGTTTACCGACATCTCCATCTATCTTCAGCCCAGAAAGAGAGCCCATGAAACTAAATTTGCATTGATTAATCGGATACAACCAGAGAGTTACTGGCTCCCGGGTACAAGGGGCTTGCGGTATGCACCCAGTAGGATTGATTTTGATAAAACCATCGAATTTTGCGGCATTTTTTAATGTGTCTTTTAAGTTAGTACATCCTTTATGGGGCAGTGTGTACGGTTCTACAATAAGATTCCTCAAGATATATTAGAGTTACCACCGACGCGGTTTAAAAAATGTATTAAGTAAGCATACTCTGTGCAAAAAAGCCTATTATAACATTAAGGATTATTTGGAAGACAAGGATGTCTGGTATTTAAATAATGTTAACAGGAACGATTGTATAGATACAACTAGATACACTAGAGTGTAGTGTAACTTTAAGTTGTTTTAAAAAGAATAAATGTGGAGTTTCTTTGTTAGCTTCTTCTCCGCATAATCTATTAATTGTGAAACTAACAGCTTTGACGTTCATTAAGTTAACATTTTGTTTTTATAGTGAATAAAAATTTTTGACTTTGACTTCTCGAACGCGATTGCTTATTAGTTAAACTTAATTACCTTATTTCAGTAATTACGATAATTTGGGTAAACTTATGTACCCTAATTCGGATATTAAGGTAATTAGGTTTACCTAATAAACGATCCCAATTACACCCAATTTCGTACCTTCTCAGGCCCTGATCGACGCGCTGCGATCGGCAGAGCCTATTCATCTGGAGCTGGATCGGAACCTGCAAGTGTTATTGCCATCCCAGGCTGCATCCAAAGTGGAGCTACCGCCCTCTTTCTACGCCATGTCTCTTGAGGAGGTCAAGCGCGAGCAGCAACTGAGGTTAGTGTTGTAACGATACCTCATTTATCTACGCCCCCAATCATAAACAGCCTATATACGTCCCACTGGCCCTCTCTGAGAGAGAGTATGGGCTTAATCACCACGCGTGCCCACCGCGCATTGGCGATTTCAAGCGCTGAGGTATGTGAATAGCTCCGACACTCAGGTGTCCTCACGATGTTTTCCTTCACCGTTAGCGAGTGGTATAGCTACTATAACTTCACAAATGTACATAACTTAGAAAACAAAGTCATTGTCATTTTAGTCATGCAACTAAAATGTAATCGTCTTGGGACCCCAAATAATAAATATAATAAGAATAATGCGGTCTAATACGTCCCGCTGTAGGGCACAGGCTTTTTCTTCTGAGAAAGAGAGAGAGAAAGATTATGGGTTTAATCACCACGCGTGCCCACCGCGGATTTGCAATTTCAAGCGCTGAGGTATGTGAACACCTCGGACACTCAGGTGTCCTCACGATGTTTTCCTTCATTGTCAGCGTGTGGTATTGCTACTAGAAATTTACAAATGTACGTAACTTAGAAAAAAAAGTCGTACCCCAAATTACATTCCAAAATATTCATTCCAACAGACAAGAAGCGATAGAAAAAAGTCAGATGTTGCGAACCAAAGCCATGCGTGAGAAAGATGAGATGCGGGAAATGCGAAAATACAAGTTTGCGATCATACGGATACGGTTCCCCGACGGTATCCTGCTTCAGGTAAGTCCCAGGTTCCAGGACCTAGTCTAATACGCACATATTTAAAAAAAAAAAAATACAGGCACGGCAGTAGTTGTTATTTGCCTCTATTTGGTAGTCTACAAAGTAATAACTGTCTACGACACAATATGCACACGTTGGCCCTTCACGGCCAACTTATAGAAGCAGCGACGGAGTGCCGCCATCTTACTTACTTTTCCGATTGATCAGCGAGCGAGCAGAGGTGTAATTTTATATTTAACGTTTATTTCTAATTAAAGCATTTATACAGTCCACTCTCTCTTCATTAACAACTGGCCTATTTATAACAGTGTAATGTAATTCCAATGGCTTAACCCGAGCAAATTAAATAGGCATCTCCCGCGTTAAATTGCACGGGTTATACCATTGGTTACTAGACTACCAATATTGTTAATGAAACAACCATTTCCGTACCAATATAACTCTATTAAACAACTACGCATTTTTGAGACTCGCCCTCGTTTACTACAGCGACCGAGTGGTCGAATTAACTGCCTAGGACGTTCATTAGGCGGCGGCATCCAAGTTAAGGGCTATAGGTCATTCAGCCTTGTGATTGAACGAAACGTATAACCTGGCTAGCCAAGTTCTTAGCACTAGACGGCGTCTGCTTTGCTAGGGTGACCAAGATACAGCACTCGCTACTTCAATTTATCCGTGACCACGACAACTGCAACATCGCCGAAACGTCGGAAATTAAGGTTAAGTTAAGCTTATAAATAATTACATTAGTCCCGTTAAATGTATAACTACGCAAGTGATTTGAAACTGAACTGTTAGGGGACATATCACCTCTAGCAAATCACCTTTATAAAATAACAGTTGCTTAACCCATACAAAATAACAAATTATAGGTAAGAAGGTAATCTGAATAATCTAAACGTAGCAGTTTTCCAAGCCAAGTTTTGCTGCCAAGCAGTTTTCAAATAGTTTATTTCAGATTAATAAACAAAAAGAAGAAAATGACTTTTTAATATCTTCTTTCAGTTCAGATTCAACAAACTGTTATATCATCTTGGTCATCCTACCGAAGCTGACTTAGGTGCAGCAAATCAGCTGTTGCGTTGACGCCATCTTGCAAAATGGCAGTGCAAACTAGATGGCGGCTCTTCATTCAGATTTTTAATTAAGAGGCTAGATTTCGATCAGCCAAGTAGTCAAAGGTTTTAGACAGCGCTCTATTACAATTAAAAGGCTAGCTATGCAATTGAATGCCGCCGCCTAATAAACTTCCTAGGCGTTACATTAGCCGGCTTATTTGATCAGTTGGTGGTGACATATATGTCGCAGTAAGGTGGCTGAATCGGAGAGTTGATTGAGTCTCTGGACAGTTAATTGGGGATCGATATTCAATCAAGTCGCTAAAGTTTCGTCAGACAAGTGAGTGAACGAAACGTTTAACGAGTTTCCTAAATGTTCCTAGGCAACAAGACGCATTTCAACTTTGGTAGGGTGACCAAGATATTTGATTGGAAAAAAATGGATAGTAAAAAGACATTGCTTGTCTTATATTTATTCATAAGGCGTAATGCCCTCTTAGGTGGTGTGGATGTTTGTCGATCTGACAAAGGCCACCTTTGCGCGGCATGTTCCACCCAACCGAAATTGAAGAACTTAACTTGCTAAACTGGCCTTTGTCGGATCTATGTAACGTCACGTCCATCTTAGGCGTCGTCGTGCCCACTTACTTGGTAAGAATTTAGCTTTTGAAGGGGACCAAGATATTTCATTATTTAGGAAAATCAATAGCCAATAAATATATATATTTTTTTGTTTTATGTTTCTTTAATTAGAAAAAATAAAACCTGCTCTGCTGCAGATATTTGGTACATTTGTTTGGTTCGTTTTACCTTTATTAAACACGGAATTTCCAAGCTCTCAGTTCTTCACGATCACACCGAAATAACAATAACAAATGAAATAATTATGGCGGAGTCGACAACATGTTTACAATTTCACCAAATACCACAATTTGAAATAAAAAACCACTCACTCAACGAACCAACGTGGCACAACGTTTGCCAAAAGAAAGACTCTAAAAGTAATCAGCTGTTGTCGTGACCGCCATCTTGTTTTACATTATTAATCAACACGCTGGCTTTCGGTCAGATAGATAGTTAAACGTTTTCGACGTTGCTTTATTTAAATCAAAATGCTAGCGACTTGATTAAATATCGATCTTTGATTGACTGTCTAGAGATTCAATTGACTCTCTGATTTAACTACTTTACTGCGAAATATACACTATCAATTTTGGGTGGTATGAAAGCCATAGCAAAATGAACGTGCCTTAACAACAGGTACAGAACGTTTGTTTGTTTTTTAAAAAAGGCACTTCCAAAAGTATTTCGACACAAACTCGAATGTATGAGAACAGTGGCCTAATTACGCTCACCAAATCCTGAGCGATTCCAATCGTCTAACTGTCAAATTCCATACTAATTTGACAGTTAAACGATTGGAATCGCTCAGGATTTGGTGAGCGTAATATAGGGGCAGGACGCATGCTTATCTTTGAATCTTAAAATGTACATAAATCGGCAATGTGTGTAGGTATGTATGTCAATGTACATATGTCGTAGCCATATCATAGAATTGACCATATCATGATGTGGTTAGCCATATCACGAAATGCGTCCTTTTCATGAAAAGGCCAAGTCAAACTGGCCGTATCATGAAATGGCTTAGCCAGATCAATGAGCGACCGACGTTTGACGATTTGAATAGCGAAATGCATGACTATTTCATGATGCGGCCATATCGTAAAATACTTCCATTATCCACCGTTAGAGGCGCTGATGTTAGTTTGTTGTGTATTTATACCATGGAGGCGACAGAAAATATTTCTAGTGACGGCAATATTCCCGTAAATACTGTGCAAAATGAGGAAAGTAGGGCAGCAATCTGAAGAAGAAGAAGAAGAAAGACATTTATTATACCAACAAGATACATCACAGAAACAAAATAAGCACATAAGTAACATAATATGCACAACACAGAAGGAAAACTAAATAAATCTCATTTTGTTGTAATCATTGTACCGCATTGTATTTTACGAGTGATAAAATATAAACTGTTGCTTCTTTTATTTGTATTTTATTCAACCTATAAGGTTCAAATGCACCAAAACACTAAATACATTAGGCATCTTCAATCCATTTTTCAGCTCAATTCAGTAAATATGTCAAACTTAAATAAGGTTGGTAGGTACCCTACATTATGATATGGCAAAACGTAGATTGTCATATCGTCAAACGTTGATGCTTAACCTCTGGAACGCCGAAGCGCGGATCCGCGCGGCAGTACTAGAATGCCGAAGCGCGGATCCGCGCGCATCCGATTTCGTGTAGGTTTTGCGCTATTTTAATAAATAATACGAGGGAATAGAGTTTAAAATTGTGTTTTTCTTAATCCTAATGAACGAATGAACCATAAACAAAAGTCACCCACAGAGTACAATATCAAAAAACCGGTCAATGCAAGTCGTGGAAATTCAAACTTGCCGAGTGCGTACAAACAACTACGCGGTTGACAAAAAAGTGAAATTCTAAGGAAAATAAGCTTATTTACGAAATAAAGGATGAGTAATCATTATTTATAGTTCTTCTGCTATCCACATAAATAAAATTTAGATTGAATCTATGCATTATTATCGTATTATCTTGAAATCAAACTAACATTCTAAAGTACTTGAGACTAACCTGAATGTTTGTTCGATGATTGTACACATGTCTCGGTATGTTTGTAGTGACTTACTTGTATCATTTTGATGGGAATTTTGTCCCTATTATATCTTTCAATTCAATAATTACGTCGGATAAATAGTGTAGCAGATAAATGCCTTTTTTTGACCATCATGCCCAAAATACACGCACACATGCACACATACGATGTGTAGGACGTTGTATGTTCACTCGTCCGCCTAAGCGCGGATCCGCGCGACTATACAGGTGGCTCTCTTTCCTATTTCGAGACACAACATCATGCCATGTAAACATTGAACATTTTAATATGAAGACTGGCATATTTTACGATAAAGAAAATAGCATAATAATGATTCACTATTTACTTAATAATGACTGATTTACTTATAATGACTACGTTTATTTCCGATTTAAATCCATAAAAATTATTTAAATAAATATATAATGAAATTATTAATAATAGTAATTATTATAATACATAACTAATAACTCCAATTTTTAACAGAATTCAAAAAAGGAGGAGGTTATCAATTCGACGCGTATATATATATATATATTTTTTTTGCTATGTTCCTCCATAACTCCGTCAATTCTTAACCTATTTCGACAATTCTTTTTTTTCCTTTCCAAATAAGCACCGATTTGTGTGAAAAGCGCCTTTCAGTATACTTTCACCGCATATTCAGTGCTATTTTAGTAACTTCCAGCCTGTAGCGCCACTTATTTTTTAGTATTATTTCGATTGATTAATTTATGCGTTATCTTACATTCCTAACGATTCAATAGGGACATACATTGTTATTTAAAAAAAATTAAGTAGTCTGTCTACTTGTTTAATTTATTGAAATTACCTAAAATGTAAATATTGTGTATCAATAAAAAAAAATTACTCTATCCTAACTATTTATTCAAACCATCTCAATAATTATCGGTATGTCCATGTATAAAATAATAACACGCAATTGTAATTGGTACGAAATGTCCCTAGCTTTTTAGCTACTTTAGACGACCCCCTGTATAGCCGCGCGGATCCGCGCTTAGGCAGGTGAGTAAAGATTACTTCGCGCGGATCCGCGCTTCGGCAATTGAACGCAGTAGACCGTTCACTCACACATGCATAGAACAGTAGAAATGTGGTGCGAGAATATGCTGTTTTTATAGTTTGTTTTCTCAAAAAAGTAGCTCCACAGAGTACTACTGCCTTATACACATCGACAGTCCATTTATTGAACATTGCAATACTGCTACTTCCATAGACAAAAGAGGAGATCTTCATAAAAAAAAGCTTGAACTAAAGTAACCTACTCTAATCACACTCTAATCACAATTGTTAGATTCATTTGGCAAAAATGTTTCATTAGAAGGATTATGTGATTTATTGATAACTATAAATGAAAAAGGACATTATATTTTACCTAAATAAGCACGTACATATGACTTACTTCAATGTGACGATGTGTTGTGAGCCTCGAAAAGTGAGCATCGAAAAAGTACAAAATGGCGATTTTTCTGGAGAAATATAGAATTTTGATAATAGTATTTCGGCGACAAATTTCACTAGAAATGCGTTGTTTTTCATGTCAGTGAATTCTTCGGTAAATGGTGAATAGTAAGCGCTGAGTAAAAGTAAAAATAAAACAAAGTAATTGACAGAAAACATCATCAATGCAAGAAGAGGTAGAAAAAATATACATTGTTTACTTTGTGAGGTTGTATAGTAAAAATAAAAAGCGTCTTTTCAATTCTATTGTGTCTATATTACTAGTTCGTTATCGAACTTTCTATATCAGCAATAAATTTCATAGGTTCCACACATTTTACCAAGTTTCCAAGACATTTTGTAACTCGTTGTCACTCGCGCTAATTTACACTGTTACGCTCGGCGTACAAGGGTGCAACATTTTCGGTTGCTCTGGCGTTCCAAAGGTTAAACGATACGGCCAGTTTGACTTGGCCTTTTCATGAAAAGGACACATTTCGTGATATGGCTAACCACATCATGATATGGCACAATCTACGATATGGCTACGACACATACATTGCCTCCCGCCCTAGATACAACCTAACATACTTAGCCCCGGGGTTTCTCTTAACTATTGTTAACAGCTATAAGTTGCCCGAAGTGCATATAAAAAAGTAGATTAACAGATTGTTAGTGCATGAGAAACCTGAGGTAATAGCTGCAGCCTGAATATGTTAATGTAAGTACAAAAAATGAAAATGCGTCTGTTGCGACCGTATGCCCTTCTGCATGCCACGTGGCCTTCTCTTAGAGAGATAGAGCGAGAAACAGAGAGATACAAAGTTATAATTTTAAAGATATAAATATGTAATATACCTTTTTTTTCTAATCATTCCCTTACCTTTTCAGGGCACCTTCTCAGTGTACGAACGCTACAACGAAATCCACGAATTCGTGCAAGAGAACATAGAAAACGACTTACCGTTCGTCCTGAACACGCCTACTGGACACAAACTGGTGCTTGAAGAAGACGCGAATAAGACCCTTATTGACCTGAGACTTGTACCGGCAACTATACTCAATTTCGCTTGGCACGCCTCCGTCATAGAGCAAATAAGCAACAGTCCGAATAAGGACGTTTATTTGAAGCCAGAAGTCATGATTCTGGCGCAAGATACTTAAGAATTTATCTGTATTGTCAAACAGAATTGAATTATAGGTATGTTCCGTCTTGCTCGCACGTCAACTTTGTAAAACAGATAGTGAGATACTTTATTGTCATTATTGTAAATCTTTAGATTATATTGATGTATCTTATACATCAGATTTATAAAAACACGATTCCTCTAAAGCACTCCTAAGAGTCAGTGTATTTAATCTGTGGTTACGACTACTCCTTGTAAAATCTCCACCACAGACTATTTTAATCGGCGTTTTAAGGAATCGTGTTTTTTATAAGACCGACACAGATTATTGCTAAGTCGGTCTGAATATAGTGCCTACAGCGTATAAAACTGAATGTCCTTACGCCCTACGTTGATGAATTACGTTTTAACCCAGCCAACCTTCATAATACATTACATTGTGTCATAAAGATACACTTTCTGTCAGTGAAAACTGAAATAAGTCGCCGATAATTTTTTTTTAGAAACGAAACGAAAATCTATAGAGTTTTGCTGGTGCTCAGTAAATGTTTTTTCCCATCGATTCGAAAAATTGATTGAATTTTTAGACATCAAAATTGTTTAAAGGCCTCATGTAGTGTTCGGACGCCATTGAAAAAATATATTTGGTAGGTTGAAATTACGATATAAAGCATTTTTCAATCAATAAACCACAATTACCGAGTCAAATGCGCAAGAAACTGATTCGAAACATAGTATTTTAGACAACTTTGTATAGTCACGTCAGTATTTTTGTACAGAGTGATACCTACAATATTTTTTTTACTCTGGTCGCATTTTAACGAATTCCAACACAAAAGAGAGTATCTGCCACGAAACTCAGATACGTTTTCTCGAATGAATTTCGCCGTTCTCGTAAAATTTCTGTGTGAATCTTTTCACAATGATCCTTCTTAGAACTATGTAAGTATCTTCAAAAGTTTATCTCGTTCATTTTTATTTTAGACGACGAAAGAAAGAGAAAAAGCAATATCGAGCGAATGTGGCCAAAGGCCGGTAAAAGACGTCCCAGGCGGAGACCATATAGGCGATGTATTAGTAAAAGGCATGATAAAAAGTACCGCAAGCCGGCGTGCGTGCATGCAACGACTAATGAATGTAGATGAAGCGAAAGAGGTCTGTCAGGGTCGTGGCAAGTGGCAAACCCTGGTCTCTGCCTACCCTTCCGCGGTACAGGCGTGAGTTTATGTAATGTTTATTTTTAGTTTAGGGAACATAAAGACACGGAGCATTAATTCCTTCTAGCCAATTTGGTTGCTTTGAATAGATTTCTCCATACTGTACCTATCCTCTAATGTGAGACCTACTCATTTTCTAGGTCAGATCTATTTTAATATTGGACCAAATGTTAAAACGTCCAAGGGGACATAATGTCCAGATGCTAGAAGGAACACTAGTCAATTAGTGCAAGTGTCAAAATGTCCAAGGGGCCATAATGTCCAGATGCTAGGACTACTACCTATTACGGTTCAAAAGGTACCTACAGCGCTTTGTGTCCGACGGACAGGCAGACAGACAGACGGCGTTGGATTAGTAATAGGGTCCCGTTCGGCACTCTTTGGGTACGGAACCCTAAAAACCACTGATCAGGTACACTGAAAGTACAGTGCGACCAAACTTATACGAGCCGGTGGCGGCGTCGCTGTAGTCGCATTTATTGTTGTCACTTGTTGGGATTTGGAGTTTCTTAAGCGTAAAAATGCTGGTGATTATACAGTCTTTGAGGTAAAATATTAGAAGCAGATCTTTTCTAAACGGCATGTGTATATGTGTTTATATATGTATGTGTGTTCATGTATGTAGGAAATAAATTACCAGGAGACGGGAACAGCGTCTTCCTGACATTCCAATCGCATACTGCGATCGCCAACCCGCCTGCCAAGCGTGGCGATTATGGCATCATCATGGTTATGAAAACCGAGGGAAAAATGAGGGAGGCCTATGGCCTGCAGTGGGCGTCAAGGGGCTGATGATGATGTATGTTCATCTGTTCCCTCATAATTCCTAAACTGCAAATCTGAATTAGACCTATAAGATATTGTTAGAAGCGGCTTGACCGTCCGTTGGTTATAGGCGTTACATTGTAACGGTAACAAGAAATTGAGTGGGGCGCCATCTAGCGGCCGTAAAGTAGTCAGGTGAAAAATTGTTTTTTGGGAGTATTAGCCGTTTTGGAAATTAGTTGTTTCCAGCAAATGGACGACTTAACTGCTAGACGTTTTGGCAATTGAATGTTTTACCAACATGACACTAACTATTAGACGTATTGGCATTTGGGTGTTTTAGCAACTGGCCATTTTGACCAGTTGATGTTATGGCAATTGGACAATTTGACCACTGGACATGTTGCCACTTTGATATTATTTCCTTGACGTTTTGACACTTTAGTCCAATATCCCCCGGAGCCTATATCTTGAATTTGGTGACCTAATTAAATACAAGGTGTAGCAAAATACCCACACATTACACTCGGTATAGCCGTCCGGGGCAAATACCACGATTCGCGGGTGCCTAATATATCCTGTGTTGTAACTTCCATTTTGGTCACTCGGGTTTTAAAGGCTGATCAATTTTGTTAGGACTCTGTCATTGGAAAAAATCTTATTATTCTCTTTTAAAAAGGCGACGTCATCGGTAGTGTTAATAGTCGCTTTTAGAACTTATCTAATTTATTACTCCTGTATTTTTAAGACATTTCCTCGTTCTTTTTGTGTATCAGATTAAGTGGGTTAAAATATTATTAACAACTTAAATAAAGCACTTAAATGAAAGTTTCATTAATCTAGTTTATTTTCGTCTCTTACCAAGTAGAAATTATTTCATTCAGGTAGAAAAATATTTTACAACTTAAATACAAAAACATTGCGCAACACTGGAGGACCGTAACGACGTATCTGCGCGTGTACATCGAAAAATATTACATATTATTTTAAAGTAAGTAAATTATTGTCGACACAAAAAAAACCCACCCACCTCTTTTTCTGCTTATTCGAGTGAGGGCGATTGTGTGACCATACCTGATTTCAGTTGGCGTTGACGCTCAACTTATTCTGATCTTTCCCAACTGCCAGCCCCAAAACGCCTGCGTTGGTGATGGTCAAAGACACGAATTAAAAACATTCCCATCGAACACCCCTCGAACAGGACACCTTATCCCAGCCGAGCGGTGACGTGGGTGGCAGTTAGGACAGATCAAAAGTCGTGTCATCGGCCAAATCTTTGCATTCTAGCGTGGTCAGTGGGATTTTTTCCACGGGGTAGATGAAAGTTCACATTTTACACATTCACACTTTTTATATGAATGTAAAAGAATGAAAATCTATTTAACCAACGTACGAAACACACTAAGAAATAAAATTACGCCCATTTCAGACATACTTTTATATAGGTACTTAGTTTTTCATAAGGAAAAATGGTTTTAAAGTTCTAAGCTTCAGGTTACCATTTTTAACCGATTTCAAAAAAGGAGGAGGTTATTAATTCGGCGTATATATGTTTTTGTCTCTATCAAAAACTAAGTATGTATATGAAAATAAAATGACCGTGATAATATCTTCCAGTGCCTATGTTTTCTACATTTGTCATGAGTATACTCATAATTTTACAAGAGTAGACTCATACATTAAAAATGATAGAATGCGTGAGCTTGAGGGCATGCTGACGTCAAACAAGCCCTCAACTTTCACATGACCTTTCTTGACCACATTGAATAAGCATTTATACGTTTATTCGTACAGTAGCTCCGCTCAGATCTCCCTCAAAACCTCGTCTCTTTCAGGCTCCGGTATTTTGTTCTCGATGGTGACGGATTTGGTGCAGTCCTCAGTCTTGTAGATGCCGACGAGCCGGTTCGATACCTCGAACATGTTGTAACGCAGCGAGATGATTATGAACTGGGCGTTTTTCGTGCGCTCCTGCGAAATAAAGGGGCGGTGTTTTTCGACCTTCCGGCTCACAATGTTGAATTCATAAAAAGTTAAATTCTTAAAATGTTGAATCCATAGAAATCCCAAACTGTTGAATTCTCAAAATATTGAATAAACATTTAATACTTGTTGCAAGTCCCCAAAAAAAAAAAAATGTATTTCCCTAATATTGCAATTACATCTTTATCTAGAAAACCAAACTAAGCGAACTCAGCATTTTGTGAATTCATACTCAAAATTTAAACATTTTGGGATTCAACATTTTGCGAATTCAACATCTCAGGAATTCAACATTTCAGGAATTCAACATTTCAGGAATTCAATATCTCAGGAATTCAACATTGTGAGCCGGAAGGTTTCTCGAGTCGTGAATTATGAAATTGTATTAATGGAGAACTTGCCCAAAAATGGTTTTAATATAATCGGAGAGGCCATAATAAAAGATAAATAAAAGTGGTTAATCTTACCGCGTAAAATAATGGTTTTATGCATCTACACACCCTTTTCCGAAAACGTTCGGAATTCAAGGAAAAACGAAATCTAATATGTTTTTATTGTTAGAGTAACTTCATTGTTCGCATTTCTGGGCTCGCGAAAACCCCGCAAGAAATAATTGTATGGTTTTATTTTTTTTATTCGCCCTGAGTTTTGCTACTGTACTAATGACAAAATGTACCTTACAGAACAAAGCCATTGGTACATGCCGTGATTCGAACCCACGACCTCTAGCATGTGACATCAGCTTTGCTACATTTACCTCGATATAATCGGCTAAACTAAAATGCACGAATAGAATCGAGGCCCTGAATTAGCACATAGGATAACTTCTACACGATTCCTCTAAAGCACTCCTCAAAGGCAGTTTATTTAAAGGCTGGGTTCTCCGAGCGCACGGATTTGTATAAGACTAATTATTGCGCTGCGCGAGCGAAAAGTTGGGGAAAAGTAGGCATTTAAAGAAGTTACACATTACTCAAATTACAGAAGTACAATTCCTTTTTTGACGACCGAACTAATACATTCAGTGATAGTCATTTTGGTACATTTTTTACTATCTACTAAAACCCGGTGTAGCTCATGTTCGCGTTTTTTTTTTATGTTATGTGTAAAAAATCATAAAAATAATGACCGACGATAGATAGGACATTGAAAAGTAATATATGTATTTTTTCAGATTTTAAATACTAACCATTAGAGATTAAAATTTATTTTAAAAAACCTTCATCATCAGCCATTTGACGCCTACTACAGGACATACGAGTAAGCCTCCTTGGTGGTTTTCATAACCATGAGGGGTTTTGCCATAATCGCCACGCTTGGCAGGCGGGTTGGCGATCGCAGTATGCGGTTGGAATCTCAGCTGCCCGTCTCCTAGTAGTTGATTTCCTTAGTCGCCTTCTACGACATCCACGGAATGAAATGGAGTGACGTAAAAATCCTTATTTAGGGGTAATGTCGGAGAACCCAGCCTTCATCTGTGATTACGTCTTTTCCGTCTCCACCACAGACTATTATAACAGGCCTTAATCCAGTGTTTTAAGGAATCGTGGCTTAATAAATAAATCATAAATCTTTATGCGAACGATTTTAGGTGAAATCAAAGTTCCCTCACCTTGATGTAGTTGGCCACTATGGAGACATTCTTGAAGTCGAGCGCGGCGTCTATCTCGTCCATTACATAGAGAGGCGTAGGCTTGTAGTAGTGCAGAGCGAAGACTAGCGCCAGGGAAGAGAGGGTCTTCTCTCCGCCAGAGAGATTGGAGATGTTCTTCCAGGACTTGTTCGGGGGGCGGACACTGTAAGAGTTTACGTAAAGATGAAGCCACTGTAACAGTTACATTCGCCAATTGTGATTGAATTTTTAACAAAAACAAAAGAGGTTTGTCAGGCAAATGCCCCCGCCCCTAACCTCTAGCCCTAGATACAAGGGTGAGTTTAATGTAGGATTGTAACGAAAAGAGAATTGAGCAGCCATGCAGAAATTCCAATCTGATATCAACTCTCAGCTTTACAGAATTCGGAGAGTGGTACTATGATAAATGTGAAACACTAATGCAAGCCTCAAATCTTCAGGGTATGGGATGAGATACCTTTAGTGAAACCTCTAAACCCCTCATGGTCATGAAAACTACGAAGGAGGTCTATGTCCTGCAGTGGGCATCAAATGGCTGATGATGATGATGAAACCTCTAAGAGGAGGTTAAGAAAAAAAAAATGTACGGAACTACACTGAACTTTTTATATTTGTCTGACTCCTAAGATACAGGTTGCCCTAGTTTAGGAGTCAGGACATTTCGTAGTATTTTAAGAAATCTGTATACCATTGTATAAAGTAAAGTAAAGTAAAGTATCGTTTATTCATGTACATGGGTAAATAAAATTGATCTTTATATACAGTAGTCTCAGTGCATATTGAAACTTGTACTGTATGTATTGTCAAATAAATTACTTACTTACTTATATTTTTTTCTCAACCTCCTAAGGAGGTTACTTAGTTTTTTTAGGGCCGATTTGAACTTATTGCATGCTATCCTCTTATTGCAAGAAAATGTAAGGTAGTTGTTCAAGCTTGGCTACTAGACCTTAGCTATACGGAAACTGAAAAACTTATAAAAACCAATGAATGACGAATTGATCTAGATACCTCTGGTATAAGTCGTCATATGCATCCTTAAAACAAAGGTAACTAACAACTCACACCACATACAGACACACACACACACACACAAACGCATACACACTCACACACACATACTAATACCCTCACTCACACACATCTCATCACGTAAAGCTTCCCATAAAGAGCACAAATTGTAAATATTAATCTAGTTATAATTTATAAATACTAATTATTATCGTTATTTATGTCGGTTTAAAAAAGTAATGTTTTATTTATTTAGGTACTCTAGAATAGACCCACAACACAATTTAGAGGAGCGGCGCTGGTGGCTGTAATACAGTTCTTATAAAGAACTAGTACAGTCGTCATCGTATATACAAAAAGATCATGTAAACTGAACCACTATTTTAACAATATTTAGTGCCTTATCATGTATGCCTATTTCTTAAAAAAAAAAAAAAAATCTAAAATTATCTATTATCTTATCACTGTCTAAATCATACGACAAGTCAGTGACAACATCAGTTTTATTCTCCAGTTAAGTTTTATCAGACTATTAGACAGACCGAAAATCCGGTCTTAATAAAATAAACTTCTTATTAGTACCTGAAAATTATCCCCTCAGTAAAAGGATCCAAGGAGTCGACCAACTCCAGCTCCGCGTCGCCTCCTAAGGTAATCATCTGGTACATCTCTTTTAGCTTCGCCGTTATCGTGTTGAAGCCTGGAATTAAATTTGTATTTGTCACAGAGAGAAAAAGAAAGGCCTTGGGTGGTGGTTGATCAGCGCCGGAAATCGCCAATCCGCGGTGGGCACGCGTGGTGATTAAGCCCATACTCTCTCTCTGAGAAGGCCTGTGCCCCACAGTGGGACGTATATAGGCAGCTTATGAAACGGTACGGTTGCTTTGGATGAATATAATAGATTGAGAACACTTTATTGCACAAAAAGGAAATAATAATAGCTATAAACATAAACCGTTTGAAACACAGTTTTAATCTTTTCACTGTTTCTTACGCAATCTCGTTTTAGGTTCTTCAGTATGTATTGTTAGATTTCAAAGTTCTCGACTCACATCGGGGGGGCCCCATTTCGTAAAACTACAATTCATCGTTTATTATGACAATTCGATGTATATTGCAAAGCCGAGTCTTCCTACTTATTAAGCTGTACATCGGATTGTCATAGTTCTATGAAATAGGGTTCAGACTAAAAGTGTAATGTGTGTAAACATGAAAACGCAACACCTCCTTTTTCGCACTTACCGCACAAGAAATCTGTGCTGCGTTTCTTTCTCAGTTGATCGTAGAGCGTACGCATCTCGTTTCGCTTTGTCGTGATCTCGTCCAACTCCGCCGCTCGCTTTAGGTACAGTTCTTCCTTCACTTTGTAGTCCTAAGGAGAGAAACATGTTGGGTAGGTCAATGATATATCTATTTATCTATGCAGCCTATGAAAGACGCCCACTGTTGGGCATAGGCCTCTTCGCCGTCACACCAACCCCGCCGGTCTTCTGCTAACTCCTCCTCCTGCCCCCATGTCATCGGCCTATCGGGAAATGATCGATGAAGCTTTCCTTGGCTATAGAGGTGCGGTTGCACCGCGACAAGTAAGTTTTCCGTTTTAGTAGTATTGTATGGCGTGGTCTACATCTGAGTTCATCATGACATGTATGCCGTAAAGAGCAGCTCTGATTTAGGGTAGGTCAATAATAATGTTATCATTAAATGTTATGTTATTCTAACCGTTTCCTATAAACTATTCATACCCACACGTTCGTTCATCCATGGTTAAGAATTTGCAGTTCTTACAGACAATGAATGTCAAATTACTATTACGCCCTTAGTAATACCTGGCTGTTGGCCAAAGTGCATGCAAAAAAAAAACTGATAGCTCTTAACGATTAAAGATTTTTAGTACAAGATAAAGCGGTGGTTGGTAGCTCAATGGTCGGACGACATCGTTGTGTCAGTGAAAGGTCCGTGGAAGCGGATGGCAAGGGACCGTGAGAGATGGCATTTGGGGAAAAGGCGACAATACCCAGCTGTGGGCTGATGATGATGATGAGGAGTAGCTCAATGACCAGATTATCTACAAACCAATAAATGTTAGAAAATATTTTAATTGATATGCGGAAGTGAACTTATAAGAAACGGCAATAAAACTCTGTGTTGACCTCACCTGAATGGCCTGTATATTAGGCTTGGCGTCACCTAAGCGATTCTTCTGCGCGGAGTGTCTACTCCTCAGCTCTTCAACGCTAACGGCGTCGAGTTCCTCAAAAGTGTGCTTCACTAGAGGCTCTAGCTTTTCTACGCCGGGTATTCCGTCAAGGCCCGGGTCTTCCAGCTTTAGTCCGTCGAGCTGGGAAGGTAAGAGTGTTTTGTAGGCAGTGAGGTTGAAAATGTCTGGTCATAAATGAAATGTTCGTTGGTAAGTTACATTTTTAACTTAATTTCGTGTTTCAATCATGGTCCAAATGACCCTTTGGAAAACTTGATCAACATTTAGCCGGGACATGGCGGGGGGGGGGTACGCTCTAATCTTTCAACTAATATGTATAATTTAAACTTTTTACAGGACGACTTTGAATTCGTTCACCGTTCTTTCATTGTGAAAAACAGTGTTATTAACGATTTATCAAAAAAAGGTATAACATATTTGTAAATATACGTGACCTAAGACCTTTGGGTCCAAACTGTGAATCCAAATATGAAGTGGTAGGAAGTTAGTACCGTAACGTTGAAAAATGTTTCTAATATGTTAAATGCTTCAAAGTCTGACGTCCGATATGCGTACACAATTAAAAAACAATTAGGTTGGGCGGCGCCGCACATAAGACGCTCAAAACGTAGTTTTTATTTGTATTACTTTTAGTCCTAATATTGTTTGTTAAAGCTTTTGTGTGGGTCTTTAAAAAAAATTGCCGCATAATTTTTTTTTAACCTAGCACCATATGTTTCTAAATCATGGTTAGAATGTCCCCTTAAAATACGGTGAACGAATTCAAAGCCCACCTGCAGTACTAATCGTCTCGGACCTAAGCCCCAGACAGACAAACTATTCTGAAGTAATGTGTTTCAATAGGCTGTACAAACTCTCTCTTTGAGAGAGAACGCTTCAGAAATTAAAAAAAAAAAACTATTTCAAAGCAAACAATTTACATTCCGTTTGTTCAATGTGTTTTAATAGGCTGTACAAACTCTCTCTTTGAGAGAGAACGCTTCAGAAATTAAAAAAAAAAACTATTTCAAAGCAAACAATTTACATTCCGTTTGCACAATGTTATCCGCTAGCTTCTGGTTGAGCTGTAGAGGAGAGAAAGACCTACCTCCTTCACCCAATGCGGCATCTTACTCTTACACTCCTGTATTGACTTCTCCATCTTCTGCACAGCATTCTTGGCCTCTAGACGCTCGCTTTTTATCTTGTTCTCCTTGTTCTGCAGCTTGGATATCTCCTGCTTGAGCCCGGAGAACTCGCCGCTGCCCTCGCTGATTTGCTCCTCGACCTATTGGGAGATCACAACACTGAGAGCCAGTTTCTGAATTGAGAATCTCGCTAAGTAAATAGTTAACTGTAGTGCTGTCTCTTCGAATTTCTCATGAAATGAAAATGAAAAGAGCGTGACAGAACGTTACTTAAGTATTTACTTAGTGAAAACATAATTCAGAAACCGGCCCCGAGTGTTATTTAATTTTAATGATTGTAATAAAATTAGTACTTTTGATAAATGTGGTCTGAGGGTTTCATAGATAATAAAATTGCGAACATTTAAGGCATATGTTATCCAGAACCAAGTTTTTGATTGAGAAAACTTGATACCAAAATCAATGGTTTTTGGAAAAAAACTTTTGTTTATTAAACATACGTGTATGGAAACAAAAATATTAACAATGTCCGTAATTTAATTTGTAGAATTCTAAAGGACCCGATCGGGCCACCAAAACATTGGTTTATAATTTGTTCTTATCAAGGTCATAATAAGAACAATTTCTTAACAGGTCATATTATTACAATGTAAAAAAAAAAATTGTGCAAGCGAGACAGCATGCTCCACGTAAGAACATTTTTAATGTTATTTTTATTTTTATAAACGAAATGAAAAAACTTAAAAAAAGAAAATAAATTATATACTTTTGATAAATCTGGTCCGAGGCTTTGCTAGGTAATAAAATAACGGTCATTTAAGACATATATTTTTGTTTTGATTGAGAAAATTTGATACAAAATGAACAAATTACAAAATTTATCAAAAGCGTACAATACTTTTTAAAATAAAAAAAATCTTAGATTGTGCGAACGAGACGTTTATAAGCTTGCTGCAATTTACGATCGAGTTTTTGGACTCATTTACGCCTTGTTTACGATTATTAGCATTTTTTTTTATTTATAATATTTTTTTTTATTCTGAAGCTAATACTTGAGCTCTGACGTCGGTAGTTTTTTTTTTCATGACCTCCATGACACTCGCGTCGTTAATAACTTTCATCTGACAACTCATTTGTCAAAATCACTTGGCCTCTGCGTAGCCATAAAAACAAAGATGTCTGGAATTAAAGCCAGTTCAATGCATAAGTTCTAGATTTTAGAGTAATAATATGTAAACTCTGTTAATTAAGGACTAAAAGACTAGGTATATTTATAAAAAACACGATTACTTAAAACACCGATTAAAAAAGTAGTCTATGGTAGATATTTTACAAGGAAAAGTCGTAACCACAGATTAAATAAACTGCCTCTTAGGTGTGTTTTTCTAAATAAGACCGTAAGTTTGGAGTTTTTTATGCTTCAGATTTTCAAATGGACACCTAGTTTAACTAGTAACGTTTATTAAGTCACTGCTTCTGGTTATTTTGAATAAAAAAACTTTGATGTGATTTGATTTGACATGCGCGCGAAAAAGAAACAACAAAACATTTTTTTTTTCTTTTGCAGTGGGCTAAAAAATAAGATTACCTCTTCCAATTCTTTCTGTAACTTGGCGCTGTCCAAACTCAGCTGTTTCTTCTGATTGCCCAGGTTTTCCAAGTTCTTCTCTGTCTCTTTGAGGTCAGTCTCCATTTGGTTTATCTTGTCTTTGGACTTTTTGGAGTTTCTGAAAAGGGAATTTTTATTGCGAGAAATTATGCGCCGGTTTTTGGTACGCTAACAATAATTTATCAGTAGTTTTTTTTACGCACTTTGGGCATGTGACAGCTGTTAAAATACTAACGTGCACACATCCCCTGCCTGTTTGAAATAATCATTTCACGACGAATCTGGTTGGCTGGAAGAAATTTCTACAGAAATAAACTCGCCTATGAACGCCTATTTCTTTCTCTGTGTACAAAGTATACTAACAATAAAGCTAGACAAATAAAAAACCGCCCAAGTGCGAGTCGGACTCGCGCACGAAGGGTTCCTTACCATTATCTATACAACATTTGAATATTTCAAGCGTCTACCTGTTACCGTTATTAATATCGAGCAAAAAACGGCAAAAAATCACGTTTGTTGTATGGGAGCGGAGTCTTAGTAAAAGGGTCTTACCCTTTGGATACGGAAGCGTACAAACCGACCTTATGCTGGTGTTGATAGCGACTTTCAGCTTGGTGATCTCGGAGGTGACTTTCTCGATCTTCTTGGCTAGCTCGTCGACGCCCTTTTGCAGTTCCTTCACTTGCCCGCCGGCCACTTTGACGATCTGAGCATCTACGCCATGAACCTCTTTTTCCACCTGTGAGACGAGAAGTGATTTGGCACTGTCAAACATATTTCTTATTGTGAGCACTGGTAGCGGAGCGCCCCAGGCGTACTTACTTCGACCAAATAGGGGATGTATTAGCAAAGGGCAAGATAAACCGTAGTTGGTGCAAAAAATACGAACAATACGTACATAGTAAGTTAACATTAAACAAGATGTAAATTCATAACGTTCATATAAATTTCTTATTTTGGAACGCGCCGAAAGAATAGAGAACGGCGAAGTCATAAGTAGCCTTCCCCGTTTTCAAATTTTGAATTCCAAATTCGCTTGATGCGGCGCGCGGGGTTGCAACGGAGGTTCCATGGGATTTCCTTGAAATTCACTCATTTGGCTCGGCTAGATGAGCGTTTACCTTTTAGTCCAGTATTTACGAAGGCTAAATTTTGGATATTAGGTACGTGGGTCTAGAAAAGCTTAACTTCAAATCGACGAATAATTCCTATGTGCATTTTCCGCCATCTTGAAAAAAGGGTTAAATTCAGTTTTTTCACAATAACTCGGTTCTCCAATGAGATAAGAAAATTCTGATGAATTACTTTTTTTACAATCTACAATTAAGGTCCTTTATATTTTTAACCTATTCCTCGTTATTGAGATATCAATCGATTTATTTCCAAATATATATAATGACTGTACTATTTTTATTTTATAAAAAATAGGTATTATTTAATACAAATAGATATTATAAAATAGTAATTCCTCGATTTTATCAAGTTTGTGCACAACATTGCGGACTTAATGCCATAAGCATTTTCTAAAAGTCAACCGCAGGAGGTAGAAGAGAGATTGGTAGGCGTACAAAAAGACAGTTGGGAAAACTTACCTAGCTTCAGTAACATTTCGGCAAACTTACCTAACCTTCACTAGCAGTTCGATGAACTTACCTCTCCGGCGTCCTCCTGTGCCTTTTCCAATCTCTCCTCGGCCGTTCCCACGACGGCTTCCAGCTTCGCCCTCTTCTTGGCGTCCACCTTACTCGAGGCAGCTTTAGTCGCCTGCTGCTCCAATTGACTCTACAACGTAAACTATCACAATACGAAACCGCTCATGGAACATATTGTTGCTCACATTTCAGTGGGAACACATTGATTCCAAAATATTTTATATTGCACAAAAAAAAGTTATAAGTGGGTCACCGATGCCAGTGGCGAGTGATAAGATAATGATAAAAAAAGCATTTATTACCTCATAAAAAAAGTAAAGTAAAATAGTACATTGTTCCCCGAGAGGAGAAAGTGACCGATTACCGTCGAGGGTGTCGTTTGAAGCCCGAGCCGTAGGCACCCGAGATCGGGAATCGCAGTTTCACTCGAGTGATACATAGTGCTTTATACTAAACCTGCTTTATTTTACTTTCTACGAAAACTGAATCCTCAAACAACACACAAATTGGAAATGGCGCCAATGGCGTCTGCAATTTTCACATGTTCTTTTTTCAAATTGTTTATCCTGCCGCCGCAGGGTCGCACTGCCAGCCCGACACCATCCAACACACAGCTAGTGGCCAGTGTCATTTTGCGAACTTGGAGATAAAAACTCACTGTAAAAACTTTTTGGCTTTTGATATTTAGGTTACCGGCGCATAGTCTTACCCAAAATTAAAAAAGAAAAACCACGTAAGAAATGGATTTTCATACACTTTTCTCTCCCGCTCAGATGCGTTTTCTCCCCGCATATTTGTTCGATATGCAATGACGTACTTTCTACCGTAAATTTGATAAAGTATCAAGGTACTTTCCAAGCAGGTGTAGTATAAAAATATTTATTGTCACCAACAATAAAGCGGTTGAAGGTCACTATAGTGGCAAAAAACTTGTGTCTGTTTCAGAATTTTTCCACTCGGCTGCGTTATAACTGGCAGGGTGCACGGGTTATAGGAGCTAAGGCCAACTTGCGCCACCTCTTATTGTCACTTAAGTAGCCATGCTACTTAAGTGTGTTCTTACGTGGAGCATGCTGTCTCGCTCGCAAAATTTAGCACTTTTAATTATTGTAACAAAATTAAGTACACTTTAGATAAATATGGTCTGAGGGTTTGATGCATAAATAAATAAATAAATAATTAAATTACGGACATTTTATGTACCTATATTTTTGTTTTCCAATACGTAGTTTTCAATAAAGAAAAGTTGTTTCCAAAATTAAAATTTTGGAATAAAATTGTCTCAATCAAATACTTAGTACAGGATAAGAAAAATGTGCCTTAAATATCCGCTATTTAATTATCCATTAAACCCACAGACCACATTCATCAAAAGTATACGCACGTTATAACAATCAATAAAAATGTTACATTGTGCGAGCGAGACAACATGCTCCACGTAAGAGCAGCCTCAAGCCCCATGGGAGAGGGAATGCGAGAGAGCATTTTACCTTAAGTAAAGGCACTCGTTCAGTCAAACTCTTTAGCTCGACGTTAAGCTTGTGCAGAGTGGTTTTTCCTTCGCGCGCGTTTCGTTGCAGTGATACCACAGAGTCTTCCAGGCTTACTTGTTGACTGCGGAGCTCTGTTAGTCTGTGGGATTATCGAGAGAAAGTGTAAAATTTCACACAATATTGAAACAATATACCATAGATAAATGACCACGGATGCCGCTCCCAGTTTTAAATATTTTTAAAAATATTATCGTGTTTTATTTATTGGGTTTTAGGGAATACGCGTATGGCTGATGTGGGATGCAACAGAAAGTCATCAGATTTATACTTTTAGGGACAATGTATAACAACTTTTGAACAAAAAAAAAACTAATTAAGAGTCCGATGTCTTCCAAACGGATCTCATCAACGGATCTCATCAACGGATCTTGACCAAAGCTATACGGGACCACCCTGGAGGTACCGCCTTTCTAACAAAAAAAAAAAAAACTAATTAAGTCAGACAACTTCCTTCCGTCCTTGGCTATCCTCATCCAGCCGCTGCCAGCAAACTGCCTCAGACCGTCGTTCCAGCGAGCTAATGGACGTCCAAAGCTTCGGGAAGGAAGTTGCGTACTTGGGGGAGGCCTATGTCCAGCAGCAACATTTACAAAAAACGAGTGCGTCCTTCTTTTCCTGAAGACAGTTTTTTTATGTAGGCTATAATAATACTTGCCACTGCAGGGCACAAGCCTTCTCTCATAGAGAGTACGGGCACAATTACCACGCGTGCCCACCGCGGATTGACAATCTCAAGCGCCGAGGTGTGTGAACAACTCAGACACTCAGGTTTCCCCACGAAGTTTACCTTCACCGTTAGCGAGTTAACAATGGCCAAACTTACCGCTGTTCCAAAGAAGCCAGTTTCTGCTCATTGGCCTGTATGACCCGCGGGTCTTGCTCACTGGTGTCCTGTTGTACGGAGCTTGACATGCGCCCGCGCATTGTCGTTTTGCCGCCGCCCGACATTGTACCTTGGAAGGAGGGTAAACGACTCAAATTAGTTAAAAATTACCTGCACAAATGTGTCTTTGAAACTTGACGCGGTCGACTTGTATGAAAATAAAATTGACGATTTCAACTTTTGTTCATTGTAAGTGTTGTTGCATTGCAAGTGTTTATTGTAAAGGATCCGTGTGGCGCCGGGTAAAGAATAGCGTCACTCCATTTCATTCCGTGGATGTCGTAGAAGGCGACTAAGGAAATAAATTACCAGGAGACGGGCAGCAGCGTCTTTCTGAGATTCCAATCGCATACTGCGATCCCCAACCCGCCTGCCAAGCGTGGCGATTATGGCAAAACCCTATATGGTTAGGGAAAACCATGAGGGAGGCCTGTGTCCTGCAGTGGGCGTAAAATGGCTGATGATGATAATTCTAAAGGAAAGTAAAAGTTTTTCTTTTGTCGCGTAAATGTAGAATCATCTAGGCCTTGTAAAACACCTTAGCAGTCGTTTTTTTTTTAAATAAAGTAGACCTATTTCACTCTAAACTCACCGGCAATCTCAATGACGTCACCTTTCAACGTCACAACTCTGTACCGCGTTGATCCGTACGCGATCCGCGAGGCTTGGTCCAAGTCATTCGCGACCAGCGTGTCACGTAGAGCGTAGTAGAAAGCTGACAACACGCGGTCGTCTTTCACTTGGACCAAGTCGAAGAGGCGGGGCACGTTCTCTGGGCTTGAGGGCGAAAAGGTTATTGATATAGGGGTACTGTCATCTCATGAATTGAAATTAAAAGTAAAACCACTTTAAATCGGGATGGGGAAATGTAATTAAGGAAAAAAATGGTGTAGCTAAATATTAAGCTAAAAAAAGATTTTTTTTTCTAATATATTCTTCATGTAAGTATATTTAGGTTAACGCCAATTAATGTTACATAAAGACTATTCATTAATTAATAAAGATACTACTGTCAAGTAAACAGTTGTCAATTTAGATGAACAAACTTATTCAATTGAGGGAGGCGGCACTAGTCATAATTTCACACAAGCAATATACACGGTGGACCTGCTGTCCACTACCAAACACTTTTAATCCGTTTTTCCCGAATCACCAAAGGTGTTGTACCCCATCCCCGAATTTCATTTTTCCCATGTTTCACGAGATCCCGGTAACCTATAACAAAATTTCAGCCTTTTGGTCGCCCAAAAGACTACAACTCAAAGGACCGTCACTGATATGTGATCCATAGCTATCTCTTTTATTATCGGATGCTAAATCCTCTATCCAGGAACGTGTAAAGTATTTGAACAAAAATAAAAAAATAGCAATTTGGGCGTCATAGTAATATCATATAGTAGAGGACTGACCATTGAGTTAACAACAAAAAATTACATCCACGATTTAGTCGCTTTCAGTAAACAATGTCGCCGTCCTATAAAGTCCACTTTCCATAATATCCTTACGACAGTATTTTTCGTCAGGAATTCAGGTAATCAACCGCGATACCCGGACCCGTTAAATGTATCACAACGTCCTGACGTCATTATGACTCCATATCACCCCAATAACCTCATCACCTAAAAACGAAGATACATTTTTGTGTCCTCACTAGTCATTACGTCATTATGACTCCATCACATATTAATAACCTCATCACCTAAATACGAGGAGAGATTCTTGCATACTCACTAGTCATAACATTATTATGACTCCATCTCATATCAATAACCTCATTACCCAAAAACGAGGACAGTTTGTGCACTCACTAGTTGCGTTTCTTCTTGTACTGGTTGACCAAATGCTGCTGCTTACGAGGAGACATTTTTGCGTCCTCACTAGTCATAACGTCGTTATGACTCCATCTCATATCAATCACCTCATCACCTAAATACGAGGAGAGATTATTGCGTACTCACTAGTCATGACGTCACTACATCTCATCTCAATAACCTCATCACCTAAATACGAGAAGAGATTCTTGTGTACTCACTAGTCCTGACGTCATTATGACTCCATCTCATATCAATAACCTCAACACTTAAAAAACGGGGAAATTAGCGTACTCACTAGTCCTGACGTCATTATGACTCCATCTCATCTCAATAACCTCATCACCCAAAAACGAGGACAGTTTGTGCACTCACTAGTTGTGTTTCTTCTTGTACTGGTTGACCAAATGCTGCTGCTTATCCAGGGCTATGAAGGTGGCTCTGCCGACGTCGTTCCGCTTCAGGTACTCGACGCTCGCCTGCGCCGTGTCGACTGTATCCACGACTATGTTGTCTAGGGCTCCGCAGCAGGTTGAGATGGCGACGTCGTATTTCGTTTCTATAGCGCCGAGGTCGCCCTGTAGGGGTGAAATAAGATTTTCGCATGACTCCTTAACTCCTGAACTGCCCTCGCGGAATGGAACGTATAGGTGGCCCATACTAAGTTGGACACAGATTTGTATCGCGGCAGACGAGTGGTTAAAGCTGCTGTTAAGTGGAGCATGCTGTCTCGTTCCCACAATGTAACATTTTTTTTATATTGTAATAATACTAATAATATATGTAAACCGTTGATAAATGCGGTCTGAGGGTTTAATGTGTAATTAGATTACGGAAATTTTAAATATAGTTTTGTTTTCCTATACACAGTTTTTAGTAGAGGAAAGTGGTATCCAAAATGATTAATTTTGGAATGAAATTTGGAAGAAAGGAGTGGAAAAAGGACCTAAATCAAATGAAATGATCGTCCTACACCCACAATATTTTTAGACTATTTCAATCAATGATACCACTCACTATGGTGTAGGCGAGAAAAAAAATTGCATTCCTAATATAGGTGTACCCTAGAAACATTCTTTTTTCAGGTTTTTTCTGCCGTTTTGTTGGAGTGATTAATATGTATGTCTATGCCAAATTTCAGCTTTCTCGTACTAATTGTCTCTGACTTAGGCCGCGCACAGACAGACAAACAGACGGACGGACATGGCGAAACTATAAGGGTTTCATAGTCGACAAGGAACCCTCAGTTTCCAATAAGGGTTTCTTGTCGACTACGGAACCCTGAAAAACTCTGTGTTCAGACAGTGACAGCAGTCGGTCGGGACCACCATTACTTACCAATCGCCCGAATATTCCAGGTAACCGTCCGCTGCGTTTCTCCTTCATTAACGAATCCAAGACTCGTCCGCGAGATCTGTTAGCGCTCATAGCCTGCTTAGACTCTTCTAACTGCGCTCTGGAAATTATAAATCACTTCACCATCAGCCATTTGACGTCCACTGCAGGACATAGGCCTCCTTCGTGGTTTTTATAACCATGAGGGGTTTTGCCATAATCGCCACGCTTGGCAGGCGGGTTGGCGATCGCAGGATGCGGTTGGAATCTCAGGAAGACGCTGCTGCCCGTCTCCTGGTAATTGATTTCCTTAGTCGCCTTCTACGACATCCCCGGAAGGAAATGGAGTGACGCTATTCTTAATCCGGCGCCAAACGGAACTTTAATAAACTAATAAATACAAAATAAATTACATATTTGTACAAAATAAGCTACATTGTCTTGATATTGGCAAGTAGATTTAGATAAAGGCGAGCTGTTTCACACGATCGATTTTTTTTTTCTCTAACTGCTGTAACACGATTAAGTTGGAGAAAATATTTGCATCTCGGTCACACAGCACAGACGGTAAAATTGAACGGGGAGACACAAATACTTGTTCAGCTGCTTTTTAGGGCCCCGTACCCGAAGGGTGCCAAACGGGACTCTATTACTAAGACTTCACTGTCCGTCTGTCTGTCTGTCTGTCTGTCTGTCACCAGGCTGTATCTCATGAACCGTGATCGCTAGGCAGTTGAAATTTTCACAGATGATGTATTTCTGTTGCCGCTAAAACAACAAATAAAAACAGAATAACATAAATATTTAAGGGGGGCTCCCATACAACAAACGTATTTTTTGCCATTTTTTGCTCGATATTAATAACGGCTACAGGTAGACACATGAAATATTCACATAATATTTACCTAGTTTTATATTAGCTTCAAAAATAAATAATGAAATTAAAATAAACTAAATATTTAAGGGGGGCTTCCGTACAGCAAACGTTTTTTCTCGATCTTTGTGTCTAATGTTGTATAGATAATAGTACGGAACCCTTCGTGCACGAGTCCGACAGGCACTTGGCCGGTTTTTAAATTAAACGTGAAATATTTATACTTTTAGGGTTCCGTACCCAAAGGGTAAAATCGGGTCCCTATTACTAAGACTTCGCTGTCTGTCTGTCCGTCCGTCCGTCAGTCTGTCACCAGGCTGTATCTCAAGAACCGTGATAGCTAGAGTTGAAATTTTCACAGATTATGTATTTCTGTTGCCGCTATAACAACAAATACTAAAAACAAAATAAAATAATTATTTAAGAGGGGCTCCCATAGAACAAACGTGATTTTTTTTGCTGTTTTTTTCTAATGTTGTATAGTTAATGGTACGGAACCCTTCGTGCGCGAATCCGACTCGCACTTGGCAGGTTTTTTTTTTAATAGTCGACGTCAGTTCAATTCAATTCAAATATTTTTATTCATTGTAAAAACAGAATGTTTACTTAATGAACGTCAAAGTTGTTAGTTTCACAATTAATGGATTATGTGGAGAAGAAGCTAACAAAGAAACTCCACATTTATTCTTTTCAAAACAACTTTCAAAAACTTTCAGACGTCCGTCTGTCTAGTAAATGATCAATTGAGTGCGGCCACAATATCATTAACGAACTTACCTCAAAGACCTAGCCTCGCTGGAGATAGTGGACTCTTCCTTTTTTATAGTTTGTAGTTGGGACTGCATTTCAGCCAATTCTCTCTCACTCGTCGGTACTGTAGCGGACAGCCGCTTTTCTTGCCTGAAATCAAGCAATGTTTTCTCTATTCTAGATGACCACTAAGGAGGTACAGGGATACTGGGAACTCTAGACTTCCTAATTGTGTTCCTAAAAAGCGTGTGGGGCTGTACCGGGATATACCGCCGTTGGTTTAACGTGAAACGCCTATAAGTAAGCGTTAATTTTTAGCTCAAGCTGCGCAATGTGTTACGCGGCACTTGCGCCATATTGCGGCACGAGTCAAGAGGAGCGAGTAATGGCTACGTTGGTCTACCCAAAGATGCATAAGCAGCCTATATACGTCCCACTGTAGGGCACAGGCCTTCTCTCAGGGAGAGCGTATGGGCTTAATCACCACGCGTGCCCAGCGCTGAGGTATATGAATAGCTCAGACACCCAGGTTTCCTCACGATGTTTTCCTTCACCGTTAGCGAGTGGTATTGCTACTATAACTTCACAAATGTACATAACTTAGAAAACAAAGTCATAGGTGCATGCCCGCACTGGGAATCGGACCCGCTTCCGAGTCCAATGTTTTACCCACTAGGCTACCACCGATACCCAAATATATATAAATGAATTGCACACGATACGTAGTTACAGACTCAAGAGTCCTCGCCTTAAGAGGCGACACGTTTTCGTTGCATGCGGGTTTAGCAAGTGCCCCCTACTACCGAACTGAAAGACGTTTGGCGTCAATATGAGGAACTATATTTTCTGGTCCTGGTGTAAGTACAATAAAGTATTTTTTTTTATCTATCTGTATTAGGATATAGATAGGCGCTAGGAAATATGAGGACGATCTGAGGCAGATTGCTGGCAACGGCTGGATGAGGATGGAAGAGGACAGAAAGAAGCGGCGTGCGGGGGAGACCTATGTCCAGCAGTGGACGAAACGGGCTGAATAATTGAATCAATCAATCAATCGATCGACATAAATTGATTGGTTGATTGATAGATTGATTGATTGACAATACTCACGTTTTCTTCTCTTCTAAATCTCTCGCAGCTTTCTCGTAGGACTCTTTGAGTTTTTCCAGTTTCTCCGTCTCACTGGTCTCTGTACTCAGGTAGATTTTGAGCTCTGACTCGGCGAGTTTAAAGTCCTTTTTCGCTTCGTCGACAATCTTCTTGAGGCCTATGAGCTTGCCCTGCAGTTTGTCCTTCTGCTCTTGGAACTTTTGGGTTTTTGACCTGTGAGAAAATTGTATACTTAAGTACTGGTGCTTATTAGTAAAAGGGGTTTATTAGTAAAAAAAATATTGTTTTTTATGCTTACGGGACGCTCAGTTCAAGTTAACTTCAATTTTAACCCTAGACATCTAACATTCTCAGATTACCCCATAATACCCAAGCATTCATCAATTCGGCGACCATTTTTGGAAGTTATAATCTACATACAAAACCAAGTCAGGGGTTAGTTACACAATTAATAACTCAAGAACGGGTGGTCCCATCCTGATGATGCTTGGTTTGTTGGATATCGCGCCGAATAGCAGAATTACTATCAAAAATCTACAAATAATAATAATAATAATAAAAAAAAAAAACATAGGACAAATTAACCAAAAATTTTTTATTGATTCTAAGGCGGTACGAGGTTCGCCGGGCCAGCTAGATTTAGATGAGAAACAAAGAAAGAAGACATTTATTCAAATTGTCACAGATACGGAAGCAAATACGTAGGTGAACTAATAAATACACGAACGTCAACAAATGACGCATATAGAATCGAAATAAATCTTTTTTGTTTTTGGTAACTTTATTGCACCGAGATTTCAGGCATATCTTATAATGTTAAATAAAATAAAAACTTATTTGATACTGTTCATACTTTCTGTTTGAAATGACACTCGTTTATAGAGATCAACACCAACATTCTTATTAAAAAAAAAATTAAAAAGTAATTTCATCTTTCGATGAACAGATGAAACCACCGTCAGCCATGATGTTCTAAGATTACCTCTGCCATAACGTCACATAGTTTGCCAACAAACACGCAAGGCTGAGGCGTAACCATGGCGATTAGAATTTTTACTAACTTAGTGACGTCACGACCATGGTGAAAAGCCTTTCCCTTTACCACACACTATTTAAACTGCACGTTTTTATAAATAAGACTAAATATTTCTCAATTTATCTTCTACCGCCATCTTTTAATTTTATGTATCGACCTATTTAGGTACATTAGGTCAAGCACATTTTTTAGTATTTTTTATGTGAGTCAACTAAGTTCTGTTCTGTTCTGTTGTAGCGTACTTTATTTGGCTTTGGGTGAATACAGTTCCGAATTCAGTTTGACATACCTTACACTGGCCATGACCGTTTGCAACTCTTCTTCCATTCGCTTTTTGTTCTCTCTATGTTTCACTAGCAGCTTTTCGCAGTCTTCTATTTCGCGCTTGTTCTTCTCTGGCACCTGGGGATCGTAAAACATGCAACGTGTTACTTATTTAAAATTAAGCACTGAAAACCGTGGCAGCGTATGTACCCATAACGGCACGGTATTGAAAACACAATATCTACAGCAGCTCAGACATTACACAGATACAAAAGGAAAACATATTTAGATACAAATAGGGGATTTATTAGCAAAAGGTAAGAAAAAACCGGCCAAGCTCGAGTCGGACTCACGCACGAAGGGATCTATACAACATTAGACAATGATCGAATTTGAGAGCAGCGCCATCTATAGAAACCAACAAGAAACGTTTAACATAGTGATTGTTACATAGATGGCCGCTAGATGGCGAGCGCTGTTTTCAGACAACGTTTGTTGTATGGGATCTCCCCTTAAATATTTATTTTATTCTGTTTTTAGTATTTGTTATTATAGCGGCCACAGAAATACATCATTTGTGAAAATTTCAACTGCTTAGCTATCACGCTTCATGAGATACAACCTGGTGACAGACGGACAGACAGACAGACGGACACTGAAAGGTCCCGTTTGGCATCCTTCGGGTACGGAACCCTAATAAAAGGCACTCGTGAATGTTGAAGAATCGAAAGGATCGTGGCAAGTGGCAAACACTGGTCTCTGCCTACCCTTCCGGGATGCGGGCGTGAGTTTATATAATGTACTGTATATATTTAGATACATGGCTTACTTGTATATATTAAAAAACATTTAACCGGATTAGACCCACTAAATATAAACTTATATTCTTATTGTTGCACTAACCCATCCTGAGGACTAGGTTTTTAAATATAAACTGTGCATGAGCATCGCGACTCATAAAAATATACAATCGAGCTTTTATACAAGCGACCCTCACCAACTCCAGTTCAACCAGCTTCCCCTTCTCCTGCTGCAGGAGTTGTTCTAGATTCTTCTTCTTCTTGCTAGACTGAGTGCTCTCTGCCTGCGCGGTCACAGTTTTCTTCTTGCACGACTGCAGTTTCTCTGTCAGCTCCTCCTTTTGCTTCTGTAACTTCTCGTATTTTCTGGAAGACGATAATGTATAGTGTAACATAATCTCCATATACATCCGAAATTATGAGTTGCCGTAGGCACTGACTGATAATCAGCGCTGAGGGATCACTTCCTCAGCACAACGCTGAGTCAGCGGCCTTTGGTGGCAACTCAGACACACTACAAGCTGCATCTATGGTTCTGTTTTATTCATTTGTTTTGTCTGTTGTGTGTTTATTTGGTTTCTGTGATGTCTTGTTGGTATAAAAAATGTCTTTATTCTTTTGTTTCTTCTTAATATGGGTTCTACTAGTCTAAGGTCGACTAGCACTACTTCTTAAATGTCACTTAAGTCGCCATTTAACTCGACTCTTGTACGAAGAATTTTAGTTAAATGCTGTTTAAGCCACATTCAAGAAAGCGGTGCAAGTCAGCCTAAACTTTACTAGTATTTTTTATGACTCATGATGCCCATACATAAATAGTAAAGTTATACATTCAACGGGTCTAATCGCAATTATTTATTAGATGAACTTAATTCACGACGTCAAACTATGCTTACCCCGAGTTTCACGTACACTTACAATCTATTGTACTCTAGTGCTAACAGCTGGCCAAACTATATACAAAAAAATCAACTGACAGCGTTAACAGTAGGTCAAAAGATTATGAACGTACGAGAAACTAGGGGTAATAAGTGGAGACTACTTAAAATATGTAACACCGGGCCGGGCGGTGCAAGCGACAAAATGTCCTTAAAATAATCCTTGATTGATTCCTAAATTTTTCTACTATCTAATCGGGGTGGGCTTTTCAAATTTCTTCTTCGTGTTCCTAAAATGAAAACACACGATAATACAAAGGTTACAAAGTTTGATCACAAACTGGCAAACGCAGAGTAGGGCAACCACCAGCTCGCTAGACAAACGTCCTGAGGCAGATTGCTGGCAGAGGCTGGATAGCATAGCCGAGGACAGAAAGAAGTGGCGTGCTTTGAGGATTATGTCCAGCAGACTGTTCTTAGGAAACAAACAGCCACATTAAAGCTAATGTTAAAAAAAATGTAAGAACTCACTGATTGCCGGTTTTCAAAATGGATGTCTTCTCCTGAAGCTCTTCATTGATTTTCTCTAGTTTCTCGTCAATGCCTTTGAGTGTCTCTTTCAGTTCTTCCATCTCTTTATTCTTGCCTTCTATGATTTTATTAGTTTCATGTCTGGAAGAAAAGTTGAATATATCCAAATTATTATGTTTAACTTCCGAGTGTTGCTTTTTCACCTACATAACTTTTAACCAGCTAAACTGTGAGTCAGTTTGATGGCTTACTTTTTGCTTCCCAGCACTGCACTTCGTCTTCAAATCTCACGAAAACTTTTCAATTCATAGAATTGTATATAGCTAATAAATTACTAAAATACACATCTCATGGGTATACATTTTTGAAGAGAGGATGATTGTGTCTAGTGTTCAACACATTCATGAGTACTTAATAATTATTAAGTTGGAAACTCAGCTAATAATGTAAATAATGAACAACCCTTGACTTGAATCCAATACTCACATGTACTTCTGCAGCAGCATATTACGCGTCTTCAGCGCTGTATTAGTCAGGTTGACCTGATAAATAATGAATGAAAATCAAGCTTAACTAATTTCCTAATAAAATTGTGCGTGTACGTACAACACCACACACCATAAGGCAACTTTGGCCTTTGCATTTACGTAATGCGATGACTTATACAACGTCCAGTGGCACCTTCACTCACACTGGATGGGTGAAGGCACTACTCGGACGCTGCAGGTGCTGGGAGTATGCTTGCCCAGCACCTATACTATCCTGACAGCTTATTCGACCTAGCCCACAAGAAAGACAAATCAATATATGCGGAGCGAAACAAGCCGCGGGTTTTCTCACGATGTTTTGCTACTACAAATTCGCAGACGTACGTAACTTTGAAAATAAACAAAGTCATAGGTATGACCGCACTGGGAATTGAGTTTTTAACAGACTTAGAGGTTCTCAATTCGAGCCGTATATACCTATTTTATTTTTGCTATGTCCTTGCATAACTTCATCTTATGCAATTTCGAAAATTCTTTTTTTGTTCGAATAGACATAACGTCCCATTGGTTCCATTTTAATTTGGTGAAGATCTGATGAAGATTGTCAGAGATGGAGAACGGAACTCTTCAATGGACAGCAGTAAATAAGACCTAATGGGGCCCATCCTTTAGTAATATGCGTAAGAAGTTTCGTAAAATATAGCGTAAAAGTAGTCGCAGGGTAAGTTGGTCATGTTGTGGTAAGGACTTTCGGAGATGGAAATTAAGAACTTCAAATTTTAAAACAAAGAATTAAGTAGGGTAAATTATGGTTGCAAGGGACGTGACTTTTTTTTCTCCCGGTCCCACCCCTAAAAATAATGAATACATTTTTTTAAATAAAAAATAAAAACCGACTTCAAAACATTACAGCACTAAAAAGTTACAAATAATTTATTACCTACATGTAGGTATACATACTTCTAATTAAAAGTTATTCTTTTCAATTATTTCTAACTCATTAGTGCGGTAGTGTTTTGATGCCGGTTTTTTTCTATTTAAAATTTTTTGTTTGTACTGTGTGTAGGGTGTAGGTTGAATATATTTACGGAAACGACTTGATGCGATAATTTACAACATGCGTGTTGTAACTATATCTGCAAGAGAAGAGAATGCTTACGCACCTGTGCGAATAAATATTTGCTTTTTAAAACGGCGGATTCGTCACCGGGCTTTTCTCCGACGAGAACGTTTTGGCCATAACCGCACACGCGCGCTAGCCGGTCTTACGGCTGGGGCGTGGATAAATACCTCATGATGCTGACAAGTGAAATGTATTTTCATACCTGCTCAACGGCTTCCAACATCGGTTGCTCGAGCTTTTGCTTCTCAGCTTCGACCAGACGGACTCGGTTCAGCTTCTCTTTGCGCATCTCCGAGAGCTCTTCGACGCGAATGGCGAGTTTCTCTATCGGCTCCTAGAGATAGAATGCAGGTTCTTTAGGAATTAGTTGGGGGCTCCTACTAAAACGGATTTATAGATTTTAGGGTACATGTTAGACCTGAGATTGTGTTAATCAACTGTTCAACCGCTGTCTACCTCAGCGCACCAATTTGCCAATGCGCGGTGTGCACGCGTGATAATGAAGCCCGTACCCTCTTTCTCTGTGTGAAACTAGTTTTTTTGTATGCACTTTGGTCAACCGGCAGCTGTCACAGATTGTTAGTGTGCGAGAAACTGGGGGTTGGCCCGCTCGGGTTTACTCACGATATTTCCCTTCACAGATAGCGAGTGGTGATACCACTACGAATTCACAAATGTACATAACAAAGCCCTGGTTTCTCATACATCAACAATTTGTTGATCTACTGTTAACAGCGGTCCGTAATTTTTTTTTTTTAATGCATTTTGACTAGCTGACAGCTTTTAACAGTAATAATAATATAGCACACAACAAAATCATTTGTCCTGGTACAAAACTAGTATACCCTGCGATATGGTCACCAGGAAACGACATCACGAACATAGAAATACACCCAGACTGAAGCCGTTTGCACAGATCAATTATGGCAGCCTCCAGTGTGAATCAAACCCACAACCTCCATTTGGGTAGTCAAGCATGTTATCCGATCTAGAACAATTAGGCAGTTGATTGATCAACATGTTCTTCCGAAGTTATAAGCTGTGCAGCTGAATGTAGGTACTTACTTTATATCTAGAGGTGCCAATGATGTCCTCCAAGTACTCCAGCATCCCAGACTCATGCTCCGTTTGTCCTTTCGGCTTCATCATCGCAATTTGCTCGACTTCGCCCTAGAAATTCGTGTACATTGTATTCAACTAATTTTCTAGCTTCCAAGCTTTGAAAACAGTATTGGCAAGCATATTTTTGCAAAACCTGAGGGCACGAAAGGGCTCTTGGAGGCAATTAGTGACCAAAATATTCCAGTAAAACGACCTCAAAGTCAACAATCATCAATCTTGCAAATGTACAATTCATCCTCTTTTGTTCTCTTTTTTTCCCGAAACCGGCATTTTGTCGCGTTTTGTGGCAGTGACTCTAGCTATCTAGGACATTTTGTGACAGGACAATTTGTGACGGGCCACACGACAGGACAATTTGTGACGGGCCACACGACAGGACAATTTGTGACTACGATATTTTGTGACTAGAACAATTTGGGTCTAGGCCAATTTATTATTATTCTTATTTGTAGACGGGCAGGCAGTTGGAACAACTGATAATTGCCCGCATCCAGTTTCACTTGGTTATTTTTTTCTTTTGGTCAGTGATGATTTGTAACAGGACTACGAGATTTGACAACTCTTTGGATTAAGATTACATTCTGCGAATAGAATATTCTGCACCTAAACCCACCCCTTCTAATGTACATTTGTCCTTATGTGTTGGTAATACTTTTATTGTGCAACAAATTCTCTGACTCACTTGCAAAATAAGAAACCGGTTATGGTCCAGATCTATCCCGTGGGACCGAAGCATCTTGGCTACTTCTTTGAACTGCACCCGGCGTCCATTGAGAGTATAGAAGGAGCTGTTGTCTTTGAATGCGGTGCGGGAGACCACAATCTCACTGTTAGGTAGGATTGTGTATTCTTCACCTTCCTGCAAGATAATTAGATGTTATTAGGTTAAAAGGCTTTTTAGGTAAAGGAATACATGCACTAATGTCATGTGTGATGCTTCAAGCCAGTTAGATATAATAGATAGGTAGATAGATAGAAAACACTACTGCTACTCTACACACTACTAATTCTAGTTCTAGTTGGACCTGAGATTTTTGCACTTAGCCTCATAGTTGGGCCATAGTACGTAGCAAGCGCTAAGGTATGTAAATACTTTGGACACTAGGGTTTCTTTACAATGTTTCCTTCACAATTAGTGAGTAGTATTGCTACTATAACTTCACAATTGTACGTAACTTAGAAAACAAAGTCATTGGTACATGCCGGGATTTGAACACACAACCTGAATGAGAAGCCGGTTCTACCGCTCCGCTACCACCGCACATTATTATTGTTAAATAAGCAGCCTTGCAATTTTTCTTATTTTTCACACACTGAAAAATTAAATCCGTTATATTTGCAATAATATCCAACAAGACTTACCCCATCAAGTATTTGGCAGAAATGCACAGCGACACTGGCACTGTTTATGTTTGGGAACTTGGTAGAAGAGTGTATAAGCACTGAGATCTTCTTGGATCGGATTTTTGTGGCTCGGTAGCCAAATACAAACAGCATTGAGTCTATGACATTGCTTTTGCCACTGCCATTAGGACCAATTATTGCCGTGAAACTCTGGAAATATAGGTATGTTAAAGTGATGAGTATAAGCCAAAAATATATCTATATCCAAGAAAAATTTGTATGTGTTTTATAAAAATTTTAGAGGTCAATAAGTTAAATATTAATATAGGTATGTTAAAGTGATGAGTATAAGCCAAAAATATATCTATATCCAAGAAAAATTTGTATGTGTTTTATAAAAATTTTAGAGGTCAATAAGTTAAATATTTGAGTAAGACTGTGATAAAGTTAATCAATGACCACTTTCATTCAAACAACAACATATTACCTTGTGAAAAGGCCCCAAAGTCTGTACACCAGCATAGCTTTTGAAGTTATCATTCACAATATGGGTTATGATCAATCTCGGCCCTGTGGAATCGAAAGTCAGGGCAGGCTTGGGTGCTGGTGGTATGTAGATGTCTCCTACACGCACTCCACCTTCGTCATCATCAGAAATGTGGTCAATTTCCCCATTTTCGTACTCAGGGTCGCTGTTGTGAACACCGTTAGCAGGATCTTCATCAACTTCCATAGGCTCCTCGTTTGTCTTCTTCTTTTTGGTCTTCTGCATGGTAGCTAAGTCCTTTGTAATAGGATAAACTCAACACAAAGGCGTTAATATCAGATATGTTAATGTTTTACCAAGTAAAAATATTTTGAAGAACGACCGTTTGCAAGACGCGCTTTTTTCTGTGACAGTTTTAGTTTTAAATTAATTGTATCAGTACACAGACCAATTTACGAAATTGCAAGGATGTGTCGGTTGAGTGTGTACATTTACGATGTCGGTTGGTCGGTCGGGTGTGGTTGGGTGAATGGTTGGACGGCAACACTGACTGAACGGCAGGAACAAAAAAATAAAAATGTCACAATAGAAATGGCGAACCGCACGGTGAAGGACGCGAAATCAATTCGCGGCACAAATCCACAATATTTAATAGAAAAGATCATCAGATCTCGCATCTACGACTCCAAATACTGGAAGGAAGAATGCTTCGCCCTAACAGCAGAACTGCTGGTCGACAAAGCAATGGAATTGCGGTATATCGGAGGCGTTCATGGAGGCTTCATCTATCCGACGCCCTTCCTGTGTTTAGTCTTGAAAATGCTACAAATCCAGCCTGAAAAAGACATCGTCGTTGAATTCATCAAAAACGAGGAGTTCAAATACGTGCGCGCGCTCGGCGCATTCTACATGCGCCTCACAGGTACCTCAGTAGACTGCTACAAATACTTAGAACCTCTTTTCAATGATAACCGCAAATTGAGAAGACAAAATCGCGAGGGACAGTTCCAAATTGTCCACATGGATGAATATATAGATGAACTACTTCGAGAGGAACGTCTCTGCGACATCATCCTGCCGAGAATACAGAAACGGCATGTGTTAGAAGAGAATAATGAACTGGAACCGAAAGTGTCTGCTTTGGACGAAGATTTGGACGAGGATATGGGATCAGACGATGAAGCTGTTGACTTGGAAGCCAAAGAGAATAGAAAAGACAAGGACAAGAAGGATAGAGAGAGAAAGAGAGACCGGTATGTGTTGGTTTACTATTGTTTTTATGCCGGCACCACACTTGGCCACTCGTATTTGCGTATCTGGCAAATATTAACCATCCATTGCCGGCGTCCTGACAAATGTTAAGTGCATTTTTTTTCAAACCTGCAATGTATTCTAAATCGTCGGCGAAAATGCGAATACGATTAGCCAAGTGAAGTGCCAGCATTACAGTACCAATATGATAATGTCCATTAGATTATTTTCTTTCGGAGTCAAACTAAAAATATGTATGCAGCAAAAAGTTCTTGCTGTATACTTATTTGAAACTAGATTGATCACATGTGCCCCGAAATTGTACTGGGGATATGTTATGTACAGTGGGACCCGATATCATTAATTCAATTTTTTTTTTACCTGTTACCTTTACTAACTTAATTATTGTAATATTATAAGAAGAAATTGGCCTGAAATATAATCCAATGGACATAGAAATTCAATGGCAAGGACTTGAGCATAGTAGAAATACATCAGGAAGAAAGAAAGAAGACATTTATTTTGTTACAGAAACAAAAAGTAAATATGAAGGTACACAAACAAAATACATGAATGTCAACAAAACAAACATAAAAACTAACCTAACCTAACCTATCTTTTATAGTTCTCTAAAAACAGAGCAGACAGGTCTCAAAATAGCCTCCACTCTCTGTCGGTCTCATTAAAAAGCATCTCTAGGGGCCTACACCAATGTATTTCGATCCCATTCATGACAAGAAAATCAGTCTATGCAAAATATCTATATTTTATTTTGTTACTTTCCACAGATCAAGAGAGCGCAAAGATCACCGTGAAAAGGAACGCAAAAGAGAACGCTCTAGAAGCAGAGACCGGGAGCGAAGACGCGAGCGTGACCGTGAGAGAGAAAAGGAAAGGGAGAGAGGGCATGACCGTGTGCGAGAAAGAGATAGAGGGGAGAAGGAACGAAGGGAGAGGATGGAAAGACCTAGAGAGAGAGAACGGGACAGACGAGAGGAGAGAGGTGGACGTTATTAGAATAGGATGTTTAGAGTAAAAATAAATAAGTTTCAATACCAGTGGTGTTTCTTTTATAGTAGAGCGACATATTGTTGTAATATTCTTTGAACAGTAAAAAGTGGATTGATGTTAAAGACGGAAAACGTGGATTCTTAAAGAAACCGACTTGAGGGTTTGTGCGGCGTATCTACGTCTATATCAAGAACTCAATGAGCCCATACTCGTCTACTGCTAGACATAGGCCTCCCACAAGCACGCCACTTTTTGACCTCGATTATGTTCATCCAGCCGCAGCCAACAATCGGCCTCAGATCGTCGGTGCAGCGAGCTGGTGAACATCCTACGCTGCGTTTGCCAGTTCGTGGTCTCCACTCGAAAATCTCACGGAAACTCAATTCTTGGCTGAACTATTGTAGCCACATGATGAAATCCAATAAATAACTAAAATTATATATTTAGTAGGGCGACACTGAAAATTACTGTCAACTGTCACGACTCGTGCTGTCAAAGTGACATTCCATTTCACCTCCCCAAAATACAAGTGAAAACAGCGAAATATTTGGTAAATTGAGCGCAATTTGCCACCGGAATCAATTACCACTCGTGTATTTAAAGTAGACCATGGCGTCAACATCCAAAGAGGACCCTCAAAAAACAGTAGAAGTGGCCGAAAGCAGTGCAAATGACCTCGAACCCGGCGCCTGCCCAGAAAGCATTCTCAATCCTACGGATTCCTTCGAAGAGTTCGCTTCGGAGATGTCTTCCTCCCTTAAAGAGAGGGACGTCTCACTCACGGCGACTACGAGCACCATTAGTGAGATACAGAACGAGATCGGGGAGAGTTCTAAAGAAGAAATTAAGACCGTAAAGTCGACAGATGACTTGAAGAGCAAAGATGTAAGTTTTAGGCCTTTTGGGGTGGCTGAGGTGTTCACATATCTCAGCGGTTAAAATCGCCAATGTGCGGTGGGCACGCGTGGTTGGTAAGTCTGTCTCTCTTTCTGAGAGAACGCTTGTGCTTTACAGTATGACGTTTATAGGCTGTTTATGCCTGGTATGCTTTTTGGGAGGTTTATCGGCAGCCAAGATGGTCTACTTTAGTAGCTTAACAACTTTTGATCTTCAACTTATCTGCAAAATGATGAGAATCATAAAATCGTCCAAATTAATGTCTTTATTTTTAATCTACTACCCTTATTTATGACCCCGTGGACTTTGTGTTACCTACAACTATCTTTTGTTTGTTCTCACAATCCGTCCCTTTGGGATGTATTTTCAAGACAACTCTAAGCCTTTAGTTGGAGGTGAAATCACCATGCGAATCAGAAGCAGTTTATGGGTATAAATTTACTGTTGGTACCTACTTAGGCAACAAATATGTGTACTTAGATTTAATTATCTCACAGTTAGTGAGTAGGCAACCAGAGTAGTTATTTCCGGACTTTATTTGTGTTTGTATAGTAATAGTGTATGTGTATGAGTGTGTGTGTTTCCATTGAGACTTTGGTAACTCAATACTTGGATGACTTACCTTTACTAGCATGAATTTGTTCATAAAACCTTTCTATTATTTTATGACATTACTGTTACTATTTTTAGTTAATTTATCTACTCTGATACTATAATACAAAAATTATAAAACTGAAAACAAAACTCTTATGACAAACATTACACATAGGCCAAAAATAAAAATAAAAAGTTTTATTATGATACAGGTCTTGTATGGACACCTGTCTCATAATATAACTTTTTAATCATAACAATACACCTATATAACCTCCAGCTGGACCAAGAAGAAGGTTTCAATGAACGAGTCCGCGGCGACGTAACACGCATGTGCAATCGATGTTTGCACCTGGGCGCCAACATTATACATTTAAAAATACTTTTCAATATTTAAACAAAGTTTAGTTCTGTCTGTAAAATAAATTGGTTTATGTATTATAGTATGAGAGTAGATAAAGTAGTGTATGACACTGTACATAACTTGGTCTTATAACACTTGTATGATACTATAAAAAAAGCCTGCAGCTCGTTTTTTTAAAACACACTCGTGTTATTTTTTTGTCACCATAGACTGTTCTGTAGATTACTTGGAGACAATATTAATTTAATTAAATAAATTATAATAAAATTCCCATATACATCCAAAAATGGGAGGTTCTACTTGTCGATATGAGAAACTTTAACTTAATTTATTAACTTTTTTTTGAAGTCACAAAATTAATGACTGGCCATGGAATTTTTAGAAAATTCGAATCAGCCAGCGATGGCTAAGCTGTTCTTCAAAAAGTTAGGGGCAAACGAGAAGCTCTCTAGTTTGACTGCAGATTTCCGCACTTAGCGTCATAGTTGGGCCATTGTACGTAGCAAGTGCTGAGGTATGGAAATACCTCAGATTACTAGGGTTTCCTCACGATGTTTTCCTTCACGGTTAGGGCTTGGTATTGCCACTATAACTTCATAAATGTGAAGCGAGAAGCTTACGACAGTGAACAAATAATTCTGAAGAAGAAGGAGATTCTAAAGATTCACATTATATTTCAGGAGTTAATGTCAGCGTCATCAAGTGCAACAAAGCTCAGTGAAGAAAACGGTAGTGAGTTTGATGACCGAGATGACTACCTTCAGTCACCAGAGCTTGTGAACAAGGAGAAACATGTCTTCATATTGAGCTCTGCAGGGAAACCCATATATTCTAGGTTTGCCTCTTTTTTCACTTGTTGATGACGTTTTTGTGACAGATGTTCTGAGGTTTTTGTTACTTTAAAACAAGAGAAAAAAAATGGACAAGTGTGAATCGGACTCTCCCACCGGGGATTCCGTACAAATTTGTAGGTACTTATATATTATAAATAGTTCAGGAATCGAGTCTCGCAGTTTTTTCCGAGCTTTTGTTGAACCTCAAAAGCAATTTTTTTTTTATGATTCAATTAGGTACAAATGTATAGTTTTATGATTTTTCCCTGTAGTTGTAGTATAAAATGATATTACTTGCCAAGTTTCATAGTTCTAGGTCAACGAAAAGTACCCTATAAATTTTGATTCCCTTAAGTGTCGAAATGTATGTTTTTTGCGCCATGAACGGCTGTATCTTTTTTGTAGGTCTAACATAGAAGTTTGATTTTTTCACAGCTTCAAGGGACTGTAAACCTGAGTATCTAAATGGTTTTAATTTCAACTCGATGCCTCCACGAATTCCCGAGATAAAGAGTCTTGACAGACAGACAGACAGACAGACGGACGGACAACAAAGTGCTCCTATAAGGGTTCCATTCTTTCCTTTTGAGGTACGGGACCCTAAAAATGGTACATTTGATACTTTATAAATAAATTGAGAACTTGTGAAACTTTATCTGTTAACAGAGTTATTCCTGCAGTTATATTTTCTAACCATGGTAAACTTCTACAGTTTAGTACCTACCTACTCTATTATCAAGGTGACATGGTTAGTTCTATATTTTTATCATTTACTTTGATTCAGACTAACATATGATCTAAACATAATTGTAAAAGAAATGGAAAGAAAGGAATGGGATTTTATCATGATTATTAATTTATGTGAGCAAATAAAAGAATCCTATTTCTTTTATTAATTGTATACAACCATGAAAGTTTTAAAAAGTACATTAATATGTGCTGTGTCATCTTCAAGGCACAATCTAATTCATCTTATTAAGAAACAAAGAAACTCTGTATGTAGGGATGCACCCACATCATTATAATATCTTAGTGTGGGAACTATGACTCAATTTACACATTACGGGGATAAATGAATACTTACAAATATTTTTAAATTTAATGCAGGTAATCAGAAATAATAAAAAAATTCAACCCAAGGACTCATCCTCAGGGCGGAATTGAATTGAATGCTGCCAGACATACGGATAGCACCCATGAGATGTAAATACAATTCAATGATTTGAATACTCAACTCCACAGATATGGTAATGAGGACAAACTGGCTGGCCTCTGCGGCGTAATACAAGCGCTAGTAAGCGTAGTGGAAGATCAAAACCAAGACATCCTACGGAGTATTACAACCAAGGACTGCAAGACGGTTTTCCTAGTGAAGGGACCGCTCATCCTGGTCGCTGTCTCGAAGAGCAATGAGAGTGAAACACAGCTGGTACTGCAGTTGACGTGAGTTTGCGCGCACCCTCATGTCTTTCTTCGCTAAGAGGAAAACTGATGCACCAAGTCAGTGAAAGTCAGCCTCCTTCGTAAACGCTCCTCCGTAGAATACCTAACATTCATCATCATTCAGCCACAAGAGACATAGGCCTCCTCCATGGATTTCCAAAAGGATCGGTTGGAAGCAGCCTGCATCCAGCGCCTTTCTGCCACTTGGATGAGGTCATCTGTCCATCTTGTGGCTGGTCTCCATTCGAGAACTTTTCGGCCCCATCGGCCATCAGTTCTGCGCGCTATGTGCCCCGCCCACTGTCACTTCAACTTACTAATCCGCTGGGCTATGTCGACGACTTTCGTTCGTCTACGGATCTCACCATTTCTGATTCGATCTCGTAGAGAAATTCCGAGCATAGCCCTTTCCATAGCTCGTTGCGTTACCTAACATTAGTGTGTCGTATATTGCATCAGTTCCGTGTGGCGCCGGATTAAGAATAGCGTCACTCCATTTCCTTCCGTGGATGTCGTAGAAGGCGACTAAGGAAATACATTACCAGGAGACGGGCAGCACCATCTTCCTGAGATTCCAAACGCATACTGCGATCGCCAACCCGCCTGCCAAGCGTGGCGATTATGGCCAAACCCGTCATGGTTATGAAAACCAAGAAGGAGGCCTATGTCCTGCAGTGGGCGTCGAATGGCTGATGATGAGGCTAACACAGCTTAGTTTGCCTACAAGCTGGCTGGATCGACAATTTGAGGCAGATTACTGGCATTGGCTGGATGGGGATGGCTGAGATACGAAAAAAACAATGCCGTACTTTGGATAAGGTTGTGGGTCGCGCGAAGGCTTAACCTTTTGGGGAATTTCTCCAACTTTTCAACTTCACCGATAGCCTTCAACAAGGAGCCCACTCCGTAATTTGTGGTTTTCAGTGTTAAACGCGAATGATGTCATTTGTAGAAACACTCCATAAATGCCGTATAAATAGACTTTGCAAGACTTTACCACAGACTATTTATACTGCGTTTATGGAGTGTTTTAATGGACTTGTGTTTTTAGAAAAAACATCGTAAAAAATAAATCCCAATTACATTTCACCTCCACTTCACTGCACTTGTGCACTTGAGTTGTTAGAAAATAAAAATGTAAATTACAGGTACGCCTTCAACCAAATTGTCTCAGTCCTCACCCTGACACAGCTGAACAGGATATTCGAGCAGCGACGCAACTACGACCTTCGGAGACTCCTCTCCGGCGCAGAGAGACTTATTGACCACCTGCTGATATTTATGGAGAAAGACCCGGCCTTTTTACTCGGGGCGGTCCGGTGCTTGCCTCTTCCATTGAACGCTCGGGAGAATATCACCAACGCCATTATTTCAGCCTGCAGTAAGATAAGGTAGTTGTGATATGATAATGTAGTATACAGGGCGTCCGACGGCTATGCCACATGGAGAGAAAGTACCTTGAATACTGTAGAATTGTAGATGGAACATTTTAGTGAAAGAAGCCATTATTTTAATTTGAAAAACAATTTAAACTGCATTCGTAGATCTTTGAATAATTACATGGTTGAACCGGGAAGCGAACCCGCTACACGAGAAAAAAAATACCCTGTAGCTTTATCACACCGATCGAAAGGCTTCATCATAAGGATAATTTTTTGCTAAATAACATTGTTTCAGAAATAAAAGAAAGACCATTATTAACATTATTAAATCAAAATTAATTAATTAAATTTATGAAATGCTCAAAATGAAATGAAAATCCCAGAAACAAAATAACAAAAGTTTGAAAATTTTTGAATCATTTCTTAATTATTTAAAAATCTATGAATGCAGTTTAAATTGTTTTTTAAATTACAATAATGTCTTCTTTCAGTAAAATGTTCCATCTACAATATTCAAGGTACTTTCCCTCCATGTGGCATAGCCGTCGGACGCCCTCAGTGATACGTAGAACAGTCCGATGTCTTAGATCAGGGTTATTTAAAGGTGCGCAATTCCTAAAGCATGTCGGTTAGAGTTTGTCTTTAAGTCAACTGTGGTGTTAGAACTTCTTTTTCCTGCTTCTTTGTGCCGCTTTTTTAGAGATAATGTTTAAAACGTTACGTATTACATAGAATGGGCATTTTTCTATCTAAGGCAATGATAGATAGATAGAGAAAACTTGCACACAAAAACGCAAATTACACAGACAACCCTACAATGATTTACGGATGGCTGTAGCATTGGTAGAGCACGTCAAAATCAAAATCAAATTTTTTTTATTCAAAGTAGCACAGAAACTGAAACTTAATGAACGTTACAAGTTAAACTAGGTGTCCATTTCAAAATCTAGATCACTTTGGAGAAAAAAATGACAAAAAAGCTCCAATCCACGTAATGCTTGTACCTTATTTGGGGTGATATAGGAATTGTGCATCTCAGAGATAACCCTGTATAGTTTCGAGAAGTAGGTTGGTTTTTGTGGCGTCCAATTTTAAGTTCAGCAGTAGCTACAAAAAAATTACGCAATACTACAATTAGCAATATTTAGAGTAACTCTTAACCCTAAACTAAATTAAATTGTTTCTTGGGATACAGTGTTAAAATGGTTAGTGAAGTCTATAATTGAGAGAAAGATTGGTTTCTCTTTCATAGCCACTCTGAAACACAGGATTGCCATTTGGTACTTTTATTGCAAATAGCAATCAAAACGTAAATAAAGAACCTAAACTCATACATAAACCTAAAATAACACAATGAAATAGGATGATTTAACTGGCCCTTCCTTGCAATTTCATCGATTGTCGATTGTTCATATTTTCTCCTTTCTATGCTTTTCAGAGACCTAGTCTTCGCGATAATGCTGGCAGGTAACCAGCTCATAACGCTAGTCCGCATGAAGAAGTACACACTACACCCGTCCGACATCCATCTGCTGTTCAACCTGGTGCGCAGCTCAGAGAGCTTCAAAACTGCCGAGAGCTGGACGCCAGTCTGTCTGCCCAAGTTTGACTCCACGTAAGTTGTTCTAGCTTAAGACTAGGATTTATACTAGTTTAAGTCAGAGTTATCCCAAGATTGATCCTAGATCTAGTCCGTACCTGATTGTAGCGTTTACCCAATGTTGACTCTAGAGATAGCCCAAGTTTGACTCTATATGAACGTGTTTGGCATTTGACTTTGTCTAACTTTTACTACAAAAAGTTTGCCGAAGTTTGATTCGAAGGTTTTCCCAGTTTGCCTCTGAATTTTCCCAAAGTGTAACTTCAGAATTAATTCATAATAGAGCCTAGAGTTGGCTCCAGTTCGACACTACATTTCACCTTATTCTGACTCCTCGTGGTTTCCTCAAGTTGGGATCTATCTAGAAGGAGAATTCCTAATTACCACTGAATCCCGTCCCGCCTGTTATTTTGTTTAAATGCTGAAATTATCATCGCGTTCTTTCCATTTCAGCGGTTTCCTCCACGGCCATGTTTCCTACATCTCAGAAGACTGTCAAGCGTGCCTTCTCCTCCTAACAGTACAGCGTGACGCGTTCTTCCAACTCTCACAGGCGAAGCACACGATAACTGAGAAACTAAGACGTTCCAACTGTCTAGTGGCTATCAATGACGCCCTCAACAGAAACCAGGACTTGCCCACCACGAACCCTCTGAAAAACATCGGCATTTTAGAAATAAGACACTTTATGTACAAATGCAAGTCCACAGCTCAGCTTTTCACGTCAGACCCTATTTGCTTAGACCAGTTGAAAGACTACCGGTTAAGGCATAAAGAGGGTGGTGATATAATGGTGAAGAAGATCGAGAAGTTGTCGGATATAGACTATGTGAGGAATTACAGAAAGTTCTGCAGTCAGATCCATTGTACATCGACGCCGGCGAAGTTGATCTTTAGGTCGAACTCCGAAGATACCATTTTAGCTTGGGTGAGTGGTAAAATATTTAAATAGCCGATTCTTTTCGTTGTGGAGCGTAACATAAAGGCTGCCAAGGTAGAGCTCGATTGTCGTCGACTCCAAAAAAATATACAAGTCAAAAATAAAAATCCAGGAACGCACATAAAACTGTACTCCATTTGCCTGAAATGCTGAAATGCAGAAAGTCAAATTTCAGAGGCACTGACACTGCGACCTATTTCGAAGAAATTCACCCTAGTTAAACCACACGAAGTACCATAGTTGGACTATTGGACATAGTTCCTTTCAGAAAGCTACTGCCCTCCTGAAGGAAGGGTTTTCTCTTATGGCGACATGTTGTATCTCCACAACTTCACACGTTATATGAGCTGGTTCCTCTTTTAGACATCTACCCTAAAGAAGCGTACAATAAGGTTTTTTTTCTCCCTCCAGGTAACCCACGGCTTCGAACTCTACGTGACGTTCGACGCTCTAATGGAGAAGGATCAAGCGATAAAGGCGGTGGACCGTCTCCTCAGATGGATAAAGAAGGAGGAACAGCGGATATTCATCATGAACGCGCCAACTTTCTAGCCCTCGAGACTAACTCTCAGCAGCAGGATTATGAACTCTATGAGCAGGCACGCCAGTGCCGAGGATCAGTGAAGTGTTCGCGGAGAACTGCATTTTTTTAAATTGGTGTGCTGAGTAAGAGCGATTTTCAAGATGGCGGATTTCAAAATGGCGGGCCAAATAGTGAGATTGTTGTGTCGATATGTCGATGTGAATTTTGGAGCGTTGATGCGGTGAAATAGGCATTTTTAAAATGGCGGCTATAAAATAATAGAGGGTCCAAAATGTTGATATCAATATAGAAACCCTTTAAAGCTGAAAGGGGAAGCAGAGGTCATAATAAAAGACTCAAAATATTAGGGGAACTTTTCAAAATGATTTATTCAAGGTGGTGACAGAAAATTAGATGGTAGCAGTATTTCTAACATGGCGCGTTTTAACATAAAGGCGATCGTGTTTAAATTAACGTCTAAAAGTGATCTGACGGTGTTACCACAAGAAAATAAATCTTTTGATTATTTTGACTCCAACTTATGTGCAGATTAAAACTGATGTGATTTGCTTCGTGTGATGCCTCCATACATTGTCAAATCATACATGCATACACAAAAACATAAAAATAAACTCACGCCTTTATCCCGGAGGGGTAGAAGACAAGGGACTTGCCACGATCCTGACAAATCTCTTTCGCTCCATCAACATTCATTTGTCGCTGCATGCACGCTCATCGGTTTCGCGTACTTCCAAGTAGTCAAAATGTCAGATTTCTTTTAAAAACTATTCTTGACTGAACCAAAAGATAATAAAATCCTCGCTTAAATAAGGACAGTATGTAAATAAACAAAAACAAAATATTAAAAACCTATTTAAGGGCTAAAAATTCCACCCATGCCGGGACTTGAACCCGCGACCTCTGGCTAACCGTGCCAGCGCTCTCCCAACTGAACTAATGGGCAAGTTACTCTGGCACGCGACCTCTGGCACGGTCAGCCAGAGGTCGCGGGTTCAAGTCCCGGCTTGGGTGGAATTTTTAGCCTTTAAATAGGTTTTTTAAAATTGTCCTCAGCACGGGTTAGTGCGACAAAAGAATATAAAAACGAAATAATCTGCAACAGAAAAGGTCTTCAATACAATCAATGATCATTGTAAATACTTATCGTACTCACCCCCGGTTTCTCGTACACTTACAACCTATTAGGGCTTGTTTCTGAGTTGAGAATTTCACTTAGTAAATACTTAAATAACTTTCTGTCACGCTCTTTTCTGAGAAATTCCAAGAGACAGCACTGCAGTTAACTATTTACTTAGCGAAATTACTATTATACTATAATACTATTGAAAGCTGTCAGTTGTTTGTTTTTTGTTGCACTGGCTAACTGACACTAGATGAACACATTGTTAGTGTACAAGGATCAGAGGGTTAATTATTTTGAGAAATAAAATATATTGTTGCGAATTTACGCTGTGCCAAGCCAGTTGGAGCTGTACTCCTAGTGCAGAAGGCACAAAAACATTGTAAGATATTTTTAGATGATGAAATAAATTCTATACTAATTATGTAAACAGAGAAAAAATATAAAGTGGCTTCCGAAGGCTCTCTGATCATTTGGTTTCGCTGACAATATCTCGTTTTAACGAACTTAAGAAGATAAATGGGGCCAGGGTTAAGGTTTGAACCTGTGACCCTTGGGTGGCTGTGTTAATGTTCTACCAACTGAGCCACCTACGTAGGTATGTCGATTTAGACGTAAAATATTGCGCTTCAGGTAAGTACCTACGTTTCATTAAGCAGTTAGCAAAAAAAAAAATAGGCCGTGGTTACAGTTACCTATTTAAAAAAAAAGGTTACTAAAAAAATGCGCGGTTTCTGTTCTGTCACTGAAAACATTTTTCAACGCTACAATGATTCGCGGTTTCGAACCAAACGTTGGAAATCACGAATACTTACAAAAATGTTGCGCTATAAGTTTTGAATCGTAAATAATAATTATTTTTTGTTTATCATACTGAAAGAAAGGAACATTTCCTTAAAATATTTCTAAGGGTTTCAGTGACGCTATAGACTGATATTCTTCATGTCGACTTAATATTTTCTTTCCTTATTTTTATTACGTAGGTAGTCTCCCAACTCATGGTTGCCCAATGAGCGCAGAGCCTTAGCCTCGAATCTATTGATATACTGTACATACTTATGTAAATTATCTGATCTAACCAATAACACGATAAGTACATTGTTGACATTGTGCAGTTGTGTATGAGTCAACAACATCCAGCAATAAATATAAATAAATTGTTTTTATTAAATAAGTTTTTTACTAATTTGCCTCTGTTAGACGAAATAGATTCATAAGTAGGTATTTAATAAGTGGAATCCTCAACTCAGAGACCGGCGTTAGGGCCTTCGCACACGACGTGTTTTGAACGCGCTGACGACGCGCGCAGAACGGAATCACAGGCCTAATTATGCGCACCAAATCCTGAGCGATTCCAATCGTCTTAACTGTCAAAGGGCCCTCGTCCACGGCGAGTTTTTGTAGGGATGCAGTAGCGATGCTGTCGCGCGTTCACATCGATACAGTCGCGATGCGGGCGCTAGTTGTGTGCCCTCGCCCACCGTAAACACGATTCAGTCGCGATGCAAACGCGATACCGTCGCGATACAAATGCGATTCAGTAACGGAACCAAAATGCCTGCGATCGCTACAGTTGCAAGAACTCCGTTGGACCGATGGACAACAGCACTCTCGATCTCTCTGGTTGCACTACTCATGCGCCACCTTTCCTCCGTTCTCCTCCCGATGTCTTCCGATACGCTCGCGCGTTTGCATCGATATACAGTCGCGATGCTGTAGCGCGTTGGCATCGCTTCTGCAGCGCGTTGCAAATGCGACTAAAGCGCGTTCGTAGCGATCATAGAGTAACTTATTATAGCGATGCTGTTGCGCGTTTACGAAACGCGCGACAGCATCACTACAAAAAGTCGCCGTGGGCGAGGGGCCTATGGACTAATTTGGCAGTTAGACCATTGGAATCACAGAACATTCTGTTCTGTGATTGGAGTCGCTCAGAATTGGTGCGCGTAATACAGCGGCAGGACGAATAGCACGTTATTAAAGTTTAAATTTTAAACAGATTTACCTAGGTGTCAATCGGAGGAATCCTCGCTCTCCCTTGCGAGTGATTATTCCCGTAAATTATCGGTGAAAGCGTGACAAAAATATTACCTATACCATTATTTGTCTATGCCTACCTATACCTAGGTACATTGGTGTGAGATTTTCATTGATATGCCTACCCAAAAGTCCGACGCCCGACAGATAATTTGAACAATAAAGCCGAGCAGTCAGGATGACTGAGCAATAGGTATACTTTTTATTATTTGTTACTGACATAACTGAACTTACCTAAGTTCGGAGAATTATAAGTCACTTCCCGCGTTCCCGCCAATGAGACCTTAAGAAATACGCTGGCTAAAAATTTTATTGTCCGGCAAAATTACAATTTATGGCGCTGCTCTTTGACACCAACACCTGCGGGCCTTTGCCAGTCTTAGGGTTTGCGCGCACTACGAAATTTATTGCGATTTTGAAAGTGCGAAATAAATTCGCAAACGACAATAACTTTTACTCAAAAAAAGAGCCATTATAATACCTACCTACTACTTAATTTTACGCAAAAAAATTTTGAAGAAGAAGAACATTTTATGCTATAGGTGATAAAAATATACAAATAACAATGCTATAGGTACGGTACTGGGTCCATCATTTGACAGCAAGTCGACTGACCGCTGGACTTGCGATTTCTCAATGCGCGGGGCTCGGTACCGCTTCATAGGTTACAAAAAAATACGTACGATTGCGCATAAGCGACTTTAAATCGCAAACTATTTATTTTCGAAGTGTGCGGATCTATAGTCAAGTCATCCTTACTTGTCCAATTTAGTAAACAATGTTCTAACCTCAAAATTGACATTTGATGCCGAAACTAGATTTTTTCTTGCAAGTTCGTGCACTTTGTTTATAAACATAGCAGCGTGTTATCCAAAATGGTGTCCCAGATTACTTCATTTATGGAAATATGGCAGTTTTCGACTAAAAGGTCATACTTTGCGGGTAGAATCTTGTTTACTAAATTGGACAAGTAAGGATGAATAGATTATAGTGTATTTCTGATGTTCACAGAATTGCGACATTTTTTCGCAACGATTTTTTATCGCAGTGCGCGCTTAGCTTTACCTACAAGTACGGTCTACGCCGTTTTCCAACCGCCTGCACAACGGCGCCCCGCCAGCCTATGCTGGGAGTTTTCCCACCGAACTGTAGAAATAAATGTCTTAAATCTTAAAAACAATACCTACTTCGGTAGGTATGTGGCTTTCTTTAGACGCTTGCAGTAAGATATAGGTATTCCTGTTTCGTATATGATTCGAAGGACCAATAACTGTAGGTACAATCGATTTTTCATCTCGAACCAGCTCCCGATGCCTCTTCAACAAAGCATTTCACTGTTCGTTTCTCAGAACTTCCCTCCATACGTGAGAACCGAGGGCTTATCCGCGATCGAATCGGTCTTTTCACGTTTTATCGCTATGGAAGCTGCAATAGGGGCAAGCCAAAACAAAAGTTCCTTTTTTATTTTGGCTTGGTGGAAAAGGAACCCCTTGCTTTCACACCCTCGGTCGATAGTAGCGTGACGTTTTACATTTTAGGTGCAAAGACACCCGTACTAGGAAGAAAAAATTACAGACTTAGTGCCATGAGCATTTTCTACCTGTCAGCCGCAGCAGGAGGTGGAGGAAGAGTTGGCAGGCGTGCAAAAAAGGTTTTTTTTAAACAATTTAAAAACATACTTATCCAATGTGATTACCTAAATGAACCAACATAATAATAATAATAATGTATCATTTATTTCAGACAATTTAGGTCCTTATTATTATTTAAAAATAATATTATTATCGTGATAATCTCAGAACACAAGTTCTGAGGTGATAATAATCTTTTCGACGCAACGTTGTCGATTCTTCAGCAATGGAGAACTTGCGCAAAAAATGTTTCATAATCTCATTGAGGAGATTGTTAAAAGATAAATAACCGCGCTTAATTTTTTTTTTCTACGACTAATACTTGTCATAATAAGTGCAGCCTGTCGAAAAGTCATTCCAGTCACGTGGTACAAAAACACGCCATCCAAATCGGGCTCTAATACCGTAACGTCACAACTCGACGCGTTATAATTTAGGTATGAAGCGTTTTAGAATATTTGAGTCAAGTATGTCGTAAAATAATGTCTTGACTTTTGAAATCCAATGAAAAAACTAAATTTTATAAGTGTTTTATTAGTTGATAGAGTAACCTGATGTTTTGCATTTTGTGGGACCTGTAGCTACAAATCCGAAAAAAATATTTCTGTGGTTTAATTTTTCTTCAGAGTTGATCTACGTTTTCTACAGTATAAAAAGAATGTTACTCCAATCTAAGTGTGATGCAAGTTCCCCACTGTGGCTAGCCAGCCTTTCCTACGACTGAAACCGAAACGGAGGTACCTAAGCGTCGTTCTGGTTGGTTTGTGAAACGCCCTCTTAGGGCACCCCCGTCCGATCGAGATCAATTTGCTAACTGCCTTTATGAAATGTCTACATGGGTAGGTACCTACTACCTAAATACTGAAATAACGCGCAGTCTAGACCTTGTCCAGAATCGTCTCGCGCGACTTTATACGCGCGCGTCGGCGAGCCACTAGGCAGGCGCCAGTGCATCGCGTCCACAAGCATCGCGCGAATTAAAATACGCGCGTTAATCGCGTGCACCTCGCCGGACTCTCGACTCGCGCGAGACTCGCGGTGAAATAGCCCTTTCTGTACCTACGTATCTGGCGGTCCAGGGAGTTGTCGAAATGTAAGAAGCCCGTTTTGACAGCTACATAAAAATGCATTTTATTTTGGATTTACTCAAACAAATACTCACATAAAAAGACACATAGGCACTCTGGCGTATTATTTAACGCTCGAAAGAAAAAAGTGATTTTGTAGCCCGAAAAGTAACTCATAGTTTAGATTTCTAATGTTTTTGATCTCAAATTAGGTTAGATTCTATGGTTTTTGTAGCTGTCAAAACGGGCTTCTTATATATTTTGACGACTTTAGCGCTACCGTGGAAAAAAAAATCATATCTTTTTGTACAGTTCAAATTTGCAAAAAGTGTCAGTACGATCTCTCAATCATATTAACAGTGTTTTTGGGACTCACGACAAAGAACCTTGGACTAGATAGCATTTTTATGCCAAAAACGGCCGTTCACTATTAACATGATTGAGAGGTTGTACTGACACTTTGTGCAAATTTGATTTGTAAAAAAAGGCATGATTTGCTGTGGGACGTGGTGCGCGGGAGACTGGACATGGACAGCCCCGAGCTGTTGGCGGATCTCGCATTGTGCACCCCGCAACGCCGCACGCGACATACGCCTCTGTTCCATGTGCCCTTGCATCGCACAAACTATGCCAGGAATGCAGTTCTTACGAGATTGGCCCATACATTTAATAGGTTTTTCAAAGAAACAGATCCGTTTTTGTCATCTAAATATGAATTCAAGAGACAAATAGTTGCTCGGCTCAAGGAGCCCGCTACCGGAGCCGAGCAATAATTTCTACGCGACCTTAATTGCATACACTTACCTATGTATTTTTATGTACTCATTGATATTTTGTTTTATTCATTTATGTAATATTTGTCTGCTCATTATATATACAACAAATAAGCAGGTATATAAGGCCCAGCGGGAAATAAAGCCCAGTATTAAAATATGTTAAACAAAATGATCGTTTTCATTTACGCGTTCACGCACACATAGATATTGTCTATATAAAGAACTGGCAACAGCGCGCGATTTCACGCTGGCCGCCATTTTGTCAGTGGCGCTCGAACAGTCGAGAGAAGCGGTCGCGGCAACACAGTGTTCAATTTTCATTCAGAACATATAGCTGAGTTTGGTAAGTTTTACGTTGTATTTTTATTATTATTTAATGTTATCGTAACCACAAGATATTGAGCTACTCCAGGAAGGGCATGTCTTTAAATATTTCACCAGCTTTATTTAAATCAAGAGCATTGTTTTCTCGAAACTGTCTTACAGCTAATAAGGCCCTTTGTTGAGAGGGTAACAAGGCCCGGGCCTTTTTTAACGTATGGGATTTAAGATCATTGCTTAAAATGAAGGCATTTTTTTGTTATTTTGAATAGTGACGTGGCTGATTCACGTTGTTTAAGTTAAATGTTTATTAAGAGAGTGGCCCCTTATTACTAGTTCTCTCATTTACCTGTTTATTTTGTTGTTGGTACAAAGTATCGGTTTAATTATAGTCCTTAGTGCAATAAGGCCCATAGACAATTTGTTAAGAAAATAAAATATTGTTGTTTTTTTGTAATATGGTGTTAAACTTATAAGTTGATGGAGTATTACCTGAAACAATGTGTATTTGATTTTTATCTCATTTAGTTAAAGTAAGATAGCCGATTTTTATTACCCTATGTTTAATGAGGCCCATGGGCATTTTTTTTTATAAAGATTTTATGTCTCTTTATTGTGTAACAGAAAATGACATTTTATACTCGGCATTAAGGTAAAAACTTTTGAATATTGTTATTTTTCTCACAATGTCCATTTAAGAAGTGGGCTTTAATACCCTGATGTTGTTTAATAAGGCCCATATGAGTGTTTTTTAAAAACCATGCTTAATGTCAAAGTTTTTTATTTTTATGTGATTTTTAGCGTTCATAACAATAATTTAATAAATAATTAAAACAAGTATCATGCCTTTTTCTTTACAACCTTACTTTCCTTAAGTTTATTTATTTTTAAATAAAGGTGGGCCTTAATTACCTCATATACCTACCTATATTATCTACCTGTTTATTTATTTATTTATTTCTTCGTCGTAATTCAACATAATAGTCCAATACGATTACGGTGATATAACGATGTTAGCTGATTAAAGTTAATTTCACAATTCAGTTTTGTTAAAATAAGTACCTACTTATGTGAGTTGATTCTGGTTGATCCGGTTTTGTAAATTCGTCTTTTTTAAACGTAAATACTCAGTACATTGTATCTTCTGAGGTAACCTATAATTCGCTATTAAGCTTGTCTACTTTAAGAAATTAGTTAATTTGTAAAGCTGGTTGGTTTCCTGAATAAACAAAATTAAATTAAATGTTGTTTTTTTCTCTGTGGCGCTAGTGATACCCCCTGGACCCCTTTAAGTATGGATAAATAAAAAGTGTTCTCTATCTAACAAACCACAAAGATCCAAGTAGGTAATGCAAATGTTCAACATTTTATTTTTTGCTTTTGTCAGGTGTACTTCGGCGACTGCTGCTTAAGTAATATTTAAGGAGTGGTGCAAGCCGTCCAGTATTCATATTAAACAATAAATGTTTTTCTATTTTTTATACTCGCAAGTACCTACTAAACGTATACTATCACTATCAAGCTATTATGAGTCTACGAGATCGGAAGGAAAGAGACGGGTCATAGGCAAATCTAATAGGTCTAATACCTACCTTGGCATCTACATAATGAGATGATTTATACCTACAGCGTTCAGTGGCACCTTCACTCACACTCAGATGGGTGAAGGGACCACTCGGAAGCTGCAGTGCCTGGGACATTGTTTTTAAATGGAGTAGGATTGCCCAGCACTTACCTTATACCATCTTGACAGCTTAGTCGGCCTAGCCCACAGAAAAGACAAGTCAATATGTGTGGAGCCAACCAAGCCGCGGGTTTCCTCACGATGTTTTCCTTCACAGTTAGCGTGTGGTATTGCTACTACAAATTCGCAGATGTACGTTACTTTGAAAATAAATACAGTCATTGGTACATGCCCTCACTGGGAATCGAAAGTGGGTCTCTCGCTTCCGAGTCCATAGTTCTACCCACTGGGCTACCACCGCAAATACGCTGACAGATATCATCATCATCAACCCATTATGTCCCCACCGAGGGGCACGGGTCTCTTCCCTGAGGAAGGTATAGGCCATACTCCACCACGGGGGCCAAGTCCGGATTGGTGGAGGATAGGCTAACAGATATACCCAATCTTATTACGTCTAACGCCCTCTTTGAAAATCTGTTATTTTGTAGCACCGCCCATTTATTTTAACCTTAAAAACCTCAATAATACCTGGAGTTTAATTAAACCTACATTCTAAACGAGACTTTTCTTACCAGAGAGAGCGTTAATAAATATTTGTTCGCTCTAAACGTGAATTTTAATTGAACTTCCTAAATTCAATTTATTTTTTTCTAATTTTTACTAGATTAGGTAAGTACATAAAAAATCCCGCGCTCGGCAAGTGCTCAGCTTGGCCGCAACATTAAATATACCTATTTTTAATACGTATCTTCGGAGGTGGGGACCTCACCTGCGACAATATTTTTCAGTGTTTGATACCTATTACTAAATATCTTACGATATAAATAGCATTTTAGTTTATATTTATACAATAAAATAGGATATAAATAGGAGCACATAACAAATTCTTTAATTTCAGTGAATTTTAAAATATGAAGTAGCTGAAGTCACAAATCACCCATCGCCCCCTTAAATCACATCAGCGCCCTTATAAAGACATATACGCCACAGTACCGTAGACCTGAGTATATGGTTTTAATTTGAACTCGATGCCTCCACGCGTTCCTGAGATAAAGGGTCTTGTCAGACAGACGGACGGGACGGACAGACAACAAACGGATTCCGTTTTACCTCTTCAAGTACGGAACCCTATAAAACACTAAAAATCGTAAAAAAATACATTTTGTAAGTATCTAACTAGCCAATGGAAAATGAAACAAAAAAGAAAAATTAAAGTAGCACAAAAGTAGAACAAAAGTTGTTGCGAATGATAAACTAATTGACGTGGTTCATTTGTCTTATACCACGTGTGATACGAGCTACAACGGGGTAGTCGCATAAGGTCTATCGTACCTCCATCAATCCTTCTGCAGAATACCAAAGTCGGAGAAGCAAACACTCTCTCCAACTTTACAAATGCGTTGTACATTCCAATCCTATCACATAGGCGTGCCCCATTTACATAAGGTAGTTAGCCTTCTCTAATTTTGCTACCGCATTCTGTCGTCACTTGCTTCAGTACTTCTTTACCAGTGTATAGGTAGAGGACGAGTAATGTACAACACGATTTATCTGCAGTAATAGGTAGCAGTAGGTAGTTTAAGGAATAAATAGAAATTGCAAAACATTTATTCACATACCACGACACACATTAAATCTTAAAAGTTAGATGGTCAGACTGAAAAACAGACATGAAGTAAAATATAACAGTAAAACGTTGAATAAATAAAAATTGAAACGTTATAAAGCTGAACAAGATTTACCTATTAAATTAGCTTTAGAGGTTCGTTTTGGGAACTCGTTATTTTATTCCCAGGTGTGAATTAGGTGAACTCTCTAAAGTAGGCATTTTAAGTGAAAACATGATTTAAAACAACTCGGTGATCAAAAATATAGTGTTCATGAAGTGTATGTCTTATACTCTAATAGTCACTTAATGATATCAAGACGTGTACAGAATTAACAGCGAATTTCACGCCGGACTGGAGATGTGTTGTGGTAATTCAAAAAAGACAAAATATGTATGTTAGTAAATATTTCTAAGACTAAGTTAGTGTGTTCACACGCACTTCCCTGCAGTCAAGCTCCATAGAACGTAATGTAAACGGAAGATACGCTGAGATCATCACTCTACGCAGTGCACGTAGCTAAAATTTGTCTCCACACGCGAAGTTCCTTTCTTTGTCCGCATAAAAAAGTGTCGGCAATAAAACAGGCATTTTCAGGAGTTCGCGAATTGTGAGAGTTAAGTTTTGATCCGCTTGTGCGCATGGTACAGTCGACAGTCGACGTTTTTGTTGCTAGGTCACCCGTGACGTAATGATATATAAAGTGCACGCATAAAAAGGTCGATGTGGTGATGTATGTACAGTCGACAGCACATCATGGTATACATCCATGTACTCTACTCCTTTGCGTCACGGGCGACTTTGCAACTAAAATGTAGAGGTTGACGTGCTGTCGAGTGTACACCACAGATATATACACCTACTGTGCGTAGGCCTATTTCTGTTTCTCGATCAGAGTTGTGTCATTGTGTAGGTGCTATTAAGGCTGGGTTCTCCGAGAGCACGGATTTGTATGGGACTTATTGCGCTGCGCGATCGAAAAGATGGGGGACAAGTAGGCATTTTTGAAATTACAGAAACACAAATCCTATTAATAGAATTTCGACGACCGACGTCATAAACACATTTATTCAGTGATAGTCATTTCAGTATATTTTTCTATCATCTACCTACAACTTTGCACACCTCAGTGATAATTTATACTTAGTTATGTTCGCGACTTTTTTTGATGCTCTAAAGTTTAAAAATCATAAAAATTATGACCGACGGCCGTAGATTGGACATTGAAAAGTAATGTATATATATTTTATTCAGATTTTAAATACTACCATCAGAGAGTAAAATGTATTTTAAAACACCTGATTTAGGGGTAATGTCAGGGAACCCAGCCTTTAGCAATTTTCACGATCTTAGTACGCTCGGACAGCGTGACCAACTTTAGCTACTCGGAAGCTACTCTTAGCGTGTACACCGGCGATCTGAGTAAACAAATTGGCTGCTTTTATTGGAGTGTATATACTTAGTACGCTCGGACAGCGTGACCTACTTTAGCTACTCGGAAGCTACTCTTAGCGTGTACACCGGCGATCTGAGTAAATAAATTGGCTGCTTTTATTGGAGTGTATATGTTATAGGCAATGTGTATAATGCAGGCATTCTATACATTTCCTAGGTATTGTATAGAATGCCGGGGTCATCCAGGCAATGTGTGAAATGATATTCAATGTTCAAACTATTTTACACTTTACCTAGGAAATGTATGGAATACCTAGGCATTGTATAGAATGCCGGTTGACGCATAGGTAATGTATGTAACGTGTTTTTTGCGTAGACAGCGTTTCTCACATAGCAGTTCCCTTCGGATAAACATATACATTTACAACGTACAGTCAAGTGCACGTAGAGCTTTACATTTTGACATTTCCACCTCTCTTATCTTTTGCGATATTAGGATAAAATCGAATGGCAATTGTAAAGGTCTAAGTGCACTTGACCGTATCAAAAAACTGCTGCAGAAAGTCGTCCTGTTAATTTCTTACCACATTATGGAAATTTGATCATGATACAAAAAATTCAAATTCATCAATAAACACTCGATTCTTTGTAGAAGCCGATTCTCTGTTAGTACGCAATTCTAAGTAAAACCTTTCTTTCATTAGTAAGTACCGCTGATCAGTAGCCATTTTCCATTCAATTTATTTTTATTTTTTGAAAGAAAACAAACAATTGTACAATATGGTTAAATACATAGAATAATTACATTTACACTATGTAATTGCACAACCAGCAGCGTTTTCAATAATCACACAAACAATGAATGATCACACTCTCAGTTTAGAACCAATGCATAAACTAAAAAAATACGTCTGCATAAAACAAAGGAGTGCTGCGTACTAAGTACTAACACAACGAACGAGTTGCAACTTGTTTACGGGGTAGTAGCGCACGCCGCGCACTCGCCTCCTTCCCGTGGTCGTTCATTATACACATTGCCTGTAGAATACTCAGTTATTGTGATAATATGAAATCAAACACTTGCACGGATAAATTCAGTCGTTTATTTTCCGCGGTGCCATACACAGAGTCCCAGTTCCCAGATGTGTCATCTCACCATCACAGACTAATGTCATGTCTACACTACATTGCCTGATGCGCTTCGGGCATTTTATACAATACCTAGGCAATGTATGAAATGAATCGTATTATACACATTGCCTGAACGTTTTAGGCAATCTATACAATGCCTAGGCATTCTATACAATGCCGGATTACTTCGTGTCGCATAAAATATTGTTAGAAAAATGTGAGAAATATGGAATCAGAGGGGTAGCCTGGGAATGGCTACATAGTTACTTATCTGACCGCAAGCAAATCGTGGAAATTACAACACTTTCTAAAAATAATGAATTGCAAGTACACACGTCTACTCCAGACACAAATGAATGCGGTGTTCCTCAAGGAGGGATTTTGTCCCCTTTGCTTTTCTTATTATATATAAATGACCTACCGGAAATAACCAAAAACAAATGTGTCCTTTTCGCAGATGACATTTCAGTGATAATTAAATGTATTGACGATATGAACTTTGAAACTGACGTAAATAAAACAATAGATGAAATAACAGACTGGTTGAGTGCAAATAATTTAAAAGTTAACGAGAAGAAAACAAAATACATACAATTTAAAAACAAAAAAATGAGACATCGACATATAACGGTCAAGTGTAACAACACAACATTAGAAAATACGCCATCTACGACCTTCTTAGGCATCGTCGTAGATGAAATCTGCACCTGGCTTCCACACTTAGAAAAAGTCTGTAGCAAACTAGATAGGTTCGTTTACGCTCTCCGTAGGCTTAAAAAACAGCTGACACATCTACAGCTCTAATAGCATACCATGAATATGTGGCATCAGTTCTGAGATACGGCCTCATACTTTGGGGAAACGCCAGAGACATAAATAGGGTATTTATAATCCAAAAACGTTGCATACGGGCAATGTGCGGCGCAGCCCCTCTAGACTCGTGCAAACCTCTGCTTCAGAAACTAAATATTCTTTCTTTGCCTAGTCTTTACATCTATGAAATGGCTTGCTTTGCTCACAGTCATAGAAACATCTTTAAAACGTACTGCGAAGTTTACAGCTTTAATACAAGATACCCAAATAAAATCGTGGGCCCCCCTTGTAAAACAGAATTTTGCCAAAGAAGCTGCTATCGAATGCTGATAAAAATATATAACCGCCTACCAAAATTACTAAAAGAGCTACCTTTAGTCCAATTTAAAAGGAAATTGCACAAATGGCTAGTAGAAAAATGCTTTTATTCAGCTGTAGAATACCTTGACATTAAATATATTGACATAAAATAAATATGTATAAAAATTAATAATTATTATGTAGGACATAGTCAATATAATTATGTACACTATGATTATCTCCTGAAAAACCTTACAAACTTTGACACTTAACATATTTAATTTAATTCAATTTTTGCATGCCTAAGAAGATGAATTGTGAAGAAACTTATTTATTAGTACCAGCCTAATGTACCACTTTTCGTGCAAATAAACAATTTCAATTTCAATTTCAATTTCAATTTCAATTTCAATTATACACATTGCCTATAACATATATACTTAGAACGCTCGGACGGAGTGACCTATTTTAACTACTCGGAAGCTACTCATAGCTTGTACAGCGGCGATCTGAGTACAAAAAAATGGCTGTTTTATTAGATTCTGAATAGGTACTAAGATTGCCAGTGTATACACGAGACGACTAGCATCCGAGTATTCATTTTAGCTGACACGGTCTGAGAGCACAGATCTCTAAGCATCGTACCCACAACCTCCGGCATGGTAATCAGAAGTGATACCGCTAGGCCAACTAGGCAGTCGATATTTTCGATTATCTTTATTAAACAAGATTAGGTACTTGTAGTTCGTGTAACCTTACCAACTAATTTACCTGCTTACAACATAAGAGTATTCTTTATTGTACACACCAGAAAACAATAACAGAAGCAATAGTTACAAAAGAAGAGGTAAAATTGGCAGCCTTATTGCTTATAGAAATTTCTTTATTAAAAAGATATTGAGACGGGTAGTGGGTCCTAATCGAAAATAATTGTAATATTATTCTGTCGGGATCGTGGCAAGTGGCAATCCCTGGTATCTGCCCTCCCCCTCTGGGATACAGGCGTGAGTTTATGTATGTATGTATGTATGTATATGTGTATAATATTGTTGTCACCGTACCTATGCATTTTGGAACGGAAACGTCGAGTTTCCATGGTAGAGTCCAGAATGCTTGCCGTCGGCAAAGTGAGTTTTAAGGAGTTACAAGTGACAAAGTTCGCAAACTCGCGCTTTTGTTCGAGACACGAGAGGTTTATGTTTTTATGTACCTAAGTTACAGAAATATCGTAGTATATACTAACTTATAACTTCAGGTGTTACTGAGTTGGTATGGGAATAATATTATTCCTATACTCAGTAACACCTGAAGTTATCCAAAGGCCGGTTTCACATTGGACGATAATAAATCGTTATGACACCAATCCCCGGTTTCTCGTACACTAATAACGTACCTTATATACGTTCCACTGTAGGGCACCAGGCCCTCTCTCAGAGAGAGGGTACGGGCTTAATTAGCACGCGCGCCCACCGCGGATCGGCAATTTCAAGCGCCGAAGTATGTATACACCTCAGGCGCTTAGATTTTCTCACGATGTTTTCCTTCACAGTTAGCGAGTGGTATTGTTACTACGATTTGCAAATTTGAGTAACTTAGAAATAAAGTCATTGGTACATGGGCCGGGGTTCGAACCTAAGGACCTCCCGAATGTGAGGCCAACGTTCTACCGATGCGCTACTACCGCTTCTTGTGCCACCATTCTCTTAATCTACTGTTAACAGCTGTGAGTTGCTTGGACTTTGGCTAACTGAAAGTTATGTTAACATTATATAGTAAAAAAAAACCAGCCAAGTGCGAGTCGGACACACGCACGGAGAGTTCCGTACTTGTGCTATTTGACTTTCAGTATCCATGCTACCTCGACAATAATTTATCTAGTATTTCTTAACGATTGCGTTGCTCATACGTAGTTATGAATTAAAGGGGTCTAATCGCGGTTAAATTCCGGAAATTCAGGTAATAAAATGTTACCTAATAAATAATCGCGACCCGTTTAATATGTACATAAGTAACTAATCTTGTATTTTTTGTGTCCCGTACTAAAATCCACCTCGAAGCCTATTACTGTCTCTTGCGTAGTCAGGTGAAAACAAATGACACGGTAATTCAATCTCGCCCTCCCTTACCCACACGTCATTAGGGAGCCAGTTAAATAAAGCGGGAGTCCTTGTCATAGCCAATCGCAAACGATTCCAGGAGACCCCGTCTTGTCCTCTCCTTTCGTTTTCACTTCATTCCCTCCGCGAGTTTTAAAAAACCAACTGACGTAGAAGCACGTTTTGGACTAGTTTACCTACCTAATAGACGAAAACCAGTTAAAGAATCGACTTTATAAGTCTCTATCAACATTATCAATCAAGCCCGTAATCATCCACAGCTGAATAATCTGGACATAGGCCTACCCCGTGACACACCACTTCCCTCTGTTCTCGGCCGTCATCATCCAGCCGCTGCCAGCAATTTACATCGGATCATCAACCCAGCGAGCTAGTGGGCATTCTATGGTGCGTTTGCTAAAGTCTTAAGCAATGCTTATTCAACCTCAGCAGGATAATCGAATGCGCCCGGATAGGTGGGCGAGACTCACCACCGATTGGGCTCCAGAAGACGGACATCGAAGTCGAGGCCGCCTTAGGAGACGGTGGGTAGATGATCTGGGCCCAGGACTGAGATGGGGTAGCTTTTAAACAAACATAGAGGCTAAGTTAAAACAATGCAGGCAGGACCTCGATAGGATGGTCAGTTTAGTCTCGCCTGCTGAGGTTATTTTTTTAAGAAGAAATTTTATAACTTTTTGGTAGTCACGCTCTCGTTTGTAAAATATTTTCATTTTTATTGCAACTTTTTGATGTGTTTTTGCTTATTTAAATTTTGTGCTTGACAACTTATAAAATTAAGACGTGCCATTAAACTAGCACTGCTAAGACCCAATTTCATCAGCAAAGCTGAACCTGACGTAGTTATCACTGAACTTTGTTCAACATTCGACGAAAGTACGATAGGAAAAGGAGACACACTTTAAAAGGAGGGGCACTCCTACGTTTTACATGACCGCGATGAGTTTAAATGGTGAAATGAAACATGCGGAAATATTGATGAGTGCCTAACTAAATTATTTTTTTATCGTAAGCGGTAAACTGTGAAATTAACCGTATCGAAATATTTCCAACTGGGACTGAGACCACTGTACTTGCATATCGTTCCATTCTGAAAAGTACTCGAAGCTGCGTAGCGTTCTTTCCGCTATTGTTCCCATAAGCACGTCACATTACCTGTTCCCATAAGTGCTAGAGATTTCCAGGGGGATTGTGCGATCTGCGATGGGCATTAAGACTCACTCAACGGAAACTTTATCGGTTTTAAAGTAACGAAAGAAACAATTTCATTAAGTAATTGTAAACACACACACACGCACACGCACATACACATACACACACACGCACACGCACATGCACACGCACGCGCACACGCACACGCACACGCACACGCACACGCACACGCACACGCACACGCACACGCACCCGCACAAGCACAAGCACACGCACACGCACACGATCACGCACACGCACACGCACACGATCACGCACACGCACACGCACACGCACACGCACACGCACACGCACACGCACACGCACACGCACACGCACACGCACACGCACACGCACACGCACACGCACACGCACACGCACACGCACACGCACACGCACACGATCACGCACACGCACACGCACACGCACCCGCACAAGCACATGCACACGATCACGCACACGCACACGCACACGCACACGCACACGCACACGATCACGCACACGCACACGCACACGCACACGCACACGCACACGCACACGCACACGCGCACGCCCCGCACACGCACACGCCCCGCACACGCACACGCACACGCACACGCACACGCACACGCGCACGCCCCGCACACGCACACGCCCCGCACACGCACACGCACACGCACACGCACACGCACACGCACACGCACACGCACACGCACACGCACACGCACACGCACACGCACACGCACAAGCACACGATCACGCACACGCACACGCACACGCACACGCACACGCACACGATCACGCACACGCACAGGCACACGCACACGCACACGCACAGGCACACGCACACGCACACGCACACGCACACGCACACGCACACGATCACGCACACGCACACGATCACGCACACGCACACACACACACACACACACACACACACACACACACACACACCTGTGCACACACACAACCCTTACATTTTTGTTGCAAAGTCACCCGTAGCGTAACTGAATAGATTGGAAGGGTCGAAGCTTTCAACCACGAAAGTCTTCAAAAGTATGTCAAAAGTGTTTGCCAGCTAAAGAGCTGTATGTTGCCAATCATGGTTACAGCATCGTCAGCTCATCACCATGGCACTTAGGTGATTCCCCTACACACTCCTATCACCAAAAACAGCCCTGTCAATCAGTGATTAGGCTCTTGCACCACAAAGCGACGGACACAAACGAGTCGCCACTAAACAAATAAAATCAGAAGTCCAATTTAGGGCTTCTTAACAGTATAAAGCAAGACATATACATGTGTTGTGCATGTATTGAACAGCGGACATAGTGACAATCCAATTGACTGATAGCTGAGTTTCACCTCACATTAACCCCTCAACTGCCCTCGCGGAATGGACGTCGACACCTGTCGTATTAATTTTTAAAGTGAATATAGAACTAAATATTCTGTAAGTATTTGAAGCATCTGTTGCCGTTATTGTTAAGAAAAGTTATTAACTAGGTACACCCACATATTATTTCATCTTATAATTTATAGCGCTTTCTTCATCCTTTAAGGACATTGAGAAGCCCCCCCTTAATTAGCGCCCTCCAAATACACCCTGACAGAATGACTTGGCTAGGTACATACCTAAAAGCGCCGCTCCGCAACGACAGTTGCCCTTGGATCGCCGCGCCGCGCGCACGCTTCCGAACTTATGTGCTTTTAGCGGAAATAGTGCTTTCCCCTGGACTTTCTCCCGACGCTTTCACTGCTTGTGCTGTGCCTAATGAACTTGGTGCCATCTCGATACCCTGGATTTGCGCTGATGCGCGCCGCTGAACACGTGAGTACCTAGCCAGACAGACCAAACCTCCTTTATCGCACTCTTGTATAGGTTCCCCTTCTGGGAATCATCCCCCAACCCTTAGTTTCCAGTAGAAGAGATCATCAACCCCCTAACGCTTTGGATAACATTTCTGGTAGCAGAGCGTGGTTACTTTCCCCTCTTCTTTTTTGTTCATCCCTTAGTTTTTTGATACTTCACCCCTTTGCGGTACGACCTCCCCCCTACTCTTAGCTCATCCCCATTTTTTTCGCGGTTTAATTCCCGTTAGTTTCAATCCTATAGGCGAATATTTGTTACATACCTATTGCATTCAATTACGTTGATTTCTAAATTGTCTAAAACTGTGCATCGGCGATAAGCGAGTCGTATCTGACCGGTTTCTTCTTTTGTTCTCGTGGAGCGGTCGACTCGAGTTTTTTATTACTATTGAATTTTGTCCTGTATTTTATATGCCTATTCTGCAAGTGTAACTTTGCTATTGTAATATTGATAGCATCTTGTTTACGGTGAATTCACACCTGCCTATTATATTGATTGCGTATTGATTGACTTGCTGTTACAACTACACAATGCCAGATAGGTATGAGAACGTTTTGTTTACTGACACTGACGAGTACAGAACGAGTATGGGGACGGTTCGATTTTTCGTGAGTTGGATTACTGCAACCCACGATATCCTGAATACTGCTGCTCCAGCTAAACTTATATTTAGACTGGGTGACCTAGAAGCGAACTTTACGAAATTTATTGATTGTTGTAGTCGTTTGTTGGGTGGTCTCGACCCGTCCATTGATACCCAAGAATCTGAGTATATTCAGACCCAGATGCGGTCCATGTGCGACACGGTGGACGATTTGCGCTTGAAATATTCGGAGCTCAAGCCCAAGGAGCCGGTCGTCCCCACTCCTCTCTCCAATTTAACCAGTCATTCCCGATTGTCGGACGGTCAAGCACGACAAAAATTACCTGATTTGCCGATCCCAAAATTCAGTGGGCGCCCCGATTCATGGGTCAGTTTTTTAGACCAGTTTGACAGCGTAGTTGACTGTCAACCTGACCTTACCCCTACCCAAAAGCTACACTACCTAGTAGGTGCCCTGAGTGACGAGCCTCGCCGGTTGATCCAACACTTACGCATCGAAGCAGGCAACTATGAGGTTGCGCGTGACCTACTTAAGCGGCGTTACCATAACACGCGTGTCCTCGCTGATACACATATTGCCCAAATTTTGCACCTCCAAGAAATTAGCCCTAAGCTGACTGGGTTACGTGCCTCCTTTCTTAATCCACTTTTGACAGCATATAGGTGCCTCGAGCGACTCGGTCTACCTGTAGGGGAATGGTCTTACCTACTGGTCCATATTTCTTTGACCAAACTGCCTTCGGACTTGAAGTCCCGCTTTGAGCGCCGTTATGGCGATAACAAGAAGGACCTTCCTACCTTCGACCAGCTAGTGTCCTTCCTTGAGGACGAGTGTAGGCACCACGATAATGTTGGAAATACGGCCCTTATTGATAATGATCGTTCCGTACCCGTGCCTACCCCGCACTCTCCTCCACCAAGGCAGCAGTCACGTGCCCCTATTTACCGTCGCATTTATTCTGCCACAGTGCCCCATCCTAAGCCTCCAGCGATAAGCCCTTGCGCTATGTGCTCCTCCTCGCATTACCTTCGTGAATGTGACCAGTTTATCCGCTTGTCCCCACGTGAGCGTTCCTCATTCGTGCGACAGGCCGGCCTTTGCTATCGCTGTTTGGATAAGCATTCGATCGCTATGTGCCCTCGTGACTATCATTGCCGTACTTGTCGTCGATCGACCCATCACACGCTGTTGTGTTTTAATGATTCAAGGAACCCTGAATACCCTCGTCGTAACAATGTTACCTTCCGTGAATCCCCTCCACGCCGCTCTTCTCCCACGGAGAATTCACGCTCCTCTCCTCCGCGTACGGGCGGGGGCACCTACCGTACTGTGGGGGGCACCCGCCGCATAGACGGGGTCACCCAATATCATTGCGATTCCAGTCGTCCCTCCTCGCGGTCTCCTGTTCCTGCATCGGAACATAACTTACCATGTTCCCAGACGCCGCCATCTCAACGTCGCTCTTATCATTTACCGCCTACTACCCCTCGTGACTCTTACGGGACGCCTTCTTCCTCTAGGACATTCAACCGCTCCCCTTCTATTGACCGTCAGCGCCAATGACTAGCTTACCCACATATCCGACCACCCTCACATGTTGTCATTCCTGCCTCGTTAGTACTCCTCCCTACCGCTGTCATACATGTGCGGTCCGCTTCCGGTTATTATGTCGAAGCGCGTGCACTCTGTGACACCGGTGCCCAAGGCTGTTTGCTAACTACTGATCTAGTAGTAGATAAGCTAAACAAGCCAGTGTGTCCCAGCTCATCTCCCGTGCGAGGTATTGGTAATGTCGAATCTGTAAGAGTTCGAGGTGGTGTCTCCTTCACCTTCAAACCTGCGGAGTCTACCTTTCCTGAGATCACCGCCTCGGCTATGGTCCTCGATGTTATCGCCGGTATACATCCTGAACTAGAGTTGTCCTCTAGTTTAGTATCATGTGTTTCCTCGTTGCCTCTAGCCGATCCTTCCTTTTATAGCCCCGGCCCTATAGATGTGCTACTAGGTGCTGACGTGTTTGGATCTTTATTGCGTATCGATTTGCCTGTATTGTACCCTGCTGGTCTCACTGCAGTCCCAACTGTCTTGGGATACATCCTTTCTGGCCCCATTCCAAATTCAACTCCCCCTGATGTTCCATTGACCGGTGTTACCCTTTCCCAGATGGTTGAAAGGTTTTGGAAGGTAGAAGAACCACCTGAGTTCCCCCTGGATCTTATAGACAATGAATGTGAGGTAATATTTCAGTCTACTACTCGCCGTGAACCTGATGGTCGATTCATGATTCGTCTTCCCTTTTTGCCCGACCGTCCTCATCTTGGCGAGTCTAAGTCCATCGCCCTAAAGCGCTTTTTTTGCCTTGAGAAACGCCTACAGATGAACCAGGAACTGAAGGAGAAATATGTGTCTTTCATGCGGGAATATTTAGAACTCGGCCACATGTCGCTTTCCTCCTTCGACCAGTCTCTAGCAGAACATTATTTTATTCCTCATCACGGGGTGTTCAAAAGCAGTGACGAATCCAAAATTCGTGTAGTTTTCGACGGAAGCTCCCCTACCTCCTCCGGCGTGTCCTTGAACCAGTGTCTCCATTCTGGTCCTAAGTTACAACAAGACATTAGCTGCATCCTTCTTAATTTCAGGCGACATGAAGTCGTATTTGTAGCAGATATCCGAATGATGTTTAGGATGACCTGGGTCCATCCAGAAGACAGAAGATATCAGCTCATACTTTGGCGTGAATCTCCCAATCTTCCCTTGTGCACGTATGAGCTTAATACAAACACTTACGGTCTCAGGTCAAGCCCTTTCATTGCAATACGAGCCCTCCTTGAGTTAGCTAAACAAGAGCGGTCTAAATTTCCCCTAGCAGCCTCCGTCTTAGAGAATGATGTTTATGTGGATGATTGTCTTACCGGGGCTGCCTCCCTTGATAAAGCCCGTGTCCTTATGAACGAGATGAATGGCATAATGACATCTGGTGGTTACGAGTTGAGAAAGTGGATCTCAAACCGGCCTGAACTCCTTGCGGACCTACCAACAGAGTATTTGCAGATGCCCCATTCGTTCCAAGATCCAGAACATCCCCAAACGATTGCGGTCCTTGGCGTTCAGTATGATCCCGTAGCCGACGTATTTACATACCGTTTCTCCCCTTACACTGAGAACGAAACTACAAAACGTAAAGTGTTGTCACTAATTGCCCGTACCTACGATCCGTGTGGTTGGATCACACCCGTGATTTTTAAAGCCAAGGCTTTTATGCAACGGCTTTGGTTGTCTGGCCTATCTTGGGATGACCCCTTGATTCCTTCTCTTGCAGCAGAGTGGTGTAAGTTTTCTGAAGACCTAAGAAATGTGAACCGTGTCACCCTTCCGCGCCCTATCATGTCTGTCGGTGCGAATTCGTTTTCCCTACATGGCTTTTGTGATGCTTCCGAATCAGGTTACGCTGCCGTTGTGTACTTACGTACAGAGAACTCTTCTGGCCCCTGTTCTATCCATCTAATTTTGGCGAAAAGTAAAGTCGCTCCAGTTAGAACTCGTTTTACGATTCCTAAGTTGGAACTTCTTGGAGCGACTCTTCTGTCCAAGATTCTCCATCATGTAGCCTCCTGTTTACAAAAATCTATAGTGCTGGATGGTATTTACAGCTGGTCAGATAGCCGTGTAGTCCTAGCTTGGATAAAAACCCCCCTACATCACTTACAGACCTTCGAAGCAAATCGTGTTTCCCAAATACAACATTCACCCACTCCTTCCCATTGGCGGCACGTTCCTGGTGACCTCAACCCTGCTGATTGTGCTTCCCGCGGAATCTCTATTTCCTCCCTGCTGAAACACCCACTGTGGTGGTCGCCTCCATGGTTAATAAAACCTCCATCTCAATGGCCCACATCTGAAACCGCTGCTCCTAGCGATCTACCTGGAATACGCTGTTTGCTTGTGACAACACCTAATCCTCCTTCAGACCCGTCATTTATTTTGGACAGGTTCAGTTCCCTGCCCAAGCTCGTGGGCGTGATCGGGTACATTTTGCGTTTTGTGAAACGGACTAGATTTCCTAAAATTTTTGTTCCCCAACTCTACCTTACTGCGGATGAACGTAAAGAAGCTTTACTTTACCTTGTTAGACAAGTGCAGCTTACCTCCTTTCCCGAAGAGTTGGACCTTCTCCATCGCGGGGCTCTGCTCCGATCTCCTCTTCGGCGTCTAAGTCCCTTCCTCGATGACCGCGGCCTAATCCGTGTCGGAGGTCGTCTTAGAAACTCGGATCTTCCCTATGATGCCCGGCACCCCCTACTCCTACCGAAGTCTGGTCATTTTGTCCAGCTTCTTGCGTCGCACTATCATGTGAGTAATTCTCACGCTGGTCCTAATGCCCTCCTAGCCCTACTGACCCGTGAATTTTGGATCCTATCTGCTCGCCGATTAGTAAATCATGTGATATTTAAATGCCTATCCTGTTATCGCTTAAAAGCAGCGGTTACTCAGCCCCCTATGGGCGATTTGCCAAGAGATAGAGTGGTTGCTGCACGGCCCTTTGATGGCGTTGGCACAGATTTTGCTGGCCCCTTTTATACCAAAATTCAAACCTTTAGAAACCGAAAAATTGTAAAATCTTATCTCTGTATTTTTGTGTGCCTTTCCACTAAAGCGGTCCATTTAGAGGTCGTATCGGACCTTACCACGGAAGCCTTTATTGCGGCCCTTTCACGTTTTGTTTCTCGCCGTGGCCTGCCTTCCCTTATCCGTTCTGATAACGGACGAAACTATATTGGTGCCAATAACTATCTCGGTGACTTGCATGCCTTCCTTGCTGAGCACCAGTCGGAATTGGCAGACGAGTCCTCTAAAAGAGGTATCAACTGGGTTTTCGATCCTCCTTTGTGCCCTCATTGGGGCGGTCTATTCGAAGCGGCTGTTAAATCAGCGAAGACGCACCTTAAACGTGTCATAGGTGAGACCACTCTAACCTTCGAGGAATTGACTACAGTATTTACGAAAATCGAAGCCGTCCTCAATTCTCGCCCTCTGTGCCCATTAGCGTCAAGTCCGGATCTAGAGGTCTTAACTCCCGGCCACTTCTTGATTGGGCAACCCTTGGTGGCTGTACCTGAATACCCTTTCAAGGATGTGAAAATAAGTCGCCTTACGCGTTTTCAGTTGGTGCAACAAGTCACTCAGCATTTTTGGTCCCGTTGGCACGCAGAATATTTGTCCACTTTGCAGAGTAGGCATAAGTGGACAACTCCTTCAGATCCTCCTGTAGTCGGTGAGCTCGTTCTTCTCAAGGAGGAGAATATTCCCCCTCTACAGTGGCGACGTGGCCGCATCCTTCATGTTTACCCCGGTCAAGATAGTGTCGTTCGTGTTGTGGATGTACAAACCCCTTCCGGAGTGAAAAAACGCTCTCTCACCAAACTTGTTCGCCTTCCTGTAGATAGCATCCCCTTCGCCTCTTTGTCGTAAACATCTGTGATGTTTAGGGCAGGGGTTATGTTAAGAAAAGTTATTAACTAGGTACACCCACATATTATTTCATCTTATAATTTATAGCGCTTTCTTCATCCTTTAAGGACATTGAGAAGCCCCCCCTTAATTAGCGCCCTCCAAATACACCCTGACAGAATGACTTGGCTAGGTACATACCTAAAAGCGCCGCTCCGCAACGACAGTTGCCCTTGGATCGCCGCGCCGCGCGCACGCTTCCGAACTTATGTGCTTTTAGCGGAAATAGTGCTTTCCCCTGGACTTTCTCCCGACGCTTTCACTGCTTGTGCTGTGCCTAATGAACTTGGTGCCATCTCGATACCCTGGATTTGCGCTGATGCGCGCCGCTGAACACGTGAGTACCTAGCCAGACAGACCAAACCTCCTTTATCGCACTCTTGTATAGGTTCCCCTTCTGGGAATCATCCCCCAACCCTTAGTTTCCAGTAGAAGAGATCATCAACCCCCTAACGCTTTGGATAACAGTTATTAATATTATTAATTTCGTCAAAACCCCACAAGCACCATACGGTTAGTTAATGCACCGCTGTCCCTCCCACTGCGTAACTGGTCTGTCCACTGAGCTACCACCGCCTCAACCAGCCTACGTTATAGGGGGAAATTTATATCCATAGAAGACTGATCTACTGACTCATTTAATTTGTAGTAGAGAAGATATGATATGCGGTCGCGTTGTCTCTTGTTTTATTTGCATGTAAAAATCTGGGAAAATCTCATCAACATCATACAGCCACAAGAAGTCCACTGCTGGATATAGGCCTCCTCCATGGATTTCCAAAAAGACCGGTTGGAAGCGGCCAGCGTCATCCTGCCACTTGGACGAGGTCTTCCGTTCATCTTGTGGCTGGTCGTCCTACGCTGCGCTTGCTGATATGTTTTCTCCATTCGAGAACTTTTCGGTCCTATCGGACAGCAGTTTTGCGTGCTATGTACCCCGCCCACTGCCACTTCAACTCTAATCCGCTGGGCTATGTTGACGACTTTCATTCGTCTACGGATCTCCTCATTTCTGAATCGATCTCGTAGAGAAATTCCCAGCATAGCTCTTTCCATAGCTCGTTGCGTATTTAAACGCCTTCAATTTCAAACAACACAATCACTCGTCTTGGTCCGAAACTAGGATAACCTGAGCTATGGTAATTGCAAACGTGGAAATTATCTCAGACTGGGGTCATTTGTACAAATCCAGTACGGTGGCCTTCAGTGGTAATCGAACCCATATCCTGTATTTCGGCTTCTTTGTCATATTGACTTCTGTGATCACTGTTAGTCAAGCAACCGGTGACAAGTCACGTCCGCGACAAATCGGCTCCCTCCAATCTGCGCGAACGACGCCAATCTATTGAAACGGAATTTATTGATGTGTTCGTTATCTTATGAAAAAAAGGGGGGGCGCTCGGGATCTAATTTGGGGACGGAAAGGATGTGTCCTGCCTTGAGTGCTTGAACAAAGGGAACAATGCTGGGAAAATCTCATGAAATATATTGCGTCTAATGGGGAACTTGCATCTAACTTAGATTGGTCTGACGTTGATGTTATGTCATAGAACGAGTAGAAAAGTTCATTAAGTATTTTTTTGGATTTTTACATGTTTCAAAAATATGTGTTTTCGTAAGGGAAATCGGTCGACGCCTGAGAAGTCGTGGGTATGACCATCGTTCCGGGGCATACCTGATGCAGAGGATTTCCCTGGCGGTGCAGCGGGGGAACGCTGCTAGCGTCATGGGAACTTTTGGATCAGGCGTGTCCCGGGGCGGTATATTTAATTAGTTTAATTTAATATTTAGTTTACTCCTTAGCAACAAAAAGTATGTGTGTAATATTTAGTTAAGTTATTAAAATGTAACAACCCTAAAACTTGTGAAATATTAAGTTACTTAATTAAAAAATATATTTATTAGCATTAGGTTTATATTGTCAGTTTATAAATTACTTAATGTTTTTTGATAGTAAAGTTAGTTACTCTATAATATCAATATCTCTATAACTTCTTATAAGTTACTTAGTTTTTTTAATTTAATTTTAACAGTTTTCTGATAAAGGCGTAGACGCATTAAAAACTTTTTTTACGAGATAACTCAAATGTTGATGAACGCTTCATAAATTATTTAATAAGGCGTTGAGGCTGCTGTTACGTTGAGCATACAGCTGTCTCGCTCGCGCAACATATCATTATTAGTAATTGTAATAAAATGAGTAGACTTTTAATTTAATAAATGTGGTCTGAGGGTTTGATAGGTAATGAAATTACAAACATTTTAAATACAGTTTTGTTTTTCTGTCTGTAAGAAATTTTGATAAAATTAAATTTACTCAATCAAAAATTTAATACCGGATAAGAAAAATACGACTTGAATGTTCGCAATTGTATTATCTATTAAGCCCTCAGATCACTTTCATAAAAAGTATAGGTATTCATTTTGAGAGACATCATGCTTCACGTAAGAACAGTCTTAAGTTGTGACGTCGTCACGCGCCCTAGTTAGAGCCCGATTTGCCCCTATATTACGCGCACCAAAGCCTGAACAGTTCTAATCGTCTAACTGTCAAATTAGTATTAAATTTTACAGTTAGACGATTGGAATCACTCAGGATTTGGTGCGTATAATTAGGCCTCATGGCGTGTTTTTGTACCACGTGACTAGAATGACTTTTCGACAGGTAAAAGCAGCCTATATAAGTCCCACTGTAGGGCACAGGCCTTCTCGCAGGGAGAGAGTATGGCCTTAATCACCACGTGTGCCCACCGCGGACTGGCGATATCAAGCGCTGAGGTATGTGAATAGCTCAGACACTCAGGTTTCCTCACGATGTTTTCCTCCAAAGTTAGCGAGTGGTATTGCTACTATGACTTCACAAAAACGAAGTTCTCTCGCTTCCGAATCCAATGTTCTACCCGCTAGGCTACCACTACACAAGGCTAACACGCAAGCATGTAATAATTTAGACTGGTAATCTGTACATGACGTCAGATGAGTCAGAGATTAAGTGCATATATACTTGTGAAAATAAAAAAATGTCTTAGAGTCGGAGATATTTTTGCGGTAGGAACTTATCTATTAAACTGGTCCGGCTTTTTTTGCTGATCAAATACTTAATTTGCTGATAATTTTATTGTTTCTTTAAATTAATGCGCTTCTGGTCGCTGCATAAAGCATCCAGCAAAATTATTATTTTGCTTTATGCAGCATTTGAAGACAGATACCTAGAAATTTAAAACGTAGCGAATGTACAAGAGATAAGTCGTGGGTTCGAATCCCGGCATGTAACAATGACTTTGTTTTCTAAGGGCCGGTTTTTGAATTAAGAATTTTACAAGGTAAATACTTAAGCAACGTTCTGTCACACTCTTTTCTGAGAAATTTGAAGAGACAACACTACAATTAACTACATTTACTTAGTAAATTCTCAATTCAGAAACTGGCCCTATGTTACGTACATTTGTGAAGTTGTAGTAGCAATATCACTCTCTAACTGTGAAGGAAAACATCGTGAGGATACCCTAGTGTCTGAGATATTTACATACCTCACCGCTAGGTACGTGCAATTGCCCAACTACGAGGCTAATGGCCAGTTTCTGACTTAAGAATTTCGCTAAGCAAATGGTTAACTGTAGTGCTGCCTCTTCGAATTTCTTAGAAAAGAGCGTGACAGAATGTTAATTTACTTATCGATACTCTCAACTTAGGAACCGGCCCTAAGTGCGGAAATTAGGTCTAACTAGAACTAGTCAAGAGTCTCCCTTCTGGTATCTGATCACACATTTACATTTCATTGTAAAACCAGTGACCATAGTCTCCAACAATGACGTCATTGGTCTCCAATCGACATCTTCACATTGGACGATAACAGTAGCAAACTATCGACACGACATCATCAGTAGAACTACAACTCATGGTTTACTAAGACAATTTGATTTACAGTGCAAAGATCAAACATCCTACATCGAATCGTTACAATAAACTATGAATTTTATTGTAGTTTTATGAAACAGGCCCCTGACTCGTAGTTTCATAAGGCACACGTTTACACTTTATTAAGGCCGTTGTGACAACGTTGTATGATGACTAGTCCAACGATGTCGTGCAGTGACTGTTATCGTCCAATGCGAAGCCGGCCAAAGCTGCTGGAATGTCGTCTCTATCTCTTCCTGTTGATAACTTACTTCCTCTCTGCTCGTGCGCAGAGTTGCGATGAATTTGATTCAGTCCGCTTCAATCTCTAGAGGCGATCTAGATGCTTCAGCGTAGTGCTCCTCTGTTCTTCAGATAGAAATGCAATGGTTTCTTGCGATATGCGTCACCGTGTGGCTTGGGGCACGAGGTGTTTTGGGAAATTACACGTTCACGGATGAAAGTGAGTACTCGGGCTCACCAAGTTATTATATTTATAATAATTAATATTTTTATCTTACCCTCGTCGCTGAATGAGCCTTGGCTTTTGGATCACGGTCAGGCAACCATCTTAAACAGTGCACCTACTTCCGTAGTTTCTGGAAAAGTGGAGAACAGCATCGACGCATGTTCCTAAAGTTCCGGGCGTTGGCCCAGCAGTATATTTCGTAGGTATACTTTTCATTTGTCATTTGCTAATGTTCGTCAACTATTGCGCATAGGCCTCCTCCAAGGCATGCTGCAAAGTCGAACTGACCATGACCGTGGTCTACTCCAGTATATGAGAGGTGTTACTGGACTTCCTTTAGTCGCTTCTTATAACATCCAAAGTATGAATCATCATCATTATCATCATCATAAGCAGCCTATATACGTCCCACTGTAAGGTACAGGCCTTCTCAAAGAGAGAGAGTATCGACTTAATCACTACGCGCGCCCACCGCGGATCGGATTGGATTTCTATGTGAATAACTCAGACACTCAGGTTTCCTCACGATGTTTTATTTCACGGTTAGCGAGTGGTATTGCTATTATAACTTCACAAATGTACATAACTTAGAAAACAAAGTCATAGGTGCATGCCCGCACTGGGAATCGAACCCGGGTCTCTCGATTCCGAGTCCAATGTTCTACCCACTAGGCATGATTTCGTTATACCTACACGATTATATTCTTTTTGTTGCACTAACCCGAGCTGAGGACAATATTTTTTTTTATATAACACCTGCTCGTCAATGGCATATTATGTGTCATGCAAACTCAACTTAAAGCAAGTCATTTGTGTCCTATGGTCTAGCCGGGTCATTATAAATGTAATGAATTTCATAATCCCCTAGGGAATTATGACATTTGAATTTGGAATGCAATCAACATTGAATATACGAGCTCCTTGCAATCCATGACCAAACGTCAAAATTAGAATATAAACTTTGATGAATAGAAACAAAAATATTGTCCTCAGCACGAGTTATTGCAACAAAAAGAATATAAGCATTAACAATATTAAGAGAAATTAAAATAAAGTAAAGTATAACAGACCCCCCGTGGCAACAAATAGGTCTCCAGCTCTTTCTTTTTAATCTGTGTCGTGTAGGTCTACTGCCAGGTCTATGAGGATGTTAAAAGACCAAATCAATAAATCAATCAGTCCGTACTCTTTGACTGCTGGTCATAGGACTCCTGCAAGGCACGTCACTCCTTTCTGTCCTCGGTCATCCTCATCCAGCCGGTGTCAGCAATCGGACTCTCAGATCGTCTGTCCAGCTAGCTGGTCAACGTTTTACGCTGCGTTTGCTAGTTCGTGGTCACCACTCGAGATTCTTTGAACTCCATCGACCATCGGTTCTTCGCCAAATGTCACCAGCCCACTGCCACATCAACTTTCTAATCTTAGATACCAAATCAACACCCTGAATAATATATTCTCCCTCCGCCAGTGGCACGGCAATGCAAGAAGCACATTTCGCGGCCAGGCTACCACTACCAGACCTTCTACATTGCCGATGAGGCCTCACGCAAGGTAGGCCAGACGACGGGCATCGTCTTCGAGATGCACTTGGCCATCATGGCTCCTAGTAACGGGCACATTCTGCTAACGTCGGTGCCCGATCCATTAGCATCGGATCCGGTTTATGAAATAGGTAAGTGTATTTGAGTCAACCAACGCTGACTGACCTGTATTGCCAACCCTAAAAAAGTTTATACGGCTAAATTCACTAGTATACAACATAATATCTGCGCTAAGATTACATATGTTAATGTAATAGATCAAGAAATAAGGGCCCAGCCACTGCTGTGTTTGATAGATGTTGTTATTGCATGGCATGTTCTAGTTTTCTGGTACAAACGCGTCAATAAGTCTTTGTGGCGTTGATGTAGAGTCAGTGGTCCTCCACAAAATAATCCTTCAGCTCAGTCTGTAGGGGCCTCTAGCCGTAGTAGAAAGTTTTCACACACGTTTCACGTATTCATCTTTAATAGTCATTTAGTTCTCCTGCTGTCCATTGAAAAGTTAATTTAGTGGGTTTAAAGTCGTAATTTTTAACCCTTGAGGATGCCATACCAATCAATCAATCAGCCCATACTGAAACCAGTATAAACAAACTGATTGAACCTTAAGTTGCGTATAATTGTATGCAGGTTAGGATTCCGAGCTGATTTGAGCGTGACGTGATGCTGAGTGATGTTAGACCTTTCGCTTTATGCAAACTGTGTGTTACTCAGGGCTCAAATAAAAAAATAAAAAAAGTAAACGTAAAAAGTTCTTTATTAATAAAAATGGTAACATACACAGACAGTTAACTGTGGTTGCCACGCTAGGTCAAGCCTAGGCGCATCGCGCATGTTTATAAAGTATAAAATATAATAGGCAAAATTTAAAAGAACTGGTTCTTAAGAATGTACCTACGTATAGGTAATAACTTATATGTAGTTAAACAAAATAAATAGTTTTATAAATGAAACACAAGACTAGAGACTTCAATTAACCATAATAGGTCGTTAAGTGTAATAAGTATTGTTTCAGGTTGAGTGATATGTCTTTTGTAATATTACGACCGTTACCTACATATGTCTCACTAATTTTAGTGGTTGGCGGCGGTAGCAACACCTTCACGGAGCTTCGTCGCAATCTGAAGCACAATTCGAAAGTCCACGCGGAGACTGTGGGCATACTATCTCCATACGAACGCAAGGCTTTCTATATCAAAATTGATGAGGGTATGAACTTCCATCCTTTCTAATATATTAAATTCAAGTATTTTTGTTAATTTTAATAATAAAATGTTTACTTAATGGACGTCAAAGTTGTTAGTTTCACAATTAATATATTATGTGGAGAATAAGCTAACAAAGAAACTCCATGTTTATTCTTTTCAAAACACGTTTTAACTTAATTAACAGATTTTTCAACTTAAAAATTATTACTAATGAATGTTTTGAACACTAGACCCAATCGTCGTATAAATACTCTTTAGTATGAATCTACTGTTTAATACCAAACATTTTTTTCTTCTAAATAATCCTTGATGTTAAAGTAGGTAAGCTTTTTTGCACAGAGTGTGCTTAACATAATTTTTTTTTTGTGAAAACAAACCAAAGGCACCATGGAAATATTTTCATGTTTTGTACGGCTTTCGCTCATTATATATTTATCGGGTTACGTATCCGAAGGCAAAGAGATCATATTAAATAATCAGCCAGCTTATTGAACATTTCGTTCAATCACATGGCTGATTTACCATTTTTTAATTAGATGCCGCCGTCTGATACAAGTAGTTAATTCGACGCCAACGCTTATTTAACCAGTAGGCGTTATCATATCAAATTGGTTATTGCAGAAAATTGTGCCACAAATATTTTAAAGAGTGTTTCAAGAAAAAGTGTTCTTATAAATAAGACCGTCAATGAGTAAAGGACTGAAAAGTCACAAATTTTTAGATGGCCTGTTCGAGTTTGGCTTAGAAGGCGACCCGTTACCCGTACTAAGCTACAATGACCTTGATCCCGTCCCTGTCAAGTTCTTCAGCTTCACATCCTGGGATGGAGTGGAAGCCGAGTTCCTGTACGACTGCCCGGTGGCCAATAGCACGAGTCGTAAGTAGATCAAATATGTGAAATTAGCTGGATCCCATACAGCATAAGGGACTGGGTTCTCCAACGTTACGCCTAAATTAGGTGTTTTAAAATACATTTTACTCTCATCATCATCATCAGCCATTCGACGCCCACTGCAGGACACAGGCCTCCTTCATGGTTTCCTAACCATGAAGGGTTTTGCCGTCGGGTTGGCGATCGCAGTATGTGGTTGGAATCTCAGGAAGACGCTGCTGCCCGTCTCCTGGTAATATATTTCCTTAGTCGCCTTCTACGACATCCACGGAGGAAATGGAATGACGCTATTCTTAATCCGGCGCCACACGCCACATTTTACTCTCAAATGGTAAGTATTTAAAATCTGAAAAAAAAATGTAGCTTTTTCATGTCTTATCTAGGGCCGTCGGTCATAATTTGTATGATTTTTAAACTTTAAAGTATCAAAAAATATCGCAAACATGATTCTAATAGTTTTATTTGAGCCGTACTGAGTTTTGGGTAGTAGGGCTTAACCCCATCAAAATTCTCACCAGTTTGGTCACTAGACGGCACTAAGCACTCTTGGAGCTTGGATTAATTCTATAGTCGGAATACTAAAGTTTCTCACAAAGAGTACTTCGTTTACACAGCGTCTTCCAACTCCAAGTCTGTTGAGCCAAGGCTGTCTCCTTTCGAGCAGGTCGGGTAGGACTTATTAGGTCATTAAACGGCACTGTGTACTATTGGGCCTTTGGAAGTTTCTCATTACCGTTGTTTCGTATCCACAGCCTCTACCCACTCCAAGGCTGTTGAACCAAAGCTGTCTCCCTCCGAGCAACTCAGGAAGGACATGCTGACGCACCGGTTCCCGAACATTGCACCGGAACCTGTCATGAACGTCAAGTTTGGCATCAAACTGACGTCAGTCAGATACGACGCTTTTGAGGCAAAGCTGTTCACTGAAGTAGCTGCTGTTGCGGTATGTCCTTGTCATCATTAGGAAATATATTATTTAACTGATTGTTATCCATCTTCCTTGGTCTGTTGCCAGGGAAAAGAGTAACTATGAGCTTAATTAAATAGTTCACATTTTATATAATTATTTTTTTTATATTGTTTTTAGTTGCATTATTTCTATTTATTTATTAAACGTATATATCGTATAGAGCGGTGGTAGCCTAGTGGGTAGAACATTGGACTCGGAAGCTAGAGACCAAGGTTCGATTCCCAGTGCGGGCATTTATCTATGACTTTGTTTTCTAAGTTACGTACATTTGTGAAGTTACAGTAGCAATACCACTCGCTAACGATGAAGGAAATCATCGTGAGGAAACCTGAGTGTCTGAGCTATTCACATACCTCAGCGCTTGAAATCGCCAATTCGCGGTGGGCACGCGTGATGATTAAGCCCATACTCTCTCCCTGAGAGAAGGCTTGTGCCCTACGGTGGGACGTATCATCATCATCATCATCATCAACCCATTATGTCCCCACCGAGGGGCACGGGTCTCTTCCCTGAGGAAGGTATAGGCCATACTCCACCACGGAGGCCAAGTCCGGATTGGTGGAGGCTTGTAGACTAGTGGCTCGTCTACTGTCAGAAGTTGTCAAGCCGCCCTAAGGCCTCTGACTTGGCTTAACGACTGCCATCTATCGACGGCAGCCGGCACCAACAGCTTAACGTGCCTTGCGAAGCACGGAACCGCTCGGAAAAATGCCACTAGCGTTAGGCATAGACGGCAACCCATCCATGCACTGAACGCGCCCTGTGTTGCTTAACCTTCGTGATCGTTTAAGATCACTCAGGCAGCCGGGGCTACGAGCGATTCGAATCGGAGCGGTGGGACGTATATAGGCTTCTTATGATGAAGATGCGATGTTACCCACGCATTCACATCTTAGACTAATTATACCTACTACCAAGACCTAGGCCCGTATTGATAAAGTGCCTTTACCTTTGACATTGCTCTTAAGTGCGCTGTCATTTTGTTCCGAACGCCATGTTCAACTGGACGCCCAAGAACGGTCTCGAAGGTAAGAGCGCTTTGTTAATAGGTACCTACTACCTAAGTTACGACAAATTATGTATTTTTCTAGATTTGGACTGACAATAGCGGAGTCTGGGATCCCGATAAGTACAACGGCACCACCAGTCTCAAGCTGCGGCAGGGACAAATATGGCAACCGACGTTTCTTATTACCAAGTGAGTCACTTTCCATTGACTGCACTTGCAGGCGTTTACCTGCAACCTACGGGTTCGTTGGGGTGAATAAAATAAAAGTAAATCTATAAATATGGGCATTTCAACGCTAAATAACTGCCGGTGCATTTCAGCTCTTAGTACTCTGTAGGAGCCTAAGAGCTACTTGCTTGCTATTTGCACATAAAACATTAGCCGGAGCCGTGTATTGTGGAAGGTTCATCATCATCATCATCAGCCTATACTTGTACACTGCTGGACATATTCCTCTCCTATTGCACGCCACTGAGCACGGTTCTCGGCACTCTCATCCAGCTCTTGCCAGCCGCCCTGCGAAGATCATCGCTCCACCGAGTCTGAGAACGTCCTACACGCTACGTTTACCGATCCGCGTTCTCCACTCAAGAACTCGTCTACCCCATGGAATGCCCCGTGGAATGTTACCTTTTGCCAAAAATATTTACGGCAAATTATTTACATTTTACCACTTTCCCAATTTTCCCGCGGATCCAGATCATCCGCTGGGGGCAGTCGTGCCTACCATGAAATAGGTGCTGTTTAGATGCTGTTGGTATCCCCTCTCTCAAGCACAAGAACTATCAAGCTTGCTTACCCTGCGCGCCCCCACTGTGTTCACTTTTCTATAATATCGATAGCCTATACCTAGATACGTCGCAACTCATTGTATAATTTTTGTGAGTAAAAGAAGTTAATTTACCGCAAAACGCTGGCCTCTTCATTTTCTTTATGTTCTACTTAACAGGTGGGATTGCCTCCAGTGGGAATGAAACCAAGGTTAAAATACCTGGGTCCAGTCAAGGTTAAAATAAGTAATTATTAACGATACTAATTACTCCAACCTAACAGCTCAGCAGACATCGGTCTACTGGAGACAAAGAACGCCGATATAATCTCGATGCTATACACCGGGCAGGTGACACTCCACTTCCGGACCCAGATCAGGACATGGTGCATGGACCTCAAAACTGATGTTCTAAACAAGTGAGTGAAATGAAGTAACTGGGTTCCAGTCTTTCTATTTGACTAGCTGTTCCCGTTTGCCCTGTGGAATCTATTTACATCCACATATCTATTATATCTATTACCTTTTTATCTTATATATTTTATCTTAATATCATAAGAAGGAAAAGTTTGTAATTGTATATGTTTGTAAGTTTGTATGTAGGGGGTAATCTCCGAAAGTACTTAACCGATTATAAAAATTCATTCACCTGTAGATACTTAGAACGGACCTTCCTGGTCGACATACGCTATGGACTAATTCGTTTACCACGCGAACGTAGTCGCGGGCATTGGTATCGACAAATATACTTTATGTCCATTCTGAAGGTCCACACTAAATATTGGTGAAAGAATTTTAGTAATCGGACGAGGAGTTGCGGTGATAATCTCATACTAACAAACATATAAACCTGCTATTGCACCTTTCCACCATGTTAAAGTAAAAGCATAGTGTTTTAGTCAGATTTATATGGAAGTACGTAGATCCGGCTTAGTCCATAGTCATAAAATTTATTGAGACTGTGACGAATTTCAGATGGCCACGAGATGGTTACAGTTGCTCAATACTACTGAATCCATGGAATTCACACGAGACCATAAAATTGGAAACGTTATTTCCAAACAACACTGCCATGAAAGTTGTAAGTATTTCGTCGTATTTATTTTTTGATATCTTTCAGTTTTCAACTGTACATTGTTTATTTATATTTTGTATATTTTGTATGTACCTACGTGGTTTAACAAAGTTCTACTACCTGAGGTAAAACAGTTTGACACCACACAGATATGCGGTCAGTGCAAGAGTTACCTTTGAGATCTCTCTTGAGTACGCTGGCAAGTTTCTGTTTTGTTTAGAACAGCATATTGAAATGGGCACTCAAAAGCAGTCTCAGAGGTAACTATGACTTGTTAATACGGTTCCTAGTATTTATATTTTGTACGTTTTGGTATATGTAATTAAAAGTTAGTGAAAGCCTGCTTTTTACTTTAAAAAATATTTCTTTCAAAGATTTTTTTTCATTATAAGACTACTTCTCTATTTTATAAGACTATTTCTTTTCCCTACGTTTCTGCATTTCACCTGCAAGGAATATATAGAATCGAAAGTGGGATGAACTGAATACTTTCTCGCTGAGATGGTGGGAAGTGGCTGTGTACTCTGTAAATGTAACATCTTTAGTTCTCAGATATAGACACGATATCACTGACCGGGTGGGAGATGGAGGGTAAGCACGGTGTGATAGCGGCCAACGCTTGGAACAAGGTGGTCATCCAGAACAACGGGGACGTAGACAACGTTTTCGGCAAGAGCGAAAGCGACAAGTATATGATACACATCTCACTCAAGAGGAGGGCCACGACATACAATATCGCGTTCTACACGCCGCTGCTGAGTGAGTTGCAGTTATTATGAGTTGCTTGATTGCCCACCGCTCCGACAGTACTCGTCGTGTGTGTATTTTGTGTAAATAGATCATTTATCTATCTATCGTTACAGTAACTGTGTCGGAGCATCTTATCAACATAGGTTCTCTCCTCCTCTTCCTTCCATGTGATTCTCGAGCGTTCAGTGGCCTTAGAGAACGACATTGAACTAACGAAAAACTAGTTAACTATCTATTCCTTTGGTATAGATGAGTATTCCATTCTCTTCCAGTTCTCGTCACCTACCTTCTCATCTCGTTTTGGACGGAACCGCTGAAAATGACTCGCATTTGGTTCTACGCCGGCATTGTCATCATAATAACGATGGGTCTATCACACGTCGAATTCCTGGTGCCAAATCATACTCTCCCGTCAATCAGTAAGTATATGCTTCCAATTGCCAGTATGGCCTACAATAGATTCTGTTGATACATCAGGACAGTCGACAGCTTTATTTGCAAAGTAGGCCGTAACGAAACTGAGTAGTGTACTGACGCAAAGGTTGATAAGGATGCCAGATGAGGCGATTTATCGCCATTTGGGCTATTTCCGAGGGTGAATTGGCGACCAAAAATTTCAATTAGCGACCGGGCGACAATTGGGCTATCTCAATTTTATTTTCGGCGACTTTTGGGCTACTTGGGAAATCAAATCAAATTATACGTATTTATTGGGTAATTGTATCTTTGTTTAATGATCTTTGCGTTTTTTTTTAATTTGTCGTAGCGGTATAAGGGTGCAATGAATATTAATTGCTAAGATGGACCAGTAATTATAAAAAAAAAGTAATTTTACATTCTTAAGATTAATTTAGAGAATTTTAGAAAACACCTGCGTACAAAATTAACTATGAGCGCCATAATATAAAAAAAAAACATTTTATTGAGACGATTTTGGGCTACATAGCTGAAAATGTAGGCGATTTGGGCTACGAGAACTTAGGCGCTTTTTGGGCGACTGTTTTTCAAAAATTTGGCGACATTGGCCGGCCAGCATGTGGCAACACTTGATACGCTGCTTGACCAGGAGCTCTATTTTTGAATCACTCGTATCGCGTCGAGCGCTCGATTTCTACTGATTTTCGTTCGACATCTCGAACATGTCGAACGAAAATCAGTAGAAATCGAGCGCTCGATGCGATACGAGTGATTCAAAAATAGAGCTCCATGTCAATTTTGTTTCACACGTTGTCAATGGAATGGAAGTACATGTCATGTGACAAAATCGTGACTGTAATCAGAAATGAGACAATTTGTCAAAGAACTAAGGCGACTGACACATTAGCAAGCTGAAGTGGCAGTGGACCAATGGTCGATGTGGTGCAAAGGTTCTCAAATGGAGACCACAAACTGGAAAATGCAGCGTAGGACACGCACCAGTTCGCTGGATCGATGAATTTGAATTTGATGCAGGTATTGTAAAAATACGGGGCACATAGCACGCAGAACTGATGGCATGGGGCCGAAAAGTTCTCAGCCAGCCACAAGATGGACAGATGACCTCATCCAAGTGGCAGGAAGGCGCTGGATGCAGGCCGCTTCCAACCGGTCTTTTTGGAAATCCATGGAGGAGGCCTATGTCCAGCAGTGGACTTCTTGTGGCTGAATGATGATGATGATTATAAAAATATATTTTGGAGTCGGTGCCTAAAATGTATGTGGTGGTCCTGTAACTTGGCACCGGCTCCAAACTATACTTCTACAATACCTACATCGAACTTAAATGTCATATTCGTTTTAATTATTTCTCTGTTTTTAATGCTGTAGTGTTTTGAAGTCGGTTTTATTTTTATTTATTTTATAAAGTCTTCTGTACGTTCACACTGTAGGCATAAAAATTAATGTAAGTGAACACTTGAACTAATGTTAAGGCTGGGTTTTCCGACATTACCTGACCTATTAACCTAACCTAACCTAACCCAGGATAAGGTGTTTTAAATACATTTTACTCTCTCATGGAGGGTACTTAAAATCTAGCTAGGGCCGTCGGTCATTATTTTGATGATTTTATAAGCTTTATACATCAGTCTAAATTATCACTAGATATGGTTTTATTTGAGCTGTACTGAGTTGTGCATAATAAAATATGTGTACACTAAATGATTATCACTGAATGAGCTAGTAACGTCGGTCGTCAAAATTCTATTGATAGGATTTTTATTTCTGTAATTTCATAAATGCCTACTTTTCCATCAAAAATTCACTCGCGCAACGAAATAAGTCCCATACAAATCCATTCGCTTAGAGAACCCAGCCTTAAGAACTATAAAATAAGAGAGATTAAAGTAACGAATGCTAGTTGTATTGTTTCAGTGGTTCTCTACATGTGCATCTTGGGCGGTACATTGCTGGCTCTTCTAGGGCAAGTTATTCTGATGCACTCTGCCATGCAGCCAGTGTACAAAAGCAACTTTGTGCAATTCTTATTGACGTCCAAGGTGTTCAGAGCTATGTTCTGCTTAACTGCCATTAGGGTAAGTATGTGTTAGTTGCATGAAGTATATATAATTGGAACCTAAAATAATATTGAGCTATATATTTACGTATAATATTTATTTATATCTAAGTAAGTATGTAATTTTATTCTGATATCTAGTTTATATTGTTTTTTTTTTACTTTGTGCCTGGATGAGGGGGCTTTGGGGAGGCCTATGTCCAGCAGTATATGGGCTGATTGATTGATTGATTTAAATAATTAATTAGAAATAAAGATAATTCCGTGTGGCACCCGATTAAGAATAGCGTCACTCCATTTCCTTCCGTGGATAAGAAGGCGACTAAGAAACTCAATTACCAGGAGACGGGCAGCAGCGTCTTCCTGAGATTCCAACCGCATACTGCGATCGCCAACGCACCCGCCAAGCGTGGCGATTATGGCAAAACCCCTCATGGTTATGAAAACCACGAAGGAGACCTATGTCCTGCAGTGGGCGTCAAATGACGGATGATGATGACGATGATGAAATATAAAGATATTTATTGAGAAAGAAACATCGGTATACATGTAAAGTTATGACTAATTAACAAGCTGACTTAGATGTTAAGTATTATATATACGTAATTTTGGTTATTTGGTTATAACGTTAGAAATCAAACTAGGCAGATCTTATACTACTTATGGTTTCCAACGCCCCCCTCGGATATCGTTAAGTCAAGTAAAATTTGTTACCAAAGAAATAAAGTTCACAGCAAATCTAGTAAATCATCATCATCATTCAGCCACAAGAAGTCCACTGCTGGACATAGGCCTCCTCCATGGATTTCCAAAAAGACCGGTTGGAAGCGGCCTGCATCCAGCGCCTTCCTGACACTTGGATGAGGTCATCTGTCCATCTTGTGGCTGGTCGTCTACGCTGCGCTTGCCGATATGTGGTCTCCATTCGAGAACTTTTCGGCCCCATCGGCCATCAGTTCTGCGTGCTATGTGCCCCGCCCACTGCCACTTCAACTTACTAATCCGCTGGGCTATGTCGACGACTTTCGTTCGTCTACGGATCTCATCATTTCTGATTCGATCTCTAGTAAAAATTACATCTTATTTTTTTACAATGACAATCTGTTCCTGTATTACGCGCACCAAATCCTAAACAATTCCAATTGTCGGACTACGAATCTCCCTACAAATTTATATCGCAAATGTCAGGATTCCGACAGGAATTGGTGAGCGTAATTGGGCCCCAGATATCTAAGTAGCTCAAAATTACCAAATCTTTTGGAACAGTGGGTAGAACAACATTTACAACAATAGCCATGAATCAAAAGAACCAACAGAAGCCTCCACAGGCAATCGGGCGCTTTAGTTGTGGAAACCGGTAGATAATTCACAATAAATAGATATTTATTTCCTTACTTTAGTGATAAACAAAAATAAGCCTTAAATTATTCAAGCCTTATTGTCTTTTTGTTGCACTAACCCGTGCTAAATTGTGTAAATTGCTTCGGTCAGATGTCACTGCCTGTACGTAATACAGAGAAGTTTGTAAAGAGTCTCGAAATTTCACTGATGCCTGCACTTGCCCATTAGCTCAGTTGGGAGAGCGCCGGCACGGTTAGCCAGAGGTCGCGGGTTCAAGTCCCGGCAATGGGTGAAATTTTTAGCTTCTAAATAGGTTTTCATTCAAGCCTTGTTTACACTCGCCTGCAGGACAGGCATTTAGATAGAGACTCTACTTAGATTATTTACCCCTACAGACATGCCGCACCTACGAATCGATAAACGCTGGTTTTCTCGGTGAAGACGACGATGGCACCGCGGTGATAGTGGCTCCGAGGACCAACGTGGAAGAGATGCAAAGCGACAGTTCACCTGTGGGGGAGAGGGAGGAGTGCGCAGAAGTCATCGACAAGATTATGTTCGCAGTTTATTCTTTGACGTTTGCCGTCATGTTGGCAAGCCATTTTTGAAAATGGAACATTAAATATTTCTTTTTTGTATGCCAGGAGGAAATGTGAGCGGAGTACAGTAACAATATTGAACTGATTGGGTACATACTTAAATTGTAATAATAAACAGCCGTTATAAGTAAACAGAATTTTAACAAAAAAAGGGGAAAATTCGAAAGTGGAATGTAGTTCATTATACCTTTATTTAAATAAAATATATGTTTTGTCTTTAGACAGATTGGCCTTAGATCTTTAGATATTTATAAAAAGTTGAATCCATTAAAATACTCTTAAGACTGACTTAAAGCCGGTTTATAACGGAAATTACTCTCATAAACCGGATTCAACTCCACCGTAAGAGTTATCGACTTTTATTAATAAGACTGAAAAAGTCTTAGCAAAATCTCACTGTTTAATTTCTAGTCATATTTGCAAACTATACCAGGACCCTGTTTCATATAACTACAATTCTTTAGTAAACCACTATGAACATTTTATGTACATTGCAAAGTTGATTAACCCACAGATTAACAAGTAGGAAGACTGCCACGCAATGTATATAAAATTTTCATAGTAAACTACGAATTATAGCTTTATGAAATGCGGCCCAGATAATACCTATCGGTGAAGCTCTTTTTTCTGCCGACGGCTAACAGTGCTCGTTGCATTCTTTCGCCCCAAAAGCGCAGGAAAAATGTGTAAAATTATCACTTTACTTGCATAGTTTTGCGCGGTATCCACTGGATAATGTACTTAAAGTTATGCGTAGAATTTTAAATAAAAGTTCTGAATATTGACTTTGAACGTCAAATTGTTTTAGAATTCCGTACATTAAAAGAAACAAATCGGAAACCTTATTGGATCACTTACCCCCAGTTTCTTGTAGACTAACAATATGTTAATCTACTGTTAACAGCTATTAGTTGGTATCATCATCATTATCAGCCATTTGACGCTCACTGCAGGTCATAGGCCTCCCTCATGGTTTTCCAAGCTTCCCGGTTTTGTGCCGCCCGCATCCAATGTCTCCCCGCCACCGTAACCAGGTCGTCAGACTATCCGGCGGGGGCCTGCCCACGCTGCGTCGTCCGGTCCGTGGACGCCAGGTCAGAGCTTTTTCGCCCCAACGGCCATCAGTGGCCATAATTTTTTTGGCAGTGGGCGGGGCACCTCTGTTAACAGTATATGAACATATTGTTAGTGTACGAGAAACTGGGGGTAAAGATATTGAATTCAAATTGCTATCAGATGAGAAACTTCCATCAAACTCAGTTTGGAGTGATACTGTACCATAGAAAACGTAGAAACGCTCAGACAAAAAAAACATCACTTTTTTTGGATTTTTACGGGTCTGAATGAGTTCGAAATACCGAGTACTCTAATAATAAACAATTTTTTTTATTTAAATAAACTTATACCCCCTTACTTATAAACCTAGTATAAAGTTATGCGTAGGATAAACTAGGAATACCTATACAAAATTTTATATTATTCCAAGGTGTAAATTTATGTCGAGTTTATTAGTAAAGCAAATACTCTTTTAGTATTTTAATTGAATTCTGAAAGTTTTCTCATAAGGGCGTAGACGAATAAACATGTTATTTACGAGGTAACTAAAATAAACGCTTTATAAATTATAATGCGTTACTTTCAAGTTGTGACGTCTATTAAAGAAAGAGACTGGACAAATATTTGTCTGTCATTGCAATCTACAGTGTTAGCGAGAGGCGTATAGTCAGTCTCTTTAACTAGACTTGATTTACTTGCACGGCATTTTTAGGGTTCCGTAGTCAACAAGGAACCCTTATAGTTTCGCCATGTCCGACCGTCTGTCTGTCTGTCTGTCCGTCTGTCTGTCCGCGGCATAGCACAGAGACGATAAGTACTTAGTGAGCTGAAATTTGGTATAAATATACATACTTATTAAGCCAAAAAAAGGGAAGACTAAAATCTCGAAAAAAAAATTCCTTACACCTAAATTAGGGATGCGATTTTTTTTCTCACCTTCTGCATCTGCATAGAGTTAGTTATCGTTGGATTGTTCTTTAAAAATATTGTGGCTGTAGTAAAATCATTTAAAGCGCAAATTTTTGTCCCAGCAGTGCGGATGCCCCCTTTCTCCCGGCAAAACGGTTTATTGTAGAAACGTGAAAATATTTAAGGCAGTAGTTCATCATTACATAATTTCCTCACACAATCACTACATTTCACAGATACACAGTGTACACTCACACTTTTCACTTGCATACTAGTATAGCTTGAAATATATATAATTATAAAAAATACTATAAATAATACTAATTTAAAAATACATAATACTTAATTGCAGAATAATTCAAATTTTATAATATAATAATAATTAAAATACAATTTATCTATGGCATATAATATCATAGGTAAAATTTATCAAATTTAGCTGTTGGTGCTTGATAATAATAATTAATGAATAAAAAATAAATTACTCTATTGTGATATTTTATAATAATATATTACTTTGGAAGAACACTGATGCTCTATACAACAGGCCCTGCCTAGTTTAGACATCAGGCATTCATTATTTAAGTGTAAACCATGTATGTAACTCTATGTCAAAAATGTACTCTACTATGTTATTGTACCATAACTGTGTATCTATCTCTGATTTTGATGACTAAAAAAATCTTATCTTATCTACATAATAATGAACTTAAATGAAAAACTATCACGGCTAAGTAGGCTTTACAAGTCAACGAGTAATAGGCGACTAACTTATAAAAGGAAAAATTCGTACAAAATTCATTGAAAATTATTAATAAACTAATAAAATTCCCTCTTTCTTCGGAACCCTACACTGCACATGGCCCGACACGCACAAGGCGGTTTTTAAAATTAATTTTGTCAGAAATTGTCTCCATTGCCAGAATTTTGTTTTTTAAAGAATTTTATTAAAGTAAAATTAAACGGCGTGCCTGTAAACGTGCATGGAATAAAATGTTTATGAAGCGAAATAGGTTTGTTAGGGTCGTGGCAAATGGCAAACCCTGGTCTCTATCTACCTCTCTACAATTAGAGGTATCAGGTGGGAGTTTATGTACATATGTATTACCAGAATCTGTCCTACCGTATTTTTTATTATTTTTAATTAAAAATGCTTTTCTTCTTCAGTGTTATTATCGAAATGTGTCTCAACTGCCAGTATCTTGTTTAATTAATCAGTGTTATCACCATTTTACTTCGTCTCTTCTATAATTCAGCTATCATTCCTTGAGCAAGTAGGCAAACGCCTTTATTTATGTATTAAACTTTTTTCTATATTTATGTTCAGACTGTTTTCGACACTGATCTATAGGGTGACATCGAATTCGATTAAATTATTTAGAAACATATGGCACTAGTTTTAAAATAAATGGGGCGTCAAAAATTTTTTTTTAATAACAGGAAGTTAATATCAGGAAGAAAAGTTATAAAAGCGTCTCAATAGTTATTTTAATTATTTACACATATCGGAGGACATACTCTTATACATTTAACATATTAGAAAACATTTTTCAACGTCCTTCCTACCACTTTTGGATTCACAGTTTCTAACAACAGGTCGAAAATCATAAATATGTAATACTATTACCGATAAACCACTGCTGTCTTCCACACTGAAAAGAACATTGTCTCAAAATATAGCTAAAGACCTCATCCAAGTGGCAGGAAGGCGCTGGATGCAGGCCGCTTCCAACCGGTCTTTTTGGAAATCCATGGAGGAGGCCTATGTCCAGCAGTGGACTTCTTGTGGCTGAATGATAATGATGATGATTGCTAAAGATTTCAACATCACCCCGTAGTGTGCGTGCAAGCGCCTCATTTGACTAAATGCACCATGTAATTGCGTTGGCCATTAGTTCACATTAGGCCTGCGGCGGCTTGCGCTCAGGCAGATTTTTTTATTATAATTTGCATAAATGCAAGCATAAATTAATAGAATCATAAGCGCAGAAATTACGTTTAAAGTATAAAATATGTTAGTAGAGTGAATGTTTCATCAAGAGAAAAACGGGTAATTTTTGCGGGATAGGTATTCTTATTTTTTTCTCACTCAGATAACTTGGCAAAAATAGTTTTTATCCGACTACGAAAGCACGGTTGTGTTTTCGTCAGTAAGACTGCATTTTTGACGTATTTAAAATTTTTATTTAATTTTACTTACTAGGTATATACAATATCATCATCATCAGCCATTTGACATATACTATAAGACCTACTTTCTTTATATGTAGGTAGGCATCTTCTTCGTAATCCTGTCATAAAAACACAGAAATAAAAGTTAAAATGGAAAAAAGTGCAATGGGCGGCCTTATAGCAGTTTTTTACAGAACGTTGTGGACTGAACGTTGAGGATGTAGTGATAAGAATTGAGAAAAGAATGCTGCGTTGGTTTGGACATGTGGAGAGGATAAAGGAAGAAAGATTGACAAAACAAATATATCGAGCGAATGTGGATGGAAGGGCCAGTAAGGGACGACTCAGACGGACATGCTTCGACCAAATAGGGGATGTATTAACAAAGGGCAAGATAAAAAGTGCCCGAAACCGGCGTGCGTGCATGCAACGACTAATGAATGTTGAAGAAGCGAAGGTGATCTGTCAGGATCGTAGCAAGTGGCAGTCTCTGTTCTCTGCCTACCCCTCTGGGATACAGGCGTGAGTTTATGTTATGTTATATTATGTTATGTTTTCCAGACAACCTTGTGACCTAAAAGTAGCCGAAGCTAAAAGAGAGAGTTTTTTCCAAACTTTGAAACGGTACCTCTGGGCCTCTCTCTACTAAATTAATTGAATGGTAGCACGAGGATCGTGTTTGTGAGCCGTACCTTATTAGTGCATGTCATTTGGAAATTTAAATCCCTTATAAAGAAAATTCTCCAAGATCGATCGCACTTTAAGAATTTACTTCGCTAGAATCTAAGCAGTTGAAGTGTTTGTTATTATTATTATTATTAAATCCTTTATTGCATATAAAACCGAAAGTTTTGCACATAGGCGAGCTTAATGCTACTTAGCATTATCTACCAGGATTTCCTGTTAGGATTTCACCAAACCTGTTAGGATTTCACAGGTTTCCACTGACAAAAAAAATGGAACCCTTACAGAATAACTCTGTTGTCCGTTTGTTCGATTATCTGTTAAAACCACTTTGCTAGGAACGGATAGAGTTTTCAGTCAAGTACAACACCTGCAATCCCTTGAAGTTGTAAGAAATAGTTTCAAATTTGACACAATCAACCACATTTTTCTTGCTCGCAACCTCCCTGTCGAAACGTTTGGCACTATCCCTCGAACTATAATATTAAAATTTAGTAAAAAGCAAGGACTAACAAAATACAATAAAGAAAAAATTCCGAAAATGTATAATTTATTTTTATAGATGGATATTTGAATTCAATTCAATTACTGAACATGTAATAATAATATAACAAAACTTAAATAACAGTAAGTATATAAAACTAAGTAATGTATATACTTATTAATGTAATTGTAAACTATTACTAATGTATGATTTTTAGTTAAGTATATAATAGGGGTTAAAGTATGAAATTGCCGTTTTATTTCAATAGGTTCTTTGAATTGACATAGAATCTTCATGGTTTGAGGTTTTCGAATGAAACTTTTTTCAAATGGTTTCTATGATGTTCTTTTTTTAAAAAATGTGAAACATTTGAATATCGACTTTCAATTGTTTTTGTTATTCAATTTAGACAAGAAAGATGGATACTGCGAAAATTCGAGTGATTTTTGATATATTAGGGGTTAAAGTATGAAATTGCCGTTTTATTGCAATAGGTTCTTTGAATTGACATAGAATCTTCATGGTTTGAGGTTTTCGAATGAAACTTTTTTGAAATGGTTTCTACGATGTTCTTTTTTTAAAAAATGTGAAACATTTGAATATCGACTTTCAATTGTTTTTGTTATTCAATTTAGACAAAAAAGATGGATACTGCGAAAATTCGAGTGATTTTTTAATACGAGTTCCGACGCAGAACTAACGCGGCAGAAACAGCCCGCAATATCAATGCTGCGTTTGGAGAGGGGTCTACTAATGAACGCACCGTGCGATTTTGGTTTAAACGCTTTCGTGATGGAAATTTCGACTTAAAGAACGAGCCACGAGGAAGATCGCCCACACAGGTGAATAACGATGAATTAAGACAGATAGTGGAAGCCGACCCTAGTCAAACTACACAGGAATTAGCGGCATGGTTTAACGTTACCTTACCCACAATATTGACTCACTTGCGTCAAATCAATAAAATAAAAAAATACAAAAAATGGATGCCTCATGATTTGACTGAATTTTCGCAGTATCCATCTTTCTTGTCTAAATTGAATAACAAAAACAATTGAAAGTCGATATTCAAATGTTTCACATTTTTTAAAAAAAGAACATCATAGAAACCATTTGAAAAAAGTTTCATACGAAAACCTCAAACCATGAAGATTCTATGTCAATTCAAAGAACCTATTGCAATAAAACGGCAATTTCATACTTAACCCCTATTATTTACAGGTAAAGAACTTGCCCCAGGTCGGTGTCACGCGGCAAGGAGCCCAGAATGCTGGCCAAATTCCCCCTTTAGATGGCCCGACTTATTCTCTGGCCGAGGTGTGCGCCAGACCTCCGGTCTCACGGAGCGTCGATAAGGCGGGTCGACACAGCGAACGCGGCTCGGGGCCCCAAGGGCCCAGTGACTCGCCCCCAAACGACTTGAATCCGTATTGGTTACCCAGTGTTGCATATCTCCGCGGTTTGAGCCTCTCCGCTGCGCTGGCCGCCGAGCCAGGCGCCCTTCTAATCTGAGAAACATGGGAGGGCGCCAGCGTGTCGACGCAGGTTAAGTTCCACTAGCGGCCTCCCACGTTTCCAGGGTATTGACGTCATTCCGTCTTTCAAGTGAAATATTTTTCTTATTACCTGATACAAACAAAATGTTTAATTAAAGTTCTTAGTTTTACAATTAATTGATTATGTGGAGAAGAAGCAAGATAGATACTACATTTTATATTGTGTCATATGACATATTTGTTTTTTTTGGGATTTGAACTTAAGCTTAACTTTGCAATTGAAAACAATATCCCATGTTTTCAAGTGCATTGAAGTTAAAGTTTAGTTTGGAAGCGTTTGTTCAGAACCCTCAGGGCACAAGTCTTGCCTCGCACTTGTGCAGTTTTTTTTCCTTTACTATGACTAAGAAAAAATTACAGGTGACAGAACATGGAATTTTGCATGCATGCACTTTATTCCATTGCGTTACGGGCGACTTTGTAACTGAAACTGCTTACCAACTATTTCTTCCATCTCTTGCAAACTGGCAGAAAATGCTCATAGCATTAAGTCTACCGCTTTTTACGAATAATTAAAATTTAGTAAAACTATTGCTTGCTTCTGGCCCCACACTAGGATACCCTGTGTCGTGGGAACCAGAAACAACGACATCACAAACATGTAAACATCTAAGACATGGGTTTTTTTGTCCCCAGCCGGGATTCGAACCCAGGACCTCTCGCATGGTATGCAATAAAAAATATTGATTAAATAAAAAAATATATAAGAAAGATACGAGTATGCATGAAATACAAAGATGAAATAATGTATCGAGAATTTTTAAGTTTTGCCTACACCTTTTTGGTCAAGTCAAGGTTCAAGGTCAAGTTTTGTCTATCGTATCGATTTATAATATTATGTAAGTACCTATACAATAGCGGCGTTATTTATAAAAACACTATTCGTCTTAAACCAATCTGAAACTCTGTTTATTTAATCTGTGGCTACATCTTTTCCTTGTAAAATCTCCGCCACAGACTATTTTAATCCGTGTTTCTGTAGTTTTTGAAGTATTTTTTTTGTAAGACCGTAAGACTGCCAAAATAAACGTGACGACTCTCCTTCTTAGCCAATGGAATTTTCAATCGACATTTTTGAGCTGTTTACGAGCATTCTACTCGGTTAGATAACGAGTGTCATTGCACCAAAAATATAAACGTTGTTCAGTTTTCGACTGATGTAGTGCACTTAAGTTACTTCTCAAAAGGACAAACTGGGCCTAGAGTATAATAAACGCATCTTTGTCAGTAGAGTGATATTATAACGACAATGGGTGTTGTCGTGGTAATATCACTCTATTGACAAAATTGTTATAGGAAAGTGCGGGTGATCATGCTCTTCCACTATAAAATAAATTTGTTGCCAGGCAGATGGTATGCCTGTGGACAGCCGGGCAAACTGTTGTTTGTGAACGTTATTTTTATGGTATCTCATGTGTAACACTGCCTGCGCGATGCAGGAATGTCGGAGCATGTAGTGCGTATGTAGTGAAACAGCTTTTGCGTTATTGGAGTATGAGTTAACATGTGCTCTTCACAGGTGTTATTTGACGTTTCTCGCAGTCTACTAAGCTATTGGTATTCCATAACTAGCAACAATTAAATAGGCATCTCTTGCGAAGGAGATTTAATCTCGCGAGGCGCCGTATTAAGATGCACGGGTCCATTGGAATGCGATTGGTAAGTAGGCTACTAATAATGTCAATGAAACAACCATCACGCTGTTGAACAACTATTCGTCTAAGAGGCTCGCCCCCTTGATGTAAAGACAGAACTCAAGCTATAACGACGAGTCTACAAACCTGCCACAAAGCCACATAGAGGCAACTCGAAATGCAATTCGACCAGACTCCGCCAGAGAAGCTGGTGTGATTGGATTTAAGCAATTCCATTCACGACACGACACTTTGCTTTGTGGAGCGATTGAGTTTGGGATCTTGATTAGTGCTGAAGCAGTTCAAAGCGTGTTATATAGGGTTAGATACCTTGAAAATGCGCTGCTCCTAAAAAAAACATGTCTTAGAGTGTGTCATTAACATTTTTTTAGTATTTTTGGTGATTTGAAAAAAAAACCTCGCTGTTTAATAGATAGTGCTGACACCAATATAATTAGGTACCTATGTTACGTAGTATGTGCAACTGTACATTCTTCTATGTGGGACAATGATTTACCCTTGGTAGAGAGTGCAAAGCAAATTTCATAAAATGATGTAAGCCTTGATATCTAAAGTAATATAATGTAACATAAACTCACGCCTGTCTCCAGTCGGGGAAAACAGAGACCAGGGTTTGCCACTGGCCACGATCCTGAGAGATTTCTTTCGCTTCGTCAACATTTATCAATCGCTGCACGGATGCCGGTTTCGGGTACTTTTTATCTTACCCTTTGCTAATACATCCCCTATTAAACAATACAAATCTGAGAAAAGACTCATAGCATAATTGTACCTATAACATTATTATACCTATAACATAAATCGTCTTACGAATTATGCATTTTGGAGGTGACCCTAAACTGTGGACGCAGACCGTTATTCTGCAATTCTGAAAAAAAAAATTAAATCCAATAAATATCCATATTAGTCACATAGTTCGTTATTAGTCGTATTAGTTTTAGCTCGAAAATACGTAGTTAAGTATTAGTTTTTTATATAATTTTGTCGTGTGCCTACCTGCCTTAACTCCTGCTCTAAATTACACCCTAAAAACCAGTTAGGTACTACTTAGTGGTAACCGACATGTTAGCTGAGGTCTCTCTAGTTAAAGACGCAGTCAAAAATCTCGATTATTATTTTAATAATTATTGTGTGTCTTACCAAGACAAAAAAGATAAGGTGTTTTCTATTACATTGATCTATTGTATCATCATCATCAGCCACTTCACGTCCACTGCAGGACATAGGCCTCCCTCATGGTTTTCTAACGATGAAGGGTTTTGCCATAATCGCCACGCTTGGCAGGCGGGTTGGCGATCACCGCATGCGGTTGAATATTGTCTATTGTATAAAGTATGTTTTTATCGGTGACTTCAATCAAATTTTGAATGTGCGACAAAAAAGTTGTTTGGAATGTCTTCTCCTGTACATACCAAATAAAATCACATTGGTTCTCCTCATAGACTAGGATCTAGCTAGCCAGACAACGCGAGCACACCTAGTTCGCGTGCCCGACATAAGTGTCGGGCACCTCTGCGGCCGCTACTTTTAGTCGGCTCTGCCCTTTTATTACGCAACTGTGGACTCTATTGGGTCTTACCATTTTCACGATTCCAAAGTGTCAAAATATACCCAGTTCGGAGTAGGTTACGGACAACTCCATATCGTGGAGAACTTACGTAGTGGCGCCCCTGAGGTGTTAACGTAGTCGCTCTTGCGCACGAAGGGTTCCGTACCATTATCTATACAACATTTGAATATTTCAAGGGTCTATCTGTTGCCGTTATTAATATCGAGCAAAATCCCGTTTGTTGCAATATTTAAGGGGGGCTATGCTTAAATATTTATTTCATTCTGTTTTTTATTGTTATTGCGGCAACAGAAATACATCATCTGTGAAAATTTCAACTATCTGTCAATCTGCCTTCAAGCTGTCCCGGTTCATGAGATACAGTCTGGTGATAGACAGACAGACAGACAGACGGAGGGTCTTAGTAATAGCGACCCTTACCCTTTGGATACGGAACCCTAAAAGTACAACGAAGGTGAGCACCAAAAGAAGAGGAAATGTTTTCTTTTACTTTCCATCATAGTACGCCGCGTACATAATATTATTTACAACACAACATGTAATGACACATGCAATGACACATTTTCCATTACGTTGTGTGTTTGCCGTAAACAACTACGACGAAACGGGTGAACTTCTGTTCAAATCCCGGCATATACCTACCAATTTTTTTTTTAAGCCACGTACATTTGTGAAATTATAGTAGCAATACACGTGAGGAAACCTGAGTGTCTGAGGTGTTCACGTACTTCAGCGGTTGGCATGCGTAGTGATTAAGCCCACGCTCATCATTGGGAAGCTGGGGGCCTCCCTTCAGGAGGCCTGCAGTGACATTCGAGCACTGCTGGCTTTCTGGAAAGAGATAAGTTGGCTGGAGTAAACTCGCAGCTTTGCTACGTACAATGGCCCAACTATGAGGCTAAGTGCGGAAATCTCAGGTCTAACTAACCAACTAACTAAGCCCATGCTCTCCCTCTGAGAGCAGGCATGAGCCCTGCAGTGGGATGAATAGAGGCTACATAAAAAAAAAAATTGGTTATTGGAACTATTTGATATCGATATGTACTGAAGAAACAGATTTTGCTTTATTCCAATAAAACGCTGCATAATCCTATTTTAATATTATAATTGTGAAAGTTTGTGAAGATGTTTGGATGTTTGTTAGTCAGTCACGCAATAACGGCTTAACGGATTTAAATGAAATTTGGTATGGAGATAGTTCGAGTTCTGGGGATATATTATGGAATGAGTAATTTCCGGGATGAAAATTATCCTATGTCATTACAGGGATATAATGACATAGGATACTTTTCATCCCGGAAATTACTTATTCCATGCGGACGAAGTCGCGGGCAAAAGCTAGTATACATATATTATAGTGTTATCATGACATCACAAAATTGTATAACTAAATAAAAGGAAGATACTGCATCAGATATTTATCTGTAATATTTATTCACCTCGATATTTACCTCTGTGTAATCCCCAAAATATTCTATGTTGCGGTAGAACGAAGCGTCGGTTTTTTATTGGAATGTCCATGAGCTAAGCTACACATGGATTTAAAAATACAAAAGGTTGGTGCAGATTTTACTTTTTATACCACTTTCAGATTTGTTTCATTGATTTTTGATTTAATTTTTTTTACTAAGTAGATTTTAAAAAATAGATTTTTCTCTTCTATCTTAAGAGCCTATATACTTACATATTATACGTCCCACTGCAGGGAACAGGCCTTCTCTCAGAGAGAGAGAGAGTATGGGCGTAATTACCACGCATGCATGCGCATTGGCAATTTTAAGCGCCGAGGTATGTGAAAACAGCAGACACAATTTCCACACGATGTATTTTTTTTTACAGCTGAAAATTTCCCGCGCAGTTGCTGTAACGGAGCCAGTGTGCGATCACAATTTACTACTTATAAAATGTTGGTAAAGCAGCATCGTTTATTTTTTACATTAAATGGAAAAAAAATACGGTGCTGTTTTACCGAAATTTCTTACTTGTTGTTTTAGTTTAGTCGCCCTAAGAATGCCGCTGAACTTTTATTTTATATGAAACAATAAAATGATTGTTTGTATAAGTATACAACATACCTATAAAATAGATAAACAATGTGATGTTGGGAAGGTACGTTATACGATTTTTTAAAAGCTGTCATCGATATCCTTTGGGTAACCCAGTTATAGTTAGAATTGATTTTTAAGAATCGTTTTTTACAACAGAAATAATCAATTATAAAAAAAATATATTTTTATGTGCAATATCACATCAAGGCCCACAGGATCAAGGATTGTAGACTCGTCAACATAGTTTAAAATAAAATAAAATCGCTGACCAGGTCCTATAATTTTAACTTAGTGTAAATTGAAGTAGAAATTCCGATGTTTCTGTCATTTTTGTGACCAAATCGGAATGTCTGCTTAATTTTTTTGTAGTCCAAAAGTTCAACAACATTTGCTAATGGTGCTACAAGAAATTTGTTAACGAGCAAAGCTCGGTTGCCCAGGCCTGTATTATCTAAAGCTTCAGTCACACACAGCAACTAGTCGCTGCGAGTGCACTCGCCGCAAATACTAGTCGCAGCGACAATTCGCTGCCTGCCTGTCACACGCAGCGAGTAAAATAGAACATGCTCAGTTCTAGTCACGGCGAATTCAACTCGCGGCGAGTGAATTTATTCCCAATCTAGCCCATCTCCTGACACTTCTGAAATGTTAAGATGGACAATCCTACACAGTTTATCGACTGCCTCGTTGGTCTAGCGGTATTTTATTTTATTTTATTTATTAGAAGGTGAATTAAACATTTGAAAACAAACAGGTACAAATAAAACGTAGAACGTCACGTCTGATTACCATGCCGGAGTTTGTTGGTTCGATTTGTACATTTGAACAAATGGCCTCAGACTGGGTGTATTTCCATGTTTGTGATGTCCTTGTCTGGTTATAAAAATTGCATAAGGTGGGTATCCTAGTTTGGGACCAGCTCCTATATTAGGTACGTGCTGAGCGATTCCAATCATCTTACTGTCAAATTCCACACCGAATGCTATCACAAACGTCGGGATTCCGTCAAGATTTTATATTAGTCCCCAGGACAAGAGAATGATTGTGTTTTGTGGAAGTTATTTATATATTGGAACGTCAGTGTACTGCACAATGTACGATAGTGCGATTATTAAACCCTTAACGTTACGTCGTCGGTTGTAACTAACGCAGCACTTCTGTATATCTTTTACAAGCTATCACTGAAATGTTTCGTGCGGAATGTTTGGACTATACTAGAAATACAAGCCTCCACCATAAACGGCTGTGTGTAGCAGTTTAAAAATTCAATTTTCCACGACCATCGGGTACGGTTTTAGCCTAAATGGACTACCGGTCATCTGTTTTGTTTTGACGGCTTTTATTTTTGTTTCTATGTAGATTTGAGTTTCAGTCGCGCAATTCTGTAAGTTTTATCATATTCTTTATTGCATGCAGTACCTATGAGATAAAATATATGTAAATAAAGTTTATTGCAAAGGAAGTTCATTTATTTATGTATTGTAGTTATCTATTATCTCGTAAGTTGGTGTATGATTGTTTTGGGTTATTATGTAACACTCAAGGCTGCTGTTATGTGGAGCCTGCTGTCTCGCTTGCACAATTTAACATTTTTTTATATCGAATAATACTAAAAAACTCGCATTTTTGATCAGCGTTTTCTGTTTGACTATTAATTTGACTACTTTATTAGTCCCCAAGAACTCTGTAGATGGCGCTGAAATTACTCCGTTACTAGCCGTGCGTTCCGATTTGCGACTGTGAGCGATCTTGGGCAAATCGAAACGCACTACAGATTGCTCACGGCCACTCACGGCAATCACGGCTCACGTATTCGTGCGTAGTCGTGTCTATGATATGATAGCCGTTCCGAAATGGACGTTAATGAATATTACGATAACGTGAATGGATCAATTCGGAACGATATTTATTTGTGATGCGACAATGACATAATTATGTAAGTTTCGTTTTATGATCTAAAAATTATCATCATCATCAACCCATTATGTCCCCACCGAGGGGCACGGGTCTCTTCCCTGAGGAAGGTATAGGCCATACTCCACCACGGGGGCCAAGTCCGGATTGGTGGAGGCTTGTAGACTAGTGGCTCGTCTACTGTCAGAAGTTGTCAAGCCGCCCTAAGGCCTCTGACTTGGCTTAACGACTGCCATCTATCGACGGCAGCCGGCACCAACAGCTTAACGTGCCTTGCGAAGCACGGAACTGCTCGGAAAAATGCCACTAGCGTTAGGCATAGACGGCGACCCATCCATGCACTGAACGCGCCCTGTGTTGCTTGACCTTCGTGATCGTTTAAGATCACTCAGGCAGCCGGGGCTACGAGTGATACCTAAAAATTATATCACAGTGAAATAATTTAAAAAAGATGTGACGTTGCGTTTCTTGCAGTAACTTACCAAGTTCAGCGCCATCTATGCAGCGACTAGAGAATACCTTAAAAAAATAAAGAGAAAATCCCACATTCCTTAACATGCTATCCGATTTCATTGATGTCATTAATCTCATTCTAGTTTGAAAGGGAGGAAGGACCTCAGAAGTGGTCCCGTATAATTTTGGTCAAGATCAAGATCTGCTGACGGGTTCCAAGAAAAAATCATCAAAACTCTTCAATTTACAAATGATTTTTTCACGTGATTATGGCTATGGTCACAACCATATCACGATAAAGAATACCATTAGCGCCACCTAGTGTTAAAATTAGCGAACCTTAGTTTCTATTTAGTGCGTTTTTTGAAGGCAGTTTTTTTGTGCTTATCGACTTGTACTAAGTACAATGCAGGCTCCTGCCTATTTTATCAGTAACACCTACTTGTTGTAAGTGAGAAATTATTACCTTTTCCTGCGAAACTGATTGGCATGCCTCTTGATAATAGTACTCGAATGATATGAAACAGATTCATGTGATAGAATATTTGCTTTCATTTATAAAGAGAGACTTACAATTGAAGGGTGTTTTGGAAAAACAACCATAGTCAAAAAAAAACGGAAACGAGATTTTGATGTCTATGGATGTAGTGAACGAAATGCAAGTGGACCTTATTACAGGATTTTTGAAAAGCAACCTTAGTCACACGATATTCCCCAGAAATGGTTGTATGATTGTTTGGAATAACGACCTTTGTCACTCGGTTCTTGGAAAAAAAACCATAGTCACAAACGTCAGTTTTGACTTTGGCGGTTTTTCATGACAATCTGTCAGTTTCGCTTTGAGGTTTTCAATAAATTGGCGTGAATAAGATACCTACAGTGTTTAATTATTTTCAAAGTAAATATGGACACTATCCAAAGAGACAGCCAGTCAAATGTGCAGTGGGCCACAAAGCGAGTGAAAAAGATTCCAAAGCGCGAATCTATAAAGAGACGGAAAGTTGCTGGTGAACCGCATATCAATCACATCGGAAATTCAATAAGTGGCGCTACTACAGGACCCGATTGCCGGTAAATATTATGAAATACACGTACTTATTTCGCGATATAGGCTCAAGTTAATGTTATTTACCTAAACTGCAAAGCCTTGACTTGTAAATCATGTAGCTCTAAAATACTTACCTGCCTTTGCCTGCCTATTAAAAGTAAGTATGTGGTTTTCTACTTTACAGATGTTCGCGTCTGAAGTGCTTCTCTAAAATAACACCAGAACAGAGGCAGGAGATACTTCAACTTTTTTATAAATATCCTTGCAAGAATGACCAAGACGCACATCTCTCAGCTCTGATGAGCTATCAAAACATCAAACAACGAAGGCCTCGTACCGAACGAGATGATAGTGATTGTCTCTTTCAACATGAGTTGGCATATACATATAAAGTAAGAATTCATGGTGAAGAAGTACCTATATGTGCTAAAGCTTTTATAAGCTTACATGGTATTACACGTGGATGACTGCGAACCATTCAGACCAAATTATTATCTGGGCAGTTACCTAAAGACCAACGAGGCAAACATGAATCCAGGCCCCACAAAGTACCTGCTGAGATAACAGAATTAATTAAGCTGCACATTAAAAGCTTTAAAGCTCGTCAGTCCCACTATTCCTTACGGGATAATCCTAACTTAAGCTACTTACCTGAAGAGTTGTCTGTATGTAAAATGCAGGAGTTATTCTTGAAGGAAGTGCAAGTAAATATACCTTACAGAGTATATTATAATGTTTTCAAGACACATTTTAACATCAAGTTTGGTTTTCCACGATCCGATACATGTAGTGTCTGCGATGAACTCAATTTAAGAATCAAATGTGCTTCTGATCCAGTAGCAAAGTCCGAACTCATCACTCAGAAACACTTGCATTTAAGCAAGGCTAAAAAATTCAGATCTCTAAAAAAATCTTACAAAGAAAAGGCACAAAGAGGAGAATGCATGCTGCTTTCCTTTGATTTCATGCAAAACTTACCATTGCCGCACATACAGACCAGTGATGTATTTTACTCTCGCCAAATGTGGTACTACTTATTCGGTATACACGATTTAGCTACTGATGCTGTATCTATGTACTGTTATACAGAAACAACTGCCAAGAAAGGTGCATCAGATGTGACGTCCCTGTTATTACATTATTTAAATAACAGGGAGATAACATCTGAAAATCTTGTACTATTGAGCGATGGATGCAGTGGACAAAACAAAAACCACGTCATGGTATACTTCCAGTATTTTTTGGTCCACGTCTTGAAGCTTTTTAAAACCGTTACACACATTTTTCCTGTAAGAGGACATTCTTACCTGCCTAATGATGCAGACTTCGCCCTTATAGGCAACAAGAAAAAAAGACATTCCGCAGAGGTTCCTTCAGATTGGGACAAGATAATCTGTGAGGCCAGAAAATATCCCGCACCATTTAAACTTGTATGTGCCACACAAGATTATTTTTTTAACATGAAGGAGGCACTTATGCCATATTTCTTGAAGACCCCAAAACCAGCTCTCAAGCTGCGTCAAGCACGAATTATCAAGATAAGTGATAAGTACCAATATATAAAGGTGAAGAACACATTCTCAGGGCCTTCATTCAAGAGTGAAATACGTAAGCGTCTAAGCTTACCAAATGAGTTTGTCCTAGATCCCTTATATGTTTCTTTTATAGAAATGACTGCTGGTAAAAAGGCTAATTTGATATCTCTCAGTAAATACTTAAGTACCCCTGAGAACCGAGACTATTATAGGAATTTATGCTCTGATGCCAGTCACTGCCACGATGATAATATAGAGGTGGACGATGATGACAATAGTGATGGGTGTGATGAACAATAATAAAATATAATAAGAGCAAATAATTAATTAAGGTGAACTAAGTAACTGTAAGAGCAACCAACTGACAAGAAAAGTTATGTAAAATACTAAGCTAAGAAATAAATTATCTATCCTAATAAATTTTATTTTATTTCATTTACCTAGTACCTGAAGGAATAATTTTCTTAAGTTTTTGTGGAAAAACAACCTATGTCTCAATTTCTCATATAGATTTGTGGAAAAACTGCCTTTGTCAAACTAATTTTCATGGATATTTCTATTATACAGGCCAAAATATGACTAAATCTATGCATAATGCAAAGGGGTTATTCAAACCCAAAACATACAGTAATTAATGGAAGATTTAATAAGGGCATTATTATGAAAATCATTTTTTGCTTCTAACACAAAATTATATGATCATGACTGTGGTTGTTTTTCCAAAACACCCTTCAATTATTAGAGCATAGTCCAGTCTATTCAGGACAGTATATTATTACAATGAATACTTTTGAATACACTTGGTTCTGTATTTTAGGCTTTGTCTGTTTAGGTGCCTGTGAAAGTGAGTACACATTTTCTTTATGTATCTGCCTAATGAAGTAAAATTTCTGAAATTGTGAAGTTCTGGAAGCAATTTTATATTAATCTGCAGCTTCAATAGACCTAGACATATAATAATGTACCATTAGAAATGCTGGGTTATAGGTACTTACCCAATTTTCAGGGTTCCGTACCTCGAAAGGAAAAACGGAATCCTTATAGGATTGCTTTGTTGTCCGTCTGTCTGTCAAATTTCTGTGGAATCATGCCCATACTTTTCAAATTTCAGCTAGCCAGCGACAAAAAAGAGGCGGTAAAGCGGCAATCAGATCATCATTTGTTTTTTCGAGTTGTAAAGTTTTGTTTGTACTTCTGTATAACAGAGATGTATTAACATTTTATCTAATTCATGTTTTTATTTTTACTTTCCTTATATTCGTACTGAAAAGCACAGTGCTTACCTCAGATGAAAGACTTATTTAGTCCCTCGACCTCATCTCGGGACTGAATAAGTTACTTTCACTCCTAGGGTAACAATGTAGGTACAGGTAAGTTGTTAGTTCTGTAACGCAGATAAGACCCGCTCTTTGTATGGAAACCTACACTGCGCGTGGCCCGACACGCACTTAGCTGTTTTTTGTATTTTTGATTTGGTAGGTAGGTACCTAGTTCTTGTAAAATTAAAATTGAAAAATTGCCTCTAAGAAGAATCCAGATATGATACGAAACAAGTAGTTGGTATAATTTGGTATCGAATACTACAGACAATCTCCGAAAATTCACCGCTCTGAAAAAGAAAAATCCCAACTTGAAAACTGTCTTGGCCGTGGGTGGATGGAATGAGGGATCAAAGAGCTACTCCATCGTAAGTAAAAATTTTTTTTATAGATGTTATACCTCATGGAATGAGGGATTTTCTTTTTATTATATTTTATTATTCCCTAGTCGCTGCATAGATGACGCTGAACTTGGTACGTTACAGTAAGGAACGGAAAGATTTCATTATTTCACTTGGATGTGATTTTTTAGATCATAAAACGAAACTTACATTTTATGTCATTGTCACATCACAAATAAACATCGTTCCGAATTGACCCATTCACGTTATCGCAATATAGAATATTGACGTCCATTTCGGAACGGCTATCGTAGATAGATGCGTCACGCGAATACGTGAGCAATTTGTAGGTAGAGTGCGTTTCACGAGATAGTTCCCTTCGCTGTTAAGTTGGTTAACATGAAATCAGTGTTGCTACAGTTTGAAGAAATCAAATCCCCATAACCTGGGGTAAACGACTGCATACAGATAAATTACCTTCACTACAATCATTGTTAAAACTACAATAATCTTTTAGCCATAAAGTCATAGTTATGGAACTTCACATTCACAAAGTCTAACGAGGTTGTTGAAAACAAAGTGATCGAAATAATAAGCTAATATTACGTCAAAAATTTATTCTTCTACTATAAGTGTGATCATATCCTATCTCGACGTCTGAAACATTACTTTCACACTATCATCAGATGTGTCGCTATCATCACCTCCTAAATTAATTATTATAGTATCAATTTCACTGTCCAAAGATATGCCATCATGGTGATATTTATCTTCAATTTTTTTCACGTGGTCGCATTCCTTTTTCCACTCTTCAGCAGTTATACTCGAAAATGCGTCTTCAGTAATTTTCACGATATGTTTTGCTTCTTGTCCTACATTTTTTTCAGCGATACGTCGTTTTAGTAAACTCCATATTAATTCAATAGGATTAAGATCGCAATGGTAAGGTGGAAGTCTTACCACTTTATGACCATATTTTTCAAGCATCAGGTCAGCTTCATATTTAATTGGTTCCTTGTGCTCTTTCACAATCTCATATAACTGAGCTTTTACCATTGTCGGCAAAAAAGTAAGACCTTTACTCGTAATTCAATTCTGCATTTGAAGTTTCGTGCTAGACATAGTTGGTGCTTTGTTGACAGCTATTGTGTGGTAGGATGCATTGTCCATTACAATTAAAGACCGAGGAGGAAGATTTGGCAATAACTTTTCCTCTAGCCACTTACTGAAATTTTCCCTGTTCATGTCATCATGATAGTCTCCCGATTTAGTCTGGGATTTAAAAATTCATTGAGCATTGGGTATAAAGCCCATTTCTCCACCGGCATGAACTATTATCCAGCGTGGCCCCTTTGAGTCAGACGATAGAACACCTTCTTCATTTTCGCTTTGCCAACATTTCCCGGCGCAGTGTGTAGGATGAATGTACGTTTCGTCCAAATAAATAACTGGCCGCTGCTCCCCCTTTCGATTGTCTTGCGATTCATGTAAATATCGAAATCGCCATGCTACAATGTCATGTCTTTCCATTAATAGTTTCCTTTTGGATTGACATTTTTTGAAGAAAAACCCCATCTGAGAATAATGATTCTCCAACGAGTGGTACGGCTGCCCTTGAAGTCAATGTCGAAATTTTGGTTGACGTACTAGCAGCCACTTCTCCTTCTTTAGAAATTTTTGTTATAGTTTTTTCAGATATACCTGGGGACAAAACTTTTTAAAATTATAATTTTCATTCTTGTTGATTTAGATAGTATGATTTAGGGCCGATTTTACCAACCTTAGATAAAACTTATCCATGGAATAAAGTATTACACAAAAAAATAAAATGTCTGAACATACCGAACGAAAGGCAATGACAACATTTTTTGAATTTATTGTCGAATAAGCCTCGAATATTTATTCAATGGCGAAATCGGTCTTTATATTATATTTTTCGGGAATTTTATGAGTCTTTCGTTCTAAGCTGGCAATCCTATTTTGCTTACCTGTCATGGCGGAAACCCAAGACGAACTTGTTGAAATGGAATTATTGGCCCATTTCTTGACTTTTCTTTTTCACAGAACCGTTTCACCTTCAACACCATCTCCCTTTCACCACTTTTTAGTGTTTTTGGCATATTTAAACGCAGAAAACTCTCGAAAACTTTAAAAATAAGATGGAACTCGACAAAGCGACTTTACTGTTTAGTGTTTTGACAGACAGTGGAGCCAACATAACGGCTAAGGGAACTATCTCGTGAAACGCACTCTAGTAAGTTCCGATTTGCTCATGAACGCTCACGGTCACAAATCGGAACGCATGGCTAGTAACGTAATAAGTTCAGCACCATTTACAGAGTTCTTGGGAACTACTTTTTTTTCTAAACAGTCAAAAAGAAAGCCTCCCATTTAAGTAATGTCAGTATATGTTAACTTCCGCCTCTTTGGAGGCTTTAAAACGATTGTCATGTATTTCTTTTAATTTTAAAGATGGCTGCCAGTCCGACTATGCGTAAGACGTTTGTGGCCAGTTCCCTGGAGTTTCTGCAGAAGTACAACTTTGATGGCTTGGACTTCGATTGGGAGTACCCGAACCAGCGTGATACAGAGAACGGGGAAGCTGATATAGACAACTTTACTCAGCTTCTGAGAGAACTAAACGAGGCTTTTAAGAAGCATGGTTATTCGTTGTCCATCGCAGCCGTCGCCGTTGAACAATTTGCCTCTACTTCCTATGATATCCCTGCTATTTCTAAGTACGTGATGTACATATTGTTTTCAGAACCTCCAGCAGCATATTTAATCAATAGATAGATAAAACTTGAAGATGAATCTTCTGAATCGACCATTTTTAGTAGTCGATCTTCCTCTTCACTAAAACGAGAGTTCACAAAAGTAACAATCATAATCAAGAATGTCAAAAACAATTATAGTTCTTGTCAGTTTCAGGACTAATTGAAGATGAATCTTCTGAATCGACCATTTTTTGTAGTCGATCTTCCTCTTCACTAAAACGAGAGCTCACAAAAGTAACAATCATAATCAAGAATGTCAAAAATAATTATAGTTCTTGTCAGTTTCAGGACTGACAAAAAAACTCATAAATTTTTATCTTTTAATATTTTAGCTTCATGTTATTATTATTACAGAAAATACGTTTTTGTACTTAATGTTAAATATCATTTTCTACCAGTCATCCTATGGTTTGTGGACTAGGTACTTTTATCATAAAAGAAGTTTTATCCTAATGGTTGTTACTCATATGTGGAATACTAGACACAGTTGCCATCTAAATCCTACATTTTTGAAGTTTCAGATATTTTATACACGTTTGTGTTGTGTTAAGATCTGTTTCGCTTACATTTACCGTAAATTTCAAAGTTTTAACGTACAGTGTCCTGAACTCACTAATACTCCTTTTATCTTTTCTTTCGGTATTTGGACTTTGTAAACATAATGTCTTATGACTTTTATCTTGCGTGGGATGCAGTGACGGGACACAACGCCCAAATATTCCCGGGAGAAGGCGATGAGAACTTACCCAAAGACTCTCTGTATACTCTTGAGAATGCTTTGAAGTACTGGCTTGACGCAGGTAAGAATATCATAGACTTCAAAGCAGTAGGTATCGATAAGAATGAAAATAGTTATTTGTTATACAAGAGTGCTTTTTAGCCGCGTGCTCAATTTTGATGACCGAGCAAGCGAAGGATTCAAAAATTAGAATCCTGAGCGTTAGCGAGGGAATCAAAAGAGCACGAGGTGAAAAATCTTTACACTCGAGTGCAACGCGTAATTTTTCATCCCATCTCATCGAGGAAATTATTCTTTAAGAATCCAAGGTGTATTTCATGATCTTTCTACTTTCTGAAATTTATGACCATACCGTTCTGACCAGAGACGAACAAATTATACCTATTTTATTGTCATCTTAGGGCCTTATGGCGGATGACAAGGCTTTGTCTCTTGTTAAGTCTACAAAGACTATTTACACGCCATTTGTGGAGTGTTTTGAGGTATCGTGTTCTTATAAATCCTTCCACCATTATTCTTCGCTCAGGCATTCCACCAGAGAAGTTGATCCTTGGCTTGCCGCTCAATGGACATACGTTTGACCTGACTAACGCAACCAACATCTCAGTCCGGGCTCCTAATAGCAGTCCCGGCATTGCTGGTCCATTCACAAGAACACCTGGTAGCATCGGATATAACGAGGTCCGTATTTGAAGTGAGAGTAAACCTAGATCGTCCGCCTTAGAACTTGAAGGCTTAATTCCCAGAATAGCCTTGTTCACACCTAAACCATACCATTTACCATTCGGAATGAATTGAAACTTGAATTTAACGTTGTAACCAGGCTTTTATTAACAAGTCACAAAATAAGTCTGTCCCAAACATGTAAACAAATCTAGGAATTCAATGTAAAACTAACTCTTATTTAAATATCTGACTATAGGTTGATGTCAATATTTTTTTTCAGCTCTGTTCGCTATTCGCCAACGGAGATTGGGATATCCGCTTTGATGAGCTCGCCAAGGTTCCTTACGCCGTTCGTGGCCGGGACTGGGTTTCCTACGATGACAGCTAAGGTCGAATACGGCTTGAGCTCCGGTGTCGGTGGTTTCATGATCTGGAGCATTGAGACAGATGACTTCCACGGCTTCTGCACTGGAACTAAGAACCCATTGTTGAAGGCTGTTAACGATGCCATCCAAAAGAGAAAAAGTGGCAATTTTTAGTGGTGGAACTATTGATTCATTGATTTTAGTTCAATTCCGGGCCCCAAATACATTTTTATTTTTAAACTTACAAGACCAAATATTTCTTAATATTTATTTCTTACTTATTCTGTTGTAATTTTACGAATGAACCCTACTGATGTAGAAAAAAGGCTGAAGAAAATTTCGAATAAATGTGACTCGACTACAGAAAACTATTTATTTGGCCTAAAAAATGTAATATCTTATCATATTAGCACACACACAATATTAGGACGCAAGAGAGCTAAGATAATAATAGGGGCCAAAGTATGAAATTGCCGTTTTATTGCAATAGGTTCTTTGAATTGACATAGAATCTTCATGGTTTGAGGTTTTCGAATGAAACTTTTTTCAAATGGTTTCTATGATGTTCTTTTTTTAAAAAATGTGAAACATTTGAATATCGACTTTCAATTGTTTTTGTTATTCAATTTAGACAAGAAATCTTCATGGTTTGAGGTTTTCGAATGAAACTTTTTTCAAATGGTTTCTATGATGTTCTTTTTTTAAAAAATGTGAAACATTTGAATATCGACTTTCAATTGTTTTTGTTATTCAATTTAGACAAGAAAGATGGATACTGCGAAAATTCGAGTGATTTTTGAATACGAGTTCCGATGCGGAACTAACGCGGCAGAAACAGCCCGCAATATCAATGCTGCGTTTGGAGAGGGGTCTACTAATGAACGCACCGTGCGATTTTGGTTTAAACGCTTTCGTGATGGAAATTTCGACTTAAAGAACGAGCCACGAGGAAGACCGCCCACACAGGTGAATAACGATGAATTAAGAGAGATAGTGGAAGCCGACCCTAGTCAAACTACCCAGGAATTAGCGGCATGGTTTAACGTTACCTTACCCACAATATTGACTCAATTGCGTCAAATCAATAAAATAAAAAAATACGAAAAACTGGTGCCTCATAATCACTCGAATTTTCGCAGTATCCATCTTTCTTGTCTAAATTGAATAACAAAAACAATTGAAAGTCGATATTCAAATGTTTCACATTTTTTAAAAAAAGAACATCATAGAAACCATTTGAAAAAAGTTTCATTCGAAAACCTCAAACCATGAAGATTCTATGTCAATTCAAAGAACCTATTGCAATAAAACGGCAATTTCATACTTTAACCCCTAATATTTTACTTTTGATTTAATGCTGTCAACACTCTGCAGCTTGGCAAACTAGTGCGTAGAACATTGGACTCGGAAACGGGAGACCCAGGTTCCATTCCCAGAGCGGGCATGTACCTATGACTTTGTTTTCTAAGTTATGTACATTTGTGAAGTTGTAGTAGCAATACCTACCACTCGCTAACTGTGAAGGAAAACATCGTGAGGAAACCTGAGTGTCTGAGCTATTCCTATACAATCCGCGGTGGGCACGCGTGGCGATTAAGCCCATGCTCTCTCCCTGAGACAAGGCCTATGCCCTACAGTGGGACGTATATAGGCTGCTTATATATAGAAATTGTCGTTTATCTGATGATCGAAACAAATATTTAATTTTTGTATCGGAACGGTTTGCACAAGCAAGAGTTGAAATAAAATGTAGGAAGGTACAGAACCCCCATCATCAACGCCATAGCACATCGAACTTTATACGGGTGCACACTGTAGAGCCGCTTAACCTAATTGTTATTTTCAAGGTCAGGACTGACGAGGTTAACTTAGTAAATTACACGCGTATAAAGATTAATGTGCTGTTGATTTAACACACACACAACGTAGGTTAGCTGGAGGAAAATACTACTTAGTATTAAGCTTGCGTTTGTACAAAATAGTTTTTTTTAGTGCAATAAAGAGTTTTTCAATTCAATTCAATGAACAACCTAGCATAGTGAGTTTAATGATTGCACTATCGTACATTGTGCAGGGCACTGATGTATAAAGCTGATAAGTGATAATAAACGTGTGCCACTGGTACGTCCTTCAAAGGAATACTAAGCAAATATGTATCAAAACTATGTCGCTGACCCTAAAGTCCTTGATCCCGTTGGACCTTCATTGCGCTAAGTGAATTTCGACACACAAACCTGAGGGAGAGATAAGGAAGATAACAGTTCTGCAGGCCTCGTCACCTCACTGTTCTTCCCGGACGTCGCATCGGCCCACAAAGTCCTGGGCAAACTCACAATGAGCAATGCCAAGGCGCAGCTCCTGACGGGGCACGGCGGCTTTCGAGCGTACCTCCACAGGTTCAAGGTCGCGGGGAGTCCGTCCTGCATTTGTGATGACGTGACTCCCGAAACGCTAGAACACCTGTTGGAGGAGTGCCCCCGATTTGGAGCTGCTCGGGCCGATTGCGAGATACTGCCCTTCGCCCTGGCAGTGACGAAAGCGGCCTCCAAGGCAAATGGGGGCCGGATTTGACCGCGCTTTTATCTTTTATCAATTTGTTTTTATTGGCTCTTTGTTCCTAAATTCGTTTTAATTTGTCTTAATTTTTATTTTCACTCTTAACTTATCATTATCCCAACACATTTTCATTTTTGGACAGGCCGGGTGAGAGGAGGGCGAACTAATCACTGTAAGGATTTTAAGTCCTAATATTTTTACATTTTACATTTTAACTCTCTTGACTTTTGCATTTACATTTTAATATTTTAAGCTTATATTACGCCGGGGCTTATAGAGCACTGTACGCTCTTTTTAAATTTTTAACTCTTATATTTTGACATACTTTTTACTTTTTAACTTTGACTATTTTTAGGATTTTATTTTTACAATTTTAATGGTAAGACTTTCTATTATACAATTTTAACTTTTTAGAATTTAGAAATAGGAAAATTTTATTATATCAACTTTATTTTTAACTCTAGACATAAGAATTTCTTTTTATTGTATAACTTTTACCATTTTAAGCATAGAACGAAGGTCGCCACGATATAAATGGTGGCGGTACCTGATTAAAAAAAAAAACATTTGGATGGCCAGACTTATTCTCTGTCCGAGGTATGCGCCAGCCCTCAGGTCTCCCGTGGCGTCGATGAGGCGCGTCGGCAGCTCTTTAAAGAGCGAACGCGCCTCTGGGCCCCACGGTCCCAGTGTCTCAACCCCAAACGGCGAGAATATGTATTGGTTACCCAATGTTGCATATTTCCGCCGTTTGAGCCGCCCTTCTACTCGGAGAAACATGGGAAGGCGCTAGCGTGTCGACTCGGCAAACGTTGTTTTGCCATAGCCTACGACCTAATCTCAGACCTACCATATAAACATATTTTTTTATAAAAATCGGTGAGGCCATTTTGGAAGTATTCAATAACAAACACTCTGACACGAGTCTCTTATATTTAGATATTGCCCACAAATGCCTAGAGCTATATATGTTCTATTTGGTGGCTATATCTTGATAATAATGAATATGATACTAACTTAATAACTTTCACACAACACAATCATTTGTCCTAGTAACAAACTAGGATACCCTGTGCTATGGTAGCCAGAAAAGACATCAAACACATGTGAGTGCAAGTACAGTAAACAAGGTGAAAATCAAAAGATAAAAAATAATTAAAAAACCGTGACCGGCGCTGATCTTCATATCATAATCATCATCAACCTACCGCTGCCCACTGCCAAATGCCATCTGTGAGGTTTCCTTGCCATCCGCATCCACGGACCTTCGACTCAACTATACCTTCATCTAGTGACACTTATTTCTTCACAAAACTTCCAGAAAAAGTAGTGTGCTACTATGGCACCTGGGCAACATATCGTCCTGGGGACGGCCAGTTCAATGTTGAACATATCGACATAGACATCTGCACTCATGTCATCTACACTTTCATGGGTCTGAACAGCAATGATGGATCTATCATCAGTTTGGATCCTTGGCTGGACCTTAACTCCGTTGACGGGGGTGGGAGAGGTAAGACATTGATAGCATTACTTCAGGAGCACAAACTACTAATCTGAGACTCCAACTCATTTTTGCTACGGTCACACACAGCGAATAATCGCTGCGAGTGCCCATTCGCTATGTGTGACAGGCTAATCACCGCGTCACCGAGGTCACCGCGACTAGCATGTTCAATTTTACTCACTGCGAATGCGCACTGACGCTGGTTGAAATTCTCGTGTAGAACTCTATGTGTGTGACCGAAGCATTAATTTGTTTCAGCCCTTCTATCACGTAACTTCTCAGTCCCCTGGACTTTGGAGTCGTCAAAATGATTATATGCTACTAGGTATATAGGTAACCATTTTGTCGCCTCTAAAGTGTCAAAATATATACGTATTTGACTGTCCGGAGTAGGTTAAATCAGACAACTCCATACGAGTGGAGGAGTAGCGCCCCTGGTCTTGTAATATGTTCCAAAGTGAAATGTGGCTATTTCATATTTCCTAAGTTGGAAGTGAAATCAAAGTTATTTAATAAAATCTGTCAATTTATCACCTTGACATAAGCAAAACCGGTTTATTTTTTTAGCCCAAAACTTGCTTTAGCTTTTTGTTTTTGTACCTTTTGCAAGTTTCGAAAGATAATATAGAAAGAATGTTATGCCAAACTATAATGGTTATCCCAGAAACAATTATTTTTTTATTGATGCTTAAATTAGCTGGTAGATATTGCTAAGTAGCATTAAGTTCGTCTATGTGCAAAACTGTGTGTTTAAATGCAATAAAGAATTTTAATAATAATAATAATAATGATGCCCTAATATTTAAACTGTCTGTTCGGAAATTAATATTGACCCGTAGAAACTTCCCACCGGCTGCAATATAGCCTCTACAAATTTTGACAAAATTTGATAAGAATATAGACTAAGTAGACGTCTGTATTTCAGATTATCACTTTCGCTTATAAGCGTAATTAACTTTATATAATACCTGCTCGTCAATGGCATATTATGTGTCATGCAAACTCAACTTAAAGCAAGTCATTTGTGTCCTATGGTCTAGCCGGGTCATTATAAATGTACTGAATTTCATAATCCCCTAGGGAATTATGACATTTGAATTTGGAATGCAATCAACATTGAATATACGAGCTCCTTGCAATCCATGATCAAACGTCAAAATTAGAATATAAACTTTTCATAGAGCCCTACACCAAGAAGAATTTATTCAAAATTAGAACGAAAACTTTTCATAGAGCCCTAAATCAAGGAGAATGTATTCAAAATTAGAATGAAACTTTTCATAAAAACCTGCGTGAAGAAGAATTTGCCACAACAAAAAAAATTTATTGCCTCGCAGTGTTTATATAAAGTAGAGTATGCATTTTGGGGATAAAGCAGTGTATTTGTCTCGGGCGTTTTTGAAACTCTCGGCCTCGGGATTCTAGCTTTAACTCCCTCGCTTCGCTCGGGAGTTAACTCTGTAACTCCCTCGCTTCGCTCGTGAGTTAACCCTAGGATCCCTCGTCCTTAGGGGTTCACAATATCGCCCGAGACATAATACACTGCTTTATCCCCTTAATGCATAATCTACTATTAATTAATTACAATTATGAATGAATGTGTCTTCAATTTAAGAATGTGCAACTTTATTTAGGATATTTTTTTTTGTCACTCACCCATAATACGTTGCTACCATGTTGCAAATTTTAACCACTAAAGTGGTTTTTATTTTTTTTCTTTATTACGAATCACAAGTGCTTGCGAATCTTTGCGCTGGGAGCAAACTAAAAACCAGCGCTGTGCAGCTTTTGCTGAGTTTTGTAACCCATCACCATTTTGTCGGCTTAACGTAGGTCTATTTTTAAAAAAGCTTGCATAACAGGGTAATAAGCGCTTTCAATTTAATAAACTTGAGAGCTAAGCTACCTCATCATCAACCCATTATGTCCCCACTGAGGGGCACGGGTCTCTTCCCTGAGGAAGGTATAGGCCATACTCCACCACGGGGGCCAAGTCCGGATTGGTGGAGGCTTGTAGACTAGTGGCTCGTCTACTGTCAGAAGTTGTCAAGCCGCCCTAAGGCCTCTGACTTGGCTTAACGACTGCCATCTATCGACGGCAGCCGGCACCAACAGCTTAACGTGCCTTGCGAAGCACGGAACCGCTCGGAAAAATGCCACTAGCGTTAGGCATAGACGGCGACCCATCCATGCACTGAACGCGCCCTGTGTTGCTTAACCTTCGTGTTCGTTTAAGATCACTCAGGCAGCCGGGGCTACGAGCGAAGCTACCTAATTGCTTCGAATTTCTATGTCTCACAAAACAATTCAATTTCCGTATTTTAGGATTGGTTGGAACCTTGTGTTAGGTAATAACTAGAACGAAGTAAGTTGCTGGCATAATTTTGGAATTTATTTATTACAGACAATCTGAGAAAGTTCACTGCTTTGAAAGAGAAAAATCCGAACTTGAAAACCATCCTGGCCGTAGGTGGATGGAACGAAGAATCAAAGAGCTATTCAATCGTAAGTAACATAAAAGAGGACATCAGATCGACCTTACATTACTGTAACGTAACTGAGCAGAGAAGACGGATGTAAATATCAATGTGCTGTTGATTGTATACTTCATAGTAGGTATTTAAATAACTCATTTAACCACATATAAGGTTCTGTTGTCATGTCTCTCATCTTACAAAGTTATATGCTTGGAAATGCGATCTTCAATTGCTTAGAATATTATTAACACATTACTTCTTCCTCTTTGGAGGCTAAATGTCAAATTACGGTAATTGTTTTTTAATTAAAGATGGCTGCCAGCCCGACTATGCGTAAGACGTTTGTGACCAGTTCCCTGGAGTTTCTTCAGAAGTACAACTTTGATGGCTTGGACTTCGATTGGGAGTATCCCAACCAGCGTGACACTGAGAACGGGGAAGCTGATATAGACAACTTTACTCAGCTTTTGAAGGAACTGAAAGAAGCTTTTGAGGCTCATGGGTTTTCGTTGTCCATCGCAGCCGGAGCCACTGAGAATTTGGCCTCTCTTTCCTATGACATCCCTGCTGTATCCAAGTAAGTGATATGTGCCAATACACTTCAAAGTGCATTTAGTTGTCAGAACTTCTGAAACTTACTGTACTTATTCAATAAAGGCAACTTCAAAATAAATCTTATTAAATGGTCAACATTTAGCTTCCTTTCCTTCCTACTTGTAAAAAGATCATACAAAATAAGTCATAAGAAATGTTAATTACTCGAAAAAAAAAAATATATATATATATTTCGCCGTCCGTGGCCGTGACTGGGTTTCCTACGATGACCCTAAATCTCTGGCAGTTAAGGTCGAATATGGCTTGAGCTTCGATATAGGTGGCTTCATGGTTTGGAGTATCGAAACTGATGACTTCCACGGCATCTGCTCTGGAACTAAGAACCCGTTGTTGAATACTATTAAAGATGGTATCCAAAAGAGAAATGGTGTGTACTAATTTATTTGACTAGTCTAGTTTAAGTGGTCTTTTGATTTGTAAGCTCGTTTACATTTTTCTGATGTTACGTGTGTTTGTGCTCTACACTGTTAACCATACTCGGCATGTTATTGATTGTTTTTTACCTGTTTTACACCAATATAGTAAAATAAAATAATTTTTATTCCATTTCTGGGGTCTTCATGATACAACTTGACATAGCATAAACTCACGCCTGTATCCCAGATTAGTAGGCAGAGAACAGGCACTTAATACAATCCTGACAGTCCTCGTTCATTTCACGAACATTCATTAATCATTGCATGCACGCACGACGGTTTCGGGTACTTTTTATCTGGCCCTTTGCTAATACATCTCATATTAGGTCGAAGTATTTCCACCTTGGACGACCTTACTACACGTTCACTCTATATATTTCTTTCGTCAATCTTTCTTCCTTCATCCTCTGGGGCCTTGACGAATCTATTAGGTATTTGGTTACTAGCAACCAAAATATTCTGATTGTGCGAGTGAAAAAATTTTAATGTTAGCACTGTTTAAAATATTGTTTTCCAATATTGTTGCTACCTATATGATTTCAGACGACCCAGTCTGCGGTAGCGAAGAAGGATTAGTTGCCGACCCTAAAGACTGTAATGGCTTTTATAACTGCTTCCTGGATACTTATGGATCAATCCAAGGAGTTTCTATGAAATGCCCGAAAGGCTTACACTTTGAACAAACCACGAAGACTTGTAATTGGCCTCAGGACGCCAATTGCAAATCTGATTCGTCTTCTGCTGGTGCCATGCCAAAACCCTCCCTATGTGGCAAGGAAGATAGTCTAGTTCCGAACCCGGAAGACTGTGGCAGCTTCTACTACTGTGTGGGTACAAAACCTGTTTTCATGGAATGTCCAGCTCATTTGTATTGGGATCAGGATCTCCAAGCTTGTAACTGGCCCCAGTACGTCAAATGTCATAACTAAATTGCCTAGATTAGAAAGATTCGATACCCTCTCATGGATGTTTCGTTGATGAATTGTATGTAGAATTGGATGATAAATGACTTTTAATAATAAATACAAGTGAAGTCATAACTTCGTCATTTTGAAAGCGTTGTTAAAATAAAATGTCGTATGATAAAAACCGTGATTATGCTGTATTGATTACCTCAGATACATATTACATAGTGTAAATCTACAATGTTACTATATTCTCGGAGTTAATCGTAAAAGTATACTAATGAATCTTAAGACAGTTCAACAATAAAAAGAAGACCAAGCATCAGAGTTGGTGGGATTCCATGTTCCCGATACTGGCGGTCTGTTGTTTTTCCACCCTCTGAATCAGTGAGCAGGGCACTGCCACTGGTTTACTCAAATCGTTTCTACTCAGACGCAGCAAGCCAGTGATAGCGTTGTAAGGTGGTTGGTAGAGCATCCCTGGTTTGTCATAATCGTTTGTCATAAAACGGTATGAAACATAATTGGGTTTCATAACACATTAAGCGTTATCTGACAATAATAAAGAGGAAATTGTCGTCGTCATTGTCTGTACAGCAATCTAGGTTGTTTTAATAAAGTCTTTTGATCCTTGATATTTTTAGCCAGGCTGGCAATGTTACTTTACCGTCAAACAAAAAAGACTGCTTGAAATTTGGACCCACCTGTGAGTTGGTTAATTTTAAAATAAAATTCAAAGTTAAGCCAGAATGATAACAAGAAGGCACCGACCGTTTTTGCAGTCATTGTCCTAGAGCACAGAAGTTAATGACCGATAAAAGTCGATATTATACGGGAGTAATACTTTATCTATTTCAAAACAGGAAATAACATTATTTGTGTTCTTTTGAGGTGCAACAAAGAGCAAATCATGCAGAAACATTAGATACTTAACATATTGCATTGAAGTAGTAAATTACGCGTTTGAGACATACTGGGGCCTGTTTCATAGGACTACAATACATTCATAGTTTACTATGACAATTCGATGTATAATGCAAAGTCGATCAACCTACAGAGTATTAAGTAGGAACACTCGGTTACGCAATATAAGTACGTCGAATTGTCATAATAAACAAAATGTAGTTTTATGAAACGCCCACGGTGATCGCAGCATTTTTTATCAGGTCGATATTGTTCGGCATGCAATTTATGAATAAACTAACTGTCCCGGCAAACTTCGTACCGCCACAGAATCCGTTTATACGATTCTTCTATTACAACGCCATCTATTTTTAAAACACAACGTTCGCTCGCACAATGCCATCTATCTTAAACTTCAAATAAATATTATCCTACGGGAATGCATTACCGGGACATGAAGTATGCTATGTCTCAATTCAGGGCTTTGTCTATCTGTAGGCTAAGTTTCATGTAAATCCGTTCAGCCGTTATTGCGTGTTTGAGTAACAAACATTCAAACATCTTCATAAACTTTCACATTTATAATATTATATATAAGTAGGATAGGATAATACAGTCTCCTTCTCTTCCCGGGGATTGAGCACGATTACATTTGTGTTTTGAATTTATGTAGTGTGTAAGCAATATCTTTCGCTAGTTGTGGGAAAACCTGTGACGTCAAATCGCTCATCTGCGGTGGAAACTTTCTATCTCTGAGATGTAGTAAAATGAAGTACGTGTACCTTTACGCTGCGCTTTTGTGTGTATGACGTGTATTAGAAGAGTTTTTACATCAGTCCATAGTGCTTGCACTGATTTACAATATTTTGTAAGCAGTTAGCTAAAAGAGGGCGTTCACTTATCTTATCATCATCATCAGCCTATGCGTGTCTACTGCTGGACATAGGCCTCTCCTATTGCACGCCACTGAGCACGGTCCTCGGCTACTCTCATCCAGCTCTTGCCAGCTTATCTCGCAGGTTGGCCACACATGTGCTGAGGACAGTGCAAAATCCTGGAAAATCTAAGGCCAATCAGAGAACTGAAAAACCAGCTCATTGGGCCGGGGGAGATGAGCGTATGCAAATTAATCCTCCTGGATGATAATGACACTACTCCATTTACATAGGTACGTAGTCTGCAATTGAAAACTTATAGTTATCGAGACACTTTACCTCTTCAGCATAGGTAAAATGTAGGTAATGTAGTAGTTAATTTGATGTTTCAGCATTATGTGTAAATGCCTAGACAATAAAAAATAACCAACGACTCCAGAACACTTCCGCACTAAAAAGCTAGAAATAATTTAAAAGAATACTTTTGAATTAGAAGTATGCATACATGTAGGTGTTCTAGAAGTATAATTTGTAGTCGGTGGCCAAAAATTCTGGCCATGAAACTGGACATCGACTGCAAATTATACTTCTACAATACCTACGTGTATACATACTTCTAATTTAAGCGAATTCTTTTAATTTATTTCTAACTTTTTAGCGCTGTAGTGTTCTGAAGTCGGGTTTTATTTTTTATTTAAAATTATTAACTTTTCCATTTTTAGTGGGGGAGCGGGAGAAAAATAAACAAGTCCCTTAAACCATAATTTACCCTACTTAATTCGTTGCTTTAAAATTTGAAGTTCTCAATTTCCATATCCGAAAGTCTTCACCAGAGCATCACCACATTACATTGGGACTACTTTTACGCTATATTATGAAACATACCGATATTACTAAAGGATGGGCCCCATTAGGCCTTATTTACTGCCGTCCATTGAAGAGTTCCGTTCTCCATCTCTAAAAGTTTTCATCAGATCTTTACCAAATTAAAATGAGACATTATGTCTGTTAGGAAAAAAAAGAATTGTCGAAATCGGTTAGGATATGACGGAGTTATGCGAGAACATAACCAAAAAAATGAAAAAAAAAAAAGAACATACGCGTCGAATTGATAACCTCCTCCTATTTAAAGTCGCTTAAAAAAAGCGTCTAATAAAAATGAACTTCGTGAAAAAGGATGAAAGGCTTCCATGCCTTTTCCTCGAGATTTTCTCAGCGATAATAAATTAGTAAGCTTCGTCTTTTGACCTAAAAACCTTGTATAAATCAAGACACGTTGTCCACCCACCGAATAAAATAAGTTTCAGCGACGGAAAAAGAGATGTCTTTATATTTTACGGTCCACCCACAGGGTTGCACCAGATATTATCACGGATAAATTGGGAACATGCTCCATTTAGTCCCTATAAATATCCCAATTTATCCGTTAGACTAGAAGAAGTATTATTTTATTTAAGTAATAAGTTACGAAAAGGAAATAACAAGTATTGCAAACGAATCGTAGTCGAATTTGGCAATTTAATTTGCAATAAAACTAGCATGCCTAAAAACTAAATTATAAAACCGGCCAAGTGCGAGTTGAACTCGCGAACGAAGGGTTCCGTACCATTATCTATACAACAATTGAATATTTCAAGCGTCTAGCTGTTGCCGTTATTAATATCGAGCAAGCAACGGCAAAAAAATCACGTTTGTTGTATCGGAGCCCCCGTTAAATATTTACTTTAATCTGTTTTTAGTAATTGTTGTTATAGCGGCAATAGAAATACATCATCTGTGAAAATTTCACTTGTCTCACTATCACAGTTCATGAGATACAGCTTGGTGACAGGCGGACGGAAAACAGCGTAGCCTTAGTAATAGGGTCCCTTACCCTTTACGGAACTCTAAAAATTATGACAATGATGATGGTAATGGCAGTTCGCTCTTCATTTGAGAATACGTAGGAGGTTATTTTTAAGCACGTGAGGTCTTTGAGCGCTGTGTGGCGCCGGAATAAGAATAGCGTCACTCCATTTCCTTCCGTGGATGTCGTAGAAGGCGACTAAGGAAATCAATTACCAGGAGACGGGCAGCAGCGTCGTCCTGAGATTCCAGCCGCATACTGCGATCGCCAACCCACCTGCTAAGCGTGGCGATTATGGCAAAACCCCTCATGGTTATGAAAACCACGAAGGAGGCCTATGTCCTGCAGTGAGCGTCGGGTGGATGATGATGATGATGATGAGGTCTTTAAAACATATCGACATCGCCACGCCATTATATCATACATTACATAAACTCACACCTGTATGCAATTGAATTTGAAGAGTTCGACCAGATAAAACTAGGTACAGGTTCTACTGTAATGTATATATAGTGCTTACAGAAATTTTGTTCAAAATAGTATGACCAATTTACATACACATTTTGTGTTTTAACATGTGTTTTCTTTTATTCAGTTCGGGTCTCTTAGCGGAAATGACACTAACTTGGAGGGTTTTGTGATTTTTTCGTTCCACTATAATTTCTGTGAAAAATTCAACTGGCTACTTATTATGATCAAGAAATAAAACTCTTTATAGTTCAGACAGACAGACATAAAGACATCGTCCTAATCATAGTAAGGGGGTCTCGTTTGCAACCTTTGAGCACAGAACCTTAAAAGCGTATTTTAATAACAGAAATCTCATGCACAAGCGTTCGATCAGAGAGAGAGTAATGGGCTTAATTACCATGCATGCCCACCACGGATTGGCAACCCCTGAAGTATGTGAACACCTCAGACACTCAGGTTTCCTCACGATATTTTCCTTGACTGTTAGCGAGTGGTATTGCTACTAGAACTTGACAATTGTACGTTACCTAAAAACAAAGTATATTTCGGGATTCGAACTCACAACCTCCCGAACGTGAGGCCGGCGTTCCACCGCTGCGCCACCACCGTTACAATGTTATTAAAGCATATTAAGAAAGTCAGTAATTACGATGAAAGACTTGTAAACAAATATATCTGTAACAGTAAGCCACTCACCTAATCTAGATTCGCTATAGATAACTAGAGTCTTTATAAGTTGGATACGCGAAATCAGAGACGCACTATTTGCCTATTGTTTTTTTATGAAATCACCTTAGTAAAAACATACTTAATTTCCTAAGCATTTTCAAAATGAACACCAAGAGCGTTGTTGCGTTTTTCATTCTGAGTTTTGTGAATTATGTGACTTGTAGTGAAAGTAAGTAAAGCCCGGGTAGGGAGAGTGTTACCCTATAAAAGTACAATTGGATAGTCATTTACTTCATTTGCCAGCCTTCTATCTCTCATGGTAAAAACATAATTAGACTGCTTTTACAGCTTCAAATGATCTTCACCTGACTGAGGAGTGCTTTGGGATGCCAAGTCTATCGAAAGAGTCTGTCCTACCCAAGCACTACACAGTTCAAACTCTTATTCGAGTGTTTCGGGAATTGCTCATTTTATAAAAAACTCTGTATAAGTGTCTGAGTGTTTACGTCAACTTTACTATCTAAAAGGCTCAAGTGGCAATTCCTATGTACACTGAAGAGGCGAAGTGAACAATAATGCATGAACAATTGCATGGACCCGTCCACGTCCAAATCTACGCGCTCACGTATCAATTCTGTAAGCGTCAGTAGTATGAAATTAAAATGTCACTTGAGCCGACCATTACTCTGCCCTTGTACTACATATACATAAACTTACAGTATCCCGGAGGAGTAAAATCCTGACAAACCTCTGCTTCATCAATACTTCTTAGTTGCCGCATGCACGCACGCCGGTTACGGGTACTTTTTTTAAAATTTATGTTAGTAAATGCACTCTACTACTCTACTCTTCTTTTCTCTAATCTACTTATAGTCTACATATCAGAGAAAAAAAAAACTGGACAAGTGCGACTTCGAGTCGCCCACGGAGGGTTCCGTACAAATTTGTAGGACATATTTACATAATATTATAAATAACGCAGCGTAGGATGACCAGCCTGGACAGATGACCTCATCCAAGGAAGACGCTGGATGCAGGCCGCTTCGAACCGGTCTTTTTGGAAATCCATGGAGGAGGCCTATTCCCAGCAGTGGACTTCTTGTGGCTGAATGATGATGATGATGATAAATAGTTCAGGAATGACCCGGGTCAGCACCAGCTGAGCCACTATCTTTTGCCTTACTTTATGTCATCACTAGTTAAGCCTTACTTTGTTTTAAGTTTTTTTTTCTGATGAGGAAATACCTAATATTTTTTTGTCTTTATCTTTAGAATCATGAACTTCAAAGACGACTTACTTGATATTACTTGCCAAATTTCATAGTTCTAAATCAACGGAAAGTACCCTATAAATTTTGATTCCCTTGAGTGTCTAAATATACGTTTTTTGCGGCATAAACGGGCTTTTTTAACGTTAACTTAGAAGTTTGATTATTTTTAGAGCTTCAAGGGACCATAGACTTGAATATATGGATTTTAATTTCAACCCGATACCTTAACGCATTCCTAAGAAAAAAGGTTTTGACAGACAGACGGACGGAAGGACGACAAAGTGATCCTATAAGGGTTTCGTTTCTTCCTTTTGAGGTACGGAACCCTAAAAACGACCGATATCCGTGACAACACCCTGCAGTTGTATGATCAGAAGCCTAATTATGCGCACCAAATCCTGGCGGAATTCTGACGTTTGAGATAGCAATTAGTATGGAATTTGACACTAGCATGTTTGGAACCGTACAAGATTTGGTGGTCGAGGAGCTAGGCATCACTTCAAAAACATAACCTTTGGGTGCATACTAGAAATTAGCAAGCTGGTATTGCAGCTAAATAAATTGCAAGGTGAGCATCTTTTTGTGATGCTAACATCTGGATTATCAGTCGCCCCTTTAAACAACAGATAGTGGGTTTAATACTTAATGGTTGATTAAAATATTTACGACCTACTATCGTGTCTAGTGGTTATCGTCAAATCGATTTAAATGTAATCGACTTATATCTACATACTTGTAAATAAAGATTTTAACTTCTGATAAATACTCCGATAATCTAATCGATATGTTTTAAAACGAGACCTAGACGACGATGTTCGTCGCGTCATTTCATTTTACAAAGTAACATTTTCCCTTCTGAATGAACTGGGAGGTGAGAGTGCATCACGAGATTGATATACAATAAGTAAAATATGTAGTAGCCATAACGACAGCACCTCTTTGAATAGAATAATAAACGTTATTTTTGTCAGTCTTGCTAGAGTAAAACAATATTTAACTAATTTCTACAAGCACAAATAGATCAAAATAAGTCAGAAGACAGTAGTTCAGTCCTTACATTTCTATTGCAAAATCACTGGTTACGTAACGGAGTAGATTGCACTAATTTCCTCTTTGACTGTTGTTATTAGCATAACTGTGACTTTTTCTGTTCATTTCTGTCTTTGTATTAATCTATAGAAAACGCCACTAGTTGTACTATTACATATATATCCATGATTGTTTTGTCTTGTAACTGTATTGTACAATTGTTTGTTTTCTTTCAATAAATAAAAATAAAACTAAATAAATAAATAATTTGACTCATCATCATCACCATTTGACGCCCACTGCAGGACATAGCCCTTCATAATCATGAGGGGTTTTGCCATAATCGCCACGCTTGGCAGGCGTTTAATTTGACTCTTTGAAACAGAAGTCATCGTCTGCTACTACGGAACCTGGGCTACCTACAGATCTGGCCTCGGAAAGTTCGATGTCGACAACATAAATCCAGATCTTTGTACGCATCTGATTTATACATTCGTCGGCTTGAATACTGATGGAACTGTTGCCATATTGGATCCTTATCTGGACTTGCCTGATAATTGGGGTAGAGGCAAGTATCTATAACAATAAGTTAGTATGTAAGATTATCTTCATAAGTCATTCACTGAATTTTATTTTATGTGCGGCCGTCAATAGATATTCTTTTATCCTTTAACTTGAGCATCATTTATGGGCTGTATATATTGACAGATAATGAAAACATAAGCCATGCTCAATATCTGTCAACTGCAATATAAAGAATGTAATAATTATAATTGGAATAAATTGTTAATTAAATACGCATGTGCAAGCATGTGAAAAATAATAGAGCGAGCTTAAAAAGAATACAGTAATCTGTAGTACTTACCTCAATTGCTTCTTACCAACGATATCATTTATTTATTTAATTACACCCTATAAACATGCTTTTTTTAAATATACATTTTTTGCACTCCTACCAATTCTTTCATTTACCTCCTGCGCTTGACTGGTAGAAAATGCTTGTGGAATTTAGTCCGCCACATTATACAATTTCTTTAAGTGCAATAAAATCATCAATAAATAAATAAATAATTTCTTCCTACAGATAACTTCGGTAAATTCGTAGCACTGAAACAGAGAAATGCAAGCTTGAAAACGCTTCTGGCCATAGGAGGCTGGAACGAGGGATCTGCGAAATACTCCATTGTAAGTGATCCTGTAAATATAAACTCTTTGTTGTTGTAATAACTATAATACTTAAAAAAGTTGAGTTATCCAGTTCGAATTTAGAATGGATTAAATTTATTTTAATTTTTTGCAGATGGCAGCCGATGCAAGTCTCCGTAAAACTTTTGTTGCCAGTATCAAATCATTGCTTCTAGAACACTCTTTTGACGGGCTCGACTTAGACTGGGAGTACCCTAACCGAAGGGATACGGTGAACGGGCAGGCTGATGTGGATAATCTAACTAACCTATTAAAGGAACTTAGAGAAGCCTTGGATGAGCATGGATTGTTGCTTTCAATCGCTACTTCGTCTGTTAAAGCCACTGCCTCGCTGTCTTACGATATTCCTGCTATTTCAAAGTAGGTTTAAAGAAAGAAAGAAAGAAAGAAAGAAAGAAAGAAAGAAAGAAAGAAGACATTTATTTAAATTGTCACAGAAACACCAAGCATTTTATGCTTATATTGACCTTAAAATGAAAAATATATGCAATATCAAAGAAGGAGGGTTTCTACGTCGTAGCTTTTATCTGACTCATCTGCTTAATAAACTTTTTAATACCTGCCTAAATATGGTGTGTGATAAATCTTCCCGGAATACCGAGACTGAATACGATAGCATCATCAGAATGAAAGCTTGCTTAATAATGTCTGAAATTCCTGTTGTTGGATTTAGTTCTTTAGTTGACACAAAAAATTGGTTTCCCTCACAGGATCGTGGACTTCATCTCCTTAATGACGTACGATATGTACGGTGCGTGGGATAGCGTCACGGGCCACAACGCAGCTCTACACAAGAGTGCGGCTGATGACAACCTGAATAAAGAAGACCTCTTTACAGTCGATGTGGCGCTGGAGTATTGGATTGCATCAGGTATAAAAAAGTAACCTCTTTCTTATTTATTTTATATAACATTTCTACCAAGGCAGATATCGATTATTGTTGCGCTTATTTGAGTGAAAATTTATGAAAAAGAATATATTCTTTTTGTTGCACTAATCCGTGCTGAGGACAATTTTAAAAACTTATTTAGAGGTACAAAATTCCACCCATGCCTGGCACGGTTAGCCAGAGGTCGCGGGTTCAAGTCCCAGCATGGGTGGAATTTTCAGCCTCTAAATAGGTTCTTTTTTATAAAAAAGAATGTTCACAGAATTATTTACATGCAATTTACTGTCCATCATCAGCCATTTGACGCCCACTGAAGGACATAGGCCTCCCTCGTGGTTTTTCAAGCTTTCCGGTCTTGTGTCGCCGGCTTTCAGCAACTCCCCGCCACCGTAACCAGATCATCAGACCATCAGATGGGTGGCCTTCCCACGCTGCGCCTTCCTACACTGAAGCGCACAATATTTACGATTAATATGCCACATTACTTTACGTAGATGGTTTATTTTTTAGATAGAAGTTGAAATGAAATGAAATGTTTATTTCTCACCACATTAGAGTTAATACTATAATATTATTTAGAAGGTAAAAATAATATATTGCTAATATTACGGAAATTACAATTAAGTAGGTACATCCTGAGTTTACAATTACCGTGGTGGTTGTGAGGTATTACAAAGTTTGACTCTGTCTCCTAAGTTAGGCGTAAACCTATATTTCAGGAGACAGTGTTCGACCATGATCTTATTTTCCATTTATGCCACCAGACGGATTGTGCCAATTATCGATGTTCTTATGTTTTACAGTTATTAATTTAATTTTTAGTATTATTTATTCTATCTATGTTCTTATGTTTTACATATTATTAGTTAATTCTTTCAAGGTTCTTGTATGTGGTTCTATACTAATCAAACGAGAGGATATTAATTAGTGAGTAATTTTGTGTAATACAGATTAAATTTGTGAGCCAGTGTTAGTGGGTGAGTGCGTCTGCGTGTGCGTGTGTGCGTGTGTGTCTGTGTGTGTGTGTGTGTGTGATTTCTGTCTGTGATACATGTATTAGGACAAATTCCAATACGATTTCATGGTGTTTATATTCTGGTCTTCATTATTTCAGGCTGTCCACCAGAAAAGCTGATTCTTGGTTTACCGTTCTACGGACGCACATTTTCGTTGACAAATGCTGTGAATAGTGGCGTCAGGGCTCCAGCTAGCGGAGCTGGTATTGCTGGCCCCTATACCGCCACCAATGGCATGATCGGTTACAATGAGGTAAGTAGAAAGAGATGGCAGATTTCTTGTGGGCTAGGCCGACTACGCTGTCAGGATGCTATAGGTGCTGGGCAAGTCTACCTACTCCATCTAAAATACAATGTCCCGAGCACTGCAGCGTACGAATGGTCCCTTCATCCATCTAGTCTGAGTGAAGGTGCCACTGGACACTGTATAAATCATCTCATTACGTAGATGTAAAGGCCTAAGTTTATAGCAGATTTGCAATCACGGCCATCATCGGCCTCCCTACTACCAATACATGTCCCTATACCTAAATTCTTTCACTTCTTTACCTTTTTTTTCACGTTAACTTATAAGTATTATTTTTTCACAGCTTCAAGGGACTGTAGACTTGAGTATATGGTTTTCAATTCGATACCTTCACGCGTTCTCAAGATAAAGGGTCTTGTCAGACAGACGGACGAACGGTCGTACGGAACCCTAAAAAGGGATATGAGGGCGGTTCAGAAGTGTTTTTTATCAACGTTATGTTGCTTCAGTACCGACGCTGTAGTTGCAATTAACGTGTTTTATATATTCCAGTTTTCTGCTTCAGTCTTAAATCACATCCCTGGTAGTTCATGACAACAGGAGAGCCTCTCTTGTAAATAGTATAACAGGAGTTCTTTTTATAATGATAGGTACTTGGCTAATAGCTGGTACTGCTCGAAAATTTTGTAGTTAGCTATCTTTAATGAACCTATAAAGATACAAAGACAGAATATTCTTTATTGTATCATCATCAGCCATTCGACGCCCATTGCAGGACACAGGCCTCCTTCATGGTTATCATAACCATGAGGTGTATGTACACCAGTAATTACATATGAGAATTAAACAATAGTGCAGTACAGTACAATTGGCGGCCTTATTACTAAAAGTAACTTCTTCCAGACAACCATCGACGGAAAAAAATTGAGAAGCTAATTGACGGGTAGTCGGTGCAACTAAACAATACTAAGCATGATATTGTCGTCTTTGGAGCTTAGTGATAATGCACGACGATAGGTTACCCAATCAATCGTAGAATATTATTCAGTAAACAGACTCCAAACTCAATCAAATATAAAAATAGACCTCAATTTATGGGGATGTCGCTGAGTAAAGGTTTCGTTTTCATGGCAAATTTACTCTAATTAAGTGGGATTTTTAAAAGTAAATGATGAATTTTGTACAACTAGCATAGATTTAAAACCTAACATGCCCGTTTTGTATCTAAACTTTGTAATTAAAAAGGGCGTCGCCGACTGAAGGTTCTGTTTGAAAGCCGATCATTCTGGAACAGAGGACTGGACTAATTTCAGAATTTAAGAACCAATACAGCTCTAAAGCCTCCGTAAGCTAGTTCTCCTATATGACATATCGGTATAGGGGCATACTACCAAGTACTGTGCGTAGGAATTTTTACATCACAAATAAAATAATTGTTCTTCTTTGGCTTTAATAATCGACCCAGGATGTAAACAAAGATGGTTTTTTACGTGTTGTATAGGTATAAAAGAACTGAATGCAAAGTTTACTACGTTTGTAGCTGCTGTCACAATCTTACTCTGATGGTTTCTATTTTCAGTTTTGCTCACTAATTCAAACCGAGTCTTGGGATATTCGTTACGACAATGAAGCCAAAGTGCCCTACGGTGTCCGAAATTATAACTGGGTATCGTTCGATGATCCCGCTTCGCTAATAACCAAGATAGAGTACGCACTGAGTTTGGGCGTTGGCGGTGCTATGGTATGGAGTATAGAGACTGATGATTTCCACGGACTGTGTCATAATGAAGACTTTCCTCTTTTGAGAGCAATTAATAAAGCTCTAGGAAGAACTGTCGATGGTGCAACAAGCACACAAGGTGAGTTCGATATTTCTTTTTTCATGAAGAATTGTATCATTGAAAAATAAACAATTAACATAATTGTCTCCAGCTGCTCAGAAACAGTATTTTTATTGTTATATTGTAAAGAGTAAGGTTTTCATGTAAATGATGTACTATACCAACAACACATTGTTATAAAAAACTCTATAAATTAGAAACTTGGTCTATTGAATAATAAAGACTTTCTAATATTCAGAATATTTTAGTATGAATTCAATTATTGGTGTTTTTTACAGGCACTACAACAACAACAACAACTGCCAATCCATCTACCACTACAACAACAACTAAGCCAACTTCAGAACCATCGACAACAACGGCACAATCCTCTTCTTCATCCTCGAGCACTCAATCTACTTTTGTCTGCAAAAACGAAGGCGTAACACCAGATCCTGATGATTGTTCCCGGTTTTACTATTGTGTCAGAAATCAGGATGGCATAATAATCGCCATACCATTCAAGTGTCCGGATAACCTATTGTGGGACCAAGTGCTGGTTGCTTGCAACTATCCCGAGTATGTGAATTGTTAAATGTTCATTTGCAGGGCAAAATATTTTATTTTTGAGTGTTGTATCTGTATTGTAGAGGATGCAGAATTGATGAATTTTCGAATACACTATTTAACGCTATTACGACCACCTCTTTCATTTGTGTTTATTGTTTTTTTTCATTTGTGAATATGTGACCAGGGTCACAATTAAGCACAGTTACCGCCATTACCTAACATTTTTGTAACTTTATAGTTTCATTTGTTATGTTATGAATGTCTTATCCGCTACTAATATGTGTAGTTTTCTACAAAAAAAAATTATTCATAAATTACACAAATAAATTACTTAGCGTCGGTTAAATTAAACTTTTCAGTAAATAATATAGGAATACTGCTTACAAAAATCGTAGCGAATAGATCAGATACCTAATTGATGAAATTCTCGATTTAGAAACCGATGATTATTCGACAGAAATCAGCGCATATGTAGACTCTGCAAGAACAAAGATTTCTTGGGAGTAATAAGTCTACGAAAAGAACGAAAAGAAGACATAAAAAAGTGGGAGACGTGGCCACCGACTCGTTCAACAACATATACTCGTAGGTGTTGATTATAATAACCCTTCTAAACCCTGAGTAGTGGCGTAATGTCAATGCAATAAAATTTCCTGTTATCTGATCTGCCACATGGTCTTGATATTAATTGCACGAGTACAATAGGCAAATATCAAAATGACAGTTGTTGTATAAATTATTTTCCGAGGATGTCTACGAATGAATTACACGTATATATGTAGATATGATTATTTGTTGAAATGTTTGAGTTGTATCACAGGTGATCTGTGAGTTGTTCTTTAGTTATACAAAGTCTTGGAAACTATGTATCTATTTATCGTTACGTACCTTTTCGTGAATAACAACCGAGATGTTCATCAAATTCCTTTTTTTAAATGTAGCCCATTTCAAAGCCTTTGCAAAGACCGTCACTTTAGCCTTCCACTCCTCTGTATTTTATGTCACCTCCTGCCACTCCACAAAAAACGTAGTTCTCGCTCGGAGGTTGGTCAGGCTAGATGCTCCAAGACTTCTCCGACTACCTTAGTCGCTGGAGTGGCTACTGGTGATGACGCCGGAGTGTGTCGGTCATAAGGGAACCATAAACCATTGACCCACCACGCCGGTCCAATGCGTGATGACGGGTTTTTCATTAGAGCCTCTTTCGTGCAGATGAGGTTATCTCGGGTTTTTGAGTTTATAACATACATAAAGTTACGCCTGTATCCCAGAGCGGCAGGGACTACCACTTGCCACGATCCTGACAGATCACTTTTGCTTCCTCAAGATTAATTAGTCGTTGTATGCAGTTTATAACAGTAGCCAATGCAGCCCATAATCAAACTTACGTCAGTAACAAAAACGAAAAAGTGGCCAGAAAGCTGGAAGATCTGAAACTATCTCAAAGCTTAGCGTACAGGAATTGCAGGTCACAAATAAAGAAATGTATTGCTAGTGCATAGATAAGAACCACAGATAAGAACAGTCAACAGCAGATCGACCTTTACATTTTTCTTTTGAAATTCGCTTGTATGTATCTCTTCAAAAAAAGAGTTATTACTCAGTAAAAATTTATTTGGCTCTAGAAAGCAAACATTTTATTTCACATGATTAACGTCATTATCTGCAGTCACGACACGACACTCATGACACACGATTCTTCACATAGTTTAAACGGTGTATGCCCGCTGTGCAAGAAAATTTCATAGAACATTGAATTGTCCGGCACCGACTAATATAGGTGACTATTATCGTTAAAAGCTGCGTACTGCGTTTCATCATCATCATCATTTAGCCGCAAGAAGTCCACTGCTAGACATAGGCCTCCTCCATGGATTTCCAAAAAGACCGGTTGGAAGCGGCCTGCATCCAGCGCCTTCCTGCCACTTGGATGAGATCATCTGTCCATCTTGTGGCTGCTTGTGTTTTATTATTATTATACCCTGCTCTCCGCTTGCAATTTCACCTGCAATTGCTTTAACCCCATAAGAGTAACTAAGGTTTAACGGTTAGCTTTTAGTTTAACACTTCGTAGATAAAATCGGCGTTCAACGAGTTCATCTTACAAGAGAGTATTTTAAGTGAAATGTTACATTAGTCGCTAGAAATCCTTTCAAAAAATTATATTTAGACCCGTGGACCCGAATATTTATAACTTAACTAGGTACTAGGTACTATGGTTGTTGGAAGTCTTCCAATGTAGATTAGGATCTTACTTCATTCAGGAATAGTCTTAGAGAAATGCAAATTAAGCGCTACAGCCGCAGATAACGTTTCCGCTTAATCGATATTACAATGTGCGATACGACTTGATAATTATTTCTAAAATCGTTAAAAATCGTTTTTTCAGCTTCAATTTCAGCCACAACGAAGATCAACTTTGCTAGATGCTTATTACGATGCAAAAAAGTTTCCAAAGTTGAAAAGAGTTAAACGGTTGTGAAACGATTTTTATTTACATTATGTAGAAATACAGACTCGGAACTACAGGGCTAACATCGTGAAAGAAGAAATTAAAGAATTTTGTCTGCCCATTCACGCCATCTTATGTGGGTTATAACTCATCAAGTTATAATTACTCCTGGCTGGGGCTGAAACTAGACGCAGATATCTAAAATATAGCCATGAGTAGCACTTTTTCCGTGCTTCTGGCTTCAGAAACAACTGGAGTCTGGGGTTTTGAGCTAAAAGCCTTTATTAAAAAGGTAGGGCGCAATCTGAGGAACCGTGGCTTGGACTACCGTTCTGGGATGTATTTCATTTCATCATAGAATCCGTTTATACGATTCTTACACAACGCCATCTATTTTTAAAGCACAATGTTCACTCGCACAACGCCATCTATTTTAAACTTAAAATAAATATTATCTCACGGGAACACATTACCGGGATATCAAGTATGCTGTCTCAATTCAGGTCTTTGCCTATCTGTACGACAAGTTTCTTCCAAGTAAATCCCTTTAGCTGTTATTGCGTGATTAAGTAACAAACGTCCAAACATCCAAACATCTTCACAAACTTTCACATGTAGGACTTCTATTGGTTTTGGGGTGTTTCGGATGTACAATTCATAATTTCAATATCAACTTTTGTAGCTGTAATAAAATGTGACATTATTTTGATCACGAATTTGTTATATATTTGAATGAGATTAAATAACTCAGCTCATGACGTCATTGTTATCGCTTGATTTTGTATATAACATTTTATTTTATTTAAATCGTTAAAAAACGCTTAAATGCTGGTCTGATCATTCGCTCATTCGACCACAATTTAGTGTAACATCTACGAGTACAAATACAAAATAAAAAAATACAAAATCTTTGTTTTCGTGAACTGCTTAATTTAACGGTACATAGTATCTGGAGCCACCGTTTAAGCATGCGTGCGTGCGTGCGTGCGTGCGTGCGTGCGTGCGTGCGTGCGTGCGTATGTGTGTGTGTGTGTGTGTGTGTGTGTGTGTGTGTGTGTGTGTGTGTGTGCTCGATGAAACATTATTTTAATTGCTCTAATAATGTTTCAGTATCATCATAATTTAGACTATGCAATGCAACCATTGCACTATAGTTTTTTTACATTATAAGTATAACCATATATTTTAATCTTTTTTTTACTTTTATTATATAAGAAAGACGATTGCGCCTTATACTGCATTCTCGCAAATTTTGTTCGCGTTGAAGGTATTTTTACTACAATATCATTTCTTCTTTTATTTTTTATGTTAGGGATGACCCTGAGTAAGGTTTTGTGTTTTCTTAATATTATTACATGTAATATATAGTCTTCTAATGGAAAGGAGATTGTTTTCTTGATATAATTTTCTGTAGAATGACGAAATTTCTTAAAATACATCACCTTGATAAATTTACGTTGCACTCGTTCTAAGTTTAGAAATTTCATCTTTGAAGCTCCTCCCCAAATTGTAATGCAATATGCTAAGACTGATTGCACTAAGGCTATATATATCTCGTTGAGCATGTTTTTGGATGAGTCTTGTTTCCCGTTACTGTTACTATTTTTCTGAGGCACAATGAATCGCAGCATTTTAAAAATCCACATCAATTTTCTTAATCTACTTGCTACATATTCGAGATGGAGATGCCAAGATAATCTGTGGTCTATAATAACACCAAGGTATTTAGTGTGCGTTAATTTTTCAAGTTTGAGTACTAACACAAAATAGGTTTTCTTTTATTCAAAGTCAAAAATTTTATTCGCTATAAAAACAAAATCTTTAATTAACGTCAAAGCTGTTAGTTTCACAATTATTTAATTATGCGGAGAAGAAGCATTCAGTTTGAGATCCACGGGAGTCCAACTTTTACTTCGATGGTGTCTTTATTTTACTACGGTTAAACGCTTTAGAAATTACCATTTTATATAGAGAAAAAACCAAAATATAAAACGTTCAAAATATACCATCTCACCTTCATTCTGAACTAAATTTTAATTTAATTTGATTAAAACTTACATTTTAATTTGTGTTGTGTTTGTTATTGTTAGTAAATCCTTTACATTAACACGTATCGATATAACACTACCGCCCTATAAAGGCAAGATCGACGGATTCATCAGACTTACCTTCTTTCATCATCAACCCATTATGTCCCCACCGAGGGGCACGGGTCTCTTCCCTGAGGAACGTATAGGCCATACTCCACCACGGGGGCCAAGTCCGGATTGGTGGAGGCTTGTAGACTAGTGGCTCGTCTACTGTCAGAAGTTGTCAAGCCGCCCTAAGGCCTCTGACTTGGCTTAACGACTGCCATCTATCGACGGCAGCCGGCACCAACAGCTTAACGTGCCTTGCGAAGCACGGAACCGCTCGGAAAAATGCCACTAGCGTTAGGCATAGACGGCGACCCATCCATGCACTGAACGCGCCCAGTGTTGCTTAACCTTCGTGATCGTTTTAAGATCACTCAGGCAGCCGGGGCTACGAGCGATACCTTACCTTCTTAAGGCTTCATATTTTATATATAAAATAATCATCATCATAATTTAGCCACAAGAAGTCCACTGCTGGACATAGGCCTCCTCCATGGATTTCCAAAAAGACCGGTTGGAAGCGGCCTGCATCCAGCGCCTTCCTGCCACTTGGATGAGGTCATCTGTCCATCTTGTGGCTGGTCATCCTACACTGCGCTTGTTGATATGTGGTCTCCATTCGAGAACTTTTAGGCCCCATCGGCTATCAGTTCTGCGTGCTATGTGCCCCGCCCACTGCCACTTCAACTTAGAATATAATAAAATATAATAAATAATTGTACCTTTGATATTAAAGAGAGTGGCGACGGGTACTGCAAGAAAAAAATACATTAATTAACTTACGTAAACATAAGGGAAATACATTAACTTAGACTTAGGAGAAGGGGGGGGAGGGGGGAATACACTAACGATTCCATCTAGACAGACGGACATACAGCGTAGATCAATAAAAAGGTCCTATTAGCACCCTTCAGGTACAGTGCCGTAAGAAATGGCCCTCTGTGGCTCAATTATGCGCACCAAATCCTGAGCGATTCCAATCGCTTAACTGTCAAATTCCATACTAATTTGACAGTTAGACGATTGGAATCGCTCAGGTTTTGGTGCGCGTAATATAGGGGCAGGTCTGGAATATTTTAAATCAGAGTTGCAATAAAATAAAATGTTGCAAGGTGTAAAAGCCACTCGCGATCGCAATTTGGAATTCAATCAGCTCTCACGTCTGAAGGCGGAGACGGCTCTTTTGCAGAGTACGGGATGCAAAAACTCTATAAGGTGTCCAAAATATGTCATATCACAGGAGACTCTCGACCTTTTCTTTCCGGTGAATTTGGCCGACTTACTTGGTACGGTACTTACAATAATTCGTACCTGGATGACTGAGCTTTGCTCGGTTTTTATTTGGTAATCGTGTTTTTTTTTTTAAATTATAAATAGATCTAAATAGATGCGATGAAAAAAAAAATCGGACGCTGAACTCGAACTGGGGTCTTCTGCCTTCGGGGCCGCCCGATTTTCCACCTGAGCTATTACAGCCTTCTAGATGGTGGCGAAATTTAGCTTCGTATTCTAATAGCAGTTTTTCATTGCCTAAAAACACGGATAAAACGAGGTTTTCTAAAAATGAAACCTAGCTAGATCGATGTATCGCCCCCGAAACCCTCTGCATACTAAATTTCATGAAAATCGTTGGAGCCGTTTCCGAGATTACAATTATATATGTGTATTTTCTCCATGCTGCTGTCACAAGATAGCTCTTTAGCAACCTGATACGTCACGTCATCTACCTGGTCTTTAATTTGTTCAAAATAATCTTTATCTATCACTCTTCCTTGACGTAGCATGTGGCCGAAAGGCTGAATATAGAAGAGAATAAATGATAATTTACCCTCTTCTATATTCGACTGGTAAAGGGCTACCGAGATTAAACGCTCTCGAGAGCCAGCTATATGAAAATAAAGTCATACGTAATACAGTTAGTATAGTCGGTTTACCTTCTTATTATCATCATAATCATCATCAGCCATTTGACGCCCACTGCGGGACATAGGCCGCCTCCATGGTTTTCTAACCATGAAGGGGTTTGCCATAATCGCCACGCTTGGCAGGCGGGTTGGCGATCGCAGTGTGCGTTTGGAATCTCAGGAAGACGCTGCTGCCCGTCTCCTGGTAATTGATTTCCTTAGTCGCCTTCTACGACATCCACGGAAGGAAATGAAGTGACGCTATTTTTATATGGAGTGGAGTGTGAAATGGAGTGACGCATACCTTTTTATATACGGTATTGTTACGTTCTAGGGGTGGGTTCGTGATCGAAAAAGTACTTTATACACCGATGAATAAGAGTAGGATTTATTTCCGCACTATTTCTTAACTTCACACCATTTTTCTCTAAACAAACACTTTTAATCACACTGCACTGATCCGATAATACTCGTAGCAGGTACTTCTTCATTCGCTTGTACTTCGTTTCGCTTCCGCTTCCAAAATAAAACTGACTCGCGGCACGCGTCGTCCCCGCTTATGTTCTCGAATGAGATGTTCTCGAAAACTCCATCAAGTCGTGGAAGGTTCTGCCGTCTCGCTCGATCGTGATGTCTCTGTCACACCTTTCCGGAATGTTCGGCCTATAGCTATCCCTCTCTAACAGTGCTATCTCTTTCACTCCTATTGAAAATTTCGTCATATAATGAAATGTACTTCAAGGGCCCATAAGGGGTCCTGAAAATGCCTGAAAACGGGTTTTCATCGGGCGTCATCGGACAGAGGGTGGCCTGAAACGGACTGAAAACATGTTTCAGGCGCCTGAAAACCATGGTAACTTGGGTGAAATTTTGATAAACTAGTATGTGACAGACCACCCTCTGAAACGGTATTTCAGCCTGCTGAAAACGCCTCCACGGCACGGAAAAACGCGTTCCAAGTTTTACGTCCTATCCACTGACGTAACAGTATTAAAAACTGTATCTATTCAAAAATGGGATCACGAAATTGCGTAAAATTATTAGGTGATAATATATTTTGTTTCAATTTCGAAGTTTCCACCATATTAAGTGGTTTGTGTTGATGAATAAAACCTCCCATTTCCTGATCCTTATGGGCATTATACTCTGTTTAGTATGTGCTTCATGCCGGATAGACTTTCCTTTTACATAAGCAGCCTATATATATACATATACGTCCCACTGTAGGGAGAGAGTGTGGGCTTAATCACCACGCGTGCCCACCGCGGATTGGCGATTTCAAGCGCTGAGGTATGTTAATAGCTCAGACACTCAGGTTTCCTCACGATGTTTTCCTTCACCGCTAGCGAGTGGTATTGCTACTATAACTTCACAAATGTACATAACTTAGAAAACCAAGTCATAGGTACCTACATGCCCACACTGGCAATCGAACCTGGGTCTCTTGCTTCCGAGTCCGATGTTATACCCACTGGGCGACCAACGCTGTCCTTTTATTTCATCAAAACTTTGAAACATATAGAAATAAACCGGACGACAACGCAACGCGACGGACGCAAATTCAGAACCTCTAGTTTTCGAAACCAACTATCACTTTACTTTGCTTTCGAAACAATATGTTCTTCGCCCATATAACTTAAGCTAGATTTGTTATCAGATTTTTTATGGTAATTTAACTACAAATTAACAAATTTCGGAATTTTTCTTTATATGTGCTGTAAGACCTGTCGAGGAAAACGTCGAACAGTGTTCAAACTAATTATGAAGAAGAAGTGATAATGTAGTTGTTGAAGACAGGACTGTATAACCAAGGAAAACTAACGAAAAACGGGTAAAATGTGGTATAGGCGTGAAGATGCAGAAAAGTTAGGTAGTTGGATTTTTGAGGAAGCGAAAGTGATCTGTCAGGATCGTAGCAAGTGGCAGTCCCTGGTCTCTGCCTACCCCTCTGGGATACAGGCGTGAGTTTATGTTATGTTATATTATGTTATGTTGGATTGCAAAGGGCAAGATAAAAAGTACCCGAAACCGGCATGCGTGCATGCATTGCATGCAATGACCAATGAATGTTGAGGAGCGGAGGAATGTAATACACTCAATGGCGGTTTCTGAATTAAAAATTTCATCTACATATATGTCTGTGTAATTATTTTTTGAGAAATGTCATGTAATTGAAGAATGAATGAATGTTAATAGTGAATGAGTAAATGAATTAATGAATAAATGAATGCATAAATGAACGAATATATGTTGATGAATGGAATGAATGAATGTTAATGAAGCGAAAGATATTGTCAGGATCGTGGCAAGCGGCAGTCCCTGGTCTCTGCCTACTCCTCTGGGATACAGGCCTGAGTTTATGTACATTACGTATGTTGAGTAATGTGGTGATGCCCACAAGAATAATGAGTGACATGTAACCTTTTTTTGTATTTTAAAAATCTATTTAGAGGCTAAAAGTTCCACCTATGCCGGGACTTGAATCCGCGACCTCTGGCTAATCGTGCCAGCGTTCTCCCAACTGAGCTAATGGGCAAGTGCAGGCATCGGCGAAATTTCGAACCTCTTTACAAACTTCTCTGTATTACGGACCTCTGTAGAAAAAGGTCGCGAGTTCAAGTGTCGGCATGGGTGGAATTTTTAGCCTCTGAATAGATTTTTAAAATACAAAAAATGGTTAAACTGTCCGAAACCGAAGACATCTTTTAGCGCCTTTAGGTATCCATTTTTGTCACACAAGCAAGAGAAAACCCTGTGCCAATGCGCTAGTGACAGAAAGAAACAATGAAATTAAAATAGAGCGCTTTCCAATTCGGCATGGTGCCCAGTGAGCATGGTCTTGAGATGCAACGCAGAAAACTGTTTGATTAAGAACATTCTCGGGATAAAAACGCCTTATTTGGCTAAAGAGTTTCTATCTGACTTACTGGTTCTATTTCTTTCAATTCCACGCCAATTCAATACGTAAGGCGATTTTAATTCACAGCTAACCATGGAATCCCTGCAAGGTTTTCAACGCTTTTCTGATTTTTCCTATCCCCAATTAGCTGACAATAGATTTTCTTATATTTCCTGCCAAGTTCGTATTTTTCTAACAGGCTTTTTGTTTCTTTTAATTGTCTTGAATTAAAAATAAAATTTAGAAAATAACGACGTCAAAAAACAGGCTTATCTACTTTACTCATAACAACTGCCAAACAATTCGCTTGAAATACTCAAGAGCACTCAATCAATCAAAGTGACTATTTAAAGCGACGTTCCTAGATGAGGTGAGATCAAAAATGTGCAGAAGGTCACCTTGCTTAAAGTTGAAAAAAAAATCTAATACACTCTGCCGGTTTCTGAATTTCATCTATATATCTGTGTAATTATTTTTTGAGAAATGTAATGTAATTGAAAATGAAACGACAAAATAGAGGATGTATTAGTAAAAAGCATACAACGACTAATGATTGTTAAGGAAGCGAAAGTGATCTGTCAGGATCGTGGTAAGCGGCAGTCCTTGGTCTCTGCCTACCTCTCTAGGATACAGGCGTGAGTTTCTGTATGTGTGTATGTATGTTTATTAGAAAAAGTGTCCATTGCTTTGGACACTGGTCAAGCATGCATTGTTGTATTTGTCGACCTGGCAAAAGCCTTTGACACCGTCTCAACAGAAATCCTCCTAAGAAAATTAGAAAAAAAGCAGTACTCGAGTTTTCCTTGGTTGGTTCAGAGGCTAGCTTGTGGATAGAAGACAAATCATGAAAGTTGGTAACTACTGCAGTGATCCTATTGCTGTGACGTTCGGCATACCACAGCGAAGTATTTTAGGCCCAACACTATTCATACTTTTTATTAACGATATAAACTACATTTTTCCTTCTGAAACTAAAATACACATCACTTGTTATGGTGATGATACCGCTTTAATTTTTTACGGCAGGACTTGGCCAAAAGTATTTCAAGGTACAGAGAGGGTTTTGCAAACCGTTGCTAACTGGCCCAGTAAAAACCTCCTTACTATCAAGAAAAAAAAAAACTTATTTTCTTTATTTTCATAAAACTAAAGCCTCTGAGCCTCCTCTAACCCCAAACTTGAAAATCCATTCATGTAATGCTGACCCTGAAACCTATCCCTGTTCGTGTTTTTCAATAAACAGGGCACCTTTTTCAAAATACCTAGCTGTGTACCTGGATAAAAATTAAATTTGAAGCATCATATTGAAGCTTTGTCTGGGCGAATCAGAAAGTTAATCCACATATTTATATTACTAAGAGTCGGCACAGACTTTAACATACTTAGACTAGTTTATGTGTCAACCTCTTTTGATCTCCACCAGCCTGCTCAGAAAGGTATGGGTACTTTCTGTAAAGCAAATTTATATCTTAGATTGACATTAATACAGCATAAAGGATCCTGAGCTCACCTGAGAATGCGACACTGCTAACAAAAATAACTTTTCCCATTAAAATATCGACCGCACACACAGGATATGCACATAGATATTTGCGATTTTCTGCAGCGTTAATTTATAATAAGGTGATAAAATGAGTGGCATTAAATCATCGTCCTACCACGAATGTAAAATGATTGTTACTAAATGGCTAGCTACTTTAAATTATGATGACACCGAACTATTATTGAATGTTACTAGGTTCTTTTGTTTTGAGCTGCCTACCACTCAAAACACATAATAATGTTTATGTAGCTAAGTAATGTTAGTAAACGTTGGTTTTTATATTATACTTTAGATTTATATTAGATATCCATTCTTTTAAAAAAAATTTAACACCTTACTTACCGACTTGCATGTTTGGTATTTTATTAGTCATAAGTAAAATTTCTAATGTTAAATAAAATGGCGCCCACGATACGGGGTCTCTAGTGCGGGCGCCGCCGCCAGAAAATGTAAACTTGGATTAAGTTGAATGAATGTGAATAATGAATGAGTGAATGAATGAATGAAGCGAAACAGATTGTCAGCATCGTGGCAAGTGACAAACTCTGGTCACTGCCTACCCCCCCGACATTATTACGTCTGTTTCGTTCTTATTTTGAGAAATATTATGAAAATAGACCTTCAGAGGTGAGCTGCCGACGTGAACTCAATTTCCACTCTCCAAGGTTTTGATCTGTGGATCAGAGCGAAACCTGGTCGGACCCATCCGACATTATTACTTACTAGTATTAAGCTCGCCTTTGTGCGAACACCTTTTGTGCAGTAAAGTATTTTATCTACACTAATGTTGTAACATTCTACTTATGTTTTCAATACTTGACTTATAATTACTACTGTTATAGCGCAGACAACAAAAAACTCAATTTAAGCAATTTCCCATGATGGTATAATATTCACATCGATATCGTAAAATCTCATTATAACATCGATAAAACGCGACCAACTAGATTGCAGGGCCAATCAGGTTGGTCGCGCTTTTTTGAAGCAGCGCTCTCATTGGTTAAATTTTAATGGCGGCCAAACCACTGTGATTATACACGTACGCGTGAATTTAATTTAATAAATTTGTTGTTTGATTAATTGCATTAGTGAAGATAAAGTAGTGTATGCAACTGCATATAACACGGGTATTAAAACACTCGTTACTATTATGAAACTCGCTGCGCTCGTTTCATAAACTCACACTCGTGTTTTAATACCCTTCATTATATGACAGTTGCATAAACTACTATTTGAATTGAATTATGTATTGCATGTAAGTGAATCCGGATAAATATCTGTAATGTGCAGTGCTTACGAAAGTTTTAGTATGAGAACATCTATGATGGTCATTGCTATTTAAGAGAATAAGGCCGCATAAAGTAAAGAGTTTAGATACTCTTAGGTTAAGAAATATCTTTCCATTTCTATGTACAATAAAGTGTTCTCTATCTATCTATCTTACTTGAAATCGACACAATCTTTCAAAGTTTATGTACCCAATGATTAAAATCTTTTTGATTTAATTTCATTATGAATTGTCTGCAAAAGTGGCAAATACTAAGCAGATAGAGAACTCCTAATGAAACATCTGAATTTTCCATCTCATGCTAGCGCGTTCCTTTGTGGAAACTCCACGTACAATTTGTAACAATTCAAACATGATTAATGTTTACAAAATTCATATTTAATTGCCGCTTCATCACACCCTGTAAGTTTCGCGAGTCGAAGTAGGACAGTACATTTGCAGGCGAGAAGTGAGGTGCAGCTTTGTGAGGAAACCTGTACATACTATAGTTTAAATAATAGTTTAGGTTACAGCTAGTTTTTGAACCTACAGCCTGGGTAGTCTAAAGTATTCATCATCATCATCATCAGCCATTTGATGACCACTGCAGGACACAGGCCTCCTTCGTAGTTTTCATAACCATGAAGGGTTTTGCCGTAATCACCACGCTTGGCAGGCGGGTTGGTGATCGCAGTATGCGGTCGGAATCTCAGGAAAACGCTGCTGCCCGTCCCCTGGTAATTAGTTTCCTTAGTCGCCTTCTACGACATCCAGGGAAGGAAATGGAGTGACGCTATTCTTAATCCGGCGCCACACGGACTAAAGTATTCATTAACACAATATTACACGTATCTCGTATTCTAAGTCAGGTGACTGTCGCCTAAACAAAACAAATCAGTCAAGTTCGTGTCGTAGTAGTTTTCAATGGATTTTGTACGAAGTTTTCCTGTGATAAGTTGGTCGCCTATTACTCGTTAACTTGTAAAGCCACGTAGCTATGATAGCTTTCCGTTTAAATTATGTACATGCGCTGCAGCTCTGAATTTTTTCACGTTTCTACAATCAACTGTTTAGCCAGGAGCGGGGGGGACGTCCTACTCGGCGAAAAATTTGCTCTTTAAAGCTTAATATTTCACAAGTGGATGTCGTGGAAGGCGACTAAGGAAATAAATTACCAGGAGACGGGCAGCAATGTCTTCTTGAGATTCCAATCGAATACTGCGATCGCCAACCCGCCTGCCAAGCGTGGCGATTATGGCAAAACCCCTCGTGGTTATGAAAACCATGAGGGAGGCCTATGTCCTGCAGTGGGCGTCAAATGACTGATGATTATGATGGTGATTTCACAAACGGACCCTAAATCATCTTCCTGCACTCACAATCTTTTTGAAAGACCAAGCTAACAATACCCCACACTATGGAATAGGCGATATAAAAATTGCACCTCTAAATTAGGTGCCGCAAAAGAAAAAACTGATATTTTGTTCTACCGTTTTGGCGGTATAATAAATATGTACCTATATGTATGCCAAAGACGGACGACCAGCCACAAGATGGACAGATGACCTCATCCAAGTGGCAGGAAGGCGCTGGATGCAGGCCGCTTCCAACCGGCCTTTTTGGAAATCCATGGAGGAGGCCCATAGGCCGGAAAGATGGACGAGCGTGGCAAACTTATAAGGGTTCATTGCTTACTAAGGAACCCTAAAAAAATGGCAGCTGTCAACACTCAATTAACACACTGTTAGTATACGAGAAACCGTGGGTAAGTCTGTTAATTAATTAATTAATTTATTGATGCTTTTATTGCACTTGCACTAAAATTATACAATGCAGCGGACTTTGTGCTATAAGCATTTTCTACCAGTCAACCGCAGGATGTAGAGGAAAGAGTTGGCTTAATCAGCTATGCAATGTACATCGAATTGTTATAGTAACGTGGGGCCCAGGAAGTGGTTAAAATTGTCTTACCTAAGCAACGAACCGCCTCCTACTTACTTCGCTGCTATTTTATTGAAGCGGTGCATTGCAGCAATATGTAGTTTAATAAATAATCAATGCAGTGGATTTCCATAGAGTCGGGGCTGAGTGTTTAATAAAAACCAATCGAGCGGAGATTCTGATATTGAATTGAATTTTGCTCAAAGAGTCCCTATAGAAATGTTTTTGACTGCCTACATTTGCTGTTCAGTAGCGAAGTTGATTTGTTATTTCTTAATGAACTTGATCGACAAAATGGTTAAGCAAAGCTGCATGACACATTGTAGTCTCTTAGAGAGAGAGAGTGAGTGGGAGCGAGAATTACATATAGACATAAAATCTCGCCTGTATCCCAGAGGGGTAGGCAGAGACTAAAGACTGCCACTTGCCACGATCCTGACAGATCACTTCGTCTACCGAGACCACGGGACTTGCAAAAGTGTAAAATGAAATATAAACGAGTGAGTATCCGTGCAAATTCAGTTTTTATTAGATCACTTTCGCTTCCTCAACAACGAAACAAAAACAGGACAATGAATTAAACAACATGTGATATAAAAATAATCCTGTCTCTGAAAGAAGTTTTTTCAGTATCATCAATTAAACTATGTTACATTATTGTATGAAAAAAATTGAAGATAAAATTTAGAATTACAAACTTTTGCTTTTTTGGAAGTGATCTAATGTACCTATCTACTATACTTTTGAAATAGTTTTCAGATATTTCGCTTAAGACCTTTGATTTTTTTAAGTTACGCAGTGTAAAGAAAAACATCGTGAGGAAAAAATCAAGGGAAAACTGAAGGAAGACACAGCGAGGAAACCTGCGACCTAGTTCGCGCCGCACTTATTCACATTGTCTTTTCCGTGGATTACACAGACTACGCTGAGAGGATGGTAGAGGTGCTGGGCAAGCCTACTGGATCTCAAAATATGTCCCAGGCGCTACTTTGAGCGGCTATTTCACCTACCTATACGATGACATTGAATTCGCTAGCAAAATTGCCTTAAAGTTTCCATTAATGCATCTATTTTTTGAGTCCCAAAACGAAGCTTATTATTGTATTTAATCTTCAATAAATATTTAGTGCAATAAAGAATTAACATAATAATAATAAGCTTACCCACTGTTCTCTTTCGCTTCTAAAGCCATGTATCGTCGTCGGTAAAGTCGCAACTGCCAAGTGTGGCGTTTAATGACCTAATTCATAATGGCTTTTGTGCCTCGTGACGTCAGTTCTAAGTATGGTTAATGGTGACGCCACAGAGTGGAAAGTCCAGGAAATATGCGCCCAGGCAGATGCCGTGGTAATTAAAAGAGGCCACGAAAAGTAGGTTGAATCCTCTTACTGGCCTTCTCTTTATTAGAGGTATAATTTTTTATACAAATTAACTACGTCGTGTTTCAAGAATGTAAAAAAAAATTGATTTAAAGCTTTTAACAAGCGGTGGTAGCGTAGCGGTAGAACGCTGGCCTCAGATTCAGGAGATTGTGGGTTTGAATACATGTGCCAATGACTTTGTTTTCTAATTTACGTATATTTGTGAAGTTGTAGTGGCAGTACCACTCGCTAACTGTAAAGGAATACATTGTGAGGAAACCTGAGTTTCCGAGGTGGTCACATACCTCAACGCGTGATAATTAAGCTCATACTCTCTCCCTGCAGTACAGGTTACGTGAAAGAAAAAAAATAGAAATTAATCATAATCAAGTTTCAAGATTATATGAAACACAACAATTTAAAACTTTTGCACATCTAAATAGGTTTATACTGAATCTTTCTTATCTATCTTTTTTCCGTGCTTGCAAGGACATCGCCTGGTTGCCGTAGCATAGAGTATCCTAATTTGAGACCAGGACAAGTAGTGACTGTATTGTGTGGAAGTTATTTATTCAACTATAATATGGAATCATGGAATACTAAAGTTTGTTATCGAAATACTACTTTTTTTTCTTTAAATTTCACTTTATTGAGTGAAATAAATGAACATTCGGGAGCAAATCGTAATCACAGCACGCGACGTGTCACAAAGAAATGTATCCAATTTCATTTCAATATGTCCACCGGTTTGTCAAAAGCCGCTTCTCTCAATTTACAGACGCGAGAGAAATAAAAAACTTTATGTAAACCGAAAAGCCCGACTGCTCACAAGTCTCAAACGAGGCTTGAAGAATTCTATTTATTTATTCATTTAAAGGTTACAGGTAACAACTACAGAGGCATTTAAAAATATAATCAGTCTTGAACTAGGCTGCAACCCAAAAGCAGTTTACACAGCATGCCAGTCATCATTAAAATTATAATACATAAATTATCGGGATTTGACATTTAAAATTAAAATGGTTTTCAAGTTTTTTGACAAACCTACTTCATTCATTCATGTAATAGTCTCCATATAACATGTAAACGAATCAACGCTCAGCGCTGTCATTCTTAAAAATGCGGCTCCTAAAACACTCCACAAACGCCGTACAAATAGGTAGTCCGCGGTAGAGACTTTACGGAGGAAAGACTCCACCACAGACCGTCTATACTGCGCTGGTGGAGTGCCTCAAGGGAATCGCCCTTCAAACCACATCGATAGTGCTTAAAATTTTCTTGATATGGGTAATCTTACAGGTAACAATTAAGTAATCAAAATACATACAAAAGTATTTTGATTACTTAATTGTTACCTGTAAGATAATCATCATCATCATCATCATTCAGCCACAAAAAGTCCACTGCTGGACATAGGCCTCCTCCATGGATTTCCAAAAAGACCTGTTGGAAGCGGCCTGCATCCAGCGTCTTCCTGCCACTTGGATGAGGTTATCTGTCCATATTGTGGCTGGTCGTCCTACGCTGCGCTTGCTGATGTGGTCTCCATTCGAGAACTTTTCAGCCCCATCGGCCATCAGTTCTGCGTGCTATATGCCCCGCCCACTGCCACTTCAACTTACTAATCCGCTGGGCTATGTCGACGACTTTCGTTCATCTACGGATCTCAACATATCTGATTCGATCTCGTAGAGAAATATTTACATATATATTTGTATAATATTTTTTATTAATATATGGCTAAAATAATCAAAGCAGTGAATAAAAGTACGCCTAAATGAGTTTGTAGAAATTTCCATCTCATAAGTTGGACCTCACAGTTAATTTCTTGTAGATAGGTTGTGGCGACAGATTCATCTGAGCCCTCTTTGAGACTTTTCAGAAGCCGATTATTTCTCTTTTTTTTAATTATTTGTATAGGTATCCTTTTTTTGTGACTTTTTACCAACTGTCATAGAGTCAGTGACACTCGCTCACCTTATCTCTGTAAATTACTGGTGCACAATTATTTTTCTATCTCAGATCGTCAACACTATTCATTCGACACCTCATTTATCAAAATTCATCAAGCCGTTTCGCCTCCGGGTCGTCGTAAAAAACACACACATACATACACGCGAAAAACATAACCCACCCTTGCTTTCGCAGTTGTGTAAAAGTGCCGCGCGAAATTAAAAATTCAGCGGAAATTCCCCAAACCGGAAATGGCTTTTGCAGAAAAAAAACCGCCAATAAATAAATAAACGGGATCCTAGCTTCCGCTATTCAATGGGTTTTAATTTATTTGATCGGCGCCCGCCCCGCTGCGAAAAAACGTACAAATTGCTCCTACAAAAGGGGCTCAGTCGGTACAGTCAACCGCTGATTAACCTTTGAATCGTCAAAATGTCGTCCCAAACGTAGTGGGAGCAGAGTACAGGCGATGTAAAGGTGGACGTGCGGTCGACTGTTCTACTGTTCAATGGAACTGTTGTTGTTTCTGTTTTGTCTTACCAACGAGAATCGACAATAGCTAGTGGTAATATTGTTTTTTCTTATGATCAATAGTGATAATCACTATTGGTGAAAAGATGTAACAGTCTTGGAACTCAAAGTTTGATTAAAATATATTTACCGCTGGGCTTCTGAGCTGAGAATTCCGCTGAGTAAAAACATAACAACTGACAGGCTTGCCCCAGTTTCTCGCACACTAACAAGCTGTTAATCCACTGTTAGCAGCTGTCAATTGACCAAAGTGCACACAAAAAAAAACCACTGACAGCTGTTAACAGTAGATTAACAGCTTGTTAGTGTACGAGAAACCGGGGGTTAGACTTGTCAAAAAAGAAGGAGGCAGGATAAGTACTTACTAAGTGAAATTCTTAAATCATTAATCATTAATTCACACTAATTCACATTAATTCTTAAATGTTATAAATAAGGCTGAATAAAAAGTATTTAAAAGATGTTTCGACTGTTTCGTTGGACTAGCCGTCAAGGCGCTTAACTACCAAGACAGGGGTTGTGGGTTCGATTCCCACTGGCTTCCGCCGTACATTTGCACAAATAGCCTCAGTCTGGGTGTATTTCCATGTTTGTGATGTCCTTGCCTGGTTACCATAGCAAAGGGTATCCTAGTTTGAGACCAGGTCAAGTGACTATGTTGTGTGGAAGTTGCTCCCTGTCCACTGCCATCTCGCACTAGCTGACCTGGTAAACATTGTTTTGCGATATTAATTAGCCTACGACCTATTCTCAGACCTACCAAATATACACAAAAAATATCACAGAAATCGGTGACGCCGTTTCGGAGGAGCCCGAAAACAAACACTGTAGTTTTTATATATTAGATAGTAGGTATGTATTCGAGTTATTCATATTGCTGTATTTTTTATAATGAGAATTGTACTAGAACTATGAATTTTATTATTTTATTATGGTCTATGTAATTTTTTGCTTTAACTATACCTTCCACTATCCACAAAACCCAAGGTTAGCTGGAAGAAAATACTCATTAGTAATAAGCTCGCCTTTGTACAAATAACATTATTGTGCGCCCGGCGCGATATCGTCGCAAGATCGTATTATTCTTTAATAGTCAAAAGTGACGAATTTGAGAGGATTTGGTGCGCATTTTAAAGATGGTTTTGTGTTTTTATGTCAAAAACGATGATTTGATAAAAATCTTTGTAATCGCTCGCTATCTTTCACAAGCAGTTTTGTTAGTTTCCTGTAAAAGGTAAGCAAAGGTCTTCAAACGTGGAGTCAGCTCCGCACTACCACTGAAGTCCATTGAGCTAAGAAATTTTCGTTCTTATGTCAATACGGAAAAGGTCTTCTCCGTGGGACATGAATGATGGCGCGTGTTCTACCGCCTCATTCGACCAATTTTTTAAATGTCAGAAATAAAAAAAAATACATAGCTAACATAACAGTACTAATAAAATAAAAAAGTACCGATCGCAGTTCCGAAACGTAGAAATTTGGCCCCCATTTTGTCCGGTGCTAAAATAACACAATAAAAAATAACAATGTTTTCTAATAAATATACACAATATTGAAACATTTTTTATCTTTTATGGAAATATAAACTATGTGTGATCATTCGTGGTGGGTGGTACAAAATAGTAAAAGAGGTAATGTTTTTCTGTCTCACAATATTATTACGTTTCAGAACGCAACTATCGGTAGTAATTTTTAGGGTTCCGCACCCAAAGGTAAGGGACCCTATTACTAAGACTCCATTGTCCGTCCGTCTGTCTGTCTATCTGTCACCAGGCTGTATCTCATAAACCGTGACAGCTAGACAGTTGAAATTTTCACAGATGATGTATTTCTGTGGCCGCTATAACAAAAAAACAGAATAAAATAAGTATTTAAGTAGCGCTCCCATACAACAAATGTGATTTTTTGCCGTTTTTTGGTCGAAATTAATATCGGCAACAGGTAGACATTTAAAATATTCGCAGAATATTTAGTTATATGTTCACTTTAAACATAAATAATTAAATTTCAAATGTTGTATAGACAATGCGCGAGTCCAACTCATACTTGGGCGGTTTTTTTTAAGTTTGCGTTGTTACTTATGTTGGTTATATAAAATGTTTAGTTTTGACACTTTTTAAATTGAATAGTTTATTCAGTTCTTGTATCGCCTTTAAATTTGTGCAGTACCAGTAATTTTAGTTACATTGTATTAGCGGTTTATTTTTATAATTCTTATTAGTAAAACAATTAAGAGACTTACAAAAAGAGACACAATTTTGCACAACGTGTAACCCGGCGGAATTATTTAGGCACATCGCGATATGGCGATTCCCACGGCAACAGATAATGATATTTCCGACTGGTAGTGCGTACACTGACTGGTTCTTCATAACCTGGTTAAATGTGTCCGTCAATCTCACAGCTTATGGTGATATTTTTAGCCCCCATGGACCTAAGCTTGATACAATGGAACCTAAACTATAATTCTTGTGCGTTTTACTTCATTCCGTTCAGTGGTTTTTGAGTGATGCGCGCACAGAGAAACGGAGTGAGACAGACATAATATCAGACAGAGATAAAGTTTACAGATTTATTATATTATTATATATAGATAGTTTGAATCATCATCATCATCAGCCATTTGACGACCACTGCAGGACATAGGCCTCCTTCGTTGTTTTCATAACCACGAGGGGTTTTGCCATAATCGCCACGCTTGGCAGGCGGGTTGGCGATCGCAGTATGCGGTTGGAATCTCAGGAAGACGCTGCTGCCCGTCTCCTGGTAATTTACTTCCTCAGTTGCCTTCTACGACATCCACAGAAGGAAACGGAGTGACGCTATTCTCAATCCGGCACCACGCGGTATGTATAGATACTTTGAATACCATATTGAATAGAATAGTGGAAAATATTGTTTTTTTTTGTGTGCAAACAAAAAACACAATGTTATCAATCTTTTAACTAGCTGTTAATAGCTGGGAAGGGTTTTCGTCTATTACATCCGATGTAGGTCTAAGCTGCTAATGTAATATTATAACACCAAAGAGTAGGGGGGACTGTGGCTACAGGATTCTCATCCCTAACTGTAAGAATGAAAAAAAAAACATCTCGCAAAGAACCGTTCGTTAATATAGGAAAAGCTTCCCCATTGGCCGCAAAACTTGCTAGCGTCATCACATAAAATGAAATTTTCAGCGCCTTTGTGCGAAGATGATGTATAGTATAAGGCCTTGGTAACAATGTCGGTTGAACACTGACTGCTCTAATGAGAGTTTTAAGGATAAATATAAATCGGATACCTATTCCAGATTACAATGCTCAAACTCACGCCTGTATCCTGGAGGGGTAGATAAAGACCAGGGCCGAGTTTTATAAGGCTACAATTCGTAGTTTATTAAGACAATTCGATGTACATTGCGTAGTAGTCTTCCTGCTTGTTAATCTGTGGGTAAATCGAATTTACAATGTTCATCAAATTGTAGCAGCGATCGTCTATCAGATTCTAATAGAATCGTCAACGGCATTAGTCGACGATAGTTCACGGAAAGGCAAAATACCATTTTGGCTCGGTTAACTGCAGGTTGATCATCAGCCATTTGACGCCTACTGCAGGACATAGGCCTCCCTGATGGTTTTTCCAGTGTTGTGCCGCCCGCATCCAGCGACTCCTCGCCACCGTAACCAGGTTGTCAGATCATGTGGTGGTGGGCCTCCCCGCGCTCCGTCATCCGGTCCGCGGTGGCCAGGTCAGAACTTTTTCGCCCCAACGGCCATCAGTTCTCCGAGCTATGTGCCCCGCCCACTGCCAGTTCAACTGAGCAATTCTTCTGCGGATCTCCTCATTCTTGATTCAATCACGCAGTGAATGCTCTTTGTATACTCTCTCCATTGCTCATTGGGCAACCTTGAGCCTTTTTAATTGCAGCCTTGCAGGTTAGTTTTATTTTATTAAGTTATTCCTTTACTGATATTTTTGTCGATGAATCTTGTTACAGTAGTTGCATGTTAGGTAATATTTTTTGCAAATGTTTTTGACGTAAACGAGACAAGACATTATCATTCGAGTTGCGAGAAAATTACCCCCAATTGTTACTAACCAGTTTCTGCCCGCTACTCAAACATGGAATTCAAAATTGGGACTGGAGTGGTATTGCCACTATAAGTTTAAGTAACTCAGAAAAACAAGTCACTGGTACATGTAGGATTTGGAATTCCGACTTAACAACCAGGCGTGCCCACCGCGCATGTGCCAGTTCAGGTTATTTAATAACTATCTGAGTTCCAAATTGCATTCAAATCCGTTCAGCTGTTTTTTCATGATTAAGACTGATAAATAAACACACATACACATTTATAATATTACTAGGATTGCCGCTTTGTAAAATAGGGCAGTGCCTCAAATATAAATTTATATGCCATAGACCTGGGGCCTGTTTCATAGAACTTTAATTCACGGTTTACTATGACAATTCGATGTACATTGCAAAGTCGATTAACCCAGAAATTAACAAATAGAATCTGCTATGCAATGTACCTCAAATCATCATAAGAAACTGCGAATTGTAGTTTTATAAAACTCGGCCCGGGAGTTCTTATTAACCCTTATTCGACCATAGGGATAGCAATTCCCACTTTAAATTGAACCTTGTCTCCTAGAGATAAAGTCCAAAACCAATGAAAAATTTATACTAGATATGGCCGTTTAAGGGTTAAGGCTGCTGTTACGTAACAGGCATGCTGTCTCGCTCGCACAATGTAATATTTTTAGTGATATAAATAAAATTTTTAGACTTTTGATAAATGTAGCCCGAGGGTGTGATAGGTATTAAAATAAAGGACATTTTGAATACATTTTTGTTTTCTTATACTTAGTTTTTTATAAAGAAAAGTTGTTTACCATTTTCTCAACCAAAAGCTAGGTTCAGAATAAGAATCTTGAATTTTACCATCTATCAACCCATCAAAAGTGTACTAATTTTTCACAATAGATAATAAAAAAATGTTAGATTGGGCGAGCGAGATAGCATTCCAGACGTAGCTGCAACTTACCGCAGTCGCAGTATGCCGCAAATAAAACTTAAAGACGTTGGCTCCTACAATACGGGAAGCCTTTCAATTACCCTGTGTAAGAATGCTTTGCTCAACGCCCGGTTCTGGAAAATTCATGTAACACCAAAGGCAAAAAACGAGACCTGCATCCCGAAGGGGGTGAAGCAAAAGAAGGTAGCGCATTAAGTGAAGTGACATCGGACAGGGCCATTGTTTCCCGCCGTTTCCGTGTGACCTGGTTCCTGAGGTGCCCGTCGATATGTGAACCGCGCAGGGTTGTATATTTTTCTCGTAAAACATGGTCCTATCGATCGACTGACCTCTTGAAACTTTAGGTCCTGTTACCGGAATGTCCGGTTATCCTGATAGTCCACTTCCCTGTGAGTCCACTATCCTAAATGTCCACTTCCCTGAACGTCCACTTTCCTCAAAGTCTGTTTCCTTGCTTTGTTCTGAATGTCCTATATCTTTCTACATAGGTTACTCATAGAGAAAAATAAACTACGACCTACGGTTTTTTGTTTAATATATAATATATCACAAGAAAACATACCTCCTTCCTTAGGCTCACACTTTGTTAATAAATTTAACTTCATAAAACACTTAACTTAAAATACACTTTCTTCCTTAGGCTCATACATTGTAAATTCACTGTTTTTAACATGTTTTCAGCTTAGTTTTGAATTTCAACTAAATAGAGTATTTTTTCAAAAAACATTCGATGTCCACATCCCCATGGTTCAATTTCTTTAATAGATAGTTTATTGTATTTTTTGTTAAACTGAATAAATTTATATATAATTTAAATTTATTTGAATATATCGCTAAAAAATTCAATATTATATATATATATATATATATATATATATATATATATATATATATATATATATATATATATATATATATATATATCGCTACCAAATTCAAATCTAAGAATCATTCTCCTGATTTCTACTTCTATTGCATTTGTGAAACCGTGGCTCAAACATGGACGTTGAGGGAAGTGGAACTCTAGGATAGTGGACTCACAGGGTAGTGGATTATCAAGGAATGGATGTTCAGGGAAGTGGACCTTAAAGATAATGGACTCATAGGGAAGTGGAATATAGAGGAAGCGGACATTCAGGGAAATAGACTTAATGAACCGACTGGACATTCCGATAATAAGACCTAAAGTGCCGAGAGGCGACTGACGATTAGAATTATCACTAATTTCAAACCCATTCCAAATTGGAATTAGTTTTTATTTGAACTAATATCGCGATTGACCAACATATTTTGAATCATTCTATACCTATTGCATTGGCAATCATTCGTATGTGTCTAACCTTACGGAATACAGGCATGAGTTTATGCTATGTTATGTTCTAATATTGAACAAGTACCGTACCTGTTCATTTGAAAATCTTTTGGTTAATGTGATGATTAAGATCACGACCGACGAACACAGATATTTTGAACTTTTAATCATTCTAATATTGCATTAGCAATGTGTATGTGTATGTTTTGTTGTGTTCTAATATGTCCTTTTTAAAATAATTTGTTGAAGGTGATGACTTACATCGTAAAGGAAAACTAGAGTTTAATTCCTCCTATTGCAACAGGACAAGCAGAAATTGCAATAAATTTTCAGAAATTACGGTCTCTAATTTTTTAAATAATCTTGCAGTGAAGTTATTTAAAATTTACTACCTATTTTTATTCAGTAAATAAAATTCGTACATTTTCTTTACCTCCAAAGGATTTAAAGTCACAATTTTCTTACCTTTTACCATGAACTTTAGCGCTCAAATTGGAGCAAATCATTCACCCGAAGTTACACTTAAACCATCAAATGCCTATCAAATACTATGGTAAATTTAGAGTGCACGTGTGTAAAGGTTGATGTGCTGTGGACTGTATAGTCAGCTTTCACCTACTCTGTTATCTTGTAAGTTGCTACAATGATACTCGTACCATCAACGCTTGTGACAACCCTATTTCTGTGATGAGATGAATGTTTGCACTATGTTGTTCTAGGTTAAAACCCCCTTTGTGGAGATAAGTCGTGCATTTGAATAAAATAAAAGAAGTCCAAACGTTGCTCTCATATTGATTGCTCCAATGCTTAGTTACAACATCCATTACTGAGTCCAGCTCGCTTAGAAAAAAAGTATAAGTTTGCATAACATAACATAAGCAGCGTTTGTTCCTGTTCCAAAAACCTCCGACCCATTTTACATATCTGACATGTCTTGAATAAGTGCCTAGTTGACATAAGTAATATTTATTTATTTACAATCATAAATTATCAATAAAAAAACAATAAAAGTGCCTTAAACAATGAGGTCTCCTAGTATATTTGCATGCTCACTAAAAATAAATACCTACCTAGTATAGGATTCTAGATAAAGAATTCACCTACTTTGTGTATAAATATATGTAAGAATTTCATGAGCTTGTGACCTATGTAAATAAAATCTTTTCAATTATCACCGTCTACGTGAATTATATGCGGCCCCAAAATCACAAACTTTTACACAAATACATGGAATGCATCCAGTTTGATGTTCGATCCTTAATTAATTGGGCTTGCTACGAAATTGAAATTAATTGGTGAACACGAATTGTAATTAGTCGGGACGGGAGTGAGCCTAGCGTATTTCAGTTTTCCTTCTTAATCTGTCAACGTGTCAGAAGGATTGGCTTTGTTGAAATAACAATCCGGTTTATTCTTTTAGACCCTTCCTAAATGGGGTTAGTCGGTGAAGGATTAATTTTTGACACGTTTTCGTATTTATTACGCTCTCTGTGTTGTGTGACGGAGATAAAGAGATTAATTGGTCATGTTGCTAACTTAAGTTGTTATTGATACCTGTGTGAAATAGATGAAGTACACTTCATAATAAAATTTAATAAAAAATAATAAAAAAACGCAGAACAATACAGACAGAAACCGCCCGTTAAACTCGATATAAATATAAAAAAAAACTGAAAATAATATTTATTTAATACAAAAAAAATTACTGATCCCGTCCTGATACTGGCCGTTTTGCAGCGCTGCGAAACTCATTGTTTTCTAAAAATTGTACATACTTCCTAATTTTTTTTTTAATGATGAAACAAACAAATTAAAACATCAGCACGGGCTTGCCCGGTGAAGTGTTCAGGCACTTACCTTTATACTTTTTGAAGAAATTAATAAACTTCTAAATTCACGTAAAAAAAAGAAACGGCCGTTTATGCCACAAAAAACGTGACACTCAAGGGAATCAGAATTTGTTCCGTTAAGTTAGAACTAGGCAAGTAATATCGTGTTATACAACAAAAACAGGGAAAAATCTGAATACATTTGTAATTCAATCATAAAAAAATAGTCTTTGAAAGTTCGGGAAAAGCTCGGAAAAAAATTCGAGGCTCGATTCCTCAACTATTTATAATATATTATGTGAGTACCTAAAAAATTGTGTGGAACCCTCGGTGGGCGAGTCCGACTCGCACTTGTCCTACTTTTTTTTCGTGAAGACGTTTTATATTCATTCATTCATAATATTTTTTTCTGCAATAGCAGCACAGGTTCCCTTTTTTTCCCAAAACTACCTGCTGGTTTTTCCTTTAAGATTAAAACATTTTCCCACTTTTTCACCTTTCGATTCCTACATCACGTCTACGAGTAATTACTTCAGCTTCAGCATTCGGCCAAGTTCGGGGCCACGCGAGGGAAAGAGAGACTGACAGAGATGGTGTCCCAAGAAACAGCTGCCAGACAGAGATGGAGCACGTGGAGCCTGTAATGCCGCATTACAATGCATTGGCTGTCACCAACGGATTACTGGGCAGTGTGTTATGGCCCGTAGATGAAAGGAATGGATGGATAAGTGTATAATAATAATGCCATTGAAAACATAACTTATTAAAGAACCAAGTCTCGCAACTCAGTTCTTCTACCGTAAAAAGTTGTGAGATCCACGATATATCAAATCGGTTAATTTATTCTCTAAATACCTAGGTTGACTTAGCATTGTTAGTTTTCATTCATGGAAATTTTGGGCAATTTATTCTACTTAATACTTTGTGGGATTTTGGTATAATTTCATAAGACATGTCCCATTCTTGCTTTTTCATTCCGTTGACAATTTTACAAGTCACCTTTGAAGATTATTATATTTATCTAGGTACCTATCTACACCTATTATTCCATTATATTATTATACATATACAGGAACACTGATTCATTCACTGCTAATGAAACTTTGTAATCCTATATATTTATATGGGGCAATGCCGTGCCCCCAGATATGTCAGTATAAGACATGGACTAGATAACTACACTCGAGAGCAAAAATGGGGGTCACATAAATAAACCTATAAATATCGGGAACTAAGAAAGCTAGCTTAATAAAATAAATTGTGTTTAATAGATAATAATACCCCTTAAATAAAGTAATAAAATTTATGAGTCAACACATTTTATTTACAAAAAATTACACACAGAATAAAAAAAACTGCTGATCTCGCCTTAAAACAAAAATAGGAAACATAACATTTTGGAATCTTCTCGAATCATAACATTTTCTTAAATTTTTATACTTCGTATTACCTCTTCGTGCTTCCATTACTGCGTTTACTCGGTTTGGCATGCTGTACACCAAGTTAGTTATACGATTTTGGGGAATATTCTCCCATTCCTCTGTGATAGCAATTTTGAGCTCACGAATCGATATTGGGGGAGGGTTTCGTTGTTTTCTGGGCTGCGCGCTGGCGACTGTATACGAGTAATGTTCATCTTTTGAAGGTAGTCTTTCACAATGCAACCTGTATAAGGTCGGGCATTGCCATGCATAAAAATGACATCCTCACCCAAATTGACCATAAATGGACCAACGTGTTCATAAAGATTTCTTCCACATATCTTTCGCAAGTTAAAGAGCCGTTGTCTGCGACTCTGCGACTGTGCGGTTTTCCAAGCTTCGAACATAACCACGAGGGGTTTTGCCATAATCGCCATGCTTGGCAGGCGGGTTGGCGATCGTAGTATGCGGTTGGAATCTCAGGAAGACGCTGCTGCCCGTCTCCTGGTAATTTAATTCCTTAGTCGCCTTCTACGACATCCACGGAAGGTAATGGAGTGACGCTATTCTTAATCCAGCGCCACACGTACTGAGGTTTGGATAGTAAAAAAAATTTGAAATAAAAACCGACTTCAAAAGACTACAGCACTAAAAAGTTAGAAATAATTTAAATAATTAGAAATAGAAGTATTTATACATGTAGGTATTGTAGAAGTATAATTTGGAGCCGGTGCCTAAAATATATGTGCTGGTCTTGAACTGGTTAAAAAAATTTATTGGGGTAGCGGGAGAAAAATAGATAAGTCCCTTATAACCATAATTTACCATACTTAATTCGTTGCTTTAAAATTTGATGTTCTAAATTTCCATCTCCGAAAGTCCTCACCAGAACATCACCAAATTAACTTGGGAATTTATTAATTAACTTTACGCTATCTTATGAAACATACGCATATTACTAAAGGATGGGCCCCAATAGGGCTTATTCACTGCTGTCCATTGAAGAGTTCCGTTCTCAATCTCTGAAAGTCTCCATCAGATCTTCACCAAATTAAAATGGGACCAGTGGGATGTTATACCTGTTCGAAGAAAAAAAGAATTGTCGAAATCGGTTAAGATTTGACGGAGTTACAGAGGAACATAGCCAAATAAAAATAAAAAAATAAATATATATACTCCTCCTTTTTTGAAGTCGGTTAAAAATATACCAAAATGAATATCACTGAATGTTTTAGTGACGTCGGTCGTCGAAATTCGATTAATAGGATTTGTATTTCTGTAATTTCACATAACTCTAACTCCTTTTTTATGCGAGTAAAAAAACTAAACTCATATCAATAAACCCAAGGAAATAAAAAAAAATGGAACCGTTTTATCCGTAGCTTTCTTTCGTACACAGCAAGCGCTTTGACCAATCGGGCAGCTGTCTTCTAATTGGGCGTGTAATTGTATGCATATAGATACGATCGACTCGTGTCTGTATGCGTGCTTAGAATGTTTAGCTTAGAAAAAAATGTACCTAGTCAAAACGTTTATTAGAACATTTTCTGGAAATAAATACACTTTTTACCAAACAATCAATCAAACTCACAAAGCTGAACTGCCAAAGGTGAATTATCTCTGAAATATTAACAATTCGACCCTTACAACCCAACCAAAAATAATACACACCTACAAACAATATCCAATTAATGGTTCAGACAAGAAACGAAACCTAATAAAAGAAAACGGATGGAGGTGGAAATTAATCCTTCCTCATCAGACTTACGGTTCACTTGATCCATCACATTAGCACTGACGTATCGATAGTGATAGAAGCTACGTCTCCACGAGTAAGGTTACAAAATGCAGGCTTAGCTGTAGGGTGACCAGTGAGAGCAATTTTGTGGGAACTGCGATAAAAACTATTTACGATGTGCTAGTGAAATACCTATATTCATATACCTCTGTTATTATAATTTTGTATGTTTGTACATCTACTCCTTCTCCAATGTATTAGTCGAGACCACCCAAAGATATTCTCGAAGAAATAACTTTCAGTGATAAGGCCGCAGTCTGTACTCTTAGGTTAAGAGTTTAAGTAATTTCCATTTTTACGTGCAATAGAGTTCTCTAAGTTCCATTTCATGAAACTAGCTCCAAAAAAAGTCGTCCGTGTGCGCCCATTGGTTAATGCATATGACCTTTAATAGACCTACCCTATTATTTCGCTTGTCTCTAGCCGCGCCCATAAACCAATGAGATGCGAGTATTTTGTTCCCTAGGAGTTCGACTTGTGGAACGTAGTATATCTATTATATATATATACCTATCGCAAAAACTAAAATAAAACTAAACTACTTTCGAACCCGTTTAAAATTTGCATCACAACCGCGTCAAATTTCAAAATTGTATGAAAGGAAGCAAAACTGTGAATTTGAAACATTTTATTAGTGGGAGTTGTTAATTGTCGATGTTAAGGAAATCATTCAGGGTTTGCGTTATTTCAATAAAACATTTTATTGGTTCTACGCTAATTGTTTCAGATTCACTGCTTAATCATAAGTGTAGTATGCAGAACTATAAGAACCACCTCTTACACATAAAAGCAAAATTGTAATCATTATAATCTAAGGCAAAAAAGCCATTTAAGCTTTTTTTCTTTCAGCCATTTGATGCCCACTGCTGGACATAGGCCTCCTTTATTATAAGTATACTATCACATTTTTCATACGAAAGATAAAACAACAGTAAGAAGACCGAATCGAAAGCAGAAACTGGAACCCCCGCTTTCTTATGACAAATAAATCCCACAAAATCTTAAGACATCGCCGCCCTACTCACTCGAAACGAGGGAATATTGGAACGGAGCTCTTATAGATAATTGAGTGATACCTCCTCGAATCCTATTAAAGGATCTGTCGACCAAAACGCGATTAGGATTATCGGGACCACCTAAATAACATACTTATGAGTAATGTTCAGCAAACGAAGCACGCGGCGCAAATAATTACGAGCAAATCGGGCCGGTTATGGAAAAGTAGGTTCTCAATTAAGTAAGTTGTAGCACTGGAATACTATAAGCACGGATCCGGATTTCGGTTATCATTGAACGTAGTCTTTACCTAGAGATACTACCGTAAAGATAATAGGCTTAAAAACTTACCAATAAATGACTGATACAACAAAAAAAAATGTCATGTTCGGTAATTCGATAATAATGATTTACAAAAAAGACCATCATCAATTTCAAATGAAAATCTACGGATTTATTCCCTCATACATTAAGCAGATATAAGATAAAATTATTCTAGCGGTGAAGAAAAACGCTCGAAGTACTTTCGTCTCTTCTTCACTGGAGGTTGGTAGTCAGCTCTTTACAATGTAATTCTGAACAGCTCCTCCGCGGTTTTAACATTAGTCCCTTCTTTCATCGTCATCATCATCATCATCATCATCAGCCATTTGACGCCCACTGCAGGACATAGGCCTCTCTCATGGTTTTCCAAGCTTCCCGGTCTTGTGCCGCCCGCACTCAGCGACTCCCCGCTACCGTAACCAGGTCATCCAGGTCCACTCTTTGATGTTGCACAATCACGACACACTTCTCCTTCGTTCTCCGATATTCTCTTTCCTTCCACCTTGCCTTGGTATCTCTTGCCTCGTAGCACGTGGCCTAAGTAGGCTACTTACCGCTGCTTTACGGTGCAAACAAGTTCCAGTTTCTTACTGCTGCACTTTTAGTAAGCAATGTTGTTTCTACATAAACCAGAACCTCACGCATCCAAACCAAGAGTTTTACGCCAACACGCCACCACCACAAAGGGAAAGCTATAGGAATAACAAAACCGAACGAATTAAAATTTGTTCCCGCAATTTCTCAGCGCCTTCAATTCATCCGAGTCGGAGAGATTCGTTAGGCAACTTTACCTTTTTGCGAAATTGATATTAATTTAGGATGAAAAAGTTTCCCGCCGAAGTTTAAGCCGGCTCCTTAGGGATGTTCGGGTTGATAATAATGCGGTTTCTCCCCGCTTCGTGAGCTAAATGTGTGCCAGTTATATTGAGCTATGTAAGGAGGTATAAAACAATTACCTAACTTCCAAGCAATACAATCACCTGTCCTGGTCCCAAAATAGGATGCACTGTGCTACGGTGACCAGGCAAGTACATCACAAACATGGAAATACACCCAGGCTGAGGCCATTTTTACAACTGTGTCACGGCCCCCAGATGAAATCCCTATGACCTCCGCCCGGTAATCAGCATGGGTAGTACGACGACTCGTGTGGCGCGTTTTAAGTTTATTTAATGTCAAATTCTGACATTGTCACACGCCTTTGAAGTACCATTCAAAGTATAGTACTACACCTATGCGGATGTGATACCACTAGCCCAACTTGCAGTTGTTGTGTATTTTGTATAGCTTCGGTCACACACGAGTCACGCAGACACTCAAGGAAATTAATATTTCTACTTTCCATTGAACTAGAACTACGAAAATTGGCACTTCGTTTACTATAAGTAGATAAAGGGAAAGACCTGAAAACTGTTCATCTGTAATTAAATCATAAAAAAATATTCTTTGAAGTTCAGGAAAAGCTCGGAAAAACTGCGAGACTACAAACTTTTACGGAACCCTCACACCTGTCCGGTTTTTTATGTCTATGAGCGCTCACAAAATTAGGTAGTTGTAATGAATCTAACCAGATGGTTCCCCAACTGAATAGGCAAAACTAATTTAAATTCATTAAGAAGTTTGTAGGACTAGATTGGCAAGTTTTGACAGCTGTTGTTTTATAAGGTCAAAGGTAACAAAAAATGGCTATGTTCACCCCGAGGTTGAATTTATTAATTCATTACCTAGGTATTGTTCTCTTTTTGTAGGTTCGACAAAAAACTGGTGTAAAATTAAATCAAATAAGGCACTTACCATTTAACCTCATCATCATCATCAGCAACTTGGCGCCCACATAGGCCTCCCTCATGATTTTCCAAGCTTCCCGGTCCAGCATCCAGTGCCGCATCCAGCGACTCTCCATCACCGTAACCAGGTCGTCAGACCATCTGGTGGGGGGCCACACTACGTCGGCCTGTCCGCGGTCGCCAGGTCATAACTTTTTCGCTCCAACGGCCATCAGTTCTCCGAGCTATGTGCCCTGCCCACTGCCATTTAAACTGAGCTATTCTTCGAGCTATATCAGTAACTCGGGTTCTTCTGCGGATCTCCTCATTCCTGATTCGATCACGCAGTGAAACTCCTAACTTAGCTCTCTCCATTGCTCGTTGGGCGACCTTGAGCCTTCTTATGAGGCCCATAGTCAGCGACCAGGTCTCACATCCGTAAGTCATCACTGGTAACACACATTGGTTATAAACCTTTGTTTCGAGACGCTGAGGTATTTTGGACGCGAAAATGTAACCTCACATTCCATTTAACCTCTCATTATGAAATCAGGAGCCGGCAGCTTGTCTTTCTCTGCGTCAATATTCAATCATATAACATAGTGTACCTCGTTTCAAAAAAGCACTTAAAGGTTTTTTTATTAATCATTGTATCAGATATTTTTTCACATCGTTGTAATAGTTTTTTCGTATATCGAGAAAAAAATCGAAATAGATGGGTTTGTTTCGTGTTTATCTTATAAATTGGAATTTAAGGAAGAAGGCGTATTTCACTTTTAATATACTAGTAAAATAACAAAATTAATATTTACATATTTACAATAAGTATTTCACTTCAAACTTCTCCAACATTGGTGCCGAAACCCGGGACAATGTTGGAGAAGTTTGAAGTGAAATACGCGTTCTTCCTTAAATTCCGATTTATTAGAGAAACACGAAACAAAATACACAGGCGCCGCGCGCGCGCTCACGTAGTCAGCAGCAGAGAAGAAAGTGTTGCCAGTGGCCTACTTATGTTATACCCTAACAATTGAAAGTCGATATTCAAATGTTTCACATTTTTTAAAAAAGAACATTATAGAAACCATTTGAAAAAAGTTTCATTCGAAAACCTCAAATCATGAAGATTCTATGTCAATTCAAAGAACCTATTGCAATAAAACGGCAATTTCATACTTTAACCCCTATTATTATCATGCTACCCATCATACAGGCTGGTGATATTGCTCGCTAGAACAAAATAAACATGGCCACATTAGCTTTATTGATTTTGAATGAATCAGATTAACCTATCAAAAAGAGTTTCCACAACATTTTCAATTTGATTAAGTCGACCAGCCGGCCTATTACGTAATCGTCCACTCTATTGTGTTTGCGATTTTGACGATTCCATAGTATCAAAATATGTACCTATATTTAACAGTTCATCATCATCATCATCATCGGCCTACACTTATCCACTGCTAGACATAGGCATCTCATATTGCACGCCACTGAGCACGGTCCTCGGCTACTCTCATCCAGCTCGTGCCAGCCGCCTTGCGAAGACCATCGCTCCACCGAGTCTGAGGACATCCTCCACTACGTTTACCGATCCATCCGCGGTCCAGTTGACAGTTCAGACTAGGTTAAATCGGACAACTACATACAGTTGAGAAATGACATTTTAGCTGCTCAGGCTTTGTCGGACATTTTGAAACAATAGCCATATTTCTTCCGAAACGCCGTTTTTTCAACTATCCAATTGTAAGTTAAAAGAAAATTCTAGTATTAAAGAAAATCCCACTTACTATTCACTACGCACCTATCTAATATAAAAAGCATACCATCCTGTTACTATCCCATCCCATAGATTAGTTAGGTGGTGTTTGGTTACGTCATTATCATTACGAAGACATGCACTTTGAAGTGGGGTGCAATCAACAAGAGTCAGCGAGCACTACATAATGGTAGGTCTTAGTTTTATTCACAGTATTCAAGTGGTCTAATTTTAAAAGTACTGAAATTTAATTCACAATTAACTTTGAATACCTACGTGAAGGATGGATGAATGTGAGTACACCTGTTAAGGTAAGACTTGGTGATTCTATTTGAAATTAATAGCAACTGTTACTGCTAAATGTGTAACCCATGTCTAAGCTCACAATAAATATTCTTGATTAATAAAATAATAAAATTGTCCTTCCAAGTCGTTTGTTGGAAGACAATGGTGTTATTTTACTTAGAGTAAAAGTCTCTTACGGTTGGTTACAAGATAAGCTATTGTCTTGTAACAGGGTAAGTAAGCGGGGTGCTGTCTGCTAGAAATGAAAGCACAGAAAATGGTATGAAGGCATGTTAGCAGTTGCGAAAGTCTGTTTTTACGCTAGTTAGGTGATTTGATGGCAGAGCTGACTGTTCGAAACATATGCGGTTGCACTGTTTATAATGTGTCAAGTTCAAGTGTCAGGAATTTGAATGTGAGGAGTTATGTAATACGAAAGTTTACAAAACGCAATTAGACTTTGACGCTTTATTTTACAGTGGAAATGTCTGTTTATTTTAAAGCTGTTTTACTATATTGAAAAACTCCTTTAAAATAGACTTCAATGGTGATGGAAATTATTATTTTAGTTTTTGTTATAAATATTATTTTATTGCAGTGTAACAATTTTCTTACAGTGCATTATTAAGCATTATATATTTTGAACCCATCATTTTTAAAGCGATTTGTATTATTTTTTTATAGAAAATTTCCTATCAAAGTTGTTGTATCTCCTGCCTGGGCCACAACCCAAAACGATCATAGACACCGAATTAATTAATTTGAATACCGCACCCGTTAATTTAAACACAATTACGGCAACCTTCAGTCTAAGATACCAAAACACATGTGGTCATTATTTAAGTACTTAGGCACTTTTTTACGTAACATCATGAATTTGGGGTCGTTTGAGAGATATAGTAAAATGAAGTTGCCTTAACATTAGCTTTTGAATACGCTACGACGATTGATGCAAAATAACTGACTTTGAAAAGACAAAAATATTTTTTTTTATATATTTTCCCGTCTATGAAATTGGGTCTAGTTTCAACCGAACACACATTATGCCCTACAATGAAGACTTAGTCCGAGTAAAAACTTAAGCTCAGATAAGTTCCAATTCAATCCATCCAGCAGCCTACATTCAGCCTACTAGTAGCACACTGCAGAGGGGCTTCGATTGTCACGCACTGCAAGGCAAGCGTCTGTCAAAACAAGCGACGCATTGTGCTTCTCAGCCACGTCGAAGTATGATAAAAGAAACGTGACCAGCGAATTCCTGCAGTCATGCTCTGGCCTAATTACGCTCACCAAATCCTGAGCGGTTCCAATCGTCTAACTGTCAAATTCCATACTAATTTGACAGTTAAACGATTGGAATCGCTCAGGATTTGGTGAGCGTAATATAGGGGCAGATCACTGCTAGCGAGAATAAGGGGGGAGAAGGGAAGTCCGTAAGCTAACTAGCTGTTTCCCGCGACTTCGTTCGCGTAGTAATTTTTATGTGTATTTTTCCGGAATAAAAAATAGCCTATCTGCCAATCCAGACTAATCTATCTCTGTGCAAAATTTCATCCGGATCCGTCCGTTCGGAGAGTAACAAACATCCATCCATACATGTATACAAACTTTCGCGTTTATCTTAGTAAGGATTAAGAAGTAAGTCAGAAATACCAATTTTAATCGTTTTAGTTGTAAAAGATGACCCAATTATAGTGCACGATTTAACTAAAAAATAAAACTTTTTTTTGAGCGAGTCATAATATTTTTAAATAAAAATAAAATAAAAATTCTTTATTTTAGGCTGGGTACGGCATTGTACAGTGTTAGTAACAATGGTGACTTAAAACTATGTTAGTACCAAGCTACTGCATCATCATTTTATTGCATTGTAAACTAAAAATGTTCCGGTCATTTATGGAGTAAAATATCCAACATATGGCCCCCGATGCTCTGAACACAGACTTGCTCTTTTCTGCTTCTTCTTTTCGATGAAATTTTGAAAAAGATGTGGCTCTGTCTCACTGACGACGCGTTGGATCTCAGCCTTGACCTCAGAAATTGTTTGTGGCTTATTCACATAGACCTGCTATTTAAAAAGAAACCTTCAAGAAAGAAATCGCATGGCGTTAGATCGCACGATCTTGGCGGCAAACTGCCATCGTAATTTCAGGAGATGATTCGGACTGGAAATCGTTGTTCCAATAAATCGATTTATTCGTAAGGTGTGGCAGGAGGTGACGTCCAGTTGAAACCACATGTCATTTAGATCTGTACCACCCAGTTGAGGCTACAAGAACTCCGTTATCATGTTCCTGCAACGAATTCCATTCACAGTCACTGCATTTCCAGCCTCATTTTTATAATGATAACGCGTTGTTCAATTATGTAGCGCTGTATTTTTGATAATCGAAACAATCATTGATGCCAGCTGACAAAATTCAGAGCTGTTCATCATCATCATCAGCCATTTGACGCCCACTGCAGGACATAGGCTTCCTTCATGGTTTTCCTAACCATGAAGGGTTTTGCCACAATCGCCACGCTTGGCAGGCGGGTTGGCGATCGCAGTATGCTGTTGAAAGCTCAGGATAATGCTGCTGCCCGTTTCCGTTTCCATTTCCATTTCCTTCCGTGGATGTCGTTGAAGGCGACTAAGGAAATACATTACCAGAGCTGTTACGTGCAAGAAAAAAAAATGGCCCCAAATTTGAATCGTACACACTTATTAGGACACCCTTTAAGAAATAGCATTAAACTTATTGGAACTTCAGGTCGCAACGGAAACTGAAAGCATATTTGCACTCAATTGTAACGCAAGTTGGCTACATTACCATCGAGAGTAAAGGGGCAGACACCCCCAGGAAAATAAGTCTAGATGTGCCAATGTGCTCGCTAGACCCACGATCTGAGGTAGATTGCTGTCAACGGCTGGTTGAGGATGGCAGAAGACAGAAAGAAATAGCGTGCTTGAGGGAGGTCTATGTCCACCAGCGGACAGGTAAGGGCTGATTGATTGATGTCCGAAGCACTGGACGTAGTCTTCTCTCCTCTCCAAGGCACGCTACACTTTTTCGTCGTCGGCCATCCTTATTTAAAGAAGATCAGACACCCTACCGTGATCAGATAAGAATAGCTAGGATAACAAAAATAGAATACTGTGCTTTCACCTGAGTGTCTGAATTATTCACATACCTCAGCGCTTGAAATCGCCAATGCCCGGTGGGTACGCGAGGTGATTAAGCCCATACTCTCTCTCTGAGAGAAGGCCTGTGATCTACAGTAGGATCATCAGCTGCTTATGCTGCTTTCACATACTACCCATAGAGAAAACGGAACAAACAGATAAAGATCCAAAAGACCATTACCAGAACAAAACTGTTCAGTTTAACTAACACAGTTCATAATTCAATGGGGCAATAGGAATCTGCCCTATTTACCTAGTGCAGCTCGCGGTCGGGACAATACAATAACAATATTATATCGCCTGTCTGTCGGTCCGGCTCCGTCGTACTTGTACTGGATACCCAAGCTAGAAACCACTGGCTAACAAGTATAGAGTGTGGAAAGGCACAGAGGCAACCAAAAAATCACTCAACAGAATCATTTGTCCGGGTAAATGAAATGAGAAATGTAGCGTGCAATAGGAGAGGCCTATGTCCAGTAGTGGACAAGCATAGGCTGATGATGATGATGATGATGATGATGATGACTCACAACATAAGTCTGACACACTGTCGACTATGTACACACGAGAAGAAGGCTGGTATTCACAACACAGGTTTTTTGCCTACTGTGAATACCATTCTACACCAGCCTTGAGATACTTAATAATAACTATGTACCGATTAATGTAACATGTAAGTATCTTGTGAAATTGGATCAACAAATTTTATCTTATCTTATCTTATACTAGGATGATGATAGGAGGTCTTTCAATCTGCGGTGATAGACAGGGACTTGGAAGATGACCATGTCAGGTCATCCTTAAATTTCAGACAACCAGGCAAGATATCACTAACATAGGTAAACAGCTAGACCGAGGCGATTTGTACAAACAGCAAGGATATAATTATTTGTATTTTCACTTGTCTTAGCATCATTAGAATGGGTTATAAACACCAGGCTACTTATCTTATCTAGACGCTTCATCAAAGTAATACGTATAATGATACTCTACAACATTGTATATTTAACAGGTATAATCGCAATTATTTATTCGATACTTAAACCTTATTACCCATGTTCCCGACGTTTTGGGAATGTTACACTTGCTGTGATCAGAAGTGGCAAAAAGTAACTTAAGTTAATTAATATAAGATAAAAATATCCTTTATTGTAGACCAGAGCACATGGCATAAAAACATGTCAAGATACAGAGTACAATTAGCGGCCTTATTGCTAAAAGCAATTTCTTCCTGACAACCCTGTGATGCAAGTATTTAAGTTTAATAAATAATCGCCTCAGGACCCCTTAAATGTGTAAATATATATAAGTACCGCGAGTCTAAAAATTTCCTTACTCTACGCCCACGAAGCGCATCGCTCAAAGACATAGCTCGCACTCTAGCAGACACGGGTATAACTAAGCCCCAGTCCCGTGAGACACTCGACGATTTCAAACATTAGCCTCTCGGGGCAAAACTTTATACTGGGTCAGCTGCGGCTATAATGCTAGAACTACTTTGGTGGTCAGTTGTCACTCAAGATTGTACATCAAACTTATCATAGTGCCTACGAGTATTGTTTTACTATTTCTGATCATTGGTCATTGCTTAACTTTCTTACGTCAAGAGACTCTTCAATTATTTTAATAATTTAGACAGCACATTTATATAATAATAATGATAATAATAATAGCCTATTTAAGGTATAAAATATGAAAAACAAAACTATTCACTTTTAAGATCTTTCTAGTTCTACTCATCCTCATCGTCAGTCATCTTTTGTGCATCAGGTCAGTGATGGATATCACTTTGGGGTTAAAACTGAAATTTAACTGGCTGATCTTGGCCTCATAACTAAAATTGATGTTTATTGATTAGTAGAATAACTCCCAAAGTTCCGAGGAACCTTGCGTTGATGTCAAGTTTGATGACAACAGTCAATATTGATTTAATTCCGCAATTAATTTCTTGAATTTTCATCAGGATGATTTTTCTTAGTAATTTCAGAATCGAAAGTTTAATTTTGATATAGCAATGCACACATAAAATAAGAAGAGACTTAATTAATATATAAATGATAAAAATATACAAATAACTAATTCTATATTTACAAATAAAACACCTGCCCCAGGTCACTGTCCCGCGGTAATGAGCCCAGAATGCTGGCGACGTTACCTCTTTGGATGGCCAGGCTTATCCTCTGGCCGAGGTACGCGCCGGCCCTCTGGTCTCCCGATGCGTCGATTAGGCGCGCCGCTAAGTCTTTGAACAGCAGGCGCGCCTCTGGGCCCCAAGTGCCTATGGTTTCGACCCCAAACGGCGCAAATATGTAATTGTTTCCTATTGAACCGTATTTGCGCCGTTTGAGGCTTTCGGCCGCGCCAGCCGCTGAACCAGCGGCTCTTCCATTCTGGAAAACATGAGAGGGTGCCAGCGTGTCAACGCATGTAGCGTCCCAAACTAGCGGCCTCCCATGTTTCCAGGGGATCAATGTCATTCCATCGGGCCTTTTACCATCGTCGCGGATGATGCCTGGAGGTTCTAGCGTGGCCGGAACCCCGGCTGTGGCAAAGGCCCTCCGGATGATGTCATTGAGAGCCGCGTGGCGGGAAAGGCGGCCGGCGCTCCGCTGACACGATAGACCATGGTGGCCCAGGCGATCGACGTCGGTACCGCAGGGACAGCGATGGGGCACAGTGATTGGGCAACCCAGTCGCAGACCGATGGCGGTGCTAAAAGAGGTGTTGTCCATCAGGGTCCCTATAGACGCTGATGGGTGGGCCTGCAACCAGTAGCCCGCCTCTCGCTCGGACACGGCCAGCAGGCGAGCGCGTTCCACGTCGCTGGTGCAAGAATGGATTAACCTGCTTATAGACATCATTCAGAATTAACATAATAATGTGTATAAGTTTTAGTTCGAAACCAACAATCGAAGTTGTCCTGTTCCTATATTCATCATCATCATCAGCCACGCTTGGCAGGCGGGGTGGCGATCGCAGTATGCGGTTGGAATCTCAGGAAGACGCTGCTGCTCGTCTCCTGGTAATTGATTCCCTTAGTCGCCTTCTACGACTATATTACGTTCCTATATTACGCGTCCCGAACAATTTTTATCATCTAACTGACAAATTCCATACTAATCGCTATCGCAAAAATCAGGATTCCGACAGAATTTGGTGCATATAATAAGGTCTCTGAGCACTATCGAGGTTATTTATTTAATTTAGCCTATGAGTTTGAGAAATTACGATTTATTTTCTGTTGTAGGTACTGACGGAAAACCTTATCTTTGTTTGTGCATGACAAACTTGAAGTCAGACGCACCGTAAACCACCTCAGTTCCGTTGAAAGTGGTAAATAAATCAATCCACAGGGTTCTTGGCGACGGGAAGACGCCACAATAGCACGAATTCGAGTGAGCCATACGAATTATCACGAACCGCTGTCTCAAGCAGAACGGCACGTGGACGCCCGAAAACAAGTAGTCTGACTCGCTCGATTCTGGGATTTTACCCCAAATGTGACTGAGATTTTTCAAAATTTCTGTCGGTCTAAGAAAGTTACTCAGTCATCAACTAATGTTATCAGTCAGTCATCGACACGCTTAGATGAAGCTAATGTTTGTTCATTGTTGTCCCGCAGAGCACGCCACTAAGACGTGCTGACCATAAGGGGGTTTTGCCCGTAATAATCACGCTGGGCGGGCAGGTTGGTGATCTTAGGTAGTGGTTTAGTCTAATACACGAGAGCTGCTGCCTCCTGGATTTGCCTTATGGTGATTTACGCCAAATCACTGGATAAGTCAGTAAATATATAAGTTACCCAGGTAACTTACCCAGGGTTAAACAGATAAATATCTGATTGACAGGGTTGTCAGCCATACAATTTGTCTATGGATAGCTCTGCAAATGTCATGGTGCAAGGCGTTACTGGATAGAGCTTGCCCTTGGATAAACACATAGATATTTCTATCAGATAGCGTTGGCACAAGCCAGCCGAAGTCACTTTTTCAACACCCCACAACAATTACAATACATCAATATTCAGAGAAAATTCTCTAGACAGGAAAATTCTTTATTGTACATTTATGAAGTTATAGTAGCAATACCACTCGCTAACCGTGAAGGAACCCTTAGTCTGAGCGATTCACATACCTCAGCGCTTGAAATCGCCAATCCGCGGTGGGCACGCGTAGTGATTAAGTCCATACATACTCTCTCCCTGAGAGAAGGCCTGTGCCCTACAGTGAGATGTATATATATAGGCTACTTATGAAATACTAGCTTTCGCCTGCGACTTCGACCGCGTGGACTTTAGTTGATAAGAGCGGTTCTAAATAAGTTTAAGATGCTTTTAGCGCATGTGAAATGTATATTACAAAAAAAATGTAAATTAGAATTTAATTACGGCCTAAGTTTCGTCGAGTAATTTTTTTTTAAAACGACTTGTGCCTCTTTTCTAACTTCCGAGAACTGGGACTGTAACTACATGTTTTGTATTCACTGGATTTTAAGTCTTTCTCAACCTCTTTATACAAGCTGTAATTACATATGTCTTATAATATTTGGTGTAGACTTTGAAAAAATAATGAAATAAAATAAACACGACCAGGCTGCTTGAAGAGCTCACTCTAGAGCAGGCAATGATCAATTCCTGCTGTTTAATTAGTACCTAGGTCTAATATTTTTGAACAAATGAATAACGCCAAGATATTGACGTCTCGGTATTCCGTAAAAAGAATAAATATAATAAGTATATCTTATATGTTTGCACAGATTAAGACTTTTTTTTTCTTTTGTTTATTTAAAGAGTTTTTGTATCGAGTCGCGGTATCACTAGCAACTGACAGCTCGTAAGATCTCAGTTGATGTCGTACTTACGTGTGTGATGTTCTTCCTGTTACGTAGACTCTGGATCTGTTTTCCCCTTTAAATATTAATTAAAGCAGCCCAAATCAAAACATTCAGCCCATGATCACAAAATTAACTACCTATTTTCTAGAAAAAAAAAGCAAAATAAATTTTATTAGGACAATGCTCATGACGCATTGTTTGTATGATGGCGTGAGTTATGCGTTTTGTGGCGCTAATTTGACAATCAATGCACTGGAAAGTCGCCAATTTTGACATTTAAAACATGTTAGGTACCGTAATTGCTAAACGTAGTTTTATTGCGAGATGTCACAGTAACAGTTCGGAAGACACCAGATCCAGCGATATTGACGTACTATTTTTCTTCATAACGTTAGTCGTCTAGTACAAACCGGTCCAAGGGTAAAAACAAGGGGTAACAAGATTCAATTTTCATATTTCAGTCGCGGCGCAGTTGCAACGCAAATGTGAGTGCGGTGGCGACTGCCAAACGAGTGATAAAACTCGCTCGCTCGGGTTTGGAGTGGGATGGAGCAGCCAAAATTTATTGAGCATGGATTGAGCATCAACATTCTTCAGGAAACAAGTCTGAAATAGAAACTTTATCACCGATTTACACTAAGTACGTTTGGAGGTGGTGTGAACCGGGCGTCTTTGCCATTAGGTTTGCCAAATTCACTGATACCGTTTTAGCTAAATGGACAACTAAAGCCCTCGGTGTTTAGGGTTTCGTAGTCAACAAGGAACCCTTATAGATAGATAGAATATTCTTTATTGTACGTACACCAGGAATTACAAGGAACCCTTATAGTTTTGCCATGTCCGTCCGTCAGTCTGTTTGTCTCTCCGTTTGTCCGCGGCTTAGCACAGAGTTGATAAGTACTAGAAAGCTGAAGTTTAACAAAGCTATACATATTAATCACACAAATTGAGTAGTAGAAAAAGACGATATTCTTTTTGTTGCACTAACCCGTACTGAGGAAATAGGTTTTTAAAGATTTTTTTGGGTACTCCCCTACGCCTTCATTTTTTTTTCATTAACACCATATTGTGAGATACTGTCGGATTGGTTGTTTAAAAAAAATTGTGAGTGTTGGAAAACCATGGTTTTACAAGTTAACGAGTAATGGGTGACAAAATTATGAAGAGAAAACTTCGTGTGAATTCCGTTGAAAATAACTTAGGTGAATTTGTTAGTTGTAGAAAAACCCTCCTTCTACGTAAGTCTACACTGCGTATGGCTCGGCACACACTTTCTCGGTTTTAGTAATATAATCCAGGCCTTACATGTAATCAACCCTATATTAATTTGCTATTGCGACTATAGGGTGCGGTGAGATTCTGGTCGCAGCACCAGAGCAATTCGGGAAGCTTACGAAATAGTTTGAATGAACCCACAGATAACAATATACATTTCACAATACAATAAGGAAATTTGGCAAATTTTGTAAAACATTGGAACCTGGAATTAACAAGGACAAAAAGATAAACTTAATTTTATTACTGTGAAAATCCTCTCTACTGCTCTTCCAATTCATTTTGTCACCCAATACTGTTTAAGGTCAACTTTTAGCAGTAGAATTTGAACCTTACCGCTGGAGTGTTAAGATGCAAAGACGATTGTGGAGTTTTCTTTTGTTCTAAGACTAAAACTACTGTCCATAAAAACCACCCTAAATGGACATACACTTCTATTACATTGTAAGGGGTAGAGGGACCCAACCATATTGGATTGAAAAACTCCTATATTTTGGTGTACTTAAGCAAATAATAGTAGTTAACTTTTATTGTGCCATTCACATATATTTCTGTGCAAGAAACTTATGTTTTTCTACCCTTGCACGTTTCAATTTTATTTCTTTTCTACCATCAGCGTATTATAAAAAGCTACAGTCTGCACTTGTCGATAGTGCCATTATATTTCTAACCTCCGGGGGTTTTAGGGCGATTATTGAAAGACGAGTTGTCGTAGATAGAGAACACTTTATTGCACAACCAGGTGAAAGATATTACAAATAGTTTCTTATATCTAAGTAGTGGTATACAATTGGCGGTCTTATCGCTTTTACAATCGTGTTTCCAATAGTACCATAAAGTCATGGTCGTAAATATCCGTCAGTTACAAGCCTTGTCAAGAATATTGCGGGTGTCTTGTTGTACGAGTTTGGGTACAAGGTAGGCTGGAGATGACTTCGCCGATGTGGTAGGTAGGCCACGTAAGTTACAATCAGTGAAAATGAATCGTCTTTATATTTCATTATTAAATAAATTCAAATAATTTGTAAATTTCATAATTTAATTTTGTTAGTAATTGATATTATTATTATTATGTAGTTATGAACATTTACCACAATTTAGTCAAAAATTTCTAACAAATGTGAAACAACAGAAAACGTTGTATTGAACGTTGATAGTATAATTAACCTAGTGTGAGTGAACGCAGATTATTTATTTAAATAATGCATTTATATGTCTTACACATAAATGCATTATTGGGGCACAGGTCTCTTCCCTGAGGAAGGTATAGGCCATACTCCACCACGGGGGCCAAGTCCGGATTGGTGGAGGCTTGTAGACTAGTGGCTCGTCTACTGTCAGAAGTTGTCAAGCCGCCCTAAGGCCTCTGACTTGGCTTAACGACTGCCATCTATCGACGGCAGCCGGCACCAACAGCTTAACGTGCCTTGCGAAGCACAGAACCGCTCGGAAAAATGCCACTAGCGTTAGGCATAGACGGCGACCCATCCATGCACTGAAGGCGCCCAGTGTTGCTTAACCTTCGTGATCGTTTAAGATCACTCAGGCAGCCGGGGCTACGAGCGATAAAGGCATATGTACGAGTATTTTTGTCAGATAAAAAAAATATAAGCAACAAAATATGTAGAAACGAAACGCATTATGGCGATAATTGTAAATATTAAATATAAATTCCGTGATTTTTTTATTCCTGCGTGTTCTCGAATGTTCCATAGGTTTACAAGGTTTAAAAACAAGATTGATTAATTGAGCACTCTTTATTCGGTTGGTGAGAGGTTTAAATGATTTGAAAAACCTCAGTGCACCCTATTTCCACGCAGTGGTTCTGGTTACCTCCCTAGAGGGTATATAAAAAGCCGGAGGCGCGGAGGAAGGGCAGCCTCCGCACGCTGTAACAAAATTCAGGCACGCGTGCGAGCTGTAGCGGCTGAGGCTTCGGCAACCTTCGGTGACCAGCAAGCCGACGCTGTGTAGGTGAGCATGGGTGCCCATATTTTGTTATGCAAAGGCGAAGGGGTGCACATCCCGCACCCCGGCGCCGTTGCAGAAGTAAATTATGGTCAAAGTTGCAGTCGCCGAGGTCACGGATAAACTGAAGTGGCGAGTACTGTATCTTGGTCACCCTACCAAATCAGACGCGCCTGATCTACTGACTACTTAGCTAGTCACCTTCAGCCAGGTTATTTAACGTTTTGTTCAATCACACGGTTGAATGACCTTCAGCCCTTTGATTGGATGCCGCCGCCTAATGAACGTCCTGGGCAGTTAATTCGACGGCACATTTTACCAGTTGGCGGCGACGTATGTACAATTTTAAAGTGGATAATTTGGAATTCTTTGTTCCACACATTTATTATTTTGCTGCATACATACTTTCAATCGATGTATTTCCAAGGTTGTCAGGAAGATATCACTTGTAGTGGCAAGACCGCCGTCTGCACTCTTGGGTTAAGAAATATCTGAGTTATTTTCTTTTTTGTGTGCAATGTAGTATTCTCTATCAATCTATCCATTTTCTGCCGACGAGTAATTGATGACATAAAATATTTTTTAAAATATTTGCTCACCATATTGAATATTCCGACTCCAATATGCACAGTATGAGCCGCATGCGTCAAAAACGAAATGATCTTTCACGCGCCCGCCCCACAGAATACCCAGAATATGAAAAAGCATAAAACAAAAAACCGGCCAAGTGCGAGTCGGACTCGCGCACGAAGGGCTCCGTACCATTACCTATACATCATTAGACAAAGGTCAAATTTGAGAAGACCGCCATCTATAGAAACAAACAAGAAGCGTTTACTATTGACATTTAACTACATGACATCGGCGCTGTAAAGATTACATAGTTGGCCGCTAGATGGCGAGCTCAATCTTTAGACAATGTTTGTTGTATGGGAGCCCCCGTTAAATATTTCATATGAAATATATATCATATGTGAAAATTTCACCTGCCCAGATAGACGGACAGTGAAGTCTTAGTAATAGAGTCCCATTTGGCACCCTTCGGGTACGGAACCCTAATAAAATGTTGCACGACTTACCTATCATCTCTCAAAGGATACTCGTATCCAATTAAAATTCCACTCAAATGTCCAACTTGGATCTAGTTATTTCAAGTTTTGTTAGAGAAAAGTCATCAACGTGAATGTTTAATGACTTCGTCTAGACTTTAGCGCTATTCCCAGATGCACCGGACTAGAGCTCGAATGGGGAAAGTACTAAGGAGGTGTGCTTGTCCATTTACCTTGATTCAAATATTTTAGTTAAGCCTTTCGGTTTCAATAGGTAATTTTTAGGGTTCGGACAAGTACTAGAAAGCTGAAATTTGGATCAAATTTACATATTAACCACGCCTATAAAAAAGTAGAATAAAATCACAAAAATAAATATTTTAAAGATTTTATCCTACGTTTTGTCGGCGTGATTAATGTATATCTATGCCACCTTTTGCTTTCTAGTACTTGTTATCTCTGTGCTAAGCCGCGGACAGTGAGACACATAGTCAGACAGACACACAGACAGACAGACAGACAGACAGACAGACAGACAGACAGAGAGACAGACAGAGAGACAGAGAGACAGACAGACAGACAGATACACAGACACACAGACAGACAGACAGACAGACAGACAGACAGACAGACAGACAGACAGACAGATAGACAGACAGACAGACGGACGGACGGACGGACGGACGGACGGACGGACGGACGTGGCGAAACTATGAGGGTTCCTTGTTGACCACGGAACTTCAATAGTTCTTTAAAAAGGTCTTCTATTAGAGGGGTCAATCTTAGGCGAGATAAACGGTCCCTACCCCTTCGGCATTCAGGCGTGTGTTTATGTTATGTTATACCTACCACGATTGCCTTGTCAGCCTTCCAGTTCTTCTCTACCGGTGCAGAGATCGTAGATTAGATTTCCACAGCGGCTCGCCTTTTATTGACTGGGGTCTATTTCGGCGTTGCCATATTGATTTGTGCTATCTTAGCCTGGTTGCCGAAAAAAATTTATAAAACAATTCCTTTTTAAAGCCCAAGATATTATTGCTGTTTCAGAAAGCGTAAAAAAACAATATTATGCCCTTTGAATACATGCCACAATATATTTCCGTGTTTATCGAGATGAAAATCTGGCCAGGTTTTTTACATTTTTGTCGATAACTACACAATCATTTATTCTTAATAAGAATAACTAAGAACTTCCACACGATACAATCACTCGACCTGGTCCCTAACGAGGATACTCAGTGCTATGGTAACCAGGCAAGGATGTCACAAACATGAAAATACACCCAGACTGAGGCCACTTGTACGGTGGCCCCAAGTGGGAATGGAACCCACGACCTCTGTTTTGGTAGCTAAGCGCCTTAATGGCTAGACCAACGAGGCAGCCATTGGTCTAGCCGTTAAGGCGCCATTCTGCCGATTCTGCCATTGTGATTATGGCATGGCAGAATCACAATGGCAGAATGTATAGAATTCAGAATTCTTGCCTACTACAGACCCAGCCCCGTGGCTTAGTATGTCGTGTATAAAACGCGTATTTTTATGATAGTCGGTAATTCCGTAAGTTCAAGTACATCATAAAAATACGCTTTTATTTGAAGTCTTGTTGTTGTTGATTGCACTCATGGGATCTTGTTAGGTAGGTACTTGTACCAAACCAACTTGTTGTTTAAAAAAATATAAAAAACAAGCATCCTGGGCTCCCTGCCGCGGGACACCGACCTGGGGCAAGTTTTTACCTGTAAATATGTAAATTACTTAATTATAAATTATGTTTATAAGTCTTAGTTTTAATTATTAGTTGTATAGTTTCAATTCCTATTTAAATAAAATATACATAAAAGTGTTTTGAAAAAAAAAAGCTTATGTATTAGATTTTATTTATATTATGATTTGAGAAAAGATGGTCAGAGTATAGTTTTGTTTTGCTGCGTTTTTTTCCACTACAACTCGACCCGAAGAGTGCGGATAACATTACCGTAACTTGACATTCAACAAACAGAATATAAATTCTTCACGTAGAAATAATTTTTTTATTTCTGATTTGATTTTCGATTTCTCGTCTCCCACTCACCAGAATCTGAAGCTCACAATCGCTCTCGCTTCCTCTACCTCTGTTCTTACCGCATCATGTCTCGCCCCTAGAGCCAAGTTTTGCCTGGTGTGAGTCACTAACGAATCCTCCTAGGAATCTGCGGGCTCGTTACTTCTGAGACCCTGCTTTGCATTTTGTTTGTCACGCCTTTGGCACAGCGTAGCCAACGCTAGAACCACGGCTTCGACGTTTCACCTGTGGGGCTAGTGCTAAGAGTTATTAGATTATATGTTGTATTGCAGATATATACATACATACATAGATACACACATACATTTTACTTTGTTTTTTTTTTTTCTAAAATCTGTAATTTTTACATGTAACGTATAATACCGGGTACATGGTGCTGGTGACACGTAGAATATGAACTTATATGATATTAATCCTTTGTAGTTTCGAGAAGCCTGGAAACCTAAAATACAGATCTTTTGATCTAGTTTAGGCTTAGAAAGACTTCCACAAATAGTATATTATTTTGCTTTGTATCATTTATACAATGTTGTTTTCACATGCGAATGAATTTTGTGGACAGAAAAATAAAGAAATATCGCACCCTTAATCCAATACCGTCACTTAACAAAAATCTCAAAATTTCTGGTTTTAATGCCATCTATTGCAAATATTACAAAGTAACAGTAAGCGCTGACTAGTTCACTTAAATTCCTATTCAAAACTGTAGATGGAAAACGAAGCATAATACAGAACTATATACATTTCTACACATCGAAAATATTTAATAGCTTCTCCTGCACAATTTACATTTTTCGCTTAGTGCCAGTATTGGATTAAGGGTGCGATATGTTATCTTACCTTATTCTATATTAGAACTATGCTGTTCCTTTTTTTAACAGACTTAATTTAATATTTTAGTTGAGGTATATGTATAAGTATTCAGAACTACCTATGTCGTTAAATAAAAAACATGTATACAAAAATTGTAAGTTATTATATTATTAGTTATAATATAATAATTAGTAATAATAATTAGTGCTCCTTCAGTGAACTCACTTAAAAACAGACTTGATGAACATTTTACAAGTGCACGGAAGTGATATACACGTATCAGCTTAAAGCTGCTTGTGTATTAATGAATAATAATAATAATATTTAGTGTCGTTCATACTTTTCTCAGGCTGACTTCTCCCCACAGACAGGACTATATAACTTTTAATGCTTACAAATGCAATCGCACGCAAGGGATACCGCCGTTTAGCCAAAGTATTTTTCGCCAAATTTTACTTCCCAATAAACTTATGGCATCCGTTTTCATTTCGCATTTTATTCATTTGGTCAAATTATCATTTCGCATAATTTTACTGCGTCAAGTTTTATTAAGACAAACGTTTATTATGCTAACAGACACGAACTGTTACCAGAAAAGTGTGTCAGGTTAGGTTAGAACTGCGACCCCCACAGACACCTACTGTTACCAGAAAAGTGGGTTAGGTTAGGTTAGAACTGCGACCCCCACAGACACGAACTGTTACCAGAAAAGTGGGTTAGGTTAGGTTAGAACTGCGACCCCCACAGACACGAACTGTTACCAGAAAAGTGGGTTAGAATTTTGACCAAGTATTTATTTGGTAAACAATAACTTGCCATAATAACTTTTGCTAACTGTTTATTTGCTTTAAGTTGTTTTGAGATATGTTTTTTTGCCAAGTGATAATTTGCGGAAAATAGTTTGGGAAGTAATACTTTGGGAAACGATTTTTGGCAATACATTAGTAAACCCGCACGCAAGATAACATGGCTGCCTTCAGAAACAGAAAAAAATATTAATGAAATAGCAGAAATTATTATTTACTAATGAAATTATTATTATGAGTAATTATTGATGTAATTATTAGGATTCCGTGTGGCTCCGGATTAAGAATAGCGTCACTCCATTTCCTTCCGTGGATGTCGTAGAAGGCGACTAAAGAAATCAATTTCTAGGAGACGGGCAGCAGCGTCTTCCTCATATTCCAATAGCATACTGCAATCGCCAACCCGCCTGCCAAGCGTGGCGATTATGGGAAAACCCCTCTCGGTTATGAAAACCACGAAGGAGGCGTGTGACCTGAAGTGGGCGTCGAGTGGCTGATGATGATGATGATGAATTACAAGGATGCGGGCCAGTCGCAACACCATTCTGCCAATGTGCGCTGATAAGGTAGATTGTGCCTGCATAAACCATTGTTGCCATCTTCATGTGGCAAGCAATGACAGTGCGCTGTAGTTACTAGAACAAGAATATGTACTAACACTAGAATAGAATCATTAACAAGTTAATTATTATTTTTTCTATTTGAAATAAAACAAATTAATTGAATTATCTCAATAACATGCAAACAAAATTACTTGGTCTTAGCGCAAGTGCTATTGCAGAAGCACAAGTGCTATGGTACATAATCTTCACTGACATCACCCCAGTTTCTCATACACTAACACGCCGTTAATCTACTGTTAACAGCTGTCAATTGACCTTTTGCATACAAAAAAACTACTGACAGCTGTTAACAGTAGATTAACAGCTTGTTGGTGTACGAGAAACCGTGGGTAAGTGTCGAAAGTCATAATGGAATTGCTGTTAAAAATTAAAAGACAACGCATAAACGAGGACTGGACACTTTAACCTTTCTAAAAAAAAAAATGGCTGTTTTTGTTCTTGCTGTTTTGTTTTTTTTTTTTTTTCATTTTTTCTTCTGGTCGTGCAATAAAGTGTTCTCTATCTATCTAGCAGGGTTTCATCCTTCATTGATTGTACTGCCCCTATATTACGCGCATCGAATACTGAACGATTCCAATCGTCTAACTGTCAAACTGGTACGGAATTTGTCAGTTACACGACTGGAATCACTCAGGATTTAGTGCCCATAATTATGGCCTAATAATTAGGCCACTGGTCGGATGAACTTCCAACCTCTTAGGCGGACGTTGAGAAACCAGACTTCTGTACCAATGTTTGTGTGTTGGTGTTATCAGACACTTCTCTCTTCGAAAGCCGACCGTTGGCGTTAATTTTATCAACCTTTGGCGGTTGGTTATTTGCTGACTTCAGAGACAAAAGTTGGAAGCCATCCTTTTCAATAAATTAGAAATAATCTGCTGAAGAAATGAAATTGAATATTTTGATTTGTTTCTAGAAAGGATTATCTTGCTGCTTTCATACGATAAAGATTGCTAACCAAAGATTACTTTACGCTTTAGGTGGTGTCCTCACCAGACTATAATTTACTATTCAACCTCTTTGGTTGGAATCGTCATTAGACCATAAAAATAGTTTTAGGCTTGAACGTTGAATAGTTTAGTAACTGCTCTTAAGGGGACTCTCAAGAGACAATTCTTATAGAAGCGTAGTTTGAATTTACAAACAACAGCCGGATCGCAGTGAAACTTTAACAATATGTTAAGAGGACGTAAATCGAGGTTTGATCGAGTTAAGAATTTAAATTTTTATTAGTTTGTATGAAAAGCTTCAGGAGGCTCGAATTTATTTTTTAATAATTTACTATCAATTCTGAGCACAACGAAGCCTCGATTTGGGTCTGCGTAACATATTGTATTTTTGTAAATATTTTATCTTTGTGTTTTTCCTGGTACAATAAAGACTATTCTTATCTTATCTCATTGACGACCTCGTGGCGCAGCGGTAGTGCATCTGCATACCATGCGAGAGGTCCCGGGTTCGAATCCCGGCTGGGGACAAAAAAAAACGCCCCAGGTCTTGGATGTTTACATGTTTTTGATGTCGTTTTTTCTGGTTCCCACGACACAGGGTATCCTAGTTTGGGGCCAGAAGCAATGTATGTGCCTGTATGTATGTAAATGTTTATGTTTATCTTATCTTACGTTTGTATGGGAATTCCTCCTTGAGGGGCCGCCTTAACAATAGGTTATTATAAAAAGATAAAAGCCCGCACCAACCGTACAAGCACTCGGCAGTCGCGCTTGCGCTGCGGCTACTCTGTGCCCTGCTCGCTGATGCGCCAGAGTGTGATGTGTTCGCAGATGGGGGCGTTGGAAACCATAGTACAGGATCTACCTAGTTTGATTTCTAACGTTATAAATAAATTATGTATACTTCCATAACATCTAAGTCAACTTGTTTATTAGTTTACATAACTTTACATGATTTTGGTTTCTCAATAAATATCATTATCTTTATATGTTTATCTTTATAATAATTTCCACTGTAATAGTTCTGATAATTTTTTTTTATAGAGACTAGAGACGATAGATTTGAAGATGCAGATGGCAGAATGCCCCTGCTTTCTGAAAGACAATAACACGCAAGCCACGTAGAGTGCACTCTCAATCTTTTCAAGTGCATTATCCCAAATGCCTTGGCTTGGCGCCGATCTAGCTTCGCTGGTCGACAGGAAGGTATAGAAAGTCCGTTTATAATTTAAAATACTCTTATAAAGAGCCAATCTGCGGCGGGCACGCGTGGTGATTAAGTCAATGCCTTCTCCGTGAGAGAAGGCCTGTGCCCTACAGTGGGACGTATATAGGCTGCTTATGCTTATAAAGGGTCATTGCTAAGTCAGTAAGAGTCACTGACTCTTATAAAGGGTAATTTTAGTCAGATGAAGACTTCAATTACACTTTCCCTTTTACCCGTTTGGCTTGTGAATGAGTTTGTGATTTTACATAAGTTTCTCGACGGTTCAAAAACTTGTAGTTTTAAAGAAAAGTTATTTAAATAAAAACAAAGGAAACTTATAACACCAGCATAGATAGTATGACGACGCGAGTCAAGCCTTTCAATTGTTAAAATAAGCTACTTTCTAGTCATCAATTACATTAATTGTCAAATTCTGACATTCTGCGCCATAAAACGCGTGACTCGTGCCTTCATGCTAACCATGCTGTTGAACCCCTAATAGTCCCTATTTAAAATTGCTGTTTACCCCATAATAGTTTAACTTAGAATAAATCCGAAACCAATAGCAATCGACCAGTCAAGTGTAAACTTTGGTCATTTAACATTTTAACAGTTATGTCAGTGTTGTCAAATGCATAGATGTCAGACGTAAAATGTCATAAATTTTAATGAAGTCACGTCCATTAGGGTTTTTTTCTGCTTCGTTGGTCACGGGGTAAGTTTTCTACCTACTGACACAGAGGTCGCGAGTTCGACTTCCACGTGGGGGAAAATAACAATTGTATAAACGACCGCGGTCTAAAAAGATACACAAGGTTTTCAATTAATAATTGGAAAGTAATGTTAATTGAAAATGTTTGGATGATGTTTGGATGTTTGTTACTCGTTTGTGAAGACGTTTGGATATTTGTTACTCAATGACGCAATAACGGCTGAACGGATTTAGATGAAATTTGGTATGGAGATATTTTGAGTCCCGGGGAAGGACCAAGGATACTTTTCATCCCGGAAATTACTCATTCTATGCGGACGAAGTCGTGGGCAAAATCTAGTATTATAATATGCGAACGAGATTGATCCCAGACGTAAAATAGCAGCCATAATTGGTAAAATATAAATTCGTCGATATTCTTTATAGAGAGAGGATAAAGGAACAAAGATTAACGAAACAAATGTATCGAGCGAATGGGGGTGGAACGGCCGGTAATGGACGTCCCAGGAGGACATAATTCGACCAAATAGGGGATTGTATAAGCAAAGGGCAACATAAAAAGTACCCGAAACTGGCGTGCGTGCATGCAACGACCAATGAATGTTGAGGAAGCGAAATTGATCTGTCAGGATCGGGGCAAGTGGCAGTCCCTGGTCTCTGCCTACCCCTCTGTTTACGGTTACTTTGTTTCTAACTTTCTGCGCCTCTTGCACCATCCCACGAACCCGGGGTTAACCGGTTAAACCTGGAGTTACCATGGTTACCAGTACAATTTTACACTGGGTTAACCCGTTATAACGGGTTATAACGGGTTAACCCCGGGTTAGTGGAATGGTGCAAGTGGCGCAAGTTACGTACATTTTTGAAGCTATGGTTACAATACTAGTCGCTAACTGTGAAGGAAAACATCGTGAGGAAACCTGAGTGCCTGAGGTGTTCACATACCTCAGCCCTTGAAATTGTCGATCCGCGGTGGGCACGCGGGGTAATTAAGCCCATACTCTCTCTGAGAAAAGGCATTTATCCTGCAGAGGGACTAATATATAGTACATAAAGAAAATCTACTATTTCGGCTTTTACTGCACGGACTTTCTCATCTCTCTGTCTTGAAACGCCGATCTTCTACACTCAGCTTGGTTTCTAAGACATTCAATACGACGTTCTTGATTCGGACCATTTTCTTTCGTTCAAATCTATTTGAGAGTTCTCGCTTTGTCTCTTATACACCACTTGTAAAAGAACGGAATAACAATAGTGCGGGAATGTAGAAAACGATGAAAAGGTCGGGCTCTCGAAGTGACAGAAATCTTTTCAATTTATCCATTGAACAGTTTTAACTCCGATATTTTCGCAGCGGATCCGCTATTTGGATTTTTGTGCAGTATGAATTTGAGATGTCTGTAGGAGACGTGAATGTACTGTGATTGTGTAGTGAATTTGTTACTAAGCAAAGGCAAAGTTGTAGAAGGCGACTAAGGAAATACATTACCAGGAGACGGGCAGCAGCGTCTTCCTGAGATTCCAACCGCACACTGCAATCGCCAACCCGCCTGCCAAGCGTGGTGATTGTGGCAAAACCCTTGATGTTAACGAAAACCACGAGGGAGGCCTATGTCCTGCAGTGGGCGTCAAATGGCTGACGATGATGACGAATGGTAAATTTTCGGATTCGGATCCGAGCATTGATGTCAAGGAAAACCACGAGGGAGGCCTATGTCCTGCAGTGGGCGTCAAATGGCTGATGATGATGACGAATGGTAAATTTTCGGATTCGGATCCGAGCATGTCTCGATGACTTGGTTTTATAAGTTACGTACATTTGTGAATTTTTTTGACAGTTAAGTTAGACAAGGCAGCAAAAAGTTATTATTATTATTATTTATTTGGGAAACTTGCAGCTTACATAATAAATGGACAGAGACTTAGAATAACTACACATAAGCTAAGAATAAGTTTCCGCATATAGTAACTAAGTTTATCATAAAAATAAACACTTAAGTAGTTGTGAAGTTATAAATCCACAAAAATTGTAATTAATTTATAAAGATAGAACGTCGGCTTCTCATACGGGAGGTCGTGGCTTCGAATCCCGACATGTACCTACCAATGACTTTGTTTCCTAAGTTAAGTACATTTGTGAAGTTGTTGTAGCAATACCACTCGCTAACTGTGAAGGAAAACATCGGGAGGAAACCCGACTGTCTGAGGTGTTCACATACGTCAGCACTTAAAATTGCCAATCCGCGGTGAGCACGCGTAGGAATTCAGCCAATTCTCTCTCTCTGAGAGAAGGCCTGTGCACTGCAGTGGGACGTAGTAGGTTACATAAACCTTTTTAAAATTTCATTTACATAAAGATTTATATAATATTTTATTTTATTTTATTTGGGTAAACAAACAATTATACAATAAGTGGTAACAGCAACTTAGGTAACAATTGAGTATTTTAAGTAATTGTACAACCAGCAACGCTTACCACGAATTGGAGAAAGGGAAAATAAATACGAAAAACAAAGGCCTCAGAGAGAGAGAACTTCTGACTTTCTAACAACCCTGATATTATATATCAAGTGATTGAAAGTAGCTATTATAGCTTTTATTTAACAATTCTGTTGAGTGGTGCCCTCTCACCAGCGTTGGTCCTACAGGATGAAGTCATAAATAAACAATGCGGATAGGCATCCCGAATTCTGTGAGAGCGACTAGGGATACGATAACTTATTCCAATGCATAGCTCAGTGCAATCGAATTTGTTGTGACATAACTTAAACAGAAATAATTGGTCTAGTAAAATTCTCCTACTTTTTAATGAAGAGAGTGAGAACTTATTGAGTAAATTTTCGTAAGAAGACTTCGAGTGAAAACACCTGTAATTAACTGACCGAAGGAATTTTTTTTGAACGTTTTCGATTTGGTCACTGTATTTACTGTAATAAGGGTTCCAGACTGCCGACGCGTATTCCAATTGAAACCTTACTAGAGAACAATAAAGAAGAATGTATGATGATGGACGTTTAAAGTCAGTGCACGTTCGCATCACAAACCCATACATTTTGAAGGCCTTGTTTACGATGTGGTCTATATGTGTGTCGAGATGTAGTTTGGAGTCCAAGCAAATGCCTAAATCCTTTATCGCTGAAACTTTATCTAACGGGGTACCACAAAGAGAGTAAGTAAATTTAATCTATTAAATCTATTACTTTTTTGAACATTAAAAAAATTAATTTACGTTAATTTTCAGTAGAATAGTTCAAGAAAGAGTTCAAAATTGTTAATAAATAGAAGAAACTTTATTGTACACAAAAAAGGTAGTTGTAAGTATCCATAGTTTTTTTCCTGATACTCTGTAAGAGTAAGAGATCACACAAACTGAATTCCACGCGAGCGAAGCTCCGAGCCCTGCTAGTATGTTATATTTTTGTTTTATGCACAAATTTATGTTTTATGCACAAACAACACAAATTAAACGTACACAAACTAAAAAGCATTGTTTAGTTTGTGCACGTTTAATTTGTGTTATTTTCATGTTATTTTTTTATTTACGAATACATGGAAAACCAACAGCTTTATGTCACTTACCTGTTTATTTTTTTTTCTGTGATGTGTCTTGTTGTTATAATAAATATATTTTCCTTCTTTCTTTCATTCAGTGGGAAGTACACAGGGTCAGTATCCTTAATAACTCGCGATGCTTATTTATTTATTTATTTTTTTATTTTATTTATTAGGAAAACCAACCAGTACAACAAATTACGTTAGCATTTAAAGTGATCACTTAAAAAACGAATTATAGGTTTCCACGACTTAAATATCTATATCAAGAGAGCCGTCGCTTAGTGGATACAATCTCAAGTATAAACTGCGCAAAAGGCGTAACAAATTATAGCATAAGAAATCCAAAATGCCCCACTAAATAGATAAACGAATATATATGAAAATATAAAACAATAATAAAATAATAACAAAAAAAAAAAAAAACAATAATGTATATAGGAATAGATTATATATTAATAAATAGATTAGATAGATATTTAAGAATATACACATATACAATTAATAGATACATAGCCAGGGTTGGTAAAAATAGTCCTTAGACATAAATCTTTTATAAAATTTGTTCAATAGATAAAATTAAGATTGATAGAATATATTATTAAACAAGAGAGTAAACGTTTACAATGCCATTCGTGCGTTGACACGCCTCAGGAACACTTAACACCATTCGAAGTTAATTCCGTCAGCCGAACGAAACCGACAAGTTAGCAAGTTTATAGTACAACCCACCAATCCACCGCCGCAAATTTAATTTAAGTGCAGTCAACAGCAGGGCCGCGTCTCGTACAACCACAACAACCCATAGCCCGATGACAATAAGAGCACATTGCGTACCCTCTTAGTACAATTAGACTTCCTACTTATTAATCTGAGGGCAATATACATCGAACATCGTTCGATGATGATCGAACAGTGATAGCAGACGACGAACCGCAGCTGCGCGAAATAGGGCCCAGATCCACCCCCCACCTGAAGTCCCCATTACATTCACAGAATTGTAAAAGGCATCCAAGCGCGGGACCAAGACAAGCCATTGAGCGATGTAAAAGCTATTTATTATTATGTACCAGGATCTCCCTCTCGCATGCCCTATGCCTCGGCTTGGGATCGGTATTTAAATTTAATATAGTTACATATCCTTACAGAGGGACGTAAAAAAAAAAAAAAAAAAAAAAAAAAAAAAAAAAAAAAAAAAAAAAAAAAATCTAAGAAAGTCTAATAAAGCGACCCACTCAGTTCCTATCAAGTAGCATGTTAATCACGGTGGATTTAAATAGCTGTTTAGAACCACAGAAAGGATCCATATTATACATAGTTATACCTATATTAAACTGGTCTAATCACGATTATTTGTTAGGTAAAATATAATTACCGTATACTGTCCCGTTAACCCGTAGACTACGTATATACAGGGTTTTCTTCTTAAACACCTCAATTACAGCTTGCGTTTCAGAACAACTCCATTTACTGGTTCCGTTTCATATCTTTTGAGGTAAGTACGGCACTCTAGACTACAAAAATGAAACAACAAACTCCAGAGACGAAAAATTCATAAAGCTTCTACAACAGGATTTTCCCTCCACTATAGCTACAATTTGCTTCAAGAAGCCAATAACTTAGCTCAACAAACTGCATCCGAGCCCGAGACAAAGCCGCTAGCCGTTCGAAGCGATTATAAAACGCAATGAGATCTCAATCGGACGCGGCACAATGAATCGGTTTAATCTCGATGGGCCTTAAAACAGCATCGTTTCTTGGTGACCCCTGTGTACTAACAGTGAGTGCAGGCATCGTGGCGACCGGTGTGAAGGAAGTTTTTGTCAGGAAGTCTGTAGGGCGTGTCCCACGGCCGGTGCTTTCCAGTTGAAGCGCGATTTGTGGTTTTAGAAAAAATCTGAAGAATTTTTACTCACAAATTAATCACGAGCGTTGACAAACCTTGAAGTTTCGTCAACGCTTCATATCTGCAGATTTTTTTATAAAACCCCACTCAAAGTGAACCACCTTGGGTGAGGTTTCGTTAAAAAAAATCCTGTATGACTAAGCGGCGTTATTCTGCTCATCTGCTAGAAACAACTTGTTCGGTCTGCAGCTTAATTTTGAAATCGTGAGCAATATTTTGAAAGAAACTTGTTTTCATTATTATAAAGAGTATTATTAATAAATTCTATAACATAATTGTAAAGATTCGTGATTACTGACCCTAGGTTTGAAACTGTGAATCCAAATTCAAAGTAATAGCAAGTACGGTAATGTTGAAAAATGTTTTCTATTATATTAAATGTTACTGTCGTTCGATATCCGTAAACAAAAATAAGAACAATTAAGTTGCTCGGCGCGAACCATAAGACGCCCGACACATAGTGTTTTATAGATTTTTTTACTTTTCGTCCTGATTTTGTTTGTTTTTGGTTGAGTATAAACAAAAATAAAATATCAGACCAAAAAAAAATTACCTGACGTGCCATTTTTTTTCAAAACCTAAGTTTTTAAATCGCGGTTAATATGTCCTCTTAAAAACGTCCAACGAATTCAAGTTCACCCTGTAGATATACTACATACATACTTCCATAAATACATAACAATGTAAATTCATTTTACATTAGCGAGTGCGGTTGTAGAAATTTATAGTGTTTATAGCTATTTTCTTTTCATGGTTTCAAAAATATGAGAATTTTTAACCTGCCAATAGGCAGTGATTGAATTATAGATCATTATGATTAAACTGTTTTGGATTATTTAACTAGCACGTTGTTTAATAATTCCTTTATATTTATTCAAAACTACGGAAATCTAAAAAGAACCAAAGTGGAACACCCCGTGTCCGATACTCGAACAAATATTGAAGCGCTCTACAATCCGTATTGCGCTGGAAGGGAGGACTGTGTCCATATTGGATGGCCGTGGACGGTGGTGGCCATTATGGTGGAGATTTGAGCCTTGAGAAGCGTCTCCGTCGCACTTGAAGATTTCTATCTTTTTGAACATACGTAGTGCTAGACTATTGCTAGACTATTTTAGGTTTATTTCTGTTCTTTAGATATTTGTTACTACAGGGCTCTGTATAATTTTACTGTATATTAGTAAAATAATATGCAGTAACACTAGCGCTATAAATGGAAAAAATCATATATTTTTAAAGATCGTTTTTGTAAAAGTGTCAGACTATCTCTCAATCATGTTAATAGAGATTTGTTCCATTAGTGGCGCTAGTATTACTGCATAGAGCCTTGACATTTTATTGATAATTGGTCAGTGCTAATTTTTAACATAAATTTATTGGTTCTATTTGAACTACAGGTTAAACCTCGCCTTAACTTGTCGTTCAATTTGAACTTTATATCAATGTGACACCTTAACAATACCTAACTTTAAATTTACTGTACTTTTTTATAAATAATAAATTCCTTCTAAAATAAAACGCTCAAATAAATTACATTATTTTATTTAAAAACATCATTAGATGTGATCGTGACGTCTTGGGTTCGAATTTTCGTATCAATGACTTTGTTTCCGGGAAAAAATTAAATGCACTTCAACGTACGTAAATGCAAATTCGTACAAACTTACCAATTTTATTTTTTCAAATTCAGCAACTTTACTGTAACATTTTCGTAACTTACCAATAAATTCATTGATTGCTATGCTACTTGAACTTACATAGATAGACAGATAGATAAATAATTTATTTTTGCTTAGAGACACACACACATAAAGCAATAAGTAGGATGTATCTACATATAAAAAAGTTGATGACATACAATTATTTAGGTACAAGAACAGACTCATCTTACAAACTAACCTACAGTATAAACATAAAGTTCTATGCCACTTTTAGGGCACATTTGGGTGTGAGATAGAGCGCTCCGCCAACAAACTATGGGTTACCGTAGGCACTGACTGAAAATCAGCGCTGAGAGCACAACGCTGAGTCAGCTGCCTTTTGTGGCAACTTAGATACACTACAGGCTACATCTATGGTCCTGTTTTATTTATTTGTTTTGTCTGTTGTGTATTTAGTTTTCTTATTGTTGTTGTGCATATTATGTTACTTATCTGCTTATTTTGTTTCTGTGATGTATCTTGTTGGTACAAGAAATGTCTTTCTTCTTCTTCTTCTTCTTCAAACTGCTACGCAGTTTGGCGAAATTGTGTATTACACTAAGGTTTTTTATTTTTTTTAATAAATAAAAAAAATAAGCTCAAAAGGCCTTATCTCATTAAATTAAATAAGCAGATATTTTACTGATTTTGAGCCACAGCCAAAGAGTGTGAGAATAGCGATGATACTTATAGCAAATCATTAAAATGTTTAAAATAAAAATAAAAACTTGTACAAATCAAACAATAACACATAACAAGAAGAAACGCTCTGTACATTAAAAATATTATAATTTCATTATAATTGAAGTCTATTGATTTAATTCTTAAAAACTTCAGTTTACCAGGGAATTAGTGTTTTGTATAACTAGTACGTTGTAATGTTGGATAGTTGTTACACCTCTTATTATTTATTTATTTATATAATTTTATTATTCAGCAATTTATTAATAATTATTGATAATAAAACTGAATTTTAAGGGATATTTACTCGTTTCATCATCATCAACCCATTATGTCCCTACCGAGGGGCACGGGTCTCTTCCCTGAGGAAGGTATAGGCCATACTCCACCACGTGGGCCAAGTCCGGATTGGTGGAGGCAAGACTAGTGGCTCGTCTACTGTCAGAAGTTGTCAAGCCGCCCTGAGGCCTCTGACTTGGCTTAACGACTGCCATCTATCGACGGCAGCCGGCACCAACAGCTTAGCGTGCCTTGCAAAGCACGGAACCGCTCGGATAAATGCTACTAGCGTTTGGCATAGACGGCGACCCATCCATGCACTGAACGCGCCCTGTGTTGCTTAACCTTCGTGATCGTTTAAGATCACTCAGGTAGCCGGGGCTACGAACGATTCAGCAAAAGCCGAGGCTGGTAAACTCACAGTTAATGCTTTCAAAAAGACGCCTGTCACCTCAGTCTACCGAGACCACAGCACTTGCCAAAGTACCGAAACGTCGGAACATTGTAAAATGGAAAAGTAAACGAGTAAATATCCGTTAGGGTTCGCTTGTTTTTAGGTATTAAAATAAAATACTTTACTTCAGCACAGAGAAACTTATTGAAATTCTTCACTCAAGTACTTCAGCTCCTATTATGGAACTCTGAACCTGAAACTTTGAAGATTGCGAAGAATTTTTCAAGTCAAAACGTATTTCTGCGTCTCGTTTGTTTATTCCGTTCTTATTATTTTATTTTATTACGGTAAACAAACAATTGTACAATGTGTGGTATTTTGTGTACTATTTACGTGGCGGACTGACGGTAAGCCTACGACATACTTTCCCGAGATAAGATGAATGTAGGATTGAAATAATGCAGCCAATATACGTTCCATTGTAGGTCATAGGCTTGCTCTCAGGGCCTAATCACCACGCGTGCCCACCGCGAATTGGAAAATTCAAGCGCTAGGATAAACAGTAAACACCTCAGGCACTCACTTTACTTCACCGCTAGCGAGTTTTATTGCTACTACGTATTCAGAAAAGTACTAACAGACAGTGCCGGGGTTCGAACCCACAACCTCGTTTGTCTTCAAAATATGTATCTGAATATACTCATCTCATTGCCAGCCGAGTTTTTTATGCAAAAAATTCTAGACACGAAAACCGGCTAACAGAAAGAAAATCCATCATGGGTAAATGGGGCAACTAAGGTTTTTCGTTAAAAGTGTGTTTAATTGTACTCTTGTATCTCTTTCTTTACCTTCTAATAAAATAAATAAAATAATGCAAAAGGAGCACCATCCAGGACAAATACACTGGATGTTGCGGCTTTTGCTTTCATATGACACAATAATTGGACGATAACGCCTTTTATATGTCATATTTAAAAATAATCTAGAACAACATTATGGTAATTTTCTTTTGCTGACAGTACAAAATCTTCTAATATTGGAACTGGCAACACCTTAAATTTACAACCTTCATCTTGGTAATAAATAAATAAAGAGAAATAAAGGAATAAACTGTCAAACGATTTATTTATTTGATTAATTTTGATTCACATAATATACGAGTAGGTACAGGTTAAATGGATTCAGGCCTCCTTAAACCATAACTGGAATTGGTAACCAAGCAAATAATTATAATAGGCGCTTAAAAAACAAAACTGTGCCCATTGTACCAAACAATTCACAGCGTCCCAGCGGGAATCAAACCTGCAACCTTTGCGGTTACGACCAAAATGAATAACCACAACACCAACGAAACGGTTAAACTACATCAGCAAACCAATATAACTCGACCTCTCATCACGGAATAGCGTTAATAACAGCCTCTATATGAAAGAGGCCTATTAGCTCCGATGACACAGATTATGGTCAATACACTTGTGATATTAAGTCGATAAATCAGAAATCTCTAAGCACCACGCTTCTGGAAGGAATTCTTCGGATATTTATACAGAGCTCTACAGCGGATATTTTTTTTTATACATTTATTTATTCATTTTCAAAACCTTAATAGAAAATATATTTTTTGCCAATCTGTAACTTAGTTTGTTGGCGAAGCGCTGTAACTTTATATATACCTAAATTATACATAGACAATTTAATAGAACTTCACTCAGCTTCAGTTCATATGTAAACAAATCACTATATAATCACTTACTGATTAGATTATTTCTAGTTTTATTGTTGGCTTGGTGTGAATGGAAATCTAAAACAGTGGTTTGGGTGTACCCACAATTTTTTTATGTACTCTGGCAGATATAGGCCGTGCAATAAGTTGTTTTTTTTAGTAAATAACATTAATGTTTTAACTATTTTCCTAATTATAAACAAAATGCAAACTATGAATAAAATACGAACAAAATACAAAACACGTTTTAACATAATTTAAAGAAGCAATGTCTTAACTGTTTTCCAAAATATAAACCAAACACAAACCATGTTTTTAACATATTTAAAGAAAAACCACTGCTGATTGACCTGTATACTGAGTTCTAGAATTTAGATTATTTATCAGTGTAAAATTTGCTATCAGGTAAATTTAAGTTTATTTATTTAATAAAGCACAGAAATTATAACTTACTGAAATTGACTGTAATTACGTATTATTAATGGCTGGTAATAATAGCTCTCTATCAATTCCCAATAAATACGAATAGTGTTTGCGCCGGGAGTAATATTTTTATTCCGACTATATTCCAGAGGCTAAGGAATTGCCAAAACTGTATCTTGTTATTGCATTGTAAGGTCTTTGCACTCATAATACACTACTTGAGATATGTTATTGTGGAGGGGTGTCTCGATAATGTATGTTCTCGCGCCCCGAATTTATCTTTTTTCGACGTAGGGAGATGTAGTTTTTCTTGGCATATACAGGGTTGGAAGGGGAAGGGGAACTCGTGTGACAGAGACATTAATCAGGGCAAAAGGCGTAAGCTAGTACGCGTGGACTTTTGAGTGACTTAAGAGCAGGGCCCGTTAACGAGTCGACTTTTTAAAATAAGACATTACAAACACTAACGCATAAAAGCCCGGCCCGTGCGGCGGGCGGGCGGGCGACGGGCGCGTCACGGAAACGAGCATTGTTCTGCACTTCTATTATAGTCTCTAACCATGTAAGTATTTAAGGATTACTTTAGAGTAAAATCGTGCCGCTCGTGCGTCGCAGGCCCGTTGCAACGTGGAATGATTTTTCAGCTACAATTTGTTATACAGGTACTTACTATGTCAGTAATTTTCGGTGTTATTAAACAAAAAATAATTGCCATCATTGCCCAATTGATTTATCTTTACTTTAATTGCCAGGAAAAAATAGCAAATACACTTTTAACTAGATGGCGTTTACCTAAAAAAATATTGTGAGTAAGTAAGCTTACTTTGTTACAGATAAAAGTTCTGTACTTCTACACGTTACAGATGCATTAGATAAACTCAAACTATATCCCGGTGGGGTAGGCAGAGACCAGGGTTTGGCACTTGCCACGATCCTGAAAAATCTCTTTCGCTTCATCAACATTCATTAGTCGCTGCATGTCCGTTTCGCGCCTACTTTTTATCTTGCCCTTCACTAAGTATATAAACCTTTGATAAACATTTGATAGACATGCTTAATCTTAATCTTAAAGTTGTCGAGAGGGTGCCGACAGCTAGTCGGCGACACTTCGACCCAGTGGGATTTGCTATGTCTGCCCCTTGACCTTGCACCTCAGCCTAAACGAAGATGTACTCAACGAGGTCGGTCACGCCCTTTAGGAAAAGGTGCCGAAAGTCTTTGGTTTGAGGTAAGCCATTCCCAGAAGGGAGAATCTTTTTATTCCGGCAGGGACATCGCAGTCGCACAGTACGTGTAACATCGACTCCACTTCAAAACCGCATGCTCTGCAAGTGTCATCTTGAAATAGACATGACTTAAATTATAATCTGTCACTGTAATCGTAATATTAAGTTTTAATTTTCGGAAATACCTTGGCAGTATAAATGATTTGTTTTAGCAATTTTAGAATGGAATAATCTGAATGACTCTCGCGTTTTCTCCGCCATCCCTGTAGATCTGCCTGTCAGTGTATTCTTAGCGTGGATTTGTATAGAATTTGTCAGTTCGTTAAGTCTCTGAGGGGCAAACAAAGTCGATGCGAATGGTTCGCTTCAGTGTATTGTGATTTTCATACCTACGGATTGCCGTGGATGGAGAGAACGGGGTTATATCGTCCGATATTTGAGATCAAAGTGACACTTAAGCTTTTTTATTTTACTTGGCACTCTTTACGAATAGTGAAGCAAACTAAACTGTCAGGCTCTATTGGCGATGCCGAATCGGGCACAACGACATAGGTCATAGTAGTCTCAATGGCAGACGACCTCCAATAGGACGTGGCACTACAAAAATATGAATGGTATTAGACAATTTTTAGTTCTGATAGATTATTTTCAGATTTTTCTTTCATCATCAACCCATTATGTCTCCACCGAGGGGCACGGGTCTCTTCCCTGAGGAAGGTATAGGCCATACTCCACCACGGGGGCCAAGTCCGGATTGGTGGAGGCTTGTAGACTAGTGGCTCGTCTACTGTCAGAAGTTGTCAAGCCACCCTAAGGCCTCTGACTTGGCTTAACGACTGCCATCTATCGACGGCAGCCGGCACCAACAGCTTAACGTGCCTTGCGAAGCACGGATTTTCTTAATACAGGTAATTTGTGAACATTTTCGGGAGGACGGGAATACTGAGTGATTATTTTTAATGATACTTTTTTTGTAGCCTGTCTACGTCCTACTGCAGGGCACAGGCGTTCTCTCAGAGAAGGGCTTAATTACCGCGGCGGATCCGTGTGGCGTCGGATTAAGAATAGCGTCACTCCATTTGGTCGCGTGGATGTCGTAGAAGGCGACTAAGGAAATAAATTACCAGGAGACGGGCAGCAGCGTCTTCCTGAGATGAACACCTAAGACATTCAGATGATTATTTATACAGTAGGTACGATTTATCTGAAACCTCATGTTTAATATTCATATTCTGTTGTCCCCCGTCAGGAATATGGGGCTTTTATAAAAAAAATCTCCACTTGCTGTGGTCTTGAGCGGCGAATTTCAGGTCTTTCCATTCCAACTCAGGTGTTTTCGCCTCTGCCGTAACTGATTGGTGCCAGGTGGTTTTTGGACGCCCCCTCCTTCTCCTTTGCGGAGGTTGCCACAAGAGGCTCTATCTAGTTGGATATTGGTCTGCCCTACGGAAAACGTGGCCGAGCCACACCCTTATGTTTAATAATATTGTTAAAAAAATATCGAAGCAACATATTGAAGTATCAGTTGACGCGTTGTGTTATTTTGTAGAAAATAACCGTTTCTCACCCCAGACAATGTCAGGAGTGTAATATGTTCAGTCTCCCTGTCTACGATTTCTGCGAATGTGTTAACAAAAGCCATATCGTACAGTCGTATCTGTTCCGTATTTTTATAAACCACAAGGTCAAATGAGGGAAGTATGGTTTGGAATGTAAATACATGTTTTTGTTCCAAGGAAAAGGAATAGAACACGCTCTGTATTGGAAATAAGTGCTTAACTAAGAATAGTTATTGTATTAGAAAAACTTGAAAGCTTCTAAACTTACCCTATTGGTTTGACTTCAGTGTGGTCTAATTTGTGACAGTAACTATGTAAGTGACAAACATACAAACATATCCACCAACCTATATTCGTCCACTGCTGGACACTTATTTCTGTCCTCGCCCATAGTACTAAGCCAGCCATTACCAGCAATCTGCCACTGATTGACGATTCATTAAGCTGGTGGGCATCCTACGCTGTATTCCAAACTTAAACGTTTATGATAGTAATAACAAATTATTTATTTCCAGAAGAAGATGAAAATGAATAATGCTTATAATATTTAGTGGCCTGAACATTTTGAGTTCGAGCAACACCGAGCAGCTTTAGGGAATACATTTTCATGCCATAATTTACATCCAATCCTTCTAAAAACAAGTGTTTTATTGCCAAAAAATATCACCACATCATCCCTCAAAATTAAACTTCCATTATTACTTCTATAAAATCAATACTTTGAAACGTCACAATTTATCTGAATTTATTATATGACAGAGCGAAGCAGAAGGTTAAGGCAGAAAATGGGTACGACAGTAGCCTCAGATTCCTGAGATGCTTCCTTTAGATGCGAAAGGAAAAGCTTTAACCTGCGTGGTTAGTTAAGAGCTACTATTTCGCGCGCGCGATATATATAGACAGATGGGACAATCGTCCTATGTAATGGATGAGAGTGGGATGACGCGAGTCGTTGTCTTTTCTTGTGCGTGGGATAAAGACTCATACCGGAGTTGTAATTTGTTTTCTCCACACGTGTGAATGTCCAAGTGTCACAGTAGCACATTAAGATTATCTGATTACAGGTTACTTGGCATTATTTAGCATTGGCCAAAACTTGCTTCCCAATTGCTTCCATCTGCTTCCCACCACTAGACAGGTGCTGCCGTCTTATTTTGTCAGCGTTATTTCAGGCGGCATGGACAGTCGGTTAGGCTACCGACCTGATATCAGAATGAACGGTCACTCTTGAATATGTTGAGAGAGTCCTCTTAAAAGTATGATTAATTAATTAATTAATTAAGTATACAATTGTTCAGTGACGGCAAGAAAAACGATGCAATTAGGAAGCAAATTTTGGTCATAATTCCAAGGCTAAATACGTCTAGTGATCGGACATTCTAACGTACATGAAAATTGGGTGTTTGACCAAATATCAAATGAGTTACTTTTAAAACGGAATTTTGTATGAAAATACTGGCTTATGACGTCACATTTCAGAACACTCTTTTTATGTTTAATCTATTTAAAAATTGTAATAACTAGTAATTGACTATAAGAGATACATTTTCTGAGATATTTTGTAATTTTTGTTTCAATCGAGCATATTAAATAATTTACTGTTGATCGTGTCAAATACCGTATTCATATCGCTCATTAGGAGAAACAAAGACTAATTCGAGAGTTTTTTTTTTAAACTGAGTTAAATATTATGTCAATATTATCGTGTCAACGGTTTACGTCAGGAGAAACAAAGACAGAATTCGATAATACCTAGGACGCTCGACATTGACGCCATCTAGCGTCCTATTACCGAAAATTCAATTCTGTCTGTTTCTCGTGACGTAAACCGTTGAAACGATAATATTGACATATTTAACTCAGTTTTTAAGAAACTGTCAAATTAGTCTTTGTTTCTCCAAATGAGCGATATCCTTACATCACGTGGCAATTTAGATGGATTGGACTTTCTGGCTAATAACGCAGAGCCGAAAGTAAATTCTAAAACGCTCAATCAGCGAGCGCGCTGGCACAGCAATAAATCATTTCGGCACGTAGTGAATATTAATACGTTACTGGTGGAGTGTGGAGATGAAAAATAACAATAATATAACACAATACGAGGCTGTGATTTATGATGTTTGCCGCACTGAGGCGCTGGCTGAGTATAGGACAGCTGTTGCACCGAAACATATCGGCGGAAGGCATATTTATTCCGGACTAGCTGTCCCGGCGAACTTCGTACCGCCACAGAATCCGTTTATACGATTCTTGCACAACGCCATCTGTTATAAACTTAAAATAAATTTTATCTCGCGGGAATGCATTACCGGAATATCAAGGTATGCTACGTCTCAATTAAGGTCATAGTCTATCTGTACGCCAAGTTTCATGTAAAGCCGTTCAGCCGTTATTGCGTGATTGAGTAACAAAGATCCAAACATCTTCACAAACTTTCACCTTTATAATAATATTGTATATAGTCGCATATACCTAGGTGAGCAGACCTGAGTATCTGAGGTATTCATATGCTTCTGCGCTTGAAAATGCCAATCCGAGATGGGCATACGTAGTGATTTAGCCCATGCTGTCTCTCTGAAAGAAGACGTATGCCCTACAGTGGCTCGTAGAGAGGCTGCATTTTATTATCGGATATTGTAACGATTCCTTTTTATAGAAGCTGGCTGGCAGAGCCTTCTCGTCTTATTTTAAATATTTTGAAGGGAATCGTTACGTTTTGTTTTAGATGTCAGTCGATACCCAGCTAGGCTAGGGAATCGATAAAAAAGAGTAATAAAAAGATATTTTCCCTTAATTTGAATTTTAATAAGTAGAGATATTACATATTGGTGGAGGCGCCGGGTAAATTTTAATTGTAATTGTAATTAAAATTTTATGATAACCGGGGGGGAAATGTAACGATTCCTCTTTATAGAAGCTGGCTGGCAGAGCCTTCTCGTCTTATTTTATTTACGGTCTTGCAACCATTGGGTTCTGGAACGTTTTTACAAATGGCTCGGCCTCGCTGCCTCTCTCTGCAGCTGCTTTGCCATCTCCATAGCTCCTCACAGCTTTAAGCTCGTTCTCTCGTACAACATGTAAGACAAACACAACATCAGATCATAATATTTACAATTTTTACAGTCACAACTACACTAATATCCTATTAAAGAATTTTTTCATACGGGTTACATGTACTACACTCTCTCTCTGGCTATTAATCCCTACAACCACATAATTTACCGGAGAAGTGCTTCTAATAACCCTATATGGCCCTTTGTACATCCTACATAACTTCTTACTTCTTCCAGTTATTCTCCTAGGGGAAAATAACATTACTAGATCTCCCTCTTGATATATAATATTTTTCGCCTTTCTATCATGTACCCTTTTTTGCCTTGATTGTGCTCTACGAATGTTCTCCGTGGCCCTGCGCGTTATCCCTTCATATGTAATATCTCTACTTATTAAAATTCAAATTAAGGGAAAATATCTTTTTATTACTCTTTTTTATCGATTCCCTAGCCTAGCTGGGTATCGACTGACATCTAAAACAAAACGTAACGATTCCCTTCAAAATATTTAAAATAAGACGAGAAGGCTCTGCCAGCCAGCTTCTATAAAGAGGAATCGTTACAATATGTTAGTGAAAATAATATAGGACAATAATGATTTAGGGACCACACCTCGACCAAACAGCAATGAGCGGCACCCACTTAACCCATTTGCAAGCAAACAGGGCAAGATTGTTATTAAATTAGTTTTCCACCTAATAAAAGAGGTTAAATAAAAATAGCACCACAGAAAAAAAACCGGAAAATCGATCACTTAAACATAATTAACAATGAACATGAATTATACACAGTGGGCGTAAAAGGAAAAATTAAGATAAATTTCATTCAATCCTGACTAAACTGATAGACATTGTCCTGTTCTGTGAAATCACATAAAAAAACCGTTCGTCAAATTTTACAACTTTTAGTGCAACGTTTCCTAGTTTTGTTTCTCTAAAAAACTTATTCGGATCTTACTGTACACTTATTACATAAAACAAATATTAATGAATTTTTCTTTCATATGAAAAACGCCTGATAAGTTTAGTAGTTCTCATGCCGTTCTTTCTCTTTCTCTCTTTTTCTGAGAGAGAGCCCTCTCGTGCCCTGTAACACTTATTTAGGCTACTTATACATAACATACACACATGAGCAGCCTATGTACGTCCCGCTGGCAGGACACTGGCCTTCTCTCAGGGAGAGAGTATGGGCTTAATCACCACTAGTGCCCACCGCGGATTGGCGATTTCAAGCGCTGAGGTATGTGAATAGCTCAGACACTCAAGTTTCCTCACGATGTTTTCCTTTACCGTTAGCGAATGGTATTGCTACTATAACTTCAAAAATGTACATAACTTAGAAAACCAAGTCAAAGGTACGTGCCCGCACTGGGAATCGAACCTGGGTCTCTCGATTCCGACTCCAATGTTCTACCACTAGGCTACTACCGCTGCTACTGTGTTCTTACTAGGCTACTTATGTTCTCAAGTTGCGCTTACCAACGTTTTTAGCATATCCTTTTCATTTATATAAATAAACATAACATAAACATTTACATACAGGCACATACATTGCTTCTGCCCCCACACTAGGATACCCTGTGTCGTGGGAACCAGAAACAACGACATCACAAACATGTAAACATCCAAGACCTGGGGTTTTTTTTTTGTCCCCAGCCGGGATTCGAACCCGGGACCTCTCGCATGGTATGCAGATGCACTACCGCTGCGCCACAAGGTCGTCATACAATGTCCAGTCGAGGGCACATCGACCTTTATATACGAGCACTCTAATCAGTTACGTACAAAATAGTCAGAGTGGAGTTTTTTCCCGCTGCCTTTTTGTCCCCTGCAAATACGGCCCGAAGGCAGTGGCTTACAGTGTACATACAGCAAACAGGATGTCAATTATTTACGTTGAAATAAATTTTTGATTGACTTAGGCAAAGGCTTGACTGCCTGGTTGGTCTAGCGGCATCACGTCCGATTACCATGCTGGACGTCGTGGGTTCGATATCCGCTTGGGGGCCTCCGTAAACTTGTACAAATGGCCTCAGTCTGGGTGTATATTCATGTTTGTGATGTCCTTGCCTGGTTACTATAGCACAGGGTATCCTAGTTTGGAACCACGACTAGTGATTGTGTGGACGTTATCATTATTAGTGTTATTATAATTTCTTGATAAGTAAGGAACAATTGTGCATCAAAAAAGTAAAGTTGACCCACTGTCGACTGTACCACTTATTGAATGTCAAAATACGTTATTATTATTTTTCCAGCTTCAGCAAGGAGGTTTATGTAAGCGAGATCATCCGTGTCTGAATGTAAGTTTTGAGCATACTAATTTAAGCTGATTCAAAATACATTAGTCACATAACATAACATAACATAAACTCACGCCTGTATCCCTGAGGGGTACCAGGACCAGAGAGACCAGGGACTGCCACTTGCTACGATCCTGACAGATCACTTTCGCTTCCTCAACATTAATTAGTCGTTGCATGCACGCACGCCGGTTCCGGGTACTTTTTATCTTGCCCTTTGTTATTACACATTTGTAATGCAGTGAAAAAGCTGTTGCGTTCAAAGCTTGTCTCAGGGTGGTGCCAGGCTGACGATACTAGAATGGAGGGGCTTTTGTGCTTCGGCTTAGAAAGATAATGATAAGTATGTCTGGTTTCTGCCGAAGAAGTCAATTTTTCGATTCAAGCTTACGCGTTACTATAGAGCGTTGGTAGCCTAGTGGATAGAGTATTGGACTCGGAATCGAGAGACCCAGGTTCGATGCCTAGTGCGGGCATGTACCTATGACTTTGTTTTCTAAGTTACGTACATTTGTGAAGTCATAGTAGCAATACCACTCGCTAACGTTAGGTTGGTCAAATCAACAAATTAAATTTAAAGCATTTTACGTGTCCATCACAAATTGATCCCTACTGCGCGGATTTTTAGTCATGTTATCTGCCAGACATTATACGTTGCACGGAGAGGCTCTTTTCATTTACAAAAACTGACAATATAGGACCTCACGGCTCACTGATAATGCATATTTAATATTTTTTTTTTATTTTGTTTGTAAGGGACACAAACTGTATAAAGTACATCGCATTCTTAAAGACTTAGTTTTAGTTTTACATTCTGGTACTTATACTAATAACATGCGTCTACAACGCTCGCCAAACAAGTGGATGTGAAAGTAAATTTATATTTTTTTTTGTTTTTTTTTGCAAGAACAAATATTTATTTCACTCTGCAGTATCAGTGTCACGCCTGAGATATCTACTCAAACACGATATGTATTGCACATAGTGCGTGCAATACATATTGCACCCTCATAACTCTACTATTGAGCGAAGAAAATATTCCACTAACGCGTAGTCTGCACAAATCTTTTTGGCGGTAACATGAACATAGTCACAGATCGTTTGCACATCTCTTAATGTCTTTACAGTGTATGTGTGAGTAATTGACTACTTTAGTAATTGACTAATAGTAATTTACTACGCATCATACTTCGTCAATTACTCACACATACACTGTAAAGATAGTAAGCGATGTGCAAACGATCTGTGACTATGTTCACGTTACCGCCAAAAAGAACTGTGCGGACTATACACGATCCCAGTACGTAAGTGAATCGTTCCACACCAATCCATTCTTCCAGACGGATTGGCGATTACGAGTACAAGTGGCGGGTGTCCGTACCTCGGGCACTAAGGGTTGTTATAATATTTTCCTTCCAACTTTCCGGCTGGTTCTATGAATTCCCAAATGTGCTTTATGTAAACTAAATCCAATATTGATCATCCCGCAAGAAAATTATGTAGAGTCAACATTAGGTTCACTTTTTATTTGCAAAGTCACCCGTAACGTAACTTAGTAGAGTGTATGGATGTAAAGGTTGATGTGCCGTGGACTGTACTTAGAGCGGCTTGCGCCTTTTAGTGTAACATTTTAGTTTATGTACGTATCCAACAACACTGAATAAGTAAATAAAGTGAAACGTCATCATCATCATCATCACCATCCATTTGACGCCCACTGCAGGACATAGGCCCCCTTCATGGTTTTCCTAAACCATTAGGGGTTTTCCCATAATCACCACGCTTGGCAGGCGGGTTGGCGATCGCAGTATGCGGTTGGAATCTCAGGAAAACGCTGCTACCCGTCTCCTGGTAATGTATTTCCTTAGTCGCCTTCTACGACATCCACGGAAGGAAATGGAGTGACGCTATTCTTAATCCGGTGCCACACAGTTAAAAACGTATCCAGAGAGAAACGAATACATGGCTGATTGACAGGGTACAATTTACCAGTCAGTCATACTATTTATCTTTGGATAGCTCTGCAAATGTCATGGTGCAAGACGTTTTAGGTCTTGTTCACTGCGTAGAGCATAGAGCTTACTCTTGGATAATAAACAGACAGATAGTACTGACAAATAGTGTTGGAGCAAGCCGGCCTTAGAAGTTTACTTGAACACCCATTTCAAAGTTCTATATAAATAATTAATGAATAACTTCCACACAACACGATCATTTGTCCTGGCTCCAAACTAGGATACCCTTTTTAAACCAGGCGAGGACTTCACAAACATGGAAATACACCTAGAGGCCATTTGTACAATGCCTCTAGTAGGAATCGAACTCGCGACCCCTGTTTTAGTAGTCAAACTTGTTGTTAGCTAGTTTTTCAGATATCCTATCGAATGTTAATAAAATACTTTTTTCAATACATTAACGATACGTACCTACCTCATAATTGTTATAATTTTAATTAAAATTGGATCTTTCCGAAGGCTCGCTATTGCCCTCGGGGCAACATTTTCTTTTGGGAACATTCTTCTTTGACTAATTTGCTTTTCTTTCTCGTCACATTATCTTAGTAGGAGGCTATTGGAATTATATTAGGTCTGGCTAAGCTGATATATAAATGAGGCGGCCGCTGCCCCGATCAAAGGAAAGATGAAAAATAATTAGAGGGAATGTAATGACTGCCTTATTGGCCTATCCGGGTCCTTAGGTTCTCGTCCTAAAAATCACTGTTAACATGCATACCTACACATACATCTCCAAAAGAGCTAGATTGGCTATCCATAATGGAGTGCTGGTCCCAACACTTATGTATGCTAGCGAGACTTGGGTATGGCAAAAGAAGCAAGAAAGTAGGATTAATGCAGTAGAAATGAGGTCATTGGGAAGTATGTCTGGTGTTACTATGATTTTTTTTAATACGTTGGTATCGCAGAGTTTTAAATTTTATAAATTATTCGCCAAACTGCGTGGCAGTTTGTTGGCGAATTAATCGCACTCTTTTAACATTTTTACAGTATACGCAATAGTGTGATTAGAGAACGTTGTGGACTGAAAGAGGATGTAGTGACTAGAATTGAGAAAGGAATGTTGCGTTGGTTTGGACATGTGGAGAGGATGAAGGAAGAAAGATTGACGAAACAAATATATCGAGCGAATGTGGGTGGAAGGGCCGGTAAGGGACGACCCAGACGGACACACTTCAACCAAATAGGGGATGTATTAGCAAAGGGCAAAATAAAAAGTACCCGAAACCGGCGTGCGTGCATGCAACGACTAATGAATGTTGAGGAAGCGAAAGTGATCTGTCAGGACCGTAGCAAGTGGCAGTCCCTTGTCTCTGCCTACCCCTCTGGGATACAGGCATGAGTTTATGTTATGTTTGTGTTATGTTATGTTACTGACAGATCACTTTCGCTTCCTCAACATTCATTAGTCGTTGCATGCACGCACGCCAGTTTCGGGCCCCTAATGGGCTTGCTTATCAGAATTTGAAAATTTGTTTGAAAAATTCACAAGATTTTATTTGTTTTCCTGGTCATCTTAAACGCTTCATATATCATCTGCAATAAACATGATGTAAAGGCTATTGATGATGATGATGATGATGATCTGGTTATCCAGACTGAAATCAAATATCTGTATGGATGTCATGTTGTGTGAAATATGTGAACCAAGAATGTAAAAAAAAAGTTTTAAAACTAGAGTCTGAGTAGCAGTTTACAGTTTGTTTTTCATCATAAAACTAATCTTCCACATTTTCTTCAAGAATCGAAAAATCGAAGTTTAAAATACCGTCCACTACTTAATATGTATAATTTAAGTTAATAAGCCAAGATAGAGCGTTCCACTTTGCGTCGTTTCTTTGAATTAAAAGGAGTGTCAATCACTACAATTTGAGAGCCACTTACGAGAAAGACGAAACGAAGAGCATTTTCCCAAACCGTCAAATCAAATATATCAAAAGACGACGTCACTCAAGTATTAATGGTGTCACTTTCATATGGCAGTTCCCACCCTCGGTAGTCTCTTTTTTAAAGACTCCAACCCCTTTGAAAAACCCTATTCGGCTCGACAGACAGACGCTCGCAAAAGTGCTCAAAGAAAATTAGATTCGCATTTGTTTTCGTTTTAGAAAACACTGCATGGAAACGTGTATCACTTTGCCAATTTAGTTAATGACTTCTCACGGCGCTTGTACTTCGTAGAATACTAACGAAAATTTCGTTCAGAACGAAAGAAGCATTTGGCTTCTAGACGTTAGACGAAATGGAGGATTCTTTTAGAGCGTACCATCGAGTTTTAGCCTTTGCGGGCGTGCCTATTTTTGCCAAACACAACTGGAATTCCAAGTACTGGTTGGCACTGCAAAGTTTTAATTTCTCTATGGCTGTCCTATCGTTTATTGGCACTTCTGCTTTCTGCATAAATAACATCGATGATTTGCCTGCATTCACTGAAGGAGCGTGCATTTGGACAACCGGCGTGATCATGGCGATTTCAAAGTTCATCTGCCTGTTTTTTCGGAACGAATTTCGGTCTTTTGTTGAAGAGATGTGTTTTGTCGATACAATGTTAAATATGCCTTTAATTCAGATAGTCATGAAGCTGGAAGATAACGGGGGAGTGTTAAACGAGCTGAAATTTATGGTTGAAGATACGCAGAAAAGTCTGTTTAAGTTGACGAAGATATTACTGAAGTTATACGTGACGACGGTATTTTTAACGGCTATTTTGTACGTATGCAGTGCTCTGTTTCAAATGATTGTACGAGAGGATAAATCTCAACATATATTGGGTTCGTAATTTCTCAATACCTAAAATTTAAATTATCCCTCTATCCTACTAATATTATAAATGTGCAAGTTTGTGACGATGTTTGGAGGTTTGAATGTTTGTTACTCAATCACGCAATAACGACTGAACGGATTTACATGAAACTTGGTGGGTTTCCCTGGCACAGGTACTTTATACTTAAAAGGGACTCCCAGCAAAAGTGTATGTTAGGAATAGAATTGGTTGGATGAATAAATATTTTGGTTTTTTTTTTGTATACATATAGACAAAGATTTGAATTGAGACATAGCATAGGTACTTGATATCCCGGTAATGTTCTACCCACTAGGCTACCATCCCAGTGGTGGTGGTAGCCTAGTGGGTAGAACATTGAACTCGGAAGCGGGAGACCCAGGTTCGATTCCCGGTGCGGGCATGTACCTATGACTTTGTTTTCTAAGTTATGTACATTTGTGAAGTTATAGTAGCAATACCACTCGCTAACTGTGAAGGAAAACATCGTGAGGAAACCTGAGTGTCTGAGCTATTCATATAGCTCAGCGCTTGAAATCGCCAATACGCGGTGGGCACGCGTGGTGATTAAGCCCATACTCTCTCCCTGAGAGAAGGCCTGTGCCCTACAGTGAGACGTATATAGGCTGCTTATGCTTATGCTATGCGTTACCGTAGGATAATATTTATTTTACTTAAGTTTAAAATAGATGGTGTTGTGCGAGCGAACACTGTGTTTTAAAAATAGATGGCGTTGTGCAAGAATCGTATAAACGGATTCTGTGGCGGTACGAAGTTCGCCGGGACAGCTAGTACGTCATAATTTTGATATTATTCAGCATTGATGATTTCAATTATTACTTTATAAAGTTATGCAAAATTTCGCGAATTCATTAATTTAAAATAATAATTTATACAAACTGATCGCGTTAAGTCTCCAAATTACAATATTAGCATCTGAAAAATAAATAGTGAATTGAGAATGTGTTACTTTTGCATATTGTGTGTAGGACCGACACTGAAGAAACAGTGTTCAGGTCTTCCGTTATTTTAGTAACATTTTATACACAGGGCGTATCAGAATACCTATACACATCTGATAACGAGGGCTTCTAGTTGTAAATTTTATTAGAACTTCCGAATTGCGGAAATATTGTCAGCTGATTCATCTTACCTGCCTCGACTGCCTCGTTGGTCTAGCGGTATCACGTCTGGTTACCATGCTACCATTCGGCGTATATACGTCCCACTGTAGAGCACAGGCCTTCTCCCAGGGAGAGAGTATGGGCTTAATCACCACGCGTGCCGACCGAGGATTGGCGATTTCAAGCGCTGAGGTCTGTGAATAGCTCAGACACTCAGGTTTCCTCACGATGTTTTTCTTCACGGTTAGCAAGTGGTAGGTATTGCTACTATAAGTTCACAAATGTACATAATTTAGAAAACAAAGTCATAGGTACCTGCCCGCAATGGGTTCGAACCTGGGACTCTCGCTTCCGATTCAAATGTACTTCCGGCTACCACCGCCCTTCTCCAAACTTTCACATTCATAATATTAGTGGATTGTTCGACATTAAGATTTACACTCGAGAGCATTGAAAACGGGTCACTGATTAAATCCTTCATATCTCAGCCATAAATAATGCAAGAATGAATGAATGAATGAATGAATGAATGAATGAATGAATAAATGAATCCATGAATGAATGAGTGAGTGAAGAGTTGAATACCCGCTAACCGCCCTTACCGGGAATCCAACTCTTCAAATTCTCTACTCTAAATGAAAGAAAATACATTTTTACGGAATTTCTTATGTGGGTGTGGGACTTGCACTTGGCCGGTTTTTAGGGTTCCGTTGTCAACAAGGAGCTCTTATATTTTCACCATGTTTGTCCGTATGTCTGTCTGTTTGTCCGTCCGTCTGTTTGTCTGCGCCTTAGCTCAAAACGGCAGGTACTAGACTGATGCTGAAATTAAACTGAAATTTTAATATCAGTTTAAATTCTGAAACGTGAAAAAATCAGGACAGTAGCACATATAATGATCTTAAAAGAAAAATTGTCACGGCTAAGTAGGCTGTACAAGTTAACGAGTAATAGGTGATCAATAAAATTTATAAAAGGAAAACTTCGTACTAAGTCAACTGCAAGTTACTTTGACGAAGTTGTTAGGTCTATAAAGCGCAGGTAAAAACCCCTCTTTCTACGGAACCCTACAATGCGCGTAGCCCGACACGCACTTGGTCGGTTTAAATTTTACTAAGCTAGCATCCTTCCCTGCTGAGAATGAGCGATCTCCTCTGGGACCCTTCTTCAATGCTCTCGAGTGCAGTAACTGAAACTTTATTAATTTCGTTTCAGCCTTTGAAATTTGGCTTCCGTGGAGCTTGGACAACATGAAAATTTACGTGGCCTCATACATTTTCGACGTTTATCCTGCGTATTTGTGCTGCATTAGTAAGGAATTCCATTAATTTAGTAGTCAGTCAAACGCTTCGTGCCAAAGTTAGGGGTCTACCGAAATTGCGCTTTGTTTCTGGGGCATATGGCAAAAACCATTAAAACGACATAATAATAATAACTTCCACGCAGCACAATTTTTACACACACTAGGATAGCTTGTGCGAATCTAACCAAAAGATGACATCACAAACATGGCAGAATATTTTTCATGTTCTTAAAATGTTTGGTAGATAAAATGATAAAATATTGTGGCTTAAATTAGAAGAAAAAAGAATTTATCGCCACAAAGACTTTATACAAGGCATGGGATACAAGGAAAAACACACAAGGCAAAACACTAAACGACAAATAAAAACAACAAGAAAGAGACACAAGGGTTTTGTTCAAAGGGACTATGTCCATGCGGCGGTAAAACGGCCTCAGGCTCAGTATTTGCTGCAAATTACATAGGTTGGACATAGTATATTGGCATAGATATGTATGTTTTATTTTAATCTACTGCTGATATTTGCCAGTGGGTTTTTTTGTGTGCACTTTGGCCAACTGACAACTCAAATTACCAGATTGTTAGTGTACGAAAAACCGGTGTTTAGAAAATCAAGTCATTATACCTCCCGGTATTCGAGCATACGACCTCACGCAAGTAAGAAAAGCGTTCTGCAACCGACGTGCTATCATCGTTTTCCATTTATTAGTCCCCCTCCCCCCCCCCCCCCCCCCCCCTTCCTCCTGGCTAAACGGTTGATTATAGAAACGTGAAAAAATTCAGGGTTACTAGCACATAGTAGCAATGAAGTTAAAACGAAAAGTATCACAGCTAAGTAGGCTTTACTAATTTACAAGTAATAGGCAACCGACTTATAAAAGTAAAATTTCCTACAGAATCCATAGACTTGGAAATAACTTCGATGAAGTTGTTAGTTCTGTAAAGCAGATAACAAAACCCTCTTTCTAAGGAGCCCTACATTGCGCGCGGCGCGACACGCACTTGGTGGGTTTTATTTCGTTCTTTCTTCCAGTGTTCCCAGGATTCCAGTCAACGGTAATCCTATTGATCGGGCAGACAATCCGACAACTGAGAGTGCTGACGTTTATCGTGAAGAACGTGGACAGACTTGCGCAGTCACTGAACCATTCTGGAAGAGACGGCCAATGGCAGATGCGGTGCACTGACATCCTGACTCAGTGTGTCAAGCATTATATCAGTTTAAAGTCGTAAGTGCAATATTGAAAATCCTTTAGAACGTAGGTTGTTCTAAAGAATTGTTCTCGTTCTGTTGGTATAATCAATGTCTTTCTTCTCCTTCTTCTTCTATCTTTCCTTGTTTATTAGGCATGTAAAACAGGTAATAATCTTAAAATAACAAAATTATGGTAAAGCTGTGAGTAATCCAAATAAACAAAAACAAAACAAATAATGAACCCAAAAATATTGTGATTTCTGTTTCAGCTTCAACAATCGACTGAATAGAATCTGTCAGTTATTCTATTTGACTCTAATAATGGTGGCGATAATGCTCGTGTGCGTTTGCTCTGTGAAAATTGCAGTGTCTGTAAGTTAAAATGCGTTTGCTCTGTGAAAAATGCCGTGTCTGTAAGTTGCAACGAATATTTATTTGTGGTCAGACAATGGAGTGATCAGGCAGTAATTATGAAATCCTTACCCAGTTATTAATAAATTATTGTAACTAACAACACCGTTCAATCGTAGCTTTTGTTGCAACAGTGCTACAGAGTAGTTTGCTGCAACGTAAATTGGCTACAGCGAAAATTCGCTGTAACGGACATCACAGCTATGAAAATATATCGCAGTTTTGTACGTCACAGCTACGCAGAGCAGACTTCTTAAAGCACGTTGCAAGCGACGCATAATTTCAGCTTCATAATTTCCCAGCTACGAGTATAACTGATTTCAGAACAAACCAGCGCCAGCAATATTCATCAAAACTTTCGCTGCAACATAATTAGTTACATAATATTAAAAAAAATGCTGTAAATTCCATCGCAGCTTTAAACTTTCGCAGCAACGTACGTAGCAGTATTGTTCGTTTCAGCTACGTATTGGAGTCTTCTTAAAGCACGTTTTTGCAACACATCATTTCAGCTTGATACTTATTTTCCCAGATATTGCTGATTTCAGAACAAGGTAGCGCCAGCAGTATTCAAGTATATCATCGTACCGTCGTAGCTTTTACTGCAACGTACATTTGCTGCAGAAATAATCTGCGGATGTAAACGTACATCGCAGTTTTGTACGACGCTCAGTCTTCTTAAAGTACGTTGTTGCGATATATCATTTCAGCTTAATGATTTCCAAGGTATTGCTGATTTCAGAACAAACTAGCACCGGCGGTGTTCAAGTACTACACCCACGAGTTTTGTTTCATCATGGTGGTTTTCCTGTTCTGTTTTCTGGGACAACAAATTCAAAATGAGGTTAGTGTTCACAGGAGTGCCGTGTGGCGCCGGATTAAGAATAGCGTCACTCCATTTCCTTCCGTGGATGTCGTAGCAGATGACTATTTGCCAACGTATCTCTCAATTTCCAGTGCAAGATGCTTGAAATGACAATATTCGAGCGGTTCTATATCTACGACAAGCAGCATAAGGACCATTTGAGGATATTTAACATGGCCGCCAGCCAAGGCATGCCCATTTACATCTTTGGCTCTCACACATTGTCTCTGCCTACTTTTACTTGGGTAAGTGTAAGCACCACTATGTGGTAAGTGGTAAGGGACCACCGGGTCTTACCTTGGTGGTGATATGCTGTCTCTGTCTTTCTTTATCCATCTCTCGCTCTTTGTACCCTTCAGAAAGATGTTGTTGAGTTGCTCATTTTAGTAACTTAAGCAGGCGGGACCATCCTTGGTACCTTGCCATGAGTTACATTATCGAATTTGAGTCCTGCCTGCTAAGAGTTAATGCTCAGCAGTCGGGTTAGTGGTTATTTGTTTTTACATTTTTTTAATGAAGATTTTTTGTTATTTTTTACTAGATTTATGTTGATTTTATATAGCTTATGACACTCGCGCAAATAGGGCGTAACGATTGAGATCTTATTTCTTGAAATCTAACTGTTGGTTAAAGAGTTAACAGGGAACATAGAATCGGACATACTTACATACATACGAGCTAAACACATTACTCTCCTTTTGGGCTCCGCCGCAATCGGGTAATAAGGAAATGTGAATTTAACATAAGTTGACATACTCTCCATAATATTTTAGGGGTTACCCGGTGCTTACTAGCACCACCGATGAAAAAGCACCGGACCAACCTTCAAACTGAAGCCGGGGTTAACTTGGCTTGATGTTCTCTGCACTTTTTCTCTTTCTATCCTACTGAAGATAAACATTACCGTCTCTGTTAGAAGTAGACAAAAACAAAGTCAACAGATGTTTTCTTAGAAAAACACGAATCCATTAAAACACTCCTAAAATGCAGTTTAAGTTTTCTGTCACAAAGCTAAAGACCAACTGAAGAGGGTCTTAAGGAATCGTGTTGTTATACGTAAGGCTGTTAGTCTACCATCTAGTTTGGTTTGTATTTCTTTTTAAGATAATTTTAAAAGTAGCTAAGCCTCGTTTTTGTTCTAGTCACAATTTTTTCTTTTATTTTATTAATTTTTTGTATCTTTCAGTTCCTGAAAACCGGAATGTCGTTTTTCACGCTGATGATGTCTTTCCTTGACGAAGAACAGTAGATTTTAAATGGGCGTGCAGCTAAATTAATAATAGCATATACGAGGTATCACAAGATCTCCATATACACCGGAAAATCGATGTTTCGACTGGTCAACATGAATTACTTCTACTACGAGGAAAACAACGATATCGTGAAAGAAACTTACCACCTGTGGCAATAAAATTTATGGAACACAGCTGGTTTTTGCATTGATGAATAGAACCTCTCCGCTCCTATTTTGGATGTATACATAAAGATTTTGTTACACCCTGTATAGAAATATTTGTTAGTGTGTTAGGGCCAGAGGTTGCATGTCAATCCTCTATTAAATTTTCCTTATTAATAAAAATACATCCTCGTCTATGATTTGCCTGTCACCAGTCACTCTCTCTTCTCTTCTTCCTTAACTTCTTTATTACGCCAGAAAAAAAATAACTAGCTGATCTGGCAAACGTTGTTTTGCCATATTAATCAGCCTGCGACCTATTCTCAGACCTACCGAATATACTATATACCTATACACAAAAAAAAAAACATAAATATCGGTGAAGCCGTTTCAGAAGAGTTCGGCAACAAACACAATGACACGAGATTTTTATATACAAGTTAATCTAATATCCAACGGCCGTTCTTAGGGACAATTCATAAACAGCCTATATACGTCCCACTGTAGGGCATAGGCCTTCTCTCAGAGAGAGAGAGAGAGTACGGGCTTAATCACCACGCGAGCCCATCGCGGATTGGCGATTTCAAGCGCTGAGGTATGTGAATAGCTCAGACACTCAGGTTTCCTCACGATGTTTTCCTTTACAGTTAGCGAGTGATATTGCTACTATAACTTCACAAATGTACATAACTTAGTAAACAAACTTTAGGTACATGCCCGCACTGGGAATCTAACCTGAGTATCCCGCTTCCGAGTCCATTGTTCTACCCACTAGGCTACCACCGCTCTTAGGGACAATTAATACCAGGAAAAAAGTAAAAAACAAAAATAAAAATAACTCTTATTGCGTACCGGTACACAGTGAGTCAAGCTCCCATTGTCGCCAACGTCGTCGCCGCCTCTGAACTCGGTAAGAGCCTTTCCACATTTTATATATTGATTTAACGGTTTTACTTACTTTTATTAGCGTCGGGAAAGCCGACTAGTTTCGACCTCGTCCGGAAGTCTTAATCATGGAGGAGAGTCGGGCGCTGCGCCCGCGCGGACAGCTCCGTTGCGGGAGGTAGGCGGCGGGGGCGAGGGACCCCGCTCGTTTTCTACGGGGTGGTTTGCTCGTCATCGATATGGCTTGACAAAGCCACACAGGCAAATCTCACGATGTTGTCTTTTTGAGCACTATGATTTCCTCTTGGCTCTCTATGTAGAACAGGTTTTCAGGCAGGAGATAGAGCCCAACCGTTATATTAGTTGAAATTTGGGTGTCTCATCCACATTATCCGATCCGATATCAGATCGGCGTCGGACACCGACATCGGACAATGTGGAAACGCTCTAAGCCAATGTTCGTTAATTTGAACCACCCCTTTCCTCATCAATATTAATGTAACCAAGAAAAATCTAGTGAGGTAATGTTGAACTTTGTTAGAAAAATTACCAGCCCCTATCAGTGAATGCAGTGGATAAAAATACTGTCGACTTTGTCTATGGAATAATCAGCGACAGTAAAAAGGATTGATAATTTTAGAATACCTGTACCTTAACAGTGAAGGAAAAAAACTTGAGGAAACCTGAGTGTCTGAGGTGTGCACATACCTCAGTGCTTGAAATTTCCAACCCGCGGTGGCACTCGAGGCAATTAAGCACATAATCTCTCCTCTGGGAGAAAGCCTGTGACCTGCAGTAGGACGTATAATTTATAGGCTACATAAGAAACTCGTTTAATAAAACAAAAGACTTCGGGCAAGATCGTCCAAATATGACTGAAAATGGAGGTAAATATGAAACATCTTAATAAAGACTCATTTTCAAAAATTTGCAACGCGCAACCCTGCAGATTTTTCTTGCGCTCAACTCCATGCTACGTTTAATATTCTGTTAAAACATACTTACGGGATCCGTAGCATGAAAGCGTCGTGGTACCCAGGCTGAATTGCACATAGCTTTTGACGAAGTGAATCGAACTGAATGACGGCTTATTCGGGAGGCATATGGAATGCTTCGTTCTATCGTTTTATGTGATATCGTTTTATGCAAAATAGGTACCAGCGCTGATATTTTGCTAAGCACTCCCAGAAACAGAGAGAAGGGTAAATTTACCTGCCATGGCTGAGTAGCACATTGTTGTTTGAAAACTGAACTTTATTGCCAAATAACAAAATAAAGGGCAATAATATGTAATTTTTTTTTTGTAGTCTCAGTACGTACGCCAATTGTACCTCTTCTTTTGTAAGTATTTTTTCTGTAATTTGTTTTCTAGTGTGTGCAAAAAAATAATATTCTTATCTTATCTTCATCGCAACGGTGAAATGAAAATGAAATGAAATGAACTCTACTCTACAACTACTCCATCTCAAAATATAATGTCCCAGGCACTGCAGCGTCCGAGTGGTCCCTTCACTGTCACCTTCTCTCAGAGAGAATGAATGGGCTTATTTATTTATTTATTTTACTTTATTAGAAACAACAACAGCGTAATCTGATTATAATTACTTATTAACTAATTACTGAAAATAAGGCCAATAACAGTTGTCCACAGCTTACCAATTTATTTATTTTTGCAACGCATTTATATGGAAAGCTCGCTGGAAAATGCCTTAAAGAACGGTTGATAGCCAAATATTGAGTGCATGGCAGAGTACATTAAGAGTAGTTAAGAACTTAATTTTAGGTTAGGTAATAGACATTAAATATGTATCAAACATCTAAACAAAAAATAAAAAAGAGGGCAAATGAGCACACAAGTTTTTGTTTGGAGTCATGAGTGAGTAGTGAAGTGTGTGTGAGTGAGTAGGCTTAATCACTGCGCGTGTCTACTGCGGATTGATTATTTCAGCGCTGAGGTTTGTGAACACCTCAGACTTCAAAAAACTTCTTGATAAATTTGGTGAGTAAAGTGCAGAATTATTAAAACCGCACTTTACTCACCGAAATACCTTATTGTCAAACACTTTCTGACGCGTCATGGCAATTGCGTAGTTTAGAGGTAACTCTAATCCCCAGTTTCTCGTACTCTCACAATCAGTGTTAGCGTACGAGAAACCGGGAGTAAGAGTGACAGTAAGAAATGTTTTATTTATAAGCCGTGACACCAGTCCTGAGTCAAAAGCCAACGTGCAATTCATTCGGAGTGAACTGTAGCATACTCATGGAAGTGCTCAGTTCTCTCGTGTAAACAGTACGAAGTGCAGACCGCGAGCTGCCGAGAATGAGCGTGCATTGTGTTTTGGAGCGTTGTTCTTCGTGCGATGCAATGAGGTGGGTTTTGAAATATTTACTCAACTATTGTGGGCTTAGACACACATCATCATCATCATCATCAGCCCTTTGACGCCCACTGCAGGACATAGGCCTCCCTCATGGTTTTCATAACCATGAGGGGCTTTGCCATAATCGCCACGCTTGGCAGGCGGGTTGGCGATCGCAGTATGCGATTGGTATCTCAGGAAGACGCTGCTGCCCGTCTCTTGGTAATTGATTTCCTTAGTCGCCTTCTACGACATCCACGGGAGGAAATGGAGTGACGCTATTCTTAATCCGGCGCCACACAGACACACATTTAACAGTAACAGTTCGTACTTAAGTAAGAATCAGGGCAATTTTTTTAAAAATTGCGAAGTTTATTTTGTTTTTATAATGAATAAAAATATTTTAATTTAATTGAATTAAGTACCAGCATATATAGCGGTGGTATCCTAGTGAGTAGAAATAGCGGTGGTAGCCTAGTGGGTAGAACATAGGACACGGAAGCGAGAGACCCAGGTTCGATTCCCAGTCCGGGTATGTCACGTCCCTATGACTTTGTTTTCTATGTACATTTGTGATGTTATAGTAGCAATACCACTCGCTAACGGTGACGGAAAACATCGTGAGTGTGAGCTATTCACATAGCGCACTGCTTGAAATCGCCAATCCGCAGTGGGCACGCGTGGTGATTAAGCCCATACTCTCTCCCTGAGAGGAAGGCTGTGCCCTACAGTGGAACGTATATAGGCTGCGTGTGTACTTAATTATTTTGTCCATTTTTTTTTTTTTACTTTCAAGCTACATAATTTAGTACGATTTATTAGACTACTTACGCAGTGAAGCTACGTACAACCATAATACTTATCGTTCTACCTACCTACTTGAGGATGTTGCGGATGTAGAATTTTTAACATCCCTAAATGCGAATAGGAATGCGGATGCTTAGCTCAAGGTTTTTAAGGAGATAGTAGGTACAAATACAAATGAAAGTGCTATTTAACACATTTCTGCAATTTAAGTTCTTAGGATTTTTGGGAATTGAAAAAAAATGTTGCATTATCCACAAACGTGACGAATCTTGTTACCTGCGAGTGCAGGTCGCATATCAAAATGAAAACAATATTCCTTCCTCCCTATTCGTCACTCAGCGAAAGTACTTACCTACCATTATTATTATATTCTTTGTTTATTCGCAAAATCCCTGCTATTTCCACCACAACTAGGCGAACGAACGTAGCCGTTCTTCACGTAGAAATCTTGCATATTCCGCTCCATACAACATGATATCTTTTCTTCTCGCAGCTCCTAGTGTTTGATTACCTTGCACTTCGCAGTTTTAATAACTAGCACCATGTTAATACGGACTGCGAATATTACGGATGCATTTTTAGGGTTCCGTACCCGAAGGGTGCCAAACGGAACCCTGTTACTAAGACTTCACTGTCCGTCTGTCTCTCTGTCGGTCTGTCTGTCACCAGGATGTATCTCATGGATCTTGATAGCTAGGCAGTTGAAATTTTTAAAAATGATGTATTCTTGTTGCCGCTATAACAAAAAATACTAAAAACGGAATAAAATAAATATTTGAGGGGGGCTCCCATACAAAAAACGTAATTTTTGTACCACTTTTTGCTCGATTTTAATAACAGCAACAGTCTACCTGCTTTAAATATTCACATAATATTTAGTTCTATATTCGCTTAAAAAATAAATCATTAAATTAAAATAAAATAAATACTTAAGGAGGGCTCCCGTACAACAGACGTGATTTGTTGCCGTTTTTTCTCGATCTTTGTATCTAATGTTGCATAGATAATGGTACGGAACCCTTCGTGCGCGAGTCCAACTCGCACTTGGCCGATTTTTTTCTCCTTATAAAGTGCCTACCTATTGAAGGTTGGCTGTAAGCTCTACGCATAATGGGCATTGACTTATAAAAAATTTTTTTGATTTTTTTGAATTTGACTTTTTTTTTCCTTGTTACGTCGAGCATGCGGTTTCACTCGAACAATTTAACATTTTTAGTGATTGTAATAAAATGAGTATAAGTACTTTTGATGAATGTGGTCTGAGTGTTTGATGGATTAAATTACCTAAAACTTTTTTGATATTGCGATGTCTTGTCTAGTTACCATAGCACAGAGTATCCTAGTTTGGGAGCAAGACGGGTAATTGTATATTAAACGGATCTAATTGCGATCATTTATGTATTTATCCTCATATGTAATACCTAGTATACGTACAATAAAGAATATTTTATTTGTCTATTTCATTTTCATCATCATCATCATCATCAGCCATTTAACGCCCACTGCAGGACGTAGGCCTCCTTCGTGATTTTTATAACCATGAGGGGTTTTGCCATAATCGCCACGCTTGGCAGGCGGGTTGGCGATCGCAGTATGCGGTTGGAATCTCAGGAAGACGCTGTTGCCCGTCTTCTGGTAATTTATTTCTTTAGTCGCCTTCTACGACATCCATGGAAGGAAATGGAGTGACGCTATTCTTAATCCGGTGCCACACAGATGGCCTCAGGCTGGGTGTATTTAATTTTAATATTTTATATTTTGTGTGTGATTTTAATCAATTATTAAATGTCATCTTTACGTATTTGTGGTGTAAATTTCTCGGAAAAGTAATAAACAATATAATTTATATCAAGGGATCGCCCAAACTTTAATAACAATACCTCCTTCAGTGCGCCAAAATTCACTTTGCGATCGCCCACGCGTAGTCTTATATGAAACCCAAAATCCCAACAGCTTCCCGAAGTGGTACTTTGATCTTTATTGCGTCGGGATAGCAACCAAAGTGGCACGCAGGGTTTTTTGCTCGCGCGATTTGCAAAAGGCGCAATATGCAACCGACGAGAACACTGAAGTGTCATTCTGCATTTTATGCCCGGCTCTGAGTTGGTACTCGACGCTGTGGTATAGAGAAACTCCAGTCTAATTTGAGCTTCACCTTTACTTTCTTGGATTGGATCCAATGGGATTGGACCTACAACTTTACCTTCTCGGATTAGATCCAATCACATCTGTATCGTCGATCTGAGGCAGATTACCGTTAAAGGTTGGCAGGATGGCCGAAGACAGACAGAAGTGGCGTGCCTCAGTAGAGGTCTTCGTTCAGTTCAGCAGGGGATGATATGCTGATGGTTAATATTGAAATTACAACGATTTAGACGATTTTTAGTATAGGTATAAGGACGAAACAAAGCCACGACTTTATCCAAGACTCACAATGATATTAAGAATATTAACGGGGTAGACGTTCTGCACGGTACGAAACTCAGAGCAAGCTTTGCTTATCAATGTAAACACCGCCTAGTTGCATTGAGTATTGAGTATTTTATTTGCTAAAGCATGGTAATTACAAATTATGTAGGTGGTAACTTAAAATTATTGCACAAGCATGCTCTACCCGTCAGGGTGCGCAAAAATTATTTTTGTTTTAAAAAAAAGTAAATATGATGATTAGATTTGATTTCTGATTTCCAATCACGTGCAAGACCATACTTTCCGTACTAGGTCGATTTGGTAAACAGACTATAGTTATTATATTATTTTTGTTGCACTAACCCGTGCTGACGCCAATTTGAAAAACCTATTTAGAGGCTAAAAATTCCACCCACGCCGGGACTTGAACCCGCGACCTCTGGCTAACCGTGCCAGCGCTCTCCCAACTGAGCTAACGGGCAAGTGAAGGCATCAGTGAAATTTCGAGCCTCTTTACAAACTTCTCTGTATTACGTACAGGCAGCGACAAAATAAATAGGTTTTTAAGACATATGTTAATGTTGAATTTTCGCAGCTTGCCTGTACCTCCGTTTTTAAGACTATAGTAATGTTTAATGTTCGCAGCTTACCTGTACCTCCGTTTTTAAGACTAAAGTAATGTTGAATGTTCGCAGCTTACCTGTACCTCCGTTTTTAAGACTATAGCAATGTTGAATGTTCGCAGCTTACCTGTACCTCCGTTTTTAAGACTATAGTAATGTTGAATGTTCGCAGCTTACCTGTGCCTCCGTTTTAAGACTATAATAGTAATGTTGAATGTTCGCAGCTTACCTGTACCTCCGTTTTTAAGACTATAGTAATGTTGAATGTTCGCAGCTTACCTGTACCTCCGTTTTTAAGACTATAGTAATGTTGAATGTTCGCAGCTTACCTGTGTCTCCGTTTTTAAGACTATAATAGTAATGTTGAATGTTTGCAGCTTACCTGTACCTCCGTTTTTAAGACTATACTTTGTAATGTTGAATGTTCGCAGCTTACCTGTACCTCCGTTTTTAAGACTATAGTAATTTTGAATGTTCGCAACTTACCTGTACCTCCGTTTTTAAGACTATAGTAATATTGAATGTTCGCAGCTTACCTGTACCTCCGTTTTTAAGACTATAGTAATGTTGAATGTTCGCAGCTTACCTGTACCTCCGTTTTTAAGACTATAGTAATGTTGAATGTTCGCAACTTACCTGTACCTCCGTTTTTAAGACTATAGTAATATTGACTGTTCGCAGCTTACCTGTACCTCCGTTTTTAAGACTATAGTAATGTTGAATCTCCGCAGCTTACCTGTACCTCCGTTTTTAAGACTATAGTAATGTTGAATGTTTGCAGCTTACCTGTACCTCCCTTTTTAAGACTATAGTAATGTTGAATGTTCGCAGCTTAAATGTACCTCCGTTTTTAAGACTATAGTAATGTTGAATGTTCGCAGCTTACCTGTACCTCCGTTTTTAAGACTATAGTAATGTTGAATGTTCGCAGCTTACCTATACCTCCGTTTTTAAGACTATAATAATGTTGAATGTTTGCAACTTACCTGTACCTCCGTTTTTAAGACTATAGTAATGTTGAATGTTCGCAGCTTACCTATACCTTCGTTTTTAAGACTATAGTAATGTTGAATGTTCGCAGCTTACCTGTACCTCCATTTTTAAGACTATAGTAATGTTGAATGTTCGCAGTTTACCTGTACCTCCATTTTTAAGACTATAGTAATATTGAATGTTCGCAGCTTACCTGTACCTCCGTTTTTAAGACTATAGTAATGTTGAATGTTCGCAACTTACCTGTACCTCCGACATAGCAGGTGGATGATGAGTGCTCAGCCGCGTTCTAAACAACTAAAGACTACTTTACGCTACAAGTGCCACGCTCTGGCAGGCTTTGTGCCACGCCACCTGGGCCTTAACTCGTAGTTATGCGAATCGTATTACAATAGGTTGTCAATAGCACTTCTACCTACCTATCGCATTCGGTCGAAATAGTCCCATTTGCATTCAAGACGTGTCAGATTTAGATGAATGGAAAGGCTGTGTGCCCCATAATTAACATCTGTTATTTAGTATCCTCACAAAGTCATGGCTTTAACAAGTATTTTAGTATAGCAAATGAACAAATTTGTGCTTGTATTTCGGCCTAAGTAAACGCTATGGAAACTTTTTAATTGTATCTGCTTTACGGGTGATATACTAGTTACATAGGTAACAATCATACATTATTACCTATGTTTTAAAATTTACCCAATAAATAATCCCGATTAGACCCGTTTCATAACCATGTATTCAGAGAATTCGCATTATAGAATTGAAACAGCTTCTAAACAATTTGCCTGGATTCATTGAAATGTAGACATACATAAACTCACGCCTGTATCCCAGAGGGGTAGGCAGAGAACAGGGACTGCCACTTGCCACGATCCTGACAGATCACTTTCGCCTTCTCAACATTTGTTAGTCATTGCATGCACGCACGCCGGTTTCGTGTACTGTTTATCTTGCCCTTTGCTAATACATACCCTATTTGGTCGAAGTATGTAAAATGTAGACCACAGTTCAATTATTCAGGATTTAAGTGAAAAAAATCCAAATACAAATCCAACAACAAACAATATAATACTATACTTTAATTTACATAATAATACAAAAAAAAATATTTGATATGATAAGAATGATATGTTTTATCATATTCATAATATATAGAACCCATCAATTATGAGGGACCCAATCGATTCCAGGTCTGCTCCACCAGTCAGCCTTGGACGTTCTCCTTCTCCTCATGACGAGGGGCTGGTTTAGTGTCCTCACGGGGCTGGATCGGGGAGACATCAGGTCAGGACACCTGCAAGATAGAGTTGAAGATACTTTTTAGGATTTGCCAAGATCGTGGTAAATGGCAGATGATTGTCCCTGACTACCCTTTGGAGTAAAGGTGGGATATGTATGGGAACGAAGGAACGAATGAAGGAGGGAAGGTGCACAGTAAAGAATCAATAATAGTAACAATAACAATAGCAATAGAAACAGCAATAGTAATAAAGACTGAATTGGCACGGATATTTACTCGTTTATTTTTTTTTACAATTTTCCGACGTTTCGGTACTTTTGCAAGTGCCGTGGTCTCGGTAGACTGAGGTGACAGGCGTCTTTTTGAAAGCATTAACTTTTAGTTTACTACCCTCGGCAAAAAAATATTAAGTTACGCTCCAAAAATACGTTGGTAAATTATAAAATTTAAATTGGCAAAACAATAGTTTTATATAAATTCAAAAATATTGATTATTATTTATAAAAATTAAAATTAAATCTGTAAAACAATTAAAATTTAGCATTATTGCCGAGGATTGTAAACATTTTTTACTTTTTTTGCCGAGGATAGCAAACTAAAAGTTAATGCATTCAAAAAGACGCCAGTCACCTCAGTCTACCGAGATCAAGGCAGTTGCAAAAGTACCGAAACGTCGGAAAATTATAAAATGAAAAAATAAAAGGAGTAAATATCCGTGCAAATTAAGTCTTGATATGTCTAGTGCTCGTGTTAAACTTAGAAAATAGCAATAACTATAACAATAACAACAACAATCACAGAGGAAAAAAGGAAAAACAATTATAATAATAATAATGAAGGGGGGGGGGGGAGGGAAGGAAGAAGTAAAAGAAAATAAAAGTTTTTGCAAGAACATGGGAAGAAGACAGAGACGAGTTCGTTTGATTAAATTCGCACTTACTTGTAAATCTCGTTGGTGATAAAGTTGTCGTTCTTGCACCGCGTCTCCCACAGTGTCCAGTACTTGAATCCTTCTCTCTGGAAGATCTTCACTGCGCACGCGACGTCGTCCCGAATATCATCGTCGAGTAGAGCTGTTGATAAAACAAGATTATTTATTTCTTCCTCTTCAGCCTATAGCCAGCCAACTTGTATAGTGCGCCAACCATCCCGGTCCAGTAATAATAACTTACAACTTTTTGGCAACCTCTATATAACACATTACTTGTCCTGGTCCCAAACTAGGACACCCCGCGCTACGGTAAAGAATATCCTAGTTTGGTAAGTGATTGTGTCCCGACGTGAGTAATTAAGGGCTTACCCGGCGTGAGTGAGGTGGGGTCTGTCATACCCGAGAAGTTTTCGAACGTAAATAATTTTAATGTTATTGTTGCTATGCGTGACCTGACTTTTTAGTAGCTGAAGGTGCGAGGGGTAGGGTACACCATCGACTTTAGTGTTGCGCCGCCGCTGACGGTAGATACACGATTCGCAAGTGTAACTTTGGTGCTATTTTACATGATCCCATAAGTCATTCCGGTTGCTTTTTAGTTATAATAATAAAAAAACCAAGTTGGACTCGACACAAAGATCGAGAAAAACGGCAAAATCACGTTTGTTGTATCGGAGCCTCCCTTAAATTTTTAATTTAACATAACATAACATAAACTCACGCCTGTATCCCAGAGGGGTAGGCAGAGACCAGGGACTGGCACTTGCTACGATTCTGACAGATCACTTTCGCTTCCTCAACATTCATTATTCATTATTTTTATTTACTTAATTTTTAAAGTGAATATACAACTAAATATTCTATGAATATTTCAAGAGTTTAGGTACCTGTTGCCGTTATTAATATTAAGAAAAAAACCTGAACAAATTCCACGTTTTTTGTATGGGAGCCCCACTTAAATATTAATTCTATTCTGGTGTTAGTATTTTTTGTTATATCAGCGACAGAAATACATCACCTGCGAAAATTTCAACTGTCTAGCTATCACGGTTCATGGGATACAGCCTGGTGACAGACAGACAGACAGACGGACAGTGGAGTCTTAGTAATACAGACAGATGGACAGTGGAGTCTTACCCTTTGGGTACGGAACCCCAAAAAAAAGAACGCTTTTTGCACTTAACGCTAGTATTTTACTTACTCGTACTGTTAAATGAAAACTATTATTAATATTGTGTGAAGTCAAAAATGATAATTGCACAATCATAGCATAACAATTTAACATCACAGTTTTGGGTATCTTAACCCACCCACCTCATAGATGCTGGTGTAACAGTTTCTTACCTCACTCACGCCGGGTTAAGTTCTGACCTTTAGCTCCTTTAACCACTCGTCTGCCGCGACACAGATCTGTGTGCAACTTAGTATGGGCCACCTATACGTTTCATTCCGCGAGGGCAGTTCAGGAGTTAAATGCTATTACTATTATGGCTGTATTTTGGTACTATTAGAGCTAGTTAACATTTCAGAAAGCCACATAAGATAAAGGTTTTCTAGTTAGGAGGACATTAGGATTTGTATGGTGAAAACGGGCATAGTTAAGTTTTCAAACTTACATTCACAAGCTATGTTGCAGTCTCCGCCTTTCCGGCCTTCTTTGCACCATCGACTAGGTATCTGAAAAATAAAAGAAAAACGGAACACGTTACACCTTTAAACAAAAATCAGCTAAATCCCAATCTTTGCCAAGAAATGGAAGAAAGGAAGACTATCACACAAACTCAAACACCTTTCACATTCACCTACACCCACATCCATGTACACTCAATCTCTATACAAACACACACACACACACACACACACACACACACACACACACACACACACACACACACACACACACACACACACACACACACACACACACACACACACACACACACACACACACAATCACACACACACACTCACACACACAATCACACACACGCGCACAATTACTCACACACTGCAATTATTGTACGTATGCATGCACGCACAGTGCAGTTTCGATCGACTCAATGAGTTTATTATGTATGTATGGTAAAAAAAAGAAGCGAAAAGAGAGTCGCGTAGCGTGAGGCTGCAGATTTTAACATTGTACGCAAGTATCTCAATTAGTACAGAAAATACGCCCAGCGGAGGGAGCATGAGATTTTATCGAGGCGGTTTATCTACAAAAAATGGCCGTTTTAACGAGTTTTGACGTCTATAGTAGGTTAACTTATCGTCGCGAGCACAATGCATCGTTTTTATACCAGTGCCGTGAGATAAAAAAACATCTGTCACTATAAGATAAACCCTATCGCAAATGCGAGCATGATGACAACATAAAAAGATATATTATCGACTTTTGACAGATGTTTCATTTAAATTTATCCCACTTTTGAGAGGGGCATATAAACTTATATCTAGCGTTTCTGTCAGTCATTCTACGAATAAAATCATCACATTTGTCATGATTTGTCCACTGGTGCCTCTTCGCGCCACCTACGCATCCCATTCGTGCCCTTCCTCTGTTTCTGCTCACTGACCGACGTCCAGTGGCCGTCTCCAGGGATTTAAGGACCCGCTCACTGACCTCCGTTCAGCCCTACTCCACGCAACCAAGCACCCTCTGCCGTCCTGCTCAGACCGTCGTCCAGTGCCTATCTCAATTAAAATAATAGTAGGTAAAATGTACCAGTCAACAAAAAAATTTAAAATAAGAAACTTTAAAACAAAGATTTAAACCGACACACTAAAAAGGCAAAAATTATTTCTTTCTAATGAACTTGCATCCCAAGCCATTTACTCACCCCACAAATCATACCTAACTTCTACTAAGTACCTAAGTATGTATGGTGTATTTACTACAAATGTATGGTTTCTAGGAAGTTTTCTGGAAAAAGCTTGACACAGACTCCTCCATTTTTTAAGTCCGTTAATAATAAAATGCTTTTGGTTATAAGTAAATCTAATATTTATTTTGTAACTTTAAACAATGAAATAGGTGGTTTACTACATAACTGGGTACCCAATGGAGAAAAGAAGCATGATATGTTTTCTTCTGAAAACGGGAAATTGTTACCAAACAAATTAATATGTTCTTCACCTTTGATGTAATCTGTAACAAAAAAATAAGAAGTAAAAAAAATGTAATGCATTTCCTAGGAGACTCTGGATATGCCTTTGAGCCTGCCTTGGCTGATGACGCCCATCAGAGGAGAGGCCGAGTAGACTCCCGAGGCTCGGTACACACATTGCCATTGTGGAACCTGAAACCCAGTAGAGGAGGAATGGCCAGCTCAATGGAACATTCCCTAATTATATTTAACCCTTGAATGAATGCTTCTGTGCATGTAATATAAAAAAACTATAGTGGAACTTGGGTAATTAAGCATCCAATTTTGAGTTACTATTTTGAAAAAATACAATTCGTACATACATATTCCTACGTTTTAATATTTGATTTATTTGTAAGATTTGATTGATTGTAGCATAGACCAAATATTATTGTAGTCAGCGCGTTCAAAATATCCTGTAACAAATAAAGAGCATAATTAAAAAGGAGTCCAAAACATTCCAATATGATGTAATAGCTTAAGACGAAAAGAAAAAAGGTAAGACATGTTACGAAAATGATTTTAGATGCCCCTAAGAGCAAAAATTGACGCTATACTGGATAGACCTCTATGGTCTATCTATCCAAATACTGTAGGTATTCACTGAGCATTGCCTAAGTACACATTTGCATTAGTTTGACAAGCATATTATTTACCTATTGTACTCGGTTGGTGATGGTGAGTCAAGTATTGAACTTAATTTAATATATCACTAGATAATAAGTAGGTACTATCAACACTTACATTCCGCCACTGCTCCAGTCGTGTCGGGACCATGCTCCTTCGACAAGGCTCAATGCGCCCCACTCTTTCAACAACCTTTCGCTTCCCATGGGGCCAGAAAACTCATTGTTTTGGCTAAATTACTGTGGAGCGTCATATACTCGAACGAACCCCAGTTGATTTTGTTTACTGCGCCCTCTAAAACAGAAAAATATTATAGTTCTTGCCGATGAGTGACTTGTATATGATGTGATGTCCGTATGAGCTTGTAGGAAGGATCTCCAACTATTGTAGTATTGTATAAATTAACTGCAATGGCTATAAAGTTTGTACTTACTTCATTTTCGGCATCTAAGCATCTATTGTCCGTTATTTGTTTGTTTATTTACATTTTATTTGATACCTAGCACAGACTAAGTAAAGGAAAGATCACACACAGATAAGAATAAGAATAAGAATAAGAATAAACTTTATTTGGCAACATTACAAAAAATTACATACAGTAGGCACATAAGCCAAAATCCTTACAAATAATTACAAACAGATTTCAATCTGTCAAAAAACGCAAATTGAACGAATGAAATAGTGATTTTCGTGACATCCCTATTTGCCGATTCAGTGTTGTCATACCAATAAGTAGATAAAATCTTATCTCCTATCTAAGGAAGATATGTATGTCGAAGAGAAGTCATGCTCGCGGGTGGGATATAATATCGTAATGTTTTAAAATTTTAACCTATCTATCTAGATACGATAAAAATCTCATGCTCCCCCCGCTGGACAACATGCCGACACGGGAGCGCGTCCCGCGTGCAGATTCTGCCAAACTGCGCGGAAGCGCGGGGCGTGAATAGGTTCGGTATTAACCATTCTCCATGATGGTAGACCTCGAATCGAATATTTGCCACGGGGCCGTCATACACTGCCACCCGCCAGGTGACGCAGATGTGAGCCTCCTTTGCCGCGCGCGTGATCTGCCGCTCCACGCACAGCGGCAGGACCCGTTGCCATTAGGTGAGGTGCCGAAGAATCATTAATATTTTATTACTATTTGTAATATCTTTCACCTGGTTTTGCCATAGTGTTCCATATCTATCTATGTAAAGTCATGAAACGTGATAGCGTATCGATGGAACACACCTCACGTCCGAAAAAACCCTGAGTTTGATTCCGGTATGCCGTTTTCTAATGTTAGATTTTTTTTTTAATTTGTAGCACCAATTCTACTAGCCAACGCGAAGGAAAACATCGCGAGAAAACCCTCAGTTTTCGTCACTATCTTGAAATCGCCAATCCGCTGTAGGCGCGACGAGTCACGCGAGATGACGAAGCCCGTACTCTCTCTCCGAGAGAAGATCTGTGTCCCGCAGATCAACTTATATAGACCGCTTACACGAAAATACATACCTGGAATAGTCCATAAGCCTTCTTTCCACTAAGGCTGACGGTAAATGCACTCGTGTCTCTGTTGCTCACTTTTTCAATCAGGCACACCCCTGTAAGGAACAAAACAGGAATTTTAGTTAAACCAATAAGGCACTTATGACCTTGGACATACAATTTGGCTCAAAGATTAATGTCATCATTTATAAAAACATGATCGCGACCAAAGTATAAAAAAAACAGACAAGTGCCTGTTGGACTCGCCCACCGAAGGTTCCGTACAAATTTGTAGGTTTGTAGGTAAATTGTATGCAAGTATCTCAGTTTGTACAGAAAACACGCCTAGGATAACACACTGCCGACGCGTCACCGCGCGAGAGCGCGTCCCACGCGCGGATTTCACCAGACAGCGGGAAACGCGGGGCGTGCTGCGAGGTATAACATTACATACTGGCTCCACAGCACATAAAGACGATCGATGTATAGATCTGGATTGTAAATAGTCTCCTAACTCGAGTAAATAAAAACCAAGTTGATAAAATAACCATAGTATCGTGAAAAAGCCGCAGAGCCGTCATACACCGCCACTTCGCACGGAGAGGCGGATCAAAACGCTAGGTGACGCGGATCTGCGCCTCCGTCGCCGCGCGCATGATTCGCCGCTATTGAAGTATGTAAACACCTCAGACACTAGTTTTCTTGCGATGTTTACCTAAGCAAGATTACAGTTAGCAAGTGGCTTTGTTACAGCCAGTTCAAAAATATACGTAACATAATACAGGTCCCAAACTAGCGTACCCTGTGCTGTGGTAACCACGCAAGGACATCACAAACATGAAAACATGAAACGTTACTTCGAAAATAACGTTATTGAAACATGCAGGATTCGAGTCCACGACCTCATGCATATGTGGCGTGGGTTCAACCGAAGCAGCATCACCGCTCGACTAATTGCGAACGCTCAACACTTTACAGCAATAGGTATTTGTCACTTACATTGTCCAAGAAAAATGTCATTGGGCACACCGATTCTTAGCAGTTCTCTCACCAATTTACATCGAGTTTCGAACACTTTTGCAAAGGAAACAGATGCTATTAAACACACACATAAGCCAACTGTGACAACGCGTGTTACCTGCATACTTATGGAACTAAACTGATCGAGAATACAATGCAATTATCCACAGCAAATTACCAACAGAAATACAGCTCAACTATTTACCTGGACGGATTAGCTGGTTCCATACCACATTGGACGATAACTGTAAGAATACAACGTCCTTGGAATAGTATTTACAGACAACGTTCACACATCGAGGTCAAAGGTCTTGTGCCAGTTAATGTATGAAACTACCAGTCTGGCGATGTCGTTCAGTTACAGTAATCGTCAAATGTGAAACCGGCTCTTCACGGGGTTCGAAAATACATAAAGAAGTGGTGTGCTTTAGGAAAAACTACGTCCAGCAGGGGTCAAGAACGGGCTGATTGATCGCTTAAAAAAAATCGGTTAAGATTTGACAGAGTTATGCGAGAACATAGCAAAAAAAAACAAAAGGAATATACGCGTCGAATTGAAAACCTCTTCCTTTTTTGAAGGCGGTTAAAAATATAGAACTACGTTTAATACAGTATGTAACCAAATCCCCATACAAGATACAAGATATTTATTTGCGTCAAATACGGTACATTTCCGATATTGTAACTAAATAGTGTTTCCAATGCGAATATTATGAATAAGAATTATGAAATTCTGTTTACAACTCATGATAAAATTAAGTTATACATTAAATCATAACATTTTTAAGATAGTCACAAGCAATGTCAAATCATCTATAATCATCAACACAACTTTTACTATTGTGATCATTTCAAAAATAAAGATCATAAAACCGCTGTACAGTATAAAAGTCACCACAGAATTGAAATATAGGCAACAGATGATTTCAAAAAAATATACACAACAATGTATGTGTTTTTGTGTTGTATATTTTTCGCTGTTTCAAAGTATTTCCCATTTTTAAGTTATTGGTACCAGTAAAACCCCCTATTTTCGGGTAGTTAAAGGGGGTTTTATACGACAAGTCTCGCTTAGAAAGCTTTTATGTATCACCTTTTTGCTTGTTCGGATACTTGATTCATTTATGAAGCGTCTAGTAGCAATTAAAATACAATTAAATGTACATATTTTTGCAATTACTACAGAATGATAGCGGTTTAATAGTTGGGAAAATGCTGACGAAGAGTAAGGCATATTGCATAATTATAGCTATGATGAAGGAACGCACTGCACTCGCTAACGGTGAAGGAGACCATCGTGCGGAAACCTGACTGCCTAAGATGTTTACATACTTTGGCGCTTGAAATTGGCAATCAGCGGTGGGCACGCGTGGTAATTAAGCCTGTACTCTCTCTTCGAGAGAAGGCCTGTGCCCCACAGCCTACAGTGGGACGTATATAGGCTGCATTTTTATAACTATGATGCGGGAGTACAATCCACGGTTTCTGAGTTGTCAGACAAGCTACTTGCCGCTAGACCAAGTAGACGAATGAGACTTCTGCTAAGTTTTGTTCTATGGTTGTGAGTTTATTTTTATTGTAGAAGGCCCTGAACTTCTGCCACGGAAATGACTTGCCTTCTGAACTATTCTCTGGTGACCCCTCTGGCTATGTACTTAAATCACACCAATAGATACCCAGAAAAGTCAAATTTTCATTGCAGTCCAATTTAATATGACAATCTGAATATTAATCGCCGCATGTTGAATTGAAAAATAGGTAGGTAATGTAATTCATGAAGCTGTCTGGTTTGCCGTAAATACTTTGCCGTAAATAACAAGTTTTTTTTGGTCTTTTTTCATCACGCTCCCCCAAGGAATAGATTCCTATGCTGACTTTGAGCAGGAATTATTTATTTAGGTTATCTGTCCAGTGCTTATTTTAACTTTGAAGTGATAATACCCGTTTGCGACAAGTAATTTTTTTTTTCGTCTATTTTGAGTACATTGAAGCGTTCTCTGCACTGCAAAGACTCTCTCATAGAGAGAGAGAGAAAGAAGGAGAGAGAGGAATAAACTTGTTTACTATCGATAAGAAAAAAAAATTGGTTTTATAATAATTTGAATCTTTATGACGCTGTTATGATCATCTCAAAATATTTAATTTTTTACTATTTTCGGATATAGATAGAACAGGAAGCTTGGAAAACCATGAGGGAGTCCTATGCCTGCAGTAGGGGTGAAATGGCTTTTCATGATGATGATTGCTATTTTCGAAGTAAACTGTACCTAGGTGTGAAACGACTACTCGTCTCACTTTTCCTCCAGCAATGCTTCATGGTCGGTTGTCTGGAAGAAATCGCTATAAGCAATAAGGCCGCCAATTGTACTGTATCCTTGTAAATATTTTATGTTTATCAAGTACATTTACATTGTACTTATTTTTCCTACTTTTTGTCTGTTGCCAAAAAAGAAATAAATAAATAAAATAAAAATAAATATTTGTGTTTTACTGGTGCAGAATAAAGAATATTCTTATCTTAACTGTATTTGGGCTCTGTTAGGGAATAACATTTTTAGGTCTTATCCTGTAATGTTGGCTGTAAGTGGAATGTATAAAAAAAACTTGAGGACACTGCTGGAAACACTGATTTTACTTCTTTTTACTGCAACTATGTGTGCGCGCGCGGCGCCTCTGTATTTTATTGTGTCAGACAGACGTTTGTGTGTTTATCTAACAAATCGAATTTAATCGGAAGAAGGCGCATTTTAAAAAACCTTTTACAAGAGGCCCTATAGTCATATATAAACTCACGCCTGATCCGTGTTCCGTCCTAGTACAAGACTGAATGCTGTGATCATTTTGTACTAAAAAAAAAAGCACGGGTTAGTGCAACAAAAAGAATATAATCATTTTGTATTAACTCAAGGTCCCTTAAAGGGACGTAAAAATATTGTCTGTTTTATTTAAATCGGTCTCTGTACTCAACCTTTTTTAACCTTTGTTATTTCTATAGCTCTACACTGAACACGAATACCTTCAAAGTAATCATGGTCAGACCACTACAAAAAAACGTGGACTTCCCCGTGACCACGGTTCTACGTTGTGAATAAAATTAATGACAATACAGGAGGAAAACGAGACGACCGTACCGATAGCTAAAAAAGCTACTTGATAGTCGAATACGTATATAATTATTTAATATTTTTCTTCACTTCTTGATTTTAAATTTGTCATGATTTTGTGAGGTAGAACTTTATAGGCCCTTTAAGAGACCAGTCAGTCTCTTGGATCATTAGAGCCATTGGATCAGTCATAATGTCATTTAAAGAGTCATCGACTGGGGGCACATACACATTAAATTTCACAACGAATAAACAGAAAATATATTTACACATAATAAAATAATAACTTCCACACAACAATACGACTATGCAATATGTAACGTTAATTTTTAGAGTTCCGTAGTCAACAAGATACCCTTATAGTTTCGCCATGTCCGTCCGTCTGTCTGTCTGTTCGTGGGTCTATAAGTACTAGAGAACTTAAATTTGGCATTTATTTATTTACCTACATATTTATTACTAAGAAACGTTTTTTTTCTTGCCTGTGCTATAGTGTGGAGTATCGTTGGATTAGCCGTTTAAAAATTTCCAGTGTGTTTTTGCCTTTTTTTTATGTTATTGTTTTGTTATATTCTTTCTCCGTATTGTGACTTTTAAATGGATTTGTATTGCTTTGCTTTGTATATGTGTGTGTGTCTTGTGTGAATAAACTATTTATCTATCTATCAAAAATAACATGAGTGTAGGAAGACCAGTTCTTGATTTAAGGTTCCGTTTGAGAAATATTAAGCTTTTTCTATTTTCTGTCAGAGTAGGGCGTCCCCCCTCTCCCGGCTAAACAATAGATTGTAGAAACGTGAAAAAAATCAGGGTAGCAGCACATATAATTAACTTAAAAGGAAATCTATCACGGCTAAGTAGGCTTTACAAGTTAACAAGTAATAGGCTACCTAAAAGTTGGTAGCCTATTCGTTAACTTGTATGAATGGAAAGCTTCGTACAAAATCCATCGAAAATTACATTGATGAAGTTGTTAGTTCTGTAAAGCAGATGAAAACCCTTCTTTCTACGGAACCCTACTGCGCATGGCCCGACACGCACTTCGCCGGTTTTTAATTTTTAATAACCACTTGCTAGTGGTGAAGAAAAACATTATGGGAGAAACCCGGGGCCTAAAAGTATAACATGAATCCTACACTATTACTGATCTTAAAATGTTTGTATTTCATTTTCTATTAGTGCCAAAGTAACGTATCACACCTTACGTTTTTTTGGCAGAGAAAAAAATCTGGAAAACGCGCGAAACTAGGTCCTATAAGGAGTATGGTAATATACGTTTATTTGGCACGAAACAAACATAGGCTACATGATCAAAATTTTCTGCACTTAAAACGTACAATGTGATACGTTATTTGAGCGATTACATTCAGACATCTTTGGTGTCTTATTTGTACTCTAAATCGAGATCCGATCGCGGTGCTCGTAGCTTTTATGACAAAATAAAGTCAAAATTATTGTAAGCTGATACACTTCATTTTGGCAGTAAACAAAAATCATTTTTTTGGATACGTTATTTTTGTACTAAGCAATCCACTTACAATATGGATCCAGTTTTTTGGCACATAAAAATATTAAGGTTTTAAAAGCGAATGGCGAAAAAAAAATTTTTTTCAATTTTTGCCCTTACGCTACTGTGGTTCTTAACCCACGAATTGGCTTCGTACGTGCTGATTGTCATTACATGCTTGGGTGTACGAAACGACAGTGGTAACATTGTATGTTAATTATTACATGTCTGTTCACATAACATACTCTTGTATATACAGTGTAAGAAACTGCCCTACGTCTGCGAGGGTTCTTGTAGGATTGTGGCAAGCGGCAAACCTAGGTCTCTGCGTAGCCCTCCGGGATACACGCATGAGCTTTCTATAGCCACTGCAATCGACTGAGCATGAATAATGATTTAAAATGGCATTAAGATCTATGGCCGGCGACGTGATCAATTATGTTTTTTAATTGAAACTCATTGTAACAGTTTTTCGTGAAGATGAGTAAAACCTGTGCATTTTAGAGCCAATAATTTTACTGTACCTATATCCAAAACAGGCTGTGGCAAAGCATTTTCTACGCCGCATTGTAACCTCACCCGCATTCAACACTACATTGGCACTTTATTTATTAATAAAAAGGAAACAATAAATGTGCGGTGATAGCGGAGCCGTAGAACTCCCGCTTCTCATTCGGGAGGTAGTGGGTTCGAATCCCGGCATGTAAGAAAATCTTGTTTCAGTTAAGTACATTGGTGAAATTATAGTAGCAATACTTACACTACACTAATTCACTAACTGTGAAGGAAAATATCGTGAGGAAATCTGAGTGTCTCTGGTGTTCACATATCTCTGCACCTGAGAGAAGGCTTTTGCTCTACAGTGGTCCGTACGTGGTAGGCTGCGTTATTTATTAATAAATTATAAAAATAATAGTTTCCATCCAACTCAATCACTTATCCTGGTCCCAAACTAGGATACCCTGTGCTATAGAAACAAGGCAAGGACATCACAAACATAAAAATACATCCAAACTGAGGCCATTTCAACAAATATACGGCGGCCGCAAGTGGGAATCGAACCCCCGGTCTCTAGCATGGTAATCAGACGTGATACCAAAAAAAATATAATATCCTTAAAATTGCCTCTTAGACTTAGCTAAGCGTCGGATGCAATCATTTCCTCCCAAAAGTAAAACTCATACCGAATCAACTCACAATTTCCGAGAAACAAGTCGTTCGCCAATCCGGCTCTCAAAATTTCACGCACCAATTTGCATCGCGAATCGAGCACTTTGCCAAACACTGTGTTAACACTGCACAAGCCTACAATCAATACCGAGAGCACTGTCAACCTCATGATGCCGAATTAACAACTGATTGTCTACAGCACACTGATTGACCCTGGGTATTTTGACCCGATGGCGCGGGAGGCCACGATACGGCGACTAGAGCGATAAGCGTTAGCGGGGAGATAGCGTATAAACGCAATAACCTGCGACATGAAGTCCGCCGCTGATCAGTGTTTGACTACATTTTCGAATTCACAGATTAGAATTCGTGACTGATTAGAATCCACGCATGTAAAAGTGTCGAGTATAAAAATTTGACAGTTACACTTTGTATTTACACGATGTTTCTTTTCTTAAAATATCAATAACATAAAAATATTAATATGATTATATTCTTTTTGTTGCACTAACCCGCTGAGGAAAATTTTAAAACCTATTTATAGGCTAAAAATTCCACCCAAGAGGCTCGAAATTTCACTGATGCCTGCACTTGCCCATTAGCTCAGTTGGGAGAGCGCTGGCACGGTTAGCCAGAGGTTGCCGGTTCAAGTCCCGGCATGGGTAGAATTTTTAGCCTCTAAATTGGTTTTTAAAATAATAATATGAACTCAAAGGCTAACGCAACGTGAACAATTGATGTATGATAAACATGTAAATAATTTGGTTATTACGAGGCAAAAAGTTTGTTAATAAATGTTTATTATGATTTTCTGTTTCTTATTTTGAAGTATCTGTTTTTTTTTAGAATCCTTATATCGCTGAACTAAATATTTTCTAACCCAGCAGTCGTGCTTTGCTACAATAATATCTATTTATGATACTTTTTAATCTTTTTTTTACATAATTTGTTTACCTCTCTCATTTAGATTTCATGGCAGCTCATTAGATATGCCGTATACGCACATCTGTGTCTCTTCGGGTTACCAAGAGCCACATTCGAAACAGATAGTTTACTTTTATTTCGGACTTTGTACTGTTATTATTCTAGTGTAAAGTTGTTGTGCGACCGTGGATACATAAAAACTGGCCAAGTGCGAGTCTGACTCGTGCATGAAGGGTTCCGTACCATTACCTATACACCATTAGACAAAGATCGAATTTGAGAACAGCGCCACCCATAGAAACCAACAAGAAGCCTTTAACATTTACATTTAACGACATAAAATCGGCGCTGTGAAGGTTACATAGATGGCCGCTAGATGGCGAGCGCTGTCTTTAGAAAACGATTGTTGTATGGAAGCCCCCTTAAATATTTATTTTATTCTGTTTTTAATATAGAACTAAATCTTTCAAGCATCTACCTGTAACCGTTATTAATATCGAGAAAAAAACGGCAAAAAATACGTTTGTTGTATGGGAGCCGTTTTTAGTATTTGTTGTTATAGCGGCAACAGAAACACATCATCTGTGAAAATTTCAACAGCCTACCTATCACGGTTCATGAGATGCAGCCTGGTGACAGTCAGACAGACGGACAGTGAAGTCTTAGTAATAGGGTCCCGTTTGGCACCCTTCGGGTACGGAACCCTAAAAACGGATCCAAAGCAACCCAACCCATCACTCTACATTCGTCGGCTGCTGGACATATGATTCGCCAGGTCCCGCCATTACTTTCCGTCCTTGGCGTACCCCGTTCAAAATCAGTAGACGCACGTCAATTCCTGTGAATCCTAGGGTCTTTGTCGTGGGTCCTAAAAATCACTGTTACCATGATTGAGAGATTGTACTGATCTGTAAAAAAAGATATGATCATTTTTTCCTCGATGGCGCTAGTGTGGACTGGACCCTGGACCCCCTTAACAGTTCTTCTTCCTAGTTGGTAATCTTTGGGTTCATCATCATCATCATCAGCCGGTGTCAGTCCACTGCTGGACATAGGCCTCTCCCAAGACACGCCACTGAGCTCGATCTAAGGCTCTTCTTTCCCAGTCACTGCCCACCGCTTTGCGAATGTCGTCGCTCCACCTGGTCACAGGGCGTCCTACGCTACGTTTGCCGATTCGCGGTCTCCACTCTAGAACCAGTCTTCCCCAACGGTTATCGGTCCTGCGGCAGATATGACCAGCCCACTGCCACTTCAGTTTGCTAATCCGTTCAGCTATGTCGATCACATTGGTTCTCTGGCGAATTACTTCGTTTCGAATTCGATCCCGCAGAGAAACACCGAGCATAGCTCTCTCCATAGCTCGCTGAGCGACTTTAAATTGGTGGACTAGTCGAACCGTGAGTGTCCACGTCTCGGCCCCGTATGTCATGACGGGTAGGACGCACTGATTAAAGACTTTTGTCTTTAGAGACTGCGGTATAGGCGACGAGAAGACTCGACGGAGTTTCCTGAATGCTGCCCAGCCCAGCTGAATTCTTCTCTGGATTTCCTTCTCGAAGTTATGTCTGCCTAGTTGGAACGTCTGCCCTAGGTAAACATACTGCGAAACAACTTCGAGTGGGATTCCATTTACGGCAATCGGTTCCGGAACAACGTGCTCGTTGTACATAACTTTGGTTTGGTACAATTTAATAATCTTTGGGTTATTAAATTGTAGTTCTACAAAATGGGGACCTGGTCCTTTGTGTGTAGCCTATATACGTCCCACTGCAGGGCACTGGCCTACGGGCTTAATTACGACGCGTGCCCACCGTGTACGGGCAATTTCAAACGCTGAGGTATGTGAATACCTCAGACACTCCAGTTCCCTCACGATGTTTTCCTTCACGGGTAGTGAACACAAATTATGAAACTTAGAAAACAAAATCATTGGCGTTCTTACCGCTCTACTACGACCTCTGCTAGCGCCTTGGTCCTATATTTTCTTTGCTTCCATAGACGGCTAAACAAAGGATACTTAAACAGGTGAGTTACCTACTGTACCGTATTATTTTATTCAATTATTTTATTTTATCGGATTCAATAAGCGTGGTGGTGGCGTAATAGTAGAACCTGTACCTCACATGCGAGAGGACTTTGTTTTCTGAAGTTACGTTCTTCATTGAATCGAAATTAGTACCTAATATCACTCGGCGACAATGTGTGAAGAAAAACATCGTGAGGAAAGCCGAGTATTAGGCCACTCGTTTCTCGTACCCTAGCAATCTGGTAATTTCCTGTTAACAGCTGTCAGTTGGCCAAAGTGCATACAACAAACAAACAACTGATTGACGGCTGTTAATTTTTGTGTAGGAGAAACTTGAGGTGAGGCATTCACTTATCTCAGGGCTTGAAATCGCTAGTCAGCGATTGCCTCACGTGGTGATTAACCCATTTTCTCTCTCTGTTGGAGAACGTCTGTGCCTTGCAGTGGAACGTTTGGATGTAGGCTGGTTACGTAATGGAATACTTACAATTTCCAAGAAATGTCTTAGGAATCAGTCCAGTTTTGAGGAGTGTCGTCGCCAATCTGCACCTTGTGAACTTTTGACATTCACACGAGATAAACAACACTATCAGAGCTATCAATTTCATCCTTATCGTACGGCCGATAAGGCTGGTAATCGAGCGGAAAATGTTGACACTCGGGTGCCTGCAAACAGCGACGGCTTACTAGGATGTCTTGTCAAAATTGTGTTTATTTACGCCATTACTAATGTGATAAACTAATGCGTACAGTTAGCAGAAGAACGCATCTTTTATATCTGTGCTATACAGCGTCTAATGACCATGCTTACACTACAGCGTGATTTTGAAATCTTTAGCAATATTTCTTTTCATTACAAATAGTATTTTGGAATTGTGGAACGTATTGAAATTGCCAATCCGCGGTAAGCACGCGTGGCGTTACCCATACTCTCTTCCTGAGAGAAGGCATGCGTCCTACCAGTGGGACGTTCATAGGCTGCTTATGTATGTATGTATTTAACATATTTGCAATTTTCGTGATTTTCGACCCGTAAATCCAAATTCGAAGTGATAGAAAGTACGCTAACATTGAAAAGTGTTTTTTTATAACGTTAGATGTTTAAGTTTCTGTCGTTCAATACGTGTAAACAAGAGAAATTACAATTGAGTTACAGATATTGTTTGTTTATGGTTAAGTGAAGTTATTTTGGGTAGGCAAGAACATTCTTTTTAGTGCCATTTCTCTCAAACCTCGTTAGTTTTGAAAGTCAGTCTGTCTGTCTGCGGCTTAGTACAGAGACGACAAGTACTACTAGCTCAAATTTTCGTTAGAGAAGGGAAGAGGACCTAACAAGTGGGGCAAGTCGGCCTTAGTGTTTTAAAATAATGTCTAATAATTTATCAAAATCAATACAAATGCGAATCGCTCGTGGCCCCGGCTGCCTGAGTGATCTTAAACGATCACGAAGGTTAAGCAACACAGGGCGCGTTCAGTGCATGGATGGGTCGCCGTCTATGCCTAACGCTAGTGGCATTTTTCCGAGTGGTTCCGTGCTTCGCAAGGCACGTTAAGCTGTTGGTGCCGGCTGCCGTCGATAGATGGCAGTCGTTAAGCCAAGTCAGAGGCCTTAGGGCGGCTTGACAACTTCTGACAGTAGACGAGCCACTAGTCTACAAGCCTCCACCAATCCGGACTTGGCCCCCGTGGTGGAGTATATGGCCTATACCTTCCTCAGGGAAGAGACCCGTGCCCCTCGGTGGGGACATAATGGGTTGATGATGATGAATACAAATATTAGAACGAGAGAGGGACGCCAGACAGGAGTCTAGATTTAATGTAATAAAATAAAATATAGATGATCCGCAGAAGAACCCGAGTTACTGATATAGCTCGTTGAATTGCTCAGTTGAAGTTGCAGTGGGCGAGGCACATATCTTGATGGCCTTTGGGGCGAAAGAGTTCTGACCGTTGCAGGCCCCCCACCAGATGGCCTGGATGCGGGAGGCACAAGACCGGGAAGCTTGGAAAGCCATGAGAGAGGCCTATGTCTTGCAGTGGGAGTCAAATGGCTGATGATGATGTACCAGAGAGTGATTCCAGCTATCTTTCTAGGATGTTTTTAGATCAAACTGCCACCTACCTCAAAGACTTATAACAAACGCCCGTGCGGACTTAAAGCGCCAATGAAATGAAAACACCCGAGAAGCTGGGTAATTTTGATTGCCCAGGCTCTTAAAATTACCAATTTTTTCGAGAAAAAGGTTATATAAAAATTTACCTTTTTTTTCAGGACAATACCCAGTTTACGAGGCAATTTGATATAGTGTCGTTTCTCTTTTTAATAAGCGTGCTTTGTACTGTAATGTCCTACCTAAGTAAAACCGGATACGGGCAATAAATTACTTTTATTATTTTACTGACTGACTGCCTCGTTGGACTAGCCGTTAAGGCGCTTACTACCAAGATGGAGGTTGTGGGTTCGATTTCCACTGGGGGCCGCCGTACATTTGTACAAATGGCCTCAGTCTGGGTGTATTTCCCTGTTTGTGACGTCCTTGCCTGGTTAGCATAGCACAGGGTAACCTAGTTTGGGACCAGGTCAAGTGATTCTGGTGTGTGGAAGTTATTATTATTATTATCTTTTAAACATCCTATCGATTTCCCAGCTACTTCTAGTTCTAGTTAAACCTGAGATTTCTGCACTTAGCCTCATAATTGGGTTTCCTCACGATTTCATTTCCTTCACAGTTAGCGAGTGGTATTGCTACTACATCTTTACAAATGCACGTAACTTAGAAAACAAAGTCATTGGTACATGCCCAGATTCGAACCCACGATCTCCCGAAGGAGAAGCCGGCGTTCTACTGCTCCGCTACCACCGTTCTTGATTTCCCAGCTTGTCAAGACTGCTGGCTGACACATCAAACAAAATGTAATGATTTCCCTTTAACCATTCAAAATCAAACCAGACTGCTGTGCCGGCCAGCTATCACATGTACAGTCGACAGCAGGTCAACCGTTACATTTTTGTTGCAAAGTCACCTTTAACGTAACTGATTAGAGTGCACGTATAAAAAGGTTGATGTGCTGTCAACTGTACAAAGTGGTATCATTACAATACGATGGTTTATCAGATAAATTAACTGAACAACTATTTCATCATCATCATCAGCCACTTGACCCCCACTGCAGGCCTCCTTCGTAGTTTTCATAACCATGAAGGGTTTTGCCATAATCGCCACGCTTGGCAGGCGGGTTGGCGATCGCAGTATGCGGTTGGAATCTCAGGAAGACGCTGCTGCCCGTCTCCTGGTAATTAATTTCCTTAGTCGCCTTCTCCGACATCTACGGAAGGAAATGGAGTGACGCTATTCTTAATCCGGCGCCACACGGATAACAACTATTTAAGTAATCGTGATTTAACGTTCGGTGCCTATTCCAAATAAAAAGTCCGTGGGGACTACATTTACCACCGGGTTCTTGTAGGCTATCAATCCGTTGATCTTCTGTTAGTTGGCCAAAGTACGTACATAAACAAACTACTGACAGCCGTTGACAGTAGATTATGGTTTATGGTTTAAGATGTTTATTCTCGTAAGAACAATACAGATGTTCACTTGAAATGAGAATTAATGACTAATTGATGATGATGATGATTTCCTCTTATCCCTTATCAGGGACATAGGGCTCGTAGAAGGGATCTCCATTTCTCGCGGTCTTGTGCGGCAACTTCTAACTCGTTCCAATTGAGTCCCGTTGAAGCAGCCTCTTTCTCAACGGAACGCCTCCAGGTAGTACGAGGGCGGCCTGGCCGTCTCTTGTCAGAAGTTTGCCACGTTAGACTCTGTTTGGCCAATCCAATCCATCGCAATTTTCTTTGCAGTATTTTCTTATTGATGGGCTTTTGGTCTGTTAGTTCCCATAATCTTGCATTAGATATGGTTCGTGGCCAATGTATACCGAGTATGCGCCGTAAACATTTGTTTAAAAAAACTTGCAGTCTATTAGTTACGTCGTTTTTGACCAGCCACGTTTCACATCCGTACAGAAGAACTGACTTGACATTGGAGTTGAACATGCTGATTTTGGTCCGCCGAGTAATGACTGAGGAAGTCCACACGGGCTTCAGCTGCGCATATGCTGCACGCGCTTTGTTGATGCGCGCCTCCACGTCAGCTTCTGCACCTCCTAGACGGTCCACAACACTTCCGAGGTAGGTGGACTTCTCGACTTGTTCGACATTCTCACCGTTTACGACAATGGGCGTGACGTCGTGAGTGTTTAGTCGCATGTCTTTCGTCTTAGCGCAGTTAATGCGTAGTCCTTCTTTCGCAGCGACATCGGCGAGGTCATTCGTCTTAGACTGCAGTTGGTCACGTGATACCGCAAGCAAGCAGAGGTCATCCGCGAAGTCGATGTCCTCCAGAGTTTTATCATTCATCCACGGGAGTCCTCTTTCTCCTGCACTTGTTACCCTGCGCATCACGTCGTCCAAGACTATTAAGAATAGTAGCGGAGATAGTAGACAGCCTTGTTTCACGCCGGCAGTGACTGGGATCGGTTCTGTAAGCTGGCCTCCATGTAATACGCGGCACGAGGAACCAAAGTAAAGAGATTTAATAAAATCGATGATCTTGCCAGGTATACCCCGTCGCTTCAAGATCCGCCAAATACTTTTCCATGTAACCCTGTCAAAAGCTTTTTTCAAAGTCTACAAACAGAGTATAAAGTTCATTCTGCATTTCATTGCACTGCTCCAGGATCATCCGCAGAACGTTAATCTGGTCAGTGCAAGATCGCCCCTCTCTGAATCCACTCTGTTCGTCTCTCAGCTTTCCGTCGACAGCGCTCTTCATTCTGTCTAATAGGACCCTGCAAAGAACTTTAGAGCAAACAGGCAGTAAATTTATTCCCTTCCAGTTACCACAATTAGACAGGTTTCCTTTCTTTGGCAGCTTGATGATAATACCCTCCTTCCAGCTTTGTGGTATCTGTCCCGACTCCCATACAACTGTCATCAGGGGCAACAATACATCCGCCGCTACTTCCGCGTTGGCTTTAAGTGCGTCAACTGGGATGCCGTCATTACCAGGTGCCTTGCCATTTTTTAGACCTTTGATGGCCTTCGAGATTTCTGCAATGTCAGGTGGGTCGATTTTGATGTCTAACACCTCCATTCCATTTGCAACATCCTGTTCACTCTCTTCCTCTTCATCATCAGCCATAGCCTGGAAGACTTCAGCATAATGCTCATGCCATCTTTTTATTTGTTCTTCAGGCGTGTTCAGCAACTTCCCTGATTTATCCATGATTGGCCGAGTGGCAAGCATTTTACTGCAAAGTTCTCTTCCAGCACGGTATAGCTCTCTGGTATTTCCGGCTCTTGCCGCTGTTTCTGCTCTTTGGGCTATGGTTGCTGCTCTGACACGTTTATCACTGCGTGCGCTGCGTTTCACGTCACTTTCACATAGGAAGTATTCGTAGGCTAAACTTTCTCTGGTGCTTTGGTCTTTAGCAGCATTAAGCTTCTCTTTGATGGATTTCCGGTGCAGTATTTTGTTCCAGGTGTCAGTTGAGATCCATTCCTTCCTATTAGGATGCTTGTACCCTAAAAGGCTTTTGTAGCAGCTTTGTAGTGCGTCTTTAACAGTACTCCACTCCTCCTCCACCGAAGCCCCCATTTTTCTGTGGGTGTGGTAGTTATTATGAAGTTCTTTGCAAAAGTGTTGTTTAAACCCAGGATTTTGTAGGCTAGAGACGTCAAATCGCCTAAGTGTAGTGCTGGCTTTGCGCAAAACCTTCGCTATTTTCAAACTTACTTTAGCTACAATAAGGTGATGATCACTGTTTACATCAGCTCCTCGCCGGTTTCGGACGTCTAGTAGCGAGTGCCTCCACTTTCTACTAATCATCACATGGTCAATCTGGTTTTCCGTTCGTCTGTCAGATGACACCCACGATACTTTGTGGCAGTCTCTATGGGGAAAGATGGAACCCCCAATAATAAGGTCGAATTCACAGCAGAAGTCCACTAGCATATTACCATTGTCGCTGCGATTGCCGAGTGCATGTTTGCCTACCCATGATTCCAAACCCTGGTTGTTGTTCCCAATCTGAGCGTTAAAGTCACCCATACATATAACTATGTCTCCTTTTGGTATACTATGTACTGTTGCAGTGAGCTGTTTGTAGAATGCTTCCTTTTTGTCAGGGTCGGTCGCATTGGTAGGTGCATAACATTGCAAGACTGTGATGTTCCTCACTTTGGACCGAAAGCGTGCCATGATTATCCTGTCTGATACTGGTTGCCAATCCAGGAGACTAATTCGAGCATTTCTGGAACACAGGAAACCCACTCCATATTCGTGTTTTTCTGTTTGGCCCGAGTAGAGCAAGGTGTGGTTGTCTACTTTGTGTTCACCAAACTCTTTCCATCTCGTTTCAGAGATGCCTAGTATGTCTAATCGATAGTCTTTCATGTATTTCAAGACTTTGAGCACTCTGCTTTCTTCTTTCAACGTGCGAACATTCCAACAGCCAATCAGTGTCCGTTTTTTCGCGCCAAAGGTCGGTTGTTTAAAATCAGTCCGGTTTTTCCTTCTTTGAGTTTCAGTAATATATATCGTTTTCAGATATACAGGTTATTAGCCCATAGTATCCTAGACGGCTAGCAGGGCTGCTACTTTAAAGCGTACCGTCATACTCGGGTTGTTCTCAGAGTTCCTTCTCTTATCGTCCTTTTTGGAGGTATTTAGACCCCCAAGGCCGCCGCAAGCCTCATCTAGCCGTAGCCAGGTATATGGTTATACCGCCATTGCTCGGTCGCCATCGCCTCGTCGGTTGTCTAGCAGGGAGTACCACGGGGTCACAATGACCACCGCCGCCTTACGGCGCGTGCAGGTGAGGTTGACAGTTGGGTCGGTCAAGATGTTTTTGACCGTTCTCCCCTTACTCCCCATGACTAATTAATTTAGTTAATACATGCATGAGCTTATAAAATAAAAACAATTTAAAAGTAAGGTTAAAATATTGTAAGCATATGAGAAATCTGGGGTTAGCTAAGGGGACTGACGATTCGGTGAAAGCGATCCATCAAAAGTCCAATAGAACTGCAATTCATGGTTTACTATAACCATTCGATGCACATTGATTAATGCACATCCACAGATTAAGAAGTAGAAAGACGAATTGCCTAAGCTACGCAATGTACATCGAATTGTCAATATAGCCCTAGTAGCCGGCATACAATAGTTGCATTTGGTAGAGGAGCATTTTTTTCTAAACTGCTACCATGGGTTTTTCGACTGTCCGCCGACTTTAGATATCATTAAAATGAATATTTAGTACGGCAACTACAATAAATTTTGATACGAAATGAAAGTATATTTTATAATCTTATGAGGAAATAGTTTAATTGCACTTAATTATTGATAAATTAAAAAAAATACAACATTTAGTTACATAAGGTACCCCTTTTTTGTAGTGTCCCACCCTAAAATTGAAACTTTTAATTGGAATTATAAGCATAATCTATTGACTTTTGTAACAATATTAGTATTTTTCTGGTATAAATAAATGTAAATTTTAATAAATTATCTCGTTTCAGTACATGTTTAATACAAAAAATAAGAAATAACGAGGTTTTATCAGTGTCCCTGATTTTGAAAAAACCGGAATTCCGATCACGTTACCGTGTAAAAAATATACCAAAGAAATAAAATTTGCTTCTAAATTGATGTTTTTTTATATTTTGCAACCCTAATTAAGATATAGCAACACAGCATTATGTCGGTCTGTCAGTCAGTCTGCAGTAAACCTTGCGAAAAGTTCGGACGTGATCGCGCGGATGAAATTTTCCGTAAGTAGTTACCCAATTTTTAACATTTAATAACTTATTAAGTGATGTGTTTTAGTGTATATTAATATAGTAGTAATATGCAATGTCTAAAGCCAAATGCTAAAAACAACAGTCATTGAATTGAATATTGGTTCTTATATGTATTTAAGTATCTTTAAAATGTGTCATGTTTCATTCGTTACTTCTGGTTCCGTTATCATTTTGATGGTAACGAGTAGAAGAAAGTAAAAAAGTAACGTATTGGAACGATAAAGAATCGTTCACGTTGAGAATAGAGATACATATTATAAATTTTACATTTAAGAAAAAAATGTTGTATTTGGCGACACGTTCCATTTCTACAGGGATAGGATAGCTTTGATATAATTAATGTTAAATTTTCTATTCTTTTATATTATTTCTATTATATAATGATATTGTATTTATTTTAATTGATTTGTGACTGTGTGAATAAATGTCATTTAATCAAATTTGTTGTTTTTAGATAAAATGCCTCTAACAGCAGCGGAAAAACAAAAAAGATATCGCGAGCGTATCAAGAATGACCCTGAAAAAGACAGAATACAGAAAAGGAAGGACATAGATAGAATAAAAAAATGGAAAGAAAAAAGGTGAGAAAAAATATATAGTTCCTGTTTGACTGATATTACTTTAGATATAAAGAAAAAACACATAGTTTCTGTTTATTTTTTGTAATTTGAATTCTCATGTTTAAAGTAAGTAATGTGATAAAAATTTCAATGTTGTGCAATGTTTTACTAGTAAAGTCTTAACCTGCCTATAATTGAGTTTACCATTAAGTTTTTATGACTGCAATAAATTTAGCTTATAAGAAAAGTGATAATAATCCCTGATATGTTTTTGTGATTTTATTGTGTGGTAGTCATATTTTTTCAAAAAAGTTATTTATAAGTTTTGATAAGCCTTAAAATACTATAATTAAGGCTTAAAACATTTTTCAAAATGTGCCTTGTTTTCTGTATTACTTGTTTACTTTTGATATGCCCTAAAATACTATAATTTTAAAGTTTAAAACATTTTACAAAATGTACTTTGTTTTCTATATTACTTGTTTACTTTTGAAAAGTCTTATAGTATTAATTAAGGTTAAAACATTTTACAAAATGTGCCTTGTTTTCTATATTACTTAATGTTATTTTTTTTATTGTGAAGAGTTTAGACTTGTTTGTATTGAACTTATATGATTTAAGTTAGTTTAATGATTGTATCATTAGCTTAAGAAATTAACAATACTGACTGCCGTGCCGCATTCTCAGTGATTACTTACTTAATTTTAAAGAATTTAGATTAGGTCAGCCGACAGTTGCCACTTTCACAACTAACAAATAGTACCAAGTTAATCATCATTAACTCTAGATAATCACTTTGAGTACAGCAGCTGGTATCTGATAATTTTTTTGTGATTTCACTGTTTGGTAGTCATCAATGATAAGTCTTAAAATACTTTAAATAAATAATTTCTCAATAAAATATGTTTCATTTATTATTTAGAATTATTGATCATTATTATTTAGGTAAAAGCGCCTTTCATTATTTTTTTAAATGTTGGCTTTTTTTGTCATCGTAAATGCAGCTTTATGAATTCGTTACCATCTTTTTCGTTACTGTCCCCTGTTGATAAGAGGCATTTTTTGATAAAAACTTACACTAATGTAAGCTTTTCTTTAATTTTATCTTCAAAATATGAAATAGAATTGCAGTAGCTTTCTATTTTATATTAAAATATTTTAAATGATCGCATGGTTCTTTCATAAAATGGAAAAATATCTAGTGTTCATCCGCAAAGGTAACGAAATGGATAAACAGGGGCCAGAAACAATATGAAATAAACTACACAAGCAGATAAAATAACAATAATATTGTAAAAAATCATTTAAACTACCAATTAATCTAAATTTTATTTAATTTTACCCCTTTGATTAGGCATAATATTGAAAATACTATGGTAACGGAATGGGAACAAAGATTATACCAAGCTTACTTAAAATGCTTGTAAAATCTTTTCTTTAAATATTATCCTTAAATAATTACTAATTTGTCAAAATTTAATAAATAAGGAATCATATAAAAGCTTCAAACTGTACATAAATCGATGTTTTTAAAATAGATCCAAAAAAAGGTATGGTAGCAGTTTAGAAAAAAATGCTCAGAGGACTAGTTAGTGGACGAGGAAAATTGGCGTGACCTGCGATGTACCTATAGGATAAAATTAAAGATACAGAATATTAATTTCTGCTATAGGTGCTAATTTTTAATATTTATGTTACACAGTCCGGGTTAAGGCATTTATTGGTCAGTTACACTTTGGATGATAACCGTTTTGACATGTAATATACTTTTATACATTCACTACAGCCTTTGGCGGCTTCTATAATATGAAAAAAAAATTGTGCAGTTATCGTCCAAAGCTAAATTGGCCAATACTGTGTATTGATATCGATCTAATTAGTTAATTGTCCAATTAGTGGCAATATCTGTTATCTGACTACCCATCCGGGATACCAGCGTGATTTTATGTAGTTCATGTTCGATAAAATTTTATTTTAAGTTACATTCTTACTTTGGTACTTAATTTATACTTTATTGCGCACATAAAAGACATACATACATACTTTTAGGTGTACAAACTCATTGAATTTACTTTGGGGAAGTAACAAGCAGTAATTTGAATAACTTTAGCAGCTTTAGTGCTTTGTGCAGGTGAAAAAGCCATTAAAGTTTAAAGAAAAAATAAATAAAATATAATTTAGAAACGACTGGGGTCTGGGGTTTTAAGAGGAGAGCCTTTATTAAAGAAAAAAATTACCATGACATTATTAAATATTTTCAACTACTATTTCTATTATTTTAATTGCTTTTTTTTCTGTAATGGCTTATTTTTTCATTATAAAAGTTTGTGATCAGAAAAAGTATTGCACCCTAACTGTTGTCGAAACTCTTTGCTCTTTCTAAAATATTTTTACTTTATCAATGAAGAATCAAAGATTTGTAATATATTTCTTGTAATAATTTACGATAAAAGTTAGGCACTGTTTATGCCTCTGACCCAATTTTTTATGCCTCTAAGTTTAACAGCGTTTAAAGATCCTTTGAAAGTTTAATACTTTTTAAATACTGGCCGGTCTTAATGCTTTCGCCATTACAGTTTAAAGAAAAATAAACAAAATATTATGCAGTAACCATACAAACGGTAATCAATCGATCAATGAAGATAATGTTCATAGAAAAGTGTCATTTGACGATTGTGTGACATTATCTTAATATTATTTCAACTGTTTTTTTTTTTACTCTAATAGCGTCTTTTTAAATACTAAAGGCCAGAAAAAATTGCAAGCAAGCAGGTTGTTTAAACTTTTTGCCCCCAAAATAAAATACCTGAATTTGATCAATAAAAACTAGCAACTACAGATTTCTTGTCCTAATTTACGACAAAAGTTAGGTCGCACGGCAACGCAAATTTTTCTGGGTTATTCACAAACTCGACACACGAAACTGGACACACGTGTGTCCAGTTGGTGAAACTCAAAACTAGTTTATTTATTATGGCGTTATCTGGACACGCCAAGATTTTTACACGCCAGTTAGAGAAACTTAATTTAAATTACTTTTAAGTTTTCGCCAACTGGACACACGTTCCCATTTTACTGAAATTTATGACAAAGTACAGTCACGAAGATTACTGTTTTGTGTCACAATTATCATCGGCCACTCAACTTTCCACTGCTGGGAACGGGTAATTTTGTATGTTGTAAAATTATTCAACTGCGTCAGATTCTAGCTTCAGATACTTCCTGTTACTGCTCAAACCTCCCCACCGTTGGGAGCCCTAGATAGTCGGGGCCAGATCCAAGTTTTAAGCCCTACCCTGTCGATGGAAGCGAACGGCTTACTGTAAAACCATTCAAATAACTCCGACGCTTTTCCAACAAAAGTACTAACGAATTTGAATTTGGAACCTGTTACTGTACAATAAGGTTCAATTTGGTTAGCGTTGACAAAGACTACTAGCGGAACTTCAAAAGCAGTTTAACTGTACTGTTAGCGAGTTATCTTACACTAAGCTTAGTTACAGCTTGATTTATTGCGTGCTTTCTCAGCATTGTTCCAGGGACCTGCACTTTCCAGCTGTGAGGTTTGAACAAGAGGTGACCAGAAGGTAATATTGTAAAGAAGCTAGAATCGTGATTTTATGTATTGTTTTTCGAGGCATTAATTTGAAATTATTGACAGTAGTTAAGACTGGGTTTTCCTGAGGGCACGGATTTGTATGTATGTGAAAAGAAGGCAGTTTTGAAATACAAATCCTATTGATAGAAATTTGATGACCGACGTCACTAACACATTCAGTGATCGTTATTTTGGTATATATTTTTATTATCCAATATGTACTCAATATACCTCAAATAAAACCACATCTCGTGATAATTCAGATCATGTTCGCGATTTTGCTTGATGCTATAAAAAACCGTGGTAGAGTCCAGGATGCTCGCCGTCGACAAAGTGAGTTTATATGTATTAGTGACTATGTATGTATGTACAAATTATGTGTTTGACACACCACAAAAATCGGCAACCGTCACCGCTTCGTTCCCAGGGAACGGGCACCTTGAACCGTCGAAATCCGGTAATATCCGGTAAGTAATCGGTTCGCGCATTTATCCGACGCACGATTAATGAGCTACAGGTGCACAGAGCTTGTTAATTAAAACTTTCCGCTGACTTAGCGATGCGCAGGAAGTTTTATTTTACAAGTTTTATTTCACAGTTTCTGTTATTGGCTTGGTATCCAACCATTACTTAATGTGATTCGATTTATAAAATGGCTAACGATAGTTGAAGGGGTACAAAGGTTCTCCAATGGAGACCATGAGCTGGCAAACGCAGCGTAGGACGCCATCCAGCTCGCTGGAGCTGAGGCAGATTGCTGGCAGCGACTGGATGAGGATGGCAGATGACAGAAAGAAGTGGCACGCTTTGAGGGAGGCCTATGTCCAGTAGTGGACGAATACGGGCTCATTGATTGATTTACATATCTTACAAACTCTCGTACATTCTTTCTGTGAACATTTGTTATGAAACCAAATCTGGAATAACCCATACACATCCTTACTAATATTATAAACGCCTGTAATGTATGAATGGATGTTTGTCACTCTTAAACGCAAAAGCGGCTGAACGGATCCGGATGAAATTCATTGCACAGACATAGATTTTAGTCTGGATTAGCACATAGGCTATTTTTTATCCCGGAAAAATACACATCTAAATTACCACGCGAACGAAGTCGCGGGCAAGAGCTAGTACATAATAAACTCACGCCTATGCCAAAGGGAGAGGCCGAGCCACAAATTCTGGAATCTTGAAAAAAAAAACAGCTTATGCCCACCGCAGTTCAAAATCTAGTCACGAAAACAGCTGATTTAGTTTTTGTTTTCAAGATTTGGTACGTGTTGACGTGCCCGCGACTTTTTCGCGTGGGATTAGAATAAAATGTACTTCGTTCCTTAGGACAAAATCTACCTTTATAGGAAAATTCATCAAAATTGGTTCAGTAGTTTAGGGGTAAAGAGGTAGCTAACAGACAGATAAATAGAGTAAAGTTACTTTCGCATTTATAATAATATTACCTAGTTTGGACATACATAAGCGGCCTATATACGTCCCACTGTAGGGCACAGGCTTTCTCTCAGGAAGAGTGTATGGGCTTAATCACCACGCGTGCCCACTGCGGATTGGCGATTTCAAGCGCTAACACGATGTCTTCCTTCACCGTTAGCAAGTGATATTGCTATTACAACTTCACAAATGTTCATAACTTAGAAAACAAAGTCACAGGTACATACCCCCACTGGGAGTCAAATCTAGATCTCTCGCTTCCGAGTCCAATGTTCTACCCACTAGGCTACCACCGCTCTATGGAGTTTGTGTATAATAAAATCGAAAATTAAGATTTTTGTAAATCTTTGACCGTTCTTAGGTGTGTTAAGGCGGGATAACCACCTCGAAATTCGGTTAGTGCACCGGACGCACACCTGGGTATTGCATGTCGAGTAATTTTCAACTTGTTGCTGCGAATTAGCAAGTTTCCACAAATGTAGGGGAACCATGGAATAGGAGATACTGGATACATGTTTGAGGTGTTGCTGAATATCGTTAAAATGTAAATAGAGATCTATTAACTTAATTCCGGAATCACTTACTTCCGAATCACTGAGTCCAACCAGGTTTCACTCTTATTAGAAGAGCTTAATCATCATGGCGAGTAGAAAAAGTGAAGTCAGGAACATTTTAGATAATTCATAAACTTCCTACGCCACGTTTCGTTATCAAAAACTAAGTACATTAGAGTTAAAACATAAACCTGCAAACAATAATTTCATAGTTACAAAATACAACACAGTCGTGTGATAGGGAGGAAGAATAAAATAATATTGAAATAAAAAATATATCCCCCGGTTTCCTGTAGGTATATGCTGAGAATGTGTTAAGAAACTAGTGATAGTTGTCGGTTGGCCATAGCGCAAACAAAAAAATAATAATTGACGCCTGATGCTACCAAGTCTTTATTTCTTAGAGCTAAAATTCATGGTTTAATACGACTATTCGATGTATATTGTAAAGGTATAACCGATTAACCCACAGGTTTTCACGTATGTTATTTGGCTGCTTAATATACATCCAGTCAAACTTAAAGGCATACTATGTGTACTATTAGACTACCTACGCAATGTATGTACATCAAATTGTCATAATAAAGAATGAATTGTAGTCTTATGAAATTCGGCTCAGATAATCGTCAGTGTGCAAGTAAGCGCTTTTAGAGTTTCCATTGTTTTCTAAAACCTAATACCTGGTCACCGATGCGACGAATACCCAAGGTACGGGAGGGATTTCACACGCAGCCATACATCTGGTGCAAAACAGGACGCTGGCTCCCCGCGTTGGTGGCGAAAGCTCTGCTGCCCCATAGTCACCGTCCATCAGATTATGATCAAAAAGAAGAAGAATAATATCTTCGTCTTCATTATGTAACTTTTCACATTTACGTACATATTTCATTTATGCACACACATATATCTGTGTGCATAAATGAAGTATCTACTGGGTTTTATCGTAAATTTAAATTATGTGTCTCAATATCACTATAACGTCTCAGATATATACTGAAATTATATATCCACTATGTGTGATATATATTACGCCTAATATCTATACGAAAGAGCTGCTTAAACATTTTGCTTTCGCACACATGTATATGTTAAAGGTATATAATGAAGGCGCTGGTCAGACAGTCCCGTATTAGATGTATTTCCTGGTCACCCCAGCGCACTAGTCTTGGCCGATAAGTCAACCCGTCGAGTTACCGGCAAACTTCACGCCAACTCTGGCAGGTTCACCCCTGAGCTGTACAACGGAGGTCTTTGCTGGCGTCTTGTTCGATATTGGCTTCTATAACAAGAGGAATAAGAGCTTACGTGGAATAGAAGGACGGTAAGGTTAAGAACTATGACGTAAGTAAGGAGGCAAAAGTGTGATTTGTTATTGAGGTGAATTTCAGTTATTTTATTTTTTTAATTTAATTTTATTTTATTTTAATACAAAACCCACAGCACAGAACCTATTTAGGTGTAACGGTTCGCTTCGGTTTTGATATACGAGTGAGAACATAAAGTTGCACCATTTAGGAACTAGCCTCAAGCTTAAATTGGAGTTATAATGTTTCTAAACCATTGATAGAAGACATATTATAAAACTCTCTCTCTGAGAGAAGGCCTGAGACCTACAGTGGGACGTTTTTAGGCTGGTTATAATGATAGAAAACTCAGAAAAAAACCATAAAATAATTTTTTTGGGATTATAACTTATTATAAATATTTTTACAGACCTCGAGAATTTGTAAAAACCAAACTACATTAATAATAAAAAATAGGCCAAGTACGTGTCTGGCGGACTACATGCAGTGGAGGGTTCCATAGAAAGATGATTTTTTATCTGCTCTTCTAGAACTAATAACTTCATCAGAGTAATTTTCAATGGATTTTGTACGAAGTTGTCCTTGTATATTATGTTGGTCCCCTATTACTCATTAACTTATAAAGCCTACAAATTCGCAGTATTTTCGCATTCGTAATTTTTACTTGTCTTTCCTGTGGACTAGGCCAACTTAGCTGTCTGGATGGTATAGGTCCTGTGCAAGCCTACTCCATCTATAAAACTATGTTCCAGGCAATGCAGCGTCCGAGTGTTCCCTTCACCCATCTAGTGTGAGTGAAGGTGCCACTGGACGCTGTATAAATTTTCATTACGTAGAAGCAAAGGCCAAAGTTTTTTTTTTATAAAGCCTACTTAGCAGCAATAGTTTTCCTTTTAAGTACATTGTATTATGTGCCACTGCCATGAATTTTTTCACGTTTCTGCAATAAGCTGTTTAGCCGTGAGAGCTATATTTTAAATTTGCGATTTAAAGCTTAATGTTTCGCATACGGAACCTTGAATCGAAAAACGGTTTGCCTACACTCACAATATTTTTAAGCGACTTGTCTAACAATACCCCAAAGTATGGCGTAGGCGAAAAAAAAATTATAAGAAAATTAATTTAGGAGTAGGGCAGGTATGCAAAATTTTTTTTTTCAAGATTTTTCTCTACCGTTTTATCGGCATAAGAAAAATGTATATCTATGCTACATTTCAGCTCTCTAGTACCTGTAATCTCTGTGCCAAGCCGCGGACAGACAGACAGGCGGACGGAAATGGCGAAAGTATAAGGGTTCCTTGTTTACTTCGGAACACTAAAAACGTTTCAGATTTAGTTTCTTCATTGATATCTTAATGAGTTCTAATAACAGTATAGACTCATAAAAACATTTAATGTTTAAGGGGGGCTCCCACACAACAAACGTGATTTTTTTAGCGTTTTTTGGTCGATATTAATAACGGCAACAGGTAGACGCTTGAAATATTCAAATATTGTGTAGATAATGGTACGGAACCCTTCGTGCGTGAGTCCAACTCGCACTTGGCTGGTTCAAGAAGCCTATATACGTCCCACTGAAGGGCATAGGCCTTCTCTCAAGTAGAGAGACTTAATCATCACGCGTGCCCATCGCGGATTGGGGATTTCAATCGGTGAGGTACGTGAATAGCTCAGACACTTAAATACTAGTTTGAGTGCAATAAAAGTATTAATAATAATAAAAAAAAACAATACTCCAATCAAAGCTCTGGTTCAATAACCGCAACGTTGCCCAATAGTCCGTCTAAACTATGCCAAATTTAATCAAAACTTATTTCTGACAAAACAATACTTAACTTGTTTCTCAGCGATTTCAACAGTTGTACAAACTCTGAACAATCGATGATTACATGGCGCGAGTGACGTGGCGACCCACTCTGCTAAGAATCCCCGAAACCCAAAGCTCACGGCTTCTTTGTGTCAAAATTACAATTCCTAACAAAACCCCGCTAAAGTTACAAAGGCGGGGATCCAAAAACACATTTGTAATTACGCCCGTTGCTCGGCTCTGCTAAATTCGAAAAGGGAACGTCTCAAAGGAACTAAATAGCGCTTACCAGAAGCGTTGCTCCACTTATTTGTATTGATGCACCGACACAATCAATCAATCAATTCAGTTGTTGATGCACCCACACAATCAATCAATCAATTCAGTAGTTGGGATTCTAAAAACCTATTTACAGGTTAAAATTCCACTCATGCCGGGACTTGAACCCGCGACCTCTGGCTAACCGTGCCAGCGCTCTCGCAACTGAGCTAATGGGCAAGTGCAGGCATCAGTGAAATTTCGAGCCTCTTTACAAACTTCTCTGTATTACGTACAGGCAGCGACATCTGGCCGAAGTAATGTACATCACTTGCAGCCCCAAGTAACCCACTTTGCAGTTAAGTTTTTACACTGGAATGATATCGCTGTATTACTATATTCTTTCATGATTATATTCTTTTTGTTGCACTAACTCGTGCTGAACACAATTTTAATAACCTATCTATTTACCTATAAAAATCAGCAATTTCATATTAAATACTAGGAACAAACATAAATAGTTAATTATATCCTTTATGGGCCACCGTATAGGTACGGTTTCACAAAAAAAATCCTCAAGATATATTTACCACCCACGAGGCTTAAAACATGTATCAAACATATTCTCTGCAAAAAAGCCTAATATTACATTATCTTCTTTGTACTTCTGTATATGACGTCTCTGCCGGGTGACGCTCCAACGCAAAGTTACAATAGAAGGAATGAAGTGCTAAAATTAAATTGGAGCAAAATAAATAGTAGTTGCGAGGTCGCCGATTCTAATTACAACGAAGACGGCGACTCGGCGGGGTTTGTCGTAGAGCTACGACTGGCTAGAAAGAGCTTTTTGACAGATATAAAGCAAAGGAAGTAAATGTATATCGATGTAAGTATGTATATATGTTTTGTTGTGACTACTCAGAGGTCAAAATTGTTGACCGGTCTTAACATTTTTTTATTTATTTTATTTTATTTCATAAAACTTACAACTATCATTACAGGGTGGCCTTTTGCGATAGTGAAGTACGAAATACATATCGTATAAATTGAATTATAAATTATTAAAATTACAAATTACATTATAAATTATGATCAATAAAAACATACAAATACAAATTGAAGTAATCTAATCACACATGTCAATACAATACCTACAACCATAAAAATATTATTAATTCATATAGACTTCATTAAAATGTCAATCATAAAAAATTTACTCCGCGAAGATTTTCATTGTAACATAAAATAAAAAGTGCAGCTTTTGTAAATTCATTCAGAGTACTATTAAAGAGGTCAATGGTCTCTGAAATGCAGTTTAGAGTGCGGATGGCACGCGTGAGGGGAGCGTCTCGCAGCAGGTTGGTGCGCGCTCTCGGCACCGCCAACAACTCAACACGACGTCTGCGCCACACATAGCGGTCTGGCACAGACAGGCTTACCATCTGCAATACCTGTGGGTTGCACTGTATACCTCGCAACAACTTCAAAACGTAGGTAGCTACGGCTAACTCTCTCCTTACCTCCAGCTGGTTATATCCGACCATGCCCAAGATGAACACGGTCGGATACATCAGGGGGTAAAATGGATAAACCCCATACATTTTCAAGTAAATAAACCTAATAAATTTATTTTGGATACGTTCCAACATGAGTCTGTATTTTTTCTCATGTGGGGTCCAGATGACTGCGTTACATTCGAGGTGGCTTTTCACAATGGCCTCGTAAAGAGCGCGTATGGCTGAGATATTCGTGAACGCTTGCGTTTGGCACATGTTTTGTATTATATTCTTTTTGTTGCACTAACCCGTGCTGAGGACAATTTTGTATTGACGACGCGAGTTTTACATGATATTGATGTCATAAAACATACATTGGTGGATGCCAGCTATTTTAATGTTGGTAAAAAGTCGATAAAAAGTGTAAAAAAAAATTATAAAAGAAACAAAAAGACCGACTGCCGAAAAATCTAAAACAAGGCCTAAAAGTCTATTGATATTTCAACTACTGCAGGAGGAACCAGGAAACCCAAAAGAAATCTACTGAGAGTCTCATGAGGTTAAAATTCAACAGGCTGATCTGGGCCTCTTTCAAGACTGTTAAGCAGATTGTTTTTGGTTTATTTAATGAGTTTTTGTATGAAGCTATCTCGGCAGGTTTCTCAAAAATCAAAAATTTTCGTAGAATTGTGTTATGACTTTTCTTTCTTGTGATATGTTAATTTGTTGAATTGTATGGTGTACAATAAAGAGTATTAATCTAATCTAATCTGATCTAATATACATTTGACACTTACATCATCAGTATTACGTCACAGATATTCACTGAAACGCGGTATCCTTATGTGTGATACATATTATACATCACCTTTATGGACTCAAGTATATTTTTTCAAGTTTTTTTTTAACAGGCTACATAAAATTTTCTCCCAATTGGCTTAGACATTTGACATGACACTCAGAATTTTCCTGTTCCTTTATTATGTACTTTAATAATCTGTGAAATCTCAAAAAAATTACGGGCATTACGTAAAATCTTTTCGCTTCTTTCTAACTCTATGGCCCGTGCCATCAAGGGTTTCAGACTCATTGAATATGTAAATCGCAGGTAAAATTGAAAATTCCTTCCCCCATCGGCTATTAGAGAGCGAAGAACATTCGAAAAAAACATTGTAAAATATGCATAGCTTCAAAAATGGCGTTGCTTCCGGGATTTTTCTGTCGTAGCGTTTTTAACGTTTGAGCAGTTCTCATTAGTACAGTGGACAGCAGCTCAACCTTTACATTTACCGTGCCCATTTTCATCATCATCATCATCATCATCAGCCATTTGACGCCCACTGCAGGACATAGGCCTCCCTCATGGTTTTCCTGACCATGAAGGGTTTTGCCATAATCGCCATGCTTGGCAGGCGGGTTGGCGATCACAGTATGCGGTTGGAATCTCAGGAAGACGCTGCTGCCCGTCTCCTGATAATGAATTTCCTTAGTCGCCTTCTACGACATCCAAGGAAGGAAATGGAGTGACGCTATTCTTAATCCGGCGCTACACGGAATCAACAACTAAACAACTTTTCATCAACTAAACCCTTATGTACTCCTAACTACGACACCCTTGTCTTAAGTGACCTCCTAAAGTGGTAACTTATGCGACCAATAATAAAAAATATATAAAAACGGTGACCAACAGACATTTTATGTCAAGCATAAGAGGGCTCAATTGTCAAACTGTCTGATAGAAACAAAAATGAATTTTAATAATATTAATTTAAAAGTGATATTAATTTATAAAGACAACAGCCTACAATTTAGGTAGAACATTAATAGATGTCCGCAAAAAAAAAAAAAAAAAGTTTTTGGCAACAATGCTCAATAATAGCAACGAAAAATAAGAATAATCTTCATTAACAACGTACAAACATGGAATCATCATCATCATCAACCCATTATGTCCCCACCGAGGGGCACGGGTCTCTTCCCTGAGGAAGGTATAGGCCATACTCCACCACAGAGGCCAAGTCCGGATTGGTGGAGGCTTGTAGACTAGTGGCTCGTCTACTGTCAGAAGTTGTCAAGCCGCCCTAAGGCCTCTGACTTGGCTTAACGACTGCCATCTATCGACGGCAGCCGGCACCAACAGCTTAACGTGCCTTGCGAAGCACGGAACCGCTCGGAAAAATGCCACTAGCGTTAGGCATAGACGGCGACCCATCCATGCACTGAACGCGCCCTGTGTTGCTTAACCTTCGTGATCGTTTAAGACCACTCAGGCAGCCGGGGCTACGAGCGCTTCCTCAGGCAGCCGGGGCTACGAGCGACATGCATGCAAACATGGAATGATACCTTTTTATTAATAGCTGGCTGGCGCCGGCGCAGACGTCTTGTTAAATTTTAAATTCGTTGAAGGGAAATCGTAACGTTTTGTTTAGAATGTTAGTCGATCCCGAGTTAGGCTTGGACATCGATGAAATAATAACGGTTTAATAATAAAACGGTGTTATTTATATAAAACAAAATGCCTAAAACGCCGATTAAAAAAGGCCGTGGTGGAGATTTTACAATGAAAACTCGTAACCACAGATTAAATAAACTGCCTCTTAAGAGTGCTTTAGAGGAATTGTGTTTTTATCAATAAGGCCGTCAATATTTACGAATATTTATCATTTATCAGGCTCAGTCTCTACAATTACATAGCAGGTACATAGTCAACCGGTGTATTCATTGTAGCAAATTTTATTTTATGTATAGCCTATTTTATACATACGTCTCACTGCAGGGAATAGACCTTCTCTCAGAGAGAGTATGGGCTTAATTGCTACGCGTGCCCATCGTGGATTGGCAATTTCAAGTGCTGAGGTAACAGAATATAACTTAAACAAAATATAGCATTTGCAAATACAAAGTTGTAAAAGATGGACCAGTCTCAGCATGATGACAAAGCAAGGCTTTGGTGATGGTTTTTAGACCACGAGAGAAAAATATGTAATTTTGCAGAGAAAGTAAGTCTTTTTAAGCCATTTAATTGTGTGATTATTTAGCGTGAAAGTGAAAATGCCTACGCCCAACAGTAGGCTCTGTTTGTGGGCTGATTCAATTGTGTAGGTGAATTCTGCCGAATGGGTACCTTCCCTGATATAATAATATGTGTTATAAAATTTATAAAAACAATATACCTATTTATTTATTTATTTTTATTTACATAAATGTGAAAATTACTTTGCTAAATTCCGCCAAAATCCCACAAGCACCATGCGGTTAGTTAATGCACCGCCTTCCCTCTCACTTTATCAAGCAGAAGCAAGAAACAAACACACCACCACCGACAACAATACTTGTGTGAAAAGATGCGTTGCGTTGCGACGCGTTTCGCCTCTTACACGAAACGCGTCGTCAACAAGTCAACTTATCAACTTGTTGACTTGTCAGTCGACCATCGGAGGCGATGACGAGAGGCGAAACGCGTTGCAACGCATCTTTTTACATGCTGAAAAAAAGTGGGAGGGAGGGCGGTCCATTAACTAACCGCATGGTGCTTGTGGGATTTTGGCGGAATTTAGCAAAGTAATTTTCACATTTTAAAGCTATTATGGATTTCCGCAAAGTAACGCCTGATTCCATACAATAATACAATTTCCCATCAGTAAACTGCTGTCGTGAAGATGACGTTACTATACGTTGCGTCATTTTGCATTTCTACTGACTCGGTTCCCAATTTCTCATACATTTGATTGAGCGCACGCTTTACAGTTTACGGCACCTGGTCTGTGATTTAAGCCTATATACTCTCTGTCTCCGAAAGAAGGCCTTATTTGTTTTGTGCCCTGCAATGGGACGTATTGTATTTGTGGCGATGAAGGTTTCCCGAACTTGACTTATAATCAGCTTGTTTTGCGTAACGAGGAAGGTTTAATTTATTCCTGTCACCCCAGGTACGCCAGCAGTTTTAGGATGGGGCTGAAGGCCTCCCGAAGTGCCCCCGGGTTTCCGAGGAGAGTCGTTCATTGTGTGGCCACACCGGCGCACGTGGCTGATTCTTCAGCATTCATACATGCTCTGCATAATGGGCTGTCTGTGACACCTATTGTAAAAATGTGTTTATTTCAATGACCTTGACCTGTGGGGACACCTATTATTAGGCGCATTTGCGTCTAAGTGAGACGCAGAAGGCATCAGATGAGGCGAGAGTTTCTGCCAAGCATTGCTTCTTTAGCTTGCCTGCAATCCATGCAGGTTCCGATATTATTATAAAGAAACTTCGTGCATTTACTTAATCATGTTTTCACTTGGTAGAAGGACAGCGGGCGGATCGGTTCGGGGCCCTCCACTGTGGTCTTTGCCTCCTTGAGTGAGCTCACCCGCGGCGTCGTTGCCCCTTGAGCCACTGTGGCCTTTGATCCATTGCAAAGTAAGATTGTTATTCGTGCCTACCTTCATCAGGGATTCATGACATTCCTGGATGAGTCCTGAGTTGAATCTGCAGCTTTTGAGAGCCAGTAGCACAGCTGCAATGTCAGACAGTATGCGAATGTTGTTGTTTACTACTACTCTGCGTATGATTGCTTGCGCTGCTTTATGATGCCTACGCACTCGGCTTGGAACACGGTGTTGTGTGCACTTAGTGATGTAGATATTTTGATATTCAGGTCCTCTGGATCCCTTACCTTGTTTTGTTTTGCAGCCGTCCGTGAAGGCCATGAGGTCTAAGGAGCTGTCGTCTTCTCTGGCTGGCTCGTCGAGCTGTGTTTTTTTCTTTTGTCGAAAATAAATACCTTAGCTATCACATCAACTTTAACGACAGAACCAATTTTCCATTATTATGATAATATGGTTCAGCGAATAAATGACAAATAATGAGGAACGAAATGAGAGAAATCTGAAAACCACAAAATATGGTTAAGGTGGGATTTCACTCGTCAGTTTCATTTTATGAAAAATATTTTTAACTTTATTTGTGATTTGCCTACTAAGTTCACGGATACATTCACGGATACATAATACGTTTTTCCGATATTAGTAGGCTCAGACCGAGTGACCAATTTTCGACATTCAGAAGCAACTCGTTACGTGTAGCTTCTGTGTAACATCAGTTTTAGTAGAAAATATGCCACTCGGATGAAAACGGCCATTTTTTTCACTCTACCGTCTCGTCTTAGCTACTAAGACTCCTCCTGTTCCTCCTCCTGCGTTTCTTAAAGAAAAAATGAAGTGGAAGTGAAATGTAGATGTTTGTGGAATTATTTTATGAAGCTGTGAAAATATTATGAAACGTGTAGTTTCCGTTGTTGTGGCCAAGCTTTTGTTTCTTCTTTCTTTTCATATTTTAATTCTTAAACTTCTAACAAAAACATGTTTGATTCCGCTTCTATTATTGATAGCAGTCATTTTCAGCACTATGACCGACACCGTTAGCAACAAAACGCCTATAAACTGCAGCAAAAATCTAAATTCACTAAAATATGTGTACACTACCGTCCGAGTAGCCTACAGTTTTTAGTCAATAAGATTAATCACTCGACTGCATCACTGCCTTCTTAGTCTAGCAATTAAGACTGGGGACGCCAAAGTTGTTTTGTGAAAATGGCTTTAGTCTGAAGCCTTGTATCCACTAGGCAACAATTGACGCGCAATACTGGCCGCTCAATGTATTCGGCAATACTGCTCAACAGCGCGCAAAGTTGCCAGCTGGCGCGCACCATGACTCGCGGCTTGTAGTTTGTTTCCGTGCAACATGTAGTTGAGCATCAATTTTCGATAAAATTATAACCATTGCCGCTGAAATCAACACTAGTTCCTCTGGCGACATGTTGTCGACGATTGATCATGCGTAGACAAACAACGTGGTTAAACAAAAGTTCCGCGCTTACTTTCAACATGTTGGGCAACATGTCTCGCGTCAAATATTGCCTAGTGGATACGAGGCTAGCGTGTTTCATGTTTTTAATGTCCTTGGCACAGGGTATCTTAGTTTGGGACCAGGGCAAGTGGTTTTCTGTTAGCGGTTATGCCGTAAGTCCAGTGTACTTCAAATTAATATTCATCCATATCTATTCGCAGTCTAATCTATAGTTTAAGTTAAATAAATAGAATATTCTTTATTTTATGTACACAAGGAATTACATTGGAGACTTAAAGAGTACAAAAAACTTTGGCCTTTGCATCTACGTAATGAGATAATTTATACAGCGTCCAGTAGCACCTTCGATCACACTAGATGTGTGAAGGCACCACTCGGACCGTGCAGTGCCTGGGACAGTGTTTATTATATGCAGTAGGCTTGCTAGACTTGACAGCTTAGTCGGCCTTACCCACAAAGACAAGTGCAGAGCCAACCAAGGCACGGGTTTCCTCACGATGTTTTCCTTTACCGTTAGCGTTTGGTATTGCTACTACAAATTTGCAGATGTACGTAACTTTGAAAATATTGGCTTATTACTAAAATAAATTCCTTCCGGACAACCATTACCTAACTTTAACCATGGATCTAATCTAGTTATGGAGCGGTGGGAAAGAATTTTCTCAGAGATTATTCTTTTTTCTAAAGTCAAAATTTTGGTTCACTTTTAGTATCAGATTCCAAACAGGAAATATCTTTTTCACCTCACTAGCTCGTAAAAGCTCTGTTTATCATTCGAAATCTGCGTGGAAAATCGCACTTTATCCGCTAGCGTGGAAAGTGTTTTTAAAATTCGAATATTTTTATTCAATAAAGGTTTCGTACAATAAATTACATATATATAGAACCTCATTGGTTTCGTAATAGTTTATATTCTCTGCAGCCAGTCCATTGATGATTGAAATGCAAATACTTATTTCATGTCATGCGCCAGCCTCATTTAAAGAATCGCACTGGCCGGCAAGAAAATTTGACTTAAAAAAAAAAATTTACTTTCAATATTACCAATTGTAGTAATTTTACTTTTAATTTTTGAAATAAATAAACAGTAATTTAATATTTATTAAAACTGTTTTTCTTGCACCTAACATTTTCCTCGCTTTAGTGAGGTGAAAAGTTGTGTGTTGCGCTCGGCAGCAAAGTTATTTAGCGTCTCGTACCTTTGAAACCCTCGCTACGCTCAGGATTCTATATTTGAACCACTCGCTTCGCTCGTGGCTCAATCCTAGAATCCTTCGCTTGCTCAGGTTTCAATACAAGGTACTCGCGCCAAAAATTAACTTTGCAGCCTGGCATAACAAATAACTATTTTGTTTTGAAGTAAAGCTCGAGACTTACGTTTTAATGAGGGATTTTTAAATGTATTCCGTGGTCGCCGTGTGGCTCCGGCCTAGAATGAGCCACCCCATTACTTCGCGTGGGTGTCGTAAGAGGCGACTGAAAAACGGAAACCCGGGAACGCACAGCAGCGTTGACCTGTGATACCAGACCACCAAACACTGCGATCTCCAATCCGCCTGCCAAGTGTAGAGATTACGGCAAAACCTCCCATACAGGGAGAGACCCATGTCCTGCAGTGGACTGCTATGGGTTGATGATGATGATGATTCCGTGGTCGCTGCATAGATGGCGCTGAACTTGGTAAGTTAGTGCAAGGAACGGAACATTATTTTTTTATTATTGCACTTTGATGTAATTTGTAGATGATAAAACGAAACTTACATATGTTCATATAATGTCACATCACAAATAAAAATCGTCCCAAATTGATCCATTCACGTTACCGCAATGGATATCCATTGACGTCCAATATGTGAGCCGTGAGCGATCTGTAGTGCGTTCCGATTTACCCATAACCGCTCACAGTCGCAAATCGGGATGCACGGCTAGTAACGTAGTCAGTTCAGCGCCATCTACAGAGTTCTTGGGAACTACTTTTTTTCTTAATAGTGAAAAAGAAAACCTCTCATTTGGGGTCAAAATTTACAAAATCTAAAACATTTGATCAATTGTCCTGCAAAAATTTACGGAAGTTCCTCTTGGTGTCCCCAGTGCGCAAATTTCATGTCAGATATAAGTATCTAGTGCACAGCCAGCTTTAAACCAATGGCGAGTTAAACAAAATTAACCGAAATGAGAAACCCTTTTCCATCCCGTACAAATTAATCCTACCTCAAACATCGCCGCGGTCAAACAATAATTTGTATGAAAACGTGTTTAATGTAAAAATTCGCAAATACTAAAAACACGGCCACTCGTAAAACGAAATCCTTAATTTTGACGATGACCGGAATTAATTTGACCCTGTTAAGCGCGGCGTCATAGTTGGGTCTAAGTTTCAGGTGGAAGATTTTTTAGGGGATGAAAAATATTTTATAGGTAGGTACTTAATTATAAGCGATCAAAACAGTCCGAATATAAAATATCTATTGATACAGTAGAGTCCACATAACTCAGAATTGTGAAAACCACTAAATAGGTATGATAAATTAATTTTTGTGTTGAATAAAAATTAATTATTACCATACCCATTTACTGGTGTTAACAGTCAGTATAACCCGAGACTTCGGGACATATGGTGTTACTAAGTGTCCCGGCGAATTTCATACCGCCACAGAATCCGTTTCTACGATTCTTGCACAATGCCATCTACTTTTAAAACACAACGTTCGCTCGCACAACGCCGTATATTTTAAACTTATAATAAATATTATCCCGCGGGAACGCTTTACCGGGATATCAAGTATGCTAAGTCTCAATTCAGGTCTTTGTCTACAGATAGCTGTACGCCAAGTTTCATGTAAATCCGTTCAGCCATTATTGCGTGATTGAGTAACAAACGTTCAAACATCTAAACCTCCAAAACCTCCAAACATCCAAACATCTTCATAAACTTTCACATTTATAAAATATTATAAAGGATGCAGTACAGGCTGCTTAAGCGTTTTGTTTTAAGCAGTTTATAAAACCATCCTATGCTTCAGATGTAGAAAATACTATGGATACTCTCAGTTGTGTAGAATGTGGAAGTTTATGAAGAAGGACTATTACCAAGAGCTTGCCAATAAACTGCATTAGAATTAACTGAATTATGGTTTTTCATATTTTATAGAGAATAAATAAAAATGAATATATAAGGCTAACCCTAACAGACGTTGTCCTGTCCTATAAACACCGATAACGTAAAGCCCTTTTAGTTTCACCGAAATTTTGTCAATTTTCCGGGTAACTTCTCTTTGTTTTTCCTTAAAAACTTTATCGTACTATTACAAATACAAAAAGTGCAGCCGTTCTCAAGATCGTTTTTAACGAACAGTATTTAATTTTGGAAATAAGTGGTTGATATTCTTGCAATACACATCATGTTTGTAAAATACGTTAATTGACTAATATATTTTTTATAACAAGTTTATTTCCTGTATTCACAAATAAAAAAAAATGACCGAGTGTGTGTGGATGGATAAGCTGCTTGTCAAATGAATAAATAAAATCTCGACATCGCTCCCGTTTATGCCTGGCGCCAGGCGCCACCACTGTCATGTTTGCATTTTTATGGCGGAAGCGGGTCGTGGCAAACCGAAAGTCGTCAAGTGAAATAATTATTGCGACCACAAAAGCAATTTGTGACCCGTGACGGGGTTGTTTTAGAGATGCGAGAGGATTTCTCTAAAATAGGGGAGATTTTTAAATAAACATTTTCAAAGGACGTGCTGTAGGTGGCTTATATAACTTATTATTTTGCGACTTCAGTAAAATGTCCCGTCTAAAATATCACAAAAGTACTAGTTTTTCTAAGATTATGGTCTGCGGCCATTACCGACATTTTTAGCTCTGTTTATATACACAAAGCTAAAAATAATACAGTCCCTTTTGTATAACAACATAAACATACATACATGTAAACATGCATAACACATATGCATCCACTGAGAGCCACCGTACAATAATGTACAAATGGCCTCAGTCTGGGTGTATTTCTATGTTCGTGATGTCCTTGGCCGGTTACTAAAGCACAGGGTACCCTAGTTTTGGACCAGGACAAGTGACTGTGTTGTGTGGAAGTCAGTAATTTATTTAAACTTACGCTTGCATCCCTGAGGGGTAGACAGAGACGGTTTGCCACTTGCCACCGTCTCTGTCTACCCCTGATCCTGACAAGATAGAATAGATAGAGAAATAGAATATTCTTTATGGCATGTACACCAGAAATTACATTTCATACTTTAACAATAATTCAGTATAGTACAACTGGCGGCCTTATTACAAACATTAATTTCTTCCAGACAACCAGACAAGCCTCTTTCGTTCATCAACATACATAACATTCATACTGTTATATCAAATAGTAAAAACAGGCGAAATGTGGTTTCCTCACGATGTTTTCCCTCAGTGAGCGAGTGGTATTGCTACTACAAGTTCAAAAATGTAACTTAGAAAACAAAATTATTAAGATTCGAACCCACGACCTGTTTGTGAGATTATTAAAATTAAAAATAATATTATTCTAAGTAGCATAGAAACGGTGACTTAGTTAACGTTACAAGTTAAGCTAGGTGTCCATGGTTAGCAGTCACCACTGCTCTGCCGGTCCTATCTTCCTTTTGCCAAATTAAATAGATCTTTGGCACTGGTCTCTTCAGTGCGATCTCGAAAGAAAAGACTTTATCCTTCTGCCAACGCTCTTTTTCCCGCAATATATCTTAGTCTAAACACTCTTTCAAGTATATTTTATTTTGTAATCTACTCCTAAAGACTAATTAAAGTTTGCTTCGAAAACACAAGCTATTTCACTATCTCAAACATAAAATAAAATCACCCTTAACATAGATTTAACTATTGTTATAAGATACGTTATCTTCCATCTATTAAAAAGTCAATCTTGATTAAATACACACATAAACTCACGCCTGGATCCCAGAGGGGTAGATAAAGACCAGGGACTGCCACTTGCCATGATCCTGACAGATTATTTTCGCTTCTTTGACATTCATTAGTCGTTGCATGCACGCACGCCGGTTTCGGGTACTTTTTATCTTGCTCTTTGCTAATAAATACCCTATTTGGTCGAAGTATATCTGTTTCGTACTGTAATACGAGTTTTAAATTCTATTTTGATTTATTTTCTTACACGCGACACATCTTGGAATGATTCGCGTATTTTAGACGATAAGGTTTATTCAGCCTGGTAGCGATCCATAATCTAAACCTAATACTCGCTCTGGAGCCTTCCGCGCCCCTATCGGTGACGTGAGAGACCTTTTACTTTGGTGAAAATTCAAACGTCAGAGGAGTTGCGCTCTGTGTGTTTTTTCGTGGTTTATGTTCAATCATACAAAGAAGACGTCAAATGTGCCATCGAGTTTCATTTCGCCCTATGGACGTTGAAGTATAATTTGTGGTGCCTGGAAAACGCCTTAAATCGCCTAACAAGGACTGACGCAGAGTAGCGACCTAGGCGCGCTAGACTTAAGGTGCGGGGACCGGTGATTTGCCAGGCCTATACAAATTCTCTTTAACAAAATCCACCTGGGACATCCCTTACCGGCCCTTCCACCCACTTTCGCTCGATACAATGAACAGGCAAATTATATGACTTCAGGCAAGACGAAATTAAACCTTAAGTTTTCTGCATTAATAAAAAATTAAATATCATGCATAATTTAATTGAAATCCGTTAAGAAACTCTTTTTCTCGGAATAGTTAAAATAGAAACATTAGCTAATTCAAAAAACATATAACCCCATTAAAAGTTATTTCATTTGCCGGCCGAGTGAAATTAATAACCAATGACGTATCTTTTTGATTTTAATTAAATCATCGAACCACAGTATGTTTATTCTAAGCAGATTTAGTTTGCGAATCCAATTTTAGGATCCGCGCGTTAAAAGTGAAAAGGGTCCACTCAATTTCCGTCCGCGTTTGAAGTGGTCTGAATGGACATCTCCGTCCCTATCCCACAAAGGATTGTCTCAGCAGCCGGAAAGAGACAGCGATCAGCTTTTAGTTACAGACGGAGCCATCAAAAGGGTTTCTGAAATAGGCATTTAAACTGGCTCTAATAACTTGTAAACAAAATTAACGCCTCTAATGGGCTATCCAGATAGGTTTAGTCCGTTTTGAAATCTTGCATTAAAATGCTTCAGAATGTTGGTAATGACAATAATCTTTTTATTTTTTATTTAATTAAGTTAACATAATGTAGGTACAGGTTAAGTGAATTCGGACCTCCTGAAACCATAACTGGTTTGTCTCGAGGTCGATAATACGCGTATCGTAGGCTAGACATAAGCACCATAATAAGAATGACTACCACACAATACAATCACTTGACCTGGTCCCAAACTAGGATAACCTGTACTATAAGGGTAACCAGGCAAGGATGTCCCACTGCATGACACAGACCCTCTCTTTTAGAGAGAGAGGAGAGACCTATGTCCAGCAGTGGATAAGCGTAAGTCGATGATGATGATGATGGGCTCAATCATGTTACATCTATATACAGTAACATCTGTAAAATTGGAGCTAGACTTTAACTAAAGCACAAATCCATATGCCTGCGGAATCAATTCATAAAATAATCATAATGATTTACCTAAAACCTAGAGCCTTGGACCAAGGAACTGGGATCTATAATAGGATGAAATAATAATTATGTATGATCCATAAGGCTTTGGTGGTAGAAATAGAGCCACAAAGCTGCTGCAAGAATTAGTTTTCTTCTTTGCGCTAGATGAGCTTCAAACTCAGGCTAGTGACAAACTGCATACATTTACAAGTGTAAAATTGGAGCTAGACTCTAACTAAAGCATAAATATGACAGTGGGACCAATTCGGGTGCCTACTCGACTCGACACGACGGCGAGAGCGGCCGCGGACCAGCTTAATAGCCAGTAAACATGTCGCACTCACCGACCGTTGCTGGTTTATAGCTTAAGGCGGAGGTACCGATGAGCAAAATGATACGCACGACTAGTATCATTTTCAAGATCTCTTGCCCTCAAACGTAACAGTTTGGCGAGTTTTAATGTACCACCTGTAATCCCAATGTTATCACCTGTATCGTTATAAAAAAAAATCTTGCTTCGATTTGGTTAAAATGAGGAAAAGACATGAATAGAAAATAATAAGAATAACTTCCACACAACACAATCACCTGTCCTAGTCCTAAACTAGGATATATGGAAATACACCAAACCCGAGGCCATTTGTACAAATAGTAAGATTTTGGATATTCCATGTATCAAGGGAATCAAAATTTATAGGGTACTTTCCGTTGACCTAGAAATATGAAATTTGGCAAGTAAGATCGTCTTATACTTATACTCCATTTCCTTCCGTGGATGTCGTAGAAGGCGACTAAGGAGAAACATTACCAGGAGACGGGCAGCAGCGTCTTCCTGAGATTCCAACCGCATACTGCGATCGCCAACCCACCTGCCAAGCGTGGCGATTATGGCAAAACCCTTCATGGTTAGGAAAACCATGAGGGAGGCCTATGCCCAGCAGTGGGCGTCAAATGGCTGATGATGATGATACTTATACAAGTACAGAAAAAATCTGAAAACTATACATTTGTAATTAAATTATTAAAAAAATTGTCTTTGAAGTTCGAGAAAAGCTCGGAAAAAAATGCAAAACTCGATTGCTGAACTATTTATAATATTTAAGTAACTGTTAATTTGTACGGAACCCTCAGTGGCCGTGTTCGACTCGTACTTGTTAGGTTTTTTTATACTTTTGTGAGTAATAAAATCAAGGGGCTACCGGGTGCTGACTAGCACCACAAATAAAAAAAAAAAACTTCTTTTGTGGTAGGTTTTTGCAAAATGTAAACTTCATGAATCTTAACAATGGTGATAGCTACTTTTAGAACCCATTGCGTAGAGCCAAGGCCTTAAGACCTGTGATCTTAAAGCGTTTATGACAAAATGCGGTAATTAGCAGAAATCCATTAAATTCCTCGGCTATTGACGCTGATGTAATTTTGTATCTAATTTCTGTTAACGTCATTTCCGTGCACAATAAAGACTATTCTATCTATCTATCTAGGTTCTAGGCTGTAGGTTCTAAAACACCAGTTACAGTTATTGAGATGTATGACGTTCACTTTTTGCAAAAAACCTTTTATGAAAGAGGACATGATTGTTCCCACTGGTAGCGCTAGTTAGCACAGAATAGCTAAAGTAAATTAAAGTAAAGTAAAGTAAAGTAAAGTAAAAAATTGTTTATTGCACTAAGAGTATAAGCAGTAGGGTGTTGAATAGTCTGTGCATAACTTGGAGTTTAAATAAGGTACATTGTTTCCAGGGGTCCTTAAACTAGGCTAGGCCTGTATCTTAAAGGAACCCGTTACGTGAGTATACAGAGAAATTGCAATTTGTAAACCCATATTTAAATCAGTATCTTGAGGACAAGAGTTTAGTTTGAAGTTGCTTAAAACTAGGAAATAAAAAAAAAGATAGAAATTAAATCGAGTTTAAATTAGAGTGACTTGTGTAACTAAAATAGTTCATTGCTGCGTTATGAGATTTTCGGTGCTCTGGTAGTCCAGTTCAAGATGTGTGTAATCTCATACTTGGCTCTTGTTACAGTGTTAAGTTTTATATCGCAGTGTTTAACTGCTCTATTATAAATGCATAGCTCGTGAATATGCCTTATCATAAAAATATGTAAAGTGCTTTTTTAGTAAAGTTCTGCCTTTTTTGCCAATATAGGTTTATTTCTACATAGTGTACTTACCTACTATTCCCCTTAACAATCTGGAAAAGGTTCAGAACGAATACTTTGGCAGATAGTTCCCGAAAGATGTCGCTGGTGCGTTGGACGGAATATTATCGCGTCGTTATAAAATTGCATTCTGAAAACTTTAATATCAATTCATGATCTGCAGCGCAGTTCCGAAATTTACGATCGAAGTTTTCGTGGGGAATTGTTTTCCTCGCCTAGTCTTGTTTTAAAGGCTTTGGCAGGTATCTCCGTGGAGTAAAAACATCAGGATTTTTCTTCTTATAAATGGACAGTACAGTCGACTACATCTGTGCCATCATGCATCGCAAGGCGTGGTTCTCAGAGCCTAGAGTAGAATGATATTAGCAAGATAATACTAAGCAATAGCATTACAATGTAATGCTAATGGTATAACCCGCGCAAATAAAATAGGCATTTCTCGCGAAGATGATCGAATCGTGCGAAGCGCCGAGTTAAGTAACACGTGTCATATCACGAGTTATGACATAACCCATGCAGAAGCAACTATTACTATACTAATGTCACTCTATTGAACAATGAACGCATTTAAGAGACTCCGTTCCCAGCTCTTTGGTCCGACGATCTGAAGCAGGTGGCAGATGGATGAAATGGCGGGAGGGTGTTAGACGTAGAGGCTACACTACATGAACTGTTCGCGAATTTTTTTAACAAAATTTCTCAACTTAAAACAAAACTCTCAACTCAATTTATTTTTATTTTATATCCATTTCTTATCTACTTAAAACAGCATTTTTATTAATAATTACATAACCGCGCCTTTCAGGCCACCCAGAGTTCAGCATGTATATTTTTTAAATAGATAACCTGAACACGAAATATTGTAATTTCACTTTCTCGGTTGAGTAGTCAGATAGTAGAGTTTGCCACTTGCCACAAAAAATTGTTGCATCAATATTCATTAATCGCTACATGCATGCACGCCGGTTACGGGTACATTTTTTCTCACTTTCTTTAACCCTAGACACCAAACTTCTCACATAGCCCATAATACCTAACCATTCGTCAATTTGACAACCATTTTTTGAATCGTTAAGTTTTAAATAAAACCTTTTTTTTCGGTACTTTTATTGCACTGATCTTTCAGGCATAGTTTTTAATAAAATAATGTGTTGTTATTTATCACATTTTATTTATTTTTCTTCCTGTTTAAAATTCTTATAAATTTTTTAAATAAAAAAAAATTTAAAAAAGTAGTTGATCATTTTAAGGGAAAACTTAATCTGTAGATATTAGAGAGAATAAACATACTTTTTTACGCCCACTCAATACAAAAATCAATTTTATGTTCACCATAAATTGCGTTATTATACATATTTTTGTAAAATTTCGAAATAAAATAGTACTTGGCTGCCGGATTTCATTGCCTCCCGCTAAGCCGTGACGAACACCTAGTTGACAAGAGACAACACGGTTATGCGCACACGTACCAAAAAGATACAAAACAAATTTCTGTCGCGTATTCGTTGAAACGACGAACGTTAGGTTAGGTTACGAACATTCAACAACAACAAAATCGTTAATATTTTTTTAGGACAAGCTTCGTTGTCTAGTGTAAGCTCAGCTTTTATAAAGCATACAATCAAATACTAAACACACAAAGTAATACATTGGACCATTAACCCTAGGCTTGAATAAATACAACCGAATCTCAGCACGCAAATATGCCCTAAGATATTATTTTGCCAATCTCAATGCCCCGTCCCCGTAGTTATAACGAAAACAAATAATATTTGTCTAGATTCCTCCGTATGGATAGCAAACAATCTCGTTATTAGGCGGGTAACCCATTTAGCGAAAAAATATGACTTAATAGGTACTACCGTCATGATTATGAACAATTTTAATGAAAACAGAGTTACATTTGATAATTCTGGTATTGGTTTGCATTAATATTGGTTCCCACTTGCTTTATTGGTCAACATTCAATGTCACGATATTAAAAGTATTCAATAAAATAATGTCATGATGCCCATGATGAAGTGTTGTTGTTATTATTCAAAAGAAACTGGCCGTTAGGTTGGCATCACTGCGACAAAGTATGGTGGGGTACTCTATTGGTGGGGTGCATCGATTAGTTCGGAGGGTCGGAACCGCGAGCTGGATGAATTGTACTGTATTCTTGGTGAAAGAAACATAATTATCTTTACACTACTAATAACATACATACATAAACTCACATCTGTATCCTGGAAGGGTAGGCAGAGACCAAGGTTTTCCACTTGCCACAATACTGACAAACGACTTTTGCTTCAATACAATTCATACGTACATGCACGGTTTCGGGTACTTATTACCTTTACATTTGCTAATACATCCCTATTTGGTTAAAATAATATACCGAGGACGTCTCTTGGTGCCGCTTTCACCCACATTCGATCGATAATTATATTTCTTTCGTTAATGTTTCTCACTTTATCATTTTCATACTCCTACGTCTAAACAAATGAAACATCAATGTCATTCAAAAATTAAATAGGCCACACTTTCCAAGGACCTCATTTCTACTGCATTTATCCTTTTTTTCTTCTTCTGCGATACCCAAGTCTTCCTACCGCATATAAGTGTTGGCACCATCACTGCAATATGGATAACCACTCTATCTCTTTTGGATATAACATTACGGCTACTGCTAAGAGAGTGCAAGACAATTCGGTATTTGACACGATCAACAATAAACTATTTCATATGCTCGATGTTTACGCCTGAGTAGCAACTGGCACGGGCTGTTAGTTGCGAGCATATGGCGAACCGTGAGAGGGGTTCTTGGAGGCTTAGGAGTGGATGCAAACTTTGGTTTCTCCCTTCGTGGACTCCACGGGTCAATCCAGCCAGCACTTGCGCTGGACTCCTGCCCAAACACCGTCTAAATTTGAAGTGACAATGACAACAATAATAAATAAAACTGACATACGTAGATACGTTTTTGGGATTGAATTGAAAAGTCGCCTTATTGTTTTGATCCGCATTTATATTGAAGAAACGTGAACTACCTACTTTTTGGAATACAAGACATCGGGACAATCCAGCGCCCACCTAGGCTGCCGTGATCGTCCTTCGTCATCCGCGGGTGTTAAATCCAGGTACGTCCACCCCAACGCTTACCAACGAGCACCCTTCTGGTGTTGTCCATTGTCGCTTATACAATCCACCCAGTTGCCGCTCCCGCAGCACCACTCGATTAAAACAAAAAATACAAAATATCTCGGAATATATATCTCTTTTAGTTAATTACTAGTTATTACAATTTTTTAATGGTTAAACATAAAAAGAGTGCTCTGATATGTGACGTCATAAGCCAGTATTTTCATACAAAATTCCGTTTTAAAAGTAACTCGTTTGATATTTTGTCAAATACCCAATTTCCCGCTTTTCTGTTCTTTTTATATCAGCTCCACACTTTCCATATCTTAAAATAGGCACATTCTTTCATCTGTGATCGTTTTCTTGCACTTTTTTTTTTTTTTCGCAGACCATTACTGTCTCCTAATAACAAAATCGGACGTAAATCTTTGGTACCCTTGTCCCCAAAACTGTCGAACACTTCTAATGTAGCGGATTAAATTTCTCTGTGAAATCCACCGCCGGTTTCTCGTAGGTACACTAACAAGCTGTTAATCAGTGTCTTGTATGCATTTTGTTCAATTGTCAGCTGTTATTAGTAGATTTAGATTCAGTGTACGAGAAACTGGGGGTAAGAAGATAGCAAATTAAGAAGATACTTCATATCATGAGCAAAGATTTTCCAACCATTACACACATTTTGATTTAAGGCCGCAATTAAATACTTACACAATTTTAAGGGTCAGTCAACTTATTGATGATGATGATGATGATGATTTGGCTGATGATGATGAACTTATTTAAGTACCTTAATACAAATACGAGCGGTGGTAGCGGAGCGGTAGAAGGCCGGCTTCTCATTCGGGAGGACGTGGGTTCGAATCCCGGCATGTACCATTGACATCGGAAGCGAGAGATCCAGGTTCGCTTCCCAGTGCGGGCATATTATACCTATGACTTTGTTTATTTTCCGAACATCTGTGAAGTTATAGTTGCAATACCACTCGCTAACTGTGAAGGAAAGTATCGTGATGAAACCTGAGAGTCTAAGGTGTTCGTATAACTCAGCGCTTGAAATTGCCAATCCGCGGTGGGCACGCATGGTAATTAAGCTCTCTCTCTCTCTGAGCTGCAGTAGGACTTACATGAAGCTAGTGTCAGTAATAGGCATTGTCCTAAAAAAAATTAAGTTCTGTATTTTTAATATTTTTTTCCAGAAAATGGGTAATTCTGAACGCCTTGGTTGAATATTTCGATTTGGGCTGCTTTCATTAATTTAAAGTGAAAAAAAAGTGTAGAGTCTACGAAACCGGAAGTACGTCATGAACGGAAGTGCGTTATTAATGATCTTAAAAGCTGTCATTTTCTAGTGATACAATGACTCGATGTTAAGACTTGTTAAATGAACAAAACTAAAAATTCTCCTAAGTGTGTAAACGTAAAAGATATATTAAATACTTTTTTTCACGGAACACCGAGATTCATCAATATTTTCGCATTATTTATTTAAAAAATATTAAACTTACTTTCATTCACATGTGAAACGAACATTAGAAGGTCGAATTAGTCACACGCTTATTCACTTAAATGCAAGAAATCAGTGAATATTATTAATTTTATATTTACTGACCTTATACCTCTAAAATGAAGTATAGTTTGTAACTATTGTCAATACTTTTCGGGCCCGAAAAGTTCTCGAATTTTTATTAATTTTTGAGAAACAAATTTCCAAATTTCCAATAATAAGTAACTTTCAAAAACGCTTTTTTATGTTTAACATAATTTTTAGGGTTCCGTACCCAAAGGGTAACTGACCCTACTACAAAGACTCCGCTTTCCGTCCGTCCGTCCGTCTGTTACCAGGCTGTATCTCATGAATCGTGATAGTCAAGACAGTCGAAATTTTCATGGATGATGTTTTTCTATTGCTGCTATAGTAAAAAAATACTAAAATTAGAATAAAATTAATATTTAAGGGGGGCTCCCATACAACCAATTTTATTTTTTTGCTGTTTTTTGCTCGATATTCGTAACGGCAACAGGTTGACGCTTGAAATATTCCAATATTGTGTAGATAATGGTACGGAACCCTTCGTGCGCGAGTCCGACTCGCACTTGTCCGGTTTTTCTTCATATTTTGTTCAGACCTGTTTAAGGTTGCAGTGATAACATTATAATAGGGGTTAAAGTATGAAATTGCCGTTTTATTGCAATAGGTTCTTTGAATTGACATAGAATCTTCATGGTTTGAGGTTTTCGAATGAAACTTTTTTCAAATGGTTTCTATGATGTTCTTTTTTTAAAAAATGTGAAACATTTGAATATCGACTTTCAATTGTTTTTGTTATTCAATTTAGACAAGAAAGATGGATACTGCGAAAATTCGAGTGATTTTTGAATACGAGTTCCGACGCGGAACTAACGCGGCAGAAACAGCCCGCAATATCAATGCTGCGTTTGGAGAGGGGTCTACTAATGAACGCACCGTGCGATTTTGGTTTAAACGCTTTCGTGATGGAAATTTCGACTTAAACAACGAGCCACGAGTGGTGGAAGCCGACCCTAGTCAAACTACCCAGGAATTAGCGGCATGGTTTAACGTTACCTTACCCACAATATTGAGTCACTTGCGTCAAATCAATAAAATAAAAAAATACGAAAAATGGGTGCCTCATAATCACTCGAATTTTCGCAGTATCCATCTTTCTTGTCTAAATTGAATAACAAAAACAATTGAAAGTCGATATTCAAATGTTTCACATTTTTTAAAAAAGAACATCATAGAAACCATTTGAAAAAAGTTTCATTCGAAAACCTCAAACCATGAAGATTCTATGTCAATTCAAAGAACCTATTGCAATAAAACGGCAATTTCATACTTTAACCCCTAATATATACAATTGGGGGGCCAAATTGTGGGTTGGAATGTTTCTGCGTAACACGGTCCAATATTCTTACGTATGTCCTCTCCGTGTGTCGTGATCCTTACGCATACAGAGAAAAAACATGCCCGCATAAAGGATTTCGTCGAAGCCCAGTTTTGTTTTATTAGTAATGTTTTAAGGCTCCTTATGATAATAAAAACATCGCCGTGATAATATTTCTACGTAATCGCTGTGTCTTTACTGAAACGAACATAATTTCGTGCCGTGCAGTTACAGTCGGCGGCAGATCAAACTTTACATTTCGGTTGCGAAATACCTTGTCACTCAATTTAGTAGAGTTACGCCTGGTAAGGTTAATATGCTGCCAACTGTACTAAAAAAGGTTGTCGATTTTATGTTGAAACTTGCTGTTGCCAGCGACTTTGTTTGTATGGATTTTTCTGACTGCCTCGTAGGTCTAGCGTATCACGTCTGATTACCATGCCGGAGGTCATGGGTTCGAGTCCCACGGGGGTCGCCGTACATTTGTATGCGTGGCCTCAGTCTGGGTGTATTTTCATGTTTGTGATGTCCATGCCTTATTCTAGTTTGGGGCCAGAACAAGTGATTGTGTTGTGTGGAATTTATTTATGATTTACTTATTTTTGTGTGTTTTCCGGAAAAAAGTAGCTTAAGTGCTATTCCTGACTGTAATCTATTTCTGTGCCAAATTTCATCCAGTCATTTTTAGCTGTTCTAGCGTGATTGATTACCAAACATAAAACCATTCAACCTTTCAAATTTATAATATTGCTTTTAATGCATGAGCATCGTAGGTTCGATTCTCGGAATCTACTAATGTGTTTGTTTTGTTGGTTACGTACGTCTGTGAAATTGTAGATCAATACCATCGTTAACCATAAGGAAAACATCGTAAGGAAACCCGAGTATCGGATGTGTTCATATACCTCAGCGCTTAGAACTGCTAATTTGTTTTGGACATGCATGTTGTTTATGGTTAAGCCGATACTCTCCGTTAGTTTTAATTTTATGTACTTTAGTGGGTTTTCTGCTTTGTAGTAGCGTTTATTGATCGATTATACATATAACAAACTCACGCCTGTATCCCAGAGGGGTAGGCAGAGACCAGGGACCGCCACTTGCCACGATCCTGACAGATCACTTTCGCTTCCTCAACATTCATTAGTCGTTGCATGCCCGCACGCCGGTAATACAAACGTAATTAATGTAGATAACGTAATTATACAAACGTTGCTAAATATCAAATAAATATCAGCGCCCCAGGCGGACATACTTCGATCGGACGGACCGCTTCTCAGCTGCATTCCGACTGCAAGGTGGCAGTTCAGACGCAGTTGGCACGACTGCAATGCAATTCGTTATCGGTACTGCACGCCCACTGCACACCGACTGCAATCGGTCTGCTCGATTGGTTGGCAGTTTAATTGCAGTCATGCCAACTGCATTCTAACTGCAACCGTTCAGTTGGAAAGCAGTTGAAATGCAGCCCGTCTGTTTAGAGCCATCACCAACTGGCGTGTGATGATGATAGCCATCTTTAGAACGTACAGCCCAGAACCTGTGGTCAATAGGTTGACAGAAAAACCTTTACATGCATACACTCTATTTAGTTCCGCTACGAGTGACTATGCAACAAAAATAGACAGATAGAGATCACTTTATTGTACACAAAAATGTAAATTACACAGACATTTCTTTTCCTAAGAGTGCAGGAAAAGGTTGACCTACTGTCGACTGTACCATCTCTACTAATCCAACTACAAGGCTAAACACGAAAATCTCATGTGTAAATAACTGTGTCCCTGCACCGGACTCAAAATTCTAAAGACTTTCTAGAGCACTCGCCCTCTCGCTATTTTGTACAACTATCTTGATCTCCAGCCATGCGTGCGGTCGCAGGTATTGAGACTAACGGCCCAGGGGATTGCCGCTCTATAAAAGCCCTGCCGGTGAAGATGTTGTCTATTTTATTTTATGTCACCTCGATAAATAAATTTATTATTTTGTATGGAAGTTAATCAGCTTTAGTGTCATTGGCTTGTGGATTTGAAATCTGTAGGTGAAAGCCTGGTTTTGTAAAGTCTACCTTAGGCTTTGGATGTTGTTAAATAGTCTTTATTTATATTGTTTTTGTTGCACTAACCCGTACTGAGGACTATTTTAAAAACCTATTTAGAGGCTAAAAATTCCACCCATGCCGGAACTTGAACCCGCGACCTCTTGCTAACTGTGCCAGCTCTCTCCCAACTGAGCTAATGGGTAAGTGCAGGTATTAGTGACATTTCGAGCTTCTTTACAAATTTCTCTATGTTACGTACTGGTAGCGACATCTGGCCGAAGCAATTTACATCACTGGCAGCCCCGAGTAACCCACTTTGTAGTTAGGCTTTTACATGGGAATTATATCGCTGTACTTACATTATTACATTGTTGTTGGCATGGGTGGAATTTTTAGCCCATAAATAGGAGAAATAAAAGGCTGGGTGCTTACTGTCCATTTTTCTAAGGTCGATAATTTACTCTAAGAGTTTTCGTCATCCGTTACTGAATTGAGAAATCCACTGAGTAATTACCAAAGTATCAGTGTGCATCTCTTCAGATTTATCAAAATAGAACAAGACAGAACGATACTTATCTATGTATTTCCTTATAGAAATTCTTATTTTAGTTTACCTAACTCGGTTTCCGATTTAAGAATTTGTGGAAAATCTCCATATTACACCTGTTCGTTGAGAAACCTACGGAAGAAACCGACCAAGTGCGTGTCTGGCTACGCGCAGTGTATGGTTCTATAGAAGGAGGAAGTTATTACCTGCTCTAAAGAGCCAGCAACTTCACCAAAGTAACCTTCAATAGAATTTGTTTGAAATTTCCTTTTATAACTTGGTCACCCATTACTCGTTAATTTGTAACGTCTACTTAGTCGTGATAGTTTTCCTTTTAAGTTCATTATATGAGCTACTGCCCTGAAATTTGTCACTGATCTACAATCAACCGTTTAGCCAGGAAAGGGGGAGGTGCCCTACTCCAACGAAAATTTACGCTTTAAGGCGTGATATTACGCAATCGGATCCCTAATGATTTTTCTGCACTCACATTTTTTTAAACTAGCTATTCAACGATCCCCAAACTATGGTGAAGGCAAGAAAAAAAAATTGCAACCCTTATTTAGTTGTAGGAGAGGTACCCTAACATTATATTTTTTAAATATTTTATCCTACCGTTTTGTCGCCGTGGTTAACATGTATATCTAGGCCAAATTTCAACTTTCTAGTACTTCTCGTCTCTGTACTAAGCCGCGGACAGACAAACAGACAGATAGACAGACATAAAGACAGAGAGACAGACGGACGGACACGGCGAAACTATAAGGCTTCCCCGTTGACTGCGGAACCTTAAAAACAATTCCAAAGTTTTATTTGTGATATTATTAGATCAGAAACTGGGCGTAAGGTACTTAATCCGCCCTAGTTTGCAGTGGACACTTCTTGTGGTTAGTCTCATACTGTCTCTCTAAGAATATGTCTGTGTCCTAAAATGGAATACATAGGGTGTAAAAAAAAATCCATGTACATCCGATAATGGAGAGTTTCTAATCCTCAATACGAATAACTTTTACTGTGGGAACGCTATAAAAAATATATAGAAAAAAATAACATTGAAATTGTTTCATACCAAAATAAGAACCTGCGGCATCCAAATATGGAACAGCTGATAGGTATTTTTTTCGTGACGTCAAAGTTTTCCCTGTGATAAAATTTGCGTACCTATTGGCCTTTAATATGTATCTTTATTATCTTCAATTTAATCATCATCACAAAAAAACGTTGAAGGAACCAACAAAATTCACAATAGGTTTTTAAACAACACATGCCAGCCCCAAGCAAAAATTCAAAATAAACAATTCGTGAGTGCCAAAAAACAATAAACAAGGTTTACATCCGTTATTTTTACTTAATGAAGGAGGTACTTCCTAAGAACCCCGATAAATCGCAAAGTACACACATACAACGGCATAAACATACAATGGGTTTTTGAAGTACCTAACACAAAACTTAAAACTGTTTCTACAGTATATATAAATGAAACCACTTCGAATGTAACTAGTGGAAGTTCAAAATCCTCATTAGGATTTTTTCAGGAAGATTTTCAGGAAAAAAAAACCAACAAACTTGGTCAATTTGTATTCAAAATAAATATCTATACTGAAGAAAACTTTTAATATTGTATTCTTGCACCACCTGTGGTTGACTGGTAGAAAATGCGTATAGCATTAAGTCCGCCACATTTCCATTGTATTTTTTACTTATGTGCAATAAACGTATTAATAATAATAATAATAATAATAATAAAGAAACGTTTGAACTTAATAAACTAAAATTTCGTTATCCCGTAAATTATAAGTGTAAAAAAGGAACCAAGTTCGTTACCAGGGAAGTGCGGAAATGTCGGCTTCTCCGGATAAAGAGGACCGAAATTGGTGTCAAGTTCTACCAGCACGAAATTTCTTCACTGGTTTTAAAATTAAGTTACCGAGTATGAGGCTTTTAAGTTATGAGGGGGTCGAAAGTAGCCCAAAATTGGTTCGCATAAAATCCCTTTTCAACTTGAAGGCCAGCCGAGAACTGGGCCTGGCGCACTCTGTACGCCTTGATACCCTTTTTAACTGAAAGATGGCTAGACACTCGAGAATATAATTATTGTATAACAGAACACTAATTATATTCTCCAGTATAAGATCATCGCTCCACCGAGTCTGATGACGTCCTACAATCCGTTTACTGATCCACGGTCTCCACGCAAGAACTCGTCTACCCCATCGGTTATCAGTTTTTCGGCTGATATGGCCGGCCCACTGCCACTTCAGCATGCTGATTGGGTGGGATGAGTCGGTGACTTTGGTTCTCTATCGGATCACCTCGTTTCGAATTCGATCGTTCAGAGAAACCCCAAGCATAGCCCTTTCCATAGAACGCGTGGAGAGAAAATTCTTTATTGTACACAAAAAATACGCATAAATCACATTAGAGATACAAAGATAAATACATACTGACAAATACATCACCCTCGCAATCTTGCGCTCTTCGGTCAAAACAAAAATTGCATTTTGGAAATGTCTGCACAGAAAAGTTTTCGCTCTAAAGAGGAAGAAGCCTTCCGCACCTCCGGATTCCGAGGCGCAGATGTGACTCGCCTCTTGCTACGCTCGCTACGCCCCTGCTCCGCTCTGCTTCGCTGCCCCCGCCTAATTTGCCCCCTTTTATGAATGCCGTTGCTTAGACTCTGTTTGTTTTGTTGCCCAGCCGTTTGTTTGGAGGTGAGCTCTGGGTTGTGGGGAGTTATGGGGAATACTCGGTTCAACTTTTATGCAGGGTGACTTTAGATTCGTTTTTTGAGTTCCGTAGTCAACAAGGAACCCTCACAATTTCTCCATGTCCGTCTTTCTGTCTGTCCGTCTGCGGCTTATCACATGGACGATAAGTACTTGACAGCTGAAATTTGGCATGTGTATACATTTATTTATTACGCCGACAAACCGGTAAAATTAAATCTCGAAATACGTTTTTTTAGGGTAGGTACCTCTCGTACACCTAAATTAGGGATGCATTTTTTTCTAGCCTTATCGTTGGATTGGTCGTTTAAAATATTGTAGGTGTAGGGAGATCATTTTTTGATTTAGATTTCCGTTTGCGAAATACTAAGCTTTAAAGCGTAAATTTTTGTCCGAGTAGGGCGCATTATAGAAACGTGAAAAAATTCAGGGCAGTAGTACATATAATGAACTGAAAAGAAAAACGATCACAGCTGAGTAGGCTTTACAAGTTGACGAGTAATAGGCGACCAACTTATAAAAGGAAAACTTCGTATAAAATCCATTGTAAATTACGTTGATGAAGTTGTTACTTCTGTAATGCAGATAAAACCCACTCTTCCTACGGAACCCTGCACTTCACGTGGCCCGACACGCACTTGGCCGGTTTTTAAAGAACATTTATTGTATTTTTATTCTGATATCTAGTTTATGTAGTTTTTGTTTTCCTTTTTACTTTGTGTTATTTAGGCCTTTTGTAGTTTATGTAGTGTATTTTGTGCACATATAGACTCGTTTTTCTACTGCTTCTGCTATACCCGAAGGTTTGCTGGAAGAAATCTCTTACAGAGATAAGCTCGTCTTTGTACATATAATTTCTTATGTAATGTCCTGTTAAATGTCTTGTGTGCAATAAAGTATAAAGAACATTCTGGCCGTTATTTAGAAAAATATGGTGCTAGTTTAAAAGAAGCGTTAAAAATAATATGAAGCTTTTAAAAATAAAAGTATCAGGAAAACACGTTATAAAAATAAAGGTCCGAGCCTCGGCCAACTCAACTGTTCCTTGACTTGTTTACGTATATCTGACAAACATAATAGAAAATATTTTTCAAAGTATTTCCTACCACTTTGGATGCACGGCTTGGACACATAGACTCACATTTATTCACAATGGTTGGATATCACGAAAATTTACAAATACGTTATACCATATGCAATAAATGCTTATCAAACGCAGTTTTAAATAATCTGTGGTAAAAGGAAATTCTACTATATGCTATTTAAAGTGAACTTTAGAAGAATTGGGTTTTTATAATAAATATATAAACGCTCTTGAGTTAATTTAAACGATGTCAACACCCTCTGTGATATCTCGTGTGTTAATACATTAAAATGTATTGATTAAGGGCTCTTAAAAAATACGTTTGTTTGTTACACTTTATTGCACAATAAAAAAACGTTAACAAAAGTAGAAGTTAAATAACAGGCTTGTGATAAAAAAAATTGGTGGTTTAAGATGTGAATTTACGTTGATGGTTTCAATCGGACAAAGAGAGTGGATACGTCATTTACAGGCTTACATAGCACAAATGTGCTGTAAATGTAATTTTCCTATCGGTGATCCCAAGTATTATGAACGAACAGGTAGGTCTGGATATGTAGAACAAATCAACTAAGGAAGGAAGTAATTAACTGCGGTGGTAGCGCAGTGGTAGAACGCCGGCCTCATATTTAAAAGGTCGTGGGATCGAATCCCGGCACGTGCCAATGACTTTACTTTCTAAGCTACGTTCATTTGTGAAATTGTAGTAGACATACCACTCGTAAAAGTTCTCGAAAAGAGATTTCTTATACTACGGTCTCAGTCTGTTTTTTTTCTTTTTGTTGAAAAAGCCAGTAGCACATCTGTGTCGCAAACTCTAAATTGTACAGTAGGTTTCATGGAAAATAATTATTTGAACACAATTGTGAAATAAATATGATTTTTACCACAATTATTAATTTATATGAGTTCTCGGCATTTTGCACCATTGCAGGTAGGCGTTCCTTTTCGAATTAGGTTTGTATACAACCACGAACGTTTCAAAAGTTGGTTTTACATTTATTAAGTTAAAATTATTTTTGGGTCCATTTAGTTTTGCCACACCCACAATGCTTTGTTGTACATATTTTTTTTAATATTTATGTGTTTGTTGTTTTTCTTTCTGTACCTTGTTTTATTGCATTGGTACCTACTTTTTTAATGCTGTACAGGTCCTTATTTGTCGCGTTGTTACTGTACATGTATGTGTATATGCGTTTGTCAAGAAATGGTTTATAATAATATACTATACACACACTTGTACAATAATAATACAAAGAAATATCATATCTATCTGTCACTTAAACGACTAAGCGGTTTTAGCATTGTCTAGTATATAGAAAGGCTGCCGCTCAGTACAGTGGCAGTAAAAGATTTTAAATTTGGTATGTAAACAGTGTTTCCATCGTATAACTTTAGTTAAACTATTCCCGACGATAAAACAGTACATTCTCCGTTATTTTTCAAAAATGAACGATAATAATTCACTTGATACGGTTTTGTGAACCATAAGCTAGTGACCAATGATCTTTTTTATTATTTATCTATGTAGACACTGGTTTACATTGCATGTATATTAGTATGTAGATATTGTCGTTCCATATTCACAAATAATGTAGCAATAAGGAGGGGTGGTACCCTAGTGGGTAGAACATTGGCCTCGGAAGCGACAGATCCAGGTTCGATTCCCAGTGCGGGCATGTACCTATGACTTTGTTTTCTAAGTTATGCATATTTGTGAAGTTATAGTAGCAATACCACTCGCTAACAGTGAAGGAAAACATCGTGAGGAAACCTGAGCGTCTGAGCTATTCACATACCTCAGCGCTTCAAATCGCCAATCCGCGGTGGGCGCGCTCCCTGAGAGAAGGCCTGTGCCCTACAGTGGGACGTATGTAGGCTTATGTTATGCATGTAGCAATTAATTAGTATAATTATTTTTTGTTTGTGCATTACATGCCTTTTTCCCGCTGTCTGTGTCATACTCTATACATCAAGGCTGGCTGGAAGAAATTTCTCTTGAAATAAATCCGCCCTTGCTCATAGTCTAAGACAATCATGATTTTTAAGTGCTAAATTTTGTATTTTGTGCAATAAATTGTAACACACAAACAACCACTTTCCGGGTAAGTCAGCTAAATATTAAATTTTTAAACATTTTAAAGCTCCCGCCATGCTACTATCATTTCACGTTAACCTCGCTACAAACTTCACAACGCAGCTGAGTGTACTCGAACGGCGATATTTCTTTGGAATAGCGAGTAGGGATTATTTTAAAGCACCTTTTAATGGCCGCGAGTCAGCTCCAACGTCGATTGTGTGAACACAGCTTTAGAACTATGGCGCTCTTTGCAAGTTTGTTGTAAATAAGTAGTTTGTCAATGCTACTAAAATCGACTTCGTTTACGTGGGGTGTTAATAAAATAGACCTCGTTTGCGTGGGAAATTATTAAAATCGACCTCGTTTGCGTGGAACTCTATCATATACTAAAATAAATAAACATAAACATAAACATTTACATACAGGCACATACATTGCTTCTGGTCCCACACTAGGATACCCTGTGTCGTGGGATTTCCTCCCATGTACGTCGTAGAAGGCGACTAAGGAAATCAATTACCAGGAGACGGGCAGCAGCGTCTTCCTGAGATTCCAGCCGCATACTGCGACCGCCAACCCGGCTGCCAAGCGTGGCGATTATGGCAAAACCCCTCATGGTTATGAAAACCACGAAGGAGGCCTAGGTCCTGCAGTGGGCGTCAAATGGCTGATGATGAAGTTACTTCCACTTAATATAGTCACTTGTCCTGTTTCCAAACTAGGACTGTGCTATGGTAATCAGCCAAGAACATCACAAGCATGGAAACACACCAATACATTTGTACAAATGTACAACGGCCCCCAGTGCGAACCGAACTGTCGAAATCCGGCATGGTAATCAGACATAATACCGCTAGACCAACTTGACAGTCAGTCAGTCAGTCTGTCATTGGCTTAATTAATTTACGGGGGTGCTATTAGAATTAACTTCGTCTGCTTGTGGTGCTAGTAAAATCTACTGCAGTTGCGTGTGGCGTTATTACAGTGTTGCCAGATTTTCCTTTGAATTTCCCCTCCAAAATCTGAGCAAAATCTCTCCGAAATCTCCACAAACCATTAAAAAAAATGAAAACAGAATAAAATATTACTAGGTCGCTTTTAATTCCGTAATTTTTCAGTTGGATTTTAGGTTGGGGCTTATTCTGCTCTTCATTACAAACAACTTTCATATATCATAACGCTCAGAGACGATAAGTATGAGAAAGCTGAAATTTGGCATAGACATACATGTTAATCACGCCGACAAAACGGTAGAATAAAATGTTTAAAAAAACAATTGAACCCCACAGTTATCTCGATGCTCTGAGGGGGGGTACCCCCTAAACTTGAATTAGGGATGCAATTGTTTTTCCTCGCCTACACCATAGTATGGAGTATCGTTGGATTGGTCGTTTAAAATATTGTGAGTGTAGGAAGACAATTTTGTGATTATAACGGTTCTGTTTGCGAAATATTAAGCTTTAAAGCGCACATTTGGCCGGTTTTATATTTACTCTGGTGAATGTATGTACAGCGGATATTTCCTTTGATATTTCAGAGTTACAATAAACCTTGTCTAGATGATAAAGTTATTATTATTATTTTATTTGGCCTCAGTCTGCCATGTTTGTGATGTCCTTGACTGGTTACCATAGCTCAGGGTAGTAGTAGTTTGAGACAAGGACAGTGATTGCGTTGTCTGGAAGTTATTAGCTATTACTAACATAATTGCATAACATTTCATAATAACCTCCTCAGTCCTGACCTTGAAAATAACAATGGTTTTCAATTGTTATTTTCAAGGTCAGGACTGAGGAGGTTATACCATTAGGTTGTTTACAATAATGGAAGGAGTATTTGGCATGGAGCACGCATACCTATCTATCAAATGGTCTATCCAAAAGCGCGAATTCGGAAGGCAGTAACGTAAACACGACGAGTGCCCGCCATCTGTCGCTGAATACGTTATGGCGAATTTATGCGGCGGCTTTTCCCGTACAGAATTTTAAATGAATTTCCTCTTTGGTAGAAGATGAATTTTTTTTAGAAAAATAGTTGTGTAGGTTTTGGGTCTCCTCACTTCGAAAGCATTTGCGAGGGTTGATTTTCAGCCCAGTCCAAATTCGCGTTACACGAATGTAACACCAACGAAAATGCGAGCCGCCTGGACCCTATTTTATAGAACTGCAAGGGGCAACGGGCTCAGTCTGGGTGTATTTTCATGTTTGTGCCCTTACCTGGTTACCATAGGGTATCTTTGTTTGGAACCAGGACAAGTGATCGTGTTGTTTGGAAATTATTATTATTATAATTCATGGTTCAATATGACAATTCTATGTTCTGTAGTATAGTGACACCTCACCTATACCTTCATAGTCATATAAGGCCCAGTACAATACACAATGTTAATCTATCAAGATTAAACTTCCTTTTAATAACATTCCTAAAGTAAGGGCCTTCAGCAGCTGAGTACGTAGCATAGCTTATTCCCACAGATTAACAAGTAGGATTGTTTAAATATGGGTAGATTAACCCGTAGTACCATGGCGAGTCTCGCGTTTTTAAAATGTCAGAATTACTTTTGATCTAATTAGTAAGCTGAGTTGGAGCCCCTTTTTTGTTGTCACGGAAGCACCTGAGGCGTTTGGAGTCCAAGGTGGCTGGGTGTCATGCATTACAGTATCGTACCCGGCTGCATTCGGCTCTATACGCCTCAAAACCTTTAAAAAGCGGTTTTATGCCTTTTTAGCGAACGTGATTTGACAGAATTTTGGCAAGTGGCAAACCCTGGTATCTGCTTTCACCTCCTGGATACAGGCGAGAGTTTTTGTTTGAGCAAAACATTTTCGGACTCCTCCGACAAAACTTCATTGTGATTCCAGAATTAAGTTGATTAAAAGTTTACGTATGAATTTTTATTGAAAGTTTTTGTTTGTCATTTTATCATTATCATCAGCCATTTGAGGCCCACTGCAGGACATAGGCCTCCATCACGGTTTTTAACCATGAAGGGTTTTGCCATAATCGCTACGCTTAGCAGGCGGGTTGGCGAACGCAGTATGCGGTTGGTATCTCAGGAAGACGCTGCTGCCAGTCTCCTGGTAATTTAATTCCCTAGTCGCCTTCTACAACATCCACGGAAGGAAATGGAGTGACGCTATTCTTAATCCGGCGCCACACGGAATGTTTGTCATTTATAGTATAAATATAATTTCGCACAAATCAAACTTTGATTCAACTACTGTATTGAATCAGAAGCTGTCGGCGTCAAAAAATCACGCAAAATACAAATAAAATTTTAAACTCAAGTGTGAAACTGCCTCGCCACGATTTTCCACAGCGCGAATATCCAATATTGGAAAAAGTCAGTATGTAGCCCAAAAATTAAGCATTTTCCAAGGCTATTTCAAACTGACCGATACATTTTCTAAAACTGTTTTGACCCTTATTTCTCTGGCCCCAAAGACCTAAATTGCTTACCCCGGATAGAAAAATTGGTCCAAGTGAGAAGACAGTTCTGGTAGCTCTCCACTTTAAACGAATTGCAGGCTGAATTTGGTCACCACAAAATATTTAAGTTACTAATAGAAAACTACTTCCTTCAGGCATAGAAAAGGAAACTAGTAGTTTAACTAACAACAGTTTATCTAAATATAACGTAAAAAAATCAACATTATAATTAGATATTCTTCATTGGTGGTTATATGTATATATATATATATTTGAACATACGTTGTAGTATAAAACTAATTTAAGTCATTCAAACTAGCCATCTAACCAATTGATTAAAAAGGTAGTGGGTGTATTGCTCTATTTTCAAGTTTATTTTTATGTAGCCTATACACGTCCCACTGCGGGGCATGGGCCTTCACTCAGAGAGAGAGAGAGAGAGAGTATGGACTTAATTAACACGCGTGCCCACCGCGGATTGGCAATTTCAAGCGCTAAGGTTTGTGAACACCTCAGACACTCAAGTTGTTTATGTAGTTAATAATTTCACTTTTGATTCTCTCTACAACTCTAAATTTCTATTTAGGGTGTATACGTACAATAAACAGTCCAACTTAATGTTGCCAGCAAAACTGACAACTATTCATGTGCCGTGCCCGGCTATATTGCACTGCTACATCAACAGAGGCACACTAGTACTATTTTACTAATAATACGCGGAGAAGAGTCCACTAAGCTAGTGAGCTGCGAGTTATTGTTGGTATTACCTTGGTGTCTGACAATATAGGCAATATTCTCGTTTTGTTGTTAACCTGTTAGATTATGACCTTGAAAATAACAATTAAAAACCATTGTTATAGTGGTCCTCGGATCGGATCATTTAGAATTCTACACATTAGTCCGGTCATACCGGCAATATTCCCGGGCATGGTACATCCATACGCCTTACCATTCAAATAACCCCACGCAGACAGAAAAATGAGACATGCTAAAATATGTGTAGATAACTTTGTAATATTTTTACTACACTTCGGGCGATGCCGTCAGCTGGGGGCAGTAACTTGGAAACTTTGTGTTAACTTGCCAATAGACAGTTTTATTATTTTAGAAAATTAATTTTTTTACGATTGTTACCCTCAGCTAGAAGGCAGAGAAAGGTTCCGTTTATTTGGAAACCTTGTGAGGCTAAAACTGTAAAATATAATTAAGTAAGAGGGCCACATGGCCTGAAGACCTATCAGTCACTGGATGCGGGCGGCACAAGGCCGGAAATCTTGGAAAACCATGAGGATGGCCTATGTCCTGCAGTGCGTGTCAAATGTCTGATGATGATGATGATGGTAAAAGGAAAAATGGGTTACCGATTAAATAAATTATTTAAAAAAAAAACCTTTACTACGGAACTTTCTCTGATAGATTCTTGTAGGCGAATGAAAAAAGGCCTCAAATTTTTTGGTTAAAACAACTTAAATTTGAATGCCCGAATTTATGGATCGAATGCATGATCGATACTGGCCCTAAATTAAGAAAAATTCTCGTAGCATTCAGAAAATATTTATTTATTTAAGTGTATTTATTTTTTTAAACGGCAATTATTTTCACGGCGATTAGTTTCTTCCCATTACTTGACCCCCGTTTCACATTCATGTTTCTGTGGGATTGTACAATACTGTTATGAAGTTTTTGGATGTCTCCTGTCTCGTGACAGGGATTAATTAACGTATCAGTGTCAATGGGGGCGGCCATATTTCATTTCATTTTCAACAACTGAATCTGCGCAAAACTTTATTCGTTAGTGTATTCTGCCAGTTTTAACGTGGAACAATGAAAATGAATTATTTCGGAAATGTATTTGTAATTTTCTACCGATTTTCGCGTAGGTGCAGGGCTCTTTTAGTGAACAAAGAAAAGTTTAAAATCTATGACCCGGCTGGGAAGAAAAGTTCTTTTAACAAGATTTAATACTCAGCATGGGTAGCACGATGTCATCGTCATCGATGTCACGCATCGTGAGGAAACCTGAGTGTCTGACCTCTTCACATACCTTAGCGCTTGAAATCGCCAATCCCCCGTGGGCACGCGTGGTGATTAAGCCCAACTCTATCTCTCTGAGAGAAGGCCTATGCCCTACAGTGGGACGTATATCCAGTGGGCATAGGCCTTCTCTCAGGCTGCTTATAATTAGTATCGCGATGAAGCAAATTGCACGTTTTAACGTCAAAAGTCGCGACTTTCCAGTACATTAATTGTCAAATTCTGACATTAAAGCGCCACAAAACGCGTGACACGCACCATCGTACTATCCATGCAGATAGCGTTATTAGTATACAAAAACGCTGCAACATAATAAAATTGTTTTTCTTGATATTTTTGCACTATACCACCAATATAACCGCAGATTTTTCTCTTATTTGATTTGATATGCCACTAGAAGCGATAGCAAAAAAATCGTAATTTAGATGAGGACCGGAGCCTAACGAACTATAGATATGCATCATTCGCGTTTCAGCGTCACCAACCGACCGGTAGTCAAGTATACCCGATTCAACGTCACCGAATGACTGGAGCCGAGTATACGCAATTCAGCATCGACAACCTGACTGCATCGACATCGACTGCAGCCGCATATATCCGATTCAGCGTCATCGGCCTGAGCGTGACGATTCAGTCACGTTCACTGTTCATACAAAGTGGGCCTTTAGGGCTATCGCCTACAGCCACTTATAAACGCGATTCAATGGAAGCCAAAAATATGCTATACCACAGCGCGTTTGCATCGCTTCTCAAAAATGCCATGCAACGCGCTTAGAAGCACGTTCGAAAGGCGTCGCGGGCGTTGGCTCTTGGAAGTGTTCGCTTGTAAAATCACTCATTATTTACCCACTAAAATGTTGTTCGCCACAATCTTTATAACGACACTTCATTCCGCGTCAAGTTCTGTTTCCAAAACGAACTCATGTCGAGACCATTATTGCCAAAACAAAGGCCTCATTTCGGAGTCATTTTAAACTCCTTACAAAGTCGTCGGCAATTTCGTGGGGCGCACGGCGCTGTTGTCCCCTCTATCCATCACTGTCATCCGTCTCTGAACTTTCTCTAAACCACCTAATGAAGTTATTCGACAAAAACTGAATGGAACCTCTCATATTTTGATTATAGCGTCTCATCCGCCCTTTAGAATTCAGCAGGACATTAATGACAGCGGCCTATTGATTTTAGATTACCAATACCCACTTGGGACCCAAAATTTTATCGTAATAAGGTCAATCAATCAATATATAGTCTATTACTTAGGGACTTAGGCTATTTCCTTTCTTTAGACGCTCGCCTCCTTTTTCGTGCATTGAGAAAAATTGCCGGGATAAATGAGATTATCTCTGTACAAATTCCTGGGATAAACAAGTCCAGGTGCGCTAGGTTTTAGCAGAACAAAAGATAGTACAACTTTTTCTGCTAAACTTAAACTGCTGCGATCAATTGGATAAATTGGTGCCCCTAAGTGGTACACTCGACAGCAAGTCTACCTTTACATTTTTGTTGCAAAATCACCCGTAATTTAACTTAGTAGAGTACGGCCGTCTAAGAGTTCTCTCAAAGAGAAAGTGTGGACTTAACCACCACGCGTGCCCACCGCGGATTGGAGATTTTTGAGCTCTAAGGGATGGGAGCACCTGAAACGCTCAGGTATAGAATCAGGATGTTAAGTCAAAGTGTAAAATAGGTACTGGTGCCAAAGAAAACTACGCAATACGCTTAGCTGACTCTCGCTAGTCGCTACTGCAAGCAATAAAGACCCTTAAATGATTCAGGACTTTATGTATTGCCTAAGGGTGACTGACAAGAGTGACAAAGCTTAAACTTAGTACAGTCGATAGCCTGATTAACCGTTACGTTTGTTATTGCAAAGTCACCCGTAACCTAACTGAACAAAGCACACGCATGTAAAGCTGAACGGGCTTCAGACTTTACCCTGGCCAAAATTGGGTATATAAATCCTTATGTCCATAATATGTCTGGCCGCTGCCGTGGTATGACGTGGTATGGTGTTTTACGGTAACATGGATAATTCGATTCTTCGCCCTTTGGCCAAGCTTCGCCAAGTCTTAATAATATGGAAATTTGTCATAGTAATAAAGACTGTGTTCCCAATATTATTATAGAGACCGGTTATGACAAAATATTGCTACTATAGATACAGTGTTTTGCCATAACAAGCTCAGTGTTTTTTTATGTCAGGTAATTGAAGATGCAGTGTTTTGTCATAACAATCTGACAACGTGCAGCCTACCTTTTTCTTTACCAACTGTTTGCACAAAACACTACATAATGTAGTTGCAATGTTTTCTGAAATGAATAATTATTCTGCTTAGCTGGAACTTTACGTCATAACATAACACGTTTTATGCTGTAAATTCCATAAACGACATACTTTTTTTATTTCTTATTACGGCATAAAATTTCAAAGTTTTTCTGTTTATATTTGATGTATTTATGCGTAATTTTCGTAACAAAATGTTTTTTGGGTTTTCTGGAAAATGCCTGTTTTCAAATTACAGTGTTTTACGAGTATCATGACACGGAAGCGCAGTATTGGTGTTTTCCTACTTTTGTAAGAGTAGACTAATGTTTATTATTGCATGTTGTTGATTGCACTCATGGGATCTTGTTCCGTAGGTACAATACATACAATAGGTATAATAAATTAACTCACGCCTGCACCCTAGAGAGGTAGGCAGTGACCAGGGACTGCCACTTGCCACGATCCTGACAGATCACTTTCGCTTTCTCAACATTCCTTAGTCGTTGCATGCACACACGCTGGTTTCGGGTACATTTTGTCTTGTCGTTTGGTAATACATCCCCTATTTAGTCGAAGTATGTCCGCCTGGGACGTCCCTTACCGGCCCTTTCACCCACATTCGCTCGATATATTTGTTTCGTGAAAGTCACGTAGGTACTTGTATCAAATAAAATAGTAAATTATGTAAGATAAGAATACATGAAGAATAAAGATGAATTGGGAAAAGATGGTTAGAGTGGTGTTCTTTTTTGCTGTCTTTTTCTCCACTACGACTCGACCCGAAGACGGTAGATAACATTCAACAAACAGTATGCAATTTATTTAAGTTTAAATAAGATTTTGATTACTAATTTCTAGTCAATCGTGGAAATTCTGCGAGATTGGTAGCAAATTGTACCAAAAACCAGCCGTAAAACGACCGACACGGTTCGACGACTTCGTAGCGCAGCGGTAGTCCCGGGTTCGAATCCCGGCTGGGTACAAAAAAAGACCCCGAGGTCTTGGATGTTTACATGTTTGTGATGTCGTTGTTTCTGGTTCGTCGATACGACACAAGGTATCCTAGTGTGGGGCCAGAAGCAATGTATGTGCCTGTATGTAAATGTTTATGTTAAATGTTTATGTAAATGTTTATGTTTAAAACAGCGCAGTCAACAGGCAGGCAGTTGTGTCTCTGGCGGCGCATGCTGAGCACACACCTTTTATTGCCAACTGTGTGTTCTTTATTACTAATTCATTATTTTCAGTCATATTTTCTGTATTTGTTGGGCTCAATAAATGCATTTTTACTTTTACATTTATTTCAACAAATTACTGAGTTTTCGCTCGTAGCCCCGGCTGCCTGAGTGATCTTAAACGATCACGAAGGTTAAGCAACACAGGGCGCGTTCAGTGCATGGATGGGTCGCCGTCTATGCCTAACGCTAGTGGCATTTTTCCGAGCGGTTCCGTGCTTCGCAAGGCACGTTAAGCTGTTGGTGCCGGCTGCCGTCGATAGATGGCAGTTGTTAAGCCAAGTCAGAGGCCTTAGGGCGGCTTCACAACTTCTGACAGTAGACGAGCCACTAGTCTAAAAGCCTCCACCAATCCGGACTTGGCCCCCGTGGTGGAGTATGGCCTATACCTTCCTCAGGGAAGAGACCCGTGCCCCTCGGTGGGGACATAATGGGTTGATGGTGATGACGTACATTTATCGTTTGTCGCTCAAAGAGACTTGTACCATAATGGACGAGCTACAATCTGTCATAAATAACATGATTCTCGATGCAGATGTGGGATACATAAAAGTGTCATAGTTTAGACAATACTTGTTATATGCTAGCCTATATAATTATCAACGAACTGTAAAATACGTTAATTTCAATTACATTGTGTGAAAATAGACTTTATTTATTTTTATTTCTAAATGGATCGTGGCACGTGGCAGACCCTGGTCTCCGCCTACCCGTCCGGGACACAAGCGTGAGTTTATATTATGTAGCTAAATGCATCATACATAAGCAGCCTATATACGTCCCACTGTAGGGCACAGGCCTTCTCTCAGGGAGAGAGTATGGGCTTAATCACCACGCGTGCCCACCGCGGATTGGCGATTTCAAGCACTGAGGCATGTGAATAGCTCAGATACTCAGGTTACCTCGCGATGTTTTCCTTCACCGTTAGCGATTGGTATTGCTACTATAACTTCACAAATGTACAGTTAGAAAACCAAGTCATAGGTACATGCCCGCACTGGGGATCGAACCTGGGTCTCTCGCTTCCGATTCCGATGTTCCACCCACTAGGCTACCACCGCTAAATGCATCCCGAGCCGTCAATTTAATGCACGTTGCAGTCAACGCAAATCCTGAAAAAACCCGTCCCGAATTTCGATCCCACACTCAAGTCTCGCAGCGAGATTCCCTCATCCGTCAGTCCGCTCCCGACTGCCCACCGGGACACCGCGCGCTCCCGGGATCTCGGTCCGGATTCTCCCGTTCCAACGACGGACGATCGTGGGTATAATTGCAAATTTTCATTAATTTACGGCCTTATCTGCGTAGAACGATTCGTGAGGCCTGAACTGTTTCTCAGGGATTAGTGTGCTGTTCGTGGTCTGTAATGGATTTTTTTTTGTGGGTGGCGGTGAGTTTTTGTGCTACGGGTTTTTTTTTATTGTGAGTACCGTTGGCTTTATTATAAGTAAGAATTGTAAGTATAAAACGTCGACTTATTGCAAGAACTCATTAACCGACATATTCACTATTGGGAGAAAAAGGACTTTTTAGTTCGTGTTAGTTAACGGTTGTGTTTCCTCCTCCTTATTCCCTATAACATCGTTAAAATAATGCCTGATACTAAAACACCACTATTGTATCATTGTTTAATACATCTCTATGTCCATACCTTTAAAAAAAAGCAGTTAGTCAGCTTTTGCAGTTAATCACTTCTTGCAATAAGCCGACGAAAAGTTAAGTGGTCGAGTGAAAGTGGATACGTTTATGAATACTATTGCGCAGTCTCTTTTACGAAGAAGAAAACTGTAAAATTTAATATCTGCTGACTTTACTTTAGATTATTAATGTTCCGTTTTCCTTTGTTTCAAGTTTTTACACTTGCGAATGAAAATTCGCCGGCAAAAATCTGGGTTATTCGTCATAATGGAATATTTTTCTTGGCTCCTTTTTGAATAATAGATTATATTTATTTCCATAGTATTCAACAATCTTGTACTGGTTTTAAGTAATTTAGGAGAATTTAAGTACCATCATGGGACTTTATTTAAAGTGTCATTGAAATAAGGCAATAATTAAACCGTTTCTAAGAAGCAAAAGCTTAAATTTATCATATTTTTTTATTTTTCATACACCCATACTTAACGCAGTGAATTCTTACGAATAATTAAAAGTAATGAGAATTTTCATACTTTTAGAACTGATTTTATTATCGATACCGAAAATGAACCATTATGTTATAGTTTGTCATTTACAACAAACAAACTATAAAATACGTCGGTTTTAAGAATTTTCCAATAAACAACCCTGCCATTTTATCCATCTATCTCCTTTTTTATCTATCATTTTAATGATTATAACATAATGAAAATACCTTTGATAGATCTAAAATGTATGCAACTTGAAACAATTAACAGCTTTCAGAAGTATTATGTTAACAGATTAACAGCTTTTTAGTTTACGAGAAACCGAGGGGTAATTCAACCACGACTAGAATAGAAAAGTAAAAAAAAAACTTTAGCCTTTGCATCTACGTAACGAGATGATTTATACATCGTCCAATGGCACCTTCACACACACTAGATGTGCTAAGGGACCACTCGGACGCTGCAGTGCCTGGGACATTGTTTTTTAGAAGGACTAGGCTTGCCCAGCTCCTATACCATCCTGAGAGCTTAGTCGACCTAGGGAACAGGAAAGACAAATCAATATGTGCGGAGCCAACCAAGCCGCGGGGTTCCTTACGATGTTTTCTTTCACTTTTAGCCTGTGGTATTGCTACTACAAATTCGCAGATATACGTAACTTTGTAAATAAACAAAGTCGTAGGTATATGCCCGCACTGGGAATCGAACTGGGGATCTCTCGCTTCCGAGTCCATTGTTCTACCCACTGGGCTACCACTGCTTCAAAAATTAAGAAAATTTTAAAACTATTTTAATTTTCATATTTTAGGCTTTGATAGAGAAATATGGAGCAGGAATTAATTTTAAATTCCAACTTTCTTTACAGAACCTAGCTAGAGACAAAGAAATATAACATTTTAATCAAATGGTTACAAGCTGAATTGTTTGTAATGTGGTCACCACGGCATGATGTGCTGGTCTTCTTTGTCTTTACACTTATGTCTTTGCACTTATTTGTGACATGCTTTAAGCATTTTTTTATACTTAAATACAAGTAGTAGCAACAGAATTTGCTGCGGAAAAGAAAACATAGGAAGGAAATCATCGTGAGAAAACCTGAGTGCCTTAGGTATATACATACCACAGCCTTGAATCGCTAGTCCGTGGTGGGCACGCGTGGTAATTAAGCCCATACTCTCTCCCTGAGAGAAGTCCTGTGCCCTACAATGGGACGTGTCAAGGCTACACAAAAAAAGTACAAGTTACAACTTAAATACTAAATATGTTGAGAATTTTATTTTCTAATCTCGTTAGACCTTATTTGTCAACTATACTTGTCAGAGCGAGAGAGAAGCAAAAGGAACACTGCATCTAAAAATTTTAAACTATTCTATGCTGTAATAAAGACGAATAAAGAAACGAGACTCACCAAATTCACAGAACATCCGCATCAGCATAAAACATGCGTCGTGGGCCATAAACGGCACTTAGACGGTCTCAGGCCGTGTTGTCACGTCTGTTCCTAATGCAAATTGTTATTTAATCTTCCGTCGAACCCTTCACAGACCATCTGCGGGCTAGTCGCTAGCACAGAACAAGTAGCACTAGAAGTTTTTTAATTTATTTTTTAATAAGTTTTTTTTAATATCAAAACATTCGCCAAACTACGTGCCAGTTTATTGGCAAAATATGCAGCATTTCCCATTTTAAGGCTAATCTGTACCACCTTTCCAGATTTCCTTCCTATTTTTTATTTTTATTTATTTATTCGCTAACGGTGAGGAAAAACATCGTGAAACCTGAGTGTCTGAGTTCACATCCCTCAGCGCTTGAAATCGCCAATCCGCGGTGGGCACGCGTGGTGATTAAGCCCATAGGTACAGCGATATCATTCCGGTGTAAAAAGCTAACTGCAAAGTGGGTTACTCGGGTGTGCAAGTGATGTAAATTACTTCGGCCAGATGTCGCTGCCTATACGTAATACAAAGAAGTTTGTAAAGAGGCTCGAAGTTTTTCTGATGCCTACAACACTAAACAATTAAAGTAGGTAAGACCACAATTTAAGATCAGCAACATTTGTAACATATCTAACTTAAGTTTACTTCTTATATTTTTTGCTCAGCTTTGGTTCTTGTCTCAATACAGGAAATTGGTCACATATTCTATAAATTACATACTTGTCACGTTTTCTCACGGTAATAATTCTAGGGTCGGCTCACTAAGGCACATAAATCCACAAATTTTTGAGCAATGAAAAACAACCTATCATAAAATTTCTCTATAACATTTTCAATATCGTTATTATATTATCGGAGAGCTGTCATGAAACAATGAATAGAACATGCATGTTTTCTTACAAAAATTAAGTAAACTGCTATTTTAATTATTGTTGTTGCATAGAACGATAATTTAATGACAATTTGACTTATCTGCTTTAGTCCATCGACCCTAGAATTATTAGACCCGATCTTAATATGCATGCCACCCTCTTTTGACCTTGTGTTATATTTATGCACATTTTTTTCTTTATGTAATAAGATATGGACATACGTGCAGATGAAGTAGCTCTTAACTAAAAGTTATAGAGGAAGTTTGGCTCTGCGCGTTAGGAAACGCAAGGTATCTATTTACATACATAAGCAGCCTATATACGTCCCACTGTAGGACACAGGCCTTCTTTCAGGGAGAGAGTATGGGCTTAATCACCACGCGTGCCCACCGCGGATTGGCGATTTCAAGCGCAGAGGTATGTGAAAAGCTTAAAAACTCAGGTTTTCTCACGATGTTTAACTTCACGCTATTGCTACTATGACTTCACAAATGTACATAACTTAGAAAAAAAAGTCAAAGGTACATGCTCGCACTGGGAATCGAACCTGGGTCTTTATTATTAACCGATATATTAAGTTTTAATCTTCTTTTATGATTCACAAAAAATCTTCCAAATAGACAGCAAACAGGTAGGTATACATTCCAGTTCAAAAAAACAAAACTTGAGTCTTTGTGGTGAATAGCCAGAATAGAGTGGGGAGTTGGTGAACCTTTACAATTTTATGCCAACTTTTATTAAAATTCAATTCGGATTATGAAAATTTGACTCCATTATACTATCCATCAAAACCTTATGTTAATTTGTGCTAATTCAAAAACATTTATCACCGTGTACACCACCATTTAGTGCAATTTACCCCTTTTACGACAACAGGAACATGAGAAACATATGAAATAAAAGTCTCTAAGAGTCAACCAAGCAATGATTTTTTTTTTCAATCAATCGTTTGATTTTAAATGTACGATCTATTTCTAGGTGGTACTAGCTAACCGACATCAACAATAGGGATACAATGACATGTGTCTCAGAATTTTTAAAAAACTATGTAATCAATTTTTAACAGATAAAAACTTCGCATAAGATACATTTGTCGTGAAATGGTTATGTGACTAGTAACAACCATCCAAACCCACAAATCATCCAAAAGTAACAAACAACAACTTCTACTTCTGGCATTTGGTATTTTGATACTGAGCTTTAAAGACAGGGACTGATCCGGAAGTAGAGTTCCGAAATGTTTACATCCATATCAAAGTTTATAATAATATTTTCGTAATAATATTGAGTTAACAATGAGTACATCTAGGGTTAACAATGAATGTGGTGGTTATGAGGTAATGCAGTGTTGACTCTCTCTTAAACTAAGTGTTAACCTGTATTTTTTTATTGTACTCCTCTTTTATGAACAATAAACAAATTTTTATCTTATCTTATATAATTTGACCATCAATTTATTATACCTACATATGGCTTGTGCCAGTTATTTGTCTTCAGGATAATGACAGTGAAATCTCCAACTGGTAGATTGGGAAGGTGGGCGCTTCAACTGCAAGCATGTTATATCACTATCAAATATATGCCCGGACGCACAAACGTAGGTAGCTGACACACTGTCTTGCCTTCCATGCTCGCCCGTGAAAATATAAATTAGCTTAAGGAATTCTGTATAAGACAGAGCAAATACGTAAGTTAGTGTTATTGTCTGATTGTGTACGTATATATGTGAGACTAGGGGGTGAACCCCCTGCGCGCTTACGCGCGCCAACCCCCAGCCGCTCCGAGCTTCGCTCTCCGCGGCGCTCGGCCTAGGGCCTCGCTAGACACTTGGGGTAGGGATTTGATAAGTGGGAACATGTATGGTCTCGGCCTTCGGCCTCGGCCTGAACGGAGCTCGGCCTTCGGCCTCGCCGCGGCGGTGTTCCTCGGGCCCGCTTCGCGGAGCTCGGCCTTCGGCCTCGCAAGTTTGTCCCATCTGGCTTTTGCGTTGGTGCTTGTTCGCCGGAAGATGTATAGTCTCGGCCTTCGGCCTCGGCCTGAACGGAGCTCGGCCTTCGGCCTCGCCGCGGCGGTGTTCCTGGGGCCCGCTTTGCGGAGCTCGGCCTTCGGCCTCGCAAGTTTGTCCCATATGGCTTTTGCATTGTTGCTTGTTCGCCGTAAAATGTATAGTCTCGGTCTGAACGGAGCTCGGCCTTCGGCCTCGCCACGGCGAGGTTCCTCATCCCGGCTTTGGCCTCGAAAAATAGTTTTTTTGAAAAATAGTTAATTTTTGTTTAAAATTTTGTACTAATAATCGATTTTCAGTACAAATCCTCCATACAAAATTTTCAAATTTTCAATTATCGATATCTCGGCCGCCATCTTGAAAATCCAAAATGTCAGATTTTTCTCATATACCTGGGTTCTTTGACAACCCGATGCCGTTTAGAGCACGTCTCCAGCATGTGCCCAGTTGGCTGCCGACTTTTTTGCGCAGAGGTCGATTTTTTGGGCGGCCATATTCTCGCCCTTATTTTGAATTTCGAACGTTCAAAATTTTTTTTTAAAATTAGATCACAAATCAAACACCCGTTCCAAATTTCATCCAAATCGGCCAGTAAACAAAAAAGTTAGCCCATTTGTATGGGAGAACGCGTTCGAAATTCAAAAATCGGCTTCATAGGATGGCTGTATATCATACATTCCCTACAACTTTCTCATACAACATTTTCACGTAACTCTTACCGTTTCCGAGGAAACCTATAGATGATCTGTCAGTCAGTCAGTCAGTGAGTATACCGGATTGTAGCTATATATATTAGTAATTAAGCGGTGGTAGCCTAGTGGGTAGAACGTCGGACTCGGAAGCGAGAGACCCAGGTTCGATCCCCAGTGCGGGCATGTACTATGACTTGGTTTCTAAGTTATGTACATTTGTGAAGTTATAGTAGCAATACCACTCGCTAACTGTGAAGAAAAACATCGTGAGGAAACCTGAGTGTTTGAGCTATTCACATACCTCAGCGCTTGAAATCGCCAATCCGTGGTGGGCACGCGTGGTGATTTAGCCCATACTCTCTCCCTGAGAGAAGGCCTGTGCCCTACAGTGGGACGTATATAGGCTGCTTGTGTATATGTGGTACGTATACAATGTGAGTTCTACCAACGAGTTAAAATAAAATAAAATAAAATAAAAATAAAATCAAAGCTTCCTTTCTGTCTGTTTATATTGTATGGAAAAGCACCGAGAAACCCTTGTATAATAGCATCAGGGCGTAGGTTGTTAACTGCATACCGTTCCTACTGCTAAGGGCCGTAAGACAATATTTGGGCGTAACTTATGGCGGCTTGAGTTAGGTTAGTATAAGGGGTCTGGATTGGCCTAAGTTCCCACGGCCGAATGACTTCTACTCAGTTACTATTGTTGATTTAATAACATTCAATTATCATAGCTCATATAATATAGAAATTGCCAATATTATATGAGTTATAATTGATGAGATGGGGCCGAAAAGTTCTCAAATGGAGACCACATATCGGCAAGCGCAGCGTAAGACGACCAGCCACAAGATGGACGATGACCTCATCCAAGTGGCAGGAAGACGCTGAAGGCAAGCCGCTTCCAACCGGTCTTTTTGGAAATCCATGGAGGAGCTCTATGTCCAGCAGTGGACTTCTTGTGGCTGAATGATGATACAATATTGCTGCTTACTTTTCTGAATTGATTTATTTGTTTTTGGATTGATAATAATGTGTATCCTTAAATAGCTGCAATTCCCGACACTGTAATTTTTTTTTTATGTAGCTTATATACGTTCCCCTGCAAGGGACAGGACTTGGCTCAGAGAGAGCGTGTGGGCCTAATTACCAAGCGTGCCCACTGCGCATTGGCAATTAGAAGCGCTAAGGTATCAGAATACCTTAGAAACTCAGGTTTCTTCACGATATTTTTCTTCACGGTTAGCGAGTGGCATTGCTAATGTAACTTCACAAATGTATGCAACGTTAAAGTCACTGGTACACGCCGGGATTCGAACTTACAACCTCCCGAATGTCAGACCAGCGTTCTACCGATGCGCTACCACCGCTCTGCTATAAGAGTGTATAATTTAGTTAAATTTAGAGTAGGAATCAGCTTTTTAGGGTTCCGTACCCCTTGTAAAAACGGGACCCTATTACTAAGACTTCGCTGTCTGTCTGTCCGTCCATCCGTCCATTATGTATTTCTGTTGCCGCTATAACAACAAATACTAAAAACCAAATAAAATAATTATTAAAGGGAGGCTCCCATACAACAAACGTGATTTTTTTGCTGTTTTTTTAACTTTGTGTCTAATGTTGTATAGATAGGGGTGCGGTTCGTGCGCGAGTGCGACTCGCACTTGGCCGGTTTTTTGTTATTTATTTTTCCAATTCACCTAGCTCTAATATTAAATTCTAATAAATACGATAGTATCGTAATAAACCGTTTCAATATAACTACTTCATATCAATAAGTATTTCGTGCAAAATTTTGAATATCGTTTGTCCCAGGCGTACTGTCAGCTAATTGAATTAGAAATGAGTATTTGATCTCAAATAAATTCCTGAATTAAAGTAAGAAGATGGTTTGACCGCGATTTCATCCAAAATGCTCCAATTCATTTTCCCAACAAAACGAAAATCCTCAAATCTCACCGCAGCCCTTTACCCCGGTACTGGCAGCAAAAATATGCCGCTACAATTGTGTATGCGATACAGAACCGCCCTTTTCTGAGCGGGGCCATAAATAAGCAACGCCACATCTCAAGTGGTCGGAGGAAGAGATATTTTCTTCCACACATCCGGTTTGGGCGTAAAAATTGCTGGATATTTTTATTTATTGACCTTTTTTGCCAACCGTGCATTCGGTTTGATTTTTGGGGTCTCGTAATGAAATGGTGAGGCGAATATATTACTATTCCTTCAACGATACGCGAGTACCTATATTGCTAACTCTGTCATGTCAGTCGGTCTGGCCTATGAAGGGTTTTTTGTCTTTAATCGCAAACTCCGCTAAACCCAGTCTTTGTTTGCCATCAGGTGTGGCTGAAGTCAAGTGTTAATCTGTCCTAATTTAAAAAAAAAACTAGGATAGGTGCGACGTGGTTTTTATACCACATTGAAAACTCAGAAAAACAAATTAAAAAATGTAATAGGTTCTTCATTGAGCAAGTTATTATGATGGATTGACCGACAAATGATAAGTAACACAAGTAATACTAAACTAAAGAAGACTTTTTTCAAAGTTTTTTGGTCTTTTTTGTATCGAAAAAGTTGGAATACATTCGATTGTAAACATGGGTTTAATTATAGCGCAGTTTTGCGCTATAATTAAATCACCTCAAGGGAATTTCAAACGCTGAGGTACGAACACCTCAGACACTCAGGTTTTCTCACCATGTTTTCCTACACTATTCTTCACTGAATTAACAAAAACATATTTTTGCTAAATACTTAAATACGCACCACAATATAATATAATATGTGGTGGTGCGGAACCCTTAGTGCGTGAGTCCGACTCACTCTTGGCCTGTTTTTTTTCTGCTGCGAGCTGCAAGACAAATATAAATAAGTTCAGTTCACCGCCATGATTTCGTCAAATTTGTAAAAACTACCATTCTTTTTGTCCAAAGTAATCTTCCCTAGAAATAAAGCAACAGCATGTTAAGGATGCTCTCTGACGCTCTGACTTTGCCTTGTATTATGTTATATTTATGTGACTTGTTCTCCTTTGCACTTGTTCATATTACTTGTTAAGCCTTTTTTCTTGTGACGTGTTAATTTGTCCCAATAAATGTCTTTCTTTCTTTCTTTTTTTAAAATTACTAAAAGTAAACGGAGTTCATCATCAACCCATTATGTCCCCACCAAGGGGCACGGGTCTCTTCCCTGAGGAAGGTATAGGCCATACTCCACCACGGGGGCCAACTCCGGATTGGTGGAGGCTTGTAGACTAGTGGCTCGTCTACTGTCAGAAGTTGTCAAGCCACCCTAAGGCCTCTGACTTGGCTTAACGACTGCCATCTATCGACGGCAGCCGGCACCAACAGCTTAACGTGCCTTGCGAAGTACGGAGTTAAATAGAAAAAAATTACATGAGCGCTAAGGGATCACTTCCTCAGCACAACGCTGAGTCAACTTCCTTTTGTGGCAACTTAGATACTCCACAGGTGACATCTATGGTTCTGTTTTATTTATTCGTTTTGTCTGTTGTGTATTTAATTTTCTTTCTGTTGTTGTGCACATTATGTTACTTATCTGCTTATTTTGTTTCTTTTATGTATTTTACTGGTATAATAAATGTCGTTCTTCTTTCTTTTTCATCTTCTTCTTAATTTTCTAAGGCGAGCGGTGGTATCCTAGTAGATAGAACATTGGACTCGGAAACCAGAAACCCAGTTTCAATTCCCAGTGCGGGCATGTACCTGTGACTTTGTTTGGTAAGTTATGTACATTTGTGAAGTTATAGTAGCAATACCACTCGCTAACCGTGAAGGAAAACACCGTGAGGAAACGTTAGTCTCTTGAAATTGCCAATCAGCGGTGGGCACGCATTGTGATTAAGCCCCATACTCTCTCCCTGAGAGAAGGCGTGTGCCTTACAGTGGGACGTATATTGGCTGCTTATGTTATGTAAGAAAATAACAGGAAGTTAGGGATCGTAAAAAGATAGCTCGTTCATTTTGTTTTTCTCAAAGTTTCCTTGTACCAACGTAAATATAAGCGTATATTATTATTTTCCGCATTTGTTAATCCATATAAAGGAAATGCTGATTATTCCTTGATTTTCTCAGAAAACCGTTTGTTTTTTATGAAACTGTTTTTCAGTTCCTTTTATGTCTACTTGTACCTATATTTAAACCAAACGGAATAACATAGAAAATGTTTTCATACATTTCGATATTCTCACGTGAGCAGTCAGGTATTAAGACAAACAGTGGAGATTTTACGGTTCGTTATGTTGAGTTTTTTTCGTCAGCAGATGTGCTGAGTAAAGATAAAAATTCAATAATAATATGTACTCAGTAAAAATGTAATAAAATGCACGTAGGTTTACCTATAAAATCGAATCAGCCGTGTACTACGGACGCAGCTACGTGATTTCGTAGCACTGCTACGAACAGCTACAGACTGCGTAGCACTCCTTCGTAGCCAACTAGTCACAACTTTTATAAAAGTTTGAGTTTACACAAGTCAAAGCAAAATACAGTCATCATCATTCAGCCACAAGAAGTCCACTGCTGGACATAGGCCTCCTCCATGGATTTCCAAAAAGACCGGTTGGAAGCGGCCTGCATCCAGCGCCTTCCTGCCACTTGGATGAGATCATCTGTCCATCTTGTGGCTGGTCGTCCTACGCTGCGCTTGCCGATATGTGGTCTCCATTCGAGAACTTTTCGGCCCCATCGGCCATCAGTTCTGCGTGCTATGTGCCCCGCCCACTGCCACTTCAACTTACTAATCCGCTGGGCTATGTCGACGACTTTCGTTCGTCTACGAATCTCATCATTTCTGATTCGATCTCGTAGAGAAATTCCGAGCATAGCCCTTTCCATAGCTCGTTGCGTGACCTTGAGCTTTCTTATGAGGCCCATAGTTAGAGACCACGTTTCAGTGCCATAAGTCATCACTGGTAACACACACTGGTTGTATAATTTTGTCTTGAGCGATTGAGGCATGTTAGACGAAAATACTTTTCTAAGTTTCCCGAATGCTGCCCAGCCGAGTTGGATTCGACGATTGACCTCTTTCACGAAGTTGGACCGGCCTAGTTGGACTGTTTGTCCTAAGTAGACGTATTCGTCTACAACTTCGAGAGTCGTGTTCCCCAATGTTATTGGGGTGGGCACAACACGGGCGTTCGACATGACCTTCGTTTTGTCCATGTTCATTTTAAGGCCCACACGTTGGGAAACTTGACTGAGGTCTTCGAGCATTATGCCGAGGTCTTCCATCGTTTCTGCCATGACTATTATATCGTCGGCAAATCGAAGGTGCGTGATGTACTCGCCATTGATATTGATGCCGCGTCCCTGCCATTCCAGAAGCTTGAAGGCATCTTCCAGTGCGTTCGTGAACAGTTTCGGAGAGATAACGTCTCCCTGTCTCACGCCTCTTCTCAATGGAATTGCCTCCGAATTCTGCTCCTGTACTCGGACCGACATGTTGGCGCTGTTGTACAAGCACTTCAGCACCTCGATATACCGATAGTCAATCCGGCAACGCTGGAGAGACTCGAGCACTGCCCATGTCTCGATCGAATCGAAGGCTTTCTCATAGTCCACAAACGCTAAGCAGAATGGCAAATTATACTCCTCAGTCTTCTGTATAATTTGCCGCAGCGTATGGATGTGGTCTATGGTACTAAAGCCCTTTCGGAAACCGGCTTGTTCGGGAGGCTGGAAGTCATCAAACCTGCGTTCGAGACGATTCGTGAGGACCCTCGAAAACAGCTTATAAACATGGCTCTGAAGCGAGATGGGTCGGTAGTTCTTCAATAGAGAGTTATCCCCTTTCTTGAAGAACAGCGTCACCACGCTTCTGTTCCATGCTTCTGGCGTTTTTCCTTCGACCACGACGGAATTGAAGAGCTTCTGAAGGACTTTAAGTACTGGTGTTCCACCCGCTTTCAGGAGCTCTGATGTGATTCCGTCCTCTCCTGGTGCCTTGTTATTCTTGAGCTGTTTCAGGGCAATCTTAATCTCGTACAGGCTGATGTCCGGGATGTCTTCGGTATAATGTCGGGTCAGTTTGGCTCTCGGATCTTTGTTCAAACTGCTAACAGGTTTTGCGACTGAGGTGTATAGCTGTCCGTAGAAACTCTCAATCTCCCTCAGCACCTCTGACCTGGTCGACGCTATACTGCCGTCCTCTCTCTTCAGCTTCGTCAGCTGGCTTTGCCCAATAGACAAGTCTTTTGCGAACACTTTGGAGCCCTTGTTCCGCTCTATAGTCTCTTTAATACGTTCGGTATTAAAGGACCGAATATCGTGCCGCATAGACTTTGAGATATGTCTATTGAGCTGCCTATATGACTTAGCATCCTTGGAGGACTGCAGTTGCAACGCGCGACGTTTAGCCATGAGGTCGAGAGTATAGTTTGAGAGCTTTTGTGGTCTACTCGTATGGTTGGGTCTATGGAACCTCGAGCCCACTGAATGGACAGTTTCTACAAACCTGTTATTGATCTCGTCTACCGATGCGGCGCTCTCCAGGAACTCAAAGCGATTTGACAATTCGAGTTGAAAGTTCTCGGGGTTCTGGATATGGGCACGAGTAGGTCGGAGCGTGGACTTCATGAGACGAGACCTCTCAAGTTTGACATTAATATTCAATGTGCCTCTTACTATTCGGTGATCGCTTCCGGTTTTCACCATGTTGATCACAGAGACGTCATTGAATATTTGTCTCTTGGAGGTCAGGACGAAGTCTATTTCGTTTCTCGTGGAACCATCGGGACTCAACCAGGTCCATTTCCTGTGAGGTGGCTTCTGAAAGAAAGAGTTCATCATAAAGAGTCCCTCTTTCTCCAGGAAGTCTGCCAACCTTTGTCCTCTCGGGTTCCGTTGCCCATAACCAAATTGCCCCACTCTCATCTCACCCTCGCTTCTTATGCCCAGCTTCGCATTGAAGTCCCCCATAACCACATTAAAATAGGTCTCCGAGGTATGTATGGCCCTACTAATGTCCTCATACATCGCCTCTACCTCCTCAACGGAGTGTGACGAGGTCGGTGCGTATACCTGAATGACCTTCCGCGAATATCTCTTAGATATTCTGAGTATTAGGTATACCACCCTGCTCGACACACTGTTGATGGCCAAAATGTTATTTACGAGGGACTTGTGGACGAGAAACCCGACACCACCCTGGGACTGTTGCTCGCCCTCCCGGTAGTAGAGCAGGTTACCGGATTTCAGGGTTATCGTGTCCTCGCCCTCTCGACGGACTTCAGATAACCCTAGGATATCCCAGTGTAACCTACCCATTTCCTCTTCCAGCTCAATTAGCTTTTCGTCTGTCCTCAATGTGCGAATGTTGTGTGTTACCAGGGCCAGTCGTTTTCGTTTTTGGGGGTGGTAGCCAGATCTCTGCCGGAGATTCTTAGCACCCCCTGCTCCGCCGTTACCGTGGCCGCTACCGTAGCCGGGAATAGCGGAGCCGCCGGGGACTGGGGGCCTGGTTTTTTTGTGTATTGCCATGAGGGTATTTGCCTTACTCGCCACGCTTGGCATGCGGGTTGGCGAGTGCAAAATACAGTGAACATTGGTAAATTGAGACCGTTTTTAATTCAAATGTTACATTACTCATTATGTGCAATAAAGTATAAAGTAAAGTACCGAAATTTCATTACCTTAGTCTACTCCAAAGATATTAATTTGTTTTGGCAAGTTTAAAATTGCAATTTCGCGGCTTCTTATCGCATTCTAATTTTAGTTTATCAAACTTTTGTGTATGTTCGCTTAAAAAAAAACAATAGTAGTTTATTTATCATGCGACTAACAGTGATATATTGTTTCAAACATTTTGTCCAAGGAATAATGTTTTTGTACAACTTTTGTTATCAAAAACCTAATTCTAAATTTAAATTCAGTGCTTAGCTATGACCAAATCTTAATGGAACAAAGGACTTCAAATAATAACAGGAAAATTAGGCGAAGCTTACTCCAGGATTACACTGTATATAATCATAGTGATTATGCAGGATTAAAACTGCGAATTGCAGGAGAGTGAGCAGGGATTCTAATGAAGAAAGTTGCTTGGTTCAACTTTGTGGGCCATAGTACTAGGAACGCAATAAAAGGTTGAATAACGGGTTGATTAAGGGTCGATAACTGGAAATATGATACTAAATGTTTAATCAACATCTGAAGTTTTCACATGTAGCAAATAGGTATATACCTACAGAATCAGATTAAAAACGTCCCACAGACCTTCTCTTAGAGAGAGAGAGAGAGAGAGAGAGAGAGAGAGAGAGAGAGAGAGAGAGAGAGAGAGAATGGGCTTAATCACCAAGCTTGCCCAAGCGTCTGGAAGCGATGAGGTGAAATCCGAACACTCTTTTCAGACACACGTTTTTTCGTGATGTCTTCCTGCACATGATAATGCGCAAGTGCAAATAAATAATTGATCCATCTAAAAAACTAGTTGGTGGGGCGTGTAAATAGCCTCACCAGGGGGGTGATTGCTCACAAATTAAGTTTAAAAAAAGAGATGAAAATTTCGATTGTCGTCGGCAATAAAGTAATTTTGGACCAGCACTGACCTGCAAATGACCGCGTCCGTTCTCCTTCCTCCCGAGAGCGGCAGGCTGATGGTATACGCTGCTGCAGGCCCCGCAGGGTCTTGAATGCGAGGGTTTAGCCGGCCGGCAACCTAACCTTTCAGTTCGTAGGTGGGCGAAAAGTACAGCGAGTACTTTCACTGAAAACACGCATAATGCAATGAGGTCACTGATATCACAGTTTTTGCGGTCCGAATCTTCAGATACATAAATAAATCAAACTGTAGCGAGAAGATGCACTTTTAGGCTCCACACCAAGAGCTTGCGAAGACGCCATGACAGTGACACGTATCTACTTTCCCTCAACTACATAGAAACAGAAGGTCTCTTTACCGTCCTAAAATAAAATTAAAAATGAATGAATCTACCTACCAACTGAAAATACAATCACTTGTAAATAATGACGACGTATACACTCACAGCGTTCACACACACCCCCCGATACTTTCCCGTCATGAACACACAGACACACACACACACACACACACACACACACACACATACACACACACACACACACACACACACACACACACACACACACACACACACACACACACAGCTAAACCGGTCTATTCAAAACTTAATTAAATTCTTTAAACTTAAAATTATTGGAAATAATGAAAGCACATTTTCATAGGTACATATTACAAAAAAAATATAATTGTGACAGGTAAAAATAGTGGTAATTGTACTATTAGGGAAGGACTGACTCCTAAGATACAGGTTGCCCTAGTTTAGGAGTCAGGACATTACGTAGTATTTTAAGAAATCTGTATACCATTGTATATTGAAACTTGTACTGTATGTATTGTCAAATAAATTACTTACTTACTTACTTACTTAGTGAGTGTTCATGTCTCATTATTTTTGACTAATAACGAATTTTTGTCGTCGTGGGATGTTCTTTCTTCCAAACAATGCCCAGCGTTTTTAGTTTCGCCGGTGAAGACAGCCAACGCCATCTCCCGAGATTCTCGGAGAACATCTGCAGCGTCATCGACAAGCAGGCAAGCCCATACTCAAATGCCGACGACAATGAAAAAAAGCGGTTTATCCAAATATGAACGAATTTATTTTTTAGGATTTAAAAGGCGCTCCACCACTAGTGTTAGGTCTAATTAAAATAACTTTTTAAATTATTAGGAAATATTCGATTAAAAGTCGCCTATAACGTAATTGAGTAGAGTTCGCATTGTAGAGGTGTATGATATTAACTGCGTACTTATTATTAGAAAGTTAACTTTTTGCAGAGTAAATAACACTTAAATGCACACAAAAATAGGACATCGTTACCCTAGGGATGAAAGTAACTTATTTAATCCCGAGACGGACTATAGTTCGAGGGACTTAATAAGTCCTTAACCCGAGGTCGTAATGTGCTTTTTGTTACGAATATAAGGAAAGCAAAAATAAAAAAATGAATTAGCTAAAGAACACACCAAACTCTACAACTCGAAAATATTTTTATCTGTTTGTGGCCGGCCAGCTATTGAGCCATTATTTTTTATTTTTATCATTAAAAAAAGGTAAATAATTATGCCCAAATCTATGTTACTTTAAAGAAATTGTTGAAAGTAAATTATAATAAAATCATTTAAAAAAAATATTTCTTAATTAATACTTAACTTCATGTTATTTTAATTTTACATCGCGCTATAATCGAGTGGCTGTATAGAAAGATGGTTACAGAACAGAAATGTGAAAATAGAACTACTTTTTTTTTAATAATTTGACAGCGGTAAGTTAACAACAATTCTCCCTAGGGCTGAAAAGTATTACTTTCAACCTGTTCCTCAGGCAACTTCATACCTACTTTCAGAATATTTTTGTCTGTCGAAATTAGATTGCAAATGGCCTAATGGTATTTCCATATTTGTGATATGCTTCCCTGGTGACCAATGACCATATCACAGGTTATCCTAGTTTGGTTCTAGAACAAGTGATTGTGTTGTGTGGAAGTTACTATTATTATAAAACATGGTGTACATACAGTATTCGAAAAAAACTATCAAAGTGATTTAGGAGACCACTACAAATATCCGAGCTCTACACTGCAGTACACATCTACATTTTTCACTCGGGTCGTATCAATTTAGCACGTAAATGTAGCCATTAGCGGCAAGTGCCGGTAAACGATACACCCCGTACAGGACTTGAGTAGAGTGTGGCTGGTTTTACATTGGACGTTAAACTGCATGACATCATTATTAACGTAACACCGATATCAAAAATCAGAAATCAATAATTTATGTCAACGTAAAGAATTTACATTTTGTTTGCTGAATGTCAATGTACTATGTTACTATGTTAGCCGCTACCTTCGGGCCATATTTGTAGTGGAGAAAAAGGCAGCGGGAAAAAAAACTCCACTCTGATCATCTTTTCTCAAATCATCTTAAACTTATACATCAAAGCCTATATGATATGATTCCGTGATAGCCACCAATAATTTTAAAAGTCAAAATAACACTTCTTACAAAAGTATGAAAAACATTAATGCTGCGGCCAGACACAAGAACAGCACCCGTTTACGAGCATAACGCAGGGATCAGCCATCACCAGTCTCAAAACCATTTAAGAGGGAGATAGGTGACCCGGCCACCACGCCACCATTCGAATGACCTTTAGCAAACCTGCAGATTGAGTTCTTCTCAGCTATAAAATGTGTGCTATAGTTATTAATGTGCAATCACGTCGTCAGTACACCTTTTTAAAACTAAATAAATTATAATATTAATAATTAAATAACAACAAAATCGCAGTGAAATTGGTAAACTTACTTGGCACAACATCGTTGGAGTAAGTGTTCATAATATAATGTTCAAACGTTCAACGTTCGCACAACGGCCTTAGTAAATGTACGGATAGTATATTTAATGACCCGCGATTCTCATACATAACTCATGCATAACACAAAATACTCCCTGGTAGTTTGGGATTAGGATTGTGTAATTGTGTTCTGTGGAAGTTATTATTATTAATAATTATGGATTTAACGGGTCTAATCATGATTGTTTTTAGGTATAAAAATCCATGTGAGTTGAGGGTAGACTACCTACCCTCACTAAAATAATTGACTGTATTTGCCACTTCAATCCACCCGTGATCACGGCAACGTTGCTCAAAAGTCAAAATCAAGGTGATTAACTTTATCCAACGAACAATCGCGATTAGACGTGTTAATTATATCAAACTAACATACCAACAATGTCGTGCGATTATCGTCCAATCTTAGCGTGTCGTCCAATGTAAAACCGCCGTAGGTCGGGGGTCGATACGGTACGCTTGGTAGTTAATTGCAGTTGAAAACAGATTTGCGTTTTGAAACTTAAAGCATCAATATAGTCGGTGATTTTTGCGGTAATATAATCAATGGGGTAATGACGTGGACAGTTACGATTAACTTGGTTAATCTTGGTTAGTATATAATAACAAAGGAAAGTCGCCTGTAACGTTACTGAATAAATGTTCATGTACATGCATGCGTGCATTTCATATAGGTACTAGCTGACCCGGCAAACGTTGTTTTGAAATACTAATTAGCCTACAACCTTTTATCAGACTTACCAAATAAAGACTAAAAAAATCATAAAAATCGGTAGAGCCGTTTCGGAGAAGTTCGATAATAATCACTGTGATACGAGATTTTTATATATTAGATGTATGCATACATGATTGTTATGCTTTATGTCTTGGCAGATGTACAAAGGAGTGTTCAAAAATTATGTTCTACCAGAAACAGAAAGCAAGGAATGTTCATAAAAACATTTAGAATTACCTACTAATATTAACAGAAAATTGAAAGATTATTTTGATTTATTATGTTTAAATGTCTATGGAAGCTGTAAGATAAAATAGGATAAGAGTATTTTTTATTGTAAGCCAGAAAAAAAATGTGCTTTGTACTATAAGTGACATTTCACCCAAGGTGATTTTATTATCACCACTTATTTATTCTGTGAGGAGTGACTATCGGGACAACAACCTTGGACAATGTTTATCTCACTTCTTTTCTTTTACTAATTATTTCTTCTTTTTTATTTTTATATTTCACTTAAAACTACAACAGTTTCCAATTATCCAATTCACGTATAACACCATGACAAAAGAAACGAAAATAAAACGACTGACCAAAAATAACAAAGTAAAAGCTTAATCCAAACAAAACATTCTAATTGCCCTGATTCCGGTGACCTACGCACTGGGCGATTTAAAAAAATAATTTCCCGCGTGAATTTCCCTTTTTTTACAACCTCTCGTCCCGAGTGTCTACTTGAGATATTTTGTTAGTCGATCAAAGCAGACGGCTTGTATTCCTAACTCGCACGCGATAGAGAGACAAAGAATCGCCTCATTTCGCACAGGTGAAAGCGGGACAGCGTGAGTCTCTGTCTACATCTCGGTAGTAATATTTCAATATTTTTGTTTGGATTTTCAGACACCTCAGCGCTTGAAATAGCCAATCCGCGGTGGGCACGCATGGTAATTAAGCCCGTACTCACACTTTCAGTGGGAGAGATAGATGGATAGATAGATAGATAACTCTTTATTGCACATCAGTATTTTACAGAGATAAGGTACTTAATATCTATACAACTAGCTGCCCTATCGCTAAAGCTATCTATAAGCGCGAGAGATACCCCCAGTTTCTCGTAAACTAACACGCTGTTAATCTACTGTTAACAACAGTTAAAAAACCACTGACTGTTAACAGTACATTAACAGCTTGTTAGTGTACGAGAAACCGGGGATTAATTTAATAATCATGTGTTATTACGGATAAAGAAACTACTAGGTAGTATTTTTATGTAGAAGTTATTTCAATAATCTAGTACACATTTTTTGTTACAAATGATCAAAATTACAAATTCAGTAAGGTGTAAGTTAACACATAACTATTTTATTTTATATTAATTAGCGCCACTTGCACCATCCCACTATTCCAGGGCTAACCGGTTAAACCTAGAGTTACTATGGTTATCGATACCGGGTTAACGGTTTAACGGGTTAACCCTGGGTTAGTGGGATGGCGCAAGTGGCACTTAGTTTATTAAGTTACTAGCTGTTGCCCGCGACTTCGTTCGCGTGGTAATTTAGATGTGTATTTTTCCGGGTTAAAAATAGCCTATTTGCTAATCCAGACTATAATCTATCTCTGTGAAAAATTTCATCCGGATCCGTTGAGCCGTTTTTGTGTGAAAGAGTAACAAACATCCATCTACACATACAAACTTTCGCGTTTATAATAAAAGTAAGGATTTTCTATGATTTAAAATTTACATAAGTGAATACGAAAAAAGAAATGTGCAAATTTTTTCTGGGTGTCTGGCATGGAATATATTTATGCAAAAGCTGATTGGTATGAGACATATGACAGCGTTGTTTTACTTGCATGCACTCTACTCGATTGCACTCGCATGCACTCGGCAAAATTTCAACGGTTAATTAGCCAGCTGCAATTACCTGTATTTCTAAGCACTTCTAATCAAATCATCATCATCAGCCCTTTGACGCCCACTGCAGGACATAGGCCTCCCTCATGTTTTTCATAACCATGAGGGTTTTTGCCAAAAATAGTTCGTTGTATGGGTGCCTTCCTTAAATATTTATTGTATTCTGTTTTTAGTATTTGTTGTTATAGCGGCAACAAAAATAAATCATGTGTGAAACTTTCAACTGCGTAGCTATTAAGTTTCATGAGATACAGCCTGGTGACAGACAGCCAGACTAACAGATAGACAGACAGTAAAATCTTAGTAACAGCGTCCCGTTTGGCACCCTTCGAATACGGAACCCTAAAAAGTAACCAAGCTTTGTTAAACTTTGTGAGTATCAAGTAACAAAGTAGACGCCCTCTGATTCTTTTCCCGCTCTCAATTCAGTATTCGATGGCGGTTCTCGGCACCGTATTAGCATATTAATGAGTGAACGTGCCCTTTGTGCTCGCGACTGTACTAACTCCTGTAATTACTATTGTTTTAGAATGTACGGAACAATCTTTTGTATTTTTTTTTTCGTGCCAGCTTTTCAGGGATGAAAATCCTTTTTTAATAAGATGATATCAGATATTAGTACATTTTCTGTACGAGCTTTTACACCTTATTGGATAAAAGTCACGTCAACCGCAAAGTGACTAAAGATTGAGAAACGCTGTTTTTCTTTATATTGTTACGCACGGCGCCATCAATATGACGAAGTTTTTATTTTGTAGTTTTAGTTTACGTAGTTTAAATTGTGAGACAAAAAAATCACAAGTAGCTTTTTTAGTCTTACCTTATTTTTAAAGAAGAAAACAATTCATCTTCCTACAAAGTGTCTAATATCGAGATTAAAAATACGCGAGACCAATTGCTCGACCTTTTTACTTGACTTCTTGAGATTAAATCTGGCAGTTGAAGCCATATATCACTCAAAAATAAATAAGAACAAAACATACATTTTCTTTTTATTAGACGTGCATTTTCTTTCCAACTATCTAGTCCGCTTTTTAATCTTGCCGTGAACAAAAACTACTCCCGAAGAAACAAATAATTTTCAAGGAGAGCATCATATTCGCTGGCAATATTTGAGCATTAAGCGGGCAAGGCACGATCTCAGAAGGTTTCTTATAACGTATTTTAAATAACAAATGTGCAGTCATGTAACGAGTACGCTCAAGTCTTAGCGTGTGATATTTGGAGTTTAATCTCGCGTGTGAGTTAAAACAGGTGTGTGAAAGAATAATGTGAATCTTACTAACATGCCTAACCACGAGCGTATATGTAGAATAATTTGAACTACTTGAAAACATATATGCATGTACCTATTTTTGCAGTTTTCACCATCATAATTGGCCATTTTTGGTATTTGTGCAGGTTTACATATTTATTTAATCGCTAGAAACATATTTGTAATCAAACAAATAGGTTTCTATCCTATTCATCACACACCACATCAATCCCAATAAGTTCAGGTATCAGATTTACAGTTTTCACTACATAAAGTCTGAGCTTCAACCTGATAGCTGATATCCTTCCAGATCTATTCCACGCACGTACTGAGGCTTTAGCAGTTAAAAGAGGTAGGTATCACGAGCACATTACGCTGGGAGTTCCCACCGTAAAACACTGCTATGATACGTTACCTGAATTTTGCGTAGAACGGCACTGGGCAATTTTCTGGCCACCTGCAATATAGCTCCAATTGAAACACATATATATTTTAATTTTCTATACATAAATACTAACGCGAAAGAAATTTGTCAGGATCGTGCCAAGTGGCCGACCCTGGTCTCTACCTACTCCTCCGGGGTACAGGCGTGACTTTATTTTATGTTACGTTTAGAAACACTGCCTACGCTTCTATCTGTAGGTACATACCTTAAAACGCTTGCACTCGTGAAGTTTGTGGGACCTTAGACTAAGCGTTGGTTTTAGAAATGAAAACCGTGGTCAACTCCTGGGTATAGAAACTTGTTACTGAGCCTAGGCCTACTAGCAGTAACGCTACTTATGTGGCACCAGCCGGGGTCACATGTAGGGTAACGAAGGTAACCCTACGGAGGCAAGTAGCTTTTACGCCTATATTTTCATTAGATTTCATTTGTTAAGGCATTTTTTTTTCTATAAATAAAATAAAAAAGGAATTTGGTGCCAGTCATAATCAGTTAAGTATTGACGATGGCCAGTGATAATTTGGTAAGTTCACATTTCACACACGCAAATACGAATAGCCAAGTGAAGCCGGCCTAAAATATATGCACAAAATACACAATGCAGGCACAGATGCAGGTTCCGGGTTCAAATCACAGATGCAAAAATATTGTATCACAATACATTGTGTATTCCTGACGTCACATTGTTTTTTTTTGTAATAGAAAAACTCTTTCAGTCTAAAGTGAAATTCAAATACAGAAAACCTCTTTTCATCACGTCCGGCCGTGTGGCCATTGATTGAGCTCGTCAAAAAGAGTTTGTTAGGACGTTTTTTGTCTTGTTGCATTGATTGAAATACTGGTGAATTGTAAATATGAATGCTGTATATATTTTAGCAAGTGTTCTAGCTTGTGCAATTAACGAACCATCCAGTCTTGTAGGTTTGTATGCAGTTCTCTGCACGTTTCTTTAATTACCTTCGGTCAGTATCACAGCTCAGCTGCACCAAGCTAAATTTAAGTAAAAATTATGTTTGACGAAAAATGTTTTGCATTTCAGTTTCCCCAGAGGCCTACATTTTTGAAATATAGAAAATATATTTATCCATATTTTTGAGATTTTAAATAAATTATCTATAGTGTCATGAATTTAAAATAAAATTTGAGCTAAGGAAGCGATGGAGCACATCAAAGTCAGAAAACAAGTATGATAAGATTAAGTTGCTTGCTTTTTTTAATCACTTTTTTCTATCCTTTTTTACTATATTTGACATCTAACTGCTTAGCTAAAACAGCTCCGTTGTGTGTTATCAACAGTGGTCGGAGTAGGTATATTGAATTAAGGTCACTGACATCAAACGTATATGTCAATATGGATACGCCTCCGAGTTTCCGGATTACAAATTATTTTTAATAAAACTGTAATAATGATTATTTGTATGAACAATAAACAATTTTGTTTGCTTACATATGGTTTTTTGGTTTTTTATTTTATTACTCTATTTACCAAATTTTTGGAAACTCCGGTACATTCCGGAAGAAATGCATGTCCATGTTATGATATCATGACGTAAGTATCTAAAATCAACATACCTACTCCGACCACTGGTTATCAACTTATGGTAAAAACTTTAAAAAATTAATTTGATGTAATCAAGCTAAAATAAAAAAGAAAAAGAAACTAAAAAAAACTATACACCGCATAAATCCTCTATGCTGATATTTAAATTGAAACGCTTATTTAAATAATTGAAATTAAACGCAAAAACCATATTTGTGTACACCTGTTTTTTTTCAAACGTAGTTCTTAGTTTTAGCTTGAGCAGCCAAGCAGCTATTGGCAACACAGTTTTAATATTACATACATAAATAAACTCATGCCCGTATCCCAGAGGGGTAGGCAGATATCAGGGACTGCCACTTGCCATGATCTTGACTGATCACTTTCGATTCCTCAACAATTTCAATACTAGGAATTTTATGAAACAGAGGAATTTTTTATCCGATGTGAAAGGCGTACTCGGCACAATTTAATGCGAACTACATCTTAAACTCTTTTATTTCAGTCACATTCTAGAGCGGAGAAAAATTTGAATATCATCTGAATGAAGAATGGTCTCCTAATAATTTATAGGCAATGCGATACACTGCCTTGCGGAGTATCTTGTTACAAAGGAATATTTTGTTTCGAAGAGAGAGACAAAAGTATTTAAAAATACTGAATTTGCACGGATATTTACTTGTTTATTTTTTAATTTTACAATTTTCCGACGTTTATGTACTTTTGCAAGTGCCGTGGTCTCGGTTGACTGAGGTGACAGGCGTCTTTTTGAAACCATTAACTGTTAATTTACTAACGTGCTCGTGTTAACCATAGAAAATACTATTTAAAAAGAGTTATTCGGTATATGTTTTTGTTTTTTTATCCTCCTAAGTCCTGTAATTCATCATCATCATCAGCCATTTGACGCCCACTGCAGGACATAGGCCTCCCTCGTGGTTTTTCGCGGACAACCAGCGTGGGAACGCCCCCACCGGATGGTCTGACGACTTGGTTACGGTGGCGGGGAGTCGCTGAATACGGGCGGTACAACACCGGGAGTCTTGGAAAACCATGAGTCCTGAAAATAACAATTGAAAATCATTGTTATTTTCAAGGTCAGGACCTAAGACGTTATGGTTATTTCACATTTATAGATTTGCAAAAGCTGGCACGTTAATTGTATTTCTGTCACTCCTGCGGTAAATGCTCACGCCTACGAGTGGAATAGGAATACAATGTATGCGTAAGCTTTCGCTAACCAATATGAAACAAATAATTTTAGATCATGATCGGTAATCAGTTTTGAATAGATTAATAGACACTACGAAATTAAATAGATAGACAGAGATAGAGAACACTTTATTTACATAAAAAGGAAATTATTTAATATATAAAATTTTTGCTAATAAATGAAATTTCGGTAACTGTGCAAGGCCGTGATTAGGGTGGAAACACACCAGGTTACTTAGCGAACGGTCGAATAGCCGCATTTATAGAATGAATGAAAATGTACTGAAACTCGCGCACTCATGGGATGTGTTTTTTATTTCTTTGATCCGCATACTCACTAGGTTGCAGGGAAGGGCCCGCACAACTTCTTTAAATGTGGTTTAATCAGCATTTAACTGAAATTCTTCATACAAAAGTCGATTCAAATAGCATTTAAGAGGTGGTCGGCTTAACTTTCGTAATGCGCAGATAAACTTAAATTCATTAATCCGTAGCTTTATGGTTTTTGTTTTTGCCAAGACCAAAAAATGTTAAACTTATTTTAAATCAATTAACGCTATAGGAAAAAAATGGTCCTGTTCACCAAAACCTCAGGTAGGTACAGTAAAAAAAAAACAGGATTGTTTTCCAAAGCCATTCCTAATTGTTCATATCATATCTCATTCAATACACATTGATCTCGTAAGCGGTGGTAGCCTAGTGGGTAGAACATTGGACTCGGAAGCGGGAGACCCAGGTTCGATTCCCAGTGCGGGCATGTACCTATGACTTTTCTTTCTAAGTTATGTACATTTGTAAAGTTATCTTCGCTAACCGTGAAGGAAAACATCGTGAGGAAACCTGGGTGTCTGAGCTATTCACATACCTCAGCGCTTGAAATCGCCAATCCGCGGTGGGCACGCGTGGTGTTTAAGCCCATACTCTCTCTCTGAGAGAAGGCCTGTGCCCTACAGTGGGACGTATATAGGCTGCTTATAATATGATCTCGAAAAACTTTCTGAGGATCGTGGTAAGTTGTGTATGTATGTTGGTTTGTATATACGTAAAGGACTATTAATTACAATAATGTATTAAAACCTTCAAGCAGTCAACTCCAGACTGACCTTTAAATTGCTGTTGCAAAATACGCCCGTAATGTAACTCAGTACTCCTAATACGGGCCTTAAGCCAAGTTAGACTTTGTGAATGTAGGTTGAGAAAACCGCATTTTTTTCTATACCTCATAAGTAGGTATGAACACGAGAAATGAGGTTAAAAAGAGTGTAGGTAGAGTAAAATCGCCACAAACATAGCCACACTCTACAGAAACATCCCGAAAGCTCAAACGAAACTTTCGCTCACTCGCCGGACAAAGAAACGCTACCCCGACTGTATTCCCGAAGACAAATGGGTGTTTCACCTTTATAAGCCGGCCCGTTATTCGGCAATCTATAAACAATTCCCCGCTAAATGGAGGGGATTTCTCCACGATTGATGCCCGCAAATTGGTGAGACGCCTGATAAATGCGTGCCCCGCTGATTGACTGAATTATCTCCTGTCTGATAAACGCCTACTTTTTCTTTGTTGTATTAAATATACGTGTCTGCTTTATTTTAGGGCTTCTTTTGTGTCAGTAACAGCATAGCGTGAGCTTCGCTGGTAGGACATCTATATTTTCACTTTGCTTACAAAATATTGCCGTCTCTATTAGGAGAGTGGGACGCAAACAGCATCCAATCCCTCTTGTTTTTACGAGGATTTGTTGATCGATTCCAAAATTATTTTTAGATAGATAGATAACACTTTATTGCACACCAGTATTTGTAGAGATATAAGGAATCGTTTGCACCGTTTAAGCTATTACATACAATCTTACTTCTTCACATAACTCAGCGCTTGAAATCGCCAATCCGCGGTGGGCACGCGTGGTGATTAAGCCCATACATACGCTCTCCCTGAGAGAAGGCCTGTGCCCTACAGTGGGACGTATATATGTATGTACCTAAAACTTTCAGATTTTAAGTACTAACTATTAGTGATTAAAATGTATTTTAAAACACCTGATTAAGGAGTAATTTTGGAGAACCGAGCCTTAGGGCACTTTGTGGTTTGAACTCTTGAAGGCTGCTTAAGTAATGATTTTGTAAACTTTATAGCATTAAAAAACGTGAAAATGAGTCTAAATTATCACTAGATGGTTTTATTTAAGCTGTACTGATTTTTGGATAGTAAAAGTATACCAAAATAACTATCACTGAATTTGTTAGTAACGTGGTTCGTCAAAATTCTATTAGTAATAGTATTTTTGTCTGTAATTTCAAAAATTCCTACTTTTCCCCCAACTATTCGTTTGCGCTGCGCAATAAGTGCCATACAAATAAATCCGTGCGCAAGTATCAAGCATAAGTATCTCGCACAACGGAATTTGTGTTTGGCAACTTTTGTTTTGTGAGATTTATTTTTATTTTATTGAAATATCAGCCCTTTTATAATAAAATCCGATATATACACCGACATGTCTGTGTAATTTCCATTTTTATGTACAATAAAGTGTTCTCTATCTACCTATCTACCCACATAAAACAAATTTCATTCTATTTAACACAACATGGTTTTAAGCATAATCGAAAATTGAGCATAAACTTTTCAAAAGTTGTAGAACAAAAGTTGTTGTAAACTCTGAACGACACGTTTTAGAAATTTTGTATTTTAAAAGTAACCCTGTATATGGCTCGCACTCAAATAAATTAGAAGAAACCTAACTAATTTTGATATTACGTAGCAGCAATATCACTCGCTAATACTCGCTAAATGTAAAGGAAAATATCGTGAGGAAACCTGAGTGCCTAAGGTGTTCACATGCGTTAGCGCTTACAATCGCCAATCCGTGGTGTGCACGAGAGGTGACTAATTTATTTATGATTGCAAGAAAAATAATTACATTACAGTTAAAACTATTGCGTAATTAATTAACTAAACCCATACTCTCTCTTTGAGAGAAAGCCGGTGCCCTACATTAAGACGTTTATAGGCTGAATTATTATGATTATATTAAAACCATCAGTGGATGTCGTAGAAGGCGACTAAGGAAATCAATTACCAGGAGGCGGGCAGCAGCGTCTTCCTGAGATTTCAACCGCATACTGCGATCGCCAACCCGCCTGCCAAGCGTGGCGATTGTGGCAATACCCTTCATGATTTGTAAAACCATGAGGGAGGCCTATGTCCTGCAGTGGGCGTCAAATGGCTGATGATGATATTAAAACCAACTAGCCGATCAAAGTAGGCGTCAAACGCAACAAAGAGAGCGAACTATAAAATGTTTAGCAAGAGCGAAAATATCGCGGGCGGCGGTCGTAAACTTGTGTTCTTCGCGTCGTATTTATTGTGAGATAGAGCGCTTCAGGTAGTGCTTTATTTTATTTATTCGGGAGACGAAGGTCTGAGAAGAGAGGGTATGCTCTTTCAGAGCACCACTTAAATTGACACGAGAGCTGTGACAATAAACCACTAATCCGGATGAGTAACAACGGCGTAATTATATTTTGCGCATTTAACAGGTGTTTAATTCCCTTTAGTTTTTTGCTACATATCCTCAAGGCGCTGTTTTGACGTCGCTACTGTTTAATCTTGCTGCTCATCACTAGATGATCAGTAAAAACATAAAATATTGAATTGATTATGAAACTATGAAATAACAATTGATTATATTTTAACTACTAAGCACGCGAGACCGGAATTCAACATTGTAACTCATTGTGAGTTACCCAGGTTGGTCCCGCCAGTTATGTATTTAATGTTTATCAGTTGGAATCTTTGTTACTCTTATTTCGGTTTTTTATTTAGGAAAGAAAACGACAGACAACAAAAATAAGAGTTTTTTTGGCCATTTTTGAATGATCTAGATTTTGAAATGGGCAACCTAGTTTACCTTGTAACGTTCATTTTAAGTCGTGGTTTCTGTGCTACGTTGAATAAAAAATTGTGAATTTTGAAGTGAATTTGAAATAGAAAAATACCGTGTTATAGCACACCCAACTCTCGACAAACAATAGTAAGCGAGTGGTCAAGGCAGTGTGTATCTTTTGCGGAGTGGCTTTTGACCTAGTCTTTATATTTTCGTCTTTATATTCCCAGACTGGTTTGCTCTGAGTATGTGGGCGCGAGTTTATTGTGGGTTGTTGAGAATAATTGGTGCTTACTACTAACAATTACGATTGCTCCCAGGTACATTGTCGTATCTGACAAAATGCCCATTTTTGTGTTTTTATTTTGATTTTATTACTTAATAAATAAATAACTTCTACGCAACACAATCTTGTCCTAAACTAGGATACCCTGTGCCATAGCAAGCAGGCAAGGACATCACAAACACGGCAATACACCCAGTCTGAGGCCAATTGTACAAATGTATAGTGGCCCTCGGCGGGACCGAACCCACGACCTCCGGCTTGGTAACCAGACGTGACACCGCTCAACCAACGAGGCAGTAAATTATCTTTATAAAATATCATACTTCGACCAAATATAGGGAATGTATTAGCGGAGGGCAAGAAAAAAGTACCCGAAACCGACGTGCGTGTATGTAGTGACTAATTAATATTGATGGAGCGAAAGAGTTTTTTCAGGATCGTGACAAATGGCAAACCCTGGTCTCTGCCTATCCCCCTGGGAATCAGGCGTGATTTTATGTTTTGTACATAAATTCTAGAAGCAAGAAATACCATCGCGTCGGTTGCGTCGTAAACTATCACATATTACTCTAACGACAGTTTCATGATTTTGTGTCACGGTATACGCGGGAAGTGTCTGTGTCGATCTGGCAGATGACTAGTAATCAGAAGAAAACCGATTAAGTGCGAGTCGGACTCGCGCACGAAGGGTTCCGTACCATTATCTGTACAACTATCGTTATCTGTCGATGTCCTAGCACCCCATTTGGCCAGAATCTTTAACAAATGTTTAGATGAGGGTACATTCCCTGACCTAATGAAATATAGTAGGCTCGTTCCTTTATTTAAAAGTGGCGACAGGCAAGATCCCACACATTTCAGACCAGTCTCGGTTCTACCCGTTTTGAGTAAAATATTCGAGAAAATAGTTCTAGGTCAACTACTTACACACTTTAATAATTATCAACTTTTTCATAGTGAGCAATTCGGTTTCACGCAAGGGCGGTCTACGACGGATGCTGGTGTCACATTACTTAAACATATATTTAGTGCATTGGAGGATCGGAAGGATGCTAAAGGTGTTTTCTGTGACTTGTCGAAGGCATTTGACTGCGTAGACCATAAAACACTTCTCTTAAAATTAAAACACTACGGAGTGAATGGGAGGAGCTTAAAACTTATGAGATCATATTTAGAAGGGAGGGTTCAAAAAGCTGACATAAATAGGACTAAATCATCAGGGTCGGAGGTTAAGATGGGAGTGCCACAGAGATCTATTTTGGGGCCGTTCCTTTTCCTCGTATATGTAAATGATTTGCCGTTCATGGTTCAAAATATGTCAGAGATAGTATTGTTTGCAGATGACACGTCACTTATTTTTAAGATTAAGAGACAAGAAAATGACCTTGCGGGTACAAATAATGCTCTCTCTAAGGTACTATATTGGTTTACTTCTAATAACTTATTATTAAATTCAAAAAATACAAAATGTATAAAATTTACACTACCAAATGTCAAAATGGTTGACAGCAATGTTATATTGGGGAATGATAAACTAGACCTTGTAGAAGAAACTGTATTTCTGGGTATCACAATTGATGCAAAGCTTCAATGGGGTCCTCATATAGGAAAATTGGCAAATAGGCTCAGTTCTGCAGCATACGCAGTTAAAAGAATCCGGGAACTAACTGATGTCGCAACTGCTAGGCTTGTTTATTTTAGTTACTTCCATAGTATTATGTCCTATGGTATACTACTGTGGGGTCGGGCAGCAGACATTGAGACCATCTTCGTCCTGCAGAAGAGAGCGATCAGATTCATATATAAGCTAGGCAATAGAGATTCGTTAAGAGATTTCTTTAAAGAAACTAACATCCTAACAGTTGCTAGTCAGTATATGCTATGCTATGAAAATATTATGTATGTTAGGAAAAATATCAGTGACTTTAAAACTGTAGGTAGCCAACACATTGTAAATACTAGAAATAGACATAAACTTTCGTTCCCAAAATGTAGGCTGGCAAAGGTTAATACATCCTTTATGGGGCATTGTATACGTTTCTACAATAAGATCCCTGAGGATATAATAAGCTTGCCAGAAACGCGGTTCAAAAAATGTGTGAAGCGCACTTTGTGCCAAAAAAGCTACTATAACATAAAAGATTATTTAGATGACAATGATGTCTGGAATTAAAGCCAGTTCAATGCATGAGTTTTAGAACATTTATATAAATCCTGTAAATTAAGGACTTGAAAAGACTAAGTTTGGAGTTTTTTTGTCCATTTTTTCTCCAAATTGATCTAGATTTTGAAATGGACACCTAGTTTAAATTGTAACGTTCATTAAGTCGCAGTTTCTGTGCTACTTTGAATAAAAAAAAAATATTTTGTTTTTTATTTTGATTTCAACATTACACACAAAGATCGGGAAAAAACGGCAAAAAATCACGTTTGTTTTATGGGAGCCCCCTTAAATATTTTATTTTGCTTGTTTATTTTTGAAGCTAATATAGAACTAAATAATCTGTGAAAATTTAAGCGTCTACCTGTTGGCGTTATAATTATCGAGCTAAAAACGGCAAACAAGTTAAATTTGTTGCATGGGAGCCCCCCTTAAATATTTATTTTATTCTGTTTTTAGTATTTTTTGTTATAGCGGCAATAGATATACATCAATAAAGTGTACAATAAAGAATGTTCTATCTATCTATCATCTGCGAACATTTCAACTGCCTAGCTATCACGGTTCATGAGATACAGTCTGGTGACAGACAGACAGGCAGACAGACGGACAGTGAAGTCTTAGTGTGAAGTGAAAGGTCTCGTTTGGCACCCTTCGGGTACGGAACCCTAAAAATCATAAAATCGGTGAAGCTGTTTCGGAGGAGTTCGATAACAAACATTGACGCTAGATTTTTATATATTAGATGACGTCCTTTTTTTCCCCAACAACTCATCGAAATAGTTACTAGGTTTTTCATGAGTATTTCCATCAGCTCTTTTACTTTCACAAAACTTATTATGATACAGTAAGGGCCAGTTTCTGAATTGAGTACTTTTCTAAGTAAAAAATTAACTATAGTGCTGTCTCTTTGAATTTCTCAGAGAAGAGCGTGGCAGAACGTTACTTAAGTATTTACTAACTGAAATTCTCAATTCAGAAACCGACCCTATGAGACGTGGATCAAAACAATGAAGACCCATGCTTATACTTACTGAATTGGCCATAAGCCATTTCACAGACATACTGCACAAAAAATCCAAGGAGCGAAAATCCATAATTTTTTCCGCACACGCCCCGTACTTATCACCTAGCAACCACAATAAGCGCTTACGTATCACAATACCTGTTCAAGTCGGTAGAACTCCTTTAGTCCTTACCGTACACGGTATAAGAGCGGAACTCCAAGAAAAAGAGGGATCTAAAGACCATTCAATGACGTAGTCGCTAAATAACAAAGCTCTTATCCTGTGAGCTTAAGTGCGATTGTTGTACAGCAAGGATTGGTGCCACTGTACGTACAGTACGGACTAGTTTCAACTATGCATTAAAATCTAAACTTGCGGTGCCACTGAGCCAGTTCAGATATAGTTGCTCGTGACTGGAATGTGTGGTGGCTACTCTAAATAACTGAAAATATACCTGACATTTTAGGAAAAGGAACTATTGAACTTCTGTTAAATTTTTAGTTTGCCCTTTCATTCTTTTCTAAATTCATTCTGCATGGGTAGTACGGTGACGCGATTCGTGCGTTTTAAAGGTCAAAAGTGACGACTTTGCAGTACATTAATTGTCAAATTGTAACATTTTAGCGCCACAAAACGCGTGAGCTGCACCGTCATATTACCTTGATGGTTTTTCGATACATACATAGAGACTGAGTATGATATGTTTATTGAGATATTTAAAAAGTGGTGGTAGCCTAGTGGATAGACCATTGGACTCGGAAGCGAGAGACCCAGGTCCGATTCCCAGTGCGGGAATGTACCTATGACTTTGTTTTCCAACTTATTCTGTGAAGTTATACTAGCAACAACACTCGCTAACTGTGAAGGAAAACATCGTGAGGAAACCTGAGCGTTTGAGCTATTCACGTAGGTACCCCAGCGATTGAAAACGCCAATCCGCGGTGATTAAGCTCATACTCTCGCTCTGAGAAAAGGCCTGTGCCCTACAATGGGACGTACATAGGCTACTATGATTAGTATGAGAAAGTTCCTTTACTCTGCCATTTCTGTCTCTATATGTCAGATACGTCAGTTGTTCTCGTGTCGAACTTGAATAGCATTTAATAACGTCTTTCAGCCGAGTGCTTTCAAATTTCTCAAAGTTTTTACAGTGTCTTTTCTTTCTCTCTTTTCTAAATTTATTCTGGAGTCAAGATATTTTCTCAAACATTCATGGAAATTTGAGCATTATTTTGACAATCTTCTTCGAGACAAATCAAAATTGCTATACTGGCCAAATACATGCGAGCAGCGGCCAGCAAAAGTTGTATGAAAATGCATATCTGCCGTGTTTAGGCGGCCAAATAAATTAAAAACTCATATCTGTCGTGTAATTTAAAAATGGAACGGTCTTTTACTCCGAAACATGGCAACCAAGGAGGTAACTAATAAAAAACGATCTGGCTTGCAAATAAAAAGCTGTTTATTAAAAAAAAAAAATCAATACTTTAACGTTGGAAAAATTATTGTTGTTCGTTTTTCGTCATTGATTTTGGAAAGTTAAAAGTTCTGCCTAGGTACTACTTAGTCTTAATTTTCGCGCATTATTTGAGAAAAGTAAGAAAAGTACACAAGCTTTGGCCACAACAAGGCATTGATGGACTTACGCAAGTGTGCTTGGGCTTCGCCTTGGCCCACATTTACACGTTCGTCGATCGATGCCTCTTTTGCTGGCCGCTGCAGTAATGTACTATTTTTCGATTTATACAAACTCTAATTACGAGAAAGTTCCTTCACTCTACTATTACTGACTAGACGTATACGCTTAAATCTGTGTGGTTCAAAAGCCGCAGTTATACAATTAGCGGTTCTTTTTAGGATAGACTAAAATAAAGAAAAAACTTGAGTTGAGGGTTCTTGCTGAGAAATCATATTTAAAAAAATGCGCGGATAATTCGCAAAGACTATTTTTTTTCTTGAGGGCTGAATCAAAAACCATTTCGAGATTAACATCTAAGTATTTTCCATATTTTCTATATTTAAGATAAATATTAAGGAAGATGAGCGTTATTTTTGCCAAAAAACAATAACCTTCATTTGACCTTCTGATGACGTCACATTTTAAAATAAACATAACATATGGCAACACTACGTTACTTAAAAAAAAGCCTTGCTGTCATAACTGTCATATGCATATCATTTCCTTGTCTGTGAAAAAAACGTCTGTGACAGCAAATCACAGAAACAAAGTGTGACAGTTTGCGCGACGTTTCGGCGTGTGCACTCGAAAAATATGACGTCACGCTTTCAAATATTTTAAATAAATAATTTATAATAATAAACTTAACAAATCGCTGAAAAAATGAAATTATTCTCTAGAAATTACTTCTGCTATAAGAAAAAAATATAAAATAAGATCAAAATAAAAAAATATACTGCCCGAATTAGTACAGCCTCTCCATCTATCAGAACTATGACCCATGGACCCGTGCCATGAACACATTGCTCTGGCTGGCTGCTAATGGTTCGCGCCGATTCTAGTTTTTGTCAAGATATTTCTGGAAATTGCCTTTTTAAAAGGAAAACATTCTAGCGTATTCGATTCCAGCTATTGTTAACACACGATTATTTTGCTATGGGTTTCCAAACCACCCAGTCATGGTGTATGGATAAGTCAATTGTTCTAACTTTTAATAATGACGGCTTTGGGCCAAATCCTTCGAAAGTTCTCGATTCATCTTGAAAAGCTTTCCGCCGATCACTTTCCGGGTTCACCCTTCAAGACATCCACACCGCAGTATCGCATATGTAGTGTATATGGGTAAAAAAGCAATTCATCATCATCATCAGCCATTTGACGCCCACTGCAGGACATAGCCTCCCTTATGGCTTTCCTAATCATGAGGGGTTTTGCCATAATCGCCACGCTTGGCAGGCGGGTTGGCGATCGCAGTATGCGGTTGGAATCTCAGGAAAACGCTGCTGCCCGTCTCCTGGTAATGTATTTCCTAAGTTGCCTTCTACGGCATCCACGGGAGGAAATGGAATGACGCTATTCTTATTCCGGCGCCACACGGATGTGATGGAAAAAGTAATTCAATTTGGCATAATTTCACACACTATCTTGTCCTAAATTTTCTCCAAAATGATGTAGATTTTGAAAAGGACACCTAGTTTTACTTGCAACGTTCAATGAGTCACAATTTCTGTGTAATTTTGAACAAAATGTAAAATTTTAAATTGCTTAGACTTTTGATAGTTTTACGACAGATAAAGGAAAAAAGGAAAACATATTATATTTTGGATAGGTTGGTCTAGGCTAAATTTATGATACTAGATGTCGTGTCTTTACGGCTATTGTCCGATGTAAAGTCGTTCCATTGGTGTATATGTTTTCAGAATAACAAATTCACGACCAAAAAACACGCCTTTCAAGTCAGAATTGTCTATATCAAATTAAATAGAAATATTCTTACCCCCGGTTTCACGTACACTAAAAATTTGCTAATTACCTGTTAAAAGCTGTCAGTTTTTTTTTTGTAAACATTTTGGCCAACTGGCAGTTGCGAACAGTAGATTAACGGTTAGTTAGTTTACGACAAATTGGGGGTTACTCTTACGTTACATGTTAAGTTACTCTTTTAGGCCACCTGAACCTAAGTTACGTCTTAAGTTACTCTTTTTGGCAGCCTGAACCTAAGTTACGTCTTAAGTTACTCTTTTTAGTAGCCTGAACCTAAGTTACGTCTTAAGTTACTCTTTTAGGCAGCCTGAATCTAAGTTACGTGTTAAGTTACTTGTTTAGACAGCCCGAACCTAAGTTACACCTTAAGTTACTCTTATACAAGATATTTATTTGCGTCAAATATGGTACATTGCATATGTTGTAGCTAAGTAGTGTTTCCTACATAAGCAGCCTGAACCTAAGTTACGTATAAAGTTACTCTTTAAGGCCGCCTGAACCTTATTTACGTCTTAAGTTACGCTTTTAGGCAGCATGAACCTAGAGTAGCCACCGGTTCACGCGCTGAATCCCAATGACTGAGCCAGTTTCAGTCAGTCGGGCATAACTGCGATATGGCTCACTTGAAAATTTAATCTAGATCATGATGACGCCCGACTGACTAGGGGAGCTGCCGGAATACTTATTAGCTAATTATCGACTGTCAGTTGCTTTAGTTGCATGGGTATAGGCTACAAGATTCATGTTTGTTCTATTTGTTCCTATACTCTCATTCTGTCTCCTATTATTTTACTGTCCTTTGAATAGTCCATAATTGTCCGTCAGATGACTTGAACAAAAATCCACGCATTCGGGATGAGTGCGATGGACACGTAAGAATAACTTTTTTTTTTATTGCTTGTTGTAACTAAAATTCCGTCCAGCGAATTCTAAGTTAAGCCCCGCGTCTCCCGGTGAGACCCGAAATACGTGTGTGTGAAGTCAAAGTCACTTGGTCAAGTTATTTGTCGGGAATGACACATAGAGCGGTCCTGAAAATTGTATTGATCGAGATTGTTACTGTTATTGTTTTCATAGATAGATAGAATATTCTTCATTGTATGTGCACCGGGAATTACATATGAGAATTAAACAATCACATCATCAACAACATCATATGTTGGTGACAAGACAAGTAAAAGCAAAAACACTTGTTGTCGTGCTAAGCACTAATATCAAACAAAATAAAATACTAAAAAAAAAATCTGTAATATTTATATCAAGCGCGTACAAGCAACGGTCTGGCATTTGCCTCGAGCATTTTTATTGAAATGGTGAATATTTCTCGTCTCTCTCATTTTTATACTTAAGCGGCTTCTACTCTTACTTTAAAGTAACTAAGAATGGAAGTAACTAATCAGAAAAAATTAATTTGGCTCTACTACATAACAGCATCTTTAACTTTTTTGACGAAGCTCTTTCAAACTTACTTGATTTAGTGATTTGATCGAAAAATGTGAAACTAAATGAGCGTGCCCGTTTATACAACTAAGCTTGCCACGTAGTAGATTCTCGCATAAGATCTCGTATCTTACCATACATATTTTGGCAAATTGTTAGTAGATGACACTGAGAGAGACTGATCACTTGCCAGTAATCTTACATATAGCTCTTAGAAACAATAACGACAGAATTACACTCTTGCAACACGGTTTAAAGTACAACACAATACTTTTAAATGATGGTTAAACACGTAGAAACATTGAGACAACAGAATTTCTGTTAATTTTAGTCAAATGACGCTACTTGTCGCAATTTCATCCGTACCAATTCATTTTGATTTCCGTACTAACATCGACGAAAGGTTCTCCTGTAAAATTAACCAGAAAGCGTGCAGCGACATGTAGAGCGAGCAGTAACAGCAGAAAAACGCAATCTTACTAGGCAGAATACGGCTAACCTGAGGCTATAAATAAATAATCCTATAAATAAATACTATCACTGGGGTTAACTCACTGACTATTCATCAAAGATTGGCAGACGACGTTATTAAAACCGCTGATTGGTTAAAGTCTGTTTATAGGAATGACAGCTCGATGATCTGGGCGCTTATTCTGTTACGACAAATGTTCACAAAACAAGTCGAAAATCACTGACTGATCTATCCAGTCAAGGTTTGGTATTTGTCAGATATCAAGTTTTGAATATTTTCATAATACCAATTGTTTTTCACTGGGCATAAGAAATTTTAAGCATAAATTTATAAAACATTGTGCCGAGAAAGTATGTTTCAATTGTTTTTTTAGATAGGATATTGCATAATGTCTTTTGAGTAGACCCAGCGGAACAATTTTACTAACCGAAAGAAATTGAGAAAGAATATGGCGCTTTCCTTTCAATTTAGTGCCTGCCTTGAATAATAATGTGATGACTTCGACAAATTGGGGACTGGAATTGTAATTATTGACGATTACAAGGGAAACTAGCCTTTATTAAACATGGCTTAGTTTATATAACTGCTTGCCGAGAAGGAGACCAAAATGTCGTTAAAACAACTCTCCTCAAGTTAAGTTATTCCAGTGATTTGCACTGAAACCAGAATAGCTTTGTTGAGGGGTTCCAGGGTGTAAAACTAGCGCCAAAAAATATATCTTACTATATTATTATATCTTATCATATGTTAGGAAAAAATCATATATTTTTTACGGATCGAATTTGCAAAAAGTTTCTGTACAATCTCTCAATCATGTTAATAGTTTTAGCGGTTTTTTGCATAAATGCTATCTAGTCCCAGGCTCGTGATTCTAGGTTCTTTGTCGTAGGTCCTAAAAATTACTGTTTACGTGGTTGAGAGATTTCACACGCACTTTTTGCAAATACGATCTGCAAAAGAAGATATGATTTGTTTCACTCCATCTGCTCGAAATGATGCATTTTGATGCCCAAATTTAGGACCCGAAACACGCTATTGATGTTCAAGCTAAGATGCATCAAAGTAAATAGACTCAAAATTGGGTCTTGAATCTATTTACCTTTAGGTACCTGTAAGTAAATAGACTCAAAATCCAATTTTGAATTTATATACTAATGCACTCATTTACTAAGAATTCGGACTTCTCTTTCACTCTTGAGGATTCGTCCTATATCTATTTCGCTCCAACCCAAGCAATAAGTTTTAAACTACTTACTGAACTACCAAACTCTTTGCTGCAAAACTTTTAAGTACCTAATTGTCAAATATTTGAAATTGGAACGCAAGTTTTTTTTTTCTTTGCGAAAAATCAATAACATTGGCACGCTTTTTTTGTCTATTTCCACTTATTTTCTCGGAAAAATTTCGTCAAGCGACGATGATGATGCAGTGTTTTCTTAACACTAGAATACATAAAAAAACAGGCAACACAAGCAATTCAAAACCTCCTGCCAGAAGTTACATTTGAGTAGTATGTAGGTAAGTGTTATCTTTTATTTCATTCCTCTCATATGGTATTGAAAAGCAGAGTGTTCTACACGGACGCAAATCATTTTTGGTCTCGGTAGTGTTGAATCCCTCGCTCCTTCAGCGATTCTTAGTTAAAGCCCGAGCGAAGCGATGCAAGAATTAAGCGATTCTTCGCTCGCTCTGGATTCAATTTCACAACCTCGACGCAAAAATTTTGTTTGCGCCCTTCGTGAACAATCTACTATATTTTCATGGTGGCGCTAGTTGGCCCACTGAATCCCTTAATAGTAACTACTGGGAGCTCGAGCGCAACAAAACTATTACTTTAGAGGATCCTTTAGATGGATCCTTTATCCGTGACATTTTAGCAGTTTGGAAGCCGTAGATGTTTTGTTGTAGGAATTGTAAATCCTTAAATAAGTAACCCGCTGTTACTATTGGAAATGTGGGAAAGCAAAAATATATTTTCTGAAAATGGTGAAATCATGCACATAATTTGTTGTATAATTGGTGCAGTAGATTAGATTAGATTAGATTAGAACACTTTATTGTACACACCAGAAAACAAAATACATTAAGACTTACATGTCTAACTTTTGCCGTATACAGTTGGCGGTCTTATCGCTTAAAGCGATCTCTTCCAGACAATTTTCCAGATTGTTAGAAAATTCATTTTTTGGCGAATGATTAGGGTATAATATAATTATGGGGATGAATAGGTTAGGGAATAATAATATTATTTTACATTTATATTTTGGCGGGATTTCACGACTTTTTGTTAAGGATGTTAGTTTGATGAAGTGCATAGTAGCTTAGAAACGAGTGATATAATTAATAATAGCAATTCCTAACCTAACCTATTCAAGTTTAGGGAATAATAATATTATTTTAAATTTATGTTTTGGCGGGATTTCATGACTTTTTGTTAAGGATGTTAGTTTGATGAAGTGCATAGTAACTTAGAAACGAATGATATAATTAATAATAGCAATTCCAATAAGATAATAATACACTTTTAGTTTCTGTAAATGCAATTATGCGAAGTGTGGACTTCTTTACGTGGAGATCAAAAAATGTTCAAAATTCGGGCGGCCATATTGGTGCCGCCATTTTGAATATAGACCAACCGATAGCGGATTTGAATTTTGCAACGACAAAAACTTTCCAATACCAAATATGAACCCAACCGGGCACGCTTCGTAGAAAAGCTTTTCTCTATCTACAACGGATTAGGTAGTTGAACTTAATACGTCATATCAAATTATGACCCTGTATAATCGGGTCTTCCCGTACATATATTTTTGTATGATTTGATATCGAGATTCATGAGTACATACGTTTCACGAAACTGAAAATGAGATACGCCAATAAAACATAACACAAACTCACGCCTATCCCAGAGGGATAGGCAGAGACCGACGACTGCCACTGGCCACCATTCGGGCAGATCACTTTCGCTTCATCAACATTCATTAGTCGTTGCATGCACGCTAAAGATACGCCAATCTTCACTGATAATCCGATTTTACTCAGTTATTTATCACAAATCCAACATCTAAAGGTCTACTTTCACATTTAGGACGGTGTCCTAACGTAGGAAGGCATCCCAAAATTATGTCTCAAAGGTTGTTTAGGGTTCAACGAATTGTACATATTAATTCCGGCTTAATGAAGGTCCCGTGTCGTCGGGCATTTGTCGTCGCATTAAAAATTAATTGTGAACACGTCTCTGCTCTTCCGAGAAGTTTCATTTGCGCGCAAACTCCGACTTTCTCTGACAAAGTAACGTCCTTAGCGAAGTTGGTTCGGGATTCTTTTGCTTTATTAATATTTAAAGTGAGATTTTTATCGGAGTCACGTAGCGGAAATTTCGCCGGATTCGAGTGCGGGAGTGATCGGAAAGTAAATAAGTGACAAAATATTTTTTTTCTCGCAAAACTTTTTTAATCAAATCACCTAAGTGTCGTTTCCGATAAAGTTGTTGATAGAATGGATTAGTGGGGAATAGAATCAAATTATAAGTTCTTCAATTAAACAGGATTTTTGTGACAGAGTTTCGTATTGAAGAGATGGCTGCTGTTACAAAAAGCCTAAAATATTCGGCAACAACAATAAAGAATCAAATTATACATTATTTAACTAAGCGATAAATTTGGTGACTAAACTTTCGCGATTTCGATTTGACACGACGGAAGAATTGAATTTAATCTTCATTAATTTTATTTATTATTTAAAACTTGTTATCGCAAATTATACAACCTTGCCGGCCGCCAGTAACTTACAGCCAACAAACAATAAAAATATTTCTAAATACCTACTACACTTTACATACACACATAACCGGTCACTATAACAAAAACACACCACCGATCACTATAAGATAAACACAAAACCGGTTACAACATAGTAAGTAAGTCATCATCATCAGCCATTTGACGCCCACTGTAGGACATAGGCCTCCTTCGTGGTTCTCATAACCATAAGGGGTTTTGCCATAATCGCCACGCTTGGCAGGCGGGTTGGTGATCGCAGTATGCGGTTGGAATCTCAGGAAGACGGTGCTGCCTGTCTCCTGGTAATGTATTTCCTTAGTCGCCTTCTACGACATCCACGGAAGGAAATGGAGTGATGCTATTCTTAATCCGGCGCCACACGGAAGTAAGTAAAGTAAGTAAATTATTTATTATCAAAAAGATAATACAAATTAAGGTAGCTTATAAATAGACATTAGACATACACACACACTAGTCGTTATAACATACACAATCGGTCACTATAAAAAATACACATAACCTGTCACTATAACATGCACCAACCCATAACTACAACATAGACACACAACCGGTCACTATTGACAAGCGAAATTATTTATATTTTGCTGGTATCTCTTGAAAACAATACATAGAGTATTACCCAATAATATAACAACTCGATTCCTCTAACACTCATCAAAGCCAGTTTAAATAGTCTGTGGTAGTCTTTCGGTCTTATTCATCGAAACACAATTCCTCAAAACACTCCTCAGATTCAGTTTAAATTGTCTGGTATAAAAAGAAAGATGTAACACAGATTATTTAAACTGCCTCTGAGGAGTACTTTAGAGGAATCGTGTTTTGATAAATAACACCGGTTTCCTCTACCACAGACTATTTAAACTGCACTTTAGGACCGTAGTGTACTCTTTTAATGATGCAGAGCTTTCTGGCAGAAATTACGACTCGCACAGCTGAATCGACTCAAACTCGCTCCCCGACAGAAACGTATCAAAGCAAAATTCTTTCACAAACGCTTCTATTTGCCAGATAATTCCATGAAACCAAACCCATCCCCTCGCCCTAAACGAGCAGAAAATTAAACTGGAAATAAAACAGAGCATCGCCCCGCGACTAAATTGTTAAAGATAGTCTCCGCTCATTCGTACCGAACCGTTCGATTTGTCTCAGAAGACTCCATTCCAAAGGGTCCCCGGACAAATTGATAGAATTCCGTATTCGGAGATCCTGGTATATGGGACGGTTTGTATACGCTACCTCCGTCCCCGAAACTGGTTGAGTTGAATAAAAAAAATGCCTTCTTACACCAACACATATTTTGCATAAATAACGAGCTCTATACTGCTTTAGACATCAATGGTCACGCGGTAACTAAAACTAATAATTAAATAAACAAAAAGCTTTAAAAAACATTTTTTGTTTAAAAAGGACCTGAGTCTCTTAGTATGTTAGAATAAGACATTGACAATTTTTTTCCAGATTGGAACCTGGCTATTAACCATGTATATTAACCATAAACTGACTGCTCTACGTAGCATATTTAACGCAAGATGGAGCTAGTTATACAGCTGTATCTACCACTTCTAGGGACGCAAAGCAAAATAACGTAACTCAAAACTTTGTCCTGTATCTGGGAAAGATATTGTAGCTATATGGTACCTGTACCATGCTGAACCTACAAAAATTTGGTTAATGTATTTTCCAATAATACTTTTGAATACCAAATCCTCTTTATTAACCAGCAAAAAGGTTCACGTGTGAAGATAACGAATCGGAAAATACAGCGTGGGATGCCCGCCAGCTTGCTGAATTGGATTACCGGTGGTGTCTGGATAATGATGGCCGATAACAGTGAAAAGTGGCGTACTTTACGGATAGATCTATCGCAGATAGAACTTTTGCACCAAGTAGGGCAGCATGGCCAGCAGAGGATGAATGTGAACTGACAGATTGGATACAGAATTTCAATCTGCGACTGAAGCCTGAATTCATGTAGGTATTTCAACGATGAGAGCACTGTACAAGCGTTACTTCCAATATTACCTCATCCCGCGATTTCTTGCATACACGCCCGTAATTCTTGCGAAATGGCGCGTAAATATTTCACCTACGAATGCTGTTAGGGTCGTTTCATACTTGTTCCAGATTAGATGTGCTATTGTTCTTTGGGGAGTTTATGAAATATGATTTTTACGCTGTGGGGCGAGAAACGCTTGAAGATTGCCGGTGTAGCTGAAGTTATCTACCAAGATAATTGAACGATGTAGATTTTTGACGTAGCGCTCCTACTATGTAATATTCAGTATAGTAAATATTCCCGAACAATTAAACAAGGAGATGCTCACCTGTAGTACATATGTACATCTTAGAAACAATTTTGTTAATATATAAATATGTGGAGATAATTTTAATGTACAAAAAAAAACATATTGTCGCCCGTGTTCCGTAATGTAACTTAAAAAATAGGGAATTTGCTACTTAAACTCTTACGGTCTTATTTTTAAACTTGATAAGATGTACTTGAAAGGGATAAATATAACCACAAATTGTTTAGACTGCCTCTGAGTACTGAGGAGCAGTTGAACAGTGGTTTAATGTATTGTGAACGGAACTACGCCATCTACTCGGCATGATTGTACTTCTTTGACATATATTCTTGTTCCTTCCTTAGATTTTTACTAACCGAAAACCGAAACGACGTGCAACGACTAATGAAGAGGAAGTAAGTTGTTCGCCATTGAGGAAGCGAAAGTGATCTGTAAGGAACGTGGTAAGTGGCAGTCCCTGGTCTCTGCCTACCCTTCTGGGATAAGACGTGAGTTTATGTGTGTGTATGAATGTATTTTTACTAGGCTCTTGACGGGGTTATCTTACATCATGCACTTCGCTTCTTCCTTGCAGTTCAGGTATAAGATTCTTCTTATGCGCATCACCATCATCAGCGATTCTGTAGGATATAGGCCTTCCCCATGGTTTTCCCCATTACCAAGAGACAGGCAGCAGCATCTTCCTGAGATTCCAACCACATACTGTGATCGCTAACCCGCCTGCCAAGCGTGGCGATTATCGCAAAACACCTCATGGTTATGTTCGAAGATTGGATGAGGGAGGCCTATGTCCTGCAGTGGGCGTTAAATGGCTGATGATAATGATGGTTTTCCAAGCTTCCCGGGCTTATGCCGCACGCATCCAGCAACTCCTCGCCACCGTAATCAGGTCGTCGGACCATCTGGTGGGGGGTGACCTGCCCACGCTGCATCATCCGTTCCGCGGTCACCAGGTCAGAAATTTTTCGCCCCAACGGCCATCAGTTCTCCGAGGCCAAGACTAACAGTATCCTAAAAGTTATAGCAGAGAGGATGGACAGTCCGATAATTTGACACTGGGACGTCACTCACATAAGATAACTGCACCATCCATCTAGCTCATACTTATGCAAGTAAACAAAATTTAAGTAAATTTAATTTTAATTTTAGATTTCTATGATCTCATAACACACCCAACATAACCAACCTATGGATTGTTTTATCCAAAATAAAGTGATATAATACAATAAAGCACAATAAGGGCTGCACTTAGTACTGTCCAGTGGGGTATGATTTATAACCATACTTATCTCAGGTACAGACTTATCCCAAGAATTGGGTTCTTACCTTAACCTGCCGTCTCAACAGCACCATATCTATGCGCCTGTATTACGGAGGGGTAGGCAGAAACTAAAGTTGGCCACTTAAAATAAAGTGTTCTCTATCTATCTACATCACCTATTTGGTCGACGTATGCCCACCGCATAAAGGCTGTATTGACTGTGGGTCAGTCTTAATATTCTTGTATGTTTATGGAGTCCTTATCTACGGGGTGAATTTAAATTCTTTTACCGTATTGTAACCATGATTTAGAAACATATTTTCTAGTTATGAAACAAGTTAGAGACAAAAATATTTTTTTTGTTACCACGAATTCCTTCGCTTGTTCATAGACACACGTAATAAAAATCTAAAAAATTACTTTCTCAGAATCTTATCGTCAGCGCCAGCCAACTCAATCAGACGTCAGAAGACATTTTTCCACGTTACGGTAGGTACTTCCTAGTACTTCGAATTCAGATTGACAGTTTGGAGCCAAATAGTAGTGCATCTGCATACCATGCGAGAGGTCCTGGGTTCGAATCCCGGCTGGGGACAAAAAAAAACCCCATGTCTTGGATGTTTACATGTTTGTGATGTCGTTGTTTCTGGTTCCCACAACACAGGGTATCCTAGTGTGGGGCCAGACGCAATGTATGTGTCTGTATGTAAATGTTTATGTTTATGTTTAAATGTCGGAAATCGCGAATATTTACAAATATGTCATACCATTACTGATGAATAATTAATAATACTGTTTTTCACGCTGTAAAGAACATTCCCTTAAAATACGGTGAACGAATTCAATGTCGCCCTGTAGTCACCATAGCACAGGGTATTCTAGTTTGGGACCAGACCCCCTAGCATGTCAAGAGTAAGCTGAACTTCTGTGTATGCTTGAGCTGGAGATATCTCTGGATCACGCGTAAACTACAGCCAAAGCGAAATCCCGGTTTCTTGTACACTAAAAGTCTGTTAACAGCCGTCAGTTGTTTTTTTTGTAAGCATTCTGGCCAGCTGGCAGCTGTTAACAGATTTTTGGTATATGAGAAACCGAAGGTTAGACTGTTATATTAGGATTACAGTTCCTACGTGCACTAAATCCTGAGTGATTCCAATCGTCTAACTGTCAAATTACATACTAATTGTGGATGATATTAAAACATAAATCGCTCCAAACTACTCTTCCCAAACATAAAGAACGAAGAATACTGACAGCTCAAATACATTTACCTACTATACAAATCCCGCCAATATCTTATCGAACCTGGCCTGATCCGAACATTAACGATGTTCGCCCATAAGTTACGCGCCTTATTTGAGATTGAGGTCTAAAGAACCTTCTTCACTGGCCATATTTCTAATCATATTTCGAACCAGCTGTGTTCAAGGCGTTAACCGTATAAAACAGTCATTTGTGTTATTTATGTTAGTAGCCCACGGCAAATACTGAAGATCTTCTATCCAAAAACTACTAAAGATGCAAAACTCTATTCACTTCTCTTCTTATATATGAAGGTATATCACCTTTTGTTGTCCAGATCACACACTTGTTATAAGCCACTATTTATGTAAGTACGTGTAGTGTTCTGTATAGTATTCAAGTATGATATATGTATTAATATTCGTATTTGCACCGACTAACCGTGTCTATTCTCCTTCGTCAAATTCCCCGATATGAGGTTGCCTGGAAGAAATTGTATCTTTTCTTTTGTCATTGCTGTTTCTGTATCATTTTTTCCGGTATACAATAAAGAATATTCTTATCTTATCTTAACTCTGGAGGATTAATGGACAAACACGGATAGCGAAGAAAAGAAAGGTGCGACGAGGTGTTGGATAAGACACACAAAGAGGAGATCCGATAAGCACCTATTCAAAATTGCTCTTAAATGGTGCCTCACTGGAACGAGAAAGAGAGGACTTTCTAAAACCACTCGGAGATGCTCAGTCCAGCTGGAGGTCACTACTATTGGGACAAACATGGAGGAGCTTGAATTAAGAGACGCAAAATCATCCGCTATGGAAGGATATGGAAGGATTTCCCTAATGAGGGATAATAGGAACTGATGACGATAAGCCCACGATGGTTGTTCGCCTGACATTCGGATAAAAATAATATCAATCTATCTCCTTGTTTCGGAACTGATAATTTCACTAAATGAATACTAAAATATCCGTCAGTCTTGTGAAATAAGTGTTTACTTGGTGAAATACTCAATTAAAAAACCCGCGGTATATCGAGCTTCATATAAAAATCTATGCGACTTCCTCCACATACTTAGTTAACAGATTGACGTAACCGGAATTTATATGATTTGTGTTTCGATTTCAAATTATAAAGACTCATAAACGCGGAAAATCAGAAAAAGCTGACGACAAACTAAAATAATGTTGATTTGTGTGTCTTAACTTTTGAAGTGAAAATTGTTTCAAAGCGCACTGTACGCTGTTAATAAACAGTAAATAAATGAAACTGGACCGTCACGCTTGGGCCGATGAAGCTTAATGGGGTATACTCGGCACCATTCGGTCGGAGAAGCCAAATTTAAAATAATTTTTAAGCTATTTCAAGACAAATAGGTTAAAATTGAATTTCTAGATTTGCTAACATAGTTTGCCAGTAACACACCTAGAAGCTAATAAAAGGGTGTTGAAAAGAGTATCAGTTTTTTTGTAACAGACTGCAAAAAAGCGGGTCTAAAGTAACCGTTAATTTTTGGCTCAAACTGCGCAACGTATAGCGCGGCCATCTAGTGGCACGAATCAAGAGGATCCCAGTAATTGCTACTTTGCTCTACTCAAGGATACATAAATAAATAGCACAAAACACGTAGTCACAGAATTACAGCCCTCGTCGAGGCGATATGTTTACGTTGCATGCGGCTTTAGCAAGTGACCTCCTACTACCGAACTGAAAGGCGATTCACGTCTTTTACCTTTACTAATCTTGACAGTCCGCTCCACCACAGCGTATCACCATAACCGCCGTAGTGTAAATAAGCCTCAAGTTACAGCCTTATTTGGGTTTGAAGTATAATTTATAGTCTTCAATTCCATCGGCCGAGGAAAGGTTAAGCAATAAATTGGACGCAGCTGCGATCCCGATGTAAGCACGGAATTAGGTAACAAAGGGAGCGATTTGCGAGCCTTGCCCCGCGATTTTATTACTGAGGTGGCACTGGGCTGTTTCTTCTGATGTATTAGACTGGGTGTCGAGAGGTTGGATACTTGTCTGCTTCGGAATTACGGGAATTCTATTTTCATTCCACTACTTGCTGTGACAGATAAATCACAGCTAATTAGCACAACTATATTCACGATTACTATCAGACTAAGCAATATGAGAGGGATTAGAGGAGCCCTCAATAAAATATGGATAAGTCGAAAGCCGAGTTCAGAAGCATGTAATGTAAGATTACTTCAACGCTGTGGTGGGTACACGAACGCATCGCGAATGATGTAAAGCGAATCTTTTTCGAGAGCTGTTCCACCGGCTTTAAGGAAGACAGGACGGTTAAATATATACACGCTTATTTTTGGGTGGTCTTAAAGACATATCAAAATGAACGTGCCTTAATAATAGCTATCAAATACACTACTTCGCTTACTTTTAAATAGGCAGTTTCTTTACATTTTCCAAAAATATCTTGACGAATACTCGAATCTTTGAGAACCATCAGTAGCCCTTTGTTTATCGGCTCCGGACGTATTGACTTGTCATTCCTGTCGGCTAGGCCGAATAAGCTGCCAGGATGGTGCTCGGCAAGTCTACTCCATCTAAAACAATGTCCCAGGCACTGCAGCGTCCGAGTAGTTCCATCACCCATCTAGTGTGGGTGAAGGTGCCACTGGAATTATATGCTCGTCGTTCGACTGTACAAATGGAACAAAAGTGCCAAAAAAATTGTTCAAATTTATGTATGAAATAATCATTCTAACACTACCACACCACACATTTTCTAAATCAATTAAAGGATTTCGTAGTTCTATTGGAATGAGGATACTATAAAACATAAAAAATATTTTTAATTGATTTTGACATGAATGGAACTCTTTGACATGAATGGAACTCATTGACATGAGTTAGGCTAGAAAAAAAAATTGTCGCAGTGTGATTCAAATTCGCTTTTCATACTCATAAATACTATGCTTTATACTACTTATTTTAGGCAGTAGTCTAATTATGTATTTTGAATGACAAATTCTGGTTTATAAGTTCACGAGCAAAAGGAGTCAGGAAATTGCTAGCTTCTGAGATAAACTCCTGTAGTATATATTTTATGCTAGAAGAATTTCCACCTAAGTAATCTAGATAAGCCCCTGACTCAGCCTTGGTTTTACTATTGCTCTAGTTAATACTTGAAATACGTCAAAGTTAGTAAGACTTTAACAAATTAACAAACGTTGTTTATTTGTAAAGAGCCTAGTCTTGGAAATAAACGCTCAGATTAAAGAACCATTTTTAGAAACAAGCGACTAAGAGAAAATTATTTAACATTTTTAGAATTGACGATTTGACCAAATAAATACTTAAATATCTGCGTGACTCTTTCGTTTCTAAGAAATCTGAAAAGACAAAATGCTACCTAATTCGATGGGGTGCAAAGGTTCTTGAGTGGAGACCAGGGACTGGCAAACGCAGCGTAAGACGACCAGCTCGCTGGGCCGACAATCTGAGGCAGACTGCCTGCAGCGGCTGGATGAGGATAGCCAAGGACAGAAATAAGTGGCGCGCCCTGGGGGAGGCTTATGAACTGATACCTAAGTAAGCACTTTAAGTAACCTGTATTGTGGTTAAGATCTGTATTGTCGGATTCTTAGAGAGCTTTCAATTAAAATGGAAAATCTGGAATTGAAAGTTACGCTTAGCAAAAACAAAATCTGCTCTTATATTGATAACACACAAAACAGCAGTTATTATTGTCCAAATTAAAATGTACAAAACAAGTATTGCCACTTTACTAATAATAAATACAATTGTTTCGTTCACTTACGGAATTAGGGAACTCACTGACGTTGCAACTGCTAGGCTTGTTTATTTTAGTTACTTCCATAGTATTATGTCCTACGGTATACTACTATGGGGCCGGGCAGCAGACATTGAGACTATCTTCATCTTGCAGAAGAGAGCCATCCGATTTATTTACAAGTTAGGTAGTAGGGATTCGCTAAGAGATTTCTTCAAAGAAACCAACATCTTAACAGTTGCATGTCAATACATTTATGAAAATATTATGTACGTTAGAAAAAATATCAAAGACTTCGAAAATGTTGGTGGCCACCATAATGTTAATACTAGAAATAAACATAAATTGTCATTTCCACTATTTAGACTTGCAAAAGTTAACACATCCTTTATGGGGCACTGTATAAGGTTCTACAACAAAATTCCTCAAGATATATTAGAGTTACCTCCAACGCGATTTAAAAAATGTGTTAAGCACATTCTGTGCAAAAAGGCTTACTATAACATCAAGGATTATTTAGAAGACAAAGATGTTTGGCATTAAACAGTAGATTAATATTATTTAAAGGACGATTGTGACTAGTGTTCAACACATTAATGACTAATATTTTAAGTTGAAAACTCTGTTAATTAAGTTAAAACGTGTTTTGAAAAGAATAAATGTGGAGTTTCTTTGTTAGTTTCTTCTCCACATAATCCATTAATTGTGAAACTAACAACTTTGACGTTCATTAAGTAAACATTCTGTTTTTACAATGAATAAAAATATTTGAATTGAATTGAATTGAACTTGGGCGTTCTTTTTCAGTTTACATAAAAAATGTAACGACGTTGCTCGCCAACTAGCAAGGAAAACATTGTGAAGAGACCTGACATAGCTAGACATAAACTTCAGCACTTGGAGTCGCCAGTATGTGGTGGTCACACGTGGTGACTCTTTCTCTAAGAGAAGAGATTTTCTCTCAGCCTGTGCCTTGCAGTGGGACTAATACAGACTACTTGTGCTTATGGACTACTCTACGAAATAACTTCTTGTTAAACAGACAGACAAACGTAGAGTGGATCGACTCCCAAAACCTCTAGCTTAACCCTTCACGGCCTACATTTAGCTGTCAATGAGCTAATCATGATGGATGGCGCGTTGTGTGATCCGACATGACAGATGCCTAAGATTCGCTGACGAACTCGATAGTAAAGTTGTACTGTCAGCGGAAAAGTGTTTGCACGTTGCAAAAATATTTTTTAATATGTTGCGCCAAGTCAGCCCTCTAAATAAGCTAGTCAGTTATATAATCAGTTATATAGTCAGTTAGCTAATCAGAGTATTATAATTATCCTAAATCACCTTAAGCATTTTTCGAAGGCTGTACAATAGATATACACAAGCAGAAAAAGAACGTTTTTAAAACTGCGACCGACGCGACAGTTCTTACGAAAACGCGAAATACTCCAAGATAATTGTATCTTAGTAAAATTTTGCTAAAATATCATAAGCAATGAGTCATTTTTAGGGTTTCGTACCCGAAAGGTGCCAAACGGGACCCTAATCGTAATCGAAGACCCTATTACTACTCATTGTCCCTCTGTCTGTCCGTCTGTCTGTCTATCTGTCGCCAGGCTATATCTCCTGAACCGCTAGGCAGTTGAAATTTTCACAGATGATGTATTTCTATTACTGCTATAACAACATGTACTAAAAACAGAATAAAATAAATATTTAAGGGGGGCACCCATACTAAAGACAGCGTTCACCATCTAGCGGCCATCTTTGTAACCTTAACAGCGCCGATGTCATGTCGTTAAATGTCAACGTTAAACGCTTCTTGTTGGTTTCTATAGATGGCGCTGTTCTCAAATTCGATCTTTGTCTAATGTTGTATAGATAATGGTACGGAACCCTTCCTGCGCGAGTACGCCTCGCACTTGGCCGGTTTTTAAATTTTTGTCGTTCATCCCGCACTGTCTGCTCATTCATTTCTCTTTTGCATTTTCTGCGAAAATTTATGAACTGTTTTGAGCTGGAGGCCTGTAAAACCTAAGAAGAAAGACTGATCTAGTCTAGGCTTCAGTCCTACCACAAATTCTCTACACGTATCTATCATATGTACCAACCTGCTCTTGATTTGCGGAATGAGAAAATAAAAGTATTTATGTTTGTATCTAAATATAAAACGAACGTTGAATGCTGAATTTTTAGCCTTTAAATAGGTTTTTAAACTGAGATTGTTAAATCATAATTGTTGTAAGTAGTTGTATTATCTTTTATTTTATTGTGTTTTTTTACCATTTTATAGTTATTTGTCAACGAATCCTTTTGAAACTCATAACATAAGGTGTGAAATCTGTTTCACAAAATTCACTCGCACCGGTCCCAATAATTTAAAAAAGAAAATACAACTGCCTCATTGGTCTAGCGGTATCACATCTGATTGCCATGCCGGAGGTTGTAGGTTTGATTCCCACTAGCACCGCCGTGCATTTGTACACATGGCCTCAATCTGGGTGTGTTTCTATATTTCTGATATCCTTACCTAGTTACCATAGCGTTGTGTTGAAGTTATTATTTATTTTGTTTTAAAAGTTTTTAGTTTAATATATTCTTGTTACGTAAACCTGTGGAGACGAATATAACCTCTAATCAAATGAGGTCACGTGAAGAATGTTCGGGATTTAGAGGGAGGTTATGCTTCCTATCGAATGCCGGCGTATTTCTAGGTGCAGACCTTCCGATAAAATGCGATCGAAGGTATTCGGCTAAGGGCACCCGATCGCAACAAATCCCCCATATTAATAAAAATGTTCTCTTGAGGCCCACCGTTTGCGTTAGTATTACTAACTTCCATAGTAACTTACTAATACAATAGAGGTAAATGAAGTTAGCTTGCTTATTCATTAACTTTCATTCAGGATAACTGTTTGACGTAAAAAGATATAATATATAAGGTACCAAACTATTAATCATGAATTATACGGACTTTATTGGCGGAGAACGCGGGATGTGTCTTAGAACTTTTTCGACATTTAAATGACCTAATATTTCAAAATCGTTTTGCTCTTAATTATCCATTGCATTGTACATACTGGAATGAATTTTTTATTTGTGATGTCTAATAATATTCGATGCTATCAGTTCCGCCGCCCCCTGTAACATTTGTTTTATTTCTTAATTTTTAGGAACACCAATGGTTGACCAATAGGGAGTATTTACGGAATTCACTTTGTTCCACGACTGTACAACTGAAAGGGATGTGTCAATGACAATATGCATTGCGTCGTCAGTTAATCATTCCTATGGCATAATTACATTAACGGATCTTTCCTATCGCTCTGATCATAGTTGCTATGATAGCAACCCTTTCTCGGTAACTAGGCTAATCGATATCATTCTGCATTGAGAATTTCACTCAACTCAAGTATCTATGTATGATTATCTAATTTTTTGGAGTACACTATAGTCTTTTAAGGACTTGTTTTGTAAAACTATACATTTGTAATTAAATCATACAAAAAGAAGCTCGGAAAAAACTGCGAGGCTCAATTCCTGAACTATTTATAATTATGTACCTACTAATTTGTACGGAACCCTCAGTGGGCGAGTCCAACTCGCACTTGTCCGGTTTTTTCTGTAATTGGAGCACTTATTTAGCTTTTATCATCCTGAAAAGCTAAATGTATCAACATTGCGTTTCAGGATCCATTAAGGTATATTTAGAAAATTAATGTGCATTAAATTTCTCCTTGCCGCAGTGTCACTACGTGATGCGAAGTTAAATTACGACCTCGCGCTTCTATAAGCGTGCGTTTTCTTTATCGTTTTTTTAACTTCCTGAAAACATACTTGGGCTTGGTTCTATTTACATATATTGCTCGTGATTTTTCTTGGCTGATTGTTCTGAACATTGTGTTTATTAAGCTCGCCTTTGTACAAATATGTGTATTGTGCAATACCAAAATCTATCCTACTTGGTCTTCTTTGAAAGTCCCATGATATCTGGTGTGACACCCCTCTTCAATTATTTTAATGGTTGACATAATAATCGAGCATTTGAAAATTAAGAACAAGAAGCTTAAAATGGATTTGTTTGTTAATTTTTTTTTTGCGTTTTCTTAATATTTGAGATGGCACAACATACTCAGCGCTTATGTTTCACGTCTGCAATGTGAAGGAACATATTGCAGACGTGAAACATAAGCGCTCTGGTAGATCTGCAGTCAGTGAACATACACTCAGCGGTACAAACCACTTCATTCATTTTGATAAAGTTCAAGTTCTAGCCCGAGAGGACCGTATCTTTCCTAAAATGTTACGCGGTGCAACAGCGATCAGCCGGTATCCAAATTTCAATAGAGATCGTGGTTGGAACATAGCTACAGCACGGGAACCAGTGCTTAAGTGCATGAGGCCCCCTTGATAGAAGTGTGACTGTAGATTTAATTTTAATTTCAATAAGTAATAATCAATATTTTAAAGTTTATATAAAATAATTGTTTTGTGGATTGAATTTCAATTCCAATAACTGATAATCAATATTTTTGAGTTGATATAAAATTTTTGTTAACTAAAAAAATTGCCAATATATTTTTGGAACGTCACTTAATATTTTTTGCCGAGGGTAGTAAACTAACAGGTAATGCTTTCAAAAAGATGCCTGTCACCTCAGTCTACCGAGACCACGGCACTTGCAAAAGTACCGAAACGTGAGAAAATTGTAAAATGAAATAATAAACGAGTAAATTTCCGTGCAAATACAAAATGTTTATTTTAACCACAAAAACAGAGCATTATCTTAACATGTTAAACTGAGTATACAAGCAAAAGGTGTTATTATGAAGATGTTACAGTTTTTATGGCACAGTTTAGTACGAATGTAATTTACTGTGGTCTCCGCACTAGGTTATACCTGTATCGTGGAGATCGATTCCTTTACCATTGGTTTTATCAAGTCGTGGGTACCCCACGTACTTAAGTAAATATATCACTTTCAAAAAAGTTTGTGAGACCTTAATAAATATTATTTACGAGAATTTAATATATTATTCTATGTTTTAATCTATTCTCAGTGAAGCTAATTTCTTTTTTTTATTTAAGTTCAGTTCTAAAAACGTTCTGTATAGTCTATATGTTTTTTTTATTTGCCTAGTAATTAACATTAACTATAGTGCACTCGCATCTGGCTTAAAGAAACGCGGCGTTCCGACCGCCCGAATAGCACGGCCCACGCACCCGCGTAATGTTCCACATGTGAATCGCGTTAGCATTATCTCCAATTCATTCCCTTATCATCCAATACCCGACACCGCAGCGCCTCTAAATTGTTTATCGGGCCAAATTGAAATTGTCAATTGTTTGGGTAATACGATATTCACGCCGCGATGCTCTAAATTTGCCAGGGTTCAACGCTTCGGGTGTTTTATAAAATTTGGGTAGAGTAAAATTGTATGAAGAGGCTGAGCAGCGATGATGATGGTAACTGGCGTGGCACCAAAAAGCAATGATGGAAAAAAAGGAAATTACACACATTATTAAGGCAATGTATTTTTTAATATTAAAATAAGCTTATAATCCGTATTGAAAAGAAATTAAAAACATTAAAAATCGGTTTATTGAACTGGAGACAAATTATATAAATGTATTCAGTAATACCCATACTAGCCATAACTTGTGTCGTGGGTGCCAATAATCTAACTATATAAATATAGTTTTACATTGGTGTACATTTACATTGGTGTGTATAAAAGAAATCTCGTATCGTGTTTCTTATCGAAACGACTTCACCGATTTTTATGATTTTTTGGTGTATGTTTGATAGGTAAAGATATTACTTGCCGTGAGTTTGATGTTTTCACAGCTTAAAGGGACTGTAGACTTGAGTATGTGGTTTTAATTTCAACTCGTTACCTCCACGCGTTCCCGAGATAAAGGACAGACGGACGGACGTAGCCTATAGTTCCGTGGATGTCGTAGAAGGCGACAAAGGAAATACATTACCAGGAGACGGGCAGCAGCGTCTTCCTGAGAAACCAACCGCATACTGCGATCGCCAACCCGCCTGCCAAGCGTGGCGATTATGGCAAAACCCACCATGGTTAGGAAAACCATGAGGAAGGCGTTTGTCCTGTAGTGGGCGTGAAATGGCTGATGATGATGATGATGATCCTTTTTTTCCAATCTTCATTCGCGTTATTTCAAGACTTTTGTGCCATTTTTACAGTGAAAGTTTTTATCGTCTGTACTGACTGATGGTGGTCTGGCACATTTTCTTGCTTAATAACTTTTTATCAAGTTTTTAAGTGTCATTTTACAGTGCTTTCAAGCCAAGCGATTCAACGCTTATTTTACGGCTGAGTGAGGCTTTCTTTACACATAGGGGGCAATTGCTCCCTAAAACATTTCTTAAATGTGCGATTTTAACATCAATTTAGCACATCGCTCATCAGAAACAACCACAATAGAATTACGCTTTTGCAAAAAGAGTTAAGTGTGTCATACATAACACTCCAATAGTATAGTTAAACACGGGGAAAATCGAAACAATTTAATTTCTATTAACTTCAGTCAAATGGTGCTACTTTTCGCAATTGTATTGTGTACCGAATCATTGTAGTTTTTGTACAAACATCGAGAAAGGGTTCTCATATAAAATTCAAGCACTATCTTTAGACAACGTTTGTTGTATAGTAGCCCCCCTTAAATATTTATTTTATTTTGTTTTTAGTATTTGTTGTTATAGCGGCAACAGAAACACATCATTTGTGAAAATTTCATCTGCCTAGCTATCACGGTTCATGAAATACAGCCTGGTGACAGACTGACAGACAAACAGATGAACAGACGGACAGTGAAGTCTTTGTAATAGGGTCCTGTTTGACAACCTTTGGGTACGGAATCCTAAATAGAAAGAAAAACGGAACATCTGATTTGGCAATATTTACACCATGTTAGCTGATGGTACCTATGTAGCTATAGGTAGTTATATAGATATAGATCAGTTATTTTATTAATTTATTTGCAGTACGTATACAAAATCCAGGACTATCATGATGTAAGTACTCTTAATTGAAGAAACTTACAGGACAACCTATATGCCTCGTGCTCATATAATGTTATATTCTATATTGTGTGAGTGAGACACGAATAGTTATTCAGTTCCTTTTTCTAATTAACAGTGCTGTTAGCGAGCCCAGCATCTTTGATGACTATGACAAGGAATAGGCAGAGACCAGGGTCTGCCACTTGCCACGATCCTAATAAAACTCTTACACTTTCGTTAATTCTTTTTTATCCTTTAATCCATGGTTGTTAAAACGCCTGTTAATTTAAAACCGTAGGTATTTCACCATTTCTAATGCCAGTGCAATATTATTTTTCCTTCATTAATTGCAAGAGTACCTTAATATTTATCGTTTAAATAAACGAATCTGCGCGAAGAACAGAATGAAGCTAGAATTCTTAAATCATAAATGAAATGGTTTTTCTGAGTGAAACATGGAAAATTGTAACAAATATTTACGTGAGTCATTGTTGTGTACTACAATTTTGGATAGTATGATTCCAGTTACGATTTAGGTACTTCAAAACTCAATAAATAGTCAAAATTGGGGACCTAACTCCGTATTTTTTAACATTGAGTTCATCATCATCATCATCAGCCATTTGACGGCCACTGCAGGACATAGGCCTCCCTCATGGTTTTACAAACCATGAAGGCTTTTGCCATAATCGCAGGCGGCTTGGCGATCGCAGTATGTGGTTGGAATCTCAGGAAGACGCTGCTGCCCGTCTCCTGGTAATGTATTTCCCTAGTCACCTTCTACGACATCCACGGAAGGAAATGGAGTGACGCTATTCTTAATTCGGCGTCACACGTAACATTGAGTTACTCTTAGCTTAATCTGTAGAATTCTGGACCCGATCGGGCCACTATAACAATATTTTTCAATTGTTCTTTTCAAAGTCATAATCTAACTGTTAGATTTTTTACTAAGGTAAGTTTCCCGACAATTTAGTCTTGTAAATCAATATGAATAAGTTATTTGAAGTTGCGCGCAGTTAGCTTTATATCGGGCCTTAAAGACGTCTCCTAAGCATCTGTAACTCAGCTCTTTGTTGGAGCTGTCCATAAAGTTCGAAGTCAACATGCTTTTCTAAAAGCCACTTTCGGCCAGATTGGCTTTTGTAACCGGCTCGCTGGCCCTAAGCCAATGTCTGTGGACGTAACTCGTGTGAGTCCAATTTGTAACCAAATACCTATGTTTAATAAAAAATTTAACGTTCTTTCGCCTTCTAACTCTTTCAAGTTGCACGATGGTTTGATGACCTGGTGTGGATATTCTTTGTATTTTAACTGTTTGTTTTTGTTACGGTTATAAAAAAAAACCTTTTTTTAAAAACAAAAAAAAAAAACAGAACGAAAAAGTTTAACACAAGGTCTGATTGCATCCGCTATCCGTTCTCTCTCTAGAATCTTAGCAGCCGAGACTTAAGTAAGTTAGTTTAGTCCCACCTAGGGTGCGTTTTATAAAACTATAGTTCATAATTTATTATGATAATTCAATGTACATTGGGAAGCGGATTAGGAAAGTCCGTCATCCTATTTGTTAATTTGTGGGTTAATCGGCTATAAAATCTACATCGAATAGTCATAGTAAACCATGAATTATTGTAATTCTATAAAATGAAGCCCTGGGGAGTTTTTAAATTCGACGGATTTATTTAGGTCATCAACTTGACCTGGCGACCACGGACCGGGCGACGCAGCGTGGGAAGGCCCCCCACCAGATGGTCTGACGACCTGGTTACGGTGGCGGGGAGTCGCTGGATGCGGGCGGCACAAGACCGGGAAGCTTGGAAAACCATTAGGGAGGCCTGTGTCTTGCAGTGGGCGTCAAATGGCTGATGATGATGATTTAGGTCATCTATTAATCTATCAAGCCCATGAAGTTAGTTTACTGTTGGCTGCATCGCCGTCACTCCAAACTTTACGATTCCCTGCCAGTCCCATCGACAGTCCTACTGCCACCTTCACCAATAAAGCCTTGTTAAAGACGATTTAGCAGTCAGCATTTTTGTTTTTAAATTAAGTTTTTTATCGGCTACATAAAAAAGATTTGTGAAAAAAGTGACGATTGCAACTTTTGACATTGCACTCTTTCGTTTCAGGTAACATGTGACAGTTACGGGCACTGGTGAAAAAAGTGTGTACAATGTGTTTCACTTAAAATTAAATGTGATAAGAGTCTAAAAGTGGTTATCAAAGAAAAGGATGACAAGTCGTTTTCATCGCGGAAAATGAGGAAGAGAATGAAACAATAAAAGTATAAAAAAATATCAATTCATTAAATCAACATGATAATTGCCACAGCGTTACGCCCATTCATCGTGTGCATCAGTTTACATGTTCTTGGTAAGTACTCCTTGTTATTGATAAATCAATAATAATACTAATACTATTGACTTGCATTTCTACTAAGTTTCAAGAAAATTCGACCAAAAATATTATCACCTTAGGGGTTGAATTTTGAAAAACCGTAAAATACGTGTCTCATCTATTATATTAACATACATTTGTACCAATTTGCAAGAAAATCCGGCTACAGATACTTTTTCAATTTTCAAGAAAATCCGACGTAGCATACGTAATATCGCGGTAATCCGTTCCCATGGGATAATATTTATTTTAAGTTTAAAATAGATGGCGTTGTGCGAGCGACCGTTGTGTTTTAAAAATAGATGGCGTTGTGGTATTATTTATTAAAACACGATTCCCCTAAAACACTCATCAGAGGCAGTTTAAATAATCTGTGGTTACGTTTTTCCCTTTGTCACAAACTATTTAAACTGGCTCTGAGGAATGTTTTAAGGAATAGTAGTTTTATAAATACGACCGTAAATGTCGAGTAATGTGACATAGAGTTTAAATCCTGAATGCGATCTTATTTCTATAGATTCTTTGCTTATTCCGAGTTCAATAATTTATTTTTATTAAGACTGTTGGTACTTACTGGCATCCCAAACGCCATCAAATTAAAAATATATATAAAAGTAATAAGTATGCTTTTAAACGTCTTAGTGAAACTAGAAAATACAACTAGTACTAATTTTGTTATTCCATACCAAGTTTCTGTTAAATTAAATATAATTATGTCCAATATTACAAACTTTATTATTCTTCTAATATTGTATAAAAATATCCATAACTTTATTTTCTAGTGTTGCCCGGACCATATTGCTTAAAAGTGTATGCATTCTTTGTAACAATTAAAAATGTCAGACAATATGACCAAGAGAAATGCCAGATGCAAACACGGTCTTAAAATGTATAATAAGACAAAAACTTTGGCCTTTGCATCTACGTAATGGGATGATTTATACAGCGTCCAGTGGCACCTTCACTCACACTAAATGGGTGAAGTGGCCACTGGGACGCTGCAGTGCATCTGGACATTTGCAGTGCATGTGGACATTGTGTTTTAGATGGAGTAGGTTTGCCCAGCACCTATATCATCCTGAAAGCTTAGTCGGCCTAGCCCATAGGAAAAACAAATCAATATTTGCGAAGCCAAGCTAGCGGCGGGTTTCCTCACGATGGTAGCCCAGTGGGTTGAACAATAGGCTCCGAAGCGAGAGCCCCAGGTTCGATTCCCAGTGCGGGTATAGGTACGGGTGCCTATGACTTTGTTTATTTTCGAAGTGATGTACATCTGCGAATTTGTAGTAGTAATACCACACGCTAACTGTGAAGGAAAACAAAGACTAGCTGACCTGGCAAATGTTATTTTAGTAGGTCGTAGGCTAATTAATTAATAACCTACTCTCAGACCTACCAAATATACACAAAAAATTTGATAAATATCGTTGAAGCCGTTTCGGAGGAGTTCGATAACAAACCCTGTGACAGGATATTTTTATACATTAGATTTGAGTTTGGTCAATGTAAAAAGACAATACGGTAGAGTAGATACGTTTTCAAAAGTAGAACGAGATTTTTTTTACAGAGATTCGTGTTACCAGCCAGCAGTATTTAACAAGTCAATGCTGGTTGGCAATCTCAAAAGAAAACTTATTAAAAAGAAAATAAAAGAAAACCTTTGCCTCTCCTTTCCAATGTTCCTTTGTTTTTACATCCCCTTCCCACAATATTTGACATCTCATTAGTAAGACTTAACTGGATGCATTTAAATTTGGCTTGTTTATATTTTCTTGTATATTTCTTCCCTTCAGGTTTTCTTTTATTAAAAGCGGTTGACGATAGGTAATAAAAACGAGCGGTTTTAATCTTAAATAGGAAAATACCTGGCTTTTTAGCGATATAAAGAAATAAAAAAGTAAATTAAAAAGCTGTGTTTTTGTTATAACATGTTTTTTATTGAACACTATGATTTTTGGCATATTACAGGCGTACCTAAAGGAAAAATCAAATATTATGTTATATTATCTTCGCTAACTATGAAGGAAAACACAGTAAGGAAGCCTGGTGTTCACATACCTCAGCGTTTGAAATTGCCAATCCGCGTTGGGCACGCGTGGCGATTAAGCCCATACTCTCTCTCTCTTAGAGAAAGCCTGTACCCCGCAGTAGGACGTAAATAATTATATATACCCCAGGTCTTGGATGTTTACATGTCTGTGATGTCGTTGTTTCTGGTTCCCACGACACAGGGTATCCTAGTGTGGGGCCAGAAGCAATGCATGTGCCTGTATGTAAATGTTTATGTTTATATAGGCTTCTTAAAAAAACTGTTATCGTATTTTGCTGACTATTGCTGTACAATAGCTGTATAGTAACAGTTGTGTAGTAGGTATACAGTTGTTCAGTAATGGACTCCTTTTGGAAAAATAACACAATAATTTTTTTAAGCAGTTTGTCCAATTTCTTCCAAACAGTAATTTCTTAATTGCAAATTATTTCGATACAGTCTACATTCAGGAGTGATTCAGCCGCTCTTTGTGAAATTCTAATTTGTTTCATTGCTTGTTAGACAAACTTTTTACTTTGTTGTACATAGTTTAATTGTTTCTTTCAAACTTGTTCCATTTAAATCAAATAAGTGAAGCTAACATAACTAACATAACACAAGCGTAAACTAACCATATATACCTCCATATAAACATTAATTTATGATTTTGACTCTGGGTTACCATTATTCATATTACTATGGGTACAATCTTTTTCAATCTATCAATCTTTTTCTTCTTCTATTTTCACTCTGGGTTGTCAATTGCAAATATACAATTCGCTTTTGGACCCACTTTTTAAATAAGTCTTGTGCTGTTATTAAGTTTTTCCGTTAGACCGTAAAAATAAATTGCATATTTTTGAGGATATTTTAATACTACAAAACTTTAATTTTAATTTAAAAAATTGTCAGACATGATGCTCCAAAGTTATCTCTGCGATGACCTCGTATACACATAGACATACATATACGTAATAATAACAATAAACTTACATATATCATACTTTTATAAATAGTGGAAAACATTTTGAGGAAACCCGCGCCTTGCACGTATTGACTTGTCTTTCCTGTGGGTTAGGCCGACTAAGCTGTCAGGTTGTTATGGGTGCTGGCAAGCCTACTTCATCTAAAAAAACAATGTCCCAGGTATTGCAGCGTCCGAGTGGACCCTTCATCCATCTAGTTTGAATGAAGGTGCCACTGGATGCTGTATAAATCATCTCATTACGTAGATGCAAAGGCCAAAGCTTTTTACTTACGCTACGATCGTGGTAAATAGCATTTCAAATCAAAGTTTAAAAACAAGATTTTACACAATTTATGCACCCATCTTCTGCGCATATTTATTTAAATGGTTATATGTAGGTTTGTTAGGCCAAATTCTATACATAAGCAGCCTATAATACGTCCCACTGTAGGGCATAGACCTTCTCTCAGGGAGAGAGAATGCCCTTAATCATTACGCGTGCCCACCGTGGATTGGCGATTGCCAGCGCTGAGGTATGTGAACAGCTCTGACACTCAGGTTTCCTCACGATGTTTCCCTTCACAGATAGCGAGTGAAATTGGTAGTATAAATTCACAAATACGTGTACATAGAAAACAAAGTGATACACAAATATAGAATTAGAAATATAGAAAACAAAGTCATAGGTACATGCCCGCACTGGGAATCGAACCCGGGTCTCTCGCGTCCGAGTCCAATGTTCATGTTCTACCAACTAGGCTACCACCGCTCCATACGAACCAGGTTCCTTATGAACGTTGTTTTAATCAATTTTGTGGTGAGTCAACTAGCTTATGATGAAATTATAATTTTATTTAGCATATCAATGGACAATCGCAAACACACAACTCTTCTCCATCCACTTGCATGTTTTTCCATAAAAATATCTATATTTTGAAGAATATGTTAAGATAAACAGAATTTTACGATGGTGCAGTGAATAGACCATAAAATTCCTTGTCAATCTTATTAACTAGAAAGCTCGGGAATATAAAAAGGGGAAAACTAATATAGAGTAAGCAATATGTAGAGGCGTCCAGACTTGTACTGAAAACGTCAGATAATTCATAAATAACTGCCTTCGTGTTAATAAGGATGCTTCAAACCTATTGTTAATGATTTTCGGTGCCATTCGAAATGATTTTTGTACGCCTTACAGACAAATTAATTCGGCCTAATTTTTTGACATCGACTCAAAGTGAATTCGTTTAGGAGCTTAGTAGATCTTTTTTTGATAATTGCGTGTTTGAGTATTCTTTTTCGCAAGTACTATGCAAATTATTAAGTTAATCCCAGCTTCACTTACTTGATTTTTTTCCATCGTAAAGACATGACAGAATTCTATTTTTAAGCGACTTCAAAAAAGGAGGATGTTATTAATTCGACGCGTATATATTTTTTTTAAGTATATTTTTTTTGTCACTGCCCATAGAATAAAGATATTTTCGAACTAAGAGTGTCGTGAGCACTATACACTATTAATTTAACCCCAGATTTACCCCCGGTTTCTCGTACACAAACAAGCTGTTAATCTACTGTTAACAGCTGTCAGTGTTTTTTTTTTGTATGCAGTTTGATCAATTGAAAGCTGTTAACAGTAGCTTAACAGCGTGTTTGTGTACGAAAAACTGGGGGTAACTCACTTGATTTTGTTCCATCATAAAGATATGACAGCTTTTATAAAAGTTATGTGTCTCATGTTTATGTCTAGTTGTACTTACGTTTAACGGGTCTAATCGCGATTATGAAAAAAATCTCTTGCATCTATGTATAATTTTTAGTTTTCTTAAGGCGATATTAAAAAGTGGGGATTCATATTTTGCCAAAAAGGAAATATTATGAGGCTTTTATTCATCCATCTATCAATCCATAGACAACATTCCACATCCTGTTAAAGGCTCCTTTCAACGTCAACCAATTTATTTTTCTTTTCAACATACTTATATGATGTCCGATCGTGAAATAGTCCTGGGATACAGGGCCACAGGGCAGTAGCCAGATACAATGCGGTTCAGCTATGTTTGGAAGAGACAGATTTAAATCATCTCAAATAAATTGATATATTGCATGGGAAACTAAAAAACTGTAACTAATTCTAATTGAATTGTCACTAAAGAGGATTTTAATTACAGCTAAGTAACTCACGATGTCACTGTACCTACACGATTATACAGCTATATCATTCCGATGTAAAACCTAACTGCAAAGTGGTTTACTCGGGGCTGCAAGTGATGTAAATTGCTTCGACCAGATGTCGCTGCCTGTACGTAATACAGAGAAGTTTGTAAAGAGGCTCAAATTTTCGCCGATGCCTGCACTTGCCCATTAGCTCAGTTGGGAGAGCGCTGGCACGGTTAGCCAGAGGTCGCGGGTTCAAGTCCCGGCATGGGTGGAATTTTTAGCCTCGAAATAGGTTTTTAAATTGTCCTCAGCACGGGTTAGTGCAACAAAAAGAATATAATAATAGATACTGTCAGAAATTTTATTCAGTTGCAATCTGCCTATAAGCTACATCAACGAACACCAACAAGATTACCTGAGCTACAAAATACCCTCTGTATGTCTCTGGCACCCTGCAAACATTAGGAGTCACAAAGGCTTTTAAGCTTCGTATAAAGATTGACAAATGATAGGCAGACGGTGGAAAAATATGAGGAGGAAGGAAAATACGCTACAAAAAATGGCTGTTTATCTTTGGGGCTCGTCAGTTGATGGTGTTGGGAAAATATGTATTGAATACTGTATTTGTAAACTTTGCAGGATAGTTTCACTCAATATTCATGACTGACATGGTGTATTTCGACTAAAGATATTTGAGAACATTCATGATTGGTACTCAATGATGCTTAATAGTTATATGGTATTCGACCGGTAACGGAGCGGTTGAACGCCGACTTCTCATTCGGGAGGACCAAGGTTCGAATCCCGGCATGTACCAATTGACTAAAGGACCCTCAAGTAGGAACTGAATAAATTAACCGACTTGGTATTACATGGAAGAACTGAGTTTCGATACTTGGGTTTTTTTCACAAGTTATGTTTTTAATGAATGAGAGAGCTAATTACGTAATAACTTAAGACAGAAGCACCCTTAAGTACGGAATTCTGTGTTAAGTTATTACGTAATTAGCTAACCTAACAACATATGCAGTTGGTTTATCTAGAAAAGTGGACTGAAATGGCAAAATACCTGTTTTAGTTTTTCTTGATTTATACGCTAAACACTAATTGTATTCTAAATTTGAAGCTTGTTTGTCTGTTAGAAGTGCCTTAGAGTTTTGATGATCGGTCAGTCAGTCAGTGAGTGAGTGAGTGACAAACTTAAAAAACTTTGACTAGTTATAATTTTTAAACTAGTGGTTCAAATTTGAAATATACCGTGTTTATACGATGCGTGCTGGTACTAAAAATTCAGGCTTCTAGGTTCATCCACAACGAAGTTATAGGGGGTTGAACCCCCCTTCTTTACAATCTGAATTGGTAACCTTAGAGCATTCACCTCGAAACTTGTTTTTTTCTGAAAACACCTGAAAGAAATGTCAAGCAAAAACTGTATTTTTCTATTTCCTACAAATGCTCTATAAAAAATTGTTCTTTATTTTTCTTTTTTTTACGCTTATTTTATTCTAAAAATTTATAATTGACCGAAACACAAAAGCTAGCTGGCCACAAGTAAAAAGTAAAGAAAGAAACATTCCATTTCCAAACGACTTTTATTACTTTTTCAAGCGGCATTGACCTGGCACGGGAAATCTGATTAACTGTAGCATTATGAGTCCATTAGAGGTAACACCACGATAAATTTGTAGCACTCTGTGATACAATCGGCCTCTTATTTGTATTCTGGGCCAGTCTTTGTTTTTTTCTCGGAAATGTAGCTGACCTACAACTTTACAGCCTCGGTCTCTGTGTGTTTCTGTTTGTGATGTCCCAATCTTGTAACCATAGCAAGAAATTTAAGTCTGGTAATAGACAAGTAATAGATTATGGCAAAACCCCTCATGGTTATGAAAGCCACGAAGGAGGCCTATGTCCTGCAGTGGGCGTGAAATGGCTGATGATGATGAAAACTTTCTTTTTTTCCGTGCCTTTGTTTTTGTGGCATTAAATCCATAAAGGGTTAAAAATCATTTAAAATATACATAAAGACATAATTATTCCATATGTTTGCAATGCTTCACGCAAATCCACATAGAGCAGGTAATGCGTACTTGAGTAACATGTCGTCTGCAACAGTCACACTTTTACAATAGCAAGATTAAATGCACATTTCAATGAATGTGAAATACTAGCCCAATTTATTAAAATTTGATACGTGTTTTTACCATTTTTATATAATATGTGTATATATATATATACATATATCCACATAACTTTCATAGTATAATTGTACTATGAAAGTTATGTGGAAATCCTTCTCGGGTTTTGGTACGGTTTGGCTAACAAATAATAGTCCAGTCAAAATCGATGAATAAAAGCGCAGACTTTGCATTAATTCCGGTAGCTCTCACAGTTTCAGAGATACGCAGAAACCGGCCAAGTGCGAGTAAGCCTCGCGCACAAAGGGTTCTGTACAATTATCTATACAAAATTAGTCAAAGATCGAATTTGAGAACAGCGCCATCTATAGAAACCAACAAGAAGCGTTTAAGATTGACATTTAACGACATGACATCGGCGCTGTGAAGGTTACATGGATGGCCGCTAGATGGCAAGCGCTGTCTTTATTTTTGTTGTATGGGAGCCCCCATTAATATTTATTTTATTCTTTTTTTAGTATTTATTGTCATAGCGGCACCATAAATACATCATGTGTGAAAATTTTAACTGCCTCGCTATCACGGTTCATGAGATACAGCCTGGTGACAGACAGACAGACAGACCGATGGACAGACAGACGGATAGTCTAGTCCCGTTGGCACCCTTCGGGTACGGAACCCTAAAAACGAAACGTTGTGACCTTTGAACCTGGATAAAAACAATGCACCAGCTGTTTGGGGACTTTTGACACAGCATTTGTAATGACGGATTTAAAACCTATACAAAAATCCAGCTACATCATCATCATCATTGAGCCATAGGAAGTCCACTGCTGGACATAGGCCTCCGCCGTGGAAGCGGCTTGCATCCAACATCTTCCTGCCACTTGGATGAGGTCATCTGTCCATCTTGTGGCTGGTCGTCCTACGCTGCGCTTGCCAATATATTGTGGTCTACATTCGAGAAGTTTTCGGCCCCATCGGCCTTCAGTTCTGCGTGCTATGTGCCCCGCCCACTGCCACTTCAACTTACCAGCAATCCAGATAAAAAATCCAGCTTGTCGGGAATTAATGCAAACACAATATCTCTTTTGACTGGGCCATAACACGTAGAACAAAGCACTGGCGCCACAGTAAACAAGTAGCTTAAGATTTACTTTGACCTAATAATACGTATACCTATTAGTCTATGCCTAAATACATCAATAATATTATCTTTGGTATTAATATCATTAAGACAGAGTGAGCCTCCACCCCGACATAGAAAGGTTTACTTTTTGCCGAAAGTTATAAAAAAAAAACTTGTTCACATTACACGAGATCCTACTTACCTTTGTCCTAATATTTCATTTCTAACTCACCTTTATGAGGAGGCTAATAAAAAAATAAGGGTTCCGTATGCATAAATGTTTTCTGCATGACTTGAGTCTTACGAGTCTCAAAACAGTGGTTCAAACAGAATACCAAGGGTGTTAATTTTACAAAATACATAGTTGTCTAATAGAATGGTATTAGCATTGACTCGTTTACTTAAGTCTACTAACCAATCAAATTTTGATGGTGGGCCAGTTTCTGAATTGAAAATTTCGCTGAGTAAATAGTTAACTGTAGTGCCGTCTCTTCGAATTTCTCAAAAAAGAGCATGACAGAACGTTACTTACGTATTTACTTGGTAAAATTCTCCATTCGGAAACCGGCCCAATCAATCAGCCCGTGATCGTCTACTGCTGGACATATGGCTCCCCCAAGGTACGCCACTGTCTTCCATCCTCGGCCAGCCTTATCCCTTGGAATAACTCGAGCAATTTAAAGGTGTAACGTTTAACGTGGTTAAAACGGACCGGCGGGCTACGTGCGGGTGGCATGATTCCAATCTAAAATAATCCTTAAATACTAACGAAGTTACAGACCACAAAACAAGTAGGTACACAAACCGGCCAAGTGCATGTCAGGCCACGCGCAGTGTAGAGTTCCGTAGAAAGAGGGGATTTTATCTCCTTTACGCAACTAACAACTTCATCAAAGTAATTTTCAATTGATTTTGTACGAAGTTTTCCTTTTACAAGTTCATAGTTCGTCACCACTCGTTAACTTGTAAAGCGTACTTAGCCGTGATAGTTTTCTTTTCAAGTTCATTATATGTGCTACTGCCCTGAATTTCTTTTAACGGGGGATACCCCCATCGTTCAAAAATTTGCGCTTTTAAGGTTAATATTTCGCAAACTAATCATTCTACACCCACAATATTTTTAAAGGACCAATCCAACATGATGTTGTAGGCGAGAAAAAAAAATGCGACCCTAATTTAGGTGTGGGAGAGGTACCGAAATTTTTTTCTTAAGTATTTATTATACAATTTTATCGGCGTAATTAATATGTTATAATATTGCAGCAAAAACATGTCACATAACTATTGTACAAAAAAGGTTCTATTTTTCGCCAATGGTTTCCATTAAAGGAACTTCATGGGTGTGCATTTGTCAAAAGAGAAATAAACCGTTGGACCGATTGTAGGTCAAGTAAAAAAATAAATTGAGCCCGTTCCTTCTTACCACAAACATGTGAAGGAATGTGAAGGAAAACATCGTGAAGAAACCTAAGTGTCGGAGCTATTTACATACCTCAGCGCTTGAAATCGCCAATCCGCGGTGGGCACGCGTGGTGATTAAGCCCATACTTTCTCCCTGAGAGAAGGCCTGTGCCTAAAAGTGGGACGTATGTAGGCTGCTTAATATTATGTGAAGGAATCTAAAATTATTATTGTTATTCGTTTTGAGGTTTATGGTAAATAAAACTTTATTCACTTTCATATTCAATTGAAACATGATCCCGTATCGGACTACGTTTAGGTTTTGTGATTTCTTCACGAGACCCTGAAACCGAGCGCCTAGAAGGGCCCCTAATATTACATTACCTACCTTCTTTCCCCGTCATAAATCACTCCGCATCTCAAACCCCCAAAGAACGTTCCGCAACCATTATTTTCCCCGGAAAAAAGTATCTCGGTTGACCGGCAATAAATAATACACGTTTTTATAGCCTCTTTTATTGTTATTCGATTGAGTAAAGGAACTACGAAGTGTTGTCTGGAAACCGGGTTTTGTCAACCGAAATTGAAAGAGACAATATTATGGCGCCATTGTTTTGGGTGGAGCCAATGGGGGACTTGCGTCTAACTTAGATTGGAGTGACATTGCTTTTATATCATAGAAAATATCTATATAAAAACTTTGGAAAAATTACAAAACCCCAAGACCCCGAAAAAGAATTGTTATGATTATAACAATATTTTTTTCGGGATTTTGAGGATCACAAAAATTTCGAAAAAATAAAAATGTTATTAGATTTAGTTTTTTCATTTAATTCTTAACGCTTCACACATTATAAGGCGTTACGTGGAAGTCGTGACGTCATTCATACTTTGAGCCCGATTTGTACGGCGCGTTTTTGGACCACGTGTCCTAATACCTATTGACTTTTCGACGGGTTATATTACGAAAAGAAAAATTACGAAAACAAAATACTACCTTTATTTATCAGAGGTCGTGGGTTCGATTCCCACTGGAGGCCGTCGTACATTTATACAAATGGTCTCAGTCTGGGTGTATTTTCATGTTTGTGACGTCCTTGCCTAGTTACCATAGGTATTCTGGTTTGGGGCCAGGTCTAGTGATTGTATTTTGTGGAAGTTATTATTATTTATTTATTTATTATATTTTAACAAGTAGGAGACTATACTAAAACATTTTTAGTGCAAGTTCTCAATTGGCTTAGTAAGTAAATCAAAAGGTTAGTGCTTTCGTGATGAAAACCATGGCTAGACTTAGGACTTTATTCACATCTATGTCGTCCACGACATCTTGGTGAGAATCCCCTTTCTATTACATGGAGAACTTACGAAATGCTCATTGGAGAGGCCATGTTGAAGATAAATAAGAAGATTTTTTTCCACGAATTACACTTTTCATAATCTAATATATAAAATCTCGTGTCACAGTGTTTGTTATCGAACTCCTCCAAAACGGCTTAACCGATTTTCATGAATTTTTTTTGTGTATATTTGGTAGGTCTGAGAAAAGGTTGTAAGCTAATACATATGGCAAACCAACATTTGCGGAGTCAGCTAATAATATTATAATATCCTGCAGGAAAGTAGCTCTAGTCAGGTGATAATAAAATGCGCCGTATAAATCGGACGTAACCTATGACGTCACACGGAGCTCGTAACGCCTTATAATGTATAAAGCTTTTATCAATATTTGAGTTATCTCGTAATGTTTTATATGTCTTCAACCTTATTAGAAAACTTTCAACAGGAAAAGTAAACATAATACATTTTTATTTACAGCAACTTGATTTGACTGCCTCGATGGTCTAACGGTATCACGTCTGATTACCATGCCGGACGTCGTGGGTTCGATTTCCACTGGGGGCCGCCGTACATTTGTACAAATGGCCTCAGTCTGGGTGTATTTCCATGTTTGTGACGTCCTTGCCTGGTGACCATAGCACAGGGTACCCTAGTTTGGGACCAGGACAAGTGATTGTGTTGTTTTAATATAATTGTGTTATTTTTTAAATTGTATGAGTCAACAAAATGATAATTATTGTGAAACAGTTCTCGACGGCTTTATTTAGCTTCAACGCATTCCAAGATAATCTTCAGTGCAGAGATTTAATTACTTAACTCCTGAACTGCCCTCGCGGAACGCAACGTATAGGTGGCCCATACTAAGTTGGACACAGATCTGTGTCGCGGCAGACGAGTGGTTAATGTAGCAGGATTGTATCGAAATAATAAAAATTGCCAGTCAAAATTCTTATATAGTTACTCGTTTTAAGTGTGAGGTGTGGTTTTGCTACCAAGACGATAAAATTAAACCATAAAAATAGTTTTTTCGTGGTTTTCGGGATCACAAAAATAGCGACAAAGTTAAATGCTCTTATAATACAGCGTTATTAGCTTTTAGTTTCTTCATTGAATTCTAAGCGCTTTCCTTAGAAGGGTGTGGACGCATAAAACATTATTTGAAGAGATAACTCAAATATTTATAAACGCTTCACAAATTATAAGGCGTTACGTGCAATTTGTGACGTCATAGTTTGAGCCCGATTTGTGCATGCATGCCGACTAATGAATGTTGAGGAAGCGAAAGTGATTTGTCAGGATCGTGGCAAGTGGCAGTCCCTGGTCTGTGCGTACCCCTCTGGGATATGTATATATGTTACAGTCATAGTGATTAAATAGCTATTATACATAATGACTGGTCATTATATATAAAAGCCAAATTCACTAGACAAAGTAAAAAATTATTCGCATTTTGTTTGTTAGGTCAGTACACATAAGCAAAAATAGGTTCGAAGTTCCAGGATCCTGAAACTTCGGGTGTTAGTTCTTTTTTTTATATAAAAGCGAAAAAAAATATTTCACTAAAAAACTTAGTTTTGTGTCAAACTTAAACAAGGTTGGTGCATGGAAAAGTCATAGGTACCCTACATTATGATATGGCAAAACGTGGGATACCGCCGTTTTTGCCAAACGATACTTTTGACTGAATAATGCTTGGTAAAATGAATTTTGAATATAAAATTGCTAGTAAATGTGACTAATTTTGTGTTAATTATCACTTTATCTAAACTGAGTAGACATTATATATAATGACTAGACAATATATATAATATCCAGATTTATTACTTTGGCTGTAACATATACATAAACATACTTATTTACGATAAAATATCACTCTGCTAACCAAACCGAAGCATATACCTATAAATTTTATGAGTTATGGGCGTGCATTATGAGTGGAAATATAATAGTAGATTCTGTTTGGTTGTGATTAACTGGCTTCATATTGACTGAAGTGGCCTGTCTTTGACGTCATATGGAGGCCACAGGTTTGAAGCCTGCTTCAGCAGATGTCCGAAATTTTCATTTCTAAATTTAAAACAAACCTTTTTTTTCTTAAAAACCACAGATCAGTGCTCGATTCGGTACGTTGGTATACCGTGGTCATTGTGCTTGCAAAAATTACTAGTTTTTGTCCAAAATGGCCGCTTTTTGTACTGTCGACCCTTCCGATAAAGTCGCATATCGACCTTTCCGATAATGTCGCATTTTTCATAATAAGGGCCTCTGGTTTCAAGGGCCTAGAATTTAGTTACTAATATTAATGACATTTTTGGGTGACGCTTTTGCAAAGTCGTATTATAATAAAAGATACGATTTTTTGCTCATTTGAACTTTACATTATTACTATAATTTAAAATTGGTTCTTGATTTCTTCTCACATTTGCCACACCCACAATTCTCTGTTGTTGTTGTCGTGTACATTACTTGTTTCATGTGTATATTGTCTTTTCTTTCTGTGGATTGTTTTATAGTTTTATTTTTTTCTTTGTTTGCTGTATGTACACGGTGCTCCTTTTTGTTTCATTCCTGTTCATGTGTGTGTGCAAATGTGAATAAAATGTCTATCTAATTTTTCGTATGCAACTAAAACTTTTTTTTTCTTTGAAACTTCCCTTGCACACAAAAAGTTTGTCGAACACCAAGGGTTAGTGTCCTATCGGAGCTGATCTGATGCGAAAATTCGTGGGATTTCACACATTAGTATGTAATAAAACTGGTTTGTTGCGCAACTCTTTCCTATACAAAATAGGGGAAAATATTAAGAATCATTAATAGTGCATTACCTGACTCTGCTACCAATAAATTGAGTTCCATTCAATTTGGACAGCATCAAATTGTCCCTAAGGACCCTCTCCGATTACATGCCACGCCACGGCATCGATACGATACCGACCGCTGTCTCAATAGGATGTTTCAGAGAAGACTGTTTGCAGCAATATCGAATTTCAGTGTATTTACGAAATAATACAATCACCAAAGCACAATCCGTTGTTTTGATCCGAAGCTGGGGTGCCTTGTGCTATGGTAACTCAGGCATCAATTACATACATACATACATAAACTCACGCCTGTATCCCAGAGGGGTGGGCAGAGACCAGGGACTGCCACTTGCCCCGATCCTGACAGATCACTTTCGTTTTCTCAAAATTAATTAGTCGTTGCATGCATACACGCCGGTTTCGGGTACTTTTTATCTTGCCCTTTGCTAAAACATTCTCGATCCTGGGACGTTGCTTACCGGCGCTTCCACCCACATTCGCTCGATATATTTGTTACGTGAATCTTTCTTTCTTCATCCTCTCTACATGTCCAAACCAACGCAACAAATTAAAATAGATTATTTGCCATACCTCAGTTATTCAATTTAGATTTCTTTTATATCCTAAGTATGTGACATAATTTTTATATCCTAAGTATGTGACATAATTCCTAAAATTACTTAATATTTATTTGAGCATCGTTTAAGAACCTTTACTGAATCTATCAGGTAATTTCCTTCATTTGCTTTTTCCAATAAATGTATCGGTGTGTGAAAAGGAAATTTATTTTATTTATCAACTAGGTAAAGAACATTACAAACATTCCAACATCTTCAGTTTCCAAACCCTCTTCAATCTTTTTCTTTTCTTTTTCTTTTTAGGGTTCCATACCCAAAGGGTAAGGGACCCTATTACTAAGGCTCCGCTGTCCGTCCGTCTGTCCGTCTGTGAGCAGGCTGTATCTTATGAACCGTGATAGTTAGACAGTTGAGATTTTCACAGACGATGTATTTCTGTTGCCGCTATAACAACAAATACTAAAAATAAAATAACATAAATATTTAACGGAGCTCCCATACAACAAACGTGATTTTTTTGACGTTTTTTGATCGATATTAATAACGCCAACAACAGATAGACGCTTGAAATATTGAAATGTTGTATAGATAATGGTACGAAATTTTTCGTGCTTAAGTCCGACTCGCACTTGGCTGGTTTTTTCTCGTTATTTTTTCACACGCTGCATGTTTTTGGCTGATTTCCAGCTGGATTGGATGTTTCATGAACATTAAATGTTTGTGGGCTTTTTGTTTAGTAAAAGATATAAAACCTAATTAAAAGCTGCTTCATTATTGTTCGATACTGTAATCAGGATTAAAATAATGTTATAAAATATTTTTTTAAATAGCGAGAACACTACAATATTTTTTACGACAATATCCACCTATGGCAACTCTTACCGATACTAGATAGATAAAGTAACCACTGAGACGCTCTAGTGCCTAAGCAATATTTTTACAGCTTAGCCAGAATGAATGCCATCCACTCAACTTAGTCGGTTTGTAAACAGAAAGTACAATCTTAATGCCTGCAGAGCCAACAACCGCGGGTTTCCTCACGATGTTTTCCTAAACAAGTAACGTCGCTATAAATAAGATTTTCACAAATTTGCACTTTACAACGACTTTTGTCCTAGGAGTTTTTTGTTAGATTTATCTTTTTCAACCAAATTGGGGATATATTTAAACCGCTTTCTAGTACTTGTCGTCGCTGCGCTAAGCCTCAGACAGAAAGATAGACAGACAGTTCCTTGTTGACTACGGAACCCTTAAAACCGTAACCCAACACAAATAAAAAAAAACAGAATGAAAAATATTCAAGCTCGTAATCACAGTTGATGTAAATGAGATCGTCTAATTGACGTGTTCAGTAAAAAAACATCGTGTCGTTCTACTGTAAAAGCCCCCATTCAATTTGGAGGGCATCGAAGCCTCCTTTTTTTGGCGGTAGACAAATAACCTCATTAATTCAGTAGCACGGAGACCCTGGCCTGAGGGGTCTCTTAAAAAATGACGACCCGGATATTGCTTTCGTACCTACCTCCTTTCTTTGTGATTTTAAATTTGGAACGAAATTGTTTTCTTCTTGCATCCAGGTTATTGATGGAACGACACAAGAAGTTTGAGCGTCAAAATAAAATAGGTTGACAGTGCAACGTTTCTCAACTTATCAATGACGTTTTTAAGGTTGCTGTTACACCTGACATGCTGTCCCGCTCGCACATTTTTTTTTATGATTGTAGTAAAATGAGTGCACTTTGAATAAATGTTGTCTGAGGGTTTGACGAACATTAAAGATATTGACAACTAGTGAAGTACTTCAAACTTTGATAAAAAACTTACCAAGTGCGAGTTGGACTTTTGGCGTTTGAATCAATCTATTTATTTATGGTATGATATGGTCATTTAAGATGTTGTTAGATTAGCTAATTATGTAATAACTTAAGACTGAAGGACCCGTAAGTAGGGACTGAATAAATTAACTGACTTGGCATTACACAGGCGATCTATATTGTTTTTGTTGCACTAACCCGTGCTGAGAACAAAAATCTAATAGGGGTTAAAGTATGAAATTGCCCTTTTATTTCAATAGGTTCTTTGAATTGACATAGAATCTTCATGGTTTGAGGTTTTCGAATGAAACTTTTTTCAAATGGTTTCTATGATGTTCTTTTTTTAAAAAATGTGAAACATTTGAATATCGACTTTCAATTGTTTTTGTTATTCAATTTAGACAAGAAAGATGGATACTACGAAAATTCGAGTGATTTTTAAATACGAGTTCCGACGCGGAACTAACGCGGCAGAAACAGCCCGCAATATCAATGCTGCGCAATAGCAATGCTGGGTGGTGGAATTTATAGCCTTTAAATAGGTTTTTATTACGTGGATTTCCCAACTTTTAATGGTAGAAGAACTGAGTTGCGAGACTTGGTTTTTTTTGCAAGTTTTGTTTTTGATGGCATCTCATTTCTTTTTGTAGATACCTAGTCCTACTTTTTTTCCTTGACCATTTTAAAAGTTACCTTTGAACATAATTATAGCTAGGCACCTATCTACACCTAGTTAAGCCTTACTCTGTTTTAAGTTTTTTGTTTTGATGACGCAAAAAATACTTTCTTATGTTATCTTGTTTATTATTCCATTATAATATTATACATAATACAGGTACAACGATTCATTCATTGCAAAATGTAACTTTGAAATACTATGGGATTACAAAGTTATTTATGCAGTTGGTGTCGAAATTGCATTGATTGATTGGACCGAAGTTTTTCTTTGATTAATACACTAAACACTAATTTATTCTAAATTTTTAGCTAGAAGTGCCTTAGAGTTTTGATGTGACCGACCGGTCAGTGAGTGAGTGTCAAAATTAAAAAATTTGGCTAGTTATTTTTCTTAAACTACTGGTTCAAATTGAATGAAATTTGTCGTATACCGTGTTCATACAATGCCTGTTTGTTTACTGAAAATTGAGGCTTCTAGTTTTATCCATAACCAAGTTATAGAGGTTCGAAAATGGCCTGAACTGCTTCGGGAAAAGGAATGTACGGCCGCGCCGCTTTTTCGCTAGACTTGGCGAGGGCACTGCAGTGGGATAACTAGTGCCACCAACAAAAAAATCTTGTACCGATCGAATTTGTGAAAAGTGTCTGCAAAATCTCTCAATCACGTCAAAAGTGATTTTTAGGACCCACGGCCGTGACCCTACGGCAAAAAACCTAGGACTAGACAGTATTAACACCAAACACGGCCGTTTTTGGCACAAATGCTATCTTTTCCTAGGTCCGTGAGCGTAGGTTCTTTGTCGTGGGTTGTAAAAATTAGTGTTAACGTGATTGAGAAATTTTGCAAATACTGTCTGTAAAAGAAGATTTTTTTGTTTTCATTGGTGGCAGTAGTTAACCCACTGGATAAGCAATATGGTAAGCAATTCCTTTTAAAACTCAAACTAAATAATTTATTTACATCTTACACTCTGTCTACAGTAACATTTTAAATTCCAAAGATCGTATCGGACATAAATCGCCAAGGTGAAATGGTGCATTGCAGATTTGGTGAAGTACCCTGTATAAAAGCAGAGTGTCGGCTCGAAGGTGACACAGAATGTTCCATCAAGAGGTGTAACTTACTTAAGTAAATTAAACTTAGCACTTTGTTACCACTTTTCTGCATGACACTCAAGAGATCGGCTCATTTTGACAAGAACCGTGTTACTCGAAAACTATCTAATCCACAATAAGAACTCGCGAGGAAAACGCTTTTATATGTCATGTATTAGATTTTATACATAATAAAACATTTTTCCCGCCAATCACTTAACGTTGGAATGATTCTGCGTAGCACGTATCATATAACCTAACTCTCATAATAGGTATTAATGCTCTTGTTTTGAACTTTAAATTTCGTAAGCACTACACATTATTAGCTAGTTATCATCATCATCATCATCAGCCATTTTACGCCCACTGCAGGGCATAGGCCTCATGGTTTTCCAAGTTTCCTTGTCTGGTGCCACCCGCATCGTAACCAGTTCGTCAGATCATCAGTTACTTTGTTACAAAATGCCGTAACCTGACTTAATGTACCTTAAATAGTAATATTATAAATGTAAAATCTAAGTTTTAAAGATACTTCTCGCTGTCCAGCAGCTGTGTTAGCGCATCGGCAGAACGCTGGCCTCTCGGTCGTGGGGTCGTGGGTTCGAATCCCGGCATGTACTTTGTTTTCTATGATACGTGCAGTTGTGAATTTGTAGTAGCAATACCAATCGCTCACTGTGAAGGAAAACATAGTGAAAGAACCCGAATGCCTAAGGTGTTTACATCTTTAGTGCTTGAAATCGTCAATCCGCGGTAAGCTCGCGTGGTGATCAAGCCCGTACTTTCTCTATGAGAGAAGACCTGTGCCCTGCAGTGGGAGGGCTGCTATATAGGCTGCTTATAATATAATAATGTTATTTGGTCAGCCGTCCGTGTGGCGCTGGATTAAGATAACGTCACTCCATTACCTTTCGTGAATGTCGTAGAAGGCGACTAAGGAAATAAATTACCAGGAGACGGGCAGCAGCGTCTTCCTGAGATTCCAACCGCATACTGCAATCGCCAACCCGTCGGCCAAGCGTGGCGATTGTGGCAAAACCCCTCATGGTTATGTGCGAAGCTTGGAAAACCACGAGGGAGGCTTATGTCCTGCAGTGGGAGTCAAATGGCTTATGATGATGTTGATTTGGTCAAATTACAATCAATATAGTTTTATTTGGGTTGTATTTGGAAGTTTTTTAAGTAAAATACGCAATTGAGTACTGAGTTAATATTCTTCAAACGCATTTCTTTGCGCCTTGCTTCAGAGAATATTTAAAATAGATGACTGATGAATATTTTTGCATGTAAATGCGATTTTCCCCATTTTTTCATCTGCCGCGCGAATCTCGGCGTATTCGTGTTTCACGAACAGTAATCTAGTCGCTGCTGCTTTGATGTAAAATAAATAATGCTCTAAAAAATTTCTTTACTTTTGAGTGACTTTGGTGACCAGAAAATCCATAAAGTTAGCGTAAAAATAGATAGATAGATAAATGATTTATTCATATTTTAATAAAAGGATGAAATGGTACGCAGCTTTAAAAACCATCCCCATGAATACAGATTGGATTAACTAGGCCTAACTACTTTGGAACCGCCTTGAAAACGAGGTGACGTAATAGAGACTCACAAAATCTTGAGCAATTACTATAATGTACCGGACCTTGCTAAAATGCTATTCAAAACTAATACAAACAAATCTCTAAGAGGGCACTCGCAGAAATTGGCGAAGCAACCATGGAAAAGCAATCCCAGAAAACACTCATTGCCGAACCTTGTAGTGAACATGTGGAATAAACTACCAAAGACAGTAACTAGTGCTCCTTCAGTGAACTCATTTAAAACCAGACGTGATAAATAAACATTGTACAAGTGCACGGAAGTGATATATACGCATCAGCTTAAAGCTGCTTGTGTATTAATAAATCATAATAATAATAACATAAAAAAACGGACACAAAAACAAGAACATACAATTTCGCCATGTTGGCGAGGGCGAAAAATCTGTTTATCTCAGACGCGTGACGTGACATTACCGCATTGAGACTAAAACATTCCCCCAATCTGCCTTCCCCCCTACCATGAAATTCGTAATGTGAAACCTACACTACTTTTATAATCTTTCCGGAAATAGCTTTTAAGGCTCACAGATCACAAAAGTTGCTCCACAACACTTAAAGAGGAAATGAGACTCGCTGTATCTTGCCCCGCGCCTCATATCCTAGTCGGAGTGTTCAGAGAGTGCGTGAACTAGACCTAGGCAAAGCGTGTCTTTGAAGGCAGTTTTAACTCTTATCTTTCCTCTCTGCTTATTTATTTATTTTAATAGACTCAGCCAACAGATGTGAGGTTAAATAAAATTACAGACACATTATAGAACCTATCATCATCAGCTATTTGACGCCTACTGCAGGACATAGGCCTCCCTCGTTGTTTTCCTAGCCATGAATCGTTTTGCCATAATCGCCACGCTTGGCAGGTGGGATGGCGATCTCAGTATGCACTTGGAATCTCAGGAAGACGCTGCTGCCCGTCTTCTGGTAATTTATTTCCTTAGTCGCCTTCTACAACATCGACAGAAGGAAATGGAGTGGCGCTATTCGCAATCCGGTGCCACACGGATATCCGGCGCCACCTATAATCCATCTTATTACCCAATCAAAGGCGTGCAACGACACTCTTGACTGACAGTTACTTACAAAACGAATTATTAATTATATGCCTTATAAACTGAGGTGAAATCCTCTAGGATATACTATGTCTTAAAGGTCTGTACAAAAAATATGATTTTGCTCCCTTTGTGGCCTAGTGTTACTCAATAGAGCCCTATAATCTTATCTCACAACTTTAAAAACTAAGGCTTCTCTTTACTCTCCAAGTCTCCAACTCACACGAACACTACAACTTGCACGAAAACATTCCTACTTTAAATCCAGCTCATACTGCTCTTTGAGTTGATGGTTTGAAAGAGTTGATGAGTTGACTGAATCCATCCGATGTTTCCCAAACTAATTATAGTCTATGATATCGCTTGCCCAAATCTGCGATTTTGCGTCGCGCGGTTCGATCACTCACAGGGAGTTCAAGTGAGGCAGCGAGATTACGTTGATATCTCTGGGATATCCTACAGAAAAAACTGAGGTTGCCTGATATGTGTGTAGTATCATATCTCGCTCTCCAGTAACCCAAGCCTAGCTTGATACTTTGGCAGCAGCCCGCGTAGCATAAACTTTACATCGAGCCCAACAAATTGTTAATTCTGAGCCATGTCTAAAAGCTGTTCTCAAGAGTCATTACGAATCGTCTCGCACGCTAGCTCGATGACGTCCAGCCTCCCGAACCAGCCGATTTCCGAAAAGGTTTTAGTACATTGGACCACATACATACGCTGAGGTAGATTATACAGAAGACCAAGGAGTATAATCTACCACTATGCTTAGCGTTTGTGGACTGCAAAAAAGCCTTCAATTTGATCGAGATATTGGTGGTACTTGAATCTCTCTAGCGGTGCGAAATCGACTATCGCTACATCAAAGTGCTAAAGTGTTTGTACAAAAACGCCACAATGTCAGTCCGACTACAGGATCAGAATACAAATCCTATTAATTTGCAGCGTGAATTGAGACAGGGAGATGTAATGTCTCCAAAACTGTTTACAGCTGCAAAACTTCTGGACTGGGAAGGATCTGCCATCAACATAAATGGCGATTACATGAATTAACTTCGATTCGCCAATAACATAGTGATTATGGCTGAAACAATCAGGTCATTGAGCATTGAACACCCACTCCTATCAACGTTGGCGGCTCTGACCTCAAAGTTGTTGACCACTATGTAAACCTGGGACAAACAGTCCAGTTAGGTAAGTCCAACTTCGAGAAAGAGGTCATGATATTTTAGTTAAGATATTTCTTTAAAGAAACTAAAATCCTAATAGTTGCTAGTCAGCATATTTATGAAAATAGATAGATAGATAGATAGAATATTCTTTATTGTATGTTCACCAGGAATTACATATGAGAATTTAATATTATGAGAAAATTATATGTAGGTACGTCAGGAAAAATATCAGTAACTTTAAAACTTAAATAGCCAATATAAATACTAAAAATAAACATAAACTTTCGTTCCCAAAATTTAGTCTGGCAAAGGGGCACTTATGGGGCACTGTATACGTTTCTACAATAAGATCTCTGAGGATATAATAAGATTGCCAGAAACGCGGTTCAAACAAAAAATAATATACGCGTCAAATTGATAACCTCCTCCTTTTTTAAGTCGGTTAAAAATGTGTAAACCAAACTTAGTGTCAAAAGGGCTAGTCTATATCACATTAAATATTATTTAGATGACAATGATGTCTGGAATTAAAGCCAGTTCAATGCATGAGTTTTAGGTTTTAGAATAATTATGTAAACTCTGTTAATTAAGGACTTTGAAAAGACTAAGTTTGGTTTTTTGTAAGTGTGTTGTCCATTTTGTCTCCAAAATAATCTAGTATTTGAAGTGGACACCTAGTTTAACTTGTAACATTCATTAATTCGCAGTTTCTGTACTACTTTGAATGAAAAACGTTTGAATTTAATTGAATTTGAATTACCATGTCTTGATACATGAACTCTTAAAGTAAACAAAACTAATAAAACTCTTAATCTGGGCAAACGTAAAGTATATGGGCAAACGTAATTATATTTGTTTTTTTTTATGGAATACCGAGATGACAATATATTTTTTATTTTAAAAATATTAAACCTTGTTTTATTCACGTGTGAGAAGAACGTTAGAAGATCGAATTGGTTACATACTTATTAGCAAAAGTACAAGAAATCAGTGTATATTGTTAATTTAGAACTGTAACATTTTAGTCACAGACCTCACACCTTTAAAATGAAGTATCATAATGTTGCTATTGACAATATTTAGGACAATTCCCTTCGAGTTTAAATGAAATGTGAAATAGGGGACGGTCTACTGTGACATTAACATTTAAAAGTTATATTTGCAAGTAGTAAAAAATCCTGTCACTTGGCTTAGAGGAAAAGTAACTTTACTATAGAATTAAGCTAAAAGGTGAAGAGAGAAGGAAATATCATTATAGTAGAATTTAATATTGGGTTAGTTTACGTATTATTACTGCCATTTTTTTCGAACCATGTGCGTGTTCCATAATATTCTATGATATAGATGACAGGATATGATAACTTTCATAGAACAAAATAAATTGTTCTGGTCCTAAACTGGGATTATAATGATAATTACTATTAGAACTACCACCATAATTAGGTTATCCCGTTGGGTTACATTGTCGACGTGTTCTTACGCTGAACGGCATTTTCCCCGGATATTTTTCCGATTTCCCTCCTCGCCCCGGGAACAAAAGGCGAGTCAAAGATAGTGCCCCGATTGAAAACTCTCCAATCTCATCCAAGAGAAACCTTTTCAATAAAGGCGAAGATAGAATATTAATATTATGAGACTGCAATCATTGGCCGGGATATTATTTTTATGGTAATGGATGTTTTTCAGTCTCGATTGGTCTACGATTGCAACTTTGTAGGAAATTGGCATGTTTTTCCCGAATGCCATCGGAGGGTAGGTTTTTATTGACAGATATACCGTTTTCCATTTTAATTTGGTGAAGATCTGATGAAGAGTTTTAGAGATGGAGAACGGAACTCTTCAATGGACAGCAGTAAATAAGGCCTAATGGGGCAGCCTTTAGTAATATCCGTATGTTTCATAAAATAGCATAAAAGTAGTCCCAAGGTAAGTTGGTGATGTTCTGTGAAGACTTTCGGAGATGGAAATTGAGAACGTCAAATTTTAAAGCAACGAATTAAGTAGGGTAAGTTATAGTTATAAGGGTCTTATTTTTTTCTCCCGCTCCCCCACAAAAAAATGAAAGATACAAAATTTTAAATAAAAAATAAAAACCGACTGCGAAACCCTACAACACTAACAAGTTACAAATAATTTATATAATTAGAAGTTTTCATGACCAGCCCATATATTTTGGGGACCGACTCCAAATTATACTTATAAAATACCTACATGTATACATACTTCTAATTATTTAAATTATTTGTAACTTTTTAGTGCTGTGGGGTTTCGCAGTCGATTTTTAATATTTTTTTTAATTTTTTATTTTTTTAACATACGTTGAGCATATTATGAAGTTGACATTAACTTCGATTAGCGGTCGACATCGGCCGGTTGTGGATAGAGAGCAGAAAAACTGCGCTGAATTGTGGAACATCACATTTTTTACGTGGGTAAAAGCCGGGGCTGATCCTCGAAGCGCCTATTCTCAAACAATAGAAACGCCTACGCAGCGAGCCTCAAAAAATAATGAGGGAAACCCCCACTTCTACTCACTACCGGCACAATTTGCTGGGGGTCAATGACGGTAACGCGAAATGGCTATGAAGGCGACGCGGTAAAAGCAAGCGCCCTCTAACACTGACTAAAAACTTGACGAAGTTCTGGACCGGGAAAAATCTGAATCCGAATTTTGAACGTTAATTGTCTCTCGTATATGAGATAGTGTGAGAAATTAATTTGAATCATTGAGCCGGAAGAAAATTCTTCCATTAAAGTTAAAAACATTTTCTGTTCTTTTCTCGGTACTGAGGTCCTTATCGGAATGCCGGAAGGTTTCTTTTCGGAATCGTCAGAGGTGGTGGAAGGTGGAAGTGACCGAAAATCTAGGCCTGAAGTGCTCTTTGCCCTACAGTTGTGTCTAGTGATGTGTTAATTTGTCCCAATAAATGTCTTTCTTTCTTTCAGTTCGCTTATATTATGAGAATGCTACTAAGGAGTGCCCTTGTTGTGTCCAAACAAAATGGTTCATGTCATTTGATTCAATCAATCATCCACTGCAGGACCTAAGTCTCTCACTAGACAAGACACGCCACTTCTTTATGTCCTCGGTCATCCTCATCCAGCCGCTACCTGTATTTGGTTTTTAGGTAACTACGTTTCACGAATAGGTAAGCGTCTAAAAAATGTTTTCTTTTAATGTGGCACCACGTAGATAAATCTGACAAAATGGTAATGGGTGACAAAACACTTGATATGTAAAGGATAGTGCACAGCCCTCGCTAAATCATGACTAGTCACATTATGCCAGTAAGCAGTTCTAGTTTCTCACGACACAGCCCTCCTGGGCGGTCAGACAGTTCAGCCTTAGCCGCGATCGAGAGCAGTTGCCAATTTTCATTTACTAATTATTGTACCAATTTTCATGATCCATATGGTGAGTGTTTAAGAAATAAATTTAGTTTTTAAAAAGTTGTTTTCAATCCTCAATCTAACAGTACGCACAGCGCTGGTTTTCCCTTTGCCCCTAGCGCAAGATTGAGCAAACACATCTGATTTGTAATATTATAGTAAAAAAATCTTCAAAATTTTACCTGAAACTTCTGTAACAAAGCCTTTTTAACCCGCTGGGACTAAACTCCGTGCCTTTTTCAGGCCGCACGTAATAATTCAGTCCTTTTAAACGCCAGCCCGTTGAGGGCTCGTGGAATGTGTGATACATCCTGCCCTTCCCTCCAGCCAAATTGCGTGGGAATTGTGAATTGCGTTGGGCGCATACGTTTTACGTTTACTTTGCTAAATGTCCATTGAATTCTGCCTCTCTTATCTCGACGGGAAAATATATTTTTTATTTTTAACAGACTTCTATTCCGTGTGGCGCTGGATTAAGAATAGCGTCACTCCATTTCCTTCCGTGTCGTAGAAGGCGACTAAGGAAATCAATATCCAGGAGACGGGCAGCAGCGTCTTCCTGGGATTCCGACCACATGCTGCGATCGCCAACCCGCCTGCCAAGCGTGGCGATTATGGCAAAACCCCTCATGGTTGTGATAACCATGAAGGAGGCCTATGTCCTGCAGTGGGCGGCGAATGGCTGATGATGATGATGAACAGACTTCTTTCAAAAAAAGAACTAAGTGTTCGTCTATTTAGATTTTTTTTTGTGCAGCGACAATGTTTTTTATTTTTTGTTAGAATGGGGATACATGAAAAATCATCGCTCTTCAACTTGCAAAGGCATCTTCACGGCATAATGGACACAACCATACCGCGATAAAGAATTTCGTCAGCGCCAGCTAGTGTTAAAATTAGCGAACTATAGTTTTTTGGGGTTTATTGACTTGTACTCCCACTTGTGGTCATTTAGTAGACTTTTAGTACTAAATAGCGAGCTCCTTCCGCTCGCTGGCAAATCTTTTCATTATAATGGGAAACTACCTTTTTTTATCTGTACCTTAAGTGGCAAGATTTAAAGAGAAAGTTTTGAATCGTACAAAACGTTTTTTTTTCAACCCGACCTCTGCAATAAGCGCCCTTATTGTTCTAAGAAAAGTTATGATTTTCTTTTCCCTCAAGAATACTGGGACTGGTCTCGTTTATTCAAGAGTACTCAATGAACCTCCACCAATCCGGACTTGGCCCCCGTGGTGGAGTATGGCCTATACCTTCCTCAGGGAAGAGACCCGTGCCCCTCGGTGGGGACATAATGGGTTGATGATGATGATGACTCAATGAATGGAAAGAGAGATAAAGAAGACCACGGAGAAGCTATTTGGACTAAATTAAAGCTGCTTGAAATCCAGCTAATGTCAGGCTATCAAATATAACCCGTGTTTAGTTCGGGGATTTCATGGTGCGCAATAATTTAGTGGACTGTATGACGAGTGTCGGTAGATTGTTTATTGAGTGCGATTGTAGGTGGAGTTTTAGGAAGACTGAAAGACTTACCAGGTTCGATAGCGAAAGGGGTCAAAGGTCAGCGTACCTCGGACCTTCAATTTACCTTCCCCGACCGCCCATCGTGAGTAGCGTCGCCTGACCTGACAACGATTGAGGGTTCGACCTTCAGCTTCCTCCAGCACTTCAGTTCTCAGTGTTGGCTCACGACACAATTACACGAGAGGCGATAGGCGATAGAACGATAGCGATAGGATGTGGAAAATGAACAGGAAAAAAACAGAATTGCTGTTACCTCAACAGTGACTTCAAACCAACAGGACGACAGTTGTCAATTAAAAAAAAAATGATAAAAACCAATCCCAGAAGAGGGGATTGTGTTGCAAGTTCATTAAGATGGGGAAACTGAACAACCCGTGATGGCATTACGCGTAAGTTGCAATCCAATAAAAGTCTGGGTACCTAACTCATAAATATAATGCTGATGACGACGAAATCAATAGAGCATATAAGTGGTAATTATTTCCTCCTTACTTAGATAGATAGATACGATAAATCCTTTAAAATCAGCAATCAAATTAACCGGCGACGAAATTTAATTATGTCCTAATATAATTAAGCGCTCATTCGCACTCAATACGCCGTCAGAAGTTATTACTCATATCAAGTACGAAGTACGAGTATATTAATTGTGTAGAGTTATTTGTGCCTATATCAATCAGCAATGACATTATGCGCAGCATTATGTTTTTTTTTTGAGGTCATAACATCCATATTTTGTTAACACACATAAAAGCAGCCTATATACGTCCAACTGCAGGGCACAGGCCTTCGCTCAGGGAGAGAGTATGGGCCTAATCACCACGCGGATTGGCGATTTCAAGCGCTGAGGTATGTGAATATCTCACACCCTCAGGCTTCCTCACGATGTTTTCCTTCGCCGTTAGCGAGTAGTTTTGCTACTGTAACTTCACAAATGCACATAACTAGAAAACAAAGTCATAGCACTGGGAATCGAACCTGGGTCCCTCGCTTCCGAGTCCAATGTTCTACCCACTAGGCTACCACCGCTATGACTAAATTTATGTTTTATTTTGTGATTGTAAATTTAAGTTAACAATGACCAGTTTATTAGTTTTAAAATCTAGTTTTCGTAGTAGGGTAGGCATTTCCGTAGGCACGAAAGCCCGTTTTCAAAACGGTATTATGAGTTCGCTTCTTAGTTACTGCGGCCGGAAGTTAAGATCGTAAAAAAGATTTGATTTGAATAAATTGAAAGACTTATTTTAACTGTCTTGACAAACACAGAAGTTGAAAATGATGCACTTTTACTTAAAAAAAAATAACTTGTGTTACCAGCGTAAAAATATGATTTGCATGTAAACTGTGGTACGTCGCAGTCACGTGAGAAATTACTTAGCACTTTAGGCGTGTGAAAAGTGAAAACTATTAATCGAGTCTCAGCAGATGTTTCATTTGTGTGTGTTTTTGTGTAGGTTGTGTTTCCATTTATTTCTTTAATTTATTTGGTGTTCAAATTGTGTTTCACAATCATTTGTTGGTAGTAAATTATCTTGTTCCTTACCTTATTCTGTGTATGTTTACTTATAGCCTTCCCAAGATCAAACAAAGGGGCGGGTGTATTCGTACCTTATTTTAAAATATAGTCTATCCTAAGTGCTACAGAAAGTATCAGAAGAAGAATTATAAAAAGCGGTGCTCCTTATTAAATTCTTGTAATTAGTTTGGCTTAGCTTAGGAGCTTAACAAAATTTAAATAAGTATTTAGTTTACTGAGGGCCATGCGGTTTCTGAATTGAGAATTTTGCTTAGTAAATAGTTAACTGTAGTGCTGTCTCTTCCAATTTCTCAGAAAAGAGCTTGACAGAACGTTACTTAAGTATTTACTTAGTTAATTAATTCAGAAATCGGCCCTCAGCCTTAAGTGCCGTGAAAATTAAGAAACTAGGTTTGAGTGAGCGCAAAATAGACTAAGGAATTTAATGTACATAATTAATTAGTATATTTGGCACCGAATCATAATAAATTTTACTTACTCGTACATTAGCTAAAGAGGTTAATTATGTCTCGCTTCTTGTGTGCAATAAAGAATATTCTTATCTTATCTTATCTTAATTTTAACATTGTTCAGATATTATGTAGGTTTGGGCCTAGCTAACTACAGTGACACAGTTCTACCCTTTTGTCTCGTCTACCGAAGCACAAAACATATTGTGCGATGTCATGTTGTCCTTTGATAATCTCGTTCAATAGCCTTTGTAGTGTCCAGCGATTCTGCCCCTTGCAAACTTTGTGTTTTTGTCTGACCACAGCACTAATAGCAAACGTTGCCTATTTTCAAATTAACACGCTTTACATAAAACTACTAAAACTAATCCCATTTGTTGTTATTGGATCTTTTATTTTGATCCTTATCCGATTAGGGGAGCCAACGAAAATTCAGTAAACGCAATGTAGGATGTAGATTTGTCGACAAAATAAAATATCAGAGGTTTGGTCTAGACAGCAAACAATAGAAAATCAATCTTTTAAATTTAGAAAATCATATAGGTCTTCACATCTTTTGTATTGTGATAAGCATACAAGAACATTAGCACTTTTTTTGGGGTTCCGTAATACGAAAACCTTAAATTTTCGCCAATTCCGTCGGTCTGTTTGTCGGCTGAAATTTGGCATGCATAATAACATCATTACATTTACTTTAGGGATGCAATTTTTTTTCTTGCGTATACCATGGTTAGGGGTATTCTTGGATTGATCGTTTAAAAATATTATGGGTGTCGGAAAATCATCTTTCCATTTAGGGTTCCGTTTGCGTTTTAGAGTAGAGCGCCCTCTCCCGGCTAAACGGTTAGTTGTAAAAACGTGGGCAAAGGGCAGTAGCACATGTAATGAACGTTATAGGAAAACTATCACGCGGCTAAGTTGGCTTTACAAGTTAACGAGTAATAGGCGACCAACTTATAAAAGGAAAACTTCTTACAAATTCCATTGAAAATTACTTTGGTAGATAGATAGATAGATAGAATATTCTTTATTGTATGTACACCAGGAATTACATATGAGAATTTAACAATAATATAGTACAGTACAATTGGCGGCCTTATTACTAAAAGTAATTTCTTCCAGACAACCATTGACGGAAAAAAATGAGAAGCTAAATGACGGGTAGTCGGTGCAACTAAACAATACTAAGGAACATATTTATATATTTAATACACATACATAAACGGTACATAAATATGAGATAAATATAGAATAAACATACATAAATAAAAATTATCATACCTATGAAGGGCTCCTCCCTTCATATGATAATTTTTATTGGATATAATTTTAATTTTCCTGGACGAAAAATATACCTACATACTACTAGGAATAGATTTCACTAGAAAGAAAAAATAAATAAATAAACAAACTTAAACTAAGGCAAAGTAATATTTTTGAACCCTGCTTTTAAATATTGTTAGGGACGGTGAAAATCTTACGGCCAAAGGCAGATCAATCCACAGGCGGACAGCATCAACTTGTTAGTTCTGTAAAGTAGGTAAAAACCCGTCTTTTTACGAAACCGTACACTGCGCGTGGCCCAACACGCACTTGACCGGTTTTAGAATTTAAATGGGTTTAAGACCGGAAGTTCCATTAGATACAAAGGAACAACTCTTAGCCCAACAACCCAGTAATCGCTCAGTGTTTATTCAAATTTGCAAAGTCCTAATACAACAGGATCAATTATAATATGAAACAACGTTTATCCACAGTTCTCTTTGAGTTAAAATGCAAATTAGGATTGAGGCATATTTTGGGTGCGTATGGCGAGAGTCCCCTTTTCACCGGTCTGGTTTGGCTTTAAGGCTGCGGACTTAGTGACTTTAATAGCGATTTCAGCAGTAAATAAATAATATAGACTCCTAAACGAAATAGTCTGCTGACGTGACTTGACGCGAGGCATTTGGAGTCGGAGGTGGCTGGGTGCCATACCATACCATGCCAGCGTATAATAACGGGCTGCTCGATTGTACCTCTCATGTTCTCTTCTCAATTGTTTTGCTGTCGGTTTTTTTTTCCTTGCATGTAATTTGTTTTTTTGCCCCAGAAACACGGAGTACAGAACTTTGTGTTTCTGGGGCAATTTAAATAAACGTTTTCGCTCTTTGAACCAACAGCTGATCACGTAGAGCACTTTTATTTTGATTATTATCAGCCTTTTATATGTTCCGCGTGCAATAAAGTATAATAATTACAATATCGTTTGTGCGCAACAGTAGTCACAAAAATATACGATATATTTTTTAACTATGGACTTCACACCCATGAAAAGTTGATAAGAAGTGAGCTCCCACTTTCCCTCAAGTGTAAACTCACCGGTATGTGCATCCTGCCCATCCTAATATACTTTACTTATATCTGCACAGGCAGTGATGGCGCGAGTCACGTTTATTGTGGTGCTAAATATCAGAATTTTACAAATAATCTGCTGAAAAGTCGCCGTTTTCGACATTTGAATTGCGCGAGTCGCGTCGTCATACTCCATACACCTGCTGGATTTTCATTGAAGAATTCTTCAGAAGTCTTAACTCAAGGTTTGCCAAACAGTGATGGGGCGAAGTATGCTAGGCGTAAGAAGGATTGGCAAAATCTGGAAGACCTCGATGCGTTTCAAACATTCAAAATATCTGATGTCAGAGCTGTGACCGCTAAACTTAAGTAAATAAATAAACGACTTCCACACAACACAATCACTTGTCCCGGTCGCAAACTAGGATACCCTGTGCTATGGTAACCAGGCAAGGACATCGTCATCATCATCATTATTCAGCCACAAGAAGTCCACTGCTGGACAGAGGCCTCCTCCATGGACTTCCAAAAAGACCGGTTGGAAGCGGCTTGCATCCAGCGTCTTCCAGTCACTTGGATGAGGTCATCTGTCCATCTTGTGGCTGGTCGTCCTACGCTGCGCTTGCCCATATGTGGTCTCCATTCGAGAACTTTTTGGCCCCATCAGCCATCAGTTCTGCGTGCTATGTGCCCCGCCCACTGCTACTTCAACTTACTAATCCGCTGGGCTATGTCGACGACTTTCGTTCGTCTACGGGTCTCATATTTTTTTATTCGATCTCGTAGACAAATTCCGAGCGTAGCCCTTTCCATCGCTCGTTGCGTGACCTTGAGCTCTCTTATGAGGCCCATGAAAATACACCCAGGCCCATTGTTTAGCAATATTTTCCGGGGAGTTCATTAATATCCGATGTACCCAGGAAGACACCAGACCACGTCACCAAACTTCACGTTCACTCCGCTCTTTACAGATTTAAAACTTTGAATCCATGCAATTTACTGATGGCTTGAGAGGACAGAGCGAATGTAGCCACTCGCTCACACTCTACGCCCGAAACCCGGCGCTATCTCCCCGCATACAAATTACGGTATAACTCAGCATGAATATTTGGGTCAAGTGATGCTAAATCATTCGCAAACTGGCGAGCCATTATATCTGTCTGCTCCCAAATTATAAACATGCCGCAATGAGGTTAGTAACACCCTAACACTTTATAAACTCCGGCATTGACTGTGATTACGGCGAGCGGTTTGATGTTCATTTCTGTTTGGTTCGGTAAACGGATAACGATTGGTGGAAATTTTGTTTCTAAAAAGGAAATAAATGGCATACTTTTAAATACACTACGTGGTCTATGCGGCCGTCCGCCCGTTTATCTTTCTCTGGCTAGGAAAAAGTTCTCAGGAACAGATAAAGCCATAGGTCAAATGTATTGAACATTACAGACTCAAGTGCGGTGGTAGCCTAGTGGGTAGAACATTGGACTCGGCAGCAAGAGACCCAGGTTCGATTCCCAGTGCGGGCATGTACCTATTACTTTCTAAGTTAAGTACATTTATTTTGTGAAGTTATAGTAGCAATTACCACTCGCTAACGGTGAAGGAAAACATCGTGAGGAAACCTGAGTGTCTGAGCTGTTCACATACCTCAGCGCTTGAAATTGCCAATCCGTGGTAGGCACGCGTGGTGATTTGGCGTACTCTCTCTCTCTCTGAGAGAAGGTCTGTGCCTTACAGTGGGATGTAATATAGGCTACATAAAAAAGGTCAGTCTATCTGTGTAATTAAGTCTGTGCCACAAACAGTCTCATAAGCAGCCTATATACGTCCCACTGTAGGGCACAGGCCTTCTCTCAGGGAGAGAGTATGGGCTTAATCACCACGCGTGCCCACCGCGGATTGGCGATTTCAAGCGCTGAGGTATATGAATAGCGGGTCGAAGGCTTGTGCCCTACAGTGGGACGAATATACGCTGCTTATAAATGTAGGGAATTTTGATGTACTCGTAACAGTGCACTCTGAAGCGATTGTGTTAGAACTATTTTAACCCCCAACCAAGGGACTTATTCAGTTAAGACAAAAGCGGAAAACTACTGACTTCGGAAATACATTAACGCTGCAAAAGCTTTACTTTGTGACGTTAAAAGCCGGATTGGAATAACTTTGTAAATATTACAGTAACATGTATTATTCAGGTTAGTAAATTGTTCTTGTGTTTACATAATTCGCAAATAAAACTTGGCGAGAATTTTCGTTTGTGCAAGCATTGCACAAACGAAAATTCCGGGATAAAACGGTATGTCCTTCCTCGGGCCTCAAACTATCTCCATACCAAATTTTATCTAAATCCGTTCAACCGTTATTGCAAGATCGAGTAACAAACATCCAAACCTCAAAACATCTTTACAAACTTTCACATTTATAATATTAGTAGGATAGGATGAATTATACATAAAGTATAAGTTAAATCCGGCTCGTATTTTTGAAATTAAAACGTTTGAATGGAATTTCAACGTCAAAGCGCACTAAAACCGTCTCTTCTATTGAAAGCTCAGTAATACTGACATCAGAGTCGCTTAAACGGATGTCATCTAGGAATCTGAATAGAAGAAGATCTCAAATTAAAACAGCCATTTACTAGCCAGACTAAAACTGAATCCCCTAGCGCCACTCCAATCAAAATCTCAACGAGAATCCATTACTCTGATTCCTATCTCTTTTGATATATGAAAAGCTTTCAACTAGGTTATGCTTATTAAAATCTGCATCTGGCAGCTTTTTGCGTTTGCTCTAATCCAAGGGGAATCTGTAGCTCGTTTTAAAACTACAAAATAGTGCTATAAATATTATTTTTAATCGATTTAAGATAGCATTTACAGCATAAGAATAAATCATAAATATTATGCAGGAGGACTTCTCTCAATAAAACAGGGAAAACATGAAGCATGAAAGGATAATCAGTCTTTTGTCAGCCTACTCTCCATAGGAGTTTACAGAAGAAAATATAATTAAATGAAATGAAAAAACTTTATTTTAAAACGGTTACAAAAAAAATATTACTGGCTCCCAAACGAGGATTCCCTGTGCTATGGGTAGCCTAATAGGTAAACGTGTCTATACCGTAACGTAAATTGCCGTAAGTAACGACTACAGGCACAACACAAATGAGCAGTACTAGCTTATTAAAGTTGAAACACGAGTAATTTTAATTTTGTTTTAATGTGTGTCCTATCTGTGTGGCGCTGGGCGTCACTCCTTTTCCTTCTGTGGATGTCGTGAAAGGCGACTAAGGAAATAAATTACCAGGAGCCGGGCAGCAGCGTCTTCCTGAGATGCCAACAGCACACTGCGATCGCCAATCCGCCTGCCAAGCGTGACGATTATGGCAAAACTCCTCATGGTTTTATAACCATGGGGAGCGAGGCCTATGATCTGCAGTGGGCTCCAAATAGCTGGTGATGATGATGATAATTTTGATGACTCGCGATGCTCACAAACACGATTGTTTGTTAGGCAAACTATTCGCGGACGGATATCTGCTAAAATGCGATATCCACTATGTGTACCACATAATTTCACCTCATAACTATATGGCAGAGCCAAGCCAAAATTCCACTTTCGCACACCCATAAACGGGTTAAAATACATAATATTATATCAGCCTGCATTCATCCACTACTGGACGTAGGCTCAAGGCATGCCACTCCCTTTTAACCTCAGCCATCCTCATACAGCCACTGCCAGCAATATGCCTTAGATCGTCGGTCCAGCGAGCTGATGGGCGTCCTACGCTATGTTTGCCAGCTCCTTGTCTCCACTCGAGAACCTTTGCACCCCATCGGCCATCAGTTCTTCGCCATATGTGGCGAATGAACCCCACTGCCACTTCAGTCTGCTAATCTTATAGGCTATGTCCGTCACCTTAATTCTTTGGCGGATACATAATTGAGGCTCTTCTATACATTTTACGGGACTTATCAATGTTTCCCTTGAAAACCAACGCGATTAGACCCATTAAACCTATAAAAATTATGAGCATCGCGAGTCATTAAAATCGAACGATTTGTATTTGGGTCGATTTTTCATAATCTTGTCTTTAACACCTCGTCTTAAATAAGACAGTTTACGGTCTTATTTACAAAAGCACGATTCCTTAAGACAGTCCAATGCTGTTAAATAGTCTGTGGAAGAGACTTTACAAGGGGATGACTATACCACAAACTATTTAATATTATGCTGCGTTTATGGAGTGTTTTAAGAGAACCTTTTTTTTATGTATCACCGTCATTTTAAGTGCAATAAATTGTTAAAAACAAACATCTCATAACATAGCATACTATAACTTCAGACGATTTGTTTAAAGTGAGCAAAGCAACACGCGGAGTGAAGCCCCTGGGTGCTAATTTAACTTTAGTTTAACACAAGTTTAACAGTCCGTTGTTGCGAGAACGGTCTGGCTGGAGGTGATTCCGTAAAGCCTCGTTTTGTACAGGGCAACACCTATTTTGTTACGCCTTCAACCTGCTTTCATTAAAGTTTTAATTGTGAGATTACGCGAGTTTAATTGACAATGTAGTACGAAACAATTGTTAGCCGATACCATGATTCGATTCCAAAACCCCTCATGGTTATGAAAACCATGAACGAGGCCTATGTACTGCAGTGGGCGTCAAATGGCTGTTGATGATGATGATGATGATTCGATTCGATTCGAATCGATTCGATTATCTTATCTTATCTTATCTATCTTATAGTTGATCGATACCGGCTTCCTGATACTACAGTTAACCGAGAACACGATAGGAAACATCCTCTAATTTTCTTTTTGCTGATACAAATGTTCTTTATCAGGTGTAATGAGTAAGTATGATTCGGCGACTCGTGCTGTAGGCGAATCATGGTATCGGCTAAATGTTTCGTACTACCGATTTAAGATAAACAGTGCATTCTACGTACAATAGTATCGTACAAGAGTGATTCTGTATATCGTACGTAGCTCAAAACTTGCACAAAAAATGTTTTAATCTCATTGGAGAGCCATGTTCAAACATAAATAACCTTGGTTTTTTTTCTTTACGAATAATACTTTTCATACTATGAACTGCCGAAAAATTATTTTAGGCATGTATATATAACCACGTGCACAATGTGTATTGATAAATTCTTTCCTGAACATGATTTGCTGTAATTTTTGAGACCGGTAAAACCGCAAAAAACTATTTTTATGATTTCATTTTTGAAATTTTTCTTTGACTTTTCTGTATCATCTACGGTGTAAAAACTTTGTTACTCCAATCTAAGTTTGATGCAAGTTCCCTATAGATACTAATATTCTAACACATTTTCAAAAATATTATACCTTAAACCCTCACACGATCATACTCTAACTGTTACAGTAGGTATTCGTTCCTACCCGCGCCACGCGCAAAGTTGCCCGACCCAGCAAACTTAGCGCAAACTTAAGTATACCAATTTGGCTCGGGCAAACGGTAAACTTGGCCCATATTTAATTTGGGCAATCACTTGAGGCTACCTAGCTAGATTATTGTTATTTGTTGAGTTAAAGTTATTGAAGTAGTGGGCGAATTGAAATGCTTCGCGGTATACCGTTTATTGGTAACGTGATACTTCGTGGCTCAAGTTTTGAGGAGGGAGAAAATATTTTGCCAATATGGTTTGTCATTTCGGCTGGACAATTTCAAAACCTAGTAAGTGACCTGAGACAAATTTTACAGGAGAGCCAAAAAACGAGTTGGTCACTTCGAGAGCTTGCTTTTCTGAGAATATAAGAACTAGAGACTTGAGAATTAGATCAAAAGATGCTATATATCCTTGGCTTTACACAGAATTCAATAGTTATCATAAATATAGAATAGATCACGTTTTATGGCCCTTACTAATGATTAATTTGTTTTTTTAATTGAATGCGTGTTTGATTGACAACTTTAAAAACCTAGCAAGGGCTGTTACTAGGTTTCTAATATTGTCAACCGCCACAATGATCATTGGATATACCTAGCAAGTGTAAATGTTGAAATGAAATCACTAATTTTACAATCATCATTTACTTTATTAATGAATAAATTTTAATATTTTAATAAGAAAACCTCAAAAACTTAAAAATACAATCCTGAAACTAAATCTTCGGATGCGTCATAAACTGGTAAGTTTATCCAAAATTGTCTCCGATTTGAAGGCATGAGAGGCACAAGTTTGGACACAATGCCATCTTTATTACTCTGTTTAATACCTCTTGGGCCATTATTCATGACAGGTACCGGCAGCAACTTCGAATTGAATTTTTTCAAAAGGAAATCTAGTTCTATGTACTCCTCTTCAAAATCGACTTTGAAAAACATTTTTCGGCTTCCGCTAACAAATTTGACATCCACTACCGAATTCAATGTAAAATTATGAAGTGTATCATTAATGTTGTTGCGTCTCTGGGTTCTTTTCTTTTTGCTCCATTGGTATTTTTTTTGCACCTCCACAATATCAATATTTTTTCTGCAGCTCATCACTGCATCATTAAAATCTTCGTAATCGTAAACGGCTTCTCGACGCTTAATTTGAGTTTCAATATTTCCATGCACGCTGTCAGCTGTCATGTGGGTATGACCTTTTGTCAAATATTTCAGATTTATGATTTCAAACCCCAGCCATTAAATTGGTTTTCGACTATACTACTCAATTCAACATTTCCCCAAAAGACAATCCCCCGGTTTCTCGTACACTAACAAGCTGTTAATCTACTGTTAATTAATTAACAGCTGTCAATGGTTTTTTTGTATGCACTTTGGTCAATTGACAGCTGTTAACAGTATATTAACAGCGTGTTACTGTACGAGAAACCGGGGGAATGTGTCACCCAATAAAAAAACAGAAATCTTTAAAACAAATCACATTGATATATTTGAGGTTATAGACAAACTGTGTTAAAGTTTACTGCAGTAAGAAAACATAATTTTACTTACATGTCAGTGTCTTGCCGGGCATAATGTAAAATGTATTCGACTTGTATGCTCAGGCTAAGGATGTTCAACCAGAGACGGGAAAGTTATTTTTTTGCGCTTTTCCTTATTCCCAATCACTTTCTGGAAAGGATAACAGCGACATACATAGCCTGAATATGCATATCCATCATCTGACATGTCGTCATAGTGACGTATTGTTTTTTGACATTAACAAGTTTGTTAAGAATTACTTCATGACGAGAGATACTGTGTACCTCTCTAAAAACAGTCGACGTAAGTTAGCCAGTCTATTGGCTTATAATATTTTTGACTCAGTTGTTATAGGAATTATAACACAAACCAACAAAAACGACAACCGTGTTACTAGTATTAGTAATAATTTAGGAGCGGGCTCAAACACAGAATCGATGGATTTAAACGGCTATCGCAGACAAAGGAAAACCCTAAGTTAGGTCTAAATTTAGTTGCACAAAACATACAGGGTTTTTCCGGCAAAGACAATTTAATTGAACTATTTTTAAAGGATTTTAATGTAGATATTTTGTGTTTAACAGAGCACTGGCTGAAACAACCTGAAATGTCTTTCACTTTAAAAGACTATTTAGCAGTAAGTACTTTTAACCGACAGCACGCAATAAGAGGAGGTTCAATGATATTTGTAAAAAGTAGTTTAAAAATGAAAGAAAGAAAAGACATTGTCAGTCTATCTGTTGAACGCTTAATTGAGATCTCGTGTGTGGAATTGGATAGGTACATAGTTATGTGTGTTTATAGGCCGCCACAATCGAATTATAATGAATTTGAATTAGTTATGGAAGACGCCTTAAAACGTCTATTTACTAGCAATAAGAGCATAGTAGTATGTGGTGACTTCAATATAGATTTGTTAGTTGATAGTTCACTGAAAACTAAACTCACTAGTCTGTTCAGGTCATTTAATTTACATTATTTATTTACTGAACCCACTAGGACAACAGCTACTAGCGCCACTTGCATAGATAACGTTTTTTGTAATTGTCAATTTATAGAAAAAAAGGTCATACATAATTTACAGTCCGATCATAGCGGGTTATGGGCAGTTCTACCGTCAGTACTAGAAGAACCTTGTAATGAAGTAATTTGTAGACCAATAACAGAAAAAAAAAATTGAATTATTTAAAAGAAAATTAGGCACATAGTTAGATTTATTAAATTTTGATAGCACTGATCCGAATACATTATATGAAGTGCTGTTTTCGACCATATCAAAACAATTTGAACAGATATTTAACGTAAAAAAAATTACAGGGTTAAATCGCGGTTTTTCAGAATGGGCAACGCCAGGTTTACATAGAAGTAGGAAAAGGCTTTATGAATTGTATGAAGAGAAACAATTTAATCACGATCCGACGTTCAGAGAGTATGTTAAAAAATATTCAAAAACGTTTAGGCATACTTGTTTAGCAGCCAAATCCATTAGCATAAGTAAACAAATTATGGCGTCAACTAATAAAATCAAAACAGTCTGGCAAGTAATTAGCAAAGAGACAGGCAAAACGAGACCTAGGGACCAGATATTTGCTTTAAAGGTAGAAGGGAATTTAGTCAATTCAAGGGAAGACATAGCAGAAATATTTGAAAATTTCTTTAAAAACATACCCCTCAAAATAACGGGTAGCTTAAATTCTTCCCCTCAATCAGCCGAAAATTTACTTCTGGAAAGTATAAATACATGCAAAGCTGAATTCCAATTCACCCATATAAGTCCCTTTGCTATTGTCAAAATATTTAAAGAGTTAAACTTAAAAAAAACCGAAGATTTGTGGGGATTATCGGTTAAACTTATATCCACGGTTATCCATATTCTAGCACCTTACCTTGCTACAATTTTCAATAAATGCATTGACCAGGGAACCTTTCCTAATCTATTAAAGTTAAGTAAAATAGTACCATTATTTAAATCTGGCGATAGTGAAGATCCCAATAATTTCAGACCAATAGCAATATTGCCGGTCCTAAGTAAAGTTTTTAAAAAATTAATTTTGCATCAATTGCAGACTCATTTTAGTATAAATAAGCTATTTCATAAGAAACAGTTTGGATTTACGAAGGGCCGCTCAACGACGGACGCAGGCATAGCATTAATAAAGCACATCTTTGATGCGTGGGAGGAGGCACAGGATGCCATCGGGGTGTTCTGTGACCTGTCCAAGGCGTTCGATTGCGTCGACCACGAAACGCTCCTTATAAAATTACACCGATATGGTTTAAGTAATATATCGCTAGCTCTTCTTCAATCTTACTTAACAGACAGAACCCTAAAAGTAGATATCAATAGAGTTAAATCCTCAGGATCTAATGTAAAAGTAGGAGTTCCTCAAGGTTCTATACTAGGACCGTTCCTTTTTTTGGTTTACGTAAATGATTTGCCCTACCTAGTAGAAAAACTATCGCAGATAGTACTGTTTGCTGATGATACTTCCTTAATTTTTAAAGTAAAGAGAGGTTTAGGTAATGTTGACGATGTAAACAATGCTCTATCTACAGTTCTAAACTGGTTCACGGTGAACAATTTGATGTTAAATGCGAAAAAGACAAAATGCGTCAAGTTCTCCTTGCCCAATGTTAAAAATGTTGACACGTGTCTAAAAATATCTGGTGAGAAATTAGAGCTGGTAGAGTCCACACTATTTTTAGGCATAACAATAGACTCAAAACTGCAATGGGGTCCGCATATTGAAAAACTATCGGGTAGGTTGAGTTCAGCTGCATTTGCAGTTAGAAAAATTAGGCAACTTACAGACATATCGACTGCGAGGCTGGTCTATTTTAGTTATTTTCACAGTATTATGTCATATGGGCTGTTATTATGGGGACGGGCAGCAGATATAGAAACAATATTTATTTTGCAAAAAAGAGCAGTAAGAGCAATTTACAACTTAAGCAGTAGGGAATCGCTAAGGGAGCGTTTCAAAGAAATAGGAATTCTTACACTGGCTTGCCAATATATATTCGATAATACAATGTATGTTCGTAAAAATATAACCATGTTCAAATTAAATAGGGACGTCCATAACGTAAACACTAGAAATAGAAATAAGCTTGCTTATTCTAAATTTCGTTTAGCCAAGGTAAATACATCGTTCGTAGGCTATTGCGTTCGTTTTTACAACAGAATTCCAGAACATGTTCTATCCTTGTCTGAAAATAAATTTAAAACATTCATTAAAAAATCGCTATGTAAAAAAGCCTATTATAGAATAGACGAGTATATGAACGATATAAGCCCTTGGTAGTAAGCCAATTCCACTGCGATTTCATTGTTATTTAATTATTAATATTATAATTTATTTAATTTTAAAAACGTGTACTGACGACGTGATTGCACATTAATAACTATAGCACACATTTTATAGCTGACAAGAACTCAATCTGCAGGTTTGCTAAAGGTCATTCGAATGGTGGCGTGGTGGCCGGGTCACCTATCTCCCTCTAAAATGGTTGAGACTGGTGATGGCTGACCCCTGCGTTATGCTCGTGAACGGGTGCTGTTCGTGTGTCTGGCCGCAGCATTACTGTTTTTCCTACTTTTGTAAGAAGTGTTATTTTGGCTTTTAAAGTTATTAGTGGCTATCACGGAATCATATCATATAGGCTTTGATGTATAAGTTTAAGATGATTTGAGAAAAGATGGTCAGAGTGGAGTTTTTTTTCCCGCTGCCTTTTTCTCCACTACAAATACGGCCCGAAGGCAGCGGCTAACATAGTAACATAGTACATTGACATTCAGCAAACAGAATGTAAATTCTTTACGTTGAAATAAATTATTGATTTCTGATTTCATAAATGGACATTCAATATCATTTTAGACATAGTTTCTCAATTTCAATTAAATAACGATAACGCATCGAGGCTTGTCGCCTTACTAACGTTGGCGCGCGAAATCCAACCGTCTTTGACCATTTCAAAAACCTAGCAAGGCGCCAAACCACTTTAAAAACCTAGCAAGGGACACCCCTTACTAGGTTTTTAAAATGGTTTTTCGCCATGCTAGGTTTTTGAAATGGTTTTTTGCGTTCTCCAGCATTACAACTGTGCCCTTCCTAGGTTTTTCAATATTCAAAATCCAACTTCTAAGGTCTTTTTTGACCTTTTGAAAATGCAGATCGAAGCTGCAAAATGTAAAAACCCGTTTTTTCTTAGATGTGTCACTTGCTAGGTTTTGAAATTGTCCAGCCGATTTGCAACTACTGAAGTTGCATAATGTTAAGACCACTAATTATATACGGCACAATTAAGATATGTAAGACTTTTAATTTATTTTGTTTCCTGGTGTGTACAATAAAGAGTTCTGATTTAATCTAATCTAATCCTGTAAAATGGCGAGCTGTGGTGAGGCAGTAAAGAGTAGCGTAGATTGGAGTGTACAGGGTGTTAAGAAACTGACGCTTAACTTCACAGCTATGCATAGGTACTTGACACAAAAAAACTACTGTATCCATAAAATTTTGATGAGAAATCAATAAAATTAAATATAAAAATAAGAAACGCAATAGACACGTGACTACCAGCATTTTTATGGCGCGGAGCGTAAGTAAGAAAAACAAAGTAAAATGTATTACAGCGAGCCGGTTAAGGTTATGATGTCGGTTACAGTATTTTTATACTGATAGTGAAATCAACAGCGAATCCAAACATTTATTGGACCCACAGCAGGACACAGGGCTTCTCTCAGAGAGAGAGAGAGAGAGAGATAGAAAGAGAGTATGATTTAAAATAACACTAAGTACCATGGTGCCGTCAGCATTTAAAAAGCCTCAGCAGATTTCACTCGGTTCTGTGAGACAAAAAGGATACAGAGAAACAAAAAAGTTAAAACAAAATTGATGCATTTCGCATTAACCCGATTAATTTCATCGGAATGTATCTCCTGACAGTATTTCGATCATTTTACCAAAGCCCAATTCTCCTTTCAGACCCTCAAAAGCGTTTTTGCATGCTTAACTCCCAGCAACCACTTACACTTACTTCAGCAGTAAAGCAGAACTTCGCATAATGTGGCAAACGTTATACCCGCTAATTTCTATGCCAGCTAACCCCATTCATTTGACAGATATATTTAGAAGAACTGATCAGGTCAGTGGTGACTAAGTTCAGAGATTTATCTCCTGTCGGTTCAGGAGAGTTTCTTGTATTAATGACTTAAGAAGCAAACCAGGTAGTTTTTCGTGTCAGTTATCTACTGGACACCCTGATCAAGGAGCGAAATATTATCAGGTACTAGATGAGTCGTGTTGAAAAACAGGATTTACAGAAATTAGAACTTACAAATGTAAGCAAACTCATTTGCAGTTTTAAAGCAAATTTTGTTTTATCTAAATTTATTGAGTCCTATAAGTTTCCAGTTCCTTCGTGTGGTATGGTCAAATTGTTCGGATATTGTTTCAACATTCTGTGTGCCAATGTCCTTTTCTTCATAAGATGATAAACATGTACCATCACGGCATTAGTGCACATCTTAGGTTGCAGCCAATTGGAAGGCATTTAAAAACTACAATCTGTCCGGCTACTCAAAATACCACTCTGCTAAATATCACATAATATATTTTCAGTCGACACTAGCACATCGATCAGAACATGTGGCACTTTATTCAGTGGCGTTACGGACGATTTTTCAACTAAAGTGTAGGTCGAGCTGTCAACTGTACTAAAAATTAACCATTCGTTCCGATCACTAGTTATCACCTAAAAATTAATTCTGACTATTATATACCAATTGTATATATGCCAATTGTATACCACTACTTAGATATAAGAAACTATTTGTAATATCTTTCACCTGGTTGTGTAATAAAGTGTTATCTATCTATCTATCTATCTATTATTGTTAGGGACCAATAAGTGTTAAAGAAGTAAAAAGAGTTTTTCGGGTCACAGGTATGAATCATATCCCACTGTAGGGCACAGGTCTTCTCTCAAAGAGGACCTGTGCCCTACTGGGATTACCTACCACGCATGCCCACAGTGGATTTTCAATTTCAAGCGCTAAGGTTTGTCATCACCTCAGACACTCAGGTTTCCTCAAGATGTTTTCCTTCACAGTTAGCGAGTGGTATTGCTACTATAACTTGATGTATTCATTTATTATTAAGGTGTTATCACCAGCCTCGCAATCTCACGGAGGCTGACAACTAACCTTCGGTGAACATCGTTGATCTCGTCTAAGCCCCGTATGCATAACGATCAGCGCAAATTGGGATGCGAAGCATCGACTAGAGAGCGCTACACCGGTATTATAACGCCAGAACTTGGCCTGTTAAGCTGGATTGTCGAACTTTGCTCCTCTCTGTTACCTTAAGGCTGCTGACTAGCATGCTTTGGAAAGGTTTAATGGGTAGTTTTATTACGGCCGCGTATGGCTTTGAATGAAACTATACAATAAATTATTTATTTCAATTAAATTACATCAAATTAAATATGTGAGAAAACTGTGTAGAAAATTCCGCTATAAATAGGTACAAATAATTAATCTCTGTTATGTCCGATTCTGTGTTATCTGTAATCTGTGATTATGATTATGTTTATATATCTGTCTATCTTGCTGTTCTACATTTATAAGTGGAGACTTGTAATTGGCCTTTTGTTTCCTATGTTGCTGATTTCCTGTTATATTGTACTGTTAGTATTCTTCAAAACATAATAAATAAATAGTACTTACATTAAAAAAGACTTACGTTTCAACAAGACTTGAAATTCATTAATTATTATATCTTAGACACCTACGCTAGGCAAAAAACCTGTTTTGTAGTATTATTTAAAATTGAACTTTGCTTTACATACTTCAAATATGTTAACTTGAGCTCTATAATTAATACTAACAGACATGCAAACACATAACTTACAGGCATGCGGTATAATTTATGTGTCATAATGCAATAACACATATCAAATATTATAGTGAGTACCAAAATTACAATTTAAAAGTGTCTCACATAATCTTAAATTATTTGGATTTTTACGAAATTACAAATCTGTGTAATAATATATTAATTATTTAATTATCACAAAGTGATGGTCTAAATAGATGGCATTTTTAATAACTAATCACATAACCATGGCTTTCAAACCATCCAAATTTCAGCGTATATTGGTCTGAAGTAACAAGTACCTATAACTTGCTTATAATAAAGCACCGAATGCCAATATCGCCCCAGTAAATGAGTTATAACATGCCTCACTAAGATGTAGGCGTAAGTTAATTCGGTTCCGCGAACTTATTACATTACCTCCTTACTCTGTTCGGTGTTGTTAAACCGTTAATTCTCTAACAAAGTAACATTGTTATGAGAACATTGTTGTCTGGAAGCAGCATGTGGCTTATACAGTGCGTCACAGACATATACTTACGCAGGAATTCGCAGGTGTGCATCTGCCTAATGTAATTGTAAACAATACAAAATATTTATGAACATTTTATTGTCCTATTATTATTGATATTTTATTATTACATAACTTACCACTATTAGACTGTACTTAAAGATCCTTTTTCATTGTAAATATTTTTTTAATTTTGAACAAAAAGTTCACAAATTCTCATCAATGGGGATTTTCAATGGGGATTATTGGAATAACCCCTTCCGATACATTATATTGGACATAAATGTTACAAAATACGTAATTTCGGATGCCAGTCGACGTTTTGACTTGAGAAATTGACTAATGGAATCGGTGGTACGCAGTCGGTAGAACGCTTGCCTCATATTCACGAGGTCGCAGTTTTGAATCTCGGCGTGTCCGTATGTACCAATACCTCTATTTCCTGAGTCACGTGCATTTGTAAATTGGTAGTAGCAATTCTTCTCGCTAAATGTGAAGAAAAATATAGTGAGGAAGAGTGTCTCAGATGTTTACAAATCTCAGTGCTGTGATTGCCAATCGGCGGTGGGCACGCGTGTTAAGCCCTACTCTCTCTCTGAGAGAAGGCCTATGCCCTGTAGTCGGACGTACATAGGCAAGATAAAAAAAAATGGCCAAGTGGAGTCGAACTCGCGCACGGAGGGTTCGACTCCACTTGGCAAATGTTGTATATAATGGTACGGACCATTATATATACAACATTTGAATATTTCAGGCGTCTATCTGTTGCTCTTATTAATATCGAGCAAGAAACGACAAAAAAATATCACATCTATTGTATGGGAGCTCCCTTTAAATATTTATTTTATTTCGTTTTTATTATTTGTTGTTATAGCAGCAACAGAAATACATCATCTGTGAAAATTTCAACTGTCTAACTATCACGGTTCCTGAGATACAGCCTGGTAACAGACAGACGGACGGAAGGACGGACGGACGGACGGAAGGACGGACGGACGGACGGACGGACAGCGGAGTCTTAGTAATAAGGTTTTTTAGGTATCTACCTATCATAAAAAATATCAGTCTTAGAAGAAACTAAAACACTTTCACTTTTCAAATAAAGTAACAACAGCTTTAAAACCAGATTTAACTGTATAATTATTGATTAAGTTAATTTCGTCGGCTTATTGCAAGAACTCATTGACCGACATATTCACTATTGCAAAAAAAACGACTTTTTAGTTTGTGTTAGTTAATGGTTGTATTTTCTCTTCCTTATAACATCGTTAAAATAATGCCTGATATTAAAACACCACTATTGTATAATTTTTCAATACATCTATATCGCCATACCTTTAAAAAAAGTGACTAGTGAGTTTTTGCAGTAAATGACTTCTTGCAGTAAGCCGACGATTTATTTATAAAACAAGGTAATCAATTCCGTCGAACGACGCTCAAATGACCGCCTTAAAAGGTCGAAATTGCCTGAAGACACTTACAGAAACAACAGGAGAAGAAACAAATAAAAAACATTTAGCTAAACACGAAATTGGTCCGTTTGAATGGCGAGTCATAATTTGAGCCATTTCCACGGACGGAAGAAAATCTCGAAAGTTTTCAAGGCGCTGCGAGTAAAACGCGTCAGTATAATAAAAACTCGCCTTCGGCTTGACCAAAACAAAAACCTACAGAAATACTGTTTTTCTGTGAGTGGATAATAATCCAGCCTATATACGTTCTACTGTAGAGCACAACCTTCTCTCAGACAGAGAGTATGGGCTTAATCACCACGCGTGCCCACCGCGGATTGCAATCTCAAGCGCTGAGGTATGTGAATACTCAGGGTTCCTCATGATGTTTTCCTTCACTGTTAGCGAGTGGTATTGCTACTATAACTTTACAAATGCACGTAACTTAAATGTTACGGGATTAGAACCCACGACCTCCCGAATGAGAAGCCGCCTCTTGCCACTTGGTGTTGCAAAAGGACTCCATGATTGGAAATTATGAAAAATCGTTGCATGTTTTAGTGCAGACCTGTGGGTTGCCACGGGATTTAAGTAGGAAAGTATTCCACTTTAGTAGTTTTTGTAATTTCTATTAGAAAATAGGGGACCACTTCTGCACATTTTCCGCAAATAAAAACCTTGTTGAGGTAAATCTTCTGTTTCATTATTGTTGAGTATGTTTTTACAAATTGATATGTGACAGAGCCGAGCCGATTACAAAGTAAGCTAACAAAACTTAAGGTATTACCAGGACGTAATTGGAACCACTAATGGGACTCCTCATAGTCAAATATATGTTTCACTTCTCATGCTCGTAAAGTTCGACCTTAAGTCGTGTTTAGACGAAATAAAATCGCTTTTTAAGCTCTAGTGCATAAAATAGATTTTGCTTCTAAAACTAAGACAATGAAGCTCAACAGCCAAACAGAGTCAAAATATATTGCACAATTTAATTGAGCAGTAAAATTTCGTAGACTACTGAAATTTCTTGTTTTATTTTATTCTTGGTATAATTATTTAAATTCCGTGCGTTTTCTATGATTAAATTGAGATCAGATAAAATAGGAGTTGATTATTTGTTAAATTTTTTTTGATTTGGCAGAAAACAAGTATCTAAAACGACATCCACATGGATTTTAAGTTTTTAAAAATTAAAAAAATAAATTAGCGGGAATTGGTTATTATTTATGTTCTTTCACTGTACGACGATTTTGTTGTACGAAATTTTCCTTGCAATCGAAGTGAAAGTCAACTCAGGCCTAAATATCCATTTTTATTCTCTACTATATTGGTCCGAGCGCAGCGAAATTGCCTCGGATAGAAATGGATCGCTTTAAGCCCTTGTTGTACATTCTACTACTTGTAATGTCATTTTGCAAAAAGCGGTAGCTATTTTTAGGACCTAAAGCTTAATACCTAGGACCAAGAACTTTACAAGATTGTTGGCATTTTAGCGGAAATCAATATAAAGTCCTTGGTTATTGACCCTATATTCTAGGCTGAAATTTATAAATTTAGCTCTGTAATCATTCGTATCAGATTGGTGCCGTTCTTTTTTTGCAAAAAGTTTTTATCTCTAATATCTCTAGAATATTTTCTGATTTGATTATAAATACACAAGTCAGTTTGTACTCATGGCCTCAGTCTGGGTACATTTCCATGTTTATGATCTCCTTGCCTGGTTACTTTAGTGCGGAGTATCCTAGTTTGGGGACAGGACAAGTGTACTAATCAGTCGGCAGCCCGGGCAGTATCTCTAACTGATAGTTAATTTTAAGATAAAAATAATAATGTATATTCTTTTTGTTGCACTAACCTGTACTGAGGACAACCTAACTGCAAAGTGGGTTGTTCGGGGCTGCAAGTGATGTAAATCGCTTCGGTCAGATGTCGCTGCCTGTACGTAATACAGAGAAGTTTGTAAAGAGGCTCAAAATTTCATCGATGCTTGCACTTGCCCATTAGCTCCGTTAGGAGAGCGCTGGCACGGTGAGCCAGAGGTCGTGGGTTTAAGTCCCGGCATGGGTGGAATTTTTAGCCTCTAAATAGGTTTTTAAAATAATAATGTATGTTATGTTATTTTACAAACTAAAATATTTGTTTATTTCGTTTACTTACTTAGAACAACCAGTTGCTAGTACATTAATACAATATTTACTATAAAACATAAAGGGTTTTAAGGCAGTCTTAAGGATTTATTTAGTCCTTAGAATTTGAAAAGAAGCACAAAACTGAGACGAGTCTTGACAGCTGACTGCTGACATTTGATTAGGGTTCAGTATTGTCGGTCACTGTATTTATGAAGAATTGAAAACACAAAAATACCCTTAATCCTCTTTGGATTATCTGGAAAATAACCTTAGGCTCGTCTAGAATTGTCTAGAGGTTAACATTCGTATTATACTCCATATTTGTTATGTAATTATGTTAAAAAGGCAACATGGAAAATATCGGTTAGTTACGAAAATCAAACTCTGATTTGGAACTCTTCCAAGTTTTTATACATAAAGAGTGTGTTCGATAGTATAAAATAAGTACGCAATTTATTTCAGCTTTTCTCTAATGTAAACAAACCGTTGAGAGAAATTGTTCAAATACGGAAAGCAAAAGGCTTATAAAGTTGTTTGCTTGTCCCTAGTTGGTTCATTTATTGAAGTTTATAAATATTAATTGCCACTTAGTTTATGTAACAAGGCTTCGTACTTGCACTTGGCTGTGTTTTATTATTTGTCAGATTATATAATAAGTCCCACCATCACAACAAGTTTGATGCCTGTATATTTTACGATAGAGCATAAACAAAATAACGGCAAAAAACAAGATAATTTGTTATATGGACCCCCTTATTTTTTAAAATTTTATTATGTTTCAGGTAATTCGCCTCAATAACACCTTTTTCGAAAATTTTAAGTGGCTACCTATTACGGTTTCAAATAGAGTCAATCTATTTATTTAAAACATAAAAGATGTTTAATATTGATATGGTCATTGTTGATGTTGTAAGGTTAGCTAATTTCATAATAACTTAACACAGAAGGATCCTTAAGCAAGGACTGATTGAATTAACCGACTCGGTATTGCATGGATCTCTCAACTATTTACGGTAAAAGAACTGAGTTGCGAGACTTGGTTTTTTTACAAGTTATGTTTTTGATGGCATTGTCATTATCTAGTTTCCATATCACAGGATATTTTTCCTAGTTTGGGACCGGGGCCCAGAGTAGGAAAACATATATTTGTATCAGAACGTAGAGAGTAAGTGAGGAAAAGAATTTAGAGTGATATCAGAACGGCAGTGGCTGCCTTTTGACACTTTTTGTAGTCTACTAAACAGACGGATAGCAATGATAGAAGCCGTGCAGACTGACTATTCTGCCTATTCTGCAGATCAAGGATGTATTTAAAAACTTTCATTTTGAAAATCTGCAGGGTTGAAGCCTGATCAATGTCCAGAGGCAGGCTGTTCCACAAGCGAATCGCAGTCACTTTAAAAGAATTAGAATATCCTGCCGCATTATGCTCTAGGGTGTGGAGATGAAGAATCCGGGGCGACCGCATAGGGCGGGCGTCACTGTGGAGATGAACAAAGCGTTCCTAGAGATAGGAAGGGGAGCAAGTGTTATTCAACACATCGTTCAACCGTGTTTAACGTTTGCATCGTGTCAGATTATCTGCAGCACGGAAGCGGGCGCGGCGAAATTATTTATTTATGATCTTTATGCTAATATCACTCTATTGGACAAGTACCTTTGTACTAATTTCCCCCAACAAGCGATTGTTTTGTATGTTACTTATTGTTACTTATCATCAGAGGATACAGATACAATACAAACGTTAACACGATTGAAGGCAGAGGCTTCGATCGTGTTAACGTTTACATTGTCAGGTTGTCTGCAGTACCGAAGCGGGCGCGTCGAAGGCCGAATTCGTTAATTTATCTCCCTGCTTCCACTCCGATTATTCAAACGTTCAGAAATGATACGGACCATTAACCCCGCTCTTATTCGGGTTTGGAAAGACAGGAAGGCGAGTTTTGTCCATGGATTCGCTTGCTTGGCAATTTTTGAACGATCAACGAGGTTGTTTCAAGGGTTAAAGAAATTTTAATTATACTTAGTTAAATAAATTTTAATTTTTAAATCACTAGTTAAGTTGGAAGTATCGTTCTCCTTTGTATCTCAAATTCCCGTTATCTTGGTTTAGGCACCCTATGCACACCTTCCGTTGGCTGGAAGAGATGTTTCTTAGAGATAAGTTCGCCTTTGGAACAAATTGTATGTAATGATTTGTTCAATTTATTTTTCGCAATAATTCAAATGGAAATATTTACAATTTGAATTATACTCTTTACATTTGTGCTGAGACGTCCTGTCAACTATACGTTTCCTCGTTTTTCGTGTGTCATTCAGACCAACAAAGACTTTATACTTATTAGTGCTCAAAATACCAAAGACACCGGGTATTCCGAACGATTATGCCCTTTACAGAGTTTCTTTATAAGGTGAAACTCGATTTCTCGAATTACCCGATTAACTTGATGCCAAGTCGTGCGTAGTTTGAATGATTTTTCTTCGTGCAAATGAAAAGGTTTCCTTCGTCGATAAATTTTCTGCCTAACCAAGGCATTTTTAGGGTTCCGTACCTCAAAAGGAAAAAACGGAACCCTTATAGGATCACTTTGTTGTCCGTCTGTCCGTCCGTCCGTCTGTCAAGACCCTTTTTCTCAGGAACGCGTGGAGGTATGAAGCTGAAATTTATATCAATTACTCAGGTCTACTGTCCCTTGAAGCTGTGAAAAAATCAAACTTCTAAGCCAACGCAATCAAAAGATACAGCCGTTTATGCCGCAAATTTTCGACACTTGCAAGGGAATCAAAACCTACAGGGTGCTTCCCGTGAACTCAGAATCTTGAAATTTGGTACGAAGCAACGTCTTATAGCATAGATAAAGGAAAAATTACGAAAACCATAAATTTTTAGTTACATCACATAATATATTTTTTTTTTAATAATTTTAAACTTACTACCCATTTCCTCATAAACGCGTAGAGGTATTAAATTGAAATTCATACCAAATACTCAGGTCTATAATACCTTTAAGCTGTAACAAAATCTAACTTCTATGTCAACGCAATCAAAAGAAACAGCAATTTAAGCTGCATATTTTGAAACTCGCAAGTACTCGCAAGGGAATCAAAACCTAAAGGGTACTTCCAGTCGACCTAGAATCTTGAAATTTGGCATGAAGCAACGTTTTATAGCACACATAAAGGAAAAATTCCGAAAACCTTAAATTTTTAGTTACATTACAAAATATATATTTTTTAATAAATATAAACTTATTACTTTTTTCCTCATGAACGCGTAGAGCTATCAAGTTGAAATTCATATCAAATACTTAGATCTAATTGCCTTTAACCCGTGAAAAAATGTTGTTGACATTGCAGGTTTGTACGGAACCCTCGGTGCGCGAGTCCGACTCGCACTTGGCCGGTTTTTTTATGTGAGCTTTGTTCGCAAGAAAACAGTAAGTGCCCTGGTTGTAAAGAAAGATGATTCTTACCACAATTTCGTTATTACCAGCTTTGCCAGAGACTTCGTGCGTATTGATCAGATAAAAATACCTATCCTAAGTTATTTTATAGGACGTAGCTTTTCTGCGTGCTTAATTAAATCAGAATCTGTTCAGCCATTTGTTCTTGATTTATCATGTTAAATTTACATACAACTTTTTATTGAAATAACACAAAACATCTTTCTTCATTACAATGAAAGCACATCTCAATTTATTCTCGAACTCTTTACTCAAATTTATCTATTTTATTTTTTATATAAATTGAGCACGTCAAGTTTAGAGATTGTATGAAAAATAAATTGCAGAAATTTTTACTTTCATTTTCGGAAAGTGCTTTAATTATCGATACTAAAGAAAAGGCTTAACACATTGTTCATTAAGGAAACATTTTGTTTTTCTACTAAAGAACATTTTTGACTTTGACTTTGACTTTATACAAATAGTGACACCAAACTCTCAGTTTTAGTCAAAAAAGTGGAATTTGGTTATTTGAGATTATATATTATACGGAATATGAAATTCTGCCTAGAATCCTGTTTCTTTCCAATTATGTTATATACAGCCAGCAAATACTCATAAATTGAACATTTTACATAAATTGTATATTTTACCGTCCATTTTATGCACAGTTTGTTACAAACCTCAATTGGAAATCGTTAGAAAAGCGTCCTGTGTAGCATAATAATGTGCAACTTCGTTTTTCAAGCGTTTTAACGCAACTTATTGGCTGAGAACAATATATTACTAACCATGACAGATTCGCACTATAAACCGCGTAACAAATCAAAGTCGGTCATGCTACGACTACTGATCACGAACACATCAGCGCTTGGATGCTCGGATATCGAATATCACAAGAGCTCTATTTAATTTTATTGTTAACACTATATACTGCATAGTTACAAATTTCGTGAGGATACCTAACTTTTTACAACTAAAGGATGACACATACCAACGAGGTGTGTCATAAATCATTTACGGCAGTAGTATTTTGCATGGAATGCCACCGCCATCGCTACCGCCACCGCGTTGGTGTGTTTTATCCTTTAGTGTTTTCTCAAATAATTATTTGAGAAAATACCTCATAATTATTGCCTATTATAATGGGCAATCTCCAGAGAATCTTTGAGATATTCTTTGCCTCCCTCTTTCATGGGTGACTCAAGTTGACGACAAATAATTTCATTTTCCGCATACAAAAGCAAAGTGAGAGGGCCAATAGATGGACAAAGCGGTACTGTCGACTCTGCCGAGAAGTAACCTTTCTTCTTCGATTTTAGCTCTAATGCCGTGGACATAAAGTGCGAATACCGCACTTCCTTATGGTGTTCGCTGCACACCGACTACAACTTTTGCTCATTTCCGCGTCAACTTAAAAAGGGAAAGAAATGAAAATTTCCAACTTGTTTTTAACATTAATCATGACGTCACAACCGAGATGCTGAATAATAAAAACTTTGGCGTAGACCGCTAAAAGTAATTACGTTGAGAAGGACTGTTCCAACTTTAACATGGACTTTTGTGAATGTTGTAAACATTAGTGAGTCACATAACCGTATATTGTTCTCACTTTCTCCCCCTAGCTCTCTCTTTCTGTCTCAATACACATTAAAATCTGTGTGGTTTCAAAGCCGCGGCTATGTAATTTTTAATTAAAAATGACATCTATTTAGACTATAACTTTAAAACGTAAGATAAGGTAAGATAAGAATATTCTTTACTGTACCAGGAAAAACACAAACATGAAATATTTACAAAAGTGCAGTACAATTGGCGGCCTTTTTGCTTATAGCAATTTCTTCCATGCAACCGACGATGGAGAGTTGCTGAAGGAAAAGTGAGACGGGTAGTAGGTGCAAATATGAATATTCATTTACATACTTATACTTAATAATAACGTTAACATAAACGTAAAAAAACATGTGGAGATATCTTCTTTTGAAATGAGAAATCTTCTTTCGAAAAATTACCCAAAAATTAGTACTGCCTCATCAGAACAATTACCCAAGGACCTGCCGCGTGTACGAACCGCTCTGGCTGGCTACTAATGGTTCTCATAGATTCGAGTTTCTGTCGAAATAATTTATGGAAAGTCCCTTTAAAAAAATAACAAACTAGCGTATTCTGTAGCTATTATTATAGGCCAGTCATTAGAATGATTCTACGTTTCGTACCGCCTCTCCGTCTATCAAAATAATGACCCGCAGACCAGCGGCACGTACGCACCGCTCTGGTTGTACTGTGGCTCTGGCTCTGGCTTTTACAGATTCGAGTATGTGAGAACCAGCCTTTTTAAATAAAAATAAACTAGCGTATTCGATAGATATTGTTAAGACACGTCCATTTGCTCTGGCTTTCAAACCACTCAAAATTCATGGTGTATATGCTCCTCCCTGTCTATTCAACTTTGTCACATTGGTCTTTATTGTTCAGTATAGTGTGACAAACTAACAAGTCGGTTTCGTAACACTGAAGGTCAAAATCATGTTTTTGTAACATACGTATACTTTATTAACGAGTCACATGTCAATAGGTATACATATTATTATGTTACAAAATATTATTGGAGTGTAAGCAATGTAAGGAAATAAGTTACCAGGAGACGGGCAGCAGCGTCTTCCTGAGATTCCAACCGCATACTGCGATCGCCAACCCGCCTACCAAACGTGGCGATGGCAAATAAATAACAATTTATTGTACACTAGTAATTTACAGAGATATGAGAATAGTCATAAGCTGCCTATAAACGTCCCACTATAGGGCACAGGCCTTCTCTCATGGAGAGAGTATGGGCTTAATCACCACGCGTGCCCACCGCGGATTGGCGATTTCAAGCGCTGAGGTATGTGAACACCTCAGATACTCAGGTTTCCTCACGACGTTTTCCTTCACCGTTAGCGAGTGGTATTGCTATTATAACTTCACAAATGTACATAACTTAGAAAACAAAGTCATAGGTACATGCCCGCACTGGGAATCGAACCTGGATCTCTCGCTTCAGAGTCAAATGTTCTACCCACTAGGCTACCACAGCGATAGTCTATTCTATATTCTATGTAAAAATATAGGGTTCTCTATCTATAAAGTATACTTAGGTACATATACTATATACTTATACATACTTAAGCCTATGAACTATAACGGGTTACAGAGATAGTGCTCTTTTTAAAAGAAAAAAAGATAAACCGACTTCAAAACACTAAGACACTAAAAAGTTAGAAATAATTTTAAAAAAATACCTTTAAATTACAAGTGTGTATACATGTAGGTATTGTAGAAGTATTAGTTTAGTGACTTATGACACTGAAACGTGGTCTCTCACTATGGGCCTCATAAGAAAGCTCAGGGTCACGCGACGAGCTATGGAAAGGGCTATGCTCGGAATTTCTCTACGAGATCGAATCAGAACTGATCAGATCCGTGGACGAACGAAAGTCGTCGACATAGCCCAGTGGATTAGTAAGTTGAAGTGGCAGTGAGCTGGGCACATAGCACGCAGAACTGATGGCCGATGGGGCCGAAAAGTTCTCGAATGGAGACATCGGCAAGCGCAGCGTTGGACGACCAGTCACAAGATGGACAGATGACCTCATCCAAGTGGCAGGAAGGCGCTGGATGCAGGCCGCTTCCAACCGGTCTTTTTGGAAATCCATGGAGGAGGCCTATGTCCAGCAGTGGACTTCTTGTGGCTGAATGATGATGATGATTGTAGAAGTATAATTTATAATCGGTGCCCAAAATATATGTGCTGGTCATAAAACTGGGCACCGACTACAAATTATACTTCTACAACACCTACATGTATCATCATCATCATCATGTATACACACTTCTAATTTAAATGTATTCTTTTAATTTTTTTCTAATTTTTTGGTGCTGTAGTGTTTTGAAGACAGTTTTTATTTTTTATTAATTTTTTTCCATTTTCAAATTTTTAATGGGGGCGCGGGCGGAAAATAAACAAGTCCCTTGTAACCATAATTGGCCCAACTTAATTTGTTGCTTTGAAATTTGAAGTTCTCAATCTCCGAAAGTCTTCACCAGAAGATCACCAAATTACCTTGGGGCTACTTTTACGCTATTTTATGAAACATACGGATATTACTGAAGAATGCGCCCCACTACGCCTTATTTACTGCTGTCTATTGAAGAGTTCTGTTCTCCATCTCTGACAGTCTTCATCAGATCTTCACCAAATTGAAATGGGACCAATGGGACGTTATATTTATTCGAACAAAAATAAAGAATTGTGGAAATCGGTTAAGATTTGATGACGCTTGAAACATTCAAATGTTGTATAAATAATGGTACGGAATCCTTCGTGCGCGAGTCCAACTCGCATTTGGCCGGTTTTTTTGTTCAGGCAGTCTTGTAAAAACTGACAAAGCTCTGACAATACTTCTGGGTCTATAATATTTTCGTGGCAAAGCTTCCACAGTAATATACGGTAATTTGTGACTCTAAATGCGGGCAGAGGTTTTTGCTACTTTATCGCGTACACACAAATGTTGTCGGTAAATGTTTGCAGGCTTTGCAGCTAAACTGAATAGTAACTCTACTGCTTTTACACGAGACAGTCTGCTTAATTTTCACGAGCTACCAATGTTAGGTTAGGTTTGGTTACGTGAAATTACATCGATAGCTGATATCCTTAACTTTTTGTTGCTAAGTCACCCGTGACGTACTTTTGCAAACTGACCATGGACTGTACTGGCGCTAGCTAATAACATTGACCGTTAGCGGCACAATAAGAAACAACCGAGCAACAAACTGATTTCATTACACTGCCACTTCAAGACTAACGGGCGCACACGTGTCAAACCGTCTAGGCGTCAATGACATGGAAAAAACACAAAATCACCGCCACCTCTTTTGTACCTTATTTGTGGATGGAGAAATAAAGTTTATTTGTAGTTGTATTGTATTTTCTGGGGTCAAATTGTATATTTATAAGGATATTTTTGTTCGACCTTACATAATTGTGAGTTTTGGAAATAAATTGTTTCTGATGGGGGGCAGCAATAGCAGCCTTCCGATGTTGTTATTGTTTTTGTTAGTGATTATTCTGCCGTACTTCTCCTTAAACGTTATGTGAAGACAAATAATTATTTTCTTTTCTATTTCCTTGCAGGTGGGTATGTAAGTTAACATACCCTGACTACGTAAGTTTAATAAAGTTTCAGTCACATCCGACCTGATTTAGGCTCTCAGCAACTAACATAATAAAAGTGGCAAAGTGGATCAACGCGCGAAGGGACTTTTACGGAGGCGGGGTATTAGGTCACTATCGGGTTGCGGCTAGTTTAGGCAACTTGGACATTAGTTTTATACTTATAGACCGCGCGATTGCTTTGGGCCAGTCTCCTTAGGAATAAAACGTAACGAAGCCGAAATTGCTTCTAAGTCATGGTCTGCCAATATGCCCGAGAACAAAAGTACATGTAAATGTAATGTGTATGTGTACCAAATTTGGTTGATTTGAAAGTTACATAATATTTCCTTATTTTTAACACTTCTAATTCCGCGAAGACAAGGAACTTGGCAAGTTCTTATATATCAAGTATTTTTTGGGACGAGAAGTTAGCCAGTTTTTTATATTTATGTTCTGGTGGGATTTTATGTCTTCTTCTTAAGAATGTTAGTCTGATTAAGAGCATATGAGCTCAGAAACGAGTAATATGATCAAGAATAGCCGTTGCAGTAAGAAAAAGGTTTATTTAATATTAATATTTTATAAACTTAAACCTTCGTAAGCACTACACATTATTAACTTAATCCCGTATTCTTTTACTTCGGATTTTTCCAACAAAAAACCAAGAAAGTGAATCTGAAATTAAGTTAATAATATTTTTTAGTATTCATTACATTTTTTCATTTATTACATCTTAGGTGTAATCTCTAACCTTTATCTAAGGTCTGATGAAGTGCTAATAAGTTTATAAATACGATCTATTGTCGCTATAAGTGTTATTTTTTTTTGCTGACAGTAATTGTTTTTCAAAATCTATGAGTGCAAATATACATAACTTTATTAATTAGGATAGGTGTTCTAACAAACTTTTCCTCTATCTACAACGGATTAAGTATTTCTCCTTAAATTGCGACCCTATATAACACTTTCACCCTGTATATTTGTCATGATTTTCGATTTTTTCCGTTACCTACTTAATAAACACTATTCATATGCCAAATTTCAAGTCTCTAATTCAATGATAAGTACCCTTAATTTTTGATGATCCATCAGTGAGTGAGAAATTGCTATTTTTGGTGTCTCACGTCTTCATGAAATTTAGAATTATCTTTTAATTTAGTAACCTTAACCGATTTGCAAATTTTTAGTCATGTGACCTGACTGGCTTTAAAGATGAAGAGGGGTCGAAAAGTGCTCGAATGGCTTCGTGTAAATATATGCACAGTGCGGGCTGGCCGAGAACTTGGCCTGTCCTTGATTCATTTAACGGCTCGAATAACGATTGTTTAGGAGTAAATTACTTTAATTCCCGACATTTCGACAAATTACTACGTTGCAGTACATACCTAAATAAATATGCGTGACACCCATCTAATCCTTAATACGCGCACGAAATCCTGAATGATTTTAGTCGTTTAACTGTGAAATTCCTTACTAATTGGTATTGCAAACGTCGGGATTGCGACAGGATTTGGTGCGCATAATTAGGCCTCAATTGGTTTTAACAAACGGCGGCGGACTGACTATGACAAAGGAGGGAGCGGTCATATAGAACCGCGAGGGTGGTAGGTCCGTATTAGGTTGAGCGAAATTCAGGCGCTTCGGTAGGTAGGTAGTGTAGTTTATTATTCCACTTTGTTGATATGCTGGGCAGTTCAGTGTCAACTTACTGCTTTGTTTGACTTACTGAATAATGTTTGGCTTATTAAAGAGGTCTAGTTTGCGAGGACATTTAAAACTTGTATTTTATTGGGTCTTACTCACCAGCCAACATATTTCCTCTATTTTATTTTCCAACTTTTTCATACAAAACTACATACAGACTGTACTATTTTATCTTATAGATGGGAACGAAAACTGTTGACCGTCACATATCGCCGTTTGTTAGATATTTGCACTTCTGTAGAGTGCTATAAGGGTTTCTAATAGGTCTCGGAACCGGTTTGTAATAAACCTGTGTTAAACCAGTTTTAACTGGTTTTATATGAGCGAATGTGATAGAGGTGAATATTAGAGGAAAGCCTTTGAAAATATCTGTACTAATAATGTTTACGTTTTATTCTCCGTGACATACGATCGAGAAAAAACCCGCCCTGCCCTGCTTGCCGCCGCCCGCCGCTCCCGTTCGATCCCATGCATTGGCCATACGTAATCGAGTAGTTGGCTTAAACGGTTTTATAATATTCAAAACCGGTTATACGGAAAAAAGTTACCAAGTTTTTGAGCCTCGACATCCACAGATAGGCGGTAGTGCAGGGCCCTATTTTATAGAACCACAATTTATGGTTTACTTTGGCAATTCGATGTACATTGCATTGCCGATTAACGGACACATTAGCAAGTAGGAAGTCTAACTGTTACACTACATGGAAAAAACCATACATACATAAGTTCAAATTCTCAAGTCAGGAAAAAATCTGACCCTCGGGCCCCGGGTCTCATTCGTTCCAGCACTCAAAATAGTCTTTGTTATTAAAATTTCTTGAATTTATTAACACTTTTTGCGACGAAGAGTGGGTATACTGCACTTCATAATGATGAATTCTCAAAAGAAAGGGAAAAAGGGCCTCCACCCTTAGCCGTAAAATTGTGCTCGTCTCATCAAATTATCACGCACTGAAAGCGCAAACTGAATACGTCAGAAGGCTTTGATGTTTTATTTCTTTTAACCTTTAGAACTCTTGCTACACCTCAAAACGCTTTGCTAGGACCTCTTTGAGTTATTAAGGGTTAAAGTGCCCGCATTCGTAGAATGTTTGAAAATGTACTGAAGCTTACGTACTTGCGGTCGTATTGTTTCATTTCATTCACCCCAGTCCCGCACGATGTAGCGGCTAAGTAACTGCAAATGCGTTCCTTTCAATCAATCAATCAATCTATCAACCCGTATTCATCCACTACTAGACGTAGGCCTTCCCCAAGTATTACACTTCTTTCTGTCCTTAGCCATCTTTATCCAGCCGCTGCCACCAACCTACCTTAGTCTTTCTTTTGGTTAGCTATTTGATGTGGAAAGTCCCGAGAATTTTTACTACGCTCGTCCCGATCTTTCCTGGCTGATTATGCTAACGGAGCAAAGTTTTGGCCCCGTCGGGATCTGGACAGAAAAGAGGTCAAAGGAGTTCAGTATAGTTTTAGTTTAGCCTGACAAAATCTCGAGCGAATGGCCGGTTTCACATGGGACGATGAACTAATGACACATCTTTTTTTAACAATCTTTTTGTTGATTTTCCATTTTTGTGATGTTGTCCAAGGTTTTTTTGCTTTGAGTAGCGCCGTTTGATAGATAATTCTTAAAAGCATTTCATTTTGATTAGAACGGATATTCTATTCTTCTATGTAGGACAATAGGTATTTTAAGGCAGCCTAATTGGTCCCAATGTAGGGCACAGGCCTTGATTCAGAGAGAGAGTATGGGCTTAGTCACCACGCGTGCCCAAGCGCCGACGTATATAGTATTGCTACTATAACTTCACAAATGTATGCAACTTAGAAAATAAAGTCATTGGTACATGCCTGGACTCGAACCGACGACCTCTCGAATGAGAAGCCGGCGTATTAAAATAGAAAATCGCACAAAAAAACCGAGGCGAACAAACATGACGTCACATTTTAATTAATCACATTGTTGTCACTCAAACCACAATCCCGCCACGTAACAACATTATAATAGGCAACCTAAACAACTGCATGAATATGCAAAACGTCGTTGCAACGTTGTCTCAACGGTGCAGCGTCGCCATATTACACGGGTAAACCCCCGGCATTATTGTGAATGGGGTGGCTTTCGCCAAACTGGGTTAAAAGCGCACTGCATTAAGACTGTGACGGCAGAGTGACAGATTAAAACATCCAAAAGCACGAATTCGGATAGTAAGTACACTGATATTTTCAGTTTATATCAAGGCGCACAGAGTCCACCAGGCCAAGTTGTCAGCAGGTCCGCGCTGTGCTTATTTAGACGAACCCATTCCAGCCCTATTTGACCCCCTCTATCTTCGAAGCCAGTTATGCCACAGAACTGAAATTTGGCAGAGATTTTCAGATTACTGAAAAAAAAAAAAGAGATCGCTCTAAATTTCATTCATCCATCTAGTATAGTTTCCAAGATATAATCATCATCATCATCATCATCATCATCATAATCATCATCAGCCATTTGACGCCCACTGCAGGACATAGGCCTCCCTCATGGTTTTCCAAAATTCCCGGTCTTGTGCTGCCCGCATCCAGCGACTCCCCACCATCTTAACCAGGTTGTCAGACCAACTGGTGGGGGGGGGCTGCCCACGCTGCGTCGTCCGGTCCGCGGTTGTTAGATCCCAACGGCCATCAATTCTCCGAGCTATGTTAGCTAGTTCCAAGATATGAGGTTCTAAAAATAGCAATTTTTGGCACCCACTTAAAGAATTTTTCAAGTTAAAGGTCACGTTTTTTTTCGTGTTTATCAAAATACTGCTAATTTCGTGGAGACAAAGGAACTTGGCAAGTTCTTAGTTCATATATACATGTATTTTTTTAGACGAGAAGTTGGCCATTTGGTTTAGTTAAGAGTTTAAGCAAGAAAAGAAAAACCGGCCAAGTGCGAGTCGGAATCGTGCACGAAAGGTTCTGTACCAGTATTTATACAAAATTACAATATTTCAAGCTTTTACCTGTTGCCCTTATTAATATAGAGCAAAAAACGGCAAAAAATAATGTTGGTTGCATGGGAGCCCCCCCTTAAATACTTATTTATTTTTAAATTGAATATACAACTACATATTCTGTGAATATTTCAAGCGTCCACTTGTTGCCGTTTTTAATATCGAGCAAAAAATGGCAAAAAAATTAAGTTTGTTGTATGGGAGCACCACATAAATATTTACTTAATTCTATTTGTAGTATTTGTTATTCTAGCGGCAATACATCATCTGCGAAAATTTCAACTGTTTATCTGTCACGGTTTATGAGATACAGCCCGGTGAAAGACAGACGGACAGTGGGGTCTTAGTAATAGGGTCACTTACCCTTTGGGTACCCTACACACAATAAAAAATTAAAGTAGGCTATACACTGTTGTATTTAACACTGTTAATTAAAAAAAGAGACTGGACAACTATTCGCCTCTTGCTCATACAATATTGCCGTCTATATTGTGTGAGCGAGAGATAAATAACTATCTAATTCCTTTCCTTAGTTAATAGTGTTTCATTTATTCGTTTCTGGCCTAAGCACAAATAAGTTCCCGTCAACATAGGTACTGCTTCTGTATTTATTCTATTTTATGACTAAACTAAATGCAAAAATTCTAAATGGTACCGAGTTTTTAGGTGCCTAATTGAAAAACCCGCCAAGTACGAGTCGGACTCGCGCACAAAGGGTTCGGTATCTATACAAAATTTGAATATTTCAAGCGTCTACCTGTTGCCGTTATTAATATCGAGCAAAAACGGCAAAAAAAAATCAAGTTTATTATGTGGGAGCCCTCCTTAAATATTTATTTTATTCTGTTTTTAGTATAACATGTTCTTATAGCGGTAACAGAAATACATCATTTGTGAAAATTTCCACTATCTAACTATCACGGTTCATGAGATACAGCCTTGTGACAGATAGACAGATGGACGGACAGCGGAGTCTTAGTAATAGGGTGTCCCTTCCTTACCCTATGTGTAGGGAACCCTAATAAACACTGGTGAGTCGGAAAGACACGAAGAGGTTCCTTTATTAATGAACGTTTACCCTGAGATCTAATATTTTCTAAAAAGATAGAAGCAGTTTTGAAGTAATAAATATACATTAACATTGCATTTTAAAATTATAAAACTGTATTAGGTTTTCTCATCAATGATCACCAATGATTATCCTTTCATTGACCCTTGGCAAAAGGTTTTGTTTTCACTTTTCAATCCCTAATTTCAGATTTAGTTTATTTGCTGTATAGGTCAGTGATTGAGTCATCTAACTCTATTAAATATTTTAATGTCCGTAGGTTACGTCCGTAAGAGCGGTGGTAGCGGAGCGGTAGAACGCCGGCTTCTCATTCGGGAGGTCGTGGGTTCAAGTCCCGGCATGTACCAATGACTTTGTTTTCTAAGTTACGTACATTTGTGAAGTTATAGTAGCAATACCACTCGCTAACGGCGAAGGAAAACATCCTAAGGAAACCCCAGTGCCTGAGGTATTGACCTACCTTAGCGCTTGCTACGTACAATGGCCCAACTATGAGGCTAACCCCCAGTTTCTCGTACACTAACACGCTGTTAATCTACTGTTAACAGCTCTCAATTGACCAAAGTTCATACAAAAATTCCGCCCGCATCCAGCGACTTCCCGCCATCGTAACCATACATTATGTTGTATCTCCAAAACTAATAATTCTAGAAACATGGTTCTTAGGCCATATGATAGGTAATTTAAAGTATAGTAGTAAATATTACATTAAAAACTAAAACACGGCCACGTGATGGTTAGCTGTTTTTTCGCCTGGGCACGGCACAAATTTTAAAAGTAGTAACTATATTAAGTTTAACTTTTGTTAAATTGGTACCGCTCTACTGCAGTGCCACTTTAATAATTATGACTAAAAAGTATACAATAAATCGTAATTTTAAAATAAAAAAAACAGGTTTTTGTTACCCAATTTTTTAGCAACTACGTGCTATTGTTGAATGACATATCATTGGACTTACCGGACCCTAAAATTTAATATATGCATCCCTATACCGTTCTTTGCTTCAAATAAAACATTCCCACGTATTTACGACCAACAGAGGTCCTTAAGAATATTCCCATGCAACAACTACTTGTTTCGTGTCATGATATTTCCATCTGAAGCCATTCCGATTGAAGAACAAAGGAGAAAGTCTTTGGCCGCGAAAAGGGCTCCTTTGATATATTTCTAACAGACTTGTTGAGGGATTTGGCTCTTGCCCGAGGCGGAGAAATTTAGTTTTAGGATTCGGCACTCAAATGCTAAGTTAAACCCTATGGTTAATGAAACGAATGACAGAAATAGTCATGATCCATGAGGGGTGGTAGCCTAGTGGGTAGAACATCGGACTCGGAAACGAGAGACCCAGGTTCGATTCCCAGTGCGGCCATATTCCTAAGACTTTGTTTTCTAAGTTATGTACATTTTTGAAGTTACAGTAGCAATACCACTCGCTAACGGTGAAGGAAAACATCGTGAGGAAACCTGAGTATCTGAGCTATTTACATACCTCAGCGCTTGAAATCGTCAACCCGCGGAGGGCACGCGTGGTGATTAAGCCCATACTCTCTCTCTGAGAGAAGGCATGTGCCCTACAGTGGGACGCATTTTTTTCATGTTTATTTTCGAACTAAAACTTTCGTAAGCACTACACATTATTAACTTAACTCCGGATTGCCTTACTTGTTTTTCTTTTGTCGGAAGAGTCCGACCAGGCTTTGCTCTGATTCGCAGAGCTTAATGGTGGTAAGTAGAGACGGAAAAAACAATAAGTCAATCCGGAATTAAGTTAATAATGTTGCTGAAGCGAAAATGTTATGTCAGGATGGCGGCAAGTGATAAACTTTGGTCTCAGTTTTGCTCTCTGAAATACACACATAATAAAATATGATAAATTATTTATTTTGAAACCAAAAAGTACATGCAAAAATGACGACAATCGTTCAGTGCTAAATCTATTGCACAATAATATTTTCGTTGCATCTTATCTCCTAAACTAGGGAAAAAACCTACATATCTTAGGAGAATATTAAATTAAATTAAAACATAAAAAATGCGTACATACCTACATGGTCGAGAAACATTGGGTGGACGACTGTCAGGCAATAAACACATAATAAATTATTATTATTATGTGTTTATTGACTGACAGCCATCACACAACACAGTCATTTGCCCCGGTTGCTAACTAGGGTACCCTGTGCTATGGTAACCAGGCAAGGACATCATGGAAATACACCCAGACTGCGGCCATTTGTACAAATGGCCTCAGTCAGCAGGGAGAGGGGGGGACACTCATAAAATTGCGCTTCAAAGTTTACCATTTCGCAAACGGAACCCTAAATCTAAAAACCGGCCAAGTGCGAGTAAGACTCGCGCACGAGGGATTCCGTACCATTTCAGCCCCCCTTAAATATTTTAATTATTAATTTTTAAAGTGAATATGCAACTAAATATTCTGTGAATATTTGAAGCGTCTACCTGTTGCCGTTATTAATATCGAGCAAAAAAACGGCAAAAAAATCACGTTTAAGAATCACGTTTATTGTATGGGAGCCCCCAATAAATGTTTATTTTATTCTGTTTTTAGTATTTTTTGTCATAGCGGCAACAGAAATACATCATCTGTGAAATTCTTAACTGCCTAGCTATCACGGTTCATGAGATACAGCCTGGTGACAGACAGACAAACAGACGGACAGTGAAGTCTTAGTAATAGGGTCCCGTTTGGCACCCTTCGTGTACGGAACCCTAAAAATAGGTATCCTACACTCACAATGTTTTGTGAGTGCATGAAAACCATTTCAAATTCATCGTTATCCCATCCTATGGTAAATTTAGTTAATCCCTTGTTTCGACTTTTATCAATAAAGGCCCAAGTGTCTCACTGCAGAACATAGGCCTTCTCTCAACAAGAGAGTGTGTGCTTAATCACCACGCGTGCCCATCGTAGATTGGCGTTGCGTATGTTTACAGTCGACAGCATATCAACCTTTACGTGTGTGCACTCTAATCAGATACGTCAAAGGTGACTTTGCAATAAAAATGTAAAGGTTGACCTGCTGTCGAATGTACACCTTCTAGACACACGATATTTTCCTTTACACCGTAAGCGTGTGTTACTAGTAATAGAACAGACGTATGTAGCAAGCGGTGGTAGCCCAGTGCGTATACGAATAGGCTCGCTAGCGAGAGAGACAGGTTCGATTCGCAGTGCGGGTATGTACCCATGACTTTGTTTATTTGTAAAAGTTACGTACATCTGCGTAGCAATATCACACGCTAACCGTGAAGGAAAACGTCGTGAGGAAACCCGCGTCTTGGTTGGCCCTGCACGTGTTGACTTCTTCTTTCCTGCGGGCTAGGCTGTCGGGATGGAGTAGGTTCTAGGCAGATATACTCCGTCAAAAAAACAATGTCCCAGGCACGTCTGAGTGAAGGTGCCACTATGTAGATGCAAATGCCAAAGTATTTTTATGTAACTCAGGTGAATAGGTCATCCGTACAAACTTATTGAACCGAGAACCTCACATAGGTGAAACATCAGCTCTATCCACTAAGCTATCATTCTATTTATCCTTCTCTATTCATCGTTGCTGTTGCATCGCTTCGCATCAAACAGTCTCTGGCTTGTCTACCTCGACTTCGTGTCAAAGGTTTTCTGTTAATAATTTTCTAGTGTACTTAACTTTACCTTCATATTAGCTTTACGTTACCTTTACAGGTATTAATGTGGCCCCTTTGAGCTCCTTACTTTACACTACCTACGCATTTGACGCGAAATGGTCAACTTATATTGTCAGCAGAAGCTCCACACAGAAAATATACCGAAAATAGTTCCGCTAAAAACGGCCGTTTTGGAAACAAGCCATTGTTTACGTACACAGCGTACATATACTTTATACTATATTGCGCACATAAAACACCTAAATTAAACACAACATTTACAGAAAAAAATAAAGTGTACAAGGCGAGCTAATTTCAGCAGAAATCCCTTCCAGACAACCCTTGATGTGGTGATACGAACATATACATATATCCAGGCAAGGACATCACAAACCTGGAAATACATCTTGACTCAGGCTATTTTTCGAGTTTACAAGTCAAGTACGGCAGCCTACAGTGGAAATTGAACCTAAGATCTCTTATTTGGTAGCCAAGCATGTTACTAGTGGTACTAGACCAAGAAGGCATTCAATACAACCACTTGGTTACTATTTGTGAACGTGCCTTCACAATAGCTACTGAATAAGTTACAATTTTTTTAAAAGGCAGTTTCCCAAAATATTGTAATTAATCATCAACCCATTATGTCCCCACCGAGGGGCACGGGTCTCTTACCTAAGGAAGGTATAGGCCATACTCCACCACGGGGGCCAAGTCCGGATTGGTGGAGGCTTGTAGACTAGCGGCTCGTCTACTGTCAGAAGTTGTCAAGCCGCCCTAAGGCTTCTGACTTGGCTTAACGACTGCCATCTATCGACGGCAGCCGGCACCAACAGCTTAACGTGCCTTGCGAAGCACGGAACCGCTCGGAAAAATGCCACTAGCGTTAGGTATAGACGGCGACCTATCCATAGTATTCATGCACTGAACGCGCCCTGTGTTGCTTAACCTTCGTGATCGTTTAAGGTCATTCAGGCAGCCGGGGCTACGAGCGATTGCGAATTATTATAATATAGCGATGCGATATTGTAATTGTTTGGCACAAATCCGTAAAACTTTTGTTTCTAATCTGAATTATAAAAAAATCTGCAAGTAACAAAAATTCTACGAATATTGCCAAGCCATCAATTCACTTAGAAATAGCTTTCCAGTAAAACCCAGCCAAAAAAGATAGTCTAAAACATCTTTTGCTAGTGTAAGCAAAATAATATTTACTATTAGGAGGTCAACTAAGCATGAAAAGAGTGTAATCAAATCAGTCACAGATTATTTAACGACATTACAGTCCCCGTGGCATGACATCACGATAAACGTTGCTTATCTTCTTATCCACTAGTAATACCATGATTTATTTCACTACGTAATTGTAAAACAAGGTGGCCCTTCACGATTAATTTTGCCTTTAATTGTTTTGTGTCTTCTAGATTTTCTCTTGATAGGTGCGTAAAATCGTATTTGTGTAGATTTGATATGAAAATTATGTATTTTTCAGCTTTATGTGAAAACACAGAACAACTTATATTAGTAATATTATTTGCAAACCCATTCCTACTCCATCTAAAAAATAATGTCCCAGGCACTGGAGCGTCCGAGTGGTCCCTTCACCGATCTAGTCTGAGTGATGGTGCCACTGAACGCTGTATAAATCATTTCACTACGCAGATACAAAGGCCAAAGTTTTTATTCTTACCTACAGTCGACAGCAGCCATTGCAACAAAAATGTAAAGATTGAACAACCTTTATATTTCTGTTGCCCTAACGTAGCTGATTAGAGTGAACGTATACAAAGATTGATGTGCTGTCGACTGTGAACAGCACACCAATATTTAAATGAATGATATTTAGTTGCGTTACGGGCGACTTTGCAACTAAAATCTTATGGTCGAACTGCAACGCCAAGTTAACTTTCTGTTTTACAATATCTTTCCCCAGAGTGTTAGGTATTTACCGTTGGACCCTTTCCAAAAGGCTGATAAAGAAGCTCTTTCCAAACTCAGACAGACACTTTAACTTATTTAGCTATATTTACAGTGTGCTTATTATGTACTGGTGGTGGCTGAAAAGAGTCTGAATTAAGTTAAATCTGCCACTACTTACTAACTCAGCTCTATACCGATAAAACGTTTCTCTATCTCAGCTAAACAATGCGAAATACCGTAATCTAAATTGCTGAACAGCTGATGGAATTTCACGTTTTATTCCAAACTTCCGGAACTTAAATCATATCAAATCGAATCAATACATTTATGTGTCCAAACATAGGTATTCTGCTTACATTATAGTATAGTGTAGCCAGATCTTAATTTTATAAATTTTTCCTCTATGTTTTACCAATCGGCGTACAAATACAGAGAACAGAACGTGATATTTGAAAAGAATAAAATGTGGAGTTTCTTTGTTAGCTTCTTCTCCACATAATCCATTAATTGTGAAACTAACAACTTTGACGTTCATTAAGTAAACATTCTGTTTTTACAATGAATAAAAATATTTGAATTGAATTGAATTGAATTATTGAGAATTTTGTATGTCAATAATCTTAGAAATAAAAATGCAAATTAAATAAAAATTAAAAGCCTAGAGTGCATGCAGCTTTACCATTCAAATGCCGTCCACTGCCCACAATCTGTGTAACAGTTTAAATTTAAGAATGCCTTTTTCTTAGCCTGCAAGATAACGTAAGATAATGATATTTATATCTCTTAGAAATAAGTAATTACAGCGTTAATTTTGACCTTAATTGGCGGCCGTATCTACAAAAAAAAAAACGCCTAAAACAAAGAGATGGCTATACTAATGTATACTCTGAACCTACTTTGTTGTATGAGTAGTTTTTAACCGAATTCAAAAAAGGAGGAGGTTATCAATTCGACGCGTATTTTTTGATTTTTTTTATTTGGCTTGTTTCTCCATAACTCCGTCAAATCTTAATAGTCCTAAGTTAATTTGGTGATGTTCTGGTGAAGACTTTCGGAGATGGAAATTTAGAACATCAAATTTTCAAGCAACGAATTAGGTAGGGTAAATTATGGTTATAAGGGACTTATTTATTTTTCTCCCGCTCCCCCACTAAAAATTGAAAAATATTTTTTTTTTAAATAAAACATACAGTTTCAAGACCAGCACATATATTTTGGACACCGGCTCCAAATTACACTTCTACAATACCTACATGTATAAATACTTCTACTTCTAATTATTTAAATTATTTGTAACTTTTTAGTGCTGTAGTGTTTCGAAGTCGGTTTTTATTTTTTATTAAAAAAAAAATTTGAAAACTTTTTCTTAAATTTAATTTCAAATATATATTTTTTTTTGTACCGCCTGCCTGCATGAACATAATATGGTCCGAAATAAAGCTTTTTTTAAAAATCATTAATAAAAGGAAAAAAACACAAATATAGTAATCGCGCAGAACACAAGACTTAATTAAAGACAGTAACTGAAATACTATTTGCCTCTCGCTCAAACAACTTAGACGGTAGTTTTGTGTGATTGAGATCATCATCATCAGCCCACCTCTGCCCACTGCTGGGTATAGGATTTACATGCACGGCTCCCTGCCGACCAGTGGCCTAATTACGCTCACCAAATCCTGAGCAATTCCAATCGTCTAACTGTCAAACTCCATACTAATTTGACAGTTAAACGATTGGAATCGCTCAGGATTTGGTGAGCGTAATATAGGGGCTGACCACATCGTCCGACCATCGGGCTGTTGGTCTACCAACTGACCGCCGCCCGGTTCTCAGCCGCCACTCCGTTACTGCCCTGGTCCACCTGCCGTCTTCCCGCCTCGTCAGGTATCCCGCCCATCGCCACTTCAGACTCGAGATTCGGTCACCAATATCATAAACCTTCGTCCGACGTCGGATGACGACATTTCTACTCTCCGTGTGGCGTGGGATTAAGAATAGCGTCACTCCATTTCCTTCCGTGGATGTCGTAGAAGGCGACTAAGGAAATCACTTACCAGGAGACGGGCAGCATCGTCTTCCTGAGATTCCAGCCACATGCTGCGATCGCCAACCCGCCTGCCAAGCGTGGCGATTATGGGAAAACCCCGCGTGGTCATAAAACCACGAAGGAGGCCTATGTCTTGCAGTGGGCGTCAAATGGCTGATGATGATGATGATGATTTCTACTCTATGCACTAGTCGGAGGCCTAGCATAGCTCCGTAGCTCTTTGTGCCACTTTGAGCCGGTGCATTTTCTGCATCGTGAGCGTCCATGTTTTGGCCCCATGCATGAGGATGGTTCATCGCCATCATTATATTTAAGAGTCAGACTCTCGGTAAAGCGTCTTCCACGCGCACCAGTCCTTCAGTCACACTATTTAATTAACCGTCCTGCAGCTCGCCAATGCAATCAAAGTAAACGTTTTCGCTAACTACCCGTCTAGTTTCACTTGAATTCTTTCTCCCCGCTTCTCGGGGAGGGTAAATAAACTGAGGAACAAAGAACATTAAACTGCAAACAAGCAAATAACCCGGAGCCGCGCTTAGGGCAGGTGCTTGTATAAAACATGGTAAGCCCCCGTTGACGGGACGCCTTATCGGGTTTTCTTTGGCAGGTTCGTGAGGAAGCGGAGTGGAAAGTGAGAAGTGAGGTCTTGTGAACACATTGTTAGCACTGCTGCTCTTTAGAAAACTGTATTTTTCTTTAATTAAAAAAAAACAACATAAATAGACCTACACACACACACACACACATACACACACACACACACACACACACACACACACGCGCACGCACGCACGCACGCACGCACGCATGCACGCACTCACGCGCACACACACACACACACACACACACATACACTTTGCGCCAAGCGTTAAATTTGATGATGCACGATGATGAGTCGATGTGGTTCTATGTTTAACGATGCTATGTATCTGTGTGCCAGAATTTCATATTTTGATAGTATACCTAACTCAGCTCAGTGTAGGCGAGTACTTCATCAACTTTTCTCTCGCGTGAACTCTTTTCAGCTTCTGCACGGATGACTTTTCAAAATGAACGTAAAGGTTATGAAGTTAAATGTAAAAGTTGAACTGTATATTACAGTCAATACTGGAAATCAAATAATAATTTAAGTTTTGCAATTTCACATTCATTTCACAGTTGTTATTGAAAGTATAGATAGTTTGTGAATTTGTATAGCAATACCACTCGCGAACTGGAAAGGAAAATATAGTGAGGAAACTTTCATTTCTGATTTTTGTTTGTTAAATTCATACCGGGATTCGAACCCGGGATTCAGCTGCGTCACCACCGCTCTATGGTCTGAGGTATTCAAAGTCGGCCTACCGTTTAAAATCGGCCAAGTGCATGTCTAGCCAAGCGCAGTAGAGGGTTTCGTAATAGGAGGATTTTATTACCTGCTTCACAGAACTAACAACTTTTTTCAATAATAGAATTTGTACGAAGTTTTCCTCTTTGTAAAGCCTACTAGCCGTGATAGTTTGCCTTTTAATTTCATTATACAGCCCTGAATTTTTTCACGCTTAGTTGGGAAAGCCACCCCTTCCCCTTTCCCAACTAAGCGGTTGATTGTAGAACTACTCTAACAAAAAAATGCGATTTATATTTCGCAAACCGATACTTGAATCGAAAAATGGTCTTCAAACACTCACAATATATTTAAATGACAAATCTAACGATTAACTTAAATGAAAAATTTTGTCGGCGTCATGAATATGTACATCTACGCCAAGTTATAGCTTTCTAGTACTTGTCGCCTCTGTGGCAAGCCGCGGACGACAGACAGATGGACGGACATGGTGAAACTATAAGGGTTCCTTGTTGACTAGGGAACCTTAAAAACTTAGATATTTTTGCGTTTTGGTGGCAGTGTTGTTTGATGGATAATTCTTACAACTCATTTGTTACACATAATTTAATATATAAAAATCTCGTGTCACAGTGTTTGTTATCGAACTCCTCCGAAACGGCTTCATCGATTTTTGTGAATTTTGTTGTGTATATTTGGTAGGTCTGAAAACACATCTGGCAAAACAACGTTTGTCAAGTCAGCTAGTGGTAATATAATTTTTTTCAAAGTAACTGTACCGCACGAGTTTTAGTTATTATGTAAATATGCAAATCCTGATATTAAAAAATATAAACTATGGCCTTTGCATATACGTGATGAGATGATTTATGCCGCGTCCAGTGGGTGTGTGGGCGCGTCCCACTCACACTAGATGGGTGAAGGGGCCACTCGGACGCTGCAATGCCTGGGACATTGTTTTTAGATAGAATAGGCTTGCCCAGCACCTATACCATCCTGACAGCTTAGTCGGCCTAGCCCACAGGAAAGACAAGTCAATACGTGCGGAGCCAACCAAGCCGCGGGTTTCCTCACGATGTTTTACTTCACAGTTAGCGTGTGGTATTGCTACTACAAATTCGCAGATGTACGTAAATAAATTCAGATCCAGTCCTTGTAAAATACAATCTCTAAGTGCGGTTTCAGGAATTGCGCATTTTGGAAATAACCCCGTATATTGGTAGTATATTTGTAACCATAACAAAAGTTTTCTGTAACAGTCTTGAAAGTATGTGTGAGCTACGTTATTCTGTTCGTATTTAATAAATTTAAGCTCAAAAAGCGCATTGTAAGTGCTAAAGTAAATTGTAACTATGAAAAAATACGTAAAATGAATTAAACACTACAGCCTCCAATAAATATTTTATATCTTAAAACCTCGCATGCCGACATCGAACAAGAGAAATTACTTAGACTTACTTAGATGCCTCCTACTTGGTTCGTGAACGGAAAAAACTGACGCGAACTTAAGTGATTAACCGTTGTTCCAAGTTAGAGGACTCTGAAAGTTCCGTGACACGAGACCCACAATAGAGTGGGTGAGTTTGTGCGAACCGCATATTTAGGAGACCGCCCAAGGTAGCAGATGGTAGCGGAAAGTCGAAGCGGATTTGTGAATTAGAAGCATATTGCATTTTCGTCGGCTTATTGCATGAACTCATTAATCGACATATTCACTACTGGGAGAAAAAGGAATTTTTAGTTCGTGTTAGTTAATGGTTGTATTTCCTCCTCCTTATTCCCTATAATATCGTTAAAATAATGCCTGATATTAAAACACCACTATTGTATCATTGTTCAATACATCTATAATATGTCCACACCTTTAAAAAAAGCGGTTAGTGAGCTTTTGCAGTTAATGACTTCTTGCAATAAGCCGACGTTTTGGTCACTATTTCTTTAGCTTTTTTCGCAATTTGCACGTCTTGCTGAACAAAAGGTTAGTATAATTTAATAATTGTTGCTTATTAGCTACGCTAATTGTTGTAATTAAGCTTTTTTACCTTTTTTCATTGTAAATTTTATTTTTGTGTTTCTTGGGTGCAATATTAATTCTATTCTTTACTTATCTTGTAATTTCATGTCAAAATGCTGCTATGGTAATAAATTGTTTTTTATTTGTACTCTACTTTGGTAATTAACTCAAGACCACTATTTGCTAGTGAAACCTTTTACGTTTAGATTAACAAGGCTTGTCGCTACCGCCCCCGCTTCCACTTGTGCATTGGACCCAACCTTCGCACCGTCGTCGCCCCATGCAAATTTGTTCAACTTATTTAATATTTGCGGCACGGGTCCGCGGTGAATGTGTTAACTAATTAGGTGGACTTTGAATCTTGGCGGAAGGAGCAGTGGTTTACCTGTGATAAAGGATTAAGCCAAGTTGAACAGCCGACAGCTATTATAAATTGTGGAGTTTAGAGTCATGAAAATATCGCGGAGTTTTTCATACGACGTACAGTTAAACGATAAAATTAGGTGAACGTCATAAGAGACCTTCACACTGACAATATTAACATTAAAAGGTAAGATAAGATATTTGTTTATTTTTTGTCTACAAAATACATTCGCATATAAAAACAACATTAAATAGATGATACACAGCAAAAAATATACTATTTATGGAAAGACTGGAGCCTAAACTGATGCTGCTGATGCTAAACTACAAGTTAATATTAGCAAGATAAAGGTATTATTACCCTATAACTAACTATACAACTAACAATTTTTCTAAACGACCAATCCAATGATATCCCACACTATGGTGTAGACGAGAAAAATAATTGCATGTCTAATTTGACAACTAAAAAAACTTTTTTTTAACATTTTTTTCTATTGTTTTCTGGGCGTGATTAATATGTATGTCTACACCAAATTTCAGCTTTTTCGTACCAATCGTCTCTGAGCTAGGCCGAGGTCAGACAGACAGACGGACCGACCGACAGATGGAGGGACATGGCAAAACTGTAAGGTTTTCTTGTCGACTACGGCACCCTAAAAAATGGCCTCAGTCAGGGCCTATTTGCATGTTTATTATGTCCTTTTCTGGTTACCACAGTACAGGTTATCCTATTTTGGGACCGGACAAGTGACTGCTTTGTATTTAAATTTAATTGCTGCCTTACATCATGTTGTCCCTCATCAGGGATAAAGGGCCTTTATAAAATATCTTCTCTTGCTGCGGTTTGGAGCGGCAATTTCGAGGTCTAAATATCTAGGTCTAGAAAAAAATGCAAAAAATTAAAAGGTCTAAGGCTGAATGGATCTCGTTGTAGAGCTTGCACATCCTACGTATGGCTCAGTAGCCACAGCTGATCCTAACTACAAATAACAACCATTTGGCTATTGAAAAATTCGATAAGCCATCAAAATTTGGGTGACGTATTTTTTTAAAAAGAGTTACCCTAAGTTTCATGCCTTTTTTCTAAGACAGGACCCATATGATCTTGAATCTATATAAAATGATTTATTGGTCAACAAAATCAATATGAATTAGATGTTCTAAGTTTTAAGCACAACCGAACCCTCAGATTTCATATTTCCAAAGTCACCGACGAGCATTTAAGTGCACGATGACATGTCGTTAAGTAGCTGCGAGCTTGACTTAACGTCGTGTCTGTGACGTGGCGCGGCGTCTGAATTAACTAACACATTGTTTCTGACAGAGTACTTGGCGGGGACGAAAAGGGAAAGAAACTGCTGGATCGTCTGAAGTCGGCTGGCTTATTAAAGGGAACACATCAAAAGATAAAGAGTGTTTGTTGGAATAACCACATATTGAATGGCAAACAGGGGCTCAATTAAATGAACACTTTCCTCGGTTTTAGGTCACTTGTGGGACTTTGACAATAAAAACACATTGAAACCTCTTCGTGTTTTGCTAATTAAGCAATATGTTGTGTTAAATGGCTAACACCCAAAAAACGCATTCTTCAGTGTTCCCTGCCAACAATAACCCACTATACAGTGTCTTCCAACAAAGCCTCCTCGCGTGCTCACAGTGCAAAAAAGTTAATGTTTTACTTGTAATATCGATTTTTTCACCATCTCATTGGTCAATGCGCACGGCTGGAGATAAGCGAAATAATAAGCGAAGATGGTCCGCTATTGAAGTGGCCATTGAAGGTTATGCGCATTAACCAATGGGTGCACATGGACGATTTTCTATGGGAGCTCATTTCATGGAATAAGGTATGATGAATGTTGAATGTTGGCAAGTGGCAAACCGTAGCCTCTGGATAACCCTCTGGTATACAGGCGTGTCTTTATATGTTTATTTACCCTCCAGCTGCTCCTTTGTTTTTGTTGGCCTATTAACTCGCTTACGGCTACGTATTGTCTTAGTATTGATATGTCAGTATTGTGTAAGTAATAGCTAGCTGTCCCGGCGAACTTCGTACCACCACAGAATCCGTTTACACGATTCTTGTTGCCACGGCAACGCAATAAATAAATATTTTAGAATTTGGCTTGAAAAAAGGTTACGGTAACAATAAAACAATATCCCACTGGAACGCATTACCGGGATATCAAGTATCCTCAATGTCTCAATTCAGATATTTGTCTATCTGTCTGTTGCCAAGTTTTACGTAAACTTAAGTTCACTCCGTTCAGCCGTTATTGCGTGATTGAGTTACAAACATCCAAAGATCTTCACAAAGTAGGATAGGATATGAAGACACGGACCTCGAGACAAACCTGTGATGGTTTTAGGAGCCCCGAATCCGCTTCACCTGTAGCTAGGTACCTACATTTTGTTGAACACAACAATGAAAGAAATTTTTCTAATTTTTGTTGTCAGCTTACGGTCAGATCTTTATATAAACCTGATGCCTGACCATAAAATGATTTATTGTTGATCTCAACAAACTTGATGTCAATTCGGTGGCTTTACCCTGGAACTCGCTAGGTGGCGCGAAAAACCTACACTAAGCGTTAAGAGGTTTTGCGCCTCGCCCACCAAGTCTTTTGTTCCCTTAATTGAGACTGTTAAGAGCACCCCGACGGTGTGTATTAGGGATGAATGGGCTCTAAGACGTCTCTTTAAGTGTTGTTTTGTATTTGAAAGTCTTTTAACTCCGCATTGATTTTTAACGTTAATATTACACGGAAGCTTGCGCTGAGTTAAATGGGATTTGTGTTTAATTGCGCCAAGGAACTCAGTTTTGTTTCTCTGGATAAATGTTTCTCTTACCTACTTTTATCGTCCTTATTATCAGTCACTAGAAGTTCGCTTTTGTGTGTAGCCTTTATCTCTTATAGACCAGTTCGTGATTTGCTGGTATTTTTGTTTCGTACAACTCCTTGTCTGGGTCAAAAGGTTCGCTCGCATTCAATGAAAAGGTCGTATTTCATGGCTTAGGCCACTCTTATAGAAAAAGCAGTAGACACTGGATGGAAATCTGTCTCAAGTGTTTGTAGAAACTTAGTTATCTTTTATTGATAAATGTTTCTTTGCTTCTATAGCATGGCAAAATACATTATTTTAATGAATTAACCGGGGCGTACACATGCACCGCAAACCTCACAAACCCCTAGGTTTACTTTTTTTTTACTAGCCTATATACGTCCTTCTGCAGGGCACTGGCCTTCTCTCAGAGAGAGAGAGAGTATGGGCTTAATCACCACGCGTGCCCACGCGGACTGGCAATTTCAAGCGCTGAGGTATGTGAACACTTTAGGCACTCAGTGTTTTCTCACGATGTTTTCCTTCGCGGTTAGCGAGTGTTATTGCTTCACAAACTTAGAAAACAAAGTCATTGGCACATGCCGGGATTTGAACCCACGGCCTTCCGAATGAGAAGCCGGCGTTCTAACGCTCCGCTACCACCCCTCTTGTAAATAAAGTTGTAATAAAGTTTACTTAATATGGTTTGCTATGCAAAGTTGATTAACCCACAGATTGACCAGTAGAAGGACTCGGCCACGGAATTTAAATCGACTTGTCATATTAAACAATTAATGTTAGTTGTTGTGGACTGTACGTGTTGATTGAAAGTTCAGGTTCTTGTTAGTTGTTTATTCTTCCAGGTTCCGGTGGTAGCCATTTTCCATTAGCCATCCATAGCCATTTTAGATTTTAGGTAGGCAATTTTGGAGCTTGTATACAAATCGGGCCAGACGTCCAACCAATCACAGGCCGTGGTTTTCCCGGGCGACCAATCAAAACGCTTGATTTTTATCCCGCACTTGCAGTTGCTCGCTCTAACCTGTAACCTGTAGGGACTAGTTGGAGGGCTGAGGCCTTAAGCAATGTTTACAAAGTCTTACGCATTATTTACAAAGTGTTACGCAATATTTACATACACTAGTTTAGCCTACATGTAGCTTAACTAATCCGTCTCGGCGTCCACTACATTATTTTTATGAAACGTGACCCAGTAATGCTACTCATTTGACACTATCCATAAGTCACGTATGGGGTAGATAACAAGAGTGAACCTAAGAACTCTACTGACGTCCGGTACCTAGGCCTAGGTAGGCTTCATCCCCAAGCATAATATACCCAGAATATTCTAGACCATATGGTCTATAGGTATCCTGAATACAAATGCAGTTTACAACTATGCGCGCAATCACAATACATCTAAATCTATCTACTATCTAATCAGCCCATAAAAAAGCCGCTTATCTTTAACGCTAACCTATCCGGTCCTTTGTCAGTGTCGTCCAGTGTTTTCCAACCGCTTTCACAATGTTGTCGGCCGATCGGGCTGGCCTTATATAGTAAAACTAAGTATACGATTTATGGTTTACTATGACAATTCGATGTACATTATATAACCGAATTATCACACAATAATAAGTCATAAAAATGTGCAAATCATATAGAATTATCATAATATTCTTTGTTTTATTAAACGTGGACTGGTCCACAGTGAAACGGTCCCTAATAATAATTATAATAACCCCATATTTATTTACATCTAAATACGCGTTCATTATTAATTGAGTTACGCTTATAGAAAAATAACTAAGTAGGTTTAAATATTATTGTCTTTCAGTAACTTTCTTTCTCCATAATCGTTACTGTGCAACAAAACAGGTCGATTATCAAAACCATAAAAAACATAAGCAGCTTATATACGTCCCACCGTAGGGCACAGGGATTCTCTCAGCGGATTGCGACTTCAAGTGCTGAGGTATGTGAATAGCTCAGACAATCAGGTTTCCTCACGATGTTTTCCGTCACGTTCAGCGAGTTGTATTAAAATTATTATTAAAATTGAAAAAAAAAAATGTACGCCTCTACTTTGTATTTTGTAATACTCGTAGAACAGGCTACTTTTCCCAACTCTACTGGCCCAGGTAACTTATTATGTCGCTCTAAAATAAACATCCCATTTTGCTCTAAACCAAAACAACTTTGTTTCTAGGCGCTCAAATAAACTGTTATACGTCCCCAGGCCGTTAAAACAAGGTGGTTTCTCTCTAGTCTAGGGATGGGCAAGAGACGAATATATCGATGATTGTTATATTGATGTTGTCAAATATCATGTATTTATCAAAAAGAAATATCATTTTTCCCAAAGCCAAAAGTTGTGTAAGAACACTCCCAAAAATACACTTCGAAATATTCAAGTAAGATTCGTTTAATTATATTAACACCGCCGTCAGAAGTGGAAATCTGTGGTTGAGGCAACTTAACTCCTAAGGGAGGAATGCTCCCCTGGGAGTTAAGGGTTGAAGAAGAAGAAGATGTATTAATATGAACTCAATATGATAACAAACTTTTTTTTTATCTCGAGATTTAAAATATCGAACATAAACATTAAAAATACCAGTGTGTCGATATAAAAATATTTGTATTATTACTAAAATTATGGACTTGTTCTGAAATAAAAATATTGAATTGAATTGAATTGATATATCGATATGTTTTTTCCCAGGCCTATTCCAGTTGTAACAATGATAAGGCGGTCGGAGCGGAACAAAAATACGCAGAATAAATGCGGTAAAACACAACCTTCTGTCGGCTCCGTAATTATCTTGACGTGCGTATAAAAATATAATGTTTTTTTGTCGGAAACGCGTTACATAAGGACACGTGGATGCGAAAGATTCACATGGATGTAGCTTCCAAACTGCAGAATTCTTCACTTTTAATTTATCTTATTTACAAACCACGAATGGCAATATGTGATTAATATTTATTCGAAGGGTAATATTTTTAAGATGAAAACTCTGTTAATTAAGTTAAAACGTGTTAGCTTCTTCGACGTTCATTAAGTACACATTTTGTTTTTATAGTGAATAAAAATATTTGAATTGAATTTAATCAACACAATTTTGCAATATAAATAAACTAGCATAAGGTAGAAAACGAATCCCTGGTTTGACTAAGGAGGCAGTGAAAGTATTATCACGTATTGTAACTACCAAATGTGTATCTTCTGTCTCTTTTGTTTCATTTGAGTCCTCGTGTACAGGAAAGGAATGTCAGGTCACAGCCGGGGTGTACGATCAGTTGCCCCCTCTTCCTAGTCGGTAAGCATGAATAAATATGGAGAGGAAAATCGATAACAATATTAATACACGTCGTCGTGGTAGAGTATAGTAAATATATACCAAGTGAATATAGTGAATATACCAAGTCGTCAAAGGGCCCGTGGATGTGAATGGCGAGAGACCGAAAAAGATGGCGAAATGTGAAAAGGCCTATGGAAAAGAAAAGCGGGCAGAGGTGGTCTGATGATGATGATTAGTAATATACAATTTAGATAATGCACATTAAGGACTACATTATGACGGACCGGCGCAATGATATAAAGTAAAATAAACCTTAATAACTTTTAGGTTAGAGACTCAATATTACCACAGAAAAAGCCCAGCCATGTGCGTCCGACGGGCATGGCACGGGACGAGCTTTTTCTGCACTTATATTATAGTCTGCTGGATTAAGAATAGCGTCACTCCATTTCCTTCCGTGGATGTCGTAGAAGGTGACTAAGGAAACCAATTACCAGGAGACGGGCAGCAGCGTCTTCTTGATTCCAACCGCATACTGCGATCGCCAACCCGCCTGCCAAGCGTGGCGATTAAATCCCTCATGGTTATGAAAACCACGAAGGAGGCCGTTGTCATGCAGTGGGCGTCAAGTGGCTGATGATGACTAGCTGACTCCTCAGCAAACGTTGTTTTGCCGTATAAATTAGCCGACGACCTATTCTCAGACCTACCAAATACACACAAAAAAATTCATAAAATAAAGGTGAAGCCGTTTCGGTGAAATTTTATAACAAACACTGTGAAACGAGATTTTTATATTAGAAGATAATCGCACTTGTAAGGTTTTCTATACAATTAAACAATTTACATTCGCAGTACACAGAATCGCTTCGTATGCGTGTCGCAAACAAACCAACTTCAAATTTAAAACCCTGTTAACGATTGTATTTAGCGTTACTCTCACCATGCTTTTGCACCTCGTAATTACCTCTAATGTAATAACGATTAAAATAAGTCTCTTACAGCTTTCATCAAAGATAAGTACTTAACTAGCCTTCAAATTGAAAAACGTGCCACCTTTGTTCCAGCCAAAATTGTATAGAAAGCAAGATCAATCGCTTTTTGCAAGCCCAAACCAACTCAACATCACCTGTGTGCAAATAACAATCTGACAATATATAAATACATAAAAAGTACTTAAGGTTCCGCGACAAAAGCTCACTAACCAATAAGTTTCTATTAGAAAACCTACACTATCTTTCTCTATTGCCTTAAAAGAGCTGTTTTGCATTAGTTATAATTTGTGGCCCGTTAAAATTTTCTCAAAAGGTGTATAATTCCAGCGGAATGCCAAAAAATTTTTTAAATAAATTATGTATTGTTAACTCAATTCCGGAATCACTTACTTGATTTTTTTATCGGAAGAGTCCGACCAGGTTTCGCTGTGATGCGCGGAACTTAATAATCGCGAGTAGAGACGGAACTCGCGTTGCCCGTCTCTGACTATGACTGTAAGCTCTTAGAATAAGAGCGAAACCTGGTCGGACTCTTGCGATAAAAATTGAAGTTGTGATTCCGGAATGAAGTTAATAATGTGAAGTGAGTGAGTGAGTGAAAAAAGAGTGCCAGGAATAACAATGGGTTTATAAAGGATCTTTTATAAAGGCCCTATGCCCCTGATGAGTGAAAACAGGATATAAGTACCTAAGTAAGTACTTATTTAGGGATTAGCTGTTTATGGTTACTATTAGACACACAAATCAATTTATGTTTAACAACTTATTTCGTTCGATTTGATGAGTACTACCTACTAACTCGCGTGGTCAGTTGCCCGTCTCTGATTCTGACTTTGACGACGCGATTGAATTCTTCAAATAAGAGCGAATCTTGGTCGGACTCTTCCGATAAAAAATAAAGTGATTCCGGAATTAAGTAAATAAATTACAGCGTTTACGAAAGTTTAATTTGACAAATTAAGTATTATAAATGAAGAGAGAAAACATTTAAGATACGCTAAGAATTTCAAACTGAATGTAAGAAAATACTTTTTCTCTAAATAGAAACTCTCGGTACGCGAGTTCAACTCGCGATTGGCTTGTTTTTATTCCTGTCAAAGAACGTAAAAATTAACTGTCCACTCTTCTGACCCCGCGTTAAGATCACCGCCGAAAAACAAGAAAAAAAAAGGTGAAACGATTAAAATAAAAATAAAGGACGTCATTCATAAAGTCACAGTTAGTTGTTGCTACCGGAAGGGTCCCCTGAGTTACCATCGTAAGATTTTACGATAACGTTGCCTTTTTCAGAGCGTTTTATCTAGATTGTATTGAGGTAGGAGTCTGTAGAGACCATAAAAAGAGGTGGCTGACTAGACTAGATAATACTACGAGATTCCTTCTTTCCGTTTTTATAAGTTTATACTCGTACTAAGGTTATTGTTATTATATTACTAATTCTTCATTGCATAAAAGAAAGTGTACAAAAGGTGGACTTAATGCTAATGGCATTTTCTAACAGTTGACGGGCAGGAGGTACAAGAAAGGCAAAAATTGGCGTTGGCGTGCACAACAAATGTGATAAAAATAACTACATGTAATAGGTGTCATAGGAGTTTAGGAGACAAATTAAAGCTAATGCTTTGGGCAAAGGTAAGGCAAGGATGAGAGCATGATTAGAGCTTCAGATTAGGGCAAGCCTAACCTAATAATCATTATAAGCCTTTGCGTCAGTTACGGATGATTTAAGCAGTTCGATTGGCTAAAAAGCCCAATTTAGGAGCTGCAGGATGGCCGAATGCATATAGGACATACAAAGAAAGACTACTAAGTCGGGTCGGTATGGATTTTGGGGACTCCTGATTCTTTTGCCCGCCATTCCCGAGTGCCATACTTCGTCGCAGGTCTTGCGGCCCTTCTGAACTTCTCCTCTCCAGGTGTCTCTGTTATAGCAAGCTGATCCCAGCTGTCGTGAGAACTGGGATAAACTCCTAAATAATGTGGATTGTGATTTTAGTTGTTTTAAAAACATATTTTTACTATTCGTGTATCTACTAGTTACCATAAAAGGATAATCCCTAAATAAATATAAAATATACCCAATGTAATTCTTGGCACTCTAAGTTTTTTCATTAAACATATTTCCATTATTATTAGCGACTTTTAAAACCATAACTGTCTGTTGCAAAAAAAAACATGGAAAAACTTTAAAGTCAAGGAAAAATATCAGGTGTCATATTAAATTTACCACCGGCATTAACCCTTATAGGGTCACTTGTGCCTCTGTCTGTCCGTCCGTCTATCACAGCCAATTTGCTCCGAATCTACCTCACCAAATCAGGTGAAATTTGGTAGGATGGTGCCCAAACACAGATTTGCAAATTAAATAAATATGTTTTTAAAATGGGTAGTTTTTTAAAAGGGGAAATATAAAAAAAGTTTTGCAAACCTTACTGTGTCATATATCAAATGAAAGGTTATGAGGATCTCAAATATATTTTTGTTATTATTGTAAAATAAATAGTTTTGATTTTATTTATGAAAGAAGACGAAAATTGGCCATTCCTCCCTTTGATATCTGAAACTACTTAGCCTAAAATTTTGAAAAAATATGATATGTAGGTCATTGCTTGTAGATTACAGGAAAACTGATAAGAATTCTATCAATTGAAAATAAAGTGGTAAACTCAGTATAATACATTCACTTACGGAAAATAGTTCACTAAAACACCAGTAGATAGCGCTAGTAGTGGTTTTTTTAATTTGTAATAATTCGTTTTTCTCGAGAACAAATAATAATAATAGTAATTAACTCGCATCTTACTGTGAGGATTTCAAATGTGATACCACAATTAAATGAAAGCATTTTACTTTGGTATTGTATGGAACCCTCTCCACGCAAGTTTAACTCACACTTGGCCGGTTTTCTGAGATTCTAAAGTATTCCCCATAGTTTCATACAGAATAAAAGAACGAGATTTTGTAAAGAGATTTTGCTGTACCGTGTATGCTTACAGAAAGCATTAATTAATGCCTTTATTCTACTTCCACTGGTAAATGGTAGGTACATGCGTGAAACCTCTCTGAAATCTTAAGGCCAACCCTCTGAAAAACTCCCTCCTGTCTCAACATTATTACGCTTTAGCAGCCTCACCTTGAGACCTTTTCACCTGTTTAGGTGCTTTGAGTAAATATCCAGCTTTACGAGACTCGTTAGAAGTTTGGCTTCGGCGGCTACATCCGTCGCTTTTACGCGCGTCGCTATTCGGAGATATTCAAGTGGTTTTACAACTTTCCCCTGTGGTTTTACAGCTGTGGGGATTTGATAAAGATTCGATAACTTTTCACAGCTTATGAAAAGTGCGCATGAATCGTGAATCATGAATTCCAGATTGACTTTCTTGATTTTCTGTCGGACGAGTCCGACCAGGTTTCGCTCTGATTCGCAGAGCTTAATCCTGGTGCGTAGAGACGGCGCCCGCGTCGTCGGTTGCTCGTATCTGACTGCATCAAGCTAATAATTTGTGGTGCTTACGAAAGTTTTACTTCAAACATTTGAAACTTGTTAGCATAGTAGTGATAAGAACGTGCACACAACACAATAATAATCTATTAATGACCTTCTCGCTTGATTAATGACCTTCCTGCTATTATTAATATTATTTTTATTATCTGTGACGATATTGTCATGAATGAATTTTATTTTATTTATTATTATTGCTTGCATGTAAAATGTTTCAATTAATACCTAAGTAAATACGTTTACACAATCATATATCGTGCTCTCCTATTAAGGAACTATCCACTGTATTATGTCATCAATTTTCACAATTCCGAAGTGTCGCAATGTCTATGGATTTGATAGTTCGGAGTAGGTTAAATTCAATAGTTCCATTCAGTGGAGAAATTACGTAGTGGCACCCGTGGTCCCAAACTAGGCTACCCTGAGCTTGTGTTAACCAGGCATGAACGCCAGAAGCATGGAGACACGCAGACTGAGGCCATTTCTACAAATTTACGGCGGTCGCCAGTGGGAAACGAACCCACGACCTCTGTCATGGAAATAAAACTACCCCGTTAGTCTATCTTTTTTGGGCAATTTGGCGGCTAAAAATTATGTAAATAGCCCTTATACGTCCAACTGAAGGACTAAGGCTTTTCTGAGAGAAAGGATAGATAAACGTTATTTTTTAAAAAACATTTTGACTTTGACTTATGTATGTGTGATGAAGTTAAACAACAATCTTAAACCCTTAAAATCCGTATGCATATGAACATATTTGAAGTAATCTCACCGTCTAACACCGTAAATGTTTTGTTTGCACAAAAACCAGGCTCACCAGGACTGTAAGGGGATCTCCCTAATGCGCTAACGTATACAAGAGATAAAGAGAAGAAGGGCATGAAATACGCAGTTCAGAATTTTTGTTTTGAACATCGTCTGTTTACACGGCTCAGAAGGAAGAAACACCCTCTACATATAATGCGGCTTAAAAGGCGCGTTGTATATAGAGGATGTTTCAGAAAGTTCCTGTGAAACATTAGGCAGTTATTCTAATCAATACATAAAAAAAGCTTTAATTTTTAGCTCAGACTGCTCAAACGTATTACGCGGCACTGGCGCCGTCTAGAGTCATGAGTCAAGAAGATCTGAATAATGGCTGCCTTGCTCTTCTCAACGATATATAAATGAATTACACACGAGACGTAGTTACAGAGTTACAGCCTTTTCCGAGGCGACATGTTTTCGGTGACCTTCTCCTAACTGAAAGACGTTTCGTGTCAAAATTATCAGAATTTTTTCAGAATCTCAGTGCAAATATCGAAATGGCGTGCTTTGGAAAAGGCTTGTGACCAGCAGTGGATGAGTGCTGCGCTGATTGATTCTTTGATCACAAAGCTATGTTGATAAATCTTGTTGATAAGCAACAAGTTATGTGATATATGATATATGATAGCATTTTCTTGTTGTGTTTTTTTATTTATATTCCGCCAAAGTACACCTTCTGTGCCTTACATTTAACTTTAGGAGCTTAGCAAAATATGCTTCGTCTGAAAGAGGATTTTATGAGGAACAATACAAATATATTACCAAGATACACAAGCTTACACACGTCGCTGTGGCGTAGACACGAAATATGTTTGAATTGCCGAAGCATTAGGAGTTTCGCCCAGAATTTTTTTAGCACGTAATATACTTTCGTAGTTGTCATCATCATCAGCCTATGCTTGTCCACTGCTGGACATATGTCTCTCCTATTGCACGCCACTGAGCACGGTCCTCGGCTACTCTCATCTCATCATAGTTGTACATAGACTTAATTTTAGGCATTGTCCTAAATAGTGACAAGAGTTACGAAATGATACGGCATTTTAAAGGTCGGTTTATGTAGTACTATAATCCTAAATGAAAATAGTATTCAATGATTTCTTTTATATTTGAGGATAAATCTATGACATTCATCCGAGCTTCCTACGTTTCGTTTCACACGTGAAAGAGGGTTTATATTGTTGAGTGAAAACCGGTTAAGTGCGGGTCGGGCCACGCGCATTGTCGGGTTCCGTAGTGGCCGTCACTTCACGGCAGTGCTTTATACGAAAGCATGGGAATCCTCTCGTTTATCTTATTATTACACGCCGCGGTAAGAATACAATGACCAAAATTACCACGTAATTAGCAAGTGCAAAACTCTGGCCACAAATTATTCCATACTATTAAAAAGATAAGTGTCAAATCTGATTACAGATAAAAAACCAGCCAAGTGCGAATCGGACTCGCGCACGAAGGGTTTTGTACCATTATCTATACAACTTTTGAATGTGTCTATCTGTTGCCGTTATTAATATCGAGCAAAAAACGGCAAAAAAATCATTTTTGTGGTATGGGAGTCCCTTAAATATTTATGTGGTATGGCGGTAACAGAAATACATCATCTGTGAAAATTTCAACTGTCTTTAAATATTCCCCTTAAATATTTATTTTATTCTGTTTTTAATACTTTGTTATTATAGCAGCATTAGAAATACATCATCTGTGAAAATTTCAACTGTCCAGCTATCACGGCTCATAAGATACAGTCTGGTAACAGACGAACGGACGTACAGCGGAGTCTTAGTCAGCGGTCCCTTGCCCTTTTTTACGGAACCCTAAAAAGGGTCCGCCCGTAGACAATCAGTGTTGCGTGTTGCCGGCCCCGGCTTTTGCTTTTATTCGAAACAGTCGGTGTACCTAATTAATATGTATAATTTCAGCTTTCTAGTGCTAATCGTCTCGTAGCTGAGCCGTGTATAAACAGACAGATGGACAGACAGACGAACATGATAAAGGGTTCCTTGTTGGTTGTGCTTTGGCATTGGTTGGCATATTTAGATATACAACAATTATTCTACACCTTGAAACACAGATCTGTGCCTTGAAATATAACTAGACATTAACGGCTTACCAACATTCAAGGATCTCAGTCGATAACGTAGCTACTTAATTGATTGTACAGAAATAATTGCACTTAACGATTGTTTTGTTTTTTTTTTTGTTTTGTCGATGTTCGTGTGTTTTGTTTGTGTACTTTCGTGTTTACTCTGTGTTTCTGTGACAATTTAAATAAATGTCTTCTTTCTTTCTTTCTTTCTTTAATTTGCAGTGACGTACTTCCGGTTTCGTAGACGCAGAATATTCTAGTATCGCAAGCCATTAAAAAAATGTACAGACTACTCGTGTTCACTTTAAAAATTGACAAAGGCTCTTGACAAAGTCTTGCTCTGTGTGCCTCCGAGAAAAAATACCGAACAAAAGTGGAATCAACAAAGATTTGACAAAATTTTGACATGACATGGTAATGTCTATAAATTATCTTGCCTTTACATTAATTTTTTACGCGTGACATTGGCGAAGTTGTACTGGACAATCAGTGCAGTGTCCATAAAGCCGAATTGAATTGGTTTGAACGTAAACAAAACAACAGTCCTTATGAAAGCTTCCGTGCTCATTAGAAAAAATATAATTGAAAAACAATGGTAGATAGAGAGATAGATCCATAAGTAATAAAATACATAAACTCATAACGGCAACACCGCGCATGGACAAGGAACTCGCAGAAGAACTCTACTACCAGAAGTTCCGTATGTTCAAATAGTATGACTACAAATTTCGGGACAAATATGAGTAAATAGAATAATTTTTTTGATGAAATCTACAAATCTACGTATTTTAGTTCAATACATTATTTTCCCCTGAATCGGTTCGAACAGGTTTTTAGGACAATCTTTCAAAATCGTGTTAATTCATTCATTCTTACTCTACTCATTGGCTACGCAATGTTCATCGAATTATCATAATAAACCATGAATTGTAGTTTTATGAACCGCGGTCCAGGCAGTCAACGAGGTGCCTAGGGGACGAGTCTCTAAAATGCATAGTTGTTCAATAAAGTCATAATAGTACGGTAATGGTTGTTTGATTGACACTATTGGTATTCTAGTAACCAATCGCATTCGAACTCGGCGCCTCGCGCGATTCGACCTTCTTAGCGAGAGATACCTCTTTAACTTGCGCGGCTTATACGATTGGAATAACATTATAATGCTATTGTTTAGTAGACTACTAAATAGAGGCAAATAACAGCTACTGTCGTCGGCTGTTCAAGCACACGTTCACATAGACAAGCAGACCTGGCGGAACTAGCCTTTGATCATAATGTCATCAGTGCAATCTATTGAGCCAAATTTACTAAAAGCACCTTTAACTCACGCGTTACTGTATTATCTAACAAGAAAAAGCCACATACAAATAGACTCTAAGGCGAGCATAGATATTACAATCGACACCACATCTTGACTTGTTTTTCCTATGTACTTGCTTATGTTACTTGTTATGCCTTTTTTTCTTGTGATGTGTTAATTTGTCCCAATAAATGTCTTTCTTTCTTCTTTCTTTCTTTAGATTTTTGTTGTAAAGTCGCCAGTAACGTAACTGAGTAAAGTGCACGGGTGCGTGCGACGTGGTACGACTACGTGGGTCACGCGTTTAACAATAAATAAACTGGAAAGTAACGAAATTTACATTTAAAGGATGAAACACACCAACGCGGTGGCGGTCCATACATAAGTCTATATAAATACTACTGCAGTATATTACGTATGTATGGACCGACACCGCCACTGCCACCGCCAGCCACCGGGTTGTTTGTGGTGCTAAAACGTCAGAATTTGACATTAAATAAACTAAAAAGTCACGACTTTTAGCGTTTCAAACGCGCGACTAGCGTCGTTAGGTACCCATTGCTGATGTGAGTCTTTTACACTATTCCACCTGAAGCGAACAAAAACGTGCCGTAACTTTCTGCGGTAATGCGGGAGCGTGTGCATGCATAAAATATAATGTCGTATCCGAGTCGTATTAAAATAATATCGGACGGCTCCCGCTAGAATTGATCGCGGGCCTGCAGGACCCCTGAGCTTGCACCCGTGGCAGAGGGTTAAGGGGGATGAAGGATTTACGCCGGTTTTTCGTATACTAACAATCTATTAATAGATAAATAGATAGAGAACACTTTATTCTAGATAAAAAAGGAAATTGCACAGATATTAATCTACTGTTAAACAGATGACAGTTGCGTTCTCAGTAATCGTCAGAATGGCTTGTTGCCTGTAAGAGTTTATTCAAAAATTGCTATCTAATTGCTTCTGTTTGCTATCGTAAAAAATAACATACCAGTGGCGAAGGGTCCCTAAAAGCCGATTCCTACCGGCTTCCCTTTTTGAAAATGAAGGGGTTTCACTCGAAGTGCCTATTATTATGAGTGTGGCAAATTTTGATTTGGTACACAAATTTCCTACGCTCATAATATCAGGCACTCAGAGTTCTCCATACCTTTTATCGAAACAACCCATGCCGGCTTTTCCCGGGCATAGTAGCCACTTTATACAGTGATCAATCTGCTCACACTCCTACAAAACATGCCCTGTCTCGCTTGCCTTCATCGCGCCCGAAAGTGGCCGAGAAAGGCTGCGCCGTCCCAGCTTATACTTCTTTCTCTTTTTAATGCCGTATGCGTAAACGAGGCAGGACTTTTTAAACATTTCCATACATCTTTTTGCGACAAATATACACGTATGATGGGTAGTTTAAAATTGAACAAAATGTTTTGTTTCCGTGCTTATTATTTTCCGACTCTAACTCAATTTGAAGCCGCTCGGGATTTACTGATGTTAATAATTTGACTTATTCATCCAAAATCACATTCAGACTGAAAAGCATATTTACAGCTGCTTGTTACTCTACGAATTCGGGAATAGCAGAGATTAATTTTAATTTTCTTTTGGATTAACACTTTTTTACTTCCCTATCCTAGCTTACGACCCACTGCCAATACAAGCATGCATGTGAAGATTCTGCGCACGACATTAAGTCACTTTTATCATACTTAAAAGACACTTCAAATCATCAGTGATTTTTTTTTTACGGTAAAGGTGGAACCTCAGAGCAATTGAGACATCTGTGGTTGGAACCTTTTCTTCTGAAAATGCGAAGAATTCGTAGAATTGGCGCTTGCATTGCATACAATTCGTGAGCTTTTTTTAGGGTTCCGTATCCAAATGGTAAGGGACTCTATTACTAAGACTCCACTGTACGTCTGTCTGACTGTCACCAGGCTGTATCTCATGAACCGTGATAGCTGGACAGTTGATATTTTCACAAATTATGTATATAGAAATACATCATTTGTTATAATAACAAGTATTAAAAACAGAATAAAAGAAATATGGGCTCCCATACAACACAGGTAATTTTTTTGCCGTTTTTTGCTCGATATTAACAACGGCAACAGGTAGACACTTGAATCAATTCAAATGTTGTATCATGTTGTTTTACGGAACCCTTCGTGCGGGAGTCGGACTCATACTTGACCGGATTTTTTGACCGGCTTCCCTCCATCATAATTTCATCCTTCGCCTTTACTACATACTATATATTTTTGGGACTGAATAAATTTTTTTGACCAGCCATTCTGACGTCAGTATGGCTGGTCAAAAAATCTTATATCTTTTAACAGCATAAAGCAAAATAAAAAAAAAAACAAAATCAATTTTTTTTATTCAAAGTAGCACAGAAACTGCGACTTAATGAACGTTACAAGTTAAACTAGGTGTCCATTTCAAAATCTAGATCAATTTGGAGAAAAAATGGACAAAAAAACTCCAAACTTAGTCTTTTCAAGTCCTTAATGTAAGTTTCTCAACCTTTGTAGTAACAACAATTGCTTTGAATTTGCTTCTTTCTCGTATCATAGGGTTATTATCTTCGTAATAACATAGGAAAAAAATTGTCATCCATTACAAATTAATTGAGGAAAAAGCGCCTGATTAAGTGTAATAGCAACGTTACCTGTGGCTTGTAGAGTTTGGCTGTAAAATTATAAAAAAAATTGCGTTCTAAATACTTCTATTTGCTATCTATAGTAAAAAATTGTTAAAATATGCTTGTATTTCATACGGTTTTTATACCATTCTAACGATTACAGCCTTCATCATCATCATCATTATCATCAGCCCACCTCTGCCCACTGCTGGGTATAGGCGTTTTCCCCATTATGCCATTTATCGCGGTCTCTCGCTAAGCCGGCTTTAACTCCGTCTTAAGAGTGTTTTAGTGGAATCGACTTTTTATAATTAAGACTGAGTTTGGCCTGTGGTTTGGCTAAGTTAGAAGCTTAATTATAAAATAATTATATTAAGGCCGAGACTACACGGGCGGTTCTCCCGCCGCGAGAAACCTCTCGAAACAGCTGCCGCAGACTATTGAACTACACGGAATGCGATTTATCGCTGTCTTTTGTTCATTCCCCAACAAGTATCCGCCAATGGTAACTGCCCTTCTGGCTCTTATATTAATAAAAAGTAAAGTAAAAAAGTAAAAAATATTTATTACCAAATTAATTATGTTACATGCATGTGGATTAATTATTATTAATCTTAGTTTCAATTTAAAACATAATTATCAATAATATTTAGATAACACTAGGTAGTGGTGGCCGTGTCCCCACACTAGGCTGAGCCTGTATCGTGGGCGACGACACAGAATTATTAGAATTATTTAATGACAATGACAAAAACGCCGTCGTTTATTTTGACGCTGCGTGTGGCGGTCGGCTTTCTCCCGCCTGTGAACCGCGTGCGACCGCGGCGGGAAGCTAGTATACTAAGTTGTGTCGGCTGCGGATAACCGCGGCGGGTGAACCACCCGTGTAGTATGGCTCTAAGAGTGGTGTTAGCATAGCGGTAGTAGGTAGTATATCTAATTTATACAAATCTCGTATTACAGTGTTTGTCATCGAACACCTCCGAAACGGCTTCACCGGTTTTTATAAATTTTTTCTGTATATTTCGTAGGTCTGAGAATAGGTCGTAGGCTAATTAAAACAACGTGTGCCGAGTCAGCCAGTAAACCTACGAGTATATACACTGCAAGGCAACATTTTTGGCTCAACGGGTCCTTTAACCCGAGGATGTACCAAATAGCATTCTGGTTGCGCAAACAACCCATAAATTGGGAGATTTTAAAAGCTTTTATCTCTTTGTTTGCTGCGCTTGTATGGGCCGGTAGATAGTGCATGTGGGACAGTTAAGTGTGTTAGCGTCAGTACTCGTAGTATGCTATGCAAGTTTCACTTCAGTCGTTGTAGTTGCTTTGCTACTGGATAAGGGACTAGAGATGTATTTAGTAGTACAGAATTTTTAATTGAATACCAGGCTTGAACGTCTACTATAGTGTTTTTAGGGTTTCCTACCCAAAAGGTAAGGGACCCTTTTACTAAAACTCCGCTGTCTGTCCGTCCTCCGTCTGCCTGTCACCGGGCTGTATCACATGAACCGTGATAGTTTGACAGTTAAAATTTTCACGGATAATGTATTTTTGTTGCTACTATAACAACAAAAACTAACAACATAATAAAATAAATATTTAAGGGGGACTCCCATACAACAAACGTAATTTTATGCCGGTTTTTGCTCGTTATTAATAACTGCAACAGGTAGACGCTTGAAATATTCAAACATTGTACAGATAATGGTACGGCGCGTCTTCGTGCGCGAGTGCGACTCGCACATGGTCGGTTTTTTATGAATAGCGATGCGTATAACTACCGACTTACAATTTCAATAATCAATTGTATACCACTACTTACATATTATATAAGAAACTATTTGTAATTCTTTCTCCAGGTTGTGCCATGGACTGACCGATTACTGTAGGGGGGGGGAGGTTGCTGCAGCGCGTGTTCACACAGCTCTTCACACTTGCAGCTTAGAAAGCTAAGTAAGCTGAGAAAGGCAACCTAAATAGTGATGGTAGAATGGCTAATTTCTTCGTGATTATTTTTATTTCTCATGAACTACATTTTTTTGGTTCTGCGTACTTTATGAGGTCCATATCCTGGTCACCAGGATGGTCCAGAGACTCTAGAGCATCGACCTCGTACCTAACCTGGTGTGTCACGCAAGCTTGCTACCTAAACTGGCTACAGTTTTTTAACAGTTCCCTAAGAAATGAAGTTTCTTCCACTAATCCCTAAACACAAAGATTGGTCTATTCCTACCACCCCAGCTACTTCAGTAACACCAGCAGCTTAGGGATGTCAAAGCAAGCCTCACGAAGTGCCATCGGGATTTCGGGGAGTCTCCCGTTCCATGGCCACTCCTGTGGAAAATTCCGTCCCATTCTCTCCCATTCCGTTCCATTCTATTCTACCCCGTTCCATTCCACTCCATTCTAACCCATTCCATTCTATTCTTACCCATTCTATTCCTGGAGCTTCTGTATTTTTTATTACATTTTTGTACTACAAAATGTATTTCGCACAGTCCAGCGGTCAGTTAGTGTGAAAAACCCCGTATGAAAAACACGGAACAAGGGTATTTTATGAGGCAATATAGTGCATAGCTAGACATATTTTGTTATCAAATAAATGAACGGGATATTACAAAGAACTGGGGTGGAGCGTAAGGTGTTTCTGTTCAAAATAGTAGAAAACAAGTTTCTACAATAAAATATACTTACTACAAAAATCCACGAGCTCTGCATGCATGCACGCCGATTTCAGATACTTTTTAGGGTTCCGCAGCCGAAAGGAGCCAAACGGGACGCTATTACTAAGACTCCGCTGTCCGTCCGTCCGTCCATTCGTCCGTCTGTCACCAGGCTGTATCTCATGAACAGTTGAAATTTTCACTGATGATGTGTTTCTGTTGCCACTATAGCAACAAATACTAAACACCGAATAAAATAAATATTTAAGGGGGGCTCCCATACAAACGTGATTTTTTTGCAGTTTTGTTCTCGATATTTGTGTCTAATGTTGTAAGTATAAATACGGAACCTTTCGTGCGCGAGTCCGACTCGCCTTTGACCGATTTTTATCTTGGCCATAAAATGTTATCTAAAACAACTAAAATGTTTGATGTTGACAGCTTTTCTTTGTTCTGCCGAAATTCATTAACAACAAGTCTATCGTGGTCACTGTTTATCGTCTCTGCTCTTTTATGTCCATTAAAACTCAATTTCTTCCGCGGCTCCACCCTCAGATAAAATTTTATGCGACCAACGATGATAATAAGAGAAAGTTCTGCTCAGGTACATATTCAACTCAATACTTTATACTTTGTTGCACACATAAAAACACATGAATAAAACAAAACATTTACAGAAAAATTAAAAAGTGTACATGGCGAGCTTATTTCAGCAGAAATCTCTTCCAGCCAACCCTTGATGTGGTGATCCGAACATGATAATCTTATTTTGGTAATTTTGATCTGTTCATTTTCGTTTTTTATTTGCGTGTGTTTTTGTTCATTTTTTGGGAAAAAATAACATTTCGATTAATTTTCATTTCATTAATGCTTATGGTATTAGTCCGCCGCATTTACGATTTTTTTTTTCATGTGAGTGCAGTAAATGTGTCATCATCATCAGCCATTTCACGCCTACTGCAGGACATAGGCCTCCCTCGTGGTGTTCTTACCGTGAAGGGTTTTGCCATACGTAAATGTATCAATAAATAAATAAAAAGGTATCTTCAAAAACACTATAACACTAAGAAAAACACTTCTACTATGATATCACCTTTGTCACCACGATGTGTATAAAAACTACCACAATAACATTTCCAAGGCCCCAATTCATAGAACTACATTTCATGGTCAACTATGACAATTCGATTGCAAAGCCAACGCACAGATTAATGAGTAGGAGAACTAATTATACTAATAGCTACGCAATGGACATCTAATTGTCATAATAAAATATGAATTGTACTTTTATGAAACGCGGCCCTGTTCCCGAACAAGGAAACCCATGAAACCGACCTATGTGCTATGTAACCGGGTAAGGACCTCAGAAATATGGAAGAAAACCCGATTCTATGGGTAATTTTTTAATTCAGTTTTTGTTTTTCGATACTTATGTGGACACACAGACTGTAACCAAAATTCCCATATATATAAAAAAATGGACGGTTGTCATCAACACGAACAACATAATGTGGAAAACTTTAAAACGCGACTAAATATCAGCTGTCGCAGCTTATAAACGTCCCACTGTAGGGCACAGGCCTTCTCTCAGAGAGAGAGATATTATGGGCGTAATTACCACGCGTGCCCACCGCGGATTGTTAACTTCAAGTGCTGAGGTATGCGAGCGCCTCAAACACTCAGGTGTTCTCACGAAGTTTTCCTTCACGGTTAGTACTGCTACTACAACTTCACAAATTGCAATGGTTGAAATTAAATGAGTTTATTCTTACAACTTAAACTTTCGTAAGCACTACACATTTTATATATTGATTTTACGGTTATCAGTTTATTATTTCTGGGTACTTTATGTTTCTAGGCAACTGGTGGTACTCCTAATTATACCTGCGTAGCAACGAAAAACAGACAAACCAACTGAATTTACGTGTGTGTGATGTAGACGAATTGAACAAAGCCGTTGACAGACTGTAACAAAGGCTTACACAGATCGGGAGCGGCCGGCCGTCGGAAAACCAATTTGGCCCGGGCTGGACTGTAGCAGATAGAAATTAGAATTTCACTTTTGAATACTTTGGTGGTAAAATGGAAATAAAGATGATCCGCTTTAGGAGAACGCGATGTTACCGTTTTTGTATTCAAAACAGCCGCGTCAACTGAAACGTTTTAACATGGTTTAAGTGTAAAACTTTCGTAAACATAAACGGTCTTATTTGTAAGAATTCGATTCCTTAAAACACTTCAAAAATGCCGATTAAAATATTCAGTGGTGGAGATTTTACATGGAAAATATGTAGCCACAGATTAAATAAACAGTTTTAACAGATATATAGTTTTAGATTGGTTTTAGAGGAATCGTGTTTTTATCAATAAGATCGTAAGACTGTTAGCTCAATTCCGGATTCTCTTACTTGATTTTTCGTTGAAATAGTCCGACCAGGTTCCGCTCTGATTCGCAGAGCTTAATCATGGGAAATAGAGACGGAGCTCGCCTCGTCGGTTGCTCGCCACTGACAAAAAAATCAAGTGAATCCGGAATTAAGCTAATAATGTTTTAAGGCTGTTATTACGTAGGGTACCTATCTGGTTTCGTTTGCACAATCTAACATTTTTAGTGATTTTAATCAAATTTGTATACTTTTGATAAATGTGTAATTTGGTATGTGTATACATATTTTATCACGCCGACGAAGTTAAAGAATTTTTTTTTATGGTTTGTGCCCCATCACGTGGTTCATCGTTGGATTGGTCGTTGAAAAATATTGTGGGTGTAGGAAAACCATTTTTTGATTTAGGGCTTAGGAAACATTAAGCTTAAAGGCGCAAATTTTTGTCCGGGTAGGGCGCCCGATCTCCTGGCTAAGCGGTTGATTGTAGAAAAGTAAAAAAAATCAGGGCAGTAGCACCAATAATTAACTTAGAAGGAGACCGAAAAGGAATAAAAGAAGTTGGTCAGGATCATGGCAAGTGGCAACTCTCTAAGTTGGTCAGGATCATGGCAAGTGGCAACTCTCTGTCTACCCCTCCGGGACATAGGCGTGACTTTATTTCTGTATTTACAATAATACATTACGCCAATGTTCAGGCAATATTTCCAGTCGTCATTTATATGTTTGGTGCAAATATCCTCGAAAACGAATAATGATTCATATTCCGTTTAATTTTAGTATACGCGTCGGTGGAGATTGTTTTAATATTGCACAATGATTCAATTTGAGTTTTCCAAACGAATTTTTTGAACTCCACTAAGAGTTTTAGATCACCTTGCACTATTACCTTTCACTGATACTAGACAAACCTTTGATCCCAGAATTGTGTGCAGTTTAACATTCTTCTTTTAACATTCTTTTGTACACAGCAGAACGGAGTGATTAAAAACCGGAGTGGGAATAGAAACAAAAAATGAAAAGAAGCAAAAGAAAGAAAAAAAAATGGTGTTTACTGCCAGATATAAAACAAAATAAGAAAATTAAAACTAACGTATATATGTACCTATCTAGTATACGTGAAATGGAGTAACATACACTTCTGAAAGCAACACAACTTAAAATTAAAGGCTCTGGCAAAAGGTACCTCGCTCAGCGTAATGCCTCTTGAATGTCGTTATACACACTATTGAAGTCAAGGACGTCTCTTGATAGATATGTCGATCAGATCAGATATATATCAAGAGAAGTCGACGGTTGTAAGGTCAGTAGGAAAATTGATTTTCCATTTTTTGTTTCTATTAATACTGCAGTTTATGATCACATCATTACACGGTATCACTTATGCTAATCTTGGATATCTTAACTTACGCGACATCTATTGTTCTTACTTTTAAACTAATTCATACTAGCTATAACAGTAGAGATTGTGATGCCTTATGTAAATCTTCTGTATGCACAATTTTAGATAGTTTAGTCGGCTCTGCACTTAGTTAGACAAAGTTTCGATCTGAATGGTTTAGTTGTCACTAGGAAAAATTGGTTGAACAACACAAGCGAAACTCGCCTGTATTTTACACATCGACTGACAAACAACTGATTGCATTCGTGATGTGTGTTCAATTTATAAGCTTTCGGTTAGCGTTTGTTGTTTTCTAGTTTGTTATTCCTTCTATGCCTTTGTGATTCAAATAACATTACGTAATGTTTTAGCTTTAGTTTAAAGACTCATTGGAAGTAGTTGTAACCAATTCAAAGATATCTTTTGGGGTAGATAGCATCAGCGCTATCAAGTATGAATTTTGAGCAACCCGCGGTTCTTAGGTTCGCTAGAGACGTTACATTCCCTTCTCTATCTCTACTGCTTATTTTACAATTAGGTATATCTTTTCTTCCAGAATTGATTCAAATTTTAGTAAGGGATTTGGCAAAGTTTTTTTGGCAAACGCAATTCAGTAAAAATTTATTTAAGTTAGATTTGGATTTATTTGTTGTAAATTAAGGAAATTTAAAATTATTTAAAAATTACATGCGTCCAAAGTTCGAAATCCGCCTCAAGATTAGAAACTAAACATTTTCGACGGAGCGTAATGTGTATGGCTGGTATGTATGTATGTATGTAAGTATATCCGATTCTATGTTCCCTTATAACTCCTTAACCAATGGTCAGATTTTGATGAATAAGATCTCAATCGGTTCGTCATGTTTGCGCGAGTGTCATATGAAATTTGCATTAATCGAACAAAAAATTCAAAAATCACTCAAAAGACAAAAATAAAAAAATTAAATTACAAAAATGTAACCAAACACCCGACTGTTAAGCCTTAAATACTGAGCAGGCGCGGGACCCAAAGTCAACATTGTTAAACCTTGCGAGGTACCTAGTTTGGGTCCCGTCTGCTTAGTAGTTAGCGCAGTTAGTAGTTAGCAGTCGGGTTGTTGTTTATTTTTCAATTTAGTTTTTTTTTTGACAGTGTTTTTTTTTTCTTTAAGAGACTCGGACCGTACGGACAAAAACCGTACATAAGTGCGGGAGCTTCTATACATTTTCACACATACTATAAATGCGGCCGTTTGACTGCATACGAACCAACCGCTAATGCCTGCCTACACAAACCTTGATTAATTGCCTTGTCCCTTGTTTCAGGTACGGTAAACAGTCTCCGGTCGCTGCAGATTGACGTCCCGCAAGCCGTCATGACGGGGCAGGACGCCGAGCTGGAGTGCGGCTACGACCTGGAAGGCGCCCAGCTTTATAGCATTAGGTTCGGTTGCCTGGGAGATCTTTGCTTAGCGATAAGATATTTATGAATGACCTGTAAGGAGCCCAGGGTGTCAATTCTACTAAATACATTGCAGTTCATAGGTCGTTCAATGGGAGACCAAAGACTAGGTTTTGACGCTACGGTATTCTACTAATCTATAACCGACCAATGAACGACATGACAGGTACCGAAGAGCCACATTCGTATTCTCTTGCATTAATGCTGTTCCTTGGTAACTGTCTGGCTGTCAAATCCCTATGCTACTCCTTATTTGACGTTTCATTGAGCCATGTAACTGCATGACAGCTGCATGACAACTGCCATATTGGTACCTTTGAACAATAGTAGCTAATGGAGGTATGACTGCTCATTGATTGTTGTGCCGAACAAGTGAAAAGTGAATAAAATGAATCCCTCTTCGCTCGGATTACGATGGCGTATTCTGGAAATAGCCGACAGAGAGCAACGCCGCCTACAAGAGCGCCGAAACAGAAGACGGTTTCGCGCTTCTATTTCGTTTTCTGCAATCCCGGACTCGGTGTTTACTTTCCGCCTTTCCAAATTCCCATTGATACCGGGAGCGGAGGCGGGATGGGATCCCCCCTATAATGAAGGTATGTTACTTATTTACATTCATGACTTCAACATATAGGTGGAGGTGATGGTCTTTAACGACGCCTTATAATCTGATTAGATTACCTTCTACTAAGTTAATCTTTCTTCTACAGATACTCATTACCCCGTCGTTTCTTGTGACAGCGTCAAATCAGACCCTAGTAGGTCAAAGTGCCCTTCACAATCTCTCCCAGACCTCTGTCTCAAGGTCTTAGAATAAAAACAATAATACTTACTAAATTTCTACCTATTACATTCTTTTATGTTATTAGGTAGGTACTTACTGTGTTCAAGGGCACTGAAACAAGTGACAGTGGCACTGAAACCCCCTTCAGTGTTTAAAAAATATGTAGCGGGCACTGGAGCGGGTTGAGCACAACCTCATCAAATCGAGGCAATATAAGCTCAAACACTTGAATTCACTTGTAATTGTTGTTTTATATTCTACAGAAAATTTAAATTTCCTGGAGTGCTCGGCTATATTGATGGCATGCATGTGACCATCCTTCATCCAGCACTCCCTGAAGAGCAGTACTTTAACAGAAAGTGGTACCACTCCCTAAATGTTATTATTGTAAGTTTACATTTCTGTTTTAGATTTGTGACTCAGATTTAAATGTACCTACTATGTGTGGATGCCAGCGAACCGAGGTCTGCTCATGATGCCAGTGTATGGAAAAGCCACCAACTCAGCCACCACTTTAATTTGCTGCAGAGTGAAGAAGATTCCTATTTACTGGGTAAATTTATGTGTAATTGATTGATTGCTGACAACTATTTTTTTTATATCTGCTCACATTACAATCAAAATCTACTTACATTGGCCTGTTTAGGGTCCCAGTTTAGGATGCTGATGTGCAATACTAGAATTCAAGACATACTTAGTAACTTTCCCAAAACCCTACCGCCACTGATAGAAAAATAAAATACACTCCGAAAGACTATGGTGATGCCTATCCTCAACACCATTCAGGGACCCCGAAGCATCCCTCCTTCATGGCGCACGTGAGGGCACGCAACACCGTAGAATGCTGCAGTGGCATCTTGAAGGCCTGATTTAGGTAGGTAGTGTTCTTTTAATTACAGTTTATTGCACTAGCGCTACAAGTCCCATAAAAATACTAATTATTATAACTCTTCCTCAGATGTTGGCTTACCGCTCATGCGCTTCACTATAGCCCGAGCACAGCTAGGCAAATAGCGAATGCCTATGCTACATAACCTGACAAACTAAAGATGCACGCCTTTTGATCCATTGACACCCAAGGAACGAGAAGAGTACCATCGCCAGATTGAGGTAAGATCCGATTTTGTGTAAAAGCTTTATTAGCTAAAATATCACACAAATTAAAAAAAGGGAAGTAATAATACACAATAATTTCTTCGAAATCAAAATCAAAATTTTTTATTCAAAGTAGCACAGAAACTGCGACTTAATGAACGTTACAAGTTAAACTAGGTGACCATTTGAAAATCTAGATCATTTTCGAAATTTAAAAATATATATATATTTCAAACAAATCAAAAGTTTCTATTCAAAGAACTGCAAATTAATGAATGTTACAAGTTAAAGCTCCATAAAGGATGATTTTGCCAGCCTAAATCAAAGAAAAGGAAGTTTATGTTTGTTTCTAGTATTTACATTGTTTTGGCTACCTACAGTTTAAAGTTACTGATATTTTTCCTGACGTACATAATATTCTCATACATATATCTACTGACGAGCAACTGTCAGGATTTTAGTTTCTTCAAAGAAACCTCTTAACTAATTCCTAGTGGCATTTGAATCAGTATTTGATTTATTGAATCCATTTTCAGAATTTGAGAGCTGACGCCGAGGACTTCTTGTGCGCAGACAGTGTTGAGCGCAGGCGCCGCGTCAGCAGCGACTTACTCGAGGACCGCGCACTGTAGCGAGCTCGTGTGGAGAGGCTCTGGAGAGAAATAAATGTGACTTAATGGTAAGAATCATAGTTTACTGTAACAACCAAACTATTTTGTTTACTCACTTCAGCTAAAATTTTCTAGTAACTGACTAGTCGCTATCAGACTCCACAATATAACGACGGAGCATAATATTAATAATGAAAACAGCATAACATTAATAAAGCTAATAAGTATGTACAGCGGTGGTAGCCTAGTGGGTAGAACCTCGGACTCGGAAGTGGGAGACCCGGGTTCGATCCCCGGTGCGGGCATGTACCTATGACTTGGTTTTCTAAGTTATGTACATTTGTGAAGTTATAGTAGCAATACCACTCGCTAACGGTGAAGGAAAACATCGTGAGGAAACCTGAGTGTCTGAGCTATTCACATACCTCAGCGCTTGAAATCGCCAATCCGCGGTGGGCACGCGTGGTGATTAAGCCCATACTCTCTCCCTGAGAGAAGGCCTGTGCCCTACAGTGGGACGTATATAGGCTGCTTATGTAAGTATGTACCTACATAATAGAATCGGATGTCATAATAATAACAACAAACCTTTGCAGGAGGAGCTTCTCCCTCTCTCGCGAAGGCGACGCGAACCAGGCAGTCGGCGGGCCGCGCGTGCGCCAGCGTGGCCGTGGCAGGGGTCGGTTCCCTGTCTGCCAGCCGGTGCTCGCACTTGCCAGGCAGGCCCAATTGCAAATGCGGCTCCACTGAAAAAAAATAATAAAAATTACTATTTTGTATTAAATTGTGTTTAATTCCGTGTTTTTTCCATGTTGTAAATAAATATACTAGTACACGCTACACGTTACACGCTATTCATATTATAATAAACTAGCTGTCCCGGCGAACTTCGTACTGCCACAGAATCAGTTTATAAGAATACTTGCATCTATTTTTAAAACACATCAATTTTAAACTTAATATCAATTTTATCCCACGGAATGCATTTCCGGAATATCAAGTATGGTATGTCTCAATCTCTGTCTATCTGTATGCCAAGTTTCATGTAAATTCGTTCGTCCAGCGTGATTACGTGAAATCTTCACAAACTTTCACATTTATAATATTACTAGCTGTTGCCCGCGACTTCGTTCGCGTGGAAATGTTGATGTGTATTTTTCCGGGATAAAAAGTAACCTATGAGCTAATCCAGACTATAATCTATCTCTGTGCAAAATTTCATCCGGATCTGTTCAGCTGTTTTTGCGTGAAAGAGTAACAAACATGCAAACATACATACAAATTTTCGCAGTTATAATATTAATAAGGAAGTAGGATGAATGGGATTGCTGACTTCTAAAATTATTTTCTAACTAGGCTTGACTCTGATGACATTATCTATGCAGCATTGTTGCGATGGTCTTCAACAAGATCTTAGACATATCTTCTACATGTCGTAGACAGGGTCCCGTCCCCGTGGCTGAGTTTTTGTTGCAACTATCTTATTTATAAAATAACATAATATAAACTCACGTCTGTATTGTTGAATGCACAAGCGATGGCTCTTCAGCAAGTAGGGAAGGCCCTGAGACGTTTGATGGAGACTACCATGTCAAAGGCCATGGTTCTGAAAGAAATTATTAACTTGTGTTATGTAAATTATTTTTTTATGTGGTACACATATCTTGCTAGTGAGCTAATAGCGTGTAATAAAATATGAAAATATGCATACATAAACTCATGCTTGGGTTCTAGAGGAATCGACAGAGACCAAGGTCTGCACACAACAAAACCTCTTTCTCTTTGTCAATATAAGGTGATATAAGGTAGTTGCTGCGTTCGGGCAGGCAGTGGTAGCAGAGCGGTAGAACATCGGCTTCTCATTTTGGAGGTTGCTGGTTAGAATCCTAGCTTGTACAAATGACTTTTCTAAGCTACATACATTTGTGAAGTTGCAGTAGCAATACCACCTGCTAACGGTGAAGGAAAACATGGGGAGGAAATCTTAGTGTCCGAGTTATTTATATACCTCAGAGCTTGCAACATACAATGGCCCAACTATGACGCTAAGTGCGGAAATCTCAGGTGTAGCTAGACTAACTAGTTACTGCATCTGTTCACTAAGACACTGAAAATGCAAAAAGAATGTCAGTACCTGTCGTTCCTTGCCTGCACAGTTCTGGAAGATGAGGGCGAGGTCGAGGTATTCTATTCTATTTCTTGTAGTAATGGCAACCAGAGCCGATGTCGACAAATTCTGCCAAAGTCACGTCTTGACACGAGCTGACCGTGGCAGCCACAATGTCAGTGGTTCTCTGAAAAAAGTTATCAATTTGAGTTATGGAAATTATCGCTTTCCTGTGGCAGTTAGGCGAAATACTACTCGGTAAATATGCGCTCTCCTGCCACAGGTGCCTGGCTTTACTGCGGCCCTCAATGGTCCGGTTGCAGTGGCCCAGTGCCAGCTCCGGATTTTCCTCGAGGAAAACCACCAATGTTTGTTCTGCACTCACCAAAGCCTCTAGATATAAAGAAGTGATGAGAAACATTAACCGAATGAACATTTATACCAACTTGCTTCGTTACTCACATTTCTCGCCGATGTCGATGCCCAATAAATACACAAACACTTATATTAAATTCAATTCCGCTTTGTGGACTCCTGCACTGATAGTTTTGAAAAGAAAAGTTTACCTAACCGACGACGACGTAGGTACGAAAAAGATTACTTTGACATTTTGTTTTTTTTTTCACGCTTGAGTTGGATAGCATTACAAACAGCCAAATTTCTAACAAATAAATGCCGTTTGGATAGCTTTGTTATAACCATGACCCTCAAAAGATTATCAAACGTATAAAGACTAAAATATACGTCATTTATTGGAGATATAATCCTTACAAACAACGTTTTTCTGCTTCAAATATTATGGTAGGATTTCAAAATCACAAAGTGGCAATACCGATTGTGTCATTGTGCGTTGTGACTTGTGCGACTTCGAGTAGTGGCAATACTGTTTGGCTAAATGGCACGGTTCATTGACCGCACAGAGTAGGACGTTTGAACTGCAACTGCAAGAGCATGACAGCAGCAAGACAACGGCATGACTAGGATCATACAGCATAAGGGCCAGAAAAGCGTAGTAGAATACCGTTTCAGCAATGTCGTTCGTTAGCATTGTTGCTGTCATGCTCATGCTCGAATATTGTTTGCAACTTAAGAGAATTGACGCCCGCTTTATAGCATTAGGTGAGGTTGCTTGGGAGATCTATCAATCAATCAATTAGTCCGTAGTAATCCACTGCTGGTCAGACCTCCCCTAGGGCATGCCACTTCCTTCTGTACTTGGTCATCTTCATGCAGCAACACGGGAGACTTATATGGAGCTCAGTATTGCATCAGCATTAGGTTCGGTTGCCTGGGAGATCTATACTTAGCGATAAGATATTTATCTACGACTTGTTGGGAGCCCAGCTTTACAGCATTAGGTGAGGTGGCCTGGGAGATCTATAGACAGCGATAACATTTTTATCTACAAACTGGAAGGCGCCCAGCTTTATAGCATTAGGTGAGATGGCCTGGCAGATCTATACTTAGCGATAAGATCTGTATAAATAAATACATCCCGGACGGTTCGGCAGAGACCAGGGTTTGCCACTAGCCACGACCCTGACAAACGTCTTTCACTTTATCAACATTCATTAAATTCGCTGCTTGTATACAGGGTGGTCATTGCATGCATGCATGGGAATAAGACGGGAACTGACCCGATTCCGTCTTTGTATGAAGAAACGGAACCGGATGCGTGCACCAATATTATGGATTTTCTTATCCATTTTGCGAGTGGTATTGTTGCTATGAACTAAAAAAAGTAATTGACGGGGACATACCTACCCCTAGGATGGAACCCACTTGCTTCGAATGTTAAGGCAAGTCTATCCTCCGTGCTGCCACTGATGATGGTTCAAAACGAAGTTATTATGTGGAAAAGTAATGCTGCGACATGAAAATGTGCGGCGAAGTTAGATAATATTTCTTTAAATTAATTTTGATACAGTAAGATGAAGTGATTAGAAACTGGAGTATGAAGAGAAACAAAAACAATGAAATAAGAAAATATACAAAATAGAGGCTAAAAATTTCACCCATGTCGGTGGAATTTTTAAATAACAAAATAACCAACAACGCGGCAGCTGAGCCTTAACTACTAAGCAGGCGGAAACAATCTAGGCAATGATTTACATTATTGAATTTGGGTCCCGCCTGCTTAGTATTAATGCTCAGCAGTCGGGTTGGTAATTTTTGATTTCAGTTTTTTTTTTTTGACCTTTCAGTGTTTTCTTTTGAAATTTTTGTTGGTTTATTCTAATTTCAATTACTGTAACAGCCTATGACGCTCGCACAAACGCGACGAGTCGATTGAGATGTTATTTTAAAAAATTTGGGAACATAGAATCGGACATACTTACATACATACATGCGAGCCAAATACATTCCCCTCTTCTGGGCTCCGCTGCAGTCGAGTGAAGAGTAGAAAAAGGTTTTTAGTCACCGATTTCCTACTAAGCTTACAACTCAGCGAAGACTTTTGTGAGATATGTCGATGAGATCCTGAGATGTCGCTGAGTTGAACTATCATCATCATAAGCAGCCTATATACGTCCCACTGTAGGGCACAGGCCTTCTCTCAGAGATATTGAGAGCCCATACTGGGCATAATCACCACGCGTGCCCACCGCGGATTGGCGATTTCAAGCGCTGAGGTATTGTGAATAGCTCAGACACCCAGGTTTTCTCACGATGTTTTCCTTTACCGCTAGCGAGTGGTATTGCTACTATAACTTCACAAATGTACATAACTTAGAAAGAAGAAAGAAGAGTTGAACTATAGCGGTAACAAAAAATAAACCTTTTTCCACTTTTGGTTTTGTTTTCGTACTCCGGTTACAAATTACCCCGTCGGTTGGACAGTAATCAAAGTGTGATTTAATACTCGTAATATAGGGTCGAACGCAAATATTGCGTCCTAATTAATATATTTCTTTACTCTCCAGGTGGTACAAGAATATGATCGAATTCTATCGATATGTTCCGAAGGAGTCGCCGGCGACTAAGGTGTTTCCAGTGGCTGAAATCAAAGTTGATGTAAGTATATTATTTAATAAAACTTAATTTGAGCGAAATTACTAATTAAAGGATAATTTGTCACTGGTGCCCAAAATATATGTCCGGTCACGAAACTTCGAACTCCTCCGAAACGGCTTCACCGATTTTCATCATTCTTTTGTGTATATTTGGTAGATCTGAGAATAGCTCGTAGGCTATTTAATTTGGCAAAACAACATTTGTGGTGTAATATGATATAATGTCACTCCAATTTTATTTTAAGGCATCTACCCCATGAGCGGTGGCAGCCTAGTGGGTAGAACATTGGACTCGGAAGCGATAGACCCAGGTTCGATTCCCAGTGCGGGCATGCACCCATGACTTTGTTTTCTAAGTTATGTACATTTGTGAAGTTATAGTCGCAATACCGCTTGCTAACGGTGAATGAAAGCATCATGAGGAAACCTGAGTGTCTGAGCTTTTCACATACCTCAGCGCTTGAAATCGCCAATCCGCGGTGGGCACGCGTGGTGATTAAGCCCATACTCTCTCCCTGAGAGAACTCCTGTGCCCTACAGTGGGACGTTTATAGGCTGCGACAGCTGATATTTAGTCGCGTTTTAAAGTTTGCCACATTATGTTGTTCGTGTTGATGACAACCGTCCATTTTTTTATTTATATGGGAATGTACCCCATTAAAACGGTTTTTCTCCCACCAGGTGGCCGCGTCGGACCAGAACCGGGTGGTGCTGACGCAAGTAGATAGAACCCTCACAGGAGAGTACCAGTGCGAGGTGTCGGCCGACGCGCCTCTCTTTCACACGGACATCAAGTCCGCGGAAATGGTCGTTGTAGGTAAGACTCATAGGCGTTGGGCACTCAGGAAGGACGTGGAGCAAGGGCGGGGAAAGATGCGACGTCTTTCCATTTCACTTTTATACTAAATGTACTGAAGGGACGGGAAAAAGCCGACACAGAAGAGACGTGGCGAGAGCGCGAACTCCCTTCTATAGAATAGAACGCGTCGCGTCTTTTCCGCGCCTTCGCCCCACGTCCTTCCTGTGTGGCTCGTGCCTTCGGGCGACTTGCCAAGTCATTGGATAAATAAGTAAGTATTGTATTATTCCTTTTTTTTTTAATTTACCATTTTGACGAAACCTGCGGGTGTATTTTGTATCGATTATATTATTTCTTTGTTTGTATTTTAATGTGTATTGTCTTTTTAAAATCGAGTGTTATAACAAAAAGAGTGACTATAGTAAGTAAATAGTTAAATATGTATCCAGGGATAAACGAATAGTTTGTTAATTGACAGGGTTGTCAGTCATACAATTGATCTATGGATAGTTTTTGGATTTATTCACTAGGTAGGGCTTAGCCCTTATCTAGCCTTAGTTAGATATGGCAGTCAGATAGTGTTGGCGTAATTTTTCAGCTTTCCATTCACTGCTTTCTATCCGACTACAAAAGCTAAGGCAGACGTGCGCACGCGGATGTAGAATTTGAGATTAAAAAATAAGATGACAGATTATATTCTTTTTGTTGCACTAACCCGTGCTGAAGACAATTTTACATTTTTTTAGCCTCCAAATAGGTTTTTAAGATGACAGATGTCAACTTTTTCTAGGAGTAAATATATTTTCTTGTTTGCCTATACGTTAAGGTTTTCTGGAAGAGATCGTGATAAGGCAGCCAGCTGTCCTTTTAGGTGAAGAAATATCTGTGTAACTTCCTTTTTTATGTACAATAAAGTGTTTTCTTTGTTTATCTATTTTATGCGAACTTCAATGAAAATCTCACTACAACTTTTTGATTCAGACAATATCTAACATATAAAAATCTCGTGTCACAATCGAACTGCATCGAAACGGCTTAACCGATTTTTATGAAATTAGTTGTACGAAAGTAGGTCTGAGAATAGGTTATAGGCTAATTAATACGGCAAACAACATTAGTCAGGTCAGCCAGCAATCTTATAAATACTTTGTTCTACAATAACATTGCCCAATTTCTGAGTAGGTTCTTCACATCTTCAATTTCGGAGGTTGTCTAAGTTTGTAAAAAAAATGCTGACGTAATCAGACCGCATTTCTTTGTTTTCATAAGAATTTTATAGTTTCTCCCGCCGTAGTTTTTCTTGCAGTTTGTAACAACAATATATAGGATAAGAAAGGAGAAAGCCTGCCTATGACCACACGATATAAGTGGAAACTTCAGCGTCACCGAGCGAGCGGAGCCGAGTATACCCGATTCAGCGTCACCGTTCCGGAGCGCGACTGTTCAGTTTGGTTAAGTGTTCAGAAAGAACTCAAAGTGCGCCTGAAGAAGTTTTCACTTCAAAAGTATGATCCTTATTTTATAGGGCTACCTTAAACACATAATATGTCAAAAGTGGTCTCATTCTTTTATTATCAATCAGTAAGCCCGTACGTACGTAGCATTAAGTCCGCCACATTGGCATTGTATTTTTTACTTATGTGCAATAAACGTATTAACAATAATAATAATAATTACTCGTCCACTGCTGGACTTACCCCCGGTTTCTCGTACACTAACACGTTAATCTACTGTTAACAGCTGTCAATTGACCAAAGTTTACAAAGTTGTAAAGTAAACTTTGGTAGATTAACAGCTTGTTAGTGTACGAGAAACCGGAGGTTAGACCTCCAACAAGGCACGCCACTTCCTTCTGTCCTCGGCCATCCTCATTTTCAGTAACTTAAACTATTTCACTAGCCTCCGGAAGAACGTTCTCCAGTAACAGTTATTCAGTAAACTGTTGCAGAATCACCCGTAATAAAGTAATGCTCCCAGCTAAAAAGTGACCTAATAAGAGTGCACGATTCTATTTAAAAACCGGCCAAGTGCGAGTCGGACTCGCGCACGAAGAATTCCGTCTCATTGTCTATACAACATTAGACAAAGATCGAGAGAAGATAGATTAGCTACATCAATTGAGAACAGCGCCATCTATAGAAACCAACAAGAAGCGTTTAACATTGACATTTAACGACATGACATCGGCGCTGTGAAGGTTACATAGCGCTCTCTTTAGGCAACTTTTGTTGAATGGGAGCCTTTCTTAAATATTTATTTTATTCTATTTTTAGTATTTGTTGTTATAGCGGCAACAGAAATACATCATCTGTGAAAATTTCATTTGCCTAACTATCACGGTTCATGAGATACAGCCTGGCGACAGACAAATAGACAGACAGACGGACAGTGGAATCTTAGTAATCGGGTCCCTTGGGAACGGAACCCTAAAACCACACGCATTTTTAGTTTCAGCGAGTGATCATATTTTTATTGCATTGTAAACTAGACATGTTCTAATGATGTATGGAATAAAATATCCGGTATATGTCCCCCGCGGCTCTGAACACAGGCTCTTGCCCTTTCCACGAAATTTCCGATTACATTTTGACAAAGATGTGGCTCTATCTCACCGACGACGCGTTGGATCTCTGCCTTGAGCTTAGGAATTGTTACCTGCGATTTAAAAAAATCATACAGTAAGAAATCGCACGGCGTTAAATCGCAAGATATTGGCGGCCAACTCACATCGGAATCTGGGGAGATGATTCGGTCTGGAAATAAATCGATAGTTTCGTGCGTGATGTGGCAGGTGGCGTCCTGCTTAAACCACAAGTCGTTTAGATCTATACCATTCAGTTGAAGCTACAAGAACTTCGTTATTATGTTCCTGACCATCATCATCATCAGCCATTTGACGCCCACTGCAGGACATAGGCCTCCCTCGTGGTTTTCATAATCGCCACGCTTGGCAGGTGGGATGGCGATCGCAGTATGCGTTTGGAATCTCAGGAAGACGCTGCTGCCCGTCTCCTGGTAATTGATTTCCGTAGTCGCCTTCTATGACATCCACGGAAGAAAATGGAGTTATGTTTCTGTAACGAACTCCATTTACAGTCACTTCATTTCCGGCCTCATTTTTACAATGATAACGCGTTGTTCGATACGGTATTTGACACGATCAAAAATAAATTATTAAAACAAATATTACGAAATATCTCGGAGATGTATATCTTTTAGTCCATTACTAGTTATTACAATTGTTGAATAGATTAAACATAAAAAGAGTGCTCTGAAATGTGACGTCATAAGCCAGTATTTTCATACAAAATTCCGTTTTAAAAGTAACTCATTTGATATTTTGTCAAATACCCAATTAATTAGCGCTGCATTTTTATAATCGCTGATACCAGCTGTTAAATTACAGAGCTGTAACTCGTAAAGAAAAAAAGTGGCGTCAAATTTGAATCGTGCACTCCTGTTGGGTCACCCTCTATAAAGGCCAAAGGCTGCTGTCGACTATACGCTACACTTATGTTGGTATGTCTGAGTATTTCTGCCTTTTCGCCCGCCCAACACACTATACCTTTATTTTCGGTCCCATCTGGCACACGACTAGTGATAAATCCAATAGTTGATTTATTACGCAGCGCACGGTGGTCACAATCAGAATTCAGAAGGACAGAATTTATAACATACAATGTGCAATTATTTATCTATTTTCTTACAATTACTACATGATTTAGTAACCAATTCGTAGATAGATAAATAAATATCTTTACTTATTCATTGTCTTTCTTTTGTTCGTTCAATACAAGATATTTTTTGAGCAAATAACTACGTTAAAATCGTCCTTAAAGTACAGTAAACGACCTCACGTTTTAATTTTTATCACCTTTGTATGGGTGACCACTGTGCAGCGCCATGAATGGTTCTGGCAAGGACTGCAACCGCAAAGAAGAAATATTCTCATGATGTTTCTTTAGCGTGAATACGAATTCGTGTTTGATTGAAAAGTGCTGGCACGTTTGATTACGTTAATAGTATCCGCTTATTTACAAGATAAAGAAAATTAATATTATTAGATTTTTCAGTGAAAAATCAAGTAAACGTGAATCCGGAACTAAGCTAGTAATATAATAATAGTAACATCCACACAACACAATCAGCTGTCCTGGTTCCAAACTAGCTTACCCTGTGCTGTGGTAACCAAGCAAAGACATCACAAACATGGAAATACACCCAGACTGAGGCCATTTGTACAAATGTACGGGGCACCGGTCCCCAGTGGGAATCGAACATGAACGGCTAATACAACGAGGCAGTCATTATTACACAGAGCTTACGAATGTGTTAGTTCGAAAAAGTTGATATTGTTTTTTTCTTTTATCGATCTTTTATCAGCCTGTATAATTCGAAATTAACAAACTCAAAAACAGTCTCAAGTTTTCGAGCAAAAATTGCGCTCGTGCAGTAAGAGGGCAAAAGCTGACTAGAAATAAATTTTAGTTTTATTTATCTTTTTCTGTCGTAGCAATACATAAACCGTCTGCAGCGAAATTAAAAAGCTTAAATAACTCCTCGTTAACATGCGCTATTAATCCTTTATACTTCTGGGAAGGCGGCCCCTCTAATTATTTAGAAGGCATGCCCCGAGTGCTTTTGTGCATTTTTCACTTACCCTCCTCTCCGTTGTTGCTAGGGGTTTTCAAGAATAAAGACCGGCCAAGTGCATGTTGGGCCACGCGCTATGTAAGGTTCCGTAGTTACCGTCAAAATATGCGGAATTTAGAAGGAGAAGGTCTTTGATTAATCATCATCATCATCATCATCAGCCATTTGACGCCCACTGTAGGACATAGGCCTCCCTCGTGGTTTTTCAAGCTTCCGGTCTTGTGCAGCCGCCGCCGCCTGAATCTATACCACTCGCTAACTGAATTTTTCATTGACAAATGTCAAATGTCAACAATGTTCAAGATTTTTTTTGTCTAAACGCCTAAATAATAAAAGGACGCTCAACTTACAACTTTTTTAACTAGTTAGTGGCATATGTAATAAAAAAATACAGGCCACAAGATATGAAGCGTCGAAGTAACAGAATCCATCTGTTTTCAGTGCGCATAACCAGCCCTTAAGGAAAACCACCAAAATATTGTTATAAATGTCTCTTTCCCTGAAATTTTATACTCTTGTGGGGCATAGGAAAATAACCTTTATTCCATGTCTATTCCAGTGCGAAGAAATAAAAATACCATTTTCATAGCCCGTATTTTTCTACCAGAGGAGACGAAAGAAATATCAACCAAGTGAAGTAACATAACGGAAAATGAAAACAGTTCGACGGTCGTCGGGTACTGGAGCGTCCAGCTCGTTACGGCTAGATGACACATCCAGTCTTAGTATTAATAAGAAATGATGGGTCTCCAGTGGCTTGTAGTTTGGTCTGAGAGCTCGAAATACCGGATGCAGGTCCGGATACGTGAAATCCCCAACAATGTGCCACGCAAAGTTCTGTCATAGTTTCCAATTTGTTAGGTTGTCTAGCTTTGTCGTGCTTGTGGACAGGGCAGGTACTGGCAATAATATTGCTTGCTTTTTGTTGTCCAACTGGGATTTTGCGTTGCATTATTGTGTGCTATTTCGGAACTAAAACTATCTCAAGCATCGAACGTTGATTGTTTTTGGCTTGGGTTGAGCTTGAATTTATCTGTTTCATTGGTTTACTTAGGCCTTTGCATCTACGTAATGTGATGATTTATACAGCGTCTAGTGGCACCTTTACTCACACTAGATGGGTGAAGGCACCACTCGGACGCTGTAGTGCCTGGGACACTGTATTTTAGATGGAGTAGCCCACAGAAAAGACAAGTCAATACGTGCGGAGCCTACCAAGCCGCAGGTTTCCTCACGATGTTTTCCTCCACCCTTATCGTGTGGTACTGCTACTACAAATTCGCAGATGTACGTAAAATAAACAAAGACATAGGTAGATGTCCGCACTGGGAATCTAACCTGAGTCTCCCGCTTCCGAGTCCATTGTTCTACCCACTGGGCCACCACCGCTTCTTTGGTTTATCGGTTTACTGACTTTTTTATGAGTGCACATATGTAAAGGTAGACTACATTAAGTGGAGCGCTGCTACGTAACTTTATCTACTCGAAACTGTCCAATACATACATATTGTGACACTCCGGAAACGTTAAAACGCACAATCTAATACAATGGGCAGTTACTTTATATGAGAGCTGAAGGTCACTCACACAATGGCAACGTAACTGCATTACCCCAGTGTCTACTATGGATATAGGAAAATCCCCCTATTCTTCGTACATAGCTGAGTTACATTACTAGCAATGCATATTTTGTAAAAGGAACGGCTTTTTCTTTGTACAGAACTAAGTAGTTATTACGGCGATTTGACGCCCACTGTAGGACATAGGCCTCCCTCGTGGTTTTCATAATCATGAGGGGTTTGGCCATAATCGTCACGCTTGGCAGGCGGGTTGGCGATCGCAGTATGCGGTTGGAATCTTAGAAAGATGCTGCTACGGTTATTTTGGGTTATATATACTACAATCCTGAAAAGAAATGGGAAATTGTGTTCTAACTTATGCATGGGCATAAGTCAGAATAAACAGTGTTATTTATAAAAAATCGATCCCACTAAAACACTCTTAAGACGGAATTAAAGCCGGTTTATATCACGAAGTCCCTCGTAAAGCGGCCTTAAATTCGTCTTAATAGTGTTTTGCATGTTAAAGCGAATTGATATTTTTGTCAATACTGCATATGTCGTGTAAATCGTTTAGGGAGCATGAAAACTTTATTTACATCCAATTTCCCTGCTGAGTGCCGAGCTAAATAAATACACATTTCGTCATGAAGCCCACATTCAATATGTTATATCGATTTAATTAAAACAAACAAACTGGCTTGAGCCGCCTCGATCCAGTTCACTCATCAACTGAGCACGCTGCAACATCTGCCCATGGAATAAACGCTAGAAGTAACAGAAGTTATTCTTGAAATAAGAATAATTTCAATAGAAATAATTGAAATAATTTTTATTTCAAGACTCGGCTCCAGCCGGTCTGTGACGCTGAATCGGATATACTCGGCTCCAGTTGGTCAGTAACGCTGAATCGGATGTACTCGGCTCCAGTCGGTCAGTGCCGCTGCATCGACTGCACTCGGCTTCCGTCGGTCAGTGACGCCAAAGCGGATGTCGAGTACATCGGTCAGAGACGGTAAATCGGATGTACTCAGCTCCAGCTGGTCAGTGACGCTGAATCGGATGTACTCGGCTCCAGTAGGTCGGTGTCACTGAATCGGCTGTACTCGGCTTCAGTCGGTCAGTGACACTAAAGCCGATTGTAGTCGGCTCCAGTCGGTCAGTGACGCTAAATCGTCACTTATTCGGCTTCAGTCATAATCTAAATTTAGAAAATCATACAAGTTTTCCCTTTTTTCGCGTGGTCATAGGCAAACCCCCTTGTTTTTAAAAGAGTTAGATAGGATATAGAGAACTACATATTAAGACATACATAGAGAACACTTTATTGTACATAACAAAGGAAATTGCACATACATGATTTGTATCCTGTAAGCATTGATTTTATGGTGAATAAAATATTTTCACTTTCACATTCACTTTCACTTTCACTTTCTAAAACAGAGTTCGTGGGCTCGATTCCCCGTGGAGGCCGCCGTACCTGATTTGTACAAATGGTCTGAGTCTGGGTGTATTTCCATGCTTCTGATATTCTTGCCTGGTTACCACAGTGCAGGGTAAAGTCAAAGACAAAGTCAAAAAAGTCAAAAAAAAAATATTCAAAGTAACACAGGAACTGTGACTTATTGAACGTTACAAGAAAAACTAGGTGTCCGTTTCAAAGTCTAGATCATTTGGAGAAAAAACGGACAAAAAAAAAAAAAGTATCTTGCCCATATTACAGAAGCGTACTCATTGAGATCAGGAAAAGGGATTGTACTGTATGTATGTTATTAATAGATATAGACGAGAGATAGAGAACACTTTTATTATTATTTATAAGCCAATTTGCTCTATCAAGGCAAGCTATCCTTTCGCTCACATTCGCTCCGTGTCACAATCGTGTTTTCCCTTTTTCCCCAACGGCCATTTTATTAGGACCGGTGAAATATTGCATATTCACAACCCAGCTGGTGTTGCGTCCCTATTCTGGTGCATACGGGAGTACCTTACCAACCGATAACGAACCTGTCGGCTTTGTTGATTACATTCAGTGGACTTCACCGCACGGTAGTCCTAAAGCTTGCGGCGTAAGGGCGAGTTTACGGTGAAGCGTCTCTCTACAATGGTGCAGGAGTTGGCGTGGAAACTTGGGCATAGGAGTCTGAGAAGATTTGTGTTGGTACAATCGACCGCGCGACAACCTTTGCGTTATTGTTGCAAAATCAACCTTAACATGTTTAATTATAGTTACGTAATATAAACAGCTTTTATAAGTCCCACTGTAGGGCACAGGCCTTCTCTCAGGGATGGGCTTAATCACCTCGCGTGCCCACCGCAGACTGGCGATTTCAAGCGCCGAGGTATGTGAATAGCTCAGACACTCATGTTTCCTCCCGGTATTTTCCTTCACGGTTAGCGAGTGGTATTGCTACTATAACTTCACAAATATACATAACTTAGAAAACCAAGTCATAGGGTACATACCCGCACTGGGAATCGAACTTGGGTCCCTCGCTTCCGAGTCCAATGTTCTACCCACTAGGCTACCACCACTCTACGTTACGAGTTACGTAAAGGTTGATATTAATTCAAACCATGATAACAAATAATGGCAAGCCACACAGAAATACAAATTTAATGGATTTTGATTTTAGTATCGACTGCCTAGGTCGTAGGTTCAATTGCCACCGGGGGCCTCCGAACAATTTATTGTACACATAGTTTGAGACTAGGGCAAGTGATTGTCTTGTGTGGAAATTATAATAAAAAGTACGAATAAAAAACCCTACAAGTATTGCTTTTACAATTTTACAAATTTACGCTCATAAAACGGCCAGTCTTGCCGATAAGTCTTTACCAATGAAATGTGGACAAGATGTGCGGCAGAGTAAATCACTCCGTGATTGGTTCATTCTGTGCACCATGGATGACGCGAATGTTGATTGGGGTAATACCCAAAAACATACAAAATATATTCATTGGTCAAAATGGCGATTTCTACTAATCAAATACGGCGGCCTCCATTGGGAATCAAAACGTCGTGGTTTTGACTCCCAATGGAGGCCGTCTTGTTTAGTAGTCAACCGTGTCGACCGCTATACCAACGAGTCAGTAACTGGAATACGACGCTTCGAAATAATTTCAATACGCATGGTTGTTACAATCGTTTGCCGAGTTAGCCTCGCGCGTTCCAAATTTGAATTTTCAAAAAGTACGGTGACAGCGCGTGGCGACCACCGATAAAGTTTGCATGGGAAAGGGATAATTTGGCTTTGTTTACGGAACCGCTGTCCGGCTGAACCGGCTTTTACAAAAACAAACATTGATATTGCATTTTTTCGGCTTTAGCTCTACGCGGGTACCTACCTATTTGAACATGTGTAGCAATGGTAAGGGCGATTTAAATTGTCTATGGTGAAGGCTTTCTCCTAGTACGACTATTTGAACTGAACTTAAAGACTGTTTTAAAGGAACGATTTTATAACGCACTCCGTAGATCTTTGCGCGTTTGTCAGAATTTTTAATTATAATAATGGGATGATAGAGTCTTTCCAATGACATCTCATGCAACGTTTAGTCTACGTATTTACTGATGATACAAAACCTTCAAGGTTTAGGATTGGAAAGCTTATTCGAATTTAGACTTATTTACATGATTGTATGATTTGAATATATACAATTCTAAATTGGTTTCATCTTGGTTGGGAATTGAAAATGGAGCCAAGCCAAGATCATTAAGTGTATAATCCCTTGGGAGAGCTCTAACCCTGTAAGTGTAAGCTGATAGACTGAAATTGTAAGTAAACGCTTCCAGATTTTGCAAGAAAAATAAAATAAATAAATAACTTCCACACAATAGAATCACTTGTCCTGGTCCCAAACTAGGTTACCCTGTGCTCCGGTAAACAGGCAACGACATCACAAACCTAGATTTGTGCAAATGTACAGTGGCCCTCGAACCCATGACCTCCGGCGTGGTAGTCAGACGTAATACCGTAGACCAACGGGACAGTCACCCCAATACAGTAATATAAAAATAATAGTGGTGGGTATTGCCCCAAACGTAGGTCACTGAAAATTCCATGAGCCTCGAGTTGACTGCATGTGTTATTTTAAGACGGGAAGGTACCCTTATATGCTCAACTATCAACGGTCTATCGTATCAGCTCAGCTATCAAAGGTCTATCCATGTTACACAAAAGCACGTTCCCGTGATGTGGCTTGGCTACCCGTCGACCGCACGTGGACAACTTTTCAGTCTTTGGCTTCAGAAGTATTTAAGGATTATTTTACGTTGAAATAGTGCCACCCATAATGTGGATAGTCCTTGGAAGTAGCAACGCCTGAAGACGAAGCCGACCTATCGCTGTCTCTTTCCCCCAGAGCCTCCGCTGCTAATCCCGAACGTGACGTCCAATCGTCTATCCTACGTCGGCGGAGACCACATCCGGGCTAACTGCACGTCACCGCCGTCGCTGCCAGCGGCTAACATCACGTGGTACGTCAATGAGCAAATGGTGAGTAAACTTGTGAATATCTACCATACTTACTTACTCCGCTGGCTCCGAGAGTGCATGTATAGACATGCACGATGGAGATATGCCTTTCATTCGGGATGTAATGGAATCGAATGCTGGCATGTGCCCATGGCTTTGATTTCTAAGTTACTTTTGTGAATTTATAGGAGCAATACCACTCGCTAACCGCGAAGGAAAACATCGTGAAGTAACCCTAGTATCTGAGACATTTACATACCTCAGGGCCTGCTGTCTTACAATAGCCCAGCTTCGAGGCTAAATGCGTAAGTCTAATGTAAAATCTGCTATTAAAACCTATTATCATCCGACATGAGTTACATTGGAGAAACTAATACAAAATTCCCTAAGAGCAAGTGAGAAGATCTGATTTGATTTTGTTTGTTACTAGGTGCCGGGCTTCACTGCGAATCACGTGCTTAACTTCAGCAATGGCTACGCCTCAAGCCAAGCAACGCTTGAGCTTGAAGCGGCAGCCTTGTCTCCTGTGCCCACACTTATGATAAGGTATGTTTTTAGGGCTATGACTCAATCTTGCTTCATCATCAGCAATTTGGCCTCCTCCGTGGTTTTTATAACCATGAGGGGTTTTGCCATAATCGCCAAGCTTGGCAGGCGGGTTGGCGATCGCAGTACGCGGTTGGAATCTCAGGAAGACGCTGCTGCCCGTCTCCCGGCAATTGATTTCCTTAGTCGCCTTCTACGACGTCCACGGAAGGAAATAGAGTGACGCTATTCTTAATCCGGCGCCACACGGGAGTGTGGTCGTGCTTACGCACCTCAAAAGGAAGACTGAGGCTTAGATATGTTTGTCTTAGCCTCGAAACTCTTGTATTCATCCATTGTCTGTCTGTGAATATCATTTTTCTCAGGAACGGGTTATTAAGTTGATATTAAGGGCGACCAGGTGCTAGCTACCCATAGAAAGAAATCATAATCTTCTTTTAAAATTATGTTTTTGCAAAAAGTGAACTTCAGAAATCTCAATAAATGTGAAACCTATTTTTTGAAAGTACAGCCTAGAATTTGGGGTTAAACTTACGACTAGTAGATTTCAGCTAAAAACGGACATTTTGAAAACTACCTTGTTTATTGCAATCATGAATTTTTTGTCATGTAGGTAACAGCTAATTTTATTGTATTTAAGATGATTTGAGTTTTGTTTTTTCTGGCTTTTTCTCCGCTACACATCCCAAATGTAGCAGCTAACATTGTGTATTCAACAGAATTTTAATTATTTGCGTTGAAATTTTTTATTTTGATTTCTGATTTCTATTGACAGTTATTGCCGTTGCATGACTTCACGTATGATTGGAACCTCTGTTTCATAAAAATCAAATAAGCACAATTAATCATACGTCTAACTATAGAACAGAACTCGAATGACACTGTCTGCCAAAAATGGTAAACATATTGGAAATAAATCATGTTTCACGTGTATTATGTGTCGTTTCAGGTGTGAAGCGACAATATTCGACGTGTGGAAGGCGTCAAGCAACACGCTAGTTCTCCGGGAGAGGAGTGCCAACCCAGCCTCCGCGCTAGGGAGGAGTTTTACAGGTAGTGAAATAATCCTCATAGGTACTTTACTCTTTTTTTTTATTGGGTTATTCAATTCAATTCTTTTTTATGGCTCCTTAGGACTCAGCCAATGCCAGATTTGTGAGGATGGCTAGTGTTTTTTTTTTGTATAAAGGGTTGTTCCTAAAATATGCAATTTCTGAAACACGCTGGTTTGTCATTTATAGTAAACTTTGTTCTATGAATTATGTTCTTTTTACAATTAAGTACCCATTTTTTCACATTTTTTTTATAACTTTTTACGGTTTTCCGGTTACGACCGGCACTGTTTGATAGACAACGCAACCATATTTTGTTGTATGACATAGACATTCCTCTGCGTAGCATAATAATTTACTGAAAACTGCAACATTGCTAGAGGACGAAAAATTATAATTTAAGAAAAAACTTACAGAACAAAAGTTGTTGTCAAATATAAATTCTAATTAGAGTATCTCCTTTATTACGCACTTTAGAAATTAACCTGTACATTTTTATAATTATGCAAAGCTTAGAATGAAAACATAAGATTTATTGCGAAACTAAAAGCATAAAACGTTTTATCAAAGTTTTTTTGATACAGTTATTGAATTGCTGTCACAAAATTCATGTTTCCTCACAATCCTTCCATATGCGATGGCAAATAAAATAATTATAACAATAGTTATTTATTTTAGGTATGCCTAAGCCTGAAATAAAAAAAAATTTAATGTATTTGTACTTTTATATTGTTGTCTACCCATATAAAAGTACAAATACATATTTTTATATTTAAATGTTTTTCTTATTTATATTTTTTTACTATTAAATAAGAGAGTGGAAAATATTGTAACGTAATATTTATTTTCAGGAGCTGCAAACGAGATTCGTCTATCGACAATAATAATAATATTACTTCAGATTTGTCTTCAAATGTTAATACGCACGTACTCAGAGACATCTATAAGATAACTATTGTATTCAACCACCTAGTAGAATAGTTAGCTTAATTAGTATCTATAAATATTTATTAATTAAAAAGCTAACATAGTTTTTACGCGTTAGAATTTTGGTACCAGGGTTTTTAGTCAGTGTTCGAAAGTGTTTTATAGGGCTTGTTGATTTTACTGAAAAGTTTACTTTATAAGTAAATTTACGTAAGATTATGTAGGTTTATATTTTATAAATATTTATAAATTCATTGCTGAAATTTTTAATTCATGTCATGATTTTTTGAAATTGGACAATCTAAATGAATCATTTTATACTTATTTTTTCCAACATAGTGTCATCCTATTATTGCCGAAGATTTTATAAAAAAATATATTATATTATACTCATATGATTTGTTATTAGTCCAAAAATTATTACAATTTGTTAAAAAAGTCATTGTAAAATAAATAAAAAGTTCTTAGAACGTGTGATGGTGCATTTAAAAATATAGTAATAAGCATTAAAATAGAAATTAAACCCGTAACCATTTATATTTAGTTGTATAAAAATAAGACCTGTAAAATACATAATTAGAAAAATATATTGAATGGAATTGTAAATAGACTCAATAACGTTGGAATTATTTATTATAACGTAAAATAGGAACTATAAATCATTAACGACATATTTTTTGTATCGTTCTTATTATTTTTTATGAAAAATTAAATCCCCATCCATTTTTAAAACAATTAGCGATAAGTAAAAGATATAAGTTAATTAAAATTATTTTGCCGTTTCGCCGCAATTTTTCCAAAAGGTTTTTCACAATCTCATTAAAATTGTTTTGTTTATTATTATTGGAACATTTAAATATTTTATGAACTTTTGTTTTGTAAATAAAAAATTAAATAAACGTTTTCGTATAATATTTTTTTTAGTTACTTTAACATAGGGCAGTTAAACTTAGGCGCAGGCCTTCTCTCCGAGAGAGACTACGGGTTTAATTACTACGCGTGCCCACCGCAAATTGGTAATTTCAAGTGCTAAGTTGTGTGAACACCTGAAACGCTCAGCTTTTCTCACGACGTTTTTCTTGACTCAGGCGGCGACGGCGGCACAAGACTGGAAGCTTGAAAAACCATGAGGGAGGCCTATGCCCTGCAGTGGACGTCAAATGGCTGATGATGATGATGATGGTGATATATTTAGGCATGTATTTGTACATTTGTGAAGTACTTGTTATTGTAAAGAAACTATCTATAAATTAATATTTCTCCTCGAATATACATTGTATTCCAAATGTTTAAATAATACCTCTTCGTACCTATTCTATGATAAAAAACCGAAAATTGTATCTGAACATAAAATTTGCTTAGTCAGAATTATTATTATTATAACTTAAAACATTATAAAGCATCAAAAAACGTGATTTAGTTGTAAAGCTAGTTGAGAGATAAGGTGATGTTGCAAATAAAAAATAAAAATAAAAAAAATGTTTTCTTCACAATAAATAGTCCCCACTAAAGTCGTCAAAATATAAGAAGCCCGTTTTGACAGCAACAAAAACAGAATCTAACCTAATCTGAGATCAAAAATATTAAAAATCTAAACTATAAGTTACTTTTCGGGCTACAGCATCTCTTTCTTTTTTTGAGCGTTAAATAATACACCAGTATGTATGTGTCTTTTTATCTATTTGTTCAAGTAAATCCAAAGTAAAATGCAATTTTGTGTAGCTGTCAAAACGGGCTTCTTATATTTTGACGACTTTAGTACAGTGAATGTTGAAGTGAAAGTGATCCCTGGTCTCCACCTACCCCTCCGGGAAACAGGCGTGATTTTATGTTATGTTAAATAGTCCCCATCTATAACAGTGCGTCTGTACCTCGAAATTAAATACAAACTTCACGCAACTCCTTCATGCAAATTAGGCTGATTAGCATTCGAGTTGCGAAAACCCAAATCGTCACCAATACCAAAATACCAATAATGTGGTAAGAAATATTATCAGTCCATAATAAAAATATACCGTCTCGAATGTCAATCAAGTTGCAATCAAAAGCAATAAACTGTATCTCTCTATCTCCGCTACCTGGAGCTGTCCGAGAGACAACTTGAACAAAAATCCGCGCAGTCGAGATAACTTTGCGGTGGACATGAGTAAAAAACATTCGTTATTTTTTTATTTGACTAAAAGCCAATTTCTAAGTCACATCCCGCGTCCCCCGCCATTGTGTCAAACCTGTTTCGAAACGCACACGGCAGCGAAGAAAAACAATGCGGAAACTCAATATGCAATTTCAAACTCGAAAAATCCTAACTGGCCAGCAACAAAATACGAACAAATCACAGTGGTGACTGCAGAATGGAAGAGGAATATTCCAGAGGTCTGCGCTTTGTTAATTTGAATGTTTCAAGAACTGTCATATCATAACGACACACTATCATAACACGATCCGAATAATAGTTGTCACAACTCGATTGAGATTTTAATCTGCTTAATTATTCAAGTCAAATTCCAAAACTCGTTAAAAATGTATAATCTACTAGCTGACCTGGTAAACGATGTTTCGCCATATTAATAATTAGCCTACGACCTATTCTCAGACTTACCAAATATACACAAAAAAGTTCATAAAAATCGGTGAAGCCGTTTCGGAGGAGTTCGATAACAAACTCTGTGGCACGAGATTTTTATATAGGTATTAGATACTACTAGCTTACGTCAAATAATGTTTATCGTCATTTTAGAGACTTCTTCATTCGTAACTTTTCCATTACCTGACGTTCGTTTTGACAAAACTTAAATGCTAAATGCTGCTACGAAAAGTAAAGTTTTTGTTGAGTGCAGACTTTCTGTTTTCTTCAACATTTTGTGCCAGCATTTGGCGCGGCGTACCTTTTGAATAATTCAGGTTGGCACGTGAATATTATTTTTCTTTTATATCGCCGTGAATAGAGGCCTGTTGTGGAGTGATAATAACTCATCGATTGTTTACTGGCATAGGTGGGCTCTTAATGGATGCAGCGGTATTTTCCTAGTAAAATGTGAACTGACCCTGCGAGGCTGACACACAAGCCTTCGCTGACACTGACGGTATGGATGCGAATGAAAGATAAGAAAGAAGGGGCGTAGCACTGAAATTAAGTACCAAATTTAAAAAAAAATAGATGGAGAAGAAGAAAGACATTTATTATACCAAAACACATCACAGAAAAACAAAATAAACAGATGATTAACATAATATGCACAACAACAGAAAGAAAGCTAAATACATAACAGACCAATCAAATAAATAAACCAGGACCATAGATGTAGCCTGCGGTGTGTCTAAGTTGCCACAAAAGGCAGCTGACTCAGCTTAGAACTACAACCAATTCGAATTTTCCGCATCCTTACTGATTTTTCAGCATAATCGTCACTCATTAGTTTACAGTAGTTATAATATATTTTATTACCGAGCTGATCATTCAATCAGTGGCCTAATTACGCTCACCAAATCCTGAGCGATTCCAATCGTCTAACTGTCAAATTCCATACTAATTTGACAGTTAAACGATTGGAATCGCTCAGGATTTGGTGAGCGTAATATAGGGGCAGGTCATTCGCCAAACTGCGTGGCAGTTTGCAAATTATAGCGCACTTCTTATTTTATCTTATTCTAAGGCTCACCTCCACCACTTTCCCAAACGTGTCTCAACTGATTGTGTGACTGATTGTGACGTGATTTTTTATTTAACAGTTAAGTAATTATGTTAATTATGTTTGTTAGATTGTGCGAGCAACACGGGTGATAGATGTACTTGTATTGAGTCAAGTTATTCTAAAGAGTGAAGGAAAATATAGTAAATTATTCATCAAGAAGGGCAGACAAGTGTTCCGTTACTCAATCTAAACTTCAGCAACAATAATGGCATCCCTAAAATACGTTAATTAACCTCCATCAATCGCGCTAACGAACGGCATTCAACGGTCGAATTATCTTCAAGACATCTCTATGTAGCCGAAAAGCTCTATTGTTCTTGAATGATCCCATCGTACTCTCAATGCTCTACCTCTATTGAGTTGCACTGCTTGGTTGCCAACAAAGTAATTATGCTTGTATTTAGCGAGGACCTGGCTCAAGGGTCGAGAATCAAAGTGACCGGTGCTTGTATACAAAGTAGATTAAATATTGCTTTCGTGTTACGAAAAGAGACATTTAAGGCTGGGCTCTCGTATAAAGTTTAAAAAATCATAAAAATAATTACTGGCGGACATAGACAGGACATTGAAAAGTAATATATATTTTTTCACATTTTTAATAGCAACAACTAGTGAGTAAAGTGTCTTTTAAAACACGTGATTTAGGGGTAATGTCGGAGAACCCAGCTTTAAGGATTTGGAGACATTGCACATGCATACGAAAGACAATAGGTATTGCAGAAACTAAACCCCGTCTGCAAGTATATGTTAACCGGGATATTCTAAGGCAAGCTAGCGCTAACACTCTCTGATTAAATTATCTATCTGTTTATCCAAGGTTAAGCTCTATCCAGTGAATAAGTCCAAAAAATTGTTAACCGTCACATTTGCAGAGGGTATCCATAGTTATACAAATACTGTTACCGAGAGCTTGCTGCAACTAATGAAATTGTGGTTTTTCTTGTTTTATTGAGAAATAATAAAAATAAATTTTATGAATAACAACCCCCCCCCCCCATTATAGAAGGGCAAGCGAGAATTTTGCATGACCAATTTGTAAAATATGGTTGGTTTTTGTTCGATAAATTCTTCCGAATTGTTCACATTAATCTACAATTAATTAAACATAATTCACAGATTCGTCATGCAAGAACATTCTCCTCCGCCCTTGATTAGCTGCGAAATTAGATGAGATAGAACGCACAAACTCCGTCGTAGCGGAACTACACAATGTTATCAAGAATGTTTGGAAGCGTCGCGGCTCAAAGTTCTTCATCCGCGAAGTGCGGTCCTACTTTAAAGCGACACGAGCATTTAGGATTTATGTCTTGATAAAAAAAACGAAAAACATATATAATGAACCTTGAAAACATTACTCCCCTTTTCATTTCAGCGGTCGAGTATAGCCTGTATTCCGGAGCTACGGACTGTGACCAGGATTTGCAATTTTCTACGACCCCTGCCTGCCTGACATACTTTCCACTCACATGCCTATTTCGTTTGAAGAAATCACAAGTACATTTTATAAAAAACTAGCTGTGCCCGTGGCTTCACCTGCTTGGAGTCCAAATATAATATTATGTCCATAATGAAGGTCTATTTTATAGAAAACTATCTGTAACCGTAGTTTCACCTGCTTGGAATCCAAATGTAATATTATGTCCATAATGAAGGTCTATTACAAATATTAGTCCTGGAATATGTATTATAACCTTGTAATAGCTGTTAGTCTTCCTAGAAACTAAAATAAAATAAAATAAATTTTCTAAATCGCGTGAGTAGTTTCGGAGATTACTTCCTACAGTATGTTTAATGACTCGCGATGCTCACACATAATAATATATTAAAAGGGTCTAACGCGATTATTTATTAGGTAAAATTTAATTAGTTATAATATTAATCTAGATATTATAATTTAAGCATATATAAAAATACATTATAACGAAATTCTTAGACATGCAATACGTCGAGTATTTTTTATGACAATGCCTCGATTATAATGTGTTTTGGAGACAACTATGTTTTTTAGAAATATCCTCAAAATAATTTTTTTTTTAACAACGCTTTACTAACCACAATTTGCTTAAAAAACGTGTCGGGCCACGCGCAGTGTAGGGTTCCGTAGAAAGAGAGGTCTTTTATCTGCTTTCCCGGACCAACAACTTCAATATAAATTATATTTCAATGGATTTTGTACGAAGTTTTCCTCTTATAAATTGGTCACCTATTACACTTTAACCTGCAAAGCTTTCTTAGCCGTGATAGTGTTTCTTTTAAGTTCATTATATATGCTACTGCCCTGAATTTTTTCACGTTTCTATAATGCACCCTACTCGGACAAAAATTTACGCTTTAAAGCTTAGTATTTCGCAAACGGAAATCTAAATCGCAGAATGGTCATCCTGCACCCATTTTTTTTAAACGACCAATCCAACGATATCCCACCCTATGGTGTAAGCGATAAAAAAAATGCATCCCTAATTTAGGTGTACGGGAGGTACCCCAAAAATATATTTTTTATTCTGTCGTTTTGTCGGCGTGAGTAATATGTATGTCTATACCAAATTTCAGCTTTCTAGTACTAATCGTCTCTGAGATAGGACGTGGACGGACAGACAGACAGACAGACGGACATGGCGAAACTATAAGGTTCAAAAGACTAAAAAGGCTCAATTAGCTCAAATGACTGTTATCATCGCGTTAAATATAAAATGTTAACGAATTTTTATAGGTTTCGTAAGCACTACACATAGCAAGCACTGCTCAAGTTTACTTAACAAATAATCAGTCTTCCGACACAAACTCAGACAAAAGGAAGTAACCAAATACCACTAATAATATCGCTTATCGAGCCCATCAATAATCTGCGCAGGGTCGGAAAGAATAGCCGTATCCACCGAACGCTGCAACAATTGACATACTATACGGTCAGCGTTGTATAATGAATAGGTATGTTTTTACTGCTGCTCCTAGGGTAGTGATGGACAAGGTGTCCTCTTTGGAAGAGACACTTGGTCACGTCTCGAACATTAATTGATGGGAGCTAATATCTCCTAATATACAGACCCAGTTTAGCTTAGCAGTACCGGCCGTAATCTGATAATTCTGAAACATAAACCACGTGAAAATGTTCTTCTTACCCATATGGATGTCCATTTGGGTAAGAATACATTTTAACATGTCCAAACCAAGGCAAAAATCCATTCTCAATTATAAGTTAGTAAGTTTTTCTTAAATTTAATGTACATTCTCAATTCTAAGTAAGTAATTAAGTTTTTCTTAAATTTAATGTACATTCTCCATTCTAAGTAAATTAGTAAGTTTTTCTTAAATTTAATGTACATTCTCAATTCTAAATAAGTTTTTCTTAAATTTAATGTACGTACATTAAATTTAAGAAAAACTTACTAACTTACTCAGAATTGACAAAGGAATGTTGCGTTGGTTTGGACATGTGGAGAGGATGAGGGAACAAAGATTGACGAAACAAATATATCGAGCAAATGTGGGTGGAACGGCCGATAAGGGACGTCCCAGGTGGACATACTTCAACCAAATAGGGGATGTATTAGCAAAGGGCAAGATAAAAAGTACCCGAAACCGGCGTGCGTGCATGCAACGACTAATGAAGCGATTTATTTTAAAGTTACATGTCAATATCTTTCTAAAACATTGATTTTTAGTAGGTATCTGTCTTTTTTTCTTTTTTTTTTAATCGACTTCAAAAAAGCGAGAGGAGGTTATCAATTCGACGCGTATATGTTTTTTTGGCTATGTTTTCACATAACTCCGTCAAATCTCAACCGATTTCGACAATTGTTTTTTTGTTCGAATAGATATAACATCCCATTGGTTCCATTTTAATTTCGTGAAGATCCGAAGAAGACTTTCAGAGATGGAGAACGGAACTCTTCAATGGTCAGCAGTAAATAAGGCCTCATATGGCTCATCCTTCAGTAATATCCGTATGTTTCATAAAATGGCGTAAAAGTAGTCCCAAGTTAAGTTGGTGATGTTCTGGTGAAGACTTTCGGAGATGGAAATTGAGAGCGTCAAATTTTAAAGTAACGAATTAAGTAAGGTCAATTATTGTTATAAGGGTCTTATTCAAAACAACATTGTACTCGGAAAGGAAAAACTAGAATTTGTAGAAGATACCGTTTTTCTAGGCATCACAATCGATTCAAAATTGCAATGGGGTCCTCATATTGTAAAACTAGCACACAGGCTTAGTTCTGCAGCATATGCAGTCAAAAGAATTAGAGAGCTCACTGACGTTGCAACTGCTAGGCTTGTTTATTTTAGTTAGGTACTTCCATAGTATTATGTCCTACGGCATACTACTGTGGGGTCGGGCAGCAGACATTGAGACGATCTTCATCTTACAGAATAGAGCAATCCGATTTATTTACAAGCTAGGTAGTAGGGACTCGTTAAGGGATTTCTTTAAAGAAACTAACATCTTAACAGTTGCAAGTCAATACATTTATGAAAATATAATGTATGTTAGAAAAAACATCACCAATTTCGAAAATGTTGGTAGTCATCACAATATTGATACTAGGAGCAAACATAAATTGTCATTTCCACGTTTTAGACTTGCAAAAGTTAATACATCCTTTATGGGGCACTGTGTACGGTTCTACAATAAGATTCCTCAAGATATATTAGAGTTACCACCGACGCGGTTTAAAAAATGTATTAAGCATACTCTGTGCAAAAAAGCCTATTATAATATTAAGGATTATTTGGAAGACAAGGATGTCTGGTATTTAAATAATGTTAACAGGAACGATTTTATCTAGTGTAACTTTAAGTTGAAAACTCTGTTAATTAAGCAAACCTGTTTTGAAAAGAATAAATGTGGAGTTTCTTTGTTAGCTTCTTCTCCGCATAATCAATTAATTGAGAAACTAACAGCTTTGACGTTCATTAACTCCTGAACTGCCCTCGCGGAACGCAACGTATAGGTGGCCCATACTAAGTTGGACACAGATCTGTGTCGCGGCAGACGAGTGGTTAAGTAAACATTTTGTTTTTATAGTGAATAAAAATTTTTGACTTTGACTTTATTTTTCTCCCCCTCTCCCACAAAAAATTGAAAAATAAAAAAAATCAATAAAAAATAAAAACCGACTTCAAAACCCTACAGCACTAAAATGTTAGAAATAATTTGAATAATTAGAAGTAGGTATTGTTGAAGTATAATTTGTAGTCGGAGCCCAGTTTCATGAGCAGCACATATATTTTGGGCACCGACTCCATATTATACTTCTAGAATACCTACATGTACATACTTCTAATTATTTAAATTATTTCTAACTTTTTAGTGGGGTTTCGAATTCGGTTTTTATTTTTTACTTAATTTTTTTACGTAGAACAAGTCGAAGAAAACTGTTTATTTCAGATTTTTAATACCTTGTTTAAAAACGGTACTAACGGAGAGGATGAACGCCGGCTTCTCATTCGGAAGATCGTGGGTTCAAATCCCGGCACGTAACAATGATAACAAACAATCACTTTGTTTTCTTAGTCACGTACATTTCTGAAGTTATAGTAGCAATACCACTCGCTAATTCTGAAGAAAAACATCGTGCGGAAAAAGTGTCACGCAACCCAGCGCTTGTAATTGCCAATCCACGGTGGGCATGCGTGGTGATTGAGCCCATACTCACTCTCTCTCTCTCTCTCTCTGAGAGAAACTACCCAATGACGCCAGGAACTTAATGAATTGGAAATGAACTGCTATTATATCAATCATCCCGTACTCTCCACTGCTGGACATAGGCTCCTCCAAGGCAAGCCACTTCCTCCTTCCATCATCCAGCCACTGCCAGCAATCTGCCTCAGATCATCGGTTTAGCAAGCTGGTTGGCGTCTTGCGCTGCATTTACCAGTTCATCGTCTCCACTCGAGAACTTTTGCCCTCCATCGGCCATCGATTCTTTTGTATATGTGACCAGCCCACTATCACTTCAGCTTGCTAATCTCATAGACTATGTCAGTCACCTTAGTTTTTTGGCGGTTTTCATTTTTGATGTGATCTTATACTGAGGCACTGGGTGGGGCTGCACGTTGTGGCTCCCAGCCCCGCCGTAAGATAGATAACCGTCGCTGTCTCTCGCACCCTTCACATTAATTTTAAGTGATTAGTTAAGTTTTATGTATCTAACTCTTGTGATATATTTTTATTCATATTTTTAGTGTAAATGTATGTACTAACTTTTATATGGGTAAAAAATAAAATAAAAAAAAAATAAAAATAAAAAAAATTATTATTATTAAAGAGACTCCAAGCGTAGCCTTTGAATCGGTGGACTACTCCTGCCGTCAGTGTCCGCTTTTTGGCTCCTTAGGTAATAACTGGCAAGGCGCACTGGTTGAAGACCCTTGTCTTTAGACTCTGACGTATTCCTCAAAGCCGAGGAGAAAATTGCGCGCACCCAATCTTGAACCCTTCCAATCGTCTAACTGTCAAATTTCATACTAATTGCGACCGTATTTGGTGCGTGAAATAATAATTAGGCCTTTGAAGACTGAAATGAGAAGCGTCACTTCCAGAATGTAGCACCGTGCCTCTTCCAACGGTAGCGGCTACATCGTTTTGACATAGTAGCGGGGACATTTCAGAGATAGTGCTTCCGCAACGTTGGAGGACAGATTTATAGCTGTTTGTGTACGAGGGTAGTATGGAAACAACGGGGGGCCATTAAACAATTTTGATTACTGATCCACTGGATGGTGGATTTTGAATAGGGTTTATTTTCGGGGGCAGTTTTAGTTCGCAGTTTACTTTAGAATTGTCCGGCGTTTGCCGTTTGAGTGGGTACGTTCTCTGCTGGTATTTTAAAGATGAAAATTTACAACACGGTCACATTAACTAGAGACTTGACGTTGATACAATAATGTCCAAAACAAATACCAAAATGACAGAAAACTAAGCAAATTATCGATAGTATGGTCAGTATCTTTGCAACCAATACGTGTGTCGATAATTTGCTTAGTTTTCTATAATTTTGGTATTGTTTTGGACATTATTGTATCAACGTCAAGTCTCTAGTTAATGTGACCGTGTTGTAGATTAAAGTGCAGTGCAGTGGTAGCGCAATGAATATACTACTAGCTTATGTGTCGGGCTCTAGGTTCGAATCTCAACATATACCGTTGTATTTGTTTTTTAAGTTACGACCATTTATTAATTTGTAGTAGTAGTATCAATTAAGGGTGGAGGAAAACACTGGGAGAATTTCCGGTTACGTAATGCTAATGAACGAAAGTTTATTTATCATTTTTTTTTGTTTATCTATCTTATGCATTGGCTAGAACAAGACTAGTGTGTGTCAAAATTTTGTGCGATGTCTACCAGGTGATATTATTTCTCGATTTCAGTGTTGTTCCTATACTAAAAGTGGCTTTTTATAGGAGAGTAGAAAAGCCCCTCCTTTCTGCAACAATCCACACAATGCTATTTAACTGACACACCATAAACTGTTTTCAGAATACAATTTTGTGTTTTAGTAATATTTATTTTGTGAGTTCAGAGTGGTTCCCATAGTATTATTTGTTTTTTATAGAAGAGTAGGAGAACCACCTTTGTGCAACAATCCGTAGAATGCTCCACAAGTTTTCAGAACAAAACCAAATATTTGAGTAATATCTATTAATTTTTTGCGAGTTGTTCCAATAATAAAATTTGTTTTTATGAAAGAGTAGAATAACCCCACATTTCTGCAACAAACAACTACCATGCCATAAGCTGTTTTCAGAATACAACCGTATATTTGAGTAAGGAACGGCACTCAGGTATTCTATTTGTTTGGGGATGCGAGCTCGCGGCGACCTTGAATTATTTCGTAGTTTCGCCTCTTACTTGAGGTCACACTTTCCGTGGGCTTAGCTGGACATTGCCTTGTAATTTCCCAAGAAGCATGTAATATAAAGGTATGGATATTCTTTATTGTAAGCTACCTGCGGGTAATAAGGCCTGTCGGGTATAAAGGCCACCCCAAATGACGTATAATGCTGACAGATGATTAGACCAAATTACTTAAATAAAAATTTACACGTACCTACGTAGACGTATTATAGTCTCATTGTCGTGGACGCGGGTTGTAACTTAGAAGTCAAATTAACAATTAATAAAAAATAATTGCTCTTACGTGTTAATTTAATCCGACTGCGCGGGTTTTTGATCAAGTTATCTTCCGAGCATTATGCCTACTAAGCCGTGTGCGTCTGGTAAACAACTTTTCTTTTGAATAAAAACCGCTGTACTTCCCAGAAATTTGTTTTTTTTTGTGTCACATTCCATCTATCGAGGCTGCTCGTGAAGGATTAGAGGCCGCGACTAGTTTAAGCAAAATCTACACCTCAAATCTAATGCTGTTACGCCTGGCATTCGTCTCGCAGGCATATCCTACTTAAAAAAATAATTAAAAACAGAAAGAAAAATCGGTAAAATCAACTGATAAATGTGGTCTTAAATTTTGCTACATAATAAAATTACTTAAATTTTAAATATATTCTTGTTTATCTATACTTAGTTTTTGATAAGGAAATCCATAATTATGAATTTTCTTAATCAAAAGCTGACTGGGATACCAAAATATGTCTCAAAGTCCGTGATATTATCTACCAAAGTTTCAGACCACATTTATGAAATTGTTTTTACAATAATTAAAAGAGGCAATGTACCAGCAAGAGCAGCTTTCTGTCGCCTAGTGGCTATAACGTCTGATAAAAGAAGTGGGTAAGAGAGGTCTATATTATTTATACCTTAGAGGCTAAGAAGCGTCCCTATTACCTTTCTCAGCCAGGCAGGTCTCGGGTTGCTATCTCGCATGACATAATATATGGCCGTACCTACCCTTTGTCCTTAAGCTCAAACTAAATAAGTAAACCCAGATGGCTCGTTTATTAATTTTTCGCTCGTTTAAGTAGTGTCCGGAAGATAACTTCAACAAAAAATTGCATTTTTTTTTTTATATTAACTTGAAAATGTGAATAATTCATGCGAAGTCAAAGTAATTTGGTCAAGTTATTTGTCACAGTCATTTAACAGCGGTGGTAGCCTAGTGGGTATATAGAACATTGGACTCGGAAGCGAGAGACCCATGTCCGACTTTCATTGCGTTCATGTACCTATGACGTTGTTTTCTAAGTTATGTACATTTTTGAAGTTATAGCAGCAATACCACTCGCTAACTTCGAAGGAAACCACCATGAGGAAACCTGAGGTTCCGAGCTATTCACATACTTGAGCGCTTGAAAGCGCCAATCCACGGTAGGCACGCGTAGTGATTAACCCCATACTCTCTCCCTGAAAAAAGACCTATGCCCTACAGTGGGACGTATATAGGCTGCTTATGTGTTATATTTGCCACGCATTATGCAATTTATACCACTATAATCTAACCATCTTTAATTAAATAAGTAGTTTATATATTTCCCACTGCTGACCTTCTCTCAGATAGATAATATAGGTAGCCCAATGTAGATTGGCGATTACATGCGCTGAGGTACGTGAACACCTTGGATTCCCCACGGAATCTAATCCAGGACCTCGTGAATGAGAGGCTATCGTTATACATTTTTTCCATTTGTCCTGGGGAAAAAATTGAAATCCCGTTTGTTTTGCCAAAATGAGCATTTATCCCTCACAGGATCAATAAAAATCTGGCAAATCTAGTCAGGATTCCGATAGGATTTGGTGCACATAATTAAGACTCTGGGTCCCGAAATGTACAAATCAAGTAAGACGGCCTCCAATAGGAAGCCAACCCACGACCTCTGATTTGGTAGTAAAGCGAAGTCATTACAATTAAATAGCCCTCCTAGCCGTAGGCGACTATTCGTACCAATAATGCCAATGCAAGGTGGAACTTTGTTTGCTTACGGGTTTGGATAAACAACCACTCCTGGCTAAGGTACCACGTTATTTAGAAATTAAATGTTAAGCAAACACGTCAGTGGGCTTCGTAAATTGTTGGGCAAGGATAGAGAGAGACAGACCGTTTCAAAATATGAATATGGTAAGTTTAAGGTCATTTAAATTCAAATGAAGGTAACGTTTAATCATACAAATTGTAGTCTATTCATTCAGTGTTCCCGGGTTCAAAGTAATCCATTTAACTTGATTTTCAAATCGAGATAGTATCGATTTATGCTATCGTTAGATCCTCGAATAACCAGCTAAAGTAAAAAAAAACTTATATAAGAGAAATAGAAGAAAATGAGCAGCGGTGGTAGCCTAGTGGGTAGAACATTATACTCGGAAGCGAGAGACCCAGGTTCGATTCCCAGTGCGGGCATGTACCTATGACTTCGTTATGTACATTTGTTATAGTAGCAATACCACTCGCTTACTGTGAAGGAAAACATCGTGAGGAAACCTGAGTGTCTGAGCTATTCATATATCTCAGCGCTTGAAATCGCCAATCCGCGGTGGGCACGCGTGGTGATTAAGTCCATACTCTCTCCCTGAGAGAAGGCCTGTGCCCTACGGTGGGACGTAACTATATTATAGGCTGTTTATGTATGTATAAGAAAATGACAAAAACCCGACCCAGGTAGTGCTAATCTACGTATAAATGAACGTTTAAATTGGATCCCGCCAATATCATAGTTAATGCTGAGAAGGCGGGTATTTTGTCACTTATTATTTGAGATTTTTCTTTTCAATTAATTTTTTTTAACAATAGCTATAGTATCATTTAGTGTTTAGTAGCAATATTAAATAGCGCTATCTCGTGACTACGTAGGGGACTTCATGCAAAATAGATCGAACAATTTATTAGGTTTTACGTTTTTGGTCTGATTTTGCTGATTATATATCCCGCGCAATTATTGATAATTATTGACAACAATTAATTAAGGAGCCACTATAAGGGAACGTGGAATCGGCCATACATACATACGAGCAAAACTCATTACCCCTCTTTTTGGGCACCGCCACAGTCGGGTAATAAAATATTTAAAACTGAAATTGCGCCATGAAAATGCATCTCAGTACATAGGCCGCATTCCCTCCCATTCAATTCCACGAAGGAATCGCTGATAAGCAGTAAGCAGATGTATCGGGACTCGGGAGCCATTTCTGCGAATATGGGAGACGTAACATAGAGTTCCGTTTGCGTCTGAAGAAGAAAAGTGTACAAAGTGTTAAAAAAACTGTCACCCGACCCTTAAACTGCGGGTAATGGACAACAAAACAATCTACTTATCCATAAAATTTTGCACAGGCTATGAACGCGTAAATTTCAGCGTTATTATGGCACGGAGTTAAAGTAAGTATACATATAAACCAGCGCTACTCTTGTTTGAGCTCCGTTTTGAACACATTGCGATTTCCACCAACTTCACCGAGTTGCGTGTAAGAGAATGTACCCGCATGACTAGACTTAGAAGTAGTTAAAAGATGTCTTCACTCAATTAACTCTGCTTATTAAAGTTATTCACTGTAATCCACAAATACACTTTTTAACTTTTTGGCTGTCAATAAATTAATTTCTGACTAACTTTGCCGAATTCACTGGAAATTATTTCAAAAAGAAAAGATAAATTCACAGTTTATATTCCAATTTTAAGATAAATAATGTCTTCCGTCCATTAGTTCTGCTTAGTTATATACTGTAATGCACTGTATTATTTATTTATTTTATACCTTTTTCCAATTTGAATTTCTCGTCAAGCTAGAACATTTTCGCCCGCCCATCACTAGAAGTCTTTGGCAGGCGTTTTGCATATGATACTCAAATATTTAATTGTAAGGATGAAACTATCCGTTGCAAATGCAACACACTCATGTTCCCTCTCTAGTCATGTTGATGCGATATACCGTCGCGAGGCGACGCGGAGCCTCTCAATAATAATGAGACTCCTCTCATCACACCGTATCGGATATTTATTTGAGTATTCAGACGCTATTTCATTTTAGACACATTTTCTGGATGCACAAATGCGTGAGCATGTCTTTTGAATGGTTGTTTGAAATGCGCTGGAATGTGACTGTGAAGGTACCGGCTAGCCCCCCATCTATGATCCTAGATTCTACCGATCCAAGGATGATTTTCTTGTAGGCATACTAAGCGCATACAACGTATATTTGTGAAGTTGCGGTAGCAATACCACTCAACAACGGTAAAGGAAAACATCTTGAGGGAATCTGAGTATCTGAGGAGTTCATATAGCGTTTTACCCCTAAATCAGGCGTTTTAAAATACATTTTACTCTTTAATCGTTAGTATTTAAAACATGAAAAAAAAATACATTTCAATGTTCTACCTAGGGCCGTCGGTCATTATTTTTATGATTTTTAAAACTTTATAGCAACAAAAAAATCGCGAACATGGGTCTTATTAAATCCACACTACGAGTAGATATGGTTTTATTTGAGCTGTACTGAGTTTCGGTTAATAAAACATAAACCAAAATGACTATCACTAAATGTGTTAGTGACGTCGGTCACCGAAATTCTATTAATAGGATTTGTATTTCTGCAATTTCTAAAATGCCTCAACTTTTCGCTCGTGCCGCGCATACAAATCCGCCAATACGAATCCGTGCGCTCGGAGAACCCACTAAACCTGAACTGCTGTTTAGTATACGTAGATATCGAACACTGAGAGTGTGAAAAGAACCCCACGTCTTTCCTTAAGAATGTTAAAATTCCAAGTATAAAAATCGATCGAAGTAATAAAAGAGTCGTAACATCTTTGTTATGTGTAACAAAGATGGTGCAACTCTTTCACTGAAATACAGTACCTACTTGTGTGTGTAAGTACGTACCTGAAACGCCTATACTTTTACAAAATGTAACAAAATCCCCAAACACAAAATAATGCACGTCAATTATCATCATCAGCGATTTGACGCCCACTGCAGGACATAGGCCTCCCTGGTGGTTTTCCAACCTTCCCGGTCTTGTGCCGCCCGCATCCAGCGACTCCCTGCCACCGTAACCAGGTCGTCAGACCATCTGGTGGGGGGCGTTCCCACGCTGCGTCGTCCGGCAAGCTTGAAAAACCATGAAAGAGGCCCGTGTCGTGATGATGATGATGAATAAGATTTATTCGTTTCAACGAAGGAAACCCCACTTTTTTCATTAACGAGTATATGGGCATCTTATTAAAAAAAAACACAAGAACGCACCGAAAAACGGCTAAAATTCACCATAAGAAAATAAAAGAAAAGGAAAAAAGGCATTTATTATAACAACGAGACGTATAACAGAAAAAAAAACACATAGATAAGTGACATAATATTAAACTAATAGACGGAAAATGTACATAAAAAACAAAGCAAAAAACAAACACAGGTATAACAAACATAGAAAATCTGTCTGGGAAATCCAGAGAACCGGGGGCAGAACGCTAGTGCAGCATAAATAGAATTCCTCAGAGCATTAGTGTCGGTGTCATCAGGTATAAATGATACACTGTAGCCGTTTCTTCCAACCGTCTTAGTGGGTTGTTCCGCCTTGACTCAAAGTCTCAACTCAGAATCAAAATAGAACTCTCCTAATAAGATAAATTGAAATTTACAAAGGTGTAAAGTAAACTGTATCTGCTTATTTGTAAGCATTTTTATCAATATCAATGAACTTTTTTTACTTTACTTTACTTTACTTTAGGTATTTATTACAGACTTAAGTACACGTATAGAAGTTTTTTTTTTACATAACATAACATAAACTCACGCATGTAGGCAGAGACCAGGGGCTGCCACTTGCTACGATCCTGACAGATCACTTTCGCTTCCTCAACATTAATTAGTCGTTGCATGCACGCACGCCGATTTCGGGTATTTTTTATCTTGCCCTTTGCTGATACATCCCCTATTTGGTCGAATTATGTCCATCTGGGTTGTCCGTAACCGGCCCTTCCACATTCACTCGATATATTTGTTTCGTCAATCTTTTTTCCTTCATCCTCTTCACATGTCCAAACCAACGCAACGTTTTTTTATTTTAAATTAGGGAGGGAAACAACGCTTTCGTCTTTAATTTAACATGTTATAGTTTTTTATTGTATTTAAAAACATTTAAGTAAATCTATCATTAATTACCACCTATACTCTACTCAGTTTACTAGCATTGGTTCTATTTTATTCTTTAAGAGGATCTCGAACCGACTATAATAATGGTCATAAAACATGCCCTAGATCAAAAGTTTCCTAAATGCACAATTTTCGATTGATAATATGAGTGAAAATAGCAACACAATAGCTTTATATTGACACTTTGTATAGTGAACCTACTAAACAGAATTCCTACTAACCCTTGGGGTTGCCATCGTTGAATGATGAGGAAGAAATTATTAGTGTAATACCATCATATTGCAATGCAATTCCAACCCCTAAAAATTAAATAGACACCTCGCGCAAAGTAGATGGTAATGGTAGATAGTAGTGATGGTAGCATGAGATAGCGAGTTAAATCACGGGTTATAATACCATTGTTAAGCGATTGGTCAGTAGACTACAAATAGGGTCAACAAAACAGCTATTATCGTGCAAAGTCTGTTATTTTGTACCACTAAGCATTTTATACACTCGAGGCGTGTGTAGATAATACGAAAGCAACGAATACTGACACACCCGTCAGTGGTAGGTTATGAAATCCTTGTATCTCACCAATGAAGAATGCTAAGCTAAGTGAAGTATAATGAAAAAAATATTGTTACATTAGTGACATACATTTATGTTATTACATAATTTTTCGGAAAACCTGCTAAGCATGGCATTTTTGTTATAATATACAGTCACTATTTCATTTTTTATTTTACAATGCTAGTAGCTTTCTTTATTGATGAGTATTGTTAAGATGAGTATAACATATACCCACGTATATTTTTTTTACTTAAACAATTTTTTTTGTATTTTTTTACTAACAAATTGGGCCTGAATGGGCTCTCAATAAATGAATTCCATCTTTATTACAACTCACCCGTAAAGAATCTTAAGGAGAGCAACGTATCTCGAGTAAGGCTAATGCAAGAAATGGGAAGCGCCCGCTCCGCATGTGACACGTTTGAAAAATGACCGAATGGAACGCCGCGCAGTGCAACGTGCTGCTGAATGCGGAGGAACGGGAAATGCAAGCTATTAGCCAAACCAAATGGAATGCTATTACGTCATGGAAAACTGCGAGTGGAGTATGTATTTTGTCATTTGGGTTAAGGGACCCGCGGCGAAATATTTCCAAAAAATTACGTTTCATCTACATCTATTAAAAATTCTACAAAAACAATAATACTTGCATAAAACGGATCATTGAAGGTCTGTGTTGGATCTAACAAGGACGTATAGAAGAATAGAAATGCTCCTAGTTTAAAGGATGAAACACACCAACGCTGGTCCATACAATAATATAAATATGAATGAAAAAAATAAAAACCCTACTAATACTACTCTGCTGCGGTGACCGCCACTTGCGCCATTGCATTGGTGTGTTTCAACCTTAAGACATTCTACCAATGCAGGCAAAAGAGCACCTCTCTTGGACACGTCTTGTAACGTGGACAAATGGACACCTAGTTTAACTTGTAATGTTCATTAAGTCGCAGTCTCTGTGCTACTTTGAATAAAAAAAATTGATTTGATTTGAGTACAAAATCCAGGCTAGGTGGAGAACCGGACATAACAGCTACCCCCTTTTGACGAAGCTTGTCCCTTTAGACAAGTGCTAAGCGAAGTTATACAAATAACGTATTTTCTAAGGTTAACACGAGCACTAGACATAATAAAAACTGAATTTGCACGGATATTACACGTTTATTTTTTCATTTTACAATTTTCCAACCTTCCGGTACTTTTGCAAGTGCAGTGGTCTCGGTAGACGAGACTTTTATTTTAATTTAAATTACCTTAAACTGTCCCGTGTGGCGCCGGATTAAAAATAGCGTCACTCCATTTCCTCCCGTGGATGTCGTAGAAGGCGACTAAGGAAATAAATAACCAGGAGACGAGCAGCAGCGTCTACTTGACATTCCAACCGCATACTGCGATCGCCAACCCGCCTGCCAAGCGTGGCGATTATGGCAAGGCAAAACCCCTCGTGGTTATGAAAACCATGAGGGAGACCTATGTCCTGCAGTGGGCGTCAAGGGGCTGATGACGAAATTAACTCGGCCACTCTCGCAATAAGATCTCCTTCGCATATATCTATAGAATTCACATGGGTTATACAATTTGATAACGATGCAAATGCAATTTTTTGTACACTACAAAAGAGCGCTATTGCTTTTTTAATATTACTCTATTGAACAATTATTACGCGTTTAGTAGATTTTAGACTCTGGCGTCACTCTGGGTCCCTGAAGGCCTTTAATTGCTTCTCAATGATAGCTGTCCGTTGAGGAAGTAAACAATTTCTACCATCGCTATCTACATCCGATACATCACTGACACTCTATTAAATTTATTTTCTGAACTAAGTATAGATAGATAGTTAAAAAAATTATTCTCATTTGCACACACGCATGTACAGGAACAACACAAAATATATGCACAGTATACAGCATACAAAGAAAAAATTAATAACTAATACTGTAAAACAATGCACAGAAGGAAAAAACAATTATATACGTGAAAAAAGTAACGTGGGAGAATTGTGGGTGTGGCAAGTATATGTTCTGGTCGTACAATACGTCTAGCATCTACTCCGTAACTATACATAAGATATGAAGGTCCGAGTTTCAGACAGGTGTAAGGTACAGTTTCGATCGTAACCAAAATCAAAAGCGTACCAACATAAGCAGCCTATAAACGTCCCACTGTAGGGCACAGGCCTTCTCTCAGGGAGAGAGTATGGGCTTAATCACCACGCGTGCCCACCGCGGATTGGCGATTTTAAGCGCTGGGGTATATGAATAGCTCAGACACTCAAGTTTCCTCACGATGTTTTCCTTCACCGTTAGCGAGTGGTATTTCTACATAACAAAGACATAGGTACATGCCCGCACTGGGAATCGAATGTTCTACCCACTAGGCTACCACCACCAAAATCGAGCAATATTAATATTGAGAATCAAACCTGAAACCCTCAAGAGGCTTCTCTAGCAGAGCTACAATCCTCAATTGACAATGACATAATTCAGTCTATTTACTGAATAATGTTAACCGAACCATTTGTAGCCGGCCCCCACTTAGACATAGGGGTGCCAATTGCCTAGTTTTTTCTAAAAAAAAAAAAGTGCCGAACTGTGTTAAAATTCATAAATTATGTAAAGCTTTACGGCACGATAAAAAGCACATAACTATAACTTCCACGCAACACAATCACTTATCCTGGTTTCTAACTAGGATACCCGATGCTATGGTAACCAGGAAAGGATACCACAAACATGAAAACACACCCAGGCCATTTGTACAAATTATGTACGGTGGCCTGCAGTGGGAATCGAACCCACAACCTCTTCCACATTTCATGCCCAGTTTTCACCGACCACCCTGTGAGGCCGAAGTAGTTAGTCTATGAGAGACTGTGAATCTGCTATACAAATAATGCCACAACATTACGGCTTCATTGGCAACCCTATAACCTCTACATCTCTCTCAATTTGTCTCATCCCCTCACCTACACAGCGGAGTCGAAAAAAGCCCGTAACAATATTTCACAGCTCAATAAATTGATAAATTGACATTTCTCGTCGCGTTATCACGAATGGCTGCGCTCCGGGCGTGCACTAGTATCGGAATTATCCGACCGGATTTAAAATGACTGTAGGACTCCGACAAAAGGAGAAAAATAATGTCTGAAGTCACTGCCGGTGTAGACAGTGTGACGCTGTCTGTCGGTTTGTTAAGGTGTCGCTTTTTAAAATTCTTTCTACGGCGCACATTGGACAGGACAGCATGCCGTGTACTGTAAAATACCTATGGAAAATTGGGGCTATGTGACACAGTGAATATAAAGGTCCAAACAGATTCGATGTACTACATAATATAAACCAGGTCCTAGATTAAAACCTAACACACTTTCTATCAATAACTCAGTCCGCACCCGTCCTGCTGGATATAGCCCTACCCTAAGGCACGCCACTTCCTTCTGTCCTCGTCCATCCTCAACCAGCCGCTGCCAGCAATCTGCCTCAGCCGGCCCATCTGGCCCAGCAAGGTGGTGGGCGTCTGCAGCTGCGTTTGCCATCACATGGTCTCTATACGGAAAGATGCATTGCATTGCACCGGGACCTGATTATTGATGATGATGATGATGTCAATCAATCAATAATCATATACCAAAGAACCGATGGTCGGTGGGGTGCAATTCAAAGGTTCCCGAGTCGTCGGTCCAGCAAGGTGGTGGGCGTCTGTGTGCAGCTGCTGTTGCCCTTTCGTAGTCTCTACTCGGAAACCAATGCATTGCGCCCCATCCACCATAGTTTCTTCGGCATAATATGATTATTGATTGATCGTCACTTTCTACACAATTTCCAAACAAAGTCGCGGCGGATAGCCTTACAAAATAATAGAAAAATATTCATATGAAAAAGAACGGACTAGTGCAAGCAGGATTCGCGCCCTGAGGGTTCCACACAAAAGATTACGAACTTAACTTTGCAATTGAAAAGTATTATAATCCACCTACAAAGACAAGTTTGAAATTGTGTTGTAGTATAGGCATAACTTAAAATTGTAAGGGTTTTCGGATTTTTCTCCATTATACTACATTCTCCTCTATACACCTTAATTTTTACATAATTTTATCATGATGCAGAATTTAAACATAGACTAAAACATATCTTAGCCTGCTATGATGAAAATGTTAAACGTATTTTTTTATGCCTTCAAGGGACTTTAAGTATAAGTCTTCATTATAAAACACAGTTTCTTAAAATACTTCTCGATTGCAGTTTAAATGTCTGTCAATCTGTCTACGTATCTATTTAAACTGCGTTTGGGGAGTATTTTTGAGGACCGTTAATATGTAAAATGGTTTTCATTCGATAATTCCACAATTTCTGAGAAAAGGAGTCTTGTAAGGCGGACTGGCGGACAACTACGTAATCCTATAACGGTTCCATTTTTTCTTTTAAGGCACGGAGCCCCAAAAATAATAAATAATCACTTGATTTCACAACATTTTTTTGACACAAATCCTTTTCTATCGAATTTAATTTCAAAATAGTTCAGACATGAGGTAATTCTCTCTGTCATACAAACGAAGTAGTCCTAAGGAGAGGAAGAGAGAGCACTATGAAAACATTGAACTGAACATATTTTTAGGATTCCGTACCCAAAAGTTAGCAGAAATTTGTATAGATGATGTATTTCTATTGCCGCTATAAGAAGAAATACGAAAAACAGAATAAAATAAATATTTAAGAGGGGCTCCCATACACGTGATTTTTTTGCCGCTTTTTCCTCGATTGAAATATTCAAATGTTATAGATAATGGCACGGAACCGAGTCCGAATCGCACATGGTCGGTTTTTTTTTAACTAAAATACATTATCGAGAAAAGCCAAAGGCGAAAACGAGTGCAATAATATAAAATCGGATCCAAGTATCACGGGGAAATTGTCGTCGTTTAAACGAACAGAGATAATTTAGCGCGAAACGATTGATACAGGCGCGTTTGAAAAAAAAAGTAGGAATGGAATTTCTTTGCATTATTATTGCTGAACGAAGTTTGACGATGCACTACTGATAGACTGATGAACAAAATGTTGAAGCTTCAATTGGTGAAATGCTTGTAGATCATTCATATTATTATTTATTCTTTATGTGAAGGAAAATATCGATAAAGTCGCATGTAGGTAGGTAAGGTTAAACCAAACTACGTTTGTATGGTTTAACCTTACCAACATACGACTTTCCTGAGCCCCTGGCCACATACAAGGGACGCGGAGCGGGGTCGCGGAAAAGACGCGACGCGTTGTACAGAATCGCGCACTCGCCCCGTTTCTTCTCTGTGGGCTTTGTCCCGTCCCTTCAGTACATTTTGTATGAAAATGAATTGGATTAACGACTCGTCTTTTCCGCGCCCTCGCCCCAGTTCCCTTCTGTGTGGTCAGGGCCTGAGGTGCGCTCTCAATAAATTAATATGAATTTAACATCTGCGGTGTTTTAGGTGAAACGCTTCGTAACTCCTTCATTACAAGAACCCACCGCAAAATATTCATAGCTAACCGCAAGGACGCTTTTTAAACGAAAGCAAACGAAATCGCGACGTCCCCGCGATAAAATGGGACGGGAAAACCATAAAAAATTACCAAAGAATTTTACGAGGTCCCACAGCTTCTATAGCATAAACGCGGGACCTTTTGTTGAAGCACTGCTGAAAGATTACGCGCACAGGATAAATCGGAGAGAAATTAAATCGAACATAAAATAAATTCTTATAACAATCAAGGCCGCGTTTCATAAAACGATTCGCAGTTTATTATGACAATTGGATGTAAATTGCGCAGCCGATTAGTACAATTTGCCTTTCTACTCATTAATCTGTGCATTAATCGGCAATGAATTGTAGTTGAATGAAATAGGGATTTGAAGTTACTTTACAAGATATTGGTAATATTGGGTTCTGTGTGGCGCCGGATTAAGAATAGCGTCACTCCATTTCCTTCCGTGGATGTCGTAGAAGGCGACTAAGGAAATAAATTACCAGGAGACGGGCAGTAGCGTCTTCCTGTGATTCCATCGGCATACTGCGATCGCCAACCCGCTTGCCAAGCATGGCGATTATGTCAAAACCCCTCATGGTTATGAAAACCACGAGGGAGGCCTGTACCCTGCAGTGGGCGTCAAGTGGCTGATGATGATGATGATATTGGTAAATTGCCATCAGGAATTAATTTTTATTTCAATACCCTGGACACATGGGAGGCCGCTAGTATGGGACTCAACCTGCGTCGACACGCTGGCGCCTTCCCATGTTTCTCAGAGTAGAAAAGGGCGGCTGGCTCGGCGGCCGGCGCGCAGCGGAGAGCCTCAAACGGCGGAAATATGCAACACTGGGTAACCAATATTGATTCTCGCCGTTTGGGGGCGAGACACTGGTACCGTTGGGCCCAGAGGCGCGTTCGCTCTTTAAAGAGCTGTCGACGCGCCTCATCGACGCCATGGGAGACCGGACGGTTGGCGCATACCTCGTCCAGAGAATAAGTCTGGCCATCCAAAGAGGGAATGTTGCCAGCATCCTGGGCCAGCATCCCTGCCACGGGACACCGACCTGGGGCAATGTCTTTACCTGTAAATCTGTATGTTTAATTAGAAATTACAATTATTAGTATTAAAAACCTATTTAGAGGCTAAAAATTCTACCCATGCCGGGACTTGAACCCGCGAGCTCTGGCTAACCGTAACAGCGCTCTCCCAACTGAGCTAATGGGCAAGTGCAGGTATCGGCGAAATTTCGGGCCTCTACAAACTTCTCTGTATTACGTACAGGCAAGTCAAGTCCCGGCATGGGTGGAATTTTTAGCTTCTAAACAGGTTTTTAATACTAATAATTGTAATTTCTAACTAAGCATACAGATTTACAGGTAAAGACATTGCCCCAGGTCGGTGTCCCGCTCCGAAGACTCTGCTGTCCATCCGTCCGTCGGTCACCAGGTTGTATCTCATGAACCGTGATAGTTAGTTAAAATTTTCACAGATGATGTATTTCTGTTGCCGCTTTAATCCCATTTAAGAAACGTTATGTTTTTGCCGTTTTTTGCTCAATATTAATAACAGCAACAGGTAGACGCTTGATGTATTCAAATTTTGTATAGATAATGGTACAGAACCTTTCATGCGCGTGTCCGACTCGCATTTGGTTGTTTCATTTTTGGACGTTTCTTGTTAAGTTTTTATTGTATAGTAATTGACGCGAGGTGCAAACTTAGCTCGGTCAGGCTACAGGTGTATTGTTATTAAGTGTAAGTATGTATCAATATTCAAATTTGCACCGGCTACCCGTCTTTCTCATTTCCTTTAGCAACTTTCCATCGTAAGGTTGTCTGGAAGAAATTGCTTTTAGCGATAAGGCCGCCGATTGTACGATGTATCGTTGTAAATATTTTGTGTTTGTTTTATCCGGTATACAATAAAGAATATTCTTAATTTATCTTATCTTAAAACGGCAGCCAAAATACTAAAACAATTTAATTCATGCAGTGTTAAATGTGTGTTGTTTCGTGGCAAGTTACAAACCCTGGCTACCCCTACGGGATACAGACGCGAGTTTATGTAATGCATGTTAAATGTACTACGTAGGTATGAACCTAAAGGATAGCTGGTGGCAGAAATAGGTTTTAAACTTTTTTCCTGAATTTTCGACATGTATTTTTCCGAGTTACAAAGTAGCCTATGTGCTATACCTCAGTATAAATTATATATGTGCCCAATTTTATCTAGATCCGTTCAGTCATTCTAGCGTGATTGAGTAACAAACATCCATCCGTCTATCTAATCCCAATCAAATACCAATGACTGTTTTCTAAGTTTCGTACATTTGTGCAGTTATCATCAGCTCTTTAACTCTGTCTCAAGAGTGTTTCAAGAGTGTGAGTATAATTCGCGCGTAGTAAGCCGCCCATCAGAGAAACTGCACTAAAGTTTGCGTACATCGACAGTTTCATATCTTAAAACGTTATTATCTTCAAAAATATGGATTCGCTATAACATCGTAAAACAAATTCGAGTTTAACGACTTCTAACATCGGCATTGGACGCTTCCATTCTGGCGACGTTTGTGGACTCGAGCTTATAAAAAAAATGGCAGGAATCACTTTCCACCTTATTGTTTATATCAATATTCCGTGTAGATAAGCAAGAATAAATAAATATTTATTTTCGTAATCTGTGAATATGATTTATCCTCCAAGATAAATAGTATTTTGTAAGGATTTTATACATAAATGTAACTCATAAATTAGTAAACACACAAACTCACGGAAGTCGAGACGTCTTGAAGGAAAGGACGGAGTGAACTGATATATTTTCAATATTTTCTACTAATTATTTATACTTACTACTAAAAAAACCGGCCAAGCGTGAGGTGGCTCACGTACGACGGGTTCCGTATCATTATCTATACCACAATAGACACAAAAATCGGGAAAAAACGGCAAAAAATCACGTTTGTCGTATGGGAGCCCCCCTTAAATTTTTGTTTTATTTTTATTCAATTGTTTATTTTTTAATCAAATATAGAACTTAATATTCTGTGAATATTTCAAGCATCTACCTATTGCCGTTATTAATATCAAGCAAAAAACGGCAAAAAAATACGCATGTTGTAGGGGAGCCCCCCTTAAATATTAATTTTATTCTGTTTTTAGTATTTTTTTAACAACTAGCGGCAACAGAAATACGTCGTCTGAGAAAATTTCAATTGCCTAGCTATCACGGTTCATGAGATATAGCCTAGTGACAGACAGACAGATAGACGGACAGTGAAGTCTTAATAATAGGGTCCCGTTAGGGACCCTTCGGATATGGAAACCTAACCGCATATTACCGACAAATGATCGGGAAATATAGAATTCTTGTCTTTTCTAGTCCTCCTCGCATTTGATTATCATTTTGCGTTCGTTATTGGCAGTATTAAATCTAGTCAAAATAACAAGAATTTTGTTGTGGAACCGATTCTAAAATTCGTCGTAGATCCAGAGCACAAGTAAAAACTTTACGGCTCACCGTCAACTACGAACCAACGAACTGTGGGATTGAACTCACAAATGTTTAGTGCTCAAAATTATGGACCGTAAAGGAGCGCACCGATTTGTCGCGAACCAAATAACTTTAGGAAGTGTCGTTCGGTATACGATTACGGTATAGAATAGCAAAGGTTGAAAAGTATTGGATACAAGTAAAGTTAAATTTTTATTTAACATATACGTACTCGAGAGCAATGAGTAAGGGTCACTGATGTATCAGCAACGAAAAAATGAATGTCTTCTCAGTAAAGTAAATATTAAAATAGGTAAAGACCATTTATTATTTACTACAGAAATGACATTAATAACTAATAATTAATTGCTATACATTTAAAGGCATCTAATAGCGATTATTTGTTAGGTAAACTCAATAACTATGTATAGTGCGCAAATATTTTTTTAGCGGTAACGTGAACATAGTCACAGATCGTTTGCGCATCGCTTACTGTCTTTACATTGTATGTGTGTATGTGTGAGTAATTGACGTAGTGTTGGGCGTAGTAAATTACTACTAGTCAATTACTAAAGTAAATACTCACACATACACTGTAAAGACAGTATAAGCAATGTGCAAACGATCTGCGACTACGTTCACTTTACCACCAAAAAGATTTGTGCGGACCATACATGTTATATACATCACGTCCTTTTATTATGAATGGTATGCAATGATAGTAGATTTTACAACAAGTGCACAAAACGAACCATTTTTATCCGAGACTTTTAGCAGCCCGAGCCGAGGGCGAGGGCTGATAGTTATGTCGAGGATAAAATGGTTTTGTGGACGAGTTATAAACTCTGCTTTTCACTTCGATTGCGAGGAAATAAAACAGTAGTATAATTAAGCATATTGAAGAAATTAATAAACGCACGAAAAAACAAGAGCTGTTTCCAGCACTTTATTTTTTTTAAATCTTACGACATTGATATTATTAGGCTTGGGCTGCAGACCTATTATTATACAGCCTACTATTAAATTAATTTTGTAATAATAATTTTCTTATATTAATTAAATAACCTACCGTACTTGAATTTAAATTTTAATATCTTTTATGTCTTAAAAAACACTAAGGCAAATAAATTAAAGTAAATATTATAAAATAACAAATTCTATCTATGAACTTCTTATTGTGTTTGGCTGTATGGCTCATTTTATTTGCCTTAACACAGATACATTTATGAGTAGATACGTTAATGCACTTGTGCACAGAATTCGATTTTGTGCAGCCTATATCCTGTACAAATAAGCACTTTCAGAGCATGAGAAGTGAAAAAGTTTTAATGTAATCTAATCCACCTCACTGTGGCGAGTAATTAAGAAATGTAAATAAATAATTTAATGGTCTTTGCAGTGCTTTTTACTTTAACAAGCTCGTAATATGTGAGCCAGAGAGGGAAAAAACTGAAATAAAAAATAACCAACAACAACCCAACTGCTGAGCAGGCGGGACCAACCTAGATAGGTACCTCGGCGATTTAGCTTTCACTGAAATTGCGCAATGGCATTGCAATGTGCTTAGGGTATTTCTCCAGAAGAGGCAAAAATGGCTGACTTCGGTGGTCGTTCTTTTTTTCGTCTTTCGGGAATTTTATCGATTGTTTTGGATAAAGGGCTAAAAACTATAAATCATGATATATTTTGGGTAGCCAGATTCTCGGTTATAAAACGAAACATTTAAATCACCGAAATCAGACTACACCGAAATCAGAAAACTGTACACCGGAATCAGACTACCAGCACCGAAAGCAGAAATACTAACACCGAAATCTGACTACCTGCACCGAAATTAGATTGTAAGCATCGACATCAGGAAATAATTCACTGGAATCAGAAAATGACCAGAGAATCATTTAACGTGCCAAAGTCACAATTTGATACCAGTAATGTTAGGCATTGTCTAGTAATTAAAAGAGGATACAATAAATAAAAACTTGTTTATTGTAATTCTCATACATTATTAAGCTCTAAAGTACCTACTTCTTTTATCTAAAATCACATTTTTTCAGTCAGTTTTTCTCATCTGTCAGTCTGTCAGCTCGTCATGCAAGCGCTAAAAATCTAACACGAATTGCGTGAGTAGGTAACTATTTTAGCTAACTATTCTAGAACGAAAAATAATAATCCTTCCAAAAAAAAGTGGCAAAATTTTATCAAAACTCGCAATAAAGTCAAACTATACATTTTTGTTTCAGTATAGCCTTGTTTTTACAAAGTGACTACACCAAAAACAAAAAGCAATTCGAGACACCCTTTATTTGGTTTTAACATGGCATAATTAGTTATGAAAGAGATAAATGATTTTAACAAAATTACACATAGGTACTATGCGAATTTTACTTCCGGACTTTATTTTATTCCATTTTAACGTTTTTTTTCATGAAAAGCGAATTTAACATTACTCAACTTCAAATGCCATAAAATGGAATAAAAAATCTACGTAGGTAGAATGTGTTTTAATAATAATCAAATAAAATTTCTACAAACAAAACTTTCCTTAAACTTAAATCAGTCTTATGAACATATTTGTTTAACATTGTCGATAACCTTATTATAAATTTTATTTAGCAAAATAGTCTTTTGGACTTATTCAACACAAAATGTTGTGTAAACATTCAAAGATATGTTTTTATTATTATTTTTTATGCTACGGTTTGTACTTGTCAATAATAGTAATTGAGATAATTAAAAAATCGACAAACATAACTTTCCATAAATTTTTTTCAGACTTAAATCAGTGTTCGGAAAATATTTATTTAACATAAAGATAAAACTTACTAAGAAAAATATATCTTTCTTAAAAATATTGTCTTTTATACTTAATTTATGAGGTAATAAAAAGTACAGGTAAAGATAGCTTTACAATCTTCCCTTCCATCTTCCTTTTTAAGTAAAGCTGTCTGTCTTTTACCTTAAGTCGTTCATAAAGGACTGGATCACTCTTGATTTTTACTTTCCTAGCACGCTCCTTCAATCTCTTTCTTTCTTTTTGTTCCTGTTTTTTTTTTCACAGCTTGTTTTTGCTTTATTTGCTCCATGGTCAGCTGAAATAGAATAGAGTGGTAGGTAGAGTAGGTTGATGTAGAGCCTACTGTACATACCTACATAAACGTACACACCGACTGACCACAAACTATAAGAAAACTATGTTAAAGAAATGTACACCCACTTTCTTTCTTGTAGGTACTTTAAACTTGCCATTGTTGACACATTCACATAATTGACAAATACAGACATAATAAGCACACATATACACATGAAAAAATGTACACACGAATAGGTACACATGTTTCACATTTTCAAGTTAACTAACAATCTAACTGAAATCAATTATGCCAGAAACAACATATTATGTATTTTTGTCGTTATTATTAACAGTAAAGAAAATATCTACACGTGTAAATTCCATTCTAAACTATTCATAGGTTTCCACGCGATGTTTTCTTTCACAGTTAGCGATTAGTTTAAAAAAAAAAAACAAATGCGCATATCCTACTGGAAACTTACATGTAAGGAATCTGACCTCGGTTCTCTAAAGTCGAACGAAATATACTGAAATCAGGCAAATTTGACTTCGGTGGAAGTTTTTCTGACTTCGGTGCTCAAAAAGCCACCGAAATCAGGCACACCGAAATCAGAAAAGATATGTTTTTTCAAGTTCACTCTTAAACAACAACACGTATCAACCCCAGCTCAAGGCACTAGAAATTAGTCACTGAGATAAATTATTCAGTAAGCACTAGATTTTACAGTCAACAAGTATTCTTTCCAATAACACCTCCACCGAAGTCAAAGTGTGCCCTGGACCAAATCTCAAGAATCAATTACTTACCCTGATATTTCCCAAGACTTTCATTCAATCACCCGTCCGTTGACCTCGGGCGCTACGGCGTGACTGACAAAATGGCTCATCCACACCGCGAATTCCTAGAGTAATCTACGACCGAAGAAACGCTTGGTTCATAAGTGCCACCGGATTCAGGCAGAAGCAAGGGACACTCAAACATCTTGCTATTGTAGGCGAGCTATTGTTTAGATTCTTATGGTATTTAAATGAGAGGTGCTTTAACTATCTGAGAATATGTGAATATAAATACATTCCCCGAAAACAGTCTGAGTTTTACAAAAATAATTATAAATTGTCAAGTTTTCGGTTGGGGACAAGCCACCGAAGGTCATTTTCAGCCATTTTAGATTTTTTTTCTGTGAGTTGCAAACGGTTTTCAGCAAAGTTTGCATGTTCTCCAGGTAGACGAGGACCTAGAGGATACTGTAGTATTTTTTGCAGGGGTATATTTTGATAATCTGGACATGTTATGCGCCGGGCCGTCAAGTTCGGACCCCGTGGAGAAATGCCCTTAGACGTTTCAATGCCATTGAAGCAATGAAATCGCAAGCAATATTGCGCCGAAATTAGCCGTGTAATATGGCTTGACGTTTAAATGCCATTGACGCAATGAAATTGAAAGCAATATCGCACCAAAATTGAACCGTGTAATATCGCCCCTGCTTACCTAGTAGTTAATTGCTCAGCAGTCGGGTTGTTGGTTACTTTTTATTTTAGTTTTTAGAGTTCCGTACCCAATGGGTAAGGGATCCTATTACTAAGACTCCATTATCCACTCACTCCGCTCTGCCTGTTTGTCACCAGGCTATATCTCATGAATCGTGATAGCGAGACAGTTTATATTTTCACAGATGATGTACCTCTGTTGCCGATAACGGCAAATATAAAACAACAAATACTAAAAACAGAATAAAATAAATATTAAAATAGGGCTCCCATACAAGAAACGTGATTTTTTGCCGTTTTATGCTCGATATTAATGACGGCAAAAGGTTGTGGACATACATTGTATATGTCCGTGTGGCGCCGGATTAAGAATATTGTCACTCCATTTCCTTCAGTGGATGTCGTAGAAGGCGACTAAGGAAATTAATTACCAGGAGACGGGCAGCAGCGTCTTCCTGAGATTCCAACCGTATACTGCGATCGCCAAGCTGCCTGCCAAGGAGGCCTATGTCCTGCAGTGGGCGTCAAATGGCTGATGATGAATAGCACGGAACCCGTCATCCACAAGTACGACTCGCACTTGGCCAGTTTTTAATTTTTGTTTTTTTTAGTGATTTTGTAACTTTTTGTTGGATTTAGGCTGACTTCGTAAAGCCTATGACGACGAATTGATTGAGACATTTTTTGTCAAAATCTGACTTTTACTTAAGGAGTTATGAGAGTTCATAGAATCGGACATACTTACATACATACGTACATGCATACGAGCCAAACACATTACCCTTTTTTGGGCTCCGCCGCAGTGGGATAATTAAAGGTATAGGTACTTACTTTTATTACCAAAAAGTAAAAAAGTTTCTTTAATAATAATGGTTGCAATAAGAAATAGTTTAAAGTGGTCACAACGCTAGGTCAAGCCTGTGTTGTGGTAACCTTCTTTATGTTTACATACCAGCAGTTCCCGCGACTACGTTCGCGTTGCAAACGGATCATCACATAGCCTATGTTGTCGGAGACTTCGCATGCAAACTTTTCCTGTTTATAATATTAAATAGTATAATATTAATATTAGACACGGACCAGACACGGACACGGACACGGAAACGGACACGGACACGGACACGGACACACATACAGATATAGATTAATGGGATAACCTCATTCCTTTTCATATTACTGCACACCGTTTTGCCAAATCGCTAAGAAGGGAACGTTTTGTGTTTCCCCTTTTGTGATTCCTTTATAGGTACGTCAGAATATCTTCTGCATAAGATACTTTGATTTCACGACACGCTGATAGGTACTTCTGGGGCTCTGCGAAAGTATGTTTTGGTTGAAGAAGAGGCCTTTATGATAGGATATAAGATAAGCCACATGCAAACTATTTACTGTAGGCGCCCATATTCAGCATTATTGCTACATAAAATCCCACTATGCAACGTGTTCTTGACAAAACACAACACCTGAAAACAACCGCTTCTTAAGTATCGATGTGACACCACATCAAATTATTGATTTTTTTATAATCTGCGTCAAATTTCAAAACTGTGTGTAAACGAAATTCAGAGTTTTAAACTGAAGTGTTTTAATATTAATCGATGCTGAAGATACTTACCCGACAACCGCAGAGCGGAAGAGTTATGTTTCTTGCAGTCTATGTATGTATGTACCATGTATACAATTCGTCTAATATCGTTGAGTCGATGGAAGGTCCGTGGATGCGGATGGCAAGCGACGGTGAGATATGGTATCGGGGGAAAAGAGCAACACCTAGCAATGGATAGCGGTGGACTGATGATGATACATCAACTATGATGTTTTCAACAAAGAGAACGGTAGTCTCTGAAATTGAGTTTCTGAACTTTATAAATAATCCTGACCATTTGATGGTTCAAACCCCAGTGAAGTAATAAAGGACAAAAAAACAGTTACATCATCATCATCATCAGCCATTTGACGTCCACTGCAGGACATAGGCCTCCTTTGTGGTTTATTCATAACCATGAGGGGTTTTGCCATAATCGCCACGCTTAGCAGGCGGGTTGGCGATCGCAGTAGGCGGTTGGAATCTCAGGAAGACGCTGCTGCCCGTCTCCTGGTAATTTATTTCCTTAGTCGCCTTCTACGACATCCACGGAAGAAAATGGTTTAAACAGTTTAAATTTAAATAATCTAACTATTAGTCCTTTTTAGGGTTCCATACTCAAAGGGTAAGATGGGTTACTGAGACTCCACTGTCCGTCCGTCCATCTGACCGTCTGTCGCCATACTGTATCTCATGGACCGTGATAGTCAGACAGTTGAATTTTTCAAAGATGATGTATTTCTGTTCCCGCTATAATAACAATTACTAAAAACAGAATATAATTAATATTTATTGGGGGCTCCTATACAAAAAACGTGATTTTTATTCCGTATTAATAACGGCAACAGGTAGACGCTTGAAATATTCAAATGTTGTATAGATAATGTTAAGGAACTCTTCGTGCATGAGTCCGACTCGCACTTGGCCGGTTTTTTTACTTGTCTTAAGAAGTCTGTTATGTCCTTGCCTACATAAAAAGGAAGCCAATTACACGCATGTGAGAACGAATACATTAATTACAAAGCATAAGGGCCACAGTATCCATCTAAATAAGTACCTACGTGAGTTCTTACCTTGCCTTACTACACATACAGTAGCCTTTAAAGAAATGCTAAAGCAAAGCAAATCTGTGTAATACATACGGGCCCTAAAAATGTACCTAAAAGTTTTCCTAATTAAACAGTCAGATGGTATTTCACCAATTCTTAAAAATTGACAGAGACTTACCGCCAGTTTCTCGTACACTAATACGCTGTTAATCTACTGTTAACAGCTGTCAAGTGACCAAAGTGCATACAAAAAAAACACTGACAGCTGTTAACAGTAGATTAACAGCTTGTTAATGTACGAGAAACCGGGGGTGAAACTTCCCCACCACTACAAGGCATTCCATAGGTGGATTGCCTGAACTGTGAATGAAGAGCAGTAGAATTTAGTACTGTGGAATGGAGTTTTAAGAGAGCCTATAGGAAAATTGAGAAACTCGTGAACCAAATACACAGATAGGTAGTCGATAATTAGAACAAGGAAACACTTAGATAATAAAATATTTATTAGTATCTGCTTTAGTTACTATGTCGGATTATAAAACACACGACATCCGATCAAACTTATCAGTCAAATAAGTAATCATAATTAGTCGAATTTGAACAAAACAATGATTCGTCGTCCATTTGTCGTACGTAATTATGCAATGAAAACCTACTCTCAGAGAACTCACAATAAATTAGACCCTAAGGCTGGCAAATAAACATTCCTAGATTCCGCCTTTATTCTTTCTTTTTGTCCCAAGTTTATGTCTTAATTTTACGCGTGAGAGGTCTTGGTAATGACCTTATTTTGCGAGCAAAACCTTTGTGCTATTCTTGTTGTTATTAGGAGTCCGTAGCTAAGAAATCTAATTTTATCACCACGCGTGCCCATCGCCGATTGGAAATGTCAAGCTGTGAGGCATGAGAACATCTCAGGCCCTCAGGTTTCCTTACGCTGCGTTCCTTCACGTTAACGAGTTGTATAGCTACAAAAAATTCTCAAAAACGTAACTTCCAAATTAAAGTCATTGGTACATGCGCCGGGGCTTGAATCCATGACCTCGTAAATGTGAAGCAAGCGCGACCGCAGTACTACTGCTAGTAATCGTGAAGCCTTAAAAATTTGAATAACTTTGCTATTATCTAGATAATATAATCTAGACAGATAGCTATAATCTAGATAGGCGTTCCAAATGTAGATAAGTAGTCGGGGTATTGTACCAAGGACGTATTGAGGTTTAGCCTTATATTTTCAAGGACCTACTTATTTAATAAAAGGCTTGATCACTTCAAAGGATTTTTATTTACTTACACAAAACAAACTATGCTAACTTAATACAATAAACTTAAATTGGAACGACAAGAAATCCAACCGATCAAGAATTATAGCTGTCGTAATACTTAACCAAGCTAAAGCTAAATCTACCATTTTCTTATTGATACAGTAAAAAACATGTTTTCAAAGACGTGGAGGTCTACAAGCAGATACATTGGCACATTAACCTTTACAGTTTAGTTAAGAAGTTACCCGTAAGTGAATACTGTCAACTGTACTAAAGCAATAAAATATACTTCTCCAATGTATCCAGTAATAAAATTAGTCCAGTCCATCCAAAGGTTGTCTAGAAGAGATCACTTTTAGTGATAAGGCCGCCATCTACTCTTAGATTAAGAAATCTTAGGTTCAAAAATAATTATTCGACAAAGTAAAAAAAAAAGTTATGGCCGAATAGTAAAAAAAAAGAATTTTTAATTTTGGAGCTCGATATTTTGGAAACGAAGAATGATTTCAAAAAATTGAGGAAAATCCTCTGGAAAATGTAGTCAGCTTCAATTTGAGCCTAAAACAAAGACGATCGGGTAAAAGGTTGTAGCCTGCCTTTTTGAAAAAAAGTCAGAACGACATTTTTCAGATGACATTTATGACTCGATTCATTTCCAATGTGCTCTATAGTCGTGTGAGGCATGAAATCTGGGTTTTTTTAAATTATTATTAGAGAAAACTCTGCAGTTGGACGTATAAAAAAATCCATAAAACCTACATAAAAATAGTATGTAATGAAACACGTAGAAAACACGAGAACTAGAAAATAAAATCACTGACATTTTAGACGTATCTAAATATCTCAATTTCTATGAACTTAATTTGAAACAACATGGTTCCACCACTTCTTAGGGTGAGCTTCCAGGATCAGAAGACCTATCGTGTGGAATTATGTATGGCACAGGATTAACAGACGAATCAGAAGGCGTTGGTGACGGTGATGAGTACATAACTGTAAGTTGTTGAACTGGCTTCTCCTCAGTCTTCAGGAAACGCACGCCGTTTCTTGTTAGCGTTCCCATTTCGGCTTCAAACAATGTATCGTTGATTATCTTCTCCGCAAATCGCATCTGGTCCGGGGCTAGTCTGCTTAGTTTGATAGACCAACCTTTAGCTACTATGTCTATTTCGGACCTGTCTCTCACATTGCGCTCTGCGTATGATTCACGCACAAATATTTTATTTTTATTTGCCTTAACCACTGGCCGTTTCCTTTTTTTAGATAAGGCAGCAGGTGATCGAGGTGAGATTTCCGGCTGTGCTGTTGGCTTAGGATTAGGCTTCAATATTTGAGTCGGTGTTTCCTGCAACAAAATATTGGAAAATAAACAAAAAACAGTGTTAGATCGGTCCTTAAATGAAATCCCCAGAATATTATCACAGGCGCTTCTGTCCTAAGCTAGGATGTCCTGTGTACAAGAACCGAATTCGTGATCTGTCTACAAGACGTGCACCAAGAAGGTTTTACGTATAATTTGGAGTCGGTGCCCAAAATACAGGTACGTGCTGGTCACGAAATTCGGCACCAACTACAAATTATACTTCTACAATACCTACATGTGTACATACTCCCAGTTTAAAGGGATCCTTTTAAATTATTTTAACAATTATTATTATTAGAATTATTTCTAACTTTTTAGTGCTGTAGTGTTTTGAAAAATAAACCTCAAAAAATTGAGGAAAATCCTAGTCTTTCCTTTGAAGTCGGTTTTTAATTTTATTATTATTTTTTATTTCTCAATTTTAGTGGAGGAGCGGGAGAAAACTAAAAATACAACAACATAAACAATAAACCATAATTCACCATACTTAATTCGTTGCTTTAAAATTTGAAGTTCTCAATTTCCATCTTTGAAAGTCTTCATCAGAACATCACCAAATTACCTTGAGACTACGCTATTTTATAAAACATACGGATACTACTAAAGGATGGACCCCATTAGGCTTTATTACTGCTGTCCATTGAAGAGTTCCGTTCTCCATCTCTGAAAGTCATCATCAGATCTTCCCCAAATTAAAATGGGACCAATGGAACGTATATATTCGAACAAAAAAAGAATTGTCGAAATCGGTTAAGATTTGACAGAGTCATGTGAGAACATAGCAAAAAAAAAAAATTTAAAAATAAATATGCACCAAATTGATAACCCTCCTTGTTTGAAGTCAGTTAAAAAATGAAAAGTGTTTTTGTTTTTAATTTTCACCGTGATAGGAAATGCATTTTTTTATTTCCTATCTTTGTACAAGTCTTACACAAAAAAGATTTAATTTTACGCATGGCACATTATAATTTTTTTTTATAATTTCAATAACGTTACTTAAGTCTTTTTTTCACTTCAAAATTATTATTTCATTTCCTGTGATGTACTTAACAGTTCACTTCTATTTTCCCGATTGTTCCAAGCAACCAAAATCATAAGTATCTGTGTTAGAAGGTACTTAAATAAATCCGTTAAGAACGTCAGATCAATGCCTCACCTAACTATTTACAAGGATTTTGTATGTAGAACATTCATAAATCAGATACTTAATGCTAGACAAAGCACTATTTTTACATGAATTCAACTGAATGAATTCAATAAATTCTACATCTGTTCCGTAAACTATGTCTAACTTTTTTATGAAACGAACAGAAACGATAATACGAACAAACAGCCGTCATAGGACGGCTTTACATTGGACGATAACTGTAACGACACGACATATTGTTTCATACATTTACCACGTCCGCTTTAGCCCCGGCCGGCCGTTGCGTTAAAAAAATATGGAATTCCTGACATTGTCCAGTGTAAAATAGTCCATTGACTCATCACTCTTGTGAATCAAACATCAAAAAGGAAGAAAGCTCTCAATACGTCAATATGCAAGGTGTTGATTTGTAAAGCAACGCCCGACTCAGGGTACTTTCTACTCACCAATAAGAACAACTTTTTTTTTTAGATTTCGAGGTCGACCCGACAGTAAAAGTTGTTCGTGTTGATGAGTAGAAAGAACCCTGAGTCGGGCGTTACGTTACAAATCAACACGTTGTATAGCACGCTTAATTAAAAAAAAAAACCGGTCAAGTGCGAGTCGGACTCGCGAACGAAGGGTTCCGTACCATACAAAAATAGACAAAGATCGAGACAAGATAGATTAGGTTACATTAAGAACAGTGCCATCTATAGAAACCAACATGAAACGTTTAACATTGACATTGTGAAGGTTACGTAGTTGGCTGCTAGATGCCGAGCACTGTCTTTAGACAACATGGGAGGCCCCCCTAAATATTTTTTTATTCTGTTTTTAGTATTTGTTGTTATAGCGGCAACAGAAATACATCATCTATTAAAATTTCAACTGCCTAGCTATACTTTATACTTTATACTTTATTGCACACATAAAATTACACGAATAAAACAAAACATTTACAGAATTAAAAGGTGTACATGGCGAGCTTATTTCAGCAGAAATCTCTTCCAGCCAACCCTTGATGTGGTGATACGAACATTATAAACAAGTGAGGAAAGTGTACAATAATTATTACGTACTATATTACAACCCAGTACAATCATACATATGTAATATATATATATATATATATATATACATATATATATGGCTATAGAATTAAAAAGTTACATAAACTTACTTATAAGATGGTAAATAACTAGAATACGTAAATAAATAAATAAATAAATACCTAAGTAAATAAACAAACTAAATAAATAAACTAAATAAACCTATTGCGATAATGAAAAAAGGAAGTGCTCTTTCAGTTTGGCCTTGAAGACAGCAACAGATGGACTCTCCCTGATAGATTTAGGTAGACCGTTCCACATACGAGCAGCACGCACAGAAAATGATTTAAAGTAAAACTGTGAGTTGCAGGAAGGAACTTGTAAGGTCCTAACATCATAAGTCCTCTGTGGCCTGGCACGTGGAGGCAGCAGCGAGAATCTTTCCCGCAAGTACTGTGGGGCACTGGGATTTCTCAGCAAATTATATAAGAGGGAAAGCATGTGAACATTGCGCCGCATGCGTATAGGGAGCCACTTTAGCTGCCGTCTGAATTCGGATACATGATCATATTTTTTTAATCCGAATATAAATCTAATCGCGAGATTTTGGAGGCGCTCAAGCTTATTTACAAGAGCCTCAGTCGCATCCATAAAGCAGACGTCAGCATAGTCCAGGAGCGGCAACAGCAGTGTCTGTGCCAAGAGAACCTTAGTTTTGAATGGCAGAAAATTTTGAAGTCTTCTGAGTGACTGAAAAGAAAAATGCATTCGCCTACTGACGTCGTTCACATGAGCATGCCACGACAAGTTGCAGTCCATGATAAGGCCAAGGTTCTTAACCCTATCAGAAAAAGCAATGGGGACATTGTCGTAACAGATGGGCGGAAGGTGTTCAAGAGACAGGCTATCTCTCAGAGGTCTGCTCCCAAAAATAATAGCCTGCGATTTCAAGGGATTCACGAGCAGACCAAATTCACGTGCCCATCCTCGAATAGCCAGCAGGTCTCCATTAATGGAGGCAAATGCTGCAGCTGCATTTGTGAGCCTAGCAGACTGATCGTTTGGGACGGAGCCAGCATCAAAGTGTGTGTATATCTGAAGGTCGTCGGCATAGAGGTGGTAGTTCGATGAAAGCGCACGGGTGATCTCATTTATAAAAATGGAGAAAAGTAGAGGAGAAAGCACTCCTCCTTGAGGAACACCCGCTTTTAACTCACACCAGGTCGACGACGCTTCATCGATACACACACTCTGCACGCGTCCACCGAGGTATGAAGCGAACCACTCAACCGCAGATGCGGAGATGTTACAAGATCGGAGGATGCCGAGAAGAATGTCGAAGTCAACGGAGTTAAACGCACTGCTAAAGTCAAGTAAGACTGCTAACGTAAGTTTTTTTTTGTCCATAGCAAGTCGGATGTCGTCGGTGACCTTAAGAAGAGCGCTGACTGTACTGTGAAAGGGCCGGAAACCTGATTGAAATGGACTAAGGAGATTGTTTTTAAAAAGAAAGGAATATAATTGAGTTTGCACCTCATGTTCAATAATTTTAGAAAGGATAGGTAGGATCGAGATGGGACGGAATTGAGAAAAAGATGTGGGGTTGGAGATTTTGGGTAGGGGTATAACCTGTGCCTTTTTCCAGGCAGAGGGAAAGACATTGGTGCTGAGAGAAAAGTTACAGATGTGCGTGATCACCGGTACTAATTCATCAATAATTGGGAGAAGCATGTCACGGCTGAGACCATCGCTACCCACAGCTTTTGTAGTAATGGACAATATCCTTTTTTTAACACAACCCTCAGTGATGTTGTGGAACACAAAGGGGTCACAGTCGGGAAGTTCCTTTTGTGCCAATTTGTTGAGAGAGGAAGACTTGGTCAAGAAGTCAAGTAAGATTGGCGGAGTGGAAAAGTGAGTGTTCAAGTCATTAAGGTCGAGAGTATTTTGTAGAGGTTCAGGACACTTCCCAACACCCAGCGATCGCAGAAACTTCCACACCTGCGGGGGAGAGAGTTGATCAATGGACGAATGAATATGCCGCCGCTTTGCATCTCTACAAAGTTTGTTGCAGCGGTTCCGAAGAGTTTTGTACAAAACCATGTTGTCAGAAGTACGATACTTTTTGAGTTTCAGCTTAGCCCGATCGCGCCTAGCCATAAGGTTCCTAATCTGCGCAGTAAGCCATGGAGCCGGAAAATGTTTAACTCTGATCTGTCTGAAGGGAGCGTGAATGTCATATATGTTAGTAAGAGAAACCACAAAAAGCTCAACCTTCTCATCAACAGTCTCAGAATCAAAAATAATAGACCAGTCCAGTTCCTTTAGGTCCTGCTTAAGGCGATCAACGTCCATATCCTTAAAGTTTCGCTGCAGGATGACTTTGCTCCGTCGCTTAGGGGGACGACATTTGTAGGCAAGGTAAACTAGATCATGGTACGAGAAAGGAGCTGTGAGTTGCCCATGAGAACAGACGGCCTGGGGCTTGGAGACAATGATAAAATCTAACAAAGTAGGAGAACTATTGGGAGGATGGTGCGTAGCCGAGAGAGGAAGAATGTGAAGATCGAGGGAAAATAAAAGAGATTGAAAGGCCTTACTCCGAGAGTCACCAGCTAACAGATTCGTATTAAAGTCTCCCATTATAATAATGTGGTCGTAATCTGGCCTGAGGTTATTTAATTCGGATTCAAAAGTAGGGAAAAAGTTAACATTGCAAGAGGGGCTGTAGCTGACGCCAAGAAGAATTTTGTTGTGATGCAACGTAATTTTAAAGAAAATGTATTCGAAAGAGCTTTTATAAGGTACGGGGCTGTCACTCTGACTAACAACCTCACAGGGAATGTTGCTGCGAAGATAGAGACATACCCCACCACCAGACGTACCAGTTCTATCGTTGCGGTATACTCTGAAACCATGAAGTGGATAGAGTGTGGAGGGAAGCGAGGGAGAGAGCCAAGTTTCTGACACAAGAATTCCATCTATCTCCTGATTGCTAAACGCAGTAAGGAAATCCGTGTAATGAGCATGAATGCTCTGAGCATTGATGTGTACTAAATTGAGGTTGGGGGATTTAGTTGAGAACACAGACTTAAGCCTAGAGTGGAGCGGGCTGTCATCGATCAGGACAGAGTCATCATCACTGACTGCGCTTTCAAAGCCATCGGAAGAAGAGCATGAGAAAAAGTCGTGACCAAGAGGAATATTATCAGACATTGTATGTTTATGATATAATAAAATATAGGGGTATAATATATAGGTAATAATATATAGGTATGTAACTATGTATATATAGTAAAATTATAAAGACAAATAAACAACTTAATCAACAAAAAACAACTGCCCTCTTTACAAACACAGGCTTATAAAGAAAACAAGTACCTATCTAACCAACGGCTGGCCGGCTGACATCATTTTATACATGGTAGACAAATTAACATCAGTTCCATTTTAAAGGGCAAAAGTTAGGATATGCAGCTGACACACAAACAAAAAAAAAAAAAAAACCAATAATTTATTCCGAGAGCCTTAATACCTCTATGGCCTTAAAAAAATATTGGTTTACGAACGCAACTTATGAAATGTTCTGTGCTAAATGTCAGATGTGCGTGCAACATTTTTTGTAGCTGTCAACTGCGAACATAACCAAGTAGGAGAAAAAAAACAAATAAAAATAAATTACGAGTACCGCTGCAGTGAGTCCATCCAAAAAAAAACAACAACAAGCCACAGTTTAAGATTTCGCTGCGGCGGCAGCCGCTTTTCTTGTTCTTGGAGCGGGCTTTTCTTTAGGGGCGGGTTTATACTTCTTCTGCGTCTCAGCGACGGATGATAAAGGAAACTTTTGAATGAGAGGCTGCAACTCCGCCATGGAGATAAGTTTCCTGCGGCTCTTGTCGGGACATAACACCACCACCACTCCATCCCTTGACCAACACCGAGTCATTCCGAAGTGTTTTCTACTGGCAGTGTAGACCTCCTGTCTAGGCAGGGTCAGGAACTCTGAGACTGATAGCGACGAACCCTTCAAAGAAGTCTTCGCATTCCAAACCTGCTCACGTACACTACGTGCTGCGAAGCGCAAAAGCACAGGCCGACTGCGGTTATTATCTCCACCCTTTTTAGGTCCTAAACGATGGCAGGCTTCCAGAACAGTTACATCAGTGATAGGCAATTCCATTTGCTTGCTCATAATTTCAAGAACCTTAGTGCGAACATCCTCATCAAGCTCTTCTTGCAAACCATGGAGCAGGAGCACCTTTCTACGGGCATGGGTCTCTTGTCGATCTTGAGTCATTGCAAGCAGCTCTATCTGCAGTTTGAGAGCTGACAGTGTTGCCACCACGTACTCCTTGAAGGCCAAGTAGTCTTCGCTCACCTTATGACTGGCCGACGTGGAGGCAGCAGCATTCTTATTGGACTCTTTTTGCTCAAAGTGTTGCATACGGGAGTGAAATACCTCAGAGAGGGACTCCAGTTTCTTGTTCAGTTCAGTAAAGGTGTCCATAGTGCAGTGTTATATTACTCCACTTGGTGTGAAACTGATATATTGAAGTGAAGAGAATTGGTAAGAGAAAAGAATGTCAGCAGGCACAGGTCAGTTGCTTCTCATTGACAATTGATCACTTGCAATATAGAAATACTTTAAGATATATTTAAATTAAATAAATACTCGGGACTTATATTTTGTAGGTGTTAACAATTTCCCCACCTACCGCCAAAAGAGCTATCACGGTTCATGAGATACAGCCTAGTGACAGATACCAGATAGAGACAGACAGACAGACGGACAGTGAAGTCTTGGTAATAGGGTCCTGTTTGGCACCCTTCGGGTACGGAACCCTAAAAAGGGACTGTAAAACTGTATCCCTCTCGCTTACAATACAGCTCAGGCAATATTGTATGAGGAAGTGGTAAATATTTGTCCAGTCCTTTTATTTAATAAACAAGTGTTATACTAACTGTCAGCTAATCAACCTTTACTTTTTTGTTGCTATGTTGCCCAAAATAACTTAATAGACTAGAAAATGGTCGTATTTTACAACAATAAAAATTGGAATAGCACAGTCGACCGACATAAGCATATCAACCTTTACACAAGACCACATACATTGCAACTTAAATTAAAAGAGAGGCAAAGGTTGCCATGCCGTCGACTGTACAACTGACAGGAAAGCAAATAAACCGGCCAAGTGCGAGTCAGACTCGCGCACAAAGGGTTCCGTACCGTTCGTTATCTATAGAACATTAGACACAAAAATCGAAAAAAAAAACGGCAAAAAATCACGTTTTTGTATGGGAGCCCCCATTAAATATGTATTTTATTTTGATTTAATTATTGATTTTTGAAGCGAATACAGAACTTCATATTCTGTGAATATTTCAAGCGTCTACCTGTTGCCGTTATTAATATCGAGCAAAAAACGGCAAAAAAATTACGTTCGTTGTATGGGAGCCCCCATTTGATATCTATTTTATTCTGTTTTTAGTATTTGTTGTTATAGCGGCAACAGAAATACATCATCTGTGAAAATTTCAACTGCCTAGCTATCACGGTTCATGATATACAGCCTAGTGACCGACAGACAGACGGACAGTGAAGTCTTAGTAGTAGGGTCCCGTTTGGCAGCCTTCGAGTACGGAACCCTAAAAAGCAAGAAAGTTGCCACGCATAAAAGTTTTAATTCCTTTTCTAAATGTTGCTATAATTAAATAACCGAAAAACAATCGTCACTACTAAAATCTACTAAAAACCCACTCCAAATTTAAAGGTGGATGTGCACTATATCCGTGACTTCTACTCAGTTACGTCACCGGGTGACTTTGTAAACAATAAATAAAATATAAAGGTCGATGTGCTGTCTATCTTACCTACTTATCCACAACAGCGGAACAACCTTTACGTTTGTGTTGCTAAGTTACTCGGAACGTAACTTAGTAGAACTGACGCGCGGAAAGGTTAATATGCTGTTTTAACAAATAGTTATGAGTTCATAATGCTATTAATTAAAGAAAGGGACTGCTTCTCGGTTTTACGAAAATGCCGTCCACATTGTCTGAGAGAGAGGCAAATAATCATTCTATAATAATAATTAATAGTTTACCCAATCAAAAATAATCGCGATTCTAAATACATAGTGAAATGCCTTTCTTATCGTAACAGCGCTAAGTTTATAAGTACATACTGCTTTTAATTAAAGAAAGGGACTGGACAAGTATTTTCCCCTCACTCACACAATATTGCTGCCCATATTGTGTGAGCGAGAAACAAACAGCCAGTCCTTTTCATTAATTATTAACCAAACTGTGGCGTAAAGATAATACGAGTATGTTACACAAGTACATATCTAAAATACTTATCTTCCTCTATCATGGTTAATAAAATTGAGGAAAGGAAAATTTATAAAAAAAAAGAAGTAAACACACAACTAACCTCAAAATCAAAACATTGAGTGTCTTCCAACTTCACTTGAGTCTTTGTAAATGTAAGGGCGTTATAATACCACAGAGTGGGTTGGTACTCTTCGCCCTCCGGACAAGATTCCTTCATCGATTGCACTTTCTGATACTCCTTGTTAAAATTGGTGCGTAAGACATTGATTTTCTTCTTAAATTTTATTTCATCAAAGTCCGGCTTATACTGTTTCAACACGCTCAGGATTTCCTTAACTGCTTCGTTCCTTTTAAATTTGCTTACGTAGTCTTTCGATTTCACTTGCCACAACACGGGATGATCGTGGTATAGAGATATTAAAAGCTTAACAAAATCTCTCTCCGCTTGACAATTCCAACTCGCGTCCGCCATTTTGACTGAAGCGGGGCGACTGACCGAGCAAGCCCGATTGTCAATCGCAGAGCGAGACGAAGCGATCGATACGGGTCTCGCCAATAGCGCCGTCCGTGTCGCACTCGCGCCCGCCAATTGCTTTGGCCCGTCTCGCTTCTAACAGTACTGCAATAACGCTCAGTTTCGATTGATGATCACTTCAATGGAGGTCAAGCGGTACGTTCAATGCGAGCGTCAAACAAAATACGTTATCGTTGTATTAGGCCATTGTCACTCAAAATTGGCAGAGTCGGTTGCCAATCGATTTTGATGCTTAGGTTTTTGGTAGTTGGGCCTCTGTTAAAACGTTTTACTAGCACTTTGATAAAATGTTGTTACTAAGTCTAAGTCTTAGAATGGAATCATCTCTAACGTTTCATGCGACAAAGTGAATTAAGTAATATAATTTAAGTATAGGTATAGGCGACGTACCTACTTAGTAGATTTAAGTATTGAGTACACTTCAGTATTGAAATTGAATTGGAGAGTAATGCTAGGTGCATTACTCTTCTTGCTATTTTTGTATGAAAACAGTACATTCGACAACATAACAACCTTTACATACGTGCAATGCACTCTACTTGTTACGGGCGACTTTGCAACAAAAATGTAAAGGTTGACCTGCAGTCATCTGTAATCTATATATTGTAAAATATAGCATTTTTAAATTGAATTACTTATAAAGTAAAACACTGATAAGTAAATAATTAAATCAATGTCCACAATAATTTTCCCGGTCCCAAGCCATTTATACATCCACGATGTGAATTTAAATTTTTAGAACTATTTTGGTTAGAAGAATAAATAAATGACCAACGATGCGTAGTCAGTAAATGAATCAAACATAGTTATAATTCAGCAAAATAAGTAGTCAATCTGCAAGACGATTAATTACTAGGTTTGTTGACACTTCTTTCCTTTTCTCTCTTTTTTATGTAGCCTGTTTAATTATGTCCCACTGCATGGCACAGGCCTTCTCTCAGAGAGAGAGTATGGGCTTAATTACCAAGCGTGCCCACCGCGGATTGGCAATTTCAAGCGCTGAGGTGTGTGAACCATTTCTTTTCTCTTAACACAAAATTAAAAATAGGACAAGTACCTACCTACACGAATACCCATCTCATTTGCTCGTCAATTTTTTTTCCTGCTTTTCAATTCATCATCAACCCATTATGTCCCCACCGAGGGGCACGGGTCCCTTCCCTGAGGAAGGCCAAGTCCGGATTGGTGGAGGCTTGTAGACTAGTGGCTCGTCTACTGTCAGAAGTTGTCAAGCCGCCCTAAGGCCTCTGACTTGGCTTAACGACTGCCATCTATCGACGGCAGCCGGCACCAACAGCTTAACGTGCCTTGCGAAGCACGGAACCGCTCGGAAAAATGCCACTAGCGTTAGGCATAGACGGCGACCCATCCATGCACTGAACGCGCCCTGAGTTGCTTAACCTTCGTGATCGTTTAAGATCACTCAGGCAGCCGGGGCTACGAGCGAATGAGTTGATAAATTTGAAATTTTTTACTAAGTAAGTAATTAAAGTAATTTTTTTTGCTGCTCGGTTTTGTACTTTATAAAGGACTCTTATGGCTGACAAGTAATATTTCACTATACTGTCCAAAGCCTTATTTTTGGTGATCCTTTAAATCATGACCATAAAATATTCTAATTGTGGACTCAGACAATGCTATCCATTATACATACGATCAATGCTGTTCTAGCCCTACAAGTAGACATTTTCGTGCAACTTACAATCTTAACTCCATAGCTATAAAGGCTACGATGCTTTGAATCTTTAACAGATAACACAAGGCGACTGGACGTAGAGTTACAACCCCATTGATCTTCGGTATTCGATTCAATTGATTCCGTTGTAGAACGGTGTTCACTTGACTCAGATGGCTTGAAGAATTTAAGCGGCTACTTAGATTGCACTCTTGGATATATAAATTAAACCACTTGTAGTAAAGAGCGTTTTCGTTTGTACGGGTAAAAATGTGTTGTAACGTGTATTGTATCTTACTAGAACATACAGTCATAAATAGGTAGATAGATACATAAAAAACTCCTTTGAACGACCAGAAAAAAAAATTAAATTTAAATTTTTCTTCGGCCAGATGTCGCTGCCTGTACGTAATACAGAGAAGTTAGTAAATTTCGAATTAGCTCAGTTGGGAGAGCGCTGGCACGGTTAGCCAGAGGTCGCGGGTTCAAGTTCCGCATGGGTGGAATTGCTAGTCTCTGAATAGGTTTTTAAATCTTCCTCAGCACGGGTTAGTGAAACAAAAATAATAATAAAAAAATACGTGTTATTTCTTATATCATAGGGACGTAAACTCACCTCACGCCTGTATCCCAGAGAGGTAGGTAGAGACCCAGGTTTGCCACTTACCACGATTCTGACCCACTTCTTTCGCTACATCACCATTCATTAGTCGTTGGGGAAGAAATATAGTAAAAGCCATTTTACGAATTTTACAGGAGAGCGAAAGCAAAAAAAATAATAAAAAAATGCTTTATAGCTTTTATCTTTTTTACAACACAAAAAAAAGCATCTACTGGCTATTACAGCATAGATATCCTAATTGAATCGTGTGATTTTAAAACGACATATGTCCTTTCATTACAACTTTGCAGGAAATAGAAAAAACTGTTTTATTCAAATACTAATATCTACAACAGCAATATTTTAGCATATTATATTGATTTCTGTATGAATAAACTACAATTTTGTTTTCTAATGTAAGTCAATAGGTAGGTGTTAATAATTTAATAAAAAAAAATGGGCGAGTGTTATTTTAAAAACACATGTGACTTGTGTTGTTTTAAAATCACACGATTCAATTGCACTAATAGTAGTTGGATAAGGTAAGATAAGATTAATTTATTTGTTTATTTATTTATTTGCAAGACTGCAAGAAATAAAATAATTGCAGTATAATTAGTATAAGCCATAAGTACATAAACAAAAATGTCTTTAACAACAACAAATAAGTAGAATCAGTGTCTTTACGGCATATTTTAATTAAAAAACTGTAAAGCCTATATAGGCTATAAATTAATGTTACTTTTAGACATTTATGAACATCTGTTCTGGTAACTTGCGAACTTAGTAAAGATAATCTTACTAAGTAATGCTTGTTCCTGAAAAATATGTTTTTATTTTGCACACACTTAGGCCGACTTACACAGCTTCTTAAAATTTTACTACTTAATATTCTGTGAAGAACTTTTGTCAAGTGCTACATAAGCCACATTTGATAAAGTGGTGCAGGACTCGCTTGAGTGACATACAGTAAACAGCACGGACTTTTTTTATTTTTTTTATTTGTGTACAAATTCAAATTAAAGGGAAGGTGTTGCATGGTAACATAAGTAAATGACTGGTTATAAGGTTTCACAGTAACACTTAACATTACTGCAACATAAGCAGTGCATAGAGCGTAGCGGTGGTAGCCTAGTGGGTAGAACATTGGACTTGAAAGCGAGAGACCGGGGTGCGATTCCCAGTGCGGGCATGTACCTATGACTTTATAGTAGCAATACCACTCGCTAACGGTGAAGGAAAGCATCGTGAGGAAACCTGAGTGCTTGAGCTATTCACATACCTCAGCGCTTGAAATCGCCAATCCTCGGAGGGCACGCGTGGTGATGAAGCTCATACTCTCTCCCTGAGAGAACTCTACAGTGGGACGTATATAGGCTGCTTATGTATGTTATGTTAACAGTGCATAAGCAGTGTTAAGTAAGCAACTATCCGAATTGTATAAAGATACATGCGTCTCTAATACACGAGCAGACTCTACTGGTTTTACAACTGAGGCCTTTTGACTTTACATCCTGCCTGCCTGAAAAAATATAATTTGTTTTTTTTTGTTATTTGAAAAGAACCAAAACTAACTTCTAGGACACAACATTTTATTGATTTGTATTTATTATTCTGAATTTGAGACGCATTTTAGAGGAATCGTGTTTGTATAATATAACACTGAACATGTCATGTTATTTAGATCAAAAATCTCTACACAAAACTGTAATGGTACTAAAACACCAAAAACCAAGAACCCACTAAGTATCCAAGTTGTAAGCATAAGCATAATCAGCCTATATGCGTCCCACTGTAGGGCACAGGCCTTCTCTCAAGGAGAGAGTATGGGCTTAATCACCACGCGCGCCCACCGCGGATTGGCGATTTCAAGCGCTGAGGTATGTGAATAGCTCAGACACTCAGGTTTCCTCGCGATGTATTCCTTCACAGTTAGCGTGTGGTATTGTTACTATAACTTCACAATGTACAAGTTGTAAGACAAGCTTCCTATTTTACCTTAAATTAATTTCATAATGTTGTAAAACGACTACAAAACATCAATAACTCCGAAACTACGAAAACTGAGGAACTTGAAACTTTTACTTGTTTTCGAGTGAGCATGCACGAAGTTGAGTACGGAAAATCAAGCGTAAAACTAGGCACACGCTTGTATTAGCCTGCAAAAGCATAATTTAAAAGCCCCAAAGAAAAACTGAATTCTAGTTACAGAATCTATTTGTAGTCCGTCCGCCTCTCTGTCTTTCAAGTCAAGACGGGTTTTCTCAGAAATTTACTGAGCTGCTAAATTGAAAATTAATATTGAAAACTAATTTCAGCAGTCCCACAATCAATTAGTCGGCCCGTACCTACTCGTCCACTGCTGGACATACGCCTCCTCCAAGGCACGCCACTACCTTCTATCCTCGGCCACCCTCATCCAGCAACTGCTGCCAATCTACCTCATATCAGGGCCTCGATTCTGTTAGTGCATTGTAGTATAATGACAGGTACACTGTCGGGTCACGTGACGTGTTTTTTCGTACCATTGACGCCTAGAAGGTTTGATGGGTGTGCCCGCGTAGACTTTAAGCAGCCATGAAAGGAAAACCGCCATGTTCATGCAGTTGTCATGTTACTACAATGCATTAACAGAATCTAGGCCCAGGCCCCAAGGCAGCGGGTAACATTGTACATCGACATTCAACAAACAGAATGTAAATTCTTTAGGTCGAAATAAATTTCTGATTACTGATTTCCGATCGTCGTCGGTCCAGCGAGCTGGTGGGCGTCCTACGCTGCATTTACCAGTTCGCAGTTTCCACTCGAGAACCTTCTCACCCCATCGACCATCGGTTCTTCGCCTTATTATGTGACCACCCCACTGCCACATCAGCTTGCTAATCTGTAGTATGTTATGTCTGTCAGTCACCTTAGTTTTTTAATTGGTTGAAGTTTGTCCGCCTAGGATGTCCCTTACCGGCCGTTCCACCGACATTGTTTAGAAAAGGGCAAGAAAAAAATTACCCGAAACCGGTGTGCGTGCATGAAACGACTAATGAATGTTGAGGAAGTGAAAGTGATCTATCAGGATCGTGGCAAGTGGCAGTCCCTGTTCTCTGCCTACCCCTCTAGGATACAAACGTGAGTTTATGTATGTATGTATGTAAGTAAGTAAAAACCTATTTAGAGGCTAAAAATTCCACACATGCCGGGACCTGAACCCGCGACCTCTGGCTCTCCGTGCCAGCGCTCTCCCAACCGAGCCAATGGGCAAGTGCAGGCATCGGCAAAATTTCTTACCTCTTTACAAACCTCTCTGTATTACGTACAGGCAGCGACATATGGCTGAAGTAGTTTACATCACTTGCAGTCCCGTGTACCCACTTTTTATGCCGTTAGTAATGTAGTATGCTGTATGAAAGTAAGTACCTGCCTAACAAGATTCCATGAGTTCAATCAACAACATGCAATAATTAACATTAGTCGACTCTTACAGAAGTAGGAAAACACCAATACTGTGGCCAGACATACGGTCAGGTCAGTACCCATAATATAATGTATGGTGGACTTTCACATGTACGAGTATAATGGATCTAACCTTTCTATCCTTACTGTTTTGTGGCCGTACTTTGTGGCAACTCCACTCGAGAAGTTCCGGGATGTTTCGGAATATTCATAGCAATTACATTTTGCCTGGAGATTTAAAAGCCACCGATCTACGTGTATATGGAAATGCAGGTATTTTAGTTAAAATTGGAGCTAGTGTGAGTACGCTTTAGACTAAACTATCTGTAGACAGACTAGATCTCAGCATGCTGAGCATGCAAGCCTTGAGAAAAAGAAGAATTGTAAAAAAATCTCTTTATCTTGCTATCATCCGCTACGTGAGCGCAGGATGGAGCGATATTTTATTTATTTCATCACTCACTCACTCACTCACTCACCCGCTTGCTCACTCAGTAGCTCGCTCGCTCACTCACTTTTTTACTTACTTATTTACTTCACTTTTTTACTTCTTACTAGCTTTTTTATAGATTATTTATTTATTTAAAATTCTTTATTGCACTAAAAAAACAATTTTGTGTAAAGGCGAGCTTAACACAAGCTAGTATGCGTTTTTTAAAAAGTTATTTAGTTAAGCTGTGAATGAAAATTTATAGATGGACTTGAACTAAACCTTTTAAATTCTAAAGGTACCTACCCATTGGATCGCCATAACAATGGTTTTTAGGGTTCTTCAGTCGACAAGGAACACTTATAGATTCGCCACGTCCGTCTGTCTGTCCGCGGCCTAGCTCAGAGACGATTAGTACGAGAAAGCTGAAATTTGGCATATACATAGACATTGTAATCACGCCGACAAAACGGTAGAATAAAATCTTAGAATTTTGTTTATGCCCCCCTGCACCTAAATTAGGGATGCAATGGATTGGTCGCTAAAAATATTGTGGGAATGGGAAGAAAATTTTTTGATTCAGGATTCCGTTCACGAAGTATTAACCATCAAAGCGTAATTTTTTGTCCGAGTAGGGCATACCGAAATATAGCTACTTGGCTGGGTTTTTAATTGTTCTTTTCAATATCATTATCTAATGCTTTTGAGGGAGGCGCCACTATACCACACACGCAATACATTTATTTTCGATAGGATTATTTCCTGCTGTCCACTGTACAGTAATTTGTAAGCAGATTGGAAAGGAGGCGATCCCCAAATTTCATTTTCCCTTAATATTGTGAGTTCCTTGTCCACTTAAAAATATAACTTTTCGAGTCTTCTAAGAGCTATTTCACTGAACCACCTTCAGGCCTGCCTTATCTCTCATCCGAGTTATTATTTCTTGTTACCCGACGTTTAATACCAGTCCAAAGAGTTGTGGCTGTAAAGAAGTAAAGTTTGCCACAGTTTATTTCTGCTTTATTTGCATAATTTCACTTTGGGGAAATAATTTGTTCGCTCGCTTTTATACTGAGGAAATAAATTCTCTCCTTAACAATATAAACAAATTCGACAATGATTTAATAGTTATTTGTTATGCAAGGCTGCAAAGTTAATTTTTGGCGCGAGCACCTTGTATTGAAATCTGAGCAAGCGAAGGATTCTAGGATTGAGCCACGAGCGAAGCGAGTGGTTCAAATATAGAACCCTGAGCGTAGCGAGGGTTTCAAAGGTACGAGACGCTAAATAACTTTGCTGCCGAGCGCAACACACAAGTTTTCACCTCACTAAAGCGAGGAAAATGTTAGGTGCAAGAAAAACAGTTTTAAATTACTGTTTATTTATTTCAAAAATTAGAAGTAAAATTACTACAATTGGTAATATTGAAAGTTAATTTTTTTTTTAAATCAAATTTTCTTGCCGGCCAGTGCGATTCTTTAAATGAGGCTGGCGCATGACATGAAATAAGTATTTGCATTTCAATCATCAATGGACTGGCTGCAGAGAATATAAACTATTACGAAACCAATGAGGTTCTATATATATGTAATTTATTGTACGAAACCTTTATTGAATAAAAATATTCGAATTTTAAAAACACTTTCCACGCTAGCGGATAAAGTGCGATTTCCACGCAGATTTCGAATGATAAACAGAGCTTTTACGAGCTAGTGAGGTGAAAAAATATTTTTTTACAAACTGATAACCTGAGATTACCTAGTATTTTTAGTGACTCGCGATGCTCATACGTGATCGATATACGATTTACCCTACCATTTACTTAACAAATAATCTTGATCAGACCCGTGAAATGTAAAATAATCTATGAATACAATCATTAAAATTTCAGATAATTTATTTATTTTTATTTATTTAATGCAGCCTATACAGGTGCATGGATGGGTCGCCGTCTATGCCTAACGCTAGTGGCATTTTTCCGACCGGTTCCGTGTTTCGCAAGGCACGTCATACTGTTGGTGCCGGCTGCCGTCGATAGATGGCAGTCGTTAAGCCAAGTCAGAGGCCTTAGGGCGGCTTAACAACTTCTGACAGTAGACGAGCCACTAGTCTACAAGCCTCCACCAATCCGGACTTGGCCCCCGTGGTAGAGTATGGCCTATACCGTCCTTAGGGAAGAGACCCGTGCCCCTCGGTGGTGACATAATGGATTGATGATGATGATACAGGCTGGGCAGGCACAGGCCTTCTCTCAGAGAGAGATATTAGGGGCTTAGTCACTACGCGTTGGGCACGCGGTGAAGGATCGGCGATTTCAAGCGCTAAGGTATGTAAACATGCAACTCAGGCACTCAAGTTTCCTCACGATGTTTTCCTTCATGGTTAACGAGCGAATTTGTGGCAATTAAAAAGGATCGGATTGCCAATCCGCGGTGGGCACGGAGAAGGCCTGCGCCATGCAGTGGGAAGTATATAGACTACATAAAACTAATATATACAAGTAGTAATAGATTTTACCTCTCTCTCCCTCCTTCTCTTTCTCTCTCTCTCTCCATCCATATATATATATATATATATATATATATATATATATCTCTCTCTAACATACTTTGAGAAAGCGCCTGAATAAGGCTGTTCGTTCTCTTGTTCTAAAAGTAGGATTCGTTACAAATTGGTTGGTTGGCTGGAATTATTTTCAAGACGAAACAAAGAACATTTAAAGTTATGCAGAAAAAAGGAAAGATTTCTTAAAATTTAAATGCAAACTGTTATTTACTTCTTTCCTGGCGGGAGTGAGGGATTTATGTTTAAGGCCAAGTCGCATTTTCCTTTCTGTACGAAAGTGGCCCAGTGTTTGAGTTTTAGTTCATGAATTTAATTATACTCGTTAGTTCTGTTTAATATAGTAGCGATACCACTTGCTAATTTTGAAGATTATATCGTGTTCTTTCTATGGATAAAGCCCACTAAACTGAGTGGTTCTTAAAGAGCTGAAAAAGCCATCCAAATTGCTACTTGCCGCTGTTTAGGACATCTGTCTCATAATGTTAGATTTTCTTTTTTTTGTTTTCACCAATTTAAAGCATTGCGTTGCTTTTAAAATACTTAAGACATTGGAGACTTTGACCTGAGAACTCAGAATTCCAAACATGGCCTGCGCGACTCATTGTGGAATTTCACTGATTTGTTTGCTTTTTTTCTCTTGGGTCAATTATCTATACTCTCAGGAAAACGCAAAACGTAACTTAATGCAGATTTTTTCTCAAATCTTGGTCTACCAAGTTACAATCAACTAGTCGAAATGGACCCCGAAATTACGAAATATAAGAAACTTTCTAAAAAACTGATGGCCTGATAAGTTACGAAAGTGTGTATTTGTCCCGATTACAGAATGTACCCGCTTGTATGGGGTAACGAGCGGGTATGGCGAAACCAACGGTCCCAGGTAAATACCCTAGTCCCAATAATATATTTATTGGAGTTAAACAATAACAAATGAATTATTTACTTACTATTTTTAATTTATATTAAGTTTTTTTTAATCAAATTCTTTTTAAGCTTTATAAGTCTAGAAGTTCGACTAGTTTTGTTTGGTTTTGTACATCTTTAATATTATTAGCACTCACTAAAGTTATGGCCAAATGCTGTGTGAGTCTATAATTGACAATTATGTAATAACAATACGGTAATATCGAGTAAATAAGAGTGCCGTTGGCTTATTTATAGATTAAATAAAAAATGAGTAATTGGTGTAGTACAACATTTTGCTGGGGATTTTATTCTTCAGTCAACAAAGTCAAAGACACTTGCCCTTAACATTATACAATGTAACTGGAGATCGCAGCGAATGAACATTTATAACGAGGAAAAGTGTTTGAGCTAACAACGTGCCTACTTAACTTGGATGCATTCTGTGCTTGAAGAAAAATATAGTGAGAAAACCGGCATTGCTTCTTACTTTTTATTATTATTATTATTATATTTATTTCGGAATAAAACCTTATGAGTATCATAATGCAGCCTATATACGTCCCATGGCCTTCTCTGAGAGAGAGTATGGACTTAACCACCACGCACGCCCACCGAGGGTTGGTGATTGCAAAAGTTGAGGTACGTGAAGTCCTCAGGCACTCAGGTTTCCTCACTATGTTTTCCTTCAGATGAGCGAATGGTATTGCTAATAAAGATTTCGTTAGAGGAAGCCTTACGATCACATTAAATAATCACTTAAATAAAATAAGTGGTTATGTCTTTCTCTTTACGCAGACTATTTAAACTGCATTTGAGGAGTATTTTAGAGGAATCCTGTTTGAATAAAAAAGAGTAAAAAGTACTATGGAGTTAATAATATGTATTCACAGTTGTTCTTTTCTTTTTACTTTTATTTCAGTCTTGCGACCGGCGCTAGTCTTTTGTAAATAATGTAAAGAAAGAAAGAAAGAAAGACATTTATTATATCAACAAGACACATCACAGAAACCAAATAAACAGATAAGTAACATAATATGCAGAGCAACAGAAAGAAAACTGAATACACAAAAGATAAAACGAATAAATAAAACAGGACCACAGATGTAGCCTGTGGTGGGTCTAAGTTGCCACAAAAGGCAGCTGACTCAGCGTTCTGCTGAGGAAGTAATCGCTTAGCTCTGATTTTCAGTCAGTGCCTACGGTAACCTATAATTGTATGTACTAAGGATTTGATTTGATCGATTTATTGCCAAAAACAAACATGCTTATATACAATAACAGAAAATAAAGGTGTGCGTGTGACAATGATACTATTTCAGCGTTTGCTTTTTCTATTTGAAACAGCGCTGGATTTCAAATAGCACCTCCAAGCCCAATAAATAAAACGTGTCATGTCATACCGTTCAAAAAAACTTAGTGGTACATTTAAAAATAATTAAAAAAAATGCAATAACGTACATATAATAAGGTAAAAAATATCGTCCTAAAATAATTACATATAATATTATTATTAGTTTAAAATGAATATGTTTGAAATATAGAGGAAGACCATAATGAACTAAATTCAATGAGTAAATGTAGAAAGAAAAAGAAACCATTTATTGACACAATCAAAATAAATCGTAAATCAAAATAATGTGATAAATCGTAAATCTTGGAATTGTAACTGTATACGATTTAAGTTTTAATAGGACATATTTTATATACTATCATGAATCCTTTTAAAACTCAAAAATTTACTGAGAAAAATTAGTAACCCACATTCACTCGGGTCTCGAGTTAAAAGATTTAGATAAACATTTTTTCCACCTTTTACTAATTTTCGTCAATACATAATTGTACCCGAAACCGGCTTGCGTGCATACAACGACTAATGAATGTTGAAGAAGCGAAAGTGATCTCTCAGGATTGTGGCAAGTGGCGGTCCCTGGTCTCCGCCTACCCCTCTGGGATACAGGCGTAAGTTTATGTATCATCATCATCATCATCATCAGCCATTTGACGTCCACTGCAGGACATAGGCCTCCTTCGTGGTTTTCATAACCATGAGGGGTTTTGCCACAATCGCCACGCTTGGCAGGCGATTGCAGTATGCGGTTGAAATCTCAAGAAGACGCTGCTGGCCGCCTCCTAGTAATTGATTTCCTTAGTCGCCTTCTTCGACATTCACGGAAGTAAATGGAGTGACGCTATTCTTCATCCGGCGCCACACGGAACAGTATGGAGTTTATGTATGTATGTACATAATTTACATCCAGGGAAACCTGTCAAGTACAAACTGTGCATGGCAACACTGAGTCCCAACTTTCATATCCGCGACTAACTTTGGCGTTTAAGGAAGTACTAAATAAAAACTAGACCGCGGTTCTCATAGAGAAGTGGGCGAAGTTACTTGTTACTGTGTGAGATTCACTGTGGAGACAGTATTTATGGGTGTTTAGAGCTCTTGCCGGGTAATAAAGTTATTGGACAATTTGAAGTTGCAAAGTTGGCACGGTTATGTCCGAGAGTTCCGTAAAAATATAATACGTATTTAATAAAATAAAACTGTACTCAATTATCGGCCACTTAGCTAAATAGGTACAAAATATGCTTAAAAACTATGTTCTTAATATAATGTTACTCACGGTCTAATTGATTGATTTTTTGAACTCGTTTTCTGTTAATATCAATTCTTATAAAAACAGGCTACCTATTGCAATCCAAGAGATAAGGCCCCTTAAAGGTCAGTCGCACAGACTTTTCAGACAAGTACAAAACTAGGATGCCGATTAAACCCTTTGGTTATAGAACCTTAAAAATGTTCTCGTCTGGAGATTACAACTAACGTAGCGTAGATCAGCTTACTGGATTGACGGAGAAGCCATAACTATTCGCCCAGCAGAGGACGGATATGGGAAACTTTTTAAATCGTTCATTGAGGCACTGTTACTAAACAATACAAGTACAATCGACAGCATATTAACATTTACATTTTAATTGCGAAGTTGCCGATAACATAACTAAGTAGAGTGCAGGCGTGTAAAGATTTACGTGCAGCCGACTGTGCATACGACAGCTGGGCAGCGTTTGCATTTTCGCGGCCAATATTTCGTTAATTTTTTTTGAGAAATCTAAAGAGAACGATAACCGATATTTTTTCAGTGCTTTCTCCATTTCTTACCCGTAATATTTTTTTGTCTCAAAAATAACATTATTCAAGCACATCGAGACACGTTATGTTCAATTGCCCCTCTTGTATTACAGTTGAAAACGACCTATCCATGCAGAGAGATAATTAATCATTTTCGTGGTCTGCAAAAAATAGAAAAGTCTTTTGCGTTCACGGTTCTCCGTAACTACAACTTGAGAACGCATTTTAATGAGCAAAAGTAACATTATTAGTGTTTGTATCTCGGGCTTTTTTATTCCACATCGCTCATTATATTTAAGAAAAGCGAGAAATAGGAGGCTATTTACATTCAGGATCGCATTTTGTACCAACAGTACATACCTACCTAAATAAATAAAATGGCGGAAAATTAATAAAATAGCAGAAGGCCACTCTCGTTAGACGTTTTTGGTAAGAGGTGATTGTGTCTAGTACAGTCGATAGACCTTTACATCAGTGCAATCTACTGACATACACTATTGGCTGACTTTGCAACTAAAATGTATAGGTTGACGTGCTTTCGACTGGTACGTGCGTGCTTGTTTGGTCAGCCCGGGGGCACGACCACTTTATTGAGTGCGACAAAGCGATAAAACGGTGCGCTCTTATTTGTCACATAAATATAGTGTTATATCGCTCACTATCAGGCTTAATACAGCAGCTGTGCTGCAAGAGCAGGTTTTATTTATACGGACCATAGTAAATATCGAACTTAAGCGGGGTTTACACGATCTTAGTGTACTCGCACTAAGTGCGCTAAATTACTAGTGACTACGCTACAATATACTGGCGATCTTAGTACAACATGTAGATAATTATATCCTTCCAATATATTTCGTGTTCCTACCTGCTTCATCTTTCAATTTTATCCGTCCCAAGGTTGTCTGGAAGAGATCGCTATTCGATTAGACCGTCAATTGTATACGGCATAACTTAGATACATAAGGCGTTGAACGCATAATTTTTGTTTTCTGGTGTGTAAACAGTTCTAATTTTATCTAATCTAGTATTACTTACTAGTATTAAGCTCGCCTTAGTACAAACACCCCTTTTGTGCAATAAATTATTTTTGAATTGAATTTTTGAATAATCTACACTCTGATGGAAATCTTAGTGTACTCGGACCGTGCTTTACTCATCCGTGCTGACTAAGATGAAATCGAAAATTAAAATGACGCCAATAGTAGGTACTCCTATGGCCAGGAAGAGACTAAGACTTCCAGTTCATTGAGAAAAAACCGGGCAAGTGCGAGTTGGACTCGCGCACGAAGGGTTCCATGCCATTATTTATACAAAATTTGAATATTTCAAGCGTAGGTAGCTGGTAGGCTTTTGCTGTTATTAATATCGAGCAAAACGGCAAAAAAATCACGTTTGTCGTATGGGAGCCCCCCTTAAATATTTATTTTATTCTGTTTTTAGTATTTGCTATAACAATAGTGGCAATAAAAATACATCATCTGTGAAAATTTTAACTATCTAACTATCACGGTTCATAAGGTTCACGGCCTGGTGACAGACGGACGGATGGACGGACGGACAGCGGAGTTTTAGTAATAGGGTCCCTTACCCTTTGGGTATGGAACCCTAAAAATAAAGTAGAAGTGATTTTTTTATGTTTGTGGAGTTGTATGAAGCTGTGAAAGTGTTGTGAATCGTATGGTGCTCATTTCCGCTGCTAAAATTTTTTTCTCTTTCCTTTTTAAATGAACTTCGTGGAATGTGGCAGTAAATATGTGATTGCTTAGGAACGAGCAGCAACGCTGTTTGAAACAAAACGCCAAATAAACTAAAAAATAAATCTAAATTCACCACCAACATCCGAATGGATTACAAGAAAGCTTTCCGGTCTTATTCATAAGAACATGATTCTTTAAAACACTTCACAAGTACACTTGTAAGGCTTGTAGCAGTACTTTACAAGGGAAATACTTCATCATAGACTATTTATACTGCATTTATAGTGTTTTAAGGAATTTTGTTCTTATAGATAACACGGTTAGTTACGAAGTCAATACATACGTGCGGAGCCACCCAAGCCACGGGTTTCCTTGTCTTTTCTGTGGGCTAGGCTGACTAAGCTGTCAGGATGGTATAGGTACTGGGCTAGCCAACTCCATCTAAAAAACAATGTCCCAGGCACTGCAGCGTCCGAGTGGTCCCTTCACCCATCTAGAGTGAGTGTAGGTGCCACTGGACGCTGTATAAATCATCTCATTACTTAAATGCAAAGGCCAAATATTTTCTTTATTTACTAAGATGACACACTCTGTCCGAGCGAGCTAAGGTCGTGAAAACGCGGCTTTAGGAATTCATCTTTTCGCACTCGTGCTTCTGTAATATTTTCTTGCGCAAACAAGGCTTAAATTTAATTTAATGCCCGTTTTATTCGTCCGTGGAGAGGAGGCGGGCAAATGCAATGCTAACACTAGGATTTTCAACATAATCCAAATTAATTCGACGCCTAGCGCCTTTTTTGCATTTCGCCAGCTCCAGGTCCCGCTGAATAGGATTCTAACAGAGATTCTAAAAGGTTTCTTTTTTAATTAACTCGTTATTTTATTAATGCAAGCAATAAAAGTAAGTTAGTATAATGAGCGAGAAAAGAGATATTTATTTCTGCACTGAGACTTTCGTAAGCACTAAAAATCACTTACTTCAAATTCCCTAGAATTTTCTTGTGGTTCCGAAATTAGTTAATAATTAACACCACAGACACCAATATCAACATAAACTGACGCCTGTGCCCCGGAGCGGTAGGCAGTGACCAGGGTCATAGTGAAACAACAGTCTACAATAGGCATTTTTCTTTATTTTGAACATGGATCCCACGGGACAAAGCCTAAATTGATGAGTTGGTTTCTTATGCAACTGAGCCGCGTCATAAAACTATACAATTCATAGTACATCATGACAATTTGATGTACATTGTGTAGCTGATTATTTTATTCTATTCTATTATGATTATTAGATACAATAAGTCTTCCTACTTGTTAATCTGTGGTATCGGCTATGCGATGTACATCGAATTGCCATAGCAAACTATTAATACTTTTTATTGCAATACTCACATACATAAACTCACGCTTGTATCCCAGAGGGCTAGGTAGAGACCAGGGACTGCCACTTGCCATGATCCTGATAGATCACTTTCGCTTCCTCAACATTCATTAGTCGTCGCATGCACGCACGCCGGAATAAAGAAACTATTTTAAAGAATGGAACATTATAAAGTCACACAACCAAAATAAGTTAAGTAATTTAGGTAAGCACTTACACTTTTCAAATTAATCTTAGAACAAAAGCAGCTGTAAACACAAGCTCTAAGCTCTAATTGGGGTGTTTCAGTAATTGCAATTTGTTAACCCTATATGCCTATTTACCTACGTTCATGAATAAATTAATATATGTTTCGTCCAAAGTGATAATAATTAAATATACATAACAACCAACCACGAAGAACCTCAGCCTTCCCTTTCCCCCGCACATTGTAATATTTTTAATTATTGTAAAAAAAGCTAACACACAAGTCGCAGCTATTACTGTAGCAAGTAAAAGAATAGTAATTTAATGAAAATATAACAAACAACATGTAGCTAAAATTGAAAAAAATCAAATACTCATTAATATAACAGCTAGTAGATTGAGTGAAAACTTAAGTTAGCAATGTTTTAAATTATATGATTATGAGTAGTCTTTAGTCATTTCAACAAAGTTAAATAAATAGAAGAAATGTTATTGCTACATGGTTATTTTAATGGGTAACTATGACAATTTATTATTGAAGCTTTCTTCTGACATTTTTATTTTGCGAGATACCAAGGTTTATATAATTTTATTACGCGTAAACATTGTTGTCCTGCACAGGAGGATGGCCATTCTATTTAACACCTAATACGTGTTAACCATACCTATTATAGTTTTAAGCATTAACTATCGAACAGTGCCTTTGCAAAGCCAAAAAATCGTAATTTTTAAAGGCATTTCACAAATAACCATGCAGTATCATCCCCATCCTCTATTTCCTTCCGTGGATGTCGTAGAAGGTGACTAAGGAAATCAATTACCAGGAGACGGGCAGCAGCGTCTTCCTGAGATTCCAACCGCATACTGCGATCGCCAACCTGCCTGCCTGCCGAGCGTGGCGATTATGGCAAAACTCCTCATGGTCATGAAAACCACGAAAGAGGTCTATGTCCTGCAGTGGGCGTCAAATGGCTGATGATGATGATGATCATCATCATCCCTTGCATGGAATTGTACTGGGACAAGCCATTATTAGTGATAATACGCAATTTTCACACACTATTCTACATCTAAAGGCAATGGATCTAATCGTGGTTAGATTTAGTGACCTCGCACTTTGTGCCAAGGATAAACAAAGACAGTTTATCTTTTCACCAAAATAGGCTCGTTTAAGCTCGATCTAATGACAAAAGCACTACAAATACCTCTAGAACAATGGCCTAAACTGTTTCGCGGAATGTACCCTAAATGCCTCGGCCTTAATGGAATTCCATTAACTCCAATCGCCTGTAATTTTAAACGGCAATAAATAGGGAAAATAATAGGCCCAGGTGCTTTGAAGGAATAATGTCGCGCAATTAAATTAAGGCCTAGGCCAAATGTTAAACGCCCAAAATTAAATAAGATATCCTACTTCTGATTTGCTCGCTCACTCACCCATTCAAAATAATCGAAACTAGACGCCCTAGAAACTTATAGTGTTGCCCAACGCAGGTTAATTATACGTAACTAAGTATGAGATGTATAAAGTATGAGGAATATTTTTATTACGCATACGTAAAATCGACGGTTGATCAACTAGGCCCATAATAATAAAAAAGAAAACAAACAAATCTAATAAAAAAACATTTTTGTTGATAAAATGTACCCGAAACCGGCGTGGGTGCATGCAACGGCTAATGAATGTTGATGAAGCGAAAATGATCTGTCAGGATCATGGCAAGTGGCAGTCGAATCGTGACAAGTGGCAGTCCCTGGTCTCTGCCTACCCTTATGGGATACAGGCGTAATTTTATGTATGTTGTATGTATGTTGTTGTACATTCAAAAACACGAACTTTCATATTATAAAATTAGTGAGACTCGAGTTTCTACGTTAATAAGGCTAGTATTACTATTTGTGTTGTGTTCCTGTAGTCTAAGATAAAAACCATAGGTAGCATATTTAGTCATTAGTTTTTATTGTAAAACTCATGTAATTTAGAAGTAGCCTGACTACCCATAGCACAGCGAATTCTAGTTTTGGTGCCAGTAACCTTTTTTTGTAACCGTTTTACAGTAAAGTTTTTTTTTAAATTTCATTTCACATTTCATATTTGTTGTCATCTTTAGTTATCCTTCACGTAACTTAAAGTGTGAGTAACTATAGTATGTAAAGAATGACGTGCTGTCCACTGTATGAGTACGGTCGTGCATACGTTTATTGATTCTATTTCGTTTCTTTATCACACTGTGTGTAGTAAGGCTTATAATGCTGTATAAAGGTACTGGATTCCGGCTAAAACTAATATAAATATTAATTTTTGTGACGAAAATTTTCAATTAAATTAATCAGCCCAGCTCGTCCACTGCTGGACATAGGCCTCCCCCAAGGCACGCCACTTCCTTCTGTCCTCATCTTGCCACTGTAGCAATCTGCCTCAGAATGAAAAATGTATGTACTGATAACAAAAAATAAATTTTGCAGTAAACCAGTGTTATTTCCTAAATACTAAATGAAAAATATATTTATAATCCATTAATCACATAAAGTAAACATTATCTTAATACTCTTGTCTCATTTTACTGGTTTGATTTTTTTAACAACTTCTATTATGTACATCTTCTCGATTGAGATTATATTTGTGAACAAAAAAAAAACAGAGGAGATTTCCTTAAGAAATCAAGAAGTCTAGAAGATGTGAATGGAGCGTGTCGTCTAAGTTCTTACATACCTATAGACTCAGACGCCACGACATCGATCGGAAAGAAACTAAGATCTGGGCCTAGATTCTGCTTATGAATAGTAGTACAATGACAGTCGTATGAACGCGTGTATTATATATATTTTTTATTATTTATTGGATCAGTTTACATGCACGATTCTTATAAACCTATTTAGAGGCTAAATTCCACCCACGCCGGGACTTGAACCCGCGACCTCTGGCTCACCGCGCCAGCGCTTTCCCAAATGAGCTAATGGGCAAGAGCCTCTTTACAAACTTCTCTGTTTTAAACAGGTTTTTAAAATTCTCCTCAGCACGGGTTAGTGCAACAAAAAGAATAAACGATTCTTATATTTTATTGTCGCCAAATTGGAACAACAATTTTTAGGCGTCAATTTCAAGTCTACGCACGCACACGTATCAAAATTAAGTAGCTAATCAATGGAATTAAAAAAAACATGTCACGTGACCCGACCATGTAACTGTTATTGAACCATAATTGGGTATTTGACAAAATATCAAATGAGTTACTTTTAAAACGGAATTTTATATGAAAATATTGGCTTATGACGTCACATTTCAGAGCACTCTTTTTGTGTTTAATCTATTTAAAAATAACTAGTAATTTCCGAGATATTTTGTAATTTTTGTTTTAATGGAGCATATGAAATAATTTATTGTTGATCGTGTCAAATACCGTATTCACTATCAGAAAATTGAAACAGAAATTATTATTTTCTTTTGTATCTGTTGTTTTTGTAATTTATTGTTCTCTGATGTACAATAAAGAATATTCTGATCTTGTCTTGTCGAACAGAATCAAGGCCCTGATAATAGCGACGATAGTACTACCATGATAGTGCAAAAAGCTTTGTGACTAACCTGTACATAGATAGTCTCTAATCATTGGGGGGCCATCAATGTATCTAATTGAGCGTGTAATTTATGCACGCAGTCCACGTTGACTAATGCCGATCTTTAGAAAGCTTGCGGTTATAAGGCTGGGACTATCATGTCTATTTCACAATTTAAAAAATAGAAATATAGGTTACAACGTCAACGTCTCTGTAGAGCGAAAAGTTACTAAGTAACGCATTAGCCAGGAATGAGTTATGAATATAATTTAATCTTAATGACCAATGTTTTTTTTATTTTTTAAGGTGTCATATCATCATCATCATCATAAGCAGCCTATATACGTCCTACTATAGGGCACAGGCCTTCTCTCTCAGAGAGAGAGGTGTCATTTACCTAATGAGAAAAAAAAATTAAGAAAGAATTGGCTCGTCTTGAATTTGGCAAAGGTTTAAAAATTATTAACTTGGATTTTACACTTAGCAATTAGACTAAATGAAACTTTCGTCGTTTTCTCCCAATTTCATTGTTTCATTTTTCGCGAAACTTTATCCGCTAATTATTGTTAGATTTAGCACTCAAATATATAAGTTAAACGGCAGAAACTACTTTCGAAAAATCTTGAAAGTTCTGCCGAATGCACACTTTTACAAGCTCCCACGTAGAGCACCTTTAATTGCCTCTATTTGACAGCACATAGACCTTAACAATTTCTATTTGACAGTTTTGCAACAAAAAAAAAACGGTTGGGGACGTGTCTGGTTTAACGTGAAACGTCTACAAGTAGGCGTTATATTTTGTGTCAAACTGCGCTATTTTTTGACGCGGTACTGGCGCTTGCTTTACCTTGCTTAACTTATGGATGTCAAACATGGTCCCTAAACAAGCAGCACATAAAGAAACTAAAAATCTGCCAGAGGGCAATCGAAAGAAGCATGATAAATATTAAAAGAAGTGACAAAGTTAGAAATTAAACTATCAGAAATTAAACAAAACTAATAGACTGTGCAGAATTTATCCAAAAACAAAAATGGCGCTGGGCAGGACACATAATGAGGATGAAAGATGAGAGATGGACAAAACGCACAACCGAATGGTATCCAAAAGATGGAAAACGAAGCAAAGGAAGGCCTAACAGGAGATGGTCTGATGATATAGAAAAAGAAGCATGGTCAAGAATAACACCACAAGGAATATCTGGGGGAGGCCTTTGCTCAGAAATGGGTAGCCAATTAATAAATTATGTTTTTTGTAATTGAAATGACAATTTATAATAAAATCAATTTAATTAAATTCAAACTAAAATATATTTCAATTGCTTACTGTTTTCAAATCAACAAAATACAATAATACATAGTACAATTAATTCAAATAATATATTTTAATGCATGCTAAATATATTTTGTTATTTAAGACTATTGGCAAATAAAGGCTATTTTCATTTTCACTTTCACTGGCGCTACATAGCACCACGAGTCGAGAAGATTGAGTAATGGCTACTTTGTTCTACTTAAGAATATCTAAATAGATTGCAAACAACACGTAATTACAGAGTTAGAAGAAGAAGAAGAAGAAGAAGAAGAAAGACATTTATTATACCAACAAGATACAGCCATCGCCGAGGCGACGTGTTTTCGTTGCATGCGGACTTAGCAAGTGACCCCCTACTACCGAACTTAAAGACGTTTCACGTCAAAAGATACCAGCTGTTGATACTACATATCGCAACTTCGGTAGTACAAGGGCACAACTTACAAAAAATGGTAAAACGAGTTCAGTATGCAGAAATACAGATTTCTGTTAAATACCTAAATGAATAAAAAAAAAATGCGCTTTTTAACTGAATCTAATGGGAGTCTTTATCCCACCAGATAGAGGAGTGTTTTTAAGGCATTTCTGCATACTTAACTCATTTTACCATTCTTTGTAAGTTGTCCCCTTGTACTACCGAAGGTGCGATACTACAAACATCATCACGCGGACGCCAGCAGCGCGCACACTCGTACGCAGCAGCGCGCAATTTCCGCAACAGCAACGGCGAGGCGCGTGCACGCCATACCAGGGCCGCGATTCATAAAACTACAATTCATAGTTTATTATGAAAAGTCGATTTACATTGCATAGCTGATTAGTACAATTTAGTCTTCCTACTTACTAATTTGTGAGTTAATCGGCTACGCAATGTAAATCGAACTGTCATAGCAGACCATGAATTGTAGTCCTATTAAACAGGCCCCAGGTATGTGATTTACTGTGGGACAAGAATGGGCGTTGGGCGCACCGACGTTGGGCGCCATTCTAGGGTTCTTGATATGGGTGATGAAAGTATTATGAAAGGGGGCCCGACTCTCAATCACACACGAATCATTTCCATTAGAGAGAACGTGCGGCAAGTTGAATAAACGTCCGAAAGCAGCTTTTGCGAGTAAGTGAATGTGTACACAGCCCCTAAGTGAGTGGTGGTTGCACAGACGTAGACACGCATGGAGGCCGCTTGCGATTGATTAGACGGGACTTTGTGGGCAGATGATTATACGGAATGTTGGTTAGGATGTATTGATTGTAGCTTTAACTACACTAGGTATCTGAAACTGACCAATTTATTTACTAGTGGTGCCCGTGAAGGCGCTCGCATTAGATTTAAATATAGTGTCCGACTGCAGGGCTAAATCCTAGATTTAAGTTCCGCTTCAAAACTTAGTCTTATTTATAAAAAAAAACACTCCTCATAGGCCGTATAAATAGTCTGTAGTAAAGGGACAGGCGTAAACATAGATTATTTAAACTGCCTCTGGGGACTGTTTTAGAGGAATCGTGTTTTAATAAATAACACCCTTAAGAAGAAGAAGAAGAAGAAGAAAGACATTTATTATACCAATAAGACATCACAGAAACAAAATAAACAGATAAGTAACATACACAACAATAGAAAGGAAACTAAATACACAACAGACAAAACAAATAAATAAAACAGGACCATAGATGTAGCTGTGGTATGTCTAACTTGCCACAAAAAGCAGCTGACTCAGCGTTGTGCTGAGGAAGTGATCTCTCAGCGCTGATTAACATTTTGCCCGTAAATTTGTCAGCACAGAAAAAGAAAGAACCTTCGTTGCGTAAGCCTCTCAGCATATAACACCCGACCCGAGAGCAAGTAACAAACGAGTATTAAACCGAGAAAGGCAATAAAAAATAAAAGAGAATTTACTCTCACACCGTCGTCCGTAAAAGGGCACACGACATAATAAAGGATTGAGAATTTCACTAATATTAATAACTAGCTGTTGCCCGCGACTTCATTCGCGTGGTAATTTTGATGTGTATTTTTCCGGGACAAAAATAGCCTTTGTGCTAGTCTAGACTATAATCTATCTCTGCGCAGAATTTCATCCGGATCCGTTCAGCCGTTTTTGCGTGAAAGAGTAACAAACATCCATTCATACATACAAACTTTCGCGTTTACTAATGTAAGGACTAGCTGTGCCCGCGACTACGTTTGCGTTATATTAGAATATGAAGTGCCCTTACCCCTTAATCAAGGCCATGGTCGATTACCGTTCTAAATTTCGTCCCTTGAGACCTTTTCGCGGTTGCATTAAAGTTACTTTTTTATTATCCTACCTCCCCACGCCGTCTCCCGTCGGCGCAGCTTGTCGCCCGCTTAAACTCATTACTCAGTAGGCAATTTGAAACTTAACTGTAATCAGGATGTACTCAGCTAAAGACTAGAAACTCGCCAGAATTATGTAGTTTAAGGCCGGTTTCTGAATTGAGAATTTCACTAAGTAAATACTTAAGTAACGTTCTCTCACGCTCTTTTCTGAGAAATTTGAAGAGACAGCACTACAGTTAACTATTTACTTAGCGAAATTCTCAATTCAGAAACTGGCCCTTGAAATCTCTATTGCACCCTAGTAATTATACAAAATTTTGACAGCTACAAGATTTCGAAATATTTTTTTATTTCTGCAAAAAGTACATCTTTTGTAAATTATTAATGTTGTGTTTTTCCTCGGTCCAAATTCGTGAAAGAGGTCAATCGTCGAATCCAACTCGTCTAATATACCTCAATGGCTCAAGACAAAATTATACAACCAGTGTGTGTTACCAGTGATGACTTATGGCACTGAAACGTGGTCTCTCACTATGGGCCTCATAAGAAGGCTCAAGGTCACGCAACGAGCTATGGAAAGGGCTATGCTCGGAATTTCTCTACGAGATCGAATAAGAAATAATGAGATCCGTAGACGAACGAAAGTCGTCGACATAGCCCAGCGAATTAGTAAGTTGAAGTGGCAGTGGGCGGGGCACATAGCACGCAGAACTTATGGCTGATGGGGCCGAAAAGTTCTCGAATGGAGACCACATATCGGCAAGCGCAGCGTAGGACGACCAGCCACAAGATGGACAGATGACCTCATCCAAGTGGCAGGAAGGCGCTGGATGCAGGCCGCTTCCAACCGGTCTTTTTGGAAATCTATGGAGGAGGCCTATGTTCAGCAGTGGACGTCTTGTGGCTGAATGATGATGATGATGAATAAGTAATATTTTTATCTTATCTTTTTAATTCATGGTTTGATCTGAAAACCAGCGCCAAAGCTTCAATGTTCACTAGCAGGTTCACTGGATTGCTCTTATCTCGGACATTACAAATAATAGTTAAGCATTTACTCACAAAGTTGTATAGATAATAGTACGGAACCCTTGGTGCACGAGTCCGACTCGCACTTGGCCTTTTTTTTTAATACTTTGCGTTCACACGTACCACGTCGTATATAGTAGCAGCGAACCGTATGGGCGGGTCGCAACTCGCAGTGTTAACATTCAATGCGTCAAAAGAATTTATGCTCGTTTTCACGTCACGTAGCCGCTGTTTGTCCCGATGCCGCCTGTCGGGGTCTCCTAACGTGCGCTAGTTAGGGATGGTCTGACGTACAGGGTGATTATTGAAATTCGTTCTTGAAACAGTGAATTAGTGTGTTTGTTTAACAATTTATAGTAACACGAAGCAAGTAGCACGTTTTAAATGTTAAAAGCGCATCTTTCCTGTTTATTTATTGCCAAATTCTGAAGTTTTAGCGCCACAAAACGCGTGACTCACACTTTCGTACTACCCATGCTGTAATGAGTTTGAGCGGGCGACAAGCTTTGCCGCCGGAGACGGCGTGGTGAGGTAGGATAATAGAATAGTAAATTTAGTACAACCGTGAAAAGGGATGAAATTTAGAATGGAGATAGACCATGGCCTTGATTAAGGGGTGAGGGTACTTCATATTCTAAACCAACGTGAACTTAGTCGCGATTACAGCTACTAGTAAAATATTTTTGATGTTTTCCTTTACAGTAAACGCTTAACATGTGTGAGGTCATGGATTCGAATCCCGGCATGTACCTATGGCTTACGAGTAGATTTGCTAAGTTACGTGCATTTATTAACTTTGTACTTCTACGCACGTATAGTCATTACCATGCAATTTGCTGGACACAGTCAAAAGACTCTACAAAGGTGTAAAAAATACCCATATACAGTAGAGCGTCGATTATCCGAACGTCGGTCATCCGTACGAACGCTTAACCGAACTGGCTGCGAACCTTGCACCCCGCTTTTTCTCACTACTTGTGCTGAAGAAGAGGTTTAATAATGGGAGGTTTGTCTTCATCGGAAATAAAGGGCATCCAATAATGCAAGATAGTGAAATTGTAGAATGCCGCATTTGATATCTTTATTGTAGTACAGCTTATACTTTTTCGCGATTTTTAAGTTTTTCTCACAGTCAAAGTTGTGTATTGGCGAGTAGTACCTCATGTTAGAATGTATGTGGGGATTTCATTTCACCCTATATTATTGTCCGCCCTATATATTTTTTAACTTAATTGTCCTGGCGGCCTAGAAGACGTTAGCGGCATGATCTCGACAAATTCTCGCCAGACTTTCTGGCTCGTGTTATAATGGGGTTGATGCTAATTTTATAAAATACCTAACCCACAAATGTTTAATACTGGAGGTGCAGCTGGAGAGCATATTGAACCCGGAACTACCTTTATGTATTATGCACCGGCTTGAATTGACCTGCCAAAATACAATGATTAACCCTACAGTGGTCGCGTCCCTAAAAGTAACAGAACTGGTCGCGCGGATTACATATATTATGTAGTCCATTTTAGTTTCAGTTAAGTTAAATATTTTTTTATGCCATTTTCTTTAGTAATATTTCCAGAAAACTTATCTACTATTCAATATAAACTGATAAGAAACTCAAAATCAAAATAACTCTTTTAAAAATCAACAAAAACATAAATTTCTTAAAAATCGTCTTTGAATAATCACTTTGGAGAATATGACATCAAAAAATGAGTATTACTTATATTTATTCGTTATTTTCTAAACATAAATTGCACACGTGTCTAGAATTATTATTAAATTCTTTATTGCAAAGAAAACAATTTTCTTATAAAGGCGTACTTAATGCTAAATAGCATTTTCTTCCAGTCAACCTTGGGTTTGTGGATAGTGTAGCTTGGGCAATGCACGATACATACTATAAGTACATAAATTACTTAAATACAAGAAAAATAAAAAATAAAACTAGGGGGGCGGGGGAGGGGTCATAATTATATACAAGGTCAATAAATAAATAAATACATACATACATATATATACCTAACAGACGTACTATAAACTTAGTAAAAATAATAATGTATAGTCCATCGTCATATATTATGCGGGAAGGGTATTTAAGATACGATATTATGATTTTGAAGATAAATACAGTGATTATATACTTTGGTTTTAAAAACCTTCAATGATTCCGCCTGTCGAATATGCAGAGATAGGCTGTTCCACAGGCGAACCGCAGTCACGGTGAACGAGTTTGAATATCTAGCCGCATTGTGCTCGGGGGTGCGGAGAAGAAGGGTCCGGGACGAGCGCAGAGGGCGCCCATCAGTTTGGAGAAATTCAAAACGATCCTTGAGATAAGAAGGGGAGCCTGATTGTGTAATATGCCATATAAAGTGGAGAGAATAATTATGAGCATTCCTGCGGAATCGGATGTTAAGCCATTTAAGCTGGGCACGAAATTGGGAAATGTGGTCATACTTACGCAATCCGAAAATGTATCGGATGCATAAATTAAGGAGTCTGTCAAGCTTGTTCAGTAGCTCTTGACTTATGTCAGGATAGCATACATCTGCATAGTCAATGATGGGAAGTAAGAGAGAATTAACCAGCATAACCTTGGCTGAAAAAAGGAGAAATTTCTGTAAACGCCTAAGGGAGTGCATAGAGGAAAATATCCTCCTACTTATCTCAGCCACGTGCCGGTCCCAAGATAAATCGGACCGGATCAAGAGGCCGAGGTTTCTAACTTCCTTGCAATAGGGAAGAGGAACACTGTTGAATAGCACGGGGTATGGTCCGAATAGAATGGTCCGGATAAATGTTTTTGCTGCATATATTGCAGCATCTTCGGGTGCTCTTGTTAATTTCAATACGTAACAACACAATCAATAAATGTAAAAAAATATTTCGCGCGGATTACGTATGTAGACCGCGCGCTTTCACAACCTCTCCCGAAACAAAAACCCGTCCCCAATGCGTGAGCGCAACTTAGCGGGGGGCGGGGACTATCGAGCTTAAAGTACCTACATGGAGTCTGAGCTAACAAATTTGAACCGTCTGCGAAATATTCAGTTTTTTACCACCCTGGATTACATATCGAGGGGTGAAAGGCTAATTGCTTTAAGCGACACCATGGGCGATATTGAGTTATATATATATTCGGAATCAGCAAATTTTTCTACGTCTTTTGAGCCGGGTTTCATGCCGATCTGAGCACTTTTTTGGCGCTTGAGGCAATTAGATTTGACGCTGATTTTTACACCGCTACTGACTCAACTGACACAAAAAGTGCCTTTTTTTAAAACATGGTTAACTTGAGCTATGTTAAGATACTGTACGTAGTTGGTTAACTCATTTTGCCTTTCTCGTATTTAAACTCAAATGGTTGTTAACGCTTTTTTGCTGTTTCTATACTAAAAGAAGATAGTAGGTTGAATCATTTAGCTTGCCCCAGAATACACAAACCCTTGTTATTTAAAGCAATTAGTCCGCCACAAAAAAAATATAAGCTTGTCGCTTGAGGCAATTAGCTCTCCACAAAAACATATGGGAAATGTCGTTTGAATCAAATAGCCCTCCCCAAAAATAAATAAAGTATGGCCTTTGAATCAATTAGATTTGCTCTATTTTATGTTAAGAGCAGTCATTTAAAGTATTTACTCTCTTCGAAAATTCAAGAGAGCAGGTCGTTTGAGATAATTATGGCCTACATTTTTTACAATAAACAGTCGCTTAATTCAAAAATTATTAATAGTGTTTGTACTTGAATCAATTATCCTGTTTTACAATTAGTAACGAACGTCTGTTCAGCAAATTCATTTTTCTATGACACTAGTTGAACGATGTCCTTTAAGACGTAGGTATAATCTTTGCGTTGCGCTTAGAACTTCTCGGGAATAAAGGGGCGCACGCGCGGGGGGCGCTTCAGTCATCGCCGAACCGTGACGGAGGCCGGACGCGCGCGTTGTTTTTGAGTCACGCGCAAGAAGATTATTGGTAAGTAAGCTTTTAAACCTGTGTAACTCATGTATTTCGGTTTAATTAAGTATCCTCAATTAAGATGTTAAATTTTTGAGGCTGACTTTATGAACATTAAGCATAATTTATTGTTAAACGATATTTGTGCAAAGCATTTATCGACCTGATAGTTTTCTGTGATTTCTTATTAAGAACATAACTGACTGATTGTTACAGTATTAGTAGGTTATAATTATTAAAAATAATAGTAGTGAGTGATAACTCCAATTAGAAATGGTTAAGAAATTTCTTTAACTTCAATGTTTATCTAATTTTGATGATTTAATAAATAAACACTTTGTTCCTTTAACTTTTTGTTTTATTCTCGCCAAACATCAACGAAAACTCATAAATCTCATAATGAATGCTGCTCCAATTTTGATGCGGTTACATTTTGGTTATGGATTCAACCGCCAAATTCAACCAAAGTTCAAAATTATGATGATTTAAGTCAACGAGATTAGAATAGTGATCATTGCTTAAGTCATTTTTCCTGTTTCTAAATAAGAATGGAACTGGTATTTCAACTAATTAGATGTAATCTATTTCACCTATAGCTAGGTAGTTCAATCAATTAGCTCGACTCGAAAACCACGACTACGAGCTCCTTGACTTATTTAGTCCTCCACTAATCATGATAGTTGTTGTATCTTAAAGCATTTGGTCTTACTCAAAAAACAAGGGCAACCGTCGCTTAAGTCTTTTTGCCTTACCCTAAAAAAAAGAGCATACGAGCATTTTGGACTCAAGCGACATTTATTTCTGTAACCCGTTGATCTATTTGATTGAAAACTACAATATCTGATGAAAAATTTAATTTCCAAAAGAACTGTATACTTAGAATCTAAATTAAACAAAAACCTGATTTACTACGATTTTTTTTTCTTTTTTCAAAACTTTAAAACGCTCTCCTCTAAAGTTCACAAAATGTCGCTTAAAGCAATTAGCCTTTCACCCCTCGATATGTAATCCACGCGACCACTGCTGGGTTAAGGAGGGATACGGTGCTAACTAGCGCCACCGATGGAAAGAAATATTTTTCTCTTGCAAAAAGTGAACATCATAAATAAAAAGAGGGTGGAGTTGTGTCGGGTTACATGGCCATTGGTTTAACGTGAAACGCCTACAAGTAAGCGTTAATTTTTAGCTCAAACTGCGCAGTGTCGTTAGTGGTAACAGGGGGTTAGAGCACTCTATCTAGCACACTACCCAGCAACTTCCACACAGCAAAATCATCTGACCTGGTCCCAAACTAGGATACCCTGTGCTATGGTAACCAGGCAAGGACGTTACAAACATGAAAATACATCCAGACAAAACAAAACGTATCAGAGACAAAACGTTCAAAAGTTGTTGAAATGGTAACACATTTTCAATACACTTTAGAAAAATAACCCTGTGTACGTAATATTTACATTACCATTCAATTAAAACTGAGCACTTATGGCTTATTTTCCATTCTGAAAGAATCTCCAACCGCAATGAGTAATCCAGATATCAAACAAATCATATAAGCGGTTTCAGATAGCAGCGCCGCTGCCTCTTTCACTTTGCCAATACCACAGCAGCCTCCATTACTCTTATTACTGCGTCCTAAGCTGTGCACACACTCGTCGGACATGTTGACGCTCGAGCCGCTTGGGTCTGACATATCAAACACGGGAGGCGTCGGTGCTAAGTGGTAGGAAGGAGTTGCGTAAGTGTCTATTAGGAGCACGATAAAATTGTGTTTACTAGCGCAAATATAAAAAAAATGGAAAAATCTAGATTATAGTGGGGTTAATTTTTGCGCAGTAAAAGAGTATTACTGTTTGGAATACCTTATGGTTACTTGATTACTTTTATAAATTGTGGCTTCTATCAAATGGATACTAAGCGGGCGGGAATGCAGCGACTGGCGAAGGAGGTTGGCCACGATCATGCAAATTTTGGTCTCTGCCTACCGCTTCGGAATGCAGGCGTGAGTGTTAATATTAAGAAAGAAGAAAGAAAGAAACGATTTAATTGCATTGTCACACGTAAACATTAAGAAAGAAGAAAGAAAGATACCATGTAAATTGCCACAAAAGCACACACATAAAAAACAACAGAAGATACTCAAACTGGGAATAACTGGTCAACTATCAACGAGTGAGTGCGAAGCTTTACATAAAGCTAAGGAAACGCGTCAGAATCTGCTTTAGTGTTTCAATTTATCGAAGTGAAAGAGTTTTGCGGTGGAGCGGGGAGGGGTAACGGGAATGAACTGAAATGAATACAACCCGAGGTTTTACTTTGTAAGGGTACGGGTGTAGTTGAGCAATCTCATTAACGCCGCAAATTAAAATAAAGTGAATGATTCAAGTCCGAAGATTTGCTAATTTGATAAAATATCTATCTGTTCCTCGCGCTACGTTTTCTTCAATCAAACGTAGCAGAATAAAAATGTTACTAACAGTGGATAGCAAGGGAACTATTTGTACCTTTTATTAACCGACTTCAAAAAAGGAGGAGGTTCAATTCGACGCGTATATATTTTTAATATATTTTTTGCTCGACAATTTTGTTTAAATAGACATAACGACTGATTGGTCTCATTTTAATTTGGTGAAGATCTGACGAAGACTTTCAGAGATGGAGAACGGAACTAATCAATAGCTGTAAATAAGGCCTAATGGGGCCCATCCTTTACTAATATGCATATTATGTTTCATAAAATATAGTGTAAAAGTAGTCCCAGGGTGATTTGGTGATTATAAAACAAAGAATTAAGTAGAGTAAATTATGGTTATAAAAGACTTGATTTTTTTCTCCCGCTCCCACACTAAAAATAAAAAATTAAATAAAAAAATAAAAACCGATTCCAAAACACTACAGAACAAAAAAGATATAAATAAAGAATACCTTTAAATTAGGAGTACGTACAAATTTAGGTATTGTAGAAGTATAATTTGGAGTCGGTGCCCAAAATATACGTGCTGGTCATGAAAGTGGGCACCGACTACTTTATTTAAGAATTTTATTTGTACGAAATTATGACAAAAGGCACCTCCCTCCAATGATAATAAGAAGGTTAACTTTTATTTCACAAGTATGTTAAATAAATAAAAATTAAAAAAGAAATGTTTGGTATGTATGCATCAACATTATGTACTTTTTTTTCTTTGTTACGCATAGCCCATCTAAAGTTTTATTATTATTATCATATGCTAAGTAGCATATGCTAAGTAGCGTGTGTTTAAATGCAATAAAGAATTGTAATAATAATAATAATATGCCATCACCCCTACGATCAGTTTGCGTGTATGAAAGCTGTCACTGTTACTGCAGCAGAGAACGGCAGCGAGGACTGATAGCTGCAACACTCGCAGACTGATCGTAGTAGTTTTGCAGGTCAATCATTGATAATAAGACCAAAAGTGTCAACAAGCTAACATATTTACAAATTATGTGAGGTCACAATCATGGCGAGTGGCGTTGTTGGCGTATCAAATCAAAGAATGAAATAAAATCTTTTGACCTTATTTATAAAAACACGATTCCTTAAAACACTCGAATAAGGCCGATAAAAATAGTTTATGATGGAGTTTTTACAAGGCACAATGTAACAACAGATTAAATAACTTGCCTCTGAAGAGTTCTTTAGAAGAATAAGATAATAGATTCATTCGTACATTCTTTATTGTACCAGGAAAAACACAAACATAAAAACGGAATCGTGTTTCTATATAATTTTATAAATAAGGCCCGATAATTTTTTGTTTTATTTGTATAGAATCCTGTTAGCAAAATAAATACCGGTATGAATCAACTGAAGGTATTTAATAATGGCAAGTAGTTTAAGTAGTTTGTGGTGTAACATATAGTGTGTAGTATATATATTAGATGTTTATGTATTATATCGATATATTACTGGTAATTTATGAGTAACTTATTTCTTAAAAAACTTTCCTCTATCCACATCTCCCATGGTTAGCTGGAAGAAAATACTTTAAGTATTAAGCTCGCCTTTCTGCAGATGTACATATCTCTATTCTATTCTTTTTTTGGAAATCTAACAGCACAAAATAACAAAAATATTTGCAATTAATTATCGTGACAATAAAACCAAAAATACATTTCTCTTATGTGTATAACCATACAACATTATAAAGCAGTAGGAACAAAAGAATAATATTAATATGTTCATATATATTCAAATAGATGAAATTAAATGGAATTGGGAAGTGGTCGGGACGGGCACAGGGTTTGTGTGTGCAATAAAGAATGTTCAAGTCAAAAACTGGCGTAAACGTAGTAGAACACAAAAGCCGAACACCGACAGAAACGCTCCCGTTTCCCATACACGCCACTAAGGCTGTGTTTACACGGAGCCAACACGAATCAGCTGTGGAAACAAACAGAATTGAATATCGGATGTGCCGATGCCGGCCGGGATAGTTCACACCTGAACCTCGTTGTGTGACGACCTTATTCAGAGTTGCATTATCGTATCCGGCGTTCGAGGAGGTGTATTATCAATACAATAATATGATAGATACAGATAGATAAAGCAGATAGTACAGGTAGATAATAATGCCGCCTATACTACATGTTCCACGGTAAATCACATACCTGGGCCCTGTTTCGTAGAACTACATTTCGCTATGACAGTTCGATGTAAATGTGAGGTTTTCTTTTTGGCTATTAAGAAAAAAAAGTAGTTCCCTAGAACTCTATAGATGGCGCTGAACTGACTACGTTACTAGCCGAGCGTTCCGATTTGCGACTGTGAGCGATCATGTGCAAATCGGAACACACTACAGATTGCTCAGTATTCGCGTCTATGAGAGCTGTCCCGAAATGGACATCAGTGGATATTGCGATAACGTGAATGGATCAATTTGGAACGATATTTATTTTTGATGTAACAATGATATGTAACTTTCGTTTTATGATCTAAAAATTACATCCCAGTGAAATAATCAAAAAATTATGTGACGTTCCGTTCCTTGTTCCTCCTCCCCCTACCAAGTTCAGCGCCATCTATGCAGCAACTAAGGAATAATAAAAAAAAATAAAAAAGGAAATCCCTCATTGCAAGCTCATTTAATCCACAGATTCACAAGCAGACTCTGAAAAAAAAAGAAAAATTAATAGTACCTACACTATGATACAAGTGTGCTAAGTTGGTCCTTACAAACGAGGTATTTTGTATTAATTAATTAATTAACCACACAGCAGCAACTTTATCAAATATTAACGGAAAATGGCGCGTAATTTTTTTTTTACCGCGCCGCACTTTGATGCGCGCTCTGTTCAGCCGGAGCAGCAGCAATATAAAAAATAGAATATACAAAAAATTATGTTTTTAAATACGATGGTTAAGTTAATTTGTGTTTACAAATATACAATTTGATGAAATGAAATGTTTATGTGTCAACTTAACCCTAAAAAAATAATATTCGTAAAAATTTTCAATGTTCGTAGACATAAACTTTTGCTGAATTTAAAAAAATATATTTTCACTTCTCATGCTCTAAAAGTTCGTCTTTATGTCGTGCGTAGGCGACATAAAGTCGCTTTTTATGCTCTAGAGCATAAAGTAAAATCTTCGTCGAAGACCAAGGCAATCGGCCAATCAGGTTGGTCGCGCTTTATTGAAGCTGCGCTCTCATTGGTTAAATTTTAATGGCGGCAAAACCACTGTGATTATACACGTACGCGTGAATTTAATTTAATAAATTTGTTGTTTGATTAATTGCATTAGTGAAGATAAAGATGTTGCTGTTTCATTTCCTCGCAATCGAAGTGAAAAGTAGAGTGTACACCTCGTCCATAAAACCCATTTTACACTCGACTTTATATCTATCCTCGCTCGCAAGCTCGCTCGGATGGATAAACGTCTCGAGTAAAATGGTGCGTTTTATGCACTTGTTGTACAATCTACTATTTTATTACATCACTGGTACGGTAATATTTTTATAGGACATATGGTGCTACATTACCGCACTAGTGCGATAATGAGCACTTTACGTGCCTATGTCGAAACTTCAAAGGGCCATATGTACTATAAAACGTTGTACGATACACGTGCGAATAGGTGATCCGCAACTCGTGTCGATATAAAACACTCCCTTCGGTCGCGTTTTAATTTATCGCCACTCGTTGCGAATTTCCTACTTTTCGCACTAGTATCGTAATGTACTATTACAGCACAGTTTATTATGACATAATTGTCATAATAAACTGCGAATTGTAGTTTTATGAAACTCAGCCCTGTTCTCCCAACACGGATTGGTAATTTCAAGTGCGTATGTATGTGAACACCTCAGGCACTTTGATTTTCGCACGATGTTTCCCCTCTAATTCACGGTTAGCGAATGGTTTTGCTAGAAAAAATCCAAAAATGTACGTTACTTTGAAAATACATTCATTGAGAGGTACGTGATGGGATTAGAACTCATTACCTCCCAAATGTAAGGCGGCCAGCGTTCTACTAACCATGCAATCACCGCACCGGGGTAGGGATACTTAAATCTAGTTCTTCTAATATATACATAAGCAGCCTATATACGTCCCACTGTAGGGCACAGGCCTTCTCTCAGGGAGAGAGTAGAGTTCTAATATATAGATAAAAATCTCGTATCACAGTATTTGTTATCGAACTCCTCCAAAACGACTTCACCAATTTTTATGATTTTTTTTGTGCATATATTGTAGGTCTGAGAATAGGTCTTAGGCTAATTAATATGGCAAAACAAGCTGTCGTAGCTGTCGAGTCAGCTAGTACGGTCTTATTGTTAAAATCAATCTCTTCCAAACATAAAGACAATCCAACCAAAAGTATTAGTAATTTAACTATGCATCAAACCCTTAGACCACATTTACTAAGTATACTCATTTTATAAAAAAAATTACTGTGCGAGCGAGACAGCGTGCGCCACGTAAGAACAAAACAAAAACGTTAAGAAATAAAAAACTTACAAAGTTATATAATAGCACAGAACCCAGAATTAGAGAAGAAGGAAAGTGAAAATAAAAAAGTATTTATTTAAAAATCATGTGAATTATTTCCTACTAGCTTTTGCTCGCGACTTCGTCCGCATGGGATGAGTAATTTCCGGGATCTCCATACCATATCTAAATCCGTACAGCCTTTATTGCGTGATTGAATAACAAACATCCAGACATCTTCACAAACTTTCACATTTATAATATTAGTAGGATACGTTATCTAGAAAACAATTATGTCACCAATAACAGGCGATATTTCTTTCATGATTTCAGAATTGGTTCCTTAATAATTCTGGTTCGTATTGATGAGAAGAACAAACTCAGATATTTCTGTTTGTATAAATATGCTACTGTACATACATACATAAATTTACGCCTGTAAGGTGCCACTGGACGCTGTATAAATAATCTCATTACGTAGGCCTTTGCCCTAACTTTTATACCATTGTAGTAACATTGTACTTTTTTGCTCGGTTGACTATCAAAGAGAGGCAAATAACAGCTACAGTCGTGCTTATATTAATATATTGAAAAACGTGTGTATTAAACTCTAGGGCCAGGTCTTTCCTGCTGGCTTTTCAATGTCCTCGCACTATGTGGCCGGTCGGCCTACGCGGCTTTCTATGTCCGATCCTCGGTTGGTGCTGTAGTAATTTGTGACTCCATCTTGCATCGTATTTATTATTATATTCAGTAAATCAATAAACATAAACATTTACATACAAGCACATACATTGCTTCTGGCCCCGCACTAGGATACCCTGTGTCGTGGGAACCAGAAACAACGACATCACAAACATGTAAACATCCAAGACCTGGGGTTTTTTTGTTCCCTGCCGGGATTCGAACCCGGGACCTCTCACATGTTATGCAGATGCACTACCGCTACGCCACGAGGTTGTCATAAATAAAAATAACATAATTTTAATTTGTGTCGGGTATTCAAGCCGACACAAATTAAAATAACACATTCCTTAGCTTTTCCTGTCTTCTCTCGCTCCGCAAGTTGCCCTCTAACAAACACAATTGGTTTAGCGGGTTCATTTTCACAAAGCAATGTATCTAAAAAGTTTTTCAATAAGAGCAGCCGACCAAAAGGTAAATAGTTGCGAAGGTTGGCATTCAAACGAGTTCGCGAGCGCAGGGGCGTAATTATTTGTAGGAATGTGAAAACTTGGAGGTCGACGGTGCTTCCGCATTGATGCCTCCAACAAAATACATCGACGTGCCTTTCTATTACATCCGTTTTAACTTAGGTATTTTAAAAAGTTTTTTTTTTAACATGACGACAGTCAGTAGGCAGACCAGCGGCCCGATGATCGGACAATATAGTTGAGACGGTGGAAGGACCATGTCTGTCTATCTGTCTGTCCGCAACTTAGCTCGTACAAAAAAAATATATATTTTGACGACAACCCTATAATGTGCATGGCCCGATACGAGCTTGCCCAATTTTTTTTTTTTACATCCCGAGATTTTGGGTGCTACAGGAGCGAGCTGATATCCCCCGCCTGGCAGGCGCACCCTTCCGCGATTAGCACTTAGAAAGTTTCAACTTAATTGCTGATGAAAGAGACTTTTATTACTTTCGTATTTTGATAAATTGTTGGATTGCTTTCAAGCTTCGGGCGTCTGTTTTGACTGGCTTCCTTCAACTGCGTCGTTTTGATAAGTTCCCAAAGCCGGCGCCTCACTTGGCCTCTCGTGTTTGCGTATACGGCAATTATTAACCATCCATTGACTGCCTCGTCGCCGGAGGTCAGGGGTTCGATTCCCATTGGGGGCCGCCGTACATTGCTACAAATGGCCTCAGTCTACTTTATTTCCATGTTTGTGATGTCCTTGCCTGGTTACGTTAGCACAGGGTATCCTTGTTTGGGACCAGGACAAGTGATTCTGTTGGAAGTTATTTATTTTGTATTTCTTATCACTGCCGGATTTTCTAGCGAATATTTAGCACTGATCTTGTTTAACCTGCAATGTAATATAAATCAGCAAATTCGCGAATTTAAATAGCCAAATCAAGCGAGAGCAAAAAGAGTAGGTTTGGTTTTGCGCGAAACCGTTTGTTACCGTGCAATAATTTTATTATTAACTCGAGCCTTTTGTTTGGAATACATGCTAACAAGCTTGCTCATGAGCTTTATTGACGCCAAGTTTATTCAATATTTGTATCCGCCACAGGTTTAGTTGATTGAGAGTAAAGTATTTAATATAAAAGTTAAGCCAAGTCAGAGGCCTTAGGGCGGCTTGACAACTTCTGACAGTAGACGAGCCACTAGTCTACAAGCCTCCACCAATCCGGATTTGGCCCCCGTGGTGGAGTATGGCCTATACCTTCCTCAGGGAAGAGACCCGTGCCCCTCGGTGGGGACATAATGGGTTTCTTATATAAAGTATTTAATTAGTAAAATTATCTCCTGAGGTAGGTATTTTTAGTTTTTTTTGTCTAGACGATTATAACACAAATGTGGTGCACCAACTTCGCTTATCAACGCATTGCTTGGAACGTTTCACTGCGAGAAAACAATGACAAAAGCAATAGTTTCCCTTTTTACAGCATTCGGCTCTAAAATCCGCTGACTTTTGGTTTGCACAGCCGCTACAATGTACCGTACAAACAAAATATCCGTAGTTATTTCAGGAATTCACGTATTACTGCATACAGTACGGGTATCTTGTACTATACTGCAGTGCTAGATTACTTTGCTGGACCTCATCGTACTGTTGCTTTTATTAGTTTAAGTCTCGCTCTTAAGGCGGCGCGATAAGAGCTACTTTAAAAAAGCCAGTATGAAGGTTGAAATTCACCGAATAAAATAAAATCCCTACTTACATAAAACATCTTTTATTTAAGAAACAAATACAGCTCTCAAAACTGTATTTATTTGTTATTATTGATGCTATTCAATATTAAAAAATACACTTGCAAGTGCTGTATTTTTGCTTTTAGCCAACGCCTTGTCAATTCGTCGGAATCCTTATTTATTTAATAACGTCTTATGAAGAGAATATAACGGAGGGCAGTAAGACTTAATACTATAATTAGGAAATGGCCATGAATACCACTGTGGTAGGTACGTCGTCTGAAAATACTTGGTTGATTTTAGCCTAGATCTTCTAACCCAAAATAAGAATTATTTTCATTCTTCTATACACACTCGGGTATCACAGGTTTTGGGATCCCTAAATTAGGACTAAATTTCCTGTCCAGAATTAGCAGTGTTTTGGTCACGAAAAAACATTGTGGAACTTTAAAATTTAACGGTTCCTAAAAAACCTATTTAGAAGCCAAACTAACGGTTAACGGTTCCTACTTGTTAGCAACTTCCGTCTCTATAGAACGAATTTTGCAATTCCCCCACCTCCATAATTAGAAAGTTTTGTATCCGAAGATATATTGAAAATGAGTCAAATGTGACTATGAACCATATGATATACGGACTTATTCCAATACACTCCTCTGTTTAATTTGGGCAATACACTCATTAAACAGGGAAATTGTTAAGCCTACTGCCACGTCAAATTACTAAACTTAGAGATGCCTATCACCATAGTCCTTTGACGAATAGTTTCATTTTTGCTACGCTCCATCAAAACTCCGTCAAAATGAAAACACAACAAAATTAATGCCGGAACAAACTCCTAATTTAATTAGGCTGGCTTACTGAGATGCACCGAGATAGTTCCAGAGTTATCCGCCGATAGCAGCGGACGCGGGAGGAAATTTGTAAAACTTTCGTAATTGCGCGGAGTCGTTCGAATTCGCTGTGTTTTCTTGGTATCGGTTTCCAATATTGGAAACATTGGAAATATTGGAAAGAAATAAATAAGAAACATGCACACAACACAATCACTTGTCCTGTCCCAAACCAGTACACTCAGGGATATGTTAAATAGACAAGGACTTTGTACGAATATCCCCAGTCTGGATGCAATTCCATGTCACAAGCATAAATAAATCAATCATCATCATCATCATCATCAGCCATTTGACGCCCACTGTAGGACATAGACCTCCCTCATGGTTTTCCTAACCATGAGGGGTTTTGCCACAATCAAATCAAATTTGTACAAACTACGGTGGCCGCCTACGAAAATCAAACGTGCGAGCTTTTTTTTCATAGTCAAGCTTGGACATTGGACTCGAAAGCGAGAGACCCAGGTTCGATTCCCAGGGCGGGCATGTAGCTATGACTTTTTTCTAAGTTATGTACATTTGTGAAGTTACAGTAGCAATACTACTCGCTAACTGTGAAGTAAAACATCGTGAGGAAACCTGAGTGTCTGAGCTATTCACATACCTCAGCGCTTGAAATCGCCAATCCGCGGTGGGCACGCGTGGTAAGCGCGTGATTAAGCCCATACTCTCTCTCTGAGAGAAGGCCTGTGCCCAACAGTGGGACTTAATAGACTGCTTGTGTAAGCTTGTTCAAGTTCGAGTCGAAAGGGTGATGCAACAGATGAGTGTTAGATTACATGTGAACCGGTTCACTCTCTTTTCAACCTCAACCATACTCGAGATTGAGTAGTAAAAATCAGAAAATCATGGGTCATTTAACTAGATCAATGACATCTCAATAAATGTTAAAAAGGGGGAAGTTCAAGAAATTATTGGGATTTATGTAGGAGCTATTTAGATTACCTAATATAATAGTCAATATATTCAGTAAATAGATAGATAGATAGACAGATAGAATATTCTTTATTGTATGTACACCAGGAACTACATATGAGAATTTAACAATAAACAATATTGTTTTCTTGGAAGCACTTCAGTTGTACTTTTTTTATTGTCGTTTTATATGTGTTTTGTCTTTGAAATAAACTATATATATTAATTCGAAAAAAAGATGCATAGCGTTGTTTACTGCGAAACTATCCGCAGTTCACAGAAGAGCAATATATCTTATTTAGCGCCTCGGAAGTTTTTCACCAGCTCTGATTCCGCATCTACACTCTCCACAAAGGGACGCGAGTGTTGAGTTTAGACAGATGCATTTCTGCGGCATGATTTCCCTCATTCTATATGAACAGCTCACGAGGTTATCGAAGAAGTTTCATTCAGAGAGTGTAGTTCAGTCATGAAGATATCACAGCAAACGAACTTGGATCAAGAAACAGTTGGAAACTTCCTTCTAAATTATGAACTTTGGGATTGAAAAGCTTTTTCTTGTTATAGTGAATTAAGAACAAATAAATCCAGTGTCTTTGAATTACTTCAAATATTTCCAAAGCTCAAAACCGCAAGGGTGTTTAAAAAGAAGGTTTTTTTATGATTCTTTTTCATTTAAGCACACCGAATAAAATTATCTAGCCAGCAGTAAACTGTAATGACCACCTAAGGAAAACAAAATGTCTTCAAAAAACGTACCAACCTTTTATAAAGACATTTTTTGACAGACAGTACCACTGGATTATAAAGTATTTTTTTGCTAAAAAAAAGGGGCATTCAATAGTGTTTTCCTTTATTTGAAAACGCCTTCGTTACTCGGACAAAAAATTGTGCTTTAAAGCTTAATATATCACAAACAGAACCCTTAATCAAAAAATAGTCTTCCTACACCCACAATATTTTTTAACGACTAATCTAACATTGCCACACATGATGGGATAGACGAGAAAAAATCATCCTCCCAAATTTTCATGTTAGGGGAGGTAAAATAAATTCTAAAATTTTACTCTTTAACTTTGTTTGCGTGATACATACGTGATTGCGTGATGTATACACATACCAAATTACAGCTTACTAGTACCTTTCTAGCAGTAGCCGCGGACGGACCGACAGACAGATAGACAGACGGATATGGCGAAACTATGAGGGTTCTTTGTCTGACTACGGAATCCTACAAAATGGGAATTATCAGCATTTGCTTTCAGAATTGAATGAATTAATCATCTCTCGCAGGTGATGTTTTAGTAACAATAGACCTTCATTGACCTTCTAGTATGATGATTGGAGATCGAAAATAAGACCTACATCCATTTTACAAAAATCTCGTGTTACAGTGTTTCTTATCAAACTCCTCCGAAACGACTTCACCGATTTTTATAATTTTTTTGTGTGTATTTGGTAAGTCTGAGAATAGTTCGTAGGCTAATTTATTAGCACGACTGTAAAAACTATACTATATAAAAAGTATAAAAAAGAGTACACAATTTTATTCGAACCTAAATTTGCCTATTCTTCATCCTTCAATACAAAATTAATGTGACCCCCTGTAACTCAATTGGTGCGTCCTTTTCCCCACGATAATGGTTTGATCTGCTTTACGCCACCGTTGTTTGGCCTTAATAGATAAATCAATTTTTCAACTAAAACTTTCACGAGTTAAAACTTATATCCTTTTCGTTGCACTTACCCGTGCTGAGGACAATTTTAAAAACCTACTTAGAGGTTAAAAGAGCCAGAGGTCGCGGTTTCAAGACCCGGCATGGGTGGAATTTTTAACCTCTAAATAGGTTTTTAAGTTAAAACTTGTGCAGAGCACATTATTTTCGGAATGCTTTCAAAGCCCTTGTCCGCAAACACTTTCCCGACATGTGTTACCCCAAGCCCCCCCCAGCCCCTCGCGAGGAGAATCTTAGCTGTGTAATTGCAATCTCACTACTATCTTTCTTCCTTATATATTTATATCTACTTATGTTGCTACAGTTTATACGTGTATATTGTATATATATATATATAAATTTATATTATGTATTATAAGTTTATAGTATAAATTACCACATTATTATGTATACGTTACGAAGTTGCTTACACATTACTTAGAGGGCACTGATGCCTGTAATACAGGATTTTTTCTTGCACAGGTATCAGAAGCACGCATCGTAAATGACAAGTAACTCTAATTTAATGTCATACCATATTGTAACAAGATGTTAAATTTGCTTTTCTGTGTACTTTCTGTCAAATAAAGATTATTATTATTATTATATTTACTCATTTATTGTTGAGTATCGTCTACTTATCTAATTTTAGTTGAAGTAAATCGTCTTATCCGTCTATTTCGTCTGCCTACCAATTTCTTGCACCACCTGTGGTTGACTGGTAGAAAATGCTTATAGCATTCAGTCCGCCACATTTCCACTGTATTTTTTACTTATGTGCAATAAACGTATGAATAATAATAATAATGATTACTATAAACTTTATTACGGAATTACTTACTCATATTTTTGTCGGAGGCGTTCGACCAGGTTTAGCTCTTATTTGAAGAGCTCCGAGCTTCGAGTAATTATGAAAGCTCATCTTGATTTTAGCTTACGAATGAATAAGTAGATTACTATCATTTATCTATGTGTCGACAGCAGTTGGTAGCCTAGTAGTTAGAACATTGGACTCGAAAGGCAGAGACCCATGTTCAAATCCCAGTGCGGGCATGTACCTGTGACTTTATTTTTTAAGTTATGTACATTTGTGAAGTTATAGTAGCAATAACACTCGCTAACGGTGAAGGAAAACATCATGAGGAAACCTGAGTGTCTGAGCTATGTGATGTATACGGATTGGTAGGTAGGTATCACTATTTGTATAAGTTGCTAAGTGGGTAGTTTTTGTCGTTTTGTCAGTCCTTCATTAAAGGTCGTTGGTCTAAGCTGGTGTTTCCCTGCTCGGTCTCTAAAGATTTAACAGTGGCGAACGAGTTTGAAAATCTACGCGTAATTAGGTCACCATGGCGTGCGGTAGAATAGGCGTCTTCGATATTCACACAGATAGTTGGGAATTGTATACGGAAAGGCTAGAACAATATTTTCTTTGTAACAAAGTGGAAGAGAACTTGAAAGTACCGACTTTAATAACGGTAATGGGAGCTGAAAGTTACGAATTACTAGGAACTTTGTGTGCACCAGTGAAACCGTCTACTAAAACGTACAAGGATTTAGTGGTGTTAATGCAAAGACACTTACAACCAAAACCAAGTATCTTAGCGGAGCGTTTTAAGTTCAGACAAAGAAAACAAAATAACAGTGAATCGATAGCGGACTATGTGGCGGACCTAAAAAAGTTGACAAAATTTTGCGAATTTGGACAATACCTAGAAGAAAGTTTAAGAGACCAATTTGTTTGCGGTATTTACAATGAAAGCATAAGGCAGCGTTTGTTCGTAGAGGAAGACATGAAATGGAACAAGGCGCTGGAACTGGCTAAGGCTATGGAGGCGGCAGAGATGAATGCAGCGGCAGTGGACGGCCGTGGAAAAAAAGGACTCGGTGAGGCGGCAGTGTGCAAGGTAGGGACGAGCTCGTGGCGTCCACCTAGCGCACCTTCAAGCAGCGGCGCGGCGCGCGCGCCCGGCTGGGCAATGGCGGCGGGCAGTGGCGGCGGCGGCGGACAATGGCGAGGCGGTGACAGGCAGTGGCGCGGCGGCAACGGAAAATGGCGTGACGTTGGCGCGCATGCCTCACGGCCACGCTCGGCACAGGGACAAGTGACAACAAGTGCAAACGACGGTAGGCTGAGTGGCTGTCGTACTTGTGGCGCGTCACAGCATAAGTCAAGTGCATGTAAATATCAGTTCTTCGTGTGCCGCGTTTGTAATAAACAAGGGCATTTACAAAGAATGTGTCCAATGTTACCGGGAAAATGGGCGGATCACCATTTCAACGAAGAGCTACAGGAGTCGAAGTCGGATAGTGAAGAAAGTGTAGAGGTAAATTTTTCTTTTTTAAAACAAAAAACTCAGAGTAATTGTAGACCTTACACTTTATCGCTAGAAGTAAATAACAAAAAATTGTCAATGGAAATCGACACCGGAAGTATGATTTCCTGTATAAATTCAGAGAATTATTATAACTTGTTTCCGAATGTACCTTTGGATGAACCAGGATTAATATTAAGGTATTATACAGGGGAAAAAGTATCACCATTAGGAAAAATTCTTGTAACAGTTAAGTTTAATAATACAGTCAAGCAGTTGGACCTGTTTGTGGTAAGGGATGGAAAGACAAATTTATTAGGAAGACAATGGCTTCAGGAATTAGGTATAAAAGTGTTAAAAGAGATTGATCATAATTACTCTAAGGCAGAAAAGAAATTTGATTTGAAAACGTTCAGTTCCAGATTTGCTAATGTATTCTCGGACGGCTTGGGTTATTTCAACGGTGGCACGGTGTCGCTGGCGGTGCGCGAGGGCACGCGACCCGTGTACGTGCGCGCGCGCCCGCTCGCGTACGCGCTGCGCGAACCGGTTGAACGCGCGCTAGAGCAGCTGACGCGCGAGGGAGTTATTACCCCCGTCGAGACATCAGAGTGGGCCACACCGATCGTACCCGTGGTCAAGCCCGACGGCAACATAAGGATATGCGGCGACTATAAGATAAGTGTGAACAAATACTTAGAAATTGACCGCTTCCCATTACCCAGGGTGGAAGATTTGTTCGCGAAATTACACGGAGGGGAGAGATTTACAAAAATCGACTTATCGCAAGCATATGCGCAACTAGGCTTGGACGAGACATCAAAACCGTATACTGTAATTAACACCCACAAAGGTCTGTTTAAATATAATAGATTGGTCTACGGGCTATCATCTAGCCCCGGCATTTTCCAAAGGAAATTGGAACAGCTGTTTGCTGACATGGAAAGAGTCGGCGTATTCCTGGACGATGTGATTCTGACGGGCAGAAACGAAGAAGAACATCTAAAAACGCTGCATGAGGTATTTGAGCGTTTAGAAAAGTTTGGATTAAAAATAAAGAAAGAAAAGTGTACATTTATGGCCGAATCAGTTACGTACTTAGGTTACGTAATAAGTAAGGAAGGCGTACATACGTGTACGAAGAAAATAGATGCCATAAAAAGGGTTCCAGTACCAACAAATGTATCCGAGTTAAGAGCATTTCTTGGGATGGTTATGTATTACGCAAAGTTTATAAAAAACATAAGCACAATTCTCACGCCATTATATGAGTTGCTAAAGAAAGGTGTGAAGTATGAGTGGAGCGCAAGCTGTGATGGAGCTTTTAATAAGGTAAAAAAATTGTTAATTTCCAGCGAGGTCCTGGCGCACTATGACCCCTCTCTGCCGCTGATACTGACGACGGATGCGAGTAGCGTGGGCGTGGGCGCCGTCATCTCACACGTGATGCCGGACGGAGCCGAGAGGCCGATCGCTTACGCTTCAAGAGTACTTAACACAGCAGAGAGGGGCTACTCCCAGATTGACCGAGAAGCTTTGGCTATCATATATGGTGTAAAGAAATTTCATCAATATTTGTACGGAAGAAAGTTTATATTGCGCACGGACCATAAGCCTTTGGTCACAATTTTCGGTGAAAAAACAGGCATCCCAGTAATGGCAGCCAGCAGAATGCAAAGATGGGCGGTGATCCTGGCTGGATATAACTACGATATACAATATGTAGCAACCGATAAAAACGGAGCGGATGCACTATCGCGACTCCCTCAAGAAGGAAAGGTTAAGGAATGCAAGGCAGAAGAACATACATATCTCAATTTTGTGCAAACCTTCTTACCGGTTCAGCAAGTGGAAGTAAGACGAGAAACAGAACGTGATGAAATACTACGGAAAATAACTATGTACATACAATCGGGTTGGCCAAACCAGTGTCCACCAGACTTGCAGCCTTATTGGGTAAGAAGACACGAACTGTATGTCGATGGCAGCTGTATAATGTGGGGCTATAGAATATTAGTACCAGAAATCTTAAGAAATAAGATATTACAAGAATTACATACCAGCCACTTGGGAATGGTTAAAATGAAGTCGAAGGCTCGTAGCTACGTATGGTGGCCGGGAATAGACGCGGACATCGAACGCGTATGCAGAGAGTGCGTTACCTGCGTAATGGAATCTGCAGAGCCACCAAGGACAGCACCAAAACCATGGCCGTATGTGAGCGAACCATGGAGCCGATTGCATATTGATTTCTTGGGACCGTATGAAGGTAAAACTTTTCTAATTATTATCGACTCCACAACGAAGTGGATTGAAGCGTTCTTAATGACACATACCAAAGGAAGTAATGTATGCAAAGTATTACGAGAAACCTTCGCGAGATTTGGATTACCAAAAGAAGTGGTATCAGACAATGGGCCACCTTTTACGAGTCAGGAAATACAAGAATTTATGAAAAATAACGGCATTATACACATATTTACACCGGTATATCACCCCGTTTCAAACGGAGCAGCAGAAAATGCCGTGAAATTATGTAAAAAAGCACTAAGAAAAGCAAAAAGAGATAAGCAAGACTTAGATATCGCATTGCAGGCTTACTTAATGGCTTACCGCAATATTGAACATGCAACAACGGGGCAGTCACCCGCCAACCTTATGTTCAGAAGATCCTTACGGTCAAGATTAGATCTTCTTAGAACCAATAACACAGCAGTTCAAGAACGAGTTGCACATAGACAAACACAACAAGTTGAAGCGGCGGGAGGCTATAACAGAGGGACATTTGCGGAAGGAGAGGAAGTATGGAGTAGAGATTTCAGTGCAGGGGATAAGTGGGTAGCAGGACGGATTGAGGAAGAAAAAGGCTCTCGGAATTACATAGTCAAGACTGACAGAGGGCAATTGGTGAAACGTCACATTGATCAGTTAAAAAAGAAATCAAGATTCATCACACATCCAAGCACGGACTATCCCGCAGTGGGAAACCCAGCTGCTTCAACAAATGATGATCCTGTGGTCGGGGGGCAGGAACTGACAATCACACCAGAAACCGACCACACAGAAGTTAACTCCCCTACCGATCCAAGTGGGTCTCAAGTGCCCGAGCACACCAGTCAGCGACCGTACTACTTATCGGAACACCGCCCAAGCCGTTATAAAAATCCTGTACGTAGATACGGGTTTGAAATAGATTAAGACAAAAAAAATTGTAACTTATATTTAGTGTAACAGGTGGAGGGATAAATAGTGATAAAAATTAGGCTAAGTAATAAAACTATTATAAGTAGTATGTAGGCAATAGATAATCAAAGAAAATTATTGTTAGTTAGTAGTATGCAAATTAAGAAAGGGGGTGTGATGTATACGGATTGGTAGGTAGGTATCACTATTTGTATTAGTTGCTAAGTGGGTAGTTTTTGTCGTTTTGTCAGTCCTTCATTAAAGGTCGTTGGTCTAAGCTGGTGTTTCCCTGCTCGGTCTCTAAAGATTTCACATACCTCAGCGGTTCAAATCGCCAATCCGCGGTGGGCAGGCGCGGTGATTAAGTCCATAGAGAGTAAGGCCCGTGCCCTACAGTGGGACGTATACAGGCTGCTTATGATGATCTATGTGTCTATTTACTAGTTCTTTCTATCCTTGGCCATCCAACACATCATACCACATGATGTTTGGTAGCATTAAGGCTGCTGTTACGTGGAGCATGCTGTCTCGTTTGCACAATTTAATAATTTTAGCGATTGTAATAATATGAGTACTTTTTTTATAAATATGGTCTTAGGGTTTGGTGGATAATTAAATTGTGGATATTCAAGGCATATTTTTGTTATCCTTTACTATGTTTTTTATTGAGAAAGTTTGATTCCAAAATTAGTAATTTTGGAAACAACATTTCTTTAATAAGAACTACCTACGTATCGGACAAGAAAAATATATTTAAAATTTCCGTAATTTAATTATGCATCAAACCAGACCACATTTATCAAAAGTTTACTCATATTATTACAATATTAAAAAATGATAAATTGTGCGAGTGAGACAGCACGCTCCACGTGAGAGCAGCCTTAACAAATGGTTTTAATAAAAAAAAATGCATTTATTTCAGACTGCAAGACACTAATAGAAACTAACCACAATTTATTACAAGACAAAGTTCAGTTCAGCAAAAATAAGCCAGAAAAGTTCAAAATCTATAGTTTTGGAAAATAACTTTCGGCATTATTTTAGTCAGTCAGAGAGTAGGCTCTTAAATGACGTCTGTCCGCGGTGAGCACACATAGTGGTTAAGTCCATAGACTCCCACTTTTTCTTGCACTTTTCCTTGCTCTGTTTGTTTTCTGTATTATATTCTATTTCTCCTGTTGCCTGGAAGAAATTGATATTGGCAATAAGGCCGCCAATTGTATCTTTTCTTTTGTCATTACTGTTTCTGTAACATTTTTTTCCGGTATACAATAAAGAATATTCATATCTTATCTTATATTCATAGGCTCACCAGGGTTATGTTCCACAAAAATACAATTCATATTCACTGCGACTTATTTACAATGTCTCCCACAGTATGCAGTACATAATACCTCAACGGACTAATGAGACGAAGTTCTTTGATGAAATGGGAGCGCTACTGATGAAATATTAAGTCAAATCGAGGAAAACACGACCTTCGAATAACATTATTAATTCAGACAACATCTTCACTACGCTCTGCCGTAATACGTCTATAAACCAAACGAATCGGGTGAAAAAACTTCGAATGGATGCGGAAATAAGTATGATTTGTTGACTGTGGTAACTTTCCGTCCGCTAGCAAATTTTCTGCCTCAAATGAAGTAATTGGACACTAAATTAGATTATTTTATATCTTAGATTAGATTAATTTAGTCAATAATGTATTTTCTGACTACCATGAAAATACATTATTGACTAAATTAATTTATATACATTATATTGCATCACATAAATTGTTTAGTTTATCTAGAGGTAGGTATCACGTCTGATTACCATGCCGGAGGTCGTGTGTTCAAATCCCACTGGGGACCACTGTACAAAAGGCCACGGTCTAGGTTTATTTCCATGTTCGTGAAGTCCTTGCACAGTTATCCTAGTTATCCTAGCACAGGGTATCCCAGTTTGGGACTAGTAAAAGTGATTGTGTTACGTGAAAGTTATTGTTATGTTACTATCATTATATATACTAACGCCTGTATCTCGGAGGGGTATGCAGAGATCTGGGTTTGTCACGTACCACGATCGTGACAAATCTCTGCTTCATCAACATTCATTAGTCGTAGTCGTTGCGTGCATGCACGCCGGTTTCAGGTAATTTTTATCTTGCCCTTCGCTAATACATACGTAATTTCGTCGTAGTATGTCATAATCATGGGAAGCGGTGGTAGCCTAGTGGGTAGAACATTGGACTCGGAAGCGGGAGACCCAGGTTCGATTCCCAGTGCGGGCATGTACCTATAACTTTTCTTTCTAAGTTATGTACCTACATTTGTGAAGTTATAGTAGCAATACCACTCGCTAACGGTGAAGGAAAAAATCGTGAGGAAACCTGGGTGTCTGAGCTATTCACATACCTCAGCGCTTGAAATCGCCAATCCGCGGTGGGCGCGCGTGGTGATTAAGCCCATACTCTCTCTCTCTCTCTCTGAGAGAAGGCCTGTGTCCCACAGTGGGACGTATATAGGCTGCTTATGATGTCATGATACCTATATGTAAGGTTATAACCGGTGGCCGGAAAAAAGAATGTTTTTTTTGCCCATCGTTGATTAGACTTAAATAGATCATGCACTGGATTGAACGAAGTCGCTTGTTTTCTGTGAGTTGGTCAAACCATGGGTTTACTTCAGTGTGTATCTTAATGGAGGTTATTGCTACTTGCGACCATTGTCGTTTCATAAAACTACAATTCACAGTTTATAATGACAACTCGATGTGCATTGCGTAGCCGATTAGTAAAATTAGTTTTCCTACTTGTCAATCTGTGGGTTAAGCACAGCGCAATGAACAACGAGTTGTCATAGTAAACCATCAATTGTAGTTATACATAATGGGGCGGTGGGCAGTGTCGGGGCTAGTGACCACCCCTTAGACAAAGACCACTTTGTAAATCGTCGTGTTTCGGTGTTACATCCGGCCCTTGAGTCTATACACACATAGTTTTTCAATGGAATGATATAAGCACGACAATAGTTGTTATTTGATTATATTTGATAGTTTACAAAGCAATAGCAGTACAATGTCATTTGAATGGTATCATCATCATCACCATCAGCCATTTGACACCCACTGCAGGACATAGGTCTCCTTCATGGTTTTCATAACCATGAGGGGTTTTGCCATAATCGCCACGCTTGGCAGGCAGGTTGGCCTTGATCGCAGCACGCGGTTGGAATCTCAGGAAGACGCTACTGTCCGTCTCCTAGTAATTGATTTCCTTCTACGACATCCACAGAAGGAAATAGAGCGACGTTATTCTTAATCCGCCATAGTCCGCTTAAATTAAACAGCCATCTCTCGCAAAGAAGTTTGAATCGCGCGAGGCGCCGAGTCAAACTGCACGGGTTATACCAATATTATGCGATTGGTGACTAGACTATCAATAATGTTAATGACACCACCACTACTGTACAAATATGACTCAATTGAAGAACTAGTCAAAAGGTAAAACACTAATGATTACCACATACATACATACATACATACATAAACTCACGCCTGTATCCCGGAGGGGTAGGCAGAGACCAGGGACTGCCACTTGCCACGATCCTGACGGATCCCTCTCGCTTCCTCAACATTTATTAATCGTTGCATGCACGCACGCCGGTTTCGGGTACCTTTTATTTTACCCTTTGCTAATACATCCCCTATTTAGGTCGAAGTATGTTCGCCTGGGACGTCCTTTATCGGCCGTTGCACCCAAATTCGCCCGACATATTTGTTTCGTCAATCTTTCTTCCTTCATCATCTCCACGTGTCCAAACCAACGTAACATTCCTTTCTCTATTCTAGTCACTACATCCTCTTTCAGTCAATCAATTAATACTAGTTATATTACACTACTGACTATTGCATTGACCCGCCCACTGTCTTGCTCTTAAATTAGAAAGAATAGAAACCGTTTATTTATTACACACAAAACACAGTGTTACTACCGATCTCTATTATACTAAGTGTAACTACACAATTGGCATCCTTATTGCCTAGATCATCATAATCATCATCAGCCCACCTCTGCCCACTGCTGGGTATAATAGGCCTTTTCCCCATCACGCCATCTTTCGCGATCTCTCGCCATTCGCATCCACGGGCCCCTTGCCGACCTGGTCACATCGTCCGACCAATCGGGCTGTTGGTCTATAGTTATTTAGTGAAAAATATTTATGCGTTCAGGTTTAATATTATTCTTGAAGTATTTCTAATGTAAACTGTTGCCTGTTTCCGTTTTTTTTCTCAAACAAATAAAATAAATAAATAAACTGTGCAATTCAGAGCCTCGCACCCCTGGGGCTACAATTCATGGTTTACTATGACAATTCGATGTACATTGCGAAGTTGATTAAACCACAGATTAACAAGTAGATTCTGCTACGCAATGTAGGTTGAATTGTAAACGAATAATGAACAAATTGTAGTTTTATGAAACGCGGCCCTGGTGATGCCACTTCTAACCGGCTAGCGCGTTACATCTCCTAAGATTTTACTCATGATCGTCTGTTATCTACGACCTACCAATTTCCATTTTTATGTACAATAAAGCGTTCTCTATCTATCTACCTAGTCTTCTTAATTACTTACTTACTTCCTGCAGCGCTACAACAATTTGTGGGTCTCGCCTCCCGCCCAATATTCTTCCACTCGGGCCCTCGACTCACTCTTTCTCGATCTCGTCGTCACTTAACTAGACTCACTTGACAGTCTTAAGGGATTTAAAATTAGAAAAACGGGCCAAATGCGAGTCGGACTCACGTACGAAGGGTTCCGTACCATTATCTATACAGTATTTCAATATTTCAAGCGTCTTCCTGTTGCCGTTATTACTATCGAGCAAAAAACGGCAAAAAAATCCCGTTTGTTGTATGGGAGCCCCCATTAAGTATTTATTTTATTCTGTTTTTAGTATTTTTTGTTATAGCGGCAATAGAAATACATCATCTGTGAAAAATTTAACTGTCTAACTATCACGGTTCATGAGATACAGTGTGGTGACAGACGGACGGTCCGACGGATAGCGGAGTCTTAGTCTTGGGTATAGAATCCTAAAAATGCTGCATCATTAACTATAATTTTCTACTTAAAATAATAAACTACACTCAGCAAGCAATCAAATAAATGTTGACGAAACTTTATCATCGCAATGGCCACTCGGAAGTAACTTCAAAGAAGTTATTCAGGTTTTTAAAGCGACGAAATATTTAATTCAGCGGCGACAGAAGGAAGTTTAAAAATGTACGTAACTGCGGTGGTCGCTTCCCGGGGAGAAATATGCAAACTAAATTACAAAAACTACTTTTGGCCCAACGAAAATGTAGGTATTTTCTTCCTCACAATGTTTGCTCGTGCTTGGGTTTGCTGGGAATATATTTTACATGGCGTTGTTAATAAAATATAAATGCTAGATGATGTGAGTGACTAAATAAAAAAGTTCTCTGTGGTGACTAAGCCGCGGTTTATCGTACATTGACAATCAGTAAGTCTATTGTCAACAGCTGTTAGTCGGTCGTACTGCCAGGAGAGTTTATTGTTTATGCTATTTTTATTTTTTTGACAGTATTAGGTACCAATATCATAAAAAATACAACCACAAATGTTTCGTCTAAAGTTTATGCTTAAACCAACTGGCATACCGCTTAACAACGACTTAATTACATTTTTGCAAATTTAATACAAAAACGTTTCCTCGTGTTTGACATCTCTTTACGACGACGATCATAACATAATAGTTAGCTAGCCCATTTTTCATGGCTTAACTCCGTCGTTCTCGCTCCTTTGTTGCTCCAGACTAACGAAATGTTAATAGTATATTAAAAATCACTACGAGGAACAGTGAGTACGTATGCTTGGGGTATTTTGTGGTTGCCACAATATAGAATGTTAGTTTAGTAAAAAAATTGTCAGAAGCTTTGTTGCTAATGCACTAACAATCTGTAAACCGACTCTTCGGTCGTCGGTTTTTTGCACTTTAGCCAACTCACTGCTGTGAGTTGGCTAAAGTGCAAAAAACCGACCAAGTGCGTGTCGTGCCATGCGCAATGTAGGGTTCCGAAGAATGAGGGTTTTTTATCTGCTTTACAGAACTAACAACTTCATCGAAGTCATTTTCAATAGATTTTGTACTGAAATTTTACTTTTATAAGTTGGTTGCCTATTACTCGTTAACTAGTAAAGCCTACTTAGCTGCTATACTTTTCTTTTTAAGTTCATTGTATGTGCTGAATACCCTGAATTTTTTCACGTTTCTACAATCAACCGTTTAGCCAGGAGAGGAGGGGACGCCCTATTCGGCCAAAAATTCGCGCTTTAAAGCTTAATATTTCGCAAACGGAACCCACAATATTTTTCAACGACCAATCCAACGATGCCCCACATAATTGGGTAGATAAGAAAAAAAAAATCATCCCCACTTTTCATGTTAGGAGAGGTACAGTAAAAAAAAGAATTATCCAACATTTTATTCTTCTACTTTGTCGGCGTGATAAATATATATATATACACTACCAAACATGAACCTTTCTTTCTTTTCCAGCATTAAATGCTACTCCTTCTAATGCTGTCCTTCCCCTTGCACAATTCGAGGTCGTATTCTATATGTACTAAAGTGTATCTAGTTTATTAGTAATTATTTTTCAGTGTATGTATGTTATTAAGTATAACTTTTTTGTTCACGTTCGGTGGAAACTCCGTGATTTACCAAAGGCCCGTGCTGAAAATCAGTGCTGTGGGCAAAACCGTAGTGTATACTGAGCTCGAGGCCATTTTACCGCTGCATAGACATACCCTGGGTCCCTTATTGTTGTGGGATTATTTTTGTTTTTTTTTTCATATTTAATTGTTTGTCCGTTTTAATCATTGTTAAATGTATGTCTTTGTGGTTTTAAATAAATGTTTTTCTTCTTCTTCTTCTTCTTCAAATTACAGCTTTCTAATATCAACGGTCTTTGCGCTAGGCCGCAGACGGACAGACAGACGGACATGGCGAAACTATAAGGGTTACTTGTCGGACTACGGAACCCTAAAAAAACTATCAACAGCTGTTAATTGTAGATTAACAGTTTTTTAGTGTGCAAGAAACCTGGGTTGTGTAATTGTTGTAGATTGTCTGGAAGATGTCACTTTTAGTGATAAGGCCGCCGTTTGTTTTAGGTTTACAAATATTTGTGTAATCTCCATTTTTCTGTAAGTGTTCTCTATACGCCTAAGCCATTTTTTTTATTGTAATCTAAAAAAGAATCTATGAGAAAAAACTTCACAGTACATATCGCATGACAAGATCAAGACAGCGCCAATTAAAAAAATCTTTTAATGTTACGAATGCAGTGAAATAGCTGGTTCAAATAGATATTTGAACCCAACAAAACAGACTTAGGCCGACTTTCACCCGTTCTTAAAATGTCACTTAATGGCAACTTAAGTGACATTTTAAGAACGGGTGCAAGTTGGCCTAAGTCTGTCTGTCAAATCGATTTTTGTGTGAAGAAATTTAGTTAAATGCTGTTTAAGCTACATTTAAGAAAGTGGTGAAAGTCGGCCCTAAAATGGCTTGACCACTATTTACTATATGACGCTGAAAGCTTTTGCATAGCTTTTGTTAACTGAATGAACACCGCATCCCTCCGCTCACCCAAACGCTCGAAATATAAAATAACATAATGACATGTTTCGTACTCGGTATTTTAAAATTAACCCCCGATGAGAGAGATTCTCTGCCAGTTCTGAGAGTCTTCGCCGCTCATGAAACGCTACACACAAAACTCATGTATCATATAAGTGGGAAGTCTTACTTAAGACTTGTGAGCGCAAGATGTTTAAATTTAATTTGTGAGGCATTTCTCTCGCCGCGCCGCGGATGGTGAATTCTTTTGGTAGCGTATTAAAGCAAAATGCTTTTGTAATTTATAAATAGGACATGATTATTTTGTCATTTGATATGACTCTAGGTTTTCGTTAAATAGTTTAATTATTATTGTTTTCTGGAGTTTAGGTAAAGACATACCTTTTGACCTCTGGTAGAACTTTATTGTAACTTATGTAACTTTATGTATGTTCATACTTGTAACTCCTATAGTATGTAACGGTTTATGTAAGTATATTATTGTTAAGTATAAGTATGTATAAGAATATTCATATTTGCACCGAATACTCGTCTTACTTTTTATTTAGCAACTCTCCATCGTCGGTTGGATCATCTCATCTCCATATTTAAAGGACGATTGTGACTAGTGTTCAACACATTAATGACTAATATTTTAAGTTGAAAACTCTGTTAATTAAGTTAAAACGTGTTTTGAAAAGAATAAATGTGGAGTTTCTTTGTTAGTTTCTTCTCCACATAATCCATTAATTGTGAAACTAACAACTTTGACGTTCATTAAGTTAACATTCTGTTTTTACAATGAATAAAAATATTTGAATTGAATTGAATTGAATTGGTTGTTTGGAAGAAATTGAAATCTCTCTCTTTCTGTGAGAGAAGGTGGGACGTATGTAGGCTTATGTACACAGGGCTATTACTAAAAAGCGCAATTCCAGAGTCAACCAAATCAGTGATTTTGTTTAGCAACAACTTTTGTTCTTTGAGTTTTTTCTCAGGTTTTTATTATTCCAATTTATTAAATACAGTTTCATTAAATGCACGTTTTACGTGTCCTGCCAATATCACAGCCATTAGGAAATAATTGTTGTCTATGCCACAATATCCGTCCTCTTTTAACAATTACCTTATTTTTAAGTATTATCTATGAAACAGCGCTATTACAAAGCGGAAATATTCGTGTATTTTTTCCATTTTTACAATGGAAAATTAAGAAAAACAATTGAAGTGTCGTAAAACAAATCTTTCGGGCATTATATATTTTATCTACACTAATGTTGTAACATTCTACTTATGTTTTCAATACTTGACTTATAATTACTACTGTTAAAGCCAGTTCAATGCATGAGTTTTAGAACATTTATATAAATCCTGTAAATTAAGGACTTGAAAAGACTAAGTTTGGAGTTTTTTTGTCCATTTTTTCTCCAAATTGATCTAGATTTTGAAATGGACACCTAGTTTAACTTGTAACGTTCATTAAGTCGCAGTTTCTGTGCTACTTTGAATAAAAAAAATTGATTTTGATTTTGTTATAGCGCAGACAACAAAACACTCAATTTAAGCAATTTCACATGATGGTATAATATTCACATCGATATCGTAAAATCTCATTATAACATCAATAAAACGCGACCAACTTGATTGCAGGGCCAATCAGGTTGGTCGCGTTTTATTGAAGCGCGCAGCTGCGCTCTCATTGGTTAAATTTTAATGGCGGCAAAATCACTGTGATTATACACGTACGCGTGAATTTAATTTTTAATTGCATTAGTGAAGATAAAGTAGTGTATGCAACTGCATATAACACGGGTATTAAAACACTCGTTACTATTATGAAACTCGCTGCGCTCGTTTCATAAACTCACACTCGTGTTTTAATACCCTTCATTATATGACAGTTGCATAAACTACTATTAAAAATAACCCTGTGTGAGACTTTTACGCTTCCATGAGCACTATCTCAAGTACCTCCTCTTTCCAAAGCGTAGATAGTCCGAGCTCTAACTTTGCGAAAGCGGCATTATATCCCACAGAGTGCGGTCGTAAGCTTGGCACGTACTTGCGAGAGTCACGTCAAATGAGTGCCGGGGCCGGTTGACTCGAGTACTGACGAGTGGACAAGATACTGTATAGGGTACTGGCGAGTAGACAAGTGAGAATTGTCAACCATATTTTGAAACGACGCGTCGTAGAAAAGTGCATTTATTTTGCGAGGAGTGTGATGAAAAATTTAATGACGTTCTATTTTCTTATTGCTGAGGTATTTACATACCTTAGCGCTTACTACGTATAATCTCTGTAATTGACCTGCAAGAAAGATATACCATGATTTATTCCATGCGTGACGATAGAGTTACTGCTCAGAGCCCCTTAACTGGCGTTTACAGACATATCTGTAAGCAACTGTAAACATACATGTCTGTAAACGCACAAATCATGACGAAAACAACATTCCCATAAAGTTTCTATCCTTCAGCAACCGGTTTGAAATTTATGGGATCTTGCCTACGAGTATTACCGCTTTTAAATAAATAAATGAGCCTACTGTAATATTTTATTAGATCACGGAATATCAAATCTCAAATACCCTAAAGTTTTAATAAATATTTAGCTTTATATAGTTTTAATCACGAGGTCTTTGACTTGCAGTGGGACACCCAATTATTATTTATATTTGTTTCGAGTATGGTACACAGCGGGATACAACGCAAAAGGGAGGACATCAATCTATTCGGTCATTTCTTGGTCCGCATTGTGAATCTTCCCTCCTGTTATGAGCCATCACGGACAATGGTCCGTAATGCGGCACATAATCTGCACCTTTCCGCATCTACAGGTGGGGTCTTACTGAACTTCCACCTATGTATCATATGCATCTACTCTGCAAATTTCGACACCTATTGATTTGAGTCCAGTATCTTCGGGGTAGATTAAAGCCAGGAACTCTTGAATTTTCATCTGTAACCAGATCCCTGTTTGGCACCTCGGAGTGTGAACCCTCCATATTATGGAGGCTACACAGAAAACAAAATCACGATACGGGCTTCAATACAGTTGAACCAAAAATGTTATGGCACGTGGGCCGTTTTGATTCTTGCTACTTCCAGGCATACATGGCACAACAAATTCAAGTATTCCGATAGTATTTCGATACTTTTGATGATTTTTCACTTTAAAAATGAATTTTTAACGAAGTACAAAGAGGCAAAAACTGTTTCCATCAAAACTCTAGTCTAAAGTCCCTCTGGGGGCTTCAAATCATTGATTTTTTACTATTATTATGACTAGAATCACAAAAAGAATGCCGGTGTGTCGCTGGCTCAATGTAGCTTTTTAAACTTCCCACAAAACTGGTAGTAATAAAGTATTGCTTATTTTTTTACATTACATTACAATTTTTATAATTCTCGTCTGACATTACATCGCTCGCTCGAATCGCTCGTAGCCTCGGCTGCCTGAGTGATCTTAAACGATCACGAAGGTTAAGCAACACAGGGCGCGTTCAGTGCATGGATGGGTCGCCGTCTATGCCTAACGCTAGTGGCATTTTTCCGAGCGGTTCCGTGCTTCGCAAGGCACGTTAAGCTGTTGGTGCCGGCTGCCGTCGATAGATGGCAGTCGTAAAGCCAAGTCAGAGGCCTTAGGGCGGCTTGACAACTTCTGACAGTAGACGAACCACTAGTCTACAAGCCTCCACCAATCCGGACTTGGCCCCCGTGGTGGAGTATGGCCTATACCTTCCTCAGGGAAGAGACCCGTGCCCCTCGGTGGGGACATAATGGGTTGATGATGATGATTAACATTTAGCATTAACATTATCACATAGCTCCCAGAACTGATGTCCGATGGGGCCGAAAAGTTCTCGAATGGAGACCACATATCGGCAAGCGCAGCGTAGGACGACCAGCCACAAGATGGACAGATGACCTCATCCGAGTAGCAGGAAGGCGCTGGATGCAGGCCGCTTCCAACCGGTCTTTTTTGAAAATCCATGGAGGCGGCCTGTGTCCAGCAGTGGACTTCTTGTGGCTGAATGATGTTGATGATGATGATGATGATCATGTATAATTGTATTTTTTTCCAGTACGCAAAAACCTACAAAGACAGATGGAATAGTTTTTATTGTATGCACATGCACACTAGGAAATACGAAAAAAGTTACGTTCTATGGACTTTTCGTTTTAAAATCTGATCTGATCATAAAATCTGATCTTAGAAAACAAGCCCTAGGTGGCGCTAAGTAATAACATTGATCTCTCACTTTTCTAACATTCTAACACTTATTATAAGTCACTATTTATGTAAGTACGTGTAGTTATGTATAGTATTCAAGTATGATATATGTAAATTTATTATTATTATTACGTATATGTCTATTAATATTCGTATTTCTACCGACTACCCGTGTCCATGTCTCCTGCAAATTCTCCAATATGAATCCAGGCAAACGGAAGAAGTTGCTATTAGCAATAAGGCTGCTGCTGCATTGCTGTTTCTGTAAAAAAAAATCCGGTGTACAATAAAGCATATTCTTATCTTATTTTAAACGTGATATGAAACGTCATCGGTACAGTCAGGTTGTCTGAACTGTGTTCTGTAATATCTGCTTCTATGGGGTCATATGAAAAGCGGGTGGTGCTGTGTTGGGTTACACGGCCGTTGGTTTAACGTGAAACGTCTATAATTAAGAGTTAATTCAGACAGCACCGTCTAGCGGTACGAATCAACAAGATCTGAGTAGTGGCTACTTTGTTCTATTCAACGATGTATAAATACATCGCACAGGATACGTAGTTACAAAGTTACAGCCCTCGCCGCATGTGGTTTCAGAAAGTGAACCCCTACTACCGAGCGGAAAGACGTTTCACGTCTATAGAAATTAAACATTAATAATTTATCAACTGCCATGTCGTACTGAAACTCCTTTATGGCGTGCGCAAATTGCAACAAGCTTCTCTCCCAGTTTGTGCACGCCTTATTGGGCACCGGAAGATCCGGCGGGCACCGGAAATGACTGACGCGATACATCACGAGCCAGATGTCGCGACCGGAAGTACGTCATAAGGCGCCAACTCGCGCAGAAAGTCTGATTTGTCGGCACTATTGTGTGCTGTAACTTCTTATTTTGTTTCAAGTTAAGGAATCGCAGAGGAAATGGCGGTTCGTGGAGTTTATTTGGCCGTTAGACGGCTGTGAATGCCAATGGGAATCTGATGGCAAGTGATGTTTTTACGTTTTTATATTTGTTTGATGAGATTCTCAAAATCTTTATTGTACGAGAAAATGATCTATACTAAAACGAGCTTTGTGTAATTCCCGGAAAATAACGTGACCAAAAACTTACGCAGTTGGGATCAGTTGATACGTAAGAGTAATTTTGATCTAATTATAATTACCGTGTTATTAAATAACGAATGAATTCTAAGTCACTATTCATTCATCCACCGTCAACAAGACCAGAAATACGTCCCAGTCGTTTAGTCGAATTATTTGGCGGCATTTATAATAATAAATGAGTATTTTCTTCTAACTAACCTTTGTTTCTATGGATAATTGAAGGATTAATGCAACAAAGAACGAATTTACATAGAGAGATTAAAAACTAATTCATAATAAAAAGATTAAAAAAGGTTATACTTACACCAAAGTGCAAAAGTAATAAGGTGTGCAATACTTTTAAAAAAGTTACTTAGCGGCTCTTTTGACCTGAACAAAATCTCAAAATATTGTAAAAGTGTATGAATGTTACAATTAATCATGCTTTAAAACTTGCTTTATTTATTTAGTATCGGAAGTTTTCGCTTCTCAGCTAGAAAAGTGATTGGCTGCCCAAGGAGTCATTTGACTACCTACCGTCTTTCTAGGTAGGCAGATTTTCCCGTTTTTCTAGATATGTTGTACAAAAAAACGCTTCACACAAATCGGGCGCAAAGTAAAACATATGCACTAACATGAATACAACTAGCAGGAACACGTTTACAAGAAAAATACTTTTACACACGTCGGTAAGCGTAGAACATTCCGTTTCCACGTAGCACGTTGTAGTATTTGCTACGAGCTATGCCGTAGTAGGTATTCGCGTAGATGTTTACTTTGTAACGAATTAAGTTTCTTACTCATAACATTTTGCTTGCCACATAGCGTCAACGCTTTCAAAGTATTGATCACTTTACTTGATTGCATGTCCTCGTAGAGCTTGGTTTACGTTCGGTTTGCTGTAAGCAATCACTCTCAGGTCATGTTGTTGTACGTGGAACCTGTTTTACAGTGTCCAAGTGATGTCACTCTGGCTTACTTGGCGAAGAACTTGTTTGAATTTCTGTTGTCTCTCTGAGCCCGTGCCTTGTATGGGACTTATACAGAGCTACGTCTAAGCTGCGCAATAGTTGAAACACGTCGGCGAGAGTTTGCGTTTAGCAAGAACTTTTACTCTATAAGTTTTCCTTAGATTTCTGTTTTTCGAAACATCAAGCTTTAAATTCGTATTAAGTTAATGTTTTACACGCTCTACTAATATAAGAACCTCGGTAATTTTTTAAAGGAAATATGGTTTAAAGCATTATGTATGAAAATGAGCCACTACTTTAAAAACAAATCATTGGCTCATACTCATCCACTATTATCCACTCCATTTCCTTCCGTGGATATCGTAGAAGGCGACTTAGGAAATCAATTGCCAAAAGACGGGCGTCTTTTTGAGATTCCAACTGCAAACTGCGATCGCCAACTCGCCTGCCAAGCATGGCGATAATGGCAAAACCCCTCATGGTTATGAAAACCACGAAGGAGCCCTATGTCCTGCAGTGGGCGTCAAATGGCTGATGATGATGATGATACTTATCCACTGCTGGACACAGGTACTTACTCAGCACCTATCCAAGGTACTTACGCCACTTCTTTCTGTTCGCAGCCATCTCGATTTTAATTTAACCAAATTTTTTTCATAATTCTCCACCCAAAAGATGTTATTAAATTTTGAATTTGGTGTTTCTGGTGCGCATTTGACCGCGGCCATCTTGTCTTTAATTTAACCAAATTTTTTTCATAATTCGAAGCCAAAAGATGTTATAAATGAGAAATTCTAAAGTTCGTGTTTCTGAAGCGTTTCTCATTTATTAAGTTGCTCTAATCTTTCGTAAAACTAATCTCCTGTTTTAAATAGCTGACTTGGCAAACGTTGTCTTGCCATATTCTTACACTCGTACCAATATATAGAAAAAAAAATCATAAAAACACTGTGACACGAGATTTTTATATATTAGATTATAAAATGACATTGGCCAGAAGGTTTTCTGAAAGAAATTTGTTACAAAGGTAAGTTCGTCTTTCATTTTATTTAGACTCATTTAAGTTTACTCTTCTTAGCGTATCAATGGTAAGCGATACAGGATGTAGCCTATAAATAAATGGTTAAATGGTTACGCTAAGTTTACTTCAAGTTTAGTGTATCTATTAAGTAATAAACCATTCTACATAAACTTAAGTCTTCGTGTGCGTGTTAGCTTCAGCAGTCAGGACAGATTAAATTCTTACGTCACTCTCCACAAATCTCCCAGACATTCAGAGGCGTTCAGAAAAATTGTAGAGCCTTAAGGTTCACAATTGAATAGAATATAATAAAAACAGAATTATTGTTGCACACAAAACACGCAAAAGAACTTAACACAGATTCAACCAAAGAAATACATAGATATTTAAAACTTTGAATGAAAATATCTGTGTTATAAAATCGTTAATATACATATAAAAAACCGGACAAGTGCGTTTTGGACTCGCCCACTGAATCGAGTCCCGATTCCCGAACTTCAGACTATTCTTTATGATTTAATTACTAATGTATAGTTTTCAGATATTTTCCTATAGTTGTAGTAGTATAAGACGGTATTACTTGACAAATTTAATAGTTCTATGTCAGCGGAAAATGCCCTATAAACTTTGATTCCCTTGAGATTGACGAAATATACATTTTTTGCGGCATAAACGGCCGTAACATTTTCTTTACCTAACGTTAAAAGTTCAAATTTTTCTCAGTTTCAAGGGGTTGTAAGCTTAAGTATATGGCTTTAATTTTAACCCATTATCTCCATCTCCATGCGTTCCAGAGATAAAGGGTCTTGACAGACAGGCGGATGGACGGACGGACGGACGGTCAACAAAGTCATCCTACAAGAATTCCGATTTTTCTTTTGAGATACGGAACCCTAAAAACATTAATTTACGCAATATTGATAAGTATAGACCAAATTTCAATTTCAAGACTCGAAAACAACTTTCACGCAACACAACCACCTTTCCTGGTACCAAGCTAGGATTCAAGTACCCTGTGTTATGGTAATCAGGCGAGGACATCACAAACATGTCATAAGCAGCCTATAATACGTCCCACTGTAGGGCACAGGCCTTCTCTCTTCAGAGAGAGAGAGAGTATGGGCTTAATCACCACAAACATTAAGGCCATTCCTACAAATATTGATAAATACTTTGCATATTTTAATCAAGCCTTGTGGCCTCACAGCTCACGCCTAATTTACGCGGAGCGTTTTTATACCACGTGACTAGAATAACGTTTTGATAATGGTAACGTAGACTATGTAGAGAAAAAAAAAACTAGATTATAATGTATCTACCAGCTGACTTGGCAAACGTTATTTTGCCATATTAATTAGCCTACGACCTATTCTCAGACTTATATGGTTCCTCCAATTTATTTTTTGCTAATTTCCATTGATGCTTCACATTTCACAGAAGGTAATAAATGCCCAAACATTTACAGACAGCGACTAAGCACACTCGTGACGTAATTAATTCACATTGCCAAATCCATTTGGAGGTTTTGCGAGCCCCAGTTCAAGGATCTGGCAACTTGACAACTTCTTACTAATTACTGTCTATTAGCATGTTAACCTCCTTTGTGATGTCAGAAAAGTTTCTACCTAAGACAAGGCAGCGCGATGAAAGGCCGCCTTAAGACGCATTTTAATCACTTATAATTTAATTGAAAACTAACCGTGCCTAGAATCTAATGTTTAGATGTTTTCAGGTAATGGCCCGGTACAGGAACTGACTTATCTTACATAGCTTAGTGGTTATATCTGATAGGTTTACGTAAACTACAAATAGTAAACAATTTGCAATTTTTTCTTCTGGTTGTACAATAAAGTGTTTTCTATATATCTATTTAAAGAAAAAAAACTTCCATTCTTGCGAGTGGCGTTTTTATGATTAATGGAATAGATCGGGAGTTTTAAACTTTTTATACAATTTTACTCGTGGTTTCATGTAGACAGAGGCATTTACTGTGTACCTTGTGTGTTACAAAAGGATTCGCTAACAATTAAGCAAGAAATTAGCAAAATTTTAAGATGGGCAACGACTAAGAAAATGGCGTAGAACATTTTTTGATATCATCATCATCATTCAGCCACAAGAAGTCCACTGCTGGACATAGGCCTCCTCCATGGATTTCCAAAAAGACTGGTTGGAAGAGGCTTGCATCAGCGTGTTCCTGCCACTTGGATGGGGTCATCTGTCCATCTAGTGGCTAGCCATAATTTATTAATTCTTAAACAACTATTCCTGATGAAATTCATAACATAGACAATGAATATATATCTCACTCACTATGGTACAGAAAGTAAATTTCACTGTATATTAGAATAACTTGCAAGCGATATATTTGCAGTAACTCTTATTCCTCCTCTTAAGCCTCCACCAATCCGGACTTGGCCCCCGTGGTGGAGTATGGCCTATACCTTCCTCAGGGAAGAGACCCGTGCCCCTCGGTGGGGACATAATGGGTTGATGATGATGAACTCTTATTCGTTACTCTCAAACGCGACATCATCGGTAAGAACATTTTAAACAAACCGAATATATCACTTCTACAAATTGTATTATATGCCAGCTTCTTTATAAACACAACTAAACGTTTATTTCATTCCAAAATATGTCATTCAGATATTTTCGTCAATTTATCTACAGGGTTTATATTCTGAGACACTATTTAAAGCTAAAAACTAATTTAAGCTCAGATATATTTCTTGTCATGGGTGAAAACCTTAAGTAATTACGGTGCCTACTTCCTTTACTTTACCTTCACACTTATACATTCAAAGAAGCTTTCCACAATCTCAGTTTGAAAGTAATTTGATGCGTAAAAACTTTAAGTAAGTATTACCTATGACATCAAACACCAAAGACTTGGCGAAACCCCAAAAGACTCGCTGAAACCTCATTTCGACCCTGAGACATTCTAAATTCAGTAGCATGTCTCATTCGAAAGTTTCACACGTCACCCAAGTGGCTGATGAGACAAGTTAGGGCCGAAACTTTGTGACCAACTCCAGCCCGATTGGGACCTTCAAAAGTTAGCCACAGAGTAAGCAGAGTACGAAAGGTTATCTAGGAAAGATCACTGTTAATGCTGGGACTACTCCCTTTAAAAAATAAGTTTTTTTTATGTAGTCATGATGGTGTCCCACTGCTGGGCCAAGGCCTCCGCTTTAGGCTTCGCTGCCTAATTGTCTGTTTCCAACTCTTGCCACGGCGCGTAGCGTGGTGTTCTGCATTTGGTCAATCCTTTTTACGCCTAGTTAGAAGTTCTTTTAAATATCCTTTTTAGGGAACAATCAAGTGATAAATCTAGACGAAGAAATATAGCTCAAGAATTAGTGAGTGCGACGTTGGTAGGGCGCGTGAAGCGAATTAAAAAAAATTTTGATAACCAAAAATGTGAGCTGGAACTGATAGCTAGACAGTTGAAATTATCAAAGATAATGTATTTCTGTTGCTGCTTTAACAAAATACTAAAAACGCAATAAAATTAATATTTATTATATAATAATAATATGTGGGCCCCCCCACATACAACAAACATGATTTTTTCGCCGTTTTTTGCTCCATATTAATAACGGCAACAAGTAGACGCTTGAATTATTCAAATGCTGTAGAGATATTGGTACGGAACCCTTCGTGCGCGAGTCCGACTCGCACTTGGCCGGCTTATGTAAACCACAAACTATAGTTGGGTTGGTGTAAAAATTACGCACTTTGAGGTAACCCTGCATTATAATATTATATTAAATTTTTGTGTGGTTATGTTACGTTTTTCTTATTTTTTGTGTGTTCTATGCATGTTCTATAATTTATTTTCTATGTTCTATGGATGTATAAATGTGAATACATAGTGAGGAAACCTGAGTGTCTGAGGTTTTCATATAATTAAGCGCTTGAAATTGCCAATCCGCGATGGGCACGCGTGGTAATTAAGCCCATACTCTCTCCCTGAGAGAAGGCCCGTGCCCTACAGTGGGACGTGTATAGGCTACTTATGATGATGTGCAAAACTGTGCGTTTAAATGCAATAAAAGATTTTATCAATAATAATATTATTAATAATATATAGAGGAAAAGTTTGTAAGTTTATATGCTTGTAAGTTTGTGTGTAGGGGGTCATTTTCGTACTTGCCTGTAGGATTAGTACCTGTTACCTGTCACTTTTTACGGAATAGGAATAGTATGATTCTAGATTTAGTGCATCCTCGTCCATAGGCCAATCGAAAAAACTCCTGAAGCGCCTTGGTATTCTGCCCAATCTGCTGCTGTATTAGACCCTCGGAAACTTGGCAAGTTCCACAGATTACTCGCTCTTACCTGAGCGGCGCGCTACATTAGCATAGGCGGCGTAAAACGGCCCTTTGACCTCTGCAGTTAAGACCTTAATTGTTGTTCAATACCGCCTTTTCGGAGGAACGTTGAGTCATGTGCGGTAAGTGACAGAAACAGAAGTGTGAGAGTCAATTTGCCCTGCAGTGGGAGGTGGTAAACTCGAAGTTACACAAAAATTGAGATTTTAGGGCCCAACTGAGACTGCCCCCCAATGTATTGCATCCAAGTGAATCTGTTTGTGTCCAAGTGTGTGTCACTGTGCCCTGCAGTGGGATACACTAAAGATTACATTAAAAGATTACATTGAGGATTTTGGAACCCAATTGAGACTGGCCCCCAATGCAAATTTAGGGGGCAATTTTTTATTATTTGTTGCTATAGAACAAGATAATTTACAAAATGCGGAATTCCTGACTTTTATGTTTCTTATTTTTGTTCAATTGTCAATTAAAAAAAAAGATTTTTTATAGTGTAGCGCTTTGACGTAGCGCTGTTGGATAGATTTTAAAGTCATATGTATTAAAAAGAATGCAAATTCTTCGATTGAGAACAATGGTTTAGTGAACGCTATATTGGTAAAGTGCTTAAAGCGTGAATTGAATGAAAGTTGCAAACCACATCATAAATGTTTTGTGGAGGCTTAAGCAGAGACATTATGATTTTCACATGCCTGCTTCTTTCATTCTATCTATGTTACACAAGTCACATTAAAACAGAATGAAATGTGCAGATGTCCGCTGTTCCTTCACAATTAGGTCAGAACACAGCACTGAGGTCCACTGGTCTTCGAGTGTGCTGTATTCATATTACAGCGCGACCGGACGTTGTATTCAAATGCAAATCGCAGCCGCTAGCCCCGCTTTGTCTGCGCTGAAATGAATTAAGCCCCTTGATATTAACTGACTGCATGTTAGGGTGAAAAGAAGACGTATTTCGTGAACGTTTCCGCCTGGCACAACGAGTTGAAGGTACTGTTATTGTTATACAGTAGAAATTGATAAAAAAGTAAAAGTTTGTAAAATTAAAATGCGATGCGATGCGTAGTCGTGGGTTCGAATCCCGGCAAGTACCAATGACTCTGTTTTCTAAGTTACATACATTTGTAAAGTTGTAGTAGCAATAGTACTCGCTAACTGTGAAGGAAAACATCGTTAGGAAACCTGAACCTCTGAGGTGTTCACATACCAAAGGGTTCCGTACCATTATCTATACAACATTTGAATATTTCAAGCGTCTACCTGTTGCCGTTATTAATATCAAGCGAAAAACGGCAAAAAATCATGACTGCTGTTTGGGAGCCCCCTTAAATATTAATTTTGATTCTGTTTTTAGCATTTTTTTTATAGTGGCAATAAAAATACATTATCTGTGAAAATTTCAACTGTCTAGCTATCACTCTTCATGAGATAAGCCTGGTGACAGACAGACGGATAGTGGAGTCTAAATGTGGTAGCGTATAATGTAAACAACGAGATCTAGGCTTTTAATTTATGGTTTTCTATAATGGTTGACTATTCTCTGCCGATTCCGCTTTTTTGCCGGTCAAAATAGATCTTCGGAGAACAATTTTTCCTTTATCTTGTCCATCATGATAACTCGAACAAGTCAGTTCTTCATCTTCTACTTCGTATTACATACATAAACTCACACCTGTATCCCAGAGGGGTAGGCAGAGACCAGGGACTCTTCTTCTTAGCGTGTCGGTATCAGTTCTTCGAAGAAAGCACATGACCCAAGTAATAAATCTTCTTTTCGATGACATGTACATGTTTGTAAATAACTTTTAGAGGGTTTTTTACGTTAATAACTTAAGGGGGTCCAGGGAGTAACACTGGCGCCACCGAGGAAATAAAAAATCATACCTCTTTTTACAGATCAAATTTGCAAAAAGTGTCAGTACAATCTCTCAATCGTGATTTTTAGGACCCATGGCCCTGAACCTAAGGCAAAGAAACCTGGGACTAGATAGCATTAACGCCAGAAACGGCCGTTTTTGGCATAAATGCTGTCTAGTTCCAGGTTCGTGATCCTGGGTTCTTTGTGGTGGGTCCTAAAAATCACTGTTAATAAGATTGAGAGATTTTACTGACACATTTTGCAAATTTGATCTGTAAAAAGAGATATGATTTTTTTTTTCCTCGGTCACGCTAGTGTTACTAAGGGCCAGTTTCTGAATTGAGAATTTCGGTAAGTAAATAGTTAACTGTAGTGCTGTCTCTTCGAATTTGTCAGAAAAGAGCGTGACAGAATGTTACTTAAGTATTTGCTAAGTGAAATTCTCAATTCAGAAACCGGCCCCTACTCCCTCAACTCTTGGGGCTCTGAGAGTCACTAGTTTTTTTAAAATTTCTGTGCGCCGAAAGTGCAACATTATTCACAGAATTATTTCAAACGGTAACATAATCAGATTCCATTCATTGACCACAGCAATTTTGAGTTTCCACGAACATTTTAAGAGTACCTACGTATTAAAATCTGATAAAACAAATTTACTCACACGAAAATTGTTTTTCCTCACAAATTGCGTTTTGAATAGGTTCAATCGTAATTGAACGGCTTTGAAATATCAGATTAATTTTTTTAAGCAGCCTATATAATATACGTCCCACTGTAGGACACAGGCTTTCTCTCAGGGAGAGAGTATGGGCTTAATCACCACGCGTGCCCACCGTGGATTGGTGATTTAAAGCGCTCAGGTATGTGAATAGCTCAGACACTCAAATTTCCTCACGATGTTTTCCTTCACCGTTAGCTAGTGGTATTGTTACTATAACTTCACAAATGTACATAACTTTGAAAACTAACTATCTATCTATGTATCTAAAACAAAGTCATAGGTACATGCCCGCACAGGGAATCTTACCTGAGTCTCTCGTTTCCGAGTCCAATTGTCTACCCACTAGGCTACCACCGCTGCCATCGGATTAATATGCCTTATTAATTTAATTGCCGTTTTCGTTAAACTTATTACTTGATATTGCATTTTAGTACTCAATACACGACAAAAGGCGAAACTTCGAGACAGTTTTGAAAACAAAAAGGACAAGGCGTGTCAAAGCTTTGAAAATACCATAATTAAAACTTCAGTTGAAAGGGAAACGTGACTTGAAAAAGTTATTACGCAAAGGGAAAATAAAAAAACCCGCATCTGATTAATTTATTGAGACTGGATTAGGTGACCGTCTCGCTTGCTCGTCAAATAAATGTGGTCTATGACGCCACTGGAAAGAAACATTTCGAATATTCTAGACATATTTTGTTTTTCAAGACATACATTTGCGAAGTAGCAATAGGAGTCACTGACGGCGAAGGAAAACATTGTGAAGGAACCTGAGTGTCTAAGGTGTTCACAGCGCTTGAAATTGCCTATCCGCGGTGGGCACGCGTAGTAATCAAACCCATACTCTCTTTCTTTAGGAGGAAGCCTTTGCGCTGCAGTGGTTATATATAGGTTACATAAAAGTCTTGTGTCTTTTTCTAGTCTACTGAAATTCAGCATATCTGAATCGCTTAGAAATAGACACTATCACTAACCTTCGTGGCGTACCCTGGAGAAGGTAGATAGATTAGATATATGAATTATTTATTTACATTTATACACACACGCAATAAAAACAATAATACAGCAGTAAGAGCACATACAAAGCACAATGAAACATTATTACAAAAAAAAAAAAAAAACATTAACAAATGAGACACATAGCAATGCCTTATTCAGTGTGAGTACTGTGGGTGTGGCAAATGCAAAAGGGCTCTGACTCAGCATAAGCTGGATTACTATTTTGTGGCATCATCAGTGTATCCTAACGCATCTAAAAATAAACAGAATTCTCTTGTACTTTTCCTGTTTTTTACTAGTTTAATACCTGCTTCAAACAAGCGCGATTTTTATACACATTACATAAAACATTTGACTTCCCCAACGTTAGTGGATGGTTCGTAATATGAGCCCTTTTATTAAGCCAACCATATTATCACATTATCATACACCACCGATATTCGTTAGGTCTAAACCTACCTTCTAAATAAAAAAAGTGTTGCATTTGATTATCACGGACTTTGTCCTCTCACATAATAATTAAAATAATTAAAATCGGTACGCACCTACTTTTAAATTTATGCAAAACACGGCCTCGGAGTGGGATCCCCCGAAATTTCAGAATGGACTGCCCGCTGAATATTTAAACGAAATCTGACTTATCTTCTTAGGATAAATAATTCACCGAGATTATGACCTTTGTGGATTTTTATCTCCCTACTTATCCCTCTCTTCTGGTTTCACGGCGGAAATAATTATTGTGGAAATTAAATTTCGGAAGTCGAAATCAAGGATTCGTCACAGAATGTACCGTTCTTAAAGCGAACCGCCCTGTAATGGTGAAATAATGATTCAATTCACTTCGTTTATTGACAACACAGGCACTACAAATTTGGTAGTATTACATTAAAAATTCGTGTGTTGTGTATCTGTGGTAGGTACAATGATTAAAATATTTTATTTTGGTAGCAGCCACGAATCTATGTCACTGGCTGAAAAATAAGTATTTTGACGCAGTGACAAAGAATCGGGTTGTCGTTTTTGTCCGATAGAGCCCTCAGGATACTGTTGTTACTGGTCCCATTTATGTGCACCAACGAAACTCATCGTTTGCGGTTGATAGCATAGATTCAGATTCAGATGTGCCTCCTTAAATATCTTGGACGCACTACAACGTCGAGGCAGTCCCAACAGCACCTTAAGAGCCTATATAGCCCTGTAATGTAGGACGCTGGCCTTTTGTATGTAGTTCACCCACATGCTGCAAGTATAAAACGATAAGCACCTCGCCAACCTGCTGGGTGATCATTTGGCATGTCACTGACAGCGCTCTGCGGTCACGTTTGATTATAATAATAATTGATTTCATTTCAGACACACGTATCCATATTGTATTAGTAAAAAATAAGAACTTACGGCTATTATAGTAACTTAACTACGTATACTATACTAAAGCTTATTATTTACACGTACTTATATTAAATTGCGTGTGCACACCCACCCAGTGTCGCATAAAAGAGCTTTCAGGCTTGTCAGCAAGTGCTTTGTAGTCGCATTCTAGTCGACGTGATACGTTTACGCAAAATGTCCTACAAATCGTCAAATTTTATGTCAAGATCGTCTCACAGATCAGAAATCAAACATTTATTTCAACGTAAAGAATAGTACATACCTAGATGGAATCGAATTGATCGGCGCGGTTGCGATGGCGACCCGTACAAAAAGTATTCAACCAATATCTGCGATTTGTATACCGCCTGTGTAGGGCTGGGCAGACCTTACCTTCTATAACAATATCACTCCGTAAGTGTGAATAGCCTGGCCCTGTCACTCACAAAGTTTTCCGTGGTCGTAGAGGCTTTGTGCGATTTCGCACGCGCGGTCTATCGTCAAAAAGTCAATCCATCAAAGCCTGAAAGGCTTGTTAACGAGACATGTACGCAGAAAACAGAAATTCTGCCTAGTAGCTCTATGTTTTTGACGTACCTTTAAGGTCTATGACCTTTCGATATGGCCTGTATTCGAGAGTGATCTACAGCAAACTATAAATGAACTATAGGTACATATCCTAAGACCTGACCTTGAAAATAACAATACTTTTCGATAGTTATTTTCAAGATCTGAACTTAGGAGGATAAATAACTCTAAGTTTTGAGGACATCGTGGTTTGAGGAGATGTTGCAATTCTCAATTAATTGATTGTAAGACAGTTATTGAGAAACTATCTTATTATTTGACGTCAAAACTAAGTGAGATTGTCAATTCTAATGTTTTTCGTCGGTCGGTTTTCATTAAATTTATTTCTCTCTCCCGTCCTCCCAAACCCCTCTGTCTGTCTCTCTTTCTGTCAAGGAAATTATACACTATTGATCAAATTTGTAGTCAACGTATAGTTATTTCATATACGGAACATTCGGACATCGCGCTCGTTAGCAACGTTGTAAAAAACCCTGTGTATTGATCAATGAATTTGTTTCGTTTTGTTTCGACGGCGAGTTGCTGACAAAAATTTCGAATTGTAATTCTCGGCTCGCAAAAAGCTGAAAAACCGTTGGGCTGATTGTTCGATATTTAAATAAAACCATTTCAAACAAATTCCCCTTCCCAAATTAAAGTATTGAGGCAAATTCGCCGCTTGTTTTCAAATTGACGATGTAACTTGGTAAATATTTGAATATTTTTCTGACTCATTTTTTTGTACCCGACTGTGAAAGTTAAGAGTTAAATAAAGAGCTCTTATTTAATAATTTAATCTAAAGGAGAGTTAATGCAAAGTCTAATGATAACTATTTTTAACTATTTGCTTAGCAGAACCCGGCGGTAAGAAACTAAGAGAACTCGTACATACATTTTTGCATCCTTCAGCACCAATGTCGGAATTGAGATTTCCACAACGGAAATAGAGGTACTTTAATATTTAAGTTTTAACTTTGCTTCTTTAATTATCTTTGTATGTTTGAGTATTTATTCAACCCTATACAATTCTCTGTCTCTAAAATATTGCCACCACAAATCATAAAATGTGCCCACCAGCCAGTCATTAGTATCCTCAGAAACAGAGAAACAGTTTCCGAATTGAGAATTTCGCTAATTAAATAGTTAACTGTAGTGCTGTCTTTTCGAATTTCTCAGAAAAGAGTGGCAGAACGTTAATTTAACAGAACTTAGTTAAATTCTCAATTCAGATACTGCCCCTTAGATTTGACCAATTAAGGCTTGCTCAGCTACAAAATATATGTATATATAAGGTTGCCTGTCCCAAACCTGGAAGGTCTTCTAACGCAAGAAAAAAGCAAAAGCGGATTAGGTCGATAAGATTTTTATTATACTAAATTATACAAGACACTTCTTTTAGCAAAGGGCAAGATAAAAAGTACCCGAAACCAGCGTGCGTGCCTGCAACGACTAATGAATGTTGAGGAAGCGAAAGTGATCTGTCAGGATCGTGGCAAGTGACGATCCTGACAGCGGCTCTGCCTAGCACTCTGGCGGGCGTGAGTTTATGTATGTATGTATGTACATCTTTTAGACCCTGAAATCCTAAATCCTTTCTGTAAATAACATTTCTAATAATAAGTTATCTATGTATCTCAATTGATCTCAACGTATGACATGACATAATGATGACAACGATGTTACAAACTGTTTGTTTCTACGAGTATGTTACGAGCTCCTGGCCTATAACATAGAAACGAACAGAATTATTTATCCTAGTAAAAATAATTTATACATTATATGACTGACACCTCGCTACGCAATGGATTACGCCTTTTAAGCTGCTTCAAAAATAATTTTAAGGTACATACATATGTGAATTTGTAGTAGCATAAGGTACTCGCTAATTGTGAATAAAAACATCGTGACGATAACCGAATGCCAGAGGTGTACACATACATTAGCGCTTGAATCAGCCAATCAGCTTTGGTCACGCGTAGCCATAAAACCCATACTCTCCCTGAGCGAAGGCCTGTGCCCTGCAGCGGGACGATACAGGTCGCTTATCCTACTAATATATACGAATCTACGTCTACATCTACATTTATATCTACATCATCATCATCATCATCATCAGCATATGCTTGTCCACTGCTGGACATAGGCCTCTCCTATTGCACGCCACTGAGCACAGTCCTCGGCTACTCTCATCCAGTTCTTGCCAGCCACCCTGCGGAGATCATCACACCACCGAGTCTGAGGACGTACACTGGTATTTTAAAGGAAAAATTTTTGTAAGTATAAACTTAAATAAAATAAAATGTATAAATGTATGTTTGTAAGTTTGTGTGCCGAAAGGTCTCTTTCGCTTCATCAACATTCATCAGTAGCTGCATGCACGCACTCCGGTTTCGCCAATCTCCTATCACTAATATTTGTAACTGACCATCAGCATGGACAAAGGCTAATTATCGATCTTTGAATTCCAAGCGGGCGACATCAAGGGTACAGCTAGTATGAATGACATGGTCGCCAGGTATTATATCAAATTGCATTCAGTTATGTCGACTAAATTCACCGGAATACACAATTGGCAGTGGCATCGAATCAAATTGTGGAAATGAGGAAAAAACCTATGAAGTACTCGTAACATTGGCCGCCGACTTGTATTCGGGAACGTAAATCATATGGGCATTCCAACTAAATATAGTGAGTGGGGTATTTCCACTAGATTGACTCTAAATAAACAAAAGACAATAAAATTTATAATGGCTTTATTCTATAAAAGAAATGTTATAAGAACACGGGGTAAAATAAATAATATATACATATAATAAATCTGTAAATTTTGTCTCTATCTGATATTTATGTCTGTCTCACTCTGTTTTTTTGTGCGCGCATCACGCAAAGAAATGACGTAAAACTCACCAGAATTATAGCTTAGGTCACATATAGGTCAAAAGTCAAAAAGTAAAAAAAAAATTATTCACTATAAAAACACAATGTTTAATTAATGAACGTCAAAGCTGTTAGTTTCACAATTAACAGATTATGCGGAGAAGAAGCTAACAAAGAAACTCCACATTTATTCTTTTCACAGGCTACATGACATCACACTTAAGTCCATGAGGGGCTAAAAAATCACCACAAGCTGTGAGGTCATTGAACAGTGGTTTTACCAAAAAGGTTATGAAGAACCAGTGTACGCACTAACCATCGGAAATATCTTTGTCTGTCACCGTGAGAATCGCCATAATTGTTATGTGCCTACATAATTCCGCCGGGTTACACGGTCTGCAAAATTGTGTCTCTTTTTATAAGTCTCTCAATTGTTTTAATAACAAAAATTAAAAAAATGTAATGGTAATGCAATGTAAATTTAATATAACCACGAAAAGGTTTTAAGAACAAAATTTAGAACGTAGTTAGGTCGTTACCTTGATTAAGGGTCAGGGCACTAATTATCAGATCCGATTAGAAAATTCTTTATTACACAATAAGCTTATTAGTACAAAGGTGAACTTATTACTAATGAGTATTTTCTGCCAGCTAACCTTAGGCCATGTGGATATTGAAAAATGTAGTGCCAGGAAAGAGTTATTGCGAAGAATTTGGTACACAGACCATAATAATATAATAAAATTCATAGTTATAATATAATTCTCAATATACCAAATACATCAACATAAATACATAGAATATACACTATCTAATATATAAAAATCACAGTGTTTGTTTTCGAACTTCTCCGAAACGGCTTCACCAATTTTTGAGATTTTTTTATGTAGGCTAATTATTAGGGACAAACAACGTTTGCTGTGTCGGCTAGTTTTTAAATAAAATACATATCTCAACTAAAAAATAGTTTAAATAAATAATATGTGTATAATTTTTCATCTTGCATAGATAATGATTACACAGAGCTATAAAAATATAGGTATTTATAAAAATTCTAATAATAATCCAAGCAAATCAACAGTTTATTAATGCTGTTCATTCTTACATTTCTTACATTACCCTGTTTGTTTATTTTTACATTTATAACTTTCGGCGGTCGTTGCCCCCCGATGCAAACACTTTGCGTCCGCGATGTACGAAGGTCGGAGTTTGTATTGCGCGCTCAGAGACATTTTTAAGGGGATCCAATAGGCTAACTAGCTCCATCAATGAAAAAAGTCGTATCTACTTTTACAGATCGCATTAGCAAAATTGTATATACAATCTCTCAATCATGTTAACAGTGATTTTTAGGACCCACGACAAAGAACACAGGATCTCAAACCTGGGACTAGATAACATTCAAATATGCAAAAAACGGCCGTTTTTGGGGTTAATCCTATCTAGTCCCAGGTATATTGCCTTAGGTTCACGGCCATGGGTCCTGAAAATCACTATTGACATGATTGAGAGATTGTACACACTTTTTGCGAATTCGATCTGTACAAAAAGATATGTTTTTTTTTCCTATTTTCTCTGTTCTGTGGTGGCGCGAGTGTTACTTCCTGGAGCTTTTTAATCGGAGGTATTTCGCGACTCGATCAAAAAGTGCAGAACGAAACGAACCCCTCCGTTCGTGAAAATCTCCGGCTTGCATGAACTAGTTGCAGCGGGAATGCAAATTTTATTACACCGAGAAGGATATACGGCCGCCGCGAATTTAATAAGTTCGCATGATACCGTAGGAAAGTTTGCTTCGCTTAAAACTGAGCTTAAACTTCAGACCGGTCTTAGCTTAGTGCATGGCGATGTGGGCACATTGTGAATATTATGTTTCTTTCTTTCGTGGCAGCGTGATGCGTTGCAGTGAGTGGAAAAACGGTAAACTGGATTGGAGCTGGTAATTAAGCTGAGTAGTAGTACCACAATGTATATTTCAAATCATCAGCAATGTTTAACGTTATGTCTTAACAACAATATTAACAATTTTCAAGTAATAGTATTTATTTTATTTTTCTTAATTTTTATCTGTGACCAACACAGACATTTTTGTCGTTCACTTTTTTGCAAAAACGGATTGTGAAAGAAGATGTGATTTTTTGTTCATTGGCGGTGCTAGTTAGCCCTTATTAAAGCCTTAACATAACTTCATCAAATATTTTATTTATTCAATATTTCTAGATTCCCGAAATCAATGCTTCCGATTTTTTTTTATGAAGTTACTACTTTATAGAAAAAATCGGAATCTTAGATAACAATGTTATAGAATCACAATATTAATGTTCATAGGTTTATTTTTTTATCATTCGAGAAAGTTTTAAAATTTATCTACATAATTATATCTAAGACTTTTTGTCAGGTTTTGCGATTTTAACCGACTTCAAAAAAGGACGAGGTTTTCAATTCGATCATATTTTTTCTTAATAACGTTATATATTATAGCGATTTTTGTCCCACAATAATACTCCGAAAATGCATCACAAAAGGTCACACCAAAAAATAAAATGCACACTAGTATTTCGCATGTCATTCGCGGAACTGAGGGTATTTTTCTTTGCATTCCATTCGAGCGGCCGCCACTTCCTCTTTGTATGACGGATGCTTCGATTCGTGTGTCATAAAACACAGTAGTTTACTGCGACTCTGACACCTTAACTTAAGAGGGTCCCTAAAGGAGCATTTTCCATACATACCTATACATAGTTTAGTTTTACCTCACAAACGGCATGAGAAATTTCAATGACACTAACAATATGTTTAGAGGACATAGATCAGTGCTTACGACTGAGAATTACAGAATAAAAAAAAACGGCCAAGTGCGATTCGGACTCGCGCACGAAGGGTTTCGTACCGTTATCTTTACAAAATTAGACAAAGATCGAGACAAGATAGATTAGATACATCGAGAACAGCGCCATCTATGGAAACCAACAAGAATCGTTTAATATTGACATTAAACGACGTGACATTGGCTGTGAAGGTTACATAGATGGCAGCTAGATGGCGAGCGCTGTCTTTAGACAACGTTTGTTGTAGCCCCCCTTAAATATTAATTTTATTCTGTTTTTAGTATTTGTTATTATAGCGGCAACAGAAATACATCATCTGTGAAAATTTCAACCATCAAGCTATCACGGTTGTAATTTTTTTCATACAAATAAAGCGGTCTTTTGGTGTGTACTATCTTATATACCATCCCTGCAAGGTGGAGGTCTCTCCTACCTTTCATCTTTAGGATTTATATCAAAAGGGACCCTAATAATAAAACTCCACTGTCCGTCTGTCTGACTGTTCTTTCACCAGGCTGCATCTTATGAACCGTGATAGCTAGGTAGTTGAAATTTTCACAGATAACAAAACATACTAAAAAGAGGCTAAAATAAATATATATAAGGGGGCTCCTATATAACAAACGTAATTTTTTTGCCGTTTTATACTCGATGTTAATAACGGCAACAGTTTGACGCTTGAAATATTCACGGAATATTTAGTTCTATAATCGCTTCAAAAATATCATCATCATCATCGGCCTACGCTTGTCCACTGCTGGACATAGGCCTCTCCTTTAGCACACCACTGAGCACGGTCCTCGGCTACCCTCATCCAGCTCTTGCCAGCCGCCATGCGAAAATAAATAATTAAATTAAACTAAAATAAATACTTATTAAGGGTGGCCCGGTTTTGCGGTTTTCTTCTCGATTTTTGTGTCTAATGTTGTATAGATAGGTAATGGTACGGAACCCTTCGCGCGAGTCCGACACGCACTTGGCCGGTTTGTTTTTAATAATGAATTTCATAGATCCCCATAATGTAAACAGACTGAACTCTGGCTCAATCAGCCCATCCTTGTCTGGCTGTAAATAATTTACAGTCTTATTTATAAAAACATGATTCCTTAAAACACTCCTCAGAAGCAGTTTAAATGGTCTGTGGTGAAGGAAAAAAACGTAAGCACAGATTATTTAAACTGCCTCTGAGTAGTGTTTTAGAGGAATCCGGTTTAATAATGTTAGTCTGTAACAAGCGCTTGTCCTGACAGTTCGAGTAAATGTTTCACGTTTATAAAAAAGCCCATTTGGTAGATAAAAACTTCTTATATGAATCTAGGAATGTATTCTGTTTAACACTAATGAACTTCGGTATTCTGTATTATGTAGATGCCAGTAAAAACATAACTTGTGAAAAAAACCAAGTCTCGCAACTCAGTTCTTCTACCGTAAAAACTTGTATATAATACCCAGTCGGTTATTTATCGAGTCGTTACTTAGGAGCCCTTCTGTTATTAAGTTATTATATAATTATTTAACCTAAAAACATCTTATAGTGATAACATCAATATTAAAAATCTTTTAAATAAATAGATTGCCGTTAGACAGTTGGTGTATTTAGACAACTCGACTGAAATTGTAAAACAATTTAGTTTTTCCTTAATTTATACACTAAACACTAATTGTATTCTAAATTTGAAGCTGCTATATCTGTTACAAGTGCCGACAGAGAGTTAGTTTTGATGATCGGTCAGTCAATCAGTGAGTGAGTGACAAAATTAAGAAACTTTGACGAGTTATAATTCTTAAGCTACTAGTTCAAATTTAATGAAATTTGAAATATACCGTGTTTATATAATGCCTGCTTGGTTACTGAAAATTCCGTCTTCTAGTTTTATCCATAATGAAGTTATATGGGGGTCGAAAATGGCCTGAACTGCTTCGAGAAAAGGATGGTATGGCCGTGCCGCTTTTTTGCTCGACTTGCCGGGTGCACTGCCGTGCCTTCATTTCCTAAGAACCTACACCAAAATAACTAAAAAACTATAGTATTAAAAATCTTAAATGTAAGGTATTTAGGACCCCGTAAGAGTATAAGGTGTGGTGCCGGATTAAGAATAGCGTCACTCCATTTCTTTCCGTGGATGTCGTAGAAGGCGACTAAGGAAATAAATTACCAGGAGACGGGCAGCAGCGTGAGATTCCAACCGCATACTGCAATCGTCAGCCCGCCTGCCAAGAGTGGCGATTATGGCAAAACTCTTCATGGTTATAAAACTATGAGAGAGGCCTATGTCCTGCAGTGGGCGTCAAATGGCTGATGATGAAGAGTATAGGCCTCTTTCAGTCTCTTCCAGCTGTCTCTGTCTTGCGCAAGGTTTTGCCAGTCTTTTGTTTTTGCCGTCTCTTCTATGTCATCGGTCCAGCGTATGCAAGGTCTACCTCTTGTTCTTTTGCACAATGTTGTTCTCATGGTCCATCTTACTTCACGCATCGTAGCAATATGTCCTGCCCACTTCCACTTTAGTTTTTGAGTGTGTTCTAATACGTCTATTATTTTCGTTCTTGCCCCTATCTTTTTATGGTTTATCTTGTCGGCTAGATTTATTTTTAGCATACTTCTTTCTATAGCTCTCTGGCAAGTGGTCAGTTTATGCTTAGCTTCTTTTGTATACTTCCAGGTTTGGCAGCCATATATAAGCGTAGGCAGTATGCAAGAATCTATGACTCTCGTTTTAAGGTGGATCGGTAACGAACCCTTAAGTACCTCAGCCATGCTCCGGAATTTCTCCCAAGTTTTGTTTATTCTTCTTTCTATTTCCTCGATATTATTAGTTGGCCTGAAGGATATTTTGTTTTTCTATGTAAATTATATTCTTTAACATACTCGATCTTTGTGTCTTCTATGAAGATTGTTGGTGATTAGTTTTGTTTTAAGTAAATTCATTACTAAGCCAATTTGAAGACTTGATTCGTGGAGAGTGCTGAGCATATATTGTAAGTTTTGCGAATTTTCTGAAATAAACACAATGTCGTCAGCGTAGGCGAGAAGGGTAAACTGTCTTCTATATAAAGTTATTCCTCTGTTTTTTCCAGTTAATCTTGCTCGTGATGTAGAAAGAGAAAGAAAGAAAGACATTTATTTAGAAAAACAAATTAACATATCTTAACAAAAAAGCCATAACAAGTAACATAAACCAGTACAAAGGAAAAACAAGTCTTGTGGTGTAGTACCGTTATAAATAGAGAAGGTGATAATGGATCACCCTGCCTCACACCTCTCTCAATGCTCACTCTCAACGGTGGGAGTTATTAAAGTTCGTCAGTCGATGTACTAAGGACGATCTCCAGCGCGGTATATCTTGGAAGAGAAGGCCTTTTTCCGCCGACAGCATGTTCAAAGTCTGAGGAAAGTATTTTACGAGACAAATATTTTTCCATTAGCAGAGGCGGGGCCTTATTAGAGTGACTGCTGCCGTACTTACTTCAGACAACTTCACTTCGTCGAAGTGAAAACTTAAATCGATGTTGCAAACTAGTGTCGTCATCCGCGTGTTTATTTAACAAGATAAATAAGAGGGGCGAAAGGCTCGCCGCACTTAGCGTTTGGCTAAAAATTTACGGTGTTTTTTTTTTTATAAAAAAACACGATTCCTTTAAGACTCTCCTCAAATACCATTTAAATAGTCTTTCCCTTTACCAGAGACTATTTGAATAGCATTACGGAAGTGTTGGAATTCTCGTTTATATGAAACTTAATAGTTTCAGAGTCACTGTAGTACTTACTGCATTACTGCATGATGAGAGATCTTATAGGTGGGTGAGCAATTACTGCGTTAGGTGTGTATTCTTTCTCTATGGATTTATTTTTGTATTTCCTGATGGTTGTCCGAAATAAATAAAATAAATTAAAGTCGATCCCACATAAACACTCTTAAAATGAAGTTAAAACTGTTTTTAATCAGGATTTAACTAAATCATGACAGTTTCATTTTGAATAAAAATAAATATTAAAGGAGAATGATCAAAAAGAGTCTATGTTGCGCTTTAAGCATTTATACCTCAAAATGTTTCTTTTGAAAAATGATTTCATAGTTCTATTTGATAAACTAAAAGAATCATGGGTTTAAAAGTAATAATTCAGTCAGTCAATACAGATTACAAACACAGATCAGATTACATTATTGCAAAAATCGCAAAGCGTGTACATACCTACATAAAATTCGAAAGTGCAAACGGGGAGTTTTTGACGGGAATTCAAACGAGCGGTTTTATTACGCTTTTATTTTTGCAAATTGATTCCAGTGGATTTTATACTGTTTAATTAGTGTAGTTTATTGTTAAAATGACCATGTGTATGAACAATCCAACCGGCCCTTCTGGAAATCGTTGGGGGAGGCTTTTGTCCAGCAGTGGACGTCCAATGGCTGAAATGATAATGATGATGATGAACAATATGTGGAATAAATAACTAAAAAAAACCGCCATTGTGGGCTTAGGATAGTCTTGTCTCAATTGTGCGCAAGACCTAAGACTGTTTGTGCTTATTTATCAGAAATTATCTCTTTGTCCCCTATTAGGCTCCTTAAACACTGCGACTTTTTGCAGCGATATAGTCATATATATTTTGTATTTTAGACAGAATTATTACTAAGCATTTACTAACCATATCTACTGTGGCTATGACTAGGTGCCAATGCCAACCCAAAATAACACCAAACCACCAAAGTTGTCATAACCTCAAAACATGGGCTCAAAATTAACATTTCTCGAAACTCCCATCTAATATTTTCATAATATTTTTCCTGCATAACCCAGAGCTAATTTCTTATAGTTTACCGTTGGTTTCATCAATGCGCAAGAAGACGTAAAAATAGACTAACTCCTATAGTAAATTGATCATTCTCCTTTATATATTATAATATATAAAAATTAAAATTATAAAAATAATAAACATAAAATGATGATAGATTTAGTAGGTACATACCTAGAAGACTGAATTTTGGACAACATATTTTACTTTATTTTATCCAAAGAAACCAAACAATTGTGCAATACTCTTACAAGTCAGGAAAGTCTTAAGTGGATATTATATATCCATGTTACTTAGGTATCTGTTTATTTTGTTTCTGTGATGTGTCTTGTTGGTATTATTATACGTAAATAATAAACTAAAGTAATAATAAAAAAACCCCAGGTCTTGGATGTTTACATGTTTGTGCTGTCGCTGTTTCTGGTTTCCACAACACAGGGTATCCTAGTGTGGGGCCAGAAGCAATGTATGTGCCTGTATGTAAATGTTTATTATTGTTTGTTTATTATGTTTAAACTTAAATCTTTTTCTTCTTCTTCTATATGTAATTGTACAACCAGCATTTCTTATAGGTTAATATAAAGAGTAAGAAAAGAAAACTTCACAATTAAGCTGACAAAAATAGTCACAAATGAAATTAGTTAAGTACATCCAACAGAAATTTGTTCAGTACTCCGTGTGGCGCCGGATTAAGAATAGCATTTCCATTTCCTCCCGTGGATGTCGTAGAAGGCGACTAAGGAAATAAATAACCAGGGGACGGGCAGCAGCGTCTTCTTGAAATTCCAACCAAATACTGCGATCGCCAACCCGCTTGCCAAGCGTGGTGATAATGGCAAAACCCCTGCAATGACATATCCTGCAATGGGCGTCAAATGGCTGTGATGATGATGACATCCAACAGCACATAATCCTCTACACATTGGCACTCTAGTCTGTTACGGAACCAGTATTTGTCAAACAGTGACAAAATTACTAGCCGCAGTCTTTTGAGATCGAATTGCGGGCTACAGCGTCAATAACACTGTATTATTACCCCTTCGCCGACAATCCGGCAGTAGATTGTTTTACCCTTCCGTGCTTTGATATACGCGCTCTTATATTGGACGAGATTTGTTTTTTGATTTATTGCCCCGAGTGTACGCGGCTGCTCCACACCAGAAGCTGGTAAAGTCAGTAGCCGATCAACCATCACATGTTTTAGCAGTTGCTAAGTTTCCCGTATCGTGGGTCGAGTGCTTGTGTGCACAGGTTCCTATTTTGTACTGGAATTCTACGTCCCTGTACGTTTTGCTATACAAATACAAATTCAAATTATTTAATGCAGAATACGGAGAATAAGATATAATTAACATTGAGCCCTGCACTAGGAAATCCTGTATCGCAGGCGCTCGACTACGTTTAACTGATATAATAGTTTCAGAGAGTCTCTATTGCTACTGACATAAAAGAAAATTGTAGCTATTAACGGAAATAATAGTAATTTAAATTTGTGTTACTAAGCATGCAAAATAGTAACACCATTAAGTTTACAAAATAAGACAAAAACTTAGCGCTAGGTATTTGTGTGTGTGCGTGTGTTTGCGAGTGCGTGTGTGTGTGTGCATGTGTGTGCGTACAGGAACCTGCTAAACAGTAGATAGGGAGATAGGAATTTGACAGTTAGGTGATTCTCCCCATGGCAATGCATTCCGCCACAGTGCGCGGAGCGGTGAATAACGTGCGCGGCGGCGGAGGCACGGATTCGCGTCACCTAGCGGTTTGATCCGCTTCTCCGCGCGGAGTGGCGGTGTATGACGGCTCCGCGGCAAATATTCACTTCGCAGTTGACCGTCGTGGAAAATGGTTAATACCGAACTTTTTCACGATGCTACGATTGTTATTTTATCAACTTGGTTTTTGTATACTCGAGTTAGGAGACTAGGTTATGATCGAGATCTATAAATCGATCGTCTTTTATGCATAAAAACACGTGCAGTACTGCGGGGCCAGTGTGTAATACCTTGCGGCATCGGCACGACCCGCGGTGTGGCGGAATTTGCGCGCGGTACGCACTCCCGCGCGGTGACGCGTCAGCAATATGTTGTCCTAGGCGTATTTTTATACAAACTGAGATACTTGCATACGATTTAAAAATCCGCGGCTTCGCGCTACGCGACGAAGCGCGGTGCAGTGTGATAATCGTCTTAAACGATTGGAATCATTCGGGATTTGGTGCGAGTACCTCCTGACGTAGTAAAAACTGAATTTGCACGGATATTTACTCGTTTATTTTTTCTTTTTATAATTTTCCGACGTGTAAGTCGGTGTAAGTGTCGCTACAAGTCGAGAACGGCTGGGCCGATTTGGCTTTTTTTTTAATTTGTGGAAGATCAGGAAAGGTTTAAACGGTGAGAACAAAAAAAAGATAGAATTAGGTGATACAAAGTTCACGGGCTTATCTAGTTTTATTACAAATTAATTAATAATATTCACTGATTTCTTGTATTTTTGTGAATAAACTTTGACCTTTGCATCTACGTAATGAGATGATTTACACAGCGTCCAATGGCACCATCACTCACACTGAATGGATGAAGGGACCACTCAGACGCTGCAGTGCCTGGGACATTGTTTTTTAGAATTGTTTTTTGTGAATAAGTGTGTGACTAATTCGACGTTCAAACGTTCTTTTTACACGTGAATGAAAAGTGGTTTAATATTTTCGAATAAAAACGCCAAGATACTGTCATCTCGGTAAAAAATTAAAAACATATAATTATAAAATATGTAGTATATCTTTTACGTTTGCACAGCTTTTTTGTTTTGTTTATTTAAAAAGTTCGTGTATCGAGTCATGATATCACTAGAAACGGACAGCTCGTAAGATCTCAGTTAATCATGTACTTCCGGTTTCGTAGACACTGGTTCCTTTTTTCGCTTTAAAAAATAATTAATGCAGCCCAAATCGAAATATTCAGCCCAGGCTCTCGAACCTACCAGTTTCCTTGAAGAATAATAATAAAAAAGTAAAAACCGACTTCAAAACACGACAGCACTAAAAAGTGTAGGTATTGTAGAAGTATAATCTAACATATATAAATACTTCTTATTTGAAGGTATTCTTTTCAATTCTTTCTAACTTTTTAGTACTATAGTGTGTTGAAATCGGTTTTTATTTTTTATTTAAAGATTTGTATTGTTAATTTTTTTGAGGGGAGAGAATAAAGCAAGTCCCTTATAACCATAATTTAACCCACTAACTTTAAAATTTGGAGTTCTCAATTTCCATCTCCGAAAGTCTTCCTCAGAACATCACAAAATCAGAAAATCACCTTGAGACTCCTTTTTTCTTTTTATGAAACATACAGATATTACTAAAGGATGGGCCCCATTAGTCCTAAATTTTAGTCTGTCCATTGAAGAGTTCCGTTCTCCATCTCTGAAAGTCTTCAACAGATCTTCACCAAACTACAATGGGACTAATGGGACGTTATATCTATTCGAACAAAAAAAAATTGCCAAATTCGGTTAGATTTGACGGAGTTGCAATAGGAATATAGCAAAAAAAAAATTAAAAAAAAGATACGCATCGAAATGACAACCTCCTCCCTTTTTAACCGACAAACACATAACTTTTTATAAGACAATTTTCACAAGACAATGCCCACTGAAAATGCCCCCCCCCCCCGCCATCTCACAATTATTTTACGTGGCGGGGGTTCTTTTCAGGGTTCCGTGCCTCAAAAGGAAAATATGGAACCCATATGGGATCACTTTGTCGTCCGTCCGCCTGTCTGTTAAGACCCTGTATCTCGGAAACGCGTGGAGATATTGACTTCAAATTAAAGCCATATCGGGTCATACTCAGGTCTACAGTTCCTTGAAAAATCAAATTTGTAAGTTATGTAAAAAAAAAGGATACGGCCGTTTATGCCGCAAAAAAACGTATATTTCAACACTCAAGGGATTCAAAATGTATAGGGTACTTTCTGTTGACCTAGAACTGTGAAATTTGTCAAGTAATATCGTTTTATACTACAAATACAGGGAATAATTATACATTTTGTTATTAAATCACAAAAAAAATGTCTTTGATGTTGGGGAAAAGTTCCACTAGTCCGGTTTTTAAGGCGCTAGTTAGACATCTGTGTTTTTAATTATCAAAGGCTTCATCACGTTCATGCTAACCGCTCCCAAGTGTATTTTTACTTGCCCACTGCACTGGCCTACGCACCCCGCGAAAAATAATTTATGTGCCCCGGCTTTCCCTTCCCTAGATCCGAAGCTGTCCTTTTCCGCCCCTTGCACCTACATTAGCTCGAGGATATAACCTTCTAAGTCCTGGTCTTGAAAATAACAATGATTTGTGGTTGTTATTTTCAAGGTCAGGACTTATCTTTACAGGTTTTATTTTGGGCCAACAGTATGCCTCTAGAGCCTCTTTGAGGAATCAAAAGCTGTTTATTATTAAGGGACATGTGCTTTTGAAAGACGGGTAATATCGCGACCGGAGAATGTTAAAATTAATCCTTCCTTTCGCGGTCGGAGCCCCCGCCGGTTCTTATCAAGCCCCTTGTGCCTTTCTTTCAAGTTTTGATGTAATGTATTGTATTCTGCGGCTTATTCGCCGGCTAGCTTACAACAGGAAAACACGTTTCCAATTGGTTAGAGGAAATTGTCTTGTCTTTTTAGGGTTCCGTACCCGAAGGGTACCAAACGGGACCCTATTCTTAAGACTTCGATGTCCGTCTGTCTGTCTGTCACCAGGCTGTATGTTATGTTGATGTATTTCTGTTGCCCGTATTACAACAAATACTAAAAAGAGAATAAAATAAATATTTAAGGGGGGCTCCAATACAACAAACTTTGCCAAAAGACAGCGCTCACCATCTAGCGGCCGTCTATGTAACTATAAATATATATAATATAAATGTCAATGTTAAACGCTTCTTGTTGGTTTCTATAGATGGCGTTGTTCTCAATGTACCTAATCTTTCTCGATCTTTGTCTAATCTTGTGTAAATAGTGGTACGGAACCCTTCGTGCGCGAGTCCAAGTCGCACTTGGCCGGTTTATTTTAAGAATACTCGCGTTTCGTTTGTTGCGATTATTTTTTGGGCTAGAAATAGTCGTGATTGTTTGTGACGTTTCTGTTTTTTGTTTGTTTGGAGGGATTGCACAACATTATCATACATACATACATACATAAACTCACGCCTGTATCCCTTCCTTCCTTCCTTTCCTTTTCCTTCTGTGTTGTGCATATTATGTTACTTATGTGCTTATTTTGTTTCTGTGATGTATCTTGTTGGTATAATAAATGTCTTTCTTCTTCTTCTTCTTCTTCTTCTTCCTCAACATTCATTAGTCGTTGCATGCACGCACGCCGGTTTCGGGTACTTTTTATCTTGCCTTTTGCTAATACATCCTCCTCTAAGTATGTCCGTCTAGGTCGCCCCTTACCAGCCTTTCCACCCACATTCGCTCGATATATTTGTTTCGTCAATCTTTCTTCCTTCATCCTCTCCACAACATTATCATACCTATTAAATAAAAAAAAATGTATTTTGGGTCTCACTAGCGGCGGACGCGGGATGTGACTTAGAATTCTGCGGATTTAAGTGAAAAAACAAGTATTGCTCTTGCGTTCCCATCGCAAGCTCTTCCCGATTGCGCAGATTTGTTTAAGTTATCTGCCGGGCATTATACCTACAGAGTAATTTTTAAAATGCGCAATTCCTCACAGAAGTCAACTCTCTCTACCAATGACGCAGTCTTCATTAACATAGAAGAATGTCGAAGTGACAGTTCAAAGCAAAAAACAATTCATAAATCATATATTTTTGTAGCTAAATGTGAAAAATTAACAAAGAATCGTAGTACAAAAGTTGTTGTAAATGTCAACTCTAACCGACATGTTCTAGAAATTGTGCATTTGAGAAATATAATTTTATTACATTTGTGAAGTACCCGAAACCGGCGTGCGTGCATGCAACGACTAATGAGTGTTGAGGAAGCGAAAGTGATCTGTCAGGATCGTAGCAAGTGGCAGTCCCTGGTCTCTGCCTACCCCTCTGGGATACAGGCGTGAGTTTATGTTATGTTATGAAGTTTTAGTAGCAAGACCAGTCTCTAACCGTGAAGACGGAGGAAACCTGAGTGTCTGAAGTGTTCACATACCTCAATGCTTGAAATTGTCACTCCGCGGTGGGCATTGGTGGTAATTAAGCCCATACTCTCTCTCTCTCTCTCTTTCTCTCTGGGAGAAGGTCTGTGCCCTACAGTGAGACGTATATAGGCTTCATGAAAAAAAAATGAATGATCAAGTAGAACAATACGAATAAGTTGACGTGGCATGCAGGCTTTTTTCTGCCCTGGTAAAACACGCCAAATTAATTAATTACTTCCACAATATCGATGACCAACGTCTTCTTGCCTTGCATGTTATCTGTGTACGCCCCCGGGATACATGTTTGAGCTTATGTATGTTTCCTTGTTATTGTAACGGACCATCGTTATTCATTTCAAAGCCCACTATCGTCTACTATTACTCATCTAGCGACTCAAGCAAACAGTTTACTGCGTAAAGGCTGAGCCACGGATAGATTGATAGCGGATTATCAGCGCATAAATCATTGAAATGCTGCTATTTGTTACTGGGACGCGCTCTCACAGGGTGTTGGATTAGTTGACGGGATATAAAGTAAATTTTTCAATAAAGCGGACAGTGACCAGAAAATCGGCATTAGTCGTAATGACGATAATGTTCATTTTCGCCTGATCCAAAAGATTGTATTGTTTACTCTACTCATTGCCATGTCACTGCGTAAGCTTTCATTGATAACTAACAAACGGGACATTGCTTGAAAAGCGGATTCATTTATTGACTCTTGGATTATTAATGAATAGAAATATTAATTTTAAATGAACTCTATGTTTCAGGAACAACTTGAATGGCTATAAATTATTTTCCGAGTGGATAAAACCAGAAATTTCTTTTTGTAGGTAACTAAGTACTCTGCATTTTCTTTGACAGGTACTTAACTAGGTAAACCTTATGCTAGCTTTTTTAAGTAGATATTAGAATTTTCCATTTCTCTTTCACTATTTCTATGGACAACTCCCTCTGTAAGTCAAATCGAAACTTGGCTTTTTGCTCAGCAATCGACTTACCCCCTGTAGACAACTCACATCAAAGTTAACACCCGACGTGAGAGCTAGATACAACACACAAGTAATATCACTCACTGAGTCACTCACGCGCTCGCAGTGTAACATACTATCAATAATTCACCGAAAACTCGGAGTATCGGAGTAAGTAGTTAGAATTGTGACAAATAGATCCTAACAGAAGTTATACTCAGTTTTTGTTTTATAGACCGTAGAGATGTTTTTGCAAACGGCCAAAATTAACGGTTTTGAAAAAACTTTGGGCGGGATACTTCTCTCAGACACTTTTATCATAGAGTCAATTCATCATCATCATCATCAGCCATTTGACACCCAGTGCAGGACATAGGCCTCCTTCGTGGGTTTCATAACCATGAGGGGTTTTGCCATAATTGCCACGCTTGGCAGGCGAATTGGCGACCGCAATATGCGGTTAGAATCTCAGGAAGACGCTGCTGCCCGTCTCCTGGTAATTGATTTCTTTTGTCGCCTTCTACGACATCCACGGAAGGAAATGGAGTGACGCTATTCTTAATCCAGAGCCACACGGATTCAGTTACTTTACAGTAACTGAATCTAGTAGTCAGAGTTTTTGATACTTTGTCTATCTAAATTTATCGAATATTACATGAAACAATTGTTCCCGCTAGCACCTTTTCTCATTCATTATTTGAAAGAAAATTCGTCCTCGGAACCTTATCGCAGTCGCATAAAAGGCCTTATATATCTCCCCAGTCCCTTCCGATTAACCCATCCAACACTCGACAAATATCGCGGCGTGTCCGACATACACCTGGAGCCGTTATCGATTCTAAATGGCATAATTAGAGTGCAGCTCCACTTTCGGGTACCGCGTAATAGGGAATGCGAGTTTGTTTTTGGTCAGATGAGTTTTTATTGAACTGAAAACTTTTTAGGCACACTTTTTTTGACTAGTTGACTAAACTGAATCTGCAAAATTCCTGTAAATTTAGAAAAATCATACAAGTTTTCACTACTATTGTGTGGTCATAACCACACGTCCTTTTTATTTTGATAGAAGACGTGTCCGAGAATTAAGTTCTACGGTATAGATTTAAAATGAAGGAATGAAAATCGAATTCACTAAAATTTCAAATGCATAAATTTATTTTATTGTCTCCATTTTATAGCAAAACAAAAGTTACTAGCTGTACTTGAGAATAATTCAGGATTGTCAGTCGAAGAAGTTCTTTGTGATTTGACTATAATTTAAAGAAAGTTATGGTTACAAACGTTTGCAAAAAATACCAGTGACTTAATGGTAAACTCACTAACACTTGCTACACTCCAGTGTATCTTATACCAAGGTAGCTACAATACCAAGGAAACTTCAAAAAAATGTAAAACACTCCTCAAACATCTGTTTTCGTTATTAGAACTGCCGCAAATCATCATTGGTACAGCGTATTGCAGAAATGTTTGATGAATCTTTAGAGGGTTATTCTACTTATCGAAATAAATAACTTTAAATAAAGTATCCTCTATCTCTTTTATGTAACCAACTCCGTAATCACTCAAAATATATAATATCACCTGTTTTGTACTTAATTTGAACGTCCGCTCTAGCGAATGTATGAAGCAGTTGATATATTTTTAGTTACTTCACATTACTAATTCATCGGTCTCAAACCGAGGCGATTAGCCCTGAGGCATACAGTTTGTATGAAACTGCTGCAATAACAGTACATATCCGAGATGCTTCGACATCCAACCTCATGAAAAGAGGCGTGCGTCAAGGTGACGTTATATCTCTAGTCACAAATTAATTCGAAGACATCACTAGAGATCTGGATGGAGAATACTTGATCCACTTCAGGGCAAAAGTTCTGGGAGATATTGAAAAAGAAATTCTGAGATATAGGAAAATGCTAACCAGTCTCTGCCAGGTACCACATCTATTGGCCTGAAAATGAATACGGAGAAGACAAAACTAATGGGGTCTGCTGATATTTATGAACAATCCAATTTCTATATAACACGATCGAGTAGGTACACGAATACCTTTACCTTGGGCAGATTATTGAACTGGGAAAAATCCCTCTGACACGTGAACTTAATCGTAGCATCCAGGTTACATTCAGCCTTCGAAAAGCTTAAAGTCATCTTCCACTCCTTCAAACGCTAAAAACTAGGGTGTACAATCCATGTGTTCTGCTAGTCAATGCTACCTATCCTGTAAAAATTGCATCAAACTGAGCGCTGGATTAGGAAAAGCCAATCTTCGACCATATTATATGTGGGGGTGGCTAGTGAAACTGTTAATAAAGCTATGTCATCTCTGAGATCGAACTTGAGTACGCTGCTTCTTTATTTCGCATAGCAGTACGAGTTCTTTGATAGATTATCTTATCCTAAATTGCCTGGAGCTAAGGTAGAATTGAATTGACGTAGGACAAGACCAAATTTGTGAAATAGTTCCAAAATGACTGGGCTATCCACTATGAACTGAAAATCTTTTTTTACTTCTCTGACATCGTACGATAAATCACGAAGTTATCAGCTTTCGTCCTTTCACTTATATTGAGATTTAAGCTAATACATACATCAAATAGCAAAAAAAAAACTTTAATTTCAATGCCAAGGAAAACCAAAAATACTCAAATCAATCAGCCCGCATTCGTCCACTGCTGAAAAAAGGCTTGCCCAAGGCACGCCACTTCTTTTTCACAGACGAACTCTTCGTCTGTAAGTAACATTCAAAGAAGTTTGAGGTTTCCAAACTTCTTTCAAAGTTACTTACAGATAAACAATTTGTTCCAAACTTACGCCAACAGAATACTTTCTAACAGAATACATGAAAGATTTTTGTAAAAAGTCAATTTTATTTACATGCCAGTCTCGCTAACAGGTCTATTGTAGAGTCAGAGGTGGCAAAGACGCTCTTCTCACTCTGACCCTGTTTTCTATAATCGAACTAATTTTATAAAGTCAGAGTTGTCTCTAAGCAACCGACGATGATAGCTCCGTCTCTACTGCGAATGAGAGCGAAATCTGGTCGGACTCTTCCGACAAAAATTCAAGTGAATCCGTAATAATTTTAAGCCACAGAATAATTTTAAAAGTTCGGAGATTCAACGGGTAGATGTTTGTTACCCAATCACACCATAACAACTGAACGAATCCGAGTCAAATTTGGCATGGGCTACCTGTTTATCGTGGAATAATTTTCTCGCACGCGAATGAGGTCACTGGCCACAGTCAGCATCTTGTACTCATTACGATCACCAGAGTGTAATAATATCCAAAAATGGGGAATTCCACACGTCAATAATAAAATAGACATAGAAAATAATATAACAATTCATAGACCAAATAACTACGGAAAAAAACTTCATAATCGTAAAAATGTTGTTCCATACATTTTAATGCATAGTTGGTAACTTTAGCCTAACTGTCTCATCTCTCCTATTACGGTAGATATGTGTATTTACTTTTCAATAAGACCCAATGAGTGGCGTCAAGTACACAAAGAAAACTTTAATCCGCCGCAATGTACAATTTCTTTAAGTGTAATAATAGCATCAATAAATAAAAAAATACTCCAGACGCATATGTAACTTCTAATTTCCAGTAACTAGAGCATAACAGCTCAGCCTATGCCTCCGAGTGGAGCCAAGAACACCCGCAGTTTCGTATCAAAGAAAGGAAACTTATGCAAAATATTAACGCAACACAGAGAAACTTTGTCGCAGTCTACTTATTTGTTCATCACACGTCTAGATTCTTGTCGAGACGGGCACTTTGCATCTTTATCAACACAAGATTACATAAACTCACAACTGTATCCTGGAGGCGTAGGCCAGAGTTTGCCACTTGCCACGATTCTGACAAACTTCTTTCACTTCGTCAACATTCATTAGTCATTACATGCACGCACGCCGGTTTCTGCCATACCCAAGTATCGCTACCATACATAATTGTTAGCACCAGCACTGCATTATCGATAGCCAATCTGGTTTTTTGAGCATATTTATCTGCTCTACCTTTACCCAACTAGATCCGATTGGGCGTGAGCACAAAGAAAATTTATAGTTGTAATTTGAAACGCTTAACAAAATAATCTTTTACTGAATGATGCTCGCTCGCCCATACAAGTAATATCGGGACTTTCTGTTAGGCAGAAGTCAGTAAGGGTTCCCGTGCGTTGTTCAAAGAATAAAGAAAGAAAGAGAAACATATGTAATGGTGTATGCAATTTTAAAACTTGCAATTTGCAAACATATTATTTTATAAATCGACGACCAGAAAAATTAAAACTATAGAAACAACGGTCGTGCCGATTGTTGGTCAGTCAACTATAAGAATTTCTCGAATCATATTAATAATATGAAGTTAATCATCATCATATGCTGCCCACTGCTGATCATAGGCCTTTCTCCCAATTGCTATCTCCCACGGTCCCTTGCTATCCGCATCGACGAAACTTCCGAATATGAAGTTAACCTATCAAAATTAAATTTACCATTTGTTTTAGTCTTTTATCATGCTACACAGAATTTAGTAATTATGAACACATTTTGTTTTTATACACACTTTATACATTCACGTTCGTAGTTAGGGGCAAAATGTATCAAAGTAATGCGTTTTTAATGCGCAAAATCTAGTTATTATTTAGCTTCCCTTAGCGAGAAAAAGGGTGTGCACATGGAAAACGGATGGTTTTCTGAAACATTTTTCATTAGTCATGTTAAGTTGAGTGGACGTTATTCTCACCAGGAGGCGCGCCTTTACACATACTACCTCGGACTCGTTCCAATGTCAACCTTCTCCCGCGTCGACAAAAGACATAATTATAGTCGTGTGTAGCAACTTGCAAAGGAGTTACCTTAATACAGCTGTGTTGAATTCGCATCCTAACAACGTGTTTATTCCGTTTCTCACAGGAATGTGTTTTGTATGATAATAGGTATGTTCTTACCACTCTCTGTTAATGGGTTTCTCGTTGAGCCTGCCTCCATTATCGCGTCATAATTCTATATTTTTTTTATGTTGCCTACATGCACGTCCGGCTGCAGGGTGTCAGCTTTCTCTTGGAGATAGTTTGGGTTTAAATTATGACCTTAAAAATAACAATTGAAAACCATTGTTATGGTGGCCCGATCGGGTCCTTTCTACAGAATTCTACAGATTAATTACCGAGCAGAACTATGAGTTAAAAAATGTTACAAATAAAACATATGTGTCTATTTCAAGTAATACAAATATTGTTATAGACAAAAAGTGGACAACAAAAACTTCATACTTTGTATCCAATGTTATATTTTTTGCCCAAAGTATGCTTTACACAGTTATTGTACCGCGTGTCTGGTATGCTCAATATATCTTCAGGGACCTTATTATAGAGCAGCTGTAAGAATCAAAACAATCCTATATTTTCAGGGCAATTAGCTCTATTTTCCTAGAACCCGCAGCAGCAAACAAAGTGGGTAGCGCTCAAGCCGAATTTCGTACCGCTATTTGCGTTTAGTTAATGCACGGGAGACGAAAGAGCCTAAGGTGCGTTTTCCCGAGTTCCTACCGAATGCATGCATTGTGAATTTGCGACGAAAGCAGTAAACGGAGATGGGAAAGTTGGCTGATAGCGTACTAACTGGCTGTTTTGTTTTTGATCTCTATTTGTTGATTTTTTAGGATTCCGTACCCAAAGGGTAAGGGACCCTATTCCTAAGACTCCGCTGTCCGTCCTTCTGTCCGTCCGTCCGTCCGTCACCAGGATGTAGCTCATGAACCGTGACAGTTAGACAGTCAAAATTTTCACAGATGATGTATTTTTGTTGCCGCTATAACAACAAATACTAAAGACAGAGTAGAATAAATATATAAGCGGGTTCCCATACAACGAACGCGATTTTTTTGCCGTTTTTGCTCGATATTAATAACGGCAACAGGTGAACGCTTAAAATATTCAAATGTTGTACCTATAGATAATGATACGGAATCCTTCGTGCGCGAGTCCGACTCGCACTTGGCCGGTTTTTTCTGTTATATCCGTTTGATAGTAAATAATTGATAAGAAAATAATTTCATTACAGTAATGAGGCCGCCTACCGAACTGCACTTTTTAATTGTTCGCGGCTCAAATGTAATTCCTACAATGAAGAATATTTTCTCTATAATGATGATAATAAAAAAATATAATGGTGATGTTAGTTGATGAACTCTTACTGAAGTTTCACCGCTCATTAAAGCAATACAGAACTCAACAGCCACTCACAATGCTCAAATAAAGAGATGGGAATGTTAAATTATTCAAATCTGGTAGGTTAGGGGGTCCCCTAACGCATAAGCCCCTCAATAATTTAGATTACAAAAGTACTGGGAACGTCCTACACTGGGTTGACGATCCGCATTAACGGAGAAGTTCGGTAAGTGAAAGCCACGAAAAACTTGCGGCGGGAAAAATATTCGACGAACATAGTAAATCTATAGAATATAGTGGCAGTGGGCGGGGCACATAGCACGCAGAACTGATGGCCGATGGGGCCGAAAAGTTCTCGAATGGAGACCACATATCGGCAAGCGCAGCGTAGGACGACCAGCCACAAGATGGACAGATGACCTCATCCAAGTGGCAGGAAGACGCTGGATGCAAGCCGCTGCCAACCGCTCTTTTTGGAAATCCATGGAGGAGGCCTATGTCCAGCAGTGGACTTCTTGTGGCTGAATGATGATGATGATGATAGTAAATCAAGAAAAATAAAAAAAATACCAATGAGTAAAATTCTTGGTAAAACCACTAAGCAGCCAGTATACTATAATAACGGAAAATATTCTTGGGGTGTAATTTAATAGTTCGCCATTTTTTTCCAGCACAAAGAGGAAATTAAAATTAATTGGCTGCTAAATCCTATAAATAAAAATATTTTGATTGGTGCACATTTAATTTACTAAGAGTCAATTTATTTTGGGATTTATGGCTTGTTAATGAGATGAAGTGGCAGGAAGACGCTGGATGCAAGCCTCTTCCAACCGACCTTTTTGGAAATCTATGGAGGAGGCCTATGTTCAGCAGTGGACTTCTTGTGGCTGAATGATGATGATGATGAATGGGATGATAAGGCCTTTCAAATAGTATATTTGACGTGGATGTCATATATAGAAATAAGAAATTATAGGGATTAAAAAGAGGATGGCCCCAACAAATGTCTGTGAACTACAAAAAGCTCATTAAAAAAAACATAAGTTAATGAGAATGAATGAATGTCAATTTTTGAATAAGTCCATGATTCCACCCGCTCCTCGCAACGCTATACGCTGTTTCTTAGCCAACCACCGCTTAGAAGCATTATGAACAAGATTTGAATATTTTAATGTTGTCAGATTTATCTCGCTTTAAAATTTAATTTACGCGGATTGCCGGAGACCTTTTGCTTACGAAATTATTCTTTCTGAAGAGTATTTTTCCTTGTGTCCAACTGTAGCGATTATTTTAATGAAGTCTTGCCTTTTTGGAGTAAATTAAAATTGCTCGGTTCAATTACTTTCTTTTCCTTGTTTAATACAGCGGAAAAAGGATCTTAAATCTTAATAATGAACTTCCTAGAGTGACTTCAATCTTCCTTTTGTTTTATAGTATCATTTTATGGAATATTTTTCTAAATGAGCTGTTAGTTTGAAATGAGAAGTTTTAGATTTTTTTGACATTTCTATATTTTATGTAGCCCATATACTGTAGGTCCCACTGTAGGGCTGGAACTTCTCTCAGACAGAGAGAGTATGGGCTTAATTACCACGCGTACCGGTACGTGGTTTCGATGGTCTGGTAAAGGGAGAGCCTTTGCCGAAAATTTAGTCAGCTTTTGGGGACTAGTGTTTTGTGAATGACGCCGTATTTTTTTCGTAAACTACACTGTTTTTGTTACTTTTCTTGTCTTACTATAACATATGGTTATGTAAGTTTTTGTCTCGTATTTATTGTGTGTTTTTGGTAAAGCAAATAAACTTTTTATCTATCTATCTATCTACCCCCCGCAATTTCAAGCGCTTAGGTATGTGAACACCTCAGACACTCAGGTTTCCTCGCTATGTGTTCCTTCGCGGTTAGCGAGTGGTATTGCCACTGCCTCACAAATGTGTGTCACTTATAAAACAAAGCCATGCCAGGATTCGAACCCACGACCTTCCGAATAAAAGGCCGGTGCTACCGCTGCACTACCACCGCCCTCATACAAACGTTAAATGGTCCATACGTTTAATAGTCCATAAGTTTAGAAAGAAAGAAATACATTTATTGGGACAATTTAACAAATCACAAGAAAAAACGGCATAATAAGTAACGTAAACAAGTACAAAGGAAAAACAAATCACATAGATACAACTTAGGACAAGGCAAAGTCAGAGCGTCAGAGTGCATTCTGTGGTGTGTCCAAGTTGCCACAAAGCGCATCTGACTCAGCATTGTGCTGAGGGTGTGAGCCCTCAGCGCTGGTTTTCAGTCAGTGCCTGCGGTAATTTGGCACGTATGTCACAAGGTGGTGCGAAACAAATGAAAATAAGACAATAGTCCATACTTTAAGGTCTTTTCTAAGAGAGAAAGAAAAAATAAAGGCCTAATAATCAAGTATGCCGATGTGGCGATTCCAAGCACCTCAGACACTCAGGCTGTCTCACGGTGTTTTCTTTCACAGTTAGCTGTCGTTATTGCTACGATAAATAATTCACAAATGTGTACGTAGCTGAAAAAACATTGTAATTTCAATTCCTGCATGTAGTGGTTGGTACAATTATGCAGACCACTCCGAAATTTAAAATCCGAACCTCACGCATTTCAAGCTGATTAAAAATTGGCACGCGCCAACGCTATCTGACAGCTCTATTTATCTGTTTGTCCAGGGGTTAGCTCCATCAAGTGAATAGGTTGAGAAACGTCTTGCACCATGACATTTTCAGACCTATCCATTGATAAATTGTGTGACTGACAATCCTGTCAATCAGATATTTAAATCAAATCAAATCATTTTTTTTTTATTCAAAGTAGCACAGAAACTGCGACTTAATGAACGTTACAAGTTAAACTAGGTGTCCATTTCAAAATCTAGATCATTTTGGAGAAAAAATGGACAAAAATACTCCAAACTTAGTCTTTTCAAGTCCTTAATTTACAGAATTTATAATAGGGGTTAAAGTATGAAATTGCCGTTTTATTGCAATAGGTTCTTTGAATTGACATAGAATCTTCATGGTTTGAGGTTTTCGAATGAAACTTTGTTCCGCGTCGGAACTCTTATTCAAAAATCACTCGAATTTTCGCAGTATCCATCTTTCTTGTCTAAATTGAATAACAAAAACAACTGAAAGTCGATATTCAAAGGTTTCACATTTTTTAAAAAAAGAACATCATAGAAACCATTTGAAAAAAAGTTTCATTCGAAAACCTCAAACCATGAAGATTCTATGTCAATTCAAAGAACCTATTGCAATAAAACGCCAATTTCATACTTTAGCCCCTAATATAAATAAATTCGTTTTATTTTGTTCGTTTACACGCGGAAAAGTAGTTATCTATTTATTTACTTAGATAAATACTGGCTCAAGTTGGTCTAAGTGGTCTCTTCATTGCGCTATTAAAGCATTTACTAGGTATGTAGTGAATGCAAAAATCATGTTGTCAATAAAACCCTAAGGCTCGTTATGAAAATCATTTCACAACTGTTCCGGGCGAAGTTTCGAATTAAACGTTTCTCAGTCAATTCTCTTTGTCGCATTGATTGAACGTATGAATAAATTTTAAGCCAGGTCTAAATTGTTGTCAGGAAAAAAATGGACAAAAGAACTGCAAAGAACTCTAACTTGTTTTTTTAATTAAAGATTCAATTGATAGAACACTGGCTTCACGTTTCGGGAGTTCGCGGGTAAATAGATAGTAGCAATACATACCACTCACTAACTGAGAAAGAAGACATCGTGAGAAAAGCCTAGTTTCTAGGGCCTAACTATAGGGCCAAGTTCGGAAATCTCAAGTGTAACATCTGCTTTTCAATCGAATCAGTCGATACGTTTTTCGAACAATCGTCCATCGTTACTAAACGCACTATAGATTCACTACGCCCTTAGCAGCGTAAAGTTAAGTCCATTCGTTCAAGTCCATATACGTCCATACTTCGTCGTTGGGAAGTGGATGCAGTCCAGTGACCGTTTTGTTTTGGAGAGCGGTTACATTGAATTGTGCAGCTCTCTTGTGGAGACTCACATAAATTGTCGCAGAGAGCGGGACCCGAGTTGCAGGGGGCATTCGCGTTGCTTAATTTGAGTTGCAATAAAAATATTTTTAAGACTGATTAAAAATTAAAATAAAATATTGGGATAAAACTTCATTTATTTACTTTATTACGTGAGTGACAATCAGAAAAATACTGTAATTTACATGACATATAGTTCTGAGCTTCAATTGAATTCAAAATTGAACTCAATTTTCATTCTTGGTTTCTTATTTAATAGTAAAAGCGATGTTAACTGATTTTTTTAACTCTATTACCTCACTCGATGCGGCTAACCATTATGTAACTATATGTCAAAATGTACTCTACAATGTTATTGTACCATAACCGTGTATCTCTGTTTATGATGAATAAAATCTTATCTTATCTATCTTATCTTATTATGTATATATAAACTCACGCCCGTATCCCAGAGGGGTAGGCAAGGCCCAGGGTTTGCCACCTCCCACGACCCTGACAAACATGTTTCGCTTCATTAACAGAGAGATATCTATCTCTCTATTAATGAAGCGAAACATGCAACTGTTTAATACACACCAATACACCGTGTGGCGCCGGATTAAGAATAGCGTCATTCCATTTCCATCCGTGGATGTCGCAGATGGCGACTAAGGAAATACTTTACCAGGAGACGGGCAGCAGCGTTTTCCTGAGATTCTGCATCCAACCGCATACTGCGATCGCCAACCCGCCTGCCAAGCGTGGCGATTATGGCAAAACCCCTCATGGTTAGGAAAACCATGAGGGAGGCCTATGTCCTGCAGTGGGCGTCAAATGGCTGATGATGATGATGTGATTCATTAGTACTCTTTAACCTCTTCTCTAGGGCCACTACTAAGTAATTATTATTGCACACGAAACATTGAACAGAACATTACATTAGCATGTACAAAAGCGAGCTTATCTCTGTAAGAGATTTCTTTCAGAAAACCTTGGAGAGTCGGAGAAGCGGTAAAAAATTAACTTCGTTTCTTAGTAACTTCTTTAATTGTATGGACTCGTCCATGGACTCGTTCCTAGTAACTTCCTTAATTGTATGGACTCGTCCAATTTAGTGAACGCCATAGCCTTTATCGAACTGTCAAATACATTCCTATTTTGACACTTAAATTTTGAAAGGTTTATGTAAATGTCAAAAAGGATAAACGAAAACAGTGGTCAGTTACGTAATCGGTAGAAGGGTTTTGGCAGAGCAATTCTAGGGCCTGTCATGACAATTCTATGTACACTGCTTAGCCAAGTCTTATTACTCTGTGGGTTGATCGACTTTGCAATGTACATCGAACTGTCGCAGTAGACCTTGAATTGTAGTTCTGCGAAACCGGCCCTGGCTGTTTTCTTTGGATAAGTATTAAATGTAATACTTCAAAACAGGAGTGACCACATCCACAGTACCGTTCACTGGTGGACCAACAATTTGTCTTTCAATACAGCTTTTAGTTCGGCGAATACCGGGTAGTTTCACAAAAAATATCCTTCGACTTCGTTTGTAGTATTTTGGGCAACAATTAAGCTGGATTTTTTAAAGAAAGAAAGTAAGTAAGTACTCGTAAGGATTATAAAATTAAATAAAGTAATAACTTCCATACAACTCAATCAGTTGTCTTCGTACCAAACTAAGATACCCTGTGCTATGGTTACCAGGCAAGGACATCATAAACATAGAAATACACCCAGGCCATTTGTACAAATATGCGGCGGTCGAAATCTATTTCACGAAGATAAGCCGAATAAACATTTCTTTTGTTTTTAAAAGGTATTTGTAACAGGCGAGAGATTTGCAATTTTTGTTGCAAAACCACCCGTAATATAACGCGCGTAGAGCACACACATGTAAAAAATTATGTGCTGTCGACTACACTACGAAAATTCTGAAAAAAAATCTCTCAATATTTGGTTCGTAGGTTACGAAACTTACTCAAACAATTTTTAAATTCTTTGTTGTTTTTATTTTTGAGGCGCAAAAATACTTAAGTATCGTTTCTTCATGGGTACTTTGAAAAACAAAAGAAAGCATTTTAGAAAAAAGTTTCTAATAATCTCAATATTGGTAAAGCGACAGAATATAAACTTTATAATTTTCATTGGTTTTAATTTCATTTGTGGCGCTACTGAACCGTATGGAATTTCCTAAGGGCGCTTATACACGGACGGCACGTGTGCAAACTGCAGCCGTCGACGTGTGTCGATGGCAGCCGGCGACGCGCCGACGGCAGCCGTCGACGCATTGACGCCTGCCGTCGGCCAGTGTCGACGGCTGCAGTTGGCACACGTGCCGCCAGTGTATAAGTGCCCTAAGATCCAATCCTTTAAGAGGCTTAAACTATGGATTCTTATTTAATTACAGGTACTGACACAATATGTAATTATAAGTACTTATATTCTTGTAATCTTTCGCTGTACATATTTGTTACTTCACATAGCATTATATTTCAGATCAGGGCCGGATTTTGAGGTCTGGAGGCCCTAGGGCAACGAAGGAGCGGAGACCCCTAATTATTTCCAAATAAAAAATACAAAATAAAAACTGTAATGAATTGACGACGAAATTTTTTTTTTCTATTTAAAAAAAACAGACGTTATACTTATAAAAGACTAGCGTTTAATAGTACGTATTAGTCTATTGTGGGGGCCCTTCCCTTGTGGAGACCCCAGGGCAGCAGCCCCGCCTGCCCTCTCCTAAATCCGAGCCTGTTTTAGATGCTCTTATTTATGTACATCCATCTACCGACTATATTCTTCCTGCAATCCACTCCATCTAAAGGTTGTCTGGAAGAGATCGCTCTAAGCGATAATACCGCCAATCGTTACTACTTAAATATAAGATACTATTTGTAATATCTTTCACCTGGTTGTGCAATAAAGTATTCTCTGTCTGTATAGAGGTACAAAACATCGTGACTCAATGTACTTAGGTTGGTCACGTCAACTTAGTAGTTAACGCTCAGCAGTTGGGTTTTACGCAGTGTCTTACTTCGGTTTTTGAAAGAAAATCTCATCAAACTTATTCAGGAACATTATTTTAAAACGTCGCCCATATTTCAGCCCTCACCGAGGGATTTATCTTATTGACCCTGTATCGGGGACTTAACCCCTCTAAACTAAAAGTTGCCACATAAATTGTCCACTGTCCCAGACGAGGCTGGAAGGCGAATATAGTGGAATGAATAAGGGTGACACCTTCCGAGAGTGACACCTCATTACGTCATTGGCCGGTTTTACATTAGACGATAACCGTAACTGCACATCGTTGGACTAGCATTCATTGATACAACGTTCACACAACGACCTTAGTAAATATATGAAACTACCAGTCCGATGATGTCAGGTCGTTACCGTTATTGTTCAACGTGAATCCGACCATTTTATGAGAATTCTGTTTTGATAAAAAGCAGTTGGATAGCTATGTGAGACATCAACACTGAGGGCTATAATATAGCTCAGTACAGGAACGTGTTTTACTTAACTTAAATGTAGAGCTTCAACCAAAGAATAACGTTCAACTACCCATAGAGAAGCCAAAAGAAACATAAAGATGCAACTGTTTTTAAGGAAACGCAAATTTATTGTACATAAAAATGGAAATTACGCAGATATTTTTTAATCTAAGACTACATTAAAAGACACTAACAATGATTAATGTCAATTAATTATAACTTAAGCACTCTATTATCAAAATGTCAGCCTATTAAAATTCATTCACAAAAAGCTCCATCAAATACAAAAATGTGAAATTAAAACAACAGAAAACACAAAATCATTACGAGAATAAGCCACCCCGGGACACATCAGACCCAAAGATTCCCACTACGCTGGCAGCGTTACCTCGCTGCACTGCAAGTGAAATTTTATGCATAAGATAGGCCCCAGAGCGGCAGTCATAGCCACGGTCCCTCAAGCGACGACCTATCTCTCTCACAAAGGCCTTTCCCTGCACTCCCCAGACCCCAGCAATAGAAACCATTGCGAGAGGGACAAAAATGTACTGGCCCAAAAGCGCAGAATACTTTTGGACCTTCAACCTCGCAGACTCTTCTGCCGCAGCGCCCGGGGTGGACACGGTAGAAGCTAAGTGAGAGGGGGCAAAAGTGCAGACACACGTAGCATCCCAAAGCAAGGAGCGCCCCCTCAAAAATCAAATCAATTATTTTCCGCATGATTTTGTAAAATAACAAAATTTTCTGACTGTATCAAAAAACGAGAGGTATTTATTATAAAAAAGCACTTTTACCTCTGATATCGCTCTTGAGTACCCATTTCAAGATGTCGTTAGAAACAAAACATCAACTTGACATGAGATCTGAACGTGTTAAACCTAAGTCTGTTTTAAAGGTACTTACTCTGAGAGAATCCTAAGTTCCTACTTGACACCAATTTTATTAGTTATATTCTCAAATCAGAAACTGGGGGTTGGTCAATGAAAGTCCAAAATGTTTAGCGCCAATTTAATCATTGGGGAATAGAATACTCCTACTTTTCAGTCCATGCAGAGTTTAAAACTTTGTTTCTATTCGTAAACTGTTCATGCGCTTAAAGTTTCCACTGGGCTGCTCTGCCAAGTAAATTATCCTGATTAATCAAACAAATTCATCTCATATTCAGAAGCACAACTAATCCGGGCTTAAGCGATGCGAGCAACGGTTACGTAAATCTACGAGACAATTGGCGAATGAAAGTTTGTTGCTTACACCAAATGTAATAAGCGTGAGTAGCATAATGTTCAAAGTGGGGTGCTTCGGGGAATCCTATCGCAAGCATTGAAAGTATAATGGCAGGTTGATGATGATGATAATAGATAGAAAGATAGGTAGAGAACACTTAATTGCACAACCAGAAGAAAGAATTACAAAATTAAAATTGAATCACAATGTTCATAAATGCGGTGGTAGCGGAGCGGTAGAAGGCCGGCTTCTCATTTGGGAGGTCGTTGGTTCGAATCCCGGTATGTACCAATGATTTTTTTTTCTAAGTTATAGTAGCAATACCACACGCTAACGGTTTAAAGGAAAACATCGTGAGGAAACCTGAGTGTCTGAGGTGTTCAGAGCTTAAAACTTCCAATCCGCGGTGGGCACACGTAGTTATTAAACCCATACTCTCTCTCTCTCTCTCTCTCTCTCTCTCTCTGAGAGAAGGCCTGTGCCCTGCAGTGGGACGTATATACGCTACATAAACAAAAATGTTCATAATTTTCAACTAAATCATGCAATTGTCAGAATAACTATGATTAGTAAACCCAAGTGCAGTCTGCAATATAAAATATCAAGACAATTAGTTTGGTACAGTCGACAATACATTAACCTTTCGTGCAATCAGTCTACTCAGTTACACTATGAGCGACAAAAAAATGTTAAGGTTGATCATCTGTACACATATACTTAAACTCATGCTTGTACCTCAAGGAAGTAGGCCAGCATGGGTAGTACGCTAGCACGAGTCACGTGTTTTGTGGCGCTAAAATGTCAGAATTTGAGTTACTGTATGGGAAAGTCGTGACTTTTGACATTTAAAACGCGCGACTAGCGTTGTCATACTACCCAGGCTGAGTTTGCCATTGGCTACTATCCTGCTGAACCTTTTTCGCTTCATCAATTAGTCGCTGCATGCTAACATACTCTATTTGGTCGACGTATATCCGCCTGGGACGTTCCTTACCAGCCCTTCAATTCCACCCGCATTCGGTCGACATAATTTCTTTCGTCGATCTTTCTTTCTTCATGCTCTCCATAGTGGGAAACTTGCGTCTAGGAAAAAGTAAAAAATACAACCATACAAATATTTTTTTAGGGTTTTCAATAATAATAATAAATAAAACCGGCCAAGTGCGTGTTGGGTCACGCACAATGTAGGGTTCCGTAGAAGGAGGGGTTTTTTCTGCTTTACAGAACTTACAACTTCATCGAAGTCATTTTCAATGGATTTTGTTCGAAATTTTACTTTTATGAGTTGGTTGCCTATTACTCTTTAACTAGTAAAGCGTACTTTTTCTTTTCAATTCATTATATGTGCTAATATTTTGATTTTTTTCTCCTCGGACAAAAATTTGCTCTTTAAGGCTTAATATTTCGCAAACGGAACACTAAATCAAAAAATGTTCGTCGTACACCCACAATATTTTTCAACGACCAATAAAGGGGGGTAGAGGAGAAAAAAAATCATCCCCACTTTTCATGTTAGGGGAGGTACAGTAAAAAAAATTTTTTTCCAAAATTTTTTGTCAGCGTGATAAATTATGTATACATACCAAATTACAGCTTTCTGGCACCACCGGTCTTTGCGCTAGGCCGCGGACGGACAGACAGACAGACAGATAAACATGGCGAAACTATAAGGGTTCCTTGTCGGACTATGGAACCCTAAAAACTTATTAGATTTAGTTTTATCATTGAATTCTAAACGTTTTCTTATAAGGGTGGATATGCATAAAAACATTGTATGAAATAACTAAAATATTGATAAACGCTTCATATATTATAAGGCGTTACGTACAAGTGACGTCATAGTTTGAGCCCGAATTGTATGGCGCGTTTTTTACCACGTGTCTGTATTGACTTTTCGGCAGGTTATGTTATGAAAAGTATCAATCGTAGAGAAAAAAGATCCCACGTTAATTTATCTTTTAACATGGCATCTCTGATTATATCAAAATATTTTTGGTGCAAGTTCTCCATTATGTCCCAACTCAAACTACACTTATTAAAAATTGAAGTAAAAACAATAAATTGAACAAAACTAAGTAGAACAGCTGAATAACTAATCCCGCCACTACCTGGAAGTTAACACGGCAGCCAATTAAAATTTCAGACCCACTTTGATTCCGAACCCTTGCTTAACAACGGCTTAAGTTAATCCCGGCTTAGCGGGATGTCTCTGAATATGAGCGCGGGGGAGTTTAAATAGAGGCGACAGAAGACAAATTGCAAAAGACACTGCAGACTAAACCACTTCATCAATATAAGTAGGTATGTGTATGTATATATCATGTATATATGTATATGTTTATATATTCATACTATACAGGATGTAGGGATCTTATTTCATATCTATTAGCTATGCTCCTTAGGTGTAAGTTAATTTGTTGGTTAAGTGCTTGTTATGCATGTACATGTAAGTAATATTAATCTACTATATACAAATTATGTACACGGTGAAATATTTTAAATAGGCTGTCGCGTTTAAGAATTGGTCAACGACTAAATAAAACAGAAACTGTGCACAGTAATAAAGTCCCCAAGATACAGGCCTAGCCTAGTTTGGGTACTGCCGGTAAACGCAAATACATTTCATGTAATACCCTTCAATGACTATATTTATAAGCGACCTTAATTTGTATATCTTTTTGGGAATAAATATTTTACTTACTTACTTACTTAAGTATTTACGAGTATTTCATTTATTAATTACTTTATACTTTATTGCACACATAAAATTACATGAATAAAACAAAACATTTACTGAATTAAAAAGTGTACATGGCGAGCTCATTTCAGCAGAAATCTCTTCCAGCCAACCCGTGATGTGGTGATACGAACATTATAAACAAGGGAGGAAAGTGTACAATAATTATTACGTACTATATTACAACCCAGTACAATCAAACATATGTAATATATATTATATATATGGCTATAAAATTAAAAAGTTACATATTAATTGTGTGTGTCCGGAACGAAGCTGACAAAGCGACTGTAGTGTCGCGGCCACAACAGAATTTAATGGATGTGGGAACGCTTCATAGTATTCTATCCGAACCTAATAGCCGAAACGCCAGTATTATTTATAAATTAGTTAAGGATAGCTTAGTAATAGTATCTATGTAGCTTTGATAATTGTTTGGTTAGGTTACGATGGGGTTGATGTGCTCGTTCTGAGAACAAAGCCACTAAATTGACATAAACGTTATTTATATTTCAATCTTTATAATTTTCTTAATTGGCACAAATGTATCTATTTCATCATCAACCCATTATGTCCCCACCGAGGGGCACGGGTCTCTTCCCTGAGGAAGGTATAGGCCATATTCCACCACGGGGGCCAAGTCCGGATTGGTGGAGGCTTGTAGACTAGTGGCTCGTCTACTGTCAGAAGTTGTCAAGCCGCCCTAAGGCCTCTGATTTGGCTTAACGACTGCCATCTATCGACGGCAGTCGGCACCAACAGCTTAACGTGCCTTGCGAAGCACGGAACCGCTCGGAAAAATGCCACTAGCGTTAGGCATAGACGGCGACCCATCCATGCACTGAACGCGCCCAGTGTTGCTTAACCTTCGTGATCGTTTAAGATCACTCAGGCAGCCGGGGCTACGAGCGATTTAGGTTGTATCTATTTATTAATTTCTAATTAGTGGTTTTAAGTTCTTTTTAGCGGTAAGCCTTGCATGACACGTTTTCTTCGTTTGGCGTGAAGGTGCTATTTGAAAACCAGCGCTGTTTCAAATAGAAACAGCAAACGCTAAAATAGTATCATTGTCACACGCACACTCCTTTATTTTTTAATTATTGTATGTAAGCATGTTTGTTTGTGGCAATAAAATCATTCATTCATTCATTCAATTAAATAAATAAGATTTACAAAAAAGTATTAGAACATGTTTGTTCGGCTAAAGGTTCCCACAGCTACGACTCGTTCTTGAAGGGGGCAGTGAAATAGACTAGCTGCCATTTATTAGTTTCATCATCATCATCATCAGCCATTTGACGCCCACTGCAGGACATAGGCCTCCCTCATGGTTTTCCAAGCTTCCCGGTGTAGTGCCGCCCGCATCCAGCGTCTCCCCGCCACCGTAAACAGGTCCTCAGACCATCTGGTGGGGGGCCTGCCCACGCTGCGTCGTCCGGTCCGCGGTCAACATAACATAAAACATAACATAAACTCACGCCTGTATCCCAGAGGGGTAGGCAGAGACCAGGGACTGCCACTTGCTACGATCCTGACAGATCACTTTCGCTTCCTCAACACTCATTAGTCGTTGCATGCACGCACGCCGGTTTCGGGTACTTTTTATCTTGCCCTTTGTTAATACATCCTCTATTTGGTCAAAGTATGTCCGTCTGGGTCGTCCCTTACCAGGTCAGAACTTTAGATAGATAGAGAAATTAAAAACGGAACACAGATATTTCTTAACCTAAGTGTTAAACTAAAAGTGATCTCTTCCAGACAACCTTCAATAGCTTTAATCGCGATTATATATAATCACGATTAAACTATGATGCCCTGTGCCATGAAACCCTATTATATATATATCTATATATATATATATATATATATAATAGGGTTTCATGGTTACCAGGCAAGGACCTCATAAACCTGGAAATATACCCAGACTGATGTTCGTTACTCAATCACGCAATAACGGCTGAATGGATTTATATTAAATTTGGTGTGGAGATAGTTTGAGTCTCGGGGAAGAACATAGGATACTTTTCATCCCGAAAATTACTTATTCCATGCGGACGTCGTCGTGGGCCAAAAGTTAGTGCTTAATATTTAAAATGTAATGACATTTTTATATTTGTTATAATGACGTTTTTATGCTCGGAGTCGTTTAAAAATTATTAGCGCTTACTAAAAGAGTTAACATTGAAATGATTACGAAGCCGATCAAAGATCAATCTTTTGAGGTACCAAATAGATAGAGATAAATAACTCTTTGTTGCATTTGCTTTTGTGTGATTAAGCCCATACTCTCTCTCTGAGAGAAGGCCTGTGCCCTACAGTGGGACGTATATAGGCTGTTTATTATTATGATTAATACGTTTATTGCAAGTAAGTAAAAAAAATACAATAGCAATCTGGCAGACTTAATGCTAAGACTAAGACAATAAGCATTTTTTACCAGTCAACCACATAATTATAGTCAACTAGCTTATGACACTTGCTTTACTTATTTGTGTACTTCTACGTCTTGCTCATCGACGGTGGTAGTTCATTTAAAAGTTAATTGGATTTCTTTCCTGTTGTGTACATAGCCTCGCTTAACTCGTACAATCTGTTTCAGTTTAAGCTAAGGCAGTTCTTGTGTTGGCCTGAATTTCATGCTCGGAAGGAACGGACCGCCGCGAGATAAATTGAGGAGACTCTGTCAGAAGGTGTCAAGTTGTATTTATCCCGTTCCTTGATATAGAAATAAGGAAACTTGTCATGATGAAACGATATGGTCACTGTACTGTTAGTATGAAAAGTACAGAGATATGACTGTGCACTGGACTGTAATAGAGCTTTATCGCTAAAATACAAATTACGTAATCACGTGAGGTAGTTATCAATAATTGTCTAGGTTTTTTTTTGTTTTTATGTGTTTTCTCGGTACTTTCGCATTGTAGTGACACTGTTTTATAGATAATTAAAATCAATTAAAATCAATGTATTTCTAAGTATAACAATGATTTACCAGAGGCTGCGACTTTTAATTGGTACTCTATATAGTATATAGCTATAATATAGCAATTTCCTTCCTACGACTATCAAGCTTGCGTTGGCTCAGTGTCTCCTTTTACCGATTTTCGACTACGCTGACATCTCGTACCTGGACCTCACTGAGGAGCAACTAAATAAGCTTGAGCGTCTCCAAAATTTCTGCATCCAAGTCATATTTAGTTAATCCAAATATGACCATATTTCTGAATATCGAACTAAACTCAAGTCCGCCGGACTACAAATATTCTTTCCCTCTTCTATTGCATTCTGTTCAATCCAGCTACCCCATCTTATCTCAAGGCGCGTTTCGAGTTTCTCCATTCTTCCGATAGTCTGACTCTTTGCTCATCCCAAAACTTTCTCCTTAAAACTCTATCCAACAGTACCGAATTCTATGGCACCTCTTTCACGGTTCCGGGAGTCCATTTATGGAATAACCTGCCGTGGAGGTTAGAAAAGCAGTCTTTGTCTTGTTTTAAGGCATTGGTGAAATCTCACTACCTCCCTATTTGAACTGTAAACTGTTGGTTATATTTACTTAATTTTGTATTTATTTTGTACGTATTCATGTATACTATGTAGGTACATGTAATCAGTTGCTTACCCATATAATAACATACTCATATGAGAGTATGTTATTATATGAGTATATGTACGTTATTTAAGTATATTCATTATTATACTTTATTGCACACAAGAAATTTAACAGGACATTACATAAGAAATCAAATGTGCAAAGGCGAGCTAATCTCTGTAAGAGATTTCTTCCAGCAAACCTTCGGGTATAGGAGAAGCAGTAGAAAAACGGGTCTATATTTGTGCACAAAATAAACTACAAAAGGCCTAAAAGGAAATCAAAAACTACATAAACTATATATCAGAATAAAAATATATACCTACTTAAATATACATGTTTATATTATATATATATATATATAGAGAGAGAGAGAAAGAGAGAGAGCAATGTTATAATAGAGACAGATAATGCTCTTTCAACCGCTTCTTGAAAGTACCAATAGTGGGACTGGCGCATATTATGTTCTGTGGCAGTGCATTCCACAGCCTAACCGACTGGACCGTGAAGGAGTTACAGTAAGCTCCAGTATTGTGAGCAGGAATTTTAAGAAGATGGGAGTTAAGTGATCTTTTAGATCTTTCTCCAGAAAACAGGTATTGAAACCTTTCTCTCAGGTATGTGGGAGATGAGGGATTATTAAGGATTTTGTACCATAGTGAGAGTATGTGTGCATTCCGGCGGTATATTCATGTAATCTTTCGGTATACATATTTGTTACTTTACACACCACTATATTGCAGATTCTCTTATTTATATACATCCATCTACCGACTATATTCTTCCTGCAATCCACTACATCTAAAGGTTGTTTTGAAGAGATCGCTCTAAGTGATAAGACCGCCAAGAACTGTATACCACTTCTTAGATGTATGAAACTATTTGTGATTCATTCTCCTGGTTGTGCAATAAAGTTGTTTCTATCTATCTATATTTATATTCCGCCACATGCAACTTTATTCGTGCCTAGACTAGTAAATACTGGTATTAGGGCATGAATTTAAGAAAATTATGTAAGTCCTGATATTACAAAAATATCAAACTGAAGAGGAAATCATAGAACAAAAAACAGCAACAAACACGTCAATCCACACTAGGAACTTAATTCTAACTGATATGTTTAGAATTGTATTCTACTTGACGTATGTATTTAGACTTTCATTCTACTTGCGGTGTTTCACGAATTGCACATTTTAGATGTGACCTTGTATCTACTTCATTGATGCCTTCATCATCATCATCAGTCACTTGACGCCCACTGCAGGGCATAGGCCTCTATCATGGATTTTAACCATGAGGGGTTTTGCCATAATCGCCACGCTCGGCAGGCGGGTTGGCGATCGCAGTATGCGGTTGGAATCTCAGGAAAACGCTGCTGCCCGTCTCCTGGTAATTGATTTCCTTAGTCGCCTTCTACGACATCCACGGAAGGAAATGGAGTGACGCTATTCTTAATCCGGCGCCACGCGGAACTAGTGCTTATTTCGTACTGTAGGTATTTGGAAGCTACGGACGCATTAGAAGTTTATAAAAGAAAAAAAATGTTACTCTTTCTTAGTTTTTCGTTGAGTGGGACGCTTATGTGGGACCCTGGGAGATTTGTGGGATGCTCAGACGCACCCGATACCTTAAATTATATCGACTAAAATAATAACGTCGTTGGAGTTGTTTTGCAGTCGCTAAAGATTGCCAAAGAAAATAATTCAGGGCATCCAAAGGGAAGAATCCAAATGAGCAATGTGAAAACCTTGACTCCCAACTCCCTTTTACTCCGGAGGCCCTAATATTAAATTAACCAAAGGATATAAAGTAAATACTCGCAAGAAACTTTATCATCCATAAAAGTGAGTTAATAACGACATGAAATTGGTACAAGTGGGTCCAGATTTATGCCAGACGGAGAGCTTTAGGGATCTGTCGTTCACCTGAAGTGAGGATCCAAGGATAAATCACCTAGGCAGAGCAAACAACCTTATAGAAAGTTTTGCTTGCTCTATTTTAAGGATTTATATCGTTTATTTTACATCTAGAGAAAAGCCCATTAATATTATAGAAGATTGTTAACCAAGGGCTGTATGACATCAATTGCATTCGAGGTTTTTGGCGCCCGAGCGCAGCGAGGGCGCTAATTAGCCCGAGTATACAATTGATGCTTACACCCGAGGTAAACACTCTGCTTTATGCTCATATCGATTGTGAGGTAAGTAAAAAAACAAGAAAGCAGGACTTTTGAGAAATAACTCCAAAACACGAAAAAAATTTACTTTCGCGCCTAGCTAGTCGACTGACTTTTTTACTCTTCACGATTTTATGGCAGGCAAGGGCGTCAAATCGTGCTGGCCAGTTTGATTTTTAAATCGATTTCAATTAACATACGATGTGACTGCGAAACAAATAGTTCGATATTTAAAATAAAATCTTCATAAATTCTAATATAAATTGTCTCGATTCCGATTCGAGTAAATAATCGATACCGAGAAAAAAAATATTAACTTTTAAAAAATATTCTTCTTGCAGTATGAGTATGACAGTTCTTTTTTCAAATTCCAAAACCTATGCTGTAATGTTAACATTACATGGTATGTTTTGAAACTTATGCTGTAATGATATCCATACACCCCGGCATTCAGGGAAGTAAGTGACTTACAGAGCAAGAGATATGTAAAATATATTATTTTATTACGGAACAAGTAAATCAACTAACTAAGGCGACGAAGAAAATTAATTACCAGGAGACGGGCAGCAGCGTCTTCCTGATATTTCAACCATATACTGCGATCGCCAACCCGCCTGCCAAGCGTGGCGATTATGGCAAAACCCTTCATGATTATGAAAACCACGAAGAAGGCCTATGTCCTGCAGTGGACGTCGGGCGGCTGATGATGATGATGATGATATCAAGACTTGCAAGATACGTTAGGGGTTCATGCTCCTCCTTATTCTACGGTTGTGCGTTGGTTTGCTGAGTTTAAGAGGGGAAGAACATCCACTAATGACGACTCGCACTCAGGGCGCCGTACGACTGCAGTAACTGAAATGATAAAAAAAATTGAAAAAAATGTTTTGGCGGATCGTCTTACTACTGTTCGTTTTATAGCTGAAAAACTAAAGATTTCAATAGGGAGTGTTAATAATATAATACATGACTATTTGGGAATGAAAAAAGTCTCAGTGCGTTGGGTGCCTAGAACGCTAACGGCCGAAGAGAAACGAACCAACCTGAGAATTTCACAAAGCTGTTTGGAACTGTTACAACATGATCCTGCCCGGTTTTTGGCTCGATTTCTAACTATGGATGAAACATGGCTTCACCATTATGACCCTGAAACACAAGAACAATTCATGACTTGGAAGAGACCATCATCACTGACCCCTAAGAAATTCAAGGCCATTCCATCCGCCGGCAAGATCATGGGTTCTCTTTTTTGGGACAGCCAAGGGATGGTGATGATTGAATACCTCATTCATGGAGCCACTATTACTGAAAATATATACGTGGAATATCCTCCATAATAATATTTTCCAGACCTTGCTCCTGGTGACTTTTATCTATTTCCGAGATTGAGAAAATCTAAGAGGCCAGAAATTCGATAATGATGATGCACTGATCGTCGCAGTACAAGGTTTTTTAAGAATCAAGATGAAGATTTTTGTAAGAAAGGAATTTTAGGCTTAGAAAAAATATATGCTAAGTGTATACAACTAAAAGGTGACTATGTTGAAAAATAAAATAACATTTCATAAAAGTTAATCGCATCTTATTCAATCTCACTACTTATTGAACCCACCTAGTAGGTACCTATCTTCGAATACAGTACTTTACTGCGCATGTATCAAGGGTGTTACTCAAACATTTTACGATGCACTCTAAAATTAAAATTATACCCAGCTGTAGGACTTTACGACCATTTTTCACATCGGATTTTTAATAATGAGGAGTAGGCGAACAGAAAGTCACATATCCATTTTACAAAATTTTAGGGAAATTGACGAAAATGTACAAAAGCATCATTATAAGATATTTTTTATAATTTTATTTGTAAAAACTGATGAAGTGAGATAGACCTACCGATTATACTTATTATGTATTTTTTTTAAAAATCGGTCGTTAAGTTATTTCAGTTTCACAATTGGAAATGTAACGTTTTGTTGGACGTGCCTGGAAATGAAACTTTTTGGTAGGGTATGAATGGAAATGTTACTACATTCACATTAAGAAAAGAAAAACGATTATCAATGTTGACAATTATTTTTTTTTAAAGTTACTTTTTGTTTAGACTGCCTATGAATCGACGCATTTACTATGGGAAAAGTAACTTTTTGAACAGGTTTTTGTTAAAGCGTTCAAAATCGTAATAAAAATGAAGGAAATGTTACATTTTGGAGGAACTCAGTACTTTTAAAAATTAATTTCTACGGGAAATATCGCGATATGAACGGAAACGGTATGTGTATATGGTGGGATTCAGTGTTGCGAGAGTAAAAAAAAAATAATAAAAAAAGGTAAAAAATGGAAATGTAACTTTCTGTTCGCCTACTCCTCATTGTTACCCTGGGAAACGATTCTCTTCTCCGTATTATACCTACTGTATACCGACATGGCATCAACCTTTAAATCCGTTCACTCTACTCAGTAATGTTTCAGGTGACTTATCAACTAAAATGTAAAGGTTAATATGCTCTTGTCAGTAATTCTACGCCATAATTACAGAGTCAGAGCTTGTTTCAGAATTTATTGAATACTACCTACGTGCAAGATTTATCTAGCGACGTTCTCGTTCTTTTTGAAAAATTTGGAGATACTGAATATAATGAAAGAAACCAGCTGTTTGTAACTAAAGTAAAGTTTGATCAGTCGACTGTATGAGAAACCAGGCGGGCTTACAAGTATACAAGTAACGTGAAAAAGCGTGAAATCTCCAAGCTTCAAAAGCCTCCAACATCGCTGCAGAAAAAAAGCGCTGCAAAAAAGTGCTCGTTAAAGCGGCTCCCACCGACGTTCTCCGCAACCGTATATCAAAAACAATTGTAGCCAACAGCGCTGGCAATTGCCAAATATAACACAAGATGCATAATCGCAGTTATTTATTCCATTAACAGCCGAGAGTGGCCATTGCGCAGTCATAATATTTGCATTCCTCTTTGTTTCCCGGATTTGATAGGCTTTTGAAGATGCGTTACTGTTCACCGGGTGCGTAGGCTTTCGGAAATGGTTTTAACGACCGCAGCATGTATATTGAGGGCTTACAGAGAGTGCTACATTTTTTAGGTAACTAGTGGCAGATATGCCTCTGCCTCATTGGTCTAGCGGTGTCACGTCTGATTACCATGCCGGGGGTCATGGGCTCGCTTCCCACTGGGGGCCGTCGTACATTCATACAAATGGCCTCAGACTGGATGTATTTCCATATTTTTCATGTCCTCGCCTGGTTACCATAGCACAGGGTATAATTGTTTGGGACCAGGACAAGTGGTTGGGTTGGCAAACGCAAACTCTAATAGGAGTGTCTCAGTAATTGCGTATTTTAGAAATAACCCTGTTTCCTCAATAAATTATTATGTAAGTGATTGTTGGTTCATTCATGGTTCTATGCTTTTCATAAATACATAATGAGAGGTAATCATACATTTTGATCTACGGATCGTAAATAGAGTCTCATACAGCAACCATTTTTTTTTTGTGTTACAATGAAATTATCTGAGTCCGTCAATCCGGTTCAATATTGAAGGGTACCATTTAAAAAAAAAACAAAATCTTATGTGTTGCAAAAATATTACTCAATACCTGTATTTCGTGCGAAATACACTTATCTGGAAGTAAATAAAATATGTTTTAACACGATCAAAGAAAACAATAAAGAAATAAACATAGGTGTATTTGCTTGAAACATTGAGATAAATTAATGAGCTAGTTTTCACAGGACTATATGTTTTTTCAAGATAATTCTATGTAGATTATAAAGTCGATCAACTTACAGATAACAAGTAGGAAGACTGGGTTGTGCAAAGTACATCGAATTATTGTGATATATACATACATAAACACACGCCCGTATTCCAGAGGGGTAGGCAGAGACCAGAGACTGCCACTTGCCACGATCCTGACAGATCACTTTCGCTTCCTCAACATTCATTAGTCGTTGCACGCCGGTTTCGTTTGTTGTGATAAATTAGGTAATTAGGTTCTCATTTAACTTTTGCGTAGTTAACGCAAAGAGATTTGTGTACATCTAGAAAATACGTATTTGGCACGCAGTATTCGGAGTAACCCATTTCGAAAGTTTCTGATCACGGTCTAACATCAATCAAAACACCGATCAGGGTACGTATCTTCGGGAATATTAGCTCCCCGCCCCACACGGTCTGTTTTGTTAGAGAGACGTTTGTGCCAAGTGTTATGTTTGGCCGGCAGTCTGACTTGGCGTTAATTCAGAAAATATGGCTTCGATCCCACGCACTGGCACGCCCGATGGCTCTATCCCGGGATTCCCGGAAACGTTTCCGGGGTAAATCACTATTGCAACCGTTGCGGAATTCTGGGGATTAATAAATGATAGCCGTTCATTGATGGGCGGTGGTGGCGTATCGCCTCATATAGGTCTTAATGCATCAATTCTAAGCATGTACAGTCGACAGAACATCAACCTTTACACACATGCACTCTAATCAGTTATATTAAGGGCGATTTTGCAAGAACAACGTAAAGGTTGATCTGCTGTTGAATGCACTCGTATCAAAGTCTTAGATTTTGCAAACTCCGATTTCTCGTACACTAACAAACTGTTAATCTACTGTCAGCAGTCAGTTGCTTTTTTTTTGTACGCACTTTGGCCATCTGACAGCTGTTAATATTAGATTAAGACTATAATGATGATAATAACTGACAATCTTCAGGCTCCATCTTCAGACCATGGCCATCGTGTGTCATGAAAAGTACTCATGAAAACCAACCAACGTGCCCAAACTAAATTATCCTAGAACTTTCCGTCAGAGAATTTTAGTGGCAATCATCCGGCTAACCGGACCCTCGTTACCTATCTATCTATTGTATCTAATACTTTTAAACGAGCAATTCTTATATAATTATGTAATCTGAATCTTGGAAACGGCTCCAACGATTTTCATGAAATTTAGTATGCAGCGGATTTCGGGCGCGATAATTCAATCTAGGTAGGTTTCATTTTTAGAAAACGTCGTTTTATCCGTGGTTTCAGGCACTGAAGACGGATACTGGTACACTATCATTAAAATACGAAAGTGAAATTCGCCACCATCTACAAGGTTGTGTAATAGCTTAGGAAATCGGGATGTCCTGGAAGACTTGTCCTGTCCTGTCGGGAAGACCTGGATTCGAGTGTAGATGTCTCCAGTTTCAGTCCATTATTTCTTTCCATTTTTCCCCTTTTTTTCATCGTATCTAAATATAGTTTCCAAAAAACACGATCAACCAAAAAAAAAAAGCCATGTTATCCAGGTACTATTTTATAATAGTACAAGTAAGTACTCATAACCACAAACCAAATAAGCCTGATGGGAAGTGATATAATACACTTTTTATCAGGAAGTTCCCGTGGCAATCTTCCAGCTTCATCTTCAGATCCTGCTCATCATGTGTCATGGAAAGTACTTATGACAACAAACCAAACGAGCTCAAACTCGACTGTCATTGAGGCAGTTGCAGATCTTCCGGCTCCATCCTAAACCCTCATCATCTTGTATATTGGAAAGTACTCATGATAAAGGAACATACGCCCAAAACATCCTACCATCTGCCATTATGGACTTCCAGTCCTTAAATCACGACTCCATCATGAGTTCAGTTTGATCGCACCATAATATTGCATTGTCACCGATCTTACACAAATATGCCAAATTTTAAAATTATGTGCGTATAATTTACTTACATACTCATTCTACGTACATACGAACGTTCCAAGTTAAATAAAAGCTTGACTAATAATAATTATAGGCATCCATTCCAAATAACCGTGTGGCACCGGATTAAGAATAGCGTCACTAGATTTCCGTGGATGTCGTAGAAGGCGACTAAGGAAATTAATTACCCAGAGACGGGCAGCAATCGCCAACCCACCTGCCAAGCGTGGCGATTATGGCAAAACCCTTCATGGTTATGTTTGAAGCTTGGAAAACCATGATGGAGGCCTATGTCCTGCAATGGGCGTCAAATGGCTGATGATTATGATTCCAAATAATAAACAATCCATATTAAATGGTACATAACGGTTATTTAACTTCCTAATATCTAGAAAAGATGGGCTGGAAGCTCAAAGTTAAATGGGTACTGCAATAGCATGATATAAAATTAAAGTAAGTATTCGCTCTGCAGAGAAAAATTGCAGAAAACTAACTCCCACTGAACGAGAATTTTTAAGACGATTATATAAGGAAGATCTTCGGATATCGGCGCAAAATAAAAAGAAATTAAGGCTCCATTTAGCAACGCCCACCTGCCAACTCACATTCAGTCAGACGGGACATACACTTGGTCAGAAATTTATTTCCTTTATACAGAGTACAGCTGGTTACATACGAGACGGGGCCATCACATGAGCGATAACCGATGGACAAATATATTATCAGCGTTTTTAGGGTTCCGTAGTCGACAAAGAACCTGTGTAGTTTCGCCATATCCGTCCGTCTACCTGTCTGTCTGTCTGTCTGTCCGTGGCCTAGGTCAGAGAGAATTAGTACGAGAAAGCTGAAATTTGGCATAGACATACATATTAACCACGCCTACAAAACGGTAGAATAAAATTAAAAAAAAAATTGTATGTGAGGGGGTACCCTCTACATTTAAATTAGTTTTAGGATTTTTTTTCTCAACTACATTATAGTGATAGGGGATATACCAGCCCAAATACTCAGAAAAAGACATCAACATAGGTGGAGAACACTTAACTCACCTCCGATTTGTGGCGCCGGATTAAGAATAGCGTCACTCCATTTCCTTCCGTGGATGTCGTAGAAGGCGACTAAGGAAATCGATAACCAGGAGACGGGCAGCAGCGTCTTCCTGAGAGTCCAACCGCATACTGCATGAAAACCACGAAGGAGGCCTATATCCTGCAGTGGGCTTCAAATGGCTGATGATGATGATGACGATTATCATCTTTGCCGAGAACCTGGAAGACTTATCAATATTAGGAGAACTGTACGATCTATCAGTAATTGTCGGACTAAAAATTAACACAACAAATACCAAAACAATGTGCACCGATACCGACGTAACCAAATTACTGTACATGGACAGTAATGTGATAATACAGAGCGTGCATGAGTATATCTACTTGGGCCAAACCTTGAACCTGCAAATTCGGACAGAATAATGAAATTCATCGCCGCATCCGGTTAGGACGGGGAGCTTTTGGCAAACTGTCCAAAGTGTTCAAAAGGGCCAATATGCCAATAAACATCAAGCGTCAGATGTTCGAACAATGTGTCCTCCCCGTCATGGTTAATTGAGCGGAGTCATGGACACTCGCCAAACAAACTGTTCACAGCCTGCAGATGACTCAAAGGACTATATACCGTAGACAAGACAAAAGATGGGGTGTAAAAGTGCTATTCTGGAGACCTAAAAATAGGCGCAGAAGTGTGGTTAGGTAACCAATGAGATGGAGTGACGACCTGATCAAAACGGCAGGAAAAGACTGGTTGCGAAAAGCCTAAGACCGAACTAAATAGCGTGCATTAAAAGAGACCTACAGTCAGCACTGGGTGGCTAAACGTTGGCGAAGAAGAAAGAACAAGAAACATCATATTGTTGGATTGATGGATGGATGTTTGGATTGATTGGAAAAATTATTATTATTATTATTTAATACTTTTGTTGCACTTAGCCTAATGTACAATACGGCGGACTTAATGCCATAAGCATATTGTGGGTGTAGGGAGATCATTTGTCGATTTAGGGTTCCTTTTGCGAAACGTGAAAAAAATCAGGGTAGTAGCACATATAATGAACATAAAAGGAAAACTGTCACGGCTAAGTAGGCTTTACAAGTTAACGAGTAATAGGCGACTATCTTATAAAAGGAATTACGTTGATGTAGTTGTTAATTCTGTGAAGCAGATCAAACCCCCCTCTTTCTACGAAACCCTTTACTGCACGTGGCCGTTTGATTTATCGCCCCCCAGCCCCAGTCGGCTGAAAACGTAAAACTCTCTGCGCCTGGGCTTTTGCTCCTTTTGGCAACTGCTTGACTCGCTTAGGAGCCCCATCCTTACATTATATAAGACCACACTCGGCTGTTAGTTGAAAGAGGTTCCTCGGTTGAAAGCGCAATTCAATTTCTTGTTTATTTAAGAAACTTCCTTCGGCCGCCTCCTTCACTCCCAGCAGGGATTTTCAGACGCCGAGTATCATTTTCATATCGTATAACTCAATGAACAGAATAAGCTTGGGTTGGATTAAACGGGGTTATTTTTAAAATGTGCAATTCCTGAGACATCCCAAGTAGGATTTTTGTTTGGCAACAACTCTCACAGTTTTCAGTTTTATTCATAAAAAGTCTATTCCGCTAAAGCACTCTTAAGACGGAGTTAAAGCCGGTTTATAACAGGAATTCCTCTCATAAATCGGCTTTAGCTCCATCTTAAGAGTGTTTTAGTACAATTGACTTTTTATAAATAAAATCGTCAATCTTTGAGTTTTTCATCAGTATCAAGTTGTCTGGAAGAGATAACTTTTAGTGATAAGGCTGCCGTCTGTACTCTTAGGTTAAGAAATATCTGTGTAATTTCCTTTTTTATGTAAAATAAAGTGTTCTCTATCTGTCTACTAAAGGCGTCAATGTACAACGAACAAACATCTGTCAAAGTAGCCCATGGTTTCTCGTACGCTAAACAGTCTGTTGATCTGCTGTTAAAAGCTGTCGGTTATTTTTTTTTCTATGCATTCTGGCCAACTGTCAGCTATTAAGGGGCTCATTAGCGCCACCAATTAAAAAAGTCATATAATGTCCTCTAAACGATCGTTTTTGCAAAAAGTGTCAGATCGAAACAACACAAGGGTACTGACCCTTGAAACCTCACGTTGGTTCAGTTTCATCATCGACATCATCAGTCATTTGACGTCCACTGCAAATGGGCGTGTCTCTACAATCTCGCAATCATGATAATAGTGTTTTTAGGACCAACGACAAAGAGCCTAGGATCACGAACCTGGGATTAGATAGCATTTACGCCAAAATGACCGTTTTTGGCGTTAATGCTGTCTAGTCCTAGGTGTTTTGGCTTAGGTTCACGGCCATGGGTCCTAAAAATCATTAACATGATTGAGAGATTTTACAGACACTTTTTGCAAATTCGATCTGTAAAAAAAGATATGATTTTTTTCCCCAGGGGTGCTAGTGTTACTTCCTGGAGCCCCTTTACTACTGACTCAGCGAAATTTCAAAAATCGACGGCAAGGCTCCTGTATGTTTGTCTCGTAATTAAACTTGTTCGTACAACTCTTAAAGAACAATACACCCTCAGCAGACTTACACACCTTTTGATGTACGGCGATACAACTTTGGTAAATATATTCCCTTGAATTCTGCCCCCGTTCACACTGAGCGTGGATTTTCCGAGCGAAAGAACCGCGGGGTATTCGAATGTAATTTGTGGCATTCGCCGGTTCGCTGGAAATTTTTCGCGGAGGCAGCCAAAGACTAAAAAGGAGCAGAAAGTCTAACATTTGCTTAGAGTTTTACGGCCTTGAAGCACCTGAGGCGTTTGGAGACCGAGGTGGCTGTGTGCCATACATTACTGTATGGTACCCGGCTGCCTTCGACTCTACACGCCTCACATGTTCTCCTCACGATTATTCTGTTTTAATTCTTATTTTTTTATTTTCGTGTATTTTATTTGTGTACCTTCATGTTTACTTTGTGTTTCTGTGACAATTTAAATAAATGTCTTCTTTCTTTCTTTCTTCTTTCTTTATTTATAAAAACACTATTCCTCTAAGACACCTCCTCAGAGGCAGTTTATTGAATCTGCGGTTACATATTTTCTTCGTAAAGTCTTCACCATAGGTTATTTTAATCGGTGTTTATCGAGTGTTTTAAGGAATCATGTCTACAAATATGACCGTGACCCTTTACACGGCGTGTACAGGCTTTGCTATGAAAACAGAGGGTTCGATATTTACTAGGGGCCACCATACCTGATTTGTAAAAATGGCCTTAGCCTGGGTGTATTTACATGTTTGTGATGTCTTGGTTGACACAGTACAGAATATCCTAGTTTGGGACCGAGACAAGCGATGGTGGAATTGTTTAGTTAAAAAACTAACATTTCCGTTTGTTTTCAACAAGGACAACGGCAGTCAGCAGTTAATTTAAGAAAGGGACTGAATAACTGCTTGCCTCTCGCTTACACAATATAGATGGCAATATTGTATGAGCGACAGACAAATAGTGGTCAAGTCCCATTCTTTAATTAACTGTGTTACATCACAAACTAACCATCACCTACTACCAAGTCTTAGTAAAGGAGAAGTTCTTCTAGAAGAGAATCTATTTTCTATTTACTAAATGTTCTTTTGATAATACCTACTTAGGTTTTCTGTGGAGGATGAAGTGGACTGAAATGGTGTAGAAAGTCTATCTATATTTTTATTATTATCAAGGCAATGATATTCCCTATCCTAACCTAACCAATACGTATTTCCAAGTCTTATTAAGAGAGAAAGAAGGAATAAATAATAATAAAGGAAGAAGATCTATACAGATCTATAAAGCACAGTGAAAGAATATTACCTTTCTATAGAATAGATAATCTTTTTCAACTCATATTTCTTAATTGCACCGACTACCCGTCTCTAACTTCTTTCTTGTCTTCGTCTATGGTTGCCTGGAAGAAATTGCATGAATTTATGTTAACTGCTGAACTCATTAGACAGATTTCAAGTGTAACTGTCGTCGATTCATCCCCCAATATGGCGATAAAGGTGGAAATTTGCCGATGGTCAAAGAAATTGCGATTACTCCACAATGACAGATTGAATTAGCTTGATATAAAAAGTTAATGAATGAGCGATAATGCACCCTTTGTTTTATTATGACATTTACATGGATACTTATTTTATCACATTGATATTACTATCTAAAAGAAAAAAAGATCACTTTCGTTTTGGAGTTTCGAAATCACGATACTACTGAAGTTTTTATTATTTACATCACCTAATCAGTGAACTATAATAAATAAAGTTGTAAAGTTTAAATGCAGATCAAGGCGCATAGAGTTCGTCAGCCCAAGTTTTCGGTACACATTACTAACCTTCATAGTATTTATACTATTTATAAAGGGCATCATCATTATATTTATGGGAAGGATTCTTGATCACACAATTATACAATAAACGAGTCTCATAACGATTGATAAGTACCTTAATTCTCGATGTAAATGATCCTTATAAACAATTGCGATAAGACCCTTTAATTTATATATATCTAAAAGAAAAAAATATCTATCGTTCCAAACGTAAATAACCTTGGACATAGAAAACATAATTTTTTATCAAAAGTTGCTGCCATTTGTGATCCCCTCCAATATTATTGATTCGAGATTCCCCTCCCATCCCTACTTGATTCGTATCCAATCTCCGAGGCAAATCGCGAAAACAGTAACTAAATAGAAATAAAACATTCGTAATTTCCTTGGTGGCGTCTTGTTGCGCTTCCAATTTCCTTCAAAACTCCACGTTCGCATTTACATAGTAAACACAGAGGAAAAGGATGACGGGGCTGGTTCACTCCTCTCTTAGTGAGCTATCATAGATTAGAAATATATAGGTCACACTCATACGAAGGGAAATCTTCGTCTAGGATTTGATTGATTTTGAGATTGTTGTACTGAAGTGCCGCTCTCAGGAATCTTATAAGATATTCTTTATTGTGCACAGAGATTGAATTAACAGAAATTCAATAAATCGCAGTACAATTGGCGGCCTTATTACTCCAAGCAATTTCTTCCAGGCAACCATAGACGGAGACAAGACAACTTAAATACAACAAAATCACTTGTCCCAAACTAGGATACCCTGTGCTGCTATGGTAATCAGACAATATTGCCATTGCTCTAAAAAATATATCTGCCGTATACAAATATATTTTGTGCACGTGCATCGACCCGTTAACTGTATTATTGCACTTTCTGAATTTAATATCTTTAATGAGTGAATGAATGAATGAATGAATGAATGAATGAATGAATGAATGAATGAATGAATGAATGAATGAATGAATGAATGAATGAATGAATGATTTATTGCCACAAACAAACATGCTTACATACAATAATTAAAAAATAAAGGAGTATGCAGCCTATATACGCCCCACTGCAGGGCACATGCCTTCTCTCACGGAGAGAGTATGGGCTTAATCACCACGCGGGCCCACCGCGGATTGGCGATTTCAAGCGGTGAGGTATGTCGACAGCTCAGATACTCAGGTTTCCTCACCATATTTTCCTTCACCGTTAGCGAGTGGAAAATAATATCTTAAGGTCGACTATTTACATGTTATTAATTTAATGTCCTGTTATATTACCTGACTATGTTGGGGACTGTCATATCTGTAAGCGTTCTCCATGACGGTGGTTACGTAGAATTTGCCGCAGGGATCACGCACAAATAAGGGTGTCGTGTCATTTGCCTACAACTGCTGATAGACAACAAAATTGGGTGAAACGGAGCCTAATGGAGTTCTTCTGCGCAATTAACATTTAAAAGAATAGTCGTTTAAAAAACTAAGTCTAAAACTAATCGTTTTTTCCCCTAGACAATATTAATTGCAGTAACACTTTATGATAAAAAATATTTTTAGCTATCAAAATAAAACGTACATAGAAATTTTCGTAATTGTGCTACAAATGACCATTGACGAGTACCCTCCAGAAGAGATCACACCAGTTGTAGCAGCATTAGTTTATTTCTATAATTTTAATATATTGTCATCAGAAGTTATCAAGAAATTGTTCAAAGGCATGCAAGATTTGAATTTAACATGCATGTGAGGTTTATAAAAATAGGGTGCAGGGAGCCATACGGTGCCTTGCTTGCACAAAAAATAAAAAAAGATTATGGAAAAGCAGTGGGCGTCAAATGGCTGATAATTATGAATTATTATTTATAGAGAAGCAAGACAAATTCCATAAGTTTTCGAACGGCCGCACCCAAAAAAAAATCGTCTCTTACGTGTGTCCTTAGCTTAGCTCCTAACCAACTCAAGCCAGCGTTCACAGCGTGCTAAAAACGTGTAAGCCTGTACGTCCGTCACATCTCGTCCGAGCCTAGCGCGGGTAGGATCAGCAATTATTCCACTGCTAATTGACGGCCGCCCGTTAACGCGCTCAATATGCATGAGCCCAATTCACAGGGCTGCCAACCCACAGGTTTTGACAGGGTTTGAGCTATGATGTGCAGGGTGATCAAAAACTAACGCCCCACCCGAAAGCTATGAGTGGTGGACACCAACGTAAAACGTATTATCTATATGATTTTGGAAGGAAATAATTGGTTTGGTAAATATCAAAAATGTTTATTTTTCGATGTTGACACGCAATGGAAGCTTAGCTTTTTGTTGGGAGTAAATAAACCATAAATTTTGGGTGGCTTAAAGCCCATATCAAAATGATCATGCCTTAACAATAACTATTGAACATTTTTTGCATTTTCCAAAAATATCTCGACACAAACTTGAATATGTAAGTACCATAAGCGGTCAGCCAAAGTGGTGCGTGCGCGCCGCAAGTCGGCGGGTCATTGTTCTGATTTTTCGAAAAAATATTTCTCAACTCATTTATTTTTTATTTTACATATACTTAAAAAATGTGTCTAAATATTAATTTAACTAGTCATTTTTAATTGACGCTTGTGTGGCAATCACATGTAAACTCTGAGCGTGCACTACTTACTCCGTCATTCCTGCATCGCGCAAGTAAAGAGTTTCACATGACATACTATAAATATAACGTCAGAGTCCGACAAACGACCGACAGTCGGACCGGCTGTCCTCAGATACCGGTCTGTCTGGCGGAAAATTTCCCTTTTGAAGCGGACGAGCCCGGGAGATCGTGATATTCCATATCATCATCAGCCATTTGTCGCCCACTGCAGGACATAGGCCTCCTTCGTGGTTTTCATAACCATGAGGGGCTTTGCCATAATCGCCACGCTTGGCAGGCGGGTTGGCAATCGCAGCATACGGTTGGAATTTCAGGAAGAAACTGCTGCCCGTCTCCTGGTAATTGATTTAATTGGTCGCCTTCTACGACATCCACGGAAGGAAATAGAGTGACGCTATTCTTAATCCGGCGCCACACGGACCATAATCACGGATCACACGAAGATATTCCATATACTTGCAAAGAATACACGAGTTTTGGGAAGAACGTTAGTAAAATAACATCCGATGTACACCGTGTTAATGAATAGTCTTCTCTTTAGTATCGACAATTAAACCACTTCAGATAAGGATAATTCTCATGTTTCAATCAGTACTGAATTTTTTTTATTTAAGATTTTGACTTTGAACTTGGCGGAAATATCGTTCACAAAAAAAAAGTTAAAGTTTTAAAATTTAATCTATTAAATATTTTATTTTAGCTTATGTTTCATGTTTCATATATCTCCGTTTTAGACAAGCTTAAAACTTTAGCAATTTATTGGCACAAGTGTTCACCGACCCTAAATCTACTGCGTCGATGACGTAACCATTACCAACCGCCATCAAGAAGCGTGCCGAACCCGGGGCGCGCCAATTAGTCGACTTCGAGATGCGATTGGCTGATTTATTTACTGGATTCGCGGGGACTATCCACAGTACATCGATCCGGCAACTTGTGGACGCTACATTACAAACTAAAATAATCCTTCAATCAATCAGCTCGTACTCGTCCATTGCTGGTTATAGGCCTCCCCCAAGGCAAGCCACTTCTTTCTTTCCTCCGTCATCCTCCTCCAGCCTCTGCCAGCAATATGCCTCAGATCGTTGGTCCAGTAAGCTGGTGGGTCATCCTACGCTGCGTTTTCTAGTTCATGGTCTCCACCCGAGAACCTTAAAATAAACCCTAAATACTTTAAAGGTTAGAGAGACTACCATATAAAAAATATATTAAAAAACCGGCTAAGTGGACTCGCGTACAAAGGGTTCCGTACCATTACATAATTACAATATTTAAAGATTTCAAGCGTCTATCTGTTGCCGTTATTAATATCGAGCAAAAAATGGTAAAAAAAAATCACGTTTGATGTATGGGAGCTACACTTAAATATTTATTTTATGATATTTTAGTATTTTGTGTTATAGCGCCAATAGAAATACATCCTCTGTAAAAATTTCAACTGTCTGGGTATCACGGTTCATGAGATACAGCCTGGTGATAGACAGGCACAGTTGCATACAGTGGAGTCTTAGTAATGGGGTCCCTTACCAAAGGGTAAGGAACCCCATTACACAAAGGTGTACGGAACCCTAAAAGAGAACAAAAACCTGAACTATGTGAAAAATTGTGAACATAACATTTTTAAACTTACTTAACAAAATGAACTGATAGAAAGAAGTTGTTTTTTTTAAGTCTACAATATTTAATTATAAGTACTTATATATATTCTTGTAATCTCTCGCTGTACATATTTGTTACTTCACATAGCATTATATTTCATATTCTCTTTTTTTTTGTTGATCCATCTACGGAAAATATTCTTACTGCAATCCACTCCATCCAAAGGTTGTCTGGAAGAGGCCAGTGCTAGGTTGTTTAACGTAAAAAAAACAACTGAATACTATTAGGCCGACTTACACCACTTCTTAAATGTCACTTAAGTTGCCATTTAAATCGACTTTTGTACAAAGAATTTTAGTTGAATGCTGTTTAAGCCACATTTAAGAAAGTTGTGCAAGTCAGCCTTGGGCTTCTTTATAAAAATAGGATTCCTTAAAACACTCCTTTCATAAGCAGCCTATATACGTCCCACTGTAAGGCACAGGCCTTCTCTCAGAGAGAGGTTGGGGCTTAATCACCATGCGCACCCACCGCGTGGGAACTCAGACACTCAGGTTTCCTCACATACCCGTCATAGTCATACCCGCACTGGGAATCGAACCTGGGTCTCTCGCTTCCGAGTCCAATGTTCTACCCACTGGGGTACCACCCCTATTCACTCCTTATATACAGATTAAATAGCCTATGTTAAAGTAACCATAGATTACTTAAACTGCCTCTTGGGAGTGTTCTAAAAGAAACTTGTTCTTATTAATAACACCATAATAATATATCTACTGAGTTGTGACGTAAATTTATTTTTAACCAGGAAATTTCCAAAGTTGCCAAAAAAAAAATCAACTGCGGCTATGCCAATCATCAAACAAGTCACTATAAACAAGGCATTTGTGCTGGCGCAATATTTTCAACAAAAATAGTTGGCGAATAATTCCGATCCGATGTTGAAGCAATGCCGAAAAACAAACAACGCAAGTGAATTGCAATCACCCTTCCGAATGGTAGAGCAAATATGAACTCGATCGTACAACTGACGTAACAAATATGAACGGCAACCAGATTGGAGCCAAACACAGGTACAGTAGACTGGTAGACAGCCGATGAGCCCTTATATTTTTGTTGCAAAGTCGCCCTTAGTCGCACGCACAAAAAAGTCGACAGCTTCCTCTTTAATCATCATCCATCATCATGGCCCTAACATCTATAGCAGATGATTTAATGCTGCTTGCTTTTGAGCATTTTCGCTAGTGACTAAAAAGTACCTGTTATTCGGGAGACGACTCCCCGTACGCGTACTTGGCATGTGTAGGCGGCAGGCCAGTTAGATTATATCATCTATGAAATTTAAAGTGTTTAATGACACTTAAATCTTAATCAGGGCACTTGACAGAATGGTAAATAGTAGTTTTATCAAACGCGACCCTGAAAGTACGTACAACATGTAGTAGTAAATGTCGATCCAAGAAACTCTCAAATTAAAAAAATAAAATAAAATATGAGGCCGACGTTCTACCGACGCCGTGAACAGCAGTTATTTAAGAAGTTTGTCTTTTAGACAACATTCAATCGCGGCTGCCCCTCGTAGTTGCTACATGAAGTGGTAGAGATTTGGCGTTCAGAACCACGGCATTAATGTTGAAAACGTAATAGCTTTCTAACCATTCAGGCTACGTCAGCCGGAGTAACCACACGCCGCACGCTTCATACTGAAAGTGGGTCACAATTTCTATCATGAATTGCTACCCGCTCTGATCCAAGATATATGAGGTGTACACTTACATATTCTGTTTCCCTTAGTAAGGATTGTTCGTAAGTACTGGCGGGCACAAGGTAAAGATGGTGTCATACAATAACTGTAACGAAATACAACCGTCTCCCGAATACAACCTCTTTTCTCTTTTGGTAACTAAATAATTAATACTTACTTTCTGGTTGGACAATAATAAAATTATAGTGTTCTCAATCAAAGTATATCAATCTATTTATCTACTTACTTTACTTTAGTCAAATAAGCACACTTTTTAACCGACTTCAAAATAGGAGGAGGTTATCAGTTTGACGCGTACATATATTTTTGTTTGCTATGTTTTCGCATAACTCCGTCCAATCCGATTTTGACAATTCTTTTTTTGTTCGAATAGATATAATGTCTCATTGGTCCCATTTTAATTTGGTGAAGATCTGATGAAGATTTTCAGAGATGGAGAACAGAACTCTTCAATGGTCAGCAGTAAATAAGGCCTAATATGGCTCATCCTTTAGTAATATCCGTATGTTTCATAAAATGGCGTAAAAGCAGTCCCAAGCTAATTTGATGATGTTCTGGTGAAGACTTTTCGAGATGGAAATTGAGAACAACACATTTTAAAGCAACGAATTAAGTAGGGTGAATTATGTTTATAAGAGACTTGTATATCTTTCTCCCGCTCCCCCACAAAAAATTGAAAAATAAACAAAATTAAATAAAAAATAAAAACCGACTTAGAAACTCTACAGCACTAAAAAGTTACTTCTATGTATACATGTAGGTATTGTAGAAGTATAATTTGTAGTCGGTGCCCAGTTTCATGACCAGCACAGAAAATATATTTTGGGCACCGACTCCAAATTATACTTCTACAATACTAATTCTCTGTCAAGAATTTGCGAATTTGCTTTAAAGCTTAATATTTCGCAAATGCATCCCAAAATTGTAAAATGGTCCTTCTACACCCACAATATTATTAAATGATCAATCCAACAATACCTTTGGTGCAGGCGAGAAAAAATGCATCCCCCTAAACTTTTTTTTCGATATTTCTCTTTGCCGTTTTGTCGACGCAATAAATATGTATATCTATGCCAAAGTTCGCCTCTCTAATACTTGAAGTCTCTGTGCTAAGCCGCGGATAGACAGAAGAACGGACGGACATGGCGAAACTATAAGGGTTCCTTGTCGACTATGGAACCCTAAAAATCACATTGTATGCTTTCAAAATCCTCCGAAACGGCTTCACCGATTTTTATAAAAAAAAATTGTGTATTTTTGCTACGTCTGAGAATAGGTCGTAGGCTAATTAATGTAGCAAAACAACGTTTGCCGGGTCAACTAGCAAGGAATATAATTATTTCCTCAAGTTACTTGCAGAATCCACATAAGCTCCTGTAAACATTAGAAAACACATCAATAATGAGCTACATACATACAACAGAGCTTCTCGCAAGAGTTTCCTTTCGCAAAAGTTAAGCAAGCATTTATTACAGAGCACGGAGGAAGCAAACGGCGCACTGTACAAAGGATATCTAGTTTCCTTGAATTATTAGTGTAGAGAAGAATGGGATCGCTGGCGTTCACATTGGACGACTCGACTTTGGTCCGACCAGTCGACAATAGACAATACCTAGCTAGCTAGACAGGCAATAAAGGTTCATCTACATAGTATGGTGGACTCTGAAAACCGGCTAAGTGGGAGCGCACGAAGGGTTCCGTACAATTATCTATACAGCATTTGAATATTTCAAGCGTCTACCTGTTGCCTTTATTTTTATCGAGCAGATTAATATAAAAAAACGGCAAAAAAATCACGTTTGTTGTATGGGAGCCCCCCTTAAATATCTGTTTTATTTTATTTTTAGTATTTGTTTAAATTGGCAACAGAAATACATCATTACATCATCTATGAAAATTTCAACTGTCTAGATATCATGGTTCATGAGATACGGCCTGATGACAGTTAGACAGAAAGACAGACAGACAGACTGACAGTGGAGTCTTAGTAATAGAGTCCCTTACCCTTTGGGTACGGAACCCTAAAAAGATAAATATATAAAATTAGACACGTTTGGCTGCTCTTACATGGAGCATGCTGTCTCGCTCACACAATTTAACATGTTTTTTTATATTGTAATAATATGAGTAAGCTGTTGATAAATGTGGTCTGAGGGTTTGATGGATAATTAAATTACGGATATTTTAATAGTATATTATGGTACAAGTGTGTAATGTTGGTGATTACCGACTTCTTCCGGTTCTTAAGAGAGCCGAGGACGGTAATCGTCAATACACACGTGTATCATACGACGCATTTCAACACAATTGTGAAAAAAATAATGCTAAAAAAAACATTTTCTTCATAACTAGTACTTGTATATATTTTAATTAATAAATAACTATAATTATAATTTCATTTCTTTATTGCAGAGAAAACAAAAGTTATATTTGAGTGAAAGGTTAGATTAGATTAGAACACTTTGTTGTACACATCAGAAAGCAAAATACATTAAAAGGCTTACATGTCTAAGTTTTGCCGTATACAATTGGCGGTCTTATCGCTAAAAGCGAAGTTTTATTTATTAAAAACGTATAAGTTGAAATTATCTATTTAAATACGAAGTCGCATGACATAAGCAAGCAATAGGTGCATTCATTTATTTGTACTATTGAACACGATCTTTATTGCATCGAAACTTTTTTAACTAAGCAACTCAACCAATAAAATAAAAAAACCCTATAAATTACTTGTGAATAATAGCAATGAAAAGGTCACAGTTTCATTAGAGGTGTCTTTATGTGCCCAATTTTGTGAAATTAGAGCCATTTCATAAGAAAGTGTGTTGAAAATATATTTCAATCACAGTTAACATATTTTCAACACAGTTGCCCCTAAATTGACAATTTAGCATATTACCATACTTGTGCTTTAAAAACATTACCGTACAAGTGCTGTCATATATATATTTTGTTAAATTTCAGCAAAAGTTTATGTCTAAGAATATTGAATATTTATGAATATAAAATTATTTTAGGGTTAAGATGACATGTAAACATTTCACTTCATCAAATTGTATATTTATAAACACGAATTAACTTAACTATCGTATTTAGAAACATTAATTTATAATTTATTTTATGTTTTATATTGATGCTGCTCCAGCTGAACAGTTGGCTTTGCCTGTGCTTTTATTGAACTTGCGCGCGCATCGAAAGTGCGGCGCGCGAAAAAAAATAACAAAACTTACGCGTCATTTTCCGTAAATATTTGGTTGGGAAAGTTGCTGCTGTGTGGTTAATTACTATCAAAAATGTCTACTACAAGTTACTAACAATTCCATTTTTTTTCCTCGTGTGCATTGAACATAACACACTCGGCTTCCTTACCGCGCTGGACTACGGCTTGCGCTTGCAGTAATTTTATTAAAGTTATTAAAAAGTACGTATAGGAAAACAAAACAGTAAGTACATTATGATACGAGTGTGCTTAGTTTGTCATTAAGTGTAATAAACAGAAGTGGTTTGCAAAATTATGAATTTTGGAAACAAATTTTCTCAATCAAAAACTTAGTACAGGATGAGAAACACATGCCTTGAATGTACGCAATTTTATTATTTTATCTACACTAATGTTGTAACATTCTACTTATGTTTTCAATACTTGACTTATAATTACTACTGTTATAGCGCAGACAACAAAACACTCAATTTAAGCAATTTCACATGATGGTATAATATTCACATCGATATCGTAAAATCTCATTATAACATCAATAAAACGCGACCAACTAGATTGCAGGGCCAATCAGGTTGGTCGCGTTTTACTGAAGCTGCGCTCTCATTGGTTAAATTTTAATGGCGGCAAAATCGCTGTGATTATACACGTACGCGTGAATTTAATTTAATAAATTCGTTGTTTGATTAATTGCATTAGTGAAGATAAAGTAGTGTATGCAACTGCATATAACACGGGTATTAAAACACTTGTTACTATTATGAAACTCGCTGCGCTCGTTTCATAAACTCACACTCGTGTTTTAGTACCCTTTATTATATGACAGTTGCATAAACTACTATTATTACAATCACTAAATTTATTAAATTATGCGAGCGAAACAGCATGCTCCACGTAAGAGCAGCCTTAACGAGTTATACGGGAACATAGAATCAGGCATGCTTATATCCTACATAGTATCAAAAATCAGAAATCTATCACGCAATAATGGCTAAACGGAATTACATGAAACGTGGCATACAGATAGACAAAGGCCTGAATTGAGACATAAGATACTTGATATCCTGGTAAAGCGTTCCTCTGGGTTAATATTTTATTGTTACCGCAAACTTTTTTCAAGCCAAACTCTAAGATATTTGTTTATTGCTTTGCCATTGTAACAAGAATCGTATAAATGGATTCTGTGGCGATACGAAGTTCACCCGGTCAGCTAGTACATTATATACGATTCAAACACATGGCTCCATGGCATGGCTTTTGGGGTTTTGTCAGATTTTTTAAAAGATTATCTCCATCAATTCGTCTTGTTGGCGCGAGCTACATGAAATCAGCATAAATCCAACAAAAAATTCAAAAAACACTAAAAAGACCAAAAAAAAAACGGAATTAGAAAATAACCTACAACGCGACTATTTATCACGAGACAAACACTGAAATAAGTAAAACAATATCAGTTTATCAGCAATAAGGCCGCCAATTGTACTGCATTTTTGTAAACATTTCATGTTTGTGTTTTTCCTGGTACAATAAAGAATATTCTTATCTTATTTTATACAAAATTTTGATGCCTGCTCTAGCAGCTCTTGTATAACGTAACTTTCCACTCTATCGGGTTGAGCATTTAGACGACTCAAAAGTGTCAAAATAAACAATGTATTTGACAGTTCGGTGTAGGCTAAGACAGACAACTCCATACAGTGGAGGACTTACGTGATCGCACCCATAGAACAGAGAAAATGTTCTATAGTCGCACCCCAGTTTCGAGACTGCTGATATTTTTGTCAGTGTTACTCTGATAACATTATTAATTGAGTTGTTTATGATGAGTAGAATAACTATACATTTAACTATCACCCAACCTGCAATACTCTGTATAAAGTTACCATATGTATAGGTATTTACGAATATACGGGTAGATGATAACTTTTATACGGTGCGTATAACTTTTACGATGGCAAAAACTACGAGACGCGAAAAAAAAATCATAAGTAGCTGTTCCGTACATTTCATATATACCGTAGTCCTGAGACAGGTTTTATTCGTCAATAATAGCATTTCTACTGTGCATCTAAACGGTAACTAAAGAAAAGTAACCTGTGAAAGGAGTAGTACCCGGTGCAAGAAAGGAGTTCCCGTGAATTTTGAGTGGTTTGAAAACCATATCAAAATGAACGTGCCCTAAAAATAGCTATCGAATACGCTAGTTGGTTTTTTAAAAAAGGCACTTTCCAAAAACATCTCGACACAAACATGAATCTATAGAACCATTAGTAGCCAGCCAGAGCGGCGCATACGTGCCGCGGGTCCGCGGGTCATTGTACTGATAGAGTTGAGAAACAGGATTTCTAATATAGTGTATAAGTTAGTCGTCGGCATAACGATAAAGCTAACTTATAATTCCACTCTATACATGATATTGACGTGTGGTCTTGTGGTCTTGATACGTCACAGACTTGTGAATCGGGTACCCAACGACGTCATCCGACGCCGATAAAGACTAATGATATTGGCGATATTTTTTTTAAATGTGGAAATAGGCAAGACACAGGAATGGCGAGATGAGAAGACGACAGCTGGACCAAGGCGAGTGACGACCGAGAACAGCCGGATTTCTAACAAATTAGGTTTATCTTTTGATAATTATGATACGGCTAGCTATATACCTCAGCTGCATAACCTGTTAGCAGTTTGAACAAAGATCCGAGAGCCAAACTGACCCTACATTATACCAAAGATATCCTGGACATCAGCCTGTATGAGATTAGGACGGCCCTGAAACAGCTCAAGAATAACAAGGCACCAGGAGAGGAGGGAATCACATCAGAGCTCCTGAAAGCGGGTGGCACACCAGTACTTAAAGTCCTTCAGAAGCTCTTTAATTCCATCGTGCTCGAAGGAAAAACGGCAGAAGCATGGGACAGAAGCGTGGTGACGCTGTTCTTCAAGAAAGGGGATAACTCTCTATTGAAGAACAACCGACCCATCTCGCTTCTGAGCCATGTTTAGAAGCTGTTTTCGAGGGTCCTCACGAATCGTCTCGAACGCAGGTTTGATGACTTCCAGCCTCCCGAACAAGCCGGTTTCCGAAAGGGCTTCAGTACCATTGACCACATCCATACGCTGCGGCAAATTATACAGAAGACTGAGGAGTATAATTTACCATTCTGCTTAGCGTTTGTAAACTATGAGAAAGCCTTCTATTCGATTGAGACATGGGCAGTGCTCGAGTCTCTCCAGCGTAGCCGTATTGACTATCGGTATATCGAGGTGCTGAAGTGCTTGTACAAAAGCGCCACCATGTCGGTCTGAGTACAGGAGCAGAGTTCGGAGGCAATTCCATTGAGAAGAGGCGTGAGACAGGGAGACGTTATCTCTCCGAAACTGTTCACGAACGCACTGGAAGATGCCTTCAAGCTTCTGGAATGGCAGGGTCGCGGCATCAATATCAATGTACTCACGCACCTTCGATTTGCCAACGATATAGTAGTCATGGCAGAAACGATAGAAGACCTCGGCATAATGCTCGAAGACCTCAGTCGAGTTTCCCAACATGTGGGCCTTAAAATAAACATGGACAAAACGAAGGTCATGTCGAACGCCCGTGTTGTGCCCACCCCAATAACATTGGGGAACTCGACTCTCGAAGTTGTAGACGAATAAGTCTATTTAGAACAAACAGTACAACTAGGCCGGTCCAACTTCGTGAAAGAGGTCAATCGTCGAATCCAACTCGGCTGGGCAGCATTCGGGAAACTTAGAAAAGTCTTTTCGTCTAATATACCTCAATTGCTCAAGATAAAATTATACAATCAGTGTGTGTTACCAGTGATGACTTATGGCACTGAAACGTGGTCTCTCACTATGGGCCTCACAAGAAGGCTCAAGGTCGGAATTCCTCTACGAGATCGAATCAGAAATTATGAGATCCGTAGACGAATGAAAGTCGTCGACATAGCCCAGCGGATTAGTAAGTTGAAGTGGCAATGGGCGGGGCACATAGCACGCAGAACTGATGGCCGATGGGGCCGAAAACTTCTCGAATGGAGACCACATATCGGCAAGCGCAGCGTAGGACGACCAACCACAAGATGGACAGATGACCTCATCCAAATGGCAGGAAGGCGCTGGATGCAGGCCACTTCCAACCGGTCTTTTTGGAAATCCATGGAGGAGGCCTATGTCCAGCAGTGGACTTCTTGTGGCTGAATGATGATGATGATGAATTATGATAGCAAGCGTCAGGTATCCTTCAGGAATTGGTGCGCATAATACGTGCACAGATCAGGAGCCATGATTTATATCCAGCGGCATTAATTGTTTTGTTTGTTTCTAATCACTTGTTATATGTATGTCTATGTGGCGTTGAATATGTCTTTTCCTTTTTCTTGTCATCAAGAAGTAGGCAGCGGCAGCAGAAGTGACGATTATTTGGAGAGGTTTCGGTCCGAGAGAAACTTTTGTTTTTATAAAACTGAAAGTTGGTGTATTAATTTACATTTCTGTAGGCAAACACGCATAAACGGCTGTGTGGATTTATATGAAAAGTGGCACACACATAGACCAATAAAATTATACTTTCTATCCGACTCCCAAACAATGTCACGCGAATAATTTTATAGTTTTGTTTTCTTCGGAACACAATTCAAATTCGCCGCGGTGCATTCGTTGAAATGATTTCAAAGCTTGAAACACAAGGCGGGGTTTACAAATTGAATTTGAGCCGAGACGGTGGATCGAGACGCTTGCTCTTTTGAAATATACCCCGTAGTGGTCAAGACATACCAAGTTTTGTCTTGACTCCAGCACAACAGAGGGTTGAAAAGTAATTTCATTCTTATTTTATTTTATTTTATTATTAATCGTCTTATGAGGACCTACAATAATATGAAATCAATAATATGATATATTCTGGCTGTCAAAAAATTAATTTAAAAAACGCATTTACCTGTCTTATAACGATGAATAGCTTATAAGTAGTTAATAGTTCCCTTGTATGTTTTAGTTACATAATTTAAGGTAAACCTGTAACTGGGCCTTATAAATAAATTTAAGCTAAATGTATTTTATAAATTTAGGAGCCTGTTAAGCTATTTTGCCCATAAATTGTTTTGTGCGATTCTGTTTGAAAGGTAGTTTGTATTCTGGTTGATGGTCTACGAACCTTTAAAGTAATTTGGTTTTATAGGCCTCTACAGTCTATGGAGCCATTGATGATACCATGGAGGAACATCTTGTCTGTCAGGATACGCCGCTTTTCCAATGATGCAACTTTAAAATGTCCCAGATTTTGCTCATAATTATGATGAAAGTTTCTTTGATGGTAGCTAAGGTATCTTCTTAGCGTATCCATCATAAATAGTACACTACACAAAGGTTCGTTAAATATACATGACTGCTAAGCTGATTCGCGTACTCGCGTTTTTGATAAAACTTTACAAACAACAAAACCAGATGGAGGTGGCTGTATACTGTAGTAATCATCATCATCATTAGCCATTTAACGCCCACTGCAGGACATAGGCCTCTCTCATGGTTTTCATAACCATGCGGGGTTTTGCCATAATCGCCACGCTTGGCAGGCGAGTTGGCGATCGCAGTATGCGGTTGGAATCTCAGGAAGACGCTGCTGCCCGTCTTCTGGTAATTGATTTCCGTAGTCGCCTTTTAAACGGAAGGAAATAGAGTGACGCTATTCTTAATCCGGCACCACACGGAATACTGTAGTAATACCTCATTGTAAAACGTGTAACTGGCCAGTGTAGCCACCGGTGGATTTTGTATATTTGCGTTGACGTATCATTAGATGTTATTGTTTTAGGGCAGTCACGTAGAGGCTAAAATAAGTTGTCTATTTTCTCTTGGCAACGCCAAACGGTATCATAATTTTTGAAAATTTTCTTTTTAATTTTTTCAAATTAATAAATTTATTTTCACTATGTGAAAATTTTTTCTAGCCAAAAATGTGTCCAAAAAGATGGCGCCTCTTTACACACATTTGCCACATTTGTCAAAATAAAATGTGAAATATCATTATTGAAATAATTTACAGTAAACTCATAACAATTTGTGGATTACAGTGAATAACTGAGCGGATTTAGTTGGACGAAGACGTCATAAATTTTCAATTTCTAAGATCACGCCATCCGGAGACATTCTAGATTTACATCCAGTGACGCCACCAAGTGACATTCTCGTAGGAGAACGCTAGGTCCTCAGACCTTGCTTCTTGGAAGAAAGTAGAAGCAAAGTTTAAAGTATTTTGGCTTCTGATACCACTGTTGTTCACAGTCAGAAGCGTTTGGAATTTTGCGCGGCTGGCCGAAGCTCCGACCTCTTTGTTTATCGTAGTGTTAATGGTCCTATATTTCGTTTCTTTCTGCTTTGGTATGGGTGTTATATTTTTAACCTAACCTAACAAAGTCAAGAAGTTTATAAAAGGAGTTGATAGCTCTTAAATTAATGAGATGAATGAATTACCATGGACGAGCCAACTATTTGATAGATATTATGGAGTTCGGTGGTAGCCTAGTGGGTAGAACAATGAACTAAAAAACCCCAATCCACTGTGGGCACGCGCGGTGATTAAGCCTGTACTATATCTCTAAGGGCCGGTTTCTGAATTGAGAATTTCACTAAGTAAATACCTACTTAAGAAACGTTCTGTCACGGTGGCGCACGGTGGTAGCCTAGTGGGAAGAACATTGGACTCTTAAGCAAGAGGCCCAGGTTCGATTCCCAATGCGAGAATGTACCTATGACATTGTTTTCTTTGTTTTGTTTTGTTTTGGCGGCCGCGGCTGGTGGTGGTGCCGCGCACGCGTACTAACCTGCTCCGCGATGCGCCGCTCACGCGTGCCTTGCGCACGCACAGCTGCTGATGTATGCACTCTGGACGAGTTCACAAAAGCCTCGATATGCATTTTGGGTTCTAGTTTGAGTAAATAGATATTAGTATGTATTAAAGTAGATCTGAATAGAATTAAGATTACAATCTAAATTAGCGCATCTGTCGTATTAGGCTTGTCCTGTAAATATAGTTGTAAGAAATTGAAATAAATAAATAAGTAAAATAAAGTTTTGCACATTTGTGAAGATACAGACACCCAGGTTTCCCCACGAGGTATATATGTTTTTATAGTATATATTTGTATTCTATGGTTAGTTTAAGTATTTTATTAAATATGTATGAATATTAGAAGTGAAGCGGTGGTAGTCTAGTGGGTAGAACATTGGACTCGGAAGCGGGAGACCCAGGTTCGATTCCCAGTGCGGGCATGTACCTATGACTTTGTTTTCTAAGTTATGTAAGTTTGTGAAGTTGTAGTAGCAATGCCACTCGCTAACGGTGAAGGAAAACATCGTGAGGAAACCTGGGTGTCTGAGCTATTCACATAAGTACCTCGGTGCTTGAAATCGCCAATCCGCGGTGGGCACGCGTGGTGATTAAGCCCAGACTTTCTCTCTCTGAGAGAAGGCCTGTACCCTACAGTGGGACGGATATAGGCTGCTTATGATTAGAAGTACCTAAGTCAGTTAGTTTATGTACTTTTTTCCCATCTATTTCATGTACACCTACCTACCTACTCTCTTCTTCAGTTCTATCCATCCTAAGGTTGTCTGGAAGAGATCGCTTTTACAAAACTTAGACATGTAAGCCTTTTAATGTATTTTGCTTTCTGGTGTGTACAATAAAGTGTTCTAATCTAATCTAATCAAATGTACATAACTTAGAAAACAAAGTCATAGGTACATGCCCACACTGGGAATCGAACCTGGGTCTCTTGCTTAAGCGTCCAATGTTCTACCCATTAGGCTACCACCGCGCGCCACCGTGACAGAACGTTTCTTTAGTAGGTATTTACTTAGTGAAATTCTCAATTCAGAAACCGGCCCTTAGAGATATAGTACAGGCTTAATCACCGCGCGTGCCCACAGTGGATTGGGGTTTTCAAGTTTTCCACGACCTCTGCTTTTCTTAGTCGAGCGTGTTAATCACTAGACCAAGGAGGCAGACATAAAACAAGATGGCGTTATCAAATCGCCCGCTATCGAGCTCTATATGACGGCCATGCCGCAGGTGTACCTATTTTCTTTCATTTCCTTTTATTTGGACGCAGTGGCAGTGCAGTCGGTAGAACGCTTGTCTCACGTTTAGGGGGTCGTTGATTCAAAGGGCATGTACCAATGAGTTCGTTTTCTAACACATTTGTGAAATTATAGTAACAGTACCACTCACTAACGGTAAAGGTGTAGGTAGGATATCGGTAGGAAACCTGAGTGTCAAATGTACAATAATATTATCATGTAGACTATTTTGGTGCAATGTTGGTGGCCACCATAATGTTAATACTAGAAATAAACATAAATTGTCATTTCCACTATTTAGACTTGCAAAAGTTAACACATCCTTTATGGGGCACTGTATAAGGTTCTACAACAAAATTCCTCAAGATATATTAGAGTTACCTCCAACGCGATTTAAAAAATGTGTTAAGCACATTTTGTGCAAAAAGGCTTACTTTAACATCAAGGATTATTTAGAAGACAAAGATGTTTGGCATTAAACAGTAGATTAATATTATTTAAAGGACGATTGTGACTAGTGTTCAACACATTCATGACTAATATTTTAAGTTGAAAACTCTGTTAATTAAGTTAAAACGTGTTTTGAAAAGAATAAATGTGGAGTTTCTTTGTTAGCTTCTTCTCCACATAATCCATTAATTGTGAAACTATCAACTTTGACGTTCATTAAGTAAACATTCTGTTTTTACAATGAATAAAAATATTTGAATTGAATTGAATTGAATTGAATTGGTAAATACAAATTACCACTAATAATTAACACTACTATGATTTTTTTTTTATTTAGCCATAAGTGAGACATGCATACATAAACTCAGGCCTGTATCCCAGAGGGGTAGGCAGAGACCAGGGACTGCCACTTGCCACGATCCTGACAGATCACTCTCCCTTCCTCGACATTCATTAGCCGTTGCATGCACGCACGCCGATTTCGGGTACTTTTTATCTTGCCCTTTGCTAATACATCTCCTAATTGGTTGAAGTATATCCGTTTGGGTCGTCTCCTACCGGCCCTTCCACCCACATTTGCTCGATATACTGTAACAAAGACATTAATTAACTACTAGATGACAAGTTGAGCTTGAAAATCTACAGCACGCTAGCTAACCAAACATAAAAACTTAATTAACATGCTATGACATATTAACTTCTTCTATAGGCTCTCCTAATTTAGTTTGAAAAGGCCCAAAAGATGTGGCATAGTGTCAAAATTATTATTTCTTAGAGCTATCAAAACTTACGACCTCCTCTCCCGGACTGTCTTATGAATTGCTTATCCAAACGGTAGTTCATCAACTACCATTGTCTAAGCCCGGGTTAGTTCAATGCCAAATACTTACACAGAATATAAACTCAGGCCTGTATTCCGGAGGGGCAGGCAGAGACCCAGATTTACCGCTCGCCACGATCCTGACAGACCAAATACTTTATTTTTCAAAATGTCCTATTCAAAGTTTTGAGAGCTGATGTTTAATAAGACGTTAGATAATACTATATTGAAGAAGGTCAATAATAGACAAAAAGGTCTGTGACGCGACATTGCAGCATTAATTTTTTATTCGTAATTTTCTCAGATATTAATAAATAATAAAAAAAAAACATCTCCGAACTAAGAAAACTCAGTGTGCATACAAAATCAGGCCGTAGTCAGAATTAACAACAAGTAAAAGCACCAGAAATATAACTTTCCGAAAGCGATGATTGCCGCGGGCCACTCTGAACTCAAGAGAACCCCGCTGTACAGTAACTTACCTATTAACATACACGTTTAACTCAATCTTGGGCTTTATTTCAGCAGCAGTAGGAGCTACAAGGGTACACTTTCAAGTGCGGTCGACTACGTAAGCGCAAAGGCGTCGACAAACCACGACACTGCCAACCAAGTTAATTTAGACTCTGGACCCAATGGGACGTAGAGATTGAGCAGGGTACCGTATTACTTAATTTTTCCTATTCAGTAAAAACGGCACTGGCACGGTGAGCCAGAGGTCGCGGGTTCAAGTCCCGGCAATTTTTACTAATAGGTTTTTAAAAATTGTCCTCAGCACGGGTTAGTGCAACAAAAAGAATATAATTTCTATCACGTCAGGACACTCAGGAGAATATAATGGTTGACCTTTTGTTTTGACGCCTACAGTTTACGCCTAATTGAGAAAGTACCGCAAGTCTGAGCCTGGAAGGTCCACAGTTTTAAGTGGTACTGGAAACCAACCTCAAATTTTATGTTCGGCTAAATTAGAAACGTTGTGGTTTCCACTTGTGTTTGTTACTTCAGGGGACTTTTCCAAACAACATAAGTAAGACACGGAGACTTTGGAAAACGTGCGGTGTACTAAAACTAAGTAATTTTCTTCTGGATTACTAACGTAGGTCCTCCTACTTGTGTTGACGTTGCTACTTATGAACTACTACCGAAACTGGTCTTTATTCGCACTGTAGTAAGGGAATAGAAAGTCTGCAAGGCACGAGGGATCCTTGATACTCGCAAAAAATTGTTTGAAATTTAAAGAACGGAAAGACATTTGCAGACTTTCTGTTGAAAAAGTAATTGAAATATCATGTGTTGAACTGTCTAGACACATTGTAGTAGCCATATACAGGCCCCCTACCAGCGATTACAGTTCATTTGAATCAATATTAGAGGATGTTTTGAAGGTAGCCTCTAGCAGTAATAAGAAAGTCATAGTCTGTGGTGACTTCAATATCGACTTATTGGTAGACTCGGCTTTAAATACCAAATTGACAATAATTTTCAAGTCGTTTAATTTAGTAAATATTTTCTTGGAGCTTTCTAGAATAACCGAAACTACTGCCACCTGCATAGATAATGTTTACTGCGATTGCGACTTTTCAGATAATTCCACAGTAAATTGTTTGAAGTCAGACCACAGTGGTCAAATTGTTCATTTTGAAATAGATAGAAAAAACGCAGAACAGGTTATCCTCTGCCGGCCCGTAACAAGTAAAAAATTAGAGTCATTTAAAGTAGACCTTGAAAGTAGCATAAAAACCTAAGAAAATTACCAAAATGCTAATGCTCATTATGTAGACTTTTTCAAAGTCGTGTCGGGTAGTTTTGAAAAAGTTTTTAAATTGCGGCAGCTAACAAATAATGAGAATAAAGTAGGATTTAGTGAATGGGCAACCTCGGGTATCCGGAAAAGTAGAGACACACTTTATGAACTGTATGACAAAAAGACTTATACATATGACACCAAATTCATACAGCACGTCAAAAAATATTCCAAGTTATTTAAGGCCGTCTGCCATAAGGCTAAATGCGATCATATAAAGAATAAAATCTTACAGTCACCGAATAAAATTAAAACAATTTGGACAATAATAAATAGAGAAACGGGTAAAACAAAATTAGGAGACCGAGATATTTCGCTTAAGATTGATGACAAAATAATAACGACAAATGAAGATATCGCTGCAGCATTTGAACAGTTCTTCACAAATGTTCCAATCGTGACTACAGCTCCGTTAGACTCGTCACCTGATCGTGCAACAACATTACTAAAAGACCATGTCTCCTCGTGCGAACACGATTTCTCATTTAATTACATTGAGCCCCATAACGTTCTTAAAAAATTTAAATTATTGAATCTTAAAAAAACCGAGGACTTGTGAGGTATGTCGGTAAAAATTGTTAGTTCAGTGATCCATGTCCTAGCTTTACCGTTAGCAAAAATTTTCAATAAATGTGTAGATGAGGGAGTATTTCCGGACCTCATGAAATATAGTAGACTAGTACCCTTATTTAAAAGCGGTGATAAACACGATCCAACCAATTTTAGGCCCGTCTCAGTACTACCAGTATTAAGTAAAATATTTGAGAAGATCATCTTAGATCAATTACTTACGCATTTCAATAATTACCAACTCTTTCATAGCCGCTGGCCGATAATTTGGTTTTACTAAAGGGCGGAATACAACAGACGCCGGAGTTATGTTACTTAAACATATTTTCAGCGCGTGGGAGGATCGCAAGGATGCATATTTTGTGATTTATCAAAAGCATTTGATTGTGTAGACCACGAAACGCTACTCCTAAAGTTAAAACACTACGGAATAAAGGGTGCAGGTTTAGATCTTTTAAGATCGTATTTAGAAGGAAGGGTCCAAAAAGCAGACGTAAATCGTATTAAATCCTCGGGTTCACTTGTAAAAATAGGAGTCCCGCAGCGATCTATCTTAGGGCCGCTCCTTTTTCTAGTCTATATAAATGATTTACCGTTTATGGTACAAAAAATGTCTGAGATAGTGTTATTTGCTGATGACACGTCACTTATTTTTAAAATAAGGAGACAAGAAAATAATCTTGACGATGCAAATAATGCTCTCTCGCAAGTACTAGATTGGTTCACAGCAAATAATCTGCTGCTAAATTCTAAAAAGACAAAATGTATAAAGTTTTCCTTACCTAACGTACGAGTAGTTGAGAACAACATAGTAATTGGACATGAAAAATTAGAATTTGTAGATGATACTGTATTTCTGGGCATCACAATCGATGAAAAACTACAATGGGGTCCACATATTGTAAAATTAGCACACAGACTTAGCTCTGCAGCATATGCAGTGAAAAAAATTAGGGAACTCACTGATGTTGCAACTGCTAGGCTTGTTTATTTTAGTTACTTCCATAGTATTATGTCCTACGGTATACTACTATGGGGCCGGGCAGCAGACATTGAGACTATCTTCATCTTGCAGAAGAGAGCCATCCGATTTATTTACAAGTTAGGTAGTAGGGATTCGCTAAGAGATTTTTTCAAAGAAACCAACATCTTAACAGTTGCATGTCAATACATTTATGAAAATATTATGTACGTTAGAAAAAATATCAAAGACTTCAAAAATGTTGGTGGCCACCATAATGTTAATACTAGAAATAAACATAAATTGTCATTTCCACTATTTAGACTTGCAAAAGTTAACACATCCTTTATGGGGCACTGTATAAGGTTCTACAACAAAATTCCTCAAGATATATTAGAGTTACCTCGAACGCGATTTAAAAAATGTGTTAAGCACATTCTGTGCAAAAAGGCTTACTATAACATCAAGGATTATTTAGAAGACAAAGATGTTTGGCATTAAACAGTAGATTAATATTATTTAAAGGACGATTGTGACTAGTGTTCAACACATTCATGACTAATATTTTAAGTTGAAAACTCTGTTAATTAAGTTAAAACGTGTTTTGAAAAGAATAAATGTGGAGTTTCTTTGTTAGCTTCTTCTCCACATAATCCATTAATTGTGAAACTAACAACTTTGACGTTCATTAAGTAAACATTCTGTTTTTACAATGAATAAAAATATTTGAATTGAATTGAAAAAAAAAATGAAATTAAAAGTGAGTACATAATTATACACTTAACTTTGCAGACGGTATACCTTTTAACTTTAACTGTATATTGGGGTTAAATTATGAAATTGCCGTTTTATTGCAATAGGTTCTTTGAATTGACATAGAATCTTCATGGTTTGAGGTTTTCGAATGAAACTTTTTTCAAATGGTTTCTATGATGTTCTTTTTTTAAAAAATGTGAAACATTTGAATATCGACTTTCAATTGTTTTTGTTATTCAATTTAGACAAAAAAGATGGATACTGCGAAAATTCGAGTGATTTTTTAATACTGTTGTGGCATTTGACCTGGGGTCAGCCATTGCATTTTTCTTTTCCGGTTATCATAAAGAATCCACTTTTCATCACATGTTACAATTCGATCCAATATTCCTTCATTTCTGTACCGGTTCAACAAGGCAACACAAGTTTCAACACGCGTTTCTTTCTGCAGATCAGTCAAATCATGAGGCACCCATTTTTCGTTTTTTTTTTATTTTATTGATTTGACGCAAGTGAGTCAATATTGTGGGTAAGGTAACGTTAAACCATGCCGCTAATTCCTGGGTAGTTTGACTAGGGTCGGCTTCCACTATCTCTCTTAATTCATCGTTATTCACCTGTGTGGGCGGTCTTCCTCGTGGCTCGTTCTTTAAGTCGAAATTTCCATCACGAAAGCGTTTAAACCAAAATCGCACGGTGCGTTCATTAGTAGACTCCTCTCCAAACGCAGCATTGATATTGCGGGCTGTTCTGCCGCGTTAGTTCCGCGTCGGAACTCGTATTCAAAAATCCCTCGAATTTTCGCAGTATCCATCTTTCTTGTCTAAATTGAATAACAAAAACAATTGAAAGTTGATATTCAAATGTTTCACATTTTTTAAAAAAAGAACATCATAGAAACCATTTGAAAAAAGTTTCATTCGAAAACCTCAAACCATGAAGATTCTATGTCAATTCAAAGAACCTATTGCAATAAAACGGCAATTTCATACTTTAACCCCTATTATTTTATTTTCATGTTTCCGTCCATGTAACTATATTTGTACACTTATAAACGTATTTTTTTTAGGGTTCGGTACCCAAAGGGTCATCATCATCAGCCATTTGATGCCCATTGCAGAACATAGGCATCCTTTATAGTTTTCCTAACCATGAAGGGTTTTGCCACAATCGCCACGCTTAGCAGACGGGTTGGCAATCGCAGTATGTGGTTGAAATCTCAGAAAAACGCTGAGATTTCAACCACATACTGCGCTCCTGGAAATGTATTTCCTTAGTCGCCTTCTACGAGATCCACTGAAGGAAATAGGGTGAGGCTATTCTTAATCCACCCAAAGGGTAAGGGAACCTATTACTAGGACTCCGCTGTCTGTTCGTCCGTCCGTCTGTCCGTCTGTAACCAGGCTCCAGATATACGCTTTAAATATTCAAATGTTGTATGTAATGGTACGAAACCCTTCGTGGGTGACTCCAACTCGCACTTGGACTCACCTACGGTTTGTTTTCTTGCGTTTTCTTCTAACCTATCTTTTTTATCATTATACATTTATTATCTGTGCCTGTATTTTCTCCAAATAAATAAATAAAATTATCATCGTCATCGTCATAAGTACACCGCCGTCTGGGTATAGGCCTTTTCCCAAAAAGTCATTTTTCACGGTCCCTTCCACCCATCCATTGACCCTCCGCCGACTCAACGACATCGTCCGACTATCGGCTGGTCTGCACACTGGCCTTTGTCCTGTTCTCACCCTGTTTTTTTCATTCTTTCTTTCATCTATTGAATCTATTGTTATGAGCGAAAAAGCTGCCGTCGATAGATGGCAGTCGTTAAGCCAAGTCAGAGGCCTTAGGGCGGCTTGACAACTTCTGACAGTAGACGAGCCACTAGTCTACAAGCCTCCACCAATCCGGACTTGGCCCCCGTGGTGGAGTATGGCCTATACCTTCCTCAGGGAAGAGACCCGTACCCCTCGGTGGGGACATAATGGGTAATGATGATGAGCGAAATCTGAACAGGAATATTTGGGAGATTTATTGCACTTTTTAGAAACAAAGTTTGATATTTATTCATTTTATTTGTGACGCCAAACTTCAATCGTCGCGTCGGTATCTGGAAAGGTACTCTGGGGCTCAAAAATTTTTCACCTTCTTTTTGAAGTAGAAAATACAGCGTTTATATTCAGCAAAAATACGCTCCTTTCTGATTGAGTCAAATGGAATGGAAGAAAATGAAATATGTTACAATGCCAAGCATTGTCAGAAGTCGTCGATTCTCTTCGAAAGTTTAAATTAGTTTGCGAAGAATCGACCGTTTGTTCAAGTTATTATTGTGTTTTGGGGAACGAATTAGAATTGCTCGTTAATTTACTTTTAGTAAAAATCTTACGGTACAGACGTCGGGATTAATCCAAACTTTCAGTCAAAACTAATCCACTGGCATAAAACTCGGCCATTATATTTTCAGAGGTGTGGTTGTGTCTTGGTAGAAAGATTGGCTCACATTCGAGCGGTCTTGGGTTCGATTCTAGTATATAAAGGGGTCTGGTCCAACTCTTCCATCAAAATAGCAAAAAAGTGTATCCGGTATTCACGCATGACAAAGAATTTTTTAATAGCTTGCGACGCTCATACACGGCTAGGTATATATCAAACGGGTGTAATCGTGATTATTTGAATAGACTTTGCAATGTACATCGTGTTGTCGTAGAAACGTAAACCACGAATTGTAGTCCTTTGCAACAGGGGCCTGATGTTAATAAAATATTTAATATTTTTAAAGTATTAGGTTACTTTAAAAATATTAGTAATCACTCATGTAAATCTATTACTTCAGTTGGATAAATAATAAAAAAAATGTAACTTGTTCAGCGTTATCATTATGAAATTCGACCTTTTCATAATAGAATAGTTTCTAATACTTTTACAATATTGGCGCCGCTGCCACTAATGAAGAGAAAGCACACAAAATGCATATTGAAAATAATTCGCTTCCTCAACATTCATTAGTTTCGGGTACTTTTTATCTTGCCCTTTGCACATCCCCTATTTGGTCGAAGTATGGCCGCCCGGGACGTCCCTGTCATCTGTCAGGATTGTGGCGAGTGGCATTCACTAGTCTCTGCCTAAGCCTCTGGGATACAGGCGTGAGTTTATGTTTGTATGAAAATAATTTTCAGGACTCACTTTACACGATTATATACCAGCAGCGGTGTAAAATTTTTAATGACGTTGTTTAAAATTAAATGCTGGTTGCTTTTGCGTCCGGGCTATTACCTTTTAGAACACATCTAATACCCATTTCACTATTAGATGTGTTTTTTCAAATTCAAAATTTGCTTAACACTCCGGAATGCTTACGTGAGTTTATGTGTGTGTGTGTATGTGTGTGTGTGTGTGTGTGTGAGTGTGTGTGTGTGTGTGTGTGTGTGTGTGTGTGTGTGTGTGTGTGTGTGTGTGTATTTGTGTATGTGTGTATGTTGAAGTATGTGTAAATTTGTGTGTATGTAAAACTTTTATAACAATAGCAACTTGCACATAAAATAATCAATTGTCCTGGTCCCAAACTGGGATACCCTGTACAATGGTAAACAGGTAAGAACATCACAAACGTAGAAATACAACCAGACTACACACCACAGACATTAAACAGCCCCCAATAGGAATCGGACCACGACCTTTGTTTTGTCAGTCCAGCGTATTAACCGGTAGACCAACGAGGCAGTATTTTTTTTTAGGAATAATGTTCTCTTTCAAATACCTATGCATTATTTTAAGCCGGTAGGCAATAAGCAGGTTTAATACGCGCGCAATGAGATGGGCATAGACACTAAGACTTGTCGAAAGTAACAGTGGTTCGCTGGTGATTCGTACCTTTTTAAAGGTACCCTGTAGATACACCACAGGCTACATCTTTGGTCCTGTTTTATTTATTCGTTTTGTCTGTTGTGTATTTAGTTTTCTTTCTGTTGTTGTGCATGTTTTTATTGATCATAATTTATAATGTAATTTGTAATTTTAATAATTTATAATTCAATTTATACGATATGTATTTCGTACTTCACTATCGCAAAAGGCCACCCTGTAATGATAGTTGTAAGTTTTATGAAATAAATAAATAAATAAAATAAAAATATTATGTTACTTATGTGCTTATTTTGTTTCTGTGATGTATCTTGTTGGTATAATAAATGTCTTTCTTCTTCTTCTTCTTCTTTCTAAATTCTTACTATGCATGTGCAGAGAACGTAAAAGCGGGGCTGTGTCGGGTCACACGGCCGTTAGTTCAACGTGAAACGTCTATAAGTTAGCGTAATTTTTTAGCTCAAACTGCGCAACGTGTTTCGCTGCACTGGCGCCATCTACCGGCGCGTGTTAAGAGGATCTGAGTAATGGCCACTTTGTTCTACTCAACGATAGAGAACTGAAAAACGATTCACGCGGCAAAAGATATTCAGCTGACCGGGACATGGCATACGTACAATTGAGTCCAAACTGCGGACCAAAGCTCGAATACTTACCTCAGGAACATTACTTGCGTAATATTTGATGTTTCGTGGATTAGTTCGGGGCGGCCAGTAAAAAGGTGCACTTTATGGCTTGGCTGTACTGTAGACAGCATGACAACACTTTCGTTTTTGTTGCAAAATCGCCTGCAACGCAACCAAGTACAGTGCCGAGTGTAAAGCTCGATGTGCTGTAGTGTACATTTTTGGTGCTCGCTCTCCGGTTCTAAGACGGTACGTTGACTGAATATAAGTTTGAACATTTACATACAGGCACATACATTGCTTCTGGCCCCACACTAGGATACCCTGTGTCGTAGGAACCAGAAACAACGACATCACAAACATGTAAACATCCAAGACATGGGTTTTTTTTTATTCCCATCCGGGATTCGAACCCGGGACCTCTCGCATGGTGTGCAGATGCACTACCGCTGCGCCACGAGGTCGTCATAATTATGAAAGTCGAATAAGAAAGTATCGCTTAGCTATGAAAGTAGATCGTAAAGAAAACATCTCAGTCGCAGTGCTATGCCGAACAATAAAACTGGGGAAAGAAAGATCGACTGAGTAGGTAAGTATTTTGTTGTACAAAACTGTGCAAAGCCTCGGTTTGTTCGGGGCTTCGAAAATAACCTGGAACAGAGAACTTCTGAACAGAACTTTTGTTCACTTTCTTCAAGAATTCCATCGTATACACCTATACATGTTTAATTGTAAAACAAATTATGTTGTTTTACGAATTTGCTGCTTTGTAGTGCAACTTGTTGATAATTCCTTAACTATTAGGTATTTGTGTTTATATTCTTTGTTGCACTAATCCGTGCTAAGGACAATTTTAAAAACCTGTATAGAGGCTAAAAATTCCAGCCCTGCCGAGATTTGAACCCGCGACCTATGGCTAACCGCGCCAGCGCCCTCCCAACTGAGCTAATGGGCAAGTGCAGGCATCGGCGAAATTTCGAACCTCTTTACAAAATTCTCTGTATTACGTATAGGCAGCGACAACTGGCTGAAGTAATTTACATCACTTGCAGCCCTGACTACCCACTTCGCAGTTAGGTTTCACATCGGAATGATATCGCTTATATCGATTATATTCTTTGGATTAGTGCAACAAAGAATTAGTGCCACAAGTGTTAAGTGGAGAATTTTTATTAAAAAGACATTTTGCTTACAGCGTTAAGAGTAGCCCGAGGCTAACTAGCAAGACCAATCGAAAAAAAATTACATCTTCTCTTACAATACGTTTTTATCAATCCAATAATATATAATGGTGATAGCTATTATTAGAACCTATAGGGTAGCCTAATATGGGACTAGCCCTTCTACTTTTGGCGCTATTTTAGCCAACTTGTGTTACAATTAGAAATAGAAATTAAATAGAAAGCATTTATTGTCATATTACGACAAAGGGTCGAGGCTCAGCATTATGCAACCAAGTCAACGCAGTGATCTTGGCAGCGCTGATTTTCAGCCACTACCCAAAAAAACTAAAAACTAAACTTACATGTAAGAGAAAGGTAACAAACTTACAATATAAATTTGTACCTAAAATAATTTAGAATATACATATACTACTGCTTATATAATATGAATAAATATAATGTTTATAATAAGAATACATACAATACACTTACGCATACATATACATAAAATACACATATATACACATACATACATATATACATATATGTACCTTTAGGGAGTGTCCACGTGTGTAGAGTAGAGTTCCTGTGTGTAGAGTGGGCAAGTAAAAGGTGTGTAGGTATGTGCGTGTGTGCATTATGTTCTTGCCTCTGGATCCAGGGTCAGCCTTACAAGTACAGAGCCGTCTGGTTTTCTAAAAGCACCTTTCGATACTTCAATTTAAAGGTTTTTTCAGATAATTTTACCCTTAGAGGAGGTGGAATGGTATTCCAGATTTTCGCTGTCCTGTACTTGAAGCCCCCCCTGAAACCAGCGGATCTATGCTCTGGTATCCTTAGAAGATCCGATTCTTTTGCACGGGTGTTATAGCCAGAGCAATCTTTAAACCAGCTCAGTTTTTTATATAAATATGCCGGGCATTTATTCCAAATTATTTTGTGTGTCAGGCAAGCCAAGTGCAATTCCCGTCTATTTTTCATATTCAGAGTACCATGCTCATTTAGGTAAGGTGTCACGTGTGCTCTTCTAGGTATATGGTAACAAAATCTAGCACAAGCATTTTGCACTCTTGGCACTGCTTTTTCAGTCTTAATCCAAAGACGCGGTCCATATACTGCACTACAGTAGTTAAAAGGCGACAATACCAGGAGTTCGACAAGAGTTTCTCTGATGTTTTCGGTTAGATATTTTCTTAAGCCATAGAGTACCTTTATTTTGTAGAAAGCAGTTCTTATTTTTTCATTTATAAGAGCTTCAAATCTCAAATCTTCATCAAATACTAATCCGAGATTTCTAGCTTTCTCCGTTCGTGGTATTTCTAATCCGTTAACAACAAGTTTTGGATCATGACGAAGCACTCTTAGGCGTTGTTGTTTTGTGCCTACTAAGATAAGTTTTGACTTAAGCGGATTTAACACCAAACAGTTTTGTTCTGCCCAATTAGAGATAGCATTTAGGTCCATGTTTATCTTATCCATTGCTAGATTGGTTTCTGCAGCCAAAAAAGGAAGATAAATTTGCGTATCGTCTGCATAAAGGTGACACTTGCAATACTTGAGGAGTTTAGGTAGGTCCGCTGTGTACAAAATGAATAAAATAGGGCTAATTATAGATCCTTGTGGGGTACCTCTGCACAGTAGTCCAGGATCAGAAAAGATTCGGTTTCCTTTTTCGTCCTCCGTCACCACAATTTGCTTCCGACCATTCAGATATGATAGGAACCACTTGCAAGCACCATCGGAGAATCCATAATATCTCATTTTTGCAATCATTAGTTGTATATTAATACAATCGAATGCTCTGGAGAAGTCCAAGAGTACCAGGGCATTACATAAAGACGAATCTGAAGCCGAAAGCAAGTCGTCCGTCACCTCTAATAAAGCAGTTTCCGTACCATGTCCACTGCGGAAACCGGATTGTGAGATTGGTAATATTCTTTCATTCGTTATATAAGTCACCATTTGAATTTTTATTACCTTTTCTAAGATTTTAGATAATGTTGGTAATAAACTTATGGGACGAAGATCCTTATACTGCTGAATATTATTGTTTTTCGGAATCGGCCTAACAATAGCTAATTTCCAACAATCTGGGAATGATTGCTGTTTTTTCAATTGTCAATTGAGTACATTAATTTAATAGTTTGGTCAAAATATGCTTTTAGTTTTCAATGCGCTCTCGAGTTACAAGTTATTTAAAGGTTTCGTGTGTATGACCAATATGACCATGTCACCAACTAAGCATTTACATGATCACACTTTTTTTAGCTTAAAGGCCAAATGACGCTAATTCAAACAGCGCCCTGGCCTCTCCCAAGTGCGGTAACACCAAAATAGTGCATTACACACCTACCTCATAACAATTATAACAAATATTAAATCATCATCATCAGCCATTTTACGGCCACTGCAGGACATAGGCCTCCCTCATGGTTTTCCCTAACCACGAAGGGTTTTGCCATAATCGCCATGCTTGGCAAGCGGGTTGGCGATCGCAGTATGCGGTTGGTATCTCACGAAGACGCTGCTGTCCGTCTCCTGGTAATTTATTTCCTTAGTCGCCTTCTACGACATCCACAGAATGAAATGGAGTGACGCTATTCTTAATCCGGCACCACACAGAATTATGAAATAAATGTCTTCTTTTTTTATTTATTTATTTATTTATTTCAACTGAAACTCACAACTATCCTTACAGGGAACCCTATTGCGATAGTGCAGTACACATTTTACATAATAAATATTTGTTGGTAGCCACATTAGAGCGGATACACTCCACCAAGATATTATAGACGTCCTCAATGCCACCGCATTCAGTACAGTTTATAACAGTGGGAAGTCATTTATAAAAAGCAACCTTCCCGATGCAAACGCGGCATCACTTACCGCGTTGCCCCCAAAACGGGTGTCGCGGGGCATCGAGTCGAATTCAATACAAACTTCTCCAAAAGCCAAGTATGAGGGGTTACAAGAAAGACGTTTGATCTTACTTATTCATTAGGGAGAGGCATTAGGCAGTCATTTGCGAAAAGTGATTTTAGGGGGAATTAATTAGAAGTTGTAAAAGTAGGGCGGCTACAAGTTGTAGTAATTACTGGGGAGGTTTGACAGATTTCAGAACTCGATGGTTGTAACAAAAAATGTAACATGTAGGTAAGTAAACTTTTTTCAAGCGCACAAAAGTGATACGCATTATTTATTAATCATTCAGCTTTAAGCTAATGCATTTTAAGCTGTTTGCATAAATAATGTAAAAATAATGTAATTTGAATCGCTCGTAGCCCCGGCTGCCTGAGTGATCTTAAACGATCACGAAGGTTAAGCAACACAGGGCGCGTTCAGTGCATGGATGGGTCGCCGTCTATGGCTAACGCTAGTGGCATTTTTCCGAGCGGTTCCGTGCTTCGCAAGGCACGTTAAGCTGTTGGTGCCGGCTGCCGTCGATAGACGGCAGTCGTTAAGCCAAGTCAGAGGCCTTAGGGCGGCTTGACAACTTCTGACAGTAGACGAGCCACTAGTCTACAAGCCTCCACCAATCCGGACTTGGCCCCCGTGGTGGAGTATGGCCTATACCTTCCTCAGGGAAGAGACCCGTGCCCCTCGGTGGGGACATAATGGGTTGATGATGAGTGCAATAATTATAAACAATAATGTGATAGTAGCTCATCTGACTTTATGTCCCCATGCCATGCCCATGTCTTTGTTGCCTAATGATTTTGTTCTGCAAGGTATGTACATTCGGGAATTGCTAATAGCAGGAAACAACATCGTAAAGAAACTTGAGTGTCTCAGATATTCACATACGTCGACGATTTTCAAATCATCAATCCGCGGAGGGCACGCGTGGTGATTAAGCCCGAACTCTCCCTTTCATATCGAAAAATAGCTTGTGCCCTGTGAATGCACAAAAGCTTCTCATACTTTAATGGAGAATTTGTAACTTAGAATCGTGACAAATATTTTACTCCACAACTAATAATTTATAAAAACACTTCATAAAAATAGGGTGTACACTTTGACGTCACAAGTTGCTAGTAAATTCAAAATTCAAAATTCATTTATTTCAGGTTGCAAGACCCATATTGACAAAATAAAAATAAAAACAACAAAGAGAGACAACAGTTACAGTACATACAAAACACATTCAAATTCACACTTCTATGTATGTATATGCCTGTCGCAGCAGTGCCGGATGTACGGCACTAATAAAAGCTTTCTAATAGTGAAGTATTTATCAATATTTGAATTATCTCGTAAACAATGTTCTTAAGTGTATATACGTAGGTATACCTTCTTCGAAAAAGGTTAGAATTTAATGAATAAACTAAACCCAATATTTTTCATTATTGACTGCCTTGCTTGTCTAGCAGTATCATGTCTGATTACCATGCCGGAGTTCGTGAGTTCGATTCCCACTGGGGGCCGCCGTACATTTGTTCAAATGACTTCAGTCTGGGTGTATTTCCATGTTTGTGATGTCCTTGCCTGGATACCATAGCACTGGGTGTCCTAGTTTGGGACAAGGACAGGTGATTGTGTCGTGTGGAAGTTATTTAATATTTTATTATTTTATGCATTTTTGAGAGCAATAATATCTCGAAAACAACATTTTTCAGTTTTATTATACAATTTTTTATGACTTTTTCAATCTCCTCCAATCTGATCTTGAGGTAAGTACACCATTATGCTACAGTTAAAAACTGACTCCAGCTAATTGAGTATCCGTTGAGAATGGCGACTGATCAGCTAAAGCTTCGTCTATCACGTACTGGACCGTGAGTGAAGTAAGAGGTCACTTAAGCCATTATCCGCTCGGTAGAAAAAGTGAGAAAGACATTCAGAAAGTACTAACACCACAAACTAAGATTGTGTAGAAGACGCGGAGCCTACTGATCTGGCGTCTGGCACAACGGGCATGGCACGGACCTGGCGCAGGCATGGCACAGGCATGACGATAAAAGGCGTGGAGAGAAGGAACTGACTGCGAACTGACCTGGAACTGACTGCAATCGCGCGCGCGGGCGGGCGCCGAAATGGCGTGCGATGAAAGGCCGTTCAGTGTATTCCTTATGTCCGTGTGTTTGGTACGGTATTTGAATATATTATCTTCTTCTTCTTTGTCGCATCCTCATGGCTGAGGGACGTAACTTTAGGTTGCCCGATTGGTTGACCATCACTCTCCATCCAAGCCACTCTATCTTGAGCTCGATGGATGGTAGCTTGCGGCGTTGTATTGGTGATCGCCGTGATTGCATCGGTCCATCTCGTTGGCATGCGTCCTCGACTCCTCTTCCCATCCATACGTCCTGTGACCGTCCTGTCCTGGCGATGTGTCCAACGAAGCTGAGAAGTCGTTGTGTGAAGATGGTGGAGAGTCTATGTTGAGCTCTTTGATTTGTTGGAGCGAAAACAGAAATACATCATCTGTGAAAATTTCAACCGTCTAGCCATCACGGTTCATGAGATACAGCCTGATGACAGACAGATGGACAGTGGAGTCTTAGTAATAGGGTCCCTTACCCTTTGGCTACGGAACCCTAAAAAGTGTATTTTAGTATTATCTGTCAGTCTATCTTCAAGGAGATGTCGTTGCACCATTTGACAACACAGTTTATAAAACCATTATGAACATGGAATTGAGTTGCAGTGGCTGTGTGCTGATCACATACGCCGAAAAGAACCAATTGACGATTTGGTGCAAAGTTTAGTTTCTAGAGTGGAGACCACGAGCTGGCAAACGCAGCGTAGCCCACCAGCTTGCTGGACTGACGACCTGAGGCAGATTGTTGGCCGCGGCTGATTAAGGATGGCCGAGTAGAACAGAAAGAAGTGGCGCGCCGTGTGGGAGGCCTAGGGCTGACAATAGACGAATATGGACTGTTTGATTGATTTCACGAACCAAACTTTTGCCTAGACGGGTCTTCTCAATATCGCTGAGTAGGTACTAACACATAGAATCACGTATCAAATTACCTTATTCAGCGCGCCATAAGTGCCCACTAAAGGGAATAAAAACACGCTTTGTGTCATCGTACACGTTCCTTCAGTCTTTATTAAACATTGCTCGTTCGTACGAGTGCAATGGAGAAATTCTCAAAATACTTACTTGGCTAGTTCAATAAAGTGAGTCGTATTCATCTCCATATTACGTATGTTTTTTTTTACGCCTAAAAAAACTGGCCAATTGCGAGTAGTACCCATGCATTAAGGGTTCCGTACCAACATAAATTTTACGTCACGTATTTAGCAAAAACATGTTTTCTGTTATGCAGGTCGGAACCCTTTGAAGGAGTTTGTCTTATACTTAGCCACACCATGTTTGAGCGTCTATGCATTACCGTTTTTACGATAAAATAAAAATAAAACATTTCTTGTGTGGAAACCCCCTTATTTCTTTATTTTTCGGTAGGTTATTCCGCCATGATAAAACGTATCCTGTGAATTTCCAACAGACTCTTTAGAGGTCTGTTGATATTATAGCGTTTTATAAGTCAGACAGACAGAAAGAAAGACAGACATGAAGACACATTAATAGAGTTCCATTTGCGTTCCAGTTCCAAGGACAGCCTATAAAGGCTGAGTCACAGATATCTGTGGGCTGAGTTCTCCGACCGCACGGATTTGTACGCGACTTATTGCGCCGCGCGAGTGAAAAGTTATACAAATACAAATCTTATTAAAATAGAATTTCGACAACCGACGTCACTAACACAGTCATACCGTGATAGACATTTTGGTATATTTTTTTATTATCCAGTATAGCTAAAAAAAAACCATGTCTAGTAATAATTTAGACTCATATTCGCGACTCTTTTTTTTATTCTACGAAGTTTAAAAATCATAAAAATAATGACCGACGGCCCCTTTTAAATACTACTGGGAGTAAATTTACTTTAAAACATCTGATGCAGAGGATGTCGGAGGACCCAGCCTTGAGACCGTGTTGCCTCTCCCGTCGTATTCTTCCTTGCATATTCTAACATTTTTATTTATTGTAAACTAACAAATATGTCTCTGACAAAATTTGTCAATGTGTATTTAAGTAACATGGCTGTAATTTAATTTTCTAGCACCGCATAGATCACATTAAATGACAGTGCATGTATGCAGTGTATTGGAATACAAAATATTGACATTTAATATTTTGAGATACTGTACAAACTACCTACCTACTTAAAAAGCTTTTCAATACAACAACTTACCTTTGTTTTAATAAGTTCTTCAAAGATTTTTCAAGAACTTTATATCTCATAGCTCACAAATTATATGGTAGAAGAAGAAGAAGAAGAAGAAAGACATTTATTACACCAACAAGATACATCACAGAAACTAAATAAGCAGATAAGTAACATAATATGCACAACAACAGAAAGAAAACTAAATACACAACAGACAAAACGAATAACTAAAATAGGACCATAGATGTAGCCTGTGGTGTATCTACGTTGCCACAAAAGGCAGCTGACTCAGCGTTGTGCTGAGGAAGTGATCCCTCAGCGCTGATTTGGCATGGCTACCATTACTCAACCTACGAGCTTTAACAGCGACAAAAAAACAATTAAATCGATAGAACAAGGGAAGACCATCACTTCCCTAAACCTACCAGAAAAATACGCCATTAAGATTGGTAATCACAAACGAATCAATAGAGAACCAATTCCGTCCGTGCCTCGAATCCGTTTCGATTCTAATTTCACCATTAAATTGTGTGCTTTCATTTCATAAAACCAATATTGATAAGCATTCGCTTACACTACGCCTTGAATGTATAATGAGTACAGTCTCTGAATAAACATTTAACATGAGGGTAGGTTTACAAGGTTTATTCACTGGCGGGCAGAATATTAGGCATTTTATTTCACCTGAAATGAGTCTGAGCCTACGTCTCCTCGCGCCCCGTCGCGACATATCAACCTTTATGTACACTACGCTTGTTAAAGGTGACTTTGCAACTTAAATAAATAATTAATAAATAAATAACTTAAACATTACATTCACTTGACCTGGTCCCAAACTAGGATACCCTGTGCTATGGTAACCAAGCAAGGACGTTATAAGAAATAGAAATAGAAAGCATTTATTGTCATATTACGACAAAGGGTCGAGGCTCAGCATTATGCAACCAAGTCAACGCAGTGATCTTGGCAGCGCTGATTTTCAGCCACTACCCAAAAAAAACTAAAAACTAATAATAAGCATGAAAGTACACCCCGACTGAGGTCATTTGTACAAATGTACGGCGGCCCCAGTGGGAATCGAACCCACGACCTCCAGCATGGTAATCAGACGTGATACAGCTAGACCAACGAGGCAGATAATGTGTAAACCACACCCCTCTATGTGTGCGTCCCTGTCGACCCTTCGACCCAAATTGTAAGTAATTACATTTTCTTATTTGGTGCTATATTTGTAGGTAAATATTTCTCACCCAATGTGTAACGTAATACTTAAGTGTGACCCAGAAAAATAAAGACTTAGCCCAATATTTGAATCCGAGGTGTCATAGGTGTTTGGGCGTAGTGAATTGAATTAAAAAAATATTTCATTGACTAACTCCTTCTTATAATTATGTTACAAATTCAAAAATATCACCATCTAATCGACTTCAGAACGATCACAGTGATACCTCCACGTTTCTACGGTTGTGTTTGCCTTAACAAACTTGTATTCAACTGGAAACGAGAATAATTTGAATTTCCTTCGCTATTTTGTGTGCAGGTAGAAACCACAGGTGTATTGTGTACTAGACCTGGTCGTTCCTGTGAAAATTTTGCTCTATAATATATTAATAAGAAAAGCTTAAGAAAAATAGTGTTCATTAATAAAAAGGTACACATTTTATTTTAACAGCTGCCAACATTAGATTTTCCTTAAAATTTTTATTGCACATATGTAAATACTTACTATATTTAATTTAATTAGTAATAGCTTAGGCTATAATGTTTTACAATTATAATTAAGTTAAACTTGTATATAATTAATAATATATACTTTATTGCACACAAAACATTAAACAGGATATTACATAAGAAATAGCATTACAAAAGCGAGCTAAATTAATATAATATAGTAATTTTAAGAATGGTCTCCACACTAAGCAAGTAGCATATATAGTGGCGATCGTCAAAGACTACAAACTATGTAGTTTGACATGGCGCATGAGATGTTTACAAAAATACTTAGGTTAAAAATAAAGCCTAGGTTCACGTTAACACTTATTAATTTCAATAAATTAGGTATAGAGATTTTCAGTTGATGGCTGTTGGATTTCAAAATATCTATACTAACTTAGAAACATAAACATAAACATTCACATACAGGCACATACATTGCTTCTGGCCCCACACTAGGATACCCTGTGTCGTGGGAACCAGAAACAACGACATCACAAACATGTAATTACATCCAAGACCTGGGGTTTTTTTTGTCCTCAGCCGGGATTCGTAGCGCAGAAACTGTGACTTAATGAATGCTGTAAAATTAAACGCATGCGTCCATTTGAAGAAAAATGTAGACTGTTATGGAGAAAAAATAAACAAAAAAGCTCTTTCTTTTCGCTTTCTGGCATTTTATGAACTCTACAGTGTAGTGAAAATTTTGCGTCGCGCTAACCAAAGATCTGTTCTATTTGTGTTGTGATATGGCAAGTGAATTAATTTAATTATGTACTCCACTAGACCCTGCCATGCTTACGAAGTTGACTGAATACATAATTTGCTCAAAAGCTTACTTGTCAAGCTTTGCGTATTTGGGAAGCAATTTAAACAGGGTGATTCGAAAAAAAATCAAAATCGTGAATAAAGTATCTCAATAATACATTAACTGTTTTCTATGATTTGGGTACTAGAAACTTGCTAACAGATTGTAGATTAAAATATTGCTAACAAATTTCTAATAGTCTGCTAACTGAGATATCAAGTAACTATCGTACCGACACAGAGACATCCCTAACATAGTCGGAATAAAAAATTATAATGCAGCCCATTGCGGGGCACAAGCCTTCTCTCAGAGAGAGACAGTTTGGGCTTAAACACCACGCGTGCCCACCGCGAATTGGCTATTTCAAGCGCGAAGGTATGTTTAAAACCCCTCCACTCGGGTTTCCTCACTATATTTTCCTCACAGATAGAGTGGTATTCCTACTATAATTTCACAAATCTACGTAACTTAGAAAACAAAGTCTAATGTGAAGTCAGCGTCAGCAGCATTTGGAAACTGTATGCAAAATACAACAGCTGTAAAATGCAGCTGCAGGACCGTTACTGCTGGTTCCAGGTCTTAAATTAACGCATGAAGGCGTTCCTAACTGTCGTCGCTAAGTACTGCATAAATCTAAGAGGTCCGCCTACATTGCCTCCGTTGACGGATTAAAATTGAAATTCCTCTACAGTTTTATGATATAGGAGGGATCGAGGAAGATTTCCAATCACTTGCGATATTTGAGAGCTGACCCTTTTATGAAAGTTGCTGAAACTCAACGTCGGGCTGGCTGGGGTTTGATGCAAAATATCGAAGGATTTTGCTTCCGTAATGTCAGCCGAGGTTTTGAAAAGAGCGATCATTATCTGGGGATTATAGTATAAAAGTACTGCATTCATTTTGGGTAGTTTGAAAGACAAGTACTGTTCTGAAAATAAGATTCCTCCAGATAATATTAGAGTTACCACCGACGCGGTTTACAAAAATGTGTTAAGCATACTCTGTGCAATAAAGCCTATTATAATATCATTAAGGATTATTTGGAAGACAAAGACGTCTGGTATTTAAACAATGTAAATGGGGGCGATTCTATTGTAGCGCAACTTTTAGTTCAAAATTCTGTTTATTAAGCAAACCTGTTTTGAAAAGATTAACGGCCAGTTTCTCGTACACTAACATGCGTGTAATCTACTGTTAACAGCTGTCAGTGTTTTTTATGTATGCACTTTGGTCAATTGATAGCTGTTAACAGTAGATTAAGAGCGTGTTAGTGTACGAGAAACTGGGGGTAAATTTGGAGTTTCTTTGTCAGCTTGTTCTCCGCATAATCTATTGATTGTGAAACTAGCAGCTTTGACGTTCATTATGTAAATGTCGTAGCCATATCATAGAATTGACCATATCATGATATGGGTAGCCATATCACGAAATGTATCCTTTTCATGAAAAGGCCAAGTCAAAGTGGCCGTATCATGAAATGGCTTAGCCAGATCAATGAGCGACCGACGTTTGACGATTTGAATAGCGAAATGCATGACTATTTCATGATGCGGCCAAACGTTAGCGGCCATATCGTAAAATACTTCCCTTATCCACCGTTAGAGGCGCTGATGTTAGTTTGTTGTGTACCTATTTCTACCATGGAGGCGACAGAAAATATCGATGTCCCCGAATTTGGAAAAACAAAAAATATGCCCGTGTTCAGGGAGCTTTACTGAAACGGAATTTATAAATTTTAATCTGCGAAAATGTGTAATAGAATAATTTTTATTTCTTTAGCAGAACAAAACTCGAAAAAATAAAAAAATTCAACGTTTTACCTCAACACGACACAAAGCAGGTATCTACTTACGTCATTTACATTTTGGCTTTTTTTTAGAAGCTACATAGCTGAAGTTTCACTAAGAATTAAATTAAAATTTTTGGTTGGTTGTTAGGTCAGTACACATATGCAAAAATAGGTTCGAAGTTTCAGGATGGAGCGGAGCGGTTCTGTTCGACAGAGAGGCGGTACTAATATTGTTCGCGCATTTTTATAAACAAGTTTTCTCAGCAATTTTTTTAAGAAGTAATAGTCTAAATAGGTATATGCCATTTTTAATAACTAATTACATAACTCCGACTTTCAAACCACCCAGCACTCAGCCTGTATAATAATAATAACTTCCACACAACACAATCACTTGTCCTGGGGCATTACTACGAAAGTTCTCCACTGTATGGAATTTTCCGATTTAACCAACTCCGAAGAATTTTATTTATTTATTTATTAATACAAGAAAATTGCACTTAAAAAATCGTACAATGCGGCGGACTTAATGCCATAATCATTTTCTACCAGGCAATCGCAGGAGGTAAGGGAAAGAGTTGGTAGGCGTGCAAAGAATTATACTTTAAAATCGTTAAAATGGTTAACCCAATAGAGTGTACAGTTACAATGAACAGCTGGCCCCAAACTTGGACAATCTGTATTTTGGGAACCAGGCAAGGATATCATAAGCATGAAAATTCCACCAGACTGACATTTGTACAAAAAGTACGGCGGCCCCACTGGGGAATCGAAACCGCGATCTTTGTTTTGGCGGTCAAGCGTGTTAACCAAGGAGTCATTCGAGGATCTCATCTTCTTTAGCATGAAAAATTTTACCCTAAATGATGTAAAAACTGACAGAGTAGGTATTCAGGTCTCCTCTCAGAGAGAGATAGTTTTCCACCTTTTCTTGCCTTATAGGTTACAGTGAATTAGGACTTCTCTCAGAAATATATATTTTTTCACCTATACTTGCTTAATAGGTTACAGTGGATTAAGACTTCTCTCAGAGAGAGATAGTTTTCCACATACTTTTGCCTAATAGGTTACAGCGAATTAGGAAATCTCTCAGAGAGAGATAGTTTTCCACCTATTGTTGGCTAAAAGGATACAGTGAATTAGGACCTCAAGCGAGGGACCGTAGCACGTGAGATACCGTTATTAAAATAGATGATTGCCGCAGGTCATTTCAATAAGTCATACCTCGGGATTAGCCTCATTTACAGCGCACAAACTTGGTATAATATTTCCAGTTCTACGGTAGAATATATTCTAGGGTCAGCGGACTGGAGCACATAGCTCAAATTGTCATTAAATTATTGTCCTTTATAACTTGAGCATACATTGTTTCATGACAGCTCTCCGTTAATGTAATAAAGATATAATAAAAATGTTGCAGAGTAATTTTATAATTGTTTTTTTTTCCACTGCCTCGAAAATTTGTGTTTTGGACTTATGTGCTTTAGTCTGCCGACCCTAGATTACTTCTTCTTTGGTCCTAGGGACGCTTAGGGCCTCAACCACACATTTCCACTTTTGGTGGTGGTTCGTGGCAGCTTCAAATTCAGGCCAGCCAGCTAGACAGAAGCAGAAGAAGAAACATTTATTATAAAACAGTACACACGCCACAATAACAAATCAAAACCAAAAATAACTACTACATAAAGATCATACAAGATAAAGAAGGAAAACAGGGTCACGGCGTGCCACTGCTATTATAAATGGCAGCTGACTCAGCAGTGTGCTGATGGGCAAGCCTTCAGCGCTGATTTTCAGTCAGTGCCATGAGACACGCCGCGAGCGTCACAGACCGCGGTGTAGTACAACCATGAAGAAATACTGCATAGAAACCGCATACTTATACTTAGTTATTATGTATACCGCTGGAACAGATACTTAAAATTGTTTTCACGAAGTGAAAACGAAAAACGATATACACAAACAGAATCAGGTATTAGGTATAGAGCCAGATCAAATTATTATAGCTACAGGTTCAGTACAGGAGACCACGAGCTCGCAAGCGCAGCGTGGGGCGCCCACCAGCTCGCTGGACCGACGATCTGAGCCAGATTGCTGGCAGTGGCTGTTGTGGCGATGAAGATGGCTGAAGATAGAGGGGAGTGGCGTGTCTGTCCAGCAGTGGACGAACACGGGCCGATTGGTTGATTGATTGAGTTACTACCGAACTGCCTGACAACTGATGAAATGGCGCGAAAAATCGGCCAAGTGCGAGTATTTGTACAATATTTGAATATTTCAAGCGTCTACCTGTTGCCTGTCGTGTAACTATTAATATCGAGCAAAATGAGAACAATATTTTTTGCATTGAAAACGAATTTACTTCACTAAGGTTTTTTTTCGCCAATTTCTGCAATCTCTACGATTCAGTTTATGTCGCCCGAAGGTTACATCATAAAAGTCAGTAACGTAATTTACTAAAGACAACCGTTAGTAAGATAAGATAAGAATATTCTTTATTGTAAACTAGGTTTAGTTACTAATATAGACTAAGTCCTTGTGTTACTAATACTATTGTATCGATTTATTATTCTGAAACAAATATATTAATATTAGAATTTAAAACCATGTACCAGTGACGAAGGGTGGAATTATGATGAAGGGAAGCCGGTCCGTGTGGCACCGGATTAAGAATAGCTTCACTCCATTTCTTTCCGTGAATGTCTGCTTGCCAGGAGACGGACAGCAGCGTCTTCCTGAGATTCCAACCGCATAGGTACTGCGATCGCAAACCCGCCTGCCAGGCGTGACGACTATGGCAAAACCCTTCATGGTTTGTAAAACCACGAGGGAGGCCTATGTCCTGCAGTGGGCATCAGATGGCTGGTGATGATGATGATGAAGGCAACGAAAATCCGAATATGCCTCCAACGAGAAGCGACGGAGGGAAAATCCTTTTCTTCTTATATTATCAACTAAAAGCAAGCAGAGAAAGCCTGCAAGTTTACACAGGGATGACTGAATTCAGCACGATCTACAATGCGCGAGTAAAATAACGAATTGACAGCTGCTAGGGTCCTATTCTGGAAACTATCTCTAAAAAGAGTCAATGTAGTGCGAGGACCGCGAGATCTAACAAGTTTCCATGTTTCATTTAGAAAAATAATTTAAGATTGAAGAATTTTCACTCGAAGAAAATACTAACCTAACCTAACCTAACCTAACCTAGACACGTTTTAGTTTGTGATAGTTTCTGGGTAATAAAGTTAATACCTATTGATAGCATTGAAACCTAACATTTATCAATACATACATGCATACATAAGCAGCCTATATACGTCCCAATGTAGGGCACAGGCCTTCTCTCAGGGAGAGAGTATGAGCTTAATCACCACGCGTGCCCACCGCGGATTGGCGATTTCAAGCGCTAAGGTATGTGAATAGCACAGACTCTCAGGTTTCCTCACGATGTTTTCCTTCACCGTTAGCAAGTGGTTTTGCTGCTATAACGTCACAAATGTACATAACTTAGAAAACAAAGTCATAGGTACATGCCCGCACTGGGAATCGAACCTGGGTCTCTCGCTTCCGAGTCCAATGTTTTACCCACTAGGCAACTACCGCTGTTTAACATTTATTAATATTGTGTTTTAACACAAAGTTGATAAATGTCATATACATTTTATCAGCATTATATTAAAGAAATAAGAACTGTTTAGGACTGAAGGAAAATATTCATCGCACTAACAAAGATTATTATATACTTTGCACACAAAATATTAAACAGGGCATTACATAAGAAATAGCATGTACGAAGGCGAGCTTGTCTCTGTAAGAGATTTCTTCCAGCAAACCTTAGAGAGTTGAAAGATTGTTGGATGTAACATAAATACAACAGTAGCGTCAACAGTATAGAAGAGTTTTTCATTTCTACGTTTTTGTATTAATCTATAAAAAACGCCACTAGTTGTGCAATTACATATATATCCATGTAAGATTTTTCTGTCTTGTAACTATATTGTACAATTGTTTGTTTTCTTTCAATAAATAAAAATAAAATAAAGTTAAGTTATATCGACGCTACCCTCAAGCAGACCATATACCTATGGCACCTGCTTACGACTTCGTACTACTTATGACTTCGTAAAGATCATCAAAGCATCCATAAATTTAATAATACAAGTGATTAATTTGCTAATAAAACTTCTTCTATTCTATTGTATTCTGAGTGGTCAAAGATTACTAACATCGTAGAAATATCTCTGCAGTAATCATGGCAACACTAGTGAAATCTTTTGAAACAAAACAATAAACACTTTCTCAAAATAAGTCAAATGAAAGACAAATATGGAGCAGAATCCATGAAATATGTATTTTCTGATCTCTAGAGGCATTGTGCATTTTAGAAATAACCCTGTATAAGCCAAGCAGCCTCAGCTGTCTTACTCTAACTCTCTCTTCAACTATATCTTTCTCTCTCTCATATTATTTACAGCATTATCAAGCATCTGGCAACCACCAAATATTAAGAATGGTTTTAAAGACTTTTTGTAAAAAAAAATCCCATCCATTCTTTCTTCGGACGCCATCAAGCTTTCATTAGAATTCTACAAGATTACCTGGCTACCAATAAGTATTAAAAATAGTTTTGGCTTTTTTTAGTACATATTTTGCCCACTCGTTCTTCCTTCGGACGCCATAGAACTATCATCAGCGTTCTACTTGCTATTGCCGCTGCAGAATAGCCCCCTCCGCGACGCAGAGGCGCGTGATTGCCCAAAGGACGCGCGAGGCGGACCGTGTAAACTGAGGTATTTGCAAAGTGGCGAGGGATTTTGGATTTGTGTATCCGGGAATACGAGGTGCTTGTGATATTTTTGAGATCCCTTCTAGAAGTTCTGGAGCTATTTTGGCGCCGCATAAAACATTGAAAAGCAGCGTTTTGAGATCAGCGCGGCAAAGTGGCATATTTCCATGCTTTACTTAGTTCCAAATATTGCTCTTCAGACATGTGAAACCTAACAGCAATGAATAATTTCCGAGCCACCTAAACAAACAGCCCATATCTAACACCTAGGCCGTCACGTACTATTAAGACAGATAGGCATACCGCCTCTGTTTGTATTTCCCGCACTATGTATTTTTTCCCTGAGGCCAATAAATAAACCGCTCCACATTCCTTTGTCTAAACAAGACGTGACCGGCGCACCTAGGGGTCCGCGATTCTATTTCCCCATCGTTTTCAGTCCAAGCCGCAAGTGAGATGATTGGCGAAATGTTCTCTTGCGAGGCTAAGGGCATGTCCACATTTGTCCGCCTGAACTAGCTATAGAAGTTTTTTCTGAACTAAGAAGTAAGTAATAATTAAAAATGTTAGAATGCGCGAGCGAGAAAGATGCAGAAGAAAGTACGTTCTAAAATGGAAGACCTTAGCCTAAAAGCCACAAAGGTTTATACAAATTGGTCCACTCTCTACGTTGGCTAGACTATCCACATGTCTAAGGGCAACTTGCGCTAAGTCACTGGATAAATAAGTACAGATACTTATCCAGGGATAAACTATGTTTTAATTACCTGTTTGACAGGGTTATCAATCATTCAATTTATCCATGGAGAGCTCTGCATAATGTCATGACGCAAGACGTTTTTGGACTAATTCACTGGATAGAGCTTACTCGTGGATAAACATGTGGATCTAGGTTCAGGTGAATTAAAAAAAAGCTCTCCGTGATCTCTGAGTAGAAAATATAACTAAAATAGTGGATCTTTTTGATCTTGCGCTTTCACATAAGGCAATCTGTGGATTAATCAACTGTGTAATGTGCACTGAATTGTCATAATAAACTAAAAATTTGAGTTTTATGGAACGCGGCCCAGGTATATCGTCCATTGCGAGCACGCCCTTTCATCACCCACAGTCGAATCACATAGTGAGTCGGCCCTTTTCACTTATTATTCCGTATGGATATCGACGGGACAATCAGAAGGGCCAATGGGCTGAGATTTTCCTTCAGGGACCTTCCTTGGGCCCATTGAGAGATAAATCGGGATGGACACGCTCTTTATTTGGGAAGTGCCAAATGAAAAGAGTTTATTGGGAGGCAAAATAGAAATGTAAGGCACTGCAAGGTTAGTGGGGCTGGAGTTCCATTTATTGAATTATTTATTTTTTGTGGTAAGACTTTAGGGCTTAGGGCTCGTGGATGCGGATAGCGAGAATAATAATCATAACTTTCACACAAAACAATCACTTGTTCTGGTCCCAAACTAGGATGCCCTGTACTATGGTATATTATTATTATTATTATTATTAAATCCTTTATTGCATATAAAACAGAAAGTTTTGCACATAGGCGAGCTTAATGCTACTTAGCATTATCTACCAGCTAACCTAAGTTTTGATGAGAGCATTATCAGGTATTGCAACTTACTTAATATTAAATATACTTACTAATTATTATTCAGACCTAGATATATAAAATATAATAGGGGGGAGATATTACACAAATACAACATAATAATAAATAAATACTAGATACAATAAATAAATACATAAACCTACAGATTTAGGAAAGATATTATGGTATGTTCGACCACAGTGACTGGGATTTGACTATCGAGAGTTACGTTCATGTGCTCTCAGGTGACTGATGTTGCCAATTTTAGTAACCAGGCAAGAAAAAATACTTAGACTGAGGCCATTTGAAAAAGTATACGGCAGCCCCCATTGGGAATCGAACCCATGACCTCCGGCATGGCAATCAGACGTGATACCGCTAGACCAACGAGGCAGTCAAATATAGCTTCAAGTTGGTGATAGAGACGTCTATAAAGGCGGCAATTCTTCCATACTTCAGACGTTGCAGTGCATTATGCATTCAGTTAAAATAAATCTAGGCATAACGAGACAAAGAAGCAGTGAATCATGGAAAAACTATTACCCATTCAGGTCTTATAGCAATTTATGAAGATTTCTCGTGACCTGCAGCAATAACTTAGGACTACCCCAATAGAATTTCCAATCTTCGAACGTTCGATGATGAATGTACTATACTGTATTTTAGATTCAAGTTTTATACATGTACTAGGCGACTAAGGAAATCAATTACCAGGAGACGGGTAGCAGCGTCTTCCTGAGATTCCAACCGCATACTGCGATCGCCAACCCGCCTGCCAATCGTGGCGATTATGGCAAAACCCCTCGTGGTTATGAAAACGACGAAGGAGGCCTATATCCTGCAGTGGGCGTCAAATGACTGATGATGATGATGACATGTACTAGATGACTCGGCAAACGTTGTTTTGCCATATCGGTGGTCTGCCCAAGTGCCCACCGACCACAAAAAAGCGGTTGGTAAACATTGGATTGGCGTGAAAGAAAAGAGACCATTGCCCAACAGTGAGTTCTGGTTATGGGCTGATTAGGTAAATAGACAGTTCAAGAACTCTACCGCTCTGTAAAGAGCGTACCGAAGAAAAAGAAGAGGCACTTTAAAAATGAATTATTTGTCTCTTCAGCACTATTACACTAGCGATTTGCGAGTGATTTGAAAACGATGCGATTGCGCAGCGATTGTGCGGCGACCACGCCTGGCGCCGTGTGATCCGCGTTTTTGACTCTCAGTAGCAAAATGGAGTGATCTGACGAGGAAATACTACTGTTGGCTTTGTTACTTCGAAGACGTAGGAAACAAAAGCTGATACAAGTCAACGACAAACCTAGGAGGATTTACTATCGAGTAATCGACCCGGAGAGAAAGACGTTACATATTCTTTATTGAAAATCATAAATTAGATAATTAATTACATAGCATTGTTACAAAGGCGAACTTATCGAGACTACTATGTATCCCGTATAACGATACGAAATTTTAGTTATAAATAACTTTGTATGCATTGTATCAACGAGGATTGAACCTGTAAACGATGCTACGTCCGCTTAAACACGTATCTTTGATATGACTCGGGTGAGGCGGGGCGGACTGTCGAACGCGATTTTACAAAATGGCATCGTGGGTGGCAATCGCGGCGACATCGCCGCGACGGCGTAGCGTCATTACGGCGTGCTCGCTGCGCAATCGCATCGCTTTTAAATAGCTCGCAAATCGCTAGTCTGGTAGGGCTGTTACAACAACTTTGGTTTATAAAGTTTTATTTACATCTATTGAACGTTGGTGTGGCAGAGAGAATAGGTTATAACTGTGTAATAATGTTTAATATGTTCAGGATAAAGAAATTTCATCCTCTTGGATAGCAAGCATCGTCTGTTTACACAAAAGATAATAAAACGTAGCCGAAAATATTTGCTCGCACTGACACATGTCTTGATAAGCTATTACCTAAGCTTTGTTAATAATTACTTACTGTAAGTATACAATTATGTAACAATATTTTTGGTACTAAAAATGCTAAAGTGTAAATTAAATTCAAGCTCTGATTGTTTTCTAGTCTTTATTGTTTGTTAAACAGGTATGTGATGATTCTTATGTTCGACCTTTAAATTCTGTTTTAGGATTGTTTTACAGATTAATAACTTACTTATTCTTATTTATTATACATTTACTATAGTTGAAGACAACAAGGCAAAATAATACATTACAAGCATAAAGTCACACCTGTATCCCGGATGGGTAGGCTAAATATGACCAGGTTTTACCCACTCTAATGGAAATCTTATATGATTTTCTAAATTTTGATGCCGATTATATCCGATTTTATTTTGTTTAGTGACAATCAGGAGAAAATATAAAATTACAAGTTTATGGTTCAGAGCTTGACTACCTCCCAAAACATACGCATTACAGCGTTACTGACCTATTGGAGCCGAGGAATTCCGATTTAGCGTTACTGACCTATTGGAGGCGAGCATATCCGATTCAGCGTCACCAACCCGACTGAAGCCGAATATATCCGATTTAGCGTTACTGACCTATTGGAGGCGAGCATGTCCGATTCAGCGTCACCAACCCGACTGAAGCCGAATATATCCGATTCAGCGTCCCCGATCCGAGCGTGACGGTTCAGTTTGGTTCAATGTTCAAAAACAGTACGCCTAAACAAGTTTTCACTTTAAAAACTAAGCAGTTAATTAAGACTCCCTTAAACAACACGTCAAAAACTTCGACAAAATTAAGTGTTGGTCGTGATATTAATTACAACGGGAAAAATATTTTGTGAACCCTTTTTTTCACAGGCTCTATATAACTTTATACTTTTTAAATTAAATATACTAAGGCTCAAATGCCCGCATTTATGTAATGTATGAAAATGTAGTATCTAAGCCGTGCGTGCATGCAACGACTAATGAATGTTGATCTGTCAGAATCGTGGCAAGCAGCAGTCCCTGGTCTCTGCCTACCCCTCTGGGATACACGCGTGAGTTTATGTATGTACGTACGTATGGAAATGTACTGAAGATGACTTTTTTCCCTATGGATACTTGCGGCGGGTTATAGGCCGCAAGTGGGTTTAGCTCTTTAGTCAGTTAAGGGCGGTTTTTCTGTAGACGGTTCGCCACAGCCTCCCAACACTACGTTTCATTCGCTTGGAGGGCGGAGGGAAGAGGAACGATGGACATCTGAAAATAAAGAAACCCTATAAGAACAAATTCAGAATATTCAGAATAGCGTCGCTCCATTTCCTTCCGTGGATGTCGTAGAAGGTAACTAAGGAAATCAATTACCAGGAGACGGGCAGCAGCGTCTTCCTGAGATTCCAACCGCTTACTGCGATCGCCAACCCACCTGCCAAGCGTGGCGATTATGGCAAAACCCCTCATGGTTACGATAACCATGAGGGAGGCCTATGTCCTGCAGTGGGCGTCAAATGGCTGATGATTATAAGAACAAAAATTGGGCCCAATATTAATAACAACACGGTCGGAATATCTGTGCACCTCGCTGGAATGCGATGCCGCTTTCCCCTTCACTCCGCCGCGAGGACTTCTATTCTGTTAGTGCCTTAGTACAATGATGGATACACAGTCCGGTCACGCACCTGACCACGTCACGTTCTGACACCTTCGTTGCCGACACGAGAATTGATAATTTAGTTTATTTTCTTGCATATCGTACCAGAACGCCGATGCGACGTCATCAAGCCGGATGCACCGATATTGTGACCGTTTTATAGACTCGTAACTGGAACTCAAAGAATCAGTGAATCACCAACCCGCTTCTGGTATTCGACTGAGTGACAGAATGAAAGACATCTGGAGCTATTTTTTTCATAAACTAGAGTAACGGAACAAAAAAACCGGTCAAGTGCGACTGGAACATGTGCACCGAGTGTTACAAAGAACCAAAAAAATATTCTATATAATAAATCTTTAAGCAGGCAAAGACATCACAAACGTGGAAATACACCCAGACTGAGCGGCGGCCCCCGTGGGAATCGAGCCCACGACCTCCGGCTTGGTAATCAGACGTGATATACCGCTAAACCAACGAGCCACATAGTTCGGGAGTGTTTTTTTTCCCCACTCTTAGCGGGAGTCTGCCTTACACTTGGCCGGTTTTTAGTAATTGTTTTTTATAACATAGGGCCTGCACTATGATCACACCAAATTTTTACACTTGTGGTTATTTTTTTATGATAGACCAGAAACAAAATAAAAAAATACCTTAAAAACCATTTCGTAAAACTTGCTTTATGTTTTACTTTTTTTACATTTTGTCATGCGTTAGACAATCCGACTATCAAAAGATAGACGACCTACCTAAGAACAAAACGTTACTATATTTACTCATTACGTCAGACGACCTCGTGACGCAGCGGTAGTGCATCTGCATACCATGCGAGAGGTCCCGGGTTCGAATCCCGGCTGGGGACAAAAAAACCTCAGGTCTTGGATGTTTACACGTTTGTGATGTCGTTGTTTCTGATTCCCACGACACAGGGTATCCTAGTGTGGGGCCAGAAGTAATGTATGTGCCTGTGTGTAAATGTTATTATTCGATAGTCTTGCTGAAATTCTAAATTCAGAAACCGGCGGCATGACTCACTTTTCAATATCAGGTAATCTCTGTCCCTTGCACCGTTTGGACCACTTCGGCCAGTACTGGAAGCCCTTTGACTGCCATAATTTGAGCGCGCACGCACTGTCATCTCGGATGTCCTCATTTAGAAGGGCTAAAAGTATAAGTAGATATACAATAAGAATGCCGGTGGAAGGGCCGGTAAGGGACGACCCAGGCGGGCATACTTTGACCAAATAAGGGATGCAAAGGGTAAGCCAAAAAGTACCCGAGACCGGCGTGCGTGCATGCAACGACTAATGAATGTTGAGGAAGCGAAAGTGATCTGTCAGGATCGTGGCAAGTGGCAGTCCGTGGTCTCTGCCTACCCCTCTGGGATAAAGGCGTGATTTTATGTATGTATGTATGTGTACAATAAGAATAAGTATGCAAGCGGTGGTAGTGCAGCGGTAGAACGCCGGCCTCTCAATCGAGGGGTTCGAATTCCGGCATGTAAAAATAACTTTCTAAGCTACGTAGAGTTCTGAAGATAATTAAATACCATGGTGGGTATGCGTGGTATTTAATTAGGCTTTGGAGTGAGGCAGCGCAAGACATCGAAAGATGGCGTGTTTTGGTTGTGCCGGCCAAGATCTATTTTGAGCTGCTCAGCCAGCGGTAATGAATTAATTCCCAGATTAACTGAGGCGCTATTACACAATTTCTCCATTCTATGGTCTTGTCCGCTTTAGCCTACTCCTTACTGTCAAATACATATATATTTTGACACTTCCGAAATGTCAAAATGGTAGATAGTTACGGATAGGCGCGCTGGTCATAAACTAGGAAACGGTGACCAGACAGACATTACGAACATACAGGGTGTGGCGTAAAGAATGTAAACCTGAACATCATTCGGTATCGATAATTTTACCACTTACACTTGCAATTTTTTACGAATTGATAACGTCAAGTTTCAAGATATTATGAAAAATTTTGAAATTACCTTGAAATTTGTACACTTTTGCTTCTTGGGGGTGGTTTCATTCAGGCGTCGATACGGAAGATACGGTTTTCAGATTATCAATTATTTACCCGACCCCCTGTATAAATCAACCAGATTGCGATCAATAATATTAATTAAAGTACGGCGGGAATCGAACCCACGGTCCCTGGTCAGCTAGTTTTTATATATTACATAATGGATTTTGATGCCCAAATAACAACAACAATTTGCAGCAATTTCATACCTTCACAAGAAAGGTTGCATAATCCACCCTTGCGACCTTCCTTGCACCATTCACTGCCAATCTATAAAAAAAAGAAAAAAAAACAAGTAGGTCTATTTATCCCCACAAATACTTTATACAAGACGTAAGAAACAGACAAAAATAAACAAAGCAGAAAACTGACTCAGAAAACAGACGCATTTATCCGTAATCTAACAATTTGTATCACAAGTTTGTTTACATTCAGGAAAACCGTTTTTGACACAATGTATAGAACAGCCTAGAAGGCGTGAAATACGTTTCTGTACCTACCAAGCTCTGCAGTAAAAATACTGGCTCAATGATCCAAAGTGGGTTTGGGCCTCCGACACAAGAAGCCGCCACCGTAAGATTATCAAGCTATTAGAACTGTCAACTCCCACCTTCTCAAAATCTCTGCTCACAACACTGGAGCTTACGGTGACTCCATCACGGTCCATTCGGTTAGGCTTTGGAACGCACTGCCACAGAAAATATGCGCCAGTCCCACAATTGGTGCATTTAAGAAGCAGTTGAAAGAGTGCTCTTTCAAGAAGCAGTTCAAAGAGTGTTCTTTCAAGAAGCAGTGTAAAGAGTGTTCTTTCAAGAAGCAGTTGAAAGAGTGCTCTTTTAAGAAGCAGTTGAAAGAGTGCTATTTCAATAAGCAGTTGAAAGAGTCCTCTTTCAAGAAGCAGTTGAAAGTAGTGCTCTTTCAACTGCTTCTTAAAGGCACCAATTCTGGGACTAGCGCATATTTTCTGTGGCAGTGCATTCCAAAGCTTGACAGAATGGACCATGAAGGAGTCACCGTAAGCTCCAGTGTTGTGAGCACGGATTTTGAGGAGGTGGGAATTGACAGTTCTAATACCTCTTTCTTTCAGTATCGTAACTTCGAGCTATATATTTATGTATTATTTACAATGTATTTTATTTATTTTTACATTTACTTACCTATTTAGTCTATGTACTGTACTTATTTTTTGCTTAATGTCGATTATCATTAAGGATTTCTGTAGTTTATGTAGTCTATTTTGTATACGTATTAAATCCCGTTTTTTATCGCTGTTCCGACTCTCCAAGGTTTGTTGGAAGAAATCTCTTACAGAGATGTTTCTTTTGTAATGTTCTGTTTAATGTTTTGTATGCAATAATGTATATATATAATATAATAAGAATACCCACCTGAAATAGCCCGTAGAATTTTCGTTTGGAAGATATCTCCACAAACGCCGATGTGTTTCTGTTGCTCTCTTGTTCCACGAGGCATACCCCTGAAATATTTTTTCTTCAAATGAAAATGACAAGAAGATAATTCTAGAGTCGACGGACTAAAGCACGTAAGTTCAAAGCACAAATGTTTAACGCAGAAACACCAATTATAAATTTACTCAATAACATTTTTATCATATTTATGATATAATCGTAGAGCTATGTATCTTGTTGGTATAATAAATGTCTTTCTTCTTCTTCTTCTTCTATTATGAAACAATGAATTGAACATACATGTCCTGTATAAAAACGAAGGAAACTAGGTAATATTCTTATTACTTATGTTGTAAAGAACATGCCCGCACTCGGAATCCAATCTGGGTCTCTCGCTTCCGAGTAAATGGTTCTACCCACCTATGACTTAGTTTATTTTCAAAGTTACGTACATCTGCGAATTTGTAGTAGCAATACCATACGCTAACTGCAAAGGAAAACATCGTGAGGAAACCCGCGGCTTAGTTGGCCCGCACGTATTGACTTGTCTTTCCTGTGGGCGAGGCTGACTAAGCTGTCATGATGGTGTAGGTGTTGGGCAAGCCTACTCCATCTAAAACAATGTCCCAGGCACTGCAGCGTCCGAGTACTCCCTTTACCCATCTAATGTGAGTGAAGGTGCCACTAAACGCTGTATAAATCATCTCATTACGTAGATGAAAACGCCTTACTATCGAACCAACTGAAGAATAAAAAACCGGACAAGTACGAGTTGGACTCCCCCACCGAGGGTTCCGTACAAATTTGTAGGTACTAACATATTATAAATAGTTCAGGAATCAAGTCTCGCAGTTTTTTTTTCGAGCTTTTCCCATTCTGAATTTCAAAGACAAATTTTTTTATGATTCAATCTCAAATGTATGTACCTAAAGTCTTCAGATTTTTCCCTGTTGGATGATATTACTTTCCAAATTTCATATTTTTATGTCAACGGAAAATACCCTATGAATTGTGATTCCCTTGAGCATCGAAATATACGTTTTTTTGCGGCATAAACGGCTGTATCATTTTTTACGTTAAGTTCGAAATTTTATTTTTTCACGGCTTCAAAGGATTGTAGACTTGAGATGGTTTTAATTTCAACTCAATACCTCCGCGCATTCCTGAGATAAAAGGTCCTGACACACAGACGGACGGACATAAAAGTGATCCTGTAAGGGTCCGTTTTTTTTGTTTTGTGGTACGGAACCCTAGAAACAAGAAACTGTAATTACTCAACATGTTGTTTTCGCGTGACCTTCAACTGCTTCGTCAATTTTATATTATGCATGAGCGCCACAACTATAGGTTTCCGAAACTGCCGTAATAATTACGTGATTCAACTGAGTTTTCTCAATGTCCTCGTTTTTAAATCATCATCAACCCATTATGTCCCCACCGAGGGGCACGGGTCTCTTCCCTGAGGAAGGTATAGGCCATACTCCACCACGGGGGCCAAGTCCGGATTGGTATAAATAATTTTATACATTTGTCTCAGCTCGTGTTTCTTTACAGAGGGTTCGGCAAATTTGTTACATCAATTTAGACCACCAGACAAACCAATCTAGCGCCTGATATTGGCAATATGCAGCGGGTACGCGTGTTAATTTGCTCATATTCTCACTTTGAGAGACGGCGTGTAAACTGCAATAAGACGTATACCTCGATTAACAAACCAATTGAACACTGTATTGACTCTGAACTTAATTGAAGATGCAAGTAAACATCACGCAACATTTCGTACATAATGCTTCGGTCACACACGACTCGCGACGGCTGACTCACGGCGAGTCCACTAGCAGCGATTAGTCGCTGTGTATGACCGAAGCTTGAGGAGCCTGTTTCATAGAAGTCAATTCGATGTAAGTACATTGCAATATCGAATTACTCACAGATTAACAAGTAAATTCTGCTATGCAATGTAATTAATTGTCATTGTAAACTACGAATTTTAGTTTTATGATACTCGGCCCAGGAACAACAACAATAGAATTACACCTTTGCAAAAGGAGTTAAGTATGACATAATACTCCAAAAGTATAGTTAAGCACGGGGAAATATCGAGACATTGAATTTCTGTTCATTTCAGTTATATGGTGCTACTACATTGTCCCAATTACATCTGTAGCAATACATTGTATTTCTGCACAAACATCGACGAAGGGTTCTCGTGTAAAATTCACAAAAATTTAATTAGTATGCATGTCGTTCTTATTCCGGACTCCGTATGGCGCCGGATTAAGAATAACGTCACTCCAGTACCTTCCGTGGATGTCATAGAAGACACTAAGGAAATAAATTACCAGGAGACGGGCAGCAGCGTCTTCCTGAGATTTCAACCGCATACTGGGATCGCTTACCCGCATGCCAAGCGTGACGATTATGGCAAAACCTCTCATGGTTAGAAAACCATGAGCGAGGCCTATGTCCTGCAGTGGGCGTCAAATAGCCGATGATGATTCCGGACGAGCGATTTGTTTACATTGCTCTCAACCTGCAAGTTCTCACCAAAGACTTCCACTTACAATTGCTAAGAAACTCCTTCTTGAAGCTATTCTTCAGTAATTCTCTGGTTAGCTCACATCGTTCGAAAACCTTTGCATGTAAAAAATGCAACAGTGCAAACACTACCACCAACCGAATTGGAAGGCGTCTGTACATGGCTAAATTTAAATATACACTAGACACAGTAATTTACTTGCATGTAACACTGGTTTTTCCTACACGGTAGACTAATGAATGAGGACGTTTCAGTTTGACAGTTGGTGAAGCTTTCTACGATCACCACTAGATGGCATAGCCAGCAGCCAGCACGTATATAGTATTACACGCATAATAAACATTGACGTGTTTTCAGTTGACAACAAAGGATTTGTAACAAGAACATAACGTTGGACTGCTTTTGATTGTAAAGCCGAGTCCAGAATGTAGTGTAATAAATATAAAGAGTAAGTTAACGCGAATTTTGTGTGTGTATGGCACTACGAGCGTCGCATGTGATGCTCTGTTGGTAACCCATTAACACCCCGTTCTATACGAACGCTGAAAGTTAAAATTGACGGGGTATAGTTCTGCTCTGTCCTGAAAGTTCTGTTGCGGGGTATAATTTTTTAACAACCTTACGCATAACCTAAACGTGGACTATCGAACCCAAAAGAGTTTACTCATTTTTGCGAACCGTTTTAGTTTCTTCAGCTGTCTAGTTTGCATAGCTTCCGGGGTGAACATGGGTTGTAAGCACTACGGGAGTTAGTTTTTCTGTTACTTATTACACCAACTGGTTCGCCTTATGTTTCATGCCGCTTTCAAGCAATGCGAATTATGTACTCTCTCTGTACCTTGTCTTATCACTTATCAGATTATATGCACCGAACACTAAAGCCATATTTAACTTAACTGTCATCCTGAAACTTCCACATTATTACGGCAGGTCACCACGTTGTATTATCTAACTGCACTGACATTGTGCGCTATCATTCAAGCTGCCGTGGCCAATCACCTATTATCACACGATGTGACGTGTAGAGTCCTTTGTTGCAATCAACTAAACGTTACTTATTCATTCATAATATCATGTCCATCATCACTTTGGAAATAATAATGTGATATGGTAAACATTAACTAATTGATTCTTTAATTGACATGTTTGTGATGTGACAATTTATTATTGAAATATCCTAATAAAACAATAACACAATAATCCTACTGTAGGACGCAGGTCCTCTTTTAAAGAGAGAGCGTGGGCTTAATCACCACGCGTGCCCACCGTGGATTGGCGATTTCAAGCGCTGAGGTCATGCTGAGGTATGTAAACCCCTTAGACACTCCGGTTTCCTCACGGTGTTTTCCTTCACCGTTAGCGAGTGGTACTGCTACTACAAATTCACTTACTTAAAATATACATACATACATAAATAGACTCACGTCTGTATCCCAGAGGGGTAGACAGAGACCAGGGACTGCCACTTGCCACGATCCTGACAGATCACTTTCGCTTCCTCAATATTCATTAGTCGTTGCATGCACGCACGCCGGTTTCGGGTACTTTTATCTTGCCCTTTCACACCCCCTATTTGGTCGAAGTATATCCGCCTGCGACGTACCGTACCGGCCCTTCCACCCACATTCACTCGATAGATTTGTTTCGTCAATATTTCTTCCTTCATCCTTTCCACATGTCCAAACCAACGCAACATTCCTTTCTCAATTCTAGTCACTTCATCCTCTTTCAGTCCACAACACTTAGATTATACTAAAGGAGTATATTGTTTTAGATAGATAGATAGACTATTCTTTATTGCATCATCATCATCGTCACCATCAGCCATTTGACGCCCACTACAGGACATAGGCCTCCTTCGTGGTTTTTATAACCATGAGGGGTTTTGCCATAATCGCGACGCTTGGCAGGCGGGTCGGCGATCGCAGTATGCGGTTGGAATCGAAGGAAGACGCTGCTGCCCGTCTCCTGGTAATTGATTTCCTTAGTCGCCTTCTACGACATCCACGGAAGGAAATGGAGTGACGCTATTCTTAGATTATACTAAAGGAGGATGATGATGATTAAACATTAAAATCGTACAGTACCATTGGCGGCTATATTACTTTTTTTGAGAGAACTTTCCGCGCTTGCTCATCATCATCATCATCATCATCATCATTCAGCCACAAGAAGTCCACTGCTGGATATAGGCCTCCTCCATGGATTTCCAAAAAGACCGGTTGGAAGCGGTTGGAAGCGGCCTGCATCCAGCGCCTTCCTGCGCGCCTGCTCAATATTTGGTTATGACTGGTTGTTCTAGCGGTAAGGAGCTTGATTACCAACTCGGTGTTTGTGGATTTTATTCCAACAGAGGTTTTTCAATGTTTATTAAAATCAAAAGAGAGTCCTTTTCCTATTAGTTGAATAGAGATGGGGCTGAATAAAAACCAGTGAGAGCAGGATTCATACCCTTAGTGTTCCGCACAAACGATTACAAACTTAACTTTACACTCGACTTATATGTTCTCCCGTTCAACCCGAGATTCCAAAAGTAAGTTTGTAATTCCAAAAACTTTTTTTTTAACGTCACGTCTGATGGTAAAAGAAGACGTTGTCGAAGATGTTTATCTGTTAAATGCCGGTTGACTTTAAGGCTCAACTACAACTTCCTCACTATATTTTCCTTCACCGTTAGCGAGTGGTATTGCTAATAAAACTTTGCAAATGTACGGAACTTAAAAAACAGAGTCACACATGCATGGATTCGAACCCACGACCTACGGAATGTGAGGCCTGCGTTCTACCGCTGCGCTACCACCGTTGGGTGTTTGAGGTATTCACATACCTCAACGCTTGAAATTGCCAATCCGCGGTGGGTACGCGTGTTAATTAAGCCCATACTCTCTCTCCGAGAGAAGACCTGTGTCCCGCACTGGGACGTATATAGGCGGTATAAAATATATTTATATATATAAGCAGTCTATATACGTCCCACTGTAGGGCACAGGCCTTCTCTCAGGGAGAGAGTATGGGCTTAATCACCACGCGTGCCCACCGCGGATTGGCGATTTCAAGCGCTGAGATATATATATCTCAATCGATTCATCGTGTTTGTGCGTTTGTCATAGGCTATATGAATTCAGCTACAAGCCAACCAAAGAAAATCACTAAAAAGACCAAAAACTAAAATAAAAAATAACCAACAACCGGACTGCTGAGCATTAGCTACTAAGCAGGTGGGACCCACATTCAACAATGTACCTCATTGCGAGGTATCTAGGTTGGTCCGGCCAGCTTGACACTGAGTCAGCTGCCTTCTGTGGCAACTTAGATACACCACAGGCTACACGTATCATCATCATCATCATCATCATCATCATCATCAGCCATTTGACGCACACTGCAGAATATTTCCTCCCTCATGGTTTTCTAAGCTTTGAACGTAAGCATGAGGGGTTTTGCCATAATCGCCACACATGGCAGGCGGGTTGGCGATCGCAGTATGACATGTATGGGCCTGTTTTATTTATTCGTTTTTATTCTTGTATAGTGTCACTCAATTTCCTTCCGTGGATGTCGTAGAAGGCAACTAAGGAAATCAATTACCAAGAGACGGGCAGCAGCGTCTTCCTGAGATTCCAACCGCATACGGTCGCCAACCCGTTTGCCAAACGTGACGATTATGGCAAAACCCCTCGTGGTTATGAAAACCACGAAGGAGGCCTATGTCCTGCAGTGGGCGTCAAATGGCTGATGATGATGATTCTTGTGTATTTAGTTTTCTTTCTATTGTTATGCATATTATGTTACTTATCTGCTTATTTTGTTTCCGTGATGGGTCTTGTTGGTATAATCAATGTATTTCTTCTTCTTCTTCTTTTTGAGGTACAAATGAAAGCATTCCGTTACAATAGCCCAGATTATCCCAGTTCAAGCCCCGGAAAAAGATGTCGCAAGTAAATCTCTATGTTCTGTCAAATGTCATTCCACCACACCAAAATGATTCATTAAAATATAATTATATTCTAATTATATTGCAATTATACATTAAAATATAATCATATTCTTTTTGTCGCACTAATCCGTGCTGAGAACAATTTTAAAAACCTATTTAGAGGCTAAACATTCCACCCAAGTCGCGGGTTCAAGTCCCAGAATGGGTGGAGTTTTTAGCCTCCAGATATTTGCTTAAATGTTAATCTAGGTCCGCTACTAATTTGGGCTACTTTAGAATCTATAATTAATACAATTATCCCTTCTGCTTTCTGTGAAGGCTGATTCAAAATCAAAGAAACACCGAGTACATGAATTTGTTAATAGTTTATTTTAAGTACCGTCTCATAACGGATATCATAAATTATTATTTACAATTTTTACGAACTAATTAAAGCAGAACCAAAATTCCTCAAAGCATTTACACGTCGATTATTATAAAATTCTTAGTAAATTATCTAACAAAAAGAAAAATCAATGATGACCTCTTATTGGAGTTAAACATTACAAATTATTGTAATTTAGATCTTGGACATGTAGAAAGCTTGACAGAGCAAATTAATTTTATCCAAATACAAAAAAGTTATAATCAAACTACCTGTCGAGCTTGATCAAGGACTCATAATAAAAGAGCAAAATGGCCTCGTTATAAGAATAGGATAATAAACAAACAACTTAAGGCTATGATTAGCAGAATAATTTGAGTATTAACAAGCTAGTTAATTAAAAAAATACAAACATTAATCTACTTAGTTCAGTATTTTTTTATGCTATGTTAAGATGAGGTTCTGATAAGATGCTTTGTTAATTAAATCGATATTTGAATAAAACTGTAAAACAAAATATTATAAAGACAACAAATAAAAATAAGCTTTGACTTCGTCACTTAAATTAAACATACTAGGTACTCGTACCTACTAACTTTAAAAAAAATATTGCTCATCTGAAGGATGAGCTGTCAAACTGTCAAAATGGTGGAATTATAATCATAACTACTATAACTTGTAATTCGCATTATAAAACTTCTTTGCTATAGAAATACTACTAAATATGCTTTCAATAAAAAAAATATCTCTGTAAATACCTAAAGTAGTACCTTCATGGAAGATAGGTTAAGCGTAAGTACATTGTAAGCAACAAACCGTTATTAATTAAACGCTTTAATAACTCAAATTAGAACAATGCCTTGTAATTAATTTTCAAATTTATGATTTGCAATAAAGAATATAGATAGATTAGAAGGTTAAAGAGTTCAAACTCGAACCGTGTTATTAAAATGCCATAAAATCAGTCATGTCTAATTTGAAAGCCATAATAATTATTAGATTATGACGGAAAATATTTAACAAAATTCAGCCTACAATAAAACAAACAATTAGTAGGACAATATTATGAAAATATACGAAACTTAGATTAATTACTATCACAATAAGATTAGTCACACAAAATAATATTTTATTATACAATCTTGATAATTGATTATCAGAACTTTAACAATTATATTCATTTGTTGCTGAGCAACATTGCAACTTTTTTAAAACAACAGCCATTTACGCATACTTACCCTCAGGGTACAACAAGAAAAGATATTATCTTCAGAGAAACATGAAATGTGACACTAGCAGAAAACTTTCTTTAATACCTACGCAAAACTATGATAGGTTCAACTTGATATGATTATAATGTAGATATTTATATAATTTAGCAAATATATCATCTCACAACGTTGACTAGTGTTTTAAATTTTCCTGGAAGAGTTGAGATAAAGAATAAAATCTTACTAGGTATTTTCCGTGTTTTTGTATGTTCAACTCATTTTTTGGTTATTTTTGAGTCGGAATTATAAGACTGATCGTCTAGCGAGACATTTACCTGTTCGTATAATTTAGAAAACCTTTTTTTCTTACAAGGTTGACTAGTGACAAATCCCCGAAATAAGTCATAACTCTCGGCAGAGACTACCCTATCACTTTGCACCGTCAAACACCCACCCACGATGTTGACTTAAAAGCTGCCGATAACCACAGACAATTCATTGGAAGCACTTTCCAGATTTTAGCTTGGCTTTCCGATAAAGCCAAAATACCATGCATTTGGAGGTATAAGGAGTTTACATCTTAGCGACACGTAGTTGAAAAGCCTAGCAGTCTTCAACATCTGAGGGCACGACAGTTTTACTATACTAGGCACAAGTGTGAGTATAGAACAAAAAAAACGTGCGTGTGTGCATGGGTAGGATTCCGTAGAAGGAGGGGGTCTTATCTGCTTTACACAAGTAACAACTTCATCAAAGTAATATTCAATGGAATTCGTATTTTTGTTTTTATAAGTTGGTCGCCTATTACTCGTTAACTTGTAAAGCGTACTTAGCCGTAATAGTTTTCCCTTTAAGGTAAGGTATATATGCTATCCTCCTCCACCAATCCGGACTTGGCCCCCGTGGTGGAGTATGGCCTATACCTTCCTCAGGGAAGAGACCCGTGCCCCTCGGTGGGGACATAATGGGTTGATGATGATGATATATGCTAACAATCAACCGTTTCGCCAGTTTAGAGGACGCCCTACTCGAACAAAAATTAGCGCTTTAAAGCTTAATATTTCGCAAACGGATCCCTAAATCGAAAAATAGTTTTTTCTGTACTCACAATATTTTTAAACAACCAATCCAACGATATCCCACAATATGGTGTACATGAGAAAAAAAACTTACACCCCCAAGTTAGGTGTAGGGGAGGTACACAATTTTTTTTTCAGTTTTTGTCCTATTGTTTTATCGGCGTGATTAATGTATCTGTGCTAAGCCGGGGGCAGACAGATAGACGGACAGACAGACATACAGACAGAGACGGACGGACATGGCGAAACTATACTATATGTTCAGGATTTACACAGAACCCTAAAAAAGATCTCTATCAGTGTTGTGAAATTTATTTGTTGACGTTTCTCTAATGATCAGTGATGGAAATGAGGAATTTATTTGGACCAAAAATTTATCGCTTATTCCAATTACTGCTGATGTCTTATAAACCCGTACTGTGTGTTTTATCGCTTAGCATCATATTGTACAACGTCAATACTCACATCTCAAACCTTCGAAGTAGCCGTTAACATAACGTAACTAGCCCTAGGTGTCTCTTCAGGCAAAGGCTCTTGTCTGAAGCACCTGTGAGACTCAAACTGCGCTGGTTTCTTCAGCATCTTCCTCACAAACCACACGAGCCCAATCACCAAAACCATCAAACCTAGAGACACGCCAACAAGCGCCGTATTCAGACTCTTGAAACCAGCTTTCATCTCCAAACCAGCTTGCCCCATCATTTGTGGTACTACGCAAATTGGTCTCGCATCATCAATCTTGTACTTCGATAATGTAGCGCAGACTTCATAAGGCCCTCTAAGGAAACCCTCCATGGTAATCTCTAGGGTGTCTTTGCAAGGAGAATCCTTTTGTGCAACTAAGGAACCTCCTGAAAGTACTGCCAGAATGATGTAACAGTTCGGAAGGATTGAGTATTTGGTATCGGAAGTGGATAGTCTTTGGACTCGAGGAGTATACGGAAGATGAGACGGTAAGCCCAAAACAGAGATGAGGACGCTGAGAAGGCCATCGCTTGTCACGTTGGAACGTACTTCGGAGACCCTGTAAGAAACGATATTATTCAAATTCAAAAATGCAAGAACCAAATCACGATTAATTGTGATTGTTTATGTTGTTACAAAAAAGAAATTAACATTAATCAGCAAGGTTTCGGCTGCCTATGGGCCTATAAGAGTGCATTTACTTATTTTTGTCATTTATTTTATTTTCAGCTTTATTAGCTTCCTGGCCCAGTTTTGGCCATCGGAATGCCGGATAGATATAATATTTTCTCAGCTAGGAACTGGAAATCTTACCTAAGGACTGGCTCCCGCACTATGGTTGGCAGGGTAGCAACATCAGCGACAGCAGCCGGTGCGAAGGCGGCTCGTTGTCTAACAGTCTGGGGCTTGCTGCAACCCAGTACTAGATCTAACGGCATATCATGGCTGTCCATCTCCTCAAAGGCTATGCAGAATCTGAAGACAAGTAGAAAGATTACTTTTATTAATATAAGTCCGGATTTTCTTGTAATTTTGTCGTGTTCGCTAAATTTATTTGAAGATAGATAGATATATAGATAAAACATTTATTTGCATCTGCGTACACACACATATATAACAATTTAAAAACAAGAAATAGTTGCACAAGAGAAAACAGAGCACAATTTTACAACATTGAGACAAACAGAGAGCACAAAAATGTAAGCACAGGCAAAACAACAGAATACGAGAAAACGATTTGTGAGCGTGGCAAATGCAAAGGGGCTCTGACTCAGCAGAAAGTTTACTTGATTCTGATCGTAGACAGTAGACAGTGTAGCATTGTAGCAGTTGAGTTATAAAGTAATGTTGACTCAAAATGTTCTGCTTCATAGTTTAGGACTTCATACTATGGACTAAGTAATTAACAGATTTTTTTATAGTTTAGCTAACAGGCACTTGTCAAGTGTTGGTGATATAGGTTCTCATTACTTACTATTCGTTGATATTACTGCTGAGGATCCCATTAACTTGGACTTATTTCTAGAGGGGTTGGAATAAAATGTAAGCTTATGACTCATTGGGTATAAAAACTTACGTATACGGCGCAACCGGATCAATCTTCAGCCCTCTTAGCACCACGTTAGCAGGAACTGCTCGGTGGCACGCTGCATGCTTCGGTATGATCCCAGGCTTGGCAATTGTGACACCAGTGCATCGATATCGATGCACGGAAGGAGGGTCAATTGTCCAGGATAAATGAATCTCGTCTTCGTCATACCAGGCGTCTTGGAGGCGGACCTGAAAATATTGCTGTTCAGTAAATGATAGAAGAAAACGAACCCCTCATGGTTATGAAAATCAGGAAGGAGGCCTATATCTTGCAGTGGTCGTCAAATGGCTGATGATGATGAACCGATAGAAGTTCGTTAAGTGCCTAAGGGATCTGTATATTCCTGGTTTCTGAATTCATAATTTCACTAATGGCAGTTTCCTAAAAATTATCCAAGGCTACTGAAGTTCAAAATTTGGCCGTTTTACTATTGCGTCAGACTTATCTTGAATAAAGCAAACAGATGGATACTTAACACTTACTTCAAAATTCTTAATTCAGAAGACGGCAGTTTATCTTTTGTTATGATAACCTAAGTATATCAATAATCAGTTTAACTTGATATTTTTTGTAGTGACTAGCTGTAAAGTTATTGCGTAATCAAATAGTAGATAGTTCATTAATTGGTTCCGCCAATTGTTCACCGAATAAACACTGATGACAATGCACGTTCTCATTTGTTTAGTGACACGAAAGTACCGAGTCATTTTGAGGAAAATGGGTCAAACTAAATACTGCTATAGCGGAACTTCCTTTGTTATTGCGTAGAACATTTATCAATCCAATATGATACTCCCCTCTCTTTGAATGACACTAGCTGTTCGCCAACAGTATTGATATTTTGTCCTCAGCGATTTTGTTGAACACATAATTATAAAATAGAAACTAGAATACATTACCTTAGCTTTAGAAATTGGTAGATCTTCATCACTTGGTACGTCTAACTCATCGTCATAAACGTCATCATCTAATCCTTCCACTTTTTCACTATCAATGTAGTTAGACGCTTCCACATTCAGACTAGGAATTGCTTCTGTCTCCGCTGCTACCGCTTCTTCTTCCTTCTTGTCATTCATAACACTATTATAATCATAACTGACTGGTTCAATAACTTTGTCTGCATTCGCATTGTCATTTTTCGCGTCCAAGTGTTCGAAATCATCGCAAAGTTTGTTTTTAGATAGTCTGGAGAGTAGAGCGCCTTCCAAATGAGGTGGGGTTGCACAGACTGCCGCCGTTTTATCAGATTGTGAGAGGTTCTTAGCCTCTCGCAGCCACCGCGCAAATCCGGCCATTAGGCAGTCGCAATTTAGCGGGTTATCTGCGAAAGAAACGGTTATAATTAGTAGGTCAAAGATAACGGGCAAAATTATAAGTTTAAGGTGTACGTGGGGTTGTTATGCTCAAGTAAAAATGACTGAGTGGGTTTACTTTGTTAGGAATCCTGACGCTTCCAAGAATATTTCTTTTTTTGTAGTAATAAACAAAATGTCCATTATTTTAACATAGTAAGTAATATTCTAATGAATTACGTAAAATTAGTACTTACTAAAGAGTAAACCATACGAGACGAAGGTGAAGCAAGAAGACGTGTTAAAGGGTCGTATCGTTATTCAGATTTATTACCGCAGAAATTAAATGCAAACGAAAATCGTGCAGTCTACAAATCAGATTTAAGGCTTAAAATAAAATAAAATTAATTACTCATTTTCCATTCAGCGTTAGCTATGGAAAATCAATATTAAAAGTCTCAAAAGGTTCACGCAATAATCGTAATATACTTTACAGAGTATTACAGAAATGCTTGCGTATCCATTAGTTATTCCAAATATTACACATTATATGGACTATAATAGAGAGAAATACAGAGGAAAGAAAAAGCGAAAAAGACGTTCAAGAACATTATAAATATTAAGTTTGTATGATGTTCATGTTGAAACTGTTTATTTATTTAAGAATTGCATGTAGAACAGTTTTACATTTGTGTCACAAAATCTCCTCACCCATCTTCCTACTAGGAAATATTTAGCGAAAAAATACTGACTTTTCCACGCTTAATTTCAAAACGATACTTTATTTTCTAAATTTAGGCTGGCAAAGCTTAATACATCCTATATGGGGCATTGTATACGTTTCGACAATACAGTCCCTGAGGATATAATAAGCTTGCCAGAAATGCGGCGGAAAAAATGTGTGAAGCACGCTTAGTGCCCAAAAGGGCTACTACATCATGAAAGATTATTTAGATGACAATGATGTCTGGAATTAAAGCCAGTTCAATGCATGAGTACCAAGTTTTGAATAATTATGTCGTCATCGTCATCATCATCATCATCATCAGCCATTTGAGGCCCACTGCAGGACATAGGCCTCCCTCCCTCCCTCAATAATTATGTAAACTCTGTTAATTAAGGACTTTGAAAAGACTAACTTTGGAGATTTTTTGTCCATTTTTTCTCCGAAATGATCTATATTTTTAATGGACACCTAGTTTAATGTAACGTACATTAAGTCGAAGTTTATGTGCTACTTTGAATAAAACACTTGTGAATTTAAAAATTGAATTTGAATCCTCTATACCATTAAGTAACAGCAGGTTGTCCAAGTTCATGCTTCTGGAAATTGCAATCACTCGGTAACCGGGCTTGAAGGACTATTATTGAGCGTGCTCTATTCATCCCCGCGTCCAATTTTGATTCGACAACAAAACATATCACTCCATCAATAGACGTGATGCCAACAAAAAGGGCACAATGTATGTAGTCACCACCCTGTTGGTAAGCAAGCGCTGGTTAAATTATTAGACTTGCCTGCAGCGAAATGGCAGTTTATATAAGCAGCCCACATACGTCCCACTGCAAAGCACATGTCTTCTCTCAGAGAGAGAATATGGGCCTTATCACCACAGGTGTTCACCGCGAGTGATTTAAATCCAATTGTGTAATTCATGTGTCGCAGATAACTTGACCAAAACCCACGTAGTCAGGATGAATTTGCGATAGACATATTATTTAACAATTTCATGTTAACTTCACTCAACTAAACTGCGAAGTCATAATCCAAGTCCCCTACCAAAGAGACCCAAAATACGTACTTCCTTTCGTAGTCAGTAATGTAAGTTATTTGTCGGGCTTTATACAATATTGCTAGAAATATCCTAGTCAAAGTTTAACTCTATATATGAGCTCATCTACAAAACACAACTTAGCTTTCTCTAGTAAAATGCTGTGACCCATCAAATGATGTTGGAAATCCGAAAATATTTTTATAGGCGTCGTCAAATTGCAATATTACTTAATCTTTCACTAGCGACAGCGCTGTTGCCTTACTAATGGCGTTGTTTCCTCTAAGCGCAAAGCCGAAAAGTTGCCACGTCACGCGTCCGCCATTACCCTCAATAGTGGATTGCTTCAAATCAGTGTGATCGGCGGAGAGGGCCGTTATCGCTCATGGATACCTAGTTATTATTTAACACACTGATCCGTTTGCATGAAATTTTTGAATGTCCTAAATACCTAACAGTACAAAGTGTTTAATGGTGTGAGATGACTTGAAAAACTTACCTAGCTTTACATATTATCTGGAGTAGTCACTCCACCTTTCTGATTTAGGGAGAAGTTGCTTTAGACGCTGTATGTCAGGCCGAAGACAAAACAAAACAAAAAGAGCAAATAGCATAAGCCAATATATGATAGAAGGGTACCTAGTTTAGTCCTCGTAAACAGGGACCGAAATAGCTCTTTGATCACTAGGGATGAAAAGTTATTTGAATTTGCAATGTGGATATTACTATTAAATATTCCAATCACCAGAGATAAATTAAGAACATTGTATGAACAAGTAACTGGCTGTGTGATAAAGAAACCACGCGAGAGCCAAATTAAAAAAGAAGTTTGTCAAAAAAAAATAATGGACGCTCGAGAGCAACACTATTTTAAGCTCGAGTGGTGTACTTTGAATCCCTCGCTGCGTTCAAGATTCTACGTAAGAAACGCTCTCGCCTTAAAACATATGTTGCTCCCTGGGTAAAAAATCTACTATTTCGATTCTTTTATTTATTTATGTATGTCTACCATGCCCACGGTGGATTAGCAATTTCAAGTACTCAGATTTATGTCTAGATTTATACTGTCTACTTAACATATCATAGCAAAGGCACCAGTGCAGATCTTCACCAATTTCTCTCAAAGTTTCGTTAGTATCACTTAAGGTTTCAAGGCTTCACTCGATATTATAAACTGCCTAAGACAAGAAGAGCACAATTATTACCTTCAACAGTAAACCGCTTTAGATCGGTGTGAGCTGCGAGCGCGCCATCGTCCACCATAGATATATCATTGTCATGGAGCAGCAGATCAGCCAGTCGGGACAGAGACTTCAGCGGATCTGCTGATAGCGACCGCAAGAAGTTGTGAGACAGGTCCAGCCGTCGTAAATTGTCCAGGTTAGCCAGCGATGCTCCTAGAAAGAGGGGACTCACCTTCAATCATATTCATCGTAAAGTAAGGAAAAGGAAAATTTAAATCGTATTCATAGTCATAGACCGAAAATTATATTTTTGGCTACAGTTAATTCCTTTGCTAACATCCTAGAACTATAATTGTGGACATCATTGGACCTACCTAGATCCTTTTGCTGATATATTAATTTTAGAATTACTTCTCTTTGTATACGTATATGTACAATAATAATAATATATAATTTCAAAAGGTTACAATATCGTATACTTTTAACTTTATCTCTCTACTCCTCTACTCGGGAACGTTCTTTTCATTGTAAAAACAGTATTATTAATGATTTATCAGCAATGGCATACAAATTTGTAAATATTCATCATTCTCGACCTTTGGCTTCAAGCTGTTAATGGTAGAAAGTACCATAACGCTGATTTTCTAATATGTTAAATGCTTAAGAGTCTGAAGTCCGATATACCCATAAAATTAAAAAACAATTGAGTACGAGTTTTTTTCGAATGTTATTACTTTTCGTCCTAATACTATTTGTTTATGCTTAAGTTAAGTTTGTTTTAGGTAACAAAACAATTTATTTTGGCTCGTAAATTACGGTATATTCCACAAGTACCTAGTATTTGAGACCCTAAAGCAATTTCAGCGCCAGTTTCACAGTCCTGCAGGCATATATATAATTATTATCTGCAGGACTGTGATGCTATTATTGCTGACTGTACTGTGTAGCAAAGATTCGTACGTGCCACATAGGTTGTTTCGACGAAATCAGATATTCTGCAAAACAACACTCAAAAGTTCCTTCGATTACCTCGAAATACTCTTCAGGATTTCTCATTCCACCAGGAAATAAGATTTTTCCAACACATTATAGAAAGAGAGAAACTCTCAAGGTATGCTTTCTTTATTTCCTCTAAAGCTTTTCTACAAGCCAGGAACTTCAGAAGCACAACTTAGTCCCGGGTAAATAATATGTACAAGCGATCGGGCTCATTCTTTCCATCGTGAATTTATATGTGTTATCAGTTGCTCAACAATGTGGTTTTAGGGGTGAACCTGTCAAAAAACTTGCATACCAAACGTAGGCTTCCATTAATGTATGTTAAGATCTTCATCGAATATAAATATTTTTTGGACGGTTGGATAATCTGAAACAGACTTCTGTTTTGCGTTGACCAAACAATGATTTGAAACAGTTTCATGTCTGCTTAACAATCTTTGCTTCAAATAAAACCAAACTTCTATCATACTTATTCTATGCCTTACTCCAGAGCTGTACCGGAAATTAAAGTGTCACAGAATTGGGTTTCAAGGCGTTTTTTCGCGAAAATCAAATTTTTAATGCTAAGCAGTTCATTCTAAAAAAATTCGTTGGTAAATAAAGTCCAATGATAAATTAAGTAAGTATCAAATACAAAAAAAAAATATATCACATATTTTGTCATGGCATGTTTTTTTTAATTCAAAAGTCATATGTTTATCGCCATATATGTACTCGTGTGTGAGGAGAAATATTCAACATTAGTCAGTCTGATATTAAATCAATGCAACAATTTCGACTCTTTCAAACTATGACGCTACGTATTAGTTGTTATTTATTTGTTGGTATATGGATTGATAACAGCAGTTCAAAACTAAGAAGTGTAGGGATTTTATAATTTGCCTATCTACTATCAATCTACTTTAGTATGTTCTGCGTTTTTTCAAACCTTGACCTCAAATATTTTTTTTAAATCTAACCTAACGTAACCTTACCTTTTATCTGCCACTATTGTTATGCCATAATCCTCAACCTATGGTTTGCAAGGTAACTCACCAGAAACAGCAACAATCTCGTTATGGGACAAATCCAGGTGAGTCAAGTTCGTGAGGTGCCTAAAGGCGTAGTCTTCAAGCACATCAATCTGGTTATTATGCAGGTTCAGGTGTGTAAGGTTGGGTACACCTGCAAAGTTAAAACAGATCAGTAGGTAAACTGACGTTCGATCATCCCAAAATTATCTTCTGCTAGACCATATGCATCCGACTGTGGGGCACAGACCTTCTGAGAGAGAGAGTGGCATTTATCAACACGCGTACCCACTGCAGATTGGCAATTTCAAGCATTGAGACATGTCAAAATGTCTGGAGGAAACCTGACCTCTTAATATTGTCCTTCGCCGTTAGCGAGTAAAGTACTTAACTAACTTAATTTACCTGCCAAAGCTCCTCTCCGTATGCTCGCGAAGGTATTGTCGGATAGTTGCAGGGTCTCGAGGTACCGCAGTGGCGGGACTGTACTGAGGCCTAGTGGACCTTCTAAGGCGTTGCTGGAGAGGTCTATCTCACGAAGTGATTGCGCCGCCTAGGGGAGAACAAATAGATGTTATTCGTAAAGTCGGAAGTTAAGATTTTCCGCAAATATGTATATTCCGATCTTATTTAAGGACCATAAAGTGGTATTTGCACTGGTCGATCTAAAATTATATTAGAACTCTTTATTATACACACTAGAAAACAAAATACCTACATCTTTATGAAACAGACAAGTGAAAAGACAGCAAAAAACTGGCCAAGTGCGTGTCGGGCCACGTGCAGTGTAGGGTTCCATAGAATGAGAGGTTTTTTTATTTGCTTTACAAAACTCGAGCGAATGTGGACTTCCATCCACCGGCCGGTAAGGGACGACCCAGACGGACATATTTCGACCAAATAGGGGATGTATTAGCAAAGGGCAAGATAAAACCCGAAACCGGCGTGCGTGCATGCAACGACTAATGAATGTTGAGGAAGCGAAAGTGATCTGTCAGGATCGTAGCAAGTGGCAGTCCCTGGTCTCTGCCTACCCCTCAGGGATACAGGCGTGAGTTTTCCTTTTATAAGTTGGTTGCCTATTACATTAACTCCGCCGCATTGCCATTGTAATATTTACTTATGTGCAATAAACGCATAATAATAATAATACTCGTTAACTTGCAAAGCCTACTTAGCCGTGATAGTTTTCTTTTTAAGTTCATTATAATTACGCGCTGCCCTGAATTTTTTAACGTTTCTACAATCAACCGCTTAACTGCTTAGCACGGGGGAGCGCCCGACGCTGACAAAAATTTGCGCTTTAAAGCTTAATTTTTCGCAAACTGAACTCTGAATCGAAAAATGGTCTTTCTACACCCACAATATTTTTAAACGACCAATCCAACAATCTTCGTCTTCCTGAGATTCCAACCGCTTACTGCGATCGCCAACCCGCCTGCCAAGCGTGGCGATTATGGCAATACCCTTCATGGCTGAAAACCATGATGGAGGCCTATGTCCTGCAGTGGGCGTCGAATGGCTGATGATGATGATTCCAACAATATCCTACACTATCGTGTAGCTGAAAAAAAATTACGTCCCTGATTTAGGTCTAGGGGAGGTACCCTAAGACCAGAGATAAATGCTTTGTAACCCCCACCCCATAATATTAAAAGTATGACCCCGATAGTAAAGGAGAAAAGTTACTATGATGCAAAACACTCTAATGGCCAACTGTGATCGTCTAGTCTAGTGAGGACCCTTCATTGTGAACGTATTAATAACCCAAGAACTTTTAGGATATGAGATTGAGTAATGAGTGCATGTAAGAGATCCGTTAAAATAATAAAAGTGGAACTAAGAACATTCAGTTCAAACCAAATGTTTATTAGAAAAGGTAAATTTTAGAAAGATTCGAAGAAACTAAAATAGCAATAAAGCAACATTAAATAAGCAGAAGCGAGACAAGATTGGGATAAAGGAGGAAAATTTAAATAAAGAAGTTAAGTTTTAAGACAATAAATTAAAGGTTAAATAAAATAAATTCCATGTAAATAAAATAAGATTATAGTAGCAAAATATTTGAAATAACTACTTGTCATACTACTACACATGTGAGTGTTTTAGTATAACGTCCCCTACCAAAGGCCGGTTAAGGCAGACATTATTAGCCAGCTAAGTAGATAATAAAGGATAAGAAGAAGTGAGTACAATACTCAATTATCTACTAGCCGATAGTGCTAATTATATCTACCGTGGATGGGGATTGGCCACCACTACGCTATACTGTTAATATATACTTAGAAATAATAAAACTGACTGACTAGAAATAAGAATACAATGATTCATTATTCCGAGTCTATGCCTTAAGAAAACATACATGATTAACGCAAGAATTGGCAAAGAGACGTTCAGCAGTACAATGCATTGGCAGACGAGAGTGAGAGAGGTAAAAAACCAAATGCACAAAGTACGTTGGAATAAGACTTCATCGAAGCTTACCAACACTGAAACAGTCCGGCCAAACCCACGCAACCATGAAATGTCACCCAAAGACATAAGTCATACAAATAAATATAGTAAAAGCAATAAAAGCTTTGAGCAGGCATAGACATATTAAAACTCAAGTCACTTCACACAATTAACGCAAGAAACGGCAAAGGGATGTTCAGCAGTACAATGCATTGGCAGACGAGAGTGTGAGAGAGGTAATAACCAAATGCACAAAGTACGTTGGAATAAGACTTCATCGAAGCTTACCAACACTGAAACAATCCAGCCGAGCTCACGCAACTATGAGATGCCACTCAAGGACAAGTCAAACATAATAAAAGCTTTAAGCAAGTATAGAGATATTAAGACTCAAGACGCTTCACACAATTAACGCAAGAAACGGCAAAGGGATGTTCAGCAGTACTATGCATTGGCAGACGAAAGTGTGAGAGAGGTAATAACCAAATGCACAAAGTACGTTGGAATAAGACTTCATCGAAGCTTACCAACACTGAAACAATCCAGCCGCGCTCACGCAACTATGAGATTAAGCAGAGTATTAAGCCAATATACTTAAAATGAATATAGCATTACTACTACAAAGCCTATAGTGGCTCTTAACTACTCTCTAACGTCCCATAACGTCTTTCAATTCCTAACAATAATCCGAGTTTTGACCACCCTATGTATTATTCACCCTATATTGCGCCTAAAATGCAATAATACTAAAGAAACAACGGTCGGAAGGAAAAGTATCTACGCACCTACATAAATTGTTCCTACCTCTGCAATAGTGGAATGACCCGTCCGAAGGTCAAAAGATAAGTACCTATGAAGCTAATATTTTCGTTTCGTTTTACCTATTCCTTAGTTTCAAATGATCACCGTGTGGATGAAACGCACCAACCTTTACGTCTAGTTTTAAGGTAAGGACCAGAGACATAGATAAGCAGTAAGTTTAGTAGCTACTAATTCAAGACTCGCACAATTAAGGGGCTACAGTGTGCTGGAACTGGCTAGCAAACGTTTTTGAATCGCTTGTGACATCCTCTAGGAACATGGCAGAAAGTTGAAATTAATATATGATATAATTTAACTCCTTGATTCCCTATTGGATGTTTGACAACTGTCATAACCTTACGCCTTCTATGAGTAAATATATTCCGTAAGAATGCTTAAAAAAAAGCTAAGAATTTATATACCATTTTAAATGCGCAGTGGATTACGTTTAAGCTTATACAGTCTTACGGGCAATATCAAAATCTTGTATGTTAATGTTTAAAACTAAAAGGAACAATAGTTACTCATTCAGAAAAAACGTTTTCATCAATTTATCACATTACGCCTTACGAGGAACGCCCAGCCTACTCGTTGCCTGTTGTCTGTGACCAGGCGCTCTTCGCATCACCATTGATTTCATTGTAACTTTTCATAAGCGATTTATCAATCATAAATCAACCTTCCAAAGTTCACCTCGAGCGCCATATAGTGAAATTAATTCAAAGTAGCAATTCTCATACAAAATTACCGATTGTAGGCCAAGGACGTGGGGCGAGGGACCGAAAAAGACGCCGCATCTTTCCAATTCACTTTCGTACAAAATGTACTGGGTCAAGTTTCATAAAACTATAATTTCGTAGTTTATTATGACAATTCGAAGTACACTGGGCAGCAGAGTCTATTTGTTAATCTGTGGGTTAATCGGCTTTGCAATGTACATCGAATTGTCATAGTCACAATGAATTATTGTAGTTCTATGAAACAGGCTCCTGAAGGGATGGGTCTTTTCCGCGCCCTCGCCCCACGTTCCATGTCCGAACAAAACAAAAAAATATAATATAGCTATTAGTCCAATCGGTGGAGACATTTTCGAGTGTTTGCAAGACCAAAGCACGGCAACTGATTTTTGTAGTAGTGATCGAGCTTCAATCGTTATAAAAACATACAATATAAAATCCCAATTCTTGTATTTTTTTATTTAAGTAAATAACTAAAAAAGAAAAGTAAAAAGGAAACCGATCATTTACTAGTATTCGAACCAAGAGCTCTCTGCCGTTCAAGGGACGCCTCTTCCCATCCGAGCTATTGTAACATTACCAACCTAAGCGAAACATCGTTTTATTATTTGTGCCTAAATCACGGTAAAAGTGAGGTTCATTAAAAATTAAACCTAACTACCTATGTATTATAATCCATTACTATTGTCGCGATTAAGTCGGCCGCACGTGGCCAGACTTGTTGCTCGAGCCTTGTAGTCTCTAATTACTAGCATTGAAGGTTCATTTTAGTTTGATTGAGTTTTGTTTCACTCCTTGCGCTCGCACTTCGCCTCCACGTTAGATTGTAGGGTACATAGGCGGTAAATAATGTGTTGGTAAATAATAATTTCGATTGGGGCGTTACGAATAATACTTGATTCATAACCTTTGAGTGAACCAAGCCGAATTACAGTACTTAGTATTTCCGCACCGCTCACTTCCGTAGCGACAGAAGAAGATAGCGCTATCGAACTCGGCTCGGTCGTTCCCATCCGGATATATAGAAAAATATTTTACATAGATTATATGAATTGTGTCAATAATGTTGTTTAGAACCTTTTCTAAACATACAAAACGAATCTGTGTAGATTTCGTCTCTGAATTTTTTTTCTATCTGCCTGACATGTTTTTCTGTTTTAAATAAAATAAAACGCTGTATATTTTTATCACGCATTTTATTGTACATGCGGAAGTATTGTTAGAAGAATCAATGGCGTAATGCTAAAAATTTTGTAGGAATTATAATTTATATACGTGTGTAGGTACTTGTTTTTAGTTTTTTTATTTTCTCGAAATTCCGCTGTATTGGGATAAGTTATCTAAACTGCAATAATTATGCTCTTTACCTTTCCTACATGTAATATAAATCACACTTCCATGACATGTATAAGTTGATCCTATTCAATTGTTTTTGCTAGGGTTGGCACAAAATCCGGGTTTTTTTTATTCAAGATTTATTCGGTGCTCATTTTTAGGTACAACGTAATTTAAATATATAATTTAACGCGCATAATATTTTTTGGGTTCCGTAATTATAATGACAACAAAAGAAAGTAGGTAATTTTTTGTACACGTAACAAAAAAAAAAACAACTGAAACCTTAACAAAAAGGAAAAGTGTAACAAAAAGTAACCAAATAGAAATAGAAGTACTGTATCACACAGTAGATTAAACAAAAATCTGCGTTCCTGGTTTACCGATATTACATATTTTTATTTAAGTGTCACAATGAATAGTGTAATGTATCTTGAAAATATTCGTCTGTGGGGAGTTCCAAAATTATAATAATAATAACGTCCACACAACGCAATCAAACTAGAATTCCCTGCACTATAGTATAGATAGTTTTTAACTATCAGCTTTAACGCCAAAAATCACTTAAATGCTGTATGTTTCCTCTGCTATTGGAATGAAATAATAGAAATGGTATGAATTACACTATTAATACGATTATCAACAGATTAATCTGTTATAATATACCAATATAAGTTAAGACGAGGAGGCACTGTTGATTAATAATTATATTTATCAGTCTTTGTGCTGAAACAAGGATGCAGGCCAAATAAGCACTCAAATCCATTTGTAGCTCTTTTACCAACATCCTTAGCAACGAAGTCTTTTTCCATTTTCATAATTTTTGTTTTATTTCTTTGGTCAATATCCATTTTGAAATGTTTTTTTTTCTTCTGTAAAAAATTAATTATTTTGCTTTTGTTCTTAAAATTTTTATAATTTAAAAAATTATCGAGTCAGATTTGCTCAATGGACTATTGGCCACACAGGCACGATAGCGATGACACATATTCACCCTTTTGAAACCGCTTTAGTGAATGCGCGTAGTGTAAAATAAAATAAAAAAATGCTTAAAGTCGATGATTTAAATTCAAAGATTTTGAGCCAAAATCTTAATCCAAGCTTCAAATTTATCAAAATTTCCACTATTTTAAAATGTTTATAAAAACCTCTGTATTTTTACACTATATTTTAAGTTTTCAGCAGCTTTTGTAAAGAAACCTCTTGAGTCATGGAAACACAAGAAGTCCACTGCTGGATATAGGCCTCCTCCATGCATTTCCAAAAAGACCAGTTGGAAGCGGATTTCATCCAGCGTCTTCCTGGCACTTGGATGAGGTCATCTGTCGGCTGGTCGTCCTACGCAGCGCTTGCCGATATGTGGTCTCCATTCGAGAACTTTTCGGCCCCATCGGCCATTAGTTCTGCTTGCTATGTGCCCCGCCCACTGTCACTTCAACTTAGTAATCCGCTGGGCTAAGGTGACTTTCGTTCCTCTACGAATCTCATCATTTCTGATTCGATATCGTAGAGAAAGCATAGGCCTTTCCATAGCTATTTGCGTGACCTTGAGCTTTCTTAGGAGGCCCATAGTGAGAGGCCACGTTTCAGTGCCTTAAGTCATCACTGGTTGTATAATTTTGTCTTGAGTGATTGATGTATATTAGACGAAAGGACTTTTCTAAGTTTCCCGAATGCTGCCCAGCCAAGTTGGATTCGACCTCTTTCACAAAGTTGGACCGGCCTAGTTGGACTGTTTGTCCTGAGTAGACGTATTCGTCTACAACTTCGAGAGTCGAGTTCCCCAATGTTATTGGGGTGGGCACAAAACGAGCATTCGATATGACCTTCGTTTTGTCCATGTTCATTTCAAGGCCCACCCGTTGGGAAACTCGACTGAGGTCTTCGAGCATTATGCCGAGGTCTTCCATCGTTTCTGCCATGACTACTATATCGTCGGCAAATCGAAGGTGAGTGATGTACTTGCCATTGATATTGATGCCGCGTCCCTGACATTCCAGAAGCTTGAAGGTATCTTCCAGTCCGTTTGTGAACATTTTTGGAGAGATAACGTCTCCCTGTCTTACGCCCTTTTTCAATGGAATTGCGTCCGAATTCTGTTCCTGTACTCGGACCGACATAGTGGTTCTGTGGTCATAGTGGACTGTTGTACAAGCATTTCAGCACCTCGATATACCGATAGTCAATACGGCAACGCTGGAGAGACTCGAGCACTGTCCATAACTCGATTGAATCGAAGGCTTTCTCAAAGTCCACAAACGCAAAGCATAATGGCAAATTATACTCCTCAGTCTTCTGTATAATTTGCCGCAACGTGTGGATGTGGTCTAATGGTACTAAAGCCCTTTCGGAAACCGGCTTGTTCGGGAGGCTGGAAGTCATCAAACCTGCGTTCAATACATGGCGCAGAGTAGTCATCAGCGACCACAAAAACCTCCAATACTAATTTTCATAGAAAAACGGAGCCAGAGATAAAAATCAGAATTTTTAAATTTTTAGGAGCCAGCTTGAAATTTGACTTACGCCATTTTGTAAAAAGTAAGTTAACGTTGTCATCCAACCCAAGGTCTTATTCAACATTTGTTCGACAAGACTACCCCGTAATGTTACCGTTTTCTCAGGCTTTGACAAAAAAGCTGTAGAGACCGGATTTTCCAAGTCAGATTTTTCTTATCGGTTTGAGGGATCACCCTGTAAGGATGGAAAATTCCAAGTTTACACCATATGTGGAACTTGGAAATCTTTTAGCACCTGATAAGACCGAAATTAGAACAACCAAAAATTCAACAATTTTCACACGTCTAGTTATTTTAGCATTCAAACGCTGTGTGACTATAAAGTTGATACCATATTAGTCCAGCCGCTAGACCAGCGGGGCCCGGTGGCAAAACCTGCATTAGGTGTTGGTTGAAAATTTAAGCAATTTTACTTTTCAATCGGCACTATTAAATTTGCCATAAAAATTAATTTACGTCACCGTCCTATCTCGGGTTTATGCAACGAGTTTATGTTGTTTTAAAAGACCACCCCTAAGTGTTACCATTATCCCAAGCCGTTGAAAAAAAAGAAACTCATGGAGACCAGCTTCTCCAAGTTTTCGATTTTCTCCGTCGGTTTTAGCAAAAAAACTAATCGTATAGAAAATTTCAAGTTAGTAATATCAAAATGGGACAACAATTTTATCTAGGTGTTTTTCGCTGATCAACTTTATGTACCTATATACATTCTTCACGTCACACCGTGTACATAAAGTTGTTATATGCGATGTATATCATGTTACTATTTTAATTAATATCAATAATAACGGCACCAGGTATTTACATATTTTTTTCAAAATCAAATCAGATCCGGATTATAAATTACTATCTGAGAGCGTGACAACCCTAACGACGTAAAATCCGGATAACAATTAAAATGGTCGTAATTTCTACTTTCCATGGAATTGGCATTAGAAATATATTTTTTATTTCATATGGGGAAGTCGCTTCCTACGTTCCAATTCTGCCACTGAGTCCCGAAATACATCCATGTGAAATCAAAGTCAAATTCACTTTATTGAAAAAAGATAAGATGATTTTTTTTCACTTTTTGACATAAAAACCTGTTGTTGTGCAAAAACATGTACTATTTCATAAGTAGGTAGATAAATAAATACGCACTTACTAAACATATGATTTTTGTTTGAAAGCTATTCTTTCTACAAAGCATAGATAAGTTTTGAAGAGATGTACCTACCTTTATCTTTTTTGTTTGTAATGACGCATGCTATACAAGAAGGCATTAGATTGAAGTCTATTCAATCTACGCGTACGCGGGCGGGCTGGCGAAAAGTAGAAACCGCTCGGCTCGCTCGACGCGTTCGAAATTCGGCTATATATGTGTGCGTTTGGCGGCATGTGCTTACGCGAAGGGAATGAGACTGTGTGTGTGCGGCAGCGCGAGCGTCTTTCTATGGAGATTACTACTAGGAATTAATTCAGTCGTGTCATCTAGCGGCGAAATGTTGAAGTGCTGCACACCTGTGTCAAACGCTCAAGGTCATCGGCACAGGGAAAAATCACAATCTTTTAGTCCAACAGAGTTTTGCAGGTTTACATTAGCGCGGCGCGGAATTTTGCGGGGTTACATCTACATCCTTATGAGTAGGTGATAAGAGAATTACTTAACGCTATCATTTACAGACGGGTTTGGAAACAGATTTATTGAACACTAAACCTATTGCGACATATTGATTACAATATCACTACACTACAAAACATTGTGGAAGCACCAATTTCACTTATTTTAGTTTTATTAAATGAACCTTAAACGCATCTAATGACCGCATTGTTATGGTGGGGACTTGGGGAAATACTTACTCTCATCATACAACTGGATACCCTGAAAGAAAAGGGGGAGCCTGCCTAATTTTTCCCAACCCCGTAAGCTAATATATTTAACCACCCATCAAAATTATTATTGTTTCAGCAAAACAAACCCCATTTACATTTAATCGTGTGTATACGTGAGTGCCTAAGGTGTCTCCCTAGTCACAGCTATTTCCTACTTCTATCCTCCCTAACTCCGGAAAACCAGACTGTTTCAAATTACTTGGTAACTTGACTCAGTTAGCTTTCAGACTTTCTGGCCGGCCAGAGTGTGTAGCCTAGGATGTGTATGCGCAGGTGGTTTTATGGGTTCGGTAACCACCCGCAAGGTAAGAATATTCGGAATATAATACATAAATATGTTATGGGTGCAAAGTGCCAGAGGGCTAGAATCGTCTGTGACTCAGGGTAAGCAGGGGGAAAATTGCTACACCACGTATGCTAACGGAAGAAGATCTAACACCGCATTCACAAGAAGCATTTTATCCCAATCTTCAAACAAGATAATTAATGTAATTATCTCAATTCAAAATTATTGTTAGTATTACTTTTTTATTATTAAATTAAATTGGGAATGCCTCCGGTGAAGGGATTCTTTAAACCTTTCAACCCAAGCAGACTCAGATTCAGCCGTAGCATAGTAAGCAGAGCTAGATTTTGGGTTCCTTAGTCCATTAATTTAAACTTCTTAAGGCTCCCAAGTGAATTCGCTCTAAATTCACACGTTTGTATACTGAAACTCAATTACCACTAGCTAGTGGAATTAAGCTAAAGTAATAAGTGGAATTAAATGTCTGCAAAGGCTCAGAAAGCTATGACGCAAGAATGATATCGATCATCTCGTGTGCCCCCGCCGAGCCTTGGTTATTTGACAAAGGCTAGACACACGGACTATCCATAGCACACCTTTATCACCGTGAGTTTTCCTTTGCACAAATTTATTTCCGCATAAACGTAGTACTGTTGAGGAAAAGGATTAGTAAACTTTTATTTCGCGAGAGCTACCCTAATTACTAAGGCTGAAAACCCTATTTTACGCGGAAAACTTCTAGCTAAATATACAAACGGTTTAGGAATCGAAAGCCGCTTCTAACCTTACACTTTCACTTTCAAATCTCATTCCCTAGCTAAGAAATTAATTCAGAACCTGAAACTTCACACCAGAGCTGATAGTCTGACGCAATGCCCACAGGTGATGTTAGGTTACAAATCTAAAACCACTCTCCTACTTTCGAATTTAAATGCAAACGAAACTCCCTAATAGCATTAAATTCGCAAAATGGCGAATTTGCCTATGAGCGCAGCAGACGTATTTACTGTTCAATTTTCTGTTCCGGAAAAGCCCTGAATAGTTCCCGAACCCAGCTTTTATAACCTCGCGGCCCCCTCCTAATATGATGCCACTTCTCCCTCTCGCGAAACCAATAACGAAATCCCGCCAACTAAGAATTTTATTCCTTATTGCTATTAATTTTTAAGGACTTCAACATTGGTAATTCTATTTTTGTTCGTCAAACTCGTACCACATCACGCCACTATCTTCTCAATCAATTTCAGAACTTTAATATTATGCTATTTTATAAATTAATATTTAATGTCTGCAATTATATTGTCAATTAAGTTTCTATTTATTTATCTCGATATTTCCCGATTGATTTATTTTTCTACAATCCTTTTATCAATTTATTCAACGCACATTTGAATGACGCGGTGGTGTTTTCGAAAAACTAGTTTCTGTTAATAACAAAATTTCGTATCTCGTATATAGAACAACATCTCTTTAATTCAGTCTATATTCACCTAAACATACTCTACTTTATCTACAATTGGGATTTGAAGCGTTATAATGATTTATTTGGTTGGCGCCAACCAGACGGAAATAACAGTGGCGCCCCCCCACTCAAACGGTTAATATCGTATTAACAAAGAACTAATACTGATACGCTACTCACTCCTAGATGGAGCTAACTCTAGAGCTTATGCGAAGATATTCGATAATGGGGACTTGCACTAAGAAAAACTTTAATAAAGTATGAGAGGACACGTCCAAAGGCAAACAAACGCGGTATCTCTTTCTTCCGCGACCATACACTCCCTACGATACAAACAGTCAAAAAGTCAATACAATCACGCGGCACTACAACGCGGCATACAACTCGACCTCAGACCATGACGTCACTCCCCAACGTATGAACGCAACGCCTACAATATATGAAGCGTTTATCAATATATATGAGTCATCTCGTAAAATAATGTTTCTAAGAAAACGTTCAGAGTTCAATGAAAAACTAAATTCTACGTTTTTAAGTAGAAATGAGGTCCTTGAGAAGTATGTCTGGTGTTACTTTGAAGGACCGGACACATAACCGTGTGACTAGAAAACGTTGTGGACTAAAAGAGGATGCAGTGACTAAAATTGAGAAAGGAATGTTGAGTTCGTTTGGACATGTGGAAAGGAGGAAACAAATCCATCGAACAAATGTGGGTGGAAGGGCCGGCAAGGGATGACCCATACGGACACACCTCGACCAAACAGGGGATGCATTAGCAAAGGGCAAGACAAAAACACCCGAAACCGGCGCGCGCGCAAGCAACGACCAATTAATGTTGAGGAAGTGACAGCGATCCGTCAAGATCGCAACAAGTGGCAGTCCCCGACCTTCGCCTACCCCTCTGGGACACAGGCGTGAGTCTATGTTGTTTTGTTAAAGTTTTATATGATTTAAGTTCCCTATTTATTTAGTACCTGGATAACCGAGCTTTTCGGATGCAATTTTTTTGTTTTGTTTTAGAGAATGAATTAAGAAAGCGTCATCTATGAACAAAATAATGAACTGCCATGTACTGTATTAGATTTAGGTGACAGACTTTCTTCAATCCATAATTCATTAGTTGTGCCATCTCGCAAAATAGATGTCATTGTGATTAATCTAAATTATCGTAAACCATCCCTAAAACCAGTTGCATAATTTAATCTACAAAAGACTACGCAATAAGTATTTTACAAGAACTGTTTAAATGTTTACAAATGCTACAAAACAAAAGCTTTTCGGATGCACTTTTTTTTGTTTTTGTTTTAGAGAATGAATTCAGACCCACGCGTTTAGACCGGTAGCGTCACCTACGAACAAAGCGATGAACTGTCATGTATTGTAACAGGTTTTAGGTGAAAAACTTTCTTCAATCCATAATTCATTAGTTGTGCCATCTCGCAAAATAGATGCCGTTGTAATTAATCTCATTTATCGTAAATATTTAATCTAGAAAAGACAACGCAATATTTCACAAGAACTGTTTAAATGTTTACAAATGATACAAACAAAATATACCTAGCTTTATTTTATGTCGGGGAACCAAATACGTTTCGGCGCTTTATCAGATTCTGTAATACGCTCTTTAAATGTTTTACAATCCCTATATAAGTATACGATTATCATTTCTCGGTTTCTTTTAGCTTCCATCCTTAATCTTCTCGTGCAGAACACAATTTAACATGATATTAACGATCGTGAGCACTTGTACGGAGCTTGGTCCGTCACAGCTTTTACCGACGTAGCTGTTTTACTTACCTTCAAAGGTGCTAGAGCAGGAACTTTCAGCAAGTTGCCTCGAAGTCTTAACACGGTCAGTCTCACTAAAGGTTTGAAGGCTTCACTCGATATGTCGGTCAGCTGATTGTCGCTTAAGTCGAGGTAGGTAAGGTTCACTATGCCCTGCAAATTAAAAAATAGCGTTCACTATGCATCATGTATACATGGAAACTTCAATAGAGTATAGAGGTTGCTGCATGTTTCATTGATGTTACACATTTGTAATCCGCATTAACTGTATTCATTAAGTTAAAACGTGTTTTGAAAAAAATAAATGCGGAGTTTCTTTGTTAGCTTCTTCTCCACATAATCTATTAATTGTGAAACTAACAACTTTGACGTTCATTAAGTAAACATTCTGTTTTTATACTGAATAAAAATATTTGAATTGAATTGAAAAAGTTTTAGTAAAAAATTACCTCTGTAGCTGCGAAATTATCAGGCTCCATTTTTCCCTCCATAATTAGGCATGCATTTCACTTTAATTGTTATTAGCAGGAAGTCATCTAAAGACTAGTTTTTTTTTTAAAACTAAAAACACAGAATTTACTACGATCATTCTGTCAATCAGTTTTAGCTCTGCAGCTATCTCAGAAATGGAAAGTAATCAGACCAAAATCATTCATAGAATACCGTGAAGCCCCGCCGCCACTGAGAGAACACAGCAAGATTATTATACATACGAATGGCTTTACCTTGAAGGCGCTGGCGTCTAGCATATGAATCTTATTGTTCGACAGATCCAATCGATCCAGCTTCCAAACGCGAGCCAGCCCGTCCGTTGGTACAGACGGCAGCTGGTTGTTTGGCAAACCTGAAACAACGAATTTACATACGTTATGAATGTTATTTCAGATACTGTTAGGAACAGTCCGCTCGGGCTTCCCTCCGATTCGCAGAGCTTCGATTAGCAGCTTGTGACTGACTAAGTTCACACACACACACACACACGCACGCACGTACGCACGCATGCACGCACGCACCTGGTTTTGGTGTTTGTGTATTTTCTTTGATAGTGTGATTTCTCTGTCGGTCTTGTCTTTGTGGATGGAGAAAAAATAGTGTTTATTTGTATTTGTATTGTAATATGGGACAGTACTGACAAAGCCTCACCTAAAGCCTGCAGCGTGCCGGCGACACTAGCAAACGCGCCCTGCTGCACACGTCGTATCTCCCCCGAAGAGATCACCAGCCCATGCAAGCCGACCCCGGCCAATTCAGCCACCGACGCAGCACTCAGAGCCGATACGCCTCGTAGTGCCAGGTCTAGAAGGGAGACCGCCGTGTTCTTGCTTCGGGACTTTTGCTCTCGAAGGTGCCGTCCGATTATCTGTGGGCAGAAGAGGCGGTTAGTGAAGAAAAATGTTGAGAGTAAGCTTGAGAGTTCTTTTGTTTTGTGTACATTATAATGTATAGAATTGTTGCCAAGAGCTCATTGATGAACTTTTTTAGCAGTTTGGTAATTTTTACCTTTCATGTTTTGCTGTTTAATTAATAAATAAAAATAAGTGAGCGTCTGATGTGCAATTGTGCATGTTTTCTACAGAAACAAGATTATATGCGTATATAGAATTGTTGCTAAAAACTTGTTGATAAACTGTATTAGCAGTTTTGCTATTTTGGGGAATTGTTCCCTTTCATGTTTTATTATTTCATCATCATCAGCCCTTTGACGCCCACTGTAGGGTTTTCATAACCATGAGGGGTTTTGCCATAATCGTCACGCTTGGCAGGCGGGTTGGCGCTCGCAGTATGTGATTGGAATCTCAGGAAGACGCTGCTGCCCGTCTCCTGGTAATTTATTTTCTTAGTGGCATTTTACGACATCCAAGGGAGGAGATGAAGTGACTTTAATCTTAATCCGGCGCCACACGGTAGTTTTTATTATTTAATAAATAAAAATAACAGAGTATCTAATATTAATATTGTGCATATTTAACTGTCTAGATGTATGAGTGTCTTGTGGGTAGTTGATTGTCTGATGTGCTTGCTTAAGTGTGTGAAAAATGTATGAAATATTATTGATACTAACATAGTTTTGAAGTCACAAATTTTATCGGTAATTACTGCCTGAAATAAAGATATTTTTTATAGAGTTTGGTTTTCAGTGGGTCCAATTCTGATATCCTTTTGTTGTGTTTTACAGCAAAATCTGTAGTTTATTAATTTCATTATTTGAAGGCCTCTACTAAAACAGTCTTCCCAAATTATGTTTAGCTGAAATACCAACAAAGAAAAAAAAAAGATAATTAAAAATTTAATGAAAATCATCCAATTACTTGTGTAAAGATTACCGTTACAAAAACACAGTATCCTTATTATTTTTATTTGAACCCAAGGTAATTACAATTCAAAGCCTCTGTTTTGAAACAAGCATAACAGAAAGCCGCGAGCACCGTGTAATGTAATACGGAGAAGTTTGAAAAGAGGCTCGAAATTTCGCTGATGCCTGCACTTGCCCATTAGCTCAGTTGGGAGAGCGCTGGCACGGTTAGCCAGAGGTCGCGGGTTCAAGTCCCGGTATGGATGGAATTTTTAGCCTCTAAATAGGTTTGTAAAATTGTCCTCAGCACGGGTTAGTGCAACAAAATAGTATATTTCATTACGAGTGCGGAAAGCCTGTCATCGCAAAGAGTTCCGACCGAGGCGCAGCCGAAGGTGAGGGTTGATAGTCGGAACAAGTTGCAATGACGGTTCCGCACGTGTACTGAACCACTATTTTTAATACAGTTGCGAAAAAATTAAGCAATTTAATAAAGAATTTTTTTGGAAACCAACCGTAAAAGAATATAAGCACAGGAGACGGTGCACAGATGGTTATATACGTATAGAACTTTCTCTAGCACCTTGTTACAGTTTCTTTGATTGACAGCTGTCTTAATTTTCGTTATTCTTCTGTTGGCCTTCTTAATGTAAATATGAAATAAAATTATAAGTTAAACCGAAGTTATCTCGTTTGATTGAGGACGCCTAAGCATCAAAACATACTATGTTCAAATTTGATAAAAGCCTCTCAAATACCTTGAAGATAATGATCAATACAACTAGGCTATCAATTACAAGATATTACAGGCATATTAATTAGTAGTGCTACATTTACCTTAAAACATAATTAAATTAATGAATGAAAAATTATTTATTGAACTAAGACTTTGTTCAAAGGCAAGCTTTGTCTCTCAAAACTAGATAGTATTTACTTCCAGCTAACCTACGTTGATGTGGAGAGTGGATGGGATAGTCCAGAAAATAATTCAGTCAGTCACTGCCTCAGGTTACATTTTATGACGAAGTTATGACGTTTTCTACTGTAAACACTACGCTGTCGTGAGTTCCACAGCTAAAGATGGTTAGCCAAAAGATGTTTTCCTCTGCTGTGGCTCTACAGCGACTCCGAAACTTCCTTCCCACTGCTACTAAAGTTGCGTTTGCTCAGTCACTCCTGCTACCAATCGTCGACTACGCTGACACCTGATATCTTGAAGATTCTTTGAGGAGCAACTTAACAAACTCGGGCGCGTTCAAAATTTTTGTGTAACGTTCAGATTTGGCTCAAGCAAGTATGACCATGTCTCAGAATTGCGCACACGACTCAAGTGGCTCCCCATTCTCATCCGCCGGAATACACACATACTATCTCTCCTCTACTGCATTCTGTTCAATCTAGCTACCTCTTCCTACTTGAAAGAGCGTTTTGAGTTTCTCCATTCCTCACATAGCTTGTCCCTTCGCTCACCCCAACCGCACTAAATTCTAAGACTCCTCTTTCATAGTGCAGGCCGTTCGGCTGTGCAATACTCTCTTCGCAAAATCTCTTCATGTATTAAAAGGATTGCTAAAGGATCATTACCTTGGTAAATCTGTTGCTATTTTAATTTAATTTAATTTATTTCATCATCATCATCATCATCAACCCATTATGTCCCCACCGAGGGGCACGGGTCTCTTCCTTAAGGAAGGTACGGGCCATACTCCACCACGGGGGCCAAGTCCGGATTGATGGAGGCTTGTAGACTAGTGGCTCGTCTACTGTCAGAAGTTGTCAAGCCGCCCTAAGGCCTCTGACTTGACTTAACGACTGCCATCTATCGACATCTAATTTATTTATTTGGAGAAAATACAGCCACAGATAATAAATATTTTATAATTTACAATATTGGGTATGGCCTTATCTGCCCTATGGGACATTTCTCACTTATAGTTCAAGCATTAACATTTCAATTTTTTTTTTAATTAATCAATTTGCCTACTTATTGGTCATGTTTATGTACTATGGTATACCATTATTTATGTATGTAAATATTATGTATTAATTACTAATGTAAGCGCGCAAGGGGCTCGCCCCCTAGTCTAGTATATATATAAAATGTGTATGTAAATTATTATTACCGCTACGTATTATAATTATTTAGAAGAAGAAGAAAGACATTTATTATACCAACAAGATACATCACAGAAACAAAATAAGCACATAAGTAACATAATATGCACAACAACAGAAAGAAAACTAAATACACAACAGACAAAACGAATAAATAAAACAGGACCATAGATGTAGCCTGTGGTGTATTTACATACAAGTTTATTAATTGATCTGTCTTATGTGCACCTACCTACCGACTCTCACCTTCTTTCAATCCTGTCCATCCTGAGGTTGTCTGGGAGAGATCGCTTTTAGCGATAAGACCGCCGATTGTATACTATCAAAAACTAGAAATGAAGTACCTTATATCTCTGAAAATTACTGGTGTGCAATAAAGTGTTACCTATCTATCTATCTATGTACTGACGATGTAACATACAATGCACGCTTTCAAAAACCAGTGCTACAGATTTTTTTAGGAAATTCGGCAACGGATGGTAAATGTTTGCCAAATACGCAAAAAGTCGTTCCCTTTTATAAATACTGTTTAAATTAGAAATGAAGAGTGTTTTAAGGAGTAGTGCTTCTGTAAATAGGACTGTTGGCGTGTTAATTGGATTACGTGCCTATTACAGATAAAAAAGGGTAGACCACTTTGATACAAGTTGGGTAACATTGAATTTCCTTGCAACTTTGAATAAATATTGTCTTTGGAAAATTGCACACATAAAAACTTCTAAGGTAATAGAAAGACTAACGGTAAAAACCGGCCAAGTGCCAGTTTTTACCGTTAGTCTTTCTATTACATACCTTAGAAGTTTTTATGTGTGCAATTTTCCAAAGACAATATTTATTCAAAGTTGCAAGGAAATTCAATGTTACCCAACTTGACTACAAAATATTAATTAAGATAAACCTCTAACATTGCGCACAAATTATCAGAAAAACCATACAACATAAGTATGTACTCAATTGGTATACAAGATACATGCACAAAATAACTCCCCGTCCGAGTTTCACATTAACCATCCTTTTATTATCGTTTTTTATTGTGGCTCCTTTCCTTTCTTTAGGAATCCGGCCGATATCTTTAGAGAAAAAACATACCAATCTCATCTTTTGGCCGCGGGAGTACCTAAACAGAAGGTTACAGAATGTCTACTTGACCTCCGTCAGTCCACATTCATCCACTGCTGGACATAGGCTTCCTCCAAGGCATGCCACTTATTTCTGCCATCCTCATCCACCTGCTACCAGCGATCTGTCCCAAGTGTTCACATACAGTTTAGTAATTACATAAATGGCTACCAAGCTGCTACCAGCTCAAATCGTCCAGCGAGCTATGGCCGTCCTCCTAGGCTGCATTTGCTAGTTCGTGGTCTCAACTCGGAAACCTTTTCACGTCATCGATTATTGGTTTTTCGGCAGATGTGACCAGCACACTGCCACTTCCACATGTTTACCTTGTAGGCTATGTTAAAAAATTACCTTAGTTCTTTGGCAAATCGTCTCATTTATGATGTGATCTATCAAAAAGGCTCCTAGTTCAGGCCGTTCCATAGCGAGGTGAACGACTTTTTCTTCTTTCAGACTACTCCTACCGTCAGTGCTTACGTAACTGGCGGGACGCGCTGAAGCACCGGTTGAAGATTCTTGTTGTTAGGCTTTCATCATCATCATCATCATCATCGGCCTATGCTTGTCCACTGCTGGACATAGGCCTCTCCTATAGCACGCCACTGAGCACGGTCCTCGGCTACTCTCATCCAACTCTTGCCAGCCGCCCTGCGAAGATCATCGCTCCGCCGAGCGATGTTAGGCTTTACTATCATAAAATACGACCACAAAAGTCACCCTCGCTTTTTAACGAACGATAGATCCGTTTAAATATTAAAGTAGATGCTCTATTTGCACTACTGTTGTACAACAAATTTATTTTATGCTACTGCTGTACGAATAAACAAACAACAGCGATTCATCTACAACCGATATAAGGAGCCCCATTCATTATTTTAAAATAATCTAAAATATTTATTGGTCGAATAGATGTCATTATAACAGGAGACATTGGTAGAGGTAGACGCAGTTAATTCTACAGTGTAATAAATATTCATTTTGGCTCATTATAGGAAGTTTGCTGATTTTTCAGTGTCCCTACGCTAGGCCTGTATCGTGGGCGATGGTAGGTATTAAACAGATTTAAGTAATTGGTTTGCAAATTCAAATAAAATCTAGTCAGATTTGTAAAATGAAAAAGAAAAGTGTTTAGTTGAAGCTTGCTTGTTCGAATTTATATTACCCATTAAGACCGTAATTAATACAAATTTCCTTCTACCTTATCCGCACTGTCCAAGTGCAAACCTTCTCTGCCAATGACTTTCTGTACGTTTTTAGTGGTCTCGACTCCGAGTAACAGGCGTCTGACAAACAGCGCCGCATATATTATGCCATTCTATTTGTTCGGTCGCAATCTATTGGAGCTGGTAGCGACAAAGAGTTAGTAGCATGGATACAGTAGAGCCGTTGTTGAAAAACTGGAAGTGGATTCGGACTGCCCCTTTTAATATCTAGGGTTTTAAAGCAGATATTTTGTTAAAGACAAAAATACTATATTGCACGAAAATTTAACTATTTCATACCTTACATTTTTAAAATTGTATACCTACTCCTGTAAACGTGTTTCACACATTAGAACAAGTAGACAAGTAGATAAGTTTTAAATGAAACGTGAAAATACTGTTGGAGTAGCAAATAAATAATAATAAAAATAAAACATCTCTTACTCTTACATTTGCTACCGAAGTTTACTAGAATGCTTGAAATTACCCACGTCATGTATTTTTATCTTCTTGTATCTTAAACATTGAAATATAAATCACTTCTGAACCATTTTACACATCAAATTATTTTTTTTCAAAGCTTTCATGATTAAAATCAACACTATTTATTTCACAATAATAGAAAAAATATATTTGAGCTCCTCATAACGAGCCCTTTCATTTGATATATGGCACAGTAAGGTTAGCAAAACTTTTTGTTTTTTTATTTCCTAATTTGTACCCCGAAAATGAACCTTATTTAAAAAAATATTTTTATTTACTTTGCACATCTTTAGGTTATGTCATCCTACTAAATTTCACCTTATTTGGTCCCGTAGATTCGGAGCAAATTGGCTGTGACAGACGGACGGACAGACAGACGCACGAGTGATCCTAGAAGTAACTTATAGAAGTTCCGTTTTTTTGTACGATGTACGGAACCCTAAAAACCGAATTAACAACATCTGGGTCGATCCAATACCTTAGTGTAGTCTTCTACGAGTACCTCCGAGAACGTAATGTATAGGAGCGTCATTCAAGGCAATGTGCTGAGGCCATTGTGCCGGCTCTGTTGCAGCTTCGGTCTGCAATCAGAACGCTCATAACCGTCAATTTGAATCCAGATTAACCTACAGCACTCTGATCGGTCCATTAAAGGAAGAATGGCTTTAGAACATTGTAGTAGGTCTTAAATAAAATTAGAAATAATATTAAATATTAAGGCTGTGACAGATGACCTCATCCAAGTGGCAGGATGACGCTGGATGCAGGCCGCTTCCAACCGGTCTTTTTGGAAATCCATGGAGGAGGCCTCAGTGGAGGAGAGGAGCAGTGGACTTCTTGTGGCTGAATGATGGTGATGATTAAGGCTGTTCTTACGTGTTCCCTTGTCGCTCGCACAATTTAACATTTTTAATTACTGTAGTAAAATGAGTAAACCGAGGGTTTGATGGATAATTAAATTACGGAAATTTTTAATATATTTTTGTTATTATTTTTCCTATACGCAGTTTTTAACAAAGAAAAGTTATTCAATCTGAATGAAAATGATTAATTTTGGAATCAAATTTTCTCAACCAAAAACATGTACTGGATAAGGAAAATACGTCTTGAATATCCGCAATTTAATTACCCACCAAACCCTCAGACCACATTCCTCAAAAGTATGCTAATTTTACTACAATCACGTAACATTTGAAATTGTACGAGCGAGGCAGCATCCTCCACGTTCGGACAGCCGAAAGTTAAAATGAACGTAATCTGCGATCTTCTTTGCTAACTTTGCTAATGCCCACATGTTTAAAGTATTAAGGCCGACTTGCACCACTTTCTTTAATGTGGCTTAAACAGTATTGAACTAAAATTCTCCATACAAAAGGCGTATGAAGAATTTTAGTTAAATACTTCATTAAAATGGCGACTTATGTGACATTTAACAAAGTGGTGCAATTGGCCTAAAACTGGTTTGTTGAAGCCCGTTTGGTAACGGCATTACCGGCGATAGTATATTGTAAAATAAGAGTCGAAAGGTAGGGTAACCACCTGACGTCATTCGCGAACTGGGAAAAAAACTACCTGTTAAGGATACCTTAGCAACTGCAGCGTATACAAATCACCATGTAAAATCGCTTTTTTACAGCTGTATACCCTAAATTACATGGAGCAACACTTTTTGAAGTGAACACTTTTTAGGGTTCCGTACCCAAAGAGGTAAGGGACCCTATTACTAAGTCCACTAAGTTCCACTGTCCGTCTGTCTGTCTGGTTGGCTGTCTGTCAGGCTATATCTCATGAACGATGATTGCTAGACGGTTGAAATTTTCACACATGATATAATATTTCTGTTACCGCTACAGCAAATATTAAAAACCGAATAAAATAAGTATGTAAGAGGGGCTCCAATACAACAAACGTTGTCTAAAGACAGCGCTCGCCATCTAGCGGCCATCTATGTAACCTTCACAGCGCCGATGTCATGTTGTTGAATATCAATGTGAAACGCTTTTTGTTGGTTTCTATAGATGGCACTGCTCTCAATGTACCTTATCTATCTTGTCTTGATCTTTGTCTAATGTTGTATAGATAGTGGTACGGAACCTTCGTGCGCGAGTCCGACTCGCACTTGGCCGATTGTACTACACTTTTTCTGAACATTCATCAAAACAAAACTGAGACGTCACACAGGGGTTGGTTACGTTGAATCGGGTATACTCGGCTCCAGTCGTTGGTGACGCTGAAATTTTCCTTCCTATCGTGTGGTCATACTGGTTTCAACGCAAACCCTCTTTTTTGAAACCACTATCGATCGGCAAGACTTTTTTATGAGAAAACGAACAGATTGCAAATCTGATTATGGTATCATAAAGAGCCATTCCTATCTACGTTATGAGTTTCAAAGTCATCATCATAATCATGATCATCATCAGCCCGTCAATATCTACTGCCGCACATTCTGGACAAGGGCCTCTCTACGCGTGTGCCAATCACTTCTATTCTGTCTGTTTGAAAAGTCTTCAAAATAAATAACCTGAAAAAATATAAACAAATAAGTCATTTTCTTTACTAAGTGCTCCCCATCATAATGATAAATGCTGTTAAATATGCCTGGCCTGGGTGAGGACATATTATGCAAACGCGAGAGACTACTCAACTTATGCATCCGATGTATCTTCGGGCTGGGTAAGTATGACCACGTCTCTCAGTTTCGTTCTAAGCTGAGATGGCTAGTTCAGATGATGACATTTGTTTCCACAGAGATTCTCACATGTTTTCCAGTTTCTAGTGTGTTGAATAACACTTACTCCCCTTTCACATCTCAGGGAACGCTTTGATTTTCTCCAGACGGATGGCCGCCTTCTTTGACCCTCCCGGACTCTTCATTTTCCTAGTCCCCAAAGCATGTTAAAACATTGAATCAATAATAAGGCCGGATATTTCAACTGCAGTCTGTGGTAGTTTGCGTAAAATTCGCCGGACACTATCTTTGAATGTTTTCATAACCAGCGTTTTCAACTTGTTCTTACTAACAACTTATCCTACTTATGTAACCAGCCTCAATTTGTACAAACAATTTTTATCAAGATCGCGCTCGATCAAATTGTCGCGCAAAAAAGTCTTCTTTTCTTTTCGTTTGTTTAAGTAACAAAGATAAAATCCATCTATTTGCACAAAGAAAGTGAAGACGTTAGTTTACATTGTTATCTTTAAAGCGCAGACTGGCAATTCAAACGTCTGCACCCGTGCAAATAAAAACGAAGAAAAGAAAACAAAAAACCGGCCAAGTACGTGTCGGGCCACGCACTGTATAGGGTTCCGCAGAAAGAGGGGCTTGTATCTGCTTTACAGAACTAACAACTTCATCAACGTAATGTTCAATGGATTTTGTACGAAGTTTTCCTTTTTTAAGTTGGTCGCCTATTAGTCGTTAACTTGTAAAGCTTGCTTCGCTGTGATAGTTTCCTTTTAAGTTCATTATATTATATGCTACTGCCCTGAACTTTTTCACGTTTCTACAATCAACCGTTTATCCAGGAGAGGGAGGGACGCCGTACTCGGACAAAAAATTGCACTTTAAAACTTAATATTTCGAAAAATTATCTTCCTAAAATATATTTTAAAAACGACCAATTCAACGACACCACACTATGGTACAGGCGAGAAAAAAAATGCATCTCTAATTTAGGTGTAGGAAACCCTAAAAAAAGTTAGTTTAAGATTTTATTCTACCGTTTTGTCGGTGTGATTAATAATATGTATGTCTATGCCAAATTTCAGCCTTGTCGTACTAATAGTCTCTGAGCGAGGCCGTGGACAGACAGACAGACGGACGTACATGGCGAAACTATAAGGGTTCCTTATCGACTACGGAACCCTTAAAAGTGGCTACTCTTGGGTTGTTGGATAGAATTTCTTCTTTAAAATGCGCATCTATTATTGTTTACGCCAGCCAAAAAGTATTTAAGTTATTCTTTTATTCTATCCTGGTTTTTTTAGCACAAGCGACGAGTCGCTTCCGAGACGAGACAAATTCCTAAATATCCGAAGTACGAGTAAATATTAGAAATAGGTACGAGTATTATTAATAAAAACCTTTGGTTCTATTGAAAAGTTATTGTATTTCTTCTACGAGCATTTACAGTAGAGACAAATTTCTTTGGATATTTAGGAATTCGTGGGAACAAAGCAATGTGGCTCGGATCTGGTTTCACTGGGATGTCACCAAAAACGTTTTAAAATCCTTGAATGACACTTAAATTATGTATTGGCCTTTTGCGATACTATTTTTGACCGCGGAGACTCCTGACGATTATATCAAATAAACTAGCTTTTGCAATTTCTCCATAAAATATGATGGCCTCTTTTTACCTCTTTAGCACCCCTAAAAACCTTTACTTGATGAACCGCAGAAATACTATTTCAATGATGGTCCGTTGGTACCAAGCCCTGGATTAAACATGATGAAAGCCCGATTCAAGATGAGATTACCAGCAAATTCATTCGTTTGTTTAAATGTAGGGAACGTTAATATTTGCAGTGCAACCCCAAAAAATAACAGGAAAACATCTTTATTCTGTGTAGGCAGGGTTTTGCCGCAAACAATCGACGATCGACCGACACCTGGGCCTTTATTATGAAGCAGCGACATGTTCGGAAGGGTCGTCAACGTCGCGCTTGAGCCTGACAATTTACTCGAATCTAGCGACAAATACGGGTCTTTTTTTGAATAATTTCGAAATTTCCTGCCGCTGAGTAATGAACGCTAGAAATGCATTACGACGACAGTACCGATTTTTACGGATTGAGATACGTATTTTGAATATTTTGACACTGACAAGCGATCATCTCGCTACTTCCGATAATGTCGCATTTTTCATAATAAAAATCGATTGAGGAGGGTACCCCGTTGTTGACAGATAAACCTAGCAACTAAAAACCGATTTCACTATTACAAGCAAGACCAAACCAAACCCAGGGGCCTGTTTCATAGAACTATATTTCATGGTTTACTACGACAATTCGATGTACATTGCAAAGTCGATTAACCCACAGATGAACAAGTAGACTTTGCTACGCATTGTACTGAATGAATTGTAGTTTTCTGAAACTCGGCCCTGATCACCTCTTAAAACTGTATTAACTTAAAATGACCAGAAGACCGGCAGCAGCGTCTTCCTGAGATTCGAACCACATACTGCGATCGCCAACCCGACTGTCAAGCGTGGCGATTATGGCAAAACCCTTCATGGTAATGAAAACCATGAAGGCGGCCTATGTCCTGCAGTGGGCGACAAATGGCTGATGATGATGATGAAAACTGTGTGTGAGCATCGCGAGCCATCAAAAAATACTAACCCAAAAAATGTTTGCAAATCCATTTCATAATGGACATCTCCCAAATATAAGAGACGAACCATATGCTTTCTTGATGACTAAAATTGGGTCAAAAATAAGATAATTATACTAGAAAAAAGGTGAAAAAAAGGATGGTGGTCAGTAGAACATTTCTCTCAGATTCAAGAAATTGTGAGTTCGTACCCCGACCTTGTTTTCTAAGTTACGTATATTTGTAGCTTCGTAGTAGCAATACCACTCGCTAACTGTGACAAAAAACACCGCGAGGAAACCAGGGCGTCTAAGAGGTCCACATACCTCAGCTTGAAATTGTTAATCCGCGGTGAGTACGCGTGGTGATGAAGACCATAATCTTTCTCTTTGAGAGAAGGCCTATGCCTTACAGTGTGTTACAGTGAGACGTAAGTAGCCCGCATTTTACAACGTGTTGATTTGTAAAGTAACGCCCGACTCAGGGTACTTTTTACTCATCGACACGAACAACTTTTACCATCGGGTCAACCTCGAAATCGCGAAAAAAAATACAGCTGCGCCATACTAAAATTCGATACCTACTGAACAAAATGTATGGAACAGCTGATTTTTGTTTTAGTTGGTCCCATAGTAAAAGCTGTTCATATAGATGAGTAGAAAGTACCCTGAGTCGGGCGTTACTTTATCAAATCAACACCTTGTATAAAAAAAAACTGTCCAAGACTCCTGGCGTTCCATGTTTAGCAAAATCATTGTGGCTTGTGTTGAGCCTATTGTCAGGCGTAAACAGTAGTCGACAGTACAGCGACAATCGACAACCTTTTTGTTGCAATGTCAACCGTAATCTGACTCATTAGAGATCACGCGTTGATGGGCTTTGACTCTGCAGTGGACCGCTAAACCGGTAACTGGGTACCCAGTCTTACTGGGTTCTGTGTAGGGTCGAAAACTCAGAAAACCAGAAATGTAAAGTGTTATTTTAAAATCGTTGGCAATATTGTGAGGGAATATTCTTTTAACAGCGTTGGTAGCCCATTGGGTAGAACATTAGACTCCAAGGCGAAAGACCCAGGTACAATTCCCAGAGCGTGCATGTGCTTATGACTTCGTTTTCTAAGTTATGTACATTTGTGAAGTTACAGTAGCAATAACACTCGCTAACTGTGAAGGAAAACATCGCGAGGAAACCTGAATGTCAGAGCTATTCACATACCTCAGCGCTGGAAATCCGCGGTAGGCACGCGTGGCGATTAAACCCATACCTACTCTCTCCCTGAGAGAAGGACTGTGCCCTACAGTGGGACGTAAATATATATAGAGTGCTTATGTATGCTTTTAATTATCATAAAGAGTATAGTCAACTACTTAGTCAACTACCAGTATTAGCAATTAGTCAACTACCAGTATTTTTATAACATATTTGTAAATATTCGTGATTTCCGAACCTTGGTTTGAACCTTGGCTTAAATCCATATTCAAAGTGACAGGAAGTTTGTACGGTAATGTTGAAAAATGTTTTCTACTATGTTAAATATTTAAGTTTCTGTCGTTCGGTATGCGTAAACCAGTGAAAGATTGAGTCGCCCTGCGTTGACCATAAGCCTTTCGGCCCACGGTTTTATTTTTTTCGATTTTTATACTTCTTGTCCTGATGTTGTTTGTTTATGCTTTTTTTACTATTTAATTTTTAGGAGCGCCATATGTTTCTAAGCCACGGTTAGAATGTCCCTTTAAAAAGCGTCTATCGAATTCGAAGTCACCCTGTCTCCTTAATAAACGAGAGAGCCTTGCTTACTTTATCTCATAGGTAAGTTATTATTATTATTATTATTTATTAGCTACTCCAACAGTATTTTCACATTTCATTTAAAGACTACATTCTAATGTATAATTCCGTGTGAAACACCTTTACAGGAGTATACATCTTTCAAAATTGTGTGTTCGGTAAAAATTTAAATTAGTTCATGAAATTAATTAATTATTTACACATTTTGATTAAAATAAATTAATACTTTAGTATAGTTTTATAATTTATGTAATCCATTTTGGGTTCATCGGACAGTTCCATATTTTTTTCGACCTACAAATCCTCAGTCAATATAAGCCGGCGGTATTATTTATGTTAAGCGTAATATTTTTTTATTTATTTCACTAAATCTTTATTTATTTCACTTGAATAGATGCAATAATTATTTACATTACGGGCCATATTATGGTAGGTACTTGCAGAGTAGTTTTACTTACCTGTAGCGGAGTACTACGCTACTTGCAGGGTCCTTTTAATTACCTGAAGCGCAGCACTGTACTTACAGGTTTTAGTTACTTTTAGCGCAGTAAAATCAAAAAATCAAAATCAAAATTTTTTATTCAAAGTAGCACAGGAACTGCGACTCAATGAACGTTACAAGTTAAACTAGGTGTCCATTTCAAAATCTAGATCATTTTGGAGAAAAAATGGACAAAGAAACTTCAAACTTAGTCTTTTCAAGTCCTTAATTTACAGGATTTATATGAATGTTCTAAAACTCATGCATTGAACTGGCTTTAATTCCAGACATCATTGTCATCTAAATAATCTTTAATGTTATAGTAGCTTTTTTGGCACAAAGTGTGCTTCACACATTTTTTGAACCGCGTTTCTGGCAAGCTTATTATATCATCAGGGATCTTATTGTAGAAACGTATACAATGCCCAAAAAGGATGTATTAACCTTTGCCAGCCTAAATTTTGGGAACGAAAGTTTATGTCTATTTCTAGTATTTACATTGTGTTGGCTACCTACAGTTTTAAAGTAACTGATATTTTTCCTAACGTACATAATATTTTCATAGATATACCGACTAGCAACTGTTAGGATGTTAGTTTCTTTAAAGAAATCTCTTAACGAATCTCTACTGCCTAGCTTATATATGAATCTGATCGCTCTCTTCTGCAGGACGAAGATGGTCTCAATGTCTGCTGCCCGACCCCACAGTAGTATACCATATGACATAATACTATGGAAGTAACTAAAATAAACAAGCCTAGCAGTTGTACATTACTTGCAGCGCTGTTTTAGTTACTTCTAGCGGAATGCGATACTTGTATCGTGGTTCTAGCTACCTGTAGCGCAGTATGTTAGTTTTTCTTTCATAAGGCAATTTTCAATATTTAACTGTGAATACAGCTTGTTGGTACATTTCTCTCTTAATTTACATTTAAAAACTTATGCTAACTTAATCAATACTTCCGTACGAACAAGACTGGGCCACAACAAGACTGAGAACTGTAGTGGCGTATCTTCGAATTTCTCAGAAAAGAGCGTTACAGAACGTTACTTTAAGTATTAGTGAAATTCTCAATGCAGAAACCGGCACTCCTTATTTAAACATTTCTTTTGTCTAAGCTGGTCTCGAAATGTCTTCAGGCAAATGATTACATAAAAGTGGGGATCAACGTGCGCTCACCATAGTGATTGCACATTAATGGTACCTGAAACTTTTTTGCAATGCTCCACGAGTAGGGTAACCATGGACACGTTCTATTTAATTTTCTTTTACTTCATATTGTTCAAGTACAGTGAGAAATTTGACTTGCAACGTAGTTTTAGTTACCTGTAGCGCAGTATGGTCACCGGCGCAGCGCAGTGTGTGCGGAAGGTCGCAGGAGCACTCAGCGGCCGGCCGCGCGCTCACGCTTGGGCACCGCCACGCCGCCTCGGCCCCGACCAGCAAGAGCATGGCCACCAGGGGCTGTAGCCACATCCTGGCAGCAAGGAGAATGAAGAGTTAGCAATTCAAAGGTGTATGGCACCTGCATGTAGAGGCCCTTGTCCGACAGTGGATATCGACGGACTGAAGATGATGAGGTTTATTCACAGGTGTGGAGAAACATCGATGTAGTAGGCTTACAAAAAAAAAACTAGGAATAGAAAAATTATTCATTCCAGTAATTTTACAGCATGTGGTGCAGAGACCCACCCACAAGTTACAACGAGCCAAGGACTTGGAAACGAACTAAAATAATTCTTAGATAATTTTAAGGTTCCTGAGATTCCGACTGTAGCATCTATTATTTTATGACTTTAAGGATCGTTTTAGATTGACACAGCAGGGCCGGCACTTAAGAATATAGCGTTAAATTCTAACTTTTGACGTTAAAGCTGGTATCAATTAACTAATCACTAAATAAATAACCAATCAACTGTAACATTGTCATTACTAACCAATAAATGATCGATTGATTGATAAAATTTTTGGTAACTGAAATAAAACAAAAAAAAATTAAATTAGCGTTCTTTTGGCGCAGTGCGTATAATCCAGTGCCGCTTGTTTCTGAACCCAACGTTTTGGAATTTTAATGCGCGTCGAATGGATTAAGCGTCCAAACAAAACGAAATTGAAATATCAACGCGCAATGTACCTACCCTCATTTCGCTTTGAGCTTTTACAAAAAGAAAACGTAAAAATTTCGAAATGTTCGATATATTGCGAAATATTGCTACTTTGAACTTCAATATCCCCAATGCTGTCAATTTCCTTTGAAAAAAATGTTCGTAATGGCGCAGAGGATGCGCGGGTTCCAGAAAAGCCAATAAATTAAGGTGTTCCAGTATATTCACATATAGCGCCACCACTGAAAATAAAAACCAACTCACAAAAACTCACGCGTGTATCCCGGAGGGCTAGGCAGAGACCACGGTTTGCCAGGACGTGCCTATAATAATAATAATAGCCTTTTATTTCCTAATTACGATTACATTTCCATTCGGCATGCTAATGAAACAGATGACAATCTGTAATAAATTAAATTAAATGAAAAGCGAATCAAATTAAATTCAATGTAAAATAGTGTAAAAAAGTAATAAAATATAAAATAACAGAAAATTTCAATTGTCATAAAAAAATATTGTTCATCGGGGTACTCAGTGTTGGGTGAAGGCCTCCTCCATATCATGCCATTTTTGGCGGTCTTGTGCTGATGATGATGATGATGATTACATTATATTAAATAAACTCTCGCCTTTATCCCGAAGGAGAGGCAGAATCCAGGGTTCGCCACTTTCCACAAACCGCTTTATCAACATTCACGATATACAGGTGAATGATAATTAATATGAATAATTAAGATGATTATTAAGGATATAATTATTATTCCATGCTACTTATCTGGAGTCAGAAGGATTGAGTTTGTAGCTGAGGTTAGAATTCGGGTTTTTTTTTTTAAATAATAACAGACCAACTGCCCTAGCCGTATTCTCTTAAATTTTCTCACCTTAACGGCCTATTTCGAGCACTTTATGCCCCTTCAAACCTTTGAGGAGACAGAGAGAGATAAAATAAAGCATTGCAAGTGGCGGTGGGGCGCGTGTGCGAGACATAATCGGCCCTATTCGCTGAGTGACGGCCGGACTGACTTGCGAACTAGAAATAGTTAAGGCAGCCGCAGACATTATACGACCGCTTTTATTAAAGTCTACTCAGAAACTCGAATCTAGCGACAAATACGGTTTTTTTTTAATTGCTGTTACTATTCAACTAAACTATTCACCTCTGGAAACTATTCAAAGAAAGAACCTTATTGAATTGATTGATTGCCCGAGTGAATTGTCGGGCTCAAGCGCGACGTTGACGACCCTTCCGATAATATCGCTGCTTCATAATGAGAGCCCAGGCCACTCAGAAAGAAAATATTCAGAAAATATTTTTTTTGTATGGGAGACTGGCCAGTTATAATCTATTTTGAAAATGTGATTATTTATGAGTAAAAATACCTACGATCCAATTTTAAAATTTACCTCCACATTTTTAACGCTCTAATTTAAATTGTCGTGACTCGTGATTTTTTTAACCGACTTTACAAAAAGGATCTTATTTTTTTTTTAAAGGAATAAATATAATAATAACTCCCCGATTAATCGAAAATGCGTGACCGATTTAGAAAATTCTTTTTTGTTTGAAGGTAGACTCAACAGATGGTCACATAGTCACCAAGTCAGGATCTGATGATGGGATCCTGGAGAAATCAAGGAAACTCTTCAAATTTAAAAGGCACACTTGAAGCGTTTTGGGTGTTTTTTCTAGTGTGCCTACAGTGGAACGTATATAATAATGCAGCCTATATACGTCCCACTGTAGAGAATAGGCCATCTCTCTCTTCTTAATCACGATGCGTGCCCACTATGTTTTGGCGATTTCCCGACAATTCCCGACCCATTCTCGGCAATCCATTCTCGACCGTCGTTGACCGCTCTCACTTCGCAACCGCAATGTTTGCGACCACCCTACTCGAGCCTATTGATAGCAAAGGACTGGTTCATTGGCCTTAAGTAACTCGCGGGGTAAAGGATGTGTCACGTTTATTTATCTTGGTATACTTATCGAAAACCTATTTAGAGGCTAAAATTGTCCTCAGCACGGGTTAGTGCAACAAAAAGAATATTCTTTTCGAACATAATTTTTGCTATACGAACTAACGGATCTCTCTTGTTTTACTCGGTCGGTAGCAGGACTAACAGAAGTTTTGGTTGTTTTTGTGTTATAATGAGTTGACAAAGTTTTCTCTCAAAAAAATGTTTTCTCAAGGTTATACAAGTACACCAAAAATGTATGAAAGCAATTACATAGTTCTGGCGAATGCAGAGTAGGACGCCACCACCAGCCACCAGCTCGCAGCGGCTGGGTAAGGATGGCCGAGGACAGAAAGAAGTGGAAGAAGTGAAGTAAAGTGGAGGCCTATGTCCACTATGTCCAGTAATCAATCAATGTCAATAAGCCCGTATTGATTGATTGAATTACATTGTTGTTACACATCTATTCCTACTTTATTCTGTGACAAAATTTAAGTCTACCGTAACCCGAAAGAAAAACCAAATTATAAAATGATTCCCCCTTTCACACATAACCCTCAACCCTCATTTTATAACAATATATCTCTCTGATATACCAATTTGACCCCATCTAGGTAGATTATAAATGCAAAGCGAGTGACCAAAACTGTCACATTGTCACCTTTTTGCCGCCGACCGAGGCGGCGCCGAAAAGGACACCCTGTGGCTAAAAAGGGTCCCAAGAGAGAACTAATAAAATATTTGTAATAGTCGGTCCGACTGTTAAGGGTTAGCCCTCTAACGGCTCTTAGCCGGTCTGATATGATCTGCTACTGCGAAGTAAGCAACATCAACTAAAGTCTCGAATTTCGAGACATACGGCCGTTTCTTATAATCGATCCACTGATAGATAAAGCTACTGACAGTTAAATGTCGACATTTTTTGTCAAATATTTTGTAAGGCTTATTTTGTCAATGGCTCATTAATAGGAAACAGCCCATTAATGTTCAATGCCTAGTACTTTGTAAAGATCGCAACAAAAGATGGTGGGATTTTGTCAAAACTCGAAACTAAAATCAAACCGATTATGTAATTAATTCACATATCGTTAACGAAGACGGAAATTCTCTGATGAGAAAATGCAAGTTGAACTATAATATAGTGGGTAAGTAATTTTAAATGATACGATGGTAGGAAAGGTCAATTAATTTGTATTTAATTTAATTTTCCCATTTTTCATTGTCCCAATTTTCAATGTTGTTCATTTCCCTCAAGAATGATACTCTCTTCAAAATCAAGTCGTACCTCTCCATCATAATTTTCCTCTTGTCGGTTTTCTTATATCTGAATCCAATTTGCTTCATGATTGTCATCAATGACGTGGGACCACCACTATACAGGTCAGCCTCTTTTAATGAAACCGCAATTTACTCACAGTTGGATACTCATGTCTTGTATAATAAGCATACACATGGTTTCGAATAGCATTGGCGTCAAATGTATCAATACCTGTTACAGGCTTGCTGCTCTTCTTCTTTTTAGGCGTATGTAAAACATTTGGATGAGGATAGCCGAGGATTAAAAAAAGTGGCGTGCCTTGATGGAAGTATTTAAAATTCAAATGCTTTTGCTCTTTGTGTGTGCTTCTGCTTTGTACTATGTTTTCTTTGTGCTGTTTCTTGTAATTAGATGTGTTTATGCTTTGCATACATGTGTGTGACTTATGTAAATAAATTATCTATCTATCTATCTAAGTCTATTTCCAGCAGTGGATGAAAACAAACAGATTGTATTGAACCTAGAAATCACATGAAACAAGCAAAAAAATATATTGAACCAGTATGCCACACTTAGTGTGACCTAAATCTCTTTAATTAGAGGATCTTATATATAGCAGTTCCGTGTGGCGCCGGATTAAGAATAGCGTCACTCCATTGCGTTTCGTGGATGTCGTAGAAGGCAACCAAGGAAATCCATTACCAGAGGACGGGCAGCGGCGTCTTCCCGAGATTCCAACCGCATACTGCGATCGCCAACCCGCCTGCCAAGCGTGGCGATTATGGCAAAACCCAACATGATTATGAAAATCACGATGATATATAGCAGTGAAACCGTTATAAAAATCTCGTTCCGGTCTGGAAACAGAAGTTTCATAATAAACCCCCAGAAGCGCAAGGGTCTAAAATACATTGGTTTTTGAGGAGCTCCTCGCAATATATCACAAAGCCGAAGAGTGTTCCTGACAAGGGCCGTGTAAAGTACAGTTTTGTGTGCACAGTTTTACTCAGACCCTCTTATTTGCAGTACGTTTCGGTACAATTAAGGTTAACTTGGGAAAAAAGCGGTTTTTCGCGGACCACAAAAAGTTAGCCGGAGTTGAACTAGCTCACTCCTTTCTAAGCATTGTAGACTAAGCGTTTTATAAAACAATTGTATTAGCTTCAATCGTATGTAACTGGCAAACAATGTGCATACCTAATTCCGGAAATTCATTATTTTAACCTACTTTTCTCGGATTTACTCTAATTTCATATGGCAAATGACAGCTACGCCATTATGAATAATCGATTGATATCTTATTTGTTGGCCGATAGGGGCCAAAAAGTTCTCGAATGGAGACCACATATCGGCAAGCGCAGCGTAGGACGACCAGCCACAAGATGGACAGATGACCTCATCCAAGTGGCAGGAAGGCGCTGGATGCAGGCCGCTTCCAACCGGTCTTTTTGGAAATCCATGGAGGAGGCCTGTGTCCAGCAGTGGACTTTTTGTGGCTGAATGATGATGATGATCTTATTTGTCAAAATTCATATTTACGGGTCACACACATTAGGTACTCTCCTTTTGGGTTCTACCGTAGTGATGTAAAAATAATACTCAAATATCAGTGTTTTACTCATTGATACATAGGAGAAGAATTGAGTTGATTATGGAGTATTGAAGAGCTTAATTTGTAACGGAACAGTGTTTATTTAGTTAGATCTACAAGTGATATATTTGGACGGCGATATTTAAACTGTCTGAAAAACATTTTCTTTGACAGAGTTTAGTAAACTAATGATTACACTATACACTTAACGAACTCCTTTATTCTGAGGCGGCACTTGTTTTGTTTATTTAAGTTCCTCAAAATCCTTGCAGAACCCGATGCAAGCGAGTGACATCGTCAAACGTCTAATCTGTTGGCCACTGGCCATTCATCCACTGCTGGACATCAATCAATCAATCAGCCGGTATTCGTCCATTGCTGGACATAATCCTTCCACATTAAATTCACGCAAATTCTTTCTGTACTAGGCCATCGTCGTCCAGTCGCCGCCAGAAATCTGCTTTAGAACGTCGGTGGATACACTAATTATGTTACTTATGTGCTTATTTTGTTTCTGTGATGTATCTTGTTGGTATAATAAATGTCTTTCTTCTTCTTCTTCTTCTTCTTCTAATAAAGATTAAATTGAATAGCTTTGAGCAGTCACTTTTTGACGAAAAGTTTCGTAAACATAAAACGTAGCCAGCTCGTCTCTTATCAGAGCGAAAAAAGCTAGTCAGAGAAAAACATGGTCGGACTCTTCCGACGAAATTACAAGTGAATCCGGGCTAAGTTTTATGAAGTTATATCATATAGTCCGGACTATACTATTTCGTGATTTTATCGGAAGCGTCCGACCATGTTTCAATTAATAATTTATATTATTATCAACTTAGTTCAGATGTACGTACTACAAGAACGTGAATACGGACGGGCTCTGTTACTTAACATTAAATTCAGCGAATCAGAGCGAAATCTGTCGGACTCTTTCGACAAAATTACAATTAAGTGAATCCTTGCTTAAGTAAATAATTTATGCAATTATGTTCTTCAGCGAGAGACACAGATATACGTGAATCAGTACCGACTTTACACTATTATATTTATTTAAGGTATTTAATGTCTATATGTGTCTCACTCACTCGCTCGCGTCGCGATGTATAGACAAGCCCTAGGTCTAATGGTTCATTGTCCTTTTACAGCTGACAAGAGTCTCTTAGGATTGTAGCCGAAGATTAAGTAGATGTTCATAATTTAATTACTCGTGTATCCTTAAGGGAAAACTTGGCCTTTAGACAGTATAACTGGGAACAAATAGGACAATAAGATAAGATAATTTATTTTAGCGAATAGTTTACGTGATCTGTCAGGATCGTAGCAAGTGGCAGTCCCTGGTCTCTGCCTACCCCTCTGGGATACAGGCGTGAGTTTATGTTATGTTTACAATAATGTTTACAAAATAGTGTTTCTTGTATAATTACATCTTATATGATCTCTAGATGCCTAAGCTAGGTCGTACTTGTCCTACATAATATTGCTGTGCAAGTTAACACTATTTTATTTAACATAACAGTGTTAATAAAAGAAGAAAAAAAATGCTATAGTTAACATAATAAATTGTGTATGCGGGTGTGTGTGTGTGTGTGTGTGTGTGTGTGTGTGTGTGTGTGTGTGTGTGTGTGTGTGTGTGAGTGTATGTGTGTGAGTGCGAGCGCGCGCGCGCGTGCCTGCGTGCGTGTGTGCGTGTGTGCGTGCGTGCGTGCGTGTGTGCGTGTGTGTGTGTGTGTGTATGTGTGTGTGTATGTGTGTGTGTGTGTGTGTGTGTGTGTGTGTGTATGTGTGTGTGTGTGTGTGTGTGTGTGTGTGTGTGTGTGTGTGTGTGTGTGTGTGTGTGTGTGTGTGTGTGTGTGTGTGAACTACGATAGAACTTTTGCAGCCTTTTTAGGGTTCCGTAGTCGACAATGAACTCTTATAGTGTAGTCATGTCTGTCTGTCTTTCTGTTTGTCCACAGCTTACACACATACGACAAAAGCTAGAAAGCTGAAATTTGGCCGGGCACGATAGGACGTCAAAATTATTTGGAAAATTATATTTCGTTCGAAGTTTTAATAAGCCCCACATCTTTCTGGTCTCGGCCATCCTTATTCAGCCGCTACCAGCTATTTGAGCTGATTGGCGTCCTGTGTTAGGTTTGGCAATATTTCGCAAATAGATTTAAATTTACAAGGGATGGAAAGTGTGAAGGTGATGTAGTAATTCTGGAAGCGGGAAAGTCTATAAGCGGTGCCTTCGTGAGTGGCCAAAACATCTCCAAAAGAGCACGATTGGCTATCCATAATGGAGTGCTGGTCTCAACACTGATGTACAGTAGCGAGACTTGGGTATGGCAAAAGAATCAAGAAACTACTTTCTTAATGCTATAGAAATGAGGTACTTGAAAAGTATGTGTGTTGTTACTTTGAATGCCCTCCGAAGCAGGGCAGGAATTTTGTATGAAAATCCATTCCTGCCCTGCAAGCGTTCTTTTGTTTTTTAGCAGCGAACATAAAAAATACAAATGTCAAATCCCAAAAAGGTTTTATATCAAATAAATAGAAAAAAGAGGTGAAAAATATTTTTTTTACTCGATTTTTAATTAAAGGAGGCTGGCAACTTTTTTCTGCACTACGAAAAAAAAAGCAAGCGCGTTTTGCTTTATTAAATTTAGTTTTTTACTATAGTCTGTAAAACATAGCTTGAGCTCCACGACAGCCGTCACACTAACAGGGCTAGGAATGGGACGATGTCGACATCAAATGTAATTTAAAGCGTGTTGATAACGTGGATGGAAAGAACTAAGAATTTTGAGCAGTTGGAAATATGAAATCAAACACGAGAAATATTATTTTACAAAGTTTTATTCAAGTAGAGGTGTACATCCTAAAATCCCTTAATCAGTTTATGATTCGAATTCTGAATCAAAGTCACTGGAGCAGTCTTCCAAATTTATAATCAAGTCTTGTGCAATATTATCAAAGCGAACATCTCGCTCCCAATCTTCTAGTATTTCTGCATTTCGTAACTACCTTTTTCCAATTTTCTGGCGTAACATGCTTACATGCATTTTGCAGCAACATTAAATTTAGCATTTTATTCGTTGTGAAATTTGTTAATGCTTTTCATACAAATAAACTTATATTCCAATAGTAAACCTGCAGTTTAGATCATCCATCACCAAATCATCGAAAGTTTATAATTTGCAGTTACGTTACTGGTTAGGCATCACTATATGTGCAGTAAGTACAGAGTTTTCGCATTACAAATATTCTGTAAAAAAAATTAAAAACTTCATGGACGCAATTTCAATAACAGCTCAAGCTATGTTTTACAGACTGTAAATTGATAATTCAACTAGGTATTAAAAATACTTTTTATACACATTTAATCATTAAAAATACTTTTATTTTCCTCTTAGGTGTAGTATAAAGAACTATGTATCACACAGGAGAAAGTTCTATTTCTGTTCGAGAGTATGTGTAGGCCCGACGCGCAGCGGAGTTTTTCGTTTTCTCCTCTCGGTGTGCAATGTACTATTAATCAATGTTCACGTGAATCAACCAACACATTATAACATCACAACAAAATAACCAAAGTAAAACAAACACAACCGACCGCCTCTTTCTCCCAGCGCCGACTGAACCCTAAAAGTCTACTTTTTGCCACCGTTCTTTCTATTAGCACCATTAGGATCTACTGTACCCTTAATAAGTATGTCAATTGTCAATCTAAGGTATATATTTAAGGTCCGGCTGTCCCTTAAGCTGCGTAGGAAACGCGCAAGTGGATAATGTGGGTGTAACGAGTGTGCACGCAAAACCGAGGTCTCCCAACTCACTGCAGACGTCTGCAATCCTAGTGCAGCAGTGCGTAAGGTAAGCGCTTTCTTGGATCTTTTTTCGCGAAAGATGTTTTCACGTTTTTTTTTTTCTTGCAAAATCTCGCCATTTAAATAATATTATTGGCAATATTTGCTTTGTAAGCTAATTATGATTTATCTGCTAGTAACTCTACCACCTCCTACCAACTAACTAGGAAAAGTGACCTAACTAGGCGCCGTAACATCATTTATAACAACAACTCCGGTTAGAATCACAATTCACAAAATTAATTAAACTTGCCAACGGTGATTTTATCTAGCTTACAAATAATTATTTTATTTTTATTTGACGCATTATTATCCGTCATTAAAACATGTTTTAGCTAAAATTTTCAACATACAATACCTCATCCTCCTTTACCTTTTGTTAGAAAGTCATAGTGACTAAAAATAGAGTAAAGTGCATGCAGCAAGGGTTGACGTGCTATTAAAATCAGAATCAAACATTGTATCCACAACTAGCTGACTCGGCAAAGGTTCATCATCATCATCATCAGCCTATACTTGTCCACTGCTGGACATAGGCCTCTCCTATTGCACGCCACTGAGCACGGTCCTCGGCTCCTCTCATCCAGCTCTTGCCAGCCGCCCTGCGAAGATCATCGCTCCACCGAAAAGGTTATTTTACCATATTAATTAGCCTTCGACCTATTCTCAGATCTACCAAATATACACAAAAAAAAATCATAAAATCGCTGAAGCCGTTTCGGAGAAATTCGATAACAAACACTTTATATATTTGATAACACAGTAACTGTCACTTAGATAGATAGATAGATCAGATAGATAGATAGAATATTCTTTATTGTACACAGAGATTACATTTACAGAAATTTAATAAATCGCAGTACAATTGTGGCCCTATTACTACAAGCAATTTCTTCCAGACAACCATAGACGGAGACAAGAAAGAAATTAGAACCCGTCTCTATTAAGAAAAATCGGTGCAATTAAGAAATACGAGTTGAAAAATATATAAAATTACTTAAGCCATACATAAAATATTTGAACAAACAGAGAATATGTGAACATACATACATACTAAACGGTCACTTAATCAACGTTAAAAATTTAACATAATGTCAATTTCAATCGAAATCTAGATTATTTGTTTGGAGTGGAGAAAATTACCTACATGGACAAAAAAAGACATTTTGTCTTATCAAAGGTTCTTAAATAACAGAGTTTATATTATTATTTTTAGGGGTGGTAGCCTAGTGGGTAGAATATTGGACTCGGTAGCGAGAGACCCAGTTTCGATTCCCAGTGCGGGCATGTACCTAAGACTTTGTTTTCTAAGTTATGTACATTTGTGAAGTTATAGTAGCAATACCACTCGCTAATGGTGAAAGAAAACATCGTGAGGAAACCTGAGTGTCTGAGCTATTGACATACCTCACCATTTGAAATCGCCAATCCGTTGTAGGCACGCTTGGTGATTAAGCCCATACTCTATGTCTGAGATAATGCTTATGATGATATTATTATTTTAAAATCTAGAACTCGTGCTTTGTTTTAATTAATAAAAAATTACTGAATTACTGACTGGATTGATCTGGTTTTCCACTGTATACAAAAGCCATGTAGTTTTTTTTTTCTTCAGATGATTACAAATACAATGTTAGAAATTTTGTAAACGCGATAACACCGAATGCACTGTCAGACTCTGCAAAATAATTAATGAAATTAAGACCTTCAACACAATAAACGTTTTTTTTTTAACATATACATTAAACGTCGTAAACTTCATGGTTTTTAAAAACCTTGTTAATCTAGTTACATTCAACGGGTCTAATTGTGATTGCTTATTAGGTAAACTATGTAAACCATATTAAATCCGTATGAGCATAGTGACTAAAAACAATTTACAATGTACTTATCGAAAATAACATATTCCCCATTTTCGCGAATCCAAAACCGAGGAATGTTTTTGACGCGTTGGACACTACCGAAAAAATGCCGCAAATGTTTTTAATCAGGAATAATGTTCTACTTTGCACACGTTTCCTCACATTTCGATGCTGAAATTACGATCCTGCGGATTCGGATTAACGAATTTGATACATATTGTTGTATTTAAAGCAGAGGTTAGTAAAGTACTGTCAAACGGGGTGATTAGAAACTGGGGTATGAATAGAAACAATAAGTGAAAAAGGCTTTTGTCACCGATTTCCTACTGAACTTGCAACTGCAGCGACGTCTATTGACATATATTTCGGTTAAAACCCGAAACGTCGCTGAACTAAACTAACAACTACAGCGGTGACAAAAAAACCTTTTTCCACATTTAGTTTCTTTCATGCTCCAGTTTCTAATCACCCCGTTTCACTGTACTCAAAGTTGTTTAGCCAACAAATAAATTCACATAAATTCCACTAAGCACTCGACTATTATTCCAAGTTCCCCAACATTTGATTTTTGTACGAATAATGGATGAAAGAGTCCATTACACGAGTTCGGTAATACGGTTTGAGAATAGATAGATAGAGAACACTTTTTGCACACTAAAAGTCTTCGAACGAAACTACACATTATTAACTTAAGTCCGGATTCACTTACTTGCAAAACAAGCAAGAATGTGAATGCGGCATTAAGTTAATAAAAGTCTTATTTATAAAAAACACGATTCCTTAAAAGAGTCTTCAGAGGCAGATTAAAGTTTAGTCTGTGGCCTGAGAGTATTTAAACTGTCTCTGAGGAGTGTTTTAGAGGGATCGTGTTTTCATAAATAACACCCTAGTAGAAAAATAATTATATTTGTCTTTTAGACCGACTTTTTTTGTAACGTCAGACTTGAGTGATCGAAAAAATTTGAGCAGATACAGTCAAAACCAATACGTTTCTAATACATCACCTTTCACACAAAATCAAGCAAAAAATCGCTCCGAATCAAACCAGAATTAACTCACCTAGGCTATCCGACCGTTGAAGCTAGGCTCTGTATTTCGTGTTGTTAAATAATTCATAAGTAGTTCAGCAGACAGACTTTTCCAATTATAATTAAGACACATCATTGGAAATCCAAAAAAAAGACAAAATAAAGAACCTACGGTCTTAATGTCAAATTATCGGTAAACGGTGAAATTTACTCTCATAGGGTTATCAATAGGCAGTCAATAGCTTAACTGTCTAGTTAAAATTTTTACAACGTAGTTGACAAATCAATCCGCGATGGGTACGCGTGGTGATTAAGCCCATTCTCTCTCTCTCTGAGAGAAGGCCTGTGACCTGTAGTGGGACGTATATAGACTACATAAATACATACATAGTTGACAAATCAAGATTACGACTGGACTTAGTATTTATGAACTTGTTGCCGGCCGAGTAAGCAGTCAATATCTTGACTGTCTCCTTGGCATAGCGGTTGAATGCTTCTTTAAAAACGCAGAAATCACAAACATGGAAAAACACCCAGACTGAGGTTGTCTGTACTTTACAGTGGCCCCCAGTGGGAATCGAACCCGTGACCTCTGTCATGGCAATCATGTTAGACAAAAGAGGCAGTAATATTTTTTTGTAGTACATTAATTCTCGGCCATATTGGCCATATTCTCGGGCACGGTACATCAATACTCTGAGGTGCCCAGATTGTTGAAACAAAACAGAAAGTTGACAGCGTACTCAAGAGCGATCTCACAGGTAAGCGCTTTATTAGTGACTGCCTCGTTGGTTCACTACACCGGAAGTCGTGGGTTCGATTCCCACTGGGGGTAGCCGTACATTTGTACAAATAGTCTCAGTCTGGGTGTATTTCTATGTTTGTGATGTCCTTGTCTGGTTACCATGGTGCAGGGTAAGTGTTATTGTGTTGTGTGGGAGTTATTAATATTAACTTAATTCCGGATTCACTCACTCGCTTTTTTACCGGAAGAGTCCGACCAGGTTGTTAATACAGCCTTTAAAAGACTTGCACAACTTTGTGAAATATTTTTTAAGCAGCATTTAACTAAAGTTCATCCAAAAATACCATCCAATACATAATTTAATTTAAATGGCTACTTAACTGACATTTAAGAAGTGATAAAAACTGAATTTTCACGGATATTTACTCGTTTATTTTTTCATTTTCCGATGTGGACCGACTTAGGTGACAGGCGTATTTTTGAAAGCATTAACTGTCTGTTTACTACCCTTAGCAAAATTTTGACAAAATTTAAACAATAATTTTATATAAATTCAAAAAAGAAAAAAATAAACGAGTAAATATCCGTGCAAATTCAGTTTTTTATTATGTCTAGTGCTCGTGTTAACTTAGAAAATACAATTTAAGCAGTGGCGCAAATTGACCTTAACTTAAAACTGGTAGGTCCAACTTTTGGGTCGTGTAAGTCCTCAAGAAGGTTTCAAGATTGCTGAAACAAATCAGGTTCCGACCTCTCTGCCACGTCCATCATTCTTTATTACTGGCCTCGTAAAGTTAAGCGTTCGTTCAAAAATACACGCGGAAAACTAACTGTTATTAAATTCCTCGAAAACTTCTACATAAAAGCGCTGGATAGCTCAGTTATTGACGTTTTAGGGTTCCGCGAAGAGTAACAACGGGGCTCTATTGCTGAGCCTAGCTAGCTGTCTGTCCATTTGTCTTCTCTTCAAAGGGTAGTAAGTGTCTTAAAATAGTGATGTAGGTGGACATTTATAATTTTCATAGAATATGTCTTATAGCGGATTTCAATCAATCAGCCCGTACTTGTTCACTGCTGGACATAGGCCTACGCCAAGAGACGCCACTTCTGCCAGTCCTCGGCCATCCTCATCCATTCATTGCCAGCAATCTGCCCCAGATCGGATGGCGGATTTCGTAACACATGATTAACATAAAAGTTAAAACGTAAATGATTCTTGTCGAGTTAGGGTTCCATTCGCCAAATATTGCGCAAATTTTTCGTTCGAGTAGGGTGTCCCCTCATTACCTCTCCCGGCTAAACGGTTTATTGTAGAGACGTGAAAAAATTCGGAGCAGTAGCACATATAATGAACTTAAAAGGAAAACTGTCACGTGTCACAGGCTTTACAAGTTAACGAGTAATATGCGACCAAATTATGAAATGATAACTTCGTACAAAATCCATTCAAAATTACTTTGATGGAGTTTTTATTACTGCAAAGCAGATAAGAAATAACACTTTCTGCGGAACCCTACACTGCGCGCAGCCTGACACCCACTTGGCCGGTTTTTTTTATTATAATCACCATCATCACCGCTGCCGACTGCGAAGTAGGTATAATATGTCTTTTTCTCCAAATGCCATCTTTCTCGGCTTCCCTTGCTTCCTTTTTTTAAAATAAATGTCATAAAATAGTATGTATTACTATGGAACCCTCAGTGCGCGTTTTGAGATAACACTTGGTCTGCTTTGAAATGCGTGCGCCATCTTGAAACTTAGAAATAAATAAAAGGGTCTTTGAGAGAAACAAATAACACAATGAGAGTCTTGTTATAAATCCTCATTTCGCTTCAGAGCTAGTATTTTCTGCTACAAATATTGTTTTCCTGGCTTATTTCTAGTTTGGTACTTTGTTTTGTGCTAAGGGATCTGCTGTATTGTCCAACTTCTTATCAAACTTTATCCACTTTATAAATAAACGTGGCACAAAATTACACCGAGTTTAATTTAGTATAGTCCGCACAGATCTTTTTGGCGGTAACCTGAACATAGTCACAGATTGTTTGCACATCCTTTACTGTCTTTGCAGTGTTTCTGTAAGTAATTGACGTAGTGTGATGCGTAGTAAATTACTATTAGTCAGTTGTATTACTATGTCATACACAGTAAAGATAGTAAGCGATGTGCAAACGATCTGTGACTATGTTCACGTTACCGCCAGTAAGATTTGCGCGAAATATAAAATGGCAATATTTCGGAGTAAAAGATCGTTTAATTTTTTAAATTACACGACAGATCCAGTTTACTATGTAATTTATTTGGTTGCTAAACCACGACAGATACGGATTTCATCTATATCCGTGGATTTCACACAACTGTTGCCGGCCGCTGCTCGCATGTGTTTGACCAGGACAGCAATTTCGATTTATCTCGAAGAAGGTTGACAAAATAATGCTCAAATTTCCAAGCATGTTTGAGAAAAGGTATTTCTCTTACCTGCCCCATCTCAAATTAGCTCCCTCTCAATTTATTTATTGCTTTGTAGTAGTTCAGTACCTACCAACTGTAAAGGGAAACAAACGTAAAGCTCGAAAACATGATTAAACACTGGGGATCAAAGTGAGACGCAGGCCGACTTGCACCACTTTCTTAAAAATTCTTCATACAAAAGTCAATTTAAACGGCGACGTTTAACAAGTGGTGCAAGTCGGCCTTAGCAGGATTCTACACCATTCCTGAAACACGTCAAATAATGACAATAATAATAAATAATAATGATAGTAACAATAATAATATTCTGCCACTCACATAATTTTACTTTAGGACTTTTTATCTTTCTTTCGAATATATTTTCTAAATCTTTATTTAACTCCGAGTGGCTATACAAATTTTCTGCTTTGTATCTCAAATGTACCACACTCTGTATAACACCCTTGTCCCCAGGATCCCGCAAAATGTCCCAGACGACGAAGCTAGTGCTCATCTGCTTAACAATGCTGACCTGCGCGGAGAGTGCGCAGGCGCATGCGCGCACCTTCTCGCGCTGCCAACTCTCGCGGGAGCTGCAGCGGTATAACTTCCCGAGGAACCTCATTGCCAGATGTAAGTAGCCTTGTTATGCTCTCTCGAAAACGGGTCAATTAATCAATCAGCTCGTATTCGCTGGACATAGCCACCCCCCCCCCCCCCCCCCCCAAGGCACGCCAGTTCTTTCTGTCTTCGGCCATCCTCATCCAGCCGCTGCCAGTAAATCTACTCAGATCCTCGGTCCAGAAAGCTGGTGTTGGTGCAGCTGCGTTTGTCAGTTCGTGAATGGGTGTAAGAAGTATAATTTACTGCTGAATTCTTCCGCTTTAGCATTTGTTTATCCACTATTCATCATCATCATCATCATCAGCCATTTGACGCCCACTGCAGGACATAGGCCTCCCTCATGGTTTTCCTAACCATAACCAATCCTCGTACTGTGGCTATCGAGGTCCAGGTCAGCCCTCTAGCAACTCTGTTCTGGGGCCTGTTTCATAGAAAGACAATTCATGGTTTACTATGGCAATTCGATGTACATAGCAAAGTCGATCAATTCACAGATTATCAAGTACAAAGCCGTCGGCCATAGTCATAATTATGAATGCAAGTTTGTTTAAATTACATAATATAAAAAGAAAGATTTTAAATTACGATTCAAAGCATGCCAAATGTTAATTAGAACCCAACTACGTTTGCGCAGGATTTTTTTTCGTTTACACGGTACGTCCTCTCTACTCTCAAAGCTTACTTATTTAACTTGAGTTACAATTGAATGCATTTATACAATATTTTTTTCCAAAATATGCCTTTAATTTTTATAGAGTCTTAAAAGTTCTATTATAAGTCGTTATTTATGATTTGCTGCGTTTGATGGTGGCGCAATTTTTGGCAGAGCGCTCTTAAGGACGAAATCATACTCGTAGGTGAGTCGATCTTATCCAAGCTATAATTTGTGCATGTCTGCACTCGAGTTCCAATTTGGTGTTCGTCAACCCCTCTGTCTTAAGACGCTACAAAGAGCTTGCAGTAACTGCAACCGTTACCCCAGTGACAAGTCCCAGTGCACTGGTGGCTTCCGGTGTCGCAGTGTTTATTAGGCGGGTACGCCACCCAGCGCGTAGTCGTGTTGTGACACCGTTGCCTCAGTAGAGTTAGGCAGAAGGCTGTTCGTTCAAGTACTAGCTAAGAGAAGCCTTAGAGCTGCGGCCTAATTATGCGTAGGTACCAAATAATTTTGGAAGCCTGACTTTTGCGATAGCAATTAGTATAACATTTGACAGACGATTCGCTCAGGATGTGGTACGTGTAATATATGAGCTGTCCACGTTACATCGGGCTTGAGACGTGCGGGCGGCACAATAAAATTTCAATCTAAAATAAGCTTAAGTGGGTAGAACATTGGACTCGGAATCGGGAGACCCAGGTTCGATTCCCAGTGCGGGCATGTACCTATGACTTTTCTTTCTAAGTCAGGTACATATGTGAAGTTATAGTAGCAATACCACTTGCTAACTATGAAGGAAAACATCGTGAGGAAACCTGGGTGTCTGAGCTATTCACATACCTCAGCGCTTGAAATCGCCAATCCGCGGTGGGCACGCGTGGTGATTAAGCCCATACTCTCTCTCTGAGAGAAGGCCTGTGCCCTACAGTGGGACGTATATAGGCTGCTTATGAATTCTTAAATACTTACAAAGTCTTAAATACTTATAATATACTCCTTGTCCCGGCGAACTTTGTACCGCTACAGAATCCGTTTATACGATTCGTGCATAGTGTCATCTGTTTTTAAAACACAACATTCGCTCGCACAATGCCGTCTATTTTAAACTTAATATGCTATGTCTCAATTCAGGTCTTTGTCTCTTTGTATTCCAAGTTTCATGTAAATCTGTTTAGCCGTTTTTGCGTGATTGAGTAACAAACACCCAAACATCTTCACAAACTTTCACATTTATAATATTAGTAGGAAGTAGGATATGCAAGCATGCACGACACGATCTCATGTTGGGCTTACGTATACGTGGACGGAATTTTTTTGCTCTAGTATTGTAGTCTCTAACCTTAAAAGTTTTTAAGGTTTATTTTATTTGGTAACGTTGCGTCCGCACGTCGCCGTCACGTTGTAATGTGGACAGATATTATTCTATCTATACGATAACCAGAGCGCTACAGTCAGAAAGTGATTTTCAGGATGAAAATTGTCTTTACCAAACAGTAGCTAGTTACCAAGTAGTAGAGAAACCCCCAGTTTCTCGTACACTAACACGCTGTTAATCTACTGTTAACAGCTGTCAATTGACCAAAGTGCTTAAAAAAAAAACCACTGACAGCTGTTAACAGTAGATTAACAGCTCGTTAGTGTACGAGAAACCGGGGGTGAATGTCAATTAGTTTCTGTCCCATTCAATTTCTGAATCGAGAATACTACTAACTTAAGTTACACTGAAGCTCAATATTTTTTTTATTTACTGGTACGGAACCCTCGATGTGCTAGTCCAACTCGCACTTAACCATTTTTTTGTAACATCAGTAGTACCATCGAAGGTCACCCACCTTTGAGTCAATAAATAAGAGCTGGGATTTCTGTATCAAAAATCTCCAGTCTAAGATTGATGAAATAACAAAGAACCTTCTTTTGCCTTCTCTTCTACACTGGAATTCCCAAAAGGCCCCCTGTTCCACTGAAATTTCTCCTTGCCGGGGCGCCAGGAAACTATCTTATTACAATTTCAGTGTTCCTAGTTGCTAAGACGTCATATGTGTACAACGGGCCTGCACAGTTCGTGGACTTCGCCAAAACTTTCAAATTCGACGTACGTCCGACGGATACTATTAGATATTATTATTAAAAAAATGCCTATCAGTATTTAAGATCAGAGTTCAAAAATATTACTTTGCCTTAGTTTGTTTTTTTTTTTATTTCATTTTTTTTCTGGTGAAATCTCTTCCTAGTAGTATGTAGGTAAATTTTTTGTTCATCTCCTTCCTTCATATAATAATAACGCCAACTGGTAGACGCTTGAAATATTCAAATGTTGTAAAGATAATGGTACGGAACCCTTCGTGCACGAGTTCGACTCGCACTTGGCCGGTTTTTTTTTTTTGCTATAGTTTTGAAACTGTGGTGGCCTAAGCAGCCTATATACGTCCCACTGTAGGGCACAGGCCTTCTCTCAGGGAGAGAGTATGGGCTTAATCACCACGCGTGCCCACCGCGGATTGGCGATTTCAAGCGCTGACGTATATGAATAGCTCAGACACTCAGGTTTCCTCATGATGTTTTCCTTCACCGTTAGTAAGTGGTATTGCTACTGTAACTTCACAAATGTACATAACTTAGAAACAAAGTCATAGGTACATGCCCGCACTGGGAATCGAACATGGATCTCCCGCTTCCGAGTCCAATGTTCTACCCACTAGGCTACCACCATATCTACCCACTAGGTTACCACCGCAGTGGTGGTGGATGTCAAATGAAAGAGGAGAAAATGGTGAGTTCATAAATACAAATATAGTAAACATTATAATGTACCAAGCGATAGAATAACATTTTTACTAAATTTCAGCGATTATGTTATTATTTTTCCGTAGTCGGGTTATAGTTCTTAAGCCTTTGCTTATTTCACCCGGTTTCTTGTACACTAATAATTATCAAGCAATTTGCACTTATAAGCACTTTGGCCAACTGACAGTGATGTTAACAGTAAATTACCAGATTTTTCAGGTAAAACGCTGGTCTCTGCCTAACCCAACGGGATGCAGGCGTAAGTTTATGTTATGTGTAACAGTTTGGTAGTGTACGAGAAACTCGGGCTCAGAAACACTAACAGAACTTCCCAGGAGAAACATTTTCACATATCCGTAGATGCACCAGTTTTATTTTACTCTGCCGTCTTGACAACGGCATAAAACCACTCGCATGTTAACTTTTTCATGAGTTCTCCATTGCGCGAGTCCCACTGGGTCTGCCTGCACTGATTAGGCAGCCTGGCTAGAAGGGGCTTACAACACGTTTTAGTGTTCGCCAGTCGCGAGGCACTGTGTGTGTAACGATCTACTTGAGCTATGTAAAGTGTTACCGTAATATCTGTGTGGCGCCGGATTAACAATAGCGTCACTACATTTCCTTCCGTGGATGTCGTAGAAGGCGACTAAGGAAATACATTACCAGGAGACGGGCAGCAGCGTCTTCCTGATATTCCAACCGCATACTGCGATCGCCAACCCGCCTGCCAAGCGTTGCGATTATGGCAAAACCCTTCATGGTTAGGAAACCCATGAGGGAGGCCTATGTCCTGCAGTGGGAGTCAAACGGTGTGTGTGTAACGATCTACTTGAGCTATGGAAAGTGTTACTGTAATGTCCGAACTGTGTTGTCACACAAAGATGGTCAGAGTGGAGTTTTTTCGCTGCCTCTGTGTCCAAAATTGGAAGTTTTAATTGCAAAATTGACCCGAACGCAGCTAACATTACATGGTACTCAACAAACAGAATGTAAATTCTTTACGACGAAATAAATTTCTGATGTCTCAATTTGATTTTAACCGACTTCAAAAAATGAGGAGGTTTTCAATTCGACGCGTACAATTTTTTTTTTTTTGGGTAAGTTCCTTCGTTACTCTGTCAATGCTGAACCGATTTTGAAAATTCTCTTTTTTTATTCGAATGGATATAAGGTCCCATTGGTCCCATTTTAATTTGGTGAAGATCTGACGAAGACTTTCAGTGATGGAGAACGGAACTTTGCAATGGACAGTAGTATATAAGGCCTAATGGGGCCCATCCTTTAGTAACACATGCATGTTTAATAAAATATAGAGTTAATGTAGTGCCATGGTAATCTGGTAATATTCTGGTGAAGGCTTTCGGAGATTTATTTATTTTGCGTATGGAATGCAGCAGGTTTAAATACGAAAGGGAGGCCATCAATCCACTCGGTCACGGTGCTCGGAGATGGAAATTGAGAACTTCAAATTTTAAAGCAAAGAATTAAGGGACTTAATTTTTATCTCCCGCTCCCCCATTAAAAAGTTTAAGTATTGCCTTCCTCTCCAGTAGTGTGTACAGTATAGCATTATATTAATATGTGGGTCTATTCAATCTTACCTTATATATAAACATTTTTTAAACATAAACATAAACATTTACATACAGGCACATACATTGCTTCTGGCCCCACACTAGGATACCCTGTATCGTGGGAACCAGCAAGAGCGACATCCCAAACATGTAAACATCCAAGACCTGGGGGTTTTTTTTTGTCTCCAGCCGGGATTTGAACCCGGGACCTCTCGCATGGTATGCAGATGCACTACCGCTGCGCCACGAGGTCGTCAAGTATATTAAGTTTGTATAAGTATATTGTAAATTGCATTTCTACTTTTTCCCCCTCCCGTCTTTACACGCCTACCATTCTTCCTTCCACCTCCTGCGGTTGACTGGTGCTTATGGCTTTAAGTCTGCCGTATTGTACATTAGGCTAAGTGCAATAAAAGTATTAAATAATAATAATTATAAAAATATAAAAAAAAAAATTAACAAAAAATAAAAACCGACATTACAGAACTTATTAACAGATTAGAAGTATTCATGATACCTTACTATAACTACATTTAATTACTTGTTTATTCTGCTAACCGAAATTATGTTGAGAACTCAATGATTTTTTTACAAAATTCCATTGCTTATCAAATATGATCTAACCAATAATAAGACTAATTTGTTCCCGTAAAATTCAATAAACAACGTACATGTTATTATCATCCTATATACACATTATCAAAGCATCTAACATATTATAGTCAGCCATTAGCTTTTATAGTGAGCAGCACAAGAGTCAGTTTCGAACAAAACAACACTGAACTCAATATCTGGTTATCCAACGAAACTACCTATATCAGAAACTTGGACGCTTGGAAACTAAGACAATGACCCAGTACAATTTACTGAAGTCTGAACTTAGTTTGTTTGCCGAGAGGTGTGCTTCGCATTTGACGGCTTCGTTGAACAAGCAGTGTTCTGTTTGATAACGTGACATAGGTCGTGGGTTCGATTTTCACTGTGAGCCACTGTGCTTTGATTTGTACAAATAGTCTCGTGTTCATTGTGTTGTTCTTGTCTTTTTAACATATAACAGGGTGTCCTAGTCTGGGACCAGGTCACGTGATTGACTTGTGTTGTTTAGATGTTGTCATTACTTTATTTGTAGGCATTTGAAGGAAATAAGAAATTCTCGGCAACATTTTGCTACTTTGGTATTCAGATCTCACATTAAATCAATAAACGTTTATAGTAATCATGTAATCATTAACTATTTTTTGAAATTATGAACTACCTATTTATGGATATCCATTATTGGCCTTGTTTACTTTATCTTTATTATTGTGTCCAAGTTATTGGTTTTCGCTGTTGATGTCCTTAATAAAATAAAATAAATAAATAGCGAAACACGAAATTCTCAATAAAACAAGAAAAACCACAATTTCATTGGAACAAAATATACTGCGCATATTTATACAACTAAACGGTTCTAAAAAAACATTATGTACTATACAGTGTACAGTCAACGGCTTATTAACTCTGTAACGGTGCAAACCTTATTTTTATAACAGAAATGGTGTAACAAGGTTTGCACCGTTACATCTATTTTATTTATTTTAACAACAATTTAAGTACATAATCACAAAATAGTATTACAGATAGTATGTGAACCAATTACATCACACCGTTCGCTAAGTGGAAAAAAGATAAATATGATAAAAAGTCTATTTAATCTAATTTAAAGTTTATTGCTTTCTTTTTATTTGCTTACTTTTTTATTGCCTTTAAAACATTTTATGTAATTTACAAATTTAAGATTTTGATTACTTTAATTCACATTTACGTCGCAAAGTCGTCCGTAAAGTAATTGAATCCACCGTGCGCTGTCGACTAAACACAGATATAAAGATCACTTTTCAGCAAAAGACTAGACCATAAAATATCTAGACTATAGATTGTCTCGCCGTTGGCCAAGCCGGTATTCATGTCTAGGCTGACCAGAGACAAGCTTGCAAATCCTAGTACAAGACAAGAGGCTTAAAAGCCGATGTAAAGCTTTTATAGCTATAAGTAATGTGACAAAATGTTGTTGAGTTGTATCGTTAGCGCTAGACCAAAATCTAATATGTAAACACCGTGTTTGTTATCAAACTCCTCCGAAACGGCTTCACCGATTTTTATGAAATCTTTTGTGTATATTTGGTAGGGCTGAGAATAGGTCGTAGGCTAATTAATATAGCAAAAAAACGTTTGCCGAGTCAGCTAGTAAAATGTAATTATTTCAATCTTTATGTATAAAGAATATTTAATATCGCCGTATTTGTATAAATGGCTTCATTCTGGGTGTGATTCCATGTTTTTGATGTCCTTGTCTGGTTACCACAGCACAGTCTATCCTAGGGGCAAGTGATTGTGTTGTGTGAAACTTATTATTATTAATGGATCTGCAATAACATTTTGACCAGAAAAATCGTCTCTTCAGTGTTGATAAAAATATTCATTCCAATACCTAAGCGAAAGTCTAAAAATCTCAATATTTTTCGCATAATCTTGCAATCGATCCGGGCAATTTGTACAAAAAAATGTGAAAATGTAAACAGAGAATTAAAAAAAAAACCTTCCACACAGCACAATCACTTATTGTTCTGGTCCCAAACTAGGAAACCCTGTGCTATGGTAACCAGGCAAGGACATCAAAAACATGGAAATATACCCAGACTATACTGGGTGGCAAAACCCTTCATGGTTACAAAAACCCACGAGGGAGGCCTATGTCCTGTAGTGGGCGTCTGATGGCTGATGATCATGATGATACTGGATATACAAAGTTACACGTTGGATACACAAATGTTCGTAAAAACGGGAATGTAATATGTGTACATGCAATCATTACCTATGTGAGGCGTGTGGTAGCAGTAATATTCCTGAACAGACGTCCTTTACGCCCAAAAGCTGTTTGTAATGCATAAGACGGTGCTCGACGCTATCCTAAAGCGCTGAACATACTACATAGTGTCACAGAGAGTCGCACGCAAATTCTGGGTATCCATGAGATTCATTAACGCCGCATAAAAAACAGGTTTGTAAACAGAACAGAAACAGATAAAAAATAGAAATAAAACTGATGTTGTCACTGTCTTGTCGTATGATTTAGACAGTGATAGCATGCAATTTATTCTCTAGTTAAGTTTTAGCTGACTATTGAAAAATTGGCCCTAAATATAGTTGTGTTATACCAATACACATAAAATCTGTGCAACAAAAGAAATCAAAATCAGAATATAATTAATTAATTGAGATATTCAAATAAATTAATGCATATCTAATAATTTTTGGCTCAGCACAAACATTAGAATCCAGCATCTATTAAACTTAACCCCAGAAAAAGCTCGTTGCTTTCGAGCAAAATATACTAGTTCTATTAAAAATACTAGTCTCATTTCAAAGAATGAAACTATAAATCCATTTTATTTTTGGCATGCAAAAAGTATTTTTTATGCTATCAGTACTTTTAAGTGCATCTAGGTGCTGAGAATCGAAGAAATACCGGATGATTTGATGTATGTTATTTGTTTCTTTGACAATATTTGATAGACAATGAGTTTATTCTTAGCGTATATGATGCTACACGTCGGGAGTCACTAAGTATGCGTTCCCTTTTTTGAAGAGCAATCAAATATTTACCGATTTTTGTTGCAAAAGAAGAAAATAGATGTAGAGGCGCCCGCGTTTTTCTAGAAGTTTACATCTTACAAACTAAAGGGCGCAATAGAGTATAGAATATTGAGAACACATCGCTATCAGCTCGGAAAGCGGTCTTTCAATACGCAGTATGTAAGCCATGTCCGCTCCTAGCGGACGTCAGTCGCGTCCAAGGTAGCCAGGCCCATAAATAGAGAAACCGAGCTCGGGTTCATATTTAGCCGGACATTTAGCCCCGAAAGCCTGACAAACTGCTTTTACCACGGTTTCCTTTGTCCGCGCCCGCAATATTGTGAGTCGTGCGTGCATGTCCGCGTGCTCGTCTTTCGACTAGAAGCCGGACTTGTATATAAACTGGCCGGACACGACTGAAAAGAAGGAGATTAAAGCCTTCTGGCAACTGTGATCCTAGCTTCAGACGACGGTTCTGCACGCCTGTAACGCGACAAACTAACATAACTTAGGGGGAGGCACCGAGGTGTCTGTGCCAAGTCTACCAACACGCCGCAGCCGGCTTAGCACTTAGATATCAGAATCTACGACCACTGAAGTATCTGGTGAGCTCGGAGACAATTGGTACACGAAGCCAGGAGCGCACTGAGAAAGTCTATTTATATTTACAAGAGAGCAAGTGGCGATTACTGGATAAAGATGGAGATAAATTTATTCGCGTAAACGTGTGTCCGTAATAGTACAATAACTTGCATGATTACATAACAGAGTGGTGGTCAGTGGGCAGACCAGCAGCTCAGTGGTCGGACAATATAGTTGAGTCGGCGAAAGGCGCGTGGATTCGGATGGCAAGGGACACTGTAAGAGATGGCATTTGGGGGAAAAGGGCTATACCCAGCAGTGGACAGCGGTGGGCTGACGATGATGCATTATTAAGATTTTGAAAATAGCAAATAAGGGAATGTATTAGCAAAGGTCAAGATAAAAGTACCTGAAAGCGTGCTACGCATACATGCAACGTGAATGAATATTGATGAAGCGAAAGAAATCTGTCAGGATCGTGGCGAGTGGCAGACCCTCGTCTCTGCCTACCACTCCTGGTTACAGGTTTGAGTTAATGTTATGTTATGAGTTGAATATAACATTGTTAAGTAAATATAACATTGGATTAAGAATAGCGTCACTCTATTTCCTTCCGTGGAGGTCGTAGAACGTGACTAAGGAAATAAATTACCAGGAGACGGGCAGCAACGTCTTCCTGAGATTCCAAACGCATACTGCGATCGCCAACCCGCCTGCCAAGCGTGGTGATTATGGCAAAATCCTTCATGGTTAGAAATACCGGCTGCAGTGGGCGTCAAATGGCTGATGATGATGATGATAACATTGTCATGTTCATTTCGGTCCAACATGTTTTACCGAGAGTAGACGTGCAAATAGGAGAAGACGATAGCAGTTAAGCACTACGGGCTGACTAATTGAAACGAATCTATTTTTTTGTCAACTACCCAATGCCCTACATTATTGAACAAAATAACAGTCACCCTGATATTCAATAGAGTTTCGATTTTGGAATATCGATACCGAATCCTACAAAATTGCTATAAAGCCTCAAGTTCAACGTTTGAATAGTATAACAATTGGTTACATCATAATATTTTAATAGCATTGTTGGGTCCAATATCAATTAATGAATTTTGTTAAAGTTCAACATAAGTACCATAAAAACATATCTATTCATATTTCCTTAGCCCTATTGGAAAACGATGCACTTAGCTGTATCAAAACTCTATTATATTTCGTATGGATGAAAGTTAACAACATTTTTTCAACAAAAGTGCCGTGTCACGGGTCACTATTGCTTATCATTTATTTATCTGCAGAAAATTATCAGTATTAAATCAAGTGTTTTTATTCAAATTAACGCAGAAACTGCGACTTAGCAAACGTTACAAGCAAACTACAGCTGTAATTCCGAATTTCGCTCATTATCCCACCCCGATTCATAATCCAATTCGCAATTCATATTTTTCCTGTGCAAATCAGCGATTTCCAATTTACCCCGTGCCCTGTCAACCGTTTTCATTATCGACTGGGCGGGGCAAATATAATTTGTGCCGTCAACCTGTTACTGCGCGCTTTCGATTAAGGCCCGCAGTCGTTGTATTAATTTGAATTAATTCCAATTCGGATTAGACATGGCTTGGTCCAGGGCCAGATTGGTTGCCGTGAAAGAGAAGAGGGCTGTGCTGAGGTTGGCTTATGGGCTGATTATATAAATAGATAAATGGCTTGGTCTTACGCTAGTCGGGTGGAAGATGAAATATCGACAAGAAAGGCCCAAAAAACGGGTTGTGTGAAAGAAAAGAAAGAAAATACATTTAACATAACATAAAATGTTTGTTTAAAAACCACTTTACACAAAGTTACAAAGGGTATGGGAACGTTGAAAATTAATTGGTTTATGTTAATTATAAAACGACAATGTTTACCGGCGACCCCCACACTAGACAATAGTCTTTATAGTGGGGACTGGTCAAGTAGGTTGAACATTTTGACATTAGGCGACGGTTAGGAAACAGTATTAATTTATTATAACAAACAGAAAAAAAAACAGATAAGTGACATAATATGAAAATAACAGAAAGAAAACATACACAACAAACAAACATAGATGTAGCCTGTGGCGTATCTAAGTTGCCACAAAAGGCAGCGACCACATGATAGAAATAGAAACTTAAATGATCTTTTAAATGTAGATGACAACTGGACCCTCGCACGTTTACGTGGATATGTTTATTGCAAGCAAGGCTTAGATTGTTATAATAAAAACTGATAAAAAAAACTTCATGCTCCTCTTTTCCTCTGGTTCGTAATCAACAAAGTCGTGTTCTAAAACCTAGAACATTAAACTGCACGCACATTGGACATTAATATTTTATTGCAAAATACCTATGACCTATTGCCTAGAGCCTATTGAACCGTTATAGTTTACCTTTTAATTTCGTATGTGTTACTGTCCTGAATTTTTCCATGTTTTTCAAACAGCCGTTCAGCCAGGAGAGGGGGAAACGCTCTACTATAGCAACAAATTACGCCTTAAAGCTTAATATTTAGCAAACGGATCCTTGAATTGAAACATGGTTTTCTCACAATAATTTTTACGATACCCCACACTATGGGATAGATGAGAAACAAAATCATCCCGAATTTTATACTACTGTTTTGTCGGCGTGATTATCATTGCCCAATTTCAGCTTTCTAGTACTAATCATCTCTGAACTAGGTCATCGACAGATATACAGGCAGACAGAAAGACGGACATGACAAAACTATAAGAGTCCGTAGTTGACTACGGAACTCGAAAAAGAGTAGCTGGCGGTGAGGTTTACAGTAGCTACCTTTGACATTCCAAAAAGGGGTTGCAAATCCTTGAAAGATACCAAGCAAATAAAGAAAGCGTTATCCTTAGATCTTAGAATAGGTACACTTTTGACATTCAAAAGTAAACTTGGAAACAAAGCAAGATCGGATAAAGCCGACCTTTTTGGAAATAAAGGAGACTGGAAAAAGAAAAGGTTGTATTTCAGCTTAGCCGTGCCGTTTCAACCAGAAACATTTTAAACCTGAACCGAAATTAAACCGAAGAAGAAAATCTAGAAAGGACAAAAGATTAATGCGCAATTCTCTACCGGCAAAAAAAACACTTAATTTGACACTTTGACCTTCTCAATTTGACCGTGTTACGCAGAAACATTCCAACACTCAATACGTAACTTGGTAAAAAAATGCTTTTGTTATGCATAACACATATTTTTTATGTTTTTTTTTCGACATGTTTAATATTATAGTGATTACAAATATAAAACGTATGAAAAAAAACAGTAAAACAATCTAATACGTAAAAATGCGTTTTTCTTGCAAGTTATGTATTGTGGGATGATGTGTTTCTGCGTAACGCGGTTCAATTTTGCTTTACAATTTATTGTACATTCGTAAACATCGGTTAAGCTCAAGAAAGCTCGAAAAATACATTAATAAATGAAAAGTAAGTACTGCTCAGTATTATTCTACTCATCATTACAATCTTATTATGACACAAGCTTCAAAATATGGAACAAAATGTCAGCTACTCGATACTACATTTTGACATTCGCTCTGATGTATTTTTCGATGTAAAAATATCCTTAACTTCACGGAACCATTCTGAAACATTCTGTATAAAATATCAATCTGAAAATTGAGAAACCAAAAATTTTATTATTATCATATTATTTAATGCTTTTATCACACTTAACCTAATGTATATTAGGTAATTTGCGCAATTTTCACTTATAAAATTAAGATTACTCTATCCCGTCTTCCTCTTTCACATACTGTTAGGTCTAGCCAGTTCGTACACACATCGCACAAGTTATAATTTTTGCCCAATCCCGGAATAGAATACGCCAGATTAAGATACTAAGCTTTGTGTTAAGATGTCCCATTTTTATGCAAATATGGGCCTAAGGGCCGGGTTTCGCGGGAACGCTTAAAAACAAACAGCCATCAGGACTTTCCCTTAAGATAGCTTTTATTGCACACGGCATAAGAGCGAGTGTTGAACGAACAGATACACCTAGGTATAGCCTACTGTGCTTAGAAGGTGTACAATACAATTCATTCGGCGCTGATTTAAACGGTATTGTGCGAACTCGAAAGTCTGAAGGGTTAAAGTTGGATTCTGGTACAAGAGACGGCTTTTATTATTCCATGCCAACAGTCCTTGGGTTTTGTGGAAACAGTCCTTTTGTTTTGTGGAACTATTTTGACTGACGCCTTGGATGGTGACTAGCAGGGAACTTCCGTACTTTGATTTGCACAAAATGTTTTCAATCTGGTTCCCTTTCCATGTTTGTAATGTTCATTCCTCGAACCCGGACAAATTATTGTATTTTGCATATAGCAGTCTCTATCCAGTACCTTCTAGTGATATAACCATCTCTATCCAGTACCTTCTAGTGATATCGCTGCTAAGTATTTTGTTAGTACAGTCAACAACACATCAGTCTGTTGCCATGTAACTTCTCTCTAGGAGGCAATTGCGTTATGGGTGATTGCAATCTGTGTAATTAGTTATATCTAATCGTACCAAAAGGATATCCTATTAGTTTTTTTTTTCAAGTTTGTGTGCAGCAAAGTGTTTTTAAACGCACACTGAGCATTGTCTTATAAATAAAAAGTTCTTATGAAATCGTGGTCGTTATGGAATTGAGTGCATTTACAATATGCCTCGGCATTTTGTAACTGAGAAAGGGATTACAAGCCAATAGACGAATTTGACTATTTGCCTGTAACGTAAATGCGTTGTGTATTGACGTATTTCTATGGAAGTCTCACAAGGTATATTCGATGAATCGAAATTAAAATGCGTTTGCGGTTGAAACATGCCCTTTTGTTCGGATAGTTGAATGGCATAATTGAAAATCAAGCCGAAAGGCTTTATTCAGTGTAATAATATTGCGCTCTACGATATTGGATTGACGGTAAAAATATTATCATAACGAATGAATGATGACTTTTGTTGATTTTACTGAACTATAAAATCATTTTAAAAGATTATTTTACAAGTAGTCTTAATCAGTTGAGGTTCAATAGCGCAACCAATGAGAAAATGAGAATCAAATTATCTCCTTTTGCATATCGTTTCGGCAAAAAATTAAGGTACTCCCAATGCATGAAACTTGTTTTTTTTTCAGCTCTATCGTAAAAAAGGTAAAGAGAAAAAGGTAATACTCATATATACAAGTGTGAAACTTGAAATTATTATAGTGCACACATAAAAACCGGGGCATCCGAGAAGACAATGGCGGGATGATCTCGACAAGTTTTTGCCGGAGTGGTCATGCATGGCAAATGACCGAAAATCTTCACCTAAAAAGGAGGAGGCCTTTGCCCTGCTGCAAAAAAACTGGCTAAGTGTGAGTCGGATTCTCGCTAAGATTCCCGAACTGAATGAAAGAAAACATATTTGTATTAGGAGACCTGATGGCTGTTGTGGAGGAAATGTTCTGACCTGGAGACCACGGACCAGATGACGCAGCGTGAGCAGGCACTAAATTTAAATGGTTTCGGCCCAAAACCTTGCACGCTGTTGCTGTTGACTGTACAGCACGCCCGACTCCTTACGTAATTCCGCCCTTTCATGCGCCTATCAAGGCTAGGTACAGATCAAAGCCTCTCTAGACAGTCACAGATCAGATAAGCGGCCGAATTAATTGGCTCTCAATCGTTAGTAGGCTTTGAAGAAAGCCCATCTGTCGGTCTGTCACGGGCAGGGTTTTAAGATAAAGCTAGGGAGTCTGGATTAATCTGCTTGCGTACGGAGAGGGTTTTCTGACCTCAAGATTTTAGTTTATCCGCTCTGGAATTCGACGAGCGGAGTAGCGATTTTTTAAGTAAGTTATGTCACGGCTAGGTTAGCTCTTGACTTGTAAATATTGTGTTTTGCGTGAATTAAGTGTGCATAGTGAGAAACGGACGTCAGAGATCTAACTATACGCACCGAATTCTGTCGGAATCCTAAAAGTATGGAATTTGACAGTTAGACGATAGCAATCACTCAGGATTTGGAGGGTCATACCACAATAATCGATCTAGAGTATACCAATGAAGAAGAAGAGGCTGACTAATCTGAAAGGATGACGAAGATGTTGGGTAAGCACCTATATACGACATAGGCCTTCCCGTTTCAATTACTTTTGAGTTTCGCCTAAAATTGGCTTATTTGATGTGATAGTTTGTTGCAATGGGAAACTTGCGTCAAACTTAAATTAGAGTGCCATCGCTTTTATGCCACAGAAGACACAGAAAAAGTACGAAAAAATTAAAAAATAAAGCAAGGAAAATATTTTTTTCAGGATTTTCCGGTTACCAAAAAAATGCGAACAATGAAGTTACACTAGTATTAAAATAAACTTGTTAGATTTCATTTTGTCGTTAAATTCTAATTGTTTTTAATGGGGGTGCAGGTGCAAAAAAACATTATTATATTAAAACAAGTTTTGTGCAAGTCCTCTATTAAAGGTACTTTATTTTCTTCACTGTACCGACCACTTCATAGCCCACTGCTACAACAACTGCTGACCTGATTGCGTAGAAATATAAAGCATTATATAATATTACAACTAATGTATGCATTATATTTAACTTTGCAGAAGGAACAAAGTTACGAGTATATCACGAACTTTTCACGTCTTTCTCAAACGTAACTCTATGATAAAAACATGCCCAACTGAGCAGCTGTTGCCTCACAAACGGGATAAATGGAAATGTGAAATGAAGCGTCCGGGATTTGATTATTGACTGCTGCCTACTGTCCTAAAGCGCTGTCTGCCTCTGGTTAAGATGCACTGCTTCCATCATAATTAATCCATCATCATCATCATCATCAGCCTATGCTTGTCCACTGCGGAAATAGGCTTCTCCTATAGCACGCCACTGAGCATGGTCCTCGGCTACTCTCATCCAGCTCTTGCCAGCCGCCCTGCGAAGATCATCGCTCCACCGAGTCTGAGGACGTACTACACTACGTTTACCGATCCGCGGTCTCCACTCAAGAACTCGTCTACCCCATCGGTTATCAGTTCTTCGGATAAAATGGCCGGCCCACTGCCACTTCAGCATGCTAATTCGGTGGGCTATGTCGGTGACTTTGGTTCTCTGTCGGATCACCTCGTTTCGAATTCGATCTTTCAGAGAAACCCCGAGCATAGCCCTTTCTATAGCACCCTGAGCGACTCTAAATTTGTGGACCAGCCCCACCGTAAGTGTCCACGTTTCGGCACCATATGTCATGACGGGTAGGACGCACTGATTGAAGACTTTCGTCTGGAGACTCTGTGGGATTGGCGTTGTGAAGACTTGACGTAGTTTCCCATACGCTGCCCAGCCCAGCTGTATTCTTTTATTGGCCTCTTTCTCGAAGTGGTTTTTACCTAACTGCATGGTTTTCCCGAGGTAAACATACTCGCTAATGTTCGCGCATGCCGAGTGAAATGTGTTGGTTATCTTTATTGAAATAATTTACTAGTGAGACTAGCAAAGGGCCGGATGGGTAATTAATAGTAAACTCAATAAATGAATTTGTAGACTGCAGTGATTATCTGTCGGAAGTACTTGAACGTAAACTACCTTTTTAGGGTTCCGTAGTCCACAAGGAACCCTTATAGTTTCGCCATGTCCGTCCGCCTGTCTGCCTATCCGCGGCTTAGCACAGAGACGATAAGCACTAGAGAGCCGAAATTTGTCATAGATATACATATTTATTGCGCTGACAAAACGGGAGAATAAAATCTCCAAACAAAAGTCTTTTGAGGGTCCTCCCCTACATCTAAATTAGGGAGTAATAGGGACGCAATTTTTTTTGCTCGCCTACACCATAGTGTGGAGTATCGTTGGATTGGTCGTTTCAATAGTATGCGTGTAGAACGACTATTTTTCGATTTAGGGTTCTGTTTTCGAAATATTAAGCTTTAAAGGACAAATTTTTGTCGGAGTAGGGCGTCCCCTCCCTCAAACGATTGATTGTAGAAACGTGAAAAAATTCAGAGCAGTAGCACGTATACTTAAAAGGAAAACTATCATGGCTAAGTGGGCTTTACAAGTTAACGAATAATAGGCGACCAACTTATAAAAGGAAAACTTCATACAAAATCCACTGAAAATTACTTTCTAGAAGTTTTTAGTATACAATACGCTTTTCGCCGGTTTTTTCAATGTATAAGGTCTCGACATATGAGATCATTTTCCACAGCCCATCTCTACTAGTATCGTACAGTAGAACTTACATGTATTTGTTGTATTTGTTCCACTGAAGCACAAGGCTTTCTCTTAGAAAGATAGCATAGCTTAGAATCATCACAGATCGGTGTCCCCACCACAGATCGGCGATTTTATAATATATAAATATCATAGTTTAATATATAACTATGTTTGAGCATAGTGAGTCATAAAAAACTGTATAACTAAATAACTAAATAATTGTTTCAAACAAGGGCAGTGTAATGTAACTTTTAGGTACATTTTTACATTTCGTCGCTACCTGCTTTCTATTACCGGGAAATGTAATAAGGAAAATGTGTATTTATTGTGCTCCGATTCTTGTGTTTTAGACGTACGCAGTCCGGCTAGATAGTGTTATTAGTTCTTATTATTTTAAAATAAAAATTACTATATTAGTAAGGCTGGAAAAGATCTTGGCACGGTGAGCCAGAGGTCGCGGGTTCAAGTCCCGGCATGGATGGAATTTTTAGCCTCTAAATAGGTTTTTAAAATTGTCCTCACAGAACGGGTTAGTGCAACAAAAAGAATATAATCGTAGAGTTTTGTTTATACATCCGAGATTCGTATTAACACAATGAGTTCATCTGATTGTTTCAGGTGTTTTAGCCAGTTCATGTTTTTATTTTTTATTTTCTTATATTCGTAATGAAAAACACAGAAAGTGATCTGTCAGGATCGTAGCAAGTGGCAGTCCCTGGTCTCTGCCTACCCCTCTGGAATACAGGCGTGAGTTTATGTTTATGTTATGAAAAACACAGTGTTTACCTCGGATTAAAGACTAATCCGTGGATGTCGTAGAAGGCGACTAAGGAAATCAATTACCAGGAGACGGGCAGCAGCGTCTTCCTGAGATTCCAACCGCATACTGCAATCGCCAACCCGCCTGCCAAGCGTGGCGATTATGGCAAAACTCCTCATGGTTAGGAAAACCGTGAGGGAGACCTATGTCCAGCAGTGGGCGTTAAATGGCTGATGATGATGATGAAAGACTAATTTAGTCCCTCAAACTATTGGCGCCCTCAATACGCTCAGGCGCCAAACCCCGTCTCGGGACTAAATGTACTATAATGTTTATAAATTTATAATATATTTAAGAAGTGGTAGCGCATTGGTAGAATGCCAGCCTCACATTCAGGAGGTCGTGGGTTTGAACTCTGGTGCTCGTACCAATGTCTTTGTTTTCTAAGTTATAATTTGTAGCACCACTCTACCAACCTGAGTGCCTGAGGTATTAACATATTTCAGCGCTTGAAATTACCAATCCGCGATGGGCAAGCGTGTAATTAAGCCCGTACTCACTCTTTGAGAGAAGCCTGTGCCCGACTTCTTCCCTTACCTCTCCACTAATGGAGCTTGGCCGTCAGCTCCGCATATTCTTCTTCGTTTCTTGCCAAGCGAAACAGGTCTTCGACGCTATCTACATCCGTCCATTCTCTGATATTTCTGAGCCACAACTTCCTTCTTCTCCCAACACACCTCCTTCTCTCTATTTTGCCCATCATAGTTACCTGAAGAAGTCAGTGTCTATCGTGTATAACAATTAAGGCTGGGTTCTCCGAGCGCACGGATTTCTATGTGACATATCGCGCTGCGCGAGTAAGTAGTTGGGGGGAAAGTAGGCATTTTTGAAATTACAGGAATACTCAATAGAATTTTGACGACCGGTGTCACTAACAAATTCAGTGATAGTTATTTTGGTATATTTTTTATTGTCCAAAACTCAGTACAGCTCAAATAAAACCATAATATCTAGTGCTAATTCAGACTCATGTTCGCGATCTTTTTATGTTATAAAGTTTAAATGATCATGATAATAATGACTGACGGCCCTAGATATGATATTGAAAAGTAATATCATATCTACGAGTATTTTTGTCAGATTTTAAATACTGACTATTAGAGACTAAAATGTATTTTAAAACCTGTTTGAGGGCTAATGTCAGAGTACCTAGCCTTAAGAACTCTGCTTTCTCTTTATTGTCGGAGTTAATTTTTGTTTATTGAATAACTCATTTATTTTCAATTTCACAGGAAAATGGTAATTACAAAACTTGCTTATGATGAAATTTCCACAATTTTTGTTCTAATTTTTTTTTCTGGGATCGATATTTTCCTATTTATACCCCAAAAGAGGTGGAGAATTTTTGTTTCATCAACAACTCGTTTATTTTAAATTTTGCATGAAAAATTTTTGCTAACAAAGTTGTTTAAATTCAATTTTCTACAATTTTGGTTCTTATAAATTTTTTCGTCTGATCGATATTTTTCGATTTCTGCCCAGGGGTCTGCCTCATCGAGCACGCGAGCGGCCGGACTACAGACAAGGTGACAAACCACAACAACGGCTACACCAGCTACGGCCTGTTTCAGGTAAGTCTGCTACAGGTAAACAAAATTCGTATGTCGTATGTATTCGTATGTATAAAAAATAAGCACTAAAATGTTAGAAATAATTTGAAATTTATGTATACATGTAGGTATTGTAGAAGTATAATTTGTAGTCGGTGCCCAGTTTCATGACCAGCACATATATTTTGGGCACCGACTGCAAATTATACTTCTACGATACCTACATATATAGATACTTCTAATTATTCAAATTATTTCTAACTTTTTAATTCTGTAGGGTTTTGATGTCGGTTTTTATTTCTTATTAAATTTTTTTTATTTATCAATTTTTTGTGGGTGGAGTGGGATAAAAATAAATAAGACCCTTTTAGCCATAACTTACCCTACTTAATTCGTTGCTTTAAAATTTGACGTTCTCAATTTCTATCTCCAAAAGTCTTCACCAGAACATCACCAAATTAACTTGGGACTACTTTTACACAATTTTATGAAACATACGGATATTACTAAAGGATGGGCCCCCATAGCCCTAATTTACTGCTGTTCATTGAATAGTTCCGTTCTCCATCTCTGAAAGTCTTCTATATATATATGCTTTATAAAGCCGTCTTGAATCAATAAAATTATGTGTTCAGTTCTAAAGATCTTAAAGGTCTTATTTATAAGAATACAATTCCTTAAAATACTCCATAAATGCTCTATAAATTGTCTAAGGTAGAGACTTTATAAGGGAAACACTTTTATTTATACTGCTTTTATGGATTTCCTTAAGGGAATCGTGTTCTTATAAATAGCCCTGTATATGTATAGTCTAAAGGTTCATAAACTCGTGCGCATTTGTATTTAGAAAGTAGATCAAATTATTTGTACTTGTCACTTTTTTATTTTATCAGCACAGCCGCTACGCGCTACGAAACGTAGCAAGGCCTACGAGAACACGTAGCGGCTTGTTTAGCCCAGTCGAATTAAGCCTTATTCGACCATAGGGATAATCGTTACCACTTTAAATTGAACCCTACCTCCTTGAGATAAAGTCCAAAACCTATGAAAAATGTATACTAGCTATGGCCGTTTAAGGGTTAACACAAAAAAGGGGCAAACCCGGAAAAAAAATTAAATAGCCGTTTTCGTTGGGGAGGGGGTCACTGGCAGTCTAAATTTTATTTTGAGTGGTACTCGATCCGTTGTGTGATCCGCCATCTTCATTTGAAGAGTTAATTTTTGTTTCTACAACTTGTTTATATTCCATTTCACACGAAAATGGTAATTAAAAAAGTTGTTTAGAGTTCAATTTCCTACAATTTTCGTTCTCATCATTTTTCTTACTATCGATATTTTCCGATTGATACCCCAAAAGAGGGGGTGAATTTTTATTTGATTAACAACTTGTTTATTTTCAATTTTACATAAAAAATAAACAAAGTTGTTTAAAATTCAATTTTCTACAATTTTGGTTATTGTTAATTTTTTTGTCGGATCGGTAGTTTTCGATTTATACCCGAGAAGAGGTGGTGGTGTACCTAAATATTCTAATATCTCTTATCAATTTTAACGACGAATTAATATTTTTTATTTATACCCGAAAAGAGATGGGTGTAAAATCTTATAATTGCATTATTACGTTTATTTTCAACTTCTCACTTCACCTCACACGGTTTGAAACAAAGTTGTTTAAATTCAAATTTCCTGCAACTTTCGTTTTTGGCTTACCAAAATTTTTTAATGTAATTACCATTTTTCGTGTGAATTGAAATACATGAGTTATTAAATAAAAATGAATGAATAAAAAAAAATTACCCTTAAAATCAAGATGCCGGATGACGCAACGGATCGAGTGCCACGCAAACAAAATTTAGACTGCCAGGGATTCCCCCCTCAAGGAATTCCGAAGGAAAATTGCTACCTAATTTTTTTCCGGGTCAAATCCTAATTCAACTGGGCTAGTTAGCGATTTTATACAGCGGATTACAACCTCTTTATGTTTTTATTTTGCTTCCAAAATCGAATGATAGAATTGAAATTGTATTATTCCCGCATGATTTTCACCATCATCGTGGTTTTCACGAACAGTTGAATCCTGAGATTGAACTGTTACTGAAATGAAGTCAGGGATGTTGAGTGATGGACGAATTCATAAAAAACTTAAACATTTTTCTGTTTATTTGGTAATCAAAAACTTTGAAAGAGATTGGAGTACTGTGTAAGATTATTTGTGTGATTTCTTTAAATAGGCACTGCTGGAACACTCGCAAAATGAAGTAAAGCAAGACTGTCCTTTATTTATGTTAATACGGCCTAAGTGGCAATCTTATATTCTTAGCTGATCTACCTTCGTCACTCAGGAAATTAGTGAGTAAATTAACAGCCTTATTATGTCACATCTGTCCAATTTACTTGGCTGAATTATTTACCGATCTCTAAGAACCTCTCAAGACATTAAAATAATAGATGTTCTTGGAAGATGTTTGGTAACAATATTTTAATCTAATTATGCACTGTGTGGCACAAGGCGATTATCGTACAAACGCAGGCTGGTTTTAATTTTCAATCGGCATGTCAGATGAAACTTTACCAATATGCTAGGAGGACACAAATCGAGGCTTTAAAAACATAACATAAACTCACGTCTATATCCCGGAGGGGTAGGCAAGGTTTGCCGCTTGCCACGAACCTGAGAGACTTCTATTGCTTCATCAACATTCATTAGTCGTTGCATGCATGCACGCCGATTTCGGATACTTTTTATTTTTCCTTTTTCTATATGAGTAGTCTAAATTCAGTTACTTTATGGTTATCGTCATCTAATATATTATTTTATTTTTTCTTATTTTTAGTTATTAGTTAATAAGTAATCATAATCACTTTACGCTGTTATTCCTAATAAAGTAAAATAAAATAAATATAAAAATTTCAGTGTTTGCTATCAAACTCTTTCGAAACGGCTTCACCGATTTTTATGAAATTTTTGCGTATTTTTTTTTATTTATACGTCTAAAGAAAATCTAGCGAATCAGCTAGTAAAAATATAAATTGCACATGCTCATTGTCCGAGCATTTTCCTATAAATAGAAATTCTGTTATTTTTTTTAAGAGGTAAAACATAGAAAGTTGTAACATGGTACACGCCAATTTCTAGTTTGACAGAATGAAATATAGTCATCAATTATTCTCAAAAACCTATTTAGAGGCTAAAAATTCCACCCATGCCGGGACTTGAACCCGCGACCTCTGGCTTACCGTGCCGTCGGGTTAGTGCAACAAAAAGAATATAATCATCAATTATTCGTCAAATAAACAATATCTGCCAGTGAAGCATTACGAGTATGTTCCAAAATACACAATTTAATCTTATTACGTTCATCCCGGATTTTGTTCGGATAATATCACATTATTATGTGATTATGATGAATTCATCCATATCAGTGAAACTCACTCTTCAAACAACTACAAATAATTTACCTAGCCAAAATTATGAGTAGGTGCAAAACTACAGCCATCTAAATTTATCCATACCACTAATAAACAGAAAACAGAAAAACTACTTTGGACACCACGGAATCAGTCTCCAGAGGTCGAAGCCCATGTTTACCATTTAGCTAAAAATGGTTCATCTGTAAGCACGATTCAACTCTTTTTAATCGATTTACTATATAAATCCTTACCTCAATGATACTTCAGAATTTCAAATCTCTAGTCCACTTGACTCGCGTACTCTCTCTCCTTCTGACACGTAAGTTTATAGGCTGTTTACACTAACTCATGTAGGCTGTATGGGCCCAGACAGGTGGGCAAAACGCGTCACTGACTGGGTTCCACGCGACGGATATCGCAAACGCGGCTGACCCGAGCGGGTTAGTAGAAGGTGGCCATAAACAGGGAGTCCTTTGCCCAACAGTGGGACGAAGTCGGGGGTAAAAAGTAATATAAAAAACTGATCAAGTGCGAGACAGACTCATGCACGAAGGGTTCCATACCAATATCTATACAACTTTTGAATATTTCAATCGTCTACCTGTTGCCGTTACTAATATCCTTTGTATTTATTGTATGGGAGCTCCCCTTAAATATTTATTTTATTCGGTTTTTAATGTTTATTGTTATAGCGGAAACAGAAATACATAATCTGTGAAAATTGCAACTGTCTAGTTATCACGGTTCATGAGGTATAGCCTGATGACAGACGGACGAACGGACAGTGGAGTCTTAGTATTAAGGTCTGTTTCGTACTGTAATAGAGTTTTAAATTCTATTTTTATTTGTTTTCTTACAAACAACACATTTTGGAGTGGTTCGCGTATTTTAGATAATAAAAGTTTTTTGATCTGGTGACGATCCGTGATCTAATCTTAATACTCGCACTGGTGCCTTCCGGGTGATCGTCGCGCCCCTATCGGCGACATGGCACACTTTTGGACTTGGTGGAAATAAAAACGTGAGAGGAGGTGCGCTCTATGTGTTGTTTCGTGATTTATGCGTAATCATTGCAAAGTCAAAGATCTTAAATGTGCCAACGAGCTTCATTATGCCCTATGGACGTTAAAGAGTAATTTGTGGTGCCTGGAAAACGCCCAACAAGGACTGACGCAAAGCAGCGAGCGCGATCGCGCTAGAGTTAAGGTGCGGAGACCGGTGAGTTGCCAGGCCGATACAAATTCTCTTTAACAAGGTCCCTTACCCTTTGGATACGGAACCCAAAAAACATGTGACTTCATGCAGTAACACTAGCGCCACGAATGGAAAAATTCATATAAATTTTATAGATAGTTTTTATAAAAAGTGTCAGACCAATATCTCAATTGTGTTAAAAGTGATTTTCAGGACCCATAGCCCTGAACCTAGGATACCATTTATGACAAAAACGGTCACTTTTCGTTCTCGGTCGTGGGTCTTAAAAATCACTATTAACATGATTGAACACGACACTTTTTGCGAAAATGATCTGTAAAAAGATATGATTTTGTCCGTTGATGGCGCTAGTGTTCCTTCATGAGCCCCTTAACTTGCAACGTGTGTATGTGAGTTGCCCGTTTCAAAATTTCGAAGTCATTTTTCAGCTAGTAGCTTAGTCGTCGTAGCCTAGTGGGTAGAACATTGGACTCGGAAGCGGGAGACCCAGGTTCGATTCCCAGTGCGGGCATGTACCTATGACTTTGTTCTCTAAGTTATGTACATTTATGAAGTTATAGTAGCAATACCACTTGCTAACGGTGAAGGAAAACATCGTGAGGAAACCTGAGTGTCTGAGCTATTTACATACCTCAGCGCTTGAAATCGCCAATCCGCGGTGGGCACGCGTGGTGATTAAGCCCATACTCTCTCTCTGAGAGAAGGCCTGTGCCCTACAATGAGACGTATATAGGCTGCTTATGAACTTAGTCGTATCCAAATGAGCTTATAAACTTATTTAATGTTATGGCCCTTCTCCTTTTATCCAACTTCCCCGCGAGCTAAGACGCGAACACATATCGTACCCTCATAATTACGTCTAAAGGCTATAAAAGTGATTATGTACGTTATTGTACGAACCTTCCATATATTGTTACTTTCCACTCAGGTATCAGTTACTAACTAAGCCAAATCCGTCATTTACATGGTAATGAGTTTGGCCATCAGCTTTGATGTGCGGTGTTTTATCGCGCGTCGTGTTTTGTGATTTGATATCCGCCCGCAACGCGTTGTTTATGATTTTGCAGCAGCAGTAATTTTGGATGTGACAATATCTCTATCGTTCCGCGTGGCGCCGGATTAAGAATAGCGTCACTCCATTTCCTTCCGTGGATGTCGTAGAAGGCGACTAAGGAAATATTATACATTACCAGAAGACGGGCGGCAGCGTCGTCCTGAGATTCCAACCGCATATTGCGATCGCCAACCCGCCTGTCAAGCGTGGCGATTATGGCAAAACCCTTCATGGTCAGGATAACCATGAAGGAGGCCTATATCCCCAGACCATTCGGCCTGTTCTCGACCACCACTCTGTCTGTCGCAGAAACTTACTCTTTCTAAATGAGCCGTTTTCAGTACAAATTCACAAAGCAATTCATAGATGGCGCTTACAGGCGTGGCCATAGAAGAACCGGAATACGGCTGTCAAAATTAATCTGCGCTTAGCAAAATTTGACAGACGTGTCCCTGTTCTTGTATGTGCACGCCTATAAGCGCCATCTATGAAGTGATTTGTGAATTTGTGCTGAAAACGGCTCATTGATTAGTTATTTGTCAGAACCATTCTAGGTGGCAATACTTTAGAATATCAGTATTGTAACACTGAAAGTCATGGCAAATGGCAAACCCTGGCCTCTGCCTAACCCTCCGGGATACAGGCGTGAGTTTACTTATGCATATATGCAGTAAAAGTAAAAAAGTTTATTTAATTCTTTTGTTACTCTATTTACGTCTATGTAAGCTTTAACAGTTTCAAATACGTACCAACTAGTAAATACTTTAAAGCATTTTATTTCTTCTTTTTTAGGGTTCCGCTGTCAACAAGGAATCTTTATAGTCCGTCTGTCTGTTCGCGGCTTAGCACAGAGACGATAAGTACTAGATATTTAACAACGCTAACATAACGGTAGAATAAAATCTTTAAAAAAAAATAATAAGGTACAATTAAATTCCCTCTCTTCTGTCTTAACGGTTGATTGTAGAAACATGAAAAAATTCAGGCTAGTAGCACATATATTGAACTTAAAAAGATAAGTATCACGGTACTCAGCCATGATACTTTTCTTTTTAAGGCCTTAAAAGTTAACGAGTAATAGGCGACCAACTTATAAAGGTAAAGTTCGTACAAAATCCATTGGAAATTGCGTTGATGAAGTAGTTCTGTGAATCAGATAAAAACCCCCTTTTCTACGGAACCCTACACTGCGCGCGGCCCGTCATGGACTTGTTTTTGCTAAGTAAATTTTAATATTTTTGCTGCTAACTTCTGTCACGTTTTAAGTATTGTGCCGTTATCTCTCTCTCTCTCTCTCTCTCTCTCTCTCTCTCTCTCTCTCTCTCTCTCTATCTATCTATCTATCTATCTATCTATCTCTCTCTCTCTCTCTTTTGTCACACACATACCTCAGCACGTGAAATCGTTCATTAATGTAGCCACCATTGAAACCTCAAACTATTCGATCCCCGGAACAATGAAACGGACAGCAATATGGCATCGCGTACTGCGAGCGACACTAATCACCCGGGACCGCATTTAATTTTACGTCAGGGTGTAATTAATAATGGCACAGGTCTGGTTGCACCACTGCGTGATTTTGATCATTGATGACTCTCCATTACGAGTAAGCCTGCCTCGACGCTTGGCAGAGATCGTGGATTGCAAATTAAAATTAGATCAAACCAGAGTGCGAGGTAAGTTTTCTAGGTGCTGGGCCAACCAACTCGATCTAAAATAAGGCCTTAGGCAGTACAGTCTCTATAAATGTGTCTGACGTTTAATGGGCTATAGGTTTTGTCCATAGGCGATGATTTTAAGGTGCCGTGACAATGTTTGTAGAGCTTTGGTGGCGATTATGGCAAAACCCCTCATGGTTATGAAAACCACGAAGGAGGCCTATGTCCTGCAGTGGGCGTAAAGTGGCTGATGATGATGATGATGGTGAGCGAGTGCTCGTTGACGTGGCGGCGGCGTGCGGCGCGGCGGCGGCAGGCAGCCCCCCCGTGCCCCGCGCCGCCTCAGCAAGCAACGGTGGTAACAATATTTTATTACTTACTTTACAAAGTTTTGTGCTCTACATTTTATCAAACTTAGACGTGTAAGACATTAGTCTTTTTTTCTGGTGTCTACAATAAATTAAATAGTCTAATCCTCGCCTTGTTAAATGACAATTAGTCGGTGCATTCGGCCTCGAGCCCGGCCGCGCGGTCAATCGGTCGCCTCTAATGGACATTTGAACGCACACTGCGTTACATTTGACAAATATTTATCCCACACAGCGTGTTTTGGTCGGTGTTTGGTTGCCGAGTAATTAAGAAGCTGTTGTGTAATCATAATGGTGCACTGAGTCCATTAGAGCGTGCTTTTTTTCATTGGAGCTTCAAAGTCAACGGGCATTTTCTCTAACCTTTGTGTGCTTATAAATGCAAAGGTATTATTTCGAGCAAATGTCAATTCTGCGCGCGCACTACATATTTCTGATATTTCCGCATCGCGCATGCAAAGTGTTTCTCATGTCATGCCATAAATGTAATGTCCGACGAAGAACAAAGGAAATGTACGTCCCCAGGCATACGATCTACTTGGCAGGGAATTTCCCTTTGTAGCGCTCTTCCCTACTGTTAAAAGAAATCGTGATCTAAGAGAAGTTTTCTGACACGGCATGTGTGGCACGGTTAATTGAAGAAAGAAGCTGGAGGACTACTTTCCTCTCACTCACTCATATTGTAACGCTTTGGTGTAATTACTGTTATGTTGCAATATTAATGTAAATAAAACAAAGAAATAAAGAAATGTAGACGGCAATATTGTATGAGCGAGAGCCAAAAAAATGCGCATTAGTCAATGCGCATTCGTCGATATACTTAATGTTTTAAAACATGTTTGCAACGGAATGAGGGATAATAAACTTAGTAACACAATTTACAAATTTTAGGCATTTCCGTTTCCTATGAAGCGAAAATTTGGTATACATCGTTTCATTCAGCTTTTATCTGGGTATAAACGAAATAATTAAATAGGTACTATGAAAGTCTAAGAATTAATTATAAGGGCCGATATTTCTTGAATTAATAAGTAAGATGAATGAATGACCTCGCATGAACAAACGACTTCATATACAATTATTACTTCCTATATTTTAACAATTTCTATCAACGGTTTGTTTGCATGAAATTGAAAATTAAACAAACTTTTTATAGGAAATTGGTTTTTGTATCGATAGTGAAGAAACGGTTTTCCGATTTTGCATCATTTCAATTACTTGTTGACGACAGCACAGCACTTCATCACATATTTACTTGCCACTGCAGGTCACGGCCTTCTCTGAACCGCTTTCAGATTATCCAAATCGCCGCTTTCAGATAAACCAAATAGGTCTCCGGGAGCGGCTATATAGCTTTAACAAAAAAAAGATAATTATTTATTTTTCAAATTAAAAAAAATCGAGAGAGAGGCCTTAAATACCATGCAAGCCAACCGTTAATTTATAATTTAGGAACACTCAAGTTTACTCACGATCTTGTGGCTGGCCGATATGTGGTGTCCATTCGAGAATTTTTTGGCCCCATCGGCCATCAGTTAAGCGTGCTATGTGCCCCGCCCACTGCCACTTCAACTTACTAATCCGCTGGGCTATGTCGACGACTTTTGTTCGTCTACGGATCTCATCATTTCTGATTCGATCTCATTTCTTCCTGACGTTTGCGATAGCAATATATACGGAATTAAGAATTTAGTGCGCGTAATATAGAAGCCAGGGAACCACCGCGGTAATAAAGCTGTCAGTATCATAATTACGTTGCAGATGGTTAAAGCGCCATAATACCAAACAGTAACCGAACAAAAGGAAATCCGGTTGCTATGTGGTAACCAACCGCAGCACGTTATTTAGCCCCCACAAAACCGCCTAAACCTATTTGAACCCCTCGCCTAAAACTATTCGGTGACATAAAATACCGATGGATGATATTGGCTGATAACTACACAGCGAATCGTCTGTGAGCGTTAGCAGAAGAATTTGTACGAAGCGGTACGGAAACAATTATTCTGACTTGACCTAAAAAATCACGTAGAGGTTATATTGGATAGATTAAAGTTAACGACCAGACTGTACAAAAATTTTTTAATTTTTGGTTTATTAGCCGGGATTATGTCACACTGCTAGGCAAAAGACTAACCATGATATTCCACTCCTCCTTGTCTTGAGCCATCCTCTCCGATCCGGGTAAAATGGATTTAATTTTTATCCGGTGATGTTTTTATTGTGCAATAAAGTGTAAAAAACAAACAAACAAACAAATGATGATTCTTTCCGACCGGGTTCGGTCACGGTGACTGTTACCGTCGGGGAGAGCGTCGGTCATGTGTTGCAATATGTATGACTATATAGCCTATCTCGGCTATATAGGTGTGGTATCTGGAAGGTTAGGGATAGTTAGATAAACACAAGAACCTCGGTACCACGAAAATAATAAAACTCTGGGGTTAGATTTCGACACAGAAAGAATAAGTTGCACAACAGCACGACAACAAATAGGACTGAATATCGTGGGAATGAAACCTACCGTGACACGGTCAGCTCGCGACCTAAATATGCGTCATCCGCTAGACTCACCACGACACAATGACTCAGGTTGTTTGCTTGATTTTATTTATAGTGATCTGATACTCGATGGGGTACAAAGATTCTCGAGTGGAGGGGATGGATGGAGAACTGGCAAACGCAGCTGCGGACGCCCACCAGCTCGCTGGACCGACGATCTGAAGCAGATTGCTGGCAACGGCTCTTTTAGGATGGCCGAGAGACAGAAATGGTGTGCCTCGGGGAGGCATATATCCAGCAGTGGACGAGTTCGAGCTGTTTGATTGATTTGCAGTAGTTTTATTCTCTAACAATATTGCCCATGATAGTGTATACCTGAGTAAGCGACTCCGCCAACTCTTTAGGCAGACGGTAAGGCAGTTTGTCGGAGGTGTCATGATGCGGTTGGCCGATGGCCATTGTCATAGATAGAAAGGCGGAGAAACAACTCAGAATGGTCTAGGCAAACCTCAGCGTAATAACTTCCACTTGTCTTGGTTCCAAACTAGGATACCTGTGGTGACCAAGGTAACCAGGCAAGGATATCAGAAACGTGGAAATACACCCAGACAATGGAAATACGCCACTTACAGCGGTACCGCGGGCTCCTATAGGAATCGAATCCACGACCTCTTTTTTGGTAGTCAAGCGTCTTAACGAGGCAGTCAAATTAGTCGTAAGTAAATTACAACATACATGCATCGAGATTTGGTATGGCTTTTCAGGGCCAGAGCGAAGTGAATCTTCGCCTGGAAGATTTAAGCCTCAATAAAATAAAATGGATAAAATGTTATTTCATTAACTGCACCCTGCATTGGCCTTAATAGTATTTGAAGCCTCCATTTAAGCAAAACCATGCCTGTGTTAGGAAACTCCGCTCTACCATAGCCGGTATGAACTAGTTTCTAAGATTGACACTTACAAATAACATTTTATTTGTAGCAGGTAGAGCTGTCAGATAGCGTTAGCGTAAACCAGCCTTAAGGCGATATTACACGGTTCAATCACACTGAAGCAATGCCACTGAAAGGCACTGAACATTGGACATTGAATGACTTTGACTATTTACACGGTTCAATCACATTGAAGCAAAGACATTGAACATTGGACATTGAACGACTTTGCCCATTTAGATTAGATTAGATTAGAACACTTTATTGTACACACCAGAAAACAAAATACAATAAAAGGCTTACATTGAAGCAATGCCATTGAAAAGTATTAAACATAAAAAAGGCGCCCGATCGTTCAATCTCCGTGTTTACACTGTTCAATCGCATTGAAAGCGTTCGCCGAGATTTAGCTTTCAATAAAATTGCGCAATGTCATTGCAATGTATTTAGACGTTTCAATGCCATTGAAGCAATGAAATTGAAAGCAATATTGCACCAAAGTTGAACCGTGTAATATCGCCTTTACCCAACAACTTCCATCAACAATCTGCCTACACATAGACGAATGAAGTATTAGCTGATACCCTAACGACAATTTGATCCCATTGCCGACGGTACCCGCCAGCGGATGTGGGGCATTACGCCGCCGAGTTACTGATGTTAATTTAGATGGAAATAGGTCGGGCGACGACCCGGCTCGATCGGTTTCCAGCCCGCAGAGCCGCTGGATTGGCAGGTATGCAGGACTTCGGGCGAAGCTGACTTTTACATTTGGCTCGTCCTTCGTCTGAGGATCATAAGCAGCCTATATACGTCCCACTGTAGGGCATAAGGCTTCTCTCTCAGAGAGAGACCTCCACCGCGGATTGGCGATTTCAAGCGCTGAGGTATGTGAATAGCTCAGTCACTCAGGTTTCCTCACGATATGTTTTCCTTCACCGTTAGCGAGTGGTATTGCTACTATAACTTCACAAATCTACGTAACTTAGAAAACAGAGTCATTGGTACATGCCGGCACTTGAACCCACGACCTCCCGAATGAGAAGCCGGCGTTCTACCGCTCCGCTATCAACGCTCCCGGTGAAATTCTTTTACCCGAAAGGGGTCCATAAAAACAAGAAATATTTAACGATATTGTTAATGTTTTATTTTTATCACATTTTTTAATTGTTTGTGTCACAATTTTATTTCACAACTTTATTACAATTTATTATTATTATTAGATAACTATTGAAATCAATTTAATGTTTAACTTACAATTATTGTACATATTTGTTTTGTATGGAATCAAATAAAGCTTTATCATTATTATTATTAATACTATGGACTTGTTCCGAAATAAAAATATTGAATTGAATTGAGTTGAATTAAAAATCGAGACCACATATCGGCAAGCGTAGCGTAGGACGACAAGATGGACAGATGACCTCATCCAAGTGGCAGGAAGACGCTGGATGCAGGCCGCTTCCAACCGGTTTTTTTGGAAATCCACGGAGGAGGCCTATGTCCAGCAGTGGACTCTTGTGGCTGAATGATGATGATGATTATGAATTAATTAATTTAGAATGTCCGAGCGAGACGGATAGACAGTTAGTCTGCTGCTGCTGCAGCAGCTGCTGCTGTAAGTAAGCAATTTTAACAAATTGGGATTCAATAGAAAATTCACAGGGCTATCATAAACATACCTTTGACATGACCCATCAAACATTCCGGGATTTCAAGAAACTTGTGTATACAAAGGCAGGGTACTTGATTGATTATTTAGTTATCATCTTTGTATCATCACCTCATTCACGATGTAAGCTTAATTTAAATACAAATATTGTGCTTACCTTTAAGTGTTATATATTCACGTAATTATATTATATTTTTATAACACTTTTCTACTATGCTCTGTATGTACGCTGTTGGTGTGCCTAATAAAATAAAATAAAATAAAGTGCGTAATATGAGAGGCAGGTCTCTCCGTATGATAATTTAATCCATAATGTTTCGCAATAACAGCAATGTTTCGCATTAAGTCCTTTTGCACACTATCTTTGTGCCATAAAAATATAATAAGAATAATAACAGCCACCATAGATTCACAAATGAATGGTAAGTACTTGCACAGAAAAACGAAGTTACAAATGATACGCTTGGATTTGAATCCAAACCTATCGCATCTTGAGGGTTTCTGTCTGCCCACTGCACTACCACCGTTTGGTGATCGTTTTCTACTATCAACTCGTCTCGCAGAATACGTAAAGCAGGAATCAAATCTTCCTAGCCTCTTTAAAAGCCAATAATACAGAGTTCATACCAACCGAATATGACCGGGGATATGAAATGTCTTTTGTAGTTGTGGCGAATTGACACAGCCAACAGCCATTTGCTGCCTTGCCTTTCTCCGTGGGGAGGTGGTCGTGATGGCATGTTACAGCCACTTCACTCACCACTAGGGCTTGAACGTCGAACATTCGTTTTATTCGAATATTCACCTGTTTATTATTCCACTTTAGTATTGGAATTTTTCGAATATTGAATAAATTTGCGTTTTCGAACTATTTATAACACTAGCGCCAGCTGTATGGATATACGGCTATCTACAACGGTGTTATTTAAAAATTAAGTAGTGAAAGTTGTTTTTTTTTTCATATTTGAAGCCCGCCAGTGGAGACGTTGCATTGGAACTAAAACGTAAACTCAATTTCATTCACTCACTTGTTCACTCTCCCTCTCTTTTCTAACCACTTGACCCATTGCGGCGTGTATTAATTAAGCTCCGCAGGCTTACATGCTAAATAAATATTAAATATCTGTGAGCAGAAACTATGCAGGAATTATAAATAGTGCTTAAAGCCTTTAGGCGTTTTCTTACTAAGTAATTCACCCACAAATATCAGTGAGGATTGAGGGAGGAGGAGTACAAGTACAGGCTTTCTCTCAGAGAGAGACGGCGAGAGATTATGGCCTTAATGTGTGTACCACCACAGATTGGTAATTTCAAGCGCTAAGATATTTGAATACCTCAGACACAGATCTCTGAGTATCATTGCTATTGCGTATTCAGAAATGTACTTAGAAAATAAGTCATTGTGATATGCTCAAACCCACGACCTCTCGAATATGAGACTAGCTTTCTACTGATGCGCAACCACCGCTCAGAGTAAATATTAATATAATAAATACCTTCGAATGAAACAGATTATATTATCATTTTCTATTCCTTCGGTCGTTTGCGGAATCGATCGGCGATGCCACTCGTTAGCCTTCGATTGCATTCGTTCGTTCGGTCTAAATGCAGCATAACGCACAATCTAAGACCGAGCATGTCAATTCTCGAGATTTCCATCCTCAAGATGCTCGAATGAAATTCTCACCTGTGGTGGTGAGAATCTCATTCGATCATCGCCTCCGCGGAAAATTGGTCTCGAATGTCGAATATACGTCATTGTTCACCGCTGCGATTCTACGCGGAAAGGGTGGCTACTCGCATCTCTGGCGGTAGGTATACCCAACTTTGTTCGGCCTGTGACATTACAAAAACCAAAAACTCGACCTCTAACAAGGCCTGGTCAGTGGTCAGTTGTATTTTCAAGCTCAGGTGGCACCTTTTGTTCATGAAGAACTTGCAAAGAAACATGTTCTCATTGGGAGGCCGGTCTCATTGAAGAAACCAGTTTTTTTTTTTGACGAATCATAACCTCTTTCTAGAAAAAACTAATAGAGGGCGTAAAATAGGGAAGCAGACTTGTCGGTACAGTCTTCCGCCCTTCCTCGTTCAGATCCTCATTGGAGAAGCAGACTTGTGAGAACGTTCGTTCGTCCTTCCTCGTTAGGATCCCCATTGGAAAGGTAAATCTGTAAGTAAGTTCGTTTTCCTTCCTCGTTTAGATGTTGTCTGGTGGTATTGTCTACATTAGAAGTAGACTTGTAGTGATTTTTTTCTTACTTCCTAGGTAGGATCCCAATTGGATCCTTCCATGTTCAGATATCCATTGGGGAAGCAGACTTTTACGTCCGTCCTTCTTCAGTGGGATCCCAACAAGGAAGCAGTCTTACAGGTACCTTGGAAGGGTCCCAATCGGGCCTTATTCCACCGTCACTGTGGCGCTATTTGCATTGTCACCTGCCGCCCTGGCGCTTACTCGTTACGGCGGATCATGAATCGAGAGATATCGAAATTCAGTGATGAGGAGTCGTGTTGCAGTGTCGATATCGATGGTATTGTCCACATTAATATTATAAAGAGGAAAAGTTTGTGAGTTTTTATTTTTATATGTACACCTACGTTACCTTTAGTTTATGAATCTAAAGCACTGTAAACCGGTTGATTATTATGCACCACTTCTATTATAATCCATCTTAAAATTGTAATTTTAATCATGTTTTCCGCTTCCTCCGACTGTCACCATTTGCATTCAGTGTGTTCCGGCACATTCATCGATATTGATCTTACCCAGCCCTATCACTACTCTATCACTCCCATCTTGCTTTGACGTCAATCCTGTCTGTGCTTTAGCCGCTATAAAGAAAAAAAGAACGACATTTATTATGAAAACTGAATTAGCGGATATTTACTCGTTTATTTTAATATAAAAAAATCCAAAATAATTTTAGAACGTAACTTAATAGTTTCTTGTATTTTTTGCCGTGGGTAGTAAAATAACAGTTAATGTTTTCAAAAAGACGCCTGTCGCCTCGGTGTACCGAGACCACTGGACTTGCAAAAGTCCCGAACGTCGGAAAATTGTAAAATGAAAAAATGTCTAGTGCTCGTGTTAACCTTAGAAAATACCTACATGCATTATACCAACAGCACATGTCACAGAAACAAAATAAACCGATAAATAACATAATACGCACAGCGACAGAAATAATACTAAATTCACAACAGACAAATCAAATAAATAAAACAGGACCATAGATGTAGCCTGTGGTGTGTCTAAGTAGCCACAAAAGGCTGACTCAGCGTTGTGCTGAGAAAGTGATCCCTCAGCGCTGAACTGCGCTGACTTTAATCCATCAATCAATTTTATTCACTTGAACATAGGTTACCTACATTTACAATCAGACCAACAGATTGTGCTCTACGTGGGTGTGTATTTTTTTATAAAATAATTCAGGATAGAAATCAATTATCGATGTCGACCTATCGATAACCTACCCCTATTACTAGCCACGAGACTGTGAGACGCCCCAGCTCCCCGCAAATCTGAACCCCCGTTGAAATCAGTCGGTGAATGGTAAATAGAGCGCGCGCCCTGCCTGCGAGCTAATACTTTCCCTTGAGATTGCTAATCTGCCTTCTACAAGTATTAGGATAAAGACTCGGATGAGGAATCGACTGAATAAATTTGGGACGAGAGGCGGTTACTGGGAAATTGTGTATTTTGGAGCTCGATCATTTTTATTGCAGGGAAATTACTTTGTGGAAAATTTCCATTCCTCCTAGATAATTTCGGCGGAATAAAGTTGTTAGACTTGTAGGATTGTAGTTTTTTATCCATTATCAAATTGAATTGTACTCATGGGATTTTTTTAAGTAGGTAATAAGAGAAAAGATGGATCGGAGTGGGTTTTTTTCCCTGCCTCTTTCTTCATTACAAACTTACCCGAAGGCAGGCGTTAACATGATACATTGACATTGTAAATTCTTTATATTAATTTTTTTACTTCTGATACTTCGGGTTTTGAGTGCGCTTCGCTAGTCTGCGTACTTCAATTGCATTGATGTATTTATTGTAATGGAAATGTCATGGTTCATTTGATACAATTTCATACATGATACAGTATTTGACGTCTGTGGAGCTTGGAGACGTCTAGAAGCTTAGAGCTATCGCCCACTACCAATTATAAACGCGATTCGAACGCACCGTAACCGCGGGAACAGTGCTTCCGTAAAAATGGAAGCAAACAAATAATAAGCTTCAGAGCGTAAACGCCCTTAGAAACGCTTACAATAGTCGTAGTGGACGATGGCTCATATTCATTGGATGATGAATAAGAAACATCCAAATATCGCTGTGTGGTTAATACGTGAAACACTGGATTTATAACATTTAATAAAGATTTATTTATAATCTGTTCTGGTGAAATTTTGCACTCAGGAAACCTGTTTGATATTCAATTTAATTCAATTCGATTTATTGACAATGATGGAGTGGCTAAAATTTTTAGCCAGGTTTCTGTGCAGATAAAAATCCTAACTTATCCGTATCTTTTAACGTAGCTTATCTCGAAAACCTTGCACTTTATGGTAGGGCTTTATATCATAGATTTAAATTCAACTTTTCGTGAACAGATGTAAACGCTTTCAGCCATGATGTTTTAAGATTACCTCTGCTATGACGTCACGTAACATATAAACATAGTAGTGAGTTTGGGACATAACCATGGCAATTCGAATTATTATAAATTTAGTGACGTCACGACCATGGTAAATAGCATTTTCGGCGTTTGAAATCAAAGATTAAGACAACATTTTTTAATGATTTTTTTTTAATTTTTTCAAATAAATATTTTATATTATGTATATATGTATGTGAGCCAGCTTGTATATTACAGTACAGATTCATATTATATTTAATATTCACAGTACATAATAACCAGAATTTCGCATGCAATTCAACTTTAAAGTATTATGAAATGACTATTGATAAGCTTTGACGTAGCAAATCTGCAACCCAGCTGATGATCACAATGTAATTAAAACATTATTTTGCGCTGCATAATTCTACGCAAAATAAGCCACTCAGCTTTTAACAATACGTTCCGCAAAGTCTGTTAACACGATCCGAGTAAATATGATGAGGTGATTAAATAACATATCCAGTGTCGAAAATTTTGTAGAGAGTTGTTAAACTTTAGTACGTAGTTGTAGAGATGAATACTTATTGTAGAATGATATGAGATTATATTATACACTAGCAGAGTTCGTGTATATTTACCGAAACACACACACACACACACACACACACACACACACACACACACACCGCAGGCCGGTGTCGCTACGTAATTCTTCGTGCACGGGTCCGACTCGCACTTGGCCGGTTTTTAATCTAGCGACCTGTACCAATGACTTAGTTTTACATTTGTGAATTTGTAAGTGTTCTACTGACCCCAATACCACCTCTTACAAAGTTTGTCGCACATCTAATGATGACACATTTCAGAAACAGAAAATTTGCTCCAAATGATTGAATTTTCATTAACGATTAAAATTAGAATCGGTCCATTATTCGGATACAGCGTGTAAGTTTATAACGATAATGACCGACCATTTCGGCCGGGATTTAATATTGTTTAATTAACACTGCGTTGGATAAAATCGGTGACGGTGCCTGATTCTGTTAATCTATTTTGTTCGGTGTAATGAGAATTTTTCTGCTTGCATAATATCGAGTTGGGTTATGGGATTCGACGTTATTCATGTTGGTCGGCGTCGTGTTACAATAATAACTGTTTCTAAAATGTGACATGATTAGATGTGTGACAAACTTTGTAAGAGGTGGTATTGGGGTCGGTAGAATACTTCAAACGGGTTCGAACAAATTTTACAAATTCGCAAATGTACCTTACTTATAAAATCAAGTCATTGGTACACATTATGATTAAAATTCGGACTCACGCACGAAGGGCTCCGTACAACATTAGACACAAAGATCGAGAAAAAACGGCAAAAAATCACATTTGTTATATGGGAGCCCACCTTAAATATTATTTTATTTTAGTTTACTTATTAATTTTATAAGCAAATATAGAACTAAATAGTCTTTGAATATTTCAAGTTTCTACCTGTTGTCGTTATTAATATCGAGCAAAAAACGGCAAAAACATTACGTTTGTGGTATGGGGCCCACCTTAAATATTTATTTCATTCTTTTTTATCATTTTTTTTATAGCGGTCAAAGAAATACATCATCTGTGAAAATTTCAACTGCCTAGCTATCACGGTTCATGAGATACAACCTGGTCATAGACAGATAGACGGACAGTAAAGTCTTAGTAATAGGGTCTCGTTTGGTACCCTTCGGGTACGGAACCCTAAAAAGTGTCCTGTCTTTGTGTTATTCTAAGTATTAATCCTAATTAGTAGATAACTAAATTTATAGGTCGTACAGATCCCTATATATGTGTGCCAAATATTACGGAAATCAGTTTACCTATTTTGCAACAGTTACGCAACAGACTTTTTAACATAAAAAAAATTACTTTCATGGTGCCCAAATTATGTGTGCTGGTCATGTAACTTGGCACAGGCTCCAAATTATACTTGAAGAAGAAGAAAGACATTTATTATACCAACAAGATACATCACACAAAACAAAATAAGCACATAAGTAACATAATACGCACAACAGACAAAACGAATAAATAAAACAGGACCATAGATGTAGCCTCTGGTGTATCTAGGTTGCCACAAAAGGCAGCTGACTCAGCGTTGTGCTGAGGAAGTGATCCCTCAGCGCTGATTTTCAGTCAGTGCCTACGGTAACCCGTAATTGTACTACGGAGTGCGTGCCGTGGTGCAGTTAAAGAATACCCACAAGAATTTACGTAGTTCGAGCTTAGAGGCCATATTTGTTTAAATTATTTCTGTGTTTTTAGTGCGGCAGTGTTTTGAAGTGGGTTTTATTTTTTTTTTATTTACGCAATTGTTAAAATCCGTAGATCACCGAAAAAAATATTTTATGTCTTTCCTCTGTGTTTTTATGTGGTGTTACTACTAGCGTTACTATGTCTATCATGGTATAAAACAATGTCACTCCAATCAAATTTGGGCGCAAGTTCCCCTTTGAGTGTTCAAGTAGCCGCTTGCACTTCTGAGCCACAAGCCGCGGAAGTGGTAAGCGTTCGCTACTAGTCTCGGGAAACCAACCACGTCCATTTGAATATGAGTATCGACGTTTATAATCGACATCGAGAATGTTTTCAGCGATAAATCTTTACCACGATCCGATTTTTTTTATTATTTTGTCTGTAAGAAATAGGGTACCTGAAGAACCCTATATATCATATTTGTCAAGATCTATTGATAGAATCTGTAACCAAATCACCAAAATATTCAATTAGCAAAGACGTCTATTTAATTACTCTTACGTGTTTATTTCTTTTTTGTACATTATTTTTTTCTAGATATCATTGATAGTAATTTTTTTGATAGTTAATTATTGAGGCAAGTTGTTACGACCGATGGCCTCGTCCAGACATTGGTAACATCGTTTAGTTTTGCGTACAACAGAATTAGACGCCCATGCTTTTGTTACTGACCCGATAAACCGGGCAATATCCGTGTACCGGGCAAAAAATTTACGGTCATATTAAACCGGAAATTACCGGACATGTCTGGACGTTTCCGGACATTGACCGGACATTAATCGCTTAACCGCAGTTGCGTGACATAATTTTGTATTTAACAGCCGCTTTGGGTAATTGCATAAACGGAACAGAATATTTTTGATCTGTGATTGCATCGGTCTTTCTATAAAATGTGGAAATACAGAAGGGTGTCATACATTTAGGCTTGAGTACCAGAGAAGTAGGCAGAGACCACAGTTTGCCACTTGCCACAATCTCGACACCAGCCTTTAAACTCACTCAAGAAAACAGAGCTTGTTAAGCTTGCCTTCCAAAAACAGAAGTCGTCGGATTGATTCCCACTGGAAGCCACCATAGGTACTTGATTGTACAAATGGCCTTAGTCTGGGTGCAATTTCATGTTTGTGGTGTCCTTGGGTGGTTACCATAGCACGTGGTATTCTACTTTGGGACCAGACCAAGTGATTGTTTCGTATGGAAGTAATTATTTTTAATAAACGCAATTATTATTATTTCTGTTACTATTAATATTTCCATGAATTATTGTGTGGTTTGGTAATAAACGATTTCTCTTCTATTCTATTTAATGGTCATCGTTATCAAGTCCGGTAAGTGCCTGAGCGCGTGGTCGTTGAATCCAAAGTTACTTTTTCGGTACCTACTTGTTGAAAAAATATTTCCCATCTAAATAAATATTTGTCCAGTGGCTTAAAATATAATCCAGCAGAGAGGATCGATTTTAAAAAAAACTCTAATCTTCATAGATTAAAACGACCACTCACAGGAGTCCGATGATGGAAAACATCCAAATTTTTTTGCTGAAATATTATAACGGAATATGGTTGAAATCCAGTGCGACATGTAAAATGCATTTTCACTAAAAATAAGACCGGACACAGTTATGGTGATATTGGCTAACTAACCAATCCAGAATCGCTCGTATCCCGGCTGCCTGAGTGATCTTAAACGATCACGAAGGTTAAGCAACACAGGGCGCGTTCAGTGCATGGATGGGTCGCCGTCTATGCCTAACGCTAGTGGCATTTTTCCGAGCGGTTCCGTGCTTCGCAAGGCACGTTAAGCTGTTGGTGCCGGCTGCCGTCGATAGATGGCAGTCGTTAAGCCAAGTCAGAGGCCTTAGGGCGGCTTGACAACTTCTGACAGTAGACGAGCCACTAGTCTACAAGCCTCCACCAATCCGGACTTGGCCCCCGTGGTGGAGTATGGTGGAGAGACCCGTGCCCCTCGGTGAGGACATAATGGGTTGATGATGATGATGAACCAATCCAATCACGCTAACTAGGCAACTAACAAAATGCAATGTCAAGGGTCAGTTCGTTCAATTCAGTTTTGTTTTATAAAACCATAATGAATATTCTTCTACTATGGAAGCTGTGACATTGATAGAGCGCGTAAAATCGTGCATATTGAATGTGTTTATTTCTAAAGAGACCATTGCCAAAAGTAAGAATATACAAATGGTTATCCACGGAATCGTTAGCAGCAGCAAAAACCACTGCACTAACCTTTTAAACCTTTTTTGTTTTTGCAGTAGCGTAAAAACCACCACTTACTAAAGTGATACATAACATACATACATACATACATACATAAACTCACGCCTGTATCCCAGAGGGGTAAGCAGAGACCAGGGACTGCCACTTGCCACGATCCTGACAAATCACTTTCGCTTCCTCAACATTCTTTAGTCGTTGCATGCACGCACGCCGGTTTCGGGTACTTTTTAACTTGCCCCTATTAGGTCGAAGTATGTCCGCCTGGGACGTACCTTACCGGCCCTTCCACCCACCTTCGCTCGATATGTAAACATGGCGTAGGTATAATAATATTATCATCTCTATACCTGCACAATCACCTGCCGTATTTATGATCTACTCATACAAGTACCACCACCACAGCAGTACTTAGCACGCGCAACATTTTTTTTTACCTGCGAACAAAGAAAATTCACAAATAAGACATTGTCGAAACATTTTGTCTTGAGTTTTATTGAGCTACAGAGTGAGAAAGGCTTGCACAAACCGGAAATTTCTAATAAGTATATTAAAAATAGACACTGATTAAATTACAAGAAACACTGATAAACATAACCATATTTTCTGTACATAAATAAATACATAAATCATCTTATTACGCAGATGCAAAGACTTGAAGTTTTTTTGGCATGTATCTGATTAATTGATTTATTATTATAAAGGACATACACGATAGTTGTGCATTACTTCGTTGTCACAAAGCGTGATGCACTTAAATCTTCTACTTCAGGCTAATATTATAAATGTGAAAGTTTGTGAAGATGTTTGGATGTTTGGAGGTTTGGATGTTTGTTACTCAATCACTCAATAACGGCTGAACTGATTTAAATGAAACTTGGCGCAGAGATAGACAAAGACCTGCATTGAGACAAGACAACCCACTTGATATCCCGGTAATGCGTTCCCGTGGGATAATATTTATTTTTAATAGATGGCGTTGGGCAAGCGAACTTTGTGTTTTAAAAATAGATGGCGTTGTGCAAGAATCGTACAAACGGATTTTGTGGCGGTACGAAGTTTGCCAGGACAGCTAGTTATCTTATAATCCAACATTTTATTACTATAACAATGACATTTATTCATCAGCTCGTTAAGGTCGACTCGTACTGTAGTGACCTAGCAGCATTAGGGTTTGGCGTGCCGCAGAGCAGTATTTTGGGCCCTACGTTATTTATGATATACATTAATGACCTACTATCCTTGTCATTGTCACACGCCGAAATAATCTGTTGCGCTGATGATACGGCCCTATTATTTCATGCCCGGTCATGGAAAGAGGTATACTCTGCTACTGATATAGGTATGTCGGTCGTTGCTAAATGGTTGGATAGTAATTTACTTACCCTAAACGCGGAAAAATAAAATACCTATCTGGCGTTCCATATAACACGGGCGACGGAACCACAGCTTTTGAGCATTAAAATCCATCGAAATACTTGGCCACATATGACCTCTCCATTAGAATGCGGCCGTTCCAGTCTACAAAGATTAAGCGAGCTGAAATACTTGGAAATTATGCTAGATGAGAAATTGTCCTTTTTGTCGCATATTTCTAAGCTTTGCGGTCGCATTCGTAAAAGAGCATATATAATGAGACTCCTTCGTAATTCAGTGTCAAAAAATCTTCTCACTAACACGTACAAAGCCTTATGCGAATCTTTCCTTACATACTGCATCTCGGTCTGGGGGAGTGCCGCCAGAACGTTTTTGATAAAATTAGAGAGAGCTCAGCGCTGTGTTCTGAAAATTATGCTTAAAAAACCTTATCGTTTCTTAACCGACGCCTTGTGTAGGGAAAGTGGTCAATTGCGAGTGCGCCAATTATTTGTTCGATTAGCTGTACTTACAGAACATAAGCACAAGCCAGAACCCACCACCTCAAGAAGACCCCCCAAAATCCCTCAATTACATATACATACCCCGTAAACTTCGTATCACCGACGTCAACCGTTTTTTTTCTTCTCGCCGTTTAAACCTTCCCTGGACTTCCACAAATATATAAAAACAACAATTAGCCAAATCGGCCCAGCTGTTCTCGAGTTTTAGTGAGACTAACGAACGGCAATTCATTTTTATATATAAGATCATATTATAATCATTATGTTATTCTATTTTATATATTTATTTATTAATATACTAGTATGTTTTAATTCTATATAGGTATTTATATATGACTCCTCTTTTCTTTATATTAGATCCTCCATTCCTTTAATTTTGTAATGTAGCCGTGTTGCTTATAAAGCTTGCCGTAGAAAATGTGTGCTGTGCACACTAATAAAGTCCCCAAGGTACAGGCCTCGCCTAGTTTATGGACTGCCGTTGAACCGTGTATTACGCACCTACCCACCTCTTTTGTTAAAAAAAATATATGTAACAGAGTTACTTCAATAAATCTTATTTTACTTTACTCTACAATTCGTACTTAAATAATTTAATATAACTATGATAAAGCTGGTCACCGTTACAAGATGGTCTGGCGACCTGGTTACGGTGGCGGGTAGTTGCTGGATGCGGGCGGCACAACACCGGGAAGCTTGGAAAACCATGAGGAAGGCCTATATCCTGCAGTGGCCGTGAAATTGCTGATGATGATGATGATGATGATAAGGCTATCACCAAGCATTTATAATTTGACATTTGAATATCCCATAGCTGCCTATTTATTTTCTTATTTATTCATTTTGTTTCGTTTTCCGAGTGCTGCACGTCGGCACATTACTGGGCACTGACGGAAGACCAGCGCTGGAGTGGTCTGCCTCTTCATCATATGCTGAGTCACAGCCCCTTAGCATTTACAACACCCATAAATTGTTCCCGCGTACTCTACGTTGTTTTGCATGTGCTTACATTTGTTGTGGTGTCTGTTTATTTCATTTGTTGTAAAATTATGCTTTTTTTTTCTTGCGCAATGATTTATTTTTGTTTTATTTGTTTTAACGTTTTATTTATCTTTTTTATCTGTCTATCTTAAGTCTCTAACAGTCAAGTGAAACCGTGGTACAAAATCGAGTTATTTTAGCAAGTAACATCAAAAGAAAACGGCAGGGCTTCTGTGCATAGCTACAGCCACCCAAAGCTATAATCCGATTGGCTCGAAAATTGCTGGGGCTGAATCCGGGATACGCTGTTTTTCCATGTAGCCTATAATGAAAATATGCGTCCGCCAACGAGCCAGCGTCGGCTTATTTTGTTTGTCGGTAGCAAACATGTTTTTAATTAACTCACTCATGTTACGCCGTGTGTTTAAAATCGGACTCCACTTTTGTCCTCAGATCAACAACAAAGACTGGTGCAAGAAAGCAAGGAAAGGTGGACTGTGCGCTATGAAATGTGAAGGTAAAATGGGTTACCCACATTCTGCTGTTTTAAAAACTCTTGTAAAGTGATATTTTTAAGAGACTGAGAGAGAGAACCCTTATTAGAAAACGAGCGGAAATAAAGGAAAAAACTCATTCTAACAAGTTTTTGTTATTAGTTTTTGTTGTCAGCTAAGGATGTTACCGTAATAATAAAAAGAATGACTAGAGGTAAGTCACCTGGACAGGACTGCCTCAGTATAGAGCATTTGAAGTATGCAGGGGTTCATTTGCCGAGGGTATTGGCCATGTTATTTACATTTTGTATTAGGCATTCTTATTTACCTGCTGACCTTATGAAAACCGTTGTGGTACCTGTCATCAAGAATCGTACAGGTGACGCGTCTGATAAGACTAACTATAGGCCGATATCCCTGGCTAATACTATAGCCAAGGTGCTGGATGGTGTGCTTGATGACCATCTCGGTGCCAGCATGAAATTAAATGATGCACAGTTCGGATTCCGTCCTGGACTCTCCACCGAGTCTGCGATATTATGTCTAAAGCACACTGTCCCGTACTATACTGACCGTAAAACCCCAGTTTACGCATGCTTCTTGGACTAGTCAAAAGCTTTTGATCTGGTTTCATACGATGTCCTGTGGGGTAAGCTATCGCAGGAGACTGATCTGCCTGCCGAGATGATCGACATCCTCAGGTATTGGTATGAGCATCAGACTAATGCTGTCAGATGGGCGGGGTCGCTTTTGGACGAGTACGGGTTGGAGTGCGGGGTGAGGCAGGGGGGGTTGTCTTCACCAAAGCTCTTCAACCTGTACATGAACCAGTTGTTGGTGGAGCTAGAGGGCACTGGTATCGGGTGTTCGATAGACGGCAAAATGGCCAATAACATCAGTTACGCGGATGATATGGTGCTGCTAGCTCCATCTATCCGAGCATTGAAGAGACTGCTGACGATCTGTGAGGAGTATGGTGCGATGGTGCGGCCCATGGGCTCAGATACAACGCGAAAAAAAGTGAGCTGCTTGTTTTCAAGGCTGGAAGCAAAACATACACGACTGTACCGCCAGTTCAACTGTGTGGGTCACCTATGGCGCGCGTCAAAAATTTCAGGTATCTGGGTCACTGGATCGCGGATGACCTGTCAGATGACTTGGACATTGAACGTGAACGGAGGGCGTTGGCCGTGAGGTGCAACATGCTGGCCCGCAGGTTTGCACGATGTACTAGGGATGTAAAAATAACCTTATTTAAGGCATTTTGTCAGACATTATACACGTGCAGCCTGTGGGTTAGCTATACGCAGCGATCGTACAACGCCCTCCGGGTGCAATACAACAATGGCTTTAGGATGCTGTTGGGGCTGCCGCGATACTGCAGCGCTTCAGGGATGTTCGCAGAAGCACGCACAGATGGTTTTCACGCGATTATGCGAAAGAGAGTGGCATCCCTGTTATTTAGAGTGCGCGGCAGCGCCAATGTCCTCCTCCAGACCATTGCGGACAAGGTCGATAGCCCCATCCTGGTGCATTGGGTCAAGCTCCATCTCACTACCTAGAGCCTGGGGGGAGCCTAGGTTATGTCTCTAGAGTAAACAAATACTGTACATATTTTATTACAAATTTTATATATATATTTTAATCAATACAATTTTAATTTAGATAAATTTTTTACTGATTTTATAATTATTGTATTATATTAATTAATTCTGCTGTAATGTTAACATTTTTATTGCTGTTATTATTGTCAAATATGGACCCAGGTCTGGAATAAATATTTTCATTCATTCATTCATTCATTAGATAAGATGAGGTAAGATAAGAGTAAGATAAGGGTAAGATTAGGGTTTTCGAGATCAGTGAAACCCTGATAACAATTTTTTGTAGTTTTTTTTATTTTCCTGGTTGTTTCTGTCTTCTTTGGCATAAAAACTATTTCACTCCAGTCTACTTAGATTCGAGGCTGCTAATGGGGAACTGGATTCAAACTGTCGGGGCAAGTTCCCCATGCCAAAACTCTTCTACTAGCTCTGGGTCTAATAGGGTGATATAAATAAAAGCAAGTGGACTATAAATTTGTAGATGGAGTATAATGGAAGATCGCACACGCCGGCTTTCTTGCAAGTAGTACGGCCGGTTTTGGCCTGCGGGGCGCGGGCTCCCCTCAGTGACGTAGGGCTCCGACAACTACAGATAATGAAAAGGCCCAACTAAACCGCTGCTTCCAAACTTCCAGAACTACTAAATGAGGACCTGGCTGACGACGTGCGATGTGCCAAACGCGTGTACGATCGAGTCGGCTTCAAGGGATGGCCGAGCTCACACGCCTACTGCAAGGAGAAGAACCTTCCAGACCTGTCCAGGTGCTAGGACACTATAGAGAGAGCAGTCTGGCAGGAGCCTCGTCTTGGAGAGAACAGGCCCTAGAGTCTAATACACACATAGTTTTTTAATACAATTATTTAAGCACGGCAATAGTTATTATTTGCCACTATTTGGTAGTCTACAAAACAATAGCAGTACAATGTCATTCCAAGGGTATAAACCGCGCAAATTGAATAGGCTTGTCTCGCGAAGAAGATCGAATCGCGTGCACGGGTTATATCATTGAAATGCGATTGTTTACTAGATTACCAATAGTACTATTGTGACTCTATTGAGCCTCGATTATAACGGTCTCATTTATAAAAACACGATTCCTTAAAACACTCCAAAAACGCCAATCAAAATAGTCTGTGGTGGAGATTTTACGAGGAAAAGAACTAACCACAGATTAAATAAGCTGCATCTACGCAGTGTTTTAAGGAATTGCGTTTTTTTATAAATAAAACCGTAAGTCTTCAAAGACTGTTTATTTAATTCAATAGAAAGCGAGTGCAACTGCACTGTAATAGTGACGATCGAAGCCTTTGGACGGTTTTCCATTGGATGAGAACGGTAACTGCACGATACATATTTTTTCATGCAACGGCAACGGTAATAATAGTATAATAACTAGTGGCATTTCATGCAGCACGACCACGGCGCATTTAATTTTCTTATAGGCGTATAAGTTCATGAAAAAAAATGTACTTAAAGGTACTTTTGACTACAAAAATTTTACTCCTACAGCTAAGGAAACATAACATAGTGCTCGTGGTCGTTCTAGGAAGATGTTTTCTGATAAAAACATGAAGACCATTAAAGCAGTGTCTAATTATACAAAATAAATTGTACCTACTCTAAATGTACTAAGGTTTTGTAATACGTCTTTTTAGTAGATGTTGTGTCTTAACGGTTTTCGCCCAATGTTAAACCGTTCTTTCCCAGGCGAAAGAGCTGTCGTGACCGAACCCTCTCGGAAGAATCATCGATAGTTTGGTCATTTAACTCCTGAACTGCCCTCGCGGAATGGAACGTATAGGTGGCCCATATTAAATTGGACACAGATCTGTGTCGCGGCAGACGAGACTTACCGTTCGGTCGTGTCACTACCTAAATCGTCATTGAAAACTTTTAATCGAGGAACGGGAGTGAGTCTCCTGTAGAAGATAATAAGATTGTCCTGAGTAGAAGACGGTGGCGAAGCGTACATACAGCTGCCGTGCTTATGTCTGAAATCATACTGTTGAGTTTAAACTCTCGTGTATCATGATACTCGTATGTAGAGAAAGAATCGGCGCCATTTTACTCTACATAAAAGACCGAGACAAGAAGGCACTGTTAAAGGTGTAGTAACTTCAAGCTGACTATTTTCAGTTTTTGTGGTGCTATCTTTGGATGAATACCTGCATCATCAACTTAGTAACAAAGATAGAAACGTGAAAGACTTGTTACACAGTTAGGGGTTGAATCCCGCCGGGGACCATGGTACTTTGATTTGTACAAATCGATTTTTCCACGTTTGTGATATCCTCGTTTGGTTACTATAGCACTGTCCCCTTAGGACCAGTACGTCAACCTTTACATACGTGCACTCTAATTAGTTACGTTAAGGGCGGGTTTGCAGAAAAAAATAAAGGTTGGCCTGCTGTCGACTGTACAAGTGATTGTGTTACATGGATGTTATAAAAAAATATCAATATCGATTAACTTATATCTACAACAGCTGTATCTACGCTCTACAGGGTAACATCGAATAATTGGGTCTACAAATAGAGTTAGATTAAGTATAGGTTATGCAATTAGGTTAATTTAATCTCGTACAAGTTGCTCGGAGAGCCCTGCAGAATCTGGCCTACGCATTCTAAGCTACAGGAGATAATATGAGCGTACTACGAAAGAAAGCTTAGGGCAGGTTTTTGCAGAAAGATTATCGGTTTTAGGGGGAATATTGCCATAGCAGTAATAACATAACATAAACTCACGCCTGTATCCCAGAGGGGTAGAGCTGACAGATCACTTTCGGTTCCTCAACATTCATTAGTCGTTGCATGCACGCACGCCGGTTTTGGGTACTTTTTATCTTGCCCTTTGCTAATACATCCCCTATTTGGTCGAAGTATGTCCGTCTGGGTCGTCCCTTACCAGCCCTTCCATCCACCATCCACTTCCATCTTAGCAGTAATTATCCTAGAGTTATTAGTATAAGTACCTTATTATAATCAAGAATGACATTCTCTGTCTTGAATTTACGGAAGTATTACTAAGTGTAGCTTTACTCGGGATAAACTTTACTGTTCATCAACTTTGGATGAAAATTAGCTTTGGCTGAAGAGGCTTTGTTCTTCGGCCTAACAAAAAACTATGTGCAGCATTCTTCTCGAAGGAATAAAGATCAAACTGGCACAGTTGGGTTCCCTGAAGCCTTCAAAATTTAGTTGTGCACACTTAGATGTTCCTTTCTAACTACTAACTTTCCCTCTGAAATTATTTCCAAGCAACTAAGCGTAAATTATACACTTGTTCCAAAAACACTGCCATATAGTTAAGATGATCCATATCGTGTTAAATATTTTATTAAATAAGTTATTGTAATGTACCTAGCAGTAAGTTTTTTGTATGTTTGTAATCATTTTGTCAAGCATCAATATAGCTATGTCTAACGTTAAATATACTTGGTATTTTATTGAACATTCTACAGCGAATTAAATAATTTTGTTTGCTTATTTTTACATGATTACAACGAAGATCTAAGTGGTAAGTGAGTAGCTAGTTAAGCGCGGAAGATTGCTTTATCTAATTTAAAAACAACCCTATTCTACTGTGGCCAGATGTTGTAATCCAGTAACCCAGTTAAATCAGATCGCCGCAATCTCATTTTAAAATACAATCTAATAAACATTAGCGCGGGACAAACCGTAACGCCTGGCAGAATTTGTTCCGCTAAATTAACCCCAGTGCACATTGTTGCTATAACTAAACCTGCAGGCGCTCGTACCAATAGCCCGAACTAAATCCTTTGAAAGGCCTTTCCATGCCGTAATATGCAGTTGGGAAACGTTGGAAAAAGTCTTTTGCCTTCTTGAACCTAGCTATATTGAAAAGCTATGGAGTTCATGCTGGTATTTTTATGAATAACGACTGGAAAAATCTTTGTAAGAGCTTTTTCTCTATTTTATTAGTTTTCTACTTATTTAACAAGCAAAAAGTACTTCGAGAGCATAGAATTTAATTAACATACTTGATAAAAGGGCAATGCAGAGCTATCTGTAGTTTATATTGGCATTATACTGTAGGTACAACTCATAGAATTTTTAGATTAGATTAGAAAACTATTGTACAAACCAGAAAACAAAATACATTAAAAGGCTTACATGTCTGAGTTACTTACTTTATTAAATGTTAATAACTTGAATCACCTTTGCTTGCTTCAACACATGGTACCTTGGTATCACGTAAATGAACATGCTGTACACAAAGCTTCATCCCAGTGAACTTAAATGAGGCCTATATTTTAGCATATTTCATTGCTGAGATTGGGGTTCCAATAACCGTCCTTGTTCGTTGCTCTTAAATGAAAAATTTACATTCGAAGAAACGGCTTTCTCGTCTCACATTCTAGGCTCAAACGTCTTGCAGCATACTCTAATGCAATTCACCTACATAGTATCGGAAAATGTTCCATATTCCTTCTTTTCTAACAAAGTAGGGCAATACATCTCAGCGAGTGGGTGATCTATTAAGCAACAGTGCAAATGTAAGGCACACGGTTGCAACGGAGTAGTGCACAGGGGTAACACTTACGAATAAAAAAACCATAGGAGTATTTCTTCCTACAAAATTCACACTCAAAAACGCCCCAGTCCTCTCGATTAGTCTTTACCAATGAGATGAGCATAATATGTGCTGTAGAGTACCACTCTGAGAGGAGCATTCTGTGATTGCTTCATTCTGTGCGCCACACATGACGACGTGAACGTTGATTGGGTAATACTAAGTGACAGATGATTGGTTTTATACATATAAAAACGTCAATCCATTGACTTCATTGCTGTATAATCCGTCGAAATATCTAGGTACCTCGCAAGATGGCGGCCTCACGGTGGCAGGCGCATAGATATTTTGTCGGGTAATACTGAACGCGCTCCTATTGGTAATACAATTGACAAACCCGCCTTCCCACAATTGAACGTGGGGTCATTTTTTACCGCTAGCTAGACATCTGTGTTTTTAAGTATCACTGGATAGCACAATGGAAATATTGTGTTGCCCAGTAATATTCTATTTAATATATCTATTGTGTTAACAATACAATTATTATAAGCTAGAACCGCTGTCCGAGCTTTAAATGTGTGACAACAAATAGGTAGATAAATTGGCATGCTTAGCGTAGCCGTTTGTGAGTGTTGCACTATTTATACGAATGTGTGCGAGCCTGCGAATGTCATTTACTACAATCTGCCTAGGCACACACATGTGAGCGTGTCGCCTCACGTTCAACACACTGTCTTTGCGTAGTATGTCTTGTCTATGGGTATCGTACACACCACAGAACAAAACACAGTACAAATCGACCTTAGACTACGAACGCCTATAATGTATGAAGCGTTTATCAATATTTGAGTTATCTCTTAAAATAATGTTTTTATGCGTGTAGGTACACCCTTATAAGAAAACGTTCAGAATTCAATGACAAAACGAAATCTAGTAAATTTTATGTTACTAGAGTAACTTTATTTTTCGCATATTTTGCAACCCCGAAAACCCCGAAAAAAATATTTCTATCGTTTTATTTTTAAATTTTTCCAAGGTTTTTATATGATTTCTATGGTATAAAAGCAATTCACTCCAATGTATGTTAGACGCAAGTTCCCCATTGAGGTGTAAGGGAGATACCTAAAAAAAACTTTTTCAAAAATTTTATCCTACCGAATATGTAATATGTCATATTAATCACGCCGACAATTTTGTCAAATTTCCACTATGTCAAATTTCAGCGTTCTAGAACTTGTTGTCTCTATGCTAAGCTGTGGACAGACAGACAGACAGACGGACGGACATCCAATTTGCGCGGATATTTGACACTGACATGTCAGCGACAGCCGGTCAGCGCGTCGACGGCTGCTCACGCCGACACACGCCAATTGATGCAAGTTAGCCTTTGTTCATTTAAGAACTCTTTCTTATAGGGCATATCGACTGTGGAAGTCTCAATTGCTGTAAGGGACATTCTGGTCGAAAATTTGTGTTATATACGAGGTGTTATATAGAGGTATTCAATGTATTCTCGGTATCAGGGTGATATACTAATGATGAGGTTAATTAAATTATCTCATTAGTTAACGACACTCGTTGAGGGTATAAATAAAATCATTATCATCATCATCATCAGTCAGCCACAAGAAGTCCACTGCTGGGCCTCCAAATAAAATATTTCATGACAATTTTATGGCGATGTATGTACTTACTATTATTTATGTACACCTCCTATTTTCTTCATCTTTCAGTCCTATACATCCTAATGTTGTCTGAAAGAGCTTTTAGCGATAAGACCGCCAGTTTTATACTATGCAACTCAGGTATTTCAGAAACTTCCTTCCTTTTATTATGTGTGGTGTGCAATAAAGAGTTTTAGTCTAACCTAATCACAGTGCATAAGTACAAAAACAACTGAGAGCTGTTAAAAGTAGATTGACAGACTGTTAGCGTACGAGAAACCGGGGGTCTGCCTAGTGTACGTAGTTTCCAACTCGGCGATAAACAAGTAGTTCGGGCTTAGTCCGTAACTCTACATTTTAAAATATGGTTTAACCCATCAGAAACTTTTGGTAAAACCGTACGTTTACCTAGCATCATGTGGTAAGTACAATCACTAATAAAAGTGTCTTCCTGTGAAGGTGGCAAATAAAGAAGCTCTCTTTGGCATGATTGGTGAAATTTGCAAGGAACCTAGGCAGTTGGCATGACAGCCAAGAGACCTCTACCTGGGGCTGCGATGCATAAAATTAGTTTATCGTGACAATTCAATATACATTGCATAGCCGATTACTACAATTACTGTTCCCACGGATTAGTCTGTGGGTTAATCAGCAATGTACACGGAATTGTCATAGCGAACCATGAATGGAGAACTTGCTCTAAAAATGTTCGAAAAGGCCATGTTAAAAGGTTTTTCTCTACATATAATACTTATCGTTATATAACATGTTGAAAACTCATTCTAGTCATGTGGTACAAAAACGCACCGTACAAAACGGGCTTAAACTCGGACGTCACACCTTGCACGTAACGCCTTAGAATATGTGTAGCGTTCATTAATATTTGAGTTATCTCGTAAAATAATATGTTTATGCATCTACGCCCTTATTAGAAAACGTTTATAATTCAATGAAAAAACTAAATCTAAGAATTTTTTTATTATTAGAATAACTTGATTTTTCACATTTTTGGAACACCGAAAACCCGGTTTTTTTCATACCGCGATAAAGAATACCGTCAGCGCCGCCTAGTGTTAAATTGTTGTACTATAGTTTTTGCTTAGTGCGTATTTTGAAGGCAGACTTCAAGTCTTTATCGACTTGTATTGGCTAGATAGTTAGATAAACGGAATCTCGATATTTTTTTTACCTGGAACCTCTTTCAGTGCTTGTTGAAACCGCATGCAACGAAAATATGTCGCCTCGGTGTGGGCTGTTACTTTTTAACTACGTATAATTGTTGTTGAGAAGAGCGAAGTAATTCATGCCGCTAGATGGTGCCAACGCCGCATAACATTGCTCAGTTTGCGATTAAAATTCACGCTTACTTATAGACGCTTCACGTTAAACCAACGGCCATGTAATGCGGCACAGCCCCACATACTTTTCTAGCTAGCTATACAGCTTCACCTCTCGTTACAGTTTCTAGGAATTTGCGATTTATAGTTTCTGTTTAGTGCGTATTTTAAAGGCGGTTTTCTTGTATTTATCGACTCTTGTTGGCTGGATAGATAGATAGACAGAATCTCTGTATTTCTTTTCTAGCTAACTGTACCGCCTCACCTCTCGTTACAATTTCCAGAGCTGCCGGATATTGCAGGCAGGCTGTATTCCTTTTAGCCTCATACTTCAGTCGGTGGTTATGAAATACTCAGCAAGTTGAGAGTGCGCACCGCGCGCGAAGATGATTGGATGCAGTTTTTTTTTTTTTGCACTATTCAAACGCGGTGGCAGCGTATCGATAGAATACCTGCCATTATACCCAGGTAGGTATAACTTAGTTTAAGGAAAGGCCTTGCCTGAAAATCGGCAACTAATTGCACACTGGTGCACATTAGTTACTAGCCGAGGTACAGACCTTTTTGTCTTCATACCTAATTAAAATGCTTTTAAATAAATTACTCACTAAACTGTCATCATTGCTTTATAGTATAAGTGATTATTGTGCCTTACTATATTGAAGACAAATAAACATTTTCTATTTCTATTTCTATTTCTGTTTCTGTTTCTGTTTCTGTTTCTGTTTCTGTTTCTGTTTCTGTTTCTGTTTCTGTTTCTGTTTCTGCTTCTGCTTCTGCTTCTGTTTCTGTTTCTGTTTCTGTTTCTGTTTCTGTTTCTGTTTCTGTTTCTGTTTCTGTTTCTGTTTCTGTTTCTGTTTCTGTTTCTGTTTCTGTTTCTGTTTCTGTTTCTGTTTCTGTTTCTGTTTCTGTTTCTGTTTCTGTTTCTGTTTCTGTTTCTGTTTCTGTTTCTGTTTCTGTTTCTGTTTCTGTTTCTGTTTCTGTTTCTGTTTCTGTTTCTGTTTCTGTTTCTGTTTCTGTTTCTGTTTCTGTTTCTGTTTCTGTTTCTGTTTCTGTTTCTGTTTCTGTTTCTATTTCTATTTCCATGAAACAACTTTGATTCCTAAGTTATGTAAATTTGCAGCAATACAGATAGTAAAAAATATAGATGTCTAACTAGCGCTACAAAATGACACCATATACAATTGTGAGATAGCGGGCGGGGCTTGTCAATTGTGCTTCCAATCGGAGCTCAGTACTACCCGGCAAAATATCTATGCACCTGCCACCGTCAGACCACCGTCTTGCGCGGTACCTAGATAAATGTCTAAATAGACAGGTTACAAATCAATGAAGTCAATTGGTTTAACGTCTTCGTATAAAACCAACCATAACTTACGCTGTCACTTTGTCACGCCATTGGCGCACATAATGAACCAATCACAGAGTCACTCAACAGCAACAGCACATCTTGCGCTCTTTTCATTGGTGAAAACCAATCGAGAGGACTGGGGCCGTTTTTGAATGTGATTCTTGCAGGAAGAAATACTTCCATGGTTTTTTAGGGTTCCGTAGTCCGAGACGGCGCACTTATAGTTTCGCCACGTCCTTCTGTCGGTATGTCCGTCCACGGCCTAGCGTAAAGACCGGTGGTACTAGAAAGCTGTAATTTGGTACGTGTACAGGTCCATATTTATCACGCCGACAAAGTTAAAGAATAAAATGTTGGAAAACATTTGTTTTTACTGTATTTTACGGGATGATTTTTTTTTCTCGTCTACCCATCATGTAAGGCATCGTGACATTGGTCGTTGAAAAATATTGTGGATGTAGGAAGAATTTTTTTTATTTAGGGTTCCGTTTGCAAAATATTAAGCTTAAAAGCTCAAATTTTTGTCCGAGTAGGGCGTCCACCCCTCCCCTCTCTCCTGGCTAAACGGTTGACTATAGAAACGTGAAAGGAAAAGTATCACGGCTAAGTAGGCTTCATTAGTTAACGAGTGATAGGCACCCAACTTATAAAAGTAAAATTTGGTACAAAATCCATTGAAAAAGACTTTGATGAAGTTGTTAGTTCTGTAAAGCAGATAAAAAACCCTCTTAATACGGAACCCTACATTGCGCTTGGCCCTACACGCACTTCGCCACTTTTTATTAGTAGCAGCAGAAACTTGACTGCCTCAGTTATTCAGAGGCCCGCAGAGAGATAGTATGGTCACGTATGGTCTTAATTACCACGGGTGCCCACCGCGGATTGGTAATTGCAAGCATTGAGGTTTGTGAATACCTCAGCCACTCAGGTTATCTCAATGTTTTCCTTCACAGTTAGCGAGTGGTATTGCTACTACAACTAATTTATTTATATTACTGCCAAAAAAAAAATTAAAGCTCAAAATTACATTATTGGCCATTTTTCTTAGCAACTAAATGTCGATTTTAAGGAACGTTTAATTATTGTGGAACAGTATTTCCATCGCACTACAATGACTAAAGTTCTACGGCTTGATATTGGATGATACGTAACTGCAAGGCATTTTTTCTCATACATGAAAACTCCAGTATTCCAGTGGGGTAGGCAGAGACCAGGGTCTGCCACGTGCCACGATCCTGACAGGTCACTTTCGCTTCCTCAACATTCATTAGTCGTTGCATGCACCCATGCCGGTTTCGGGTAGTTTTTATATTGCCGTTTGCTAATACATCCCCTATTTGGTCGAAGTATGCCCGCCTGGGTTTTGGCAGTTATGGCAAAACCCCTCATGGTTATGAAAACCACGAAGGAGGCCTATGTGCTGCAGTGGGCGTCAAATGGCTGATGATGACGATGATGATGTCCGCTTGGGACTTCGTCAATGTTTCTTCCTTCATTCTCTCCACATCAATCAAACCAATCCAACATTACTTTCTCAATTCTGGTTCTTCAAGAAATTCGTTTTTGTAAAAATTGGTTTTCACATTGAGTACAAAGCTTTAAATAAAACTGTTCCATCTCTGTTTTTGTTTAAACAACAATTTTTTGTTTATCTGTTTCATTCCATTTCTTCAACAGTAGGTGCATTTTAATGAGCAATAATTGACCCTGTCTTCCTTTCGATAATCGGCTCTGATTAATCTTAATCGTACTGTCGATTCAATAAAAGAGTACAGAGGTCGCGCTTTTGACGGCTGTGAATACAAGGTCACCTCAAAAATGCTCAATTATTCTAACACTGATTGTTTTTTACAACATCTTTGCCTTCGGTATACAGTCGACAGCAGCTCAACATTTACATTTTTGTTGCAAAGTCGTCTTTAATGAAACTGATTAGAGAGTATGCGGTTAATCACCATGCCTATTTAATTTTTTATGTAGCCTATATACGTCTTACTGCAGGATTCAGGCCTTCTCTCGGAGAGAGAGGCTTAATTACCACACGTGCCCCCCGCGGATATTTAAAGCGCTGAGATATGTTAACACCTCAGACACTCAAGGTTCCTCAGGATCAGCATCTTTACAAACCACAAAACCGTAAAAACACGTAAATTAATATCTAAAAAGTATAAATAATCAGTCACTTGTGGTGATTAAAACCTATACCCTCCCTTTGAGAGAAGACCTGTGCCCTACAGTCAGATACATACAGGCTACATGAAACAAAATTTTCATTTTCGGGAAGATAAAACATAGCATAAGCTTATGTCTGTATCCCTCATGCTGGCTGACCACCTGTTCAAGACAAACGAGTTCTTCGGCGAGCTCAACGCCGTCGTCAAATCTACCATACCGACGCTGCCGCGGGCCGCCGCCTGCGCCATGCACCGGGTCGTCTGGAAGAAGTGCTTAGCTTCCATACGCTGCTTAGCTTCCAGGTAAGGATCTACATTGTATCTCGGAGGAGTAGGCGGAGACCAGGGTCTGCCACTTGCCACGATCCTGGCAGATCTCTTTGACTACATCAACATTCATTAATCGTTGCATGCACGCACGACAGAAAATTAAGAGTACAGTATTGATTGTAATCAGCTGAAATGTAACCTTCTGCATTTAACCACTCGACGTCCTCCAATATCGATACAGAATCGGATCGGACTTTTTCGACTTTTTGCGGTCGATTGTGCTTCCATTTCCTTTCCATTTAATGAACATCGTTATTGGCGTTTATTTATTTCCCGTCTTTGTCTTTTGGAATTAAACGTGTCCCCTCAAAAAAGTGTTCCAATGTCCGGTCCCATTACGAATGTTCGTGTAAGATTAACCCTTTATTGTATATGTTATGTACACCACTATACTCATGATAGTTGAATGACAGTAATGAAAAATTTATAAACCAAAATATATTCATCAAAACAGGCCAAATAGATAATGCAAGCTTTTTACAAACACTACTATTTGGCCTGCGTTGACAATTATATTTTGGATTTTAAAACTTTTCAGTACCGCCCAAAGTTTCATAATAGAGACTAAGGTGTCTGTTCGATTTTAGATATTAGAAAAATATGCCTTAACTTACCTCATCCTAGTTCTTTGCGTCTGCACCAGAAACCAAATGAGTTAAGTAAGAAGACTTTCATGCCCACCATATTATGTCATTATAGCGAACTTCATTGTGACTCTCTGGTACTGTCAAAATTAACCTATGCTTTAACTGCTTACGGTCCTAACACCTATGCTAAAACTCAGAAGCTGCTTCAACGGGTTCAAACGGGTTTATTCCTACTCGGGCTCACATAACACATACACATAACAATGGTAAAATCTATAAAAAATTATAGTAGACTGAAATTTTTCAGGGCAATTTTATTGTTTGGTGTAATAAGGACGAAAAGGCCATCCAAAAGATTATTTGGAGGAGAGCAATGGGAGGTTGCGTTAAGATATCTTCAAATCCACTTTATGTGCCGCATCACCGAACTGCCGGTTTTCGTGGCAGTTTCTGGTTCCAGGCTACAAATTGTTGGAATTATATACATCCACCTCTCCGCCAACTTCAGTCAAGGGCCACTTTTAGGGTGAAATTTAAAAAGTTTCTGCTGGACCCGCAGAAATTGTTAACCTAGCAAGTTATCAAAATAATTACTACTGAGACATAAATTATCTGTATCTTTGTTTCCTCTGGACATTTTATCTTTGCTTTGACTGTTATATCTTGTTGTTGTAATCGGATTTATAATTAATGTAAAATTTGTGACTTTGAATATGCAAACCTAGTTAATTAATACTTTTTTGCCACCAGTTTACCAGCCTCGCTTCTTTAGGCTCTGCACGCTGTTCAGACTGGGTATCGGCAGAATACCAGTGCTGGAATTTTCTTTTTAAACTCTCAGCACATGCTGAGTCTGAACACATTTGCATTTGCCACACCCACGTTGTCGCGTTTTTATTCATTCTTATAGTTACTTGCCGTACGGCATAAAACGTCGAGCTATGTTTGTATTAATTATGTATGCTTCTGTTTTTGTCTATGTTTACTCTGTGCTGTTACTTCGTTAACTAATATGTGATGCGTTGTATACGTGTGTGTGTCTTATGAAAATAAATCATTTATCTATCTATCTATCTAACAGTGAACGGTGTTCTCCGCGTAAGGAAACCTGACTGTCAAAAGTGGACACGCGTTGCATACTCTCACTCTCTCTGTCTCTCTCTCTCTCTGAGAGACCTGTATCCTACAGAAGGTATTCTTGTCTATGCATTTAATTTTGCCTCTCAGACCGATCGGCATTCTGCGAGCCCCTTTTTCTCAGTTTCGACAGTCTTTTGTTTCGAACGTTGCAACTTTTTCCCCAAGGCCTTATTTAAACTTTTCTTCTGCCTCCAATGCCATAGCATCCAGTAATGTCAACCAGCCAGGATTCCCACGTCCGTCGGGTCGTTGACATGACGTATCGTTCGAATTGATCGGAGGAATCGATTTTTTGCGATTCAATTCCTGCCGTGCCTTGAACGGACGCCGGGTTGGTATTTGCGGAGGACTCGTTAGTTCAGTTGTTATGTGATGCGTATTCCCCTTTATTGTTATGCGTTACTTCCCCTTTAGGGACACCATAGCCTGTGCCTTAAGGAAACCTACAATAAGAAGGAGTTATGCCAGACATCCTTATTATACCTACGAGCTAAGTTCAGGCAAACTTCTACATACAAAGCAATTCCTTTTTAGATGTCTGACAGTCTATTTGCCACAACATGGAGTGCTTATAATTTAGTGACTGACATAAAATAAGTATACATTGTTAGTGACATATTGATGGACACTAAATAAGTAAGCATATGAATAAGTTATTCTTCTATACTGACACAATTTGATATTTAATTTAGTTTTTGTGGATTAAGACAGAACTTTACGATACATACTGTTTACAAACACTCATAATAATGTTCACTTCGAAATTAGCAGTGTACCAATGAAGTTGTTTTTTTTTGCAAGTATCTATTATGTTTGTGTTTTTCCTGGTACCTTGTTGTGGTATTTTGTTACTTTAAGACTCAGATTTAACTTCATCAACTCTCAAGAACACATGGGACCAACTGACTCGAAACAACCAATTCTCTCTTCAACTCTTTGTTAGCTAAAAGCCCACTAAAGAGTGTACAAATATGGATTGCTCCTCGGATGGTTGTTATTCAGAAATGAACTCCGTTAATGAGGCCAAATCAAAACGATATAACTTGCCAAACACGGTAGTATGCAGTAGGATGATTCAGACACTACTGAGTAACATAATATGAACGGTATTGCTAAATTGCTACTTGTACACTAAATAAAAGAGAATATTAGATACCCACTTATTCCACACTGCTCAATTGAAAAAAGCGGTGGTAGCCTAGTGGGTAGAACATTGGACTCGGAAGCGGGAGACCCAGGTTCGATTCCCAGTGCGGGCATGTACCTATGACTTTTCTTTCTAATTTATGTACATTTGTGAAGTTATTGTAGCAATACCACTCGCTAACCCTGAAGGAACACATCGTAAGGAAACCTGGGTGTCTGAGCTATTCACATACCTCAGCGCTTGAAATCGCCAATCCGCGGTGGGCACGCGTGGTGATTACCCATACTCTCTCTCTGAGAGAAGGCCTGTGCCCTACAGTGGGACGTATATAGGCTGCTTACGAATTGAATTTAGACCGAGATTGAGCATTTACTCGTTAAACAACAAATCACAAAACAGTCCGTTTTACTAGCGCAAACTATTTTCCTTTGTAGGAAGGGGTCGCAAAGTAAATATAATGTTTAACGCATTGAAGGCGGATTGCTTCCTGTCATGTTTCGTTTAGAGCAGAGGTCTAATTTTGCGCACCAAGTCCTGTCAGAATCCGGACGTTTGCGACATTTGTATAAAATTTGACAGCTAGACCTTAGGAATTCTGCAGGATTTGGTGCGCGTAATATAGAGCAGGGGAGCGATGTTAGCAAATTCAGTTATTGTTATGCATTACGATGAAAACAATTCAAGGGAACATAATCTTGGCTATAAGATTTATGCTAATAGAGTTTATGTAAATTCAAGTGCACGAACTTGCAAGAAAATATCTAGTTTCGGCATCAAATGTCAATTTTGAGGTTAGAATATTGTTTACTAAATTGGACAAGTAAGGATGAACAGACTGTAAATATTGGTGAGAATATATTGTCATATAGTTTAGGTTTCCGCATAAAAGTTACAGGTGGTATCTTAGCTAAAGGTATCTTGGGGTCTGTATACAAATATCAGTTTCGATCAGTATGATCTGAGGTTAGAATACAGTAGACGATCATCATCATCATCATTATCAGCCATTTGACGCCCACTGCAGGACATAGGCCTCCCTCATGGTTTTCGTAACGATGAGGGGTATTGCCATAATCGCCACGCTTGGCAGGCGGGTTGGCGATCGCAGTATGTGGTTGGAATCTCAGGAAGACGCTGCTGCCCATCTCCTGGTAATTTATTCCCTTAGTCGCCTTCTACGACATCCCCGAGAAGAAGAAAAAGAAGAAGAAGAAAGACATTTATTATACCAACAAGATACATCACAGAAACAAAATAAGCACATAAGTAACATAATATGCACAACACAGAAGGAAAACTAAATACACGGAAACGGAGTGACGCTATTCTTAATCCGGCGCCACACGGCAGTAGACGATACCCAAGTGTAATGAATTTACTTACGTCCTTGTTTACTGCCTTCGCCGTCCTTTAGGCAGTACTGTAATGACCTCAGAACACAAAAAGAAGGAGAAGTGTTATAATGGCCCGTTTGCTAGAAAACCGATTTCGCCACTTACTCACACAGCTACATTGTCCTCATAATCTCTATTTGATTACAACATAAACAACCGGCTCACTATTCGCTGTTTACACAAATGAAACAGCCAATGAGAAGAGCAGCACAACATTAGTGATGGGGACAAAAAAGTACATTATCGATTATACTTAAAAAAAATCGTACATCGTACAAAAACTTTTTTGTACATTATGTCGATTTTTTTCTTGCCATCTATACCTAAATAGTAACTAATTATTTCTCTACGTCGCGTAGTCTGTAACTACTTTATTTCGTTGTAGTAAGCTTTTATTTTTACAGGCTTTGCCTACCAATGTGTTAATTCCTAAATATGTCAGTTTTGTTCATACCTACCTATCGTATAATTCGTGAATTCCGTTTCATCGTAAATTCTAATCATACAAATATTCTAAATGACAAAGTTTAGAGAACATTTGCTGATTTACCTACAAAATGTAGGTATGAAAACCTACATAGGCGACGAAACGACGTTGGCTGTGCCGCGCCGCTTGAATATAATTCAAAACCATTTCAAAACATATCGCCTGCGTAATTTTTGTTTGAAGCGGCAAGATGCCTGCGCCTTGCCTTCACCTTATGCGCGTTTTTGTATAGCGCACACCTTAAAAAAATCTAGAACTACTTATTTTAACTCGTGAATTAATTAGCAGTGACTGTAGATGTTTCTGAGCTTGGATTAAAATTTTCCTTGCCTTGGTGGGTGACAACTGTGATGGGTACATAAAAAACATTCTCAATAATATCACATAAATAATATTTTTATTAACTTGTAAAAAATACATTAGGTAGTAAGAACTCAAAGGGCCGGTTTCTGAATTGAGAATTTCACTAAGTAAAAACATGAGTAACGTTCTGTCACGCTCTTTTGTGAAAAAATCGAAGAGACAGCACTACAGTTAACCATTTACTTAGCGAAATTCTCAATTCAGAAACTGGCCAAAAGAAACTTGTGAAACATAAACTTAAAGAAACTTTCGAAACACATTTACATTAAAAAGATAACATCATCATCCGACTGAGATCCTGCAGAGAATATTTTACTGTTCCCTTAAAAGGTAAATATTTATTTAGCACTTGTTGACATTGTTCAATGTTTTGCGTGATTTTTTTTTCAAGGTTTTTTGTTCAATCGACATAAATCTACCAGTTTCTGGGCCTTCGGCAACTCGTTGCTGTATCTAAAATACGAAAAGTATGCATTTGTAAAAAATCTAATATTTTTTTATTTATACAGGGCCATTTTTAAGTTAACACAATTCCTGAAATACGTCAATTAAAGTAAGTCATTTACAACAACTTTGTTTTACGACTTTTGAAAACTCGATGTTATATTTTCAACTTTGTTCATATGATTTTTCGATTTTCTAGTCTGTGGCGGCGCTATATGACCGATAAATTATGTGTTCAATCGAATGGACATTCCTCTATGTCTGACAATTATTTACAGGGGGCTTTGACATTCGCAGCATTTTTCGACAAAAAAATATCCCTTACTTCCAAGGGGATCTAAAATATTAAATAAATTATGAAAATATTAAAAACATTACCTGGTCACCTGTTATTTCTTCAGGAACACATGTTTCAACAGTAACAATATCCGAAACTTTCTAATACGGATCTAAAATAGTAAATAAATTATTAAATTATTGAAAACACTTCATTTACTTTATTTTAAATTAATCGAATTTCATTTATAAGATTAGGCTCATAAAAAATTATAAGAATATTATTTAGCACCATAACCACATCACCTGACTTGTTTCTTTAGAAATACTTTCTTTTGCAGAGTTATGCGTCGTTGCGTCCATTGTCACCTGAAATAGAGAATCAGAATAAAGTAACAATCGAATATTCCACACCATGTAAAATATAATTATGCCGTAATTTTAGATATATTGGTACCTCAACATTTATGGAACTCCTTATTACTGGTATTTTCAAAGCAGGACCTGCCCACGTTAATATTTTTTCCACTCTGCAGCATCTGGAAACATTTCTCCGTAAAATGGATGGAGCAACCGGTATTTGATTTGAGAGGAAGCCAGTTAAGCAATCTCCCTGTAGTTTCAATTCATTTATCTTTCCTATTAGGGTCTTTGGGAAACCTGAAATTAAATCTTTATTAAAAACTTTTTGAAATACGTGGTGAAAAGTAAGCCTGTTTATATTACGACAAAATCTGCCACTAAAGTAGAAGCTTCCTTAGCAACTGAGGTCCACGTGGACGGAGTCGTGGACAATAGCTACCTAGTCGTACAATATAATTGGTTCTAGTAATTTTGGAAGTCTGGACGAACGAGTGTAAATGCGACGAAGTATCGATACTTAATCAGTCTGGAAAGAAAGCAACTACCCCATTACTATGACTCCCGCTGACACCTACTGGTGACTTTGACAGTTCACGGCAAATACATGCGGCCGTACCACGAAACATCGCAATTCATCGCATAGAACAATAGTCAGTTTCGCGAGACGGTCCATTGCGGGCTTGCTTTTCCATGTTAGAAAACCTTCACGAAAATTCTACATAAAAACAGCAGTGGAGTAAACCCGACGATATAAATACGTCTCATTTATGTTCTTAGTACTGGAATGCATATTGCACAGGAAAATTATTATAATTATGATTTTTCGTAGTTTAAAGATGGATATAGTGAGTAAAATAGGCTTACCGGTGAAAAGACACTGCACTGTTATTTGAATAGCATGTATCACTGCGATTTCTGTAGGTAATCAGGCATTTTTCACATATGTTACGGCGATAGCGGGCGCGAGGCGATTGACGGCCATATTTAAAAGTTTCGCCGAGGTTAGCCCAACCGGGCTAACGTTGGTCGACAGTGCCACGCCCATATGGCACTTCTCCTTCTTTTTGTGTTCTGAGGTAATGACAGTACTGCTACCTCTACTATCAAATATCAAACGTCCAATTTAAAAAATCCGCACCGATACTTCGCTTTTGGCAAACAACCGACCTCATCTCCTTTATGTTGATGAATAATACAGCAATTCCCTTCTTAGGCAGATCGTCTCTTGTTTCAGCCATAGCTCCTTTAATGATTCAACTTCATCGGAGACAAGTCGCCGCTGTTGGGGCCTACTTGTTATCTGCTAAATGATGTGGTTATTTTTGAACTTCCGAGCTTTCATAGTGAGGCAACAAATTGTTAGCCAGATGGGCATTCTAAGCGTAACCGTTTGTCTCTAACCAAAAAAGTATTTACGGTTAATTTTAGTCTGTAATATTGCGCCCGCACTTCGCCGGTCAGTTGTAGAAAATTTTCAAATTATTACACATTAAATCTTAAGTACCTAGGAAGAGTTTATTTCGTCAAACTCAAAACCACGATTTGCGAGAGAATTAGATCATACATACATACAAAAACTCACGCCTGTATCCCAGAGGGGTAGGCAGAGACCAGGAACTGCCAGTTGCCACGATCCTGACAGATCACTTTCGCTTCCTCAACATTCACTTGAATTGGATCATTTTATATTTTATAATAGCGGAAGCGTGGTCTTTACACCAGTCTATCGTGGGTTGGATTTACCACCAATAGATTTATGCAAAAATTTACACTTAAATAAATATCTGCTTTTCCATGCTAAATTATTATCTCTAAATTATGATTGTCTTTGCTCTAGCAAACCAAAAATATAACTAATGTATGAAATAGCTGATGATAAAAGTTGTTTTATTATCAGCTATTTCATACAGAGCAAATTGAGCATAAAAACAAAAAAAAAACATGAGCACAATACAGGGACTACTGTGCTCAATTACTCCAACATGCAGTATGGAAATAACTGAAATTAGTCAAATACGGTCACAGTAGTTTTAATCATCCTCTCAGTAACTGAGTAGGGCCCCTCCACCACATTGTCGCAAAGTCACCCTGCCTCGGCCATACAGGGAGGAATGTCCCCTCCCCTCCACCGCCCTGTGCCTGCGCACGATTGTGTGCTAATGCGCGCACTTATAAGGTAGCCTTTTGGCTTCAGTACACCTTAAGCCATGTACAGACCAAGCAAACGAATGCGAACGAACACACTCTTATAAACTCATGAATTGTCTTTTTACGTACCAAAATTTGTGTTTTCACTTTCTTTCACAATTTCACTTTCACTCGCCCATTGGCACTGCACACGGCCAAAAAGGGACCGGAAGCCCCCATTTTGCATTCGTTTCAATGACCTCTACAGTACATACCACATAGTAATTCACATCATCAGATCACTTTTAATCATAAGGTTAAGAAATATCTGTGTAATTTCCTTTTTTATGAACAATAAAGCGCTCTCTATCTATAACTCATCTTGGTCCGGCGACAGATATCTCACAAGTTGTAGGACTTCCTCGACGATGGGAGCGGATTTGGCTCACAAAACCCACTTACAAATAACCCACTTACACGTACAACGGTCGTAGCGAACTATACTGTGGTCGTAGTACTGTGGCTTTTAAAGCGGAGCTTCCCTACAAACCTACATAGTATAATAACATAGTACTCATTACATAGTACGTAAAAAGTAGTGCGTAGTGCGTAGTGCGTACTGCGTAGTACATAGTACTAGTACTATGAAGATCAAATAAGTTCGCTTCCTTTCGCCGGAACGTTCACTCAGAGGACAAGAACAAGAGAGCCCTATATCCAGCAGTGGATGACTACGGGCTGTTTGATTGATTGTTCAGTTCACTCTGATACGTTCGTTCAGATTCGTTCGGTAGGTCTGTACCGGGCATTAGAGGAGGGAGCAGAGAACAGCGTAGCAATGTCACGCGACGAAATCATTTAGGCGCGGGTATTAATTATTGAGATCGTAGTATGTTTTTGGTATACATTTACGGTCACTTTAACTACTCCGTATGGCATTTGCTACAATCACAACGTAATACACGAATATTTATCATTGTACACAGAATACAATTACAGTTGTAGTAGTTAACAAATTATAACATACCTACCTCTTTTGAAAACTTTTTTGTATGTTTTCAAAGTAGTCTGTTTAAAGATTTCCCATCCCTGAGAGGCTTACAAACAGCCAACTAATGCCACTAGACAACGTATTACCCGTCTCTCCCAGCAAAACGTATTCTCAACAGGCTGCTTTTATGGACGGACGGACGGACAAAAGATGCACGATACTTGTATAGTCCCATTGGTACCTAAAGAGAAGAGCGGGTGATCGAGATCTTCCACTATAAAGGGAAAATTTCCGCCAGGCAGATAGAACGCCTTGGGACAGCCGGTCCGACTGTTGTTAGTCGGACGTGATATTTATGATGACATCACAGTATTCTTTGAGTACGGAACCCTACAAATTTTGTGCTGTTTATAATAATAATCACCGCAATCACTTGTCCTCAAGCTAGGACACCCTCTGCTATAGTATCCTGACGACGACTTTGACATCCTCTGTTGCGCAGCGGTAGCGCATCTGCCTACCATGCGAGAGGTCCCGGGTTCGAATCCCGGCTGGGAACAAAAAGCAATTTTAATTCAGTATCCATGATTGTCTTGTGGCGAGCACATGTCAACTCTGCGCGCGCACTATAAACTCCAACATTCCTACATCGCGCAAGCAAAATGTTTCACATGACATACCATAAATATAACGTCCGACGAACATCAATTGGACCGGCCGTCCCCAGGCATACGATCTGCCTGGCGGGAAATTACCCTTTATAGTGGAAGAGCACGATCACCCGCTCTTCCCTATAGTGGTGACCCTCGACAGAACAATGTCAACCTTCCTTCGCTCTCGCAGCACCCCACATACAATCAGTCTCAAAGCAAGGCCAGCATCCTCTTTCCTCTCACCTCATCAGTTCCACTACAGTCAACGCACCGACTACTGGTACTGATGGTGATCTCCCACAACCCCTCGGCACGGCAGCCACACAGCAACAGCGCACGTTGCCAGTGGTACAGCAGCCTTCACCGGTTCCTACCACATGCGCGGTACCCATGGTACTGTCGCCGGTGAAGTGACTATTAGCCGCCGAACACCCTCAACCGCTAGTCGACTCACTGACTCAGCGACTCCTGGCACTTGCAGGCTTTAGAGCACAGACTTCGATTCCTATCAGACCTAGCTATGCGTGGCTACGGTCTTGAAGAGGAGTGATGTGGCGAGCACATGTCAACTCTGCGCGCGCACTATAAACCCCAACATTCCTATATCGCGCAAGCAAAATGTTTCACATGACATACCATAAATATAACGTCCGACGAACATCAGTCGGACCGGCCGGCCGTCCCCAGGCATACGATCTGCCTGGCGGGAAATTTCCCTGTAGTCTTATTAAAATAATATAACGCAATAAACCACAATAGGCGATGTAGCGGGAGGACAATCTCATCATTTACCCATTATGTCCCCACCGAGGGGCACGGGTCTCTTCCCTGAGGAAGGTATAGGCCATACTCCACCACGGGGGCCAAGTCCGGATTGGTGGAGGCTTGTAGACTAGTGGCTCGTCTACTGTCAGAAGTTGTCAAGCCGCCCTAAGGCCTCTGACTTGGCTTAACGACTGCCATCTATCGACGGCAGCCGGCACCAACAGCTTAACGTGCCTTGCGAAGCACGGAACCGCTCGGAAAAATGCCACTAGCGTTAGGCATAGACGGCGGAGGACAATCTAATAAATCTAATTTACTAACTGTCAATTAATACTCAGTATAGTAAAATAGTTCCGTGTGGCGCCGGATTAAGAATAGCGTCACTCCATTTCCTTCCATGGATGTCGTAGAATGCGACTACGGAAATTAATTACCAGGAGACAGGCAGCAGCGTCTTCCTGAGATTCAAACCGCATACTGCGATCGCCAACCAGCCTGCCAAGCGTGGCGATCATGGCAAAACCCCTTACAGTTATGAAAACCACGAAGGAGGCCTATGTCCTGCAGTGGGCGTGAAATGGCTGATGATAATGATGATGATGATAGTAAAATAAGTATAGTATAGTACCTTAAAAATTATGGATGCAAAATCCCCTTAAAGATTGCCAAACAATTACTCAATGAGTAAGGAGAAGTGCATTGAAGTTTACTCTAATCAGCTACGTGACTTTGTAAAAATATAATATCTACCTGTTGTGGACTGTACAATTTTTAATACGATACCTCGAAAAGGCGCATCTTGAATCCCCGTGTTAATACTAAGCATATAGACCGATGTTTAGTTAGACTGGTACCTACCTCATAATCTAAAATTGGAAAGCGCCTAATGGTCAACGCCCACTGCGTCGTGGGCGGAACTACAATGACAGAAAGGTGGCATTGTAAATGAGTCCACTACTTGTAACAGAAAGATTGAAACCGGAGAATAAACCGGTACACCTACAGAGTGTTTAAAAAATTGTAACATGGAAGGCGTAGACAAAAATGTTGTCCACTTCTAAGCGGGTCGGTAATCCAAAAACCTAATTTAACCTAACCTAACGTGCGACTAGAAATAGACAAGAATGTAAAGGAGAACGCGCACATACCCGCACTAAAATGATCTACCACTGCGTTGAAACTTTGAGAGCCTTCCAATTTTTCAAATACTGAATTCCGAGTTCCAAATTCGCCCAAATGCTGTAGGGTCTGTAGTGCGAGGTTCTATAGGATTTCATACAAATAAATATCTTCCACACAACCCAATCACTGTCCTGGTCCCAAACTAGGATACCCTGTGCTATGGTAAGCAGGTAAGGACATCACAAACGACTTAAGCTATTGGTACAAACGGTGGTACATTTGGTGCCCCCAGTGGGAATCGAACCCACGACCTCCGGAATCGTAATCAGACGTGCGTGATACATAAATAAGTCAGTAATAAATCATTCTAAAATTCTTATTGTTATTATTATTATTCAAAATTCTTTATTGCAAAAAAAAACATGTTTGGTAAAAGCATTCTCTACCATTCAACCTGTGTAGATAGTTGCGCTTATTGATTTAACCATAAACAAGCGCCGAGTCCAGGGAGACCCAGTTCAATTCCCAGTGCTGGCATGTACCTATGACTTTCTTTTCTAAGTTATGTGCATCTTTGAAGTTGTAGTAGCAATACCACGCGCTAACTGTAAAGGAAAACATTGTGAGGAAACCCGAGTGTCTGAGCTATTCACATATCTCAGCGCTTGCAATCGCCAATCCGCGGTAGGCACGCGTGGTGATAGAGCCCATACTCTCTCCCTGAGAGAAGGCCTGTGCCCTACAGTGGGACGTATATAGGCTGCATAAGTAAGCGCCGAGTCTATGCCTGTTATACTAGCCCGACTAAAGCCTAACTATGCGCCCCAAATACTGACGTTTACGATAGCAATTAGTATGGAATTTGACAATTAGACGATTAGAATCGTCCAAGATTTGGCGAACGTAGGAGCCTAGAGCCTAGGTACACACATCAAAAAAAGTTTGTGATCAAAAGCATAAGCTCCTATAATTCTTTAAATTTAACTTTATCAAGAAAAAATCTATGTTGTATGCTTTCTTTAAATAGGAATACCCTGTTTGAAATTAAAATATAAAACTATTTTTTATTATTTATTTTAAAAAAATTGAGCCATTAATCATAATGTAATTGTGATAGAAATTTTATAGAAAGAAAAATACTGTTTAATTAAACTTAAACAACAATTTATTATTAAAAGGTTAAATTCAATATAAAATAACTCCTTCCCTGGCTCGAACACATGCGGAGATCCTCCTGGGCATGCTGAGGATCAAGTTATCCAGCATTTCCTGGGGTAACCTATCCCATTCTTCAATAGCGGCTTCCCTGAGCTCTGGAACTGTCTGGGGACGTGGCTCACGGTTCCATACAGCTCGCTTAAGAGCAACCTACGCGTGCTCTATTGGGTTTAAGTCGGGCGAGCCGGCAGGCCAGTCTAAACGTGTGATATCGTATTCTTGAAGAGCAGCATTGACTCGTTGAGCTCGACGTGCGGGCGCATTATCATGGACCAGTACAAATTGGTGCCCATGGTTAACTTGGAATGGTCTGACGATATCATCAATAACAACTGCTTTGTACATGTCTGCTGTCATGTAGCCCCGATACGGGATCAAAGGCGTTCTAGCTCCAATCATAATGCCACCCCAAAAGGACACCGATTTTCCGCCTTGCTTAACTGTTCCAGTGGCAGTTCTTTGTCTTTCACGGTCGCCTGGTCTTCTCCAGACACGGACACGTCGGTTATCTGGATGAGTGCTGATTCGGGATTCGTCAACGAAGAGACAGTTTTGCCAAATGTTTTCTTCATTTTGCCGAAGTCTAGCCCACTGCAATCTTCGTTGTTGACGTTGCCGGGAATTGAGCAGAGCTCGCCAAGACCTCCGTACTCGTAATCCAGCGTGGTGCAAGCAATTGCGAACGGTCTGCGTGCTAACTTCAAGCCCAGAGGCGGCCCTGACTTCTGCTTTTATTTTAGTGGCATTGATTGTTGGATCACGGGCTGCCAGCAATCTAATATAGCGCTTTTGGGCAGCTGTCAAAACAGTTGGGTGACCGCTGCGGGGTCGGTCAGCTAAATTCCCCATTCCGTGGTACCTCTGCAACGTAGCCACGACACAGGATTGGGATATAGCAAGTCTGCGTGCTAGTACTCTCGTGGTGTATCCTTCGTCCCTCAAAGTTACTATTCTTGCTCGTAAAACCTCTGATAATCCTCTTGGCATTTTTTCAATCACAACTTTCCGCAAAAAATATCTTGAATCGGTTATAATAATTGACTAAATCAGATTTCTGAATGAGCGTAAGCTAGGACTGAAAGCCTTTTAATATGAAAAAACAACTGAACGGTGTCATTGTTTTGTGTTCTAATTCTTTATTTTTATATAAAGAATCTAAAAAGAAGAAAAAATCATAATATAATCTACAGTAACAAAAAAGATTTCAGTTTTTCAAAGTGATCGCAAACTTTTTTTGATGTGTGTATTTGAGTAATCTAGGTAGCTTCTAACAAACCAGATTCGGATTTATGGTAAATACCGTCGAATCGTCAGACACTATCGGACATTATAATAATAGCAAGTTTATTAGACCGATTCGTTTTTTTTTTTCCTTCGGCCCAGGCTGAACTTTATAACGCAACCTACCTTAAATGAGTTTTTGACGCTTTTCTTACCAAATGTGGTATATTTATCTGACTATATTTTTAAACTTCTCTTACTGAATCAATGTGTTATATTCGATGCTTTGTAACTGTTGTGAGACAAATTAACTCAGGAGTTTCATTTTAGTACTCAAATATGAGTGTTCCGTACCTTAAGGGTGCCAAACAGGACCCTATTACTCTGCCTCCGCTGCCTGTCAGCAGTTCTGTCTGAATGTATGTCCGTCCGGCCGACCTTTAAAGGGCTCTATCTTTCGAACCGTAATAGGTACGCAGTTGAAATTTTCGCAATAGTATATTTCATTACAAGTGTGGAAAGGCTGTCATTGCAAAGAGTTCCGACAAATGTCTACCCGAGCCGAGGCGCAGCCGAAGGCGAGGGTTGACAGTCGGAACAAGTTGCAATGACGGTTCCGCACGTGTACTGAACGACTATTTTTAATACAGTTGCGAAAAAATGAAAAACTATTTGCTTTTTTCTCTTCTCTCCACGCAATAAATTCGTCGTATATGTAGCGACTTTTTGACTTTTCCGGTAAAATGTTCTCCGAAGCATTTTGTGCAATTATACTGAGTTCCGGTGGTGTTAATTCAAAAAAACTAGGGTCGAAATTACTCATTTTGTGCAACAAACAACTAAACTCGCAAAGAAAATTTCTGAAAAATGGCGCCAACCGTAGAACATAAGCAGTTTTTTTTTTCTTCTTCACCCATTCTGGTAGGCAAAGGAAACTATGCCCATACAGCCAAGTCTTCAGTAGAAGTTTTTTATTGATATGAAATGAAAATGAAATTTAATGAGATGAAATGAAATGAAACCTAACCAAACTCATTCAATCAAATAATTAAATCTGATATTGAAACAAATTAGTAGCTTCTTTTTACAAATATACGTATTTGCATGAATCATAAAAACTTCTATGATTTTTTTTAGTAAAAACTTCATGGTTGGTTATTCTTTTTAATAGACATTATTTTGACAGTTGGGAAAGAGAACGCACGAGTGCGGGAAAGGTAAAAAAAAAGCACGAGTGTGTAATAGCCCACATCCCGAACGCTATACGTCCCTGCAATACGCCACTTTTTGAGCAACTGTATTAAAAAATATATATTATTACGGTGAGTTACCTAACGAACAATAAAAGTTAAAGAATAAGAAGCGTCTCCATACAACAAACGTGTATTTTTGCTGTTTTTTTTTGTTTGTGCTCTATCGTAAAAACGGTAATACAAAACAGGCATCAAACTTGGTGTGACTGTAGAACTCATTATATATTCTAATGACAAATAATAAAAAAACCGCCAAGCGCGAGTATGGAACCCTCGGTGCACAAGTCCGACTCAAACTTCGCATGGCTACTTAGCTCTACTCAAACATATATAAATGAATTGCACACGACACATAGTAACAGATTTACAGCCCTCGCAGAGGCGACATGTTTTCGTTGCATGCGGTTGAAGCAAGTTACTCCGTACTACCGAACTGAGGCATCTCACATCAATACAACGTAATCTTATAGCCGCGTAATGATGGCCGAAAGTACCGTGTGGCGCCGGATTAAGAATAGCGTCACTCCATTTCCTCCGTGGATGTCGTAGAAGGCGACTAAGGAGAGCAATTAAGATTTTTCCCTGTGCCGATGACCTTGAGCGTTTGACACAGGTGTGCAGCACTTCCACATTTCACCGCTAGATGACACGACTGAATTAATTCCTAGTAGTAATCTCCATAGAAAGACGCTCGCGCTGCCGCACACACACAGTCTCATTCCCTTCGCGTAAGCACACGCCGCCAAAGGCACACATATATAGCCGAATTTCGAACGCGTCGAGCGAGCCGAGCGGTTTCTACTTTTCTAGCCGGCTCGCCAGCCCGCCCGCGTACGCGTAGATTGAATAGACTTCAATCTAATGCCTTCTTGTATAGCATGCGTCATTACAAACAAAAAAGATAAAGGTAGATACATCTCTTCAAAACTTATCTATGCTTTGTAGAAAGAATAGCTTTCAAACAAAAATCACATGTTTAGTAAGTACGTATTTATTTACCTACCTACTTATGAAATAGTACATGTTTTTGCACAACAACAGGTTTTTATGTCAAAAAGTGAAAAAAAATCATCTTATCTTTTTTCAATAAAGTGAATTTGACTTTGATTTCACATGGATGTATTTCGGGACTCAGTGGCAGAATTGGAACGTAGGAAGCGACTTCCCCATATGAAATAAAAAAATATATTTCTAATGCCAATTCCATGGAAAGTAGAAATTACGACAATTTTAATTGTTATCCGGATTTTACGTCGTTAGGGTTGTCACGCTCTCAGATAGTAATTTATAATCCGGATCTGATTTGATTTTGAAAAAAATATGTAAATACCTGGTGCCGTTATTATTGATATTAATTAAAATAGTAACATGATATACATCGCATATAACAACTTTATGTACACGGTGTGACGTGAAGAATGTATATAGGTACATAAAGTTGATCAGCGAAAAACACCTAGATAAAATTGTTGTCCCATTTTGATGTTACTAACTTGAAATTTTCTATACGATTAGTTTTTTTGCTAAAACCGACGGAGAAAATCGAAAACTTGGAGAAGCTGGTCTCCATGAGTTTCTTTTTTTTTCAACGGCTTGGGATAATGGTAACACTTAGGGGTGGTCTTTTAAAACAACATAAACTCGTTGCATAAACCCTAGATAGGACGGTGACGTAAATTAATTTTTATGGCAAATTTAATAGTGCCGATTGAAAAGTAAAATTGCTTAAATTTTCAACCAACACCTAATGCAGGTTTTGCCACCGGGCCCCGCTGGTCTAGCGGCTGGACTAATATGGTATCAACTTTATAGTCACACAGCGTTTGAATGCTAAAATAACTAGACGTGTGAAAATTCTTGAATTTTTGGTTGTTCTAATTTCGGTCTTATCAGGTGCTAAAAGATTTCCAAGTTCCACATATGGTGTAAACTTGGAATTTCCATCCTTACAGGGTGATCCCTCAAACCGATAAGAAAAATCTGACTTGGAAAATCCGGTCTCTACAGCTTTTTTGTCAAAGCCTGAGAAAACGGTAACATTACGGGGTAGTCTTGTCGAACAAATGTTGAATAAGACCTTGGGTTGGATGACAACGTTAACTTACTTTTTACAAAATGGCGTAAGTCAAATTTCAAGCTGGCTCCTAAAAATTTAAAAATTCTGATTTTTATCTCTGGCTCCGTTTTTCTATGAAAATTAGTATTGGAGGTTTTTGCGGTCGCTGATGACTACTCTGCGCCATGTATTGAACGCAGTTTTGATGACTTCCAGCCTCCCGAACAAGCCGGTTTCCGAAAGGGCTTTAGTACCATTAGACCACATCCACACGTTGCGGCAAATTATACAGAAGACTGAGGAGTATAATTTGCCATTATGCTTTGCGTTTGTGGACTTTGAGAAAGCCTTCGATTCGATCGAGTTATGGACAGTGCTCGAGTCTCTCCAGCGTTGCCGTATTGACTATCGGTATATCGATGTGCTAAAATGCTTGTACAACAGTCCACTATGACCACAGAACCACTATGTCGGTCCGAGTACAGGAACAGAATTCGGAGGCAATTCCATTGAAAAAGGGCGTAAGACAGGGAGACGTTATCTCTCCAAAAATGTTCACAAACGGACTGGAAGATACCTTCAAGCTTCTGGAATGTCAGGGACGCGGCATCAATATCAATGGCGAGTACATCACTCACCTTCGATTTGCCGACGATATAGTAGTCATGGCAGAAACGATGGAAGACCTCGGCATAATGCTCGAAGACCTCAGTCGAGTTTCCCAACGGGTGGGCCTTGAAATGAACATGGACAAAACGAAGGTCATATCGAATGCTCGTTTTGTGCCCACCCCAATAACATTGAGGAACTCGACTCTCGAAGTTGTAGACGAATACGTCTACTCAGGACAAACAGTCCAACTAGGCCGGTCCAACTTTGTGAAAGAGGTCGAATCCAACTTGGCTGGGCAGCATTCGGGAAACTTAGAAAAGTCCTTTCGTCTAATATACCTCAATCGCTCAATACAAAATTATACAACCAGTGATGACTTAAGGCACTGAAACGTGGCCTCTCACTATGGGCCTCCTAAGAAAGCTCAAGGTCACGCAAATAGCTATGGAAAGGCCTATGCTTTCTCTACGATATCGAATCAGAAATGATGAGATTCGTAGAGGAACGAAAGTCACCTTAGCCCAGCGGATTACTAAGTTGAAGTGACAGTGGGCGGGGCACATAGCAAGCAGAACTAATGGCCGATGGGGCCGAAAAGTTCTCGAATGGAGACCACATATCGGCAAGCGCTGCGTAGGACGACCAGCCGACAGATGACCTCATCCAAGTGCCTGGAAGACGCTGGATGAAATCCGCTTCCAAGTCTTCCAACTGGTCTTTTTGGAAATGCATGGAGGAGGCCTATATCCAGCAGTGGACTTCTTGTGTTTCCATGACTCGAGAGGTTTCTTTACAAAAGCTGCTGAAAACTTAAAATATAGTGTAAAAATACAGAGGTTTTTATAAACATTTTAAAAGAGTGGAAATTTTGATAAATTTGAAGCTTGGATTAAGATTTTGGCTCAAAATCTTTGAATTTAAATCATCGACTTTACGCATTTTTTTATTTTATTTTACACTACGCGCATTCACTAAAGCGGTTTCAAAAGGGTGAATATGTGTCATCGCTATCGTGCCTGTGTGGCCAATAGTCCATTGAGCAAATCTGACTGGATAATTTTTTTCTATGGTATAACACAAACAAAATTATAAAAAAATTAAGAACAAAAGCAAAATAATTAATTTTTTACAGAAGAAAAAAAAAACATTTCAAAATGGATATTGACCAAAGAAATAAAACAAAAATTATGAAAATGGAAAAAGACTTCGTTGCTAAGGATGTTGGCAAAAGAGCTACAAATGGATTTGAGTGCTTATTTGGCCTGCATCCTTGTTTCAGCACAAAGACTGATAAATATAATTATTAATCAACAGTGCCTCCTCGTCTTAACTTATATTGGTATATTATAACAGATTAATCTGTTGATAATTGTATTAATAGTGTTATTCATACCATTTCTATTATTTCATTCCAATAGCACAGGAAACATACAGCATTTAAGTGATTTTTGGCGTTAAAGCTGATAGTTAAAAACTATCTATACTATAGTGCAGGGAATTCTAGTTTGATTGCGTTGTGTGGACGTTATTATTATTATAATTTTGGAACTCCCCACCGACGAATATTTTCAAGATACATTAAACTATTCATTGTGACACTTAAATAAAAATATGTAATATCGGTAAACCAGGAACGCAGATTTTTGTTTAATCTACTGTGTGATACAGTACTTCTATTTCTATTTGGTTACTTTTTGTTACACTTTTCCTTTTTGTTAAGGTTTCAGTTGTTTTTTTTGTTACGTGTACAAAAAACTTACCTACTTTCTTTTGTTGTCATTATAATTACGGAACCCAAAAAATATTATGCGCGTTAAATTATATATTTAAATTACGTTGTACCTAAAAATGAGCACCGAATAAATCTTGAATAAAAAAAACCCGGATTTTGTGCCAACCCTAGCAAAAACAATTGAATAGGATCAACTTATACATGTCATGGAAGTGTGATTTATATTACATGTAGGGAAGGTAAAGAGCATAATTATTGCAGTGTATATAACTTATCCCAATACAGCGGAATTTCGAGAAAATAAAAAAACTAAAAACAAGTACCTACACACGTAGTATATAAATTATAATTCCTACAAAATTTTTAGCATTACGCCATTGATTCTTCTAAAAATACTTCCGCATGTACAATAAAATGCGTGATAAAAATATACAGCGTTTTATTTTATTTAAAACAGAAAAACATGTCAGGCAGATAGAAAAAAAAATCAGAGTCGAAATCTACACAGATTCATTTTGTATGTTTAGAAAAGGTTCTAAACATAACATTATTGACACAATTCATATAACTATGTAAAATATTTTTCTATACATATATCCGGATGGGAACGACCGAGCCGAGTTCGATAGCGCTATCTTCTTCTGTCGCTACGGAAGTGAGCGGTGCGGAAATACTAAGTACTGTAATTCGGCTTGGTTCACTCAAAGGTTATGAATCAAGTATTATTCGTAACGCCCCAATCGAAATTATTATTTACCAACACATTATTTACCGCCTATGTACCCTACAATCTAACGAGGAGGCGAAGTGCGAGCGCAAGGAGTGAAACAAAACTCAATCAAACTAAAATGAACCTTAAATGCTAGTAATTAGAGACTACAAGGCTCGAGCAACAAGTCTGGCCGCGTGCGGCCGACCTAATCGCGACAATAAATGGATTATAATACATAGGTAGTTAGGTTTAATTTTTAATGAACCTCACTTTTACCGTGATTTAGGCACAAATACTAAAACGATGTTTCGCTTAGGTTGGTAATGTTACAATAGCTCGGATGGGAAGAGGCGTCCCTTGAACGGCAGAGAGCTCTTGGTTCGAATACTAGTAAATGATCGGTTTCCTTTTTACTTTTCTTTTTTAGTTATTTACTTAAATAAAAAAATACAAGAATTGGGATTTTATATTGTATGTTTTTCTAACGATTGAAGCTCGATCACTACTACAAAAATCAGTTGCCGTGCGTTGGTCTTGCAAACACTCGAAAATGTCTCCACCGATTGGACTAATAGCTATATAATATTTTTTTGTTTTGTTCGGACATGGGACGTGGGGCGAGGGCGCGGAAAAGACCCATCCCTTCAGGAGCCTGTTTCATAGAACTACAATTCATTGTGACTATGACAATTCGATGTACATTGCAAAGCCGATTAACCCACAGATTAAAAAATAGACTCTGCTGCGCAGTGTACTTCGAATTGTCATAATAAACTACGAAATTATAGTTTTATGAAACTTGACCCAGTACATTTTGTACGAAAGTGAATTGGAAAGATGCGGCGTCTTTTTCGGTCCCTCGCCCCACGTCCTTGGCCTACAATCGGTAATTTTGTATGAGAATTGCTACTAAAAATTAGTTATTTGTATATTTTTATCATTTATATATTAATTAAGTCTCTTATTTTATGTTTGAAATAATTAAAAGACTTTGAATTAATTTCACTATATGGCGCTCGAGGTGAACTTTGGAAGGTTGATTTATGATTGATAAATCGCTTATGAAAAGTTACAATGAAATCAATGGTGATGCGAAGAGCGCCTGTTCACAGACAACAGGCAACGAGTAGGCTGGGCTTACCTCGTAAGGCGTAATGTGATAAATTGATGAAAACGTTTTTTCTGAATGAGTAACTATGGTTCCTGTTAGTTTTAAACATTAACATACAAGATTTTGATATTGCCCGTAAGACTGTATAAGCTTAAACGTAATCCACTGCGCATTTAAAATGGTATATAAATTCTTAGCTTTTTTTTAAGCATTCTTACGGAATATATTTACTCATAGAAGGCGTAAGGTTATGACAGTTGTCAAACATCCAATAGGGAATCAAGGAGTTAAATTATATCATATATAAATTTCAACGGTCTGCCGTGTTCCTAGAGGATGTCACAAGCGATTCAAAAACGTCTGCTAGCCAGTTCCAGCACACTGTAGCCCCTTAAGGAGACGGGCAGCAGCGTTTTCCTGAGATTCCAACCGCACACTGTGATCGCCAACCCGCCTGCCAAGCGTGGCGATTATGGCAAAACCTCTCATGGTTATGAAGACCATGAGGGAGGCCTATGTCCTGCAGTGGGCGTCAAACGGCTGATGATGATGATAGCCGAAACGTAGCCAAAAAGTGTAACAAAACCCGTCAAAAGCATTTAGGTGCGAGTTTCCCGAAAAACCCCACCCCTACCGAAGATCATGGCCGTTTGATCTGCCACCGGATTAAGCAACCGATAACCCCATTTGCAATTCACGAGAGCCGTGAGCGATAGGCGACCGATCTGCGCAATTACCATGCTAATCCAGCGGTACCGGGCCGCGAAGTTTTGACGAATATTTTACACGATTTTGCATTTAATTGCCATCTGCACGGCCAGGGACCTGTTTCATAGAACTAACGGTGGTTTACTATGACAGTTCGGTGTACTTTGCAATGTTGGTTAACCCACAAATTAACAGTAGGAAGATTCGGCTATGCAATGTACATCGAATTGTCATAATTAACTATGTATTGTAGTTTTGACTTCAAAAACGTAGCCCCTTAACCAGCAGACCTGGTTTTTGCAAAAAGTAAACATCATAAATCTCAGTCATGGTGATAAGATGAGATAAGATAAGATAAGAATATTCTTTATTGTACTAGGAAAAACACAAAAATACGATACAATTGGCAGCCTTATTACTTATAGCAATTTCTTCCAAGCAACCGACGATGGGGAGTTGCTGAAGGAAAAGTGAGACGGGTAGTATGTGCAAATATGAATATTGATTTACATACTAGTACTATTTTTAGCTAGCTATTTTATGAACTTAAGCCCTTGAAACTAGGTCGAAGAACGTACCGCCTGCCTGTAGGTCAGTAAGCAGCCTGTAACAAACGCCTGTATCCTGGAGGGGAAGGCAGAGGCCCAGGTTTGCCACTCACCACGATCCTGACGGGCCTCCTTCGCTTCAGCAACATTCATAGGCCGTATTCTCTCTCACTCTTCCCAGCTTTAGTCTCACATGGTGGTGGGGTAAGCTTCCCTTATTTTCTCTCTCCACTTCGCCCTCGTGTCATTCATGACCTCGTTTATCGAGGCTCCGCATTCTGTGAGATCTTTCTTTACCACATCCATCCACCTAATTTTCGGTCTTCCTCTGGATCTCCGCCTCGGAATTGATAGACGTAACACTTCTTTACTAATGTAGTCAGGAGGCTTTCGTATTGTTTATTCATTAGTTGTATTATTGATCGTTTATGTGGATACTACGAGAGGGAAGAGGTCCAATAAGCATATTTGACAAAAAGAGCAGTTTTTGATGGAAATCGGTTGGGTTCTAAAAATTCAGTGATTTATTCATTATTAAAAACGAGGACAATTACACTATCGTATTCTGATGCTTGTAGGGCATATGTACATTCAAGGAAAAACGATGACATCTGAACTAGTAATAAACAAGTATCTCAGATGTCAGCGCCCAGTACCGCTAGGTTTCAAATATACCTACACTATAATGAATTAATGAAATTAAGAAACCAATCAATATACTTTATTTGGAATACAATATTGGAATATTGGAAAATAACTACTACCGCCTGCCAAGCGTGGCGATTATGGCAAAACCCCTCATGGTTAGTAAAACCATGAGGGAGGCCTATGTCCTGCAGTGGGCGTCAATGGCTGATGATGGTGATGATGAACTACTACCATCAATGTAGCTTATTGTGTTCATTTTTTTACTGGCGGCGGTGCGTGGTTAGGTTAGTGAACACTTTATTGTACATAAAAAAGAAAATGACACATATAATATCTTAACTTAAGAGTGCAGACGGCGGCCTTATCACTTAAAGTGATCTCTTCTGGACAACCTTTGGATGGACTGGACCAATACATCGGAGAAGGAAGTAGATGTACAAGCAAAGAAAACAACAATTTCAGATGTAGGTTACTATATGAATTATACATGCCTAGTTAAGAATGTCAATATATAAACTATCAACAGATACGTACAAATAATATACATATGAAAATTAATTATATATTATGTTAGCATCGGATAGCCTCTCTATTATTATTACTATTGTGCGGCTTATGCGTAATAGTCCAGAGTGAAATAATTCCTATGCGAATGTAACTCTATAGCGATTCTACACTAGGTATAAATATTTGATTTACAAAGATAGCGTATTTTACGACTTTTACGACTGTGGTCGCAACGGGGTGCATGCTGTATGAATTTTAATATTTTTACCATTCCCGATACTTCGCTCGCAATACCTACCTGATAAAACGTTCGATGTATTTATAGACATATATTTAATCACAAGAAAATCATATCATGGTAACCACAGTTTAGTTATCATTATCAGTTGCGACTTTTTAACGTCGATGGAGACTCACACAACAGAGTTATTTCAGAAAAATCTTCTGTAGAAAAACGTAGAAAGACGTATTCGATAATTTTCTCATAGATCCCGCCAACGTATGGGCGGTCCTTTCTAACAAAAAAAAAATATTACTGAAATCGGACAACCTGGTAAGGAATTATCGCTCAACATAATATCGAGGGGTGAAAGGCTAATTGCTTTAAGCGACATTTTGTGAACTTTAGAGGAGAGCGTTTTAAAGTTTTGAAAAAAGAAAAAAAAATCGTAGTAAATCATGTTTTTGTTTAATTTAGATTCTAAGTATACAGTTCTTTTGGAAATTAAATTTTTCATCAGATATTGTAGTTTTCAATCAAATAGATCAACGGGTTACAGAAATAAATGTCGCTTGAGTCCAAAATGCTCGTATGCTTTTTTTTTAGGGTAAGGCAAAAAGACTTAAGCGACGGTTGCCCTTGTTTTTGGAGTAAGACCAAATGCTTTAAGATACAACAACTATCATGATTAGTGGAGGACTAAATAAGTCAAGGAGCTCGTAGTCGTGGTTTTCGAGTAGAGCTAATTGATTGAACTACCTAGCTATAGGTGAAATAGATTACATCTAATTAGTTGAAATACCAGTTCCATTCTTATTTAGAAACAGGAAAAATGACTTAAGCAATGATCACTATTCTAATCTCGTTGACTTAAATCAACATAATTTTGAACTTTGGTTGAATTTGGCGGTTGAATCCATAACCAAAATGTAACCGCATCAAAATTGGAGCAGCATTCATTATGAGATTTATGAGTTTTCGTTGATGTTTGGCGAGAATAAAACAAAAAGTTAAAGGAACAAAGTGTTTATTTAATCATCAAAATTAGATAAACATTGAAGTTAAAGAAATTTCTTAACCATTTCTAATTGGAGTTATCACTCACTACTATTATTTTTAATAATTATAACCTACTAATACTGTAACAATCAGTCAGTTATGTTCTTAATAAGAAATCACAGAAAACTATCAGGTTGATAAATGCTTTGCACAAATATCGTTTAACAATAAATTATGCTTAATTTTCATAAAGTCAGCCTCAAAAATTTAACATCTTAATTGAGGATACTTAATTAAACCGAAATACATGAGTTACACAGGTTTAAAAGCTTACTTACCAATAATCTTCTTGCGCGTGACTCAAAAACAACGCGTGCGTCCGGCCTCCGTCACGGTTCGGCGATGACTGAAGCGCCCCCCGCGCGTGCGCCCCTTTATTCCCGAGAAGTTCTAAGCGCAACGCAAAGATTATACCTACGTCTTAAAGGACATCGTTCAACTAGTGTCATAGAAAAATGAATTTGCTGAACAGACGTTCGTTACTAATTGTAAAACAGGATAATTGATTCAAGTACAAACACTATTAATAATTTTTGAATTAAGCGACTGTTTATTGTAAAAAATGTAGGCCATAATTATCTCAAACGACCTGCTCTCTTGAATTTTCGAAGAGGGTAAATACTTTAAATGACTGCTCTTAACATAAAATAGAGCAAATCTAATTGATTCAAAGGCCATACTTTATTTATTTTTGGGGAGGGCTATTTGATTCAAACGACATTTCCCATATGTTTTTGTGGAGAGCTAATTGCCTCAAGCGACAAGCTTATATTTTTTTTGTGGCGGGCTAATTGCTTTAAATAACAAGGGCTTGTGTATTCTGGGGCAAGCTAAATGATTCAACCTACTATCTTCTTTTAGTATAGAAACAGCAAAAAAGCGTTAACAACCATTTGAGTTTAAATACGAGAAAGGCAAAATGAGTTAACCAACTACCTACAGTATCTTAACATAGCTCAAGTCAACCATGTTTTAAAAAAAGGCACTTTTTGTGTCACTTGAGTCAGTAGCGGTGTAAAAATCAGCGTCAAATCTAATTGCCTCAAGCGCCAAAAAAGTGCTCAGATCGGCATGAAACCCGGCTCAAAAGACGTAGAAAAATTTGCTGATTCCGAATATATATATAACTCAATATCGCCCATGGTGTCGCTTAAAGCAATTAGCCTTTCACCCCTCGATATCGTCGGCTTATTGCAAGAAGTTAACTGCAAAAAATCACCAACTGCTTTTTGTAAAGGTATGGACACATAGATGCATTGAAAAATGATACAATAGTGGTGTTTTAATATCAGGCATTATTTTACCGATGTTATAGGTAAATCAATACAACCATCAACTAACACGAACTAAAATATAACCGACATATTCCCAAGAGTGAATAGGTCAGTTAATGAGTTCTTGCAATAAGCCGACGATATATTTAAAAAAAGTAGTCGTAGCCCCGGCTGCCTGAGTGATCTTAAACGATCACGAAGGTTAAGCAACACAGGGCGCGTTCAGTGCATGGATGGGTCGCCGTTTATGCCTAACGCTAGTGGCATTTTCCCGAGCGGTTCCGTGCTTCGCAAGGCACGTTAAGCTGTTGGTGCCGGCTGCCGTCGATAGATGGCAGTCGTTAAGCCAAGTCAGAGGCCTTAGGGCGGCTTGACAACTTCTGACAGTAGACGAGCCACTAGTCTACAAGCCTCCACCAATCCGGACTTGGCCCCCGTGGTGTAGTATGGCCTATACCTTCCTCAGGGAAGAGACCCGTGCCCCTCTGTGGGAACATAATGGGTTGATGATGATATTAAAAAAATATGCGGACGAATTGAGAACCTCATCCTTTTTTTAAAGGCCTTTTCGGTTTAAGCGTTGTAGCAACATAGATACCTTTAATTTCTTTTTGTCTTATTTAAAAAAACACATATCCACTTGCAAAGGGCAAGATAGAAAGTTACCAGAAACCAGCGTGCATGCATGCAACGATTAATGAATGTTGAGGAAGCGAAAGTTATCGGTCAGGATCGTGGCATGTGGCAGTCCCTGGTCTCTGCCTACCCCTCTGGGATACAGGCGTGAGTTTATGTATGTATATCCACTTAAAACGCTCCTCAGAGGCAGTTTAAATAGTATGTGGCAAAATGAAAAACGTAATCACAGATCATTTAAACTGCCTCTGAGGAGTGTTTTAGAGAAGTCGTGTTTTATAAGAAACACCGTTAATGTTTTGAACAAATATGAATACGAAGTTCCCCCAATTAAATCATCATTGCTTATCAATCTCTCATGTTCGGCAATAAAAAAGGTTTTCAACATGTTTTCTCTGCAGCGATGTTGCAAGTTTGCAACACCATCTTTAAGCTTCTAGCGCTTGATCTTCAGAGCCATCGACCACGACGACTTTATACCGCAATATAAACGCGTTTGACGCGCTTATGCGTCGCTTCCGTAAAAACTGAAACAAAACATTATGCTATGTCGCCAAAAGTCATCGTAAACGATGGCACGTAATGTCTACACCATGAATTTTGGGTGGCTTGAAAGCCATAGCAAAATTAATGTGTCTTAACCATAGCTTAAGAATACTCTAGTTTGTTTTTTTAAGGTACTTTCCAAAAATGTATCAATAGAAACTCGAATCTAAAGAACCATTAGTAGCCAGCTAGAGCGGTGTATGCGTGCCGCGGATCATTGTTATGATAGGCGGAGAGGCGATGCTAATAGTTTGCGAATTTTTTGAAAAAGATCTTTCGACACGAAACAAGATTTCTCAGCTCAATTTTCTTTTATACTTAAAAGTCTTCTAAACTTAAAAGTTATAGGCAGTCTAAATAGATGGTATTTTTAATTATTAATTGAACCACTCAGATTTCAGCATAATTATATACACGTGACGGGCCGGCTACGAACGGGTGGCACGATTTCATCAAAGAAAGCTTTTCATCATGTCATGACATCCACCGTATAGGAGTTTTTTTTTATTAAGCTTTATATTGGGCCTATCCGGATTTAACCAGCCGGTGCTAACTGGCCGTTTATAGAAAAACTAGATTAAAGACCTAGGTCCTTGGCCCTAGATTCTAGGCTGAAGGTTCCGTTGGTGGCGCTAGTAACCACCGGATCGCCTCTTGTGCGTATTAGATGAAAAAAAAGATCAGCGCTGTTGTTGGTAAAATAAAATTTGTAATCTCCACAGCATCCAGCCAGGTAGAATCCGATCGCATGTAGTATGACGGCGCCAGTTGCGTGTTTTGTTACGCTGAAATGTTAGAAATTGACAATTAATGTAAGGTCGCGACTTTTGACATTAGAGCGCGACGAGTCATTCTGCACAGGCAGAGTGACGATGCTATGTAGGTGTAATTTAAGGCCCTGGCCACATAGAAGGGATGTGAGGCAAGGGCGCGGAAAAGACGATTCACTTTCATACAAAATGTACTGACGGGATGGGATGAAGTCCACACAGAAGAGACGGACGAGGGTGCGATTTGTATACATACAACGCGTCGCGTCTTTTCCGCGCCCCTGCCTCGCATCCCTTCTGACTGCCCCTGGCCTAAGGGTGGCCTGTGAAGAACATACAAGGGACACGTGTTACCGATAAAGTGGTTAAATGAATTGTAACTTAAAACCTAGATTTTACAGAGCGTGGAGAGTTAACATCAGTTGCAGGTCGCGGACATAATTGGGATCACATGCTTAAACACACAGATGTGCACTAAACATTCATTATAAGTATAATAATATGCTGTCTGTGCAGGAAATGGAGCGCCCCAAAACCAGTGGTGTTGCATCGAAGCCGACATAAAGTGTCGTAAGAATGCAGATTAGGCCCGTTACACTACACGACTTGGAGAACGCCACTCCATTCATGCCCACAAACTTTGTACGGTGTCCAGGCATTGGTAAACTTGAGGAATTCCCAATTAATGCAAATTATAACCGACCTCTGAAGAAGTAGAAGAGAATTTATAATAATACTAGCTGACTTTGCAAACGTTGTTTTTCCATATTAATTAGCCTACGACCTGTTCTCAGACCTACAAAATATACACAAAAAAAATCATAAGAATCGGTGAAGCCGTTTCGGAGCGGTTCGATAACAAACACTGTGATACGAGATTTTTATATATTTAATTTAAGGAGCTCCTAATAAAATAGAATAGTTTATTTTATATTCTTCGGAAGAGGCGAAATTTTGATTACAGTCGACAGCTCAGAAAGTCGCCCGTAACCTAACTCAATGCAATGGTATTGCTGAAATAAATTTTCAAATAACTTAAAACCTCAAAGAAAAACCAAGTAATTAGTACATGCCGGTATGAACCCAAATGTATAAAATCTCATATATAATTTACTTTGTCATATTCGCGATCGGAAAAACCCAATGCCGATCACAATATTATTACGAGCTCCTATAATCGTGCGCTTCCTAAAGAATAAATACGCTCAAAATACATAGACAGAGAACACTTTATTGCAAACCAGAAAAAAGTTGTGGTAATTGTAAACAATTGGCGGTCGTATGGCTCAGAACGATCTCTTCCTGACAACGAAAATAATTAAAAACCTTGAGGTCCCGGAAAACTATAATCTATAAAACAATGGCGACCCTACGCGGCACCCATTCAACACTGCGTAGGTTTGACACCATACGGTCACAGGCCCTATTGTGCCAAATACCGCGTTAACTCCTACACTCGCCGTAACTCTTATTTCAACAAGGATAAGGTTCACGTTTCTTTGTTTTAGTGGTACCGTAAAGCGAGTCGCAAGTGGGCGGGCAACAAAATTAATACTGTGATTAGTTAGATGTGTGTTAGTGAAAGACACGTAAATTAGCGACTGGGTGTTAGTTAATTTTTGTCATTGGTCTCGGGGCTCGCTTTTGTCGGTCCGAATGTTGGGATAATGGCGTTGACGAGTTGTAAATGATATTTTATTAGGATTTTAGAGTTTTTATTCCAATTCAGTGCTCGTGCGTAGCGCGGAGCATGACAACGCGTGACTTTGTTTGTAGCGTGTTTCAATGCGCATCGCGGCCGGGGAGGATGGTACATGCAACAGCACGAAAACCTTTAAATGCGTGCACTCTAATCAGTCATGTTAAGAGCGACTTTGCAACAAAAATGTAAAGGTTGAACTACTGTCGAATGTACCTACGTCGCGTCGCTCATTTTGCTAGATGCGTGCCAATCGGCATACAAGAAGTGCAGTATAAAAGTATTGGGCCGAAGCTGACGGGCACCACCTTCCTTATCTCTTTCTGTCTCTTTCTCCATTTGTGATTCTTATTTGCTCTCTCTGTTACTCATAGAAGTCCACTGCTGGACATAGGCCTCCTCCATGAATTTCCAAAAAGACCGGTTGGAAGCGGCCAGCATCCAGTGCCTTCCTACCACTTGGATTAGGTCATCTGTCCATCTTGTGGCTGGTCGTCCTACGCTGCGCGACCATTTTGATTTATAGGAGAGTCGAAATATAAGAAGGAAAGAAAGAAAGAAAGACATTTATTGGGACAAATTAACACATCAGAAGAAAAAAAGGCAACATAAACAAGTACAAAGGAAAAACAAGTCACATAAATACAACATTATACAAGGCAAAGTCAGACTTATTTTGCCGCATAAACGGTCCTTACTTATTTTTACGTTAACTTAGAAGTTTGATTTTTTCACAGATTTAAGGGACTGTAAACTTGAGTATATGGTTTTAATTTCAATGTGATACCTCCACGCGTTCCTGACATAAAGTGTTTTGACAGACAGATAGACGGGCGGACTGACAACAAAGTGATCCTATAAGGGTTCCATTTTCCTTTTGGGTACGCAACCCTAAAAAAATGATCCCATAACTTATAATATTATCATTTATCCAGACATTTAAAAGAACATTCCCTTAAAATAAAGCTAACGATCCAGTCAGACAGTCAAATAAATTCATTTTCCAGGAAATTGGTATGTACCCATTCCCGATTTTTCAACATCCTCTCATTGTAGCCCTGAGTCGATCTATCAAACGTTTATTAGCTGGGAAAGGCCGGGCCAAGAGAAATTGCTCCAAATATGATGGATTGTGTCAGAGCCGTATTCAGATAATTAGCGGAGTGTCTCCATGATTGAATGGAAATGCCACCCTCTAGATACTTAATGGCCAGTTTAAGTGCAAAAGTGAGGATGCGACACCCCGCACGTGAAAGTTGACTTAGCAAGATCGCGCGGAATGCGCCGTGTGTAAGCGTTATACGCGAAACGAATACACAAACTTGTGTAAATTGTTTTCAGTGGAAAAAATTGAATTGTACTCAGTGGAAATACTTTTTTTTAAGGTAGGAGTAGGAGGAAGCAAGACGTAATAAATTGAAATATTTTATTTCAATGTGGAATGAATATATTTGGGATGAATGTCCGTGGAAAAAATATTAGCGATGCATTTTTTCGTCAAAGTTAAGTTTTGGATACTATAATCAATATTGACATAATAAAACCTTACATTTGTAAACATTGTATTAAAGAAATAACTGGTTAAAATTGTAAGCAATTAACAATGTGCGGTCGACTGTACTTGGAATGGCCTAGAAAAAATAGCGAAAAACTAGATTTTCTGTTACACTACTCAATTTAAAAATTTAACCTGTAAATTACTTTTGAAGTGGTTTGATTGCCTTAGCCCGTCTTACAGACCTTAAATTCCCTGATTGCAGCCCTGTTACACTCTCTACCATAGGTTGTTTGTTCGCATTTATTGATATTGCATACTGCTGTTGTCTCAGCCATATTTATTTGGGCATATTGGGTATTCGGGGCTTGCCCTGTGCCAAATGGTGTAGACTGTATGAGTCAATAGGAGGTGACCTCTTTTACGCCACAATCTTATATTTCGCTACTGGTATAACTGTGTACGGTCGTATATATTGAATTTAATTTTAAATAATTATGTCTTTAGAATAAGTGCGATCCAAAAACTTTCAAGACTTTCAATTTCGTCTGAGGTGGCTGGGTGTCATACATTACTATATGGTACCCGGCTGCCTTCGACTCTGTATGCCTCATGTTCTCTTCACAATTGTTTTGTTTTTATTTTTGTTTTGTTGACTTTCGTGTATTTTGTTTGTGTACCTTCGTGTTTACTTTGTGTTTCTGTGACAATTTAAATAAATGTCTTCTTTCTTTCAATAAAAAATACAATATTAATGATGCAGCCTATAGGTATTTAGAATTTTACAGATTAATCACCACGCGTGCCCACCGCGGATTTGCAAGCGCTGAGATATAAAAACACCTCAGACACTTTAATAAATAATCAAATAAAATAGTCAACAGTTATCTATTAGTTTGTGGACGTCTTTCTCCAGAATTTGTACTAAGCACTTCAAAAGTTGTACAGTACATTTTTTGTGCAAATTATGTGAAATCATCGAGAACTTCTGTCGGAGCATGTACGTACTGACCCTTGCGCGAAAGTCTCCCCGAAATAACAAAGTTAGTAAAGTAACACGGTCAAAGCGCAAATTCCAGTTTTAACACCCGAACAATTCTTTCAGGGAAAAATAACTTGGGAAATCAATTGGCCGGCCGTGACCATATAAACGTTGAAATACAGCCGCACTTCCGCGGGAGCTAGGAAAATACAATCCCCGGGTGACCCCCGATGGACTCGTAGTAAGTAAATAGATAAATTAGTGTGGCTATCACTGTACGAGTCTGTTATCTCGAAAATTTCAAGAAAACCATTTAGGCAAGGACTTATTATCAGTCTACACTTCAAATCTGAAAATTTGCCTTGCAGTTACATGTTCGCATTAAATGTAGAAATTGTTCTCCACATAATGTTGCTGTGGACACATAACAATCCGATTTCAATACTTAGGTACAACTAGAAGGTTTTTATTTTAAAAAGGAGGAAAAACAAAGTAACAAAAATACTTAAATACGGTGAATGACTTGGCTTACTGCATTTTGTTAATTCCTAAACATTAGATAAAAGCTTAGCATACGACAAAGGTAAAATGCATGACATTCGTGAAAATATACACTGATACTTAAAACGATACAAAACAGAAAAAAGCATCTATATAGTAATTTAAATTCAAGGGAGGTCGGTAAAGAAAAAAAAGAAAACGAGAAAATTGGTGTTAGACTAACAGTTAAATAATAACCCCCGGTCTCTCGTACACTAACAAACTTTTAATCTACTGTTAACCGCTGTCAGTGGTTTTTTGTATGCACTTTGGTCAATTGACAGCTATTAACAGTAGATTAACAGCGTGTTAGTGTACGAGAAACTGGGGGTAAGATACACAAATTAAGAAATCGAAGAATGCTTCTTGCATTCAGCTCGCCTTAACAGGATCGTGGCAATTGGCAAACCGTGGTCTCTGCTTACTCATCCGGGATACAGGTGTGAGTTTATCTATGTATTTATATTATGTTATCATGAAATATTAGTATCAAAACATCAACTTTATTTATTAAAAATTAAGCCATTTCCGACAAAAAAAGCTGTCTAACTAAAATGGCTGACGTAACCTGTCGTTATTCAGTACGTACGAATGATTCTGCTTGTTACCTTTTTACTAATAAATACCTTTGTAACACAGTTTTTCTGGAAGTCGCATATACTCGTATTTTTATTAATCTGCACCAAGGACCCTTCATCTGATACGAACCACGTTAGACCTTATTACTTTACTTATTCCTCTGATCCCCTTCAGTAAACTTAAAACGCACTAACTAAAGAAACAAAGCAACGTAGAAACTACAATACTCCAGCGAACCGACGCGGTATTGCTCAACCTAAATACCTTCTAATCTGAAGCTCAAGCAAGCTCTGCTCATTTGCACATACTAATTGTGCAGTTAGATGGGTGTAGCACCGAGCATAGTTCCTCTGGTTTGAGTGTGAGAACAGTTGTTTCGCTGCGTTGTAGTATAGATTAGGTATACAGAGTGTAACAAAATCAAAATGGAGGATTTAACTTCGAAATTAGGCCAAAAAATATCAGCTGTCCCGTACTAAGGTAAACTCATGTGACATTCAAATATATGGAACAGCAGGGGGCCTGTCGCATAGAACTACAATGACACTTCAATATACCTTGCAAAGTCGATCAACCCACAGATTAACAAGGAGGAAGACTCGACTACGCAATGTACATCGAACTGTCATAATAAACTATGAATTGTAGTTTTGTGAAACCTGGTGCCTGCCCCTGATCATCGTAGTCAAATGATGAGGAGAACACCCATTTTACACCGTGTAGAGATATAAGTTTCAGATTGGTACTTAGAGTTTATTTTTTATGGAAAGGTCACCAACTTTGAAACTTGAACGTGTGCCACCAACAGCGAATTGAATGCATTTCACCGCGCCGTGATATATTCGCTTTATCCAATTATCCTGGGACACAATATACTTTATTCATTTACACTGCAGGCGATTTTACAACGAAAGTGTATGTAAGAGTTAATTAATAAGCTGTCGACTATATTAAGCAGCGATTGTACTGTACTAAACAGAATGCAGGGCAAAGCGTGGGTGGTGAGCCTGCAGCTATCGATCATAAGGTTTCACTACGTTGTGACCGGGCGTTCCGAAACAAAAAATACCTTGTGAGTTAATCGACAACTATCTGCAGAGGTTTGGAAAGACGATTCTAGTTTACATTGGTGATAGAAGTTTTATTAGAAACGGTGATAGCACAATAGAGAACGCTAGCCTCTCATTCAAGAAGTCGTGAGCCCCGGCATGCATCAATTCTAAGTTCTTTTCTTTTAGTGATAAGGCCGCCATCTGTACTCATAGGTTAAGAAATATCTGTGTAATTTCCATTTTTATGTACAATACAGTGTTCTCTATCTATCTATCTAAGGCATGTACCTACCAATGGCTTGGTTACGTACATTTGCAAATTTGGAGTAACAATATCGCTTGCTAACTGTGAAGGAAAACATCGTGAGACAACCTAAGTGTCTGAGGCGTTCACATATCTTAGCGCAAGCATGGTGATTAACCCAGTACTCCCTCTCTCTTTCTTTCTGAGCCTTGCACTGCAGAGAGATGTATAAAGGGGTTTAAATTTAATTTGATGAGAGCTTTCTTTTTAGGGTTCCGTATCCGAAGGATGCCAAACGGGACCCTATTACCACGACTTCGCTGTCCGTCTGTCTATCTGTCTGTCAACAGACATCCTTCGGGTACGGAACCCTAAAAAGAACAGTTTAAAATAAATATTTAAGGGGGGCTCCTATACAACAAACGTTGTCTAAAGACAGCGCTCGCCATCTAGCGGCCATCTATGTAAACTTCACAACACCGATGTCATGTCGTTAAATGTCAATGTTAAGCGCTTCTTGTTTGTTTCTATAGATGGCGCCGTTCTCAAATTCGATCTTTGTCCACTGTTGTATAGATAGTGGTACGGAACCCTTCGTGCGCGAATCCGACTCGCACTTGGCAGGTTTTTGTAAAGCCAACATTAGGGTCTTCTGCGTCTGACTATGAATGACAAGCGACTTTTTTACCTCGGTGAGGTTGGACCTCTTCTAAGTCTGGGTCGGTCGGTCTTCCGGTTTATCTTGATCCTCTGCTAGACTAAAAGTCTAGTCGCCGTCGGCTCATCCGTACTCTAATTTCTTTGGCGATAGCTGTCAACATATCGGTACTATACTTTATTTACATTTACATTTTACATACAGGCACATACATTGCCTCTGGCCCCACACTAGGATACCCTGTGTCGTGGGAACCAGAAACAGCGACATCACAAACATGTGAACATCCAAGACCTGGGGTTTTTTTTTGTCCCCAGCCGGGATTCGAACCCGGGACCTCTCGCATGGTATGCAGACGCACTACCGCTGCGCCACGGGGTCACTTTCCTCGGTGATGGCCATAGCCATGTCCGTACTCCAATTTTCTCGGCTTCGCTTTGTAACGCTGAACACACATTTGTCACCAAATTAATAATCACAGCATCGCTCGTAGCCCCGGCTGCCTGAGTGATCTTAAACGATCACGAAGGTTAAGCAACACTGGGCGCGTTCAGTGCATGGATGGGTCGCCGTCTATGCCTAACGCTAGTGGCATTTTTCCGAGCGGTTCCGTGCTTCGCAAGGCACGTTAAGCTGTTGGTGCCGGCTGCCGTCGATAGATGGCAGTCGTTAAGCCAAGTCAGAGGCCTTAGGGCGGCTTGACAACTTCTGACAGTAGACGAGCCACTAGTCTACAAGCCTCCACCAATCCGGACTTGGCCCCCGTGGTGGAGTATGGCCTATACCTTCCTCAGGGAAGAGACCCGTGCCCCTCGGTGGGGACATAATGGGTTGATGATGAATCACAGCATGCGCCTTTGAAAATAATGGAAACGATTTTACAGAGCGGTGGGCACGCATAGTGATTAATGAAGCTCATACTCTATCCCTGAGAGAAGGCCTGTGCCCTACAGTGGGACGTATGTAAGCTGCTTATGTATGTTATTCTACAGATAATGGCTGTAACGAAAATTATGCTACTTTGGACTGCAAAGAAAATTATACACTAATAAAATAAACCCCATATAACAAAATTAAGCTGACTCCAAAATAATTTCTGTCGCTATAATCTAACAAGCGGCTTTAAAATAGAGTCATAGAGTTTTCACTATGAAATCACGCTTCAATATCTAGTCTCGCGAACAAAAGAAAGTGGCCTGAAACTAGATTAATTATTTTTGGGTGCTGAAACGCCCAGTAGGATAATTTGGGCTCAAGAGGCTTCGAGTAGTTACTGAAGAAAGCTTGAAAGCATTAAAAACCAGCATTTTCAGGTTTAATCGGGCTGCTTATTTATTTTAAAATACGGGTGAAATTCCAAGTGGAAAGCTAAGCTGTGTTAGTAAGATTTGTAACTGAATACATTATCGCGTCTTATCCTAATTAATTATGATAAGAGGGTTCGGAGTAAAAAGGCTACTCTCCGCAGAATACACCGCTATGAAATTCCATTTTTAAGTGAAGCCATTTGAAGCTAAGCCTTGTTAACTAAGATTGTATTCATCGCAAATGCTCGTCCCCGAGTACACGAGCATTCGTTTGAGCATTTTAGCATCCTTATCTGGCAGGGAATTTTTAGGAATTCAGCTTATTTAAATAGTTTTAGAACTTCATGGCTATATGGTTATGGCTTGTATTATATCTGAACTGTTGGAGCTACCGAGAGACTAATTCTTAAAGTAAAAAACCGGCCAAGTGCGAGTGGCACTAGCGCACGAAGGGTTCCGTACCACTATCTATACAACATGAGACACAAAGATAAAAAAATAGCAAAAAAATCACGTTTGTTGTATGGGAGGCCCCCTTAAATTATTATTTTATTTTGTTTTTAGTATTTGTTGGTATAGCGGCAACAGAAATACATAATCTGTGAAAATTTCAACTCTCTAGCTATCACGGTTCTTGAGATACAGCCTGGTGACAGACAGACGGACGGACGAACGGACAGACAGATAGCGAAGTCTTAGTAATAGGGTCCGTTTTTACCCTTTGGGTACGGAACCCTAAAAGTAAAGTAAATTCACGAACCTCAAGATTTTTTCCATTTTTTCTCCAAAATTATCTAGATATTGAAACGGACACCTAGTTTAACTTTAACGTTCATTAAGTCGCAGCAGTCTTTGTGCTGTTTTGTATAAAAACATTTTTATTTTGATTTTAAGCCTTACCGTCTACTTTTATGCTCACGGCGGATAAAATATACAAAATATGTTAATTTATCAATAATATTTATTTTATTGTTTGGTTAAGTTTGGAGGTTCACTGTATTATTTATAAAAAGTCCATTCCACTAAAATACTCTTAAGACATAGTTTAAGAAGGCTTATAACAGGAATTACTCTCACAAACCGGCTGTAATTCCGTCTTAAAAGTGTTTTAGTGGGATCGACTTTTTTATAAATAAGACTGTTAGTTTCTAGCATTCTTTCCCTCACTGCGGGCTCGAAGCGTCCGTACAATCCGCCCCCACCCCTTTAGTAATATTAGGCCAATTAGGCCATTGCGATTGTGAACCTCGTTCTCTTCGATGCCATCGAAGAGAACGGTATAAAACTCTACATTCATAAAATGAAGTGGACGGCGCTCAGTGAATCAGGCTTTGTTAGGTCTCTATTAAAGAATATGTCTCATCGTTTATATCTCTTCGATTTGGTTCGGCCAAGTAACTTCAAAGTAGAATGAGAGATTTTCTTAGCTCACCGCTGCTCACTCCTAAGAGGCCTTTACCCCAAATGCCATCTCTCAGTGTCTTGCCATCCGCATCCACGGACCTTCCGGCGACGCAACGACATCCGCATGGGTAGTAGGAAGACGCTAGACGCACGGTGTTGTTAAAAGTCGCGACTTTCCAGTACCTTCATTGTCAAGTTCTAACATTTTATCGCCACGAAACGCGTGACTCGTGCCATCATACTACCCATGCTGGTCTGCCCACTGACCGTCGTCGTCCTGTTCTCAGTCGCGACCCTGTTATTTTCTTGTCACTCGTTGTGAAAACGTATTTATAATTATTTATTTATAAGCAGCCTATATACGTCCCACTGTAGGGCACAGGCCTTCTCTCAGGGAGAGAGTATGGGCTTAATCACCACGCGTGCCCACCGCGGATTGGCGATTTCAAGCGCTGAGGTATATGAATAGCTCAGACACTCAGGTTTCCTCACGATGTTTTCCTTCACAGTTAGCGAGTGGTATTGCTACTATAACTTCACAAATGTACATAACTTAGAAAACAAAGTCATGGTCATAGGTACATGCCCGCACTGGGAATCGAACCTGGGTCTAAACGTGGGTGAAAACGTATAAATACATCAATTTTCCTTTACCACAATGTGGGCAGGCCCTCGCGTTATAAAAAATTAAGATTATGGCGAAACCACAACTGCGCGCATGCCGTGGGGAGTAGGGTTAGGTTTGGTCGGATGATTCTTTATGCATACTTTATTCAACACTTTCTAACGCACTTGCGGGCACTTACCTGCAGCCTCGTGCTGGTGAATCAAACAAAGAAATCGCACTTACCGCAAGTACGCCAGTTTCATTACACTGTCTTACATTCGTCTCAATTTCTCCTTCGGCAATCTTTCTGTAATTGTCTTCTGGTGTGTAAAATACAGAATATTCTTATCTTATCTTATCTTATCTTATACATTCGTGTTGAGACACTTTTAAAGGCTCTTTAAAAATAATGCTACTTAACACTGAAAAAAATTTTACATTGCAAATTAAATAAGCTCCCTACAATACAAATATATCTGATAATAAAATATAGAAATGTGGTCTTTGAAAAGTACGTGTAGTATCATTTTGAATGAATGAAATGGAGGTTTCACTTCATTACTAATTATTTAAATTATTCCTATGTTACACCCGCTTTAAAACCATTCGAATAGTGTTATAGTGGAACTGACTTTTATAAATAGACTGTTAAAGAGCAGTTTGCCTACAAATTGACGCTCAAAACTTTTCTGGTTTCCGTACTCATCTTCGGGCATGCAAAATTGCCCTACATCCGAAAAAAGCAAAAAATACATAGCAAGAGATAAGCCAAAATCCTATTTTATTAGATCATGCAGTAACGCTACCTACCGCAGACCAACTAGCAACCTACATGAATCTGAACCTATCTCTCTCTTTTTGAAACGTAACCACTTTTATAGACATATTTTTGAATGATTCATTGCCTTTTTAAGGCCTTTTGCTAATCTTTTAACACATGCAGCCTGTGGGCGCGGAATACGCAAAAGACTTAAGTATAATGCCCTCCGCGTGTAGTACAACATTCAGGGTCAGGTATGTTCGCTGAAGCCAGGGTGAATGATTTCTATTATTAGAAAACCAACTGCTTCAATACTGCGTAGAGTGCGGGGGAGCTCTAATAGCATCCTGTGTGTGATCGGGGACAAAGTTGACTACCACCATTTTTTCGGGCACTTCATCTATTTAGCATCAAACTCTTCAATAATAGCGGTAGAATTAACTAATAATAACCATCATCATCATCAGCCATTTGATGCCCGCTGCAGGACATGGGCCTCCTTCGTGGTTTTCAAAACCATGAGGGGTTTTGCTATAATCGCCACGCTTGGCAGGCGGGTGAAGGGTAGCAGCGTCTTCCTGAGATTTGAACCGGATACTGCGATCGCCAACCCGCCTGCCAAGCGTGGCGATTATGGCAAAACCCCTCATGGTTATGAAAACCACAAAGAAGACCTATGTGCTGTAGTGGGCGTCGACTGATGATGGCAGGCGGGTTGTTGATCGCAGTAAGCGGTTGTAATCTCAGAAAGACGCTGCTGCCCGTCTCCTGGTAATTGATTTCCTTCCATCCACGGAAGGAAATGGAGTGACGCTTTTCTTAATCCGGCGCCACACTGAAGAACTGATAATAATCGAACTAATAATCTTAACCTAATAATTTTAATGAATTTGCTAATAGTTTTAATCGGTCAGGCGGATCTTTACTTAGAAACATTGATTAACTAGTGCCAATTTTCTCTTTTTTAAGGCGAAAAGAAAGACTGTTGGGCCATAACTAGTTTCTGGACAGCACCCAAACAGATGCATTATGAAGAATGCGACATTGAAAGAAAGAAAGAAAGAAAAATATTTTTATTATTAAAAACTCAAACTACAAAATTACCAGGGGTCCTTGCACTAGACTTAGCCTGTATCGCGAGGAACCAACTTAAATTTAACAACAAAATTTGTTATGGTAAACAGTAACTATAAAATATTTAATAATAGACTAAACATAACTTTATGGAAAACCTAATGGGATATGAAACATGTACTAAAATGGCATGTATTTAACGCGGCGACAAATTGATACCATTCCGGATCTTAAAAAAACTGAAAATGGATCGTAAATAAACTACTTTGGCGACTAATTTGAGGTAGCATCTTAACTAGAAAGCGGCGGCTTTTTAATGAGTTTTGAGGTTTTATTTAAATTTTATCTGGCAATGATTTTCTTTTGTGGCAATTGAATTTCTTCTAAGGCGACAAATTATTGGCGGATAAAACAGTTAAAATAGGCTTTCATAAATTCTAAAATGGGGTTGTCTATAAACTATAAATACAAACGAGATCTTAAAAAAATACTTTTGGCTACATTTTCATAATGTAGGCCCCATGACTTTTCCATGCACCAACCTGATTTAAGTTTGACTCAAAACTAAGTTTTTTAGTGAAATATTTTTTTTCGCTTTTATATAAAAAAAAAGAACTAACACCCGAAGTTTCAGGATGGAGCGTCGCTGCGCTATTTTCGAACCTATTTTTGCTTATGTGTACTGACCTAACAACCAACCCAAAATTTAGATTGCCATTAGTTGCCAGTGAAGAATGTTTGATATCCCCTCGGGATAATTAGTCGCCACATTAGGTTTTATAATACCTTAACCAGTTTTACACTGATCCCGCTTGATATATTTGACACCTTACAGTAGCCGCCGTTTTTTAGTTTTTTTGATCCTAGCCTTTTGTTGCTTGTATAGTTTAATAGTTGCTAAGATATTTAATCACTGAAAAGTTTGTTTTTTTGTGACTTAATAGAAAGTCGCCTAAAAAGGATTTCAGTTGCCGTGTTAAATATTTGCCTACTAAAATTAACCCAATGTCGTGTCTTCCTTATAGGTACAAGATATTTTCTGTGCATGTATAATCCAGGCTTAAAAGTAATTTTGTTATCGTGGCTTTTGCTTCTACTTCTGAGTTTGATTTAATGTTGCATAGGGCGACAATATTCTTATAAATGTGGGAACTTAAGAAGGGATTGAATCTGCGGGCAAAAGTGGTTTTTATGGTGGGAGTCGGAATCCTGAAGACGCGTCTACTCATCGGAAGGGTCGTCAAATATCTGTGGTCGTCTACGTCGCGCTCGAGCCCGACAATTCGCTCGAATCTAGTGACAAATACGGTTCTTTTGAATAGCTATTACTAATCAACTATGAAAACTGATCACAAAAAAAAACCGTGTTTGTCGCTAGATTCGAGTGAATCGTCGGGCTCAAGCGTGACGTTGACGACCCTTCCGATAATTCGCAGCTTCATAATAAGTGCCCAGGGTTTAGTTTGAGCCAAGTTCAGGATATTTGGGTCAACTTTTCCATAGTCCACGGCGGGCAACGCTCTTTTGTTTCTGTCCTCTGTACGGCACTAATAAAATGTCACAGGCTCTATTCGCCATCCGCTCACCGCAAAATGTAGAATCGACAGCTTTTTGGCAATTTTGCCGCCATTGTTTAGGTTTTCGACGCAACCAGCATCAAACTCTTAAATAATACCGGCAAAATGAGGACAAATTTTTATGTTTAATGGCCTCAGTCAGGGTGTATTTCCATGTCTGTGATGTTTGGGATCAGGACAAGTGATTGTGTTGTGTTCAATTTATGGAGTTAAACTTGATGAGAAATGGTGACTTAAGGGACAATTGCGAATTTTAAATTGCGGGTTTTTAAAATTGTAATTAAATAAATATACACTTATCCAGGGATAAACGAATAAATAGCTGTTTCAAATGGTTGTCAGTCATACAATTTATCTATGGATAGCTCTGCAAATGAGATGGTGTAAAACGTGGACTTTTTCACTGGATAGAGCTTACCTACCCTGGACATGGGTTGTGTAATTGAGTGGAATTGAGGTCAATACCTAATATTTAGTACCCGTGGATAAACAGATGGGCAGTGCTGTCAGATAGCGTCGGCGCATCTGTAGCTCCCCTACTCTTCGTTAGTTCGATAACTTCGAGAAGACACTAATCCAACGACATTTATGCGTTGTCTGTACTCGACAGACTCGAATGGTGATGCTGATTATCTTATGTAACTAGCAAAGCCCTATGGCTTCACTACACTATCATAGTTAGATAAGATAAGAATATTCTTTTCACTTCTCATGCTCTAAAAGTTCGTCTTTATGTCGTGCGTAGGCGACATAAAGTCGCTTTTTATGCTCTAGAGCATAAAGTAAAATCTTCGTCGAAGACCAAGGCAATCGCTGCAACAGCCACACGAACATCTTTAACTTCATACAACAACCTCTTTATTTTATTTCGTTTCGTTCGTATTCTAAGACCAAGGCAAAGATACCAACAGCCAAAGTACACAATAAAATTTAAATATTTCTCATTGCTCTAATGTAACTTTCAATTTTAATTAAATTAGCATTTACTATATTTACATGTTGCTGTTTCATTTCCTCGCAATCGAAGTGAAAAGTAGAGTGTACAACTCGTCCATAAAACCCATTTTACACTCGACTTTATATCTATCCTCGCTCGCAAGCTCGCTCGGATGGATAAACGTCTCGAGTAAAATGGTGCGTTTTATGCACTTGTTGTACAATCTACTATTATTGTACACAGGAAAAATTATTACAGAAGTAGTATAGTATACGTAGCATACCTACACATTGGTCACCATAACCATCCATAACTTAGTGACTTAACAATTAATAATTGGCTTCATTGAATACTTACAAGTATTCAAGCTTCTATTCTTTTGACTGCCTCGTTGGTTTAGCGGTATCGCGTCTGATTACCATGCCGGAGGTCGTGGGTTCGATTACATCTGGCGGCCGCCGTACATTTGTACAAATGGCCTCAGTCTGGGTGTATTTCCATATTTGTGACGTCCTTGCCTGGTTACCATAGCACAGGGTATCCTTCCCAGGTCAAGTGATTGTGTTGTGTGGAAGTTGTTATTGTTATTTTTTATTACTCTTAAAGTTGATAAAGTTACCTCACACAGAATAATCTCTCACAAGAAATATCGCGCACAGTACCTACAAGATAAAAATATTCTTTACTGCACACACCAGAAAACAATTACAGAGACATCAGTTACAAAGGAATTGGTACAATTGACGGCCTTATTGCTAATTTCTTTCGGGCAACCTTGTATTGGAAAGATTGCCGAATTAGAAATAGAGACGAGTAATACGAATAACTTCTCCTTCTCTACAGCTTCTCTCTACCTGTATCATCTCCCTAAAATCCTCTTTAATGGCTGGAATGACAACACTCCAACACTACCGGCCATTACCGCAGCCGTAAACCGCCGGCTATCGTGCTCACGCGCCGCCGCGTCCAATCAGCCGGTCCCGGCGCGGGAATATTGTTATCGAGTTTATCAACTGACCGCGGCGCCGGCGTTCGGCTATAACCACCCCTTTGTTGGAGGCTCTACTGTAGGTGACAATAGCATACAAGACACGGTAAATACTCTTCCGAACGTACCAGGAGATGTAAGACATAATTGTCTACCATTTTTCCAAGAGTATTCATAACATAACATAAACTCACGCCTGTATCCCAAAGGGGTAGGCAGAGACCAGGGACTGCCACTTGCTACGATCCTGACAGATCACTTTCGCTTCCTCAACATTCATTAGTCGTTGCATGCACGCACGCCGATTTCGGGTACTTTTTATTTTTCCTTTTGCTAATACATCCCCTATTTGGTCGAAGTATGTCCGTCTGGATCGTCCCTTACCAGCCCTTCCATCCACATTCGCTCGATATATTTGTTTCGTCAATCTTTCTTCCTTCATCCTCTCCACATGTCTAAACCAACGCAACATTCCTTTCTTAATTCTAGTCACTACATCCTCTTTCGTTTTTTCGTATTCGTTAGCATTATTCTACAGGGTGACTTTGAATTCGTTCGCCGATTTTTAAGGGGACATTCTAACCATGATTTAATAATATTTGGCGCTAGTTTTGAACAAAATTACGCAGTCAATTTTTTTTATTCAGGTCATTTTGTTCAACCAGTAGGTATCATGACGAAAAGTAATAAAAGTCGGAAAAAACTACTGTTCGAGCGTGTTATGGTCGGCGCCAGCCAACTCATACATACATAACAGTAATTGAAAATCACTAAACTTATGTATTTATTTGAATACGAAACACGCATTTGTTTGTTTATTAAGAGCGGGATTGACAATAAAATAATTAAAATCTACGAAATTCCTGTGTAATAAACAGGATTAAGTTGAACACCAATCACAGCAAATGACGTCACTTTTAAGAACACGCGAGTGAACGCAGTAAACAAACGGCCGCCGGCCGGTTCTCTGTGTTTATAATAAAATTTATCATAAATCCCGAGTGAAATATATCTGAGACACGGATCATGGAACAAGGGGTTACTAAGGCAAACAGGGCTTGCCTAAAATCGATGTTTTGATGTTGGGAGCATTGTTAGCATCAAGTATAAAGACTTTTGTTCAGCTGAATTTAGAAATGTAAAAATTTCCATTTGAGTATATTAATAACTACTACATATTACATAAATTTAATAGTATAATAATTATTAAATCATAATAATTATATTCTTTTTGTTGCACTAACCCGTGCCGAGGACAATTTTAAAAACCTATTTAGAGGCTAAAAATTCCACCCATGCCGGGACTTGAACCCGCGACCTCTGGCTCACCGTGCCAGCGCTCTCCCAACTTGCCCATTAGCTCAGTTGGGAGTTTACCTTTACACATCATTATTTCTATATTCAATTTATATCTCAAACAAGATATACAATTTGAGAATGTACATTGTAAACTTAATAAATACTCACGTCGAAATGATCATTACAAAAATAAAGGTGCGTACCAGGCAATATTCCTGATGTATGTCGCCTTGTAAGTTTAAGCCACTTGTCTCAAATTTTTAGGGTTCTGTAGTCCGCCAAGGAACCCTTATAGTTTCGCCATGTCTGTATGTCTGTCTGTCCGTCCGCCGCCTAGCGCAAATACCGGTGGTACTAGAAAGCTGTAATTTGGTGTGTGTATACATATTTATCACGCCGACAAAGTTAAACAATAAAATGTTAGAATTTTTTTTACTGTACCTCCCCTGACATGAAAAGTGGGGATGATTTTTTTTTTCTCGTCTACCCCATCATGTGGGGTATCGTTGGATTGGTCGTTAAAAAATATTTGAGCGGTGTAGGAAGACCGTTTTTCGATTTAGGGTTCCGTTTGCGAAATATTAAGCTTGAAAGAGCAAATTTTTGTCCGAGTAGGGCCCCCCCCCCCCTCCTCTCCTGGCCAAACGGTTGATTGTAGAAACGGGAAAAAATTCAGAGTAGTAGCACATATACACATACAATGAACTTGAAAGGAAAAGTATCACGGCTAAGTAGGCTTTACTAGTTAACGAGTAATAGGCAACCTACTTATAAAAGTAAAATTTCATACAAAATCCATACAATTTGTTAGTTCTGTAGAGCAGATAAACAACCCTCCTTCTACGGAACCCTACATTGCGCGTGGCCCAACAAGCACTTGGCCGTTTTTTTCTGTTTTGAAAAGAGCACAAATAACTCATTTGGGGTTTACATTGATGTGTTCCCACCCTGCGGGGCCGCACACCACCTGTACACTTTCGAATTTACATTCGTCATCGCAAATTATTAAACGACTTAATTAATAGCTTTGCTGTATTGACTATTTAACTGTGACGTCACTAGCGACGTCACACTAGCGAGCGCTTGGGTGAATTTTAAATCTAAAAACTAAAGTGTATTTTTTTACTACTAAAGTAAAAAAAGGCATTTTAGTAGCATACCTCTCGCTAACGGTGAGGGAAAAGCATCGTGACGAAATCGAGTGTCTGAGATGTTCATATATCTCGGCGCTTGAAATTACCAATCCGCGGTGGGCACGCTCTCTCTCTGAGAGATGGCCTGTTCCCTTCAGTGGGACGTAATATATGTCTGCATTATTATGCGTTTCAACACAGGTGATAACTTTAATATGGAACAACTTATATTTTTTGAAATTTCGAAGATTTCCCCATAAAAGTTGTTAGTACGTATATTAACGAATAGTAGTGGCGGTACATTTATTTAACGCCAAAAGCCTGGCTTGCCTTACTAAAATGCTCGATCATGTATATTATTGTATATCAACTTATAATATTGACGATTCAAACAATCGGACTATTCTTACGACAGTGGGAGGCTGCGACATTTGAAAAAATATGAAATTATCAACGTGAGGAAAAGCTCCTTCGGCAAAAGCTCCCAACGATTTGTAATAGAGGTGTTTCGGGATTGGAGCATTCTAGATGCCACTGTATAGAACATAAGCAGCCAATGAAGGAATCTGTGAAATAAGGTTTAAAAAATTTACCTGTTCAATTAGTTCTCACTTTCAACGCGAACCCAATTTCCGCAACCGCTGGCTCTCTGTACTTACGTGTGCATAGTGGGATGTAGTTCGTGCTTAAAAGCTTTTGCGGATAATCGTGTCGTTAATTATTTGTACCTGTAACCTGTAGCTACACCCGCTGCAACCCGCTTTGTTCGACACTCGAGCTTATGCCGTCGATACAAGAACTAATATAGCCTGGTCGGTTGTGGCTGACTGTAAGGCCCCGCAGTATGGGAGGCTACTGTTGACCGCAGGTAATGTTACGGTACCGCTCAGGTTATGATTCTGTTATGTTATGAGAGCCTTTCGTTAATAAATTAATAACGTGTTAAGTGAGGACAGGCTGTGCACTAATGGGGGAAGGATGCGTGTATGCAGAGACTCAAATGGCCAATGTGGATGAAGTCAAAAGGTCTATCCACATTACAACGGGCCGAGCGACGCGTCGTGCGGGCGCAACAATACTAATGAAAATAAACCTTAAATACTTTTAACTACTTTTTACTAGCGCAAAAACGGCCGGCCACGTGCAGCCAAACTGGCACGACATGAGAACTGGCTTTCTTTTAATCGGCGTTAAGACTAAAGAATGAATAAGCTAGGAATATTTTAGCCAGCACGTTCTCTTAGAGAAAAAATATGAGTTTGGTCACAGTGTTCATAGCTCAAATTCTGCCTACGTCACTCAAGTTTCCTCACAGTCTTATCCTTCATACCATCATTAGATATTTTAATGTATCTGCCACTCATTAGCTACATTTTATATCATCAACTTGCCCTTTCTCCATAGGTCAACTATAGGCCAACTACGCCAGAAATGGAGTTACAGTATTTTAAACGACTCTTGAACCTTTGACCTTTGGCCTTTGGAATATTTGCGTGAAGCTACCGAAATGTCAAACTCATCAGACTGGGGCTACCTCTCACTACCTTCACCATTTAATGACACCCATCTCCAGTTTTATGTAATCGGAAGCATATATGCGGGTAATATAATGTGAATATTTATCAGAATGGTACGTGGCAAGTGGCAAACCCTGGTCTTCATCATCAACCCATTATGTCCCCACCGAGGGGCACGGGTCTCTTCCCTGAGGAAGGTATAGGCCATACTCCACCACGGGGGCCAAGTCCGGATTGGTGGAGGCTTGTAGACTAGTGGCTCGTCTACTGTCAGAAGTTGTCAAGCCGCCCTAAGGCCTCTGACTTGGCTTAACGACTGCCATCTATCGACGGCAGCCGGCACCAACAGATTAACGTGCCTTGCGAAGCACGGAACCGCTCGGAAAAATGCCACTAGCGTTAGGCATAGACAGCGACCCATCCATGCACTGAACGCGCCCTGTGTTGCTTAACCTTCGTGATCGTTTAAGATCACTCAGGCAGCCGGGGCTACGAGCGGTTCCTCCTATGCCTAGCCCTTCGGGTTACCGACGTGAGTTTATGTAATGATTGTAAAGTAATTTAATGTAAGACTGTCACTGATTGCAATTCCTTCATATGTATATAAAGGCTTTTAGTTTAGCTATGATACATACTCGTATTTGCATTTGTTACTAACAATATTATATTCAACTTGTTCCACTAATCCGTGCTGAGGACAACTTTAAAAACCTATTTAGAGGCTACTTTAGACATTCCGTCACGTGAACGGCCATGTCCCGAAAGGAAAAATTCCACCCATGCCGGGACTTGAACGCGACCTCTGGAATATAATGATGTAGGGGTACAGCGATATCAATCCAATGTAAAATCTAACTGCATAAGAGTGGGTACTCGGGGCTGCGAGTGAAGTAAATTACTTCAGCCAGAATATGTCGTGGCCTGTACGTAATACAGAGAAGTTTGTAAAGAGGTTCGAAATTTTGCCGATGCCTGCACTTGCCCATTAGCGCAGTTGGGAGAGCGCTGGCACGGTTAGCCAGAGGTCGCGGGTTCAAGTCCCGGCTTGGGTGGAATTTTTAGCCTCTAAACCGGTTTTACTAACCATATTTTAAGGACATTTTCATGCTATCATTAAAAACTTTCTGTATGAACTTAACAATGTTAGAAATAAATTAAATATGTGCCCAGAGGTACTTGCATTGTGTGACGAAAGCATTCGACTTCCACTGATAAATTATGATGTACTGTTGTTAAATTGAATTGTTTCATCCACTAATTTAACACTAATGCACTAATGGTGTTGTACCATTCTAGTTGTGGAAGAGCAGTGTCTACTGCTTCAGGTATTTTTGTACTTACTAGTAGATACCGTCAATGTACGTAGTCTAAGATGTAGTGGATAACGAAATAAATAATATTGTATTTTGTATTTGTATGTTAGATTATTTAGAGCGATAGTAACGCATTGTAGAATGCTAGCCTCACATTGGAGAGGTTCTGGGGTCGACCCAGGCGTGTATAATGCCCGACAAATAACTTGAACAAATGAAGACTTTGACTTCGCGTGGACGTATTTCGGGTCCCATTGGCGGGGAACGCGGGATGTGACTTAGAATTCTTTGGATTTTAGTCAAATAAACAAATTTAAAAAAACTCTTGCTTGTCCATCGCAAACTCCTGACATCTCAGATTTTTTATTTGTCAAGCATTTGCTTGTATTGGATTGTTCTGGAAATAAATAATTTATTATTATTATTATTACTTATACCAGCTTCATTTTCTAAATTACCAAATATCGTGAGAAAACCTGAGTGTCACATACCATTGAAATCTATGTTACCCAAAGCTCGAAATCGCCCGTGATACTTTATCTTGCTTTGTTTCATTTCCTTTTAATACAAATGAAAATTCAATTACCATCAAGATAGTCCGAAAGGTCGAACAGCTGTCGAATTTAAGTAAATCTAGTAACCCCAGTTTTACGAGGAACCGTGGGCTAGTCTCAAAACACAAGTAGCAGTTTAAAGCTGTGATTTCAGAAACCCAGTGCTCTAAGCGCTTTGGCGACCCTCGACAAATCTCGTCCATTGCGTGCTGCTCCTCTGTTACGCGCACCAAATCCTGAAGGTTCCAATCGTCTGACTGTTAAATTCCATACTGACTGCTATTGAAAACGTCAGGCTTCCAACAGGATTCATTTTGAATTACCGCCTCAGGCAATGGTTTTGAACGTCTAACCTGTGCTTCTGCGAAGTCGATATTTTATCCTCAGTGGCTCATATATCAACCTACAATGTACACACCGATAGCTAACCATACCGTGCAGTTGGATCCAACTTGAATCCCCCAAGTGTGGGAACCACCTAAGTTAGGCCAGCGGCAAACTTGGAGCCAGCTGTTTAACTGGCAACTCCCTGTGGAGAGTTAACTGTTTAAACTTCAGTTAAAAGTTTGATGGAAACGTTCAGTTTGACGGCACCGTGTTTTGTGAGTATGTGGCCCTTTACTGGTGATGATCTTGATTCGGGCATCGGCTGACGTACCTATTTAGGTATACATTCTCATAGGGAGCTATACTTAAGAATGAAAGAAAACTTTGGTCCCCAAAAATTTGTTCCCAATTACAAAATCTAAAAGTACTTTTGGTTATTTTACGACTTACTTTTGGTTATCTATAAAATGCGCAATTCCTGAAATGTCTGTTATTTATAACAACTTTTGTCCTATGACTTGTTTTTTTATTATGATTTTTTTACAATTGTAAAGCTTAGTAGCGACTCTATATAGGGTTATTTCTAAAATGCGTTAATTCTTTAAACACGTCAGTAAGAGTTTATCAATCACGACAATAATTTTTTTTTCTACGACTTCTTTATTATGATATTTTACAGTGTTTAAGGTTTGTAGAGTTGCTGCTTCATAGAACATGCTTAACACCATATTTTATGTTTTAAATAGAATGGAATGAACATGGAATTCTTCCATGTAGGACACTATTTTGCTGGAAGCTTCGACGATGGTAGAGCGCATAAAGTGCGGATTAAATAAAATTATTCAAATCCAGATATTTCTTAAGATATAAACCTTAAAAAAAAGCTCATAGAACACAATTTGTTGTAAAACCCAAACTCTATGGGTTGATTTGCGCATTATTGTGTATTTCAAAGGTTTGCTAACGAAGCAGTTATCATACCAAAACGGAGGTCGTGGGATCGATTACCTTTGGAGGCCGCCGTTCATAATTGTGATGTGTCTACCTGGTCGCCAAAGCACAGGGTACCCTGGTCCCAACCAAAATAATTATTGTGCTGTGTCAGAGTTGAGAGAGGATTGTGTTGTGGATTGCGTGCATGCAACGACCAATGAATGTTGAGGAAGCGAAAGTGACCTGTCGGGATCGTAGCAAGTGGCAGTCCCTGGTCTCTGCCTACCGCTCTGGAATACAGGCGTGAGTTTATGTATGTATGTGTGTGTAAGAGTTATTATTATTATTATACTTCTAACACTACTACTTCTTCTGACTTATTAGCGGCTGGGAAACATTGGACGAGACTGGCAAGGGACCGGATGGGTTGGCGTGAAAGAGAAGATTTCTGTGTCCAACAGTGGGCTCTGTTTATGGGCTGATTAGATAGATAGATTACACTTCTGAGGTACAAACTTATACACAGTGGATCCAGGATGTCCCAGAATAACAATAACGTTTTTCTAGAACTGACAGCAAGCTAAGCCAACTGGTCGCTGCATTCTGCGGTTATCTGACGGAATCGCGGTCTTTAGAGTCTCCGTCTAATATGATCTAAGGTAAAGATTTTCAAACTGTGCGTTGTGACCCCCAGTGGGAAACGTAAGGGGTTCGGTAGTGTCACCAGTGCAGGACGCACTATGAGAGGCTGAAAGCGGGACGTTTGACGCGTGGTCCGACGCCCAAAATCACAATTTTACAAAGAACGGGTCACGCAAGGAAGAAGTTGTTTATTTGACTAGGATCATCTCGGGATTTGGTGAAGTTTCTTGTACATATTCAAAGACATATCTTGCCGCATGCTACAAAGGTGCTGGGATCCAAAGAGTGAGCCTACGACGTCATGACGATCATGAGTAGACATTACAAAAAAACGGTTTACTCCGTGTGGCGCCGGATTAAGAATAGCGTCACTCCATTTCCTTCCGTGGATGTCGTAGAAGGCAACAGCGTCTTCCTGAGATTCCAACCGCATACTGCGATCGCCAACCCGCCTGCCAAGCGAGGCGATTATAGCAAAACCCCTCATGGTTATGAAAACCACGAAGGAGACCTATGTCCTGCAGTGGGCGTCGAATGGCAGATGATGATGATGGTATACTCAGTAGGATCTGCCGTTAACCTAGAATTACCAGCCATCTGAACCACAGGCACAACAATTTCGAAATGTCAAGAGGCAAAAGCCAACCTACTACCATCACCCACGCGACTCCAAACTCGTTGTGCCCACAAACAAGATAGCGTCACAGAGGTACAGACGCGAACAACTTTTCTTTGACAGTAACAGAAAAGGTTACTGGTAAAATGAGCTGGTGATCGGTGTCACCCACCCCTTGTACATTCTCCTTTTATCAAAGTTTTATGTGATTTTTAATGGCCTCAGTGTGGGTGTACTTTCATGTTTGTGACGTCCTCGCCTGATTACCATAGCACAGGGTATCCTAGTTTAAGACCAGGTCAATTGATTGTATTGTGTGGAAGTTATTATTATTATATTAAATGTGACATTCTAAATTGTACAGGTGTCCGTTATGGAATCTTTATTTACTATTTATCATATTTATATACAATGGTCTTATAAGTTGCCGAACTACCTGCACTGTGCCCAGTGCAGGGAATTCGAAGATAGATTCTATTCATCCATCATCTATCCAGCATAGTTTGAATTCACTCCTAGTATTCTGTCAAAGTCAATTGTATGACGATAACAAGTGTTTTTTCCCTCTTGCGGGGGGGGGGACTTGTTATCGTCATACAACTGACTTTGACAGAATACTAGGAGTGAATTCAAACTATGCTGGATAGATGATGGATGAATATAATCTATCTTCGAATTAAAACTTTCGTAAGCACTGCAGATTATTAATGAATGTAACTAAGTACGGATTTACTTAAAAAAATTAAGTAAGAAAATCCTAAGAAAATCTTAAGTTTGTCCATAATAGCTATCTTACTATACTACGTATAGTATTGACAATAGAACTTCTGGAGATATATCCTGTGCATCCTGCGTTTTTGGGCATGTTTGGGTGACAAAATGGCATTAAATGGTTTCCGAAAGCCTAAGTAGGTGTATTTTATTTTGGTTAGAAAAGTTAGTATTTTTCTTTCTGCTACTTTTGTTACTTTTCGAATTCATTAAACTTGCTATGATGAAAGCCTTCTGTTTCTCTCTGTTATCTTCCGAGAGTTTGAGCTTGAGATTATGAGTACCTAAGTGAATTGATTATTTTGCCCAGAATATAGTTATTTCATTATATAGTGGAATGCCTTGTAACGCAAACATTTAAATGATTGAGTGATTTAACAGCCGGCTGCTGCTCTCAAGAGGGATAAGGCACAGTCAACAGCACATCAACCTATACATCCGTGCACTCTACTCATTTACGTTACGGACTACTTTGCTTCATCAATAAATACTGTCGACTGAACGTAACTCTTTGGCAGAGTCACTTACTTAAGTAGAGCCGTAAAAATAAATAAAATTAAATAAATAATAAATAAGAAGTGAAATTTATTTAATGTAATTATAATTTAAGTCAATAACTATAGGTAAAAGGATAGATAGAGGATTTTATTATGACATTTTGTCATGTTTTCACCCGGCTGCGTCAGAAAGAGGTTTTCTTTTATTTCAGTAAGCCTTGATAAGAATTTTGCAAATATCTAACCATCGAATACCCAAAACCATTAGTTCACACCTTATAAAACCTAATTAACAAATGACGGTAATGAGTCAAACATCTGTTCATCAAACACCTTTAGGCATAAAACACAACAAAAGGCAGTCGACATGCAGACTCAACATTGTTTCAACCCATTCACACAAAACCGACGCATAAAGGTGTGTCATTAAAAAGGTAGAGCTACTCACCTCTCTGTCTAGTGATAATGAGCCAGCATTGTCAACCAGCCACCCGTGCGGGTCACAACACTAGCGTGACGTCACTTCCCATGCCACTCCATTCATAAAACTAGTCGAATCGATATAATCGATCACCGAAACACTGCCTACTCAATAGAACATCACTATTTTGACAGCAAAGACAAACGACGATCACTTGAGTTTGAACTTCACTTTTCGAACTTGGAACGTATTGTTTTCTTTTAGTTCTTTTTTTAATTTTTTATTTGATGATAATAAAAGGTGTTTTATTGTGGCGCGTGTGTGCCAGTCCGCGCGAGCGCACGTTAAGCGTTGAAGCCTCAGTCGCCCCCGCAATTTTGGTACGTGTGGGCGACGAACCGGCTCCCACTGTGAGACAAAATTTGCGTAATATTTTGACTCGGAAAGAATCAGTTCAGTGTCGAAGTATGGAGCATGACGACCGTCAGCAGCGGGGCACCGAACGAAAATGGCCTAAGAAATGAAGTTAGAATTTTAAATGAGAATCGAAAGATGCATTCGACATAAAAAGCTATCGCTAACAAACATTATGTGAGGTGCGTTGAGAAGCGGCTTGTCTCTACCGTGTATGGAGAAACGGGTTCGACTTTGGTCCCACACGTATATAAAACTTTTTGCCGGGAACTAGGGGTGCATAACCAGACTAACGTGGTCTCTCTTTCCACCCACTATTATTTGCTCGCGCTACTAAAACAAACGAACACTTCAAGGCCAGGCTGCGCTGGCGGTATTGTGCCAAAGCGGGAGTCTTGCTTGAACGCCTGTAAAATTATTATAAAGTTAAACTTCGTTGAAATATCGAGTCGCATCCACTCGTGGAGAGTGACATACAGACAGCAGAAAACTCTTGTATACGGTCAGTCAGTTGTAAAGAGTTTTATTGTTTCTCAAATAACCAGTGCACTGACGAACAATTTATAACATACCTACTATTGAAAAATAGATTCTTCACTGTAACCTATAGTGACGAAGCTATCTGAAATTTCATGCGATAACTTTCATCAGGGATAGCGCGCAATTCCCACCAGGTGCGCTTCAAATATATACTCACTCTTAGCCCACAGGTAGGTAGTAACAAACAGAATGTGAATTCTTTACGTTGAAATATTTTTTTATTTCTGATTATTATTATTACGTTTATTGCGGATAAGTAAAAAACACAATGGCAATGACTTAATGCTATAAGCATTTTCTACCAGTCAACCACAGAATTTCTTTATGGTGCAAGAAATTAACTGGTAGGCATACTAATAGACGGATAAGACGATTTACTTCAACTAAAATTAGATAAGCTGACAAATACTCAACAATAAATAAGTATTATTGCTTTATCTAATATTGGTCTTCATTAAAAAGCACAGACATCTCACAGAGAAAGAGAGTGTGGGCTTAACTACCACACGTGCCAAATGCTGATCGACTTTTAAGCACGTCTAGACGCTTAGAGAAGCAGTATAGGTATTCAAAGATGCATCCAACTGTAATTTACGCCCCTTAAAATAAATAGTTTCCTCTATAATTTACAGATATTAACCTTTACTAAGCCATCTTTAGAATTTCTACTTTTAACTTCAAAAAATCGTTAACTTTAAAATGAATAGTTGGGGACCGAATCCCGAACCTCTATGCCAGGATCCTGACACAATACCACTGATGCACGCTATTACGACATGAGACTACGGCGAAAGTAAGCAACACATGTCAAGGCCACTTTCACTTGTTCTCAAGGTAAAAGTGAAAGTGAAAAATATTTAAAACAAAGCGTAATTAGACGTTGATGTTTGATTTTATAGCGGAAATCATTTATTTAGAGCTATTTTTATGTAGGTAGTCTATATATGTCCCACTGCAGAGCACACCTTCTCACTGTAAGAGAGAGAGAGAGAGAGTACGGGCCTAATCACCATGCGAGCCCACCGCGGATTAGCAATTTCAAGCACTTAGGTGTATGAACACCTCAGACACTCAGGTTTCCTCACGATGTTTTCCTTCACCATTAGCGAGTGGCAATGCTACTATCACTTCAGAAATGCACGTCAATAGAAATCTAGTGACTAGGTTTTGAACCCATGACCTCCCGAATGAGAAGCCGGCGTTCTACCGCTTCGCTACCACCGTGTATAGATAGATAGACCACCATGTATAGACTGCTTATTCTGTGATTTGCCAGTTAAGTTACTTGTTTCACTTTTCCACTTACCAACGCTCTATGTTGGCTTCATACAATTGTAATGATATCGTTGTATCATACATAGCTTGCGTCTAATTAGACGCTCTGCAGCTTTAAGCTTTGCAGAGTAAGTAAGATGCTGAAAGGAACTTGAAGCCCATTTGCAGGATAATGAGCTACTTGTCGTGTAGACAGTCGCTGTGAGTTATTAATTGACTTGACAGTTTTCTATTCACTCTGCAAGGAGGTGGTATTTAATTCAGTGGAAAATTGTTTCATAACTTTTGCGATTTCATAATTATCATAGGGAACGAATTAGTGTTGTGTTGACCTTGTACTATCTTTAACAGATGTTGTCTCCTCCACGTAAAAATCTTAATCAAAGCGTTTATTTATTAAAAATAACACAGAAACTGTGACTTAATGAACTTACCAGTAAAGCTAGGTGTCCATTTCAAAATCTAGATCATGTTGGAGAAAAAGTTGACAAAAATCTCCAATTTTTCTGGTTCCGTACCCGAAGGCTGTTAAGAGGACACTATTACTGTGTCTGTTAAGAGGACCCTATTACTCTGTCTGCTTGTTGGGCCCTATGTATTTTCTTCAAAGGGCTTTAGGCCTGCCACACATATCTTATGCATCCGCGCCAATGTGTACAAGGCATTACCTCCGTTATCCGCATTACCATTGTCTCTTAGGCAGTTACTTGAAATTTTCGGTTCAAGGGATAATGCTGCCACACACTGGCGCGGTCACGGTAGCGCGGGGTCGCAGTATAATCGGCCTATATGCGTCCCACTGTAGGGCACAGGCCTTCTCTCAAGGAGAGAGTATGGGCTTAATCAACACGCGTGCCAACCGCGGATTGGCGATTTCAAGCGCTGAGGTATGTGAATAGCTCAGACACTCAGGTTTCCTCACGATGTTTTCCTTCACCGTTAGCGTGTGGTATTGCTACTAAACTTCACAATGTACATAACTTGGAAAACCAAGTCATAGGTACATACCCGCACTTGGGATCGAACCTGGGTCTCTCGCTTCCGAGTCCGATGTTCTACCCACTAGGCTACCAACGCTCGGGGTCGCAGGCGGAGCCCTATTCCATCTGGTTTACTGTGACAATTCAATAAACAGGGCCGATAGTTTCTCACATGGAATTCTAGTGTGAAAATACGAGTCCCATTTCATAGAATCCATGATTTACTTTGATAATTCGATGTACATTGCATTAGATTAACAAGTACTTGGCTACGTAATTGTTGGAATTTAGGACACAAAAAGTAAACGCCTGTTTAAGAGATCATCGCAACAATTCACACCAACTGGAAGCGTGTGACGTTTTGCACAGGATAGGCCCCTTAGCGTGCCCGTGTAATATTCTACATTGCTCTGTATATATCTCTAATATTGAAAATAATGAATTCTGCAACCAATTACTCATTCGGTTGTATTATTTAAACAGGTTATGGTCCGTCCTATACCTACGTTTTTTTTTCAGCTACATTTCAGCCATGTAAATACGCACAACAAACAATGGCCATGCACAATCACAGCATAGAAAAGTTGGCAGGAAGAGAAAACTCCGCAACTTGGAGCTTCGCAGTACAAGCTTACCTCCTTCTCGAGGACCTTGTACATCGACTTTCCTAGTGGATCAGGAAGGCACAATAGGCCGGATCGCTTGCATCAAGCAGCCGCGTCTTAAGACAAAACTGGTTTCCTAGTGGATTATAAAGGCATAATAGGCCTGGATTGCTTAGTGCACCAAGCAGGCTTAATCGGGCACTGCATGTTAGCTATGCCTAGAGACCAGCCCCAGTAGCATACCACCTGCTTCGCGCGCGTGAATAGACAGAGATTATTGCCTCATCCCGCACTGCTCCTATATTACGTGCTCGGTGCACCAAATCTTGAACGATTTCAATCGTCTCACTGTCAAATTCCATACTGATTACTATCGAAAATGACAGGATTCCGACAGGATTTGGAGCGCATAATTAGGCCTCAGGGGAGATTGGATTTGTTATGGATTTGGTGCGCGTAGGTAATATAGAGGTTGATACGTGAGCAGAATCTTTGTCTTTTTCCCATCCCCCCCATGCTACCAGTGATAGGATCCCCTCCCCTATGATTTCCGCATTTAGTCTCAAACTTGTACCATAGTACGAAACTAAGTATCAAGCCTCCAGTCCACAGTACAAAGAAAACTCCAGTCAGCCTCCTTCTTATTGGCTATTTGTTAGCGTGTATTCGTAAGCTGACACCGAGTTAGTTCACAGAAATTATCCGAATTCGCGCAATCTGCTCTTACTGATAATTTCCATAACGCCTGCCATTTCAGTTCTGCTCTGTCTACACAAGGCAATGCCGACTCTGGTGACCCGAGTTTCTGCGTTAGCTAAACTAGAAAACGGATCTCAGGGTTTTGAGGAGACAGCGATACAGATATTGCAATAATGTGTTAGTTGCTTAATGTTATTAGTCAGGCGTTTGAGCGGCGATGGCAGAGTAATACGTTTTGCTGTCAGACTATGTTGTCCTAACATAACATAAACATATTATTTATTGTGCACACCTAAAACAATTACAGAAACAATAGTTACAGAAGAAGAGGTCCTACTAGGTAGGTAGTAGCCAGCTAGTTAGTAGGCTGGCTTTATTCCATTAAATTAAGTCGAAGTGACTCTGTCCAGCCACAAGATGGACAGATGACCTCATGCAACTGGCAGGAAGACGCTGGATGCAAGCCGCTTCCAACCGGTCTTTTTGAAAATCCATAGAGGAGGCCTATATCCAACAGTGGACTTCTTGTGGCTGAATGATGATGATGATGATGACTCTGTCATGGGAGTAAACAAGGAATAATATTAACTTGTTAGATTATGATTATGACCTTGAAAATAACTAATAAAAACCATTGTTATGGCGGCCCGATCGGGTCATTTAGAATTCTACAGATTAAAGAATGTCGAAGAAAGTTTCTAGTCAGCTCAAATAATACGTGATATACCTATCGACTTGAATATAAAACACAGAAAACAGTAATTTAAATGACATTTAACAGGTGCGTGAGTCTTATCTTTTAGGACCAACCAACAGTCAGCACAAACCCTAAGCCGGTGGACCAGTGACGGTAATTGTAGCGGTGGACCTAAGAATTCGTTTGAAGGAATAATTTGAAATTCCCCTAAGGAAAGCTGGGGGAATCACAAAGTACAGTCGACTGCAGGGCCGCGTCTCATAAAACTGCAATCCTTGTTTATTATGAAAATTAATCTGTGGGTCGATTAGACTTTGCAGTGTACCTACATAGATTTGTCATAGTGAAACGTTAATTGTAGTTCTATGAAACAGGCCCCTGGTCATCCTTTAAATGTTGCGAAATCGCCCTTAACGTAACTGATTAGAGTGCTCGTATGTAAAGGTCGATGTGCTGTCGAGTGTACAATGTAAAATATCTAACAATATTAGCCAGCTTTACATTGGGCGATAGATAACCGTAACGAACCGACATCGTAGGACTAGTAGTTTCATACATTTAATAAGGCCGTTGTGCGAACGTCGTATGAATACTAGTCCAATTATATCGTGATGTGAAGCCGGCAATTGAAGAAGATCTAAGTGAATCATAACCTCTCTACATTTGACAATACCAGCTCTTCATGTTGGCTAATTAAGTGCTTTGAAGACAAGCCGTAAGTGAGAAAAAACCACCAAAATTCGACCATGATTCTTGCGCATTAAAAGCTATATAAAATGCACGCGATATCCTTGTAAACAAACAACTTAATAAATACCACCACCACCTTTGCAACTTCAACCAAACAAGCTAATACAGACTTTATTTCCTAAGAATTAAAGGCTGAGTAGAATAAATAGTTATATTGGTAGATTGGTATCCCGCTTTCAATGTTAATTCGCCGTATCCTGGCAGACTGATGCGAAAGAATCAACCGTATTGTTCTGCTGTTAAATTATTTTCAAGTTTTCTGTTTACCTCTTCAGTCTCTGTAGTTCTATAAACATACATAAATAAACTCACGGCTGCAAATCGGAGGAGTAGACAAAGACCGAGGTTTGCCCTACGATTAAAAAAACAGAAGTATTTCTTCGTACAAAATTCACACTCAAAAACAGCCCCAGACTCTCGATTACGCTTTACCAATGAAATGAGCGCATGATGTGCTGAAGAGTAAATCACTCTATGATTGGTTCATTATGTGCGCCATGCGTGACGACGTGAACGTTCATTAGGCGACGGGTGATCTGTGTTAGGCGATAGCAAGTGACAGCGTAACTGATGATTGGTTGTATACAAAAGCGTCAAACCATTTATGTAACCCGTCGGAATATCTATGTACGCCGCAAGATGGCATCTGACGATGACAGGTGCGTAGATATTTTGTCGGTTAATACTAAACTCGCTCTGAATTTGTAACGCAATTGACAAGGCCCGCCCGCCTTCCCACAATTGAACGTGGGGTCATTTTTAGGGTTCCGTACCCGAAGGGTGCCAAACGGGACCCTATTACTAAGACTTCACTGCCCATCTGTGTGTCTGTCTGTCTGTCTGTGTATGTCTGTCTATCTCCAGGCTGTAACTGCGATAGCTAGGCAGTCGAAATTTTCGCAGATTATGTACTTTTGTTGCCGCTGCGTATAACAACAAATACTACAAATACAACAACCGTAATTTTTTTGCCGTTTTTTGCTCGATATTAATAACGGCAATATTTAGACGCTTGAAATATTCACAGAATATTTAGTTCTATATTCGCTTCAAAAATAAATAATGAAATTAAAATAAAATATATATTTAAGGGGGCTCCCTTCACAGAATATTTAGTTCTATATTCGCTTCAAAAATAAATAATGAAATTAAAATAAAATATATATTTAAGGGAGCCCCCCTTAAATATTTATTTTATTCCCATACAACAAATGTGATTTTTTGCGGGTTTTTCTCGATCTTTGTGTCTAATGTTGTATAGATAATGGTACGGAACTTTTCGTGCGCGAGTCCGACTCGTACTTGGCCGGTTTTTCACAGTCAGACCTCTATGTTTTTAACTTTACTATCACTGGATGCGAAAGAATCATCCGTATCGTTCTGCTGTTGAATTATTTTCAAGTTTTCTGTTTACCTTTTTCAGTCTGTAATTCTGTAAACATAGATACACAAACTCACGCCTGTACACCTGAGGAGTAGACAGAGACTGAAGTTTGCCCCATGCTACGATCCTGACAAACCTAGTCGCTTCATCAATATTCACTATATAGGTAGTCACTGTGCAAATGTACATTGTATGCAGTGACTAATGAACGCACGTCGATTTCGAGTACTTTTAAAAACACGGTTCCTCAATACGCCAATTAAAATAGTCTGTGGTGGAGATTTTACAAGGAACAGTCGTAGCCACAGATTAAATAAATTGCCTCTTTAGGAGTGCTTTGGAGGAACCGTATTTTTTTATAAATAACGCCGTTCTTTTCCTAATACATCTCCTATTTGGATGACGTGGGACTTTCCAGTTCTTCACATCCACCAGAACACATTCAAACTTCAGTTTCACTTCCACCAGTATCATATCATAAGAAGCCTATATACGTCCCACTGTAGGGCACAGGCCTTCTCTCAGAGAGAGACTATTTGCTTTCAAGCGCTGAGGTATGTGAATACCTCAGACACCCAGGTTTCCTCACGATGTGTTCCTTCACAGTTAGCGGGTGGTATTGCTACTATAACTTGACAAATGTACATAACTTAGAAAACAAAGTTATAGGTACATGGCCGCACTGTGAATCGAGCCTGGGTCTCCCGCTTCCGAGTCCAATGTTCTACCCACTAGGCTACCACCGCTCCACCAGTATACTACATTCATAATTTATTAAATTGCCGGACTGGACATAGCCGTAAATAGGCCTCAGGCGATTCACACTACGTAGGTATTTTGTATGATTCAATATCGTTATCTATCGGTTTTTGTTTTTAACCGACTTCAAAACAGGAGGAGGTTCTCAATTCGACGCGTATATTCCCTTTTTTTGCTGTTCTAGCATAAATTGGTAAAATTTTGACCTATTTTGACAATTCTTTTTTTGTTCGAATATATAATAACATTCCATTGGTCCCATTTTAATTTGGTGAAGATCTGATGCAGACTTTCAGAGATGGAGAACAGAACTCTTCAATGGACAGCAGTAAATAAGGTCTCATGGGGCCCTTTAGTAGGTAATATGTATTATAAATACAACGTAAAAGTAGTCCCAGGGTAATTTGATAATGTTCTGGTGACGATTTTCTGAGATGGAAACTGAGAACTAAAAATTTTAAACCAAACAATTAATTACGGTAAATGGTGGTTATAAAGGTCTTGATGTTTTTTCTCCCGCTCCCTCACAAAAAAAAACTAAAAACCGACTTCAGAACACTACATCACTAAAAAGTTAGAAATTATTTAAAAGAATAATTTAGAAGGACGTTAAATTAGAAGGACGTAGAGACAATACATGTAGGTATTGCAGAAGTATAATTTGTAGTCGGTGCCCAGTTTCATGACGAGCACATATGTTTTGGGAACTGACTCCAAATTATACTTCTACAGTACCTATATGTAAATGTATACGTAATTCTAATTTAAAGGTATTATTTTTAATTATTTCTAACTTTTTAGTGCTGTTTTGAAGTCGGTTTTTGTTTTTTATTAAAAAAAATTCGATTGCAACTTCCGTTGTAGTAATGTTTTGTTTATTGTCCAGATAACAGTACGAGTGCATGACCCTTTGCCAAAAGACTCTAAGTAAAACAAACATATTCCAATGAAATCGATACCAACAAATCCTACAGTAAGTAAGTATGGGTAGGTAACTACATACTTAACTTATTAATAGATTAACTAATTGAGGTAGGTACCCCTTTTTGTCGATGAAAAAGTTAGAAAACTTGCACGTCATATGACAATTATAATGTGGGTTAATCGGCTTTGCAAAGTACATCAAATTGTCATCACCATGAATTATTGTTGTAGTTCTATCAAACAGGTCTCTCTAACAGTTTTATTCTGAATCTAATGTGAGGATCCATCCAATTTCTCGTTTTGACTTCATAATGAAAAATCTTCTTTTTGTACCTGCATAGCAATATTAAATGTCAATGCGCTGACCGACACGTGGAGTTGTGCAAATCGCTGATCAAGCAACACTTCAATGAAGTGTAGGTAGGTACAGTCGACGTCACATCGTGTTCTTATAACAATGTAATTCCCTTCCCGAAAGCCACACCCACTGTTTCTTTTCCAAGGAAACCATGTCTAGGATTTCAAAGGCCAAGGAGATAGCTCCACAGTATCGATAGTGCATCGATATTTTGCGGAAGTGTCGATACTGCATGAATTTCTGTAATAATATGCAATGCAAGAGTGCGACTATCGACCTCAATATCTCCTTGTCTTTTGAAATCCCAGACATGGTTTCCTTGGAAAAGAAACAGTGTGTGTGGCTTTCGGGAAGGGAATTACTTTGTTATAAGAACACGATTCCTCTAAAACACTCCGCAGATGTGGTTTAGATAGAACCACAGACTATTTAAACTGCACTGGAGGAGATTTTCAAGGAATCGTGTTTATAAATACTAACACTGATGGTCTATTAAAACACCCGATAGGCATGTATCAACAGTGTAATAACGATCTGAATGCGGTGACACTGGCGGCAAGTGTAACGTGAGCCCTCACCGATTTCCTTCCACTTCCTGCTGGCCGGAGCTCAGCGATTCCGTTGGGGGACTATTCTCATCCTATATTATACGCACGCACCAAATTTGAACGATTCCAATCGTCTAACCGTCAATATCCATACTATTTGCTATCGCAAACGTCAGGATTCCGACAGGATTTGGTGCGCATAATTGGGTATTTGACAAAATATCAAATGAGTTACTTTTAAAACGGAATTTTGTATGCTTATGACGTCACATTTCAGAGCACTCTTTTTATGTTTAATCTATTTAAACATTGTAATAACTAGTAATTGAGTAAAAGAGATACAGTTTCCGAGATATTTAGTAATTTTTGTTTTAATCGAGCATGTGAAATAATTTATTGTTGATCGTGTCAAATATCGAATTGGCATTGTCCTAAAAAAAGTTCGATTTTCATTTATTTTTTTCGAGAAAATAGGTAATTTTGAGAGCCTAGCCCGAATATTGCGATTTCATGGTCAGCCCTTTGACGCCCACTGTAGGACATAGGCCTCCCTCATAGATTTCCAAACTTCCCCGGTCCTGCGCCGCCCGCATCCGCATTCATTCCGGCCCGAATATTTCGATTTGGGCTGCTCTAATTCAATTTCAAAGCGAAAAATGAGGAACCAGTAGCTACAAAACCGGAAGTAAGTAATAAAACTGATTTTTAACGGATATTTACTCGTTTACTTTTCTATTTTACAATTTTCCGACGGAAGTAGGTAAGTACTTACATCATGCACGGAAGAACGTCATTAACTGAGATCCTATGAGCTATCAGTTTCTAGTGATACCATAACTCGATAAAAAGAACTTTTTGAATAAACAAAACTAAAAAGACTCCTGTTTGTTTTTTTACGGAATATCTAGATGTAAGTGTCATTTATTTGTAACCTATAATTGTCAATGTTGTGGCCATTAGGCCCCTGAGGCCTGATTACGCGCACCAAATCCTGTCAGTTAGACTATTGGAATTGTTCAGGATTTCGAACGCATAATTTAGGAGCTGGAAAAAAGACCAACAAACAGCAAAACCCGTCTTTGGTCTGTGGTAACAAAAGAATAGCTTGGAATGTGCAACTGGTTAGAAGACAGAGATAAACAAACATTTACATACAGGCACATACATTGCTTCTGGCCCCACACTAGGATACCCTGTGTTGTGGGAACCAGAAACAACGACATCACAAACATGTAAACATCCAAGACCTGGGGTTTTTTTGTCCCCAGCCGGGATTCGAACCCGGGACCTCTCGCATGTATGCAGATGCCCTACCGCTGCGCCACGAGGTCGTCGTGAAACGACAAAACGCACTATTACTTAGTTGGCACTAAGTCCCCATAAAAATAAATTATACATCCAATCCATATACATCCCTTGTTCATATACATCCCAAAATGTAGGTATATTAAGTAGTCACAGTGACCCTGTAGCCACCCAATGCTCAGTGTAGCTTTCTCCCAATGCAGGCCAGTCCCTTCGGTCTTGGGCTTCTCGCATCAATCAAAGTGGCAACTTTGACTAGGTGGTCAGTGCGTCTCGTTGGTCGACTGGCCACCCTTCTGCTCCCATCTCTAGGTTTCCAGACTACACTGCACAAATTCGGACAGAATATTGACATTGAGCGTCACATCCGGCTAGGAGCTTTTGGCAAACTATTCAAAGTAATCAAGGGGGCCAATATGCCAATAAGCCGTTGGGCCTCTTACTCCGAGATCGGACTAGAAATACGGAGATCCAAAGGAGAACGAAACTGACCGACATAGCCTTTTGCCGTAAAAAGTGGAAATGGGCAGGCCATACTTGCCGTAAACCACACCAAAGATGGGAAAGTAACTCGCATGTAATTAGTAATTTTCAAAGGTGCTTATCAAGACTTTATGAAACTGTGCTGTCTAATTAAGGTTGGTAGATTGGCCACGAAAACAGTTTGGATCACCATTGTAATTTCTATCGACAGCTAGAATAACAGTGTTGTTATGTAGACATCCTACCTACAAACCGTTTGGCAGATTGAATTAACCCGGCACTAACAAAGCATCTGTCCTCTTTCGAAGCAGATTTTATTTAAACAATTAGTTACACTAATGAGGTGGCTAAACTTAAGTGGGTAATACACACTTTGTCTTAAAACTCCGATAAATAATACAGATAAGTGATGTTTACAATGACCCGGGGTCAAATTAACAGATAGCGGGACCGTCATTCATTCCTAAAAGGTTGGAGTGTGTGGTCGATTCAGTGATGGTGCGCTGAAAGTTATGTGCTTGACAATGTATTGGTGTGTGGTGCTTTTGTGTCTACTGTGCTCCGGGATCCTGGTGGATGCTTCGGCGAGTAAGGAGATTTGGTTGTTCTTTTAACCTATCGGTTTGCAGAACTAGTCTTGCTTCGGCTTAGGTATAAGTATAGTACCTAAAATATAGCAAGTCTTCAAGAGACTGCTGAACAGGCAGATCGATAAAACCACGTGCAAGGATACGTCCTTGGCCGAGGGCGTGACACGTTGGTCTTCCTTTTAGATTAATCTACCTAGGAACGTACTTTTTCCAACCACTTCAATTAGGTACTGTTGTAAAATACAACTCGTATACGTAAAAAAAAAACCGAATAAGTGCGAGTCGGACTCGCCCACCGAGGGTTCCGTACAAATTTGTACGTACATATTATAAATAGTTTGGGAATCGAGTCTCGCAGTTTTATCCGACATTTTCCCGAACTTTAAAGATTATTTTTTTTATGATTTAATTACAAATATATGGATAGTTTTCAGATTTTTCCTTGTACTTGTAGACTACAAGTATAAGTTGTAGTAGGTATAAGACGATATTACTTGCCAAATTTCATAGTTCTAGGTCAACGGAAAGTACCCTAAAAATTCTGATTCCCTTGATGGTCAAAACATACCGTAATGCGGCATAAACGGCTGTATATTTTTTAACCGACTTCAAAAACGGAGGAGGTTATCAATTCGACGCGTATATTTTTTTTATTTTTTTTTTATTTTATTTGGCTATCTTCCTCCATAACTCCGTCAAATCTTAACCGATTTCGACAATTCTTTTTTTGTTCGAACAGGTATAACGTCCCATTGGTCCCATTTTAATTTGGTGAAGATCTGATGGAGACTTTCAGAGATGGAGAACGGAACTCCTCAATGGACAGCAGTAAATAAGCCCTATTGGGGCCCATCGTTTAGTAATATCCGTATGTTTCATAAAATTGCGTAAAAGTAGTCCCAAGTTAATTTGGTGTTGTTCTGGTGAGGACTTTCGGAGATGGAAATTTAGAACATCAAATTTTAAAGCAACGAATTAAGTAGGGTAAATTATGGTTACAAAGGGACTTATTTATTTTTCTCCCGCTCCTCCACTAAAAATTTTTAAATAAAATTTTTTAAATAAAAAATAAAAACCAACTTCGAAACACTACAGCACTAAAAAGTTAGAAATAATTTAAATAATTAGAAGTAGAAGTATTTATACATGTAGGTATTGTAGAAGTATAATTTGTAGTCGGTGCCCAGTTTCAAGACCAGCAATATATTTTGGGCACCGGCTCCAAATTATACTTCTACAATACCTACATGTTGTAGGGTTTAGCTTACGCGTCTAACACGATTCTATTGCGTTGTCCAAGTTGAACCACTGAAATCCAATTTCACAACACTTTCATATTATCACGAACGAAAGCATAATGTTTGTTCACTATAATTTCAAAGCTAATACGTATTTCTAATTATTTTTCCACTTTTCACATTGTAAATATTGTATTTTGCTTTACTGTCAACGATTCAACTGTTAGTCAGATATTTCTTTTATTTGAACATTGTTCTTTATTTTTGAGGTAAATTATGTCAAATAACCGTCGTATTAAGAAAGTCGAATAAGGAAACTTCTGGCCTATGGAGACTTCTAGAAGACTATTCACATTCCAAATCGAAATTATGAATTTAATGCAAGAAAGAGAAAGAAGATCTGAATTCGAAATTATGGATTCATCCGGATGGAAGCATCCGGAAACTTCCAGAAGAATTATGACGCAGATTCAGATCAAATTTGAATATTAGAATCGAACTACTTTTGGGGTATAAAAGCCGCCCAAGAAGGCTTTCGAGTCAGTCTTACCTGAGTCTTACTTGTGAGACCTACCTGAGCTCTTGCTTGAGAGACTTACCAAAGTTCCTGTCTACCTCTCCACGGCCTGCCTCCGCAACTTGCCTGTCGCTCTCCACGGCCTGACTCCGCAACTTACCTGACCGTCTCCACGGCCTTACTCCACGACTTGCCTGCCCGTCTCCACGGCCTGCCTCTGCAACTTACCTGTCCGTCTCCACGGCCTGACTCCACGACTTGCCTGCCTGTCTCCACGGCCTGCCTCCGCAACTTGCCTGTCCGTCTCCACGGCCTGACTCTACGACTTGCCTGCCCGTCTCCACCGCCTGCCTCCACAACTTGCCTGCCCATTTCCACGGCCTGCCTCCACGATCTGCTTACCCATTTGGGACCTAAGGTTTCTTTTTGTATATATTTTTTATGTTTTTATTAGTATTAAGTTTTAGTTTAATTGTAGGTTAGGGGTTTTGATGATTATACTTTTACATTTCTAAATCTCTCTTTTATTTCTTCTACTTCTAATTATTTAAATTATTTCTAACTTTTTAGTGCTGTAGTGTTTTTTACGTCAACTTTACAAAGTATAGTCTTTTAAAACACGCTTCCTTAAAACAACCCTAGAGGCAGTTTAAGTAGTCTGTGGTAAAAAGAAAACGTAACCACAGATTAAATAAACTGCCTATGAGAAGTGTTTTAGAGGAAATTTGTTTTTAGGATTCCGTACCTCTGTCCCAGGCACTGCAGCGTGCGAGTGAAAATATATATATATATACATAATATACCTACAACAATCTGAATCTCGAAAACGTCTCCAACGATTTTCATGACATTTTGTATGCGTAGGATTTCGGGGACGATAAATCGATCTAGTTAGGTTTAATTATCTACAAGGTTGCCAAAGGTAGCTCAGGTGAGAAATCGAGAAACCAGAAGACGCCGATTCGAGCCAGTTATTTTTTTCCTTTTTTCCCCCTTTTTTTTCATCGTATCCAAATAAAATTTCCAAAAAACACGATTAACCAAAAAAAAATACCAACCAAAGCTCGGTCATCCAGGTACTATCGTCTTTTACTACAAATAAAGAGAAAAGTCTGAAATTATACATTTGTAATTAAATCATAAAAAAATTGTCTTAGGGCAAAGCTCGGAAAAAACTGTGGGACTCGGTTTCTGAACTATTTAAGTAAGTAAGTAAGTAAGTAAGTACCTACAAATTTGTACGGAACCCTCGGTGGGTGAGTCCGACTCGCACTTGTCCGGTTTTATACTCTTCAATGCTACAACATCACGTGACGTCAGCTCCTACAGGCAGCTGCGCTATCCCTAAGCTGCACCCTGTTTTAGTTTCGTGATTATGATTGATTGTGTGACGTAGGTCCATTTAGAAGTAGGTATTGTTGTAAACAGGATATGATACGAATCACCCACGAGTCATATACTGATATCGATATTATAAGGTCTCTCTCACGCTTGAACTTTACAAGTACCTACCTATATTTAGGACCACTTGAACCACTTCCTAAAAATGTCGTGTAATTTTTCATTCAAAATTCAAAGTTAAATAAGACTTAATTTTTAGGGTTCCGTACCCGAAGGGTGCCAAACGGGACTCTATTACTAAGACTTCACTGTCCGACTGTCTGTCTGTCACTAGGAAGTTGAAATTTTCACAGATGATGTATTTCTGTAACAACAAACACTAAAAAAGAATAAAATAAATATTTAGGGGCAGTAGCGGATTTACCAGTAGGCTGAGTAGGCTGGAGCCTAGGGCGGCAGATTTTAGGGGACATTTTGCTGTCACAGAAATAAAAAAAACATTATTATATACACAAAGATATGAGTGACAAAAATTTTAATATTTTAGTAATGAATCAATCAATCATATATTTATTGTCATTAATAGTATACTGAATACTCTTACGTCCGTAATCCGTATATAAAAGATTACTAAACGCAATGTAAAATATAGGTACTCATGCGATCATGAATTTTTAAAATATTCCAATAGCGTTACAATATTAATTACAATTTAAATTTAGTAACTTTTATCCATTTTTTTTAAATTAAATGGGTAGTACTTTAAACTACAATATAATATGTTTCAACATTTAAATATTTATTTTCTACTAGGTACGTATATATTTGCGTAGGTAGTCGTTTTTGGGTTGCGGAACGAATGACATGACCGTTCACAGAGTGTCTGGACGAATTGACAGCACGAGCCACGCAGAAGTCAGTTCCAATACGGAATCATGAAATCCGTGGTTATATTCTCTTTGCGGACTTACAAATTCAATGGGTCACTTTTACTGATAGGTCCATCTGTTTACTTATGTTAGTAATTAATAATTATCATTGACGTCATTTATCCATTAAAATTACGAATTACTCTTGAGATAAGACGATTGCTTCATATGGTGTAAGTATTTTTAAGGCATACATTTTCCCACCTGAGAATTAGTACATGCTGCTGTTTTTAGGTCAACTCTTCACTAAATCGTGGGTTGCAAAAATAATCTAAAAACTGATAGAACTATCCCCTAGTTCACAATCATACTAATAACGAGAAAAATCCGACGTAGTGAGGACGATAGAAGACAAATCATAAAGTTGCAATTTCAGAATAAATATGATTGTGAACTAAACTAGCGTATTGAATTTCAGAGATCAGTAGGGGCGGCAAAAATTGAATAGCCTACTAGCGGCAAATTTGTAAATCGGGGCGGATGGTTTAGGGGCGGTTTAGGGGGTTGTATGGGAGACATAACAACGTAACGAATTTTAAAATTCAATGCCAGTGGTACCTACTACGTAGGTACGTAGCTACCTGCTACTTCAACTTCACAAATGTAACTTAGAAGCCAAAGTCATTGGATTAGAACCCACGACCCCGTGAATGAGAGGCCGGTGTTCTACCCGCTGCGCAACCACCGTACCTACATTTAAATTAACTTTTCTATGAAAAAATTATTAAGACCACCAGTTGTACGATATATACCTTTGTCAATATTTTTTGTTTGTTTTTTCCGCTGTACAATCATCTTTATAACGGTCTTATTTATAAAAACACGATTCCTCTAACACTACTCAGAGACAGTTTATATAATTTATTTTATTAATTTTTTATTTATTTTGTTTATTGAAAAAATCCACCGAACAAATTACTTAATATAAACATAGTAACAAAGAAATTTTATGCCACACCTGGCCAAAAACCGGGTTTTTCCGCACGCTACGCGTACGGAAAACCCCACTTTGAGGCCAAGTGACGACATAAAAATGTGTACACAACACGGACCGTAAAATAGAAAGCCCTCTATCGCATATTTATGACCCTCGCCTGCGGCTCGGGCCTTAAACTTCTGCGATATCGGCCTTTTACGGCCCTAGTTGTGTAAACAACTAGGTATACCATAACGGGCTTATTTTATAATATATTAATCTTAGTACCTCTCTCTTCACTTCTCTTATCTTAAATGCTTGGCATTATTGTTTTATTTGAGAAAAAACAGAACAGACTGTCACCAGTGGCTGAATAAACAGTACCGCTGCTAGATTTAAAAAAAAAACAATGTCGAAAGAAAAATGGCGGGTGCATTTTGTTTGTAAACAAAACTTTATACCTAGATACAGAAAAAACATCAATTATTTCTTTTACAGATTCACTGAAAGACCCATATATATGCGGAGCACCGTCTTGCATACGTGAGTATTCATATTATATTCGAGTTTTAATATAAAACCGTCGCTAAATATAACCTGTCATTTCCGCCCTTTCTTTAAATCTTGAGAAAAACTCCTAAAATATCTAGCAAACTTATATCAATAAACCTGTCTTTATCTAATGTCTAGTTTTAGATGCTTGTCTACTTAGCTAATTATGCATTTACAGCGTCAGACAAGTTCAAATATCAGCCGGATATAGTGTACCACTATGAGTACAAAGTCAATGTAAACACCTGGTTTGCCGGTTCTACCAACAACCAGTCGACGTTGGACATTCGGACAATAGTAAGTACCTACCTGTTACATTCTAATGGAATAAAACTCGAATTTTGTAGAGTTTAGGAAGACATTGCTTTAGTACACACCCTAGATTAAATAGCTTTTCAGTAACAAAACTTTCATGAAAATATGTAAATTTAAGTGTGTATCAACTGCCTCATAGGTCTAGCGGTAATAAATTTGATTATCATGCCCATGTGGGTTTTACTCCACACATACTTTGTTTTGTACAAATAGGCTCAGTCTGGGTGTTTCTGTATGTTTGTAGTGTCCTTGCCAAGTTACCGTATCACAGGGTGCCCTAATTCGGGACCAGGAAAAATGTTTGAGTTGTGTGGATGTTATGTCATTTGAAATTAATATTTTTAGTGAGAACAGTAGTAAGTTTTTGTGTTGACATCATCATCATCATCAACCCATTATGTCCCCACCGAGGGGCGCGGGTCTCTTCCCTGAGGAAGGTATAGGCCATACTCCACCACGGGGGCCAAGTCCGGATTGGTGGAGGCTTGTAGACTAGTGGCTCGTCTACTGTCAGAAGTTGTCAAGCCGCCCTAAGGCCTCTGACTTGGCTTAACGACAAGTGTGACAAGTAGGGAATATTTTCTTATCCATTGTGGACTTAACACTGAAGTTTGTGTACTGAAACAGGATGTAGTGACTAGAATTGAGAAATGAATGTCGCATTGGTTTGGACATGTGGAGAGGATGAAGGAAGAAAGATTGACGAAACAAATTTATCAAGTGAATGTGGGTGGAAGGGCTAGTAGGGGTCGCCCCAGGCGGACATACTTCGACCAAATAGTGGATGTATCAGCAAAGGGCAAGATAAAAAGTACCTGAAACCAGTGTGCGTGCATGCAACGACTAATTAATGTTGAGGAAACAAAAATGATCTGTCAGGATCGTGGCAAGTGGCAGTCTCCGGTCTCTGCCTACCCCTCTGGGATACAGGCATGAGCTTATGTATGTATTCTCTTACACAACTGTAACATTACACGCATCTATGTTACAAAAACATCTTTGTTCACTATTTCGGTTTGATTCTAGGCTCAACTGCAGTTTGTGACAGCTTGTGAAGGTCTTCTCCAGCTGAGCAATGTTACTTTGGTGGACCAGGATGACAGCTACCCAGTCGAGAGGGCTGAGAAATTCGTCCAAGCTGTGTCACAGTTTGAACTTAGGTATTTTCAATAAAATTCTCCTAAGAGAAAAGTGTAAAAATCTATTGAAGTCACTAATTTTAACTTAAGTTCTTATTAAATTGATGTCACAAAGACTTGATGCTTTTGTGCTCAGGGGCCATTCAAGTTTTACGTAAGCACTATAGGGAGGGGGGAGGGGATGTGTGCTTTGCTTATTTTTGATGACATGTGGGCTGGAGGGGTCTGGATGGTGATCACATCAGGAGTACATATTTGTTTTTTTACTTTTTCAGATTTACTACAAAATTTAGTCGATTTTGCTTCATACATCAATCTCACTTGTCTATGCTTGAGAACGAAACGCATTTTCAAGGATTCCCAAAAATAATGGATACGTTTTTATACAGTTTAGGAAGTTTAGTACTCGCTTAGAACCGAGTAAGAAAATTACCGCGCGCTATGCTTTCTTCCGCCAATGTATTGTTTCGTTTTGGTACGATTTTCGATTTGAGTACATTAAAAGAAAAATTTATATACCAACTAAGTAGCTGTTGCCCGCGACTTCGTTCGCGTGGTAGTTTTGATGTGTATTTTTCCGGGATAAAAAATAGCCTATGTACTAATCCAGACTATAATCTATCTCTGTGCAAAATTTCATCCGGATCCGTTCAGCCGTTTTGCGTGAAAGAGTAACAAAAATTCCATCCATACATACAAACTTTCGCGTTTATAATATTAGTAAGGATGTAAGGGGGTAAGGCCTTTGCTTACTTTTGCTGACGAAGGGAAGGGGGGTAAATCAGTGTAATAAATCTGCCTACGTTATACTTGAACTGCCCCTCATGCACTTGTAATGTTAAAAAAAATGGAATTAATTTAATAATTTGCATGCACAATTACAGGGAGGTAGGTGTTGGACGTTGCGAAATCACCACTTCCTAAAATGTCACTAAAGTCGCCAATTAAATCGAATCGTATGAAGAATTTTAGTTAAATGCTGTTTAAGCCACATTTAAGAAAGTGGTGCAAGTCGGCCTATGTGTAGACCTGGTTTTCGTCTAGGTTAAGTTCCGACCAAGATTGAATTTTGCCACAGCTGGGTTGAGTCCAAGATGGAACATGGAGAAATTTCAACTTTTTCCACTTTTTTGTACAGTAATTTTTATCCTAATTATTACCATGATTGTGCCTTTTCCAAAGTCTCAAATAAACTGCATGTAAATATATTTGAAATATTTATAAGTTAACTTTAAAGTAAATTGCAGGCTTGAAAGCGACCGTCACTGAGAGAAGGCCTGTGCCCTGCAGTAGAATAATTAATTCCAATTCATAAATATTTAAATTAATCCCCTATTTTATTCAGGTTTGCCTTCCATGAGGGCATCATATCGGAGATCTGCCCTAATGATACTGAAGAGGACTGGGTGCTCAACTTCAAGAGAGGAGTACTATCTCTCCTACAGAATAGTATGAAGCGGTTTGATATCAACTACAAGGGAGTAGAGGTGAGGATTCGACCTCATCATTGAGTTCTGTGGCAGTAGGAATTAAAAATACATACTTATAGCGACCTGTAATCGAAACAGTCACCGGACTGTGATTGGCAAATCCTTTCAGTCAGTCATGGTGAACCTCATTTGCTATCCATACGCTAAGAAGACTTGTCTGGAATTTTGTCTTACTACTTAGAATTCAACACAGTTTTTCTATTGGTGACTGACCCGTATCATCCCGTATCTGTCATTGCAACTTGTCATCATAACCCACCACTTGTAATGTGTTAAATCTGACCCAAGGAAGTATATGTCTAGCCTCAGCCTGCGTTAAAACTCAACCTTATCCCCCACTCAATAAACGCCATTGTCCCCAGCGCGACATCCACGGAACCTGCCCTGTGGACTACACTGTGCGGGGGCAAGAGAACACTAGCCTCATCATAGTAAAGAGCCGAGACCTCTCCCAGTGCTCCGACCGGTACAAGTACCTTTCTATACTGCAGACTGTGCGGTACAACTTTCAGAGTGTAAGTAGACTTTAATTGTTGATTGGTAAGGTTTATATTATGCCAACTTAATGTAAAACGTAGGGCGCAGATGCAGTGTGAGGAGATCTAAAGGTGAGAACCAGTTGAGATTTCATATATTGCACAAGAAAACGATCTGCACAAATTTGCGAATTTAGTTATTGTGGAGGACGGAGATGGTGTCCTCGGGAATTTTAAAGTAAAAATCAATGTCACTCGATCATAATTTCCTCATTGAATCTGAAGGTGGTAAGCCACTAACCGGTTTCAAACAAGCCTGCGTCTTGTTACAATGCTGTACTGTGACCAAATTTTTGCAGTAGGTAACCAGGAACTTCACTTCATTCCAATTCCCGAAATACTCCAATGAGCATTGTCCTAAAAAAATTAACTTCTGTTTTTATAAAATGTTTTCGAGGAAATAGGTATTTTTGAGAGCCCGGACTGAAATATCGATTTCGACTGCTTTAATTAATTTTTGAAGTGAAAATAAAAAGAAACAGAATCTACGAAACCGGAAGCCACGTCATGCACGGAAGTACGTCATGAACTGAGATCCTACGAGCTGTCAGTTTCTAGTGATATGGCTCGATACAAGAACTCTTTAAATAAAAAAACTAAAAGACTCCTAATTTGTGCAAACGTAAAAGAAGATATTTGTTTTTTTGCGGAATACCGTGATGTCAATATCTTGGCGATTTTCATTCAAAAATATCAAAGGTACTTCCATTCGTATGTGAAACGAGCATTAGAGGGTCGAATTAGTTACACTTATTCACAAAAGTACAACAAATCAGTGAATATTTTTAATTTATTATAATAGTAGCATTATACTCACTGAACTTTAAAATAAAATATCAGTTGTAACTATTGTCAATATTTAGGACAATGCCCATTGTAGTTTGTGTTACAAATTCTTAGATTTCAAAATATCGGGGCTTACATAATTTTAACAAAATCACGCCTTACGCGACATGTACCAAGTCGCAGCCTCTGATAATTTAGAAGATTTTTTATTTAAGTTTTAGAACAAAAGCTCAAAAGTTGTAAATGACAAACTCTATTCTATCTATCTAACTCTTACTGACGTGTTTCAGGAAATGCGCATTTTAGAGATTATCCTGTATGTATTCATTACAACGGATTCCAAAATGGCGTCGAGAATTTTCATCCATTTTGTTTGACTTTTTTTTAACAAACCTTAAAAAATCCAGTCTAGTGACAGTTGTCAGCTAACAATGGCTTTAAGTCTGCTGCATTGTACGATTTTTTATGAAAGTGCAATAAAAGTATCAATAAATAAACAATGCTAATATAACAGTCTCCTCAACACTTCAGAAATTCCAAACCTGGCCGGTGCTCAACTCGGAGAACAAATGCGTGATCACGGTAGACCACCACGTATACAAGAAGGTAGCCTGCCGCGAGCGCCATCTGTTCGAGCCGTTCTCCGGCAAAAACTCCGGTGCCATGACCACGGTGGTGCAGAACCTTACTCTGGTGCGAGAAGTGAACAAGACGGATACGCAGATCATGGATTCTGCTCCTAAGAGTAAGTGACACCCTGTTACACGCAACACTCGTCCTCTCATCATTGCTAACATTTTTTTCATGCCTGGGAAGTCAACATGCGGTACCGAATATTAAAATTTCTTCCCTTGATACCTTACCGAAATTTTCTTGAATGAATTTGAAATTTCATCTCGCAACAAGAGTTCAACTCTTAAATATAATGCAGATGAATGTATTCAAAACATCGGGTTCTCAAACAAGCGTAATTTTAGTTTATCTTGCGCTCCGTGCTAGCGCTGAAAGTTACGCGTCCATTACGTGCTATATTTTTTTTCATACATATTTTAATAACCCAAATACCATAATTGATTCTCCCGCTATTTGTTTTCGGGTAAAGTGGTTTGTTGTCTAATATGCGTAGCTTTCGGTTCGGGCATCAGTTGTTAACACCCCATACGTATCAATCATACCATACTCTGTGTTCTCAGTCTTCGGAACTATGACCAAACAGATACGTAACCTAAAACTGATAGAAAGACTGAGTCAGAAATAATTGAACACCGTGTGTTTTAGTAATTGAGATAGATGTGCCGCTATACAACTAAAAGTAAGAAAGCTTTACGTTACTGTAACGTACGTAGCATTGAGCCGCTTTCTGACAAAGTTCCCAGGCGTATTTTCATGACAAACTGACTTGCAAAAATGCCCACGTACAAAACGGTCCCTTAAACTCCAGGATTGAAGTGCCATTGCCCTTGCAGTATGGAGCGTCATAACGACCCGGTCGAACCTGCTAAACCACCATTCGGCGTACGGCAGGCAGTCAGCCAGCGAGCTCAAATCCGCAAGAGATGTGCTCAAGTTGTTGTGCCAGTAAGTAAACACGCATACGTCATCCACACACACACACGCACGCACGCACGTACGCACACACTCACGCACGCACAATATTTATTATATTTTAATGTGATATTAATATGCAGTCCACACAGCTAACGACAGGTCCGGATGGAGAGCACTCTTCACCCATCCTCGTCATAGCATTGAGGGACAGACTAATTTGATTGGATTAATATTCTATCTATGGTTGTGCAATAAAGTGTTCTCTATCTATCTATCTATCTAATAATCAATTCTTTTATCTGATTTACCATATATTTCTGTCATTTACCCATGCACGCTGCATTGCCAGGCTCATATTGAGAACTGGAATCACCATACAATGTACCAAGTGGCGCCAATCACGAGATAAATAATAGTCACAGGTACCTGCCGTGATTCGACCCCAGGACCTGGCATATGCGATAAATAAACTAAAGTTTATAAGTGTTGCTTAACCCACTCTACACCTAATTCCATTCTGATGTAGGTACAATAAAGTTTTGATGTACAATGAAGAAAGTTAAACTACCCTCAATGTTTTGAATGTTTAAAGGATATTATTGCTATCTATTTTTCTGTCATTCTTGCATGTTAATAATTAAATTGAATGAAGAATATTCTTATATTATCTTAAATGTCCCAACAGAGTGAAGGAAACGGCAGACGACTCAGGCCCGGCCGCCACGGTCGACGAAAACCTTGATAGCGGCTCCACAGTCGGCCTGTGGGGCAGACTGGTTCGAGCCTGCCGTGGACTGGACTATCCCGCACTGTCACAGCTCCTGAATAGAGCACCGACCATTTGTGACCGAGCTACGTGAGTAATCTTTATGCTGTTGTACTTAATGAGCGATTGTAATGAGTATGAGCGAATTCACTGTCTAGAATCCAGAAGCAAATCCAGAATTCACTGCCCCACACGGGGCCGTCAATCTTTCTTCCTTCATCCTCTCCGTCTGTCAAAACCAATGCAACATTCGTTTCTAAATTCTGATCACTAAATTCTCTTTCTGATGAAGAGGAAACACGTGAATAAACAATGAACCCCTTTCAGTGGCTGACGTATTTTTATGCAGCCTCGATTGCGCTCCAATGCAGGGCAAAGGCTCCCTTTTCGCTCTCCAATCCTCCCAGCGCGAGGTCAACGCCGTAGAAAGGTCGTGAGGTCGTCCCGCCATCATCGCTTGGGCCACGTTTACGATATCCGTCGCGTGGAACCTAATCAATAGCGGATTTGGCCCACCCGTGTGGGTCTATACGGAGAACGTGGCCCGTAGCTCAAAAGTCTTGGTTCTGGATTCCATCTTGGCACTTGGCGAAGAGTTGTGTTTCGGATTTTGTCAATCCTCTTTACACCCTCTTTACACGCGCTCCATTGCCCGCTGGCAAACCTTGAGTCTGGCCTTCTGATGTTTCGTCAAAGAGCCCGGGTAGGATAAGCAGGATCCACTATCTGACGTATACTGATACTAAAACGCAGAATATCGGATTCAGATCTAACTAACAATCTTTCCATAGGAAACACATATTGGACGCCCTGCCGTACGTGGCGCGAGCTGGCTCAGTGGAACTCATCAAGGACATGATTGTGCGTGATGCGGTGAACAGGGCCACCAGAGATGAATGGCTCATGTCCATGGCTATGATACCCAGGTTAGTGACATAAGAGACTTCATTAATACAGTTAATACATTAATACAGACGATCTTCTTAAGAGACTTCATGATAAGGTCACTGTAAAATGTTCCTTGTATAAATTAAAAATTATCTAAAATTAAAATTATCTTAAATTATTATTCAAAACTACTGACATTTGAATGATAAAAAATGGTAAATTGAACAAAAAACATTAATGTGGTATAAAAGTGATTGAAAATTACGAAATGTGTCGGGAATTGTTCATCTTAGAAATAACCCCTTATAGTATTTTCTAAGGTTAATACGAGCACTAGACATAATGAAAATGAATTTTAACGGATATTTACTCGCTTACTTTTCCATTTTACAATTTTCCGACGTTTCGGTACTTTTGCAAGTGCCGTGGTCTCGGTAGACTGAGGTGACAGGCGTCTTTTTGAAAGCATTAACTGTTAGTTTACTAACCTTGGCAAACATTATTAAGTTACTGGAGAGATTCAAGTACCGCCCATATCTCGATCGAATCAAAGGCTTCTTCGTAGTACACAAACGCTAAGCATAGTGGCAGATTATACTCCTCGGTCTTCAGAGATGACCACCGATACCACGCATGACCACCGCGGATTGGCAAGTTCAAGCGCTGAGGTGTGACAACAGGTTTCCTCACGATCTTTTCCTTCACGATTAGCGAGTGGTATTGCTACTTTAACGAAGTCATCGTTACCTGCCGGGATTCGAACCTACGACCTCCCGAATGAGCGGCCGGGGTTCTACCGTTGCGCTGCCCCCGCTCTTACATTTAATTTGCTACTACAACCTACTGATTACTTTAGTTAAAAAAAAACAAATACACAAAAAGTAAGTTATAGCAGAGCGTGGTTTCGATCCACGGACCTCTGGGTTATGGGCCCAGCACGCTTCCACTGCGCCACTCTGCTCGTGACGAACTCCGCGAAATCACTGATCGCCTGCCGTGACGCAGCGCACGCGTTGTGACGTAACAGTCTGTAAAGATAACCAATCTTCAAGAGTCATAATTATACAGGGTTACCGCTAAAGTATGCACGAAACAGGTCAATAATAATGTTGTTCAATAAGAACAGCTTTGATTCTAGGGCTTTGAAATTGAAAAACGGTTTAGTTGTCACCAAAAAATACAAAAATAACTTAAGTAGCTTTTGTAGTTTGGGGTTCTGTAACACAAAAGAGAACCAAACGCAACTCTTATAGGATTATTTTGTTGTCTGCTCGTGTCAAGAACCTTTTTCGCAGGAACGGATAAATCAATCAAATCAAATTGCTTTTATTCATTATAACGCAGAAACTATGACTTAATGAAAGTTACAAATTAAACATAGGTGTCCATTTCAAGCAAGATCTCTAGATAAAAATCAGTAATCAAATATAACAATCTATTGCTATGCAGAAAAAACCGGCCAAGTGCGAGTCGGACTCGCGCACCGAGGGTTCCGTACAAACCTGCAAGGTTTACAAAGTTCGTTCATTACGACGATCGAGTCATAACTATGGTATTTTTATTGCAAAACATGAGGAAAAAAGTAATAAGTTTATATTTATCAAAAAATATATATTTTGTAATGTAACTAAAAATTTAAGGTTTTCGGAATTTTTCCTTTATGTGTGCTATAAAACGTTGCTTCATGCCAAATTTCAAGATTCTAGGTCGACTGGAAGTACCCTTTAGGTTTTGATTCCCTTGCGAGTACTTGCGAGTTTCAAAATATGCAGCTTAAATTGCTGTTTCTTTTGATTGCGTTGACATAGAAGTTAGATTTTGTTACAGCTTAAAGGTATTATAGACCTGAGTATTTGGTATGAATTTCAATTTAATACCTCTACGCGTTTATGAGGAAATGGGTAGTAAGTTTAAAATTATTAAAAAAAAATATATTATGTGATGTAACTAAAAATTTATAGTTTTCGTAATTTTTCCTTTATCTATGCTATAAGATGTTGCTTCGTACCAAATTTCAAGATTCTGAGTTCACGGGAAGCACCCTGTAGGTTTTGATTCCCTTGCAAGTGTCGAAAATTTGCGGCATAAACGGCTGTATCTTTTGATTGCGTTGGCTTAGAAGTTTGATTTTTTCACAGCTTCAAGGGACAGTAGACCTGAGTAATTGATATAAATTTCAGCTTCATACCTCCACGCGTTCCTGAGAAAAAGGGTCTTGACAGACGGACGGACGGACGGACAGACGGACAACAAAGTGATCCTATAAGGGTTCCGTTTTTTCCTTTTGAGGTACGGAACCCTAAAAATGAATAAAAATACTTCGTACTTAAAGCTTTGAAGTTAAATGTGTTTGAAATTTATGTTTTGTCATAACCTATAGGACGTTAAGGTGTTTACTTTTTATTCCAACACTAACATAAGCAGCCTATATACGTCCCACTGTAGGGCACAGGCCTTCTCTCAGAGAGAGAGAGAGTAACACTAAAACACTATGAAAATCTATTGGACCCTACAATTAAATCAGACAAAAAAAAAAAGATTACAGAAAAAAAAATATTTCGTCGCAAAATTAAGTTTGTAACCGTTTGTTCGGAACCTGAGGGAACGAGTCGTTCTCGCACTTGTCCGGTGTTTCAAGTGAAAACTTCTGGACCACTTTGCGCTATTTCTGAACAGTGAACGAAACCATTCGTTCCATTTCCTTCCGTGGATGTCGTAGAAGGCGACTAAGGAAATAAATTACCAGGAGACGGGCAGCCGCGTCTTCCTGAGATTCCAACCGCATACTGCGTTCGCCAACCCGCCTGCCAAGCGTCGCGATTATGGCAAAACCCCTCGTGGTTATGAAAACCACGAAGGAGGCCTATGTCCTGTAGTCCTGGTCAAATGGTTGATGATGATAGTGATGATGATGAACATGTGGTCACGAATACACACCACCTTTTTTTTTCAGGCCGACAATCGAGATGGTGGGCAGTATGTTGGAGCTACTCAAGAAGCAGAGGAACGATAAAGTCATCAGTTTCACTGTCTCTTCTATGGTGCATTCGTACTGCAAGCATAGCGGGAAAGCTCGTGAGTTATTCCATCACATTCTCTAAAACCGTGTTCCGAAAACTTTTTGTGTTCAAGGTTCAACACCTACAAAATAAGGAAATTTCAGAGGTAGGTAGGCTACACCTCATATTTTCTTCACCACAAATGAATCATCAAATAGTGTTCTTTATGTATCTGTGAAATCAATCAATGTATTATATAATACAAAAGGTATTTAAGGGGCTAACTAGCGCAGCCAATGAAAAAAAAAACTTATTTTAAAACGTACAGCCTAGAATTTCTTTATTTCTAACAGTCACGCACCGTCAATAATATTTTTTCAATAACAGATTTTTTATCATTGAATCAGCATCGTTCTGTATTCATTGCAACCCCATCGATGAATTTCTTCCAATCACGGTTAGGGCCGGTTTCTGAATTGAGAATTTCACTAAGTTAATACTTAAGTAACGTTGTGTTACGCTCTTTTCTGAGAAATTCGAAGAGACAGCACTACAGTTAACTTCGCGAAAATCTCAATTCAGAAACTGGCCCATAGACAGTTAAAAAAATTACGTGACAGCATATCCATTGACACTTGTTTTGTCACACACACAGATACCTATTTCAATATCAATGCTCTGAGGTCACACACAAGCACACCACATGCCCAAACATACATAGGTAGTTAATATTTTACATTCTTGTTCAATTCAATAATTGTTAATAGTTTGAAATTTCATACCTTTAATTATGATTTTCTGAGTATGTATAAAAAGTACGACACTGTTTAATTTTTTTCACCGACTGTTTACGTAACAGTCCTTGCCTGGTGTGGGGCTTTAATGTAAAAAACACTTTTTACCCGACTGCGGCGAAGCCCAGAAAAGAGGGTAATGTGTTCGGCTCGTATGTATGTATCTAAGTATGTCCGATTTTATGTTCCCTCATAACTCCGTTACCAATGGACAAATTTTGACAAATTGGATTCGTCATGTTTGCCCAAGTGTCTATAAGCTATATGAATTCAGCATAAAGCCAACAAAGAAACAAAATTAAAGACACAAAAATAAAAAACTGAAATAAAAAATAACCAACTACGCGACTGCTGAGCATTAACTACTAAGCAGGCGAGATCAAAATTCAATAATTTAACTCATTGCGAGGAACCTAGGTGTGGCGTGTGGCATATTTTTTCCGCCATTTTGTTTTTTTATCGCACTTAAATTTGCCCAGGGTCAAATTTGTCTGGGTTTTAATCAAAGCACCATCCCTATATCTCCTACCGTTTTGTCAGGCAGTTAACCATGCCCATAAACGGCTGAGTGGATTTCCATCAATCATAGCTAAGAACCATCTCGATCTATCTAGCTTTCAATTAAAAAAAACCGCATCGTAATCGCTTGATCCGTTTAGTCGCTACGTCGGAACGTACAGACACAAGGCTTCAAACTTATAACAACCTTCTTTACGTTGCGTCGGGGGTTAAAAAAAATACAGATATCAATATAGAGTATTGTGTGTCCGCAGTGCGTGAATGCTGCGAAGGCGATATACCGAGCCAAATCTTGGCAGTCTTTGAGGAGATCGTCATCGGCGTCTACAAGAAGGGACTCATAAAGGCGCCTAGAGAAGATAGGAACAATGTAAGTAGCAAATGCGGTTGCTAATGGTGGTAATGTGGTGCAAGCAGCAAGTGCTCTGTTCAAATACAATAGTTGACAAAAATGTTGCTGCTCTCATTGGAGAGGCGATGTAAATGATATAAACTGATGAAAATTGGAAAAAAAACCTAATATAATCTGTCGAACATTCGTTCTATTCACGTGGCACACTTTGTCTCAATTCAGATTGAGTAACAAGCATCCAAAACATCTTCACGAACTTTCACATTTGTGATGTTAAGTAAGATAGTCATATTTTAAATCCAACCTCTCTCATGTATTTACTTTGGTGTGTATCCTTCTATCTCTCTTCTCCTTATTATTTCACTTCACTTATATTTTACTCATTGAATTTAGTTTATTATGGTCTTCCTCTATATTTCACACATATTAATTTAAAACTAATAATATATGTAAGTATTTTATTTCGATATTTTTTTACTTTGTTGTATGTATGTTATTGCATTTGATTTAATTCTTTTAACTGAACCACGGCACGCACTCCGTTGTACAATTATGGGTTACCGTAGGCACTGACTGAAAATCAGCGCTGAGGGATCACTTCCTCAGCACAACGCTGAGTCAGCTGCCTTTTGTAGCAACTCAGATACACCACAGACTACATTTATGGTCCTGTTTTATTTATTCGTTTTGTCTGTTGTCTATTTAGTTTTCTCTCTGTTGTTGTACATATTATGTTACTTATCTGCTTTTTTTTTCTGTGATGTATCTTGTTGGTATAATAAATGTATTTCTTCTTCTTCTCCTAAAATGTCACATGATTGTACAGATCGTAATCGCCATAAAGGCTCTCGGAAACATCGGCGGCTTCCAGCAATCCTTCGCTGACATCATCATGGACATCATAAGCGACAGTCTCATTCCGGTGCCCATACGGTTGACCGCTGTGGACGCTTTCCGCAAGACTCCTTGTGCGGAGACTCGGTAAGTTAGGAGTGGCAAAGAAACATACCAAGTGTACCGGGAGGAGGAAAGGGTGATGAAGAGTTAAAGAGAGAAGAAATGAAGATGAGATAGTTTCAAGCACGCTTTGCCGTTACAAATAACAAATAAATTACCTCCACACAACACAATCACTTGTCCCGGTTCGAACCGGGGATATCCTGTGCTATGGTAACCAGGTAAGGATATCACGAACATGGAAATACACCTCGGCTGGCGCCATTTGTACAAATGCATGGCGGCCCCCAGTGGGTATGGAACCTACGACCTTTGGCATGTTAATTACGACTGAGAAAGAGACATGCGTAGAGAGAGGGGAAGGAATGAAAGATATAGAGAGAGAACAAATAAAGGTAGGATTATATGTGTTGAGGAAACTAAACCAATAGCATAATGAATGATAGATAATAATGAAATAGGAACTTCTAGTATAATAACTTATTTTTTAATGATCTCTATGTATGTTAAATAACGAAAATAGTACAAAAATGTGTGTGTGTGTGTGTGTGTGTGTGTGTGTGTGTGTGTGCGTGTGTGTGTGCGTGCGTGCGTGCGTGCGTGCGTGTGTGCGTGTACTACTGCAGTAAGTATACATATTATGTCATATGTATAGACCGCCACCGTTTTGGCATGTTTCATCCTTAAAAGATGAGGTCTAAATTGTAGCGAGTACTTCCTGGAGACGTTCCGCGGCGACTACGTGGACGCGGAGGTCCGGCTGGCGGCCTACCTGCAGCTCATGCGGTGCCCCACGCTGTCCACGGTGCGGAAGATCTTCCACTCGCTGGAGAACGAGTCCGTCAACCAAGGTATGGGTTGCATTGAATTGAATATAAATATAATGGGTAAGAGCGGTGGTATCCTAGTGGGTGGAACATTGGGCTCGGAAGCGAGAGACCCAGGTTCGATTCCCAGTGCGGGCGTGTACCTATGACTTTGTTTTCTAAGCCATGCAAATTTGTGAAGTTGTAGTAGCAATACCACTCGCTAACGGTGAAGGAAAACATCGTCAGGGAACCTGAGTGTCTGAGCTATTTGCATACCTCAGCGCTTGAAATCGCCGATCCGCGATGGGCACGCGTGGTGATTAAGCCCATACTCTCTCTCTGAGAGAAGGTCTGTGCCCTACAGTGGGACGTAATAGGTAAATTTCAGAGTTGCACCAATGCGATGGACCGACCAAGTTAAGTCCACTATGGGCAACATGAATGTACCAGAACAGCTTCATTAACTCCTGAACTGCCCTCGCGGAATGGAACGTATAGGTGGCCCATACTAAGTTGGACACAGATCTGTGTCGCGGCAGACGAGTGGTTAATGACGCTAGGTGACTAGCGTGCCGATTCGTCTGCAACCCTTTTATATTATACCTGCATAACTTATAGAATTAAAATAGAACGATCGCCGCTCACAGATAAACCAAATGGGTTTCCGAGAGCGGCCAAATAGTTATGAGAAAAAAAAAATCTACCCGAGAGAAATGGCGGGACATCGGGAGGCACGCAACATCAGTCCACAGTAAAACGTCTTCGTGAGGACCACGACCGCTCTGTCAAGAGCGTACTGACCAAGAGAAAGAATATGTCGTCGTCTGGTATCGTAGCTTTGGACCACCAGGAGTAATATCGTGTTGACTCGGCTTTTATCTTAGCTTACAGTCTTGTGTTTTAGGCCTACGGCACTTTGGCCTTAAATGAAGCACTTACTTGGGGACACGAGGGTTTTTTGATCAAAAGTTCCACTCTTGTGCTCACGCACTGAAACTCAAACTCAAACATTTTATTTCTTGTATATACAAAAAGTTTACTTAATGAACGTCAAAGCTGTGAGTATTAGAATTAGATGCTTATAGATTATATGGAGACGAAGCTAACAAAGAAAATCCACATTTATAATTTTCAAAATACGTTTCAACTTAATTAACAGTTAAATAATCCTTAATGTTATAATAGGCTCTTTTGCACAGAGTAGGCTTAACACATTTCTTAAGCCGCGTCTGTGGTAATTCTAATATATCTTGAGGAACCTGGTTGCAGAACCGTACGCTGTTTTATCGAGCTCATTATTATAATTACGTCTGGACACCAAGTTACTCCTATTCCTTCTACGCAATAACCACCTCTATTTCCTCCACCCAGTGAAGACATTTGTCTGGAGCCACCTCAACAACCTGGGCCAGTCTTCTCTGCCGTCTCGCGTCGAGATACAGGGCCTGCTGTCTGGCAATACGGTGCCGCAACTGGAAGACAGCCCGGACTTCCGAATGTTCTCGAGAAACTATGAGCAGAGTGTCTTCTTTGACCAGTACAATGCAGGTGAGTCGTGATTTTCCATCCGTGATTCTGTTATTTTTTATGTGTGTGCTTTTGTGCCAATTTAAAGAAATGGTTTCTTTCTTTCTTCTTATTTTTCTTATGATATTCTTTCAAAGCAACAAAAATGTCAATAGTCACATACCTCCTCCAAGGTCATACAGTCCCGCAGTTAGAACAGTCCAGATTACCAAAAGGCATCGAGTAATTATGCGTAGAGTATCTTATTTAAGTATTATAATGCAGGTGAGTCATGATTTTGGTTTGTAAAAAGCATGAAAATTATACTAGATTGATTCCTCCACCAAGCTCATTCATTTTGGCCGTTTTGAAGCGTTATTAGTTCTGTTATTGCATTTTAGTAATTCACAATTGTGTGAATGCGTCAATTTAATTTTATTACCGTCTAGAACCGTCTAGGGTCGGTAGAATTTACAAAATTCTTTACGAAATTCTCTGTTTTACCTACAGACAGCGACATCTGGCTGAAGTAATTTACATCAATTGCAGCCCCGAGTGCCCACTTTTTATGCAGTTAGGTTGAAAGACTGAACACTTTTCATTACGGTTCTTTTCAGACCAAGCCTCGTTCGCTTGTGATTGGCTATAGTCTTGTCTAACATGTGACATTGACTTAATTGTACTGGATAATCAGTGCGGTGGATTTATATACCAAAGTTGAATTGATTTTTTTTAAAAGGAACACCTTGCACATATATAAACTGTAACTCAACCCTCAATTCCAGGCGGAAACTACGAAGCCAACGTGATCTTCTCGCCAGACTCGTACATACCGCGGTCTCTGTCGGTCAATCTCACCATCGACATGTTCGGAGAGTCCATCAACCTTCTGGAGGTAACGTCAAAAGATCGGTCTAAGTGTTTGATGAGTACTGTTAAGGGGCTCTATATAGAAACACTAGTGACGCTATAGAAAAACTCACATCTTTTAAGGTTTCCGTAATAAAATGTGGGGAAAAAAAATTTTACTATAGATAGATAGATAGATAGAATATTCTTTATTGTATGTACACCAGGAATTACATATGAGAATTTAACAATAATATAGTACAGTACAATTGGCGGCCTTATTACTAAAAGTAACATAAAAAGTGGGGATCGTTTTTTTTTCTCGTCTACCCCATCATGTGGCATCGTTAGATCGGTCGAACATATATTGAACTTAAAAGGAAAAGTATCACGGCCAAGAAGGCTTTACTAGTTAACGAGTAATAGGCAACCAACTTATAAAAGTAAAATTTCGTACAAAATTCATTGAAAATGCCTTCGATGAAGTTGTTAGTTCTGTAAGCTGATAAAAAACCCTACATTGCGCGTGGCCTGCACGCACTTGGCCGGTTTTTTTACAGGACGTTTTTGCAAAAAGTGTCAGTACAATCTCTCAATCATGTTTATAGTAATTCTATAATATAGTGGAATATATATAATATATTCTATAATTACGAGCAAAACATCCAATGTCAAGTCAGAACGGACCACGGCCCCCAGTTCCCGGTCGCCCTGCTATTCCTGATCAAGGCGGCGGAAACGTTGTAGAAGTGTCAAGTGTATCGAGCAGAGTTGCGTACCTCATAATTAAATTAACTGAGAGGTATAGCCTCAAGGTTGTGCAGGTTTACGCACCGACCTCGACGCACTCGGACGATGAAGCGGAAGATATGTTCGATGACATATCGAAGGCCTTACACTCCACCACTAAGGCCCACTACAACGTTGTCACGGGGGACTTCAACGCCAAAGTGGGAGTACAGAATTGCAGCGAATCGGTAGTAGGATCCCATGGTTATGGAAACAGGAATCATAGGGGGCAAATGCTAGTTAACTTCCTCGAGAGGGAGGGGCTATTCTTGATGAATTCATTCTTCAAGAAAAAGCCCCAAAGGAAGTGGACATGGCAAAGCCCCGACACTATGACAAAAAATGAGATCGATTTCATCACAACGGACAAGAAGCGTATATTCAGAGACGTCTCCGTGATCAATAGGTTTAATACCGGAAGTGATCACCGACTTGTGCGAGGCTCTCTGAATATCAATTTTAAGCTCGAACGTGTCCGTTTGATGAAATCCAGGCTCCGACCAACCCTGCTCCAAACTATAGTGGGGTCTGTAAAGTTCCAGTCTAATCTGGAAAACCGATTTGTTGCCGTGGAAACCAGAAATGGCGTTGACATTGACCAGGCCCTCGAGAATGTAGTCCGAATTCTCAGGGAGGAAGAGATGAGATTTTGCGAATTGCAGCGTAAAGGTAGGAAGTCGAAGTTTTCGGAAGAAACACTCAAGCTTATGGAAGAACGACGTGAACGCCCACCAGTCACTGCGTCAGAAAGGCATGCTCTAAACAAGAGAATTGGCAAACTAGTTCGACGCGATCTCCGTTGCTCCAATACTTGTTCAATAGAACGAGCAATCGAGCAAAATCGGGATCTAAAGTGTTTGTCCAATCTCTTGGGAGAAGCCATCTGACGAAGTTGACCACCACGGATGGAGTGGTCGTTTCTTCCATACCAGAGGTTCTTTCGGAAGTTGAAAACTTCTACGGCCAGTTATACGCTGCGCACGCATCTCGGCCTGATCCCGAAAATAAGTATTCCAGAGCTACATTGACACGCCACTACACTGAAGACTTGCTAGAAGTCAGCCTGGACGAAATCGCGACGGCTCTTAGACAGCTTAAAAATGGAAAAGCCCCTGGAGAGGACGGTATTACAACTGAACTCCTGAAGTCTGGCGGTAAACCTGTAATGAAGGAGCTCCAGAACATATTTAATGCTGTCCTCTTTGATGGCAGAACTTCGGAGGCATGGAGTAAGAGTGTTGTCGTGTTGTTCTTCAAAAAGGGTGATAAAACCCTCCTGAAGAACTACCGACCCATTTCACTCTTGAGCCACGTCTACAAGCTGTTTTCAAGAATCATCGTGAACCGTCTTGCGAGAAGACTTGATGAGTTTCAGCCACCTGAGCAGGCCGGCTTTCGATCGGGTTACGGCACTACAGACCACATTCACACAGTGCGGCAGATTATACAGAAGACCGAAGAGTATAATCGGCCCCTGTGCTTAGCGTTTGTGGACTATGAAAAGGCCTTTGACTCGGTCGAGACCTGGTCTGTTCTGGAATCTTTGCAGCGATGCCAAGTCGACTGGCGATACATCCAAGTGTTGAGAGGTCTGTACGACGCCGCTTCTATGGCCGTCCAAATCCAGAACCGGCAGTCTGAGCCTATCCCCATACATCGTGGTGTGAGACAAGGGGATGTTATTTCCCCGAAATTGTTCTCAAATGCATTGGAGGATATGTTCAAGACACTGGACTGGAGGGGGTACGGCATTAACATAAACGGCGAGTACCTTTCACACTTGCGATTTGCAGACGACATTGTCATCATGGCGGAAACGCTGCAAGATCTGCAACATATGCTGAGTGGCCTAGCTGATTCTTCCCAACGCATTGGTCTCCGGATGAACTTGGATAAAACCAAGGTTATGTTCAATGAACATGTAAGTCCGGAGCCAATTGCAGTTCAAGGCATTATTCTCGAAGTTGTTAAGGAGTATGTTTACCTCGGGCAAACCATGCAGTTAGGAAACTACGTCGAGTCTTCACATCGCCAATCCCACAGAGTCTCAAGACGAAAGTCTTCAATCAGTGCGTCCTACCCGTCATGACATGTGGTGCCGAAACGTGGACACTCACGGTGGGGCTGGTCCACAAATTTACACAGGTTTTGCGTGTTGTAATAATACTTTTTATCTGCATTTGATGCATATACTTATATTTATTACAGCTAAAAGCGCGAGGCGAAGGCTTCGAGCGCTACTTCGAGTCCATCTTCGGCAACAACGGCCCTCTGAACAAGATGAAGTTGAAGGACCAGATACGGAACATTCGCTTCTTCCGATCCCTGACCGAAGCTGACGAAGTATGCATATTTTTATTTATTTACTCATAGTGCCCGCAACTTTACGTGAGATTTTTGCATGTCAAAATGTCGTCGATATCCTTAAAACTGACGGGAAGTATCCCGACCCGGAAAAATGTGGTCCATCAGTTTTTTCTCAAGGGCTCGACAAAACGGGTGCACTTAGGGGTGGTGTCTTCTAACAATGTCTAATTAAATTCTCGATTATACGGTAACGTCAAGAAAATAAGATACGAATATTTTTTTTTATCACACCTGCTCTGAAAATACATACTAATTATACCAATTAGAGGGAAGAAATGCCTTTATCCCGCCCTTCAAATCCTTTTATCCCAAGGTATGGAAGTTTGTATGAAAATCCTTCCGACCCAAGGGTGGGAAGTATGTATGAAATTCCATTACATACCCGGTTTTTTTTTTTTTATTTGTCAGCAGTCATACTGCAAAGAGACTAACTGTCTACTAATTAAATTTCAAGTAAATTGTTACTGGCCACATACAGTTTTTTTTTTTAACAGTTACCAACCTCCTTGGTGCATACAGAAAATTAAAACCGAAATTATTTACCCGGACAAAATGTAACATCTTATAATAGCTGCACTTTTAATAATTGTACTTTTAACTAAATATAAACATTTCTATGCATTTATGTCTATGATTTTCCTCGTAGGTGTAATAAAAAGCACTATACATACCTCAGGATAAAGTACAGTTCCATACCTCAAATGGTTTGCGCCCCTCTCAAGCTCGTGGCGCAAATGCCATAATCTCGGTATGGAACTGTCACTTTCTTCCCTCTGAAGTAATGTACTATACTGTACTCACACCAGAAAAAAATAATCGTGAAATGCCAAGTTATTTTTTTTTAGATACTTTAGCATATCTGGCTGACTGGTCACTTCACTTATATTTATAAGGCGTACTAACATATATGCCTTCCTTCCAGGTGCGCGCGAAAATCGACGACCTAAACTACAAGAACGATGCGCTTAGGCACCAGTTTCCCGTGGCGGAGCTGGGCGTGAAGGTATTCGGCAACGAGATCTCGTACTGGCAAGCCGAAGGGCACGACGAGATAACGAAGTCGCTGGCGAGGCTCAATCCGCAGCTGAGGATCTTAGAGATACTGTCTGGGAAGGTGAGGATCTAACTTTTAAATGCGTACATAAACTCACGCCTGAATCCCGGAGAGGTAGGCAGAGACCAGCCCTCCTATTACGTTAAGTGTTGGGTGGTCATTTTGACGATTCCAAAGTGTCAAAATATGTATGTATTTAAAAGTTCGGAGTAGGCTAAATGGGGTAGCTCGGAAAACTTATGTAGTAGCCCCCAAGGGTTTGCCACTTGCCGCTAGCTTTTAGACACAGTCAAACCGAGCTTTAAAATTTGACACTGTGAAAGGAATATCGAAGTCTGGGTGTTATCTGAATGTATTTCAATATTATGTCATGTCCTTGCCTGGTTACCATAGCACAGGGTGTCCTAGTTTGGGACCAGGGCATGTGATTGAGTTAATATAATTATCATTGCATCAATTATCAACGAATACAGTGCTAAATGTTATTGTATTGAACCCGTGGCCATGGCTACTGGTTACTAGCTTGCATCTCATTTAATTTTTAGCCCTCGAAGTTAACAATTTTGGAGTCGGGTGGTTTTTTATGCTGCTGTTAATTTAATCATTTTAGTGATTGTAATAAAATTATGTTACTTTCGATAAATGTGGTCTGAGGGTTTGATGGACAATTAAATTGCAGATATTGAAGGCATATTTTTCTTATCATATCCTGTTATAATACTATCAGTTTTATCAAACTATCAGATGACATTTATCAAAAGTTTACTCATATTATTACAATATTAAAAAAAAAAAAAAAAAAAAAAATTGTGCGAGTGAGACAGCATGCTCCGCGTAAAAGCAGCCTTAAAATACTTAAGTACACACAAATCCCCAGCCTTTTAGCGTCTTTCTATTGCCTAACAATCAATAAACCCGTATTCGTCCACTGCTGGCCATAGGCCTCCCCGTGGCACGTAGTTTACGGTCTCCACTCGAGAAACTTTGCACCCCATCACTGGCACTTCACCATCTTATAGGCTAGTCGCCTTAGTTCTTTGGCGAATTGTTTCATTTCTATTGACTAGCGTCAGTGAATTGGATACTTTATACAAGTTTTCTTTGCAGGAAATCTCGTACCAGAAGGCGTCACTGTTCCTCGACACCACATTCTCAGTCCCCACTGGGTGCGGCCTTCCTCTCAACATGAACCTGATGGGGACCAGTTACGTCGACATGAAGATGGCTGGCACTGTCGTGGACAAGTTCTCGAACACTGGGAGCCTGGATTTTGAAGGGAAAATACATCCAAGGTATGCGCTAGTTTGAGCGCAGTCTCCTTGATCATGTTTCCTTATTGTCAGTTAATACTAATTCCTCAAACGGCCGGCGCGGTCGGTCGCCCACTCAGATGCAGCAAATCGTTGTACTGACATGACACTTCACAGAGTATAGGTACAAATGCCACAGTCACGTAACAGCCATAGACTAGCGAAACCATCTACTGACATTCGCTTAACAGGCCCGTTGATATAACGAAAGGATTGCTTTCTCCTGATCGTTTCCCGACATGCATGTGTACTTTACAATAAGAACATGCCAAGGTCCAAAATATAAGCGTTGCCCATTTGCACAAATAGTTATTTGTTATGCAAGGCTGCAAAGTAAATTTTTGGCGCGAGTACCTTGTATTGAAACCTGAGCAAGCGAAGGATTCTAGGATTGAGCCACGAGCGAAGCGAGTGGTTCAAATATAGAATCCTGAGCGTAGCGAGGGTTTCAAAGGTACGAGACGCTAAATAACTTTGCTGCCGAGCGCAACACACAACTTTTCACCTCACTAAAGCGAGGAAAATGTTAGGTGCAAGAAAAACAGTTTTAATAAATATTAAATTACTGTTTATTTATTTCAAAAATTAAAAGTAAAATTACTACAATTGGTAATATTGAAAGTTATTTTTTTTTTTTTAAATCAAATTTTCTTGTTGGCCAGGCGATTCTTTAAATGAGGCTGGCGCATGACATGAAATAAGTATTTGCATTTCAATCATCAATGGACTGGCTGCAGAGAATATAAGCTATTACGAAACCAATGAGGTTCTATATATATGTACTTTATTGTACGAAACCTTTATTGAATAAAAATATTCGAATTTTAAAAACACTTTCCACGCTAGCGGATAAAGTGCGATTTTCCACGCAGATTTCGAATGATAAACAGAGCTTTTACGAGCTAGTGAGGTGAAAATATTATTTTCAATCCAGTCCATCAGCCCAAAAGACTATAGACGTCCACTGCTGGTCCAAGGTATCAAGTAAAGTACCAAGTAATGCAACTTCTTTCCGTCCTCGGCCATCGTCACCCGGCCGCAGCCAACAATGTGCCTCAGATCGTCGTTCCAGCGAGCTGGTGGGCATCCGCAGCTGCGTTTGGCACCAAGTGATCTCCACTTAAGAACATTCAGTCATTACTCCATCTTATTATGACAATCTCATTTATTTTATGTATACGTTACATTACATAAACTCACGCCTGTATCCCGGAGAAGTCGCGCGAGACCGTGGTTTGCCACTTGTCGCCCATACGTATGTCAAATTAGTTGTTCACCCACACGGAGAAAAATGTTGACAAGAACGAAAGGTAACCGGGCATTTTTGACCCGCTACATCAAAGTTCACGACCATTATTCAAATGTGGTTCGTTTTGAAGGGTTAGGGTTACCATTTCACTGAATGTTTTTATTTTAACCCAAATGTATGAAGAAAAAAAGTTATGTTGTTCAACACAAAATGTATATTTTTCCCAATTATTTATTTTCAATCATTACTACTAACTGTGTTAGGCTTTCTGGCGCTCGTAAGGCGCAATACACACTACAGTACAGAGGTTAGCAGCCCTCTCTTAATAAGCCCAATACCGGTTTCACTGTGCGCTGACTCGCCAACTTAGCATTTTTATAGCTAGATCAAGCTATTATTTGGTGTCAGACAGCTGTGGTAAAAATGCTGCTTTAACTGTTTTTGCCTAAAAATGTATTTTAAATATTTATAAATATGGATATATGAAAATTAGATTATTTTATATAAATTATTATTAACCTTTACGTATGTTCTCCAGTGTGGCGGTCAACGTAGCTGCGACTATGGGCGTGATAGCTGGCCGACTTAGTTCCACCGGCATCCGTCTGAACATGAGGCTTTACACTGCCACCGCAGTGGCGGTCAACTTCAGCCTGCGCGGCCTCAAGATGCTGCGGTTGGACCTGTCGTTGCCGCATTCGAAGCAGGAAATCTTCGCCGCGAAGTAAGTAATTTTGTGTGTAGTGTAAATTTCAGCTGATAGATGCCGCTTACGCCGATCAATAAGGCGGGAACAATATGTGTGTACTAACTACTTAACCATCGGCGTCCGTCTGATCATGAGACTTTACACTGCCACTGCAGTGGAGGTCAACTTCAGCCTGCGCGGCTAAAGTTGGATGTGTCGCTGCCGCATTCGAAGTAGAAAATCTTTGCCGCGAAGTAAGTACAAGTAATTTTCAATCGCCGGTCAATAGTATATAAATTTGTACGGTACCATCGGCGGGCGAGTCAGACTCGCACTTGTCCGGTTTTTATTCTATGTATGAAATTTATTTATATTACCTTCGATTTCTTGCATTTGTCTCCGCCCCGTATAGCAGAATAAATATTACGAGTAAAACTCACCGAATAATAATGATTCTGAAGCGGTACGAAGTTTGTCGGGTCAGCTAGTATATTTTATTTTGTGTACAAAACATATGCTATCTTGAGTCTATCTAAGCACATAAGGTGTTTCTTGAGGTAGTGAGGTAATGAAAAGGCCGGTTCTTGATCGAAGAGAAGTTATGAGAGTGTATTTCGAACATGTTTACAAATAGGTTGTAATAGTTTAGGTTCGCAGATAGACCAGTTCGAAGCACGCTATTAGTTAGGGGGCGTGCCCGCAAAAATAGTTCAATTTAACACAAAGATAGGCTTAGACTAGGCATCTTGCGTTCTAACATAGTTTTATTTTATCATTATATATGGAGACAAAGTGATCTTAATACTAACAAATCAACTTACAATGTTAAGTGGGTACATGTTAGAATTTTCGATTACAAATCTTAAGGTAATCTTACGAAACTATGCAGGGACACAATATTAACTTATATTAACATAGACTTATTCTAACAGTCATGTGTTCTGCCCGGTACAAAACAGATCACAACCATTACACAATTTAAAAGTAATAATATGACATGAGTACTAAGTTGTGGTCTAAAGCATGCACACACAACATCGCCACGTGTAATTTTGAGTATCTTATTTAAGTGTTAAATTTTAGGGATAAGCATTTTTATAAAACCATACAACTCGATGAATTCAGGATTTTGGCTGAGCATATCTTAGGAGATAAAAGGGCTATTCTCCCTCCACAGATCCGAACTGATAACTCTGCACGGCGAAAAGGAGATGCAACAACAGGGCCTGAATCAAAACCGAATAGAACGGAACACTTGCAGCTGGTCTGCCTTCGACACAGCCATCGGCATCAAGATCTGTGCGGCTTATCAGGTGCGTTCGGAATTACTGTCGTATTTCTAACTGCTGTCTATGTAGTTATATTATTAGGCAAAATGTATGTAAGTAATATTTATCATTTGGATGTAGGTAGGTTGCAATTAATATTTTCTTAGTATAATGTCATATTTTATTACTTAAGTGTAGTTTATCATCATCATCCTCAGCCCACCTCTGCCCACTGCTGGGTATAAGCCTTTTCCCGTCGTCATGTGTAGTTAAATTATAATAATAATACTCTTATGTCAGTTTATGAAAATGAAAATGAAAATGAAAAATTCTTTATTTAACCGCCACATAAAATCTTACTTTGCTAGACCGGGTTTTTCAATAGTCAGATAAAACCCGCCGGAGAATAAAACCGATGCCGTCACATCGACAGCATGCAGTTTACTTCCAAGTTAAGCTTCATCCGACCATTCAAAAATTAACCAAACAAGACAAAAAAGGCAATAGTAACTGACATAATGATTGTTTGGTTACAAAGGTGGGTAGGCAGCAAAAGTTTAATTTGTGAGTTGACAGCGACTCCACACTAGGCGTACCTGTGTTGTGGACGACGCTCACAATTTGATTGCCAAGTACGAAGCGGGCGCATGAGCGATAGCGATTCGGTTCTTACATGCAGTAACTTGTGTATTAAAAATTAAGCAAGGTAAAGTAATGTAGTTGTATTGAGGTGAGTTTCGTGTTAAGGGTATGTTAGTTAATAGATAGACAGTATAATACATATATATATATATATATATATATATATACAACATATAATACATATAATAATACATAATACATATACATATATATATACATATATATATATGCGTGTGTGTATAATATAAATTAAAATAGTAATAGGTACTTGAATAACTTGTGTGCCGGAATAATATTAATTTAATTGATGTAGGTATTAATTATTTAATTTACAATGCCTTCAGATTGATCGTAACTGAGCCCTAACAGTAATGTAGTGATGTCAATTTTTACCTCTCTAAGTGATCTATTTTGCAAGTTACACCTTTTCACTACTTTGTTATAGACGTGTGGGTGCAGAAATGGACCTTGTCTTTTTGCGAATGCGGTGTTCACGTGGACGGTAGGTGCTCTATAAACACGTCTTTTAAGAAACAGATCATAATCGTGATAATTTAGCAGTTTTTTATGTACAATTAAAGTTGCTTTTAATATGAATATTTTGCGGATGCTCAGTATATTCCAGTCATCGTATAATTGTGCTGTAGGGTATCGACGTTTAACTTTCAACATAACTTTGAGTATAGACCGTTGGGCTCTTTCCACCTCTATTAAGACTGTTTTTGCAGAGCCCCCCCTAAATCGAGACACAATATTGTATAACAGCTGACATATAGTTATGTATACATTTTTCAAGAGTTTCTTACCGGCGCATTCTCGTAGCGGTTTCATAATACTTATAAGTTTTCTTATTCTGATTGCTAGTGCATGGACGTGATCACCATACGAAAGCCTCTGATCAAGCAATATACCTAGGTATTTAATAACTGGGGTATTGCTTACTGCCGGACAGTTACAGGGGTTTGCAAGAGAAGTGCCAGTACAGTTTGAATGGATCTTCAAGGCAGGTCGATACTTTGGAGCTGATGCTTCTGTTTTGTAGAACGTGATGTACTTTGTTTTATCCGAGTTTAATGTTAAGAGATTAACGTTAAGCCAGCGTCCGATTTGAGATATGCCATCTTCTGCTCTCCGAAAAACCGAGTCCCACGTTGTATCTTGAAAAATTACAGCGGTATCATCCGCGTAACAGAAGAGATCCGCCTCCTTTACGCAGATGTCGTTAATATAAGTTAAAAAAATGGAGGGACCCAAGATACTGCACTCCAAACTCTATTTCCTGGAATGAACTAGTATAGTTCCCTATCCTAATACACTGCCATCTCGAACTCAGGTAAGATTTAAACCAGTCCAGGGCGACACCCCTAATACCCATAAATTCTAGTTTTCTGAAGAGTATTGGATGTGACACGGTATCAAAAGCCTTAGCTAAATCCAGGAAGACACCTATACATTTTTTTCCATTATCGAGTGCCCTCACGACAAGGCCAGTCAATGCAGTAACGGCGTCCTCCGTGGATTTAGCTTTCCGAAAACCAAATTGTCTGTCGCTGAGGAGTTTCTGCTCTTCAAGGTAAGTCATAAATCTTTTGTTAACGACCTTTTCAAGCACTTTTGATAGCGGAGACAACAATGATATTGGTCGATAGTTCGAGGGAGCTGTTTTCGTGCCGCTTTTGTGGATTGGGCACACTAGAGCCTTCTTCCATTGTTCCGGAAAGACACCTGACCTAAGACTGATATTGCAAATGTGTGTTAATGGAATGACAATGTTTTTGGCTATGTTTTTCAACAGTTTGTTGCTCACTCCATCAAGACCGCATGAATTTTTTGATTGTAACTCTTTGATGAATCCATGAACCTCAATTTCGTCTGTGGGGTATAAATAAAATGATGCTGAGTGTCCATTGGCTACTGCGATTTCTGAGGACAGCTCTTTTTCTGTTCTTCCTAATGCCTGAAGAGTTCTTTCAGCGAGTGATTTACCCAGCGAAGAAAAATACTCGTTACATGTATCAACCGATTTAGCGGGAGTATCACTTATTGTTGTCAAATCTGTGGCCGCTACGTTTTCTTTTTTGGTATGACATATCTCTTTAATGGCGTTCCACAGTCCTTTAGGATTATTATTATTATCTTCCAAAAGTTTACGATCGTAATCTCGCTTTAGTTTGTGTACTATATCAATATAATAGTTTCTATATCTCTTATAAGTAATCTGTATTATGTTATTTTTCGGATTCTTTCTGGCTTTTAAGTGCAATTTATCCCGGACTTTCATGCACTTTATTAAACCTGGTGTTATCCATGGCTTCATGTTATATTCTTTTTGATTCTTCCTAACGATTTTTGAATTATTTTTAAGTACTGTGTCTACCGTTGATGACAAAACATGCACGGCTCCAGATACTTCAGTAGAATTTATAACATTAGCCCAGTTAACATTTTTAAGTTCTTCATCTATTGAATCGTAGTTATAGATTATGACATCTCTCTTCAATCTGACCGTGCGTGTTTTCCCATCGTTTATAGAAACCATTGCTAGATCATGGTCAGTTGTTGCGTGTTTACACACAACAGCTTTTGTCTTATTTGTATACTTTGGGTTAATATTAATGTGATCAAGACAAGCTGTGAGCCGCGTCGGCATAGTAATGGCAGGTATCAGATTATGTTCAGCCAGAAGGCACAAGTATTTGGATCCTCGGTCTGTGTCTACCCTTGAGAGTATGTCGATATTTATATCGCCGGCGACTATAACGCACTTTTTATCTATCACGTTGCTTAAGCAGTCAGACAGTGAGTTAAGAAACGTCGTAACATCGTGAAAACTAGGCGACCGATAAATGCCAAAAATTGTAAATTTATTGTAAACTTCGATTTTAAGGCAATTTCCCTCGTGGAAAATAGGTTCAGTGGCTGTAGCGTTCAAGTTTGATTTAACAAAAATTACTACTCCGCCAGCCTTATTTATGAGGTTGTGTGTGCGAAAGTAAGTGTATCCATCAATGTTACCGATAACGGTATTTTCCTTAAGCCAGCATTCCGTTAGGATGATGACGTCAAAACTTATATTAAGAGCTTCGATAGCTACCAAGAATTGGTTGAAGTTATGTTCAATGCTTCGAATATTATATGTAATAAGCTTTAGATTTGATGAACGGTATAATTTAAACTCACAGTCACTAAGTTCCTGAACCACTGAGCAATCCACTACAAAAGATTCGTCTAAGTCATTATTGATATTAGCTGTAGCCATTGCAAATTCTTGGCGAGTTGTTATTGTTGTTATAATGTTCTTGAGGTTGGAGAAGTGTAGTTTCTATGTTGGGCTGCACTTTATTAATGAGTTCGAAATCTTTGAGTGGTATAACAAATACAAATATTGTTACTAAAATCATAAGTATTTCTGGATGTATACTAAGATTCAAATAAATAAATATATATATAGAGTGTAACATAGTATTTTTATAATATATATAAAATGTGTCGTTTAGCCGCGTAAGCTGAGCAGATATAAACAAAAAAAACATAACCAATATCATTAGGGGCATATTTGGATTATTGCTGCTCGGGTGCGTAATTTGTTTCGGGTGGTCCGACGAGAAGCTCCAGATCAGCGTAGTTACGTATGGAGGAAGCAGGGGCTTTTTCAGCTTTCCGGACATAGATGATCCCACTTTTGATCCAGCAGAAACGAAATTTATGTATTCTCGCCCGTCTCCGCGCCTCGCGGAATAGCATTCTGTTTTTCTTTGTTAGCCTCTCATTTATGTATAGCTTGTTATCTGTTCCCCTTACAATGTCCTTCGAGGTGACATTCGGTCTTGATTTTGCAGCGTGAGTTAGCTTTTCTTTTATGAGTTTCCTTGTCAGCTTCATTACTAGTGGTCGTGGTCCTTTGGCCGTACTATGAGAACGAGGGGGTCCAGCTCTCGTCACTTCCTCCAGATCATTTTCCGTGAGATCGACTCCAAATATTTTTGCGGTAATCATAGCGACGTGAAACACGTTTTCACCGTTGCTTTCAGGGATTCCAATAATCTCAATTTCGTTTTTTAAATTATATTGGGCTTGGAAGTCCAGCTCATCCTGTAAGTTTGTGATAGTCTCCTTAAGTTCAGCAATTTCAGCATCTTTTGCTGCTACTTTCTTTTCTACTTCGTCTAGTCGGGTTATAAACTCAATGACGGCATCAAATCTGGACTTCAGCTCAAAAATTTCGTTTCTCATGCTCCGAATCTCCTGTGCAACTTCCGGGGATCCGGCAGTCATCTCACTCTCTGCTTCCAGTAAAAAAGGGCCTTTTTTCCGGCAACCTCTTTGCAGATTTATGTTGTTGGGGGAGCTAGGGGAAGAGGGGGAGGTAGTGTAGGTATTATTGAGGGCCATTCTGAGTCGCGTCGGTGTACTTAAACAGATTGCAACTTAGCGTAGCGTAGTCAGAGGTCACGCAGATGCCAGTAGCAATAGTCCGCTCCCTCTTGTGAAACCGCTTCTTGCGTGGCAGCCACCGCTCAATGGCTGTTCTCGACGATGACTCACCGATGTCGGGCTCGAAGCGAAATGGTGGAATATCGAGGAATATTTCGCTTATTTCTCGGCCCTCCGATTGCCAATCAGGAGTTGAGTAGTGTCTTTGAAACTAAGCACAGAACAGTTTGGTGTAGCGTGACTTTAAGTGTGAAGTGAAAGCAATTACTATTTTTAGCACTCAAATGATCACGGAGTAAATTATTTTACGTGTTGCGCTTATGACGCACCGCGCGAAGCCTTCAAGGTTTATCAACCACACTATGTATTATTTTTTGTATAACTCCCATAATTTTCTTCTGGCACCACCCCATCGATTCTTCACATGAACGTAGATTAGCTGGAAGAAAATACTACCTAAGCTCGCCTTTGTGCAAAATTGTTTTTTTAGTGCAATAAAGAATTTTTCAATTCAATTGAACTGCTAAATAAGATAAATAAAATTTTTAAAACTTAAACTTTCGTAAGCACGCTTTCATTAGTTTGAATTTTTGTCGGAAGAGTATGACCAGGTTAAAAAAAAATTGAGTAAAATCTTTCAAATCATCTTCAGTTTAGGACCCCAGAGAGTTAACGTTCCGATACCGTTTTGTTGATTCACATGACATGACATGATATGACATGACATGACATGACATGACATGACATGACATGACATGACATGACATGACATGACATGACATGACATGACATGACATGACATAAATTCGCGCAAGTATCCCGGAGAGGTAGGCAGAGACCAGGGTCTGCCACTAGCCACGATCCTGACGGATCTCTTTCTGTTGGTAATTTAATGTAATTACTTAGTTATTTAGCCACGTATAACTGAAATTATTATTTTCTACGTTTGTACCTACGTCTACTTCCTTCTTCGATGTGTCAGTCTAGTCCATTCAAAGGTTATCTTTAAGAGATCACTTTTAGTGATAAGGCCGCTGTCTGTTCTTTTAGGTTAAGGAATATTTACGTAATTTCCTTTCTTATGTACAATAAAGTATTTTTAGATAGACTATCTACCGCTTTTTTTTTAAGTCGCTGAGCCAGCGAACATAAATGAATGAATGATCGAACGAAGCGAATGAAAACTGTTTTACTTTGCACAGTTCCCAAACATGACCAACCTCAAGCACGCCCCCTACTTCTTGATGTCCGGACCCTCCAAGTACATCGTGTCACTGGAGAAGGCGGATCCGTCCGCCAACACCTACTCCGTCCAGTACAGTTGGCAGGAGAATGCCACCGCTGACAACATCAGCTTCTCCTTCAACACGCCTAACAGCCAGGTAAGTTTAACACAGCACAAACTCACGCCTGTATTCCGGAGGGGTAGGTAGACACCAGGTTTTGCCACTTGCAGACCTCTTGCACCTCATCAACATTCGTTAGTCGTCGTCGAAAGCACGATGGTTTTGCGTACTTTTTAAGTTAAAGTAATTTTTCAAAGTAAGTTCAATCATTTTTTTTATCAAGTTGCACCAAAATGTGTTACAGAAATATACGATGGAATTCTAGTCATCGATCCAAATAATTTGTATTAGCAACTATCCCTATACAAACTAAATAAACAAATGATTGGCGAATTTGTTTGTTATGACATAATTTCTTACCATGTTGTCCGACTTCATAAAATTTTTTTTTTTGTTAGAAAGGGGGTACCTTAGAAGTTTGACCCATATAAATTTGGTGGAGACCTGTTGTCGGGATCCATGGAAAAAACGTCGAAACTTGTCAATTCAGCAATGGTTTAACAAAGCATATAACGAATGATGAAGCGTGTATTTTTAAAACGTTATAAATAAATAAAAAATATTAAAAATTATCCCAAGGCATTTTCACGCTATTATAGACACAACCATACCGCGATAAACAATACTGTCAGCGCCACCTAGTGTTAAAGTTAGTGTTACTGACATAGGTAGCTAAACGCGTATTTTGAAAGCTTTTCTTTTTATCGACTTTTATTTCTAGTAACTTATTCTCAAGCAGAAGACGACTATGACTGGACAATGTACAGTATTTTCTGTACCATGCTAGATTGTCACTCCTGACCCAAATTAACCTACCCAATACTGACTGCCTCATTGGTTTAGCGGTATCACGTCTGATTACCATGCCGGAGGTCGTGGACTCGATTCCTACTGGGAGCCACCGTACATATGGCCTCAGTCTGGGTGTATTTCCATGTTTGTGACGTCATTGCCTGGTGACCATAGCACAGGGTATCCTGGTTTGGGACCAGGACAAGAGATTGTGTTGTGTGAAAGTTATTAGTGCAATGCTCTAAGACACTGACCCCGTCCGCAGGAGAAACGCATATTCAACGCGGAGATGTTCCTCTCCAAAAACACGAGCACCGCTAAGGTATCGTTCCAATCCGCCCAAAGCACTTTGCAGGCAAAAGCCTTGTACCGCAATATGGAGTACGACAAATCGCTAGAGGCTAGCCTCCACATAGACGGCCGGAAGCATTTCGATACCGTGATGGCGTTGAAGAGACACGATATTAAGTTCGGCTTCGTGTGGGTGCCCCATGCTTATTGGGTCGTGGATGACTTGAAGATTGCTGAGCTGTCGGGTAAGTTTCTGAACTTAGAGCTAAGAGTATACTTTTTAAAACTTTCGTGGGAGGACGTAGATTCGAGTATGTTCATTGTGGCAAGAATTCCGTTTCTTTTACAGTTGTCTTTATAGTTCAAACTCTGACTCCGTCGTTATGAAAACAGAAGTCAAAAGATCTTTCATTCATACAATACAAATCTCATTCACATTTTGCATCTACTAATGTGGCCTCGACTAACTAGCCAAAATTGTCCAAATCATAAGAGAACACGGGAAACGACATTCGCGTAACTAAGAAAAAAGAACGGACTTTTTGAAAATTAATTACGTCTTCATAAAATGTGTCAAACCTCAAACCCAAGCTTATCAACATCCAAGTGTTGCCAATGCGTAAAAAACTAAAAATCTCATTTTACTTCCAAATAAAAATTGTGTGAGTTATGTTAGTGGTTTCTTAAATACTTTTATTTTATGAGACACTAAGTTTTAATGTCTGACGCAGTAAGGTTTTTGGTCACACGAGTCTACTTTTTTACAGTAAAACAAAAATCTGCCGAATTGAACGATATATTTTATAGTGATAACACTGCCTTATTTTTTGCATTGAATTAAAAAACAGACTTTAGAATCCACTCATTTCGGATGTATAATTATGAGGATTTTATTACACCATGATCTGATACGAATCTTACAGTTGGTTACGAGGTTAGCTATTGTCCTGTAACCAGGAACTAAGTGGGCTTGCTGGTTGGGAAGCTTTGTAATAGAAATGAAAGCACTCGATTGCTAATAAACTTAGACTATATTAAAGTACTTAATAAGTTTAGAATTTATTTGATGAAAATAAGTACGCTAGTAGTAGCGGCGCGGATGATGGGCTGTTGCGAACTAAAGTCTGTTTCCGGGCTGTTTGGGTGAATTAGTGGAAATGTTGACTGTTCCAAAGAGGTCCGTTTGCACCGTACACCTTTTTCGCATTCACGAAAACTGAAAAACCCCTAAAAAAAGGATTTATGTTTTTATTTTTTTCCGACTTTTTCTGTATCTACTTAGTTTGACGCAGGTTCCCCATTAACGTCCCATATCCTCCCAGGCACACTCAAAGTGAAAGCCAAAGGCGGCGTGACCCAATGGGACATCGCCGCAGAGTTCCAAACTAAACAACTGGCGAGCCGACTCCAGGGCTACTACATCGTCAACGGACCGACCCAGAGCACTAAGCTACAGTTGGACTACCAGTTCTTTAATAACCCGAAGCAGACGCTCAAGTTGGAAGGATTGTACAGCGAGCGGGCCATAGGTTATAGACACGATATCTACGGAGAGGTGAGATGTTTCCCACTTTATGCCACTGCCCAAAGAAAATTTTGAAAATGTTTTCAGAGTTCAGAGGGTGGTAGCCTTAGACCGGTGGTATCCTAGTGGGTAGAACATTGGACTCGGAAGCGAGAAACCCAGGTTCGATTCCCAGTGCGCGCATGTACCAATGACTTTGTTTTCTAAGTTACGTACATTTGTGAAGTTATAGTAGCAACACCACTCGCTAACGGTGAAGGAAAACATCGTGAGGAGTGTCTGAGTATTTACATACCTCAGCGCTTGAAATGGCCAATCCGCGGTGGACACGCGTGGTGAATAGGACCTCAGAGAAGGCTTGTGCCCTACATTAGGACGTATGTAGACTGCTTATGTTTCAGAGTTCATGTACAACATACATACAAAAACTCTGAGAACATAAGACTATTTTGTCTGGGCTCTAATCCTTATAAGGGTTACAAAAATAATTCTTCCGTCGAATTCATTATTGGAACATTTCAAAATATACTATTTTGAGTAACTGACGTTTAAATATTCGTAAAATTTTAAAATTCATAGTAAAATCATTGCTTCTTTACTGGTCGGAGTGGTTTTATAACAGTTACAATTAACGTTTGACTTGTACCATTAGTGATTAGGAAAAAATCTTAAATTCTTAATAATTCTGCATACTTAACTCAATACACGTGATTATGGAGATGTTCCGGCAATGAGTCCGACCGACCAATTATTATTTTCAAAGTCAGGGCTGAGAAAGTTAGCACGTTTCGCACGTTCTACATAACTACCTGAAAGTTTGTTCCAAAAAATGTGCGGACATATTTCTTGTTTGATTTTATTTTGTAGATGCTAGAAGGTGCTAGTTACACTATGTGCAACACTCTTTTCTTTATACATATTATTTATATCGAATTTTCATTTCATGGGCTTTTCATTATGTGGAATGTTTTTAGTTCAATTGCAAGTTTCTTTGTTCTAGGTCTCAATGGAGTCTACCGCGTACCCCGTATACAATTTGTACGCCGTACTAAAAAATGTGGTAAGTTCGGAATTCCCGAATTTCGTGTACACCTAAAGCTCATAGAAAACAATGCAAGTATGGCGACCAATCATAGTTCTTGAACAAGCGCGCCCCCGCGTGGCTAATAAAGAAAATTTAGAAGTTATAAATAATACAAACATATTATTCTAATAGTATTTTCTGAGGTTAACACGAAAACTAGACGAGATGACGTTTTTTGCCGAGGGCAGTAAACCAACTCTTTCAAAAAGACGCCTGTCACCTCAGTCTACCGAGACCGCGGCACTTGCAAAAGTACCGAAACGTCGGAAAATTGTAAAATGGAAAAGTAAACGAGTAAATATCCGTTAAAATTCTGTTTAATCATATTATTCTAATATTATGAAATGTTATATTAGAATAATAAGATTTAAAAAAAATATGTGTCATTAGGTTTTTCACCAAAACTTCCTCTAACATGGCTTTTGCTTCCAGAAATCCCACAGCCACCAGGACATAGGCTTCAACGTAAGCTCATCGCGTGACCTCAAGGATGACCCCACCTTCAGCTTCGGCTTTGTCCGCATAGACAGACTCAGCGGCCTGAAGATTGACACCAGCGTCATGCTGGCTAAACCCAGGCCGGTGAGGATGCAGCTCGGCTTCGAACAGGTCAGTCTAGTGTGGGAATAGGGCTTCAAATTGTCTGATACTCTTGCCGAACTAAGGCTTATTTGCACCACTTTCTTAGACGTTATTGTCTTCATATAAAATTTTGTTTAAACAGCTAGATTGACACTAACGTCATGCTGGCTAAACCCAGGCCTGTGGGGATGCAGCTCGGCTTCGAAAAGGTCATTCTTTTGTGGTGGGAATAGGGCTTAAAATTGTCTGATACTCTTACCGAACTAAGGCTTATTTGCACCACTTTCTTGAACGTTATTGTCTTCATTTAAAATTTAGTTTAAACAGCTACTGTATTGACGCCAACGTCATGCTGGCTAAACCCAGGCCTGTGAGGATGCAGCTCGACTTTGACAGGTCAGTCTTGTGTGGAAATAGGGCTCAAAATTGCCTGATACTCTTACCGAACTAAGGCTACTTTGCCCTTGCACTACTTTCTTAGATATTGCTTTAGTGGAATTTAACTAAAATTCTTCATATAAATTCAGTTTAAATGGCTACTAAAGTGTCATTTAAGAAGTGGTGCAAATTGAACTAAGGGAATTTTAAAAATGTAGTCCACTGCTGGAGAATACATTTCAGATTATCCGGATTACAACATATGTTATAACCTAGCTGACTATTATCCGTTCTTTTGCAAAGCATTTATTGCTTCAATTGTTATGCTGAAGCCAGCAGCAGTAGAATCGACGGTCGTATGTTGTATACTAAGCTAACTTTGCAAACTCAACTTAATAATTTGCATTAATAATTTCTTATCACGATTATGGTGGTGATAGTAGTAAATATTCCGTAGTAATTTTAGACTTTATGATAAGGGTAGCTTGTACAGGTGTGAAGAAGGGCCTTTTAATATCAATTTCAAAAGTGACAATTTCAAAATGCCGTAATCATATTCGGCCTATAGAAATACTCGAACTCACAGTCAAACCACGTTCGGTGTAAATTACAAAACAGACATCTGATGGAAAAAAGAAGAAAGAAAACAGATTTATTATCTACATCTTATGACCTCCGATCCCACTTCTGATCTCCGATCCCACTTCACCGATTGCAATTTACTTGAAACACTATATGAAACGGTGTGCAAAATAGTGTATCTATGAACGAAACTGTAGTTAATGCCACGTAGCATCACCCTTCGGACTTTTCCAACAGATCGGTCCGAAATACAGCGCACTTGTACTCCTGAACGTCAACCCGAAATCCCGGGACATTGTGGTTTCCGGTTTCCTCTACCATCCGCCCGGGACTCAGCTATACATCAACACCGAGCTCAACATGACCCTGCCGGCCCTTCATCCCATGACTGTAAAGGTCAAGGTCCATGAGAAGGACATGAACGAGTACCAGGTAAATAATGTCGATACATTGCACAAACAGGGAAACCGGAAGAAAAAATTACTAGTGATATCTTACATCTGAGTCTTTATTCAATAAAGATCGCGCTCTCATTCGCTACGCTAAATCTACGCTAAAGCTCAATTTGTGGAATAACATCCACTTTGCACTGACTTTGGACGTGCATTGAGAAAGAATATAAAACACTTTTTGAAACATCTTTCGAACGCAGAGTCAATATTATGTGCAATGTTATATATGTGCATATGTTTCGCCTACCTAACTGCCATCCTACTAACACCTATTATAAATATGAAAGTTTGTGAAGATGTTTGGATGTTTGTTACTCAATCACGCAATAACGGCTGAACTGATTTACATGAAACTTAACGTACAGATAGACAAAGACCTAAAGTGAGACATAGCATACTTGATATCCCGGTAATGCGTTCCTGTGGGATAATTTTTTTTTAAGTTTCAAATAGATGGCGTTGTGCGAGCGAACGTGGTGTTTTAAAAATAGATGGCGTTGTGCAAGAATCGTGTAAATGGATTACGTGGCGGTACGAAGTTCGCCGGGACAGCTAGTAATATAATGAATCCTAATAATCAAAGCACTCTGAACCCTAACCGAATCCAACAAACCCCATATTCCCTTCACAGATGAACGCAGTGGGCGTGTGGTTCACTGGAATGGACTTCAACGTCGACGCGCTGTACCAGGATCATTCGAAGACCAACTTGGCGTCGCACAATCTCAAGGCTGTGATCAATAGCAACCACTTCAAGGACATAGCGTTCGATGCCCGGTTCACTCAGGACAGCAGACAGATCACGTTCCATTTACAGGTAACTTTACCAATGGTGATTGGTGTAGAGCACAATCTTCTATCTATCTTCTATATATATAAAAATCAAACGAACAGTCGTTAGTCTCACTAAAACTCGAGAACGGCTGAACGGATTTATCTAATTTTAGTCTTGAAATGTTCGTGGACGTGAAGGTTTAAAAGGCGAGAAAAAATCGAATAATTTCCGGGAAAACCCTTAAAACAGCCCTTTTCTATTTCCCATACAAACGTTTTCTGTGGCGTTACGAAGTTCGCCGGGACAGCTAGTAACTAATAAAAGAAAGGGACTGAATGACAGTCCCTCTCGTTTACACAATATAGACGGCATTATAGTATAAACGAGAGGCAAATAGTTGCCCAGCAGTGGCGAAGGGTCCATATAAGCCGATTCCCACCGGTTTCCCATTTAGAAATGCGACCCCCTCTGAAACCAAATTTGCTACACTCATAATTTGAGGCACTCCGAGTTCTGCATACATTATATCGAACCAACCCGGAATGATAACGGCTTACCTCGGCCGTAGTAGCCGCTTTGCACAGTAATGCTCTGTTCGCTCGCCTTCATCGCACCTGAAAGTGGCCGACGTAGGCTGCGCTGTCCCGGCTTCCTTTTCTTTCTGTTTTTATTGTGCAGCAGATATTTTTAATTAACATTTTTTTTTTAAATCCACACAATGATACAAAAGTTTTTGTGATAGACAAACTGTAATTTGAGTGTTTCAGAAACAGTGCATTTTAAGAATAACTATTATTATATCAGACGAGCTGTATAGAACTTCATTTCACTTCATTCTCATGCCTAAAATCAGTCACACTCACTGCTTTGCTTAATAACTCTAAGCAACATGATGTTAAAATTTCACCAAAATTATGACCACTCATCAGCCACTCGACGCCCACTGCAGGACACAGGCCTCCTTAAATAATCCTTTAATAATCTCAACCTGTATAATCCTTTTAAATTTCAGGGAGAATACGACGAAGAGAAATACCGCGCACTCATACGCTACGTGCTTCTGTCCGAGCAAAACTTCACCGCGTACGCAGAATTGGACGTTAACAACAAAGTGTACAGTATGAGTTTGAACGCAGACCTCAACAACAACACCAATATCAACGTTGATGTGCATTTGGATCAGTGAGTATTGCTCATTTGATGTTTCAACGGTTGCGTTCTGTGTTGAGCGTATGACATTGCACGTGCACTATAAAATCCATAATTATGTGTTTCTAAGTTACGGTTACATTGTCCATGACGAACATTTTGGTATATTTTTCATTATCCTAAACTCAGTACAGCTCAAATAAAAACATTTTTGATGCAGTAAAGTTTAAAAAAATCGTAAATATAATAACCGACAGCCCTAGATAACATATTGAAAAGTACTATATATTTTTTCGGATTTTAAATACTATTAACATGAGAGTAAAAACCATTTTAGATTCCTGTTTTTCGGGGTACGGTCGGAGAAAAGCGCCTTAAAATATTCTATGTAATCCTGTAGATAGATGAAGTGTCGTAACTTTTTTTTACATGTTTAACCCGAATTGCCCCAATTTGGTATTATCGAGTTAATATATAAATGCACTACCGGCAAAAGATAGATTTTTTAAGGCTACTTTTGGGTCGGGCCTGCAGTCTCGCTCGTACAATTTAATTTATTCAGTGGTTTGAATAAAATTAGTATACTTTTGATCAATTTGGTGTGGGGGTTTAATAAGTAATCAAATTACGGATATTTTAAATAGATTTTTGTTTTCCTATACTTAGTTTCTAAATAAAAAAGCCGTTTCTAAAATTATTAATTTCAGTACCTATCAAATTTTCTCAATCAAAACCTAAGTACATGATAAGAAAAACACGTCTTGACTGTCCGTAATTTAATTTTCTATCAAACCTCCGGATGACATTTATCAAAAGGATATCATTATCATTTATCATTAGAAAAGTTACAATAAGTAACATCATCCTTACCTAGTAACATTCCCCACAGGCTCCGCGACGTCCACATATCGTACCAGCGCTGGCTGACGGCGAAGCAGAAGCGGCTGAGTGCCGCCGTCAACTGGGACGCGAACCGGGACCCCTCGCAGAAGGTTGTTGCCATTCTTCTTTCTTCTTCGTCGTTCCCTCGTGACTGAGGATCGCGATCGTGGGTCGCTCGTTTCCACGGCGAACGATTTTCCGCCATGCTGCCACCGGCTGCCGCTTTTACGGCATCCCACCATCTTATCGGTGCCCTTCCTTTGACACGTTTGCCATCCACCGGTGATCATCCATTATCATCCATATCGCCATTCAAAACCTATTTGTATTATTAGTGTTATGTAGTTTCTTCACCCCTCTTCATATTCCTGTCCTATAAATCCTGAGGTTATCTAAAAAAGAAGTGTACCATCATCAATCGGCCCATGCTCGTCCACTGCTGGACATAGGCCACCCCCGCAGCAACTTCCTTCTATCCTCGGCCATCGTCACCCGGCCGCAGCCAGCAATGTGCCTCAGATCGTCGGACCAGCGAGCTGGTGGGCGTCCGCAGCTGCGTTTGTGATCAGCAACCCTCGGCGCCCCGATCCCAGCGTAGTAACGGGGAACTTGCGTCAAACTTAGATTGAAGTGGCATTGCTTTTATCCCATAGAAGATATGGAAAAACTAGAAAAATTAAAAAATAACACCGTAAAAAAATTTTCGGTGTTTTTTAGGTCCTAAAAAATGCGAAAAATTAAGTCTAGTAATAAATAACATACTAGATTTCGTTTTAGGGCAAATTGCCCTCCTTAAAAAATGTTCATGCTCCTAGGTATTTTGTCTGGTGTTGGAGGTCTTATCTAATATTACAGAGTTTTCAGTAGATGACAATTTAAAGTTAAAGTATTCTTTATATGTATGATATAGGCAAATTCCCCTCCATAAAGAAATTTCATGTTCGCAGGTAATTTGTTTGGTAATTTGTAATTTGACAATTTAAACTTTAAGTATTGGCTTTCTTATCTTCATTTTAAATTCACATCACTTACAAAATGTTATTGAGATAATCTTATAGACTTTTGGTGTAATTTATACAACCACGATTCCTCTAAAACACCTCACAAACTAATAGTTGTTCGTATTAATGAGCAGGAAAACCTTCTTATTGTAAACATTTCTTCTTCCTTGTACTCGTGCCACGTGATGAAATGTATTTGTTCGTCATTGCAGGTGTCAGTGGACGTCCAACTGGACCAGAAGGGCCCCTGGCACCACGCGGCGCACGCGACGCTGTTCTATCCCGGACGAGTGCTCAATGGGGAGATGGAGTTCCTGCTCAAAGGTTAAATTATCGGACACGTTACCACTTTACAGTGCCAAACTTAACTTAACTTCACTGCCTCGTTGCACCAGCCGTTAAGGCGCTTACTACCAAGATAGAGGTCGTGGGTTCGACTCCCACTGGGGGCCGCCCTACATTTGTACAAATGGCCTCAGTCTGGACGTATTTCCATGTTTGTGATGTCCTTGCCTGGTTACCATAGCGCAGGCTAAGCTTGTTTGGGACCAGGTCAAGTGATTGTGGTGTGTGGAAGTTATTATTATTATAACTGCAGTTGAAAAGAGTGTGTCCCCTACAACGCAACTGAAAAGATTAGTTTGTATTTTTTTGTGAGGTAATAATCATAATAACTTCCACAGAACACAATCACCTGTCCTGGTTTCAAACTAGGATACCCTGTGCTATAGTAACAAGGAAATTTATTTCACATTAGCACACTTTCACTAAGGGCCGGTTTCTGAATTGAGAATTCGCTAAGTAAATGCCTAAATAGCGTTCTGTCACGCTCTTTTCTGAGAAATTAAAAGAGCACTACAGTTAACTATTTACTTAGCGAAATTCTCAATTCAGAAACTGGCCCTAAGTGGAGAAATCTCAGGTGTAACTACAACTAGTACACCGAATTAGGTATCGTTCTTTAATCGCTCAAGAAGGAAGTTCGGAAAATTACGAAATATTACAGGGGGTGGAGTAGACTGGGTATAGTGAGATATCGCATGTATTTATTTGTTGTTGAACGCGCGATTGTAAATCGTCTTTCACGTGATTACACCTTTCGTTTAATCTTTTTATGCCTGTCAGTAACGTCATGGCTGATTAGAGATTTTTGTCATGGTGCTTAACTCTGTTAATTTTCCGATAATATTTTCAAAATCGTTAAGATATTTTGTACAAGAATATATACACTTGATTTTGGGTATTAGGTCTCCGTACTCAAAGGGTAAGGGATCCTATTACTAAGACTCCGCTGTCCGTCCGTCTGTCACCAGGCTGTATCTCATAATCCGTGATGGTTAGACAGTTGAAATTTTCACAGATGATGTATTTCTGTAGCCGCTATAACAACAAATACTAAAAACAGAATAAAATTTATATTTAAGTGGGGCTCCCATAAAACAAACGTGATTTTTTTGCCGTTTTTTTGCTCGATATTAATAACGACAACATGTAGACGCTTGACATATTCAAATGTTGTATAGATAATGGTACGGAACCTTTTGTGCGGGAGTCCGACTCGCACTTGGTCGGTTTTTAATATTATAATATGCCCAAAATAATAATGGGAATATTACGTATCAATAAGGAGGGAAGAGGGTTTAAAACGTTGCTAAAAACGTCACGTGATTAATGAACGACCCATTATTTAGTACCGTTTAGTGTGCCGTTATACGTGACACGCTACTGCTCCTATATTGCTCGCACCAAATCTTGAACGATTCCAATCGTCTGTCAAATTCTATACTAATTGATATCGCAACCGTCAGGATCCTATTACTGGATTGCAGGATTTAGTGCCCATAATTAGGTCTCTGATCGGTTGATGGTGTCCCAGATTGGTACTGCGAGTGGCTCGTGCAACTGGGCTGGTCCCAGAAAGACGTGGTGGTGTGGAAGGCCAAGCTGTTCTCCGAGGCCAAGAACGAGACGGTTTACGCTCTGCTGTCCAGCATGGATACGCCCTTCGCTGGCTGGCGGGACACCAGCTTCAACCTCATGTGAGTCTTACTGCATTGAAGCTTCTGTTTACTCGACAAAAAAAAAACTTTGGCCTTTGCAACTTTGCATCTACGTAATGAGATGATTTATGCAGCGTCCAGTGGCACCTTCACTCACACTAGATGGGTGAAGGGGCCACTCGGACGCTGCAGTCCCTGGGACATTGTTTTTTAGATGGAATAGGCTGGCCCAGCACCTATACCATCCTGATAGCTTAGTCGGCCTAGCCCACAGGAAAGACAAGTCAATACGTGCGGACCCAACCAAGCCGCGGGTCTCCTCACGATGTTTTTTTTTTCACTGTTCGCGTGTGGTATTGCTTCTACAAATTCGCAGATGTACGTAACCTTGAAAATAAACAAAGTCTCTCGCTTCCGAGTCCATTGTCTTACCCACTGGGCTACCACCGCTACGGGACAAATACCATGAGGGACCAACAATCTCATGTTTACAAACTAAAAATATACGTTGGCTGATTCTCAAAATATAGGGTTTTCTAATGGTTTCGGGCAACTTCTAATGTCGGCGCCGTCAACGCAACCGAAACTGTCATTCATTCATTCATTCAATCAATCATTTGCTACCGAAAAAGCAGTCGGTAGTCAATAAGATAAGATAAGAATATTCTTGCACACAAGAAGCAAGACATAAAATATGAAAGTTACAATGAAAAAGTACAATGGGTGGGCTTATTGCTAACAGCAATTTCTTCCAGACAACCTTGTGACGGAAAGGTTTCCGAAGGAGAAAGGGATACGGGTAGTTGGTGCATGTGCTTTGCATTTACATTTTTTTTTAACTGTGACGGAAAATATGGCGAGGAAACCTGCATCTCCGCCGGGTAATTCTTAGATGCTACTAAACAGATTTAAATACTTGTGAGAACTGAGAGTTTTGGGAGCGATATGTCTGAGGATTCGACGCTTTCGTCGCGAAAGAAGAAGAACACTATTAATTAACAGCTCTCCGTTTTTTGTGTGTATGCATCTTGACCAACTGAAAGGTGTTAACAGCAGATAAATGTATTGCTAGTGTACGAGAAACAAGGGTTAAGTTAGTTAGTTAGACCTGAGATTTCCGCACTTAGCCTCATGGTTGGGCCATTCAACCAGCCTATCTCTTTCCAGAAAGCCAGCAGTGCTCTGATGTCACTACAGGCCTCCCAAATGGATCCCAGCTTCCTAATGATAGCGGTCCGTGGCTTTTCCACGCCTTCACAGTGAATGTTCACGTGGGCGGGTGTAAGCAACAGGGGGTTAAGAAGTTTTCAATATGAAAAGCTGTGTGGGCTGATTCTGAAAAGCTAGTGTTTCCGTTAGGGAACCACCAACTAGAATGGGACCATTAGATCCCAGACAATTCTAACTACTAATAACGCGTTATTTAATTTGCGTTGGCGCAGCTCATTATTAATCCAGCCATAATTATCATTCATTTCTTCAATTGCACATTGGAAAGAGCAATCAGCGGTCAGTTCGTCGAGTAGATTCGGAATCCAGCTTGGGTTTTGTGTGTACAAGTTTTTCGGAGCTGTAATAGAGAATATGGTGAGCAAACCTACGTCGTCGTCAAGTAATTCTTGATGCTGTTGACCAGGTCAAATCTTCGTGCGAACCGATGTATTTTTTTTTAACCTAAGCTTCTCGATAAACACCGTGAGGAAATCTGTAAGCTTGTGTAATGCGAATGCAACGCCTAACTAGGTCGGAATAAATGTTCACATACCCCCTTTCCACGTCGTTAACATGTCGTTTTAACGCGTTTTTAGCGTCTACTGTCCTACCCACGAAAGGATAACTTTCTTAACCCGAAACATCGTATCATTGACACAGGTGGCGTTACCACGACAACCTCCAAGCAATAAACGGCAGCATGCACTGGCAGGACGACTACTTGGCCTTCGGTCTGCTGGCCGACTATCTGTTCAAGACCAACGAGTTCTTCGGCGAGCTCAACGCCGTCGTCAACTCCACCATACCGACGCTGCCGCGGGCCGCCGCCAGCGCCAAGCACCGGGTCATCTGGAAGAAGTGCGCCGATACGCTGCTTAGCTTCCAGGTGAGGATCTACATTGTATCCCGGAGGGATAGGCAGAGAGCAGGGTTTGCCACTTGCCACGATCCTGACAGATCTCTTTCGCTTTATCAACATTCGTCAGTCGTTGCATGCACGCACGACTGATCCGGGTACTTTTAATCTGGCTTTTCAAGGAGACACCCCCTTCTTTCTTCATTTTCCACAATTTCCTGCTTTTACTCTTCTCGCTCGTAGCCCCGGCTGCCTGAGTGATCTTAAACGATCACGAAGTTTAAGCAACACAGGGCGCGTTCAGTGCATGGATGGGTCGCCGTCTATGCCTAACGCTAGTGGCATTTTTCCGAGCGGTTCCGTGCTTCGCAAGGCACGTTAAGCTGTTGGTGCCGGCTGCCGTCGATAGATGGCAGTCGTTAAGCCAAGTCAGAGGCCTTAGGGCGGCTTGACAACTTCTGACAGTAGACGAGCCACTAGTCTACAAGCCTCCACCAATCCGGACTTGGCCCCCGTGGTGGAGTATGGCCTATACCTTCCTCAGGGAAGAGACCCGTGCCCCTCGGTGGGGACATAATGGGTTGATGATGACTCTTCTTTCTATATCAGTTTCTAGCTTCCAGATAATGTTAAATTATCTATACTAATGGTGAAGAACTGTCAGAGCTCTTGAGGGTATTGAAAATAGTCACAGTGATAAATTTGAACCAATGGAAAATTTTATAAATCAATTTCAAAAGTCGAAAAATAAAGTTGGTTACAAACTTCCGACATGGTTCGGGAATCAAATAGCTCAAACTGTGCATTGCGTTACGCGGAACTGACGCCATCTAGCGGTACGAGTCAAGAGGACCCGAGGAATTGCTACTTTGCTTTACTCAATGATATTTAAACAAATAAATTGCACACGACACATGGTTACAGAGTAACAGCGTTTTCGTCGCATGCAGTCTCAGCAAGTGACGCCCAACTACCGAGCTTAAAGACGTTTCACGTCAACAGATTATAGTTGAAAGAAGATTTTTTTCTGTGGCCCTTACAGGGGCTGTAAGGCTCTTAACTGGAAACGTTTTTTTTTCACAGTACAACGAAGAAGGCAAGCTGATGATCAACTCGTCCTGGCAAATAGACAAAGGAGCTAAGGAAAACAACGTTACTGGCAAAGTCACTATTATTACACCGTTCAAGGTAAAATCATAATTGTTTATTGATAGATATGCGTAACGCATGCTTTGTAGTTAGGTTGGCTGGAAGAAAATACTTCTTGTATAAACTATATGTAATACTATTTGTGCAAACACCTTTTTGTGCAATAAAGAATGTTTCAATTAAATTCAATCAACATTGATCGTTGTTGACCGACAAAGGGATGTAGGATCAGCAGAAGGATGCAAAAAATCAGATATTAATAAACGTATCATCATCAGCCACTTGATGCCCACTGCAGGACATAAGCCTCCCTCATGGTTATCATAAGCATGTGGGATTTTGCCATAATCGCCACGCTTGGCAGGCGGGTTGGCGATCGCAGTGTGCTATTGAAATCTCTGGAAGACGCTGCTGCCCGTCTCCTAGTAATTTATTTCCTTAGTCGCCTTCTATTATATCTATCGTCAATGTGTCAATGAAAAGGCCTCAGTTCTGGAAAGAGATAAAGAGTTACGGCCCTGTTTTCCTTAATAATCACAAAAACACGATTCCTCTAAAGTACTCCTCAGAGGCAGTTAATTTAATCTGTAGTTACGTCTTTTCCCTGTAAAATCACCACAGACAATTTTAATCGGCGTTCATCAAGTGTTTTAATGAAATGCGCCACCGAATTTCTGCCGCATAGTTTGATGCTTTTGGTGTGTCATAACAGCCGAATACGTCGGAACGTGAAATCAGCCGCAGAACTTCGGCCGCGCACCTTCGGCGAGAAAGGAGAAATATTTAGATTTTCTAAACTATAATTCATTGATTACTAGCTGTTGCCCGCGACTTCGTTCGCGTGGTAATTTTGATGTGTGTTTTTCCGCGATAAAAAATTGCCTATGTGCTATTCCAGACTATAATCTATCTCTGTGAAAAAATTCACCCGGATCCGTTTGTCCGTTTTTGCGTGAAAGAGTAACAAACGTCCATTCATACATACAAACTTTCGCGTTTATAATATTAGTATTGATATTCTTTGTTGCACTAATTTAAAAAAAAATGTTGACAATTTAAAAAAATATATATTTTAATAATTTATTGGTTACAGGGCTACAGGAAAGGTTTCCTGCGCACCAACTTCGTGCTGGGACATAAGAAGGATATCTACGGCGTGACCTACTTGGATCTGAATGACAAAGTCATGAAAATATTTGTCAACGGTAAGTTACTCGTACATGACAAATTTTAAAAAACTGTCTTATAATATCCCAAAACGTCACAGTTTAAAAGTGTAAAATTAATCTGTGGTGTAAAACTTCAACACAGCAATTTTGTATACGCATACAAAAATAAATAAAACCATAGAGTTTGTTTAACACCCATTTCACAGATTATAAAGTAATATGTCTAGAGGAGACCTATCTTAACTCGCGTGTTGTTAAAAGTGACGTCATTCGCTGTTCGACTTAACATGGCGGACATAGGAATTTTGTAGATTTTGATTATCGTAATAATTATCAATCCCGCTCTTAATAAAAAATAAATGTGTGTTTCGTATTTCACAATTTAATGCTTGTTAAATAAATACAAAATTTTAGTGTTTTTCAATTACTGTCATCATGCCTATTATGCCAGATTGTAGCAGATTGTTGGCAGCGGCTGGACGAGCATGGCTGAGAACAGAATAAAATGGAAGCGCCTTGGGGGTGGCCTATGTTCAGCAGTCAAGTACGGGCTGATTGATTGAATTTTATGCCACGTTAATTCAGTCTTGTTACCCCTATACAAAGTGTATCTTTGTAAACATTCTGTTTGTGATTTTCCTGGTGTAAGATAAGGAATATTTTTATCTTATGTGCAAAACATAGAGACACCTTTTCAAATTGTAACGTCTCAACTAGTGTACCGATGTTCACAAATAAACTTTATCTAATCTAATGGAACGGATCGGCCAACCAAAGTTTTTGTTTTTCATTGAAATATACAGGATGTAAAATCTCCATCTAAATCTGAAAATGGGGTTCCACTCGTCAATACGAACAACTTTTGCTATGGGAAAAGCTTCGAAATCATTAAGAAAATATGAGATGTTCTAAACTAAAGACCCCACTTATTTATTTAATTTAATTAGGACCACCAACAAGATACACACCAATACATTCACAACAGACAACAAAACCAAAAATAAGCCAAGTTTTATCTCACTTACAGGCAGCCACACGTTGCGCCGTCAGTATTATGTTTCATGAGGAACTAATGCTAAAGATTAAATCTAGTTAACACTGCTTTGTGCCGCTGAGCTTCAACAATTAATCCTGCATATCCAATTTAACATTATACATTCACGGTATTAAAATGTGAAGCCAAAGTCAATATATTTCGCGATTTTGAAGTTTGCCCCCTAATTAGCATTGTTTGCATTGACGAGAAGAACCTCATCCTCTGATCTATATATATATTTTTTTATTGTTACATCCTGTATATTTGTATTATATTTGTGGCGATGAAGGTTTCCGCAACTAGACCTCCAATGAGCCTATTTGCGTAACTAGAAAGGCCTTATTTATTCCTGCCACCCCAGCTCCTCCCTGTGTACTTAAAGTTATCTATTCCCAGGCTACATGCACCGCATAACCAACTCTATGCTGGTGATCAACGTGACGAGTCCGGTAACGGAGCTGTCTCACATAAGCGCTCGTTTCGGTTTTGTGGAACACGAGAGGCGGCTCGTGGCCATGGTCGTCACACCCAACTCCACCACAGGTAAGATGATCGGCATACAAACCTTCACTATGGGTAAGATGCTCAGCATACGAACCTTAAATGAGGGTAAGATAGTCGGCACTCTAACCGTCACCTGGGGTTAGGTGCTCGGCATAGTAACCTTTACTACGGGTAAGATGCCCGGCATCGTAATCTTCAGTACCGGTAAGATGCCTGGCATAGTAACCTCGACTACCGGTAAGATGCCCGGCATAGTAACCTTGACTACCGGTAAGATGCCCGGCATAGTAACCTTGACTACCGGTAAGATGCCCGGCATAGTAACCTTGACTACCGGTAAGATGCCCGGCATAGTAACCTTGACTACCGGTAAGATGCCCGGCATAGTAACCTTGACTACCGGTAAGATGCCCGGCATAGTAACCTTGACTACCGGTAAGATGCCCGGCATAGTAACATTGACTACCGGTAAGATGCCCGGCATAGTAACCTTCACTACGAGGAAGATGCTCGGCATATTAACCTACACTACGGTTTAGATGTTCGGCATAGTAACCTTCACTACAGTTAAGATGCCCGGCATACCAACGCTTTGGGTAAGATTCTCGAAATACAAACCTTCACTAATGACCCTAATATCATTTCGATGATATAGTAAGTGATTTTTACTACGACTTCCATTTACTTTCTTGTTCGAATAACTCTAAAAGTCGTACGCTGTTGCAGGAATTGAAGTTCTGGTCAAGCTGATGTCCACGCAAGACTTCCACATCTTCGGCCACGTAGCTTTGCCCATACAGTACCTGAATCGGGCCATGCTCACCGCCAAACGCGCTAAAGAAGAGGTAAGGAGAGGTGTACCAGTGTAACATAACGTAAGCAGCAGCCTATATACGTCCCACTGTAGGGCACAGGCCTTTTCTCAGGGAGATAGTATGGGGTTAATCACCACGCGTGCCCACCGCGGATTGGCGATTTCAAGCGCTGAGGTAACATAGTGTAAGCATAATTATCTGTTTTGTTTACATTAATGTATACTTGTATCTTTTATGGTTCGTGTATGGATTTGTTTTTAAAGTATGAAATAAGTGTTCTATTATTATTACAACCTTGGCTGTTAATGTGTTAACATGACATGTTAACAAGACATCGGAACCTTCCCACAAAACCCTGTTAACAACGTACAATTTCCATAATCAACGTACATTTTTCCACGCCATATAAAACCTTATGTCCACACTCACAAGAGCCAAACTTCCAGCTGGACTTTCGAGTGGGTTGGGGCAACATGGACCTCGGTTTCACCGGTATCTGGCACTACCAGTCGCCTGTGAACTTCGTCTACTTGTACAAGCTGTATACGCCCCTCAAAGGATTTGAGGAGAACGGCTTCGTGCTCAAGAACATTTACGGGAAAGGTTTGGATACTGAGGTGTCGATCCGGCTCTCTAAACATAAGGTATGTCCGATTGATTGCACCCTTCATACCAGTACAATACGCAAATTAGCAAGTTGACTTGCATAATTTACTTATTAAGAAAACGTTTATGTAATATATACTCGAGAAAATGGCTCCAGTAATTCACTTCTTATTTTTAATCTTTGATTTGAGAGGCCGAACACGGTATTGACCGTGTTTGTGACGTCACTAAATTGGTAAAAATTTGAATTGCCATGTCTTCATTCAAGTGTCTATATAAAGACATTGCAGAGGTAATTTTAGAACCTCGTGGCTGGCAGCTTTCTCATCTGTTCTTAAAAAGATGACTTTAATATTAGGGGTTAAAGTATGAAATTGCCGTTTTATTGCAATAGGTTCTTTGAATTGACATAGAATCTTCATGGTTTGAGGTTTTCGAATGAAACTTTTTTCAAATGCTTTCTATGATGTTCTTTTTTTAAAAATGTGAAACATTTGAATATCGACTTTCAATTGTTTTTGTTATTCAATTTAGACAGCAACTAAAAATACCTAAAATTGCGCGCGCAAAACTGAGTGCAGACGATTGAATGTCAAGATACTTTTGTCGAAATTGCGCCATTTTGTTTCAAAAATTTCATTATGAGTGTAGATAAAATAGTTTATGAGACTGCACATAACTTTGTATTAAAACACTCGCGAATGCTATTAAAAAACTCGCCAAGGCTCGTTTTTTAAAATCTGGCTCGTGTTTTAATAACCCTCATTATGTGACAGTCACATAAACTACTATATTTACAGATTTTATTATACCGTTTTGTCGGCGTGATTAATACGTATACATCTTTCAGCTTTCTCGTACTAATCGCCTCTGAGCTAGGCCGCGGACTGACAGACGGACGGACATGGCGTAACTCTAAGGGTTCCTCGTCGACTACGGAACCCTAAAAAGAAGGCCTATTCAAGATAGCTTATTGGTATTTTCAGTTCGGTATAGCCGTTCTACTCTACGACCACGGCAAAGGCCTAGTGGAAGCTGTGCAGACCCGCCTCTGTACTAAGAGCAACAACGACCAACTCATAGAGGACTTCGACACCACGGCCCAAGTTATACTGGACACCCTGTATTATCCCACCATCACCTTCGACTCGCATATGATGAAGGTATCTCTGAAACACTGTGATTTGTGTTTTTATCGGCTTTTATTTCACCTCTCATGTTCGTTATATTCGGCTTTAGTCTGGGTGGAAATCATTTTTCGTAGACCGATAAGTGTAGGTTGACGTTTCTTGAATTAATGCGATAAATTTATGTCCTAGGACAGGCAAACAACTTGTCAGACGTTATTGCTTGCATTATTTTGACAATTACTATCAAAAGTTGGTTTGCATGCAAACCAATGCTGAATGAAGCGAAATATATATACACTTCCTGCAAACTTAACCTTGCAATTGTGCATGCTTGTTTAGTTCTGATGATAATCACAGAAATAAATTTATGTTGTAGCCAGGGTTTACTCCTCACGATTGCTTTCCTGATCGGACACGAAACTTTGCATATACGTTTAATTTTAATAGCTAAACATTATCTTTACCATGGGCCGATGCTCTAGTCAGGATGGTCTCCTCACGAGGGCACTCCTCAGCATTAGTGTCATGGGCATAAAACTTTGCCTTACTAGATAGAGATAGAGAACACTTTATTGCACAACCAGGCGAAAGAATAGTATCTCAGGTGTTCACATTCTTCAGCGCTTGAAATCGCCAGTCCGCGGTGGGGACGCCTGGTGATTAAGCCCATATTCTCCTTCTGAGATCAGGCATGTGCCCTGCAGTGGGGCGTTATAGGCTGTTTTATTTTGTATTATTTTGTCAAAGACAGTGGCTCATTACTGGCTAAGTAAACCCTACAGTTCTTCTTAAATGCAGTGCTTAGAATAACACTTTATAGAATCTCAGACCCTGCCTATTCAATCAGGCCATATTTCTCCACTGATGGATATAGGCCTCCCCTGTGGTACGTCACTTTTTTCTGTCCTCGGCCGTCCTCATCCAGCCGCTACCAGCTCTGCCTATTTCACTATGTATAAAGACTTACTTTCCTTCCAGTTCATGGGAGCCAATGAAGAAGACATCGTGCAAGTGAACGCAACCCTCAACCTTCCCAACAAACCGCCTATAGTCTTGACAGACGTCTTCGTCTTAGAGGTTGGTTTCACCAGTTGTTTTGTACCTAGCGGTGGTTAGGTAAGTTAGCTAGCCAATCAGAGAGCAGCTTATGAAAGGTGGCGACTTGGACACCCAATGGAAGTTGTAAATTTTGGTATAACCTCCGATAGCGCTCTGTTTACGGTTGAAACGCTCAGATTTTTGTGATTTTATTGTATTTATTAGTGAGTAAATACTTCATTGTATTTGTATTGTATTTATCAATGGAAGAACATGTTACACACTCACACATGTAGTCGCCAATTCAGTCTACCCGACACCACGTCAACCGCAACGTTGCCGAAACATCGGGAATTAAGTTTACCTAATAAATAGTCTCAATTAGACCCGTTTAATATATAACTGTGTTACACTTTTGTTGCACTAAGACCCCACGAAACTAATGGAGAACTACTGTTTCAATAATATAATCTGATAGGCCATGTTAAAAGGTAAACAACCGTTGTAATTTTTTTTCTCTAGAACTAATATTTTTTTTAGAGTGACCTGTCGAAAAGTCACGTGGTATAGAAACGCGCCATACAAAACGGACTCAATCTATGAAGTCACAACTTGCACGTAAAACCTTATAATATATGAGGCGTTTATAAATATTCGAATTATCTCGTAAAATAATGTTTTTATGCATCTACACCCTTTTTAGAATACGTTTCAGAATTCCATGAAAAAAGTAAACTTCTTTAATTGTTAGAGTAACATGATTTTTTGCATTTATTTTATTCTGTGAAATTTTCAAAGCCCTTTACAGGTCAGACAGACAGACGTCGTGGGCATATTAAGGCTGCTCTTACGTTGAGCGTGCTGTCTCGCTCTCACAATTTAATTTTTTTTTTTTATATTGTAATAATATGAGTAAACTTTTGCTAATTGTGGTCCAATTTTGTTGTCCACCAAACCCTCAGAACACATTTGAAGAAGAAGAAGAAGAAGAAGAAGAAAGACATTTATTATACCAACAAGATAATTTAATTTATTAAAGTATACTCATTTTATTGTAATCACTAAAATTATTAAATTATGCGAGCGAGACAGCATTCTCCACTTAACAGCCGCCTTAACAGGTATAATATAATAACAACTCCCCAGGAATACACGGTGATGCACAACACGTTGAACGTGGTGACCCCGTTCCAAGCCGTGAAGGAGCTGCAGTCCGTGTACACCGTGAACATCACTTTCGGCGAACAGTTCAATGTCACCTGCAAGGTGCTGCTGTATGATGGCACTTATTGGAACGAGGTGAGAGATTCATTTGCAACTTTTTTTTAAGTCTGTTAAAAATAAGTGACAACCGCAAGAACATCTTCGGTGAACCGTTGACAGTCTATTACAGTATACGTTCAAGAAACCAGCATTGGTAGTACGGAGGTGCGAGTCACGCGTTTTGTGCCGCTAAAACGTGAGAATTTGACAATAAATAAGCTGGAACGTCGCGCTTTTAACATGTAAAATGCGTGACTCGTGTCGTCGTACTAGCCGTGCCGGTGTAAGAACTTTTCCAATTACCTCGTCGGATGTCTGGAATATATACTTTGCTATCAGCAATAAGGCCACCAAGTGTACTGTATCCTTGTAAATATTTATGTTTGTAAAAAACCTATTTAGAGGCTAAAAATTCCACCCATGCCGGGACTTGAACCCGCGACCTCTGGCTAACCGTGCCAGCGCTCTCCCAACTGAGCTAATGTGCAAGTGCAGGCATCGGCGAAATTTCGAACCTCTTTACAATCATGTCGCTGTCTGTGTTACGTACAGACAGCGACATCTGGCTGAAGTAATTTACATCACTTGCAGCCCCTAGTACCCACTTTTATGTAGTTAGGTTTTACATCGGAATGATATCGCTACATGATTACTCGTATATTCTTTTTGTTGCACTAATCCGTGCTGAGGACAATTATTATTTTAAAAACCTATTTAGAGGCTAACCTGTTTTAGGCTTTTATGTTTGTGTTTTTCCTTGTGTACAATAAAGAATATTCTTATCTTACCTCGTCCTAACCCAAATCCTCCGTCCGCCAGATGTCGTACCGGGTGAACTACGAGTACTATACCGGCGAGGACGAAGCTTACAAGTCGCACCAAGCCTCGCTCGGCCTTGTGACCCCACTGGCCGTACTTCCCTCGCTAGAAAGCGCCGTCTCCGTGCGGCTCGAGGGCGTACTGTGGAAAATGGCGGCCGACATCGGGATGCCGTCGTTTAACATCAACGCTGTGGGCAGATTAGAGGTCAGTGAAGAAGAAGAAGAAGAAGAAAGACATTTATTATACCAACAAGATACATCACAGAAACAAAATAAGCACATAAGTAACATAATATGCACAACACAGAAGGAAAACTAAATACACAACAGACAAAACGAATAAATAAAACAGGACTATAGATGTAGCCTGTGGTGTATCTACATTGCCACAAAAGGCAGCTGACTCAGCGTTGTGCTGAGGAAGTGATCCCTCAGCGCTGATTTTCAGTCAGTGCCTACGGTAACCCATGCTTGCACACTTTCTGAGGAAGCGGTAAATTAGTGATTGAGTCGGCCATTTTTATGTAGCCTATTATACGTCCCACTGCAGGGCACAGGCCTTCTCTCCGAGAGATACTAAGGAAGTAAAAATTATGTAAATTAGTATTAGAGCGTGCAATCAATTACGCAATAGTCATAATATGTACTGTAATGTAATTATTATAACTTTGCAAATAAAGAAAATTAAAAAATTTGGCTCAATTAGCACGCGTGCCCACTGCGGATTGGTAATTTCAAGCGCTGAGGTATGTAAACACCTTAGACACTCAGATTTCCTCACGTTGCTCTAGCATGTCTCTAAAGATAGAGAAAGAAACGTGGCTAGGCACCTAGCTCATTCGATCATAAATCTCTTATCGGATCTAGTGTTGGGGTGGCAACATTCACGCCGCTGCGTGCGTGCGTGCAACGACTACTGAATGTTGATTTGATTTTTAGTGAGGGATATTCTTTATATATTTTTTTATTATTCCCTAGTCGTTACATAGATGGCGCTGAACTTGGTAAGTTACTGCAAGGAACGGATCGCCACATTATTTTTTTAATTTCACTTGGTTGTGAGTTTTAGATCATAAAACGAAATATTATTATGTCATTGGCACATCTATACATATATAAAAATCAATTGCTGTTCGTTAGTCTCACTAAAACTCGAGAATGGCTGAACGGATTTATCTTATCTTAATCTTGAAATGTTCGTGGAGGTCTAGGGAAGTTTTAAAAGCCAAAAAAAATCGATTAATTTCCGGGAAAACTCTAAAAACAGCCCTTTTCTATTTCCCATACAAACGTTTTCTGTGGCGTTACGAAGTTCGCCGGGACAGCTAGTCAAAAATAAATATCGTTCCGAATTGACCCATTCACGTTATCGCAATATCCATTGACGTCCATTTCGGAACGGCTATCATAGATACGAATATGTGTAAAATATCTGTAGTGCGTTCCGATTTGCCCATGATCGCTCACGATCGCAAATCGGACCGCACGGCTAGTAACGTAGTTCGTTCAGCGCCATCTACAGAGTTCTTGGGAACTACTTTTTTTTCTTAATAGTAAAAAAGAAAACCTCCCATTGTTATTTTTTTTTTATGAAGCGAAAGAGGATCAGTACTAAAGGTCAGGATAGTAGCAAATGGCAGACCCAGGCCCTCGTCACTCCATATAAAAAATATTATGAACGTACTTTGTGCCAACATTGAAACAAAAAATATAATCCTGCTAAAACAAAAGGCATTAACTCCGCAGTGAATCACGTAGATGTATCATGATTTAAAATTAAGTCGGGTTATATGTGAAATCTAATGTTGGTAATGTTGGTATTACGTATTTTGCAAATGGCCGGTAATTTTGTTCGTTTGTCGTTTTTGTGTGGCATTATTTTATTTATTTTAACTTTAGCAATAGGTGTAGTGCGTGAAAAGTTATTAAACAAGAAATATGGGAGGAAAAGCATTGAGGAAATGTAAAATTTGTGGCATTAGAAGAGTCAGAAATTAATGTACGTCTGGCATATTCTTAACCAGATATCCACTGGAGCCAAACAGGTAAAATTAGCAAGTTTATCATAATAAATGTACGCTGATATTTATTTAATGCGCTTGGATAAAACAACTGAATTATTTAGAACAATTTACGATTTTGACAAATTTAAATTAACGCCGGTTGTAGTGCGGTACCCTTGTGGTACTTTTTTTATCGATATTTTGGACGATTGATTTCTGCCAGATATTTCTACATGCTGTCTAAAATTGATCACAACTACTTAATTTTAAACGTCGAACACCACACAGCAAGAACAGAAATGATTTATGTTGTGTTATTTTGCTCAATTTTGCGGTATAGATAATATATTTTTTGACTTATTGTTTTGTTTGTTGCAGACTCCAAAGATCTGAAATTCGACCAAAGTGCAAAGTTTTGATAGCGACGTGACGCATTGGTGACATTGTTTTCTACACCTGATGCTAAATAAATGATTTGATTTAAAAAAATGCCTTTTTCATTATGAAAGTAAGCGATAATCCATTCACACCATGTCATACTCGAAATAATTGAGTTGACCTACTGTGTTGGGATTTATCGCCTACTTTAATTTTCAAAGCATGAAAATGAGGTAAGGGGGAGAGACGTCTCGAATTTTTTTATCGATATCGATAAGCAGTCCATCACTAATGTTTTGCAATTTCATTCTCATGTTGGTATTATACTATTTTTTGTTAGGTTGGTACAAACTACGTTCATAATTTTGAAAACGTGTTGTTAGCAAGTGCCGACTCTTATAACGTAGTGATTACATACTCTTTGGGCAGACCGGGATGCAGATGTGAGTTTACGTTTTTTATGGGGCCGGGCAGCAGACATTGAGACTATCTTCATCTTGCAGAAGAGAGCCATCCGATTTATTTACAAGTTAGGTAGTAGGGATTCGCTAAGAGATTTCTTAAAAGAAACAAACATCTTAACAGTTGCATGTCAATACATTTATGAAAATATTATGTACGTTAGAAAAAATATCAAAGACTTCGAAAATGTTGGTGGCCACCATAATGTTAATACTAGAAATAAACATAAATTGTCATTTCCACTATTTAGACTTGCAAAAGTTAACACATCCTTTATGGGGCACTGTATAAGGTTCTACAACAAAATTCCTCAAGATATATTAGAGTTACCTCCAACGCGATTTAAAAAATGTGTTAAGCACATTTTGTGCAAAAAGGCTTACTATAACATCAAGGATTATTTAGAAGACAAAGATGTTTGGCATTAAACAGTAGATTAATATTATTTAAAGGACGATTGTGACTAGTGTTCAACACATTCATGACTAATATTTTAAGTTGAAAACTCTGTTAATTAAGTTAAAACGTGTTTTGAAAAGAATAAATGTGGAGTTTCTTTGTTAGCTTCTTCTCCACATAATCCATTAATTGTGAAACTAACAACTTTGACGTTCATTAAGTAAACATTCTGTTTTTACAATGAATAAAAATATTTGAATTTGAATTTTGAATTTGTTTTTTTTTTCTTCGTGCAGCTTGACGACCCATTCATCGAGACCTCAGGCAGCCTCAACCTCACATCGTCATACTTGGAGAACTACTTCATCAAGATGGATTTCAAGAAAGACATCTCCGACAGCGAAAATGTAATCGGCGGTGGGATACAAATCACTCAGGGCGCCCAGGATAACTATGTGAGTTGAGCTTTGTTTTTAACGTGATAGAGTTCAAAATGCGTCTGAACTCGATCAGTCTAAAAATTGAGAAATTCAAAATTATTTTATTTGAAGTGGCACAGAAAATGCGGCTTAATTAACGTTACAAGTTAAACATAGATGTCCTTTTCAAGATGGACGTGGGTTCGATTCCCACTGGGGGCCGTCGTACATTTGTACAAATGGCCTCAGTCTGCATGTATTTTCATGTTTGTGATGTCCTTGCCTGCGGGGGTGCGGGAAGTGGGGTGCAGGGGGAGCCTTGGCTCCCCCCAAATTTTAAGCTGTTTCGTTTTAGATAATCTTTTTTTTTTATTTTAAGCTGTTTCTCTTTATATTTTTACTCGAAAAAGCCTACTATCTAGTTATTATTATGTAGATCATTTTGGAGAAAAAATGGTCAGAAAACTCCAAACTTGGTCTTTTCAATTTTGGTCCTTAATAATCAAATTTATCATTAGGCCCTGTTTAAGGCTGCTGTTACGTCTCTCGTGCTATCTCGCTCGCACAATCTAACATCTTTAGTGATTGTAGAAAATAGCATGCTTTTGATAAATGTAGTCTGAGGGTTTGATATAGAATTACGTACATTTTAAATGCGTTCTTGTTTTCCTATATTTAGGTTTTAATAAAGGTAAGTGGTTTTTCAAATTATTAATTTTAGTTTAATCAAAAAATAGGTAAGAATAAGAAAATAAATTTCTTGAATGTCCGTAATTTTATTACCCATCAAACCCTCACACATTTCTCAAAATTATACTCATTTTCATACAATCATAAAAAAAAAGTGAAAGTGTGCGAGCGAGACAGCATTCCAGGTGTAACAGCAACCTTAAACCTTGTTGGGAGTCGAGTTTTAGTTTTATAATAAGTTATCCGTGTGGCGCCGGTTTAAGGATAGCGTCACTCCATTTCCTTCCGTGGATGACGTAGAAGGCGACTAACGAAATCAATTACCAGGAGACGGGCAGCAGCGTCTTCCTGAGATTCCAACCGCATACTGCGATCGCCAACCCGCCTGCCAAGCGTCGCGATTATGGCAAAACCCCTCATGGTTATGAAAACCACGAAGGAGACCTATGTCCTGCAGTGGGCGTCAAATGGCTGATGATGATGAAGTTTCCGGTCTTTGTACCAAAACATTCTTTGTCCCAGGTCTCGGCCGACGTGACGTGGCGCCCCTCGCCCGCCTACATGCGCTTCAAGTCTAAAGCCGCCCTATACCCCGTCCTCCCGCCCTCCGACATAGTCGTGGCGTACGAAGACGACCCTTCTGAACGCGAGAAGTCCCTACAAGCCGACCTGAACTTCGGAAAGGAGAGTATTTACTCTCTGCGGACGGATAAGAGGAGTGAGTCGATCAGTGTGACTCTTAGCAGTCCGCATAAAGGGTTCAGGTGAGTCTCTCTAACTCCACTGTTTCTATAGTAGCCATCTTCAGAAATAGTTGTGGTGTACGAAGACTGCGAGAAGTCCCTACGAGTCGACTTGAACTTCAGAGAGGAGATTGTCATCTCTGAGGACGGGTAGAAGGAGCAATCCGCATAAAGGGTGAGTCCCTCACACTGGGTCTCTTTCTGTCTCCATTATATGTAGTATCCACCTTCAGACGTAGTGACACAATACAAGGGACACATTTTAAACTCAACACCCGAAAGTCTGTCGTGATCCAAGCGGCTGATAGGAAGAGCGAAATAAAGAGAGACGGAGAGAAGGAGCACGAAAGAAACGTCACTTAACTCCTGAACTGCCCTCGCGGAACGCAACGTATAGGTGGCCCATACTAAGTTGGACACAGATCTGTGTCGCGGCAGACGAGTGGTTAAGTGTAGATTAGGTATAAAATACGTAATACCCATTCACCAATTTTTATCATTAACCGAAATTGGTAAAAAATTGGAACACTCTTAATTACCAATTTTTCAGCTCACCAGAATTGATTAAACATTGGAAATACCATATTAAAATTTTTAACCTGACCAAAATTTGTTAAAATTGAAAATATACAATTACCAATCGTTAACCTCTTCTTCACGCTCTTTTCCCCCGTCTTTCTTTATTTTCCTGTCACCCAAGCTGCTTAGATCAACTCAGACAAACAAACTTACAGCATCAAGAAACAAACACATTTGTTCCATCTTACACCCTCGCGGTTGTTACAGAGCCGTGAAAGTGATCGGCGAGTTCGACAAAGACGACATCCGCGGCTCCTTTGTCACCGACGCCGCAGAATACTCGATCAGCGGGAAAGTACTCAACAGGGAGCCGTTGGAGGTAAACACTTCTACCCTGCCTCGTTGGACTAGCCGCTAAGGCGCTTCCTACCAAGATAGAGGTCATGGGTACGATTCCCATTGGGGGCCACCGTACATTTGTACAAATGGCCTCAGTCTGGGTGTATTCCTATGATTGTGATGTCCTTACCTGGTTACCATGGCACAGGGTATCCTAGTTTGCGACCAGGTCAAGTGATTGTGTTGTATGGAAGTTATTATCATTATTATAAATAGAAAACACTTCACATATTACATTGAAATAATAGTTATTTGTTATGCAAGGCTGCAAAGTTAATTTTTGGCGCGAGTACCTTGTATTGAAACCTGAGCAAGCGAAGGATTCTAGGATTGAGCCACGAGCGAAGCGAGTGCTTCAAATATAGAATCCTGAGCGTAGCGAGGGTTTCAAAGGTACGAGACGCTAAATAACTTTGCTGCCGAGCGCAACACACAACTTTTCACCTCACTAAAGCGAGGAAAATGTTAGGTGCAAGAAAAACAGTTTTAATAAATATTAAATTACTGTTTATTTATTTCAAAAATTAAAAGTAAAATTACTACATACAATTGGTAATATTGAAAGTTAATTTTTTTTTAAATCAAATTTTTTGCCGGCCAGTGCGATTCTATGAGGCTGGCGCATGACATGAAATAAGTATTTGCATTTCAATCATCAATGGACTGGCTGCAGAGAATATAAACTATTACGAAACCAATGAGGTTCTATATATATGTAATTTATTGTACGAAACCTTTATTGAATAAAAATATTCGAATTTTAAAAACACTTTCCACGCTAGCGGATAAAGTGCGATTTTCCACGCAGATTTCGAATGATAAACAGAGCTTTTACGAGCTAGTGAGGTGAAAAGGACATTTGTTGTAACGACACACATCACAAACACAAAATAAACAGATAAGCGACATAGTATGAATGACAAAAGAACCAGAAAATGAAATGTTTTTGTATTTATGTTTTTGTGATTATGTTACTTGTTACGTCCCGATAAATGCCTTTCTTTCTTTCTTTCTAAATACACAACAGACAAAACAAGACAAAAAAAAATCGTCCATTTCGGCCAGCTTGCACAAATTCTTAAATGTAACGTAAGTCGTCATTTAAATCGACTTTTGTATGGAAAATTCTTTTAGTTAAATGCTGTTTAAGTCACATACAAGAAAGTGGTGCAAGTCGCCCTAAGCCTGTGGTGTGTCTAAGTTGCCACAGAAGGCGGCTGACTCAGCGTTGTGCTGAGGGAGTGAGCCCTCACCGCTGATTTTCAGTCAGTGCCAACGGTAACTCATAATTGTACTTCGGATTGCATGTCGTGGCGCATTTAAAGGGAATTAAAATAAATGCATATACAATAAAATAAAAAAATATTTTCTTGAATACTCATTATGCAAACTCACGCCTGTATGCTGTAGGAGTAGACAGATATCAGGGTTTGCCACTTGCCACGATCCAGACAGAACTCTTTTGTTTCATCAATATTCATAAGCATACACCCACGTCGAGAACACCATATTTTACGTAAAAAAAAAATAGGCACACAGATATTTCTTAAACTTAGATTAAAGAGTACCCAAAACCCTCGTGCGTAGATGCCACAATTAATCAATGCTGATGAAGCGAAAGAGGTCTGTCAGGATCGTGGCAAGTGTCAAACACTGGTCTCTGCCTACCCTTCCGGGATACAGGCGTGTGATGTGTGTTTCTTTTACCTGAGAGAACAGACGGCGCCACTATCACTAAAGATGATCTTAGGACAGTCCGTTGTTTCCTCACGATGCTTTTCTTCACCGCTAGCAAGTGGTTTTGGTGTCTGAGGTGTTTGTATAACTCAACGATTGAAATCGCGTAGCCGATTTGTCATAAAATCAGCTCTACCAAGATCACTGCGTTGACTTGGTTGCACAATGCTGAGCCTCGACCCTTTGTCTTAATATGTCAATAAATGCTTACTATGCTATTCATAGTAAACTATGAATTGTAGTTTTATGAAACGCGGCTCAGGCTCGTGTCAACGAGGAATGAAAGGAATAACGTACCTTTTCTTCCATCTTCATAACACTTCTCCTTTATCTTCCTCCATCTTTATAAAACTTCTTCTTCAACTTCGTCTATCTTCATGACACTTCTTCTTAATCTTCGTCCATCTTCACGAAACTCCCCCGAGCGGATGTTCACGGAAGCTGCCGTCTCTCCCGACAGATGTCGCTGGTGCTGGTGCCCAAAGGGCAGGGCGAGCCCGTTACCGTTCGCGCCAAGTGCGAGTTCTCGCGGACCGTGTACGGGGTTTCTGCGCACTTCGGCGGGGCGGTCAACCTGACACTGCATGCCAGGGCGCAGATGGAGGCCAACTTCACCGACATCAACATCAAGGTATCTAATCTACAGCAAAGGAAATGTATAGTCTATTCATCCTTACTTGTCCAATTTAGTAAACAAGATTCTACCCGCAAAGTATGCCTTTTTAATCAAAAACTGCCATATTCCCATAAATGAAGTAACCTGGGACACCATTTTGGATAGCACACTGCAATGTTTATAACCAAAGTGCACGAACTTGCAAGAAAATATCTAGTATTGGCATCAAATGCCAATTTTGAGGTTAGAATATTGTTTACTAAATTGGACAAGTAAGGATGAACAGACTGTATGTAGTATGGTTTCATCAAGAAAAACAGTTTGGGCGGCGAAAAATGTTTCTAGCGGCGTCGTAAACATCTCTCCGGTAAACTCCACATCGTAGGTTCCAGTACTCTCTGGTGGAGAGATAGAGGTTCAAGAGATAAAGAGGGAGCGCAATAGACCGTGTTGACTCTGAGAAGGCTGTGGACTTCTGTCATTGTTTAGTCGCTCAACTGTTTGGTCACTGTTGCGTTTCACAAGGGATTGCAGGTAATCCGATATAAGTTACTCGAAACCGGTTGCCAACGGACGCTATCGTAGACAAATCTATGTATTCCGTTATTCTCGCACCGTCACCTCTTTTAAACCATCTTCAGCTGGCCGTGTGCTCCGTAGACAAATCTATCTACCCTCTAATACTCACAACGTTCCCTCCTAACCTTTCTCTCGTCCCCAGATGGACCTGCCCCAGTCGGAGACTAAAGACCTGTTCTTCAAGGCGCGTCTGGACTCTCACCCGGACCTCCGTAAGGTGGTCAGTGTTCAAGCTGTCACACCCTTCAAACGGCTCCAGCATATCAAGGGGGATACTGACTTTGTGTGAGTACATAGACAAGCTTTGAGTTATTCTGTTCTATTGTTCTAGGGCTGACCACTAACTGAACGGGCCAAAGGAAGATTTCAAAAACTTCACCGGCAAGTCGGCTACCTATTTGAACAACTGCAAATTCTAAGTTTTAGGCCAAATATTTCGATTTTGTCTGCTTTAATGAATTTTTTAAGCGGAAAAAAGGAATTGTGTCTACGAAAACTGAAGTACATACGTCATAAACTAAAAAGCACCCTAAGCTGTGCAAAGGTTGGAGAAATGTAATGTTAATGTTAAATGTTGTAGTTTATTCTTGTTCTTCTTATTCTTATGTTTTTTTTTTTTTTGTGACAATATATTTTGATGTCAATATATTGGTGTACAATAATATTAAACCTTTCATGCACATGTGAAACTAACGTTAGAAGGTCGTAGTAAAATAAAATCTGTGTATATCTGTGTAATTTCCATTTTTATGTACATTATCTCTAATTACGAGTATCTAAAGTCATGCACTTATTGAGTATGAAATCAGTGAACATTATTCATTTATGATTGTAGCATTATATTTACTGACTTTAGATAGAGAATACTTTATTGCACTACCAGAAAAAAAGTATTACTTTACACTTTTGAAATTCCGTCTCACTTGTAACCATTGACACTATCTAGGACCCATCGGTGTTTCGCCTTTGATAGGTATCTTGGTCTCCTTAATGCATTAAAAATCGATATAAACATATTTTATTGCAGCCTCGGGCCGAAAACCGGTTACGTGTTACTGAACTACGAAATGCCGGATATGAAGGGAGACGGCGATCTCAAATGGAGCTTTGACCCGGAAAATATGTACATGAAGGTAGTGTATCACTCAGGCAGCCCGTACTGGCCACTGCTGGACGTAGGCCACTTCTTTCTGTCCTTGGCCATCCTCATACAGCCGCTGCCAGCAATCTACCGAAGGTAAGCAAAGGTAATGTATGTGTTGGATGATTCGTTCAGAGTTTTTATCTACTTGCAATTAGATCGTGTAGCGTAGCGACCAAAAGCTGTCACGGTTTAAGCCACAAACTCTTAAAAATTTCAACATATTAATGATAATGATGACCAACCGTTTAATATACAACTGCTCCTTAACTAAATGAATAAAAAAATAATGCGACCTCTTCTTAGCGTTGTCATGTTGTCGCTATAAAAATGTTCTAGAGAGTGTGTTGAAATGTTTATCAATGTTCTGTGTTGCGCAGAAAGTACATCTAAATAAAAAGTATGTTTTAAAGGTGTTATTTTTATATATACTATTCCTCTAAAACACTCCTGAAATGCAGTTTAAGTAGTGTGTGGTACAGTCACTTTACCACCGACTATTTAAATTGCACTTTAGGAGTCTTTAAGGAATCGTGTTTTTATAGATAAAACTTAATATGTTATCAATATATTTATATCCCTATTCATTCATTCCCTATAGAGCTATGTTAGGAGTTTCACTGCGTGATCGAATCAGGAATGAGATTCGAAGTGAGATTGAGAAGTTCGAAGAATTGCTCAGTTGAAGGGGCAGTGGGCGGGGCACATAGCTCGAAGAACTGTTTGTCGTTGGGAGGAAAAAGTTTGACCTGACGACCTGGTTACGGTGGCGGGGAGCCGCTCGATGCAGGCGGCACAACACCGGGAAGCTTGGACAACCGTGGGGGAGGCCTATGTCTTGCAGTGGGCGTCAAATGGCTGATGATGATAATGTTGATTCATTCACGCCCGAGTTCTCTTCAATTCTTGTTAAAGTTCAAGCTAATTTGAGCTCTAATCCTCAGGCACTGGGACACCAGAACGTGCAGGAGACGCTACGAAGCATGGACCTGGACATATACTTCGGGCGTAGTCTCGATGACGGCTTGCAGATCACCGACGCTGGGTTCAAGATGGACTTGAACAAAGTCTGGCAGTGAGTTCACTACTTGTAAAGTCGTCGGAAGCATTTTTTTTCTTCCGTCCGTCCGTCTGTCCGTCTGTCCATCAAGACCCTTTGTCTCAGGAACGCGTGGGGGTATCGAGTTGGAATTAAAACCATATACTCAGGTCTACAGTCCCTAGAGGCTGTGAAACAATCAAACTTCTAAGTTAACGTAAAAATAGTCCCGCCGTATATGCCGTATATTTCGACATTCAAGGGAATCAAAATTTATGGGGTACTTTCCGGTGACGTAGAGCTATGAAATTTGGCAAGTAATATCGTCTTGTAAAAATCTGAAAAGCATATTTTTGCAATTGAATCATTAAAAAAAATGATTTTGAAGTTCGGCAAAAACTGCGAGACTCGATTCCTGAACTATTTATAATATGTTAGTACCTACAAGTACGGAACCCTCGGTGGCCGAGTCCGTCTCGCACTTGTCCGGTTTATATTTTATTTTTGATGTAACCTATATGTGTCCCACTGCAGGGCACAGGCTTTCTCTCAGAGAGAGATAACGGGTTTAATTACTGCGGGCCCACCGCGGATTGACAATTTCAAGCGCTGAAGTATGCTAACATCTTTGGCACTCTGGTTTCCTCACGATGTTTTCCTTCACAGTTATCGAGTGGTATTGCTACTACAAATTCACAAATGTAATTTTAAAAGTCTATTTAGAGGCAAAAAATTCCACCCATGCCGGGACTTGAACCCGCGACCTCTGGCTAACCGTGCCAGCGCTCTCCCAACTGAGCTAATGGGCAAGTGCAGGCATCGGCAAAATTTCGAGCCTCTTTACAAACTTTCTCTGTCAGCACGGATTAGTGCAACTAAAAGAGTATAAACAAAGTCATTGTTACACGACAAATACCTCCTAAATGTGAGGCCGGCGATCTACCGCTCTGCTACCACCGCACCTTACGCGACTCACTTTACATGTAGTAATTATTTTTGCGTCTCCCTTGTATAGAAAGATACCTGCGTGCGTGTAGCTTCACATAATTTTATGTAAAGCAGAAAACCATAGCATATAGCGTCGGTGACGTGAGCATACGTGATTTCTTGAAGAATATTGTGCCGGTGACGTAAGCAAGCTTACTGGCTTGCGACGCTCCTGGGGCACACCTTTTGGGAAATGCTGGCCTAGACTCTAATAAACTATCTGTTATTTAAGATCCTGCCAAACTTATGGCTGCAAAGAAACTCATTTCATTTAATTTAATTCGCAATAAAGTAACGAGTAAACGCATTCTTATTAAATAGACCTTGGTGTTTTTTTTAACCACGTTAGATTTCTATTGCGGAAACATAAGGGACCCTTTTTTTTTCTATGTCTGTCTATTGTAATCAATCTTGATTGTAATGCATCAGTTGACTCAGTAATGTTACTTTTACTCAGGAATTTTGTCGTGGAAGAGGATGGAATGCAATCCCTCCCTAAAGAACCACTTATCTTCTCTCAACTTCCACAGAATCGGCGTCAACGCAACGTTCGGCTTCGTCCTAAGTAAGCGCCTCTTACTAAAAATCAACGCCGTACTCCCAAAGCCCAATGTGGACATGCATTCTTTCTACATCAAGGGACTCTACAGCAGTGAGCAGAATACCTTGATGGACATCTTGGCGTTGTACAGTACTGACGTCACGAAGATACAGACAGGGTTGAAGGGAAAGGTGAGTTTATAAGTTCTGTCTTATGTACATCTACCTACCCACTCTCTTATTCTTCCAGTCCTGTCCATCCTAAGGTTTTCTGAAAGAGATCGCTTTTAGCAATAAGGACGCCGATTGTATATTATACTACTAAGAACTAGATACGAAATTCCTTATCTCTGTAAATTACTGGTGTGCAATAAAGAGTTATCCTACTAATATTATAAATGTAAAAGTTTGTGAAGATGTTGGAACTTTGGATGTTTGTTACTCAATCTGCGTGATAAGGGCTGAACGGATTTAGATGAAATTAGGTATGGAGATAGTTTGAGTCCCCGGGAAGGACATAGGATACTTTTCATCCCGGAAATTACTCATTCCATGCAGACGAAGGCAAAAGCTAATGCATCTATAACTTTCGCAGCTCATCAAGTTCGTAGACACGGCCCAAGCCAACGCTACGGTGCTGTGGACGTCCAACGGCGTCGTCCGAACCGTTGACAACGCCGTGTTCTACGGGTGGGACGTCAACGGGTCGCAGAGCGTCGACTACGCCTTGGTCACCCCGCTCTATGTCGGCCAAGAGACCTTCAAGGTTAAAGGCTCCTATCAGCAGGACATGGTGCACGAGTACAAGGTTGTTAAGTGAGTATTGCGTTGTGCTCTTGCAAGTGTGCCCACATTTATTTAGAACAAAGAAAACGGCTATACAAAATCAGAATATTAATAAAAAATATTACTATTAACATAATAAAAAACAGAACTTAGAACTAAAAAAAAAACAAAAATATTCATAAATACCGCCCAGAGACGCACCCGATCCAGAGGATCCCATTTCGCGAGTTGGTCCACTCCGTCTATACAGATTTTTTCAAAAGTAAGGAAAGTAACTAGACTCCTTAACTCATAAAATCTTTCTAGTTTAAGATTAGCAGTTAAGACTGGCATGTTATTGTTTATCTTTATAAAATAAACAGTTTATTTTTTTTTTATGCCCTCCGCTACGCAGAACCGTTCTTGGAGCCAACTCAACTATTCCTCGTCTGTGCCGCCTCCTAAATCATTATAGTGAGGTGGTAGAAGTACACAAAGACCCGTCACGTAAAATTAACTAACCAATCGCATTCCAATGTAATGCCCCGTGCAACTTAACTTGTGAAATGTCTAAATAGACACTAAATAGTTTGCGCGGGTTGTACCATTGGAATGATATTGTACTGCTATTGCTTTGTTGACTGCGAAATAGAGGCCAATATTGTGTCAATTATGTGTTCATTAGACTAGGCCCAGCTTGCTGGACTGACGATCCGAGGCAGTTTGCTGGCAGCGGCAGGGTGAGGATGACCGCGGACTGAAAGAAGTGGCATGTCTTGCATGTCCAGCAGTGGACACACGAAAATATTATCAATGGCCCTCAAAAGGTAAACCCAGCGTTTGTCCCACAGAGGCCTGATGCATTGTCCCGGGCACAACCAGATCGGCGAGATCGACCTGCGCTACGGCGGCGTCCGACACACGGACGGACACTTCAACGTGTCCACGCCCTTCGACAACTTGGCCTGGCTCAAGAGCATATTCGACGTGAGTACTGTTTGGAGAAAAAGAAGGATTATACAAAATACAAAAATATTTATCTTCATCTTACAGTCCTATCCATTGTAAAGTTGTCTGGAAGAGATCGCTTTTAGTGATAAGACCGCCAGTTATATACTATGTAACTTAGATATTTAAGATTTTTCATCATCATCATCATCAGCCATTTGACGCCCACTGCAAGACATAGGCCTCCCCCACGGTTGTCCAAGCTTCCCGGTGTTGTGCCGCCCGCATCCAGCGACTCCCCGCCACCGTAACCATCTGGTGGGGGGCCTGCCTACGCTGCGAAATTTTTCATGTATCTTTATAATGCATGGTGTGCAATAAAGAGTATTCATCTAATCTAATTTATTCAGTCCAGTAATGTTACAGCATGTGGTGCAGAATTTCACCAAGCAAGTACTAAACCTGTGTCTGGTGGGTCCCGCTCTTTCATCAGGTTTAAGACGCAATGCAATACAATATAAGATAAGATTTATTCATTTGTAAAACATACGTATAGGTACATTGGTGAACAGTGCGTTGTACACTAGAATAAAATCACTAACAATTTTATGTGAATTTTTATGTTTGAAATAAATGAATCGAATTGGTGTGTGGTGTTATGAAATATTCATTGTTCCGACAATATTTTAATATAAATGATAAACAATTGATTCCTACAAGAAAAGTTATGCTTGTGTACAATTTCATTATCTCTTCGTTTCATCAACATGAATGAATCATGACGCATGCCGGTTTCTGGTTTCTTCACAAGCCTCACGTTCTAGATCAACAACGTTGACGAACAATCCAACAATAAGATCTAACTTTTCTGGCCGAACCATGCTGTCTCGCTTAAATCCACCCACCAGTACACGAAGCATTCATAAGCAGCCTATATACGTCCCACTGTAGGGCACAGGCCTTCTCTCCGAGAGAGAGTATGGGCTTAATCACCATACGTACCCACCGCGGATTAGCGATTTCAAGCGCTGAGGTATGTGAATCGCTCAGACGCTCAGATTTTCTCACGATGTTTTTCCTTCACCGTTAACGAGTGGTATTGCTACTGTAGCTTCAAAAAGCATTAATTATGTACAATAAAGTGTTCTCTATTTCTGTCTATCTAATATTGTATTTACACAAACGCTTTCACAAGTGTCACGTTCCAGATCAACAACGGCGATGAGCATTCCAACAACAAGATCAAACTGTTCTGGCCGAACCACACCGCCTCGCTGAACTCGACCGACCAGTACACGAAGCAAGGCGAGGGGTTCACGCAGGGCGGCCAACTGCTGCTCTCCTTACCGCTGAGCGTACAGCATCACGTCGTCACGGACTACTATTATATACACGGTGAGATTTTTGTTTTTGCACGTGCTGATACGACAGACGTGGTCTTGTCCCGAGAAATATCGGAGAGAAAAGGTATTTTCGGATTTCCCTATTATTATTTTCTTACCTTTTAAAGTTGCCAAATCGGTCCAGCCGTACTCATCTCAGGCACTTACTATGGAGCAGCACACTAAGTTTTATTTGTTTAGATTTGGGCAACTCACACAGCTTCCCGTAAAAAAACAGTTGTTCAAAATTTTGCATAAAAAAACAAAATATGTTAGTCTCCTTAGTAGGTTTTTAAAGGTGTATTTGGAATAGAAGGTGATCAAAATATTTGTCCACTAATAAGCCCGGAGGCAAAGTAAAACAAATTCCGAGCAAATGTTGTAAAAAAAACGGCCAAGTGCGAGACGGACTCGCGCACGAAGGTTTTGTTGTATGGGAGCCCCACTTAAATATTTATTTTATTCTGTTTTTAGTTTTTGTTGTTATAGCGGCAGCCGAAATACATTATCTGTGAAAATTTCAACTGTCAAGCTATCACAGATGGACAGTGGAGTCTTTGTAATAGGGTCCGTTACAATTTGGGTACGGAACCCAAAAAACACCACGGTGAATGTGGTTACGTTCTCACATCTTTGATTTATTTTAAATATACTTTTATAACCTCGCGGAGCGTTAAATTCTTGAAAAGAGGTACCCACAGCATAGGCAAAACTATGTTGTGAGTACCTTCTTTACTCGTGCACTAGGGACCGAAACGAACGAACGAACGAATACAAATAAATGGTTCAGTGTATTTAACTTTCAGTGCTCGTTTAGTATATTTAGGTATTATAGCTAAAAAGCTACGAATAAAAAAAACCATATAAGTATTTCTCTCCACAAAATTCACACTCAAAAACCAGTCTCTCGATTACTCTTTACCAATGAAATGAGCGCAAGATGTGCTGTAGAGTAAATCACTCTGTGGTTGGTTCATTCTGTGCGCCATGCGGGACGACGTGAATGTTCATTGGGCGATAGTAACTGACAGCGTAACGCTGCTGCCCGTCTCCTGGTAATTGATTTCCTTAGTCGCCCTCTACGACATCCACGGAAGGAAATGGAGTGACGCTATTCTTAATCCGGCGCCACACGGTCATAATGCGACAATTATAAATTAATAATCTTCACTGATTTCTTTCTTGTGTTGTTTTGTTAATAAGTGTGACTAATTCGGCCTCCGTTTCACAAGAGAATTTTAAATGTAAATAGGGATTTTCTCGAAAAAAAAAAATTGTAAAAACAGAACTTAGTTTTTTTTTTTTGGACAATGCCCAATCCAAAGTTTTAAATTGTAGGTGAGAAAGCCAGCCGCGGCAACGCGACAGTCGACCTGGACGGCGAGCGGTTCGTGAAGGGCTTCTTCAAGCAGGTCCGGGGCAAGAGCCAGCGCAATCTCGACCTTGCCACCACCGACATAGAGGTGGAGAACCAACACACGCCTGTCGGGATTCGCTACATACACGAGTCCGACGCCACGGGAGTCAATGTGAGTCGACTTTACAGTAATCGGAAATCAAAAATTTATGTTGCGAGCACATGTCATATAAAATACCGCCGACGAATAATAGTTAGATCCGCCGTCCCCACTTAACCATATCTGCCTAGCGAAATAGATAAACCTACACAAAGTGATTCAGAAACTCATTGATAGTTACAAATTACACACTTTAAAAATGCCCTTGTGAGTGTATGAAACTGGTTTATTTGTGTGCTTTTCTGGTCGTTTTGTTTACATGTTATCAATCTACATTCAAAACTCAATTAATACCAAAGTGTCTGAACTAAAAAACTTCGATATGTATGAACGTTTTACCGGAGTCCGCAAGCCTATTAAACCAGCGTCAATAACAGGACGTGAAGCAAGCGACAGTGTTCCACCTGCACAACGCGACCAAGTTCAACGTGACGGGGAAATTCGACGTGTACACCTTTGACACGGGGAAGAACATCAAGCTGACCGCCATCCACGGCAACCGGACGCTGACCTTCCACAACGAGTATGAGGCTGTGGACCAGGAGCTGAAGCAGGGGAGCAAGATAAAATGGGCGGAGGACACGTGGATCAACTACAATATACACGTCACTAACATGACTACGGTAAGAACCTCAATCTGACCGCCATACATGGCTAGCGAACTCTGACCTTCCAGATTGAATATCAAGCCGCGGACCGGGAGCTGAAGTAGGGGAGCGACAGACAAACCCTAGGTTTATTATCATATCCAGACCGGTGTAAGACAGACAGCAACTACGCTGTGCCTCTGTCCTTTTCATCACACATCTAATTCGATTATACGTCTGGACTTATTTAACAAACTACTTGATGAATAAAGTAAAATTTATCTATCGCCTCACTCACGCCGTCCCCTCGCCAGGCCGAGACGGAGTCCCAGCAGCTGATAATGAACCTCCGCTGGCCGCTGCGGAGCTTCAACCTGGTGGCCGTGTACCGGCTGCAGGACGCGGCGCTGGACGGCAACGCGCGGCTGGGCTGGGACGTCAAGGGGGAGAACAAGACGGCGGAGCTGCGCGCCCGGTGGGACAACCCGCCCGCGGCCGACGGGACCACGCACAACGTGGCGCTGGCGCTGGCACATCCGTCCTTTAAGAAGGTAACTCGTAAACGTATCATGATGATGATGATGATGATGAGGACAACCCACTTTTGACTTTTTTTGACATTTTTGAAGAAGGTAACGCTTGTTAATGGGGCCGTACTATATGGTCCCATCATCCCGTACTCGTCCACTGCTGGACATAGATAGGCCTCTCCCCGCGGCCACGTCTTGTTGTCCTTGGCCATTCTAATTCAGCCGCCGCCAGCAACCTGTCTCAGATCGTTGGTCCAGCGACTGGTATTTTAACGGTTTGTTCACACCCAACGTGTCTGTAATGGAATATAAACATATTTTATCTACACTAATGTTGTAACATTCTACTTATGTTTTCCATACTTGACTTATAATTACTACTGTTATAGCGCAGACAACAAAACACTCAATTTAAGCAATTTCACATGATGGTATAATATTCACATCGATATCGTAAAATCTCATTATAACATCAATAAAACGCGACCAACCTGATTGCAGGGCCAATCAGGTTGGTCGCGTTTTATTGAAGCGCGCAGCTGCGCTCTCATTGGTTAAATTTTAATGGTGGCAAAATCACTGTGATTATACACGTACGCGTGAATTTAATTTAATAAATTAAAAGTTAAAAATGGATAGCGACGATGATATTTGTACGCCTCCGGATATTCTAGAAGTGGCAACAAAATTAACTCACAATCTTTTGCCAGAAAAATCTAGAAAATTATATGAAAAAGAATATAATAACTTTTTGGCATGGAAGATCGAAAAGAAAACTACATCATTTTCTGAAAATGTCATTCTTGCGTATCTCAAAAACCTCTCCGACAAATTCATTAGTGAAGATAAAGTAGTGTATGCAACTGCATATAACACAGGTATTAAAACACTCGTTACTATTATGAAACTCGCTGCGCTCGTTTCATAAACTTACTCTCGTGTTTTAATACCCTTCATTATATGACAGTTGCATAAACTACTATTTCACTTGTCATGCTCGTAAGTTACGTAAGTAGGTAGACGACATAAAATCGCTTTTTAGGCTCTAAATTTAAATTTATAATGTTTTCTTCCAAAACTAAGATAATGGGGCTTAACAGCAAAACATAGTCATATTTTGACTATTGCACATTTTAATTGAGCAGTAAAACTTCGTAAATTTTCGTAAAATACTGAAACGTGTTGTTTTCTTCTATTCTTGCTATAATTATTTGAATTCCGTACGTTTTCTATAATTAAATTAATGTAATTAGATAAAGTAGGAGTTGATTATTGTTTAAAAATGCGCTGAAATGTTTTTTATGACTTGGCAGAAACCAAGACTGTGTCTAAGTCTGAATTCACATGGTAAAATAAAAAAAAACATTAAAAAATTAATTGGCGGGAATTTGTTATTTTTATGTTCTTTTCACTGTACGACGATTTTGTTGTCCGAAATTTTCCTCGCAATCGAAGTGAAAAACAGAGTTTATAACTCAGGCCATTTTTATCCACGCTGCGCTCGGACCAATAAATTGCCACGGATAAAAATGGGTCGGTTTAAGCCCTTGTTGTACAATCTACTATATCATACTAACTCTAACCGTCTCTTCCAGGACGTGTCCCTAAAAGGCCACTACATAAGCACCCCAGCGGTAATGTCCAACATCTCCATAGAACTGCAATACTCGGACTACGAAAACGAATATCTGCGCCTCAAGTCCATTCTGACTGACAACTCTAACGGACCTATCAGAGACTACAAGTTTGGTCTCACCTGTTCGCATCCGGCCACCAACCTGGACCTGGAAATGAGATCGGATATAAATATCCACAGCAAGTGGTACTACTTTGACAACTACTACCGGTTTCAGAAGACGCTGTTCTTCCAGAAGCTGAGACAGCACAGTATGTCACTAGATCTGCAGAATAGTACGGTCAAATATGAGGTGAGTTCATATTGCGTAACACATTATGAAGAAAACAAATATATTTTTAAAGTTTGTCTTTCTCCCGTACAAGCAACTATTACAGTATTTTTTATTTATTTATGAAAACTGAAGTGGATTGTATAAAATAGCGCTTATCTTTCAAACTTTCCGTTCATTTATCTTCAATTACAGTTCAATTAGCCTTTACTTCTAACTTTTCAATTTTACTCGACCGTTATTATTTTTCAAGTGACTGCGGGGTCGGGCGCCCCGCTATTTATACCACACTCATATCATTCTATCTTTTTCTATCTCACTCGCATACTATATACCTATTCTTCTCTATCATATATCTCTGTCTCACTCACAAACTTCGAGAAGGATCGATATCTTTCCATACCTCTTAGAGGTTCCCGAATGATCGAATACGTAATAATATAACTCTACTTGACCTATCTAGAAACTTCGGGAAATACCCAGAAAGACGTCAAAGGTATTAGAAAACTATAGAACATTCCAGAACAACTTCTGGAAGTACCTAGAATCACATCGAGGGTACCTGAAATAGGTTCTAAAAGACTATCGGACATTCCAGAATATCTCTGTCTAACAGACAGATTTGTCTCTTTCTAACACATAGATTATTCCGGAAGGTTCTCGTGTCTCTACATACATAAGTACCTATCACGTAATCTATCTGCACCTAGCATCTAGATTATTCTACACAGTTCGACTACACGCTCGCCTTCCTTAAAAAAACATCACTCCTTTACAACACTCGTAAAATGTAATAACAATGGTCTTTTCCTTTGCTCCATGCTATTGTAATTACATTTAAGAAGTGTTTTAGAAATGTCGTGTATTTAAAAATGACACTGTAAGAAAGTGTAGTGTAGTGCATCCAGCATGGAAATAGTACGAAAGATTTATCATAAAACGACGCTCTATATACATCAGCATTAATATAATGTATTTTATTGTCTATGTATTGTTGGCAATTAAATACTAAAATTATTATTCGAATAACAGACGAGCCCTAGTCAAAAATAAGAAAGTTCACTGCTGTTTAACAACTAGTAGTAGTACTACAAAATAAAATTATATGCCCCGGAGGTCTCGTTAAAACCACGGCTCCAAGTCATCATCAACCCATTATGTCCCCACCGAGGGGCACGGGTCTCTTCCCTGAGGAAGGTATAGGCCATACTCCACCACGGGGGCCAAGTCCGGATTGGTGGAGGCTTGTAGACTAGTGGCTCGTCTACTGTCAGAAGTTGTCAAGCCGCCCTAAGGCCTCTGACTTGGCTTAACGACTGCCATCTATCGACGGCAGCCGGCACCAACAACTTAACGTGCCTTGCGAAGCACGGAACCGCTCGGAAAAATGCCACTAGCGTTAGGCATAGACGGCGACCCATCCATGCACTGAACGCGCCCTGTGTTGCTTAACCTTCGTGATCGTTTAAGATCACTCAGGCAGCCGGGGCTACGAGCGACTCCAAGTAAATATACAAAATCGTTTATTTGTGGAGTATAGGCCGATATATAAGTTGGTTAATACATTTATGTAGTGTACATTCTGCTCAAAAAAGCATACAAATATTTTCATTAGTTATAATCTAACATGCCATAAGTACTAGGTCAAATTTAGGTCTATAAAGAAATCAAAAGTCACAATCAAAGTCATCACGCTTGACAAACGCTCCACACTTCACACTTGATTTCTAGGAGAAAAAACAGCAATTTCCTCTAACCCCTTCCAATTGTCAGCGAGCCAACGAGACGTTCTACTACCGCATGAACGGTACGTGGCAGCTGGCCTACCCGGAGTACCGGCTGCGCTCGCTAGCCGAGCGGGCCGGCGGGGCCGACTCGGCCTTGGCGGTCCTGTCCATGCGGGACAAGTCGCTCGTGGCGCACTTCAACAGCACCGATGGTGAGTCGGCTGCCCATTTTATTTATCTATGCACCGATGAGTATCTCAACTAATTCATATATATTCATATAAAAAAATTTAACATACTTGAATAAACGTATATCGGGGGAACTGTCTCGCGATTGGGAACCGGCCTTAAAGGGAAGATGGCGTTCGTAAATTGACCTTTAGGACAAAAATTACTTGCAATACGAGTAGAAGCTTTGGAGAATTTAAAGTTACCGTTTCTGGCGTAGCCAGAAACTAGGGTTAGCACTTTATGGTAAGAGACAGTCGGCCTACCGGCTGCGCTCGCGGGCCGAGCGGGCCGGCGGGGCCGACTCGGCCTTGGCGGTCCTGTCCATGCGGGACAAGTCGCTCGTGGTGCACTTCAACAGCACTCATGGTGAGTCGGCTGCCTATTTCTTCTCCTGAGTGTAATGATAAGCTAGGATCGCCATTGTAGTGAAAGGATTTCTCAATCAGCGTCAGGAACGCGCTGATTGTGTCGCTCGATGAGGCTCCACTCATGCACTATTACTAGGTGTCTATTTAAGGGGTTCCATAGATTAACACTAGCGCCATTATTTTCTTCCCTTGGTGGCGCTAGGGGTACTGTATAGAGCCCCTTAAATAGATAGCTTGTGAATTAGGCACTGATTTTGTATCGAACTACGAATAAAAAACCTCTATCACTAGTATCAATTCCAAAATGGAAATGCTTAGTCCAATGATAATAGATGAATAGACTATGTGGAAAACTATCGTACGATTGGAAAACGGTCCTGCATGCCATTTTACGGACGCCATTTTAGTTTTTTTATTTTTACCCTTTCTCATCACAGTGCCCACAAGTTTATCGTCAATAAAAAGTTATATTACTCAGATATTTTTACAAGATTACGTCGCGAAAAAAAAAACTACATTCGACACAAAATTTCAGATGTCCGCGAAAAATTTAAGTAAAAAAGCTTTTTTTACGAATTAAGAAAACATATAAAATGCAAGTTGTTCAGTACGACGAGTTGAATTACCTCTCATTCGGCTTAAATTTTACAAAAAAATCACCGTGTGTTGTCACCAAAAGAGGTGTTCCTTCTTCTTCTTCTTTTAGTGCCATCTCCTGTCGGAGACTATCCTCAAATTACCTGGTCCCGTGAGTTTGCGGCTCGGAAGAGTTCTATATTTCTCACGTTAAACCACTGCAAGATTTCGGTGTTTCTTACACAAAGCTTAAATTATCCGTCACAACCTTCACAAACCCCTCATCCCACGTGTCGTCCACAGACGTCTCGTACCACTTGGTCGGCATGATAGCGGACACGCGCTCGGCCCAGCTCAACGCTTGGCGCGACTTCGACGACGTCACGACCGTGGACCTGGCTTCCTACATCCGCCTGAACCACTCGCGACTCCTCACCAGCTCCGTGGTGTGGCGTCCGCAGATCTTCGCCGAAGTCAAGGCGCAGGCCGTCGGCACCCTGAAACATGTCTATAGCCAGGTCAGTATCCCACTTGAAGTCTACTACTTTGTAGCTTGTCTCGGCGTTTGGCCTATTTAGTGGTTTACTGGGCTTTTGAGAGAAACAAGGTGTGGTTGGCACATGTTCATACGCCGTCTTTACTTCACCAGATCAACGAGACACTGATTATCCTGAAAGAAGCCCCGATGGAAGCGCACTCAGCCCTGAGAAACATTTGGGGCGACGCTCGTATACGCATCCGAGACTTCCTCGACGACTTAAACGACCTGCACGTCATAAAAGACGACCTGGATGAGTTCGAGCGTTTCCTTAACGGGTCGTATGAGGCGAACGACTTTTACGTCAAAGACATAGTCGAATTGACCACCTACGTCCTAGACGAGATGTCTTTAAAGGGCCACTTGAAGAGTCTCCCAGGTATCGTGACAGATATGTGGGGCATGATGGGCAACACCAGCCAATCCATAAAGCAAAGCTTAACCTACGTGGTGGATACTATCAAGAAAGCCTACGCAAACTTCCTTGAGGCCATGAACAAAGTGGTCGAGGCAGATTTAATGGATCTAGTGTCCCAACAGCTAGAGTCTGCTATCTTGCAATACGATAACTTTATACGGGACTTGCATATGAAGTTACTTGAATATTGGGAGGCCACTTGGGTGAACGCTTCCACTAGATTCTCGAAGTACTGGCACGAGTTGTTGAAGTCAATGGAACCGCTGTTCTTCAAGATAGTGCACTATACGGAGTCGTTTGTCTTCACGATCTGGAGAGGCGTGATGGATTTCTTCTACAACAGGACGCAAGAGCTGACTGACTCGCCCTATTTCAACTACGTGTCGACGTTCGGGCATGAAATGGACAGGTTGGTTTTTTTAAGTTGAGCATCTACACTTCTACATCTACACTACTAATATTATAAAGAAGAGGATAAGTTTGTACGTTTAAATTATGTTTGTATGTAGGGGGGGGGTTATCTCCTAAAGTAAGATAAGATAAGAATATTCTTTATTGCACAGAAGAAACAAGAGACATAAAAACCTATTTAGAGGCTAAAAATTTCACCCATACCGGGACTTGGACCCGCGACCTCTGGCCAACCGTGCCAGCGCTCTCCCAACTGAGCTAATGGGCAAGTGCAGGCATCGGCGAAATTTCTAACCTCTTTACAAACTTCTCTGTATTACGTACAGGCAGCGACATCTGGCTGAAGTAATTTACATCACTTGCAGCCCCGAGTACCCACTTTTGTGGCTACCTACACTACCTACTATCGCACAATGACAACTTTTGCAAATCTTCATACATTAGATCGCACCATATTAATAAAAAGTTTTCGTCTTGACTGTACAAATCTGTGGCGAAAAATCGAAAAATTCATCAAATCGATGACAATCCACGCTTTTAAAGTATTGCAAACAGTAAAAGTGAGCATCGTGCGACTAAACAAATCTTTTATGCCAATAGCCTTTGTGCAATTTTAGGCATACTGTGATCTCACTTACGAAGATTTGTAATAGTTGGCATCAGGCTACCGATTGTATTGAAATAAAATAAAAGTAACAAAGTGCGATAGTGGGCATTGTGCTATCAAACCCTTAAAATATTATTAATGGTAAGTCTACCTTATAAATATTTTTTATTTCATTTAGCTAGTGGTAAATTTAAATTCATCTTGATAGTAACTAGCTTTCCATGTTCCAGGATATACAAAGACCTGATAAGCAACGACTTACTGACCAACATAAGGAAATACAGCCGCAAACTGTGGAATGTTCTTTGGGGCAAAGTTGAACAGTACATACCGTTCAAGGACGAGTTCACGCAACTCTACGCCGAGTTCAAGAGCGCATTCGAACACTTCTTCGAGACGCCGCAAGTGCTCTATGTTAGGGAGAAGGTTAGTTGATATTAATTACATAAGACAACTCTTTAATACACCCCAGATATCATAATAAGCATAGTATAGGCGATGTCAGAGATTCAAATCAAATCTGTGGTAAAACTTTAAACGAGACTGCTCCCACAGTCAAGCCAAGCAATTGGTTTTTTGTGGGGCCTTATAACATGTTATTTTATATTAATAAATACATACATACACTAGGACGAATTTAAGTGAAAATATTTATTTAAAATTTAAATTTAATGGGATATGTCATCGAATGTTAGTAAATTAAGCTAAAACATTAACCTAGTGCTGAGTCAGCTGGCTTTTGTAGCAATTGTGGCACATCACAGAATATGCAGTATTTTGTGGCAATTGTGGCACATCATAGAATATGCAGTCTTTTGTAGCAATTGTGGCACATGACAGAATATGCAGTCTTTTGTAGCAATTGTGGCACATGACAGAATATGCAGCCTTTTGTAGCAACTGTGGCACATCACAGAATATGCAGTCTTTCGTAGCAATTGTGGCACATCACAGAATATGCAGTCTTTTGTAGCAATTGTGGCACATCACAGAATATGCAGTCTTTTGTAGCAATTGTGGCACATCACAGAATATGCAGTATTTTGTAGCAATTGTGGCACATCACAGAATATGAAGTCTTTTGTAGCAATTGTGGCACATCACAGAATATGCAGTCTTTTGTAGCAATTGTGGCACATCACAGAATATGCAGTATTTTGTAGCAATTGTGGCACATCACAGAATATGAAGTCTTTTGTAGCAATTGTGGCACATCACAGAATATGCAGTCTTTTGTAGCAATTGTGGCACATCACAGAATATGCAGTCTTTTGTAGCAACTGTGGCACATCACAGAATATGCAGTCTTTTGTAGCAATTGTGGCTCATCACAGAATATGCGGTCTTTTTAGGGAAAATCTAAATGTAGTAAAATGTTTAGATAAAGGTGATACGAAGTTCACGGAGTCATCTAGTAAATAGTAAATAACTTCCACACAACACAATCACTTGACCTGGTCCCGAACTAGGATAGCCTGTGCTATGGTGACCAAGCAAGGACATCACAAATATTGATGTACACCCAGACTGAGGCCATTTGTTCCAATGTACGGTGGCCCCCAGTGGAAAAAGAACCCACGACCTCCTCATGGTAATCAGACCAACGAGACAGTCAATGGTACATTCAGTGACAAGCCACTGAATGTACTTTCTTTTGTTGTCGTATTTACGAGTATGTCTTGTATGTGTACTAATGTTTTATTTTCCTTATTTATAAATAATCATTCCATTTTCTTGCGATAAATTATTTTGTTTCAATAGAATGTCTTGTTTCTTCAAGCGTTATTTTTTCTCAAATAATGCTTTTAGCGTAGAGCGACTAAATCTAAACGAACATATAACGTTCTTGTATCAAGTGTATCACGTTTTTGACAAGACTTATATAATGTCGAACTCCCATGTAGCACCCACTCCTGTCAACGTCGGCGGGTCTGACGTCGAAGTGGTCGACCACTATGTATACCTGGAACAAACACTCCAGTTAGATAAGTCCAACTTCGAGAACGAGGTCACTCGTCGAATCCAACTCGGATGGGCAGCGTTCGGAAAACTAAAACCCATTTAACAATATTAAGGATGCCGAATGAACCGATCACACATTGTTCATTCTGTGATTGCAATTTTTTTACATACACACATAAGCTCACGCCCGTATCTCAGAGGGATGCAACGACCAATGAATGTTGAGGAAGCGAAAGTGATCTGTCAGGATCGTGGCAGGTGGCAGTCGCTGGTCTGTGCCTACATTTTTTTTTTAATGCAGATATTGTAAATATTGTAAATATATCGAGTAGATATATCGAACCGACGATCGATGGGGTGCAAAGTTTCTCGAGTGGACACCACGAACTGGCAGACCACCAGCTCGCTGGACGAACTGAGGCAGATTGCCGGCAGCGGCTGAGTGAGGACGGCCGAGGACAGAAGGAGGTAGCGTGCCGCGGGGGTGGCCTACGTCAAGCAGTGGACGAGCACGGGCTGATTGATTGATTGATTGATTGATTGATTGCAAAGTTAGCAAGGTGTAAAGTTGGCGCCGCCTTTCATTAACATTTTATTTACAGTACATCGAAGCCTTCACGAGTCTGAGATGGTGGTACGACTATTTCATGATTGGAGAGGCGCTGGACCGGATATGGGAAATCTTGTACAACAAAGTCACCGATCTGGCCAAGACGGCTCTGCAGTACGAGGAGCAGTGAGTTTATCGTTCTTTCCTCTGTCTTAATAATAATAATACATTATTTATTTCTAGAACAAGTCTAATAATAATCATCATCATCATCATCAGCCATTTGACGCCCACTGCAGGACATAGGCCTCCTTCGTGGTTTTCATAACCATGAGGGGCTAATAATAATAATTAAATCAAAATCTATCCATCATCATCATCATCATCATCATCATCATCACCCCTTTGACGCCCACTGCAGGGCATAGGCCTCCCTCGTGGTTTTCATAACAATGAGGGGTTTCGCCATAATCGCCACGCTTGGCAGGCGGGTTGGCGATCGCAGTATGCGGTTGGAATCTCAGGAAGACGCTGCTGCCCGTCTCCTGGTAATTTATTTCCTTCTATCTATTAAGTAACTTCAATGACAAAGAAAAATTGAATTAATAATTATATGTCGGGACTAACATGAAATTTAAATCACATTATTATTGAATTTGACTAATGGAACTTTTGGTCTATCTCTCACAGAATTAAAAAGTTTACACATCGAAGGCTTTGTTCGTCTATAGAAATTCAGAAATGTATTTATATGTTAAATGTACAACGTGACCTGCTTTGGGGTCGTTTCGTGAGTCACCTCCTACACCCAAACATAAAAACTACATACAACATTGCATAAACTTACGCCTGTATCCCGGAGCGGTAGGCGACACCAGAGTTTGCCACTTGCCACATAAAAACTACCTCTCTAAAATTTTTATGTAGATAACATTGTGAACTTCTGTGCGGTTTCAGTGCCCGTTATTATTTTTCACCCTATCAACTGTATGAGTATCTAACGGTCGTAGCGGAGCGGTAGAACGCCGGCGTCTCATTCGGGCGGCCGTGGGTTTCAATCCTGGCATGTACCAATGACATTGTTTCCTAAGTTACATACATTTGTGAAGTGAATACCACTCGCTAACCGTAAAGGAAAACATCGTGAGGAAACCCTAGTGTCTGAGGTATTTACATATCTTAGTGCTTGCTACGCACAATGGCCCAACTATGAGGCTGAGTGCCGAAATGACAGGTCTAACTATCTGAGTATTTAACAGACTTCGATTGACGTCTCGTCCAATACAAACACGTTTTAAGCAGCTTATAAATCCATTCTACGACTCAGAAAGTACTATCGATACTGTTAGTTGTGTAGTTTGTGTTTATATATATATATATAAGGAGGGGGGGCCGGTAAGGGACGACCCAGACGGACATACTTTGACCAAATAGAGGATGTGTTAACAAAGGGCCAGATAAAAAGTACCCGAAACCGGCGTGCGTGCATGCAACGACTAATGAGTGTTTAGGAAGCGAAAGAGATCTGTCAGGATCGTAGCAAGTGGCAGTCCCTGGTCTCTGCCTACCCCTCTGGGATACAGGCGTGAGTTTATGTTATGTTATGTTTATGTAAGGAGGAGGGGTTGTTACCAAGAGCTTGCCGATAAACTGCATAAGCAGTTTGGCAAACCGATGTAATTGTGGTTTTTCATGTTTTGTTATGAATAAATATAAATAAATGAAATTAAAAAAGCCGGTCAAGTGTGAGTCGGTGTCGCGTACGAAGGGTTCCGTGTCATTATCTTTACAACATTTGAATATTTCAAGCGTCTACCTGTTGCCGTTATTAATATCGAGCAAAAAACGGCCAGACAATCACGTTTGTTGTATGGGAGCCCCCCTTAAATATTTATTTTATTCTATTTTTAGTATTTGTTGTTACAGTGGCAACAGAAATACATCATCTGTAAAAATTTCAGCTGTGTAACTATCACGCTGCATGAGATACAGCCTAGCGACAGACGGACAGACGGACAGCGGAGAGGGTCCCTTACCCTTTGTGTACGGAACCCTAATAAAACATTTCATCACTCACCAGACACCGCTCCCCGAAGACTAACTTCGTCTTCGACCCGCGGCAAGGCGAGATTCGTCTCGAACAGAAACTCCCGATGTCTTGGCACGCCTTCAACCGGACGCCCGACTTCACTGAGATCGCCGAGTACAAGGTCGTCAGCGACTTCCTCAAGCAGTGGCTGATGACTAATAAGTCTATTCGGTCCTATTACTACGATGTTCTGCCTTATCTGGACAGCAATAATGTGTTGCCGCCTTTTGGAGGTAAGTAGTGGAGAACTTGCACAAAAAAAAATGTTTTTATATAACAGGTGAGGCCATTTCGAAAAGTAAACGTGGTTATTTTTTGCTCTGCGATTAATACTTTTCGTAATGTGATTAGAAAGTCATTCTAGTCACGTGGTACAAAAATGCGCTATACAAATCGGACTCAAACTATGACGTCACAACTTTAACGCAACGCCTTATAATGTACGGCTTTTATTCAGCTTTTATCAATATTCGAGTTAACTCGTAAAATAATGTTTTGATGCATTTACACCGTTTTGAGAAAAAGTTTAGAATTCAATGAAAAAACGAAATCTATATCTTTTTTTATTATTAGAAAAAATATATTATGTTTTTTTTATCTTAAGATTTTCTATGTCTTCGGTGGTATAAAAGCAATTCCACTTCAATCAAGATCAATCAATATCTGACGCAAGTTCCCCATTCTTTGGATTCTTTAGCCTATGCCCAGCAATGCGCAGAGGTGGGCTGATGATGATGATGATGAATTCTTTAGTGTATGCGGATGGCGAGATGGGGAAAAGGACTATACCCAACAGTGGGCAGAGGTGGGTTGATGAAGATGATGATGATTTTTTTAGTATTAGAAAGAAAGAAAGACATTTGTTATAACAACGAGACACATCACAGTAAAAAACAAACAGATAAGTGACATATTATGAAAATAACAGAGATAAAACGTACACAAGCAAAAAAAAAAACAAAAATATAACAAAAATAGATGTAGCCTGTGTTTTCTCTATTCCCACAAAAGGCAGTCAGCGTTGTGCTGAGGGGAGTGTGCCCGCAGCGCTGATTTTCAATATACTACGGAATGCGCGTCGTGGTGCATTTGGAATTCGGGTCTGAGTGCGGAGGGGCTCACTTTATGGTACAATAGTTCTTAAACCAGTGACCCTTTAGCTTAGTAATGACTGGATTTCGGTTGGCCGTATGGTTTAAGAGTAAAACCTAGAAGAAGAAGAAGATATAACGTTTATTTACCGCGGGTAGTAAAAACAGGTATAAAAAACACATTTGAAAATAGTAACAAATTCATTATAAATCGTGATTTAATCGAAAAAGCGATTAGTTCAGTAATCGATAATTTTATCGTTAAAATCGAGCGGTGTTATTTGTAAAAATACGATCCCTTAAAACACTCGATAAACGCCGATCAAAATATTCTGTGGTGGAGATGTTACGAAGAAAAAATGTAACCATAGATTAAATAAACTGCTCTGAGAAGTGCTTTAGACCCTCCAATGATTCCAATGATTCCTCTAAAGGATTAGAGGAATCATTGGAAGGAATCCAATTGTACTATGTACCTTTGTAAATATTTTGTGTTTGTTGTTTTTTCCAGTGTACACTAAAGAATATTCTTATCTTATCCAATCCAACCATGTAACTCGTGCATCTGCCCACAGGGATGGCCATGATGACGGGCCACGGCACCCTAGTGACTTTCGATAAGCGGATCTTCACAATCTCGGAGCCCGGCACGTTCGTCCTGAGCAAGGACTACCGGCAGAACAACTTCACCGTCCTGATGGAGAGCAACCCGGAGGGACGATACAACCTGGTGGTGCTGACGCGGCGGAATCTGATACACGTCGACCTGTACAAGGAGGTTGGGCTCTCTTTCTTCTTTATCTATCTCTCTTTCTCGCTCTCTTTCTAGTGGCGATCTGGCAACGCAGACCAAAGTTTTCTGGTGATATACTAGCACATCAGGCCGACTCTTCAGTTTCATTCTAGCGTACATAAGCTGACTCTTTTCAGTAGGATACTGGTTACGCAAATCGACATTCTAGCGCCACAGGCTCTAGTAAGATACTATCGAAACGGAAAACAATAGTTTCTGGTGACATTCTAGCGTCCGCGATACTAGTTCCGCAAATCGACCCTCTTTTAGTGTCATTCTAGCGCCGCGGCGTGACTCTCTAGTGACATTCCAGCGTCGCAAACTCTCTATAACTCTTTGAGATTGTCCCGTAACGTCACATTCGTCCTGAGCAAGGATTACCGGCCGAGCAACTTCACCGGCAACCCGATGGGACGATACAACCTGGTGGTGCTGACGCGGCGCAATCTGATACACGTCGACTTGTACAAAGAGGTTCTCTCTCTCTTTTTCTTGCACTCTTTCTCGCTCTATTGACATTCTGACAAGCGCGTCAAGCCCTTTAGTGGAAATGTGCGTCCACAAGCGCACTTTACACAACCTGGTGGTACTGACATGGCGCAATCTGACACACGTCTGCAAATAGGTAGGTCTCTCTCCCTCGCTGTAGAGTCATTTTCGCACCGCAGATCAATTATTTCTAGTCACATTCTAGCGGATCAATCCGGTAGTTTAGTTTCATTCTAGCGGCCTGCTGGTGTGCGCACGAGAGTGTATTTGTATCTACTGACATACACAACACCACTAAACGCAGTTTTCTCTTCCAGCAAGTGTCGATCGGGAAAAACGTAGCCCTTACTCTACCGAACATAGTGGATAACTACATCATAGACCGGGAGTTGGATACAATATCCGTACAGAGCGCCAACGGTCTGCAGATCCAGTGCAACCTGCTCTTCCACACCTGCAAGCTGCAGGTTACTGGTGAGTCCAGTAATTGTATTTCCATACTAACCTAAAGTCTCAGTTTCACATGTAAGTATGAGACTTGACAGATTTGTCTTTTAAAAACCTATTTAGAGGCTAAAAATTCCACCCATGCCGGGACTTGAACCCGCGAGTGCAACAAGCAAGTGATGTAAATTGCTTCGGCCAGATGTCGCTGCCTGTACGTAATACAAAGAAGTTTGTAAAGAGGCTGTTGTGCATATTATGTTACTTATGTGCTTATTTTGTTTCTGTGATGTATCTTGTTGGTATAATAAATGTCTTTCTTCTTCTTAAATTTCACTGATGCCTGCACTTACCTATTAGCTCAGTTGCGAGAGCGCTGGCACGGTTAGCCAGAGGTCGCGGGTTCAAGTCCCGGCATGGGTGGAATTTTTTGCCTCTAAATAGGTTTTTAAAGTTGTCCTCATCACGGATTAGTGCAACAAAAAGAATATAGATTTGTCTTTTTTTTTCACATTTCACATTTTTTTATAATCCTAGTTATCAAATCACGCGCAGTGCGTATTCATCAGTTTTACAAAAATAGACTTAGTGATTTTTAGGATCCACAACCGAGAACCTAAGACCAATAACCTAGGACCAAAAAAACCCCGTCGTTTTTTGCATAAATGCTATCAGCTAGTCACAGGTCCTTGATCCTAGGTTATCTATCGGTCTTGGGTCCTAAAAATCGCTACTGACATGATCAGGAGAATAGAAAAACACTGCAAAAAAATTCTGTAAAATAACATCATCGTGCTTAAAATTGCTAATTTGCGACGGGCACGCGTGAACCCCATACTCTCTCTCTCTCTCCCTCTCTCTCTCTCCCTCTCTATCTATCTATCTATCTCTCTATCTGAGAAAAGGGCTGTGCCCTGCAGTGGGACGAATATTATAGGCTACATGAAAAAATATTTTAGTTGGGTTATGTTTTTTTCTTCATTGGCGGCGCTATTGAACCTCATGGAGCCCCGTGAGCGGGTTTAAGTAATTTTTTGTCCGGTGTTCGCAGGCTGGTACTACGCGAGCCTAGGAGGCCTCCTAGGAACGTACAACAACGAGCAATATGACGAGATGCAGCTACCAAACAACTCGTTCACCGACTCAGTGAGCCACTTAGCTCACAGTTGGAACATCGAGCAGGGAGTCGCTCTGAATCCCGTCGAGAACCACGAGTCCAAAAACGACACGCAATGCGAGAAATTCTTCTTGAACAAAGTGTCGCCGCTGCATCCGTGCTTCTCTGCGGTAAGTCGCTCGATTAAATTTACTTAGTGAATCAAGCGAGTCGGTCACTCTATGACTCAGTGATTCAATGGTCCTGTCGAGACCAGCGAGTCCAAAAAGGACACGCAATGCGCAAAATTCTTCTTGAACTAGGTGTCGCCGCTGCATCCGTCCTTGTCTGAGGTGAGTCACACGGTTAATTACAATGTGTCAGTGAATCAAGTGAGTCATGAGTCAAATGTGTCATTAAAGTCAGACTTTTTGAAACCCCCGCTAGCTATTATGTGTATAATTAAATAGAGGTTTCCAATTATAACTTAAGATTTTTAAAATAAATGGATTGCTATATTATTTTACGAATATTAACTATAAATAAACGATTTTTAGAATTGCTACTTCTAATTTCGTACAATCCTGTGTCAACTATTACTAATTTATTAATAGTTGGGTACCGAATCGGGATCATCCGTATCAGGAAATTAAGCAACACATTTTAAGGTCACCTTCTCTTGTAAAAAATACAAGCACTATCATGCATTGAAGCTTTACTTTAGCTGTAATCCATCTACTTTGGAGCTGCTAATTAATTTATAGCGAGAACATTTATTTTGTCTTCAGATATCTTTATATCCGTATTTATGTTAGAGTCATTGTTTTTATAGTGGATTCTTAAAGAGCTCGTCTTATTATCAGATCAACGCGACGCCGTACTACGCGGAATGCATGGCGGGCGTGGAGGCCTGTACTCTGGCCAGCACTTACCTGGAGCTGTGTTCCCAGCAGCTCATCCCGATACACGTACCGGAGCAGTGCGTGCAGTGAGTATACCCAATAGGTTATAATCATCATCTATATTTTTTTGCCAGCACTTACCCGGAGCTGTGTTCTCAGCAACTCATCTCGGTACACGTACCGGAGAAGTGCGTGCAGTTATTAAACCCACAAGATTATCATCACCGTCCGACATCTTTCGGTATGTCTTGTGTACTAGAATCATCGAAAGAATGCCGATGATACACCTTAGAACGTCACTTTTTGAAACCACTTGCGCCTTCGTAATCGTTTTGTGCTCTTTAGGCGCCAAAGGATAAGACACGTGTTGTTTGTATACTATAAAAAACGGGTGTACCGTTAATTGTATAACTAAATTCTGTTTTTTATAACGATGCAAAAAATACTGTCATATCGACTTGTGCCGGGGTCGTAAATCATCACAATCCATTATATTTGTTGACGTACTCTATGTGGACGTATTTTTATTTATTTTTTTAAGGTCGTGACAGACGACGGCTATAAATAATAAAATATCGCCGAATGTCTTGTTCCATACTACGTAAATTCAGCCGCAGGCGTGTGTGAACGCGGGTTGCTGTTGGATATTGTTTGGAAAAATATTTCGCCTTCGTCTGTGACGGCCGTAAATCTAAGGTCTAATGAGATCTAAGCCAATAAAAAAACTCTTGTTATCAAAACAAAAGTAAAAAGATCTTTAATTTTTACAATAAAAATCTCTTTCACATAGCATGTACTCACGTGGACTCGAATAACCAGCCAAAATTATCGAAATCGCAAGAGAACAGGGGAATCTAAATTTTTTCGCTTAACCAAGAAAAAAAACGGAAACCTCAAACCCAAGGTTGTCAAAAAGTATTGCCAATAAGAAAAAAAAATATAATTGCATTTTACTTCCAAGTAAAAATTGTGTGAGCTATGTTAGTGTTCTTTTAAATACTTTTCTTTTATGTGTAACTAAATATTCATAAGGTTTTTGGTCACACGGGTCAACTTTTTTACAGTATAACAAAAATCCACTGAGTATAATATATTTTACAATGGTAACACTGCCTCTTCTTTTGCATCGAATGAAAAAACAGACCTACTTGGGTTATTGAAGGAATGCTGATGACACATTCCAAAAGATTCATAGCACGTAACTTATTAAAACATAATCATAGTTTTTTTTATCGATTTTTCGTTAATACTTATTCAAACAACACATTCCTTATCTAACTTTGGCATTTAATTCACATTTTTTATTGGATTTTTATATTTGATATAATGTTATTGGTATTCGGATTCTCCTACTCCAGCAATCTGTTCATCTGCTAACAGCTGTCAGTTTTTTTTTCGGTAAGCACTTTGGCCAACAGATAGCTTGACCGCTGTTAAGGCTGTTTCTACGTGGAGCATGCTGTCTCGCTCACAAATTAACATTTTTTTTATATTGTAATAATATGACTAAACTTTGGATAAATGTGGTCTGATGGTTTGATGCATAATTTAGTTACGGAAATCCTTTCGGTTTTCCTATGCGTAGTTTTTAATAAAGAAAAATTGTTCCCAAAATTAATAATTTTGGGAATAATTAACAACAAAAACAATTTTCTCAATCAAAAACTTAGTACAAGATAAGAAACATATGCCTTGAATGTTCGCAATTTTATTATCTTACAAACCCTCAGAAGTATACTCATTTTACTTACAATCACAATATTTTTTTCAAGTTGTGCGGGCGAGACAGCGTGCTCCTCGTAAGAACAGCCTTACCAGTAGATTGTTAGTGAGTCTACGTGAAATCCGGAGAAACAGTGACTGAAATAAAAGTAGCATTTTCATAAAAAATATAACTTGTTTACTTTATTTTATTTATTAAAGCACACCAACAGCACAAATACGACTTAAACTTACAATAAATGACAGAGGACTGGCGTGTGTGCCAATTACTGGTGCGCACAGCACTCAAAGTTTTGCACTACTGACTTATTCTAATAATGCAACTGTCATAATATAATGAAGGGTATTAAAACACGAGTGTGAGTTTATGAAACGAGCGCAGCGAGTTTCATAATAGTAACGAGTGTTTTAATACCCGTGTTATATGCAGTTGCATACACTACTTTATCTTCACTAATGCAATTAATCAAACAACAAATTTATTAAATTAAATTCACGCGTACGTGTATAATCACAGCGATTTTGCCGCCATTAAAATTTAACCAATGAGAGCGCAGCTTCAATAAAACGCGACCAACCTGATTGGCCCTGCAATCTAGTTGGTCGCGTTTTATTGATGTTATAATGAGATTTTACGATATCGATGTGAATATTATACCATCATGTGAAATTGCTTAAATTGAGTGTTTTGTTGTCTGCGCTATAACAGTAGTAATTATAAGTCAAGTATTGAAAACATAAGTAGACTGTTACAACATTAGTGTAGATAAACAAACTTATATACTACTAGTGGTATATAAGAATCGGAATTTGTAATTCTAACGGAGATCGGAGATCGATTCTAGAAATTTTTGTTTTAAAGGACCCCAGGCCTCCATAAAATATGTATATGTATGCTTTCCAGCATTTGTTTTTTGTTCCCCACAGATGCACGACTCCTCAAGGCGACATAATAGAGGAAGGCTCCTTCCACGTGCTCCAGTACGTGCCCAACTCCACCGACGTGGTGTTCGTGCTAGAGGCGCAGTATTGCAACAAGGACCTGCGCAAGGCCAAGAATATCGACCTGTTGGTTGAAGCCTTTGACAGCAAGCTGCAGGAAAGTGGCTTGGCTGACAATAGGTATTTATCTCTTTGTTTTACTCTAGCTTTCTCTCTACGTGCCTAGCTCGTTTTCGTGCTAGAAGCTCAGTATTGTAACAAGGACCTGCGATAGACGAGGAATTTGGAGCTGTTAGTGGAGGCTTTTGACAGCAAGGTGCAGGAAAGTGACAATAGGTATGTACCTCATAACCTCTATGCCGCCCGGATTTCATGGAGGCATCGTCCAGCGCAATTGCAGTGGCGTGGTTTTGGGAGCGAAATGTCTAAGGAGGAGTCGACGCTTTTGACATGAAAGAAGAAGAATCTCTCTATTTTACTCTCTTTTCGTCTCTCTTTAATCTGTCCTTCTCTCTCTTCGTACAAAAGTTCAGGTAGTTTCTAGTGAGACCTGAGGTTTCTGCACGTAGCCGCATAGTTTAGGTGCGTAGCGATCGACTAGGTATGAAAATACCTCAGACACTAGGTTTTCCTCACGATGTTTTCCTTCACAGTTAGCGAGTGGTATTGCCACTACAAATTCACAGTTGTACGTAACTTATGAAATAAACTCATTAGTACATTCCGTGATTCGCACCCACGACCTCCCGAACCTCCCGACCTCCCGCGCTATCACCGCTCTTCTAATCTGATCTTATCTGCCCAGATACGCGATCGTGGGCTACGGCGGGCACGGCGTGTACAAGAAGCCCCGCTCGCTCTACGTCAACAATAAAGTGTTCACCAACGCCATAGAGATCACGCAGCACTTCGACCACTTCGTCATCGGTACGTCAATATTGTCTTCTTCACATAGTACCCAATGGCCGACTGTTAATTTGTAGTGTTTTTCCATATAATTATATTTTTTTCGTAGGCGGGTAGGATTACATCTGTTAATTGTTTGTTCGGAACACTATGGGCGTGAGACATACTCGCATTTGTCTGTTTTTTTTTACAATCCAACCCAATCATTTGTTACTCTCACTCTCCCACCCAATCTTCCTCCCGAGAGAAGCAGGCCCGCGACAACTCCACGAGTCGGCCGAACGTGTTCTCCGCAATATCTATCCGGGTGCATTTCAATTTTTCGGTACCACCATAGCACACATTTATACAAAAGTATGATGCAAATGATCACGGAGATACCAGACCGTACCTTTCCCCACCTAAACTCTTCAATCCCCACCCAGAGAAACGCGATCAAGTCCGCGGCAACCGCACGAGCCGGCCGGACGTGTTCGCGGCGCTGTCGTTCGCTGCGACCCTGCCGTACCGCGCCGGCGTGCCGCGAACGGTGCTGCTGCTACCCTGCGGACGCTGCGACATTGCCGTTATGCGGGTGACTCACTTACATACCTAAAACATACAGTTGGGAAGTCTAATGTAGCATACATTGAGGTTCAGTCGCGTTGCCGTACCGTGCCGACACGTCTTTCGTGCACGGTTCTTCTATTACCGTGCGGTCGTGTTACGTGGCACCTGTCCTTCGTGCCCCACACATTTGTCCTGCTACCACCATGTGGATGCGGCTATGCGGGTGGGTTAACCCGTTGCCTCGTACACTAACGATAGATTAGTCTACTGTCAACCGCACGAGCCGGCCGGACGTGTTCGCGGCGCTGTAGTTCGCGGCGACTCAGCCGCACCGCGCCGGCGTGCGTGTGCCGCGAACGGTGCTGCTGTTGCCAGGTGGACGCTGCGACATTGCCGTTATGCGAGTGACTCATTTGTGCCCTAATACACTTAGGCCGGCTTGCGCCAACACTATCTGATAGTACTATCTGTTTGTCCGGTGAATAAGAACCAAAACGTCTTGCACCATGACATTTGCAGACTGTCCATATAAGGCGTAAGACTGACAACCCTGTCAGATAGCTATTTATTATGTTATCCCTGGATAAGTTGTATCCATTTACTTACGCGGTGACTTGGCGCAAGCCGCCCGTAGTTATTTCTTTTCCAGCAACGCTTTTCCGTCACTTGCGGCGGCAAAAGCAGCGGACTATGATTAAAGTTCTACTTTCTTGGCTTCAAGGACTGGACTGTAGGTTCTATTTGGTCAATTGTGGACAAAAATAGTAGATTGTACAACAAGTGCATAAAACGCACCATTTTACTCGAGACGTTTATCCATCCGAGCGAGCTTGCGAGCGAGGATAGATATAAAGTCGAGTGTAAAATGGGTTTTATGGACGAGTTGTACACTCTACTTTTCACTTCGATTGCGAGGAAATGAAACAGCAACATGTAAATATAGTAAATGCTAATTTAATTAAAATTGAAAGTTACATTAGAGCAATGAGAAATATTTAAAGCTGTTGGTATCTTTGCCTTGGTCTTAGAATACGAACGAAACAAAATAAAATAAAGAGGTTGTTGTATGAAGTTAAAGATGTTCGTGTGGCTGTTGCAGCGATTGCCTTGGTCTTCGACGAAGATTTTACTTTATGCTCTAGAGCATAAAAAGCGACTTTATGTCGCCTACGCACGACATAAAGACGAACTTTTAGAGCATGAGAAGTGAAAAAAGTTTTTTTGGACTTCAGTGTCGTGTACCCCTGAATCGGGCACCACTTTACAAACCCACAGCTTGCATGTATGGTTGCCGTGTCACAAACGATTCCCTCCAGCATTCTTCTGCTGATGTGGCGACGATGCAAGTATAACCGAAATAATTACAAGCTCCGCCAGAAAGCAAGCTACTACCTGGAACGGTTTAACCGTTTATTGAAAACGTTTTATTGGCGTAATTATATCTCTGTATCTATCTAGAGAGATAAGATACTCAATTTCGACCCGGTCCGACATCAGAAGTGGGATAGCATGATTAACGATATCTGTATCTATATCTATATCTGGGGCCTGTTTCATAAAACTACAATTCGTAGTTTATTATGTCAATTCGATGTACATTGCGTAGCAAAATCTTCCTACTCGTTAATATGTGGTTTGAGCGACTTTGCAATGTACATTGAATTGTCGTAGTAAACCAGAAGGTCGGTTCCACAATATGCCTAGCGATTTTGAAAGACCAATGGAAAAACGGCGGGCAGTCATAAAAACTTATCAGAGTGATAATTTATACCTGTTCGAACAAAAAAAAGAATTGTCGTAATCGGTTAAGATTTGACGGAGTTATGGAGGAACATAGCCAAATAAAAAAATAAAAATAAAATTTATAATTGATACAATATAACAATAGTAAATATTCTGTTCACAGTTGGATTATTCGGCCATCTACCACAGCCTAATAGAGAATTCGCTGACACTTCACATCCTAATGGACGATGAATTCGTGCTGGCTAAGAAACGTGCTTCCAAGAACTTGTTCGGTAAGACCATGAAAATTTGTTAGCTCATCAAAAAAAGAAGAACGTTAGCCTGTAAGAATAGCAATTAGGTATCTTAATCTTTTTATTCCACCACACTCCTACATTCATCTGCACATGCTCTCATTGTCTCGCACGTAATATTGTCATTCAAGCCGGATATCTGCTCTTACATAAGATAATGGTCCTACGAGCAGGATATAACTACAACTTTTTAATGTCAACTTTAGATAAGAAATATGTATGCTAATGATGGGACTCGTAGACGAAAGAAAGTCGTCGACATAGCCCAGCGGATTAGTAAGTTGAAGTGGCAGTGGGCGAAAAGTTCTCGAATGGAGACCACATATCGGCAAGCGCAGCGTAGGACGACCAGCCACAAGATGGACAGATGACCTCATCCAAGTGGCAGGAAGACGCTGGATGCAGGCCGCTGCCAACCGGTCTTTTTGGAAATCCATGGAGAAGGCCTATGTCCCGCAGTGGATTTCTGGCTGTACTGTGGCTGAATGATGATAATAATAATAATCATACTTTATTCATTTATTTGCTTCTTATGATGATGATGTATGCTAATATGTAATAATATGCTGCCTTCCTGTGCTGCAATTGCATTGCCCAGTACTCTGCTACCCCCTACACTTACACGTATATACTATTGACTTACACGTAGTGGATATCCCGTTTGAGTGTAAATCTGAGACTCGATACAGATGTTCGGCTTCATACTTGTACGATGGAGTGAGATAGATACATAGATAGAGAACATTTAATTCACTACCAGAAGAAAGAATTACAAGTGATTTCTTATATTTAAGTAATGCTATGCAATTGGCGGTCTTATCGCTTAGAGCGATCTCTTCCAGATAACCTTTAGATGGAGTGGATTGCGAGAATATAAGTACTTATAATTGCGTATTATAATATAACGTACATACTTACGTAAATAATAGTATACATAGATACTTACAAAGTAAAACCTGCATAATACATATAGGCAACAACAGTTTCACAGTTCAAGCAGTGAGGTAGTTTTACTAATGTCTTACTGCAAGTAAAGGCCTTATAAATGAATTGCCTGAACCGTAAAAGAGGAGCCATAGAATTCGGCGTGGAGTTTACAGTTATACTTAGGTTTTGGGATGAGCGAAGTGCCGATGAGCAGATATTTCATTCTCGCATAAAGACGAATGCATTAAAAGATTCAAAATCGAGGCGTTGTTATCGAGCTGTGGTAGCGGAGCGGTAGAACGCAGGCCTCACATTCGGGAGATCGTGGGTTCGAATCCCGGCTTGAAATTGCCAATCCGCGGTGAGCACGCGTGGTAATGAAAGAAAGAAAGAAAGAAAGAAAGATGATATTTATTTAAATTGTCACAGAAACACAAAGTAAACATAAAGGTACACAAACAAAAGACACGTACGAAAGCTCATACTCTCTCTATGAGAGAAGGCCTGTGCCCTGCAGTGGGTCGTATATAGGGTTACATGAATTCAACCGTGACTCCCCAACAGGCGTGGACAGTGTAGCGGCATACACCAACAAGGACTACGAGAATCTGGTGGGCGACCCGGCGCTGCGGAAGCAGGTCAAACTGCCCAAGGAGAAGCTCGGCATGTGCACTTCCCTAGCCATGGAAACTAATGGTGAGTGATGCTGTCACAATCCAGGGATGTACGTAACTAGCATTCGATAAGAGCTCCTTTAATGTGTCGCTCTCCCGTTTATTTTTAGGAAAACTAACGGCTTACCACTAGCACATTAACTGAACACACATAGATAGATACAGAAAGCCAACAAAATAATGGATCCAACATAAATAATTATTTCTCACAGAAGTGAAATTATAAACGTTTTCGAGGGTATTGATATAGCAAGCGGAAAGGGCGCACGGCCGGGGCGTTGTTACACAAAAATGTAAGTAAGTTCCATACATTTTTGTGTTACAGCGCCCCGGCCGCGCGACTTGTCCGTTTGCTATATCAACTCCCTTACTGTATTTGTATACTTATTTTCTTTGCGATCCGGTAACTCGTTGCTAAAGTAAAACCCAACAAAATGACGACTTTATTTTGAATTTATGTTTATTCTTAATAACAACCACAATTTCACTAGTTTGCCAGTTTATCGGCAAGCTTTTGGTAACAATCTGTGTATAAACTTACCTACACAATCTACACAATTAAAAGTATCGATAGTACTTTTTGAGTCTGAAGCAAAAGATGTGTTTATAAACTGCTCGAAACAAAGCGCATAAGCATCCTTTTAAATTGTGTTTTTTTTTTAAGTCTTTTATTACATGACTAGCTGTCCCGGCGAACTTCGTACCGCCACAGAACCCGTTTATACGATTCTTGTTACCATGGCAACGCAATAAATAAATATTTTAGTGTTTGGCTTGAAAAACGGTTACGGTAACAATAAAATATTATCCCACGGGACCGCATTACGGGAATATCAAGTATTCTATGTCCTTGCCAAGATTCATGTAACTCCGTTCAGCCGTTACTACGGTGATTGAGTAATGAACATCCAAACATCTTCACAAATTTTCACATTTATAATATTACAAATATTTGTATAACATTAGAATTTCTAAACAAGTGAGATATGAAATTACTATGGATCTACCTAGCCCGTTTAGTACCTGCCACTCGTAAAAGCCTCCCAGAGGAATCCTACATTCCTGTTTGGGTATTTCGTATTTCACTTGTTTTCGTTCGGCGCTACTGCGACGGTCAAAGCGACACACCCCCGCAGGCACGATATTCGCGGGGCGCAAGCTGTCGCAGGAGCGACCGACGGCGCGGCGCTTCGCCACCGTGCTGGGTGGCCGCGTCGCCGCCTCCGCGCGCCGTTGCCAGGCGCGCCCGCGCTGCGAGTGCCGCGACGCGCGCCTGCACTGCCGCCCCTGCGCCGACACGCAGCGGCTGGTGAGTCGCCTGTACACACACAGACACACACAGACACACACACACACACACACACACAGAGCCACAGCGCAGCGGCTGGTGATTCGCCTGTACACACACACCCATCATCATCATCGTCATCATCGGCCTCCACTGCTGGACATAGGCCTCTCCTATTGCACGCCACTGAGCACGGTCCTCGGCTACTCTCATCCAGCTCATCTCTCTCTGCCCAGCAAGAGCTGGACACACTCATACACATACATAAATACATACACACGACCTTCCACAACTCGGCTGGTAAGTTACCTTGCACTGGCCGCGTTACACACTCACGGCCTTATTTACCTATAGAAACACGATTTCTCTAAAGCATTCCTCAGAGCCATCTTATTTAATCTGTGGCTACGTCTTTTCCTTGTAAAATCGCCACAGCAGACTATTTTAATCGCCGTTTTAAGAATTGTCTTTCTATAAATAAGGCCGTCAGAATTATCAGCTAAAACATACGTCACATCTGACACTCAGTAGACATATGCACATCCAGCGAGATGCTGCGAGTAAGTACACTGCCTTGCACCGTTAGCGTCAGAATGACCCGTCACTAGTGACGCTTAGGCGTATTTATCGTTGAAATTGTGACGCATAATTGCTTCCTCTAAATATAACGTACAATTGCTTCCATTAGGTATTTCCAGTTTCCTTATTTCCATTAGGCCATCCTGATGTCAGTCACCTAGCCATGGACCTGATTTCTGCGAAATCACTAGACGTTTCATTGGTATTGGCTTGGCATCCCGCATCCGAGTTGCTTCCTTCAAACTTTTAAAACTCCGCTCCCGTAACCATAGCTACAGGTCAACCTTATATGTTTTGGTTAAGAAAAGAAATGGACGCAATAGGGCAGCAATTATTCGTCAAAATTTCAGCGACGAGTCATTCTGACGCTAACAGCTAATAAGACTGCCGTGATATTTCTTGAATGATAACCATTTTTTTCAACCGTTTATTTACATCTGAAGGAATGTGTATAAGATACTTCGTAAAATGATTCTTTGTTTCTGTCTATATCTTGGAGAGATATGAAGCCCATAAAGCCCACTGCAAGGCATAGGCGACATCCCTGTCACGCCAACCCTCTCGGTCGGTCCTTCTTTGCTTGCAAAGTATAATTTTGTTTTCTTTTTCAGTTGGAGCTCTCATTCTGGAATACCGAAGATATCGACGAATTGATAGACTTGGCTATAGATCCGCCCTCGATGCCCATCCTTGACTGAAGCCTGGTACAAACTGGCGCTAAACGAAAAGAGCACGTTAGGAACTGCCGACAGCGTGACCGAAATACCGCTTTCAGACGATGCGCTGTAACTTGCGCAAGCCTTTACAGGCTATGCACAGTATAGAAATATGAAATGTTACAATTAAAAAGAAATGTTAATATATATGTTTTCAAACCACGTTTAACGACAATTTAGTAAGGCACGATAAAGTCACGATCCACAATGGATCTGACAGGAGCGTAGAAAAATGAGATTAGAACGTTTATCGCGCCCATTCTTAGGCTCCGTACACAAAACTGCGAATCGGTGCGGTGCGAATTCGCAACGCAGAAAACTGCGACACGAATTGCTGCGATGCGATTTCGTGCAAAGTATCTCCCTTCCACGATTTGGGTGACCATTCCTTTCTTCCATTCCCGTATTTTGTAAACTAGATCGTGACATGGATCGTAAAAAGAAGTGCTCACTTCTGTTATTGCTAGGAAGATACAGGAAAAAGAAACAAAGAAGATTTTGGGTTCATCCATTTATTACTATTATGAACGACGATGCGAATCAATTCGCAAGTTGTTGCGATGCGCCGCGCGAGCTCGCAGATAGGTACGATGCGACGTCGCATCGCAGTTTCGTGTACAGGCCCTTAAACAAGCTACCTGCGCATCGTCTGCAAACGTCGGCGGCATATAAGACAAAAGCTAATGAATACTTGTATTTTAGCTAATAAATGCTTGTATTTTCTTTAGAAACCCTTGCCAAGTAAAAAACAAACAAAATCTGATATCACTAAATCTTTACGCAATACAGCGATAGGAACTGGTGATTGACAATAATTTACACGCTACTTGTAAATTGTATGTAGTGTAGATAATTAATTTTTAGTAATGTAATTAGTGAATAAGTGTAATGTAGTGAACGGAGATTAAAATAATAATCGTACAAATATTTCAGTTCTCTTTTTCATTGAAACCGAACTGCGTCTGAATTCGGTCATCAGACATTGAGAAACCTGCGATCTCTGACACAAACTATTATAGTATAATACCTGCACTCTTTTATAGCGCCATTCGGTGAAAACAACTTTTGGAAATTGGATACGATTAAAGTCAAGAAATAATGAAGAAACGAAAGAACCTATTTGCACTGAGCTATTCTTGTTTAACACGTGACATCGACGAAACCGTACTGGATGGATGGCTCATTGCAGTTGTTCCAAATGATTAAGATTCTTGGATTTTTTAAAAGTTTGTTCCCTTCCGGCTCACAATGTTGAATTCATAAAATGTTGAATTCCTGAGATGTTGAATTCACAAAATGTTGAATCCCAAAATGTTTAATTCGCAAAATTTTGAATATGAATTCCCAAAATGTTGAGTTCACTTAGTTTGGTTTTCTAGATAAAGATTTAATTGCAATATGGGAATTAAATATTTTTTGGGACGTGCGAATGAAATCTAATCAATGAATTCAACATTGTGAGCCAACAAGGATTAAATCGTTTATTCATTATTTTGAGAATTCAACGGTTTGGGATTACTATGCATTTGGCATAACATTTGGCGAATTCAAAATTTTGGGATTAGTATGAATTCAACATTTCAGGCATTCAACGTTTTATGAATTCAACATAGTGAGACAGAAGGGTTTGTTCACATAGCATGGCAATGAGTAATACTTCATCATCATCATCATCATCGGCCTACGCTTGTCCACTGCTGGATAAGCGTAATACTTAGTAACTTAAAAATACAAAGGTTTGTACTGTAGCTCTTTCTACCTGGACATATCATAATGTCAAGAATTAGTGGAATAAAACAAGAGAATTAGACTTACATATTTATTAGAGATCTGAACAAAATAAGAAATTAAATAATATGTACAGTCTATGTTAAGAACTAAATTAGAGGTAAGTTAATAGGTACACACGGTTCGCATAACGTACGTAGCTTAATTTATGGAAAGAAAGTTCTCTATGGCAAAACAAATAGCGCCAAAGCGCTTTAGTAGCGACAAATCCACAATCTTGCCAGCCTATAAACTTACATAACGCAACATAATAAAATAAATAATATGTAATAATATCGGATGCAAAAATCAGTCCATCCGCTACCATGTGATTGCACACGCTTTAATAAATAAAGAAGTACTCGACATTGTACTTATAACTTGTTCATAAAGCCCCAAGTGTTAATAAAATATTGCTTCCTTAGCCCTAGAGAAACGTCCATCGCTGTGGCCAATGTAAACAAGCCTCAAACGATTAACGTTACAATTTTTGTCCGAATAAAACAGACCAGTCGCCAAAACACTTCCAAAAACATTGACAAATGAAAAAGAACACGGCCTCTTGAAAATGTGTGGCTGAAAAAACATTTAAAATTCTTAATACACTGAGTTGCTAAGGCACTCATGACTACTAGTCTATTTTTTTTTATTTAAAACTTTATTTACGTGTAAAGCAAGAGAATGTAAGAACAATATCGCAGAAAAAAACATTTTAAACAAAAAGTAAAAACGTTGTGTTAACTCGTTCACCGATGTACGCAAAACAACAAATTCAGTTCAATTCCAATGAAGTTTGCTTTTAAACCTAAACAGTATAATAATACGAATAAATGTTTCATTTTGTCACATCACTATGGCCACCCCGCGTTGCGATATCAACGCTTATACCAACCCTGTTAGAGAGGAACATTATTATACAACTAACATACGCATGTCCCGCTCCAACAAAGACTTTAAATGCAACTTACAAGACGTAAAATAAAAAATAATGGGGCTTAGCGAGACAACTAACTCTGGAAAGAAAAAAAACGAGAAGGTCGATAGTCGAAACGCGGGGCAAATGTTACTAAACGACGGTAGTGTTGTAGAAAGTTGTAAGTTCTGAATGTTCGTTAGGCGAGGCTAGTTCGCAGCCACCGCCTCGGGCGCCGGGACCACTGGACTAGTCGTTTTGCCCGACTCCACAACTGGAACAAGAGGAAACACTGCGTTAGCGATTCTTCTTTTCCTTCGGTCATTTAACTCCTAGGGGAGCATAGGGCCTCAACCAAAGATTTCCACTTCCGACGGTAGTTCGCCGCAGCTTCCAATGGGCATTGTCCTAAATATCGGCAATAGTTACAAATTATGCGTCATTTTAAAGTTACGGTCAGTAAGTATAATACTACAATTATAAATTAATAAAATTCACTAATTTCTTGTATTTTTGTGAATAAATATTATAATATTATACTTTTCTAGTCACTAGTTTTCCTAAATATTAAATAAATAAATAAGTGTGTGACTCATTCGACCTTCTAAAGTTCGTTTCACACGCGAATGAAAGTAGATTTAACATTTCTAAATAGAGAACGCGAAGATGTTTACATCTCGGTATTACGTAAAAAAAAAAACAAATATATCTTTTCCGTTTGCAGTCTTTTTAGTTTGTTTATTTACAGTTTTCGCGTGAATCGCTCGTAGCCCCGGCTGCCTGAGTAATCTTAAACGATCACGAAGGTTAAGCAACACAGGGCGCGTTCAGCGCATGGATGGGTCGCCGTCTATGCCTAACGCTAGTGGCATTTTTCCGAGCGGTTCCGTGCTTCGCAAGGCACGTTAAGCTGTTGGTGCCGGCTGCCGTCGATAGATGGCAGTCGTTAAGCCAAGTCAGAGGCCTTAGGGCGGCTTGACAACTTCTGACAGTAGACGAGCCACTAGTCTACAAGCCTCCACCAATCCGGACTTGGCCCCCGTGGTGGAGTATGGCCTATACCTTCCTCAGGGAAGAGACCCGTGCCCCTCGGCCCCCCCATTATGGGTTGATGATGATGATTTAAAGTTTTCTTGTGTCGAGACAGCTCGTAGGATCTCAGTTGATGACGTACTTCCGTGCATGACGTACTTCCGGTTTCGTACTATTCTGGTTCTTTTTTTTAGCTTAAAAAATTTATTAAATCAGCCGAAATCGGAGTATTCTCAAAATTACCTAATTCATCGAAAAAAAATCAACTCCATAATTTTTTAGGACAATGCCCATTCAGGCCCGCTAGTGCGGATCGATTTGGCCTCCTGGGCCTCGATTCTGTTAGTGCATTGTAGTATAATGACAGGTACACTGTCGGGTCACGTGACGTATTTTTTCATACCATTGACGCCTAGAAGGTTTGATGGGTGTGCCCGCGTAGACTTAAAGCAGCCATGAAATGAAAACCGCCATGTTCATGCAGTTGTCATGTTACTACAATGAATTAACAGAATCTAGGCCCTGAGCTAAAGATCTTTTCCAGGCGATCCTTGGCCGTCCTCTCTTTCGGTTGCCCAAGGGCGTGAACGTGAGGGCTTGTCTGGTTACTAAGATTAACATAACATGAAATCCACACTACACAATCACTTGAGGACAAACAATTGAAAGCTGTTGTATCACTCACCAATGAGCCAATTCAGAAATAATGGAAGAGTTGGAATAGTTCAGACCACTCAACAGCAACGGTTTGGCTCCTTACTGTATGGCGCGTCTTTACTCCACATTAAGATAAGACTAGAATATTCTTTATTATTAATATTTTTTAATAATAACTTCCACATAACACAATTATTGTCTTAGTCCCAAACTAGGACATTCATCATCATCATCAACCCATTATGTCCCCACCGGGGGACACGGGTCTCTTCCCTGAGGAAGGTATAGGCCATACTCTACCACGGGGGCCAAGTCCGGATTGGTGGAGGCTTGTAGACTAGTGGCTCGTCTACTGTCAGAAGTTGTCAAGCCGCCCTAAGGCCTCTGACTTGGCTTAACGACTGCCATCTATCGACGGCAGCCGGCACCAACAGCTTAACGTGCCTTGCGAAGCACGGAACCGCTCGGAAAAATGCCACTAGCGTTAGGCATAGACGGCGACCCATCCATGCACTGAACGCGCCCTGTGTTGCTAACCTTCGTGATCGTTTAAGATCACTCAGGCAGCCGGGGCTACGAGCGATTCGGCAGCCGGGGCTACGAGCGGACTAGGACATTACAAACATACTAACCAAAACAGAGTGTCGGTTCGATTCCCCGAACATACTTGATTTCTACAAATACATCAGTCTGGGTGTATTTTCATATTAGTGCTATCTCTGCCTAGTTACCATAGCGTAGGGATTGTATTAAGTGAAAGTTATTTAAATCAATCAGCCCATATTCATCCACTGCTGGACATAGGCCACCCCCGCGGCACGACACTTTTTAGGGTTCCGTACCCGAAGGGCGCCAAACGGGACCCTAAACGCTTTTTGTTGGTTTCTATAGATAACGCTGTTCTGATATTGTAAAGATAATGGAACCCTTCGTGCGCGAGTCCGACTCGCACTTGGCCGGTTTTTCTCATCCTCGGCCTGCATTCAGCCGCTGCCAGCAAACTGCCTCAGATAGCTGTGTTTGCCAGTTTGTGGTCTCCACTCGAGAACCTTTGCGCCTCATCGAAGATCGGTTCTTCGGATGTGACCAGCCCGCCGCCACTTCAACTTGCTAATCATATAGAAAATAATTTAATAATGTCTGTCTAGAGCTGGTTACTAACCGGTATTGTTGTGATGAGAGTCGCGGCGCGAGCTTGCCGAGTCACTGCTAGTACCGTCGCCCTCGCCGCCCGACGTACCGCCCTGCGCACACGAAAAAATAATATAATCATATAGGTACAGCAATATCATTCCGATGTAAAACCTAACTGCATAAAAGTGGGTACTCGGGGTGATGTAAATTGCTTCAGCCAGATGACGATGCTGCCTGTACGTAATACAGAAAAGTTTGCTCAACAAAGATTTGTATACAAAGACGAGCTTAATACAAATACTCCCAGCTAAGCTATCAACTGTAGTTCTATGAAAGGGCCCAGGAGTTTATTCTCCTCTTTTAGCGTCAACTTCCAAGCTTCGCATGCATACAGACTTAGTAAGTTAGACCTGATATTTCCGCACTTAGCCTCATAGTTGGGCCATTGTACGTAGCAAAGCTGCGAGTTTACTCCAGCCAGCCTATCTCTTTCCAGAAAGCCGGCAGTGCTGAGAATGTCACTGCAGGCCTCCTGAAGAGATCCCAGATTCCCAATGATGGCGGTCCGTTGCTTCTCCACGCCTTCACAATGAATGGTCACGTGGACGGGTGTTTCCTCTTTGAGGCATCCCCGCCAAAGCGGGCGGTCGGTTAGTCCCATGTTGTGAAAATGTCTATACAGTGAGCAGTAGTTTTTACGATTGCCACAGCTTTGCACAGATTATCTCTTCTCAGACGCAGCAGGCTACGTGAAAGACATTTCGAGATTGTTGGTAGAGCCTCCCTGGCTTGTCTGCATTGGATTCCTGTTGTCCAGAGTTCAGCATGCTGGCTTTCAGTTTGCGACTCGCATGCATACGTAAAGATAAAGCTCTTTCCTAAAACAGCCAATGGAAAAAAGATGGCAACATGCAGATATTAGAAACATACCCGGTTCTTATTCCTGGGCGTGCGCGGCTTAGGCCCCTTGGGTTCCTTGGCGGGGTCGAAGTGGCAATCGAAGATCTCAATCAGCTCCTTGATGTCCTCCTCTTTGGCTGTCACTGACAGCGCTGACAGCTGCTTCTGAAGACCTACGAAGGGAGGGGAATTGGTTACTTCTTTAGGATTCCGGATTTCTTTAGGACCGGCTCAACCGATTCGGCTGAATCTAATGTTATGTTTGTAATTCGGTACAAGGTTTGAAAAAGTTTTTTTTTTCTAAATCCACAATAATTATAAATAGCACCAGTGTGAAGCCAGGGCAAATCGCTAGTTTAACATAATTATTCTATTAAGACTATACTACTGAGAATCAATAGGTTCGCTCCAGTGATAAACATTTAGTTAAGAATACTGTCTCGAGTGGTTCTTTATTAGTGTTAATACAATAGCAGCTTAGAGCTGTTACGTGTATATCTTATCACTGGTCTTGATTGTTTTTGTTGTAGTCTATTTTTAAAACAGTTCACTGAGTCTGCACTAATGATAAGAGTCAGGAAGTTTGTTCCAATCGCGCACGACACGCTTTGGAAGGAAATGCTTTCGAGGGTTTGGTGCCCTCTTAGGTAGACATTCTGGTCCATAATCTAAATGTCGTGTAGGTCTTGCACGTCATAGTAACCTGTGAGGATTTCGTAGGTTTCTACGAGGTTTAGTTGCAATAATAACTTCGAACCTCATAATCACGCTGCAGCACTGCGCCTTCTCTGCGGCCGCTTTAGCCAGATTAGCCTTTAGAACTTGGTCCCTGCCTCACCCTCGATCTGCTGACCCTCCCAAGCGTCCTTGAGCTGATCGTAGAGCAAGCCGGCGTCAGCGAGCAGTCGCCGCAGCGCCGTCACCCGTTTCCGCTGCGGTCGCGGCGTGCGGAGGAGCGGCGCGAACACCGGCCGGAACGTGTTCTGTCTGTGGACGAGAGGATGTTGGTCCAAATCCCGAGTCTCATCATCAGGCGGTTTTCTCACATTTCCCCAAGGGAAAGTGGGGGTCGCGGTCAGAGCGTGGCCCTCTTCCCGAGGGATCTTCCACTGTCCGCAGCTACCTTAAGTTTCCTTTCCTTATTTGTTCAACAGAGTTACATTAATACGGTAACGATTAATGAAACTATCATTGATACTATCGGCAGTCTATTAACCAATCGCATTCTAACGGCGAAACCCGGGCGACTGAACTCTGCGCCCCACGCGAGTCACGAGACGTGCCCATTTAATTTGCGCGGGTTTATTCCACTGGAATGACATTCTAATGCTATTAATTAGTTAACTACGAAATAAAGGCAAATAACAGCTATTGAACAACTGTGTTTATTAGTTGCCTTATCATCAATTTCACGAGCTTGATAGTAATTAAGAGAAATTGTTAGCACTTAGTCCAAAGCTGAGTGAAACGAAATATAGAATCATGTCTCTGGCATTAATTCAAGGCATATCTACCCCTATATGATAAGAATATTCTTTATTGTATACCGGAAAAAATGTTACAGAAACAATTTTATGACTGAATTAGTATAAACAAACAAAAAAATGTTAACTCCCAGACTTGAATGAAACGAAATACAGATTTAAGTCAGTGGCAGTAGTGAATAAATCAATCAAATCAAATTTTTGCGTTTGCGATTCTGGCAAGCTTATTCTATCCTCAGGGATCATATTGTAGAAACTTACACAATGCCCCATAAAGGATGTATTAATCTTTGCCAGCCTAAATTTTGGGAAAGAACGTTTATATCGATCCAGTACCTCTCCAGCAGTTTTTTGAAGCGCGCCAGAGCTTCGAGCTCAGCGGTGACGGGGCGGGCCCACGTCCGAGCCCACTCCACCATATCTTTGGTGGCGGAGACGCCCTCACCGCCGGCGCCCACCTCTTGTTGCTCGCCTGGTGGGATAAAACCCAGAAATGCTTAGAATTTGTTCGACAGCTAATAGATGAGCGGTGGTAGCCTAGTGGGTAGAAATATTTTAAACGGGTCTAACTGCGATTATTTATTAGGTAGAATTTTATTACCTTTGATTCCTGATGTGGAGTTACGGACAAAATTGGAACAGTACTGGGTAAATACTCCATGAAGACTGTATATGTTCCGTACTCTAAGTGAACCAGCTAGCTGAGGACACTGAAGGATATCACACCATTAGTCTGCGGGAGTCTACAAGATTGACTGTAGTTGTGGAAGCTTCTACATTGGCCAACCGAAGCTTTCTATCGCGGAAAGGGTCAAAGAGCACATTGCAGCAGTCTCATTGAAACATCTATTGTATAGAAACTCCTATAGCTACTACATAAGCACACTTAACTCCTGAACTGCCCTCGCGGAACGCAACGTATAGGTGGCCCATACTAAGTTGGACACAGATCTGTGTCGCGGCAGAGAGTGGTTAAGCAGCCTATAATACGTTGGACTGTATGGCTTCTCTCAGAGAGAGAGTATTGGCTAAATCACCACGCATGCACACCGCGGATTGGCGAAGCGCTGAGGTATGTGAATAGCTCAGACACTCACGTTTCCTCACGATGTTTTCCTTCACCGTTAGCGAGTGGTATTGCTACTGTAACTTCACAAATGTACATAACTTCGAAAACAAAGTTATAGGTACATGCCCGCACTGGAAATCGAACCTGGGTCTCTCGCTTCCGAGTCGAATGTTCTACCCACTAGGCTACCACCGCTGTTTATTTTTAGTCTTAATATTACGATATTAAATGGCCGGAGTAGCTACTCGAGCGAGACAGCATCCTAAGTTAAATGCAAAGCTAGAAATGTGTCGTACCAGTAAAACACATAAGCATAAGCATTGTCGTTAAGTCTTAGAAAGTACAATGGATTTTCCGAAAGGTGTCATCACCATTTCAATAGCCAAGCCCAACTTACCCTGCGCCAGATGCTCCACAATCTTATACGCGGCAGTGGCGCGGTCGAGCGCGCTGTCAACGGACAGCGAGTCGGCATCGAGCAGGACTCGAGCGAGCACCCGCAGCGACACAGACTTGACGGTCGCCTTGCACTTGTCGGCGGCCAGCGCGTAGCTGTCCGTGAAGCCTGCGACAAGGCTCTTGAAGCGGTCGAGGAGCTTGTACCTGTTAGGTTGTTTAAGTTAGACAGTAGATCCAAAAACCAACCGATAAAATATACGAAAGGGGAAAGGGCAAACAATGAAGGAGACGACTGCCACGCTAAGCTTCATAAAAAAAAAACTGGCCAAGTGCAAGTTGAACTCGCGTGGAGAGGGTTCCGTACAATACCAAAGTCAATTGTTTTCATTCAATTGTGGTATCACATTTGAAATACTCACAGTAAGACGCGAGTTAACCACTACTAGCGCTATCTAGTGGTGTTTTAGTGAACTATTTTCCGTAAGTGAACGTAACATATTGAGTTTACCACTTTGTTTTCAATTGATAGAATTCTTATAGGTTTACAACTAAATTTTAGGCGCAGTAGTTTCGGAGATCACGGGGGGAATGATCGATTTTCGTCTTCTTTCATGAATAAAATCAAAACTATTTATTTTACTATAATAACTAAAATATATTTGAGATCCTCATAACGAGTCTATAATGAATGACACAGTAAGGTTTTCAAAACATTTTTTTATTTCCTAATTTTTCCCCCGAAAATTACTCTTATTTAAAAAAAAATTAATTTACTTTGCACATCTGTGTTTGGGTCATAGGGGATTCCAGTAGATTCGGAGCAAATTGGCTGTGACAGAGACAGACAGACGGACAGACAGATGCACGACTGATCCTATAAGGGTTTCGTTTTTTTAAAAGGTGTACGGAACCCTAAAAACTGCTTATGGTCGTAAGACCGATCGGAAGTTGATCAATAAAGACTGACGGTCTTATTAATGAAAACAAGACTCCTTAAGACACTCCTCAGAGTGAATTTAAATAGTCTCTGATAAAGGGAAAGACTTAACCACAGATTATCTAAACTGCCTCTGAGGAGTGTTTTAGACCCATACATAACAGGGCAAACCGACAATTAAGGGGGACGCCTGATACGCCAATTCATATACCCCCTCAGTCTTGACCTTGAAAATAACAATGGTTTATAACTGAGCAGGTTAAAATCGCAAGTTCGAAAAGATGTACAAAGAAAAGGTTAGTACACCAATAAAATAGTAGTTTAGCAAACTGTCATATAATGAAGGGTATTAAAACACGAGTGTGAGTTTATGAAACGAGCGCAGCGAGTTTCATAATAGTAACGAGTGTTTTAATACCCGTGTTATATGCAGTTGCATACACTACTTTATCTTCACTAATGCAATTAATCAAACAACAAGAGTAAAGTCACGCGTACGTGTATAATCACAGTGATTTTGCCGCCATTAAAATTTAACCAATGAGAGCGCAGCTGCGCGCTTCAATAAAACGCGACCAACCTGATTGGCCCTGCAATGAAGTTGGTCGCGTTTTATTGATGTTATAATGAGATTTTACGATATCGATGTGAATATTATACCATTATGTGAAATTGCTTAAATTGAGTGTTTTGTTGTCTGCGCTATAACAGTAGTAATTATAAGTCAAGTATTGAAAACATAAGTAGAATGTTACAACATTAGTGTAGATAAACTTCTTTTTTAATACTTTTTAGTGATAAAAAGATGGTTTTATGATATAAACTGTGGTTACCTGCTCACCTATCTGGATTACAGGCGGTGAGTTTATGGGTTTTATACTTTTCTTCTTATCTTAGTGATAGTAATAAACAAGTAAAAAAAAAAACCTTAAACAAGGCCAGACGACTAGTTGAATCTTCAATCTTATCAGGCGAGACTTTTGTAGCAAATTTGGTGGCGCCTGCTGTGGTCGAAAATTCAATGGACTCCCTGAGCCAGTGGCTTTTTATACATTTTAGGGACTTAACAGACAATATGAAAGCTGGCATCTGCCATTTTGTTTTACTCATAACAGTACATAGCCAGTCAAGTGACACTCACATTGTCAATGACTTTTATTGACACCTCATTCATAAAATTGATTCAGTTGTTTGGCCTCTGGGTGGTCATAAAGAAACAAACAATACCTACGCGCGAAAAACATAGCCCTCCTTTGCTCTCGTAGTCGGGTAAAAATATAGAATAATAAAAAGAACAACAGAAGTTTAGTGAGGGAAAAGGTGTGAGAAGAAGGTATTCATAGCTCAGAAACATCAGGGTATGGACAAATAGATATAGCCAGTGTTGGAGACCGGTTTCGCTTGGCAAGAAATAAAGAGGATCTGCGGGGGGAGCATGAGTTTCTTATCCTATCTAGATAGATAGGTTAAAATTTTAAAACATTACGATATTATATCCCACCCGCGAGCATGACTTCTCTTCGATATACATATCTTCCTTAGATAGGAGATAAGATTTTATCTACTTATTGGTATGACAACACTGAATCGGCAAATAGGGATGTCACGAAAATCACTATTTCATTCGTTCAATTTGCGTTTTTTGACAGATTGAAATCTGATCTGTCTGTGATCTTTCCTTTACTTAGTCTGTGCTAGGTATCAAATAAAATGTAAATAAACAAACAAATAACGGACAATAGATGCTTAGATGCCGAAAATGAAGTAAGTACAAACTTTATAGCCATTGCAGTTAATTTATACAATACTACAATAGTTGGAGATCCTTCCTACAAGCTCATACGGACATCACATCATATACAAGTCACTCATCGGCAAGAACTATAATATTTTTCTGTTTTAGAGGGCGCAGTAAACAAAATCAACTGGGGTTCGTTCGAGTATATGACGCTCCACAATAATTTAGCCAACAATGAGTTTTCTGGCCCCATGGGAAGCGAAAGGTTGTTGAAAGAGTGGGGCGCGTTGAGCCTTGTCGAAGGAGCATGGTCCCGACACGACTGGAGCAGTGGCGGAATGTAAGTGTTGATAGTACTTATTATCTAGTGATATATTAAATTAAGTTCAATACTTGACTCACTATCACCAACCGAGTACAATAGGTAAATAATATGCTTGTCAAACTAATGCAATTGTGTACTTAGGCAATGCTCAGTGAATACCTACAGTATTTGGATAGATAGACCATAGAGGTCTATCCAGTATAGCGTCAATTTTTGCTCTTAGGGGCATCTAAAATCATTTTCGTAACATGTCTTACCTTTTTTCTTTTCGTCTTAAGCTATTACATCATATTGGAATGTTTTGGACTCCTTTTTAATTATGCTCTTTATTTGTTACAGGATATTTTGAACGCGCTGACTACAATAATATTTGGTCTATGCTACAATCAATCAAATCTTACAAATAAATCAAATATTAAAACGTAGGAATATGTATGTACGAATTGTATTTTTTCAAAATAGTAACTCAAAATTAGATGCTTAATTACCCAAGTTCCACTATAGTTTTTTTATATTACATGCACAGGGGCATTCATTCAAGGGTTAAATATAATTAGGGAATGTTCCATTGAGCTGGCCATTCCTCCTCTACTGGGTTTCAGGCTCCACAATGGCAATGTGTGTACAGAGCCTCGGGAGTCTACTCGGCCTCTCCTCTGATGGGCGTCATCAGCCAAGGCAGGCTCAAAGGCATATCCAGAGTCTCCTAGGAAATGCATTACATTTTTTTTTACTTCTTATTTTTTTGTTACAGATTACATCAAAGGTGAAGAACATATAAATTTGTTTGGTAACAATTTCCCGTTTTCAGAAGAAAACATCATGCTTCTTTTCTCCATTGGGTACCCAGTTATGTAGTAAACCACCTATTTCATTGTTTAAAGTTACAAAATAAATATTAGATTTACTTATAACCAAAAGCATTTCATTATTAACGGATTTAAAAAATGGAGGAGTCTGTGTCAAGCTTTTTCCAGAAAACTTCCTAGACTTAGTAGAAGTTAGGTATGATTTGTGGGGTGAGTAAATGGCTTGGGATGCAAGTTCATTAGAAAGAAATAATTTTTGCCTTTTTAGTGCGTCGGTTTAAATCTTTGTTTTAAAGTTTCTTATTTTAAAATTTTTTGTTGACTGGTACATTTTACCTACTATTATTTTAATTGAGATAGGCACTGGACGACGGTCTGAGCAGGACGGCAGAGGGTGCTTTGGTTGCGTGGAGTAGGGCTGAACGGAGGTCAGTGAGCGGGTCCTTAAATCCCTGGAGACGGCCACTGGACGTCGGTCAGTGAGCAGAAACAGAGGAAGGGCACGAATGGGATGCGTAGGTGGCGCGAAGAGGCACCAGTGGACAAATCATGACAAATGTGATGATTTTATTCGTAGAATGACTGACAGAAACGCTAGATATAAGTTTATATGCCCCTCTCAAAAGTGGGATAAATTTAAATGAAACATCTGTCAAAAGTCGATAATATATCTTTTTATGTTGTCATCATGCTCGCATTTGCGATAGGGTTTATCTTATAGTGACAGATGTTTTTTTATCTCACGGCACTGGTATAAAAACGATGCATTGTGCTCGCGACGATAAGTTAACCTACTATAGACGTCAAAACTCGTTAAAACGGCCATTTTTTGTAGATAAACCGCCTCGATAAAATCTCATGCTCCCTCCGCTGGGGACCCAACAGCCAATCTCCATTAGTGGAGAAGCACAGGAAGATGTTTACCTAGTGAGCGCTTCCAGTAGCATGGTGGGACTGAGGCGCCGGGGCTCGTGGTAGATTAGGATGACGCTCTGGGCGTCGCCACGGGCCGTCTCCAGCCAGTCGAGGAAATCCGACAACGCTGATATCTCAGACTTAGTTTTCAGTACCTGTGGATGAACAGCTAAGTGTTACAAAAAAGTTACAAAAAAGCGGCTTCGTGACCACCATTCCAACCCACTAATAACAGAACTCCTCAACTCCACCACGACCACATGACTGACGCGGAGATTAATACTGGAAACATCTCCTAATTACAAGGGACCCAAAATGAGGCAGCCAGGTCATTGAATTCGGAGTCTGAAAACGGCGCGACTCATGAAATCTGATAAAAGTCGTCGACGCAGATTAGGGCAGATAAAGAATAGATAGAAAAATCTTAAGTGGGTTATTCTGATCATCAATTCGAACAACTATTATCGTGAGACCTGGGGCCTAAATATGCGCACCAAATCCTTTCGCAATCCTGACGTTTGCGATAGCAATTAGTACCTATGGAATTTGACAAATAAAGCCATAACAATTTCATACAGTCCTTTTCGGGCATTCACCATCTCAAAGTTATTGTGTTCCATATTACGCCATAATTCAATGCATTATGTCAGAAATAACGACTTAGTAAACATTCTTGACACAAGAACTGGTTATTGACATATGAAACTATAGCGCTTCAGAAAGGAATGGCATGTCTTAACAAAATTATTAAATAAATGCGCTTAACTGTACCACAAGTTGGCCAATAAGCGTACAGAGTGTGTGTACTCGGTCCAGTTTTGTTACCTTGTGAGTATTGGTGTCTTTGAGCATGCGGTAGCGGCCGACGGTGACGACGCGGACGTTGTGCCGACGGCGCGCGCCCGGGTTCAAGTCCCCGTACGGCATTATGTACTGCGAGTAGCTCTGCCCGGGCGTGTAGGCGGCTATCTGGCATATCTGCGAAGTTGCACATGATTGGTAGAATAGTTCGCCAGCCAGGACTAAGCATATTTACTTAGTAACTAGGAGCAAGCCGGGAGGGTTAAAAATAATTTATAATGAAATGAAATTAAACTTTTTAACATTAGCAGTTACAGGTGCTTTATATAAATAGGTACATGTTCAAATTCTTCCTTTTCAGGAGTAAGCACATTTTCTTTTATCTAATGCTATAATAAAGGAAAAAGATCAAGTGATTAAGACACTTAGAATCGCTAGCAACAAAGTTATGCCACAATGAAATAATACCTTAATTTGTAGTACTGGCTTAAAATTTTAAAATACTATTGTTAGCATTAAAGTAATTCTCCGGACGAGGATGTAATAGTATTGCATGGAGACTTACCAAAACACAAGAAGTCTCTAGCTTTACTCATCTACAGGCATTTATTTTACTGAGACTCTGTCTCACAGAAATACTAAAATTCATGCGAAATAGTTAATAAAGAAATATACATTCTGACTTCATGCAAAATAGTTAATAAAGAAATATACATGAAGAAAACCATCGCAAAACCGTTGAAAACGTGGTGATTATATCACAGAACACATATGATTATATTCTCTGTGGTTATAATGATTGGTGACAGGACGTAGCACAGATTAGGAACGATGACATTCAGTGCTGCAAAATGTAATTTATATCGATCATCAATTTGATTCTATCAGTCACCATTTCATAAAATATAACTGAAATGTAATATAATTGATTTACATGATGCGAGTAGAAAGCCCAGTGATTATGCCTCATATCACCTTTACATAATAACATATAATATGCAGTCTATGTAGATAAACCATAACATTTTAGTTGCAAAGTCATCCATAACATAATCAGTCAGGCATGTAAATCTTTACATGCGTAGGTACTGATTACGTTATGTTCCCACTTTAGGGCACGAATCGTCTCGCACGCAAGCTCGATGACTTTCAGCCCCCCGAACAAGCCGGTTTCCGATAAGGCTTTACATACGTTGGACCACACACATACGCTGCGGCAGAATGTACAAAAGACCGAGAAGTGTAATCTGCCACTATGCTTAGCTTTTTTGGAGTGAGGTGAGGTATGGGGGCATGGGGTGTACCTCATACACATGTTTCCTCTCGATGTTTTCCGTAAACGTTAGACAGTCGTACTGCTATAAAAAAATCACATACAATGTCCGATTCGCACCCAACACCTTGGAATGTGATTCAAGCGTTTTGTTAATACATAACCACCGCTTTCCTAGTTAATTTAAAGGTTTATTTAAAGATCAGCATTCGAGCGATTCGGTCAAATTAAGGTCCACAAGATCCACAGATCCGTGTGGCACTGGATTAAGAATAGCGTCACTCCATTTCCTTCCGTAGATGTCGTAGAAGGCGACTAAGGAAATAAATTACCAGGAGATGGGCAGCTTTCTTGAGATTTCAACCGCATACTGCGATCGCCAACCCGCCTGCCAAGCGTGGCGATTATGGCAAAACCCCTCATGGTTATGAAAACCACGAAGGAGGCCTATGTCCTGCAGTGGGCGTTAAATGGCTGATGATGATGATGATGAAGGTCCACACTGTTGAATCTGTTATCTAGTGTTAGTACCTAATATATAAAGTAAACCGCAAATAATCTAAATGAACAGGTGGATAAAGAAATATGCAAATGAAGTAGGTATTATCAAACGAAATAACAAAAGTTATGTTATGCTATTTTTTTTCAGCTAAATATACCTATTTTTTCTCTGTATCGATTCATTCGATTTGAAAAGTAGCGGTCGGTCTGATGGCAACACTACATTATTGAATGCACAGATTGAGATTTAAACAGTTCTGTGAATGGATCAGTAGATTTGTATCAAGATGATAGCGGTCGTTAAACCGGAAGCATTAATTATTGTATAATTTTATTAATTTAGAATTACGGAGAAGTCATGGTTTTATAAGAAAACGCCAATTTTTTATAATTGAAAACATGAATTATGGACACTGAAAACTGGTGACACTATTTAGATTTTAGCGATACTGCTAATGGTCAAGATCCTTTAATATTTACATTATTTACATATTTGTTTAATATTATAATTATTATTATAATTGATTAATACACAAGCAGCTTTGAGCTGATTTATGTATATCACTTTCGTGCACTTTAAAATGTTTATCAATTCTTTTTAAATGAGTTCACTGAAGGAGCACTAATTACTGTCTCTAGTAGTTTATTCCACATTCCATTTTATTATTGTGATTATTGATATTCTCAATTATTGGTATTCTGTGACCTTACCCGTCCCTTAAATATGTATCTTCTTATATCTTCTTATATATATATCCATGTGTGTGCATAAAACAAAATATTTAAGTACTTGGTTTTTTCATACAATTATGTTACATTATTTACGTTACATTTACAAGTTAAATATATTAAAACAGGTCTAACATTGAATATTTATTACGTAAAATTTACACAGTTAGACCTGTTTAATATGCTACTATGTATGAGCATCGCGATTAAATAATACTAAATCACAAGTGCACAACAGTTATATTCACACATCAGCTTGAAGCTGCTATTGTATTAGTAAATTAAGCATCATAACAAAATGCAGAACCAAGTAAACATTCCATTTTCACAGACATATAAAACACATATATTATATGATATATAGATATGCATAAAAAGATACTAAATCAATGCATTGGATACAATATTCTAAATTATCCTAATCAAGGTGTGATCTCATTCACATGAGCTGCCGAGCCAATAAGGTTGCATCCTGAAAGCAACATTGTGTGCAGTATATTAGAGGACTTTTATAAGTAAAGCAGTTACCTCGTCAATGAGCCGGCGGCCGGTGGTATCCATGTCCCATCCCAGCAGAGCATATTTGCCCGGCGGAAGGCCAGCCGGCTTCTCCGCCAGCGCTGGGGGTACCTCTGCAGGAGGCGCCTCACCACCGTTGACTTTCGCTTCCACTTCCGTTACCATTTCCATTGGATACCCTGCTACCTGTGAAAGAAGGGGTGAAATGTCATTAGTAGATGAATGTGGAAAAGCTCATTTTAAATAGTATGTTTTTTAAGATAATAAAATTCCAAGACATCGTAATTGTCTAGTGTCTATGTGGATAATGAATTGAGGAACAAATGAGTATTCATTAGGGAGGCCCATGTCCTGCAGTGCATGAGTATTTGTTTTGAATGGTAAAGACAAAATCATTGATATCTATAGGTTTTATTATATTTTGAAATATTTTGTGGCTTCATTGAGAGGGATTTACTTCACAGATTTTTTGAACCAGCTTTTGTTCAACTACAAGAAGAACTGCTTATAATACAAGAAGGTAGTGACTTTAGTTATGCAACTTTTTGATGATGATATCTACTGAAATAAAATTGCTCTCTGACAAGTTTTACACTTTTTGCTACATAAATAACTTACAAATAATATCGATGGTGGAAAGGAAAAACACTTGAAGCTACACTGGTCGCAATAGAGTTATATACAAATCCAGAATCAGCGTTTTTTTTTTTTTTAAATAACAAAAATGTATATAACTCAATTCTACCAAAGTGTAGCTTCAAGTGTTTTTCCTTTCCACCGTTGTTGATATGTAATGACTGTGTGATAATTCTATTGTCTACCTACCCACATATTGATATGAAAATTAATATTAGATAACATAATGTATTGTAAATTGTTTGTTTTAACATCACACATCAACTAGTTGGTGAGCATGTTTAAAATAACCCCTGAAATTAGTTAAATAAACAAAATCTTGACAATGACTAAGTTGGTATGACATCATACTAAAATACATCAGTAGAATAGATAGTTTGTTTCTAATTAGCTGTGGCTGGAATAACAACCATAAAAACATTTTCTAGCTAACAAAATAATCTAGCTTGATCATGATGTATTTCAGAAGTACCTCACAACAGCATACCTAATTCTCACAACTGGTGTGACCAATACCTACCGATAGGCACTGATAAGGTAAATTACTTTCTACATTCCTTCTAAATGGACATTATGTTCCACAAATGTATTTGGGATAATTGTCTGTGCATTTGGCATCCAATGGAATGACCCTAATGAGGTCATAGATGGTAAATAAATAATCTAAACTAAAAAGTTAATTATTGTAGCAATGACGGGCGCTGGAGACTTCAGTGGCTGCAATTTCCAGCGGTTACAGACAAGTGCATCCTAGGATTAGGGCACGGCAGCAAAAAAACCGGCACACAAAATAATCGATGATCATGTGCAAAACCAATAAGATTTCAGAGAAGCCAATTGGTATTTTTAATATTCAACAGAAATTTAAGCAAAGCCAGGGCAGTTCATTATAATAGCGCTCGAGAATATTCCACATAATTATTTGCGTGCGACAAAAAATAAATTAGGGACACGTGGCTGACTTTTTGGAGACATTTTGCCCCACCCCGAGATATGAAAATAAGCATAGTAATGATACTTACACTTTATAGAAACTGCCGATTGTAGGATTTGTAAACGTGATTTTCCTTGGAGACAATCTTCGTGGCTTCAATAGAGCTGCAATGTAAATAAATTGGTAAAAAATATCACAAAAATTTCGGCACGTGTGCGGTGCGGCAACTGCAATGAAATTATGGATGCGTTCAATTTTTTTTATTGTTTGGGTTGGTGGGAGGCTCTGGGATCTCTTCATGGCTTTGAATCTGAAAGAGAGTTTGCTTTTCAATCTTCGACTGTTTTTTGCAATACATTTTCAAGTAAAATTCAATCTTTCAAGCTTACGTGAATTAGGCTTTTCCGTGGCTTTTCCATAGAAATATACAAATATTATCTGCAAGGAAATTCCATGAAAATACAGAAAAGTGGCTTTTCTATTTGACAGAATTTTATTTATTAGTTAACAGGTAATCGCTTGAATTTCAGAACTCTGAAAATCCTTATTTTTCTTTATTTTTGACCAGTACCCGAAGTTACTCAGGTAACAAAAAAATCTTGAACGCTCTCTTTTCGATGTCAAATTCTTTTGTTCTGAAACTCGTGCAATAATACATTGAAAGTGCGAATTTATGAAAGTTGTAAATTATTATTATATACCTAGGTACTTTATTTAAACAAAAAGTAAAGTAACTTTCAGCACATAAAATAAAGTAAATCCCTGGAAGAATTGCAAAGATCTCATGAGATGCAGCCACTAGCCAGCACAACGACAGAAAAGGTAGTTCTCTCTCATGAATAGTTTTTAAACGTACGTAAATAAATTATTTTTGTGGTACTTGTGGGGCTTTTTTTTCCCGTGATTTTGCCTAATAGGTAATTGGCTTGAAAATGAGTAACGTCGACAACGTTAATAATTACCGCAATCAAATATCCATAGCGCGGACAGAAATCAAGAACTTGAGGTATGTAAAAAGTGCTTAGGGTAACCTCTATCAGCCTTTGAAACGCACTAAAAACCTATCACTGTGTCTAAAACCTATCATAAATAATTTATCTATATATCTATCTATCACTCGTTTTAGGTCGCAGATTTTAGCCCTGAAACAAGACCATCAGAAAGAAATTAAACTTATAAGGTCAACACTAAATGGTCTTCGCTGTGCTAACTGTGCGGAAATTGGTAAGCCTTCAACTTGACACTGTTTACATGTACATAATTGAAATGACCATTAAATTATACATGATATAATATGAAGTATTTGGGGCGCGAATGTCTCTGTATATGCCTTTATCACAGTGATAGTGATGAAAGATATGGGTAATATAACACTTCATCCAACTAGTATCAAATCTTGGTTTCCCACATTACAGCAACGACGTATGCGCCTAATAGTTTGGCCGAAGCTTCGGCCTCTAGTGGCACCGAGTACATCAGCTACAAACCAATCGGCATCATCGAGACCGCATTCCAGAATAAGCGGGGAGTTCCCAGACAGCCCGTTGTACTGAATAGAGCTGGAGGCACAGTGGTTATTGACACCAGTGTGTTTAATAACCCCGAACATGCGCTCAGTGGCTTGGAAGAGTTCTCTCATATGTGGTTGGTTGAAAATTGCATACCTAATTTACAATGCTATTAGATGAATTCCGCGTGGCGCCAGATTAAGAATAGCGTCACTCCATTTCCTTCCGTGGATGTCATAGAAGGCGGCTAAGGAAATTAATTACCAGGAGACGGGCAGCAGCGTCTTTCTGAGTTTCCAACCGCACACTGCGATTGCCAACCCGCCTGCCAAGCGTGGTGATTATGGCAAATAATCCTTAGGAGGCCTATGTCCTGCAGTGGGCGCCATATGGCTGATGATAATGATGATTGTTATATTTCCTATGAAATATCAGCATAATGCAACATAAATCTATGTTGTATTAACTGGTTGGACATCTATTTCGCAAACTGTTGCTGACCATAGGGCCACTATAATCATTGACCAATTTTGAATATTTCCAGTCGAGATTTTCATATTATAATTATTAACTTACTAGATGACCCCGTGAACTTCGTATCACCGACGTCAACCGTTTTTTTTCTTCTCACCGTTTAAACCTTCCCTGGACTTCCACAAATATATAAAAACAACAATTAGCCAAATCGGCCCAGCCGTTCTCGAGTTTTAGTGAGACTAACGAACAGCAATTCATTTTTATATATAAGATTTATTATTTTTAATAATAATATTTAATAATACAAGCAGCTTCAAGCTGCTGCATGTATAGGACTTTTGTGTACTCTTAAATAACCAATATTAAATTTGGACATAAGTTGTATGAATAAACTCAAATTTTAACAGTCAGTACAGTAGCCATGTATCAGTAGGTAAAACTTCAATATATGGGCCACTAAATGAAGGCCAATAAATACGATACTGCAAGGAAAAATACAAGGCTGAAGATGATCTGGCTGTAGAAGACCTCACTGGCTTCAAAACCTGGCTGATGGTTTCAGATCAACATCATTGACCATTGACACACCACCATTGAAATCACAGTTTACAAAGGCCACAATGATAGTCAACCCCCCATAGAAGATGGCACCACGAGAAGAAGTTATGTATTGTTTATAGGAAATAGCTATAAATCAACCGCAACTTGGTTTAAGGAAACCGAATGAGCACTTTTTCACCACGCCAAACTTCCGTTCCAGGATACTATTCCACTTCCACCAGACAGAGAGTACTGCAGTCCTGGCTAAGGTCTCTCCGCCGCGGCTGCAGGGCGAGCGGCGCGGCGTCTTCTCGACCCGCTCCCCGCACCGGCCGTGTCCCATTGGCTTGTCGCTTGTGAAGATCGAGAAAATGGAAGGTGATAATGTCGTTTAAGGAATCCTTTCCGGGCCTTTACGAATGCTTCAGATGCCTATGTCTGCCTGTCTGACCTACAAGCTCAGTCTCTCCATGAATATTTCTATTATTAAGCTCTTTTTATTTTACCAGAAAAAAAATTACAATTGGCGCGCTTGATACTAAATTTATTCTAGCGAACCAACAGGTGTCGTGCATAAGGTGGGTGAATAAAACCTTAACTGATCCTATTCTTATGGTGTTTTTTACCGATTTGAATAAAAATAAATAAATACACCAGCCAGAACTCAGGCCCCATCAAACTTTATACTGAATCAACTTACTAACTACAAATTCCTCTACCAGGCAACAAGATCCACTTCTTCGGCGTGGACATGGTAAACGGCACCCCGGTCCTGGACATAAAGCCCTACATCCCCCAATACGACTATCCGGCGCTCGCGTACCGCGGTACGCCTATGACGTCACTCGAGCGGCCGCCTACTGAGGGCATCAGTGACGTGACGGAGGGGGCGGGCGTGGCTGGCTTGCAGTTAGATGAGAGCGTTGAGGGTAGCAGGTGTGTGTTGATCAAATTCAGTATGACTCGCGATTCTCATACATTATACATTTACCGCAACGTTGCCGAAACATCGGGAATTAAATAATTTAAGTCACCTTATATAATGTAACACTGTCCGTGTGGCGCCGGATTAAGAATAGCGTCACTCCATTTGCTTCCGTGGATGTCGTAGAAGGCGACTAAGGAAATCAATTACCAGGAGACGGGGAGCAGCGTCTTCCTGAGATTCCAACCGCATCCTGCGATCGCCAACCCGCCTGCCAAGCGTGGCGATTATGGCAAAACCCTTCATGGTTATGAAAACCACGAAGGAGGCCTATGTCCTGCAGTGGGCGTCAAATGGCTGATGATGATAATGTAACGTAATTTATATGATTATGAGAAAGCGTTTGATCGGGTTCAAATTAGGAGACTTATCGTTAAACTCTATCATACATAGCTTCTGAAATGGATAGAGGTCTTCCTCAGTGAAATGAAAGTAAGAGAGGGAGGCGAGCTGTCTGACAAATACGGGGTATTGAGCAGCGTGCCACTCAATATCAGTTCTAGGCCCTATCCTTTTTGGTATCTTTCTTTCAGATCTAAAACATATAGTTCAATCAGGTCTATCACTTTTCGCTCCACTTAAACTTAACAATTCCCTCGTAACCCTCGAAAGCATTTCCTTACCAAACGGTGTCGTGCGCGAGTGAAACAAACTTCCTGATTCTATCATCATTGACTAAGCGAATTCTTTTAAAAATAGACTAGATAATTATATAAAAAACAAACCCAAGTGCAGTAATAAGATATACACGCATCAGCTCTAAGCTGCTAGTGTATCAACAATAATAATAATTAATATTTAACTATTTTAGATTGAAATCGCCGGCCCCTTGTATGGTGGATCGACCTCACAGCCTCATCTCTTTTCCCCAGGCTGAGCCCTCGCCTCACAGTCCCGCTCGGTGTAGACACGAGTAGCCCTGTACCGCGAACGCCATACGAGGGAGACATCCCGTCACCTTTGCAAGACAGCGCCCTCGTCACACCCGTAGCCCCTTCCCCCGACTCGCCTTCAAGTGTCGATCTACTTGACACCTACGCCACGTCGCCATTACGAAGACTGGACTACGAAAGAGGCGCGCCAGATGGCCAAGAACGCTTCACACCCCCTCAATCAGCTAACTTCATCAATACTAATCACGACGGCATCAGAGTCGCACCCTGGATAGCGAACCCTCCCGGGCAAAGGTTCCAAGTGCATTTTACTGATGACGCCTTGGCTAGACTGACTGAGATGATAGGAGAGAGGGCGCCGGACTTCAAGAGTAACATAGAGAGTCTACTATCCGAGGATCCGCGGTCGAACTACGTGAGGACCAGGTTTCCTGACCACGAGTACAGTTGTGTGCTTGAGGATGTTTCTATAAGTTGTGTTTTCAATGCGGAATCTTCTCAGTGCACTATAGTAGCCGTTAGGAGTGCGGAAGAAATGCAAAACTAGTTTTCAGTTATAGTCTAGTCAGCTAATTGTTTATGTTTGCCGTTTTACTGTTTTCGTATAGAGTTACCGGCAAGCTGACAGATGACAGGAGCCGAATTTAAGGCCACTTTTTGTTGTCATTCCTCTATATAATATAATGGAAATGGAAGACTTTCACATCTGACACATCTTGTGCACAAAGTGATCAAATGAATTAATCTTAGTGATTAAAAATTCTTTAATTTTATAATATAGACGAGAGTTGAACTCAAACTTTGCTTTAAGCTAATCCTATCGTGTTGTATATCGGAACATTATTAGTTATTGAATAAATTTTATTTGAAAATCAATAAATTGTTTGACATACTTATTATTGGAATCAACAATAATAACAATGTATTAAGTACATATTTAAACAAATGCTTCTTTGTGTACAGAACGATAGTTGTTACCAAACCGAGCCAAAATACTCGACCTTTGACTTTATCAAAGTACTTATCGCTAGGGATAGTTTTGCCACGCCCATCCGTCTGTCTGTCTGTCCGCGGCTAAGCTCAAAGAGCTATACTTATTAGTACTGGATAGCTGAATAATGCAGCTTTTTACGTCCTACTGTAGGGCATGCCTTCTCTCAGAGAGAGATTAAGCCCATGCTTAATCACCTCGCGTGCCCACCGCGTATCGGCGATTTCCACCGCTGAGGTATGTGAACACCTCTGGCACTCAGGTTTCCTCACGATGTTTTCATTAACAGTTAGCAAGTGGTGTTGCTGCTACAAATGTACGAAACTTAGAAAAGAATGTCATTGGTAGGTATATGGTGAGGCAAGCGTTGTATTATCACGCCGACATAACGGTAGAATAAGAGTAAAATGGGTGCCTCATAATCACTCGAATTTTCGCAGTATCCATCTTTCTTGTCTAAATTGAATAACAAAAACAATTGAAAGTCGATATTCAAATGTTTCACATTTTTTAAAAAAAGAACATCATAGAAACCATTTGAAAAAAGTTTCATTCGAAAACCTCAAACCATGAAGATTCTATGTCAATTCAAAGAACCTATTGTAATAAAACGGCAATTTCATACTTTAACCCCTATTACTTTGGATCATAAGGATACCGAAGAGTTACTACAAATTCGTAAATAACTATCATGGTGACAAATTAACAAGTATATATCGAAAAAAAAATTTTTTATTTAAACTTTAATAACAGTATAAATATACAATACATATAAAACTAAGTAATTTATAAATTAATTAATATAAACTAATACTAATAATTATAATTTCTAATTAGGTAGGTATATGGGTACTTAAAGGTAAAAAAATTTGCATAATTCATGAATTTAAATGGACGTAGGGACCTATGTAAAAACATGTAAGAAATGTCACGTAAATTAAAGAAAATATGTAGCTAATATTAATTTTTTACTGGCGTGTTTTTATCACCCTGCAACTCCTTAATGTTACAGGACAGGGCATAGTTTCTCATCGACCTAGCTCTTGCTGCTAAGGACACAAGGGCGAGTATGGCTCACTTTCTGAATTCAGATTAGTGCCCTATGCTACGAATAAAACCAACTATCACCGGCCCCATTCCGATATTACGCTAGACTAGATATAGGATCATACATAATATCCATTGCGGGTTTCACTCATCACTATCAAGATGTTTAAAATCTCAAAATCCGCAATTGATGTCTTTGCGGTAAAGATACGTCCGCATGTGCCTTATTTCTAGAAGTAACTGGTTATCAGGAACATTTTTCTTTTCGTGCGTCTCACTGCTGGGCAAAGTCCTCCTTTTCAACTTTCAAATCCTCTCTGTCCCTTACAGGAGCACCCCTTGGGAACAAATTCAAGCAAAATGTATTATTAAATAAAGTTTATTTGAACATCACATTTGTTACACAATTTTATAACTATGCATTTAGAATGTGATAATATCCAGCAATATTCGTAAACGCGATACGACATCTGTCAGAGTGACAGGACTTATGTTAATGTCACTCTGACAGAAGGGAGTTGAAAAACGCGCGGGGCCCGGGATGATGCAAGTCCTTCCGGCGATAGATTGTTTTGTAAAGAAACTTGTGATTGTTTGAATAAATCATGTAATTCAAAAGTATTGAGAACCTTTTTATTTGCGATGCGTCACATCTCAGAAGTGGGATCAACACACAGAAAGTGTAAGTAAAACAACATGTCGCACGCTTAATAGAATACTGACGAATTAGGGTATAGGTCAAAACTGAGTTAACCATAGATGCACGCTTCTCCTACCGCCATCTATCGTCTCAGTTTATTATTTCAACAAAATGATGTCAACAAGCCACCATTTTAGTATATCTGTCTCTTTCACACTCATGTATTTTTTTCAATACCTTTGTCACAACACAGACTCATGACAGTTTGCGTCAGGCATCACAAGTGTGAACGTGTTATTGTTTAAGTGAACGGAGACCGAATCAGTGTTGAACCTATTTACTTCTAAAAGTAATGGTAAGTTTCATGATTTATTTTTGTTGTAATAGGACCGAATAGACATTAAGTCAATTTACTAGCAAGTTTGATGTAAAATGTTCGGGATTATTGACGAATAAGTCTGTTTATTACAATAAAAATACACCTACTATGAGACCGACTATGAGATAGGTTAGTTTTCTTTTAAAAAGCTGTGTATTATTTTCCTAAAATGTCGTTCCATTCCAACATCAGTCTGTTTACTAATAAAATTCATTGCAAAATATCAGACTCACTGATAGATCAGTATTTATTTTACAAAAAAAATTAACGAAATAAAAACAAACTAATTGTAGATTTGTTATTTCATTGATAAGTCTCTATTCGTCTAAATATTAAGAATATTCAGTAACGGTCCTGTTTATAGAAAACTGCATTATCTATTCGTTTTAGTTTCAGAATGTCGTCTTTGAGGTCTAAAAAGATATTGGACTTGGTCCAGGCTCAAGACCAAGCACGAGTGCAGAATGAAATTGAAGTTGTTATTTCATCTGAACAAATGGAACCGTTTGAACCGAATGAAAATTCTGCTGAGATTGGTGTGACGGTGAGAGTTGATAATTATTGAATTCATTTTGATAACCTACCTTGATAAGGAATTGAAGTATTATTTCGATATGCCTACGAAAACTTAATGAAAGAAGTTGCGGTTACTTACACTATTAGATAGGTACCTACTTAGGTACCAACAAGTGCTTAGTTATATAATTAAAAAAAAACTTGCTTCAGGTTTTATCAGATGTAACAAATAAGCCAGAAAATCTGCGTTACTCAAACGTGGATGAATGTTTCTCAAAATTGGAATCTGTTTGCTCTGTCGAGAATCAACCAAACTTTGAAAACAGTGACACAAACTTCAGTGATCAAGACCCAACATATACTCTTCCAAAGCAAAACAAACATAAACTAGTCTATCCGTCACATCCGTCAAGGTTGTCTAGTTCAAGCAGTTCTTCAACTTCTTCTTGTTCTTCTTCAACTTCGGATTCTTCTTCTGATAGCTCCGATTCCGATCAAGAACCTTGCAGTAAACAGCACAAAGAGCAAACAAATTTGAAGCAAGGGCTGACAACAGATACATTTGGTGATAATCCAATGCAAGTAAACAATGATGAACCCTCAACATCAGAAGAATCAAGAATACAAGTAATGAAAGAAGTTTCTGCAGCAGGAGAAGGTACACGAGAAGAAATAGATAAAGACAAAAAAGGAAAAAAACGCAAAAGGAATGAAAAAGATTGGAAACAAAATAGGGCAAAAACTTTAAGAAATACAGGAAAAGAATATATAACCAAGAAAAACAAATGCAGAATTCATACAAAGAAAAAGAGTATCAAGAAGTTTGCATCAGAAATAAACGCAAAAAGCTGGTCCCTTTGAGTGATCTGAAGCCAGTCCCAGCATATACAGAAAAGCAAGATCTCGGCGAAAACAAGAAAAGAGACCTTAGAGAGTTGATTGCAAAACAATTAATTCCCAATTTTTACTCAGACTTTTATGCCTCGATTTTATAATTTTTTTCGTCTTCAGGGATGCAAGGTAATGCAAAAAAGTATGCTACATATTATTATCTATTTTGAGACTGATAACCAAATAGGTATCACCTAAGTTACTATTTAGCCTAGTAAGCAATTCGTTGATCTCCAGAGTGTTGCAAGAAAATCCTATAGAAATGAAAGAAAGTCTTCTATAGATAGATAGCAAACTTCATCAATAAAATTATAGCTTTTCCACATCTAATATTTTATCAAGGTTTTTTTTCATAATTGGTTCCATAAAAGTGGTTTACTGAATTATCGTGACCTCCTTTTGGTTTTATAGGATCTTTTTGCAACACTCAGCTTGAAGAAATATAATAATAATTAAAGTTTTTACATTTATAAATAAAAGCCATATTTACCTACGTAGTTTTGAAGTTGTATCTCACATTTGTTTTTTAATTAATCTTGAGTATTCATAAGCTTAAGTATATTTTTTGTTATTCATTTGTGTTATGTTTGACTGATAAAGAGCAAAGCTCATACATCGTATTGGGTATTTAAAAAATTGAGTATAATATTTTAATAGGATATTGAACTCATCAATAAAAACAACTTTTACCGTAGGAGAAACGTTTTACCGACGTGTTCCATAAAATTACTTGAAATTAGTATTGCACTTTAATGGGAAACAGCTGTTTTTTTTAAGATTTCAGTTTTGGTCCTATAATAACAGTTGTTTGTATTGATGAGTTCTCTTAAAATAATTTACACTATTTTTTTAAAGACTCTAAAAGTACCAGGTAAATTAGTATTGTCAGCAATACCATTGTTGGATTACTTAGTTTAAGCAAAATTATGATAACTATACATACCAAAATGAGGCTAATCATTTATCTTATTTCTTACGAAGAGTTTCCTTTTGTGATGATTGTTTTGTTTTTGATAATTCTTGTATTCATGGTCCAAAAATTTGATTAAAGAGACTTAAATTGAAAATGTGTTTTCATATGTTATTCATATACAGACTAATTATTTAATGAGTTCATAACGAAATCTAACGGGTTCAAAGAAAACAGACTAATTTTTTAATGAGCTACTATCAGTTACAATAATTGGTTATGATTTTCAAAGAAAATGGGCTTAACTCAAAACGGCATTTTATAAAATAAAAAAAAAATACTTACACATAATTAAAAACAAAATAAACTACAAACAGGTATTATGTGGTTAATAGGCTTCTTGAAATAGTTGTAACATGTTTTATACATCATTAAATATTTATTTTATTTACAAATAAAGAGACAAGGTCGTGACTGCGCGATCGTTTTTCATGATTTCCCAAAAACTTGCTTTTTTGAGTTAGGCCTATATTTTATTAAGCGTGCGATGTAGTCAAGACGTGACTTAGCAGAATTTGTCGACATCGGCTAGGTGCCATTTCAACAAGAAATAGAATAGAACAATACAGATAATATCAGTATTCTTCTTTGAAAATCTAGCCCCTAAGTGAAAATGCAAACAAAATTTGCTTGGCAACTGATAGATAAAGTTAAAATAGCAAGTATGTTAAAATTGGTCTTTTTATTTCACTATGTACGAGGGCTGAAAATGGAAAACAAACAAGCGAAGTGTGGACCACCGCGCCGCGTGAGCAGTGCAGCGTGAGCAGTGAAGCCCGCGCCACTGTGGGCTTTGCAGTGTAAGGCGTGGAGGCCGCTTAGAGCAGTGAGTAGCAGCGAAGGGTTCATGGTGTGGACAGTGCGCACAGGATAGCTTTGTGTAGTTTGATTGGTGAGTAAAGTTAAAGATACAGTTTCAACATAGGTCTAAATAGTTCTTCTCAGTTAACAATCCCTGAGATCAGATTTGAAATAATTGAATATTGGATTATCTGAAAGCTGATTGAGTGACCAATGTATTGTCTTGAACTTATTGAAGTGGATTGACAGAGTAATGTTACATTAAACATAACAGACCAATATTGGGCAATAGAGATGGGTAGATCTCGATCAGAGCAATGTAGATGATACAAATCACCCTGAAGATCTCCAATTAACTAGTCAAAATCATTCACATTTCATCTTCTCTTTTAGAATCTCTCAAGTAGTAGATGCATGGTGTAATCTACCAGAGACAGTAATTAGTGTTACTCCAGTGAACTCATTTAAGACAGACTTGATAAACATTTTACAAATGCAAGAAAGTGATAAATCGGATTAATGCTGCTTAGTGGATTAATAAATAATGATAAGTCTGTATTTCTTATACCAGAGTGTGACCAAAATGCATAATATGAAATACCATAATGATCTATAGTGATAATTTGATTGTGAATAGTCTGATTCTGACTCGGGCCTGCTTTCTCAGAATACTGAGCTGACGAAGAAATTATCAAAATTTAAAAACTACCCATTTACCTCCTTATTTGTTTTTACCTCTTATAGTAACTGCTAGAACAAACAAATAAGAAAAAAAAAACAAAATTATAGATGAAGCCACAGAAACATCAATTGCACTTTTTGTTTACCACTATTTAGCAGCAGCAAGAATCCACAAAATCCATCATTTATTAAATTCTTTTATCATCTATGCATTGGCTGAACAAGATTGAGTGTTTGACGGGATGAGTTATTTTGTTAAAGAGATAAGAATATTATAGTACCAGCAGCAACAAAAGAAAAGGTACAATTGGAAAGAAGAAAGAAAGAAGACATTTATTTAAATTGTCACAGAAACACAAAGTAAACATGAATTGGTAGCCTTTTTGTTAATAGATAATTTCTTTATAAATGATAAAAATAAAATATTAATTTTATTACGAAATTTCCCAATTCATGAAAGGTACTAGGTAAAAACCTATATTACGGAAAGTCCGTTCTTCGAGGTAACCTCATATTGGAGAGTTTTCTGGAGGAGAAATAGATATGAGTAGTCAGTGTAGATAGATAAGGAGATCAAGTGTGTGAAGTAGACAACATAAATGTGATACTTATACCTACTTATATTCTTTTTGTTGCACTAATCCGTCCTGAGGACACTTGGCATGGGTGGAATTTTTAGCCTCTAAATAGGTTTTTACTTATACCTACGCTTAAGGAAAAATGAAGGTGAATAAATACTTATAGCAAAGTGACTTATTTAGAGAGAAGGAATACTTTTACTCTGGTTCTGATTAGCAAGAGAGGGAGAACGACTTGTAAGAACTAGAAGGACATTCAACAGAGAGTTATATTTCAAACAAGATTTTATATGAATATTTCGAAGACAGCTCAGACGCATTCTTTTTATGTTGCATTTGTGCTGTCGAATACTGTATCAAAGTCCATGTGCACAGGATAGTAATTAAAGATTTTAGAATGTTATAACTGAAAAAAAATATATATTCTTGAACTATATTAATTGATCACTCTGGTGAACCCTTATGCCCAAGTATACAGGGCTGCGCCGCGAGCGACAGCGCGTGCCGCAACTGCAGCGTGCAATTCAGCACGCGCTGCAGACACGAGGGGCATAGCAGCGCGCAAGGGAGTGCGCAGGATAGCGCGCCGCAGCTAAGGCGCGAGAGACAGCGCGTGCCGCAACTGCAGCGTGCTAGTTAGCACGCGCTACAGACATGGGGAGTACGAGAGCGCGCGAGGTAGAGCGAAGCAAAGCGTACCACCAGCGCGCAGGATAAGAGAAAGATAAGATAAAATTTATTCATGGAGAACACTGGCTTCTCTGAGTTAATGTATGAAATCATAGATATAATAGTGTACATTGTGTAACAATTAAATTTAACATAAAACAAGAGTAAAAGTTCAGCCTAACTAGGAATAAACCTGCAAACTATGGTCCCCGCCTAGTTATCCGGGATGTAGGATGATGTAGATGTGTATAAATAAATTACTTGAAGACATACATTAACAGTGATTATGGAAAATGTATGAACCGATGAAATTGGTATAGTACTTTAGTACCTTAGAATTAAACTTTGTAGACTTCTTAAAAGTACTTAACTTACAACATTCAGAAGGATCTCTGACTCATAATATGTTTGCATGAAATACAGTGTCAGTGAGTTTAATGGGACCATAGACTATGTCTTGATCTCATTGGAAAAGGCAATCTCAATGTTATAGAATAGATAATGGTGATAAAGAGTTTAATAAAGATTCGGTCGGAAAAGAGATTCAAACCACATGGTACAAATCTGTTTCGAATTCGATCTGTTTTCGTGTACTCTGAGCGAATTCACAAAGGTCACAATAGGTATCCTTTGTGACCTTAAGTAGCATTAAAATTAGCTATGGTCTCGGGGTTTATGAATGTATGGTAGGTCCTACTCTGTCGTATTAGGGGCAGCCTGAAAAGATAGATGTAAGTGAATAAATAAATAAATAAACTATAACGTCACATTGCGACCGATGCATTTATTCATTTTTATGGTGTCTACACCTATCAGAAAATGCTTGGAAGTCTATAAGAAAAACGAATTCTAATAAGTTTTTGTTATTGAAGTAACTGATTCTTTTCGCATCATTGACGCCATAAAAATGTATGGAAAGATATTTCTATAGTTCTATTTTTGTTTTGTGAGTTTATCTATGTCTTTTATGATATTATCAACTTAATTCCGGAATCACTTTTATAAAATAAGCAATAAAGAAAAGGGACTGAGAATAGAGAAAACAAAATCGCTTGAAGATTTCTTAACCAACGAAAACCTACAGGGGGGATATTGTGATGCTTGCTTCCATAAAGTGTCCCTAGATGTCGCTAGGCGTTTTGTAATTGGGGTTTAACACTCAGGTACGTTAGATTTTTGTATTGGATTCGACCGGGGTAGGAGAAAAAAAAGAGCGGTGTAAGAAAGGAAAAAAAGATGAGCTGGTAATGAAATGAGCTTGGTAAAGTTCATTTAAAAATAAAGCTTGTGAGAGACATTATTATAGTGTTACCTGCAGCCATAATAATACTAACGTTTCAATTACGAGCAAGTCATAGTTGCCTCGAATTTAGTTTGGTGCTTGTCTGTGCATGGATTTCCGAGACACGGGCTAATGGAAACGCCCTGGCCATACTGGTTAATAATACTGTGTGCAGCAACACATTCCATTCCTCGACGTCACAGAGCTGGCGAGGCAGTGTGGTATTTTCGCCATCATTCGCGTGTCGTCAGTGGCTTAGCGGGAGCGTTGCAGACTTTTAACCCGCCGGTAGCCGCTTCGAATCCCAAGTCAGAAAATTCATTCTTTTTGTTTGTTTACCTTATTAAGTTTCAGTTTTGCTCTTGTATGTACTCCGAGCCTCGGCTTAGTTACGTTAGATACAGACGGTGCAGTTTTTAAATCATCAGAGAATTGATGGTGGCGTCGTCACACAATATATATAATACTTGTGCGAAGTTTACGTCGTTTCAATACACCTTAGCGACCCCCCCCCCTCATTACAAGCTGAATTCTTACGTCTTTTGTTAGTATAGTCAGTGCAGAAGTTAATTCTTGAGTGCTGTGGCAGATTATGAATGTGTGATGATGAAGTATGGACTTTGCAGGGTGACGCGCCGCAACCAGACGCTAGAGAAAGAGCGCGCCGCAGCCATGGCGTGCACGGGAGCACCCGCAGTAGTAGAGCGCAGGAGCGCTCGCCGTAGCAGAGCGCACGACTGAGCGCTTGACGCAGCGGCAGCACAGCGCAGCGCGCCGCCGTTGAGCAACGATATGGTAGCGGATCATTGGTTGGATCATAGCTGATAGGCAAGGCAGGGTAGACTATGAGATAAGCAGAGCAATATTTAGTACTCGCGGTATGTTAGTACAGAATGGGTGCGAGGCACTCACTATTCAACCTAACGTTTGACGTCATGTCTCATGGCGACTCTTGGTTCGATCTCTGGAGATAATTAACACTGAGGATGACTGTATTTCTGTGTATTGAAGTTGTGAAGGACATAAAGAAGTGAGAAAGCGTTGACAAAGCTTTCAGCATTCGCGAAAACTATAGAAAAAGTGGGAGGGCGCTGACAAAGCTTTCAATTTGCCAAAATGATAAAAGAATTGTGAAAGCGATGACAAAGCTTTCAGCATTTGCCAAAATGGTAGAAGACGTGAGAAAATCGTTGACAGAAGAACCTTGTAGCATTTATCCAAATTTGTTACTAGGTGCGTTTCAAAGTTAAGACGTGATGGCTGTGCCAGCGACCTCCACCAGCGCAGAATCACCAGATTATGGTCTATCTGTCTACTACAATAAGTTTAGGACTTACTAAAGAGTTGAAATTTCTATGCGAAAAACCTAGAAGTTATATGGGTTTTCATTACAAACTTCTTTGCCATCTAAATGTTTATAGTAGCCCTTTTGTACATGCGATACAGCTTAGATTAACCATAAAGAGTAGGTACATTGTGTTGTACAAAAGTGACGTCCGTGTCATGGAGCGCTACTATGATTAAAGTGAAACTGAATTGTGATAGTTAACTGATGATTCATGTGGTATGTTGACATAATCTTAGCTCTTGGTTTTTAACTTAAAAATGTGATTTTAAGTGGTACGTAAGTGTAATAACCCATTTTTTACGAACCTTGAGTTATTACAGAAAACGATAGGTAACATAATATGAAATTATCAAACGTAGTAACACTGGATTCGGTTCAAATGTTTTTAAACCATTCGATTGAATTGTTAAGGATAGATATGAGAAGGGTAGGAGTCACTCTTATAGTGAAGTAAGTAGCTGGCATACTTGCCGCGGCAATAACCCTGACTACACTAGAATAAGAAGAGTGAGGGCCGGTACGGGAGGCTGGAGCCTGACGTACGGCGAAGGAAGTAGCCGGCAATGATAGCCCGACCCTCACGCACGACTCTGTATTGCCGCAGGGACTGGTATACTTGCCGCGGCAATAACCCTGACTACACTAGAATAAGGCGAGTGAGGGCCGGTACGGGAGGCTGGAGCCTGACGTACGGTGAAGGAAGTAGCCGGCAATGATAGCCCGACCCTCACGCACGACTCTGTATTGCCGCAGGGACTGGTATACTTGCCGCGGCAATAACCCTGACTACACTAGAATAAGGCGAGTGAGAGCCGGTACGGGAGGCTGGAGTAGAGCATGGATACCGGACCCTTTTTCTAAAACCGGTATTTTTTCGATATCAACATTTGAAATACCGGTATTCCGGTATTTCGGTATTTTTTCGGTATTGATGATTTTTTTTTAAAAATAACATAGATGATTGTAAAACAGTTGATTTACGTGGCCTATACGTTTTGTCCCACTGAGCTTTCCCCACATCATTAGTTCAAGTTGTCAAATTAACTCAATGAAATATAAAGTAAGCAAAATTTTCTTGAGCAAATACAATATGTCCGAGAGAAAACTGAACTCAACCTGATAGTATTCATCATCATCATTCAGCCACAAGAAGTCCACTGCTGGACATAGGCCTCCTCAATGGATTTCCAAAAAGACCGGTTGGAAGCAGCCTGCATCCAGCGCCTTCCTGCCACTTGGATGAGGTCATCTGTCCATCTTGTGGCTGGTCGTCCTACGCTGCGCTTGCCGATATGTGGTCTCCATTCGACAACTTTTCGGCCCCATCGGCCATCAGTTCTGCTTGCTATGTGCCCCGCCCACTGCCACTTCAACTTACTAATCCGCTGGGCTATGTCGACGACTTTCGTTTGTCTACGGATCTCATCATTTCTGGTTAGATCTCGTAGAGAAATTCCGAGCATAGCTCGTTGCGTGACCTTGAGCCTTCTTATGAGGCCCATAGTGAGAGACCACGTTTCAGTGCCATAAGTCATCACTGGTAACACACACTGGTTGTATAATTTTGTCTTGAGCGATTGAGGTATATTAGACGAAAAGACCTTTCTAAGTTTCCCGAATGCTGCCCAGCCGAGTTGGATTCGACGATTGACCTCTTTCACGAAGTTGGACCGGCCTAGTTGGACTGTTTGTCCTAAGTAGACGTATTCGTCTACAACTTCGAGAGTCGACATGACCTTCGTTTTGTCCATGTTCATTTTAAGGCCCACACGTTGGAAAACTCGACTGAGGTCTTCGAGCATCATGCCGAGGTCTTCCATCGTTTCTGCCATGACTACTATATCGTCGGCAAATCGAAGGTGCCTGATGTACTCGCCATTGATATTGATGCCGCGTCCCTGCCATTCCAGAAGCTTGAAGGCATCTTCCAGTGCGTTCGTGAACAGTTTCGGAGAGATAACGTCTCCCTGTCTCACGCCTCTTCTCAATGGAATTGCCTCCGAATTCTGTTCCTGTACTCGGACCGACATGGTGGCGCTGTTGTACAAGCACTTCAGCACCTCGATATACCGATAGTCAATACGGCAACGCTGGAGAGACTCGAGCACTGCCCATGTCTCGATCGAATCGAAGGCTTTCTCATATTCCACAAACGCTAAGCAGAATGGCAAATTGTGCTCCTGTCTTCTGTATAATTTGCCGCAGCGTGTGGATGTGGTAAAGCCCTTTCGGAAGCCGGCTTGTTCGGGAGGCTGGAAGTCATCAAACCTGCGTTCGAGACGATTCGTGAGGACCCTCGAAAACAGCTTATAAACATGGCTCAGAAGCGAGATGGGTCGGTATTTCTTCAATAGAGAGTTATCCCCTTTCTTGAAGAACAGCGTCACCATGCTTCTGTTCCATGCTTCTAGCGTTTTTACTTCGAGCACGACGGAATTGAAGAGCTTCTGAAAGGACTTTAAGTACTGGTGTTCCACCCGCTTTCAGGAGCTCTGATGTGATTCCGTCCTCTCCTGGTGCCTTGTTATTCTTGAGCTGTTTCAGGGCCATCCTAATCTCATTCAGGCTGATGTCCGGGATATCGTCGGTATAATGTCGGGTCAGTTTGGCTCTCGGATCTTTGTTCAAACTGCTAACAGGTTTTGCGACTGAGGTGAATAGCTGTCCGTAGAAACTCCCAATCTCCCTCAGCACCTCTGATTTGGTCGACGCTATACTGCCATCTTCTCTCTTCAGCTTCGTCAGCTGGCTTTGCCTAATAGACAAGTCTTTTGCGAACACTTTGGAGCCCTTGTTCCGCTCTATAGTCTCTTTAATAGGTTCGGTATTAAAGGACCGAATATCGTGCTGCACAGACTTTGAGATGTGTCTACTGAGCTGCATATATGACTCAGCATCCTCGGAGGACTGCAGTTGCAACGCGCGACGTTTAGCCTTGAGGTCGAGAGTATAGCTTGAGAGCTTTTGTGGTCTACTCGTACGGTTGGGTCTATAGAACCTCGAGCCCACTGTACGAACAGTTTCTACAAACCTGTTATTGATCTCGTCCACCGATTCGGCGCTAATTTTAACTAATTTTGAGAGCCTAGGCTGAATATTTTGATTGGGGCTGCTTTAACAAATTTTTAAAGCGAAAAAAAAAAGAATCGGAGTCTACGTAACCGGATGCACGGAAGTACATCATCAACTGATATCCTACAAGCTGTCAGTTTCTAGTGATACCATGACTCGATACAAAAACTCTTTAAAAACTTAAAAGACTCCTTATCTATGCAAACGTAAGAAAAAAAATATTATATTGGTTTTTTACGGAATATCTAAATGTGAATATCTTGACATTTTTTATTTAACAACATTAAACCTACTTTCATTCACGTGTTGAACGAACGTTAGAAGGTCGAATTAGTCACACACTTATTCAGAAAGATACAAGAAATCAGTGAATATTATATGAACTTATACCTTTAAAACAAATTGTCATAAGTATATCCTCCCGCGGCGGCTAACCTCGCGTTCTAAATTCAAAAACAATATTTAGGACAATGCCCATTGTCGCTAATATCTTTAACTTGGTGGCTGTTGAAGATACTTACAGTTAGTTACAATACTGTATTATGTCACTACTGTACCGTAGGTACACCACATAGAACAGGAGACCAACACTAATTAACTGATGGGTACTATTTAAAATCACGGTTCGTTCCTGTGAATTGCGGTGTCCCACAAACACCGCAATTCACAGGAACGAACCGTGATTTTAAATAGTACCCATCAGTTAATTCGAAACTATCTTTAAGGTGAGCGTTAAACATTTGACTGTATAGATACCGAAACTCCAAAACCATGATTTCTGTATTTAGACAGTCTGAGGCTCAAAAATTGCAGCAAAATCGTAAAACCAGATTGGAAATCTAGAAGTCCCAATGTTTTACGTTATGAACAGCGCGTCTAGAAGCTGTTTATAGTAATACCGAAACTATCGAAATACCGGTATTAGGATTATACAAAACCGGTTTTTCAAATTCGAATATTCTGTCCGGTATTCCGGTTTTTCGGTATTACCGAAAACCGGTATCCATGCTCTAGGCTGGAGCCTGACGTACGGTGAAGGAAGTAGCCGGCAATGATAGCCCGACCCTCACGCACGACTCTGTATTGCCGCAGAGACTGGCATAGGACAACTTGCCGCGGCAATACTCCTGACTGAACTAGAATAAGACGAGTGAGGGCCGGTACGGGAGGCTGGAGCCTGACGTACGGCGAAGGAAGTAGCCGGCAATGATAGCCCGACCCTCACACATGGCTCGGTGATGCGCTAGGCTGGCATACGATAACTTGCCGAGGCCTTACCTAGAAATACGACTACGATATTGCATAATAGCTAAGATTACTTACATAGGTACTATACGCGAATTTAAAGTTTAGTGCAAAGTTCTTGTTTTTTTGTAAGGCATTTTGAATGTCGACTTCTGTAGCATAATTCTCTGTGATTCGGTTTCCGTACATATTATAAAGTGTGTTGCTGTTGAAAAACCTTCTAAATAAATAAATAGGTACACCTACCTAAGTGCAGTAAGAATGATTGATTTTAGAATAATTATTATATAGTTAATTGAGAATGTATCCACCTCGATTTATTTAATTATAACGATAACAGATAAATAACAAAATAATACGTATGTATACTTAAGGTTCTAAACAATATTAAGTTAAAATTAGATTTGAAAGTTATCCTTCATACTAGCAAGTTCGTCTTTGTACATGTTGTTTCTTATGTAAGGTAATTTTATTTAGTTTGCAATAACAGAATATAACACTTATCCAGTGTAAATGAGTAAAATAATTATATTTAAAGTCTACTTTGGATTGTTTTGCTTAGTTCACCGATGGGACTCGTTGACAAACGGATGGCCGAGCTGTTACACAATTTTATAACTATGCATTTAGAATGTGATAATATCCAGCAATATTCGTAAACGCGATACGACATCTGTCAGAGTGACAGGACTTATGTTAATGTCACTCTGACAGAAGGGAGTTGAAAAACGCGCGGGGCCCGGGATGATGCAAGTCCTTCCGGCGATAGATTGTTTTGTAAAGAAACTTGTGATTGTTTGAATAAATCATGTAATTCAAAAGTATTGAGAACCTTTTTATTTGCGATGCGTCACACATTATAGTTCAACATACTTCATTGGAATAAACAATTAAACAGCAGCATAGGTGCTATGGCCATAACATAAAATATGTACCTAGTGCAAATACAAATACCTACTGCTTGTAATAAGCGTAAAATATAACATGGATTATTGAAAAATTCTTTTGCTTATTCAAACTAACACAATCAAGGCACAGATTTGAAAAAAATCTGCGAATCAAATGAAGAAATATAAATCCTATAAAGTAAATATGGTTTATACGAATTCGGTGCGCTGGCACTAGTTCTACAGGCAAGCCACCGCTGGCTTGGCTCGTGTTGTTTAGATGAAGCAAGTCAGCATGTATCTTGTCGCAGACGCAGATACTCTATCAAAACAAAAACAAACGCATATAGCTGGCGCGGGAGTTTAAGGTTTAGCGGGCGGAGGTTTGAAAAACTGTTTATACACGGCCAATACCAAGCCAGTGATGGCTTCGTATAAACAAGGCTTTACCGTCTACGTAAATGGTATTAGACCTTGTAAAAATATACTTGCCTAGCCGACCCAAAATACCCAACACTATGCAAAACAGAGATTGCAAAGTAACGGAATCTCAATCCACCGAAATCAATAGTTTTTACTTCAGCATTCTGTTCCCACTTGGTGACATCGGACCACCTCGTCCACTCAAACCCATCCACAGAGGATCTAAATTGCACTTCGAGGAAGTTTCCATTGCCTGCGTCACTGCGGGGCAGGTACTCCACTTTATCAATCTCATATACTTCCCCCAGGTCAAAACTCACAAGCAAACACTCACCCCTATTCGGATTAAACCTGCCCGCGTTTCCCCAGACCGTATGCCACATGGAGTTACAATCTCCATCAGTAAGTTTGCAGACCTCTTGCTGTGGTTGACACGGCAAATTGCAAGAGACCACAACGCCTTTCACTGTATTAGCCAGGGGATCCTCTTTAGTGGTACCGATCACATAATCCCCCCAATTGGAAACTTCTTCTCCCATTGTCGTCCTTATGCGGAATGTATGTTCTGTTTTGTACTTGAATCCGCCGAACGTTGCAACAGTCTCAGTTATGTTACTAAATAGGGTTCCGTCTCTTTCAATTTCGTATCCCTTAGCGTCCTTTACCGGCTCCCAGGTTAAAGTGATAGATGTCGGTGTGTTTTGGTCTTTAAGCACTTTTAGACCAATCGGGATGTCCATGTTCTCTTTGCTCGATTTGCCCCCGAAAATTAAGCTTTCATTTGTAAAATTAGATACTTTAATTTGAATGTGAGTCTTTGTGATGTTCAGTTTGTGTATTTTTATGAGCAAAAACTTTTGACGATTCGGCTTGTCTACCACGTCATTGAGATATGGATTTGTAACAAAATCTTCATCAAGGTAGAAGACGTCTTTGTTTTTCTCAAAATCAGCTTTTGTTGCAGCTTTATTTAGGACCAGAGGCTCTCCATTTACTGCACATTTCATTTTTCTGACGTCGTTGGAAGCCATAATTTGGAGACGAGTTTCCCTTTCCTCGGACATCGTTTTGTATGTGCCTTTAGTTTCAGAAATAGTTATTTGAAGGTCTCCCGTTTCATTAGAAGCAGGAGCTATAGATTCCACTGTAGTAATAGCAAATGCACCACCCAAATATGCAGTTGAAATACCGTCATCTTCATACACATCGAAGGACGATTTGTTATTCGGGTAAAAGTTCAAAACCCTTACGTCTCTTCGAATTTCTGAAGGATTATTATTTGCGTTTGTCATCGGTATTATTGCCCCATCTTTCACAAATACTGGAAGTTTCCACAGTGGTACTCTCACATCATTTAAGATCCTACCGCCTTGATACTTTTCTCCGGTCAAAAAGTCGATCCATATCTCAGTCAAGCCTGGCAAGTAAATGCCGTCTCGCCTAGAATTGCCTTCAGTATCTTCAATTCCGTCGTATACCGGAGCAACTAGAAAACTCGGGCCCCACATAAACTGATACTGTGAATCTTTTGTATAAGCTGGACTTTCATTAGGAAATTCCAAAAACATTGCCCTGATCATTGGCAAACCATGAACCGATTCATGTGCAACAGTGTAATTGTAAGGCATGAGCATAGATTTCAGTTTTAAGTAAGCTCTGTTAATTTTCGTAGCTTCCTCATCGAAACTAAATGGTGTTTTCGGAATTGTTCCCCAGCCATCCATATTTAGTTGCAATGGCGTAAATGTTTTCCATTGATAGTCGCGTACATTGACCTTTTTAACGTTTCCTGCGTAGATTCCATCCATATCGGAGCCGAAGTTCGGCTGTCCAGATAAGCCTGTGCCTACGTAAGTGGGAATATGGAAGCGTATGTACTCCCACTTTCCGCCGCATTGATCGCCGCTCCAAATACCAGCGCATCTTTGCGTGCCGGCCCAACCGTCCACCATCAACGCTAAAGGTCTGACAGCATGTTTGGTTACCCGATCAAATACGTTTGATGCGTCCTCAATAGCCGTCAATCCAAACGAGTAGCCGTTCCCGATCCAGGCCACGTCGGCTTTTAGTGCTACAATTCCAGCTACGCCTACTTCTTTGTCCAAATCTCTTTCACCCTTTTTGGGATGCTCAGGATCAGCAGGGTGCAAATTAGACTCTGTCCATAGGGCCACCTCTACTCCGTCTTTTCTGGCGAAATCTCCGAATGCCTTCAGATTCGCAATGTCCCCATCTAGCGAGTCGGTCTGGCCGTATCCACTTCCATAGCCATCATTCGGGACGAACCAACCCAATGGCATATCATGCCGTTTGTATCTGTCCAACATTGCTCGAGCAGAAAACTGGTAACTGTCTTTTGCCTCGCCATTTAAGGACTCTAAAATGCCCTTCTTATCTCCAATTTCTTCGGGTTTGTAGGACTTGTAGTAAAATCCGTCTTCATACAAAATTGATCCTGGTGTGCTCTTTGGGACTTTGACCCAATAATCTCTATTGAAGGCGTTCAAATGGGCTTCGTAAAGAGCATACTCTGGCAGCAATATAGGTTGACCAGTAAGTTCGTAGTAATCTCTCAAAATGTCAATGGGTAGTGGGTTTATGAAGAAAAAAGCGTCGAAGCAATCTTCTTCGTGCATTGTTTTACAATACTTTTCACACGAAAAGTCATAGAGGCCTGGCTGCCAAGTGTTCCTGAGAATACCGTAGCCGTTTGAAGACCAGTAGAAAGGGCATGGAGAAGCTACGCCGCCGTCGACCCAGTTATTAGTATTGACAATCTCTATGGCTTCTCCTTTATGAGTGAAACGCCCGTTTTGCATGCCACCCCCAAAATAATACTCACTGTGAGTTTGATGAAGGGTTTGAGTCGTTTTGCAACCACCGTAAGACAATGGAATGGTTTCCCTCAACACTTCTTTGTTTTTCCTCTTATCTATGACGCTCAATGTTGCACTTTCTTTATCTATATCAATTCTCACTTTATCTGTGATTATTGAGTAAGAATTGTCATCCTCATCAAGAGTCGTATCCACAAAGGCTTTTGTATCATAGTCTGAGACTTTTTTCACATTTATTTTAGCCGTGTCGGTGGGATCGTTAGGTTTAGGGTAGTCTAAAAATTCACCTGTTGGTGACATATAAAATTTGAAGACATGATTGTTCAGAATGTAAAGTCTGCCCTTTTCTCCAGAGCTGTATTGTATTGAGAAGAACGTTTCGCCTTTCTTAATCGATTTAATTCCTCTGACAAAGATTTGGGGCAGTTTCAAAGGCATGTTGCGACAGCTTTACATTTGAAACGGCAACATGAACTATGTTGTTTTCTGAAACAAAGAATATAAGCATAATAAGTAGTAATCTCGTAATGATGTAAACATAGTCGTTAAAATTTTATGCTTAAAAGAATCACAACGTAAGTCACGTTCAGCTGATGTCATTGTTTTTCCATCAGAGCGTACTACAACCCCGATTTTTTGTTAAGATAACCACCACGAGGAAACCCGTAATATCGATTGTTATACCATCGACTGTACTGACCTTGGATCCTAAATTACCTATCTGAACTAAATATTGATGAAACTAATATCAAAATCTGATTTGTAGGTAGGCTTTAAGAAAATCAGTATTTTGTTTTAGTTTTATAAATGAAGGAAGTGTGTAACAGACTCAAAATGCTGCTTTTGAAAGACGATTAGCGTACTCAGCTGTAGAATGCCGCCCTCACATTTGGGAGGTCGTTGGTTCGAATCCCTGCATGTGCCACATCATCATCAGCCATTTGACGCCCACTGCAGGAAATAGGCCTCCCTCATGGTTTCCCAAGCTTCCCGGTGTTGTGCCGCCCGCATCCAGCAACTCCCCGCCACCGTAATCAGGTCGTCAGACCTTTTGTCTTTTTTTTAAGGGTGTAGTTACATCAAAACATTATTTTACGAGGTAACTCAAATTGTGACTTTAGTGTTTGAGCCCGATTTGTACGGCACATTTTTGTACCACGTGACTATATTGACTTTTCAACAGGATATATAAACAAAAATACCACGTTTATTTATCTTTTACCATGGTCTTTCCGATTACATTATTGTATATTTCATTACGACTGCGGAAAGCCTGTCATTGCAAAGAGTTCCGACAAATGTCTACCCGAGCCGAGGCGCAGCCGAATGGAATGGAATGGCAGGAATGGCAGGAACGCGGCATCAATATCAATGGTGAGTACATCACTCACCTTCGATTTGCCGACGATATAGTAGTCATGGCAGAAACGATGGAAGACCTGCTCGAAGACCTCAGTCGAGTTTCCCAAAGGGTGTGCCTTAAGATGAATATGGACAAAACGAAGGTCATGTCGAACGCCCGTTTTGGGCCCACCCCAATAACATTGGGGAACCAACTCGACTCTCAAAGTTGTAGACGAATACGTCTACTTAGGACACACAGTCCAACTAGGCCGGTCCAACTTCGTGAAAGAGGTCAATCGTCGAATCCAACTCAGCTGGGCAGCATTCGGGAAACTTAGAAAAGTCTTTTCGTCTACTATACCTCAATCGCTCAAGACACAATTATACAACCAGTGTGTGTTACCAGTGATGACTTATGGCACTGAAACGTGGTCTCTCACTATGGACCTCATAAGAAAGCTCAAGGTCACGCAACGAGCTATGGAAAGGGTAAGTTGAAGTGGCAGTGGGCGGGGCACATAGCACGCAGAACTGATGGCCGATGGGGCCGAAAAGTTCTCGAATGGAGACCACATATCGGCAAACGCAGCGTAGGACGACCAGCCACAAGATGGACAGATGACCTCATCCAAGTGGCAGGAAGACGCTGGATGGAAGCCGCTTCCAGCCGGTCTTTTTGGAAATCCATGGAGGAATAGAATAGAATAGAAACAGTTTATTTGTGGAGGAGGCTTATGTTCAGCAGACTTCTTGTGGCTGAATGATGATAATGATTACTCGTTAACTTGTAAAGCCTACTTAGCCGTGATAGTTTTCCTTTTAATTTCATTACATGTACCACTACCCTGAAATTTTTCACGTTTCTAGGAGATGGCCCTACTCAGACAAAACTTTGCGCTTTACAGCTTAATATTTCGCAAACGGAATCCTTAAGCAAAAATTGATCTTCCTACACCCACAATACACTAAGGTGTGGCCACAAAAAAAAAATGCATCCCTAATTTAGGTTTTGGGGCATCCCTAATTAACTTAACCTTTTTTTTTAAATTTTATTCTTTCGTTTTGTCATGTATAAGCCAAGTTTCAGCTTTCTCGCACTAATCGTCTGTGAGCTAGGCCGCGGACAGACAGACAGACGGACATGGTGAAACTATAAGGGTTCATTGTCGACTAGGGACTCCTAAAAATGGAATATCCAGTTATTTTTTCTGGATTTCAAAGTTATTTCGATAATAAGCTGTTCGTATTGACAATACAATGTCCCTTTCCGGGAAGATAGGGGGATTCATACAATAGAGGAAGTATATTGCTCGACCAAATAACAATATAAAAAAAATATCGAATGAATCAGGTACCTAATAAACTGACCGGCTCGTCAATTATAGCTTGGAAAACTGGTCTTAAAAGTGCGCAAGTAATTGGAACAATTCCATTTAATAATGTTCGTAAGACAGTCAATTCAATATAAAGTCAATAACTATAAAATTGATTGATTTTATAGTGGTTTCGATAAGAATGTAAAAATTATACGAACTCACCTAGCGACGTTTTTAAGCGTTCGACCCACAGACCAGAACCAGACTAAACCACAGAGAAAATAATTACTTGGAACTGGTGGTTTTTGGTATGCGAGCCAGAACTCAAGACACTCTAGACATGGGTGCTGGACCGCACGGCGGAAGTCACTAGTAGTTTTTAGTTAGGTGGAAATGAAAGTTGAGTTTAAATTTTTGTTACATTACTGAGTTCATTTAGTCTTTAATGTGTAGCCTTATAAAGGTGACATTGTCGCTGTGCGACAAAACCTTTTAATAAAGATTATAAAAAAAAACTAATCCACTGACTGGCTCAAACGGCTCATAAAACCGTTTTGACAATGACAATGACACAGTCATTGACTTGACAGCGACACAGCCGGAGATAGTTTTTTTTTATTTGGTTTTTATAGCGGCCTTTAGATAAGAAGCTTTTTGAGCCATAAATCTTCACAGAGTAGTCGAACAGCCGAATGCTTCTGCGAGGATACAGTCTTTACGGTCTTATTGGTAAAAAAATACGTTTCCATAAAATGCCGATTAAAACAGTGTAGGTAACTAATACAATAAAATTAAAATAGTCGGATTTTACCAGGAAAAGTCGTAACCACAGATGAAATAAACGTCCTCTTAGGAGTGCTTTTAGAGGAATCGTGTTTTTATAAGGCCCCTTTTTAGAGTTCCTTACCCGAAGGGTGGCAAACGGGACCCTATTACTAAGACTTCACTGTCCGTCTGTATGTCTGTCACCAGGCTGTATATCATGATCCGTGGCAGCTAGGCAGTTGAAATTTTCATAGATGATGTATTTCCGTTGCCGCTTTTTAAGGGGGGCTCCCATACAAAAAACGTGATTTATTACGGGTTTTTTTATCTTTGTGTCTGATGTTGTATAGATGGTACGGAACCGTTCGTGCGCGAGTCCAACTTGCACGTGGCCGGTTTGGTGCATTAACTAACCGCATGGTGCTTGTGGGATTTTGGCGGAATTTAGCAAAGTAATTTTCACATTTTAATGCTATTATGGATTTCCGCTTCAAATCGCCAATCCGCGGTGGGCACGCGTGGTGATTAAGCCCATACCTACTATCTCCCTGAGAGAAGGCCTGTGCCCTGCAGTGGGATGTATATAGGTTGCTTATAATAATAATTATAATGGATATCCGTAAAGTAACGCCTGATTCCCTACAAAATTTAATTTGTCATTCCTAACACAGGCTCCAGTCTAGCGTGAATTCCGCTGCTTTGGTTGTGTGGTTTTTAATTACCTAAATAGGTACTTTTTACTTTACTTACTGACATATGCGACTGAAGTCACTATGTAGCTTTCACTATTGTATTATTTTTTCTGACAGCGGAAACCAGCTTATACAGTCAAACTGATTGAAATTAGACCCAAGTAGTTTGCACCCTATTTATAAGGAGGCCAGCGAACAATGGATTTCTTATCACCATCTTTATCTTACATAGTACCTAGTTTCTGTTTACTTTCATTTTATTCAATCAATATTTCTTTTCCTAATTGAAAGTACCTAAAAGATATAATTCTAGCAATAGCTCTCGTCGTACGGTCGACAGCCCATCAACCTTTACATGCGTCATCCGGATACTTGCTAGCTAACTGTTTGGGGTATATATGCATATGCTCTACATATGTAGAGGTTTGTATTGGAGAGAAAGGAGGATGACACTGTCGACTGAACTGGCCAGTAAGCCAGTTAGGAAATAATACAAGTGTAGTATTTGATTTGAATGATATTCTAGCGAGTGACTAGAGTCTAGATGTAATTGCCTTTGTTCTGTATTTGTTTGTTGGTAAAACATGTCAGTGAAAATAAAATTATTTGTCCTGATGTAACAGTTTATATTTCTGGGTAGATTTGCAGCAATTGGTAGCTCCCTGAACACGGAACTCCAATAGGTTATGGGCCTGCAGTAAATTTATACGAAACAGACAGAGAGCTGTTAAAATTTTCAGGTTACGTATTTCTTCTAGGAGGAGCTCCTGGGAAAGCAAGAAGCAGCGTACTGTGGCCCTATCCAGTGCAGAGGCTGAATATGTTGCGATGTCAGAGGCATGTAGAGAGTCGACGTTCCTCAAGCGACTTATGGAGGAGCTTACTGGAAAGGAATGTGGTGCCATCAAGCTGTATAGTGACAGTCAGTCAGCTATTCAGATTGCGAAGAATCCCGTTCATCATCAACGAACGAAACACATAGATGTGAGATGTCATTATATCAGAGAAGTATTGAGCAGTCACATTGTGAAAGTGGAGTACCTGCAGACTGAGAAGATGACTGCGGACATTTTCACAAAAGCGCTACCGCGAGGTAAACATGAGTTCTGTGTGAAAGAAATGAACTCATATGTCTGATGGATGGCAGTGTGATAGAGTGCTATGTGAGGATGAATGTTCTGGTTTGATTTTATGGCTTGTGATGATGGATCATGATGAGAGGCTGTTGAGGACAGTCCAGTCTTCCATTGAGGAGGAGTATTGGAGAGAAAGGAGGATGACACTGTCGACTGAACTGGCCAGTAAGCCAGTTAGGAAATAATACAAGTGTAGTATTTGATTTGAATGATATTCTAGCGAGTGACTAGAGTCTATGTCATTGCCTTTGTTCTGTATTTGTTTGTTGGTAAAACATGTCAGTGAAAATAAAATTATTTGTCCTGATGTAACAGTTTATATTTCTGGGTAGATTTGCAGCAATTGGTAGCTCCCTGAACACGGAACTCCAATAGTTTGCAACTTTGTTCTGTGTTTGCAACTATACGATCTTTAAAATTAATTGTTAGGTCGAAAAAAAACACTTGCTACGGATAGTAACAGTAACTATAAACAAGTCGTCTCTTATTATGACCATTCTGAAGTGTCAAAATATGTTACCTACCTATTATATGTATTTGACAGTTCGGAGTAGGTTAAATCCACGGAACAGATTCCATACGCGGAATTTGCATTTATTTACTCGTAGTCCCCCTTGATTCACACTTGACGTGGGATGCAATGTGGCATGTAATTGGCAGAGTCATATCAGTACGGTAATAGTTGTTTCATTGACACTATTGGTAGCCTTACCTATAGCCAATCGCATGCCGATGGTACTTACAACCCGTGCAACGTAACTCGCGCCTCGCGAGATTCGATCTCGTTCGCGAGAGATGCCTATTTAATTTGCGCGAGTTATGCTATTGGAATTACATTGTGCTGCTTTTGCTTAATAGAGTACCAAATAGAGGCAAATAAGAGCTATTGTCGTGCTTATATGATTCTATTGAAAAACTATGTGTGACTCTAGGGCCTGCTGTCGACTGTATGTATAGTACGAGACGTGTGTAGGGTACTGTTACCGTACCGATGCAGTAACGAGGGCCTAGAGACTAATACACACAGTGACATAGTTATTCAATAGAATGATATTAGCACGACAATAGCTGTCATACGCCACAATTTTCTAGTCTACTAAGCAAAGCTGTAAGTAGCGACAAATAAACAAGCGTTATCAAAAAAGTATTTATTCCTAAACTGTGACCACATCCTGTTTTGTCCATCCTTCAGACAAATGTTCTCTCACGGCCCGATCCAAGATTACCTGCAAGTAAAAAGAAGCATAGAGGCTTTTTAAAATCAATTCTCGATGATTTATAGGTACATGGCAAAGCGAGCATTCGGACGGTGTAGTGCCTGGGACATATTTTTCGATTGAGTCCGTTTACTAGTTTTGCCTTTCGAACCAGATCGTACTTCATTACTTGGCCATGTTTAAGAAAATTCATAGTTTATTATGACAAATCGATGAACCATGCGTAGCGGAGTCTTCCTACTTGTTAATCAGCTATGCAATGTACATAGAATGGTCACAGTAAACCTTATGGAATTGTATTAATGAAATAGGGGGCTGGACCTTCCACGGCATCACTCTCTTCATATTTGTTTGTTTACCTACCTCTATATCTCTGCAACCTTGCATTGCTCTGCTTAGAACGACGTCCAAATAATCCATGTGTAGTCTGTGGGACATCTCTACAAGGGCAATGCTACCTAAAATAAAAAATAGAGAAACAGAATTAAACACAATGTTCAGATAAAATCACTAAGGCTAGGGCTACACTGGCGGAGAAAGTCGCGTCGGGTTATCGTCACAGGGCGTAGACAGAGAAGCGAATTATTTGTAGCCCCACTGAAAGTCTCCATCAGTGGGGAATTGTGGATTTTTTATCCACACATCCCCACTAAGCTCTCAGTGGACCTTAGCTTTATTTATGATGACATGGGGGGCGTGCACATTTTTTGTACAAAATTTTGTTGATTTTGCCTTAAACTGAACACATATGGCAACTAGGCGTGGGTCGTTTATACGTAATTTTCGCGAAACGTAAAAAAACTGTTTTCCCGTGATGCGTGAAAGGTTTTAAAACACGTTTTTTACAAACAGTTTTTTCTAGAACTCTTACAGGGTCGCCGTCGCCGTTACAGAACAACTGCTATCCGAATGGTTACTTCGTTACGACGTTACTTATCACAAGCTACGTTTTTCTAGCTGCAGAGTTACATCAATAACGTAATTGTATAACATAACTGTAATTGACACTAATCAACTTTCCTTCATATTTTATTCAGGCTTTGGACCAAGTTGGACTGACCGCATTAAGTGTAGTCATTTGTTTGTACTAAGATTACTAATAAATTATTATTGATAATGCCGGCGTATTTAGAGGTAATATTATTGTACATACAATGATTGAAAATATTTGCCGTTATCCAATTTTAGTTTTTGTAGTTATGTATTTCTTTTCTTTTTTCTAAGCAAATTTATACGAACTCTTTAATTCCTCTAAAAAAATCCTCAAAGCCAGCTAAATTGTCCGTGGTAAGGTCTTCCTCTTGGCACAGACAAGATATTTAAACTGCATTTAAGGAGTGTTTTAAAGCTTAAGCCTGTCGGCACCGGACAACTCAATTGATTTTTTAATTGTTAATGCGCATATCGGACGTTAACATATTAGAGAACATTTTTCAACGTTACGGTACTTCCTACCACTTCGAATTTGTATTAACAGTTTGGAGCCAAACGTTGGAAATCGCGAATAATTACAAATATGTTTCACCATTAGTAATTGCTGACAAATAAATATAAACACTGTTTTTCACAATGAAAAGAACATTCCCGAAAAATACGGCGAAAAGTCACCCTGTAGAGTGATATTATTACGGCAAAGGTAGTTTCGTAGACAATATTGGTAGTCTGCTGACCATTTAAATTCCAATGATTTCATTCGCATTCCAATGGTACCCGTGCAACTTAACTCGGCGCCTAGCGCGATTAAATTTTCTTACAAATATGTAATTTGCGCGAGTTCCATTGGAATGACATTGTACTGCTATTGCTTAGTAGACGACGAAAAAGAGGCAAATAACAGCTATAGTCGTGCTAATACAATTATATTCAACATATGTGTTTATTAGGCCTAGGCTCTAGGCCTGGTTTACATCGAATACTCGTGACATCGCGACATACCAAATCCCACCGAATAATATATTGCTAATATTGATGTAAAGTATAATATGATCGAATGGGAATTAACGCATGAGTTGTTTCACTGGTCCCCAAGAGTATTACTGTCTCCCTGTGAGAGCAAGTAATTTTATTTTCATATCACTGGAAATCCGCAAATGGGAGCCCCCAATACAGGATTTACCTAGTGTGGAGCCCAGCAGACCCTGTATTCTACCCTCTCACCTTTTTTGGAACAGCTACTTTTTGCTTTACTTTATTAAGCCCGTACTATCTCTATGAGAGAAGGCCTGTGCCGAACAGTGGGTTTTACATAGTTTGCTTTATATATTACTTTATTTATTTGTATTGAAAACAGACCAGTGGTGGGCAAAGCGGCGACAGTGAGCACGACGCCGCCGGCGGCCTCCTCCACATGTCCCACGTCGGCGAGTGGCTCGGGCTCGCCGCCGCGCCACGCCATGGACGCGGCGCACGCACAGACGTACGCGTGCAGTGGTACGCCCGCGTCGATCAGAGCGAGGCAGGCTGCGTTCACGCTGGCGCAGTACGTGCCGCCGTCCGCCTGTGTTTGAGAGTGATGAAAGGAATTATGAAATAGAAAGACACAGAGTTACTTATACACCAAATTAAAAAAATTCTCTGGAGGAGGCCACCTCCTCCAGTTTTATTTTTATTTGGTGTTGTCCCACTGATATAAGCTTTCTGGAGGCCTATGTCAATGGACAACTTAATAAAAATATCAGTGTCACTTAAATAACTGCAACTTTTGGACTTCAAAGTTGGAAATATTTTATCAAGATATAAAGGCTTTTAAGTAGCCTACTGAAAGGTCTGTACCCTGCCCGTATGTCCCGTATGACATAATTATATACGTCATATAGAGAGTATGAGCTTAATTACCATGTGTGGCCAAGCCTGTGGCTTTGCAAAAGGCTATTAAAAGGGCAATTAATTAATAAAAAGTCATATTAAAAGCAAATTAAAAAGACATGTATTGCCATCAACATATTACTATTATTTTTCTTTCTCCACAATATGCCTATCACTTTATTCTACTACTGTAGCACCTGGAAAACTAAATGGCAACTAACCTGCAATACTTCAACATAGATATCAATCTGTGAGCGTGGATAGAGCTCAGTCTTGATAGCGGCTGTGAGGGCTTGTCGCAGGTGCAGCGACATCTCTTGAGACTTCCGGTCACCGCGGGGACGGTTCTTTCTTTCACCTTAAAAAAAATTAGGCGTATCACACATGTACTCAGTTTTTTGTAATAGCATGGCATAGCTTCCACACATAATCCAGATATACAGCCATTAGCGCTATACTGCATGCTGTTGAAATCATACTGCCGTACTTCGCCGGGCTATGCAGGGTGTAACAAAATTGAAGGTTTTCTCGAAAAACTGAAAACTTCGAAATTTCGAAAAAGAATATCAGCTACCACAAATTTTAATGTCACAGGTGGTAACAATTTTTATTATTATTCTCTTTATTTATTTTCATGACTTGGAATAGGTTTATAAAAGTAAAAAAATATAAAAAATACAAAATATATTTTATAAACCTATCCTAGTTGGCCACCGGTAACGGAGCTAGGCTCAAGCTACCGGTAGTTAGGGCCACAGAGAGAGAAATCTCCGGACGATGCGCGCCGTGTCCAAGAGCACCGCCTTCTGTATCTGCCCCTTGATCCAGCCATCTAGCGAGAGAGCCGTAAGATGTTGGTCAAGACTCTTCGCTATGAGACCGTTCGCCGATACGACTATCGGGACAATGGTTGTCGAATCCACATCCCATAAGGCGGTAATCTCGTGGGCCAAATCAAGATACTTGCTAAGCTTGTCCTTCTCGGCCTTCACGAGGTTCTCGTCATGCGGGATGGTGATGTCGACGAGCACTGTCTGGCGCATCAATCGATCTGTCAGCACAATGTCAGGCTTATTGGCAACAATAGTCCTGTCCATGATGACAGACCGATCCCAATAGAGCGTAGCATGACCATTTTCGAGAACCGGCGCCGGTGTGTACTTATAGTACGGCACCTCGGATTCGACAAGACCGTATTGGAGAGCAAGTTGCTGATGAATAATTTTGGCTACTAGATTATGCCTGTGCAAGTATTATTATTATTATTTGTAGACGGGCAGGCAGTTGGAACTGATAATTGCCCGCATCCAGTTTCACTTGGTTATTTTTTTCTTTTGGTCAGTGATGTGTTTGTCCAGTAATTTTGGTTTGGCTTACAATTTTGAAGATTTCCCCATAGAATAGGTTGGTCATATTGATGGCTCAAATCCAGTATTTTCAGAGGTGTATGGGGATTTTGGGTTAAGAGGATGAGGGGGGTGAAGAAGTGAGGGAGCAGATGCAGATGTCCCTCCTTAAACCCCCTGGTTTAGAAAATGTACATTTTTGGGGTTCCATACCCAAAGGGTAAGGGACCCTATTACTAAGACCCCACTGTCCACTGATTAAAATCTTGTATAAATAATTGTACAGAACCCTTTGTCTGCGAGACCGACTCGCACTTGGTCAGTTTTTTGAGTTATTTTTATTCTTGTAAAATCAACAGCCAACCCGGATTTTGTTACATAATGCTTTACGAGGTCCTATTTATGCTCTTCCACAGCTCATCAAGCAACACAAAATTGCAAGGCCTCAAACCATGACATTCTTGCCTAAATCTCATGCAAGACATTCATAATTCTCACCGGTTGAAAATGTGGCCATACTGTACTGGCAGTTTACCACCACACCTTCAGTGGAACTCTTAGATTTTGAGGCCTGAAACACATCACAGAAGTTTATTTACGTAAGTGAAAGTGAGGTTAGGTTCAGACCTAACCTCACTTTCACGGGTTTTACTTTAAAAAGTAGAACTTGTTCAACACATCTCGTTTTTATTGTCCTAATAGAGCCTACCTGATGAGGTCCATAAACAGCGGCCAAAACTTTAGTGTTTCCTTGCTCCAAATATGCACTGCCATCCGGCTGGGTGAATACACCGAGTTTACATCTTATTCGGCGGAGTTCGTTAGGTCTGCGGCCGTCCAGACGAAGGCCTTGGCTTGAAAGCAGGTCGGGCCCAGGCATAGTGGGATTACAAAAACTATTTTATTCCCAAAATAAAAAAAAACGATTTTACCAAACTTAAAACGTGTTGTTTATTTACGAAACAGCTGACTTTTTGACATTACTTTTCAGCTCGTTCAATGAAAATAAAACTTTCTGACGAGTTACTGACATTTTTAAAAGATTTTGGAACGCATCCACTATGATACATGTTTTCATTGACTTATCTGGGATTGGTTGGAAGATTAAGGTGACCTTCCATTCGCTAACAAAAGATAAGTAAGCCAATAGCATAACATTTTTTTTTTTACTTGAATTGCTACTTTTTCGCAATGAAAACATACATTACGCATGCATCCATCAATGGCCGAATATTGTGTTGTGCTTTGTGTTTGATAAATTATTGACGATTACGCCACTGATAAGAGGTAAACATTATTGAAGTTATAATTGTGCCTTTAAAATTCGAATTCATAAGTTACAAAGCCAAAGTAGCCCACTAAAGTCGTGATTTCTGAGCATTGTCCACGGTGGCAGCCCGGCTGGTTTTTATCCCAAATATTACCCGCTAGATCAATATTTGCACTCATCAAAGGCACCTTATAATTACGACACATATGTTAACAACGATAGGTCCAATTATGCGATGAGGAATCCGTGTAATCTTTTGTTTAGAGTGGCTTAAAATTATTAGATTTTAGGGAATCTAAATCTGATAAATTGATTGTTTCAGTGACATAAACAGTGATCATGGATGTTGATGACTCGGCCGTTGACCTCAGTGTCAGGTAATTTCAGCAACTGTTCCATATTCCACATTTGTAAACGCTCAGAATTAAACTTTGTTTACTGTGATTTACTAAAACAATACCTAGTCTCTTATTTTTCGCCTTTTTCGGTGTTTTGGACACAGGTCGCTGCCACCAGAACTAAGTGAACTAAGAGCACTAACTGCTAGCGGACTCACAATAACTCCAGCGCAACCGCCACTACATGTAAGTTACTTCTGATGTTACTTCCACACAACATAAGCACTTGACCTGCATGTTCACAAACCAGGATACTCTATGTAGTGTATGGTATGGTAACCAAACAAGGACATCACAAACATGGAAACACACCCAGACTGAGGCCATTTGTACAAATTTTACTGTGGCTCCTGGTTGGAATCAAACCTGCAACCTCTATCTTGGTAGTAAGCGCCTCAACTGCTAGTCCAACAAGGCAGTCCTTATGGGTATCCTAGTTTAGGACCAGGACAAGTGATTGTGTTCTGTGGAAGTTATTATTATACAATATCTTTTCTAATTTTCACATAACAGTAGCTGACCCAGCAAAGATTGTTTTTCCGTATTAATTAGCCTATGACCTATTCTCAGACCTACCCAATATACACATAAACTATTATAAAACTTGCTGTACCCGTTTTGGAGAAGTTCAATGACAAACACTGACACAAGATTTTTATGTTTATATAAGTGGGGTCGAAAGGGGTTGTAATTGGTTTGTTTAAACAATTTGGCAATATGCATTGCGAGTTTAATATGCAATGCGGGTTTAAATTACTATGCAAGCTTGTGGAGAACTAGGCCATCATTTACGTCAAAGTTTTTGCAATTATTTCCCTCCCAGATCTTTCCTACAACTACTCTGTACTTGTTCGAACTTCAGTTCAAATACTTGTTATTAAAATCTTGCTTAGAACAGAGCTTAAAACCTACTATAATTACTACTACAATTTACAAAATTATAAATGTCTGTTCAAATTGCTCGCTGCAGTGATCGCATAGCTTTGCTATGTACAATGGCCCAATTATGAGGCTAAGTGCGGAAACCACAGGTTTACCTAACTAATGTTTTAACTTCGGGTATGTCAGGGCGCCAGCGGTAAGCGGGTGCTCCGCCCCCGCTCCGAAGCTCGCAGCTACGCCGAGAGTCCGGATATCGTGCTGCTGCCGGCCGCGCCGCCTCACCGCAAGCCGTCGGTGCCCGCCGGATTGCCATTCGCAGGTCTCATTAACACCTGGGCCTAGAATCTACTAAACTCGCAGTTCAATCAGCTTGTATTCGTCCACTGCTGGACATAGGCCTCCATCAAGGCACGCCACTTCTTTCTGCTCTCGGCCATACTCCAGCCGCTGCCAGCAATCTGCCTCAGATCGTCGGTCAAGCGAGTTGGTGGGCATCCTACGCTGCGTTCACAGTTCGTGCGCAAATCCACAGTTTAAAAGAGTGGTATGAGCATGGCAGTGGCTGTAATTTGACTATATTATTATTTTATAGTCTAGTAAGCAACTTGAGGTTAACATGAGCACTAGACATAATAAAACTGAATTTGAAAGGATATTTACTCGTTTTCTTTTCCATTTTAAAATTTTCCGACGTTTCGGTACTTTTGCGAGTGGTCTCGTAAGACTGATTCTAAAAGTACCGAAACGTCGGAAAATTGTAAAATGGAAAAGTTAACGAGTAACTAATGAATGTTGGCAAGTGGCAAACTCTTGTCTTTGCCTACCCCTTCATGATAGAGGCGTGAGTTTATGTATGTATGTACAACGGCATTACTACAGAAGGCTGCGATTTACTGGTGAACATATTTCGTGTGTTTGTAGCTGACATTTACTCACAAGTCACACTCCATTATCACGCTACTAGCACGCGAGCTACGTGCAGAATCTAGTTTACAGGTAACTGGCATGCTGTTGTGAGCAACTAGCATATATCAAGTGCTTTAGGTGTGACTTCACCAGACGTCACGCTATTCGATGAATCGAATTAGTGTGGCACCACCCCAAGATAGAGTACAGGATGCTTGTAACATTAATGAAGTCGCAGTTTCTGTCTTATTTTGAATAAAAACACTTGGATTTTGATAAACCTACAAGGGTAAACCTGCGGACGAGAGTAGCTTTAAACCCCCTCACTATTGTATTATGTGGATGTAATGTTTTCACTCTACAGATATGAGCAGCAAACTGAATGAGCGGTCGGTGAACGTTTCCATAACGCCAAGCTCGCTCGCCGGCCCGGAGTCCCCGCGGGAGCCCCACTCCGATTACGAGTCTGAAGAAGAGGAGAACACGCCCGTGTTGCAACTGGGGCATAAGGTAGGAGACTCGTTATTGCTGCTGGGGCACATTGTGGAAGACTCATTATTGCTGCTGGGGTATAAGTCGGGAGACTTGTTATTGCTGCTGGGGTATAAGATGCGAGATTCGTTGCTGCTAGGGCATAAGGTGAAATACTCATTAGTGCCGCTGGGGCGTATTTCTTCAATAAAAAAATACAAAATTTCAAATAAGAAAGCATGTAGAAAAAAAGTTGTTCAGTATAAGCAAGACTTCCTTGCCTTGCATTGTAACAAAAATTATTTTAGGACCACTCCCTTTATTCCTGTTCTTCGTTGTACTAAAATGAGTTCTTATTTTCTCAGGAGCTCTCAAGCGCCGAAATATGGGAGCGCGAGCGCAAACTGCGCGCGCTCCGCGAGAAACTGCGCGCCGAAGAGACCAAGCTTGTTCTACTGCGCAAGATCCGGCAGTCGCAGCAGACGCCAGTACTGCCGCCGGCTAAGGTAATTCTATGAAACTTCCCGCTGAAGAGACCAAGCTTGTTCTACTGCGCAAGATCCGGCAGTCGCAGCAGACGCCAGTACTGCCGCCGGCTAAGGTAATTCCATCGTTCATTCAATGAAACTGCGCGCTGAAGAGAACAAGCTTGTTCTGCGGCGTACGAAGAGACCAAACTTGTTATGACTTAAATTGTAGGTGAAAGTAGTAAAACAAATAGCGCTTTTCTACAGGATTCCACGACTGGCAATGGTTGGCAATGAATAGTCTTATTTATAAAAAGTTGATCCCATTAAAACACTCTTAAGACGGTGTTAAGGCGGGTTTATGAGAGGAATTCCTGTTGTAAACCGGTTTCAACTCCGTCTTAAGAGTGTTTTAGTGAGATCGACTTTTTATACATAAGACTGGCATTGCATAAGCAGGATTCCACGACTGGCAATGGTTAACAATTAACGCTTGTGCAGGATTCCAAGATGGCAGTTATCAATGTATTGTCGATGCAGGATTCCACAACCGGCACTGCCCTAGCCGGCAGCGGCTGCGTGGTGCCTCCCGGAGTGACGGTGACGCCGGCGCCGCCGCCCGCGCATCAGCATAACAAGGTGGGTTTGTCAATTGCTAGGTGTCAGTTTTATACAGGGTGGACGATAGCAACAAAAACATCGGCCAATAACGGTATCAGAACTGTATAGTCACATAAACTTATTAGAATACAAATTCCTATTTTATTAGACTAGGCCGAGCGCCGCGGAGAGCGAAGCTCGGAGCGGCTGGGGGTTGGCGCGCGAAGCGCGCAGGGGGTTCACCCCCTAGTTTTATCTGATATATCTGTTTGATATATCTGCAAATGGTGCGGATCATCATATCATAAGCAGCCTATATACGTCCCACTGTAGGGCGCAGGCCCTCTCTCAGAGAGAGAGAGCATGGGCTTAATCATCACGCGTGCCCACCGCGGAGTGGCGATTTCAAGCGCTGAGGTATGCGAATAGCTCAGACACTCAGGTTTCCTCACGATGTTATCATTACTGATATTAACAGATGTACATAACTTACAAAGTCCATGCGCGCACTGGGAATCGAACCTGGGGCTCTCGCTTCCGAGTCTAATGTTCCACCCACTAGGCTACCACCGCAATGGTGTGGATGCATACCAGAAATTTAACAGAGTTTGCTAGTGTTCAAGATAATATTTAGTCTGTTGGCGTTCCTAATTAAATAAATATAAATAAATGAGGAAGAGATCGCACTAAATTTGTCAGCATTCAATGACGAACTCGGCGGCCAGTATCGTTTCCTCTATAAAATAAAATGTTAGAGTGCCCCTTCTAATCCACTTGACACATTCCCGAACCGCGTCTCTACCGACAGGATCTTCCAACACAGAAACAATGAGAAGCGATTGCTATGTCGAAACATAAATTTTCAGCGTTCAACAACGAACTCGGCGGCCAGTATTGTGCCCTCTTCTACGGTGACGTCGGGTCGCACGTCCAGTCTGCCCGGCGGCGCTACGCTGACGCCGGGGCCTTACCGTTCGCAGGTAAATACATCCTGTTCTAAAAGTGTATAAAAAAGTACACAACCAGAATGATCTAAGCACGACAATAGTTGTTATTTGCCTCTATTTAGTAGCCTACAAATCAATAGCAGTACAATGTCGTTCCAATGGTGTAACCCGCGCAAATTAAATAGGCATCTCTGGAAGATCGAATCGCGCGAGGCGGCGAGTTAAGTTGCACGGGATAAACCATTGGATTGCGATTGGTTAGTAGACTACCAATAGTGACAATGACTCCACCATTACCATACTAACATGACTCTATTGAACAACTATGCAATTTAGAGTCCCGGCCCCTGTTCTTTTGAACAGCCATGGAACGTGGCCTAGCGTCTGGAACATGGCCTCGAATAACCCATGAAAAGAGCCGGCTTTTGGGTACAGGCCCCTTCTCTGTCACGCCTATCCCTTCTCGAAATGTAACCAAAAATGTGTTCCTGTGAAATGTTTGGTATTCAATTCAATTCAAAATATTTTTACTCATTTAAAAAATGAAATGTTTACTTAATGAACGTCTAAGTTGTTAGTTTCAGTATTCATAGATCATGTGGAGAAGAAGCTAATTAACGAAGAAACTCCATATTTATACTTTTCAAAAAGTTTAAACTTAATTAGCAGAGTTTTCAACTTAAAAATTGTTACTCACGCATACGTTGAACACTAGACACAATCGTCCTCGAAATGTCCATTAACATTAATCTGCTGTTTAATACCAGATATTGTCTTCTAAATAATCCTTGATGTTATAGTAAGCTTTTAGCACTGATTGTCACCAGTACCCTAACCCTTTTCGGCTACTATAAATTTTCTTAGCGTTAATCGGTGTTTATCGTATTGACAGTCGCAAACGGCGGGCGGCGCCAGTATCACCCCGTCAGTCACCATCACTCCCGCGCCGCCGCCGTCCGCGCAGCATGGCACTAGCAAGGTGGGTCATTTTTTATTCTATAGTTGACTTTAAAGAAGACACAGCACAATATAACCTTGTAACAGAAACTCACGCGAGCCCAGTTATTGACTTCGTTATTTTATTTAAAAAAAAAGAAAAGACTTACAGCACAATATAACCGAGTAACACACACACACACACACGCACGCACGCACGCACGCACGCACGCACGCACGCACGCACGCACGCACGCACACTCACTCACACTCACGCACTCACTCACTCACTCACTCACTCACTCACTCGCACGCACACATACACATTGACACACAGACACAACAATAAAACACGTATTACGTAATAATAAGCTCTTGTATAGTTACAATGTCCGTTTTGCATTGCAAGCCCGCTCAGGATAACTCATCGGTGACCAGCAGCACCAGTGACGCAGTGAGTATGATCATAGGGTCGTGAGATCTTAGTTAGACCCCTTTTGTTAATAATGGAATAGTTTTGTGGAAAAGGGTTCTGCCTAAAAACAATTTGTAAATGATAAAATAACAAGCCAGATGAGCCAAATTTAAGTAGAATACAAACCCTACAGTTTAGTCACTCTAAGAATACCGATGACGTCCTATTTCAGTTGCAAAAATGCGAGTTCAATGCAAAAGTGAAACTATAAATGTATTGTTGGTAATAAATAAATTATGTGGTTGAAGGTTCTTGAAAAATCACAGGACTTGAGTCCTATGATTTTTTTGCAAGCTGTAATCGGCATTCTTTCTATAACCTAGATAGAGTGGCAACATTCTCGAGTAGCGGAATTTCTTTGCGATGAACTATCCAACATTACACGAATGCGCTCTTCCTGTACAGGCACAGCAAGGAATAGCACCTTAAGGGACCTTAGTCTACCTCTCCTCGCAGGGATCATGTGTTAGAGTAGAGAAAACTTGTTTGTACTCTAAAAACTCGATAAAAACATAGCGGTACCATAGCATAAAAAAATAAAAATAAATTTATTAATAAAAAAATGTATTTGTCATTGGTGTTCGAAAAAGATGATGAAATGACTGAGTGCAAGATAAGGATTAGAGGTGAAAGAGTGGAACAAGTGAAAGAATTTGTCTATTTGGGGAGCCTCTTTACAAGGGATGGCAAGTGTGAAGGTGATATAGAAAGAAGAGTAAAAGCAGGAAATTGTGTAAACGGTGCATTGCACTCCTTTGTGAGCGGCCAAAACATCTCCAAAAGAGCTAGATTGGCTATCCATAATGGAGTGCTAGTCCCAACACTTATGTATGCTAGCGAGACTTGGGTATGGCAAAAGAAGCAAGAAAGTAGGATTAATGCAGTAGAAATGAGGTCCTTGAGAACTATGTCTGGCGTTACTTTGAATGACAGGATACGCAATAGTGTGATTAGAGAACGTTGTGGACTGAAAGAGGATGTAGTGACAAGAATTGAGAAAGGAATGTTGCATTGGTTTGGACATGTGGAGAGGATGAAGGAAGAAAGATTGACAAAACAAATATATCGAGCGAATGTGGATGGAAGGGCCGGTAAGGGACGACCCAGACGGACATACTTTGACCAAATAGAGGATGTATTAACAAAGGGCAAGATAAAAGTACCCGAAACCGGCGTGCGTGCATGCAACGACTAATGAGTGTTGAGGAAGCGAAAGTGATCTGTCAGGATCGTAGCAAGTGGCAGTCCCTGGTCTCTGCCTACCCCTCTGGGATACAGGCGTGAGTTTATGCTATGTTATGTTATGTATTTGTCATTATCAAAAACGTTTTGTTCTTTAAGAATAAAAAGAAAAAACAGGCTAAATGCGTGTCGGGCCACGCGCAATGTTGGGTTCCGTAGAAAGAGGGTATTTTTACCTGCTTTACAGAACTAACAACTTTATCGAAGTCATTTTCAATGGATTTTGTATGAAATTTTACTTCTATAAGTTGGTTGCCTATTACTCGTTAACTAGTAAAGCCTACTTAGCCGTGATAGTTTTCCTTTCAGGTTCATTATGTGCTATTACCCTGAATTTTTTCACGTTTCTACAATCAACAGTTTAGCCAGGAGAGGGGGGGAGGGCCACCCTACTCGGACAAAAATTTGCGCTTTAAAGCTTAATACGTCGCAAACGGAACTCTAAATCGAAAAATACCTACCCACACCCACAATATTTTTCAACGACCAATCCAACGATACCCCATGATCCGTGATCCCTCGATACATGATCCCTCCGGCCGCTATGGCAACCAGTAGCTAAAAAGATGGGGTAGACGAGAAAAAAAAATCATCCCCAGTTTTTATTATGTCTATTAATCCAGCCCATGCAGAGCCCACTGCTTGCCAAGCCCATCTCGTAAGTAAGTACGAAGTACCGAGTAATTTATTGGCTATAACTTACAGAGATATGTGAATGTAATATAATAATAGTGCAGCCTGTATACGTCCCACTGCAGGGCATAGACCTTGCCTCAGAGAGAGAGAGAGGGCATGGGTTCAATCACCACGCGTGCCCACTGCGGACTAGCGACTTCAAGATCTGTGTATATATATATATCTATTCGTAACAAACAGTGATTACAGGAAAACTAAATTATTAAGTGCAATAGTAGAGTTTACCCTGCAATACCCTGTTTGTGTTCAGGCTAGCTCCCGCAGTTCAGAGGACACGCAGACGCCGGCGCAGCGCCAGGCGGCGGCCAAGTTGGCGCTGCGCAAGCAACTTGAGAAGACTCTTCTGCAGGTAAAAAACCGGTTAAGTCCGAGTCGGACTGGCGCACCGAGGGTTCCGTACTCGCGCTGGGGCATTTTTTATTATTTGTTGTTAGAATATAGGCACCTTCCGGGTATGGGACTAAAAAGGACTTTGGACTTGGCAGAGTCCGTAGAGCCTTGCGATTTTTAGTACTAAAAAAAAAACATTTTTAATCGCCATTTTGAAATTGCAAAATTCCCGATTAATTTTCTCGGTCATGGCTAGTAAAAATTACAGTTTACGAAATCACTAAACAAAGCTGGAACATGACGAAACGGTTGATACATTGAGACACATTGAGTAGATTTCTTTCAGTTAATACAATTCCATTCAAATCCGGTCATCCATTTATGCGTGGTTGCGTGACATTCAAAATCAAACGACAGACCTTCAAATTTAAAATATTTGCGACATGAATAAAACAATGTTTACTCGCAACCAAGAAGAGACATTTGCAAAACTTTTGTTTAATCGATAAACGGACAGACTCACTGCGTGGGAGAGTAAGTGAGTGACTGTGTGGTTGACTCATTGATTGATTGATAGACTTATCGACTGATTGATTGATTGCAGATCCCGCCACCCAAGCCACCGCCGCCGGAGATGAACTTTATCCCGTCACCATCCAACACCGACTTCGTCTACTTAGTCGGCTTGGAGCATGTGGTGGACTATTTGACCAACGAGGAGCGGTAAGGGCGCCTTTGTTTCACTTACGACAGCGTCCGAGAGACTTAATTACACTGTACACTGTTTTTGGATCGAAAATTTAAAAAGTATAGGTACTGTCTTGCAGTCTACCTACAAAATGTCACACGTGCGAGTGTCTTCATACACTACACTGTCAAGCATTAAAAGTTTGAATTGTAAAGGTTTGAATTGAAAACGCCTACGTGTCATGCTTACTGAGCAGATTGTGAAGTTATAGTAGCAATACCACTCGCTAACGGTGAAGGAAATCATCGTGAAGAAACGTGAGTGGCTGAGGTATTCACATACCTCAGCGCTTGAAATCGTCCATCCGCGGTGGGCACTCGTGGTGGTGCCCATACTCTCCATAATGAAGCCTATACTATCTCTCTGAGAGAAGGCCTCTGCCCTGCAGTGGGACGAATATAGACTTCTTCTTTTTTATGTGCCGTCTCCTATCGGAGGTTGGCCACCAATTCGGCTATCTCGCTTTTCGAGGCCGCCAATACAAACAAGGACCTGGTACTCTGTTGAAACCACTGTCGTTAGTTGTGTAGCCATGATATCTTGACTGCATAATAATAGATTGTTAACCAAGGGCTGTATAACATCAAGTGCATACGAGGTTTTTGGCGCCCGAGCGCAGCGAGGGCGCTAATTAGCCCGAGTATGCAATTGATGCTTACACCCGAGGTAAACACTGCGTTACATATCGATTGTGAGGTAAGTAAAAAAACAAGAAAGCAGGACTTTTGAGAAAGAATTCCAAAACACGAAAAAAATTTACTTTCGCGCCTAGCTAGTCGACTGACTTTTTTACTCTTCACGATTTTATGGCACGCAAGCGCGTCAAATCGTGCTGGCTAGTTTGATTTTTAAATCGATTTCAATTAACATACGATGTGACTGCGAAACAACATAACATAACATAACATAAACTCACGCCTGTATCCCAGAGGGGTAGGCAGAGACCAGGGACTGCCACTTGCTACGATCCTGACAGATCACTTTCGCTTCCTCAACACTCATTAGTCGTTGCATGCACGCACGCCGGTTTCGGGTACTTTTTATCTTGCCCTTTGTTAATACATCCTCTATTTGGTCAAAGTATGTCCGTCTGGGTCGTCCCTTACCGGCCCTTCCATCCACATTCGCTCGATATATTTGTTTTGTCAATCTTTCTTCCTTCATCCTCTCCACATGTCCAAACCAACGCAACATTCCTTTCTCAATTCTTGTCACTACATCCTCTTTCAGTCCACAACGTTCTCTAATCACACTATTGCGTATCCTGTCATTCAAAGTAACGCCAGACATACTTCTCAAGGACCTCATTTCTACTGCATTAATCCTACTTTCTTGCTTCTTTTGCCATACCCAAGTCTCGCTAGCATACATAAGTGTTGGGACTAGCACTCCATTATGGATAGCCAATCTAGCTCTTTTGGAGATGTTTTGGCCGCTCACAAAGGAGTGCAATGCACCGTTTACACAATTTCCTGCTTTTACTCTTCTTTCTATATCACCTTCACACTTGCCATCCCTGGTAAAGAGGCTCCCCAAATAGACAAATTCTTTCACTTGTTCCACCCTTTCACCTCTAATCCTTATCTTGCACTCAGTCATTTCATCATCTTTTTCGAACACCATTACTTTTGTCTTACTCACATTAATGTTCATTCCTTTCCTTTTAAACGCCTCATCCATTACTGCTACTTGTGTCTGCAGGTCTTCCACCGACGATGCGAACAAAACCTGATCGTCGGCGTATAACAAGCATTTGACCAGTAGCTCACCCATCCTTATCCCAAAGTCATTCTCTTTCAAATCAGTCAGGCAACTGTCCATGAATAAGTTGAACAACCATGGGGAGGCGACACATCCCTGTCTTACACCCCTGCGAATGCTAAACCAGTCAGTATACGCCCCATTAATTCTAACGCAAGCACTGGAGTCTTCATAGAGAGACTTCAGAGCTCGCAGCAAGACGCTGTCCACCCCATACACGGACAGTACCGACCACAGGTCATTCCTCACCACTCTATCATAAGCCTTCTCCAAGTCGACGAACGCACAGAAAACCCTCTGACTTTTGGCCAGAAGTTTCTCCACCATCCGCCTCAAGGAGAAGATTTGGTCCACACATCCCATTCCCTTTCTAAAACCCGCTTGCACATCCCATATCTTTTCTTCAGTCACATCTAGTACTCTTTCAATCAAAACCTTTGCATACAGTTTGCCGACAATGCTGAGAAGGCTGATACCGCGGTAGTTTTTGCACACCTGCTGGGACCCTTTGCCTTTATAAAGCGGCACTATGACGGCCATACCCCAGTCCTTAGGTACTTTGCCACTCCTCCAGCACTTGTTGAAAAGCAGGTATAGCTTGCTAGCTACAATGCCTTCACCAGCCCTCAGCATTTCTAACGACACTCTATCATATCCCGCAGCCTTACCTAGTTTCATTCTTTTCATTGCCTTGACAATCTCTTCCATACTTATAACGCTAGCAACACTAGGTTCCGCCTCACGGTCGGAATCGCCTTCCATGAGCAGCTCCTCTCTTTCAAACAGACTTTCAAAATATCCTTTCCAACGTTCCATTACTTTAAATTCCTCTTTCAGCATGGAGCCATCCTCATCCCTAATAACACTCAACTTAGATTGCTCAGATCTACCTCGGGCCAATTTCACCGTTTTCCAAAACAGTTTTACATTGGCCTTGAAGTTTCGTGAGAATCTCCTATCATACTTTTCTTTCTCTTCATTCTTTCTTCTCTCCACTACATCCTTCACCTTCTTTTTTATCATACTATACTTCTCTTTCAGTCTTACTACATCTTCATCCTCACTACTAATTCCTTGCATTCTTTTGATGGACTTGATAGCTAACAAGTCCAACCACGCCTTTTTCAAATAGTTCGATATTTAAAATAAAATCTTCATAAATTCTAATATAAATTGTCTCGATTCCGATTCGAGTAAATAATCGATACCGAGAAAAAAAATATTAACTTTTAAAAAATATTCTTCATGCAGTATGAGTATGACAGTTCTTTTTTCAAATTCCAAAACCTATGCTGTAATGTCCATACACCCCGGCATTCAGGGAAGTAAGTGACTACTTATAGAGCAAGAGATACCTATGTAAAAAAATAAAAACGCGTCATGGATTCTGTCACATGTATATCCATGCCTGCAGGCTGCCCCGCTCTACCGTGCCAGCCGTTTGCGCCCAGTGCGGCTGCGACTTCACCCCCGTGTGGCGCTGGGAGCGGCCGCCCTCCGCCGGCTCGTCCCGCGCTCGCCAGGATGCCACCTTCACGACTCAGCCCTGCTCGCGGCGCCTCTGCGAGCTCTGCGTCTCTGGGAACGTCAAGCGGGCCCTCAAGGTGACTCGCATTACTGTAGATCACACACGAGGGCGGACGCACACTGACACTCTACAGACGTCTTACGAGCGATGCTGGTTAGTGAGACCTCCATGACCTATTCTGGCTCGTCGTCTGCCCGCTTGACGTTCCCAGAGAGCTCGTGCGAGCTCTGCGTCTCTGGGAACGTCAAGCGGGCACTCAAGGTGACTCGCATTACTGTAGAGTGAGCTTTGCTCGGTATTTTTTTTGTTAATTGTGTTTTTTTTCTAAAAGATTCCGATGAAAAAAAAAGGGAAAAAATAATCGAACTGTAGACACCTGGAGTCTTCTGGTGACGGATCAGCCCGATTTCCCACCTGAGCTAGCACCTTTGCAGATGGTGGCGAAATGTACCTTCGTATTTTAACAGTAGCGTAGCAGATTTTCATTGCCTGAAAACCCGGATAACCGACGTTTTCTAAAAATGAAACATAGCAAGATCGATTTATCGCCCCCGGAACCCCCTGCACACTAAATTTCATGAAAATCGTTAGAGCCGTTTCCATGATTCAGAGTATATAATTATATGTATATATACATATACAAGAATTGCTAGTTTAAAGGTAGATAGATAGATGCCACACGAGGGCTGACGCAAACTGGCATTCTACAGACATCTTAAGAGCTAGGCTGGTTAGTGAGACCGCCATGACCTATTCTGGCTCGTTGGATGCGAGCTCTGTTTGTCTGGGAACGTCGGATGCTCTAGGTCAGTCTAGGTGTCTAACATGACTGTAGATGACACGTTAGTGATTAGGGTCACTTGCGTGTCATTTACAGTATTTCTTTAGGGAGCAGCGGTTGCATAGTATGTGAATCTAATTGAAAGTGTCAAAAAATGGACGAGAAGCTAATGGAAAGTGTTCCAAGAGATTGAATTTGACTGAGCCGGAACACGGCTCGATGCAGCTCAGCCCCTGTGTTACGCGCACCAAATCCTGAGCGATTCCAATCGTCTAACTGTCAAATTAGTATAGAATTTGACAGTTGGACTGGAATCGCAGATTGGACTGGAATTGCTCAGGATTTGGTGCGCATAATTAGGCTCCTGGCCTGCTCAGCTCCCCTCCGTCTCGCTCCGCTACGCTCCACTCCACTCCACTCCACTCCACTCCACTCCACTCCACTCCACTCCACTCCACTCCACTCCACTCCACTCCACTCCACTCCACTCCACTCCACTCCACTCCACTCCACTCCACTCCACTCCACTCCACTCCAATCCACTCCACTCCACTCCACACCACTCCACTCCACTCCACTCCACTCCACTCCGCGGGCCTCAATGGAAACACTTGCCACTTTTATCTCCGCGTCAGTGGAAACGCACCCCAACGTCCCTTCCTCGCCCGCAGGCGGAGCACACGGCGCGGCTGAAGACGGCGTTTGTGCGCGCGCTGCAGCAGGAGCAGGAGATCGAGCGGCGGCTGGCCGCGCCGCCCGCCTCGCCGCCCGCGCCGCCCCCCGCGCACTCCGCGCCCGCGCCGCGCGCCCCGCAGGTACCCCGCCACCCGCCGGGGGCCCCGAGCCCCCACTAGGTGCCCCGCTGCAGCAGATAGAGCGCCGGCTTGCTGATTGACAGGAGATAGCCATCGCGAGGTGCAGCCTCTGGGCCCGGGCGGTTTCCTGCCTACCCCATTGGTGCCGCTGTTAGAGAGCCTCCCGCCTGGACATAAATTGCCCTGGGCAATCTCGAAATCCCTGAACCGGCTGCGGACCCGTGTCGGCCGAAGTAAGGATAACATGTCCAGGTTGGGATTCGTGGATAGCTATAATTTGAACTGTTTGTGCGATCATCTTTCATCCTGCCCTCCGTGCCCTGACACCTGCTCTCAGGAGGGCCTAATAGTGATAACGCAGTCAGCGTCGCAAATTTCTTTCGCGCATCTATTTAATCATCATCAGCCATTTGACGCCCACTGCAGGGCATAGGCCTCCTTCGTGGTTTCCATAAACATGAAGGATTTCGCCATAATCGCCACGCTTGGTAGACGGGTTGGCGATCGCAGTATCCGCTTGGAATCTCAGGAAGACGCTGCTGCCCGTCTCCTGATAATTGATTTCCTTAGTCGCCCTCTACGACATCTACGGAAGGAAATGGAGTGACGCTATTCTTAATCCGGCGCCACACGGAGCTTGTTGTTGAGCTTATTGATCAGATATTAGCAGAAATTGTATCATAAACCACTCACTAAATACTCAATGGAGACTCAATAAAGTCTCTATAGCAAGTTATATCGAAAAATAAAAATTCAATTCAATTCTTTTCTATGGCACTCCTGGGCCGAGTTTCATAAAACTAGAATTCGTGGTTTATTATGACAATTCGAGGTACATTGCGTAGGAACGGCTATTTGTTAATCTGTGGGTTAACGATTTTGCAATGAACATCGAATTAGCATAGTAAACGGTAGTAAACCGCGAATTGTAGTTTTATGAAGCAGGCCCCTGATGTTCCGCCAATGTCAGGTTTGTGAAGAAGGCAAAATTTATTAAAATGACAAATAACAGTTAGTAGACGAACACACTAGATGGCGCTGTACATTCCTGCATCGCGGTATGGTTCTGTTTTCGCTGAAACTATAAAATAATGGTCCGTACCTTCGGCTGCACTTCTTCTTCTTCTATATTTTTTTAGAGCAGACGGCAAGTTGATTATATTGACTTTGTATTCTGCGGTATTGCATTTAATGATTATTTTAATGTTGTGGTGTTTTCTTTTCTTTCTTACCTAAAATAACCATCTACCAGGGTCTACTATTCTCTTTGTCAATGTAAAGATCAATATTAGTATTGCTGAGAGGAGTGGTAGGTAGCCCAGTTTTAATTGAAAATCCATACACATATTGACATTTGGTGTAGAGGCATTTTGCCCACAAGCTGGCTTATCCCCCAAACAAGGTCAACAAAAACATGAACATTAAAACCAGACTGATGCTATCCAAATAAAAGGTGCACCTGCGGAAATCGAATCCATGACCTCAGCATTGATACCAATTTTTGTAAATTTTTCATTCTCAAAATGAACCCACAATATGTACGCAACCTAGAAGACAAAGTCATTGATTCATGCCGGAATCAAACCCAGTACTTGCTTGCTTGGTTTGACTGTGGGAGCAGTCTCCTTTACAATAAACATAGTTTTACATAGATAATTGCACAATACTGTTATATAAGAATAGACTTGAATAAAAAAAATCTTGACAATTTTATGACACAAACAGTACTTATTTGACATTGTACTTATTTTATTTAACATAGATTTATGTATGGTGTGCAATAGCGTTCTAATCTAATCTAATCTCGTACGCAGATGTCAGTGACCCGCACGAGCTACCGGCCGCCCGCCGCCCCCTCCACCCCCGCGCCGCCCCCGCCGCCCCCCGTCAAGACTTCGCAGCCGCTCTCTTCCAGGTATTTTGTATTTGCTAAAATATTTACGCATCGTAAATGACATGTAACTGTAATTTAATATCATACCATATTGTAAGATGTTAAATTTGTTTTGTATGTGTTTTCCGTTGATAAAGATTAATATTATTATACTATTATTATAATATTTGTCGTACTTTGAGAGCTTATTAAGAGCTTTACCCTGATCGTTAATGGTGGTGGTATACTTATATCTTGGGTAGAAAGAGAAGAAATCGGAAGTGGAAACTGTCGGTGTTATGTATAAAACAACAGGATTCTTTAAAACACCCCTCAGAGGCAGTTTAAATTGTCTGCGGTAAAGGTTATATTTTGGCAATAAAGATTAGAAAATTGGAGTACAAGAAAAATAACATAGAAAGTGCAGGTCTTAGCAAAATATTACTCTTTAATTTCAATTTCTTTCTGTCATACATTTTTTGGATCACTTAAAATGCCCTTGAAGTGGTATCTCTCTTTACCCTAGCCTGCCTAGTCTTTTGTAGGGATCATGAGTAGACCGGTTATTCACCCGTTAAAAGTTTAAAAAGATACGTTAAAAAAATCACCCCATTCATAAGTCGCGTGCACGCACTCTGGTAACAGAACGGTAACGGGTGCGGAAGCCAAAATACTACATACATAAGCAGCCTATACACGTCACACTGTAGGACACAGGCCTTCCCTCAGGTAGACAGTATGGGCAGAATCACCACGCGTGCCCACCGCGGGTTGGTGATTTCAAGCTCTGACATAATTCTACACTGTCACAACCTTCAAAATGAAAATGCCATTAGCATTAAGTTTACCTTTTGTACACTGTCTTTGTGCAATAAAGAATTAATAATAATAACCCTCCTACTTGTATTTTATGTCATGTTTTGTTGTCAACAGAGGATCGAACTCGGAGTCTTTGCGCTCGCATCACTCCGAACGCAACGCCGAGCGCAGCGAAGTGCCCGCCAAGAAAGGAAAAGGTAACTTGTTGTTTTTATGCCCTTCGGCCGCCATAGTAACCGACTGTTCGTAACTGGTTACGGAGGTGTACTGTTCCTCCGCGGAACCCAGGACCGATATTACATACATACGTCCGTTATAGTAAAAAAAATATCCTGCCACCAACCAGTTACGAAAAGTCATTGGCGAAATAACGCTTTGTTCGAAACTGGTATCGTACAAAGATGTTTTTTTCCTCCTCCGTAACCAGTTACGTAAGGCAGTTACGAGGTCGGCCGAAGGGTATTTGAGACCTATTTGTATATGAATTATCAGGCTGTGCATTACTGGCCATATTTTATTTGTCGTACATTAAAGAAATCCACTAAATCACCTATCTCTAGCTAACCTAATGTTGGACATAAGCTGTTGTCAAAAGACAGCTCTAGCCATCTAGCGGCCATGTCTATAAGCTTCACAGCGCCGATGTCATGTGGGTACTGTCAATGTTAAAAGCCTCTTATTGATTCCTATAGATGGCGCTGTTTTCAATGTACCTAATCTGTCTTGTCTATACAGACCATAGACAAGATCTTTGCTGAAAAATGAATGACGAATAAACTTGTGCTATCAAAGTTAAAAAATCCTCTCTAAATCATTAAGACGTATCCCTAGACTCTTGAAGCGCTTTCTCAAATAGCTGTCGGTTGGTTTGGTTAATCTATGTCTAGTTTCCGTTCCAGGTTCATCTAGTAGCAGCAATAGCCAGGGCAGCAGCAGCAAGCAGCACCAGGTAAGATTATTGAGGAGGAAATAGCTAAATTTCTGGCGTACATCTGTTCCAGTCAATCTCATATCTTCTATGCAGGCTTTCTTTAAAATGAGCGATTCCTGAAATACCTCGAATCTCTAAATCTGCTGTAATACACAAGTATTCACAGGGCCTTTTTAGATATCTACTTAAACTGTTTCGTAGGGGAGTTTGACTGTTTTCATATTTGTTAAGTGTTGAATAACCTAATAAAAAAAAATATCATTTACATCCTATACAAACCCCACTGCCGGGCACATTCCTTCTCTCAGAGTGAGAGAGAGAGTATGGGCTTAATCAACACGCGTGCCTACCGCGGATTGGCAATTTCAAGCGCTGAGGTATGTGCGCGCCTCAGACACTCAGGTTTCCTCGCGATGTTTTCCCTCACATCATCGAGTGGCATTGTTACTGCAAATTCACAAATTTACGTAACTTAGAAAACGAAGTCATTGTCACATGACCGGGGTTCGAAGCGGCGACCTCCGGAAAGTGAGGCAAGCGTTCTACCACAGCTTCTTTTGTAGATGGCAGCCGCGGCCGCCGCCCAAATGGTATTCGAGCAGCATAGCGCCGCAGCCATGCAAGCTCTGCAGCATCAGCTCTTGAGAGGTAAACTAGCTCTTGCATCCAGCTCCGAGAAATATTACTTATTTACATGTTTGTTATGTCCTTGCCTGCTCACTACACTACAGGGTATACTTATTTGGGTCTCATAAGCAGCCTATATACGTCCCGCTGTAGGCCACAGGCCTTCTATCAGAGAGAGAGTATGGGCGTAACCACCACGCGTGCCCACCGCGGATTGGCGATTTCAAGCGCTGAGGTATGTGAATAGCTCAGACACCCAGGTTTCCTTACGATGTTTTCCTTCACCGTTAGCGAGTGGTATTGCTACTATAACTTCACAAATGTACATAACTTAGAAAGAAAAGTCATAGGTACATGCCCGCACTGGGAATCGAACCTGGGTATCCCGCTTCCGAGTCCAGTGTTCTACCCACTAGGCTACCACCGGCTTATTACCCGTATTTGGATCTAGGACAAGTGATTGAGTTGTGTAGAAATTATTATTATTAAATTCAAACTATTTTATTCCAAATTCACATGAGACATGCAGACTGTGTTTGTGTCTGTGGACGTTACAAACGTGTGCATACACCCAGATTGAGGCCATTTGTAGAAATCAAGTACGACCGGTCTCCAGTGGGAATCGCACCCACGACCTCTGTTTTGGTAGTCAACTGCGAGTTTAACACTTCTGTGGGCTCAATGTGGCGTCACGTCTGACATCGCTCTCAAGTCTTGCATGGGTATTACGATGGCACAAGTCATGCGTTTTGGGGCGCTAAAATGTCAGAATTTGACAGTTAAGAAGAAGAAGAAGAAAGACATTTATTATACCAACAAGTTACATCACAGAAACAAAATAAGCAGATAAGTAACATAATATGCACAACAACAGAAAGAAAACTAAATACACAACAGACTACAAATTGGCTTCCTATCAGGATGCGTCGTAACCTGCACATGCTTACGCTTCTCTACAATGTACTCAAAAACCCTTGTGCGCCCTCGTATCTTAGAGAGAGATTCCTGACTCTGCGACCTCGAGCCAGACCACAGAGAGCTTGCGATACTGCGAACATTGCAAGTCCCAGTCTGCGACACTGAGTTCTATTTCAACTCGTTCTCTGTGCGCGCTGCTCGCCAGTGGAACACTCTACCAAAGACAATTAGGGATAGCTCGTCGGTGTCACTATTCCGTATGAATTTGAAAGAGCACTTCCTTTCTAAACTGTAATATTATTATTTTATGTAACTATGTTTTTGTAGTATAAGTACCTACTATACCTATAAGTATGTTTTCTTTTTTATTTAGATATAGTTTGATATTTAACATAACATAACATAAACTCACGCCTGTATCCCAGAGGGGTAGGCAGAGACCAGGGACTGCCACTTGCTACGATCCTGACAGATCACTTTCGCTTCCTCAACACTCATTAGTCGTTGCATGCACGCACGCCGGTTTCGGGTACTTTTTATCTTGCCCTTTGTTAATACATCCAGTTTGATATTTATTTTCCTTATTTTATTAATTTTGTATCTATGCAGATATTGGTTTATATTTTATGTATATTAGTATATTAGATATTATAGTGTCATATTAAAAAATAATGTAGCATTTAAGTAGTAATAATTTTTTGTTTGTGCTTTACATGCCCTCTTCCCGCTGTCTGTTTAACAACCTAAACGTCAAGGCTGGCTGGAAGAAATTTCTCTTGAAATAAGTCCGCCCTTGCTCATAGTCTAAGACATTCATGTTTTTTTAAGTGCTAAATTTTGTATTTTGTGCAATAAAGTGTAACAAACAAACAAACAAAACGAATAAATAAAACAGGACCATAGATGTAGCCTGTGGTGTATCTAACGTGCTGGAAAGTCACCACTTTTGATATTTAAAACGCGCGACTAGCATCGTCGTACTACCCAGGCTCGTTACCAAATTGGCGTCACTGTGGCATACACTCTTCTATTTTGGACTCGCCGATGATGGTAACACTTTTGTATGGGGACTGTGAACGTTTCAAGCTAAACTAGGTTGTTAACGAAGTGTGTTTGCCTAGCAGGGCTGTCGACCGCGGGCGGTTCGGGCGGCATGCCGTCGTCCGCGGCTGCGGCGGCCGCCATGATGCAGTTCTCGCCCCTGCTCTACACCTACCAGCTGGCGATGGCGCAGGCCTCCGCCATGGGGAAGCGATGTGAGTATGCAACCTTAGCTCTCGGGCCGACATGATTCGGGCTCGACCTTGTGTGGTGTCAGTCCGACACCAGCTAATTTTTTAGTTCTTTTTTGTCAGTCACACACACACACACACACACAGAACATAATTATGCGCTAGTCCCACTATCGGTACCATCTAGAAGCGTTTGAAAGTTTTTTGCTTTGTGAAAATAGATTATTATTAAGGCCTTTTGTAGTTTCATCATCATTCAGCCACAAGAAGTCCACTGCTGGACATAAGCCTCCTCCATGGATTTCCAAAAAGACCGGTTGGCAGCGGCCTGCATCCAGCGTCTTCCTGCCACTTGGATGAGGTCATCTGTCCATCTTGTGGCTGGTCGTCCTACGCTGCGCTTGCCGATATGTGGTCTCCATTCGAGAACTTTTCGGCCCCATCGGCCATCAGTTCTGCGTGCTATGTGTCCCGCCCACTCCACTGGTCTAGGTCGACGACTTTCGTTCGTCTATTTTTGTAGTTTATGTAGTTTCTATTGTGCACATATATAGGCCCGTTTTTTACTGCTTCTCCTGTTCTCGGAAGAAATCTCTTACAGCGATAAGGTCGCCTTTGTACGTGTTCTTTCTTCTGCAAAAAAAAAAAAATAAAGTGGAGCAATTTTCGTCCACGGTTGTGTGTGCACAGCAGAGCGTGTAACCTTCGCTCGCACAGCAGATATTGTATGTCTTCATGGTAGTTTATTCACTGAATTATTTTGTTATAAGTAAAGTTCTTTGCTCTTAATAAATTACTTTTATAAAAGAATTAGTGTGTGGGGGCCTCTGCAAAAATAGTACAGTTGGCGATCTATACAGCCCATGAAAAACGCCTACTGTTGGGCATAGGCCTCTTATTTCTTCGGTGAAGAGTACACTTTTGTGGTGGATTTTTATTCCAAGTAGTACCAAAACTGAAGTTAAACCACAAATTAAACCACATGTAAATATCAAAATCTAAATTGTTTTGGATAAAAAAATAGACAAAATAACTACACTTAAGCCACACATAATTCAAAGGTATATTTTAAGTTTCTGTCTGGTGATGACGTTATCCCTTATGACTGTAAACTTTCCCTCCCACAGCCAACAAGGGCGGCAGTTCCTCCTCGTCGAACGCCCGCGACAGTGGCGCCGCCATGGCGGACATGCAGCAGCGGCTGGCCGAAGTCCAGCGCCAGTACTTGCTCGACATGATCCCGGGACAGCACGCGCGCAATCCCTGGAGCAACAATTGAGCGGTGTCTGATGAGGTGAGTGTTGTAGCCGACTCGGACCAGCCCCCATACTCGTGTCTGCCCGAAGGCCAATGTCGGTACTTGCTCGACATGATCCCGGGACGGCACGCGCGCAATCCCTGGAGCAACACCTAAGCGGTGTCTGATGAGGCGAGGCGAGTGTTTTAGCCGACTCGGACCGGCCCCCATACTCGCGAATGGCCGATGTCCAGCGTCAGTTTTTCCTCGCAGCACGCACACAATCCTTGTAGTAACAACTGGCTCGGCGGTGTCCGATTACGCGAGTGTTGGGGCCTACAGTTGCACTTAGAACAGCCCCTATACTCGCGTCTAGCCTAAGTCCAGCGTCAGTATTGGCTTGACATGATCCCAGGACAGCACAGAGCAACAACTCTGCGGTGTTTGATGAGGTGAGTGTTGTGGCCGACTCAGACCAGCCTGTATACTTTCGGCTCGCCTAAGTCCAGCGCCAGTACATGATCCCTTGACAGAGCCCTCACGCAATCTCTGGAGCAACAACTGTGCGGTGTCTGATGAGGTGAGTGTTGTGGCCAACTCATATTGTCGACGTTAATTAGACTAGATTGAGCTTCAATTCCGTGTGGCGCCGGATTAACAATAGGGTCACTCCATTTCCTTCCGTGGATGTCGTAAAAGGCGACTAAGGAAATCAATTACCAGGAGACGCGGTCAGCAGCGTCTTCCTGAGATTCCAACCGCATACTGCGATCGCCAACCCGCCTGCCAAGCGTGGTGATTATGGCAAAACCCCTCATGGTTATGAAAACCACGAAGGAGGCCTATGTCCTCCAGCTGGCGTCAAATGACTGATGATGATGAGCTTCAATTGATTATATAAAAACTAACTGACCCTGCGAACTTCGTACCCGCCTCATGAAAATGTAATTTAATGTTGTGTACTTATGAAAATTAATTTTCAACATTTTTTGGTGTTTTTTTTTTTTCTTTTAATAGTTCAAATCCATCATCAAATCATTGCTTGATTAATATTCCAATATACAAGAAGAATGATTATTTCTGTAACATTACTTACTGAAATCACGTATGTAGAATAATATATCAGTAAAATATTTATTTCAGATTGGACTACAAAGTCGAGAGCACTTTGAACACGCAGAAATTTAGCTTGTAATTTTTAAATTAATTGACTAATCTACAGGGTTACCTAAAAATGTACAATTCCTGAAATATGTAAAGTAGAGTTTGTCATTTACAAAAACATTTATTTATATATTTTTTAACGCATTTTACGGGTTTTGTACCTTTACGTGGCGCTGTTTGATAGATATTGCTTGAACCATGTGTTTTTAGTGTAGAATAATGATTTATTTGAGGCTGCGACATTGTTAGAGAGCCCATGAAGCGCGAATTTAATAAAATTATGTAAACTCTGACAAGACAAGGCTGTTTGCGTTTCGACTGCTCGGCCACGGCGTATTTTCAAAAAAAGATTTGACAAAGTAGATTCCTAAAACCGTGAATATGTCAAATTAATGGTTTGAAAGTGGCCGCGCCATCGAAACGCGAAGAACTGCACGGCCATGGAGATCTTTAAAACTAAGCGTTGCAAATACTTGAAATTTAGGTAAACAACAGATTGTATTTGTAAAAATATAGAAAAAAGTCCTACCATTATATTTCAGGAGTTGTGTGACAAAATCCCCGTGGCCGCGCTGTCGAAACAGTGAAAAACACGCAATCGCCAATATCTCGCTAAAAAAAGCTTCGCAGAGGTTTGAAATTACTTGTAAAACCTAGATTTGAATTTGTCAAGTACTTTACATTCCACAAAAATGGACAGTGGACTTCTTGTGGCTGAATGATGACACAAAAATACTCCTAGGTTTACATTTTGAGCGTTATGAGACTCAAACCCTATGGCCGCGAAGACGAAACGGCGAAAACCACGTTGTCGCCGATATCTCGCTGAAAAAGCGTCGTAGAGGTCTAAAATGTTTTGTAAAACCTAGATCTGAATTTGTCAAGAATTCGTTACACTACACAAAAGGACCCAAAAGTACGTGACTGCTCGTAGTCGAAACGCACACAAGTCTATAACCAGTCTTAAAATCGAATGGAGACCTTTTTGGTGGCAACGGCTGGATGAGGATTGCCGAGGACAGAAAGAATCTGCGTGCCTTGAGGGAGGCCTTCGTCTAGCAGTGTACGAATCTGATCGATGATATAGAAAAATGTAGATCTGAGAAAAAAACTCGGAGAACTAACCAACCCTAATTGAGGTGTTTCAGGAATTGTTCATTTTAGTGGTAACCATGTATAATGTAGACGTAAATCGGGTTGGTTTTTAAAGCGTAGCGTCCTTTAGTTCGCCGAGTCGATCGTCTACGAAAAAAATCGACGCTATTCAGCGCGTTTTGACACGTCTCTGCCCTAAGGGACGCCAAGCTTAAAAGGGGTCTCACGAGGTGATTACATACAAATATAGTTTGGTTATACCTAATTTACAAACGACATGTCGGATTGCAATGAAACTTAGCTAATTTGCTGAGTCTAGCAATAGAGGTGCCCGTGTTGTGTACCTACACAATTTTATGTCGTCACTTGGCCTCAAAGTGGGTTTTCCCGTACGCGTAGCGTGCGGAAAAACCCGCTTTTTGGCCAGGTGTGGCATAAATAATATTTTTTGAACTAAACTAGCGTAAGCACTACACAACACAAGTACACGTCATAAATAAACTAGATGAAAACCCGGCTTCGCTCGGATAAAATGTAGACTCATAATAATGTTCCACAATTTTTTTTATAAAATGTTAACTTAACTTCTGTAGTTCGATAACTACGAATAATAATCTCAACGAATAATATTTTGGCTTGGCATAGATTCGTATTCCACATTGTGTCGTATACATTCATTGGGTCTAGTTATAATAAAATAAAACTGCAAAAGTTTATACTTCAGTACATAACTTTAAAAAATTAAACTTTCAAAATAAACTGAAAAGAGCATTTAACCTCTCTATAAAACATAGTGGCGTCCATCCATACAAACAAAGAAGATAATCACGTCTTAGATTGGCCCGAGTGACTAAAACAAACGCAGTTTTTTTTTCTTGTTAGATTGTGATGTGACTGCTGGACGCAGAGTTAAAATTTTATTTACCTACCCAAATAACTGTGATATCTGTCTTACAATTAAAGAAAAGATTAGATATTAGAGGTCACAATTGAGAACCGAATACGAACCTGTGACACAGAGGCGGCTCGTCTTATAGAGCGCTGGTGCAGTGCACTCCCACAAAAATAAGTAACTAAGTACATTACTTAATAAAAAAAAACAAAATTTTATCTGCGACCTACCACCTAAAAATTTTTAAACCTATGCACACAAAGACCTACACACATTACCTATAGTAGTTTACTAGAAATAATTAACTACGTACGAAGTTAAAATGTTTTCAAGCATAAGATTTGGTGTCAAGTTGTTACCGAGTGGAGCGCCAGCGATTGCGCTCCTATGAAACGAAATTCAGTACAATGCCTAGTACTAAATTCAATGAGTGCGAAAGAGAAACATTGGAACGGCCCGGTACGTGAAACAAAAGATTTCATATGAGAAATGAGCCTAATCTGGAGCGCCGCTCATGCGCTACATTGCCAAATGGTGCGAGGTGACAATGCGGTGCACGCACAGTGCAGCTAATTTTGAGCGTTGCCGTTCTTAGTAAACAAACAAACGCGTCCCACCAATCTAATCAAGTAATCACATCAAGTCAGTCGATCACTTTTCGCGCGAATATCTACGACAGTTTTGTGTTATTCCGCTATTTAAATTAGTTTCTGTGCGTTATTTGTGCTGAAAATGGAACAATACATTGTATGTTATATTAAAAACTGTGAAAAGACTTTAGAAAAGCGTCTTGACCTAAAATCAAAGGGGCCACCACGGCCTGAACTCGCCCTGACACAAAACCGTGCTTCAAAAACTAAAAAACTTTTACCCGAATAAGTTGCCCAACTAGCAAGACTTTTCAATCTTTTTGTGAACACCCATAAAATAAAATCACGAGCCGCCTCTGCTGTGACACGTGATGACATGACACGACCGCCTCATTGATGACATTGATCTCTGTACTTCGCAATGCTATTATAAAGCAATTTATTAATTTTTATATTATTGATAAACGATATATCGATTATAAAATTCGGATTCGATAATCCGAATTTTCCGCCTAAAAGTTGTCGACTCAGATCGACTTTTTTACGCTGTTCAATTTGATGTGCATTTCGTTCGCGTCTACCGTAGACCGGTACGAAATTATTAACAGATTAAAAAATATAATACAATGTAGGTATATTTAAAAAATATATATATCTCTAACATATAAAAATCTCGTGTTAGTGTTTCTTATCGAACTCCTCTAAAACGACTTTACCGATTTGTATGAATTTTTTTGTGTATATTTTGTAGGTGTGAGAATAGGTCGTAGGCTAATTAATATGGCATATGTTATATAGTATAATATTTTTTTATATAATAAGTGTATTACAAAGAAATTAATCTCAATTCTTAGCACGACCAAACTCGATTTTTGTTCTCAAAATATATTAGTAAACTTTCAGTGCTATTGTCGTTTGTGAGTTAAAACCAAACTACGTTACTACGTTTGTATGGGAATCGCCTCGTCAGGCGCCTTCTTAGGAGGCATGTTTTAAAAAAAGAAACACAATTTTAATCATAGCACAAGGAAATACGTAAATTTGCATTAAAAAGATGAATGCCTTTCGATTATTGCCTTTGCAGTTATTGTTTTAGTATGTTTTTTCCATGATCAATTGTTTCAAAATCACATTCAAATGGTGACGAACCTAGTGTGGAATTCGTGTGTATTTAGATCGTAAGTTTTATAGGATAACTCAATCGTTTTATATGTCGAATTAATTAATCAAATACATTGATATAAATGTAATACAACTTGTTTCACTTCTGTAATTGTTATAATAACGTCTATAATAACAAACATGTTTGAATCGGTGAGATTTAATAGTAATATTTTGTTATACATAGCTTATCTTATTCCTTTAACATTACGGATGATGACACCAGTGCCTGAAAGAAAAGAAGGTATGTGTTAAAAGTAACTTTAAATTATTTTAGACATTGAACAATGCTTTTTGAAAAAGTATAGCCCTTGGTAGTCTACAGTACAATGCAGTACAAGGTCATTCCAATGGTATAATGCGTGCAAATTGAATAGGCATATCGGAAGAAGATCGAGTCGCGCGAAGCACAGGGTTCAGTTGCACGGTCTATCTATACCATCGAAATGCGATTGGTTACTAGACTACCACTAGTGACAATAAAACAACCAATACCCTACTGATATGACTCTATTGAACAACTGCGTTTTGAAGACTCGCCCCCTTGGTGAAAAAAAAAAACCAGCCAAGTGCGAGTCGGACTCGCGCACGAAGGGTTCCGTAGCAGTATCTATACAACATTTGAATATTTCAAGCGTCTACCTGTTGCCGTTATTAATATCGAGCAAAAAACGGGGGAAAATATCACGGTTGTTGTATGGGAGCCCCCTTAAATATTTATTTTATTCTGTTTTTAGTATTTGTTGCTATAGCGGCAACAGAAATACATCATCTGTGAAAATTTGAACTGCCTAGCGATAGTGATAACGGTTCATGAGATACAGCTTGGTGACAGACAGACAGAAAGACAGACAGACAGACAGACGGGCAGTTGATTCTTAGTAATAGGATCCCGTTTGGCACCCTTCGGGTGCGAAACCCTAAAAAGATGTTTTTTTTTTAAATTGAAAATTGGTAATTTTGAGATTTCGGTTATAGGTATCTATATTCTGATTTCGGTGGCTTCTTTAATTTTTAAATATTTATTTTGTTCTGTTTTTAGTGTTTGTTGTTATAGCGGCTATAACAACAGACATTAAAAACAACAAAATAAATATTTAAGGGGGCTCCCACAACACCAACGTAATTTTTTTTGCTGTTTTTTTGCTCGATATTAATAACGGTAACAGGTAGACGCTTGAAATATTCACAGAATGTTTAGTTCTATATTCGCTTCAAAAATAAAAAATTTAAATAAAATAAATATTTAAGGGGGTTCCCCTACAACAAACGTGATTTTTTCTCGATCTTTGTGTCTAATGTTGTATAGATAATGGTACGGAACCCTTTGGGCGCGAGTCCGACTCGCACTTGGCCGTTTTTTTTTAGACAATGCCCATTTCAATGTACATCTCACCCGATGCGCGTTCAGATAGGCTAGATCGGCTCTAGGCGTCGCGGCGAGCAACTGAACGGCGTCCACTATCACGTCGGCGGCCTTCTTCACGTTCTTGGAGAACATCGCGAGTACCTCGCTTACAGATACCTGGCAAAAGAATACGGTATTTGACACGATCAACAATAAATTATTTCATATGCTCGATTAAAACAAAAATTACAAAATATCTCGGAAAATGTTTCTCTTTTAGTCAATTACTAGTTATTACAATTTTTAAATAGATTAAACATAAAAAGAGTGCTCTGAAATGTTTAATCTATTTAAAAATTGTAATAACTAAGAGAAACATTTTCCGAGATATTGCAGGTCAATGGTGCGTCAGAGAGTATTAATAGGTATTGTGGAGGGTTAGTAGAATAAGGTGCCAAGTTCAGTTAATAAGGGAAATCGGAGCGTTATTTGTGGCAACCAGAGATTCCCAACTTTTTCCAAAAAAAATACGATTATACAGCCAAGGGTCATATCATAGAGTACATTTCTTGTATTTCACGCTTCAAGAATCCAACTCTCTAACAATGGTTGCATTAGGGTAGGTCTGAACTCAACCTATCATTTGTTTCATCCTTTAGAGTCAGTATCACCCTTTAGAGTATTTTCATTGCCCCATTAGTGTGTAAATCTAAGCTAATAACGTCTAGGAACGTACCGAATCGCTGTTCTAAAGTAGCTGCGTAACGAGGCTGGCCGCGACTTGGGCAAATCCTAATTATGATTCAGTCGAGTGGTAATACTTCAATATTGATTTCTTACATAAGTAATGATTGTGAACCTAACCCTAATACGGCGTTATGACCTAACGATGGTTGGGTTAGGTTCGGACCTAACCCTTAACCTAACAATACCTTGTTTGTTTACCTACCAGCAGTATCTTTTAGATGGAGTATATTATTACTCCCATAATTCTGTCAATCTAACCTAATAACGTTTGAAGAACGTACCGAGTCGCTGTTCTCCCGCCAGCAGTCATAATCGGTGACCAGCGCCAGTGCGGCGTAGCTGAGGCCTGCCTCCCTAGCCAGGACCACTTCCGGCACCGTAGTCATGTTCACTAGGTGCCCGCCCCACTGCCGGTGCATGAGACTCTCCGCGCGACTCGAGAATCTGTGGGGGAGATTAAATGTTATGATATGGAGTTACCGGTCAATAAAACGATGTCGGTAGCCTCAATGCAGGGTTTTAGGCGTTCTCACAAGTTACAGTTATTATTTGTGGGCAGTTTTTAGGGTTCGGTACCCGAAGGGTGCCAATCGGGACCCTATTAGTAAGACTTCACTGTCCGTCTGTCTATCTGTCACCAGGTTTTATCTCGTGAACCGTGATAGCTAGGCAGTTGAAATTTTCACAGATGATCTATTTATGTTACCGCTATAACAACAAATACTAAAAACAAAATAAAATAAATACTTAAGGGGGGTCCCATACAACGAACGTTGTTTAAAGACAGCGCTCGCCATCTAGCGGCCATCTATGTAACCTTCACAGCGCCGATGTCAGGTCGTTAAACGTCAATGTTAAACGCTTCTATAGATGGCGCTGTTCTCAAATTCGATCTTTGTCTAATGTTGTATAGATAATGATACGGAACCCTTCGTGCGCGAGTCCGTCTCGCACTTGGCCGGTTTTTTCACAGGTTTCGCAGTGGCACGAATGAAATTCAAAAGCGAGCGGTTAGAAGGCTATTGGCACGCGTGCCCATCGCTTAATGGCCGTTTGAAAGACGTAAACACAGATTATTTAAGCTGCATCTGAAAAGTTATGAGGAATCGACTTCGTAAGTTGTTCTCATACTGTTTGAAATCATCAATCAGCAGCGGGCAACTCTCTCTCTGAGAGAGAAAGTCTGTGTCTCGCACCGAGAGGAATCTAGACTGTTCTGCTTTGCTATGGAATGTATGATCAGGAGACAGTTGCCTTGAGGCTTTCTGTCCCTCAACTAGGCCTATGTCTCTCCCCGTCTCTCACCTGGGTCCTTGAATGACGACAGCGGTGCCTCGCTCGTGGCAGGCTAGGCCTTTCGCTTGTGCAGCCCGAATCAAAGCATCTCGGGCTTTCGGGCAGAATGCTGGCCGCATGGGCAGATGGCAAACGCCTTTGGGCCCACCTTCTGTCCGGTCGTAGAAGGTGCACTTGCGGCCCCAGGTCCTGGAGGGTGGTTAGTGGAGTGGTTTGTGATCTGAGGTACACGATAAGTACAATCGAGGATTGATGCCAGTACAAGACACTCCTGTATCCCGGAGGGATAGGCAGAGACCGGAGTCTGAACTCCATTTTCGACTGTAGCATTTTTAATGCAAAGGCCTAAACTTGATGATTCTCAGGAAAAGTCGTGCCGTCGACTTCTTTTTAACCGACTTCAAAAAAGGAGGAGGTTATCAATTCGACGCGTATATATTTTATTTTTTTATTTGGCTATGTTCCTCCATAACTCTGTCAAATCTTAACCGATTACGATAATCCTTTTTTTTTGTTCGAACAGGTATAACGTCTCATTGGTTCCATTTTAATTTGGTGAAGATCTGATGGAGACTTTTAGAGATGGAGAACGGAACTCTTCAATGGACAGTAGCAAATAAGCCCTATTGGGGCTCATCCTTTAGTAATATCCGTATGTTACATAAAATAGCGTAAAAGTAGTCCCAAGTTAATTTGGTGATGTTCTGGTGAAGACTTTCGGAGATGGAAATTTAGAATATCAAATTTTAAAGCAACGAATTAAGTAGGGTAAATTATGGTTATGAGGGACTTATTTATGTTTCTCCCGCTCCCCCACTAAAAAATAGTAATTTTTTTTAAATAAAAATATAAACCGACTTCGAAACACTACAGCACTAAAAAGTTAGAAATAATTTAAATAATTAGAAGTATTTATACATGTAGGTATTGTAGAAGTATAATTTGTAGTCGGTGCCCAGTTTCAAGACCAACACATATATTTTGGGCACCGGCTCCAAATTATACTTCTACAATACCTACATGTCTAAATTATACTTCTACTTCTAATTATTTAAATTTTTAGTGCTGTAGTGTTTCGAAGTCGGTTTTTATTTTTTATTTAATTTTTTTTATTATTTGTCGTATAAGTATTTCTGATTGGTTATGTAATCGATGTGAGATTTCTTGCTACACGATGGGGACAAAAGGCGGTGCAGGTATATTTTTGTACAGCATTCTATTTAAAAATTGTAGACGAGATTTATTATTGGTAGATAGATACCAAAGAATATAGCTTCATATAGAAGAACAAATGGGATTTCCATGGATTTCATTTCTTCGTGTGAAAAAATAATCAATTTGGCTATTTTTCTATCGAGGGTTCCAAACATCACGTGAAACAGCATGTGAAAAATGTGCGTATTAAGTTTCAACATTGCGTTAAAGTTTAACTCAATGGTTTGGTTATCAATATCCCCATATCTATCCAAAACTGCAGAGTTGTACAGGTCAATACGAACAACTTTTTCTATGGGGAAAGCGACATCAAATTCGTGACAAAAATCAGGTGTTCCATACATTGTTACGCCGTAAGTGGTAGCTTTAAGGAGGAGGGTGAACTAAAATTCATAGTTCCACAGATTAACAAGTATGGATGACTCTGCTACGTTTATGTATTTATAACAGAATGCATATACATATATACTGGGTTTGCCAATACTTGATCAAAGTGGTAAACAAACACCACTCGATCACAAAACATGATATTCCAGGAAAATCACTTTGTTCATGCTACGCATCATATTTCACTGAAAACTGGCCTAAATTATACTTTATACTTTATTGCACACATAAAATTACACGAATAAAACAAAACATTTACAGAATTAAAAAGTGTACATGGCGAGCTTATTTCAGCAGAAATATCTTCCAGCCAACCCTTGATGTGGTGATACGAACATTATAAACAAGGGAGGAAAGTGTACAATTATGATTACTAACAAATATATATTTTTTGCCAAAATTGCCAGAATAACAAAACTACACAGATTAGTTTGACATTTGGTTGATGAAATGGGATGATGTGAATGAAAAAACGAATTTAATGTTTTCTCTAAATTAAATTTTAATACGAAAATACTTAAAGATTTATTTTATTTCCTAAAAGTATGTGAATTCCACGTTTTGCGTAAAAACAAAGAAAAATTACGATATTCTATCCTTGTACCTATTGTGTTTTATACTTTATAACGTTCTTTGTACTTTGTTTTATAGAAAGGAAATATTATACAAGTCCTAGTATAAGAAATTATCCAATGACATTTTACTCGGTAAAATTTGCCTGGTTGGGAGTATCAAAATAAGTAACTAAAAAATATTTAATATTTGCCACACCTACAATTCTCTGTTGTTGTTGTCGTGTACATTACGTGTTTCATGTGTATACTGTCTTTTTTTTTGTGGATTGTTTTACTGTATTCGTTTTATTTTATTTTTTCTTTATTTGCTGTATGTATACGGTGCTTCTTTTTGTACTGTTCCTGTTCATGTGTGTGTGCAAATGTGAATAAATGTTTTATCTATTACTGTTCAAACAGCCTGTGAAATTTAATTATTTTAAAACTTAATCACCCACCATCCATTTGACTTAAATTTTTAATTTCATTCATTCATCAATGAATTTCACCAAACTTGTGCAGTCTCTTTTTATTAATACGCCGCCATGTTGGTTTACTACTTTTACCAAGTAAGGAAAAATACACTATACACATATAACGTACGTCGAATTGACATAATATACTTACTATTACATAATAAATTGTGATTTCTACCTGTCGTATGTCTAATAAATTACTTATACCTACTTTAGTTTTACAACGCGACCCTGATATAATTTCAGATAGATATTGTTAGGAGAGTTTTGTTGCACCTTGTAAACTGTATACTTATGTTATTTTTCTCATCCTGCTTACCGGTCGATAAAGTCATCCAGCACAACTAGGTCTCCCGGCTTGTACTCCTCGAGAAGCGACCCCGTGGCAGTAGTGGCGAGTACGTGCGTGCAGCCCACCTGCTTCAACGCCCAGATGTTGGCGCGGTAGTTGATGTCACTACAAGAAGACGCAATCAATCAATCAGCCCGTATTCGTCCACTGCTGGACATAGGCCTGCCCAAAGCACGTTACTTCTTTCTGTCCTCGGCCAGCCTCATCCAGTAAGCCAGCAAACTGCCCTAGTGGGCGTCCTACTACGCTGCGTTTGCCAATTCGGAGTCTTCACTCGACAACCTTTGTACTTTGTAGCATACAAACATACATACATAAGAAATAAAAATTTAAACTGTTTATTTCAAAAAAATAATTACTTACATATAAATTTATCTCTGGAAGCTGAATCTTCCACATGAGATTATATTGCTTCCAGAGGTTGCTCTAAGATGATAAGTGATATAAATAAACATACATAAACCCACGCCTGTATCCCAGAGGGGTAGGCAGAGACCAGGGACTGGCACTTGGCACGATGCAAATACATATATCGAGCGAATGTGGGTGGACGGGCCGGTGAGGGACGTCCCAGGCGGACATATTGCGACCAAATAGTGGATGTATTAGCAAAGGCCAAGATAAAAAGTACCCGCAACCGGCGTGCGTGCATGCAACGACTAATGAATGTTGAGGAATCGAAAGTGATACTTAATAGCCTTGGTCTAAAAGGCCCTTCTTATAGTAATTGGGACTAATTGGGTTTATTTTGCGACATAAGTGGCTATAGCTGGCTATCTGCTCGCCACATCTTTCACTGAAAACAGGAACCTATTTTACTATCCATAAGGTATGTATTGTTTATATCACTTTAATGTTCTACTTTTTCCATTTCAATTTTATTATCCCTATGAACCAGTCTTCTTGATCCTGAGTGTTACCCCCGCGGAGGTAATTTCGCCCAGGTTAGGAACCAAGGTACTAGGCGACATGATCACTACGTGACCAAAAAAACCCGTAAATAATTCTAACTGTAAGCATTTCATATAAATCCATTCAAGCGAATATGCGTGACAAGACATTCACAGGATATTACTTTGTGAAAACATCGTAAGGAGATCTAAAGATCTAGGTCTGGGAGGTGCCTTTTTACTCACCTTAACCAGAGTACAAATAAAGACCTTTACGCTTGAATTCACAAATCCACAGTGGGCACGCGACAATAAACGCCTGGTCCCAGCAGTGGAGCAGCACACACAGCTCATAAAAACCTTTACATGCATGCACTTTTGTCAGTTACGTTACAGGCGACTTTGCAATTCAAATGTAAAGGTGTATGTGCTGCAAATTGGACGTTTTACGGATTTTATATTAGTTGAAAGTTAGCTGCGCCGTGTTGGTCTAGTGGCTACACGTTGGATTACCATGACAGGTCGTGGATTCGATTCTCGCTGCGCCAAACAATTTGTACAAATGGCCTCAGTCTGCGTGATTTCCCAAGTTTGTGATGTCCTTGCTTGGTTACCATGGCACAGGGTATTCTATTTAGGACCAGGATAAGTGATCGTGGTGTGTGGAAGCTACTATAGTAAAGACCATCTCACACTCTCCATGAGGAAGTTGGGGTGTCTAGTTATTATATTACAGGGTATCCTAGCTTGAGACTAGCTAGGCCCTAGAGTCTAATACACCCATAATATTTCAGTAGAATGATGTGAGTACCACAATAGCTGTTATTTGCATCCACGACGACCTCGTGGCGCAGCGGTAGTGCATCAGCATACCATGCGAGAGGTCCCGGGTTCGAATCCCGGCTGGGGACAAAAAAAAACCCCAGGTCTTAGATGTTTACAAGTTTGTGATGTCGTTGTTTCTGGTTCCCACGACACAGGGTATCCTAGTGTGGGTCCAGAAGCAATGTATGTGCCTGTATGTAAATGTTTATGTTTATATATGGTAAGGCACTAAGCACTTAGTACATTGTACTAAGCAATACAGTGCAATTCCAAGATCGAATCGTGCAATATAATAGGGGTTAAAGTATGAAATTGCCGTTTTATTGCAATAGGTTCTTTGAATTGACATAGAATCTTCATGGTTTGAGGTTTTCGAATGAAACTTTTTTCAAATGGTTTCTATGATGTTCTTTTTTTAAAAAATGTGAAACATTTGAATATCGTCTCTCAATTGTTTTTGTTATTCAATTTAGACAAGAAAGATGGATACTGCGAAAATTCGAGTGATTTTTTAATACGAGTTCCAACGCGGAACTAACGCGGCAGAAACAGCCCGCAATATTCTTCCTGCAATCCACTCCATCCAACGGTTCGGAAGAGATCGCTCTAAGAGTCTAAGCGATAAGACCGCCAATTGGCGGTTAACTAACATTAACATTAAATAGATGGTATTGAAATTTAAGAAATCGTAATTTTAATTCTTTTTTTTGGTTGTAAAATCAAGCGTTCTCTTTCTATCTAGATATTATCCTACCTAGGCTGTATCTGGTGCTTTCTTCCATGACGTGCCAGCAGAGCGCAGGGCACGCCCTGCAGCTTCCCCTCGACGATGAAGTCGGAGGGCTCCCCGAAGGGCGTGGTCACGAATGTCTCAGTTTTCTCCTTAAAAAGGTCAGGGTCGTCGAAGCCGGAACCACCGATGATGCCAATCTGCGGAGGCAATTATTGTACCATTACTGCACAGTCCACGAGACATCAACCTTTACATTTTTGTTGCAAAGCCCATAACGTAAGTGAGCAGAGTGCACGCGTATTGTATGGCACCCGGCTGCCTTCGATTCTACATGCCTTATATGACCTCTTCACGATTGTTTTGTTTTTAGGGTTCCGTACCTCAAAAGGAAAAACAGAACACTTCTAGGATCACCTTGTTGTCCCTCCGTCCGTCTGTCTGTCCAAGACCCTTTATCTAAGTTAACGTGAAAAAACCGGCCAAGTGCGTGTTGGGCCACGCACAATGTAGGGTTCTGTAGAAAGAGAGGTTTTTATCTGCTTTACTGAACAACTTCATCAAACTAATTTTCAGTGGATTTTGATCGAAGTTTTCCGTTTATAAGTTGGTTGCCTATTACTCGTTAACTTGTAAAGCCTTCTTAGCCGTGAATTAATTTTAAGTTCATTATATAGGCTACTGCCCTGAATTTTTGCACGTTTCTAAAATGAACCGAACGGAGAGATTTTTAGGCCGACTAAGCTGTCAGGATGGTATAGGTGCTGCGCAAGCCTACTCCATCTAAAACAGTACTGCAGCGTCCGAGTGGTCCCTCCACCCACCTAGTGTGAGTGAAGGTGCCACTGGACACTGTATAAATCATCTCATTACGTAGATGCACAGGCCAAAGTTTATTTGAACCACTTTATTACGGTGGTAACTTTAGAAAAGCGAAAACAATATCATCTGTTCTACACTAAAAGCATTCTATCAACTTCCACACAACACAATGCCAAATTAGTAAAACCTGTGTTATAGTAACCAGGCAAGGACATCACAAACATGGAAATACACACAGACAGAGTACAAATGGCGGCCCCCAGTGGGATGCGAACCCACGACCTCCGGCATGGTAATCAGAAGTGATACCGCTAGACTAATGAGGCAGTCAACAGCTGATACATTTCTTTCATGATTTTAAAGATTTCTCTTCAGTAAATAGTTTGTATTGATGAGAAGAACCCCAAATTCAGTTAAATATAATAAGGGGATTTTGTTGCACCACTAAATAAGAAATAAAACTGCAAATAGTTGTAGCAATTATTAAACTAGGTAGTTTATATTACATTTATCTGTAAAACATCTACTTAACAAAGTTAATACATAATTACAAATTCAATAAAATGCATCAATATCAACAATCACTACTGAGACTGTTCCTTTTTATCCCCTAATCCTTGCTGGAACTTTATTTCTTTTGTCGTCTCATGGGCTTTCTGTAACTCTTGTGCTATTTTGAAGTACTTCTTTGATTGTTCTGGATCCTTCGCCACACCGTCACCTTTCTTGTACATCATACTAACGTTGGCACAAGCAAACATGTTACCTAGCTCACAGGCTTTCTGGGCGAACTGGAAAGCCTGCTTCATGTCTGGTTTAATTAAAAAGTCTATGTTCTTGTTATTGTCAGGTCGGTGTGGGTTGTACTGAGTGACGTCACGGGGTACTCCACTTATATACATGCCAGAGAGGTAGTGGCAGGCCATTTCTATGTTGTCATCACAGCCTTTCTTTAAGTAGTTGTAACCTGAAACAATAATTTCCAAGTAATAAGCTAGGCAAAATAGTACCTGAAACCTGAAACCCAATCCCTGTGCATACACTATTGGCAATGTACCCTGTTCCGTTTTTCTATGGAGGAACCAGACACATACCCCGTTTCCGTCCGATTCCTCCATACAAAAAGAGAACCAAACAACTTGTTTCCTGAATAAATAAGCAAAAATGTTATTCAGATTTAGAACCGCAACAAATACATAACCTCAGAATGTGACTCATAAAACTTTCTTACCTCTAGGAACGTCCCTCTGCACATTGATATTAGGCCCAGTGCCGGTTAGCAACATCCCCGCGTGAAGGCAAGCAGTGGGTTCACCCAACTCGCAGCCTTTTTCGAAATACGACAGAGCTTCCTTAGCATTTCCGATTTCATTCCCTTTACCGACCAAAGAGTAATTGCCAATCTTCAGACACGATTTACCATAATTGTAGTCCAAGCAGTTGCTTTTGTACACCTTCTTCGCTTTATCGTAGTTCTTTTTTATCGCTTCCAGGTAGTCGCCGAGTAAATGACAAACTTGAGGCTTTTTTTCCTTGTAACAACCAAAACGGTACTCTACGCCAAGGTTTTCGATATAATCCTTGACGTCTTCTTCTTTCTGTAGGTCATAGGCCATGGTTGCTGCTCACAAATCGATTATTTAGGCTCGATTAGAAGAGCTCTACGACCGTGTTTGGTTAGGTTAGATAACCAACCAACCACTATCAGTGCGGTTTACATTGAGCTATTGAGCGCTATTTGCGTTGTGAGCACGCTGTAAGTCGGTTCACAATGCGCTTATTTTTACCAGTGTAAACGTCGTGACCTCATTAGTGACGTCATAATTGCGCGCTCACGGCGTTCACGAAAAACAGGTAGTGCAGCGTGTGCGGAAACGTCAAATTGACATTTGGTATCTGCGTTTGTTGTGGTTTGATGTTTTTTTATCGAGAAAAGAATATTTCAAGTCTGAATTTTATCGAAAACCCATGTGCCACCTAGGAACACCAAAGCGACACTCCCCAAGCAACAATTAACTTAGAGATGTTGTTGTGTTCCATTTGAATGACAGATGGATGACATTAGCGCGCTTTCGCCGGTTTATATTGAACGATGGCTATTTGCGCGCTCACAATGTAAACCAGTGAGTATACAACGATTGCAGTGTTCGCACCAATAGCGCATTTTAAACCGTAAGGTATGTATGGCAAAGGCAAAATGTCAAAGTGACGTTTCTCTGATAACGTTATCAATTTTGTAAACAAAGCTAGGAAATGAACTTTTTGACTGGTTGCCTAATTAGAACTGCGTTTTAAGATCGTTAGAAAGGTGGGTATTGTTCTAAAGTAACAAGGTATCGATTAATCAAGGTATTCAACAGTCAGTAAACAAAAAGTAAGAATAATAAAACTGATTGCTCACCTTGATTATTTCCTCATGGTCCATCGTTCACGAGTTGAACACACTTGTTGTACGGTAGAAAACAAAGTAACAGTCTGAGTCTATCTAATGTGTCTATTTAAATTGCTTTGATCCAATTATTCAATTTATTACAGATTCCCAGCTGCCGTGCGAGCCGGGTTGGTTCGCGAAGAGGAAAAAAAAATTTTGGAATTTTGGAAAGAGAACAGTGTTGCCAAATGGCCCTTAGAATTTTCCCCTGATCTGAATAAAATCTTCCCAAAAATAGCGCTTTTTGAAAAGAAAAATCTCCATAGTTAATTTTTTTATCTAAAAGAATAGAAACAGGAAAATCGGTTAGTAGGTACATTTAATTAAATAAAACGCAAATTTAATTTAAGAAAAAAATATATTTCCGCCGTAACTTCTAACGCATCTTCGAGTGTGTCGATTTCAATAAATGAAGATGTACTGAATTATTCCGCACATTTTTTCTGACCTTTGCAGCATTTGTGGGGACACCATTTTTTCCCTCCAAAATTCTGGCCATAGAACTTCTTCCTCCTAAATTATTCCCTAAGTAAAAAAAAAACTGAATTTTGAGGGAATTCTCTCATCTGGCAACACTGAAGGAGGAGGAGTCAGGCAGGAGTGGGCGGGGCGGGAGGGGCCACAAAATGAGCAGCTAGCCGCACAAAACCACAAAAAGTGTAAATATTGCTATTTCAGACTTTCAGTTCTCTTTTTGCTTTATAAGTATTTATTTTATATTTTTTCGGGATAAGCTTTTGCATCGTTTTGGTTAAATCAGCTTAGAAATATTTTAGGGCTTCATTTCAAAGAAAAATACAACCTCTTTGCTTTCGCAACGCAAGGTAAAATCGTTTCGTTATTGCTCTTGCTTCGGATTTTGAGTACCTAATTTGTGTTCCGTGATTTTTGGATTATCTATTGTTGCCGCGTTTGGTTCCGTATAATAGTCTTTCAAATGTCAAAATAAAACTTCCAATAATTCGCCGACGATTTGCGAATAAAGTCCAATATGACAGAACGGATATTGTATGTGATTCTTTCGCCGCGCTTCCTCAAGTGAAGTTGTGGGTACGGTGAAAATAATTAGTTATACTACGTACTACCAAATTCGTCGGTCGACAAAACGAAGATGTCTGCAACTCCAGATTTATTTACTACCCGTATGAGAAAAGCTACTCGGAAGATTCACAACGTGAGCGATACCCTAGTCAACGCGAAATTTGCTATTTGTAAGTATTTTTCTACTCACTACTCTTGAAAAAGGGCCAGTGATGGTGCACCCTTAATATGGCTATTAGATTTTCTCGTGATGGTTTGATCCTATAGGTTAGTACAGGATTTTCTAATTTCAATGGGCAAAAATAGTACAATCATAATGAGAGTAGGGTAGAGACAAAAATATAGTGCAAAAGAGGCAAAGAGAACAAGGAGAACTAAGGTGGAATTCACTAATTAAGGCCTTAAACTTGTAGTTTGTTATCTTTTGTTTACCTACTCTACTGTGATTACAGGATTACAGGTGATGGGTCAACCTGTAATCTCAAGTTAAGTTTGCATTCTTACAGATAAAAAACCTACATAATAGCTCTACATAGGTGGGGCATAAAAATTTTCTGTCTATGTTAGAGCTGTAGTTACATATTATTTTGGTCTTACATATGACATAATTTAAGAAATGATCTTCAGCCTGGGTGATTATCGCTTGCTAACCTATATTTAATTTAATGTCCATAATTAAAAAAAAATAAAATACTACTGCCATAATTGATATATGTATGGACCGCTACCGCCACCACATTGGTGCGTGTCATCCTTTAAAGCTGTCTGTCATGGGTACTTTGGTTTTGTCTTTCAGCCCTTCGCGATGAAGCAGTGTGGGGCAGAGGTCTGTTTGTTTTCTACCACGTGTTTGCATTTCTTGAGGATGCACGTGAGAGGCTCAATAATGAGGACTTCAGCAGTATGTTTGTGCACAAGATACTATTCAGGTGAGATCTGGGCTTGACTTATTGACCCGAGCTAGGTCTAAAAATCACATGATTTTTGTTAGTGGGCATGAGGGGTGAAAATTGTAAAAAAATATTTTGGATGAAAATAATTTCAGAGTTGGTCATATATAAATTATTTGAGTTATTTGTTTAGCAAGCAGAATAACCTCCTGAAAGTGTACCGCTAAGTTTCAACATACATTTCTTATTTGATAGATTTTCTGTTCCTTTTCTCTCATTTATTCTCTGTATTTGAAGTTATAGTAGCAATACCACTCACTAATGGTGAATGAAAACATTGTGAGGAAACCTGAGTGTCTGAGGTGTACACAAACCTCAGTGCTTGAAATTGCCAATCTGCATTGGGCACGCGTGGTGATTAAGCCCGTACTCTCTCTCTCTGAGAGAAGGCCTGTGCTCTGCAGTGGGATGTGTATAGGCTGAGTACATTCTGTTTGGACATGCTGAACTGAGAAGATCAGTGATAGTAATTTATCATTAACAAAAAAGTTTCAATAAATAAATAAAAACGCAACTACAATTCACAGAAAGAAGGCCTTCGAAGAGGATCTCAGACACTATCTTGGTGAAGAGTGGTGCACCCTCCCCAAGTCCCCAGCTCTGGAGAACTACCTAGACCACCTTCAGGAGCTGGAGAAGGAGAACCCCACACTGCTGATGGCCTATGTGTACCACTTGTATCTGGGACTGCTGAGCGGTGGCCAGATACTGAGCAAGAAGAGGAATATGTTTGGTGATAGTAAGTGGTGTCTTACTGTGTTGGTGCCAAAATCTGATTTCTCAGAATGTCACGTTTCATTTACGAACTCGCTGGCAATAAGTGATGATCTGCCCTATTGAGTCCCACCCAATGCATATACGCAGTAACCCAACAACCTAGGCTAAATTGCACACAAATTGATTAAGCCGTTAATGTGTTACAAACGTGACGAATTACGCCACGGGTTTTGGGGGGTGGTACAGATGCACAGATTGCAACAGCTTTCTAAATGGTTTCCCAATCACAAGTAGTTTTGAGAGGTTGTGAGTTCGAATCCCGCGATTCCCGCGGATATAACATTCACGTTTTTTAAGTTTTGTGAATTTATATTAGCGTACCTCTTGCTAATGGCGAGGGAAAAAATCGTGAGGGGAAACCGAGTGTCTAAGGTGTTCTATTCCTTGCTTTACGTACAATGGCCCAACTATGAGTCTTAAGTGCAGAAATCTCAGGTCTAACTACGTACCATGCAGGTCAGTGGGTCTAACTAACTCATAAAGTAGTGAGAGATCACCTTCCTAACCAAAAACTTACCTTTCTTGCAGAGAGTACCAACTCACCCTACCAAGACAAAGTAACAGACTTCAGCGAGATGGACATTGGCAACCTAAAGACAGAGTTTCGCGCGGCAATGAACAAGATCGCCGACAAGATGTCCGTCGAACAGCAAGACGCCTTCATCGAGGAAAGCAACCAAGTCTTCCTCATGAACAATTTGATTGTCAACTCCATTGAAGGGCAAAACCAAGTCATTTACAACATGCTGATGAAAGTTACAGCGGTCTTTGCGTTAGCGCTTGGTGTTTTCTTAACTTACAAAATGCACAAGTAATTTATTTTATTGTTTAATGAACGGTCTTATTTATAAAAACGCGATTTCTTAAAACACTCCATAAGCGCATAGAATCTGTGGTTTACAAGGGAAAGAGTTTTCCAAAGACTTTATACTGCGTTTGTGGAGTGTTTTAAGGGATTCGTGTTTTTATAAATACAGCATAGGAGTTTAGATGTAATGTTTAAATTAAATTTGGTTATTCTTGTTACATTTGAAGATAGGTATTTTTTTTTTCATGGTAATTAGTTCCGTTGTAGGTACAATGTATTAGGTGAGTAATGTATGTTCCAAAGTTTGTAAAGTTGATGTCAATGAGTATCTGAAAAAACGTCTTTGTAAATCTGAGGTATTTATCCGTTGCATTTTAGTACCCAGTCAAACTGATAGTTGTCATCAACTTTAACTAATATTTGGTGGGTAAAGAAAGTATGGAGTTCGATTCCTTTTATTTTCAAAAGATTAGGATAGATTTAGGGACATGTGCAACATACTCTGAAAGTTAATAAAGACTGATGAAATTAAGTCGTAATGCTCAGGGTAGTTTTATTTCTTTTCCTCTTTCTGGCAAGTAGCAAAGCCTTGTCTGCCTACCCCTCAGGGATACAGGCAGGGTAAATGTATTTATAATATAGGTCGTGATTTTTTTTTATTTGGCTGACAAACTCGTATTTAGGCACTTGTTTGAAAATAAAACAACCGGACAAGTTTGAGCCGGACTCGCCTACTGAGGCTTCCGTACAAATTAGGTACTACAATAGTTCAGGGATCGAGTCGCAGTTTTTTTTCCGAAGAGTAATTCAGTAAGCGTGTCAGAGAAAAGTGATCATAACTCAAAAACTGGAGGGGGGAACATCCCCACCCCCTTCTCCCCTTCTTACCCCCCTAACTTACTAGACAGTCCCTATAGTTTAACCCAAATGTATAGTTTTCAGATATTTCCCTGTACTTTTAGCATAAGACGATATTATTCGGCATGTGTCAGCATCGGTACAGTGAGAATGCGTTACTTCCGATTCAGCAATCCGTGTACCTGATATCAATAAGTAACTTAGAAGTTTGATTTACAGCTTCAGCTACCTGAGTAGGTATATGTACCTCCACGCGTTCCTGAGATAATAGGTCTTGACTTGACACACAAACGGACGGACGGACTACAAAGTGATCCTATATAAAGGCGGAACCCTAAAAAACAAGTAATCGTTCAGAAAAATTAATCTATTTTCGATAAAAATTTTGTGTAGAAATAAAAAAACATTGAATAGGATTATGTAGGATTTGTTGAAGGACACAGCCCTTCACTCAAAGAGAGAGGGAGGGAGAAAAAATAAAATGATAAATCATGAAAAAATATCGAGAAAAACAACTGTCTATGATAAAAATATACAAATAACATAAATTCTATATTTACAAATAAAACACCTACCCCAGCGGGGGGAGCATGAGATTTTTATCGTATCTAGATAGATAGGTTAAAATTTTAAAACATTACGATATTATATCCCACCCGCGAGCATGACTTTTCTTCGACATACATATCTTCCTTAGATAGGAGATAAGATTTTATCTACTTATTGGTATGACAACACTGAATCGGCAAATAGGGATGTGACGAAAATCACTATTTCATTCGTTCAATTTGCGTTTTTTGACAGATTGAAATCTGATCTGTGTGTGATCTTTCCTTTACTTAGTCTGTGCTAGGTATCAAATAAAATGTAAATAAACAAACAAATAACGGACAATAGATGCTTAGATGCCGAAAATGAAGTAAGTACAAACTTTATAGCCATTGCAGTTAATTTATACAATACTACAATAGTTGGAGATCCTTCCTACAAGCTCATACGGACATCACATCATATACAAGTCACTCATCGGCAAGAACTATAATATTTTTCTGTTTTAGAGGGCGCAGTAAACAAAATCAACTGGGGTTCGTTCGAGTATATGACGCTGCACAGTAATTTAGCCAACAATGAGTTTTCTGGCCCCATGGGAAGCGAAAGGTTGTTGAAGAGTGGGGCGCATTGAGCCTTGTCGAAGGAGCGTGGTCCCGACACGACTGGAGCAGTGGCGGAATGTAAGTGTTGATAGTACCTACTTATTATCTAGTGATATATTAAATTAAGTTCAATACTTGACTCACAATCACCAACCGAGTACAATAGGTAAATAATATGCTTGTCAAACTAATGCAAATGTGTACTTAGGCAATGCTCAGTGAATTCCTACAGTATTTGGATAGATAGACCATAGAGGTCTATCCAGTATAGCGTCAATTTTTGCTCTTAGGGGCATCTAAAATCATTTTCGTAACATGTCTTACCTTTTTTCTTTTCGTCTTAAGCTATTACATCATATTGGAATGTTTTGGACTCCTTTTTAATTATGCTCTTTATTTGTTACAGGATATTTTGAACGCGCTGACTACAATAATATTTGGTCTATGCTACAATCAATCAAATCTTACAAATAAATCAAATATTAAAACGTAGGAATATGTATGTACGAATTGTATTTTTTCAAAATAGTAACTCAAAATTGGATGCTTAATTACCCAAGTTCCACTATAGTTTTTTTTATGCACGCACAGAAGCATTCATTCAAGGGTTAAATATAATTAGGGAATGTTCCATTGAGCTGGCCATTCCTCCTCTACTGGGTTTCAGGCTCCACAATGGCAATGTGTGTACCGAGCCTCGGGAGTCTACTCGGCCTCTCCTCTGATGGGCGTCATCAGCCAAGGCAGGCTCAAAGGCATATCCAGAGTCTCCTAGGAAATGCATTACATTTTTTTTACTTCTTATTTTTTTGTTACAGATTACATCAAAGGTGAAGAACATATTAATTTGTTTGGTAACAATTTCCCGTTTTCAGAAGAAAACATATCATGCTTCTTTTCTCCATTGGGTACCCAGTTATGTAGTAAACCACCTATTTCATTGTTTAAAGTTACAAAATAAATATTAGATTTACTTATAACCAAAAGCATTTTATTATTAACGGACTTCAAAAATGGAGGAGTCTGTGTCAAGCTTTTTCCAGAAAACTTCCTAGAAACCATACATTTGTAGTAAATACACCATAAAATACATACTTAGGTACTTAGTAGAAGTTAGGTATGATTTGTGGGGTGAGTAAATGGCTTGGGATGCAAGTTCATTAGAAAGAAATAATTTTTGCCCTTTTTAGTGTGTCGGTTTAAATCTTTGTTTTAGAAGTTTCTTATTTTAAAATTTTTTGTTGACTGGTACATTTTACCTAGTATTATTTTAATTGAGATAGGCACTGGACGACGGTCTGAGCAGGACGGCAGAGGGTGCTTGGTTGCGTGGAGTAGGGCTGAACGGAGGTCAGTGAGCGGGTCCTTAAATCCCTGGAGACGGCCACTGGACGTCGGTCAGTGAGCAGAAACAGAGGAAGGGCACGAATGGGATGCGTAGGTGGCGCGAAGAGGCACCAGTGGACAAATCATGACAAATGTGATGATTTTATTCGTAGAATGACTGACAGAAACGCTAGATATAAGTTTATATGCCCCTCTCAAAAGTGGGATAAATTTAAATGAAACATCTGTCAAAAGTCGATAATATATCTTTTTATGTTGTCATCATGCTCGCATTTGCGATAGGGTTTATCTTATAGTGACAGATGTTTTTTTATCTCACGGCACTGGTATAAAAACGATGCATTGTGCTCGCGACGATAAGTTAACCTACTATAGACGTCAAAACTCGTTAAAACGGCCATTTTTTGTAGATAAACCGCCTCGATAAAATCTCATGCTCCCTCCGCAGGTCACTGTCCCGTGGTAATGGTTTTCTATTGGTTTCTGAACGTAAGCTTCTAGTTCTGACGTTTCTTTCTTGTTGTCTGTCCTGTTGTGTTCGTTCGTTCGTTCGCCAATTTTGATTACTCATTATATCCCAGTATTCTCACGGATTTTTAGTTTTTAACCTACGAAACTAATCCAAAGTAAGTACCAAAGGGATGAATTAATAATTTTACACCCAACTCCTGTTGCAACACACGAAAATTCTGTTGTAAAAACGCTCTGTCATCCTTCCTAACCTCACATCTACCGGTTTGAGAAACCCGCAATTTTCGCAGATGTTTCTCACCCGTTCTGAGTACGATCGCGGCGTAAACACCTTTAGCCCCGAGGGGAGGCTTTTCCAAGTGGAATATGCCATCGAGGCCATTAAACTGGGGTCCACGGCCATTGGAATTTGTACGTCGGACGGCGTCGTTTTGGCTGTCGAGAAAAGGATCACGTCCCCCCTGATGGAGCCAACGACGATTGAAAAGATTGTCGAGGTGGACCGACACATCGCTTGCGCCGTGTCCGGCCTGATGGCTGACTCCAGGTGTGATAATTTGTTTCATACATTGTTGTTAGTTATGTTTGATGACACTCCCATTGCAAATGTTAGTAGGTTGCCTATATGATTCAATTGTCGGTAGAGTTACAAAAAATTACATTAATTCAAGTGGGAAAACTGAAGTTGTAAATGCACTCTCTGGGTGCCCCTGAACAATAAATAATACCCCCATTTTCTCACCAACCAGGACTTTAGTGGAGCGTGCGCGTGTGGAGTGCCAGAATCACTGGTTTGTCTACAACGAACGCATGAGCACAGAGTCCTGTGCCCAGGCTGTGTCGAACTTGGCCATTCAGTTCGGAGACAGTGATGATGACAGCGGTACTGCTATGTCACGTCCATTTGGTGTTGCTGTTATGTTTGCAGGTAAAAGATTATATACCTACTCAAGTCTCATTTGACTGCCTACTACGCTTGATTACTAAAGCAAATGTGGGTTTGTTCATCAGATTACCATCATTCAATCAATTTTTCTCAACTAGCCCATTATTATTTCATAAAAATTTTAGGCAGTGGTTGGAGCTCCAGAACGTTCAATATTCCATTTCAGGTATTGATGAGAAAGGTCCCCAGCTGTACCACATGGACCCAAGCGGTACTTTTGTGCAGTACGATGCTAAGGCCATCGGATCGGGAAGCGAAGGCGCTCAGCAGAGCTTGAAGGTATTTTGGCTATTTGATAGTTTCTTTGGAGTCCCACCTGTAGGAGCCTACATACACAAATAATGTATCTTAGGCTGTCTGGACGATTCTACAGACTCACGTTTTTGAAACAGACTAATACGCTGTTTAAAGTAATGGCTAGTTAACACCTACCTAGTTAAGCCTTATTTTGTTTTAAGTTGTCTTTTGATGAGGCAATAAGTACTTTTTTAACTTTATCTAATTAACCTTGAATGAGAGTAGTGCAAATCTGTCTTAAAGTTGCTTTAGGTGTTAGAGGTTATGTTAATAAAAAGTTTTGTCCAGTTAGAACTGTCGTCAAGCTGACTGGGACATCAAATCTGCACTTTCTTATAGATATGCAGGGTCTGATACATGACTTTAGATGAACTGGCTCCTACTTTATCAACTCATTCAACACCGATTCTCACCACACTTCCCCAACCACTTTCAGGAGGCTTACCACAAGTCCATGACGCTAAAGGAAGCCATCAAGTCGGCGCTCACCATCCTCAAGCAAGTCATGGAGGAGAAACTTTCTGAGAACAATGTGGAAGTGGTCACTATGACCCCTGGCTCCATGTTCCACATGTTCACCCGCGAACAGCTGGCCGAGGTGATTAAGGATATACCTTAGAGTTGCTTAGTGTAGATGGATAGCCTGGTCAGCCAGATAACCTCTGTGAAAATCGAGCCAGCTTTTTCTTTTCTTTATTCACTTTCTTAGGACTTGATCAGGTTATAATAGTTTGGGATGTGATATGGAAGTATGATTTCCACTATCACATCCTAAAGCTTTGGAAATAGATGGGTGAGACTTGGATTTGATCGCAATCATCTATTTCAGTAAGTAGTAATATTTGAAGTAAATTGTACACTCAGCGACATAGAGGTAACGATTTTTTTTAAAGTAGCACTTTTGTCAATAAAAGCTATTTTGTTTCAACCGAATCCGTCGTAGACAGTCTTTTATGTATTCTTATTGTAGTAATGAAGTCATTATGTATGGTCTATTTAATTTTGTACGTAAATGCATAATTATTTTTAAGAATTACTTACATGTATTTCAATAATTTACTATAAGATTTATGAGTTTTAGTATGCAGTTTATTTTAAATATTACGCTGGGGATTGGTTTTAATATTAAATCTTTACCATATTTGGAATTAAAAATATTTCACTTCCGTATTAACTCGGGAATCTATTTTAAACAGACTGGCATTTATAAAAACAATGTTTAAAAAAACAATATGGTAGAGATATAAAGTATTCAACTTTTATTGTAAAAATCGAATAAAAGACAAAACACAATCACTTATTTCATTGATTAAATACCAAGTAAATTCCCCTAATTCCTATCCTATTTACTTAGGTACCTAACTTTGGAAGTATGTACATAGTTATTTTTGTAGCAGTAGTTAGCATATTGCTAGTATATTTGGTAGTTGTAGCATGAATTAGAGAAATACATAGTAAAAGTAATAAAAACAAAAAATTCTAATTACCAGATGAAAGTATTTGTGTTACAGATTTTTTGTTGGTATGGTATGTAGTTAAGGAATTTATTTTGCGAATTTTCTTTACATTACGCTCTTGTTTACCTGCACAGTTGATAGCGGCTATGCCGGAGTTGCAGTGGAGCGAGAACAGTTCCCGAAACACCATACAAGACTTATCCAAACTCAGGCTTGGCATGCAGACTGTTTAGATTCAATGTCTAGCTTGTGAAACGCTGGTTAAGTTCAATGATCAAACAAGCGGCCATTCTACGAATATAACAAAAGCTAGAACAAAAACCAATCCGTATTTTACGACATTTATATCTATGGTACAGTCGACAGCAATCAACCTATATGTTTTTGTTGCAAAGTCACCTGTAACGTAACTGACTAGAGCACACTGGTGTAAAGGTTGATGGCTGTTGACTGTAACGACAGCAAGCTTTTTCATTTATATTGTTTATCTTCGGATTTCATGAACGGAGTTTAGACGATTAACTTATGCCAGCGTTTTATAAACCATTTATGTTTATTGTTTATTTCTAGCCTCAGTGGATCTTTCTGGAGTACATTCCTAATACCCCTAATAAATATTGATTAAAGTTAGTAACGACTTTTCCTTTGCTTGTTTTTTTAGAGCTCGCTTTTTAGTGGGAAATGAAATGAGGTCGACCATTAAAGAATGTTTTATTTTTAGTAAAAAATTAAAAAATCATCATCACATGTAAACATTACTGAAAAAGTATTACCTAAACTTAACTAGGTTCGTAAAACGATTCGATTTATGTTACACTAAAAAAATTATTAAATGCGCAAAACCTTATTAAACCAAATTAAACAAAATTAGTCTACGACTTAAATATTCTCAACGTTTCACAATACGTAGGTAATAATGTCTTAATTTCGTTCTCGATGACAACTCTCAGTAGTTACATCCAACTACTTATATCCCAACTGCATTCACCAATACTTAGCTAAATACGGCTCCAAATCCAGCGGATTCACGTTAGGGCCCAGCCTTTCTACGGGCACACCATTTTTATCAACGATAAACTTAGAAAAGTTCCATTTGATGAAATCACCGATCGTCCCACCCTGCGTTCGCTTCAGGAATTTCCACAAAGGGTGAGCTCCGTCACCGTTGACCTCTATCTTTTCAAACAGATCAAACTTTATTTGTTTCTGCTTAGTAAAGCTGAGAATATCTTTAGGGGATCCTGGTTCTTGCCCGTTGAACTGATTGCAAGGGAAGGCCAGTATACTAAGACCTTTGGTCTTCGCGTATTTCTCGTATAACTCGTTGAGCTCTTTATAGTTTCTGTCGGTCAAGCCACACTGGGAAGCTACGTTGACAATGATGGCGACATGGCCTTTGTAACGGTCAAGTTTGACTGGATTCCCGTTAATGTCGTTCACTGTGAACTCGTATATCGTTTTAGCCGTCGCTTCTAGGGAATTTCTGCAAAATTATTTTTGGTCGTGTCAATGGTTGGAAAGAATAAACATTTTTTAAATGCACTCAGAGGTAGTACTGGCTGCCCTTTATTTGCTGAGCTACGATATTCTATGACTTCTATAATTATATCAAACGCATTGTCATAAATTTTATCTCCCCTGGCGAGTTAATGTGTTTTTTCCGCGATTGGTCAATTCTAATAATATCTGGTTGACTAGCCTCTACTCTTAACCGTTTTCGGTTTCAAATTTCGGTAAAATTAAATGCAATATTTCAGAAATAACGATTTACTAAACGTTTGAGTCATAAGTGCATGATAGCATCAGACCTTTTGAAACTTTAGTGCGTGCAAAGGGATATTTTGACTAAATTAACACACTTAATTGTAACGCAAGTTGGCTAAATTTGCGTCAAGTGTACGCGGGCTGGTCCGGGCCTAGTGGCAAGTCCGCCTCTGAGTGTGTTGGTTAAATTAAGGATTAGTAAGCAAACAAAGAAAAAGCGCTAAGGGAAATTTAAAACCTATATTAGTTCGTATAGGTTTTAAACCCTCAAGAATTTATCTTTTAGCCAAATAAAATAAGCCATGCTTTAGAAAATCTCTTACATGTAGAAAAAAAATATCAAGCCATTTAGCTTAGCATTGGTGTCAGTGGCAGTAGGTAGGTTTTATTACAAGGGTTATAAAATGATAGACTGAAAAAAGTAAGATTTGTGATCGAATTTTTGAAAAGCTTTCAAGAGCACGCAAATAAGTAGAACACAATTGTACACGTTTTTAGTTCAATACTTTAATATATTTCAGAGCCAACGTTTACGGCGGTCCAATGTAAAAACTTTTGGTAAGTTTAAATCTGTGTAAATTGTGTTCTAAAGCCTCAAAAATACAATGAAATTGTTCATATTTTTAGCAGAGTGCACCAAATCTAACTACGTGTAATCTTAGTAAGTATATTGTCGTAAACTTTTACTTAAAAATATCGCAACATAAAGGCAAAGTTTAAAAGAACTGTACGGCCACATAGGAGAGCGTGTGCGACTCTCGCTCGATTAAGCAATTAAATAAGGCACGTTGAATTTTAGGGTCGACCTTCCAATCACCCGATAAGCTTTACCAACCAGATGATAATGAAAATGTTCAGTTATTTGCGTCCACAGCCCATTTTCATCTGTTCTTTACAGTTTTGTATCAACGTGTATAACGTACTGTTACGTAATTACAATAATTATCCAGCCATTTTAAGTATGAAAATCCGGTCATTTTAAAATTTATAGGTAAGGGTGTCTATCTATAAGGAACCTCTATGTCTAACATAGAGGTTCCATTGATTCATTCTTCCTTTGTTTTTTCACTGCATTACTGTACGAGTATAACCCAAAAATTGAGCCTATATTTTATGCACAGATTAGACAGGTAATGGTCTAACCACATTACAACGGGCTGCGACGTGCGAGCGCAACGATACAAACTAAAATAAACCATTCATACTTTTAAGGTCAGAGAATACAATGCTAGCAGAAAAGAAGCCCAGCCACACGTGCGGCCGACGAGCCGACACGGGAACGAGCTTTCTTGCACTTGTATTGCAGTCTAACTTCGTAAACATTGAAGGATTATTTTAGGTTGAAATCGTGCCGGCCGCACGTCGCCGGCCCGATGCAATGTGAGTAGACCTTAACCAGGACTCATTACCAATCTACAGGCCACTAAACACAATCTAGAGATGGCCTAGCCAGGTTGGTCCTTCGAGCCAGATATGAATCAACAACCTATGGATCGTTAGGACCAATTTGGTTAAGTCGTCTACAGAGGCTGTTTAGTAGACTCATCATCATCAACATCAGCCATTTGACGCCCACTGCAGGACATAGGCCTCCTTCGTGGTTTTCATAATCATGAGGGGTTTTGCCATAATCGCCACGCTTGACAGGCGGGTTGGCGATCGCAGCATGCGGTTGGAATCTTAATGACTGTAGATGGGTAAATGCGTAGCATAGGTAGTATGACTACGAGAGTTTTAAAAGGCAAAAGTTGCAACTTAGTACATTAATTGCCAAATTCTGATATGATGGCGCCACAAAACGCGTGACTCGCACCATCTTACTGCCTTTGCTAGTTTCTTGTCTAATCCGTAAAAAACATTGTTTTAGCATTGAAAATCGATGGCTTTGTGTAACATTGGTTAACATTGTAACTTTGCCTCGTCGGTCTAGCCGTTAAGGCACTTAGCTACCAAAACAGAGGTCGTGGGTTCGATTCCCACTGGGGGCCGCCGTACATTTGTACAAATGGCCTCAGTCTGGGTGTATTTTCATGTTTGTGAGGTCCTTGGCTGGTTACCATAGCACAGGGTATCCTAGTTTGGGACCAGGTCAAGTGATTGTATTGTGGGGAAGTTATTTATTTTATGAAAAATACGGGGACCCTAACACATTCACATGCTCCAAACATCGACCTTACTTCGCTCTCTGCGCGTGGAAGTCCCTGAACGTCTTCGCCGCGTCAAACAGGTCGTCGGCCATTACGTCAGGCATCTCGAAGGCGGCAAAATGGCCGCCGTCCTCGACTATTGTGCTGTGAAGGTAGTTCTTGTACTTGAGTTTGAGAATCGAGTCAGGCTGGTAGACGAGCTCGTACTTGAACTTTGTTCCCCACGTCGGCACCTCTGTTGGGATCCTGCGAGGCAAGGAGTTTGGTAGGTCAGCGCAACAGCGGGTGAGTATTTTTGTCACACCTAAAGACAATTGAACGTCATAAAAGCTTATTGGAAAAATAGAGGGCCTTGTGCAATGACAATGAAAAGACTGATTAATTTTATGGGAATGTTATGACTATGCAGTCAACGGCGCAATATTGTGGACATTTTTGCTTGAGATTAAGAAACTTTAAAAAATCTCAAATATTGTAGGTAAGGGTGAAGTAAATGCTTTAGGAACGTTAGTACAACTTACGTGATGTAGAGGCTTAAAATCAACCTTACGATTCGCGTCCGCTAGTGGACGGCGGGAATAAACCAACTTTTTGTGTAAAAAAACAATTTAGTGTAGTGTATTTAACTCTGCAATCGATATCTAAGAAGAATAATGAAAAGATTATATTCTTTTTGTTGCACTAACCCGCGCTGAGGACAATTTAAAAACTTATTTAGAGGCTAAAAATTCCACCCATGCCGGGACTTGAACCCGCGACCTCTGGCTAACCGTGCCAGCGCTCTCCCAACTGAGCTAATGGGCGAGTGCGTAATACAGAGAAGTTTGTAAAGAGGCTCGAAATTTCACCGAGGCATGGTGGAATTTTTGGATTTGGGTGGAATTTTTAGCCTCTAAATAGGTTTTTAAATAATGAAAAGACTTCAGAAGCCAAACTCTTCATTCCAATCACGTGTCATACTTGGAACCTTAGTGGTACAGACTCCCATCATAGACCATCTGCCCTCAGGGAGTAGAACAATGGCCCAGATAACTTACTCGTCCATCATATACGCCATTTGCTTCTTGTTAAAAGTCTCTGCATATAATCTCATCGACGTGGTGATGCTATTGGTGGCCCAGTAGACCATGATGTTGTCCAATAGGTGCGTGAGCGCATACTTCTTCAGCAACTCCCCGTCGCCGGCTTGCCTGAAGGCCGGGTTGGTCCAAGTGGAGAATTTCTCGAGGATGTAGGCGGCTAGGCCGGCTGGCGAGTCTGTAAGGGCTGCGCCTGTTGGGATTGAGATGGGTCTAGTGGTAAAACTGGCTTAGATCTTGCTAACCTGGATGTAGAAGAAAAACTGGCCAAGTGCGAGTTGAACTCGCGTGTAGAGGTTGCCGTACAATGGCAAAGTTAAATATTTTATAGGGTGTATTGGTCAACTGTCGTGAATTAAAATCAAAACTATTTATTTTACAATAATAACAAAAATATACTTGAGATCCTCATAACGAGCCCTTTCATTTGATATATGATACAGCAAGGTTTGTAAAACTTTTCTTTTAATTGCCTAATTTGTCCCCCGAAAGTGACCCTTATTTTAAAAAAAAAATTACTTTGCACACCTGTGTTTGGGTCATTGGATTACACCATCCTACCAAATTTCACCTGATTTGGACCAGTAGATTCGGAGCAAATTGGCTGTGACAGACAGACGGACAGACAGACGCACGAGTAATCCTGCTTTTTTTTGTACGGTGTACGGAACTCTAAAAATTATTTAACATACCTACATAAACTCACGCCTGCATCCCGTAGAGGTAAGCCCAGGCTCGAGAGTCTAATACTCAGTTTTCGGCGAACATGCATGCAACGACTAATGTTTGCCAGGATCTTAGCAAGTGGCAAACCCTGGTCACTGCCTTGTTACCCCACCGGGATGCGGACGTGAGTTTATGATGCATATGACGCATTTTTTCAGAATACTACAGAGTTCAAAGAAAGAGTAATAGATGTTTAGAAATTATATGGTACTATCACGTCATTTCTTGTGGTAGGTCATGGTTTTGCTGATTTTGAGGTATATCAAATTAGAATGACGCTCTTCCGATAAATATGGTTTACAATTGGATATACGTATGGAGCCGTCTAAGAACGCAAAAATAATAAAAAAAAATGTAGTAGGTAGTTTGTTTACGTAGGTATTGAGTTGTACTTTGTAGAAAACAATTAGGAAAACTATTTCCCACACCGCATAACTCTCTCTTTCTGAAAATAATGAGGAGGGCAACTTTTTTTTCATGACGGTTTCCCTTTAAATGTTTCAATAGAACAGTTGTAAAGTCAGTGAAGACGTTTTTTTTATTCAACTTATTGAGTTTTTGCATTTATTCTGTAGTTTTAATTGCTATTTAATTTTACCGATTGAAAAAATGGAATACATGACTTGACTCACCAATGGTGTCTGGTTTGGTGGCCTGAAGGTGCATGTAGCCGTTCTCTTCCATGAGGAACGCCATGTGCTCTCCATAGGGATACATACGCGGCGCCAACTCGGGCTCCACTATCAGGCTCGGGAACACTGTGCCTGTCAAATGTACCTATTTATTTGAAGTACCTGGATGATTTTTTTTTGTTAATCATGTTTTGGTAATTATAATTAGTAACAGTGAAAAAAAGGGAAATAAATAATTGGACTGAAGACAGGATCGAACGGGGTCATCTGGTTTCCCACCTGAGATATGACAATCTTGTAGATGGTGGCGAAATGTACCTTCGTATTCTAATGATATTTTAGCAGCTTTTCATTGCCTGAAAACATGGATAAAACGACATTTTCTAAAAATTTTACTTAGCTAGATCGATTTATCGGCGATAAACTATCGCCCCCGAAACCCTCTGCATATTAAATTTCGTTAAAATCGTTGGAGCCTTTTCTGAGATTCAGATTATATAGAAGAATTGCTCGTTTAAATGTATTAGATAGAAAGGTAGAGAAATTTTCACCAAATTAAAGAGAAGGTGGATGTCGTGAAGCAGGCTGTTAAGGAACGGAACGTAGTTTGGTTTTAATTCACAAACGACATGCCGGATCTCAATGACACTTTACCTATATGTTTAGAGGATAAATAGAGGTTTGATCGAGCTTACACTTATATAACAGAATAAAAAAAAAATTGAGCTTGATAAGACTTTTCACAGAAACTATTCAAGGCTATAATTTATTTTTGATATTTATTTATTTACAAAGTTCTTGTAACTTTACAGTTTGTAACTTATAACTTACAGAACTAGAGACAATGTTTGGTTCCCATTCTAAGTACGATCTAACATCGATTTGTATCCTCTAGACGTATTGGTAAAATTTCATTGGGATGTGGCATTTCATTTGGAATTAAAAAACAAACTACGGGGAATCGGGAATGTACCTACGGGAATCGCCTCGTGACGTCTTGAACATAATGATGATGAAAATGGAAAAGATAAGACATTTCCCACTAGGAATTAATTTATTAGTGAAAAGATCCAACAATGTTAGATTGGTTCATTCACCCTCAGTTTCTCATACACAGGTGTCAGTTGTTTTTTTGTGTGGACTTTGGCCAACTGACAGTATGAAAGAAGAGTGAAACGTCTTAACACAGGATTATTAACTTGCAACCGGATTACGTCATTTAATTTTGAATACCGTATTGTATACCACCACAACGAGCGGTGGTAGCTCAGAAGATGGTAGCCTAGTGGGTACATTGGACTCGGAAGCGAGAGACCCAGGTCCGATTCTCTGTGCGGCATGTGCCTATGACTTTTTCTAAGTTATGTACATTTGTGAAGTTATAGAGGCAATACCACTCGCTAACTGTGAAGGTAAACATCGTGAGGTAACCTGAGTGTCTGAGCTATTCACATACCACAGCGCTTGAAATCGCCAATCCGCGGTGGGCACGCGTGGTGATTAAGCCCATACTCTCTCCCTATAGAGAAGGCCTGTGCCCTACAGTGGGACGTATATAGGCTGCTTATGTTATGTATGTTAATGTATACAACCGTTTGAGCAACTATCTCTCGCTGACACCATAGGACGGCAATATGTGTGATATGTGCGGCTGGATTACGGGCGGATGGCTAAAGACAGAAGGAAGTGGCGTGCTTGGAGGAGGCCTATGTCCAGTAGTGGATGATTATGGGCTGATTGATTGATATGAGAGAGGCAAGTAGGTTTTCAAACGAATATTGTATTTGTTCACTCACCCAACATAGTAGCGAGGAAGCCCAACCGATGCGTGACGACAGGCATGTTAGTGTGGAACCCGATGACTTCTTGGGGGAAGAGTGTGGCGATGTTGGAGCCAACGAGATGGCCCCAATCCCCGCCCTGCACTGCGTAGCGAGAGTAACCGAGCCTCTTCATGAGGTTGCGCAGGATTACCGCTGCCTCTGCTGCGCCAAGGCCTGGCCGGACGGCTGGCTGTGAGGGAAGTGGGATGTTTACATTAGGGGCCGTCCTTCAATCACGTGAGGTTCCAACCGGGGGAGGAGGGGGTCAAAAAAACAACATTCATCGTGTTGTTTTATGACCCCTGAGCGCTGTTAAAAATGCTATAACGCTGTAATGGAATACTTGTCTGAAAGATAAGATGCCCTAGTTCTAAATACTTATGACTATTTACAATTTATTCATGGTTGTCTATGACAAATCGATGTACACAACCGATTAAGCCACAGATTAACAAGTAGGAAGATTAATTGTGCCTTCTAATCTGTTATGCAATGTACATCGATTTGTCATAATAAATTATAAGTTGTAGTTTTATGAGGGTCACTCGGCGACCTTCGGGTGGGGAGTCCTAAAAACGGATCTTCAATCAATCAGCCCGCACTTGTCCACTGTTGGACATACCCCCCCACCCCCCACCCCGCGGCACGCCACTACTGCCAGATCGTCGGTACAGCGAGTTGGGGGGGCGCTTTACGCTTGCCAGTTCATCGTCTTCACTCGAGAGCCTTTGCACCCCACCGACCATCGGTTCTTCGGCGAAATGGATCTTACATCGGAGAAACCGTAGCCAGGCAGGCTGGGCGCGATGACCTCGAAGACAAAGTTGTGTCCGGGGCGCAGCGCCGTCAGCTTCGGTATCAGCTCGTAGAACTCACGCACGGAGCCCGGCCAACCGTGCAGCAGCAGCAGAGGGACCACCTGTGACGATTAATTAACATTAAAATTCATTAAATGAATAAATAAATTCCCCACAGCACAATCAATATTCTCGCTGCTACCTTCACGTGCCAGACTACAGAGGGCTTGTGACCTTACAAGTTCCCGCCTGTAGTAATTCACAGTTTTACGATAAGTCATTTTCTGTGCGTGCTGCTCGTATGTGGAACGGTCTACCTGAGTCTATCAGAGAGAGTTCATCTGTTGCTGTCTTCAAGGCCAAATTGAAAGAGCACTTCTTTTTTAGGGTTCCGTACCCGAAGGGTGCCAAACGGCCTATTGTGAAGACTTCACTGTCCGTCTGTCTGTCACCAGGCTGTATCTCATGTAAAGCTGTATAACCGTGATAGCTAGGCAGTTGAAATTGACAGATGATGTATTTATGTTGCCGCTATAACAATAAATACTAAAAACAGAACAAAATAAATATTTAAGGGGGGCTCCCATACAAGAACCGTATTTTTTTGGCGTTTTTGCTCGATATTAATAACGGCAACAATTAGACGCTTGAAATCACAGCTTGAAATATTCACAGAATATTTAGTTCTATATTCGCTTAAAAAATAAATAAATAAAATAAATATTTAAGATAAGATAAGATAAGAATATTCTTTATTGTACCAAGTTTAATTTATTTGAGTTAATTTATTGTTTAACAGAGTTTTTTCTGGATCTTTCTGTCTAATGTTGTATAGATAATGGTACGGAACCCTTCATGCGCGAGTCCGACTGGCACTTGGCCGGTTTTATCAAGAGAATGATATATAAATAAATAAGCACGGCAATAGCCTGTATTTGGCAGTCTACCAATCAATAGCAGTAAAATGACATTCCGATGGTACCTGCGCAAATTAAATAGGCATCTCCCGCGAAGAATATCGAATTGCGCGAGGCAACGAGTTAAGTTCCACGGGTTATACCGTTGTAATACGATTGGTTTCTAGCCTACTGATAATGTCAATGAAACAAACAGTGCCGTACTAATGTGACAGTCAGCGCAACAGAATAAACACACCCACACTCCCCCCCCTTGGGACTGACCAATAGCCCACTATGCCAAAAACGGCAGTTTCTGCGGAAACCGATAATAGATTTTTGACCCCAGATTCTTATAATTGCTACCACAGTCATGGAGATTGAAAATGTTCATTTTTTGTAAAAACGTACATAGAAGATATGATTTTTTTTCGAATAATGAATTTTGATGAAGCGAACGAGATCTATCAGGATCGTGGCAAGTGGCAGACCCTGGTCTCTACCTACCCCTCCAAGATACATGTTATGTTTTTTTTTTATTCGTGCCACATGCCAGCACCGGGTCGCCCCTTAACACCTTCACTTTCCTCGACGGCCGGTTAGAAAAGGCAAAAGTAAAAGAAATATATTTACATCCACATCCTCAGTAATGAGCGGCTTCACATGCATGAAATGTATGTCTAGCCCTTGTATGTTGGTCTTGAAGTGGTCAAAGCTGTTGAAGAACTCTTCCCGCTGCTTGAAGTTGTATTTATTCTGCCAGTAATCCAGCACTCGCGTCAGGAAGTTGGTGTTGAAGCCGTATTGGAAGCCAATGTTCTCTAGGGGCGGTGTAAACGGTCTTCGGTGGAGAAGGCGCTCCTTTAGATCGTTTATCATCTGTGAAGAGGGAAGTTATTATGATTATACTTGATTGCACCCGAAAACACACCGGGTCGGTCAGCTAAATTCGCCATTCCGTGGTACCCATTCCGTGGTACCTCTGCAACGTAGCCACGACACAGGATTGGGATATAGCAAGTCAGCGTGCTAGTACTCTCGTGGTGTATCCTTCTTCCCTCAAAGTTACTATTCTTTCTCGTAAAACCTCTGATAATCCTCTTGGCATTTTTTCAATCACAACTTTCCGCAAAAAATATCTTGAATCGGTTATAATTGACTAAATCAGATTTCTGAATGAGCGTAAGCTAGGACTGAAAGCCTTTTAATATGAAAAAACAACTGAACGGTGTCATTGTTTTGTGTTCTAATTCTTTATTTTTAAATAAAGAATCTAAAAAGAAGAAAAAATCATAATATAATCTACAGTAACAAAAAAAGATTTCAGTTTTTCAAAGTGATCGCAAACTTTTTTTGATGTGTGTATAATTCCATGTGAAAAATATAAGCATTTATACATTTGGGTGAGAATTTATTTATATTGGGAAGAATTTATCTATTTTGGTGAGCACTCATTGATTATGGGAACGATTTATCTATTTTGCTGAACATGCATTTCCAGGCATTTCCAAAGTGGGAAGGATTTATCCATTTTAAGCACCATTTTATAATTTACTTTGGTAAGAGTGTCATTATACGCTTAATTATAATAATAAATAATAATAACATCCACACAATACAATAAAAATGTTAATGAATTGATGAAGGATAAATACTTTGGTAATTGGATTTTTGGATTGGATTGAACTTTTTCCAGTCTTAATTCTTACCTCATCTCTGAACTCAATTCTGTACGGCCTGATGGATGAGTCTGCCTTTGGTTGCTGTGGCAACGGGCCCCACCATTCATCCAGATCGAGCTCAGGCAGTTCTGGGATGGCGGTAAGTGACGCGTAGACGTAGTAGGCGGTCAGGACACCTATCACGGCGAATACGAGGAAGAAGGTGGTGCCAAGCTGAAAACAATGTAGATAAATATGTATTTGTTTCATAAAATCGCACAGCTCACATGGAGGCTAACCATGGTTAATTTCAAGGCTATTGCTTAAATAGTTAATGTCTCTACTTAATTAAATAGATCTATTTCCAAGAACAATAGTAAGACAGTAGAGTCTGACAGTTAGTTACCTAACCAGTTTATGAATTGCGAATTTTACTAAGCTTTTTTATGCAGCCTATACAAATACGTCCCACTACAGGGCACAGGCCTTCTCTCAGAGAGAGATAGAGTACAGGCTTAGTACACATGCCCACTGTGAATTTTGAATTTCAAGTGCTGAGGTGTGTGAACACCTCAGACACTCAGGTTTCCTCCGCTGTTAGCGAGTGGTATAAGTTATTATTAATTAAGGGCCAATTTTTCAATAGTCAGATAAAACTTAACTGGAGAATAAATTGCATGCTATCGCTGTCTAAATCATACGACAAGACAGTGACAAGATCAGTTTTATTCTCCAGTTAAGTTTTATCTGACTATTGAAAAATCCGGTCTAAATATAACATAGTTACTAATTTAGCAATGAGATTGAATTTGCTGCAGTGGGTGATATCGACCGGCCTTTGATTGTCTGGTGTATAACTTGAAACAGGTGGTATGTGGGTTGTTAAGTTACGTACTTACCCTTGTAAAAGTTTGCCAGGTTTAATTAACAAAAAATTATCCAGATAGGTAGGTACCTATGAAAAAAAAACCTAGAGAATATTTTTTGAACTTTACTCACCAACCAGAGCCAAGTCAGAGGCCTTAGGGCGGCTTAGACGAGCCACTAGTCTACAAGCCTCCACCAATCCGGACTTGGCCCCCGTGGTGGAGTATGGCCTATACCTTCCTCAGGGAAGAGACCCGTGCCCCTCGGTGGGGACATAATGGGTTGATGATGACTCACCAACCAGGCGATAAAGTAAAGGTTCGTTTGCTTAACGAGGCACTAGAAAATTTCAATTAATACCTTACGTGATTATTGCAACCGCGGTAGAATCTGATAAGACCAAACTTTACGTTACTTACAGAAAAACTAGACGATTTGTTTACAGGCGGCTTGGCCTCCTTCTTCTGTTGTTTTTTCGCCATTTCCTGGCTACTACTAAGGGCACACCTTCGTAAAAAACAATACAGAAACCTGCGAAACAAGTCAACGTTGAGGTTATGTTGTTATCGGCTCGAAAACAACTTGTCGACGTGGATTCTCACCTCAGTGACCACGGTTGGAATGCCGATAACGGCTTGATCAATATACGGATGACGAAAGTTGTTTTTTCAAAGGCGACGGCACAGAATTATTGATAAAAACAATTAAATTCCAAAGGTCAACAAAGCAAGCACAGACAGACAGCACATATTTTGTTTTGACACTAGTTCACAGTGTTGCAAACTCCAAACTGCAAGAAAACACGATGGTAAATGAAAAAACCAGGAGACAGTAATAAAAATCAGGAGGAAAATTAAGTAAGTACCTTTTTATACTACACCTGCTTGGAAAGTACCTTGATACTTTATCAAATTTACGGTAGAAAGTACGTCATTGCATATCGAACAAATATGCGGGGAGAAAACGCATCTGAGCGGGAGAGAAAAGTGTATGAAAATCCATTTCTTACATACGTGGTTTTACTTTTTTAATTTTGGGTAAGACTATGCGCCGGTAACCTAAATATCAAAAGCCAAAAAGTTTTTACAGTGAGTTTTTATCTCCAAGTTCGCAAAATGACACTGGCCACTAGCTGTGTGTTGGATGGTGTCGGGCTGGCAGTGCGACCCTGCGGCGGCAGGATAAACAATTTGAAAAAAGAACATGTGAAAATTGCAGACGCCATTGGCGCCATTTCCAATTTGTGTATTGTTTGAGGATTCAGTTTTCGTAGAAAGTAAAATAAAACTATCAAAATGATAAGTAGTGATACTAGTGATAGTGATGACGACCTTGTAGGTGTAGTATAAAGCACTATGTATCACTCGAGAGAAACTGCGATTCCCGATCTCGGGTGTTTTAAAGCCCTCGCCTACACAAATGTATTTACAAAAAAGTTATTTGTTTAAAAGTTTTGATTTCATGTTCAATACTTATTAATGATAAATTTGTCAATCTATTTTGCGACAATGTTGATCTAAGGTAGTTTTTAATTATTTTTAGTTTAGAAAATGACCTTTCGCTATGTGCGACCGTGACTGGAAGTGTCAGGTATATCCTCAGTGCTGCGGACAGATTTGGTAACACTGAAATTAATTTATTCGTAAACAAGTAATTTAAAATATCCAACAGTGTAGTGGAATCATCAATAAACATCGGTAATAATTCGATTTCATTATAGAGCTCGAACTGTTCCACATCTGAAGACCAGCATGGCAAAGTTTATTTTCTAAATTAGAGCAATGTGTTTTTTTTGTATCAGAGTACCAATATGTGCCTGTATGTAAATGTTTAAATTTTTCCAGTGTTTAAATTTTTGAAGAAATTTAAAAAATATATTATTTTCAATCAAAAGTTCGAACCGTTCGTCGAACTTAGTAATTGCGGTGTCTAACAAATAGTAGTAAAAATTTACTTTAAAATGTATTTTCGCGTCTGTTATCGGTTCATCCTCCACCTCATAATTAAAAAACCTTTTACGAGCGCGAGGGCGTGCAGGTGTGGGAAATTCTACTATTGCCTCGACTCCTTCCGCTACAGTTTTCGCCCGGTTAAGGAGCTCCTCAAAAGCGGATTCATTACGGAATTCAGACAAACTTATTTTTGCATTATCAATCATTTTCACCGTTTCTTACAATACAACGTCTGACTTTTGAAGGGCCTTGCTAACTATATAGGTATTTATCTTGCTTAAAATTTCAAACCAAATAAGCAGAGAGCAGATGAATTTAAACGACTTAATTTTTGCCAATAATGAATTTGCCATATTTCTTGACTCTGCATCTTTGCTCCTATCGGAATATATAGTAAACAAGGCATCATACACTTTTCCCAGTTCAAAACGTAGAGCTTTTACTGCTTCAACCCGGCTCTCCCATCGAATATTTGAGAGTGGTTTTAGACTTAAAGTTGGCACTTCTTTAGCAAGTATTTGCCAATGTGCTGTTGACGCAGAAAAAAAAAACATAAATTTCCTGCACAATTGAAAAGAAATTGACAATTTCTAATAAACTTTTAGCAGCGTCATTCACTATCAAATTTAGGGTGTGAGCCGCACAAGGTACATAAAATGCGCGCGGGTTTAAATCTAAAATTCGTTTTTGTAGACCTATATTTTTCCCTTTCATGTTTGCACCATTATCATAACCTTGACCACGCATATCTTGTATGTCAATTTCGTTTGAGATTAAAAAATCTAACAAAAATTGAGTTAAGCCCAGGCCAGTAGTGTCTGTAATAGGAAAAAAACCCAGAAAGTGTTCTTTTACTTCAGCCTTGTTGTTGTTTGCATTTAAAAGAACGTACCGTATGACAACCGATATTTGTTCTTCGTTTGCAATATCTGGAGTGCAATCTAAAATAATGGAAAAATATTTAGATTGTGTCAATTCCAAAACAATACCTAGCTTTTTTTATTCTTTCTCCCAATAATTGTATTATTTAATTCTGAATATTATGGCCAAGATAATGAGTTAGGCGTGACTCAGATTTTTTAATAAGAGCAATGTGTTCCGCAAGCACATTATCAAAGTTAGAGGTATATTCAACCAGCTTTAAAAAATTACCATTATCAGAATCGTAAATTTTTTGAGACCTTCCCAGCCAGACATTGCCTCGCTAAAAAATGAATTATGTTGATTATTCGTTCGAGTACTGCAACCCAACGTTTTTTTCCCGATCAATTTCATGTTGGTGCAAGAAATCTACCGACTTTTCTTTTAAAATAACAGTTTTCAATGTAATTTGTTTCTTAAGACATGATAGGTGCCCTAAGCTCTTTTCATGACGTTCTATAGCAGTAGACAAATGCTGCCAATCTTTGTAACCTATTTCACCATTAAAAGGAGTCGGAGTCGCATCAGCATGAAAAAGTTTACAATAAAAACAATAAACAGAATCAGTTGACTGTAAACCAGCCAGTTTCTTAAAACGGTTTCATTATTTAACATCTTTTTAGTATAATAAGCATTTGAAAAAGATATTTTCGAACTATTCGAAGGATATACCTGTAGGTACTGGCCCACGCTCCATCAAAAATATTCTCTGTTTATCGGATAACACCTGTGGCCATAACGCGAGATCATTCATTATATCTTCTCGAAGTATATTCTCCGGGGACGCTTCGGCACTAGGAGGTTCTTCGTCTTCTTCAACTACCGACGACAAAGACAGCAGCGGCGGCGGCGGTGACGTAGAAGTGACGAGTTCTGCTGTAGAATTATCTTGGGTTTTATATGTCTCTGTCTCCAGGTGTTCGTCCGAGGATGAACCGGGTCGAACAAAAAACTTTTTAATAGAACTTGTATTCTTTTTCAGAGACACTTCCTTCTCCAGCTTTCTTTTTCAAGTCTGTGCACCAGAAAGTTTCTTTTTTCCATCGCCATCAGACATCTAAAATAAATAATAAACTAAGTATAAGCACCTAAAAGAACTAACAATGTAAATTAATATAGGCCCAGAGAAATAGTTGCAACTTGGACTAAGTATTATTTATTACTAGCTTCTGCCCGCGACTTCGTCCGCGAGGAATTCGTATATCGCGATTCCCCCGGGATTTGTGATCATCTGTGCACTTTTCCGGGATAAAAAGTAGCCTATGTCCATCCCCAGGACTCAAGCTATCGCCTATCCTATTATTTCCATACCAACATTTATCCAAATCGGCTCAGCGATTGAGCCGTGAAAGCGTAACACACAGCCAGACAGACAGATAGACAGACAGACAGACAGAAAGACAGACAGAGTTACTTTCGCATTTATAATATAAGTATGGATAGGACACATCAATCAACGTACCGCGACCTACATTAAGCAATCAAACGTAATAAATAAATAAAATAAAAAAGTAGTTCGATGTTCAAAGGTTAGGTACAAGTAAGACCTAAATAAATACCTTAGTATACTAGTAGGTACATATTAAAGCACTTTAACTTACCTTGTTTGTTCTGCACTGCAGTAGGATAAACAAATGAAAAATCCTAGGTCGTATAGGTACGAGTATTTAACTTCGATATCTTCACTATCTATCACTCGATGTTTTGTTTTTTTTTTCATGAATTTCGCTAGCTGTTTTTGATGACCTCCGACCTCGAGGCATGTCGCAATAATTGTGCAAGCAAATAATCAAATCTTACCTTTTATATATTTTTTATCAAAAGAAAAGCCGATTTACTTCATATTTACATGTTTATTCAAAGATGATACTTAATCCAATTGCATCAAGGCTTATTTCACAAAACTACGGTGTAGCGGTAAAACAAAAATTGCGGCACGCGTACACAAGCCTTTGAAAATGACCGCCGCACGTCCCTGGGAATTTTAATTTGAACTTTATAACATTCTAATACAGCCGAGTTAGCAATGATTGTCGGCGTACGGCGTGTTGTCAGACGAATCAAAACAAACAGGTGCCGAAGCCGGCGGCGTAGCGAATGGTAGCGATGCGACATTACGCCAATTTAATCTTTAATTATCTGTTTTAAGGCTGATTTCACGTTGAAACAAAGTTATTGTGTAAAGAGCCACGAAGATTAGTGGCATAGTCTCAGTGGCGCCCTCTATATTTTTTTCAATGTCGTGGAGCACGATGAAACCTAGCTAGATCGATAGAGGACAAAAAAGTAAACAAGAAATTATTAAAGTCACCATGTCCTAAAGTGGCACGTTTAGGAGTTATTGAGCTTTGAAGTTTGTATGGAATTTCCACTAACTGAGTTTCATCACTGAATTTGTCACTTGATATGAGTTTTCTCGGGGATTCAAACCTACTTTGATGTTTTTTAAAGTCTGGGTAGCTATGTCGAGTAGGTACCTACCTACTTATATACATATATATGTTACAGCCAAAGTGATTAAATAGCTATTATACATAATGACTGGTCATTATATATAAAAGCCAAATTCACTAGACAAAGTAATAAATTATTATGCTAACGTTTTATTTTGGCAAGTGTTATATAGCAAATAATTGTTTGATTAAATTTATATTTCGCATTTTGTTTGTTAGGTCAGTACACATAAGTAAAAATAGGTTCGAAGTTCCAGGATGGAGTGGAGCGCAGCGACGCTCCATCCTGAAACTTCCGGTGTTAGTTCTTTTTTTTTTATATAAAAGCGAAAAAAAATATTTCACTAAAAAACTTAGTTTTGTGTCAAACTTAAACAAGGTTGGTGCATGGAAAAGTCATAGGTACCCTACATTATGATATTAAATAAAATTGCTAGTAAATGTGATTAATTTTGTGTTAATTATCACTTTATCTAAACTGAGTAGACATTATATATAATGACCAGTCATTATGTATAATATCCAGATTTATTACTTTGGCTGTAACATATACATGAAATTATAGTATTATTCATGCATCCAATTCGTTCAATTCGATTAAAATTCAAAACATGTCAATATAAAACCTACAGTTTAATTAATATAGATAGGTTTAGGTGGTAGGTAGGTACCTATAAATAATGTAAATAGGTACATATCGCTAGAAACTTAAACCGCTGCTGTGTGTAAAACCATGTTCAACCATGTTTTTAACATAAATACCATTTCCTGACGTAGCGTAGTAACGAGTCACAGGTGCCAAGCATATAGTCCAGTATTTAGTGAAAAATGATTAGAAAGTTAAGTTTTATAAAAATCTCATACAAACTTCAAAGCTCAATAACTCCTAAACGTGCCACTTTAGGACATGGTGACCTTAATAATTTCTTGTTTACTTTTTTGTCCTCTATCGATCTAGCTAGGTTTCATCATGCTCCACGATATTGAAAAAAATGTAGAGGGCGCCACTATGAACTATGCCAGGCCCCATACAAAAATCTTCGTAGCTCTTTAAATAGAGTAGGAATAGGAGTAGCCTTGCTTTCCTTGGGTGCGGCGGCGGGTGTGCGGCGCACACGAGCGCAGGGTCTTTGAGAGCGCCGCCGGCATCGACGCATCTTTGGAGGTGTCGCATTAGAGGGCGCAGGGCGCTCGGCGCCCCCTTAGACCCGGCGCCCGTGTGCGCCGCACACCCTGCACCATAGGTAAAGACGCCTCTGGTCAGTTGTCAGGTTGGATAAGTCATTTTCACTTTCAATCCCACCAACAATTATAATATTTTTTTCAGTTTGTGTTTCAATAAACCAGAAAGTGGCCAATCTGCATTACATAAAACTATGCATGACAGCAATCAGTACCTAATGTTGACAACTACATAATTTGGTATTGTTATTTATATTTATAGGATTCAAGCTCAATCCCGCAGACTCTCTATACCACAGCTCTATACAACAAATACCTACTTTATTAAATCATGTACCAGTACCACTTTTCTTTCCCGCCTGTGAAACTAAGTACCTATTATAAAAATTGTAATTCATAGACACAGGTCGCAGAGATAAAAATTACCACGTTTATCTTTTAATATTAAACATTTTTGGTGGAACTTCTCCAGTAGTCTTAAAAATATGAAAATACATACTTACCTTTTAGGGTTCCATAGTCAACAAGGAACCCTTATAGTTTCGCCATGTCCGTCCGTCTGTTTGTCCATCTGTCTGTCCGCGGCTTAGCACAGAGTCGATAAGTTACAAAAGAGCTAACATTTGGCATAAATATACATATTCAGAGTAGGGCGTCTCCCCCCTCTCCTGGCTAAACGGTTGATTGTAGAAACGTGAAAAAATTCAGGGCAGGGGCATATAATGAACTTTAAGGAAAATTGTCAGGGCTAAGCAGGGTTTACAAGTTAACAAGTAATAGACGACCAACTTATAAAAGGAAAAATTCGTACAAAATCCATTGAAAATTATTTCAATGAAGCTGCAAGTTCTGTAAAGCGGATAAAAGGCCTTTCTTTCTACGAAACCCCGCGTGGCCCGACACGCACTTGGCTGGTTTTTAGGGTTCCGTACCTCAAAAGGAAAAACGGAACTTTTATAAGATCACTTTGTTGTTCGTCCATCTGTCTGTCAAGACCTTTTGACCAAATTAAAACCATATACTCAAGTCTACAGACCCTTGAAGCTGTGAAAAAATTAAACTTCTATAACGTGAAAAAAAGATACGGCCGTTTATGTCGCAAAAAACGTATATTTCGATACTCAACATTAGAACTATGAAATTTGGCAAGTATTACCATCTTATACTACAATTATAGGAAAAAATATGAAAACTATACATTTGTCATTAATTCATAAAAAAATTGTCTTTGAAGTTCGGGAAAAACTCGGAAAAGACTGGGAGACTCGATTCCTGAACTATTTATAATATGTACCTAAGTATCTACAAATTTGTACGGGACCCTCGGTGGGCGAGTCCGAATCGCAACTCGTTAATCGCCGATTTTTACATTCATCGAAACCTTACAGCGCGAATAAAAAGCTAGAAAGAAGGAGAAAGAGTAAGTAAACGTAAAGCGTAAAGAGTAAAATATTAAACCACTAAATAAAGTTAAATAAAACAAATGATGTTTACATTACGGTTTCACGTTTGTAGACTTAGGATGTTATCAGCCTGTACAATCGCCATCGACATATTTACAAACTTTCAGAAGAAGAAGCTGAAGAAGAAGAAAGACATACTTACATTATACCAGCAAGACACATCACAGAAACAAAATAAGTAACATAATATGCACAAAACCAGAAAGAAAACTAAAAATACACAACAGACAAAACAAATAAATAAATCAGGACCACAGAAATGTAGCCTGTGGTGTAGGTATCTAAGTTGCCACAAAAGGCAGCCGACTTAGCGTTAGGTACGCTGAGTAAGTGATCCCTCAGTGGTGATTTTTTATTATTATTTTACATGCGTCTCTGCAAAAAAAAAAAAAAAGAAAAACGGTAAAGAATATCTCAACATAACAAACTTAACTAATATAAGTAACTTCCACACAACACGATGACTTCTCCTGGTCCCAAATTAGGATACCCTGTGCTATGGTGACCAGGCAAGGGTATCGCAAACGACAAGGAGAATACCTACTTAAGTCAATAAGGCGTAAAGCGACCCTGCAACATAAAAATCCACTTGAGTGGATTCTGTCACAATGCAAAGCCGCACCCGGCCTCAAGTTAATTGAACGTCAGGGGCCAATACGGTTTGCTCTTTTATTATTTTGCTCTTTTAATTTTCCCGCTCAACCACAACCCTCCTCGATGTATGGTTCACGGGAGTCGCTAGGGTTGGCAAGCTGGAAGAAAATGTTGTTTGACTTTTATTCCTTGGATTTGTGAGGAAAAATACAATACCTATGTAAATGTTAGAATAAAAAACCGGCCAAAAGCGTGTCCAGCCATGCGCAGTGTAGGATTCTGTGGAAAGAGGGGTTTTCTAATTACTTTGGACAGTTAATACTTTGATGAGGCAAAGTAATTTTCAATGGAATTTGTACGAAATTTTCCTTTAAGAAGGTCGTATTGAAATTAGCCATAGATATTTACGCATATAAATCAAGCCGGCAAAACCAGCAGGATAAAATCTAAAAAAAAAGCACCTTTCCTATCTACATCTAAATTAGCGATGCAATTATTTTTCTCGCCTACACTAGGGGTAGGATATCGTTGGATTGGTCCTTTAAAAATATTGTGAAAGTAGGAAAAGCCTGCGGAAAAAACCGCTTTTTGGCCAGGTGTGGCATAATAGTACTTTATCTACACTAATGTTGTAACATTCTACTTATGTTTTCAATACTTGACTTATAATTACTACTGTTATAGCGCACACAACAAAACACTCAATTTAAGCAATTTCACATGATGGTATAATATTCACATCGATATCGTAAAATCTCATTATAACATCAATAAAACGCGACCAACTAGATTGCAGGGCCAATCAGGTTGGTCGCATTTTATTGAAGCTGCGCTCTCATTGGTTAAATTTTAATGGCGACAAAATCGCTGTGATTATAGACGTACGCGTGAATTTAATTTAATAAATTTGTTGTTTGATTAATTGCATTAGTGAAGATAAAGTAGTGTATGCAACTGCATATAACACGGGTATTAAAACACTCGTTACTATTATGAAACTCGCTGCGCTCGTTTCATAAACTCACACTCGTGTTTTAATACCCTTCATTATATGACAGTTGCATAAACTACTATTATGCAACTGTCATATAAGAGAGAATCTTAGAATACGAGTGTGGGCGAAGCCGAGTGTGATAATAGTATCACACGAGTGTTCTAATATCGTTTTACAAGCAGTTGCATACACTACTTTATCTTCACGAATTTGTAAATGAAACTAAAGTAAGCAAGAAATCCAATTAAGTTCAATTTTTTTAGCCGCACAGAAAAGTAAACTAATAAATTACGGCAAAACAAATCTAAACTGCGCGAGTCCGCTTTCTTTTTTTTTAAATGTTCCATTTGGGATAGGCAAAGGAGTTTATACCTAGGTACATACAGCCATGTGCTCAGTGTGGGTGAATCAGACCAAAAATTCACAGAAACGTTTACTGCAAGGAGAATTTTAACCGGAAGTGTATCAGCAAGGAGAATTTTACCCGGAGGTGTATTGTAATAACAAAAAAAGTTATTTCACGATACAGGTTGTCAGAAATTCTCATACAACATTTTTATCATATTTTTTAATTTTTTTATTTTTACAGTAAAGTTGTCTGTGAAATAACACAAAGCCATTATGTATTAACTTTTAAGATCATAATTCGAATCTTACGACGTGAGTGTGGAAACCATTTTTTGATTTAGGGATACGTTTGCGAAATATTTTCAGCTTTATAGTAGAGTATTTTTTTGTTAGAGTAGGTGGTTCCCCCCTCTCCAACAGTTGATTGTAGAAACGTGAAAAAATTCAAGGCTATAGCACATATTATTATCAATTTAAAATGAGAACTATCACGGCTAAGTAGGCTTTCCAAGTCAACGAGTAATAGGCGACCAACAAAGAAGAGGAAAACTTCGTACGACTTCCATTGAAAATTACTTTAATGAAGTTGTTAGTTCTGTAATGCAGGTAAAAACATCTCTTTCTACCGAACCCTACACTGCGTGTGGTCCGACACACACTTGGCTGGTTTTTATAAGTAACAACGACATATTTTACGAAATACGTGTTAACCCTTAGGCTCGAATGTTGGCACTACGCTTTCATCCCCTATCACGGCTCTCACTCGGAATTATTGTCACCGTTTTCCCATTTTTCCTACCGACCGACCTATAACTTTGTTACCCTACTATAAAAGCTTATATCACTAAGTATACACGAAGAAATAGACTTTAAAATAAACGGCGGTGATTTCATTTTTGTATGCAATTTCGGAGAGAGTTGAAACGTTTTGATTCTGAATAACGTTTAGCAATGTGGTTTTTCATACGAAATCCTCTGATGGGAAAACGTGGATATTTTAATATGGCGGATTACCCACATTCATGCCCGTTTATCGAATAAAAGGTGTTATCGCGTGTACACCCACTAGTTAAATTTATTTTCCATCCATAAGGCAGTAATTAAATTTTCGATTTTAATCCCCTTCACTCGGGCTGCATTTTGTAATCCCCGATTTGGCTTTAATATTTTTAAATATTTCGTTTGTTGCAGTGAGAACAGTAATCTCGCCGAATTTAGATTGCATTAATATGCTTTTTTTATTTTATTTTATTTTATCTTTATTTTAGAAACAAACAGTCATTCAAATGCTATTAATAAATCGTATCTTATGTTAAATAAATAGACCTCTAGTTTCTCATAATTTCAAATGCAACATTTTTTAAGGTAGATAAACTTATTGTAAGACATCGTTCGGAGAAGAACTTTAAGAAACAAAATTTAAAAACCAAACATGCAAAAAACACTCCAAAATTGCTCAGAATATTCTAACACAACACACAACACCACTGCCCTTTTTTTAACATTATTAACAATATCCAGCTGAAGGTAATTTACCCATCAGGTGAAATATTATGAATTTTAGCTTTGACATTTTTCTTAAATTTACTTAAAGATGGATTAAATATATCAACATCACTTAGCTTAGAATTATATAAGTCACAGGAACGTCTCAGAAAACTATTATTTGCGTAACGAGTTCTACATTGAGGAATCGAGAACAAATCTTTTCGGCAACAGCTTCTCTGTTGCTTGCGGGGTATACGAAAATTAATTGCATGGAGTAATGTGGGGGAGTCAACGAAGTTGTTCAAAATTTTAAATAAAAAAACAGAGTCAATGACGTTACGCCGCAGTTCTAAGGGTATAATGTTATGTCGTTTTGCTGCCGTATGGTAATCTGTAAACATATGCCCAGTTCTATAATCTAGTGATTTCATAAATTTATTTTGTAATTTCTCTAACCTATCAATATGATATTTATAGAATGGATTCCAAACAGTGCATGCAAACTCAAGTCGACTACGGACGTAACTATTGTAAAGCAGCTTATATGTAAATGCGTTTCGAAAAGGTTTCCCTACTCTCAGAATAAAGCCTAACTGTTTATAAGATTTGCCCAGTATCTTATTAATATGCGGTATAAAGGTGAGCCGAGAATCAAGCGTGACACCTAGATCTCTTATCTCTTCAACTCTTGTCAGGTTCTTATTGCACAATTGGTAATCAAAGGTAATAGGATTAGCTTTTCGACTAAAAGTTATAACGTAGATAATATTTAGCTTTTAACATGATAATAATTAATGATGCTTGTTTACCTACCCAACTTTAAAAACATCACTGACTGAGTTATCCTTCCCTGTCTTATCTCATTGTAGACTATAATAAATCGCCACAGGGTAAGGGTAGAGCCAGAATGTTCTAGTAAAGTTGGGTACCCACATATCTTACTCGCGGTTCCTCGTACATGTTGGTTGCAAAGTCGCCTGTAACGAAACTGAGTAGAATGCATGGAATACCTAACAATTTGTTAATGTACTGTCTGTTAACCGTTGTCAGTTATTTTTTTGGTATGATCTTTGGCCAACTGACAGCTGTTAACTGGTAGCTGTTAAGGCGGGGCTCTTCGAGCGCATGGATTTGTATTGGACTTACTGCGCTGCGCGAGCGAAAAGCTGGGGGAAAAGTAGGTAGGTACGCATTTTTGAAATTACAGAAATACAAATCCTATTTATAGAATTTTACGACGTTACTGACAAATTCAGTGATGTAGTAATTTTGGTATATTTTTTATTATCTAAAATTCAGTAGGTACAGCTCAAATAAAACCATATTATTATCTACTTAGTGATTATGTAGAATCATATCCGCGATTTTTTGGATGCTATACAGATTAAAAAAAAAACATAAAAATAATGACCGACGGCCCTAGATAGGACATTGAAAAATATTATATACCTATTTGTTCAGATTTTAAACACCAACCATTTGGACTAAAATGTAGGTATTTTAAAACACCTAATTTAAGGGTTATGTCGGAGAACCCAGCCTCAAGCGCCTAAAAATAAGAATAAATATTCTTCGAATAAGAGCGAACCCCTGGCCGGATTTTTCCGATAAAAAATCAAGTAAGTCATTCCGGTATAATAGTTGATAGCAAATCTATTCAACGTTTAAATGTAATTTGTTGCACAGCGCAACGGCACAGGCGTTTAAGCCGCGCGCACTGCGTTGCTCAGATAAGTGGGGCCGAGCACCCGCTCGTGCCCTGGCAACTGCGAGGCGTGATACGGACGCCCCTTGGGATGCGCCGACATGCAATGCAGCTATGTGCCGGATCGTAGTTAGCAGCTACGTTTCATACAGTTTAATCTGGGCGATATCAACGTTGGTTGAATCCTAAATTCTTATTCTAACGCTCAACAAAAAGTTGATCTTTACGCTATTAATAATATCTGGTGTATACTTATCGATTGATAGAACACTCTTTTTATATAACATGATTTGTGGTTTCCATTAGATGTATCAAAGAACGCAATCTTCAGGGTAGGTTAAGGCAAACCCGGTTATCTCCACTGATTTTGTCATGGAAACCAAAATTGTAAGATTTCGTAAAGGTCAATCTCTGGCAGACCTTAACGGCGGACTATAACCTTTTGCTAATAGCCTGTGACCCTTCCAAGGCGGATAGGGTGAACGGCGGGCGTGGATCGTTCTGAAACCCGAAGCAAGACGACGACGGTTCAGTACAGAATGTTAACTTGGCTACGTCTAGTCTAACTGCGTTGCTTATCCAATGGTGAAGTTTGCATACAGAGATAGTCTTTTCTATTTTCGCAGGAGCATGTACCCTGTTGGGCAACTGTTAGATTTGGCAACTCGTTTATCAAGAGAGTTAGCCTTTTAGGTATAAGCAGTGCACATTACACGTACATACAATATTTTAGTTTTTATTTATTGATCATTAATCTCGAGCGCAAATGTCCTCCGGCGGACAAGGAGAATATACTCTCAGTACTAACTTCTATCTATGCCACATTGTTGGGCAATATTTCCAGCCGCCTTCATAGTGTCATCGGTCCACCGGGTTAGTGGTCTGTCCACCGATCGGCGTTGACCCGTTCTTGGCCACCGTTCAGAGACTACCTTAGTCCACCGACCGTCTTCCCACCAAATGCCTCGCCCATCTCCATTTTAGTTTTATGATTCTTGTGCCCCTAACTACGCAAAGACAGAGTCTGCACAACGGAATTGCGCGCTAAAACGGGGGCGATATGCATACATTGATGTTGATGGAAAGAGCGGGTGATCGTGCTTTTCCACTAAAAAGGAAAATTTCTCACCAGGCAGACCGTATGCATGGAGACGTCTGGCCGGTTGGACGGTCCGGTCGTTATATTTATGGTACCATGTAATGTGTAACACATTGCTTGCGCGTTGCAGGAATGTGGGAGTCAGTATATAGTGCGCGCGCAAAGAGTTGACATGTGCTCGCCGCAACGTAACATTGTGTGCTTAAGCGAAGCTAACGGATGTTCGCAGACACGCACTCATTCGCATTATGCGTGTACCTATTTCTGTCGGTTTTTTGCCGCATATCGAGTGCTAAGTTAACCTTCTGATGGTGAAGGCGAGTGCCCTAAGTGTTCGGTAGATAACGTGACAGGCGGCTTAGCAGCAACGAGAGAAGTTTCGCTTGACGCGTCGGGGGATGGGGCTTTGAACGGGATTGCCTTTTCCGCCCAGGGTTGGCGACGCTGCTTTCAATTTAAATCGGCTTGTTTTATATAGGTATCATCTACTTTGATGCTGAAATAGAACATTGCATTACATAAAATCTCGCCTGTATCTCGGAGGGTTTGCCATTTGCCACGATCCTGACAGACATCTTTCGCTTTACCAACATTCATTGGTCGTTGCCAACCCCCTTTTCGGGTATTTTTTAGGGTTCCGCACCCAAAGGGTAACGGACCCTATTACTAAGACTCCGCTGTCCGTCCGTCCGTCTGTCACCAGGCTGAATATCATGAACCGTGATAGTTAGACAGTTGAAATTTTCGCAGATGATGTATTTCTATTGCCGCTATAACAAACAATACCAAAAAACAGAATAAAATAAATATTTAAGGCGGGCTCTCATACAACAAACGTGATTTTTTTGGCGTTTTTTGCTCGATATTAATAACGGCAGCAGATAGACGCTTGATATATTCAAAATTTGCATAGATAATGGTACGGAACCCTTCTTGCGCGAGTCCGACTCGCACTTGGCCGGTTTTTTTATCTTGCCATTTGCTAATCCAACAATAACTAATCAGCGAATCCATCATTCGATCAGACAGCAGCCATTATGGTCAGCACAATAAATGAACGACCAGCAACACGTGGTGAGCAAATAAATCACACACGGGCAGCATTTTTTATGTTGCCTATACTATACGACCCATTTCAGGGCACAGACCTCTCAGAGAGAGAGAGAGAGAGAGAGAGAGAGAGAGAGGAGTACGGGCTTAATCACCACGCGCGCCCACCACGCATTGGCATTTCAAGCACTGATACCTCAGACACTCGGGTTTCCCCACGATGTTTTCCTTCACAGTTAGCGAGTGGCACTGCTACTACATATTCACAAATGTACCTAACTTAGAAAACGCCGGGATTCAAACCCACGACCTGCCGAATGTGAGGCCAGCTTTATACCGATGCGCTACCATACCACCGCTCCTAAAGGCAGTCAAACAAACTATGATTTAATCATAGTTTGCTTGACTGCCTCGAATCGTTGGTCTAGCCGTTGAGGCGCTTGGCTACCAAAACAGAGGTCGTGGGTTCGATTGATATTGGGGGCCGCCGTATATTTGTACAAATGGCCTCAGTCTGGGTGTATTTTCATGTTTGTGACGTCCTGACCTGGTTACCATAGCACAGGGTATCCTAGTTTGGGACCAGGTCAAGTGTTTATGTTGTGTGTAGGTTATTATTATTATAGTCTAAAGAAAGTCAAGGCGAGGCCCCAACCGACATCGATGTTTTCTACGAGTATTTACACCGGACGTTCAACTTGTCCTAGCTCTATCAAAGATACTCATAATCTGACGTAAGTACCTACTAGCAGTTCCTTACATTACGCCAGCGGATTTTATTACTTTGGTTACATAGTATTAAGTTATCGATGCAAGTAAACGTATTAATTTATGCAGTATTTAAATGTACCTACTCAGACAGAGAGTATGGGCTTAATCGCCACGCGTGCCCGCCGCGGATTGGCGATTTCAAGCCTTGAGGTATCCTAGTGTGAGGCCAGAAGCAATGTATGTGCCTGTATGTAAATGTTTATGTTTAATAGCTCAAAACACTCAGGTTTCCTCACGATCTTATTCACCTTCACCGTTAGCGAGTGGTATAGCTACTATAACTTCACAAATGTATCTACATAACTTAGAAAAAAAAGTCATAGGTACATGCCCGCACTGGGAATCGAACCGGGTCTCTCGTTTCCGAGACCAATGCTTTACCCACTAGGCTACTACTGCTTCTCTACTCTCTGTCTGGGACAAGGCCTGTGCCCTACAGTGGGGCGTATATATAATAGGCTGCTTGTGAAATGTACCTAACTGTAAGCCCCTATGTTCTGTGGTAAGCCCTTCGCTAACACATCCCTCAACTCTCGCCTGTATTCCGGAGGGGTAGGCAGATACCAGCTACCACGAATCTGACAAACCTCTTCCGCTTCATCAATATTCATAAGTAGCTGCATGTTTGCACGCCGGCTTAGGGTACTTTTTATCATGCCCTTCGCTAGGATGGACGAGATAAAAAGATACTTCTTTGATACTGATCAAGGAAAATCGCAATGGATGTCACATATCAATCTACTTACATACATATTTGATAAAGTAATACATACGTAAACTCACGCCTAGAGTTGTAGGCAGAGATCAGGGACTGCCACTTGCCATGATCCTGACAGATCACCTTCGCTTCCTCAACATTCGTTAGTCGTTGCATGCACGTACGCCGGTTTCGGGTACTTTTATCTTGTCTTTTGCTAATACATCCCCTATTTGGTCGAAGTGTGTCCGCCTGGGTCGTCCCTTCCACATATTATAAAGTAATATGGGCCTAATAAATACATACCAATTTCAACATAGTCGCCAGCCCTACCGCCTCTCGATTCGAGTACAGCCGCTCTCCACGGAGTCATCAGATAAGCCTCCGCTTGCAAGTTTAATTGAATTTCGTCGTCGGAAAGTTTCCGCCACCCCTAGCCGCCCCGGAGCGTTGTGATTGGTGGGCGGCCTCTTCGTCAAAGACATTGTTGCCCGGTATATAGCTAGGGTTGTACATGGGGAGGCTTAGTCGAGCGAGTTGCTCTGTGGAGCCTATTGTTGGAAGTTAATGGCGTTTGCCAGGGATCTGAGATGAAGGAGGATTTTAAGGCACGCTACGCTTTGTTCACCTTTTGGATGCAATGGGAGAGTTTTTTTTAATGTTTTGGTCATCTAGACGCTTATTTACTTTTATAGTGTCTAGATGAAAATTTTTGAAGCCATCTGTTGATATTTAGCTAGAGAATGTTTGTAGCTCAGGTTTCCCAGGAATCCTGCCTACCGCGGAAATCTTCGGCCTATTATAACTTTAATTAAATACAACTTTAGCTAGTGGCTCCAAATCACTGAACCGCTTTGACTAACAAGTAACAGCCACACAGATGTATTCGCCCGGGGTTGCGCAACAAAGCCATAATTAAGTTTCATGTTCGAACGCGTAATTTTATTGCGCTAAAACCGTGCGATTTCTTAATCGGAGGCGATTATTAAATACACGTAACAATGACCGAAAAGGCTGAACATGTTATTATGTTCGGGTAGAGCAGGCTTTAGGCGCATCGATCGATCAATCAATTAGTCCCTATTCGTCCTTATTCTGCGTTTGCATTCCTTCGGGATACGCCTAAACCATACATAGTAGGTATTAGGAACTATCTTTACCTCTGAAAAGGAAAGGCCGGTGCGTTGTATTCGTTCGTATACAGGGCGTAAGAGAATTCTACATGGTGATATCTTCATATAGGCAGGTCATATATATGCCGTAGACAAAACAAAAGATGGGGTATAAAAGTGCTAGTTTGCGGACCAAGAGATGGGCGCAGAAGTGTGGGCAGGCAACCAACGAGATCGACTGACTGAATACGAAAAGCCTAAGGGCCCTCACCCACTTGCTGTCGCGCGTTCGCATCGATACAGTCGCGATGCGGGCGCTAGTTGTGTGCCCTCACCCACCGTAAATACGATTCAGTCGCGATGCAATCGCGATACCGTCGCGCTTCTGTCGCGATGCAAATGCGATTCAGTAACGGAACCAAAATGCCTGCGATCGCTACAGTTGCAAGATGGACTCCGTTGGACCGATGGACAACAGCACTCTCGATCTCTCTGTGTTGCACTACTCATGCGCCACCCTTCCTCCGTTCTCCTCCCGATGTCTTCCGATACGCTCGCGCGTTTGCATCGATACAGTCGCGATGCTGTAGCGCGTTAGTAGCGCGTTGGCATCGCTTCTGCAGCGCGTTGCAAATGCGACTAAAGCGCGTTCGTAGCGATGCTGTTGCGCGTTTACGAAACGCGAAACGCGCGACAGCATCACTACAAAAAGTCGCCGTGGGCGAGGGGCAAATTGAACCTATACTCAGCGTTGGGTTGCTATTGGTTAAAGAAGAAGAACTACAAAACAGCAAAAAAAAATGTGAGCTGTTCTATACTAGAGGGTGCGTTTGTATTCGTTCACCGTATTTTAAAGGAATGTTCTTTTTATTGTCAGAACAGTATTATTAATGATTTATTAGTAATGGTATATAACATATTATGTATTTGTAAATATTCGTGATTTCCGACCTTTGGCTCCAAACCGTGAATTCAAATTCGAAGTGGTAGGTAGTACCGTATCACTGAAAAATATTTTTTCAAATGTTAAAGGCTTAAGAGTCTGTCGTCCGATATGCGCAAACAATTAAAAAAAAAACAATTGAGGTAGCCGGCGCCGACCATAAGGCGCTCAAAACACAATTTTATTTTTATTATACTTTTTTTTTGACACGGGATTTTTTTTAAATATAAGTTTCTAAGTCATGGATAGAATGCCTCCTTAAAATACGGTGAACAAATTCAAAGTCCCCCTGAAGAGTTACCAACAGCCGATATTGTTGTTGACAATAGTAAAAGGTGTTCGTATTAAAGAATAGAACCTCCCATTGGTCAGAAATATGAATTTCGTTACACCCTGAATAGGCTATTCTTATGCAATAACGTCATATATTAAATTGGTCATACATACACATACATAAACTCACGCCTGTATCCCAGAGAGGTAGGCAGAGACCAGGGACTGCCACTTGCCACGATCCTGACAGATCACTTTCGCTTCCTCAACATTTATTAGTCGTTGCATGTACGCACGCCGGTTTCGGTAACTTTTTATCTTGCCCTTTGCTAAAACATCCCATATTTGGTTGAAGTATGTTAAATTGGAGTCGCGTACTATGACTATTCCTACCTATTTCAGCGATATAAATCATCACGAAGCACGCTTTGTTCTTGCAATAGATGTCTACAATCCTCTCTAAGTATTATGATGATTGATAACATCTTATAACATTAGTTCCACTTGTTTAGTACAAACTGGGACGGATGCAGCCTCTGTTTCGCAGCAAATTACTGAGTTGTTGCCATAGGTACTGTCGACAGCGCGTCAACCTTTACAGGCGTGCACTTTATTGAGTTGAATTACGGTTGACTTTCCAATAGAAATGTAAATGTTGACTGCAAATGTCCGACGTTACTTCATTTTTATCGCGAAGATGACTGTCTTACTTCCTTCCTGTTGTGAAAAATACAAAAGTATTTGTTTAACATGGCCGATTATTTAACAGAGCAACAAGTAGGAAGCCTAATTGGACTAATCGGCTACGAAATATGCATCGAATTATTATAATAAACTATGAATAGCAGATTTATGAAAAAACAAAACTAGTATTTTTGTAGAACAAACTAGGTAGTACGTTCCAAGAGACATTTTAGTCTGTACGTACTTTAAAGAACTACCTCAGTTTCGCAACATGCATCCATTCGTCAAAACAACTAAGACATTTCCCTGTGATTGGCACCACTTAACTATAACACGAGCTAACGTAACGGCCTACCTACAGTACAGCCAAAGAAAACAATAAAGTCATTATGGACCATGGCTCTATTGCAAGCTTGTCGATACCACAAGAACTCGAAATTCTTCACGAGAATAACTCGGTTATGTTTTGAGATCTTTCGAGGCGATTTTTCATAACGATCTCTTTTATACTAAACTGATGCTCAATAGAGTTATACAGTACTTAGGTAGTTTAATCAATAGTGAGTTCTCGAAAAAAAAAAAAAAAAAACGCTTTATGGCTTTATCTCCAATGAGATCATTGGGAAGCTGGGATCCCTTCAGGAGGCCTGCAGTGACATTCGAGCACTGCTGGCTTTCTGGAAAGAGATAGGTTGGCTGGAGTAAACTCGCAGCTTTGCTACGTACAATGGCCCAATTATGAGGCTAAGTGCGGAATTCTCAGGTATAACTAACTAACTAACTATCACATTTAGTTCATTATACAGTGCACGTCTCAGTCTCAGCGGTGGAAGCACAACGGCAGAACGCATTCGAAAGGCCGTGGGTTCGAATTCCAGCATTTGCCAGACTTTGTTTTCTAAGTTAACGTACATATGTGAATTTGCAGTAGCTAAAAATAGAACACGTTAACGATGAAGGAAAACGTCGCGAGGAAACCCCAGTGTCTGCGGTATTTACCTACCTCAGCGCTTGCTACCGACAATGGTCCAAAATATGAAGCTAAGTGCGGAAATATAAGGTCTAACTAACTAACAGTGCACGTCAAAAGGTGATCCACTAGTCCTTACTAATATTATAAACGCTAAAGTTTGTATGTATGGATGGATGTTTATTACTCTTTCACGCAAAAACGTCTGAACGGATCCGGACGAAATTCGCACAGACATAGATTGTAGTCTGGATTAGCACATAGGCTATTTTTTATCCCGGAAAAATACATATAAAAATTACCACGCGAACGAAGTCGCGGGCAACAGCTAGTTTCATATAAATGTACCGTAAGCTCGTACCTGTGATAGGCCCATCGATTATTTTAACAATATAATGATTTGATCCAATTATTGCACCGACACACTTTCCCTGAGCAAGGCGGCGTCTGACACCCAAAACGCAGGTCTCTAATACCGATATAATTTTATTGTAGGCTATAAAAATTTGCAGCGTACTTCGTGCGCCCATTTCATGTGCGTTTCTTGTGCTATGAATATTTAAAAAATGTATGAACGATGCGCATGCGTAAAAGGGACTTGACAACTACTTTACCTCTCGCTTAGACACTATATTGCCGTTTATATTGTGTGAGCGAGAGGCAAAAAGTGACGCGTCTCTGTCAGTCAGACACGTAAGTGTTTTATAAATATAGATAGATCGCGATTAGATCCGTTTAATATATAACTATAGATAGATAAATCAATCAATCAATCAATCAATCAGCACGTAGATGAATCTTCCCGAAGTTGTGGCCGTTATTATCCTCGTAATTGTCACTATTCATCGTTGTCAGTGCGATAGGTGTTAAACATTATTTTTTTCTATATGAGTTGGATTTGATGATGAGAGCTTATTGCGAAAAATTATGAATTGGCGACAATTCGAGATGATTCGCCCCCGTCCTCGCCACTGCTAGACATAAACTTCCCCTAAGGCACATCACATCCTTATGTCCTCTGCCATCCTCATTCAGCCACTGCCAGCGATCTGCCTCAGGTCGTCGGTCCAGCGAACTGGTGAGCGTCCTACGGTATGCGATATATAGAAGAAGATAATTTATTATTTTTTAATATAGACAAATAAATGTTTATTTAGTTTCTTTCCCCTCAACGATAATACTGCAATCTTACTCCCTATTATAAAGGCGAAGTTTGGAAAGATGAATGTTTGTTACTCAATCACGCCATAAGGGGTGAACAGACCCGGATAAAATTTGGCACAGAGATAGATTATAGTTTGGAATAGCGCATAGGCCACTCATTATTCCGAAAATAATAGGCATTATAATTTTAACGCGAACAAAGTCGTGGGCATCAGGTAGTACTGCTATAAAATTAAATATCGCTTTGAGTTTTTGAGTGATACGCACGGCCAGACTTTGCGATCCGCTCAGAATCGATTGCTGAAGACACCGAGTCATTCGACAAGGTACTTCAGCAATTCTTTTACTATCACAGCTGTCCGCCTGTGGAATGATCTGCCTTTGGCCGTAAGATTTTCACCGTCCCTAACAGTATTTAAAAGCAGGGTTCAAAAATATTACTTTGCCTTAGTTTATGTTTTTTTCTTTATTTATTTATTTTTTCTTTCTGGTGTAAGAAAAAATTAAATCTATTCCTAGTAGTATGTAGGTATATTTTTCGTTAATCTCCTCCCTTCATATGATAATTTTTATTTATGTATGTTCATTCTATATTTATCTTGTATTTATGTACCGTTTATGTATGTGTATTAAATATATTATAAATATGTTCCTTGGTATTGTTTAGTTGCACCGACTACCCGTCATTTAACTTCTCATTTTTTTTCCGTCAATGGTTTTCTGGAAGAAATTACTTTTAGTAATAAGGCTGCCAATTGTACTGTACTATATTATTGTTAAATTCTCATAAATGTAATTCCTGGTGTACATACAATAAAGAATATTCTATCTATCTAAATATCAATATTTCGACACCGAAATAGTATTTCAGACAACATGTCGCGTGTGAACACCACAATCTATCGAAGCTGCAACCTGCACGTAATAGAAAGTGGCTACCACTGCCGGCAGCAGGCGAACAGTTGATGGATGCAACAGATTTATGCATAATGCCTCACTTCGACGTATTACACTGACGGATAATTGCTACTTGGGCAGTAAACGAGTGATGTAAACGCGGACTCTGAGTTAACGCATCTTGAGATCCCAACATTATGTTCAATTCATACAATTATGCCGGCGCGCGACAGCCCGAGTCCAAAGTTATCGTAGAAAATGCGGTTTATTACTGGTGAGTGAATGAGCGAGTGAGTGTGTGAAAAAGTTGCAAACGCAACGTGGGAGCCCGCTTGCTCGCTGCACCGACGATCTGGATCTCGAGCGGACAATAGACGAATGTAGGCTTACATTGAATTTGGTTTAGAGCTACCGCGCGGCCCTTTGCTCCTTGCTCTTTGCTTTTTTTACAAAGGTGAAACTTTGGCTTCTACTTAGACGAACTGGCTATGCTCACAGACTAATAACGTTTTGTTCTAGTACCTATGACAATACATAGTATAGGCCTATTTCATAGAACTACAATTCATGGCTTACTATGACAACTCGATGTGGGTACATTAACAAAGCCGATTAACCCATACCTTATAACAAGATTGTACTGATCAAATATGCAATCTGCATTGAATTGTCGTAATAAACTATGAGTTGTAGTTTTATAAGGGCAAGATAAAGAGTAACCGGCGTGCGTGCATCCTACGACTAATGATTGTTGAAGGAGCGAAAGAGGCCTGTCAGGATCGTGGCAAGTGGCAAACTCTGGTCCCTCTCTGCCTACCCCACCGGGATACAGGCGAGAGTTTATGTTGTGTAGTGTAATTTTATTAAGCGGCCCAGGTGAGCTATTATTGTACAAATACAAAATACAAAATCTTTATTTTCGTGAATTGCTTAATTTAACGGTACATAGTATCTGGAGCCACCTTTTAAGCATGTAGAATGCCTGTACTAGGTGACACCGCGCTTCCATAGCTTAAAAACTTAGTTTAATTTGATATTTTACTTATTTTAAAGATTACTGTTATGACAAAATTATTAAAAAGGTAAAAGTGTAAAGCTCAGCCAGGTGAGTGTTTTATGTGTTTAGGTAGAATATGTGTGTAGAATACGTATGTGTGTGTGGTGCGTGTGTGTGCCTTGTACCTTTGAAATTATGTCTAGTGGCGCCTCCTTCAACTGAAAATCATCATTATCATCAGCCATTTGACGCCCACTGCAGAACATAAGCCTCCCTCATGGTTTTCCAAGCTCGGTGGTCAGACCATTTGGTGGGGGGCCTGCCAACGCTGCGTGGTCCGATCCGCGGTCGCCAGGTCAGAACTTTTGCGCGCCAACGGCTGAACTGAAAATAAGATGGCCCAATTAAAATACCACACTTTTATTTTACAGTACCCGAATATAAAAAGTACCCGAAACCGGCGTGCGTGCATGCAACGACTAATGAATGTTGAGGAAGCGAAAGTGATCTGTCAGGATCGTAGCAAGTGGCAGTCCCTGGTCTCTGCCTACGCCTCTGGGATACAGGCGTGAGTTTATGTTATGTTATGTTATTTTACAGTAGTGTTCAACTTGTTTTTCTTAAAAACACAATGCCCTTTCCCGATCTATTTAATTTTTATTTTAAGCCATGAGATAATAGTAACGTAGATGTAACCGACAGAAAGTATTTTTGGTTGCGAACTGGCCCTTAACGTAACTGATTAGAGTGCATATATGAGGTAAAAGTAAAGTAAAGTAAAGTAAGGTTGATGTGGTGTACCTACTCATATATCACGCCACTTTTCGTAAGTAATTAAAAACCGGCCAAGTGCGTGTCGGGCGACGCGCAGTGTAGGGTTCCGCAGAAAGAAGGGGTTTTATCTACTTTATAGAACTAACAACTTTATTAACGTAATTTTAATTATTTATTTATTTAGGAACGCCAAGAGGCTACATATCTACCAATACACTAGTAACAGAGTCTTATGTTTAAATTTCTAATATTATATGCATCCCAGTTACAGGCATCCACAAAATTTACAGATTTGGATTTTGATAAGTTTTCCTTTTATAAGTTCGTCATACGTTTATAAGTTTTATTATACCGTTTTGTCGGTGTGCTTAATATGTATGTCTATGCCAAATTTCAGGTTTTAGTACTAATCGACTCTGAGCTAGGCCGCGGACAGACAGACAGACAGACGGACGGACATGGCGAAACTATAAGGGTTCCTTATCGACTACGGAACCCTAAAACATCCACAGGATTTGATTTCATGGCCAAATACTGCTCGTGTTTTTCTACCGTCCCGGCTTAACCATTTGAGGTAAAACCTGTTGAATGAGTGTACCGACTGGCAACAGAGTGGAATAGCAAATCATGTGGATCACTGACCAATGACCCACTGGCATGCTGTTCACGTGTTACACATTCCACCATTATCGGTTATTATAGTCGCCAACTATTGTTAAACATAAATGGCTGCAGTCACGAATCCACGATACGTAGTGCAAAAGGTAAATGCTTAGTTTTTTTTTCTCAAGTAAAAAAAGTTGTGAGATTTACTTTTTGTAATCTTCAGAGACGGGAGGCAAAAAGTCTGAAAGGAGTTTTTGTCACTACTTGAAGTGTCAGTTAATATCTAATCGCCATTAGAGATAGATTAAGAAGATTTTTTTATTCTTAATTAACACATCGACACAAGAGACAAGAGTTCGCTACTTCATTTGTCTCCTCTCTTGTAAACTTTTTTGGCCATATCTGAAATAATAAAAAAAAATTGGCTTTTGCATCTACGTAATATGAGATGATTTATACAGCGTCCAGTGGCACCATCACACACACTAGATGGCTCAAGGGACCACTCGGACGCTGCAGTGCCAGGGACATTATTTTTCAGATGGAGTAGGCTTGCCCAGCACCTATACCATCCTGACAGCTTAGTCGGCCTAATAATACTTTTTTTCAAATAATAATACTTTTTTTAACCTGTAAGAGTATGACCTTGAAAAGAACAATTAAAAACCATTGTCATGGTGGCCCGATGGGGTCCTTTAGAACTCTACAGATTAAATCAATAAACGTTGTCGATATCAGTAATAATATGTATTAAAATGTCGTTCCATTCAGCTCTAGTCTGGGTGTAAATAAAAAAAATACTATCAAAGTAAAAAATATATATAATAGAGGATAATATTTCTTGATGAGATGAGTGATGAACTTAGCACGAGCAAACAACTTGATAGATGATTCCCGTATTTTATAACAATTTCTATCAACGGTTTGTTTAGGTACATGTAGACCAAAGCTGAATGAAATAGAATATCTATCTAATATGTAAAAAACTCGTGTCACGGTGTTTGTTATCGAACTCCTTCGAAGCGGCCTCACCGATTTTTATGATTTTTTTGTGTATATTTGGTAGGTCTGAGAATAGGTCGTAGGCTAATTAGTTTGCCGAGTCAGCTAGTAACATATAAATTTATTATTACGCAGTCGGTGGGTGTAGATTATATCCAGGAAATCTCAATGTCGAGATTTCCTGGATGTTATGTGAGTATATAATATAACTTTAGTAGTTTTTGTAGCATTTATTATGAAGAGTGTAATGTTATTTGTTAAGTTATCGGTTGCTCTACCAGCACTGTGGAGGTAATGATTAATTGTAATAATTGCATTACGTAGTGTGCATAATCCTACTGCGATTTGATTCAGAAATATCTGAGCCTTGAGTCTAATACACACATACTTGTTCAATATAATGATATTAGGGTGGCAATAGCCGTTATTTGCCTCTATTTTGTAGTCTACTGAGCAATAGCAATACAATGTTATTCCAATGGAGTGACTCTATAACCCGCGTAAATTTAATAGTCATCACTTGCGATGACGAACGAATAGCGCGAGGCGCCGAGTTAAGTTACAAGGGTTATACCATTAAAATTGGTTAGTAGACTGCCAATAGTGTAACTAAAATAACCATTATCGTATCAATATCATTCAATTCAACAACTTTAGTATGCATTAAGCAGACTCCCTGAAATAAATACTATTATTTTTATTTAAACGGAATTGAGATCGTTACATGGTACTTTACACGCTCATTTCTGGGTGTTTTGAAAGCCGCGTTTATGTAATTAGTAATTAAAAATGGCATCTATTTAGACTATTACTTTTAATTACAGACGTAAACAAAATAAAAAAATAGTCGAGAAATCTTGTTTCGAGTTGAGAAATCTTGTTTAAAGAAATGCGCCAACAATTAGTACCGCCTGTCCGTCTAACATAACGATGACCCGCGGAACCGCGGCACGCACGCACCCACAGAGTACATTATATATCTGAGACACGCACCGCTCTGGGTGGCATCTAATGGTTCTAATGGATTCGAGTTTGTGTCGAGATATTATGAAAAGAGCGTTTTTTTTAAAAAAAACATACTTTTTTTCATTTTGCTATGTCTTTCGAACAACCCAAAATTATTGCAGTGTACCTGGATCAGGACGACAGATATAAATAGAGAACATGTATAGGTACACAAAAAGTAAATAAACTCTTAAGTTAAAGAACTTAATAATCTTTGTAGATTTTATAGCGATGGGCAAGAAAAACAATACCCGAGACCGGTGTGCGTGCATGCAGCGAGCAAAGGGGTTTGTCAGGACCGGGGCAGTGGCCAACCCTGGTCTCTGCCTACCCTTCCGGGATATAGGCGTGAGTTTATGTATGTTGCGTTGTAAACGTGTTAGAAGTGGAAAATTAAATGTAGAGCAAGGATGTGACAATTACGTAAGCTAAATTTTTTATGTAATACTTACATGATATTTAGGCGCATCTTAAATTATAGACTATCTATTACGATTTGCTTTCGTGTATTATTTTTCAACTAGCATATCTAATATATAAAAATCTCGTACCACAGTGTTTATTATCGGACTCCTCCGAAACGGCTTCACCGATTTTTATGAAATTTTATGTGCATATTTGGAAGGTCTGAGAATGGGTTGTAGACTAATTAATATGGCAAAACAAAGTCTGCCGAGTCAGCTAGTGTCAATAACAAATGTTTCGTTTGTAAAAACCTGGAAGAATGGAGATAAACTGGAAATTGCGATTCTCTGTGTACGAATAGAAAATAAAATGAAAAAATTGGAGAATACCAAGTTTCCTATAAACATCTCTGTTACAAACTAATTAAGGACTAATGAAACCATTAATTAACTGATTTATCTACCCTTTAATAGCAATAGTATGTCAAGTGTGTTGACAGCGTTAGCTTGTCAGTGAAATAAAAACACAAATAGCGGACGTTGATGTTGTAAGTTACATAATTGGAGGCTGTGACCATAGCGGCAAAAGAATAGCGGATTAAGTAGTCAAGTTAATATTAAGTGAAATCTCCATTTTATTTCTATCATTTATTGGTGTTTAAGCTGGAACTTAATATAAGTAAATAATGTTGAGCTTGATCGAGTTCGATGAGCAGAGGTCGGGACAGCGGAGAAAATAAAATGTCGATGCAGCGTGATAAAATTGTTTATGGTGCAGATGCAGGAACAATAAAGAGACTCCTAAATCAGTTACAATCCTATTTAACTTTAAATGGAAGGAAAATATAATACATACTTTGAACTGGCAGAACTCCTGCATATTACTTTTGAGAAATGTAATGCACTCAAATGTTAATTAAATTAATTGTAGTGATTTGAATCTACAAATGAAATAAACATCACATCATTTATTTATATACTTAGTGACCTAGCCTAAATAGTCTAACAATAATAAAAAGTTAAAAGGCTCATTAAAGTTGTACAGTGTTTTACTTAAAAAGCTCCTGAAACAAAGTTTTCTTAATTTTTACAACACTGATAAAGTATAATAAAGTAAGGGAGGGCCCCTACTCTATCATACAGTAACGCTATTGATAACGGGCTTCATTGATCTTGTGATAAATCGCTTGACACTTCCGGTCTTGGGTTCAGTTCCCGTAGGTTTGCACATTGGTTTGTTCAAATGGCGCAAGACTTACAAATGACCTTGCATGTGTTTTTTTGGCTTGTGATATGTTTGCCCGAATATTTCATTCTTCTTTAAGAAATAAATTTTTACTGTAATAGTAAAAAAATAAGGAAAAAATTTTTATTAAGCGCTTAAAATATCCAATAATTTATTACAAAACCAAATGAACGTCAAAGCCACGTCAAAGCTCTAAGTTCCAGAAATAACAGATTCTGTGAAGAAGAAGCTAACAAAGAAACTCTTCATTAGTTCTTCTCGAAACATGTTTCAACTTAACAGAGTTTTCTTGAGTAAACTTAAAGTTCACTCACCAATGTGAATAAAAAAACCTCTGACAAATAAGTAAAATCTGAACAGGAGAAGACTTGCTTTTTTCGAGTTTCGAGCGAGTTTTATTCATTGACACTGCTACTTTCTTTCCACTGTGAGCAAACCCTCACCGACATTGAGGCGTCGCGCCGCGCGTCGCAAACGCGTGCATTTCTGAACTAGTTTCGTTCAGTAAAAGCAAAACCGACGCTCACTGATATTACTCTTACACGTCGTGGGCCTCTACTCTGATACTAACGTTTGGCGAAGCGTACAGTAGACAACACATCAACCTTTACGTACGTGCACTTTAATCAGATAAGTTAAGGGCGAGTATGCGACAAACATGTAAAGGTTGACCTGCTCTCGACTGTACTGTTGACAGCAGCTCGACCGACCGACCCTTACTTTTTTGTCGCACAGTCGCCTGCAGAATATTTGTGGCACCTTCCCATCGACTCTCTACATCAAGGCAGGTTAGCTGGAAGAAAATACTACCTAGTATTAAGCTCGCCTTTGTACAAAATTGTTTTTCATAGTGCAATAAAGAATTTTTCAATTCAATTCAATTAAAGCGGATTTAATTAGGTGAAATAATATTTCAATTTATAAGATCTCGTCATGCGAGAACATGGCTTATCTCTACCCGCACCGCAACTGAACACAGTGCAGGCTTGGGTGATGTTCTGTCAACTGTACATTAGCTACGATCCAAAACCTATAAGACTGTTTCCAGTTTCTGCTTGCATATTGAACGAGACAAAATTTCGATGCCAGGTAAGCTATGTCAATTTTTAGACGGAATTGCAATCCCAAGTAGGGCCCTGAAGGAAATTACATGAATCTTGAATGTATGTAAAGTTTAATTAAGATCTTTGCATCCTGATAGAGGAGAAGAATGCGGGACATGTCTGTGGTTAACATGACGTGACGTGTTCTAGTTTATGGGACTGATTACTCAAAGCACAGTAAACTTTTGGTTCCTACACCACGCAATAAAATTTTCTTTTATAGATAATAAATAAACTTTATTGGGTGTCAGCAGTTGAACTGGTTGAGCTTTGAGGAAGTTTATATAGAAAAAGAGATCGTTCTAGGGTAATTTATTTGAAGTACTGTTTATTGATGGCCGTTTCTCATATGTAAAGGCCATTAAAATCAATGGGTACGGCGAATCACATCAGTAGTCTGAAATCTCAAAACTAAAAGGGTAGGTACCAAAAGTTCAAAGAGCTGACAATTTTTCGTATTGTTGATGTCAGATTGGGTCTCAAAACAAGGGTTTAGTAACTAAATATAGGTACATTTATTAAACTTCTACACATAGAACCTACTTCAACTGTTAATTAAAAGGATTTCTTAATAAAAATTAAAGCCGATACCTTATTACGTACACTGCTGTTCATTTCATAATATCTGTTGTATTGAAGGAGATAGACTGGCAAGTTGATGCCCTTGAAATCATTGCATATGTAGCCCAATAAAATTACTTTTCGATATACTTAAGAATAGATTTTACAACAAGTGGACAAAACGAACCGATTTTAGCCGAGATTTTTAGCAGATTGATAGTAATGTCGAGGATAAAATGGTTTTGTAGACGAGTTATAAACTCCGCTTTTCACTTCGATTGCGAGGAAATGAAACAGTAGCATAATTTAGCAAATTGAAGAAATTAATAAACGCACGAAAAAACAAGAGCTGTTTCCCGCCGCTTTATTTTTTCAAAATCTAACGACATTGATATTAGGCTTGGGCTGCAGACCTATACAGCCTACTATTAAATTAATTTTGTAATAATAATTTTCTCAAATCAATCAGTCTTAAAAAACACATGAGGCAAATAAATTAAAGTAAATATTATAAAATAACAAACTCTATACATGAACTTCTTATTGTGTTTGGCTGTATGGCTTATTTTCTTTGCCTTAATACAGATACATTTATGAGTAGATACGTTAATGCACTAGTGCACAAAATTCGATTTTATGCAGCCTATATCCTGCACAAATAAGCACTTTCAGAACATGAGAAGTGAAAATTTTATTTTATCGACATCGCGGTACCTTTAAAATAAACTTGCAACAATGAAGAAAGTTATAAGTGCGTAAAATACTGTTTCACTTTTACTTTTAAATATTTCAGGTGAAGCCAATCGTAAAGCAATAAGAACATGAAAAAATGTTCAGTCGATATCCAGTACAACCGCACCACCTATTAAAAACTTAATTCCGGAATTAGGTACTTACTTCATTTTCTGTCAGAAACCTGGCCCTAGAGTCTAATAAACGCATAGTCAGTAGAATTATATTAGAACGCCGTTATTTGCCTCTATTTCGGAGTCTAGTAAGCAATAGCAGTACAATGTTATTACAATGGTACAACCCGCGCAATTAAATAGGCATCTCTTACGAAAAAGATTGAATCACGCAAGAGGTAGAGTTAAGTTACACGGGTTATACCATGTACCGACTGTACGGTCGGTAGCAGCGAAACCTTTACATTTTAGTTGCAATGTGAAAGTGAAAAACATTTATTTCAATTGTAACACAAATGACCATGACACAAAAATAAAACCAATTTATGGAGAGAAACGAGAACACAAAAATAATAGTACCTAACACAATCATGCCGAATTGTCGCCCGTAAGGGGTCATCCATAAAGTACGTTACACTTATTTCGTAATTGTTTGACGCCTCCCCCGGCCTTGTTACAGTTGGTTACATTTTGTGAGATTCCCGCCTTCCTAGTGTGATGTCACATATTTTGCAATTTTACATCTAGAAATTATTAAAATTAAAAAAAGCAATTCTGAAATTAGTATTATGTGTGCGTGCGCTTGTTATACAGCTTTAATTTGTGTGGCAGTGACGCGGCCATCGTCGTCGTCCGAGCAACGCACACAAAGTCACTGTGTATATACGGTTGACCCACACATAGAGCCGCGCGCAAAGATGACACGGGTCTGAAGTCGAATTGAACAATCTTTAACTATATTTCTGAAATGTGACGTCATAAAACTTAGGACCTCCTCTCACCCCTTGTCACACAATGTCACACTGTCGACCCCTCCCCACCCCTTAACATGTGACATACTTTATGGATGTTCCCTAATGCATTTAGCTAAGATGCACGCATGTAACGGTCGATGTGCTGTTGACTGTACGTATATGAGCTTGACATTGCCTTCTTAACCACACGGTGGCAAACCACAATCTCCGGCGCAGTATTTGCGACACGAAACTAGAGTATTTGGGACGAAACCGTGTTAAGAAAAAAGATAGAAACCAACAAAGAATTTCAATTTTACCGCGGTCGTGGGCGGTACTTTATGTAATTGGTGCGGCATACTGGCAACTTTTTGTCGCCACTCTGAGTCTGCCCGAAGAAAAATAATCTCTCGACAGCGAACGACAGCGGGAGGGCGCGAATCTTTGGCGTATTCCATAGCTTATGCCGAGCGCGGGATAAGAGCTTATGGTACGTTGCCTCTGCAGCACGGGGATTGAGCACTGTTACAGCGCCCATAGCAGGTGATATTGTAGCGCCATCTTTTTTATTGTGGCGAGAAAGAGGAGTAAGAGTGAGATGGACCGATAAATGGCGAGAAAGAGGAGTAAGACCTTATATCGCGTTTTCGCGCTCGATGTTATCGTGTCCACTGACTAAAACAGCAGTGTTGCAAAAAATTGAGTAAACGTGTTATAGAGTCAATCCACTGTCTCTATAATAATACACGCTCATCATCATGATGGAGACATCCATGCTTAGCCCACAGGGCTCCATTTTATATAACTCAAATTCAAATTATTAAATTATTTAATTGTGTCTTATTCTCCGTATTCTGCAATAAATAATTTGAATTTGAACTCATGGCCGATTAGCCCACTGCAGATTAACAAGTAGGAAGTCTAATATACTCATCGGCTACGTAAAGTAAATCGAATTGTCATTTTCATCATCATAATTCATCATCATCAGCTTGTCCACTGCTGGACAGAGTAGTCGCCATTTATGTTAATGCCACCTCTTTCAGTCCATAGTCTTGAACATATCCTCCATTGCATTTGTGAACAATTTGGGGGAAATAACATCCCCTTGTCTCACACCACTATGTATGGGAATAGGCTCATACTGCCGGTTCTGGATTTGGGCGGCCATAGTAGCGGCGTTGTACAGACCTCTCAACACTTGGATGTATCGCCAGTCCACTTGGCATCGCTGCAAAGATTCCAGAACAGAACAGGTCTCGACTGAGTCAAAGGCCTTTTCATAGTCCAAAAACGCTAAGCACAGGGACCGATTATAATCTTCGGTCTTCTGTATAATCTGCCGCATTGTGTGAATGTGGTCTATGGTGCCGTAACCCGATCGAAAGCCGGCCTGCTCAGGTGGCTGTCTATCATTGTAAACTATAAATTGTAGTTTTTGTGGAGACGCGGCCCACTCTGACTTTCCTCTTGAAGTCCTGAATGACAGTGCGCCGCCAGGTGGTTTTTGGGTTTTATAGTGCTATAGGTATTTAAAACAAAATTAATATGCAGTAAAGTGTATCTAATACACATAACAAGCATTTTTCTCCAAAAATTCTTTTAATAACGGTCCATGGGCCTAATTACGCGCACCAAATCCTTTCGGAATCATGACGTTTGCGATAGTAGTTAGTATCGAATTAACAGACGATTGGGATAGTTGATTTGGTATGCTTAGGGCCAGTTTCTCAATTGAGAGTTTTGCTAGGTAAATAGTTAAATGTAGTGCTGTCTCTTCGAATTTCTCAGAAAAGAGCGTGACAGAACGTAAATTAGGTATTTACCTAATAAAATTCTAAATTCGGAAACGGGCTCTTAATATAGGAATTCCCGACTATCGCCAAGTCGCGCAAAAGTTGCCCGTATACAGTGACCGCGATAAAGGTATTTTAAAACTCATTACGAAAGTGCTCTGCACATAAATTACAATTTGCATTTGGTGGAGTTATTTTATCAGCTCTAAATTGTTTTTGCATGGTGGTTAAGTTTTTTTGCAACACCACGTCAATGGGTAAGTATGTAACAGACCATTTGTACAAATATGGCGACTACCAGCGGGAATCAAACTCACGACCTGTCTTGGTAAGAAAGAAAAATACCACGACATATTGTTGCAGCTCTTATATCACAAGATATATGTTTTTTTTTAAATTTGTTTTTATACAGACACAAGATAAACTTTAATATCTTATTCTACCAGCGGACGAAAACCACAAAACGTTTATCTGCCGCTGTTATCTGTTGTTATGTGCGAGTATCCTACCGATATAATAGTTTTCTTCTGTGATAAAAGACTTATGATTTAGCCTGATTAGAATTTAACAACAGATTAACCTTACTCGCGCGCACTCAGTAAGACACAGGTGTCCTAAAATTATCAAACAGCTGTCGAACTGTACTAAGATTAGATTAGATTAGATTAGAACATCTTATAGCACAGCCAAAAGCATATCAACAATTATATCCGTGCAATTTAATCACTCACGTTATGGGCAAAATTGCTACTAAAATGTAGAGGTTGTCGCCTGACCATAATTGCATATGCAGCCTTCCCGCTGCCGGGTATTTTTCTCTTAGAAAGAGAGAAAGGGAGAGTATGGGGTAATACACAACAAATTCCTACATGGAATTGGCGATTGTGGGCGCCGAGGTACCTTACGCTAGGGCCACACTTTTTATATACCTACAATTGTTGAATTCAAATGAAAATGCGATGTACATTGCGTTGCCGATTAACCCACAGATTATCCTCATTGTTGAAATCAGCTGCGCAATGTACATCGAATTGTCATCATAAACTATAAATGGTAGTTTGACGAAACGCGACCCAGAGGATTTCCTTCACCGTAAGCGTTAGTTACAGTTTTAGGTTATTATTATTATAAAATTCTTTAATGTAAAACATTTTTTATGTAAAAACAGAGTTTTGCACGTAGGCGAGCCTAATACTGCTACTGCTGTTTATTGATGTTTTTATCAAGTTATTGTGCCAGTACGCACAATAAAGGAGTTGAATTCACATTAAGAATGGTCGCAATCCTGGCAACTGTACAGAGAGTAGGCATATTAATATGTAATGTGCAACATTCACCAAAAACTGCTCGCATTTCCTCGCTCTACTGAGACGATTGCAAAACGGCGCGTCAAGTGCAACTTCGCTGCGCGCCGGCGCCGCTCTCTGACGACACATTATTGGATTACCACCGAACAGACATACCTGCTTCAGTATTTCCAAAAACCTGCGAAAACACACAATGAGGTATACAATGGTATGGGATACATAATGGGATACAACAGAATTATTGATTTCTGATTTTTGATTCGACTACTACGTCATCTCTATTGGTATTAATCTATGTGAAGTCAATAAGAATTAGTGTCAGGAAACAGTCTTATTCTATAGTTTTATTTTTAAAGGTAAAGAGGTTTATTAATTAACACATTCCACAATTCACAGGTACAAATAACACATCCACACACAACCGTCCAAAATTTAAAAATATATAAAAGCAAGATGTCAAAAGAGACAAATAAACATATACGAAAACAAACAAAAATTAACAGTCCTTAATTATAAAAATAACCGGCCAAAACGACGTGTCGGGCCAAGCATTTCATCAAAGTAATTTTCAATGGAATTTGTGCGAAGTTTTCCTTTTATAAGTTAGTCGCCCTGTACTCGTTAACTAGTGAAGTCTACTTAGCCGTGACAGATTTCCTTTAATAATAACAATAACTAATAACTTCCACACAACACAATCACTTGTCCCAGGCTCAAACTAAAAGATAAGTTCATTATAATTATGTGCTACTGCTCTCAATTTTTTCACGTTTCTACAATCAGATCCCATTTGCATTTTCACTGTGCAAACGCGGTCGCAGTGAAATTACAGGATAACCTCAAAAATGCTCGTTTCCTGAAACCCGTCAATTAGATTTTGTCATTTGCTTTTGTTCTTTGATGTCTGAGCAAGAGTCGAGGCTTTCGACACGAAAGAAGACTTTTGTTCTACGAATAATATTTTTTTGTTGTTCAAATTTCCATTTTTTTCTATAATTTATTATGTGGTATTAGATAAACACTTTGACTGCCTCGTCGTGTAACACTCTTGATTACTAAAATAGAGGTCGTGGGTTCGATTCCCAGTAGAGGCCCCGTACTTAATTTGTACAAATGGCCTCAGTCTGGATGTATTTCGATGTTTGTGACGTCCGTGCCTGGTTATTATAGCACAGGATTCCTAGTTTAGGACCAGGATAAGTGATTGTGTTTAAATAGTTCAAAGTAATGATCGTGTGTTGATCTTTACGGGAAAATCAAGAGAAGATATGTTTACTGATTGCATAGTCGTTCAGTAGAGTGATAATGTGTTTTATTGACACTGTTTGAAATCACATTCCAATAATAATAACATCTGCAACTTAACACGGCAACTCGCGCGATTCCATGTCTAAGGCGTAAGTTGCCTATTAAATTGTCACGGGTCAGTACAATTTCAACGATGTTGTAACTCTAATGTTTAGAAGACTTTAAAATACTGTCCAATAACAGCCATCGAAGTTATAGTATCAATATCACTCGCTAACGGTGACGGAAAACATCGTGAAGAAACCTGAGTATCTGAGCTATTTACATACCTCAGCGCATGAAATCGCCAATCCGCGGTGGGCACGCGTGGTGATTAAGCCCATACTCTCTCTCTGAGAAAAGGCCTGTGCCCTATACCTCAGCGCTTGAAATTGCCAATACGCAGTGGGCACGCGAGGTAATTAAGCCTATACTCTCTCCCTGAGAGAAGCCCTAAGCCTGCAATGCGCCGTATATAGGCTACATTTGGAAAAAAACAGCCATCGCCCTCAGATGGTTTCCTTCTATTGACCCTTCAAGTTATCAAGCATTTTCAGACGTCAATGTAATGAAAAAAACTGTCTTTGAACACTTCATTGAATTGAACTACATTAATAAGTGGAACTGGTTCAACTGCATAGGGTGCACGCATCTAAAAGTTGACGTGCTATCAATGTAAACTTATAAAGGCTGAGTTGAGTAGAGAACGCTTTATTAAATCGATAAAAAGTACTTTGTTTCATTATTTTGACTTACGAGTACTCTGAGCTAGTTAATAGTACAAATTGAGTGCATATATCACCGTATCGAGGCAGATTGCTGGCCAGCTGCGGCCGGATGGAACAGCATGGCCAAGAACAGAAGGAAGTGGCGTGCCTTAGGGGAGGCCTATGATATCCAGCAGTGGACGAGTATGGACTAATTGATTAATTCATCATCATAATCAGCCATTCGACGCCCACTGCAGGACATAGGGCTCCCTCATGGTTAACTGATCAATTGAATTCAATCGAATTCAGGTTAAGAATTTCAGTGACCTGTCAGTACAAGACGGTAACAGATTGCAGTGTCAAAATTGTCTATCGATTAGTATTTGTGTGTGGTGGGGTATGGTGGTGGTCTATCTATATATCTTATTGACAGTCATGATGTAAAAATCCTTCATCCTAAATTGATCCTCTCCCTCTAAAATGGTTGACTGGTGATGGCTGACCCCTGCGTAATGCTCGTGAACGGATGCTGTTCGTGTGTCTGGCCACAGAATTAATGTTATTTCTACTTTTGCAAGAAAATTAACTAATTTGGCAACAACTGATGTATTAGGTTTAAAAAGATTTGAGAAAAGATTTTCTTCCTTTCCTTTTTCTCCACTTTCTCCAATAAGGCCCGAAGGCAGCGGCTAATATAGTATAATGATATTCAGCAAACAGAATGTAAATTCTTTACGTGGAAATATTTTTTTAATTTCTTTCTTGATTGTCTTTTTACTGGTTCATAGAGACACACATCGCAATCATGCTTCGCAATAATAGAAGCGAAGCGGTGTTAGCCTAGTGGGAAGAACATTGGACTCGGAAGCGGGAGACCCAGGTTCGATTCCCAGTGTGGGCATGTACCTATGACTTTGTTTTCTAAGTTTGTTACATTGTTACATTTGTGAAGTCATAGTAGCAATACCACACGCTAACGGTGAAGGAAAACATCGTCAGGAAACCTGAGTGTCTGAGCTATTTACATACCTCAGCGCTTGAAATCGCCAATCCGCGGTGGGCACGCGTGGTGATTAAGCCCATACTCTCTATCTGAGAAAAGGCCTGTGCCCTACAGTGGGACATATATATGCTGCTTATGCATGGAAGCGAAGCATTCAGGGTGCAAGTAACATTAAAGCTGATTTTTTAATTCGCGATTTCAAAGTTTTGCTCATGGCAAAAGTTCAAGCAGAATTCTTCTTCTTTTTTGGATGCAAATCGGTATTTAGTTTCGTCCGGTCCAATATTATTATGCAACCTTTGTCATCTGATCGATTTCCAAAGTGACAGGTACAGTTAACAGCACTTAGATGCCTCACGAGCGACTTTGTGACTTGCAAAGACATCGTACAGGGTCATCTGATGTCACATATTTACAACTGTACATATTTTCTATTGTTCTAGTAAGCAACATACACTTTTTAATGGGCCTGATATAAGATTTTTTCACGTCTACGTCGCGTTTTAAATAACTCAGATAGTTAACTAAGTTCTCAAAATTAATTACAGTCTATCTCTTATCCGACAGAAAAGCAAAAATACACTTCCATCTCGTAACAAACTCACCAAACAGATCATGCGACCATCAATCACAAAAACACAAATACCCATTCATAACCTAAGCACAATTAATAGCTTACAATCGTTGTTAAAAAAAACTGTAACACATATAGTAAGAAAGACGAAAAAAAAATGCTCGCTCACCCTTCTTCGTGAGTGCACGCGTGATAGTGGGAGGCGCGGTATATAACATGACGGTGGTCACAAACACGCTACACAACCAGTCTTCGGCGTTGGGCGAAGACTCACGACAACATGAAGCTTCTGGTGAGTGCTGGGCAAGTGTTGGGCTAACAGTGTTGGTGAAAAGTGCTCAGTGTTTCAGTGGGGGCGAAGGTTAAGGTTCTAGGCGTGACGTAGGGCGGTTAGGGACTGTTTAGGGATGGTACGACATGTGTGAATGTCATGAGCTTTTTACGAAATGGTAGCGTGCGAAAAATCATGGAAAATATGTTCGCAGTGGATGCAGACAAGGCTTTTAGAATAAAGTCCGCCGTTTTTAAGTTTCTGTGAAATAAATTGTTTGAAATAAAAGGACTTTTCAGTTTTTAGAAGAAAGCTTCTCTCGCGGTAAAATTAAAATATTATATTCATCCTGCATAAGGTCTGTCATAAAAATACAATTTACAATTCTAATTTGAAATAAGTGAAGTGAATATTCAGTGAATTAAATTTAGAATAATATTTGCCAAACTGCCTTAAAATTATATACTTAATAATCCACTGGGTGAGCGAGCTCAATAAGTATAATCCGTAATCTATTTCCTTATTTCGCACTCGATGTAAGATATATTCACAACATAAATAGAGTTTTCACTTTCTATACCTCCTCCAGTTAGTTCGTTATCCAGAGGGAGGGAAACTGCTATCGACAATCGAGCAATGAACTCCAAGTGTATCACTGGAACCAGTTTTCGCGGGAACCATGTTCTCTGGAGCTTTCCATTTCTCACTTTAACTGTAACATAAAGAGCTAGACGTTTGTTTTCTAATTCACTTTCTTGTTAGATGACCACTTTGGTAGGTACTGATACACGCCGGTGATTTGAGAGGTAGGTAGATACTTTAGTTACGATCTTAACATACGACAATCGCTTCATTTACATTCAGAAGTGGTTCCCCGTACGCTCTCCGGTCATCGGTGCCTTTTATTTGGCATGAAGACAAAATTGTAAATAGCAAAGAGGCCCACTTGTAGTTATTTTTTGCACCAGGAGATTTTAAACTAATAACAATACACGGTGATACTCTCTCTCTTTGTCTGAGACAAGGTCCGTGCACTGCAGTGGTATATATATATAGGCTGCTCAGTGCTCATCTCTGTTTATCATGCGAATTTTAAACGTAATTTATTGTTAAATTACAGGCTGAATGATAAGCCTCCTTACACCAAAAAAAGCTGATATTTTAGTAAAATATGAAAGTGTTTTGTTTTCTTTGTTTATGTACCGTCTCTCTTGTTATATCGCAGTAAGTTATCGTACTCAAGTAACAAATTGTAGAAAATTCTGATTGCAACGTGTTAACATAATCTTTTTATTGATGCAAAACAACACAAGAAGACTTTAACTTCTTGTGTTTTTCACTAATTAATATTGGCCATCATATTTCCATATTATGCGTTTGTATATATCTTTCCAAACGAAATGGGATCTGTTTCGTTACAAATTAGATACCTGCAAAATTATGATTGCAACTGAGTGGCAATTCATTAACACGCATTACATATACTTATTTCTTGATTTATGGAGCATATTACCAGCACCATGCCCGTTACTTATAAAATAATCGCCGGAAGGTATTGCCTATTACGTGCAGTGATTTATTGGTGCGATTGACAGCTTTAATCAGCCAGAAGCTTTCTATAAAATTTATGAATGATCTACAGTTGGGTTAGCTTATTCGCGGTGTTTGTCTTATTAAGAGTCCACTATTAGAATATTTTAGTCATAAAAATTGAAAAAGAAGAGGAATTAACATCGGTCTTACGAGGTTTGTCTATCTGCCAATTTTGAATTGAGAACTTCACTAAGTTCATAGTTAAGTATGCTTCTGTCCGTTCAGATTGTTCGAAAATGAACGAGACATAGAGATACTTCATTATTTATTTAACCTTCTATATAAAACCGTCGATTTGCGGCTTATACTGGTACGTGTCTCATAAAAAGACTAAACATTACTGCACATGAGTCAAAAATTTCATTAACTACAAACCTTATATATATCAACAGGCCACATGTAGTCTAATGTTGATGTCTTCTTAATTTATTTAAAGTTTAATTTGATAAAGGAATTTAGACTTTGTTTAGCTCTATGTCTTATTTTATTTTTAACTTTGGAGTAACTTATCATAAGATACTCGGAAACAATTTCAACCGGTTATAAAAAAAAACTGATGTCATAATGTGCAGAAAAGATCACACTGTGTTGTAATAAAATAAATACATTCTAAATTCAGACTTGCGCCTAGAGTCCAAAAAGCGTGGTCCAAGCTATAGGTGGGATAATATTATGAAATACAAAACGATACTTGACATTCACCAATGGTTGTGTAAAATGTCAGTACAGTAACTTTAAAAAGAAATAGTCAACTTTAAAAAAAAATGCTCCGATGAAAATCTTTGCATTTGAAGTAAGCTGAAGCTCAGTGAAATACTTACTACACAATATATTTTACTCTGAACGTGACTCTGAAGTCGTGTTCATAATCAAATGAGTAGAGCTGTTAGGCAATCTATCTATCCACCCCATAAAAAGAGCCTTTCTTTCACGATCACCCATTCTGTCCTTTGCTAGTCTCCTCCAATTGTTTCCCAGCCGCCTTCATGATGTAGTCGGTCTGTCGGGCTGGTGGGCTGCCCACCGACCGTTGACCTGTTCTTGACCACTATGCAGGCAGCACCATTTTAGGCCATAAAAACCACTTGTTCGGAAATAAACTGATCCTAAATACCTACTGAACTAACTACACGAGACAGTTTTTTTTCTCAGATGGAGGTTTCTCCAAATCGTTACGTGACTCGTGTTTACCTTTTTAGCAATGTCTGTAAACGAGACTAGCTCTTAAGGAAATAATGCGTTAGGATTAAGGCCGTACGAATTAATTTGGTTAATTAGTCGGCTAATGTCTTGTTTCAAGCGTGATTGGACATTTCTCAAGATGCAAGCGTTAGATAAACTTACGCAAGTTTGTATCTCGCAAGAGGCGAAACTTATATTGACTGGTTATTTATACAAGACGCGATTGCCTTACAAATTGGATATTATTAGTGGGATAAGTAAATATGCGAAAATGACGTTGCTTTAAGCATTCACCTAATGCATAATGCGTCATCACAAAAAGGGCTATTTTTGGAAATTGTTGTCAAGGTACGAAGAAAAAACATTTTTTCCCAAACTCTAAATTTGGTTTCCAACTAAAATCAGTGGTCTCAATTAATAAAACAATGTAGATCGATTTTTTTTTCACTATCCCAATTAGCGCTAAGAACATTAAGCATCGTTTGGGAAGTCGCCTCGTGCTGTGAAGCGGGTAGATAATTAAGACTCCAGTGCTAGCGGAAAATCCACTTTACGTATTACGTAGCTGCTGCTTTACACTCCTCCCTCTACATTTCAAGAGATTTGGGAAGTGTCAAAAGCGCTTTCGTGTAAACATGCAACTTATACAAGCAAGTCAAAGAGTATTATAGATTTTTATTCTATGGCCGCAATTTAACTTTAGTAACGTTTTTGTTTTCCAAAAGGATGCTGGAGTACAGGACTTTGCCCATCAGTGGGCTTATTCAAGAATACTATTGTCAATATTGATAGCAAATGGTCATGAGAAAGTTTTTTACGCAATTACCGAGGTAGCCTTAACATTTAAAAGCTGCTTAAACTGATAAGTAGGACTAAGCTCGCCTTTGTACAAAATTGTTTTTAGTGGAATAAACATTTTTTCAATTCAACTCAATTATGAAGGAAGATTCCTTACCCTGCTACTACAGGGCAAGGGACAACGCGAGTGACTTGATGTAAATGGGGCTCATTACAGATTATTATGTATCAGAATCGTAAATCGTACACGTTATGTAGAATCGTTCACGGATCTTCCGTTCACTTTCACTGAGCTAATGGGATTGGGTAATCCGTGATTGTTAATTTATGTGGAGCACAACGTTATGCGTTGCCAAGTACTGCCGGAGGTGTTTGAGGCTTATAGTGATTCTTGTAGCATGCGCATAAGTTCGAAAATCTATCTAAAAGCAGTTGCATTTTATGAAGTCTTATAAAAATACTTTTTAAAACAATCGTAATTTTAAAAGAAACGATTATTTTATTAAGTTCTGTAGACATCAACATTGAAGATTTGATATTTTTGAAGATGCAAGTTTAGTTGGACATGATTTCAGAGAATGACCCTGACTCGTCGTACCTTCCGGGTTCTCGCAAAATTTCACAAATTGCATAGTCCAGCAAAAGTTTTTCAATAAATCGCTGTCGCAATATCATGTTAGCAAATCGGTACATGCCCGACTAGTAAATGGCTCGTTCACCGATTTGTATTGCTCGAAACGCATTGTTTTGGTGCAATTAACAGTTAACACATAAAATGTTTGCATGCGTTTAATTGTTAAAGGAGCTAAAACTATGTCGTATTGCCAAATACTTGGTTTGTTTTCAAAGGTGGTCACTTGGTCAAGCAATGTTATATGTGTAAAAATAGATTTGCGAAAATATTTATAGGCACGTTGGTATGAACGATTCAAGTGTTTCAGAAAAAGGTCTCTGGGTGGACATAAATAATTTATTTGTAAAACTAAAAACATTGCACTGTTTTTAATTTTATATTTCTGTGATATATATCAATTATTCTAATAAATATCATAAAAAAACCATGCCACAATTCAGATAACGTAAAATAACCATTAGCTTAGTTCTGTTGTGTATTATACGAGTACCTTGCATAATATAGTAGCGTTGTAGGTAATTTACAGATCAATATTTTGATACCTTGTTTGAAAGGCTAAATAGCTTTCTATTGCATCACTTTATAGCCTGATTTGAATGCAATACAAAGCTTATTATCCTCCATCGGGTATTGCTGGCCTCCTTATGAAGATTTATATTTACATATTTTACAAATGGTGAGATGATAGTTTTCGAGCACCTTTATTGTTTATAATGTCTTATCAATCATTTCAAGTTCATACTAACCTGGTGTGATTCTGTAAAACTACTTGCTTGACTAACAAATGAGTTGTTACGGCAAAAAGTATTAATAACCCTGACTTTCGTACGAAAAAGGTTATGTAAACTCATTATACAGCGTCTATTGTTTTAAGATTAGATAAAGACTCGTGCGGAATTCAGAACACAATATAATTGATCAATTACTTGAGTTTTTTAGACCGCACTTACTTAGAAAGTTGTCCGTACTTTTAACAATAGCAACCAGTTCGAACAATATGTTTTGTTCGAAAATAGCACTTTTATTGAAAAGATAAGAGGGACCGAGGTATGGTATCATTATTAAGAGCATTGCCGAGTGTACATACGTAATACGCGGACATGACATAAAGTATGTGGGTAATTGCAACCTTTTGTTCACAACGTGTTTGAGTAGTTTCATTGCGTCTCGGTTTTAGTTAAAATGTGGTGACAGAGTTGCTCAACTAAACATCATCTGTAGAGAAAGCGTAGGGAGCGAAGGAAACTCTCGGTAGGATATAATGTAGTTGTATTAGTTTCCCCATACAATTACCATACTATGGACGCCTCAGACCAAGCCATGCTGGAATATGTGTACAGTATAGTAGGCACTTTACAAACTGTGATCTCTTTTCTCATTAAAAAGCACTGGCCAACATATCTGTTCGATATATAGAAAATTCATTCCTTTTCAAGTTGACAGTGTTCTATAACACGACCTCCTTTGTTCGCAGGTTGTTATCGTAGCCTCATTGGCCGTGGTGGCCTTTGCCAGCGAGGAGAAGGGCGCACCAAAGGCAGCGGCGGCCGAAGACAAGAAACAGGAGAAGCGAGGCATCCACGGCCTCGGCTCCTACGGTGAGAGCCACGGCTACGGTGATTTCGGCGGGGGAGAGGCCAGCTACGGAGGCCACAACTTTGGCGGACACGAAAGCTATGGCCAGGAATTTGGCGGACAATCCCACAACGAGTGGAAGCCCATCCAAAGCGGAGAGTCCTATGGCCATGGCCACGAACACGTGAAGCACGTCGAAGTCATCAAAAAGGTCCCCGTCCCCTACACCGTCGAGAAGCACGTCCCTTACACGGTCGAGAAGAAAGTCCCCTACGAGGTCAAGGTGCCCTACCCTCAGCCTTACACCGTTGAGAAGAAGGTCCCTGTCACCGTCAAAGAGTACGTGAAATACCCCGTGTACGTGCCAGAGCCCTACACCGTAGAGAAGAAGGTCCCGTACGAAGTGAAGGTCCCGGTCGACAAGCCCTACGAAGTCAAGGTCAAAGTCCCTACTCCCTACACCGTGGAGAAGAAAGTCCCATATGAGGTCAAGGTGCCTTACCCCCAGCCCTACACCGTTGAGAAGAAGGTCCCGTACCCAGTGAAGTACGAAGTCAAGGTGCCCCAGCCCTACGAAGTGGTCAAGAAGGTCCCCTATGAGGTCAAGGTGCCAGTCGACAAGCCCTACAACGTGTACGTCCCCAAGCCCTACCCCGTTACCGTGGAGAAGCCCTACCCAGTGACCGTCTACAAGCACGTCCCCTACGAGGTTAAGGTCCCGGTCGACAAGCCCTACAAGGTTGAGGTTGAGAAGCCCTACCCGGTGCCCGTGAAGGTCCCCGTCCCTAAGCCTTACGACGTGTATAAGAAGATCCCGTACACGGTCGAGAAGAAGGTGCCCTATGAGGTCAAGGTGCCCATTGACAAGCCTTACCCCGTCTACAAGGAGGTGCCATTCCCCCTGACCAAGGAGGTCCCGTACCCAGTCAAGGTCCATGTCCCGGTTTACTTGAAGAAGGAGGAGGAGCATCACGGACACTACGAACAGCAGGATCACGGTCACCAAGAGCACCACGGGTGGCATTAAAGGGTTGTAACAAGGCTTGATCGACGTCTGCCGGAGAAAATTACGCTGACTTTGTCCGTTTAATATGTCACCATAGTCAGAAAGGGGTCTTTGCGAACGTACTCGAAAAGGGGTCTTTACTCTTTTTGGCTACGTTCGAAAATGTAGTGTGGAAATAATGGCGCGTCGATTTGTATGATAACACGGTCTGAAATCAAAGCTAGATATTTTGATCGAGGTTTGAATTTAAACCTCGTTTTCATTTGTTTTGTAGTCTTTTCTGCACGGAATTTAGATTCGGGTAAATTGAATGCGTGATTTTCTCCAACAGATGTGGATGTAGCTGCGTTTAGTTTTGGGTCTCACTAAGTACCTTATAGGCTTAAGATTTGAAATGTGATCAATTTTACTAAAGTATTTTTTGTATGATTTGTGTATGTAATGTTGCATAGTTGTTGATCCAGTTTTAGCTCTCTTGTAAAGTACTCCATTCTGCCGGGAGCTTTGGAAAGGTAATTTGGGATTAAAAATAAGTTGAAAGATTACAAATAGGGCCGAAACAGGAACAGTGACTCTATTGGCGAGAAATTTAGTCTTTTGGAACATCTGCTCACGGTTGCAAGGTTGTGACTTTCAAAGGGAATTGATTTGAAATTTTTAGGGTTTTGTCTAGGGACCATTCAAGCGTGCAGGTCCCGTAGACCCAGTTGGTTTAACCGCAAAGCATTGTAATACAATGTACGGTCAGTCCAATACAGTATTGTTTGTTTTATTTGTTAAATAGCTTTTAATGCTATGTTTACTATGTATTATGTATATAACTGTATGAATATTAAATAATAGTCGGAGTTAAACCTCCGCAGAGGCTGAATTTTTTAATAAAAAATATGTGAAATGTTTTTTATTGTCTTTAGTATTGTTAATGCACCTTACTTCTTCACACGTGGAAAGTATACCTGAAAACAAAATAGGTGTTCGGGTATACTACTACAGTAGCTTACACAATGACATCTTATCTACCTTAAAATCAGTTCTTGCATCAAGATTTTAAAATGAAGCTTACAATTTGGAGAAATACTGGAGAGACTAGCGCAAATACAAAAAATCGGCCAAGTGCAAGTCGGACTCATGCATGAAGGGTTCCGTACCATTATCTATATAAAATTTGAATATTTCAAGCGTCTACCTGTTGCCGTTATTAACGGCCAAAAAATCACGTTTATTGTATGGGAGGCCCCCTTAAATATTTATTTTATTCTGTTTTTAGTAGGTATTTTTCGTTATAGCGGCAACAGAAATACATCATCTGTGAAAATTTCAACTGTCTAACTATCACGGTTCATGAGATACATCCTGGTGACAGACGGACGGACGGACGGAGTCTTAGTAATAGGGTCCCTTACCCTTTGGGTACGGAAACCCAAAAACTGATAATAAAACACGATCCCTCTACAACACTTCTAAAACTGTCTTTCCCTTTCCATTTAATTTAATTGCATTTAGGAATGTTTTAGAAGAATCGATTTTTATAACACTGATAGTGGCAATGGTTTGATTATATCGTGATAGTTGTCTCTTGTGCGCTTGGCCTGACTAAGTTAATACCTGATTATATTTATTACAGTACAGTGATATCATTCCGATGTAAAACTTAACTGCACAAAAAAAAGTGGTACTCGGGGCTGTAAGTGATGTGAATTACTTCAGCCAGATGTCGTAATACAGAGAAGTTTGTAAAGAGGTTCGAAATTTTGCCGATGCCTGCACTTGCCCATTAGCTCAGTCAGGCCATGCTATGTGCATCAAATTTTCATAGTAAATCACGAATTGTAGTTCTATGAAACGGGGCCCTAAATTACAAGTGTCTACTATTTTATAGCAATCTAGAATCATTGTTTAATATGGCATATAATGTGCAACAGTTTAAAACTTAAGGTGTTTTTTAAAAACCTATTTAGGGGCCAAAAATTCCACCCATGCCGGGACTTGAACCCGCGACCTCTGGCTAACCGTGCCAGCGCTCTCCCAACTGTGCTAATGGGCAAGTGCTAGCATCGGAGAAATTTCGAGCTTCTTTACAAAATTTCTGTATTATGTACAGGCAGCGACATCTGGCTGAAGCAATTTACATCACTTGCAGCCCCGAGTAACCCACTTTGCAGTTAGCTTTTAACATCGGAATGATATCGCTGTACGTATCTACATGATTGTATTCTTTTTTATTTCTTTTTGAGCGCTGGCACAGTTAGCCAGAGGTCGCGGGTTCAAGTTCCGGCATGGGTGGATTTCTTAGCCTCTAAATAGGTTTTTAAGCTACTACCTATTTATAAAATGTTATGTTTAATGTTATACAATTTGTATCTTAAATACATTTTATCCGCGTTAATAGCTAAATCCACCTTCTAAATTTCTGCAGTCTGTGATATCACGTTCTGTCGAAAGATCTAATTTTATTACGTTAATTATGATTTTGGCAATGTAACATACGAAACTTTTTATAGAACGTAACGTACTTTCACGGCTAGATAAAGAGAGCATAATAATTGGCCACAGGTTCAGCAAATTCATATTAGAACGTAACTAATTGCAACGACTAATGAATGTTGAGGAAGCGAAAGCGATCTGTCAGGATCGTGACAAGTGGCAGTCCCTGGTCTCTGCCTGCCCCCCTGGGTTATAGGCTTCAGTTTATGTATGTATATAACTGATTACTAACCCTCAGAACCTCAGACACTCAAGTTTCCTCACGATGTTTTCCCTCACAACCTCTTAAATTACTGAAAGTAATAATGTCTAATCAAGTCATTTGCTAGTTCTAGATCATTCATTACATTAAGTCCATACAATACCTGCCCCTTCTTCCATCTCTTGACTTTGGTCCTGTTATTTTTGTACTAGTCATCTGAAGGTCTAACGGTTTGATGCCTCGTATTTTATAAATGTCAACCAGACATATTCAGAATAATAAACTTTTTCCTTAATACCTATGTGTCAGACACTGCACGTAAATAAAAGTAAAAAAGTATGTGGAAAATGGCTATGTTGAATTGTTAATGACATTTGTTTGGGTGCTCTTTTATTTTTTCAAACCCATTGCTGTGACAGTAATTTTTATTGTTCACCAATAACAATAGAATTACGGTACAATACGTATAAGTAATGGTGATTAGATTACAAAAATAAACTTCGAAACATTTGGTGACTCTCGATACGTACAAGTTACTTTGTTCATATCCAACTTTGGCCTTCGCATCTACGTAATGAGATGATTTATACAGCGTCCAGTGGCACCTTCACTTACACTAGATGGGTGAAGGGACCACTCGGAGGGTGTAGTCCTGGGACATTATTTTTTAGATGGAGTAGGCTTGCCCAGCACCTTTATCATCCTGGCAGGTTAGTCAGCCTAGCCCACGGGAGAGACGATTCAATACGTGCGCGGCCAACCAAGCCGCGGGTTTTCTCACAATGCTTTCGTTCACCGTTAGCGTGCGGTATTGCTACTAAAAATTCGCGTGTGTACGCAACTTTCAAAATAAACAAAGTCATAGGTACATACTCGTACATGCCCGCACTGGTAATCGAACCCAGGTCTCTTGCTTCCGAGTTCATTGTTCTACCCACTGGGCTACCACCGCTCTAGAGCTGTGGTAGCGGAGCGGTAGAACGCCGGCTTCCTTATTCCTGTGTTCTGTGCCGGCTTCTCATTCGGGAGGTCGTGGGTTCGAATCCCGGCATGTACCAATGACTTTGTTTTCTAAGTTACTTACATTTGTGAAGTTATAGTAGCAATACCACTCACTAACCGTGAAGGAAAACATCGTGGGGAACCTCAGCACTTGCTACGTACAATGGCCCAACTATGAGAAAATCTCCAGTCGAACTAGAACTAGAACTACCGCTCTCCATGTAAGTACAAGTAGATTAGGTCATAACTACCTCTAAGAATCAGGTGACCTTAGATGGATAGATGGCTGAATTAAATTATATTATATTATTGTAGATAAATTATATCGAGGTGACTAACAGTACAATATGAAAGAGTAACAGAAACATGTGATGCAGGGGAACTTGCGTCAAAAGAGATTGAAGTGGCATTGCTTTGTTTTTTATACCAAAGGAGACATATAAAAATGTCAAGAAAAATTGAAAAAAATATTTTTCGAGGTCCCAAAAAATTCGAAAAATCAAGTTACAAAACGGTTACTAAAAAGAGTGTAAAACCATTATTTTACGAGATAACTCAAATATTAATAAACGCTTCACACATTATAGGCGTTACGTTAGGGAGTGCATTCATATTCTAAGGTCGATTGGTATGGCGCGTTTCAGTACCACGTGAGTATATTGACTTTTCGACTGGTTATATTATAAAAATACCACGTTTATTTACCTTTAAACGTGTCCTCTCCTATTCCATTAAAACATTTTTTTGTGTAAGTTCTCCATTGGCGGCCTTATTGCTAATAAAAACCGCATATTGGACAGTTTCAATCAATCAATCAGCCCACACTCGTCCACTGCTGTCCACGTCCTTCCTTCTGTCCTTGGCCATCCGCATCCAGGCACTGCCAGTAATCTGCCTAAGATCGTCGGTCCAGCGAGCTGGTGGGCGTCCTGCGTTTGCCAGTTCCTGGTATCCACTCGAGAACTTTAGCACCCACAGATATAGAGTGGACAGTTTGCCGGACGAGAAATAGATACCGGCAGTTCGGTGCAAATACAAATAGGGGTACTAATTTCAAACGAGCTTAATCACTAAGGTGAGTTCGAAGCTATTTAACTATCGCATGTGAATGATGTTTCTGGAATGTTCAGTAGCTACGGTAGATAACGCAATGGACCAAGGTCAACGTTTCACATATCAGTTGAGATTATCAATCTGTCTATTAGAACTCAGTCGGCGCAATAGTATAAATTGAAGCGGCTCACTCAATAAATTGTGCAACGAAATCGACCGTTCTAGAGCAGAGGCACAGAGTAATAGAAGAACGAAAGACCAGTCTCATCATACTTAAAGCTCCGTCTCCTTCGAGCACACAATACACAAAACACTGCAATAACCACAGAACAGAGGCAATAACTGAGTGTGGCTGTACCACTGTACTGTACACAGTTACATTTGCGTTAAACACACACACATATTCGATTTTTACTGCCAAAATCGTTTGAAAGGTGATATCTGGAAGGTACCGAAGTAAATGGCGTACATTAGAAGAGACCTGCAATCAGCGTTGGGTGGCTATAGGTTGAAGAAGAATTAATGCAACATCAATGTAGTAAAGCGTGGTAGATAACGCTTTACCAACGGTGGTCTGTGCTGCGACTTTGTGAACCTGACCCACAGATTAATGAAACAAAATTATGGTTATTCTGTGGAAGGAAACTTACATGTTGTATTAGTATTTTTTGTATGTAGCAAAGTCTGGCATTTTTTCTGTTTTCCAGCAATGATGGAACAAGAACGTTTCTTCCTTTTCGAACATAATATGGGTATTTTGTTCCACCATATAGGTACATAGATTAGCCTCTGTTGCCGAACAAGGCATAATAATGCCTATATTACGCCATCTAGCGCCAAATCTCTACGGAATATGACAAGGTATATAACATTTAAATGTTAAACTGCAAATAACACTGTCAGAAATCTATACGGCTCGTCATCGTCAGTCCAATTTCTAACCAAATGCCTGCGTTAAACATTTGATATCTCTAGTTATAAGTGACTTACCACATTCTTATGAAATTTCAGATTAGAAGCCCATTCTTATAGCTAACGAGAGTGTTAGTTGCCAAATGAGTAGGTGCGTACGCGAGTGGATTTTTTTTCGGAGAATTTTTGAATGCACATTAAAATAGACATTTCCAACTATAATTTAAGAACATTGGAAAGAAATGGTTTGTTTTTAATTTTATGGCTAGTACTCGTAACTACTAAGCAAAGCTATCACACAAAAATTATGCTTTTAATTAAAAAAAATCTTTTTAGGGTTCTCTACCTCGACAGGAAAAACGGAACCCTTATTGGATCAGTCCATCCGTCTGTCAAGATACTTTATCTCGGAAACGAATGGAGGGTATCGAGTTTAAATTAAGACCAATATACTCAGGTCTTCAATTCCTTGAAGCTGTGTAAAAATTAAATTTCCGAGTTAACTTAAAAAAAGCTACGGCGGTTTATGCCGCAAAAAAAGTATATTTCGACACTCCTATTTATAGGGTACTTTCCGTTGACCTAGAACTATGAAATTTGGCAAGTAATATAAGTACAGGAAAAAATCTGAACACAATACATTTGTAATTAAATCATAAAGACTATTCGTCTTTGAAGTTCGGGAAAAGTTCGGAAAAACTGCGAGACTCGATTCCTGAACTATTTATAATATCTAAGTACCTTCTACCAAATTTGTACGGAAACCTTGGTGGGCGAGTCCAACTGGCACTTTCCGGCTTCTTTTTGTGGGGGGCTGACCTCTGCTTGTAAGAGATCGCGCAGTGGCGACTTCTTGTGTCGGAGGCCAAGAACTACTTCGGGTCGCTGAGCCAGCGGAGTAGTACCTCTGCAGACATCTACCTGGTGGCGATTGCAAGCGTGCATGCCACGATCAGATAGGATGAGAGAATAATAATTCATGTTATGCACTGTTTAGTGGACGGTGTTGTAAGCCGTTTGGCGAAGGAGTAGGGGTGATTACAGAGCGGATGCTGAACGCCGGGGAATTGCATAGTTTGTTCTTAGGCAGTGATTAGTGACGGTATCTTCATTTCAGAATACGTTTCGTAGAATATAATAATTAGACTAACATGTTTTTGAATAGATTTGTGTCCGCTTTGTGGTAGGCGATTCATCATCATCAACCCATTATGTCCTCACCGAGGGGCACGGGTCTTTTCCCTGAGGAAGGTATAGGCCATACTCCACGCGCAGTTTAGGGTTCCGTAGAAAGAGGGTCTCCCGCTTCCGGGTCCAATGTTCTACCCACTAGGCTACCACCGCTTTTAGCCACTCCCACTCCCACTAGCCACTCCCACTCGGAAGTGGGAGACCCAGGTTCGATTCCCAGTGCGGGCATGTACTTATGACTTTGTTTTCTAAGTTATGTACATTTGTGAAGTCATAGTAGCAATACCACTCGCTAACGGTGAAGGTAAACATCGTGAGGAAACCTGAGTGTCTGAGCTATTTACATACCTCAGCGCTTGAAATCGCCAATCCGCGGTGGGCACGCGTGGTGATTAAGCCCATACTCTCTCTCTGAGAGAAGGCCTGTGTCCTACAGTGGGACGTATAAAGGCTGCTTATGATTATGATAGAAAGAGGGGGTTTTCTCTGCTTTACAGAACTAACAACTTTATTAAAGTTATTTTTAATGGATTTTGTACGAAGTTTTCCTTTTATAAGTTGGTCATCTATTACTCGTTAACTTGTAAAGCCTACTTAGACGTGATATTTTTCTTTTTAAGTTCATTGTGCATATGTGCTGCTAACCTGAAGGTTAGCCAGGAGAGGAGGTGGCGGGACGCCCTACTCGGACAAAAATTTGCGCTTTAAAGCGTAATATTTCGGAAACGGAACCTAAATAAAAAATGCCCATGTAGGCGAGAAAATAATATCGAAAAAAAAAAGATTTAAAGATTTAGTCTACCGTTTTGTCGGTGTGATAAATATGTACGTCTATGCCACATTTTAGCTTTCTAGTAATAATCGTCTTTGAGCTAGGTCGCGAACAGACAGACAGACAGACGGACGGACATGGCGAAACTATAAGGGTTCCTTATCCACTACGGAACCCTAATATAATGTTTTATAGATTTAGTAACTTAATTGTAATATGTACAGGGTTTTTTCTAAAATGGGCAATTCCTGTAACACTATGTGATGATTGTCTACTACTTACGTCTCATAGGCTTGGTTGGTTTACTTTGTTTGTTTGTTTATTATATATTATGTTATGGTAAGATTTTACTGTTTTGCGTAGGTTATTTCATCATCAGCCATTTGACGCCCACTGCAGGACATAGCCTCCTTCATGGTTTTCCTAATCATGAGGGGTTTTGCCATAATCGCCACGCTTGGCAGGCGGGTTATTTAAGTATTTGTTTTTAATATTCATCATCATCATCATCAGCCCCTTGACGCCCACTGCAGGACACAGGCCTCCCTCATGGTGTTCATAGCCATGAGAGGTTTTGCCATAATCGCCATGCTTGGCAGGCGTTCGCGATCGCAGTATGCGGTTGGAATCTCAGGAAGACGCTGCTGCCCGTCTCCTGGTAATTTTAGGGTTTCGTACCCGAAGGGTGCCAAACGGGACCCTATTACTCTGCTACCCTGCCTCCGCTGGCTGTCTGCGTGTCCTCCCTTTGACCTTCCGGCTCTCTCTTCGGAACCGTAATAGGTAGCCAGTTGAAATTTTCACAGAATATGTTTCCACTTTGGTCAACCTGTCAATTAGCCTAAGCTAAGCTAACAGTGGTTAAATGATTGTTAGTGAACAAGAAACACCGGGCGAGGTGGATCTGAGAATCCTTCCCACTTCAGCGTAGCCAGCGCACTCCAGCGTATTATTATTATTTGGCAGCTTCGGCGTTATAGAATCCATGTCGCTTCCACGTGTTGCGACACTGTGACGCAAGCGCGCGCGTTTGCCCGCGCTGACTCATTTTGCAAAGGAGGCTGAGCTCTCATTAGGCATAGGTACATATCTGTCATTGGTATATCTATAATTTGTGTTTAAAATATTGTTAGTGTGCAAGATATAGCAAGCGAGGTGGGTCAGAAACCTTCAGCGTAGCCATTAAAATCGGGCGGCAGTATTGGCGTAGAATCCATGTCGCTTCCACGTTTTGCGACACTGTGACGCAAGCGCGCGCGATTGCCCGCGCTGACTCATTCGGCGAAGGAGGCTGAGGTCTCATTCCGACGGCATCATTAGGCATACATATCTATCATTTTGCGCCTTAAGGCCCCGTTACACTGGCCTTGGTTAGGGCGAATTAGGTTCAATTTGGCTCCGTATCAAACCTTGTCGATATTGTATTGTATTTATTAATATAAAAGAACAATCGATTTTTTTTGTGACTGACAAATTCAGTTAATGGCTTATATAGCAACAACAACGGCCAAGAGACTTTAGTCCACTTGCAAAATAAAAGTAAGTTTAAAAACTGTAACCCGACTTCTAATGGATGGCGCTAGTAGTATTCGTAAACGTTGAAGATAAAGATAAAGATAAAGATTATTTATTTGTCAAACATGAGATATAAGGTTGTTACATTGAAATACGTCCTGTACATGTTTCGCCCATCGGAACTTACAAAATATTTAGAGAGAGCACCATGAATTGTAGTCAAATTGTTTTACTGTCACTTAGAATACGTTTATTGCACATAAGTATACATTTTCTCCTCTATGATTCGATATCGCACTCAAAACGATAGAAACAATCGGGCCAAGTGCGAGTCGGACTCGCGCAAAAAGGGTTCCGTACAACATTGCCATCTATAGAAACCAGCGCCATCTATAGAAACCAGCGCCATCTATAGAAACCAGCGCCATCTATAGAAACCAGCGCCATCTATAGAAACCAACAAGAAGCGTTTAACATTGACATTTAACGACATTACATCGGCGCTGTGAAGGTTACGTAGATGGCGAGCGCTGTCTTTAGACATATGGGAGCCGCCTTTAAATATTAATTTTATTCTGTTTTTTGTATTTATTGTTGTAGCGGCAACAGAAATACAACATTTCAACAGCCTAGCCGTGACGGTTCATGAGATACAGTCTGGTGACAGACAGACAGACAGACAGACAGACAGACAGACAGACAGACAGACAGACAGACGGACAGACAGACAGACAGAAGGACAGACAGACAGAAGAGAGACGGAAAGTGAAGTCTTAGTAATAGGGTCCCGTTTGGCACCCTTCGGGTACGGAACCCTAAAAATAAGAGACCTCTCTTTTTTCTGTTGATTTTGTTCCAATTAATTGTAGCTCATATTACCCGGATAATAATAACAAATCGTTTGACACCTCATTCATCAAAATGGTATGACTGGTTTAGGCGCTACAAATATACATACACACATACATGGACATCATAACCATTTATCACGTAATCGGGTTAAAAGCGTTTCAAGCGTTTATATCTTTAACTATCACTAGTTTATAGCAAGCACTGACGGTTCTCTAATGAAGCAAGGTGAACGGGCTACCATTGTTCATACACTGCTTACAGTACTGCTCCATACAGCATTGAATATTCCAGTGTGAACGGTGGAATCCAAACGGGGCCGATTCTCCCTTTGTCTTATAGTAGTGTCTGCGCGTAGTATATACCCAGACTCTCAGGTTTCCTCATTATGTTTTCCTTCACAGTTAGTGAGTGGTACTGCTACTATACAGGGTACTGAGATACCTCAATTTGAGGGCTATAATTTTTTTTCTATAAGTTTTGTCTCATATTTTTTTGGTATTGTATGGAATCCGGCGTTACTTTGCGGAAATCCATAATAGCATTAGTAATTTTCACATTTTACTTTGTAAATTATTGTCCTTAAAGTAATGTGTATTCTATTTTATGCATATAGTTTGGTTCATTATTTTTCAAACAGCGCCACTCCAAAGCAGAAAAACCGAAAAATCATACATATTTTTTAAATGAAAGTTGTGTAACAAAACTTGCTGTTCATAACAAACTCTTCCTGACACGTTTAAAGCATGTAAGTAAATTTGGTGACTACCGGGATTCGAATCAAGGACCACACGAGTACCAAGCATTCGGCCTCTCCATTACTTCACCACCGCTTGCGGCATACTTCAAACCTACTTTAAGGTCCTGTCACATTACTAACTTGGTTCAACTAGGTTGTTTCTGGGTGAAGTTTGTCTGCTGACATTTGGTAACGTTTGTTTACGACATTTAAAAGCAAGTAATTTTAATTTTCAATTCAATCGCTGACCTAAGACTTCGCATATTACTACGTGCAGACAGATAGCGGGAGAAACGGCCCCGTTTGCATTACGCCTTTCAAGCGGCCGAACTGTAAGCAGTGGTGCACAAGTGGTAATTCAATTCAGTTCAATTGATTCATTTCAGATGTTAACAATCCATAATGAGTCAAAGTGTGACTTAATATCTACGTTACTAATAATTATTTCTATTTATAATTATTTTACACCATTGTTTGAGCTATAACGAGTCAATAATCCGTTGGTCTCGCTTAATTAATAGTAACAGCGAGACGGAGAAAAACGAATGACGGATGTTCACTCACAGGCACTACTGTAAACATACGCATGCTGTAAACTATTTTTGTGATTTATTCATGACATAAAATAATAAAGATATTATACATTAGATACGTGTTACCAATACTACACAATCGCCAATATATATATTTTTCTAATGGTCAATTCTTTGTCGTATTGAACGTAGCGTAGACCACAGAATTCTCATGCTCCCTTGCTCACTCCAGCTGCAGTGGGTGCAATGTAAACGCGGCATAAGATGGCAAGAGATCAGACGCAATATACACTACGCGAGGCTGCACCTCTTGGGTAACATAACACTGATGTGGTAACATCAGGAATTGAAGAATTACTCTTTTATGTCGGCAAGCAGAAATAATCAATTAATTTTGAGGTGTTTGAGCACGTAAATTGTACTAGGTTTATGAGCTTACCTCACATGTAAGGCTTATTTAGACGAGGCGAGTCTCTCGTCTATAAAAGCTTCTTCACGTGGAGATACGGGGTTACCTCTAAAATGCGTAATTATTAACCTCCTCAGTCGCGAGCCTGACCGAGGTTTCAACTCGCCAGAGAGTTAAGGCCCTACTTATAAAAACCCGATTCCTTAAATCACTCGTCACAGGTAGTTTAAATGTTATGTGGTAAAGGGAAAGACGTAACCACAGATTATTTGAGCTGCCTTTGAGGAGTCTTTTAGAAGAATCGTGCTTTTTCTAAATGAGACCGTTAGGGTTCAACAATAAATTATGTTCTATAGGTATTATCTCGGATTATTTTTTTTTCAAATATCAGTGTTTACTCGCGACCGCATTACGTGCTCTACTAATGTCAAAGTCTCTGGTAAATGAATTACTACGTAGAAAAATGTCCGATAATAATTCTCGCCTATAAAGTCCCCAAGTTAAGGCGATATTACACGGTTCAATTTCGGTGCAATATTGCTTTCAATTTCATTGCTCCAATCGCATTGAGACGTCAAACTATATTACACGGTTCAGTTTCGGTTCAATATTGCTTTCAATATCATTACTGCAATGGCATTGCATAAGGTCGTTCAATGTCAAATGTTCAATGCAATTGAACCGTGTAATATCAACTTTACACATATTTTTATAAAAATATATATTTTTTTGTAATTTCACTGTCTGTCTATGAGCTGTTATTCATTGTATTGTTGATACAATATAAGCCAGGTTTTGCCGGTCTTAGTGCGCTCGGACCGTGTGCGTTCAGTTATAGTTGATTTTGACCACGGTAAGTGCGCTCGGACCGAGTGCGTAGTCATCATAATCAACTAAAACTATACGCACACGGTTTGAGCGTACTAAGACCGTCATAACCTGGCTTTAATCTCTTTGTGAAGCGTGCCTTTAGTTTAGACTTTCGCACAGTGATGGTAACATTATCTTGGGTAATTTACATTACAGTTTACTCGCTTATGTATAATCAACATTGTGATCTACAATTTAAGCAACTGGTTCAATAAGCTTTAATAAACTTGGCTTTATCCACGACTTCTTCCGTTTTAGTAACCGCCTCGTTGGTCTAGCGGTATCATGTCTGATTACCATGCCGGAGGTCGTGAGATCGATTCCCTCTGGAGGCCGCCGTACATTTGTAAAAGTGACCTAAGTCTGGGTGTATTTCCATGTTTGTGATGTCCTTGCCTGGTTATCATACCACAGGCTATCCTAGTTTGGGATTTATTAGTTTCTCCTTCTTTCGTGTTAAACGCCTCGACTTTTCTTCAGACATCCTATTCCTAAAACCGCGCTACCGAAGTCATTTGATGTGACCTATGTTTTTTATCCTTCCTACACTCCATTCCATTCACTCTTATTATTATTATTACACTCCATTCCACCAAACGAGCTCTCAAAGAAAATCGTCCATGTGCGTCCATTGGTTAATGCGCGTGACCTTCAATAGCCACTGCATTAAGTAAACCTACCCTATGAAGCGGACCGTCTTCGCTTATTGTTTCGCTTATCTCTAGCCGCGCGCATTGACCAATGAGATGCGAGTATATTGTTCCCTGGGAGTTTGACTCGTGGAACGGACTATACCTACTCTGGTCTTCGTTCAGTCCTGTTCAGAGATAATATATTAGTGATGAGACTGCTGATTGTATATTAAACTCATGTCTGCCAACCCGCCTGCCTTTATTTTACTTATCGAGAAATGTGAGGATCCGGATAATATTAAGCTTTGTTTTGATTAGATAATGTGCGATTCCGCAGCAGTAATAGAAAACCGGATCTAATTTTTTATAATGCTGCAATATCAATAACACATTTCTTAACAGGGGAAGAAAACATCTTCTTTTGTATTCCGTTTTAGCAAAAAAGTCTCAAGACAGAAATATAAATATACATTTACAAAGCCAACATTGGTGGATCTAGTTTACCCCTTTTAGGGCCGGTTTCTGAATTGAGAATTTCACTAAGTAACGTTCTGTCACGCTCTTTTCTGAGAAATTTGAAGAGACAGCACTACAGTTAAGTATTTACTTAGAGAAATTCTCAATTCAGAAACTGGCCATTAAACCCTTTATTCAGAATTTTAAGTCTCTGGATCTTCTAGAGAGTTTCAGATTTTGTGAGCACAGAATCGCCCGGCCTGTGTGATTAGTCAACCACATCATTTACAAGTAATAACTGGTCAACTACTAACTTTCAATAACGTATGTAAGTTATTGCATGTAATTACGAGATGTAAAGTGACAAGTTCTGTGACAGACGAGAGGTACACTCCTAAAGTCATAACATAACATAACATAAACTCACGCCTGTATCCCTGAGGGGTAGGCAGAGACCAGGGACTGCCACTTGCTACGATCCTGACAGATCACTTTCGCTTTCTCAACATTCATTAGTCGTCGTTGCATGCACGCACGCCGGTTTCGGGTACTTTTTATCTTGCCCTTTGTTAATACATCCCCTACTTGGTCGAAGTATGTCCGTCTGGGTCGTCCCTTACCGGCCCTGTGGATGACATTCGCTCGATATATTTGTTTTGTCAATCTTTCTTCCTTCATCCTCTCCACATGTCCAAACCAACGCAACATTCATTCAACTCATTCTTTTTTTACTTAATTTTTATTTTAGAAACAAACAGTCCCCTATACTGATATAAATCGTATCTCGTGTTAAATAAATAAAACTCTAGTTTCTCATAATATCAAATGCAAACATTTTTTAAGGTAGGTAGTAAGACATTGTTCGGGGAAGAACTCCAAATAAAAATTGTAAACAAACAATTCTTTAATTAACAAAATTGTAAACAGACAATAGTCAAAGTCAAAGTTAAAAAAAAATTATTCAAAGTAACACAGAAACTGTGACTTATTGAACGTTACTAGAAAAACTAGGTGTAACGTTTGCTAACATCGTATTCACGATTTAATATTTCAAGCTTTGGCAGTCGGTCCTTAGTAACAGTTCTCGGTTTTGATCGGTATACCAACCACATTGTTAGTACGGGATATATTTTTTAAATGCATGTTATAGTAACTTATGCTTAGATAAAACTTGATTCAGTTCGATCGCTTTACTATAAATTTAAACAAATTTTGTTTTTTTTCTTAAGAAAAAGAAACAGAAGTACAATAACATAAACATAAACATTTACATACAGGCACATACAGTCATTGCTTCTGGCCCCACACTAGGATACCCAGTTTCGTGGGAACCAGAAACAACGACATCACAAACATGTAAACATCCAAGACCTGAGGTTTTTTTTGTCCCCAGCCGGGATTCGAACCCGGGACCTCTCACATGGTATACAGATGCACTACCGCTGCGCCACGAGGTCGTCATAATAATAATGAAACAAATAACATAATGTTTCAAAACTTTGTTAATTTTAAAGCAAGGTTCGTTTTTCACAAATTAATTACGTGCGTCTAAGAGACCGTGCTTGTATCACATTAAAATCCAATGGAATGAGTCTAAATTAAAAATTAAAAAACTTTTTGTTACTTTTGTAAAAGTGTGACTCTAATTAGCGGTGGTAGCCTAGTGGGTAGAACATTGGACTTAGAAGCGAAAGACCCAGGTTCAATTTCCAGTGCGGGCATGTACTCTATGACTTTGTTTTCTAATAGTAGCAATACTACTCGTTAACGGCGAAGGAAAACATCGTGAGGAAACATAAGTGTCTGAGCTTTTTACATACCTCAGCGCTTGAAATCGCCAATCCACGGTGGGCACGCGTGGTGGTTAAATCCATACTCTCTCTCTGAGAGAAGGTCTGTGCCCTACAGTGGGACGTATATAAGCTGCTTATGTATGTGACTCTACCTACACCTTTATGAGTAAAGTCCGAGCACAGCTTAGCTTTCACTTAACTGCTACCTATGCAACACGCATCGGCTATAAACTTACAGAGACAGATTTCTACGATATCCGGCATTTAACAGTCTATCTGCAAATAAAAAAAAGCAGCAAGTAAGTACGTAAATAAATGGTTGTCTGGAAGAAATTACTTCTAGTAATAAGACCGCCAATTGTTCTATACTATATTATTGTTTAATTGTCATATATATATGTAATTTCTGGTGTATACAATAAAGAAGAGTCTATCTGTCAAATTTTTTTTGTGTCTAAATAAAAAGTTACCGAAACCGGCGTGCGTCCATGCCAAGAGTAATGAATGTTGATGAAGGGAAAGAGATCTGTCAGGATCGTGGCAAGGGGCAAACTCTGGTCTCTGTCTACCCCTTCGGGCTACAGGCGTGAGTTTATGTAATGTGATATACCAGAAAATTGTTTTACTTTCTCTATTATACATGTATAGGGAGGAGCGGGTGATCATGCTCTTCCACTGTAAAGAGAAATTTCCCGCCAGTCAGATCGTTACGATCGGACGTTATATTTATGGTATGTCATGTGAAACATTTTGCTTGCGCGGTGCAGGAATGTTGGAGTTTATAGTGCGCGCGTAGAGTTAACATGTGCTCGCCACATCTGCATAAATATTTATCTCGATAGCACGATAGATCAGACTCCATCTGCTCTGGAATATTAATAGGCCAAAGTTAACCAAAGACCATAATGATTTAGATTAAAATAAAGCCCTTAAACCAGTCTGATAAACAAACAATCAGCTCATAAAACTATCATCATTTATTTATTTGTTTACCAATTGGGTAATATTTAGTTTCTACTGAACCCACAAACTAGACAGACGCAAAATACCACTTTGATGCGTCAGAGTTATTCACACAAGAAATAAGTACAAAGTTTCCGTAGTCTTAGCTATCGGTCTTTAGAAAAAACTACGCTTAACTAACTACCAAAACCGAGGTCATGGGTTCGATTTCCACTGGAGGTCGTTGTACTTGACTTGTACAAATGGGTGTATTTCCATGTTTGTGATGTGCTTGTATGGTTACTGAAGCACGGGGCATCCTAGTTTGGGACCGGGACAAGTTATTGTGTTGCAAAATTATTTGCACACCAAAACACACATTGTTATTGTTATTACTATCATCTATATTTAGTAAAAATGGGTTGATTTCATTCAGTTCCTTAGGGGGAGTGCGACTTACATTTAGCTGGTCTATATTAAAATTTTACATTATTAGGAATCGCTCGTAGCCCCGGCTGCCTGAGTGATCTTAAACGATCACGAAGGTTAAGCAACACAGGGCGCGTTCAGTGCATGGATGGGTCGCCGTCTATGCCTAACGCTAGTGGCATTTTTCCGAGCGGTTCCGTGCTTCGCAAGGCACGGTAAGCTGTCGGCTGCCGTCGATAGATGGCAGTCGTTAAGCCAAGTCAGAGGCCTTAGGGCGGCTTGACAACTTCTGACAGTAGACGAGCCACTAGTCTACAAGCCTCCACCAATCCGGACTTGGCCCCCGTGGTGGAGTATGGCCTATACCTTCCTCAGGGAAGAGACCCGTGCCCCTCGGTGGGGACATAATGGGTTGATGATGATTATTAGGAACTGTACTATAATGACATCAAGTTGGACGTTCAAGAACCACGTTTGTTTTATACGGACAACACTTCTTGCTTTTACTTAAAGCAATAGATGTACCCACGTAAAGTATCATCATCATCATCATCAGCCATTGACGTCCACTGCAGGACATAGGCCTAACTCATGGTTATCCTAGCTTCCCGGTCTTGTGCCGCCCGCATCCAGCGACGTAAAGCATAATTAAATAAAAACCGGCCATGTGCGAAATGCATCGAGATACACAATAACAAATACGATGACTGTTCTTTTGTAACTATTTGTTCTACGACTGACCGCTTCATTTGTGTTCTTATCGGTCGAATTAATCAGCAGATTGGGCAGTTAAGGGTGAAATGGGGGGTGAATGAAGTGATGTGTCCCGTTTAAGGCTGGGTTATCCGAGCGGACGGATTTGTATGGGACTTTTTGCAATGCGCGAGCGAATAGAAAAGGGGAAAAGTAGGCATTTTTGAAATTACACAAATACAAATCCTACTAATAGAATTTTGACGACTGAAGTCACTAACACATTAGGTGATATTTATTTTGGTATGATTTTTATTATCCAAAACTCAGTACAGCTAAATGAAACCATATCTGGCACGGTTAGCCAGAGGTCACGGGTTCAAGTCCCGGCATGGGGAAATTTTTAGCGCCTCTAAATGGTTTTAATATTGTCCTCAGCACGGATTAGTGCAAAAAAAAAACATATCTAGTGTGAAGTTAGACTTATTTTCGCGTTTTTAGATTCTATAAAGTTTAAAAAATCATGATCATAATAAACCAACGGCCCTAGAAAGGACATTAAAAGATAATATATCATCATCAGCCATTTGACGCCCACTGCAGGACATAGGCCTCCATCATGAAGGGTTTTGCCATAATCGCCACGTTTGGCAGGCGGGTTGGCGATCGCAGTATGCGGTTGGAATCTCAGGAAGACGCTGCTGCCCGTCTCCTGGTAATGAATTTCCTTAGTCGCCTCCTACGACATCCACGAAAGGAAATGGAGTGACGTTATTCTTAGTCCGGCGCCACACGGCGGCAGATAATATATATTTTTTCAGATTTGATATACTAACTATTAGAGAGTAAAATGTATTTTGAAACACCTGATTTAGGGGCAATGCCGGAGAACCCAGCCTTAAGAGTGGCTAGTTCAAAGTGCGCCGCTTTTTACCGGACTGCGTAAACAGCGGAGGGTTATGTTTTTGGCGCGTATATGTGTATGAACTTATGTATGTATTTAACGAAAACAAAATGTCCTATGTCAGCTGCAGTACTGTTATTTAAAAATTTCTTTGTACTTACTGTCAGAGTAAACAAATGGATACTAAGAGAAGTAGATATTTCTTGAATTAATGAGATGAATGAGTGACTTGGGATAAGCAAACAATTTGGTACACCCATACTCGTATTATTGCTTATTTAACGTTTTATATCAATGACTTCTTTACATGTAGACAAAAGCTGAAAGGAATGAAATATGGATTGACACACAAATCAACAACTACACATCTATAGCTCATTTATCGACCGTATCTCTGCCTTCCCTGGCTACACTACAAGTTTATTAATCCAAGTCGTTTAGCGTCAGGCGCGGCGGCCGACGCTTGATCCACTGCGTGATAACGAGCACCTGTGCTGTTCCGATCCGATCTAGGAATGGGTAGACACGGCAAATAAACCAATAATAATTTGCTGTAAATTAGTAAAATAGTTTTAATAAAATTTTATTAAAAATAACTGAGACTTGATAAACGTGAAAATATAATTAGCTGGCTACCTTTTGCACCGAGTAATAGTTCAAAGTCACACTTATAAGTAAAATCTATAGCTATTAAGATACTGGATTTTTTTTGGTTTATGGATTACAGTTTAGTGTTCATCGTAACTGGTTTTGTGTGTCGCATGATTATGTTTTTTAGCTGTCAATATATATATATATATATATATATATATATATATATATATATATATATATATATATAATCATATGTACATCGGTGAAGCCGTTTCGGAGGAGTTCGATAACAAACACACGAGATTTTTATATATTAGATGAATGTAATAATTAATTAAGTACAGTGACGTGCGTGCATCTGATATAGCAAGGGAAGGACCGACCACGCGGTTTGCTTGACACAAGGCATTGATTTGATTTGGTAGTGTGCTGAGTCTATATGTATTTCTACGATTTTTTGGCCGATCTTCTATATTCAAATATATACCTTTCTTTAAATTTCATTGCATTGGAGCACATTTGCATAATTCCCTTTCAAATAACAGTAAGAAAAGGTATAAGAATTATTGGTGTCGAAAAAAGGAAATTTTGTCCGATTTTTGTATCTTTTCGGGCACTAAAATATTACTGAAATTTTTATAGATCTAGTTAATTTGGAATCAATAAAATCCATATTTTTATCAAAAAATCTCACTCATTTTCCATTTTTTCAAACTAATTATATGTGTGTCTTTCGTTCTTATCTTTCACTTCTTAGCTCTATGTTGCGGGGTCGTGTCGCCTACATTCACATGTCCACAGCAACATTCTTGTATATTTCCGAGTCGATTCGGCGGAATTGGATCGCGATAAGCATCACACTGCGCCCTCCAACCTCCGACACTAATTATTTACCCAATATACACGGAATAAGCACTCGAATTATGCTGTAAATCATACGTAAGCGGCTCTTTTAGGCTCCGGGAGATGTTCAATTTGTTTTATAGGATTTCTTTATAGCTTAATGCGACTATAAATCGTTATTTAGTTTGTTCAACGTTAATGGGATGGAATAGTTGCGATATTTTTACTGTGCCGAAAGTGCCTAGTTAATTGATATGTGCATTTTTTTGTTATGTTATTTATTGCTTTGTTTTTTTTTCAGGCGCTCGGTAGAAAGCAAACGGTTCTAATGGTATTGACATTACAAATTGAAATCGTTTGCCTATCCACCGATACAATGCCGTATTTTGTTCCTGTGAAGTTCAAAGAAGTTACAATTGGAATTTAAAGTCGAAAAACGTAGGCCTCTCAGTAAATATTTTTTTGTATTAAGTAACAACTTCTGTGAATATTGTTCAAAGAGTTTATTAGGTTAAGGGCCAATTTTTTAATAGACAAATAAAACTTAACTGGAGAATAAAGTGATGTTGTCACTGTTTTGTCGTATGTCTTAGACAGTGATAGCATGCAATTTATTCTCCAGTTAAGTTTTATCTGACTATTGAAAAATTGGCCCTAAGTCTAATATATTTCACAGCTTCTCTTGATGTTCTTTATACTTTGTTGCAAACATAAAACACAAAATTTACAAAATAAAAAACGAAGTGCATACGGAGAGCGTTTTCCAGCAGAAATCTCTTCCAGCCAACCCTTGATGTGATGATACAAACATTATAAATGAGGGGGAGAAGTGGAATTATTCTCAGACCTACCAAATATACACAAAAATCATATAAATCGGTGAAGCCGTTTCGGAGGAGTTCGATAATAAACACGAGACACGAGACACAAGATTTTTATATATTAAATTATTATATGTGATGGTAAAAATAACGTGTAGATGTACCTAAAGATGCAAGAGACGCATAAAAATATGACGGATTTATTCACATACATCGTAAAACATTATCACGTCACATCAAATAACTTATCTTCACCTTTTACGAGACCACCGTGGGGAAACAAGCCTCTCAAAAATGTCACTCACCGTTTGGAGAAAAACGACCAATTTCAAACAGTAGCGTAGAAAGAATACCACAACATTCTTGTCTCAAAATTCCTGACTGCACACAGAAGAGACCAAAATTCCGCCTTGTTGGGTTAAGACAGCTACGTCAAAGAGTGAAGTTCCTTTTCAGCTTTGTAATAATACCTAATAAATAATTTAATTTCAGGAAGGGAATGCGGGAGGCCTATTTCCAGCAGTAGACAAGTGTGGGCTATTCCGTCTATAGTCATATTAAATAAACAATAAATTTAATTGCTCAGTTGAAGTGGCAGTGGGCGGGCACATAGCTCGGAGTAGTGATGGCCGTTGGGGCAAAAAATTTCTGACCTGGCGACCCGCAGACCGGACGACGCAGCGTGGGCAGGCCCCCACCAGATGCTCTGACAACCTGGTTGCGGTGGCGGGGGGTCGCTGGATGCGGGCGGCACAAGACCGGGAAGCTTGGAAAACCTTGAGGCCTATGTCCTGCAGTGGGCGTCAAATGGCTGATGATGATGATGAAATTAGATTATATTACAGAACTAGTTGTGCCCTTAAATTCGTTTGCATTGGGCTAGAGCATGGAATACCCTTGCCCCTCAGCCCAGGTCATGGTTTACCTCAGTTCTTTAATTTTTCATCCTTTGAACGCGCATGTGTTAAATTCAGTTTGATTTTACATCACCACGCCGTCTCCTGTGCGCTCAATAACATTTCATAGGCCTAAGATATGTAATCCCAAGTGAAAAAGAAAGCATCTAAAAATAACCACTGACTGCTGTTAACAGTAGATAAACAGTTTGTTAGTGTACGAGAAACCGGGGGTAAGCGAATTTATAATTAATTCGACCACTCCGAAAGAATCATTGAATGCCATTTGTACAAATAAACAGCGGCCCCCAGTGGGAATCGAACCAACGAACTCCGGCATGGTAATCAGACATGATACCGCTAGACCCACGAGGCAGACCAGATATTCATAGATATTCTGTTGAAAGTTCAGTGAAATCTTATATTTGGCCTAGATAGAGAAGTGCCAAATATCTTACAGATCTTTCACATTAATTAGGTATAATTAATACTTTCCAGTTGCCACTTCATTGATCCTCTTGTCTCATACTACGAGATGATGACGTCGAAAAAGTAGAGTTCAGCTACAAAGTATGACTACAAAACCCAACGCGAGTGTTTCACTCACTCGTGACAGTTTTTTCCCAATCAAATGAAAAAAAGTTTTTCTGTTAAATAGCGTGTAAGTCTTTCGGATAATAAAATTTGCCGCGCATTTAGATAAAAGGCGAGTACAGAAGTTTAGTTTCGATCAAAGTCGTTTTATTGCTGGGTGAACGAAAAAAATATTACTGCTTTCTCGGTCTAGCGATTAACACGGTTCTCTACCAAAAGAGAGGTCGTTGGTTCCATTTCCAGTGGAGGCAGCCGTACTTGATTTGTACAAATGGCCTCAGTGTGGGTGTACTTCCATGTTTGTGATGTCCTTGCCTGGTTACCATAGCACATTACCTCCGTTTGCACCGTTAGATAGAAGTATAGATTTACTGCCTTATTTCTAAGATTTTTTAAAACTACTCAAATACAGTTTAAATAGTCTGTGGGAAAGGGAAATACTTACCATAGGCTATTTAAGCTGCATTCGACGTGTGTTTTAGACTGTTTTTAGGGTTCCGTACCTCAAAAGCAAAAAAACGGTACCCTTACAGGATCAGTTTGTTGTCCGTCCATCCGTCTGTCTCTCGGGAACGGGTGGAGGTATCAAGTTGAAGTTATATACTCTATAACTATATACTCATATCTACAGTCCCTTGAAGAAGTAAAAACATCAAACTTCTAAGTTAATGATAAAAAAACATACGGCCATTTATGCCAAAAAAAAGTATATTTCGACACTCAAAGGAGCCAAAATTTAAAAGGTACTTTCCGTTGATCTAGAACCATGTTTGGCAAGTCTTATACTACAAATACGGGAATTTTTGTTTGTACATTTGTAAATAAATCATAAAAAAATTCTTTGAAGTTCGGGAAAAGCTCGAAAAAAACTGCGAGACTCGATTCCTGAACTATTCAATTTATAATATGTAAGTACCTACAAATTTGTATGTAGGTAATCGGTGGGTGAGTCCGACTTGCACTTGTCCGGTTTTTTATAACTAATATATATTATAACATATAGTAATTCCTGGTGTACATACAATAAAGAATATTCTATCCATCTATGTATATATTTATGATAGTGTTTAGAACTTTTATGGTCTTTTTCTTGACCAAACTTTCTGTGTCAAACATTTTTCTACGAGGGGCGGACATACTTTTATTAGGACGGTTGATTCTCGACTCCGATAACGTTTCGCGACAAACTTTTTGCTCTAAAACAGTCTTTTGTGATAAAGGCGATGATGGGGGGAGCCGAGGAGCATTTAAGATAAATACGTGATAAACTGTTTAGAAACGTAGGTTATTATTACTAGAGATAGAGAACGGAGAGTGGATATCTCTTAATTGTATACCGGAAATAATATTTACAGAGTTAACGATTGCAAGTGATATGTATTTAGTAATTTTTATTCATTGTGATAAAACAATTACCCACATTCCTTTTGCTATAATATTGTTGGCCTTAGTGTTTCTAGGTACGTACCAGAAAAAACGACGACTTCTCAACTAGTGGTTTATCGTTTGAAACTACCTTAGTAGACATGTGATAAAAGACATATAATTAAGCCAGCGCGGGGCCTGTAGCAAATCAAGGGCTCTTGGTTTGCGCTAGGTTATCTTTATGTAATGTTATGAAATAAAACAAAACTGTTACAAATAAACTTTTCTGGATTAAATTTGTGCAAATGTAGAAATAATACTTTTCATCCCTTTGAGCAAATCGTATTCAATATTCATCAAAGTAATGTGATTTATATGGTTTTGGTTCATGGTGCTCCTTAACTCATTTTTAACACGTTTTTATGTCCACCAGACAAGCTTCATAATTTATCTAATTTAAGATAAGATAAGAATATTCTTTATTGTACCAGGAAAAACACAAACATGAAATGTTTACATAAATGCAGTACAATTGGCGGCCTTATTTAATTTTTAAATTAAATTAAACTCTGAAGACCAAGACTTTCAACCAGTGTGTTCTGCCCGTTCCCACGTATGGGGCCGAAGCATAGACGCTTCCGAAGCAGAATATGCACCGGGTCAAAGTGGCACAAAGAGCTATGGAGCGAGCCATGCTAGGCCTCAGACTAGTAGACAGAGTACCAAATGCCGTCATCCGAAGTCAGACGAAGGTAGATGATATTGGTGACCAAATCTCGAGTCTGAAGTGGCGATGGGTGGGACACCTGGCGGGGCGGGAAGATGGCAGGTGGACCAGGGCAGTAACGGAGTGGCGGCCGAGAACCGGGCGGTGGTCGGTCGGTAGACCAACAGTCCCATGGTCGGACGATGTGCCCAGGTCTGCAGAGGGCCCGTGGAAGCGCGGAGAAACCGCGAAAGATGGCGTGCTGGTGAAAAGGCCTATACCCAGCAGTGGGCAGAGGTGGGCTGATGATGATGATGATGAACTTTTAATTTTTTAGACTTGAGTCTCTTAAAAATTACCTTGATAGTCCAGCATTTTGAAATCTACATCCCCGTCACACATCAAATCAAATTGCTAAGAAAATGTTAACAGGCGTTAATTTGGATTTTTCTTTATTTTGGCTCAACCTGATAGTACTAATTGATAAAGTTACTTAAAACTGACTCAGTCATAATTATTGATCAGATTTTTTTATTTTAATATTGCAAACACCAGAATTCGTATAAAACACAGTACTTTGTGTATATCCCATACAAAAGACATCAACGATATCAGTCAAGAATGTCCTCGGCTACTAAAACTTTAAGACACGGTTTTTCACTTAACTTTTGACAATTTAGGAAATTAGTGGTGTAAAGTATAGTCCTGAAATAAAATTTCAGACCTGTAAAAGAGGTAGTAACTTATCTCATTACTACTCCCAAATTTTTGCAATCTAACCTCGAAGGTGGAAGCGGCTGGATGAGGATGGCTGAGGACAGAAAGAAGTGACTTGCTTTGAGAAGATCTATGTTCAGCAATGGATGAGTACGAGCAGACTGATCGATTGAATATCGAAGGTAGTTATACTTTAGTTTCCATAAAAGTATTTTTCTATCCGGCTATTATCCCTGAGCTATAAAAACCCTAAACGTCTCCATCCAGTACACAGTTGCGTTGACAAATCTCCCGCTGGGATCGAACCCCGGGTGGGGCGGTCGGCAAGAGATCCGTTTTTTGCCATTATCTACCATTAATACGTATACTTATATTTTGGCGTGGTTGGAAGGAAGACGGGCTTCATTTCATTTACTGATAAAATATGTTCCTAGTTTTTGATCTGAAACGCTCGTAGGCACTACTTACACTTTTTTTATGTAGCTTACATTCGTCCCACTGCAAGTCACAGGCCTTCTCTTAGAGAGAGAGACAGAGAGAGAGAGTATGGGCTTAATCGCCACGCGTGCCCACCGCGGATTGGCAATTTCAAGCGCTAAGCTAGAAGTTTAGTCAAATTAAGATTTATTTGTTTTGCTCCAAATTGGACAGTCACAAACTTATCCAGGCTACGCAGATTTGTGGTCAAGTTAGGTGATATACTTATATTTTCATGCAAAAATAAAGGTTTTCCGTCTATGATGATTTAGCAGTACCTAGTAGCATCTCTTAGCCATAATAAAAAAGCGCTTTTACCTCTGAGAGCGCTGTGAAGTTTCTGTTTTGTTTCGAACACGAACATAATCATAAAATGAGAACTCAAGAGCGATCTCAGTCTACCCCTTCGGGATACAGGCGTGAGTTTATGTGTGTGTATGTGTGGTGAAGTTGGCCTATCAGACGAAAGTTTGACACTATTGCAAAATAAGTTTTATGTTGGTTTGGGAAGGCAAAAATAAATTTATTTACCTACATTTCTTGAAAACTCACCGATGAGTTATTGGTGAACTATAAAAGAAGCATTTATCAGGATTCATTGCATCACGGTGCAATAAAAATGACAAAACCACCGAGGACGAGGCTCAATTAAGATATCAAGAGACGATATCACAAGAACGACTTTTTTGCGGCTTTTTAAAGTTTTTAGACATCGAAATGCTGCAACCTTTAAGCTCGTGATAAAATAGATCTATTCCCACCACAAAAAACAGCCGAATAGTGAGTGAAAGAGGTATAATTCTCGGGGTTTCACTCTGTGGAAATTATTTTAGTACTAAGAATAGATAATTTCCAGTTATCGACCGAGGTAACATTCTAGAAAACTTAGCGCGGAGGCAAGGAAAAGAATTTGAACGACTAACTCCACTCCGTGGTTCACCAACCTAATTATATTTAAGGATTGAAATAAAATCAAAAATAAATACAACATAAAAATTATAATGAGAAAAAGAAATTAGAAAACAAAGGTCACGGCGTGTTACTGTTATTATAAACGGCAGCTGACTCAGCAGTAAGCTGATGGGCAAGTCTTCAGCGCTGACTTTCAAACCTCGCGAACGTTACAGAATGCGTCACTTGCGTCACCCACCGCCGTCTGTGACAATGCGATATATTATAGAATAGGTACTTAGATATTATGTACATAGAATGGAATAGGTACTTCACGAAGTGACAGAATAGACTATGAAGGTAATCAATCAATCAGTCCGTGTTCGTACGGCTATCTGCTGCTCTAGAGTCGAGAATAGTCGAGAATAGAAAGAGTCGAGAGAGAATATGTCGGCCGGTCATCAAGTTATAGACTTTCGAATGATTGACGCCGTCAGCGCAGCGGACATTGCTCGAGGCTACCCGTCGTACCAAGATGCAGGAAAGCTAGGGCCTTATAGCGCGTGTTGATCGAGTTATTCCTTTCAACTACCGGTCGACGGCGCACATTGGGCTGAAATTGAAGCTCCATAGACTTAGCGCCGCTTCAAAATGAAGTACCGAATTTAAACAGTGTAACTTTTTTTTGTTAAACCTATTATTTACAGAGATATTGGTGATTTCTTAGGTTTTTTGTAGGGAACTGAACCGTTTTTTTATGTTATTCTTTATTCTTAAGATTTCTCAAGAAATTGTTTCCTGTGGTCATAGTTTGGATTATATAAGCTACGTTATCTCGGAAATCCTTGGAACATCGCCATTTCGAACTTTAAAATATATTTTTTATTTGTCCGTCATAAGCGGTAGTAGCCTAGTGGGTAGAACATAGGACTCGGAAGCGGGAGACCCAGGTTCGATTCCCAGTGCGGGCATATACCTATGACTTTGTTTTCTAAGTTATGTACATTTTTAAAGTTATAGTAGCAATACCACTCGCTAACTGTAAAGGAAAACATCGTGAGGAAACCTGGGTGTCTGAGCTATTTACATACCTCAGCGCTTGAAATCACCAATCCACGGTGGGCACGCGTGGTGATTAAGCCCATAGTCTCTCTCTGAGAGAAGGCCTGTGCCCTACAGTGGGACGTATATAGGCTGCTTATGATTTGTACGTCTCATTGAAAATAGCAACCAACTGCAATGTCATCTCCTTTCTTCCGCACCACCTAACGAGGTGAAGAACTAGGTGCGTTTTTTATTATAGTGGTTTCCCTGGGAGGCCTAATCCACTTGGAAGACTTAAAAAATGTTATATGAAATACTCGTAAAGTCAGTGTGAAGTGATTTTTAGTGTGCCGGATATTCAGAGTCTCTTTCTGAACCGTGGAATAGATTCATATCAACAATAGTCGAAAGTACAAAATTAAAATCTTTCTAATCTTCAACTTCTTCTTCTTTGTCTACACTATCATCTCGTTTTCCTCCCTCCAGGAGACGCTACCGTCCAGATAACGGCGCGAAGCGATTTAACAGTAAACAGTAATCTACCGGGGTGAAACCAGGGTGCTTTGTTCGAAGCCGGAACCCCAAGAATTTTTAGGGTTCCGTAGTCAATAAGGAACCCTTATAGTTTTGCCGTGGCCTAGCTCAGAGACGATTAGTACGAGAAAGCTGAAATTTGGCTTAGACTTACATAATAATCACGCAGACAAAACGGTAGAACAATTATTTTTTTTGGGTACCCCCCTGTACCTAAATTAAGGAAGCAATTTTCTTTTCTCGCCTACACCATCATCATCATCATCATCATCATCATCATCATCAGCCTATGATTGTCACATACATAGGCCTAGGACATAGGCCTCTCCTATTGCTCGCGGAGCTCGGTCCTCGGCTACTCTCATGCAGCTCTTGCCAGCCGCCCTGCGAAAATCATCGCTCCACCGAGTCTGAGGACGTCCCACACTACGTTTACCGATCCGCGGTCTCCACTCAAGAATTCGTCTACCCCATCGGTTATCAGTTCTTCGGATGATATGGCCGGCCCACTGCCACTTCAGCATGCTACACCATAGTGAGAGGTATCGTTGAATTGGTCGTTTTAAATAAAGTGGGTATAGAAAGATAATTTAATTTAATATTGCACTTAAAGCAAATTTTTTTTCGAGTAAGTTGTCCCTCGACTCTCCTGGCTAAACGGTTGATTTTAGAAACGTGAAAAAATTGAGAACATTGAACTTAAAAGAAGAAATATCATGGCACGATTGGCTTTACAAGTTAACGAGTAATAGGCGACAGACTTATAAAAGAAAAACTTAGTACAAAATCAAATGAAGTTGTTAGTTCTGTAAAGCAGATGAAACCCCCTCTTTCTACGGAACCCTACACTGCTTGTGGCCTGACACGCACTTGGCCGGTTTTATGATCACGTATATGCATACAACTACGGACATTGCTAACTCCTGATCGATAGCCTTGAGGCATTCACACTTATCTGGATTCTCTGGCCTTATAAATTGGCTATTTATTTTAAAGAAAGAAAGAAAGAAAGAAGACATTTATTTAAATTGTCACAGAAACATAAAGCTAATGGCTGTAAGTTTTTTTTTTGGTGTACAATAAAGAATCATCATAATCATCATCAGCCATTTGACCCCCACAGGATATAGGCCTGCATCATGGTATTTCCAGCGTCCCGGTCTTGTGCCGCTCGCATCCATGCAGCGACTCCCCGCCACCGTAACCAGGTCATCAGACCATCTGGTGGGGGGCCTGCCCACGCTGTGCCGTCCGGCCCCGTGTGGCGCCGGCTTAAGAATACTGTCACTCCATTTCCTTCCCTGAATGTCGTAGAAGGCGACTAAGAAAATAAATTAACAATAAAGAATATGCTTGTCTTATTATTACTTACTAGTTTCATTTTAATTAGACGATTTATTATATACCACTGCTCGTCACCATATCACTTTACATCGACCCTACAAAATAGGGTATACTTCAAGCATAGTGTTGTGCAACACTGTCCCAATTACGTGATTATTTATACCCAATACGACCGGCCATTTAAACCACATCCATGCTAACATTTTGGTGCAAACTACTATTGTATGGTCTCGCATTTCTATTGTCCCCGTTACTTTTGAGGGTAAGTTTGAATCGAAGGGGAGTTTCAGCCAAACTGGTTTGTTTACATTACGAACAGATGTGGTGACAGGTTCATAATGTGTTGACTATTTTTCTTCCTATTGTATAAGATTGTCTCTTTACTTTACTAAGATAATGCTTCTGGTCGACTCTGTCTGCCTTAAATATATATGAGTTTCAAGATCTCCTGTTTAAAGGTAAGTTATTCCTTAGTGTTTATGGGCAGATGATAGCTTGTTTCGCGGTTTTCAATTGACTCTGTAATTGTGATCGCATGTGTTACGGAGATACTTAAATGATTGTTGGATGGTCATGTGATTAGTTTGTCAGCGAGTGGTATTTGCCAGATGATCTATTTTATTGTTTGGGGTTATTGTAACTGCAGATACAATATGATGGTTTTGTTATAAAGCGTTTTTTTTATGTTTCCCTGCTAGGCAGACATAGCCCTTCTCAGACAGAGAGTGAGAGAGAAACTTGGTCGAAGATAATTAAATAGTAATATTTCTTAGTTACTAAACGTAGATTTCTGGGACCGAACCCTAATGTCTTACATCGGGGCAACTTCGTAACAATTACATCTGCTCGAAACTTTTCTCAATGCATATTCAATGTTGAGAAAATATTGATTATTAGTTAATGAAAATGTTATTTTAAAAATTTCCGTCAGAATTTTTATAGTAAGAAACGTCTCCGGATTTTCGCTTATTGACCGGCCTAAAGATAAGTCCCAGTCTATCAGGATTTAGTTCCAGGAATTTACTTTCGCCGACTTATTTTTTCAAAGAAAAATATTTTTATTACCTCCGACCTACTTTATTCTCTTTCTCTGTCTAGCAAAAGGACATCGGTAACCATAAAGATACGTCATCGTCGGACTGGTAGTTTCATTCGTTTACTAAGGCCTTCGTGTGAACATTGTATGAATAGTAGTCCAACGATCAATAAATGTTGAGGAAGCGAAAGTGATCTGTTCGGATCGTGGCAAGTGGCAGTCCCCGGATTTTCGCTTATTGACCGGCCTAAAGATAAGTCCCAGTCTATCAGGATTTAGTTCCAGGAATTTACTTTCGCCGACTTATTTTTTTAAAGAAAAATATTTTTATTAGGTACCTCCGACTTACTTTATTCTCTTTCTCTCTCTAGCAAAAGGACATCGGTAACCATAAAGACACGTCATCGTCGGACTGGTAGTTTCATTCATTTACTAAGGCCTTCGTGTGAACATTGTATGAATAGTAGTCCAACGATCAATAAATGTTGAGGAAGCGAAAGTGATCTGTTCGGATCGTGGCAAGTGGCAGTCCCCGGTCTCTGCCTACCCCTCTGGGATACAGGCGTGAGTTTATGTATGTATGTAGTCCAACGATGTTGTGCAGTTACAGTTATCGTCCAATGTAAAACCGGCCATTGTCAGTCCAAAAATTTTATTAGTCCTCCAAGTCCAACATAAAACTTTGTCACACTCACACCGAATCACCAGCCTCCAATTCTCATAAATGTTTCCTACGCAATCCTCCGCTCCGTCAAGCGCTGATTGACAACTGCCTTTCGGGCGCAAAAACTGTGCATTCCGAGATTAGGCCCGAGTGCCACGCGACTGAATTAACTTTGTGTAATCCCGATGGCAGATAAAGAAGCACCCTCCGTCCTATTAGCCCGGCAGTGATATGAAACGGAAATAAATTGAAAAAGCGTGTTTAGTTTGGCGTAGACTCGCTCTCTGATGGACACCGCTTTTTGGAATAAACACTTTTGATCCACAGTTGAATGATGGCAAATGGGGGAGTGATGTGGCAAGCATATGTCAAGTCGCGCGCACTACAAACTCCGACATTCCTGCATCGCGCAAGCAAATATCAGCCTCAAAGCAATGCTAGCACTGTAAATTTTTACATACTTGTACATAGCGCAACCTGTTCCCTCTCACCTTATCAGTTCCACTATAGTCAGCGCAATGAGTACTGGTCCTGATGGTGATCGTCCCCGACCCGTCGGCACGGCATCGGCAGTCATACAATTTGTCTATGGATAGCACTGCAAATATTCTTCATAGTAGGTATTCTACGGTTGTACCACACCGCGGTATGTGACGCTCGCGGGGTAACTCCTGGCACTGACTGAAAATCAGCGCTGAAGGCTTGACCCTCAGCATACTGCTGAGTCAGTTGCCATTTATACTCGTAGCGGTAGTCACGCCGTGACCTTTCGTTTTCCTTTCTTTTTTATAACATTTCTGTTGAAATATTTTCTTGGTTGTTTTTTTGTTTTGTTATTGTGGCGTGTGCACTGTTTTTATATTAAATGTTTTTTTCTTCTTTCCTCTTATTCTTCTTCAAATGTCATGGTGCAAGACGTTTTTGGACTTATTCACTGGCTAGAGCTTATACACGGATAAACAGATATATATTCCTGTCAGATAGCGTTGGCGCAAGCCAGCTTAAGTTTTTATCTATCGAGTTTAAAACTATACACTACAAAAGTATTTAAATTGTAGGTAATCCAATATGTGTGTTTATTTCTATTTATTGTGTTACTCCGGAGCAAGTTACCAAGATACTTTTGTTTGTAAAATGGAGTGTTTAAGGCTAAACATAAACACCCTAAAGAAACATAGATTGGAATAACAATTATACACTGAGGAAGAAAAATTAAAATTTTGGCATAGACTCTAACTGCACATTTACGATTTAGGTCGGAAAATAGCCTAACAAGTTGAATCGGCACATCAATGAAACTCTACATCTGCGGTGATGTCCCGATAAACCTATTATCGGGTCACCTTTATCAGCCCATTGGCTAACGAGCTTGCGTTTTTATAACTGTTAATTCGAATTAGATAACGTCCCACGGGTGGCACTGTAGGGTGGTCTGAGAGACCCCTCACTGCGAGGGGACGGCGCGACCCCAGCGTTGACAGGTTGAACTGCTGGTAGTTTGAGGGTTAAATGCGTTTATTGGACTCGGGTTGAGTGCGCCCGACATGTGTTTTGATTTTTATTGTGATTTTGCAATAAATATACGTAGTTATTTTTGTTGCAGCAATTACTTATTTTGTTACAATTGAAGACTCTAAGTAAACGCTATAGAGGTTACTTAGCGATAAAATTTATGCATTTATAGAATGTTTGAAAAGACCATACATAAAGTCAAAGCAGAAGAGTAAATTAACAGTTTAGTTTGTTTTCGCACAAAAAGATTTATTTTTGTTTTAAACAGTTTTTAATGAAGTCTCAATGTCTTTAGTTTGTGTTCTTTAGTTCTTAGTTTTAGGTAAAGTCTTACCAGTGTTGCTAAAGTCTATTATGGGTTTAGTGTACTTTAATTGTGTAGCTCTGCTACATCTTAAAAAAAAATACAAAGAATTGAAGCTCGCGCACTTGCTAATTAAGAAAAGACTGTTTTTGCCTAGGATAAATTTACACTAGGTTTTAAACATTGTATAGAGAAATGATGATAAATAAAGAACTTTAAATAACATAAGAACTTGCGGTTCGATTTTTCCATTTCATTCACTGCCACTCACACCAGATTGCGGGTAAGTGTTTAATTTATAATTGACATAATAAAGAGCAATGAATGTAAATAAACATACTGAAGATTCAAGACTTGCTATTTTCCTTATGATATTCTTCATCGCCATCAAATAAGTCTTTGAAAAACCATAGATATCTTAAAAACGTTCCACTACCAGGTCCAGGACTTCTCTCCAAGAGAGACAGAAAAAGTATGGGCAACTTCAACACGCGTGCCCACCCCGGATTGGCGATCAATAAATAAATATAATAACTTCCACACAACACAATCACTTGCCCCTGGTCCAAAACTAGCATACCCTATGCTATGGTAACCAGGCAAGGTCATCACAAACATGAAAACACTCAAACTTAGGCCATTTGTACAAATCAAATATATATACGGCGGCCTCCAGTGGGAAACGAACCCACGACCTCTGTTTTGGTCACCAGGCGTGTTAACCGGTATCCCAATGAGACAGTCGAGTCGATTCGACTTCAAGTGCTGAGTTATAATGTAAATATCTCCGACACTAATGTTTCCTTACAATATGATCTCTCTTTGAAAAAAAGGTTTGAAAAATAACTTTGTAATCGGACGATCATCAATAAGAAGCCTAAATTAGTACTAATTTCGGTCCAATTTATCAAAGAGCGCGGCGGTACAAGAACAAGATGTTAAAATCGCGATAAAATCACCAATTCGCCGGAATGAAGCCCTTTAGAACATGACGCGCGAGTCATAATCAACTCACGATCATAAAACCAAAGAATGCAGAAGGTTCATATTAGAATCAACTCACAAATTGCAAGGTGACGTTAATTGAAGCAAGAACCTGGAGGGCGCTCATACACTACCTATATTGCCGTCTATAATTTGTGAGAGAGAAGCCATTCGTTATTCAGTGTCTTTCTTAAACTAACCGTGCAATAGCAGGACAGTACATCAACTTTTATAATATATTACGGACTACATTGCGACGAAAACTGAAACGTTGCCCTGGGCCCTAGTTCTAGTTGTAAAACTACAACTCATGGTTTACTGTGACATCGAACGAATGTATGCTGTACGCGGCCCTGCTGTCAAGTGTAAGTGTGTACTTTTAAGTACGTCCTTACACTTGACAGCAGAGCCGCGTTTTATTAAACTACATTTCATAATTTATTATGAAATTGAAATAAATAAAAAAAAAAAAAAAAAAAAAAAATGACGATTTCATTAACATTTCTGCAAACTTGATGATGGGTTCAGCTACAGCTACTTGATTTCATTAGGTTATGTTAAATTGGAAGGACACCAAGACGAAGTCACCAAGTGAAGTTATAGTAGCAATACCACTCGCTAACCGTGAAGAAAAAAAACATCGTAAGTGTCTGAGTGTCTGAGCTATTCACATACCTCAGCGCTTGAAATCGCCAATCCGCGGAGGGCACGCGTGGTGGTTTAGCCCATACTCTCTCTCTGAGAGAAGGCCTGTGCCCTAAAGTGGGACGTATACGGGCTGCTTATGTATGTATACCCCAAGAATCTTCGTGTAAACGTTTAACTATACATGGAAAGCGAAGATTCCATTCGATGTAATAAATGAACGTTTTACATGCAGACTGTCGGACTTAATTTAATTGGACGGATTAAACATAATAATTACTTCTACACAACACACTCACTTGTCCTGTTCCTAAACTAGGATGGTAACCAGGCAAACAAACAAGGAATGCCTATCGATTTAGTTTTATTTATTACTAACTGTTGCCCGCGACCTCGTTGGCGTGGTAATGTTGATTTGTATTTTTCCGGGATAAAAAATAGCCTATGTGCTAATCCAGTGCTAATCTATCTCTGTGCAAAATTGCATCCGGATCCGTTCAGCCATTTTTGCGTGAAGCAAACATCCATCCATACATACAAACTTTCGGGTTTATAATATTTGTAAGGATTTATTTTTCATATAGGCACAAAGTAAAATTAAATATTAGGGGTTAAAGTATGAAATTGCCGATTTGTACTGAAAATCTAAATTGTTTATTTTTTAAATTTTTAACAAATTTATTTAATCAAAATAGTTGCCATTATTATCTATACATTGCTGCCATCTAATGGGAAGGTCATTAATGCCTTTGCGATAGAACTCCGACGATCTAGACTGCACAAACTGTGTGAAAGTATTTTGTACTGCCTCCTGGGAAGAAAACTTCTTGTCACGTAGATAATTGTCCAAATCACGAAAAAAATGGTAGTCCGTTGGAGCAAGGTCTGGTGAATACGGAGGATGACGAATGGTTTCTAACTGCAGTTCCTGAAGGGTCAAAATGGTTTCTCGTGCTGTGTGAGGTTTCGCGTTGTCGTGGAGCAATAATGGTGAAGATCGATTCATTTTTTGAGGCACCCATTTTTCGTATTTTTGACTTGATTTGACGCAAGTGAGTCAATATTGTGGGTAAGGTAACGTTAAACCATGCCGCTAATTCCTGGGTAGTTTGACTAGGGTCGGCTTCCACTATCTCTCTTAATTCATCGTTATTCACCTGTGTGGGCGGTCTTCCTCGTGGCTCGTTCTTTAAGTCGAAATTTCCATCACGTGCGTTCATTAGTAGACCCCTCTCCAAACGCAGCATTGATATTGCGGGCTGTTTCTGCCGCGTTAGTTCCGCGTCGGAACTCGTATTAAAAAATCACTCGAATTTTCGCAGTATCCATCTTTCTTGTCTAAATTGAATAACAAAAACAATTGAAAGTCGATATTCAAATGTTTCACATTTTTTAAAAAAAGAACATCATAGAAACCATTTGAAAAAATTTTCATTCGAAAACCTCAAACCATGAAGATTCTATGTCAATTCAAAGAACCTATTGCAATAAAACGGCAATTTCATACTTTAACCCCTATTAATTTGTTCTAACAGCGGCGAAAAGCCACAAAAGGTTTATCTGCCGCTGTTATCACTCGGCAAAGTACATATATTTTTATTCGTAAATACATAGATTTTAGTATATTTTTACATTGCTGAGGCTTCCTCTGTATACTTTCTAAGGTTTCTGGCGATAAATGATTAAGTATCTGAGTTCCTTCGCACACGAGTTTTATACCTTCTTATTTTGTGGCCCGATTGTGGCCCTTCAATAATTGCCGGCCCATACAAAAGTCCATACAATTTATGGTGAAGAGGCCCTAATCTGTAAACAGGCGCTGCTCAAATTAAAGGCTGCTCCTAATGAGAGGTCGGCGTTCCATCAAACCACTTGAGGCGACATTTTTATTAATGAGAAAATGCTAATTTTCCCCTGCGAATCAATCATCAAATATTGTTAGGAGTTTGGGGTACATCCGTGTAGAAGAGGCTTTTGTATAGAATAGATTTGTTTAATTTGTTATTGGAATACTTTATTTCACTTATTTTTAAGGATCGTTTGTACTATTAGTTACTAAATACGAGAATTAAATATGTATTTCATTGATTTGAAGTGATTTGTCCGTGTGGCGACCCATTAAGAATAGCATCACCCCATTTCCTTCCGTGGATGCCGTAGAAGGCGACTAAGGAAATGAATTACCAGGAGACGGGCAGCAGCGTCTTCCTGAGATTCCAACCGCATACTGCGATCGCCAACCCGCCTGCCAAGCGTGGCGATTATGGCAAAACCCTTCATGGTTATGAAAACTACGAAGGAGGCCTATGTCCTGCTGGGCGTCAAATGGTTGATGATCATGATGTATTTGGTATCTAGGTACGAAAAAATGTTTTGCCTGTTGTGTATTCAGTTTTCTTTCTGTTGTTGTACATATTATGTTACTTATCTGCTTATTTTTGTTTCTGTGATGTGTCTTGTTGGAATAATAAATGTCTTTCTTCTCTTCTTCTTCTTAAATACATCATCATCATCATCAGCCATTTGGCACCCACTGCAGGGCATAGGCCTCCTTCGTGGTTTTCATAACCATGAGGGGTTTTGCCATAATCGCCACGCTTGGCAAGCGGGTTGGCGATCGCAGTATGCGGTTGGAATCTCAGGAAGACGCTGCTGCCCGTTAATTATTTAATACTCTTTTCAGATTTCAGACAAATATCAATCTAATATATAAATTTCTCTGACGGGTTTCCGAGGCTTCCGATTATTTTGTTCGTCTTTGTAGCATGACACCATTATTTCACGCGTTATTAAAGAACACCAAGGCCTAATTATACGCACTAAATAGAAAGAGAGATAGATAGAGGACACTTTATTGCCCAACGAGAAAAATTGAATCACAAATATATAAGTAACTAGCTGTCCCGGCGAACTTCGTAACGCCACAGAAAACGTTTGTATGGGAAATAGAAAAGGGCTGTTTTTATGGTTTTGCCGGAAATTATTAGATTTTTTCTCGCCTTTTAAACCTTCACTAGACCTCCACGAACATTTTAAGACTAAGATAAGATAAATCTGTTCAGCCGTTCTCGAGTTTTAGTGAGACTAACGAACAGGAATTCATTTTTATATATACAGATGTTGTGGACATCCTGACGTTTGCGATAGAAATTAGTCATTTACATACAATTTTGCGAACGATTGGAATCGTTCAGGATTTGCACTGTGCTAAGCGAGCAGGCCTAAGAATCTACCTCCACTCTTCCCAACCGCTGCCATCTCTTCCACGCTTGCGGCTATCACACGCGCGACTGATCAGTAATAAACGTGCGACAAATCAACGATCCAGCCAATGGGAAACTTGCACAAAATGATTTTGATCTCATTGAAGAGGCTAAGTTAAAAGAGATATTAATCCCGCGATAAAGATTTTTCTCTTTGAGTTATCTGATATAAATATTCGCGTTATCTCGTAAAATTATAAAAACCTATTTAGAGGCTAAAAATTCCACCCATGCTGGGACTTGAACCCGTAAAATTATGTTTTCATGTGTCTTCTCCCTTATTACAAAACGTTTACAAATTAATGAGAACATTAAAGATTTTTCGCATTTTTGAGACCTGTAAACCCTCAAAAAACATTTTATTGCTTTTTTTTCTATATCTTTTACAGTGCAAATACAATGTCACTCCAATAAAACATTGAGGCAAGTGCCCCATTGCTCCGCCGAAGCAGCATGTAGTTAGTTTGAAGAGGCACCGAGATCACGACTACGGGAATGAAGTGCCTTTTTGTGAGCGTTTTTGGGTGCTTATCATTTGTGGTGGAAACGACTGAACGAGGTATTTGGTGGAAGCAATGAAAGAAGGCTGCGTAATAACAAAGTGCTTGAAAGAAGACTTTCGTTTGCGGTAGCAGCTTAAAAAAAAGGGATGTGAAGGTGGAAAATGTTGAAAAAAAGTATTCTATAATAGTCTAGCCGTTAAGGCTCTTAACTACCAAAACAGATGTCGTGGGTTCGATTCCCACTAGAGGCTACCGCACATTTGTACAAATAGCCTCAGTCTGGATGTATTTCCATGTTTGTGATGTCCTTGCCTGGTTACCATAGTACAAGGTATCCTAGTTTGTGCCCAGGTCAAGTGATTGTGTTGTGTGGAAGTTATTTATTTATGTGTTAGCAAAGGACAAACTAAAAGGAACCGAAATCGGCGTGCGTGCATGCAACGACTAGTAAATGTCGTTGAAGCGAAAGAGGTCTGTCAGGATCGTGGCAAGTGGCAGACCCTGCTCTCTGCCTACCCCTCCAGGATACAGGCGTCAGTTTATGTTGTTATTGGAAGAAAAGTAGCTAAAAGTGGAAAGAACCGACCGAGATCTTCACCTTAGTGTTTAAATTTTTCTAGACTTGTGTAGTTTTTTTTACGAATAAATTGAGAAAATACATATTCTTGAATTTTAGTTGGAAAATTTGTAACACGCGTTGTGTTCGATTTATCATAATATTTATTTATGCGCCCGCCAAGAAATTTCACCGTCACGGTCCAACATTGAATCGATCAGTTCCTAAAATTGCGGGTGACTGCAGCTAGCTGCAGCATTTGTACCTGTACGAGAAACCGGGGCTTAGTAGCGCAGTTCACTATCATCAATTCAATGCATGCAGTGCTTGGTGCCGGCTTTTATCCGATTTCTCACAGCCTCTCTACTTTTCATACACTTTCGTAAGATCTACGCATTTTTGTGCTTAGGTTTACACTTACGCCTATTGCTTATCGAAATCAATCGTTTCGGCGGTCTCACGGACATCCCGCCAACACACCGACAATGTCAACCTTCGTCCAACCATTCCTGCTTTCGCCAAAATCTCATCGCAGCTCAGCATTCAACTGGTGCAAAAACCCGAAATGAATTTCTGTCCGAACCAAATCGGTTGCGTTACAAAAATACTCCACGCCATGCTCCACTTTACAATCGTCGTCAAATACGGCAACCAATCAAAATCGGTCGCGTTACAACCACTTTTTGCACCGCGAAAGGGCTCCTTGAATATTTCATACGGTTGACTTATGATCTGGTTCTGCCCACTGTATCTTCCACGATCGGCCGAAGGACATTAACTCGTTTGTCTTGCGCGCTAAGGGTGGTGTAGTCTGCATTAGAAGATTGGTGATAAGTGCAATTAAAGCCTACGGAGTCACGTCATTATCGCACGAACGGTACGCCAATATTCCACGGTGTTCTTGTGGATCCCCACGACACTTGATTTACCAGTACGGAGCTCCCTGGTGTCATCGGCTGATGAGATTCTGGTGACTTATAGCTTCTTGTAACTAGTAGGAACGGTTAGGTGACTAGATTTGGTGTCGTCAGTCAGGATGAGCTGTGTCGTGAATACAAAAACGTGTGATATTGATAGTCTCTATCTCAAGAGGACCAGATGGGATAGCCAGCCAGAACCTGCAGATGTGTATAGTACAACATTTGGTATTTGGCAAACAGAAATCTATTAACAGAATATGGTTGCAGATTCAAAGCAAATTATTTTGTTTGGCCATGTTTGTCCTATTTATAATCCCATTATTTGCGAGCACATAAGCAGCCTATATACGTCCCACTGTAGGGCACAGGCCTCTCGGGGAGAGAGTATGGGCGTAAAAACCACGCGTGCCCACCGCGGATTGGCGATTTCAAGCGCGTTAAGCAACACAGGGCGCGTTCAGTGCATGGATGGGTCGCCGTCTATGCCTAACGCTAGTGGCATTTTTCCGAGCGGTTCCGTGCTTCGCAAGGCACGTTAAGCTGTTGGTGCCGGCTGCCGTCGATAGATGGTAGACGAGCCACTAGTCTACAAGCCTCCACCAATCCGGACTTGGCCCCCGTGGTGGAGTATGGCCTATACCTTCCTCAGGGAAGAGACCCGTGCCCCTCGGTGGGGACATAATGGGTTGATGATGAAATATGACCACATTTCCAAATACCGCGCTAAGCTCAAGGGGCTCTCCATCCGTCTCCGTAGGAATGCTCACATCCTTTCATTTGTAAAAAATAGGGTAAAAGAACTGTATCTTCCTCTCTGAATTAAGTTTTTAATCAGTATATGATTACTGTTTCTTTCTTTGTAGGTATATTATATTCATTATATCCTCCTCTTACACATAGGTATTATAACTTATTTACCTAGTACTTTATAACAATTATTTAAGTTAGATTTTTTTAAGTTAGATTTATGTAAGTTTATTATTAATTTACTATTTTTTTTGTTTATGTTTATTATTAATTAACTACCCATCTCTCTTTGTTCTTCGGCAAACTTTCCGTCACAATTGCTGTTAGCAACAAGGCCGCCCATTGTACTTTTTCATTTTAACTTTCATATTTTATGTCTCGCTTCTTGTGTGCAATAAAGAATATTGTTATCTTATAAGGGACGTCCCCGGGCGGACACACGTCGACCAAATTGGGAATATGGTACTGTCTTTAAAGAAAAGAAAATAATACTACAAGAGTTTATTATCTCGGTTCTCATGATTCTAATTGCCCTGCAACAGATCCTACCAAACATCCTGTGAGAATCACACTGCACATTTCTCCCCGCGCGAAAGCTGAGGACATCGACCTAATATTGCCACTGTGATTATTTAATACCCAAAATTAACCTTATTTAACGTTGCAAACGCTACAATTTGCTACAATTTCGCGCGGTGGGATAACAAAAAACGTCACGGGGCAACTGGACCAAACAATTTACTGGGGAGACGGAATCGGAGCGTGCCACCGACAACATGGACGCTTCCAGTTCGATGTTTTATTATTTCAGAGTATTGTCAGCATTTTTCTTCCTTTTTTAGTGTTCCGTAGATCGTAGAAAAAAAAAACGGAACCCTTATAGGATCATTCGTACGTCTGTCGGTCTATCCGTACGGGGTCACAGCGAATTTGCTGCGAATCTACTGGATCAAATCAGGTGAAATTTGGTAAGATAATGTAACCAAAACAGTGGTCGCGAGTTCGATTCCCCGCTAGAAGCCGCCGTCCTTGATAAGTACAAATAGCCTCAGTCTGGGAGCATTTTCATGTTTCTGATAGCTTTGCCTGTTTCCCTTAGCCAAAAGTACCCTAGGTTGGGACCAGTGTTGTATGGAAGTTATTATGATGAAATTACACAATAATATAATTTCCCTTTATAGTAGAAAAGCATGAATACCCGCTCTTCGCTATAGAAGTCTCAGGAAGTCTGTTAGGTTAACAAAACTACCACCCATTTGCAAGGTGTTAGGCAACATGTGTGAAGTAGCCAGCCCGTCACGCGAGCCCCATTCAGACCAATTTTGGTATTTATTTTTGTTTAGTCCACTCCGGATATTGCGGCATATAATTTTTGAGACGCTTCTTACGTGCTCCTGGATTTTGGAATCTGTTTAACTGGTCTTTTTGGGGCACTTTCTGGTTGCTTTTTGTACTATTTTGTCGGGTGCGTGGTGCTGATTTCGGTCCTTTGTGATAATGATCTTTTCATAAATAAGTATGTTGCTACTCTACATGGTTTACGGTTCAGTGGTTGTAAGATAGATATACAGATAATTATTAAAAATTCATTCGTGCGGAAGATTAAAGGTAAAGTGTAGAGTTTGAGTTTGTTTTCTCTTATTACCTGACTGCGCTGGAGCCTGGAGGAGGGTAATGTGTTTGGCTCGTATGTATGTAAGTCCGCCCGATTCTAAGTTCCCTATTAGCTATTTAAGCAATAGTCAGATGTGCACAAACGAGATCTCAATCGATTCGTCGTATTTGCACAAGTGTCATATACGAGTGCTATATGAAATTAGCATGAATGCAACAGAAAAATAAAAAAATATCACTAAATAGACAAAAATAAAAATAACCAACAACACGACTGCTGAATACTAACTCATAAGCAGGCGGCACCCAAATTTGACAATGTAACTTATTGCGAGATTTCTAGGTTGGTCTCGCCTGAGCTCAGCAGTCGGGTTTTGGTTATTTTTACATACGTACATACATATCGAATGTTGAAATACATAAATAAATAAAATAAATTACTTCCACATAACACAATCACTTGTCCTGGTCCCAAGCTAGGATACTCAGTGCTGAGATAACCAGGCAAGGGCATCACAAACATAGCAATACAACCAGACTGAGGCCGTTTGCACAAATGAAGTAGGAAAAGGAGGCCTCAGCTCACTGGAGCACTGGGGAATCGAACTCACGTCCTCTATTTTTTGTATTCAAGCGTGTTAACTGCACACATGAACTCACGCCTGTATTCCGAAAGGGTAGGCCGAAATCAGGGTTTGCCACTTGCCACGACCCCGACAAACCTATTAAATAATGTTGACATTCAGGTACCTGATAGTTAGAAGATAGAAAGAGAAACTTGCTAGTGTCTGAGTGGGTATCAGATAATAGCATGGGTTTCAGCTGTTTTGTAATCGCGCTCTTTAATAAAAATGGAATTAATAACTTCCACACAACACAATCACCTGTTCTGGTCCCAAACTAGGATACCCTCTGCTATGGTAACCAGGCAAGGACATAACAAATATGGAAATACTAGCTGTTGCCCGCGACTCCGTTCGCGTGGTGATTTTGATGTGTATTTTCCCGGGAAAAAAAATAGCCTATGTGCTAATTCAGACTATAATCTATCTCTGTGCAAAATTTCATCCTGATCCGTTGAGCCGTTTTTGCGTGAAAGAGTAACAAACATCCAGTACATCCAGTTGTACCACACCGCGGTATGTGACGCTCGCGGGGAAACTCCTGGCACTGACTGAAAATCAGCGCTGAAGGCTTGACCCTCAGCATACTGCTGAGTCAGTTGCCATTTATACTCGTAGCGGTAGTCACGCCGTGACCTTTCGTTTTCCTTTCTTTTTTATAACATTTCGGTTGAAATATTTTCTTTGTTGTTTTTTGTTTTGTTATTGTGGCGTGTGCACTGTTTTTATAATAAATGTTTTTTCTTCTTCTTCTTCTTCTTCTTCTTCTTCATCTATACATACAAACTTTCGCGTTTATAATATTAGTAAGGATACCCAGTAAAGGTCGTGTTACGCTACCTACCACAAGCTGTGGTAGCTAGCGTAAAAGAGCAGCTGGCAGCTGCCAGTAGTATACTAGAATACTAATGTCACAAACCTCTTTTAACTCCTGAACTGCCCTCGCGGAACGCAACGTATAGGTGGCCCATACTAAGTTGGACACAGATCTGTGTCGCGGCAGACGAGTGGTTAATTCTTGGCAGAGCGTAATTTGAGAGACACAACAAAATCTTCTCTATTAACGACAACGCCGTACACCGGCTGGAGTCGGTATAAATGAATGAATTTGACGCTTATTAAAACGCTTCACATTACAATAAACAAAACCCACTAGAGTCATGGAGGTCTGTTTAGACGTTCCAAACTTAATAATCTGCGAGAAATGTTTTGTCATACATACATATTGTACCAATGATTTACGAAGTTCGTGAGAGTAATCTTCTGAGAAATCTACATTGATTTCTGTATTAATTCAAACAGTTTCTGAGGAAAAAATTACAGGTACAAAATTGTTGCCCTAAGATTCGCCAGAAGTTTCCAAAACAAGGTTTAAAATTATACCTTTATATACCAGTGTTCTAACCATTTTTTGCAGTAGGACACGCTTCATACACTTTGTTTTGCGTGCGAAAAGAATTTCATCAAAAGGGTAGTTCCTTTGAGCCATTATGACCTGGGCCCGCAGTCAAGACATAATTGTTCCATTCCAATCAGCCTCTATTCATCCAATGCTGGACATAGGCCACCAAGCCACGTCATTGTATGTCCTCCTGAGCCATCCCGATCCAACCGCTGCCAATAACCTGCCTCCGACCGTCGGAGCAGCGAGCTGATGGATTTAATTATTTCTGCTTGGTTATTGCACTGTAATCCATATAACTAAATATACTTAATTTACTGTAAATTATTTCAATAAAGATAGATTCGTACATAATGAGAACATTCTCGTTTCGATTGGTTAGTAGGCAACAAACAGTGTTAATAAAACAGCCATTATTATGCTAATATCACTCTCTTCACCGACTACGCTATTATTCGCTAATACTAAATAGTAGACTATTCCCCCTGCCATCTGAAAAACCGTAGCGCTTTTTTGTATCTCATTTTCTGGACAAAGACCCGAAAAGACGTCTGACAATATCTCTTTAGTACGAAGAGTGAAACACACCTTCAATAAATTCGCGCAGTGTAAACTGCCCCGAATAAATCTCCTGGCCACTTGACACCACGTTCCTTTCTCAATCGTACATCGCTCGAGTTTTTACGCGAGCCCGCTATACAATTGCCCGGCGAGTCTCTAGCTCGCAAAAACAAGCGAATCAAAATTCCCGACGACTCGCATCTTTTATTTATGCCCTACACTCTACCGGGCTTAAACAGACGTAATTTTTTCCGGTAAACAATCAGTTTTGCCCGAAAAATGCGCGGCGCGAGGAAGACATAAAAAGGTCAAGTGATTCGGTGCGGACCCGATCGGGGTTTTTGCGTTCCGCTCATAAATATCGAGTTATGATTGGAGTGTGGCGGTCGAACGGTGGAATGACCGAGGATCGGTAGGCATTCGGTGGGGTTTTTTGAGGAAACGCGTAGATTGGACACTCTTGGCGTTTACGGTTTTGTGTAAACAGCTACTTATGTTTGTAATCAAAATTTTGCTGACGTTTGTCAGAAGATAAAATAGGTCGTACGAGGCATGAAATTTATTAAGAACCAACGTTCAAAGTGTGAAATGACCACACACTCAAAAGTCTCGACATTTCTACAAATTCGTTGTCAAATTCTGAGGCTGACAAACAACAGGAAATAATCTACTTATGCTTCCAGATTCCCGCTGGGAACGCCACGCCGTACTTGATTTGTACAAATATGTCTGGGTGTATTTCCAAGTTTTTGATGTTCTTGTCCTTTTAAATAAAGTTTTAAGGCTAGGTCAAGTGATGACAGACCCATATCGCAGTCAATCGTAATGGGCTACTTAGGAAAGCGCCTGCTTTGTAATGACTCAGTGACTCAACCTAAAGCAGTGTAAACAGATCGGCATCACGTTGGCGTATTAGCCCACGTGTAGAAGCAACGGAAGGTTTAATAGCTTGACTACCTCGTTGGTCTAGCGGTTAACACGCTTGACTACCAAAACAGAGGTGGGTTCGATTGCCAATGGAAGGCGCTGTACTTAATTAGTACAAATGGTCTCAGTCTGGGTCTATTTCCATGTTTGTGATTTCCTTGCCTGGTTATGCTATGGTAACCAGGCTATCCTAGTTTTAAGACCAGAAGTGAATTGTGACCAGGAAAAGTGAAGTGATCCATAGCCGTCGATCAAAATGGGCTTATTTGGGCACGCATGCTTTGAAGTGACTCAATCTAAAGTAGAGTATACAGAACGTTGACATCCCGTCCACATGTAGAAGCAGCTGAAGATTTAATGGTAGTTGAGAGACAAAAAGGACTCGACGCCTCGTACGATTCGATCTTCTTCGCGAGAGATGCCTATGGTGAATTCTGAGTGATACTACAAGTGTGAATATCTAAAACATTTCATATTTTAGATTACTAATCTCTTCGAACGAAGCACTTCGTATAATTATGATAGAACCTAAGATTGCCCGTACCTTATGATTAGTTCGTTTAATCATAAATTATATCATTGGAATGACATTGTATTGCTTTTGTATGTACACCAGGACTTACATAATGCTTTTATTTTGTAGACTACCAAATATAACCAATAACAACTATTCTCGTGTTTATGTCATTCTACTAACGGACTTTTTGTCTATTAGACTCTAGGGCCTGGTCTCCGCCTACCTCTCCGGGATGCAGGCGTGAGGCTATGTAATCATCATCATCATCAGCCATTTGATGGTTTTCTAACCATGAAGTGTTTTGCCATAAACGCCACGCTTGGCAGGCGGGTTGGCGATCGCAGTAAGCGGTTGGAATCTCAGGAAGACGCTGCTGCCCGTCTCCCGGTAATTTATTTCCTTAGTCGCCTTCTACGACATCCACGGAAAGAAATGGAGTGACGCTATTTTTAATCCGGCGCCACACGGAATAGGCTATTGTAACGATTCCTCTTTATAGAAGCTGGCTGGCAGAGTCTTCTAGTCTTATTTTAAATATTTTGAAGGGAATCGTTACGTTTTGTTTTAGATGTCAGTCGATCCCCAGCTAGGCGTAGTATCTCTATATAATCTGTGGAATCGATGAAAAAGAGTATAATAAAAATATATATTGCCCGTAATCCGCGTATTAATAATATAGCGTATTACACTTCTCACTATGTTGAGAGACAATAAGATGAAGAAAAGAGCGTCAGGCATTGTGAGACGACTACCTCGCGTGTCGGCGCGGCCACCGTGCTGCGCCTGAAATGCACGCGCAGGCTGCAAGCTACCAAGACGGACAGGGATCTCTTAAGGGCTGTTCCAGTCAAAACCTTACCTTTTTGACTCCCGCTCCTTTCACCTTGTTATTTTCAAGGTCATGGGCCTAATATGCACACGAAATCCTGCCAGAATCCTGACGCTTGCGACAGCAATTAGTATGGAATTTGACAGTTAGACGATTGGAATCGCTCAGAATTTGGTGCGCGCGATATAGGGGCAGGCAGGACTGCCGTTATGTAGCAGTAACAGCAGAGGATAAGCTTGCCGGTATAGATGCTTGGAAAGAGACTTACGGAACGCATTAGCGTAGATTTGAAGAGAGGGCGGTGGTTAGGGAGGGAGGGGGGAGGGAACCGTTCTAAATATTTTGAAATATTTTTGTGGTATTTTAAAAGTCCAGTACAAATCAATGTAGATATTAAGCTTACTATCCGTATCTAAGTTGTTAGAAATGCATCATGTTATATTAAATTGTACCCAAATTATTTAATTGCGCGAAAATTTGACAGCCTCAATGGTCTAACTAACGGTTAACATGCTCGTCTACCAAAATAGAGGTTGTTAGTCCGATTTCCACTGTAGGCCGCCGTAATTCATTGGTGCAAATCGCTTCAGTCTGGGTGTATTTCCATGTTTGTGATGTCCTTGCTCGATTATGGCAAAGCCCCTCATGGTTGTGAAAGCCACGAGGGAGGCCTGGGTCCTGCAGTGGGCGTCGAATGGCTGAGATGATGATGATGATGATGTCCTTGCTCGATTACCTCACAGGATATCCTAGTTTCGGACCAGGACAAGTGATTGTGTTGTGTGGAAGCTATTTATGTCTCAACAGAACTATTAGCCAGACGGGAGGAACCCCCACGCGTCGCGTGCGCGTGCCTCGGGCACCTACTGTGTTGCGCACCCTAAAATTGCAATTGAGCATGCCCATGCAAGGTTGCCAACTTAGCTTTCTCGTGCTAGATTTAGCACAACTTCCTTTTTTCTTTATTATCTAAAGGCTCACATACGGCAGCAAAAATCGCAACCAAGCAAGTACATTGCGATGCAGCGCTTTTCAAGTTCTCTTTCAGCGCTTAAATGTAGTATGGAGGTATGAAACTCGCCCATTGAAATGCGTTATTATTTAAATGAATTTCCACTATTTAGAAGGGCATAAAATGTACTCCATAAAGAAACAGAAAAAATCTTCAAAAACGTCAGTCCCTTTTCAGTTCATCAAGCAGTTATCCTGACATTCTAAAAGGTAGACAAATATATAAATGTATTTTATAAGGGAACATTCAAGACACATGAGTCTCTCTGTCACGATAACTTCCTTAGTTCATTCTTCAATAATATTAGCCCTGGTATTTCCAAAAATAAAAACTGAGAAAACAGTCTTAGAACAAAAGTTGTTGTTTAAAACAAACTTGGGCTGTCTCAGGAATTGCGCATTTAAAAAAAAAACCCGTTCAGTTAAATATACATCTAGTGCCTGTTTCATAGAACTCCGAAATAATTTATCATGACAACTCGATGTACATTGCAAGGTCGGTTAATCTACAGACTAACTTGTATTGTGGGTTAATCGACTATGAATCGAGAATGTAATCCACAGATTGACTCTGCTGCGCGATTTACATCATAATAAGCAGCCTATATATGTTCCACTGTAAGGCATAGGCCTTCTCTTAGAGAGAAAGAGTATGGGCTTAATCACCGCGTGTTCCCACATAGCTCAGACGCTCAGGTTTCCTCACGATGTTTTCCTTCACAATTAGCGATTGGTATTGCTACTATAACTTCACAAATGTACATAACTTAGAAAACAAAGTCATAGGTCCATGCCCGCCCGGGAAATCGTACCTAGGTCTCCCGCTTCCGAGTCCAATGTTGTACCCACTAGGCTACCACCGCACGATTCACATCGAATTGTAATAAACTATGCTTGTAGTTTTACGAAACTCGGCCCTGACTATCGGTGACTGCATGTCTGAGCAGAAACCAATGAGCGTCCTAAGCGATTAGCCAAAAGCATTCGTTAAAAACAAATTGCATGGCCCTCCAGGCCCTAATAACTTACCGCCTAACTTATTATGTCGGCGGGCGTACGGTAATCGTTCGTTATTTTCACATAAATATGCGTATGTCAGTTAGCCGGTTCTTGACGGGCGCTTAGGGCTTCCGATTCTAAAATTTTATGTCTTAATTCGACGTCGCGAAATTGTTCGAAAGTTAGTATAATCCCATCTATTCGTGCGATCGTCTATTTATAGAATACAGAGCTTGTGATTCAGTTAGTTATACTTGTTTACGAGTTGTATAGTTATTAAAACTGAAGTTAAAAAAAACAGATTTAGATGTGATTTCTTCTTCACCAATTTAGTTGACGGCGACTATGATTATTATAATTACTTCCACGCAAACACAATCACTTGACCTGGCCCCAAACTAGGATACCCTTGATGGTAACCAGGCAAGGACGCCACCAGTGTTGCCGTTCGCAAGAAAATAAAACCACCAAACGCTTGTCAAAAAAGCGCTATTTTTTGGTAAAAACGGGGCTGAAAAAAGCGCTAAATTCCACTAGATTTTAGCATGGGTAAAATGGTGGTAAAATTTTGTCTATAATGAAAAAACTACGATATTTCTGGCTATAAGCCTTCTTCTTCAGAGGAACTTCCATTTAAGATTTTCACGAACTACAAACTAAAATTCTAACAAGAAATTAACCACCCGCCGCTTTAGTACGTAGTAAGTAAGACAAACCAGTTCTTTTCGGTTTACAGTGTGAGTAAGACAGCGATAGTAACTAGAGTGAACATTATTCTTGGGGATTCCTTTCTTTTATTTTTTGTTTTGCGTCTCTGGATACTAACTTAGGCAATTGAAGGCTGATGATATCTTTTTGATTTTTCCACCAGATTCCACTAATTTTTTTTAGCGCGTTATTGTTGGAAATGAAGCGCTGAAAGGCCAAGAAAGGCGCTAGATCTAGCGAGAAAGGTGCTAAAACGGCAACACTGGACGCCACAAACATGAAAATACACCCAGACTGAAGCAATTAGGCAAGAATAATATAGGTATAATAAATAAAATATAGAGATAGAGCGCTTCCCCAACAAACTGCATTATATCAAGGTTTTTTATTTTGAATAAATAAGCGTCTAAAACGAAATAAAAAAAATTGTACAAACAAACACTCTGATAAACACTTCTTTTTTAGACGCGAGTATGCGTATGATGCAGACGCGAATTAGTAGGTAGAATTTTTGCCTCACATTCGAGGCGTTAGAATTTTCCAATGAATTCGTACGTACATTTTTTAATATGTAGAAGCAAAATCACTCGCTAACCGTCAAGGAAAACATCGTGGCTAAACCCGAATACCTGAGGTGTTCACATACCTCAGATCTTGAAATTGCCAAATCCGCGATGGGCACTCTCTCTGAGGGAGGGTGAGTGCCCTACAGTGGGACGTATACTTTTTTTAGTTTATTTATTCACACGTTATAAAAACAAAATCTTTAATATTGAATAGTACCAAACTGTGAATACTTGGTACATTGCTCTCTTAAATTACATTTAAAGACTTATGCTAACTTAATATAATTCCGTACGGACAAGACTGCATTTAGGCTAATATAGGCTGCATTATTACATTGTCACAGCTGGGGCGACGCAGTTGATCTTGGTTTAAGCTTAGTTTTAGTCATAACATTATGATCTTCAATCTTCACAAGGCTGTGATGAAGATAGCGGTGGTAGCCCAGTGGTTAGAACAATGGAGTCGGAAGCGAGAGACCCAAGTTCGATTCCCAGTGCGGGCATCCTACGACTTTGTTTATTTTCAAAATTACATACATCTGAGAATTTGTAGGAGCAATACCACACGCTAACCGTGAAGGAAAACATCGTGCGGAAACCTGCGGCTTGGTTGGCTCCGCACGTATTGACTTGTCTTTCATGTGGGCTACGCCGACTAAGCTGTCAGGATGGTACAGGTGCTGGGCAAGCCTAAAAAAAAAACAATGACCCAGGCACTGCAGCGTCCGAATGGTCCCTTCACCCATCTACAGGGTGATTTTGAAATCGATAGCTATATTTTGAGACAATATTATTTTCATTGTGAAAAAGAAGTTTTTTTAGTTATTAATGATTTCCTTCCTCAGGGAAGAGACCCGTACCCCTTGGTGGGGACATAATGGGTTGATGATGATGGATGATGAATGATTTATCGGTAATGGAATATTTACATATTTGTAAATATTCGTGATTTCCGACCTTTTGCTCGAAACTGTAAATCCGAATTCAAAGTGGTTTAGTTGGCCGGCGCCGACCATAAGACTCTTGACCCATAGTTTTTTTTTTAATATTTATAACTTTTTGTTCTGACATTGTTTGTCTATGCATAAGTGAAGACTTAATCTTGTGTAAGTAAAAGAACATTTTTTGACGCAAAAATTTTTTTTTAATAACAAAATTAGTGCCATATGTTTCTGAATCATGGTTATAATGCCCCCTTATAAATTGTCCATCGAATTCAAAGTCACCCTGCAGTGTGAGTGAAGCTGCCACTGGACGCTGCATAAATCATCTCATTACGTAGATACAAGGGCAAAGTTTAGTGTCATACTTAACTACTGACATCGAATTACGATGTCTGATAACAGTTGTAATCAATCTGAAACAGCTAACGCGTGTAGGGTTACCATCTGACCGGATATATCCGGTCTAGAGCGGATTTTAAGGGTATAGACCGGACTCCGCCAGGATTTCATTCGAGACCGGATTTTTAGTCATGCCAAACGTAGAAAGGGTTTTTTTACTAATGAATTCATAGTGGACGAAGGAGAGGAACAGATTGTCTGTTGAGTCAATAAGAGCAATACTACTCACGCAATATAATTTTAAACATCAGACATGTCAAGAATTTTATAATGATATTTTTTCAAAAAAAGAATTCAATTTTTGAAAACCCGGATTCTTTTACAGAAATCAGGATTTCTTAACACTTGCAACCGTTTTTTCGATATAAACCCCTGGTAACCCTAAACGCGTGTCCACTAATTGATTTTGTATATTCAGTAGCCCTAATACTTTGGCCCCCAGTGGTCTCAATTCCCGCTGGGGGTCGCCGCCGTACCTAGGTACTTTGATTTGTACAAATAGCCTGTTTCTCGTACACTGAAAATATGTTAATGTGTTATCCGGATCAAATGCTGTTAGGATACGACCTTTTGGAGTTTACATCCAGTCGGCCGTGCGCGATTGAGTAACAAAGGTCCATCCATCTAAAGTTTCACTTTTATAATGGTAGTAAGTATTGAGAGGGCGTGCGCTACTCAAGTACTCACAGAGTCAGCTAAGCGCTCGGGCAGAAAATCCCCTAAACATATTCTCACGCCTCCAGTCCGTTTGTCTGTCACCGCTCGCAGCTGAACAATACAAAGGGGTGTTACTGCGAGTCACATTATTTGAACAAAACGGTACACGAGCCGGTTGAGTGACAGCTTCGCTCTGGGATTGATAAAACATTGATATGATATGAGAATTAAAATTATTATGGTAATCTAATTCAATGGTGTGGGAAAATAAGAGTAGTAATAGCTTGTAACGGCCCTGTTACTTCACTTTGCTAATCCTATATTTTTTATATTCCACTTTTATATTCAAATTATACCACACCCACTCAGAAAGTGTCTCATTGCTCGTTCATAAACGAGTTACAAAGTTCGTCATTTTTCCCTTATGAATGTGCGGCGGGAGAAGTTATATGGAATTTCATTCCCGCCCTCAATAGCAGGGCAGGAATATTGTATGAAAATCCATTCCTGCCCTGCTAGCGTTCTTTTGTTTTTTAGCAGCGAACATAAAAAAATACAAGCGTCAAATCTCAAAAAGGTTTTACATGAAATAATTCGAAAAAGGACATGGGATTACTTTTTGTACCTACTCGATTTTCAGTGAAAGGGGGCTGGCAGCCTTTTTCTGCACTACGAAAATAACAACAAGCGCGGCAATTTGTTTTTCACCTCACTAGCTCGTAAAAGCTCTGTTTATCATTCGAAATCTGCGTGGAAAATCGCACTTTATCCGCTAGCGTGGAAAGTGTTTTTAAAATTCGTATATTTTTATTCAATAAAGGTTTCGTACAATAAATTACATATATATAGAACCTCATTGGTTTCGTAATAGTTTATATTCTCTGCAGCCAGTCCATTGATGATTGAAATGCAAATACTTATTTCATGTCATACGCCAGCCTCATTTAAAGAATCGCACTGGCCGGCAAGAAAATTTGATTTAAAAAATTAATATTTATTAAAACTGTTTTTCTTGCACCTAACATTTTCCTCGCTTTAGTGAGGTGAAAAGTTGTGTGTTGCGCTCGGCAGCAAAGTTATTTAGCGTCTCGTACCTTTGAAACCCTCGCTACGCTCAGGTTTCAATACAAGGTACTCGCGCCAAAAATTAACTTTGCAGCCTTGCATAACAAATAACTATTGTTTTGTTAAATTTTATTTTTTACTAAATCGATAATTTAACAGTACTACAGTATTACCTATACTATTACTATACCAGTTATAATTATTCTAAATAATTTTATTTTCCTCGTAGGTGTACTTAGTATAAATGGCTATGTATCACTCGGGAGAAAGTTCTATTTCGGGCTTAAACATACTCTCGAACAGAAATAGATCGTTTTCTCCCATCGGTATACAATGCACTTACTATTGTTTTGCACTGGCAATTATCGGTATACCAAAACCATTTTTCAACTGAAGGATCAGTTTGCGAAATAATAAGCGCATTTTTGAGGTTAGAGAGGAGTGTGTCCCCTTCCCCTCCTCTCCCGGGTAAACGATTGTTTGTGGGAACGACAAAAATTTCAGGGCAGTAGTATATATTAAAATTAAAATATGTAATAAAAAATTAACTGTACGGTAATATTTTTAATGTTCCGCACCCGATGGGTGCCAAACGGGACCCTATTACTAAGACTTCACTGTGCGTCTGTCTGTCTGGCTGTCTGTCACCAGGCTGTATCTCGTGAACCGTGATAGCTAGGCAGTTTACATTTTTACGGATGATGTAACAACAACAAATACTAAAAACAGAGTAAAATAAATATGAAAGGGGGGAATGGTATTGGAACAACGTTTTTCCGTTTTTTGCTCGATCTTAATAACGGCAGCAGGTGGACACTTGAACTATTCACAGAATATTTAGTTCTATAATTGCTTCAAAAATTAATAATTAAATTAAAATAAATATGTATCCAACAAACGTGATTTCTGCCGTTTTTTCTCGATCTTTGTGTCTAATGTTGTATAGATAATGGTACGGAACCATTTGTGACTCCGACTCGTAAGTCCGACTCGCACTTGGCCGGTTTTATTTATCTCGATCGCCTAATTTCTATCGGGACCTGAACTTTGCCTAGCAAGGGACATAATTTCTGTAGTGTCTGTTTCTGAAGTATGTCACTTCCATTGAAATTTCAAATTCATTACAAAAATTTATGAAGTCCCAAAATTACATATAATAATTTACAAAACAGACCACTGATTGGATGATATTGCTAAGATGGTCTGTGACAAGTAGTAAAGCGTTTAGAACTTACGCTCCTTTGCATTAGAGTTCATTTATCTTCAAAAATACGGAAAGGGCTATTAAACTGGTGACCTCTGGAGCATTTTACTTTAACCGATAACCCTTTAACGGAGGGTGGCTCACAATTGGAGACAGATTAAGGGCAGGGATTCAGAGGGTCTATAGGACTTTCTAAGGGGTTAGTGGGGTTTTATACTACAGTAGTTCGAACCGTTTGCAGTAGCAACGCCATTTTCATGATTCAGGAAAATTAAGTGAGAAAAAAAACATGATGTTTAAGTGTGCCGATCTGGTCAAGACGTATAGATTCCCTAAGGAAATCTTATTAAATCTTACGTAAAATGTGCACGTAAATGCGTAAATATGCGGTGGGCACGCGTGGTGATTAAGCCCATAATCTCTCCCTGAGAGAAGGCCTGTGCCCTACAGAGGGACGTATATAGGCTGCTTATGCTTATTTCTTTATAAGGCAAAGTGTTACGCGAAGTGTTCCCGTGTTCTTTTGTGATTTCGAAATTTTTAGCTTGTTTTTCGAACTGATTCTTGTTATGTGTACGTGACTTTAGCTGTTGTTTACTTAGACTTCGTCTCTGTTCAACTGTTTACCTGGGCTTTGTCACAATGTATACCGATACTGAACCTGTACGTAACGTTTACATTTTTAGAACGTTTTATAATTAGTGTCCGGGATGGAAATAATGACAACAATGATGAGGACGATATATCCGACGAGTCCACATAAGTAGATGAAATATGTGAAAGTGATTTTTATTGTATAAATAAAAGATCTTTTAACTTTTGTTTTGGTTTTCTTTTTATTGGCATAGATTTCAATAGAACCTTAGATTTATGGCCTCCACAGACGACGGCGTTGATATATGTGATATACCATACAATATCCAACATGCAACCCGCATCCACACATGACCTCGGTCGGATTTAGTATAGAACAAGACATCGCGCGATATATTTTTAGCCTTCGTCTGTCACGACCTTTAAAAAATAATGTCCACGAAGAGTAAGTCAACAAATGTGATGGGTGGTCATGGTTTACGACCCCGGCACATGTGAAAGTGACGCCATATTTTTTTGCATCCAATAAAAAAAACGGACTTTACAAAGTAAAAACTCTCCTGCAAATCCCGCGCGAAGTTAATTGTAAATTAGCACGACACTGGGACAGATTGATGCGCAATTACATGTCGTGTCTTTAGCGGCGCGTGCGCACTGCAGGCGGCCCACCCATTGCATGAGGAGACGCACCTTTCACCACCAATCAGGTGGAGATTGCGTTCATACAGGGTGACTTGTAAAGAAGGTGATATTTCTTGCTTTACCACGAACTACTAAGTTTTGGCTGTTGTAGAACTCATTACCATACAAACATACATAAGCTCACGCCAGTATCGCGGTGGGGTAGGCAGAGACTAGGGTTTGCCACTTACCACGATCCTGAGCAACGTCCTTTGTTTCATCAACATTCATTAGACGCAACCTCATTATCAAGCTACGATTTATGAAGTAAGATAATATTCTTTACCGGCCCTTCCGACCACATTTTATCGCGGCACCCACATTTTGTCAATACATTTCTTTCGACAATCTTTCATCCTTCATCCATATGTCCAACCCAATGCAACATTCCTTTCTCAGTTCCAGACACTATCATTTTTCAGTCCACAACGTTCTCTAATCACACTATTGCGTAATCGGTCATTCAAAGTAACCGTACATACTTCTCAACGACCTCGTTTTACTGCATAATCCTTTTTCCAAATACTGTGCCTTAAATCAACTTTTTTGGAAGATAATTAGAATAAACTCTCGAAAATGTATGACTGAAATATAACAACACTCTAATTTTATGCATTGTTGATATGATAACACAAGTGAAAGTGATTGATGCGTAGACTAATTACCCACCCATTGATATTTGTTCTAGTTTTAATGATGAGCATTTGGACAAATACATGCGAGGTTAGTGTCCTTTATGCCTTACAGTGCATCAAATGTATTGTAATTGTGACGAAAAGCTGTAGCTTTCAAAATTGTTACAAAATAAATCACCACTCTTCCAATTCGGTCTTCACTTCCGTTCATTAATAAATGAGTTAACCAAGTTACTCCTGCCATTTTGCCTCTGAAAAATATACTTTAACACTGTGTGTTAAGGGCTTGGAAACAGTATGGAAAAAGGGCGAAGGCACTGTAGACATAAAACAATAAATTTGGCCTGCAATTTGTAGCTGGTAATGGTTGCGTCTCAAAATTCTATAATTTGACGTAATAATGTCTTCTTCGTTTATTTTTTTACTTTCCCTTGGAGCTTGTAAGAAGTGGATAATATCGAGTGTTATCATTAGCTTAAAATATAAGTGAAATGTAGGATTTTTCTTTGCTGGTTATGCTCTTTGTCTCATATTCATAATATTGTTTTGTACCAATGTTAATTTTTAATAAATAATGTGTGATCCTGTTGGAAGAGCTATTTGCTCAAACATAAAATAGTAACGTTATTCTTCGTTATTATTTTATGTTTTTTATTTAAAATAATGACGAAGAATAAATTCACCATGATTTTTTTTTGCTCGGTATGAATCGGTGTGGAATTTCCTCTGCTCTATTTGAAACTGATATGGGATTTCATTTGCTCGGTATGAACTCGGTACGCAATTTTCTTGGCTTAGTATGGAATTTTCTTCATACTTTGCCATATTAATAAGATTACAAAGTTAAAATTATATTAAAGAATGAAGTTAATAAAATTAATTTGATGGTTTTAAATAACATTAATTTATTAAAAATAAAACTATTACTTAATTAATTATCATAATAATAATGCGGCCTTCTCTCAGTGAGAAAGTATGGACCTAATCACCATGCGTGCCCACCGCAGATTAGCAATATCAAGCGCTGAGGAATGTTAACACCTCTGAAACTCAGACTTCCTCACGATGTTTTCCTTCACAGTCAGCGAGTAGTGTTGCTGCTACAAATTCTCAAAGTATACGAAATTTAGAAAACAAAGTAATTGGTAATCTGTGGTAAGTAATTAATTATTTATTTAATTAATCAATTAAGCTGGGGTCCGTCCTCATCGCGTAAAATAACAAAAAGTTATATTGGAGTGTCGAGAGGGCTTTATTAGTGGCAACTCCCAAATTCTCTCTCGAGAGTACATACTTATTTGGGTCCAGTATATCGCAACCAGTAGTGGAACCAGTGATCATATGGGAGCTGTGTTTTATGCTTTGGACGTGCGTCCGTCCGGAAGTGAGCACGGCAATAAGAGATGAGGCGATACATTAGGCAAAAGAAAACAGGTAAATAAAAAACCGGCAAAGTGCGTGTCGGGCTACGTGCAGTGTATGTAGGGTTCCGTAGAAGGAGGGGTTTCTTGATTGCTTTACACAACTAACAACTTCATCAAAGTAATTTTCACTGGTATTTAGACAAAATGTTCCTTTTATACGCTGATCGACTATTACTTTGTAGTTAACTTGTAAAGCCGTGATAGCTTTTCTTTCATCTTGATGATATGTGTTATTAATCTCGTTATTATAGCTCAACGGGAAATGCTCTGTAACTTTCGGTAGAGAGTTTGCAAAGATAAAAAATGTGCCATAATTGGTCAATGACCTGGTCCATGATTGGTCGTAATTATATTATATTGTGTTGACATAGAAGCTTTTGAATGTTATACACTTTCAAGAGACCGTGAACATTACATAATACGTACATAAGCAGCCTTTATACGTCCCGCTGTAGGGCACAGGCCTTCTCTCAAAGAGAGAGCATGGGCTTAATCACCTAGCGTGCCCACCGCGCATTGGTGATTTCAAGCGCTGAGGTATGTGAATAGCTCAGGCACTCAGGTTTCCTCACGATGTTTTCCTGAAGGACGGTGAACCGTTAGCGAGTGGTATTGCTAATATAACTTCACAAATGTACATAACTTAGAAAACAAAGTCATAGGTCATGCCCGCACTGGGAATCGAACCTCGAACTCGCTTTCAAGTCCAATGTTCTACCAAGTACCAGCTACCACGGCTTTCATGATTTTAACATTAATTTTAATGAATTTCATATTGTTAGTACCTACGTTCCTGAGAAAAATGGTCTTGCTGTGTCAGGTTCTGTGTTTATCCTTTTGAGATTAAGGTTCCTTTAAGAATCTGGCATCTTAATCTTTGAAACGTATTTCAGATGTCATTTTAACTAGTAACTTGCTTCAGATAAAACATTACTTTTAAAATAAAATGCATGGATAATCTTCTAATATATAAAAATCTCATGTCAAAGTGTTTGTTATCGAACTCTTCCGAAACGGCTTCACCGATTCTTATGAACTTTTTTGTGTATACTCGGTAGGTCTGAGAATAGGTCGTAGGCTGAGGTCTGCTTACGATTGACTGCAAGGAAATACCTTGTTTTGTGGTACATACTAATCACACAGTCTGAAATTCACAACAGTTGGTGGCGAAATGGTGTAAAAGTTTGTTTATTGAAGTTGTAAAAAATGAAATAATAAAAATACCTTAAATACTTCATTTGGGCGGCGGTTTTCATTGTGCAATATTCCGAAGGATTATTATGGCTTTTAGTTTAATTTTTATTATATTTTCGGCGTTTCTTAATTTTACGATTGGTTGCTGTAGTATACCAAATTGTAACAATGTTTATGAAGCCCTAAAAAAGGTCTTCTTCTCCTTCCTATAGGGCTTCTCCAGCTAGCGAAGGTTGGCAGTCAGCTCCGCATATTTATCTCTGTCTCTCGCAAGGCGAAAGAGCTCGGCAGCACTTGCGATCCCAGTCCACACCCGTAGGTTTCTCGACCAGGATTTCTTTCTCCAGCCTACACGTCTCTTGTCAGCGATTTTACCCATCGTTATATAAGTTGTAGAATACAATATGTTGGGTGTCTGAATACATGTCCCAAGAATGCAATCTTTCTCCTTCGGATGGTATTCCAAAGCTGGCGTTTCTTGTTGACACTTTGGAGAACCACCTCGTTCGTCTTTTGCCCGGTCCGCTAGTAGCCGTAGCTAGTAGCTAGTAGACCTTTTGGGTCCAGCTACAAAAGCAGTAGAAAAGGTACGTATTATAAAAGGTAAAATGCTAAAAAAAGTAAGATAGTTTATAAAGCAATTACATACCTCAACTTCATAGAGGCTGTTTGGGGACAATGTTGAATAAGCATCTACTTCTTGCCATTAATGTTTTTGTTCAATTAACCGGAATAAACCGTTATTAATGTGTATGTTCGTATATTTAAAGTGTTATTTGTGAAAACACGAAAACTCCTTCTAAAGTGCAGTTATTAACCCCCTGTTTCTCGTACACTAACACGCTGTTAATCTACTGTTAACAGCTGTCAGTTGACCAAAGTGCATACAAAAAAAATTACTGACAGCCGTTAACAGTAGATTAACAGCTTGTAAGTGTACGAGAAACCGGGGGTAAGCCTTGTGCCTTTGGGTAAAAGGAGCCTTCCTTTTTTTCGGGATACCGCCGTTTAGCCAAAGTATTTTTCGCCAAATTTTACTTCCCAATAAACTTATGGCATCAGTTTCATTTCCCAAATGAAACTTTAGCAAGTTTTCATTTCGCATTTTATTCATTTGGTCAAATTATCATTTCGCATAATTTTACTGCGTCAAGTTTTATTTAGACAAACGTTTATTATGCTAAAAATATAGGTGCGACGAAGCGCGTAGCGTAGCGGAGCGCGTAGGAGCGTGTTAGGTTGAACATGTAAGACCGAAAACTAACCGAAATTATTAGTGTAGGTTAATTTCCAAGCCAAGCAAATATTGACCAAGTATTTATTTGGTAAACAATAACTTGCCATAATAACTTTTGCTAACTGTTTATTGGCTTTAAGTTGTTTTGAGAAATGTTTTTTTGCCAAGTGATAATTTGCGGAAAATAGTTTGGGAAGTAATACTTTGGGAATCGATTTTTGGCAATACATTAGTAAACCCTTTTTTTCCGCAGGGGCTGATACACCTCGACAAAGTTCGCAGTTTGTTTCGAATCGTATTTAGTAAAAGTTCAATTAAAATATTTGTCAATTTTCATTGGCAGGTGATGAAACGATTAGGTAATTAGCGAAACCTTTTAATTTGAGTCTCCTCGGATTTCCGAGTGGGGGGTCTATGTGATTGAGACAAAAAGTGGTTTGCCATCAAAATTACTGTTCTGCTTAGTTTAAAGCTGCTGTTACATCGGGCATTCCGTCTCGCTGGCGTATTTTAAAATATTTAATGTAAAATATTTCTATCGAGAAAATATTACCGAGTCGCGTTTTAATTTCAATATTAAAATAGAATATTGTGTTAGAGGAATTCTGAGTCCTAATTATACATTCCGGAATTAAGTCAATAAGATCACGAAACTACAAAAAATCTTTTCGCTCCGGTACAGTGCCTGAAATGTGGTAGAATCTGTTAATTTACTGTTAACAGCTGGCAGTTGGCCTAAGTGCATAGTGCATACAAAAAAAAACAGTCATAGCTGTTAACAGTATATAAACCGATTGTTAGTATACGAGACACCGGGGCTTACTTAACTGACAGCTAGGTTGCACCGTACAATCCGCCCCATACGACAGTAGCTTTACGGACTACATTCAGCAGAACCAATATTGGAGTTAGCAAACGTTTCAGTGTAGCTAATGGCCGGCAAGCTAATCGATTGACCGACGACTCAATTTTATGAATAGTCTGTCGCTGATATTATCTTCATCTTTTGTTCTGTTGTCAGGTGTATGTCATCACTACGCATCGGATTACACCTATACAATATCAAAATGCCAAAATAGGTACCTACCTATACAATTTTGTAGAGCAAACGTGTGACATTTGTCACAAATTAATAATTCAAACTTGTGACAAACGTCTAAAGTTTGCATTATTAGTACTTTGTAGGCAGAAAATTACCTCTCAACGTCAAGTAACAACGTTACAGGATAGTACTTTTTCCTATCGTACCAGCGACAAACTTTTCAGAACGGTGGCCTCACATTCGGGAGGTGCTAGGTTCGAGACCGGCTAGAAACAATAAATCCGATGACATTGTTTTTTAAGTTATGTACATTTGTGAATTTGTAGTAGTGATACTACTCGATGACTGTGAAGGAAAACATCGTGAGGTAATCTCAGTGTCTCAGACGTTCACATACCTAAGCGCTTGACGTAGCCAACTCGAGATGGACACGCGTGGTGGTTACACTCATACTCTCTTACTGAGAGAAGGGCGGGCGCGCACTGCAGTGCCACGTATGTTGGCTATATATTATGTTGTGCATGACATAAATTAATGTCAATGATAGATAAAACCAATTACAAGGCAATGCATCTATTTACCTACTGTAGTAGAGATATCCAAAACGATTTTGCTGAACTTACCGAGGAATTTTGAGAAAAGTACGCCCAAAAAAATGTTCTTTTCAAATAATTCGTACAGTATTCAAAGTGCTACATGGCGATTTCTTAACCAAAATTTAGACGCATAACGCGGTTTATTTAGGAAGGGACTGGACAACTATTTGCCTCTCGCTCACTCATATCGCCGTCCCTGTCGCGTAAGCGAGAGGTAAGAGGTAGGTGTCCACTCTCGTTATTTTATTAACAGTCTTACCGTCTTAAATAAGTATTTACCGTCACGGCAAGCGCTCTTTTGTGTCACAAAACTTGTTTGATACCTATGTCATAATTTTATGTTTTAAAATAATATCTGAATACCTAATATACTCTTTGTTTACAATCGGGAAATGTGTACCTGGTGATCATCAATCCACTGACTATATTCGGATCAGTTTCATCTGCCAATTATAAAGATTCCATCGACAAATATTTGACCTCGTAAAAACGAAATATGAAAATTAATAAGCCAGCGTCCATAAAGAGATGAATACGTTTTTAAACTGGAATGATAGCTAAAACCCCTACCAAATATATTATTATCTTATTGCACTAAGTATAAATGCTATAATCGGACAAAATTGTACTTTCATTGTTAAAACAATAACCACAAAGCAAGCCATATATGACTTGTTATTATGATTAATGCTACGTTATTTTGATCATCAATGCAGTAAATATTCATACGTTTCATCAGCACTGAATAATTTATTATCAATTAGAATGCCCTGCGAATGGAAAGGTGTATTAATAGATAAAACCAAACTATTACAACCTGTTGAGAAAAGAAAAATAGTATTTACGTCTTTGTATTAAGGGTTGTCGTAATATGATGTAGAGCTCAGATAGAGATGGTAAAGGGCACGTGGACAGATGACGAGGTGGTACAAAAAATGGCGTGACTGACAGGAGCTTTTTTTTCTTTTGTCCTAATGTCATTAGAAAAGTATCAGCCAGCAATAAAGAACGTGAAATAATAAGATTCCGTGTAAATGTTAATAACAAAAGGTATTTTTTTCAAGTACCTATTCTCAACACTGCTTTATACTGGCTGGTGGTGGCCAGAAAAAAAATCGCAGTGGAGTGAACTAGATGACGAATATAAACTAATGAATCGTGACATTCAAAAGTACTAGGAGTTACTCGTACTTATCTATTCGGCCACGCCTCCCGTCCAAATCGGAATGTCAGAAATATTGCCTTCTCATTCTCTCTAAAGGTTTTCTATTGATGAGTCATTTTGTTTCTCTATCTGGCGCCCTATTTCTCTGCTTCAATGTAAATAGGGTGTATGTTGTTCATTGGCACAGTGAAAATAGTCTCTATTGAAATGTTTTAAGTGTTAGATTCAGATGACTCAAGGTGAATGAAGAGCTTTCATGCAAAACTGAAGATTCAGTTGAACGATTCTGTTGATTAAAAAGTGTTGACTGATTGTTCGCAACAATGTCTGCTTTTTGCGACACAAAACTTTTAAAGGTGAATTATTATATAGGTAGGTATGTACTTAAATGCCTAATTTTCGCAGTTATTACTTAATTGGCCGTAAGGAAAACGGGCGGTTGTCTTATTTTGTGTGTTATTGCGCATTTTGACCAATATAATTGCTACATCGGGTCGGAAGGCAGATGCGTGTGACTTTTTTCTCCAAATTTCATGTGTAGAGTACGGTGAAACCACTAAAACTGTAAACCAAAGTCACTTTTCCTTAGATAAATCCTGTCATATCCGATCATATAGAAGTAAACTTTATTGGCATAAACTCCAGCTTCGGTAAATGAAAACAAAATTGGAGAAATTACTTTTCTCGTAGTTTTTCTCTGATTATATTTTTGTGAGTTTACTCACCTAGGAATAGAAAACTAAATAAATTAATTGCGAAATAATATTTATGCTTAGAGATTTCAAGCGCTGAGGTATGTGAATAGCTCAGACAATCAGGTTTCCTCACGATGTTTCCCTTCACCGTTAGCGAGTGGTATTGCTACTATAGATAACTTCACAAATGTACATAACTTAGAAAACCAAGTCATAGGTACATGCCCGCACTGGGGATCAAACCTGGGTCTCTCGCTTCCGAGTCCGATGTTCTACCCACTAGGCTATCACCGCTCTCGCCGCCGAAATCGCCAACCTGCGGTGGGCACGCGTGGTTATTAAGCCCATACTCTCTCCCTAAGAGAAGGCCCGTGCCCTACAGTGGGACGTATATAGGCTGCTTATGTATGTATGTATTTATGCTTACACTAATCAATACAAACGGCATTTATTGTAGGTATTCGTTTTATCGAAACTTTCTCGAAATCACATACATTTTTGTGTCAATTATTGAAATTTTATATAAAACAGCTGACAATTTTAAAAGAATTTGGATGCAAACAATTTTGTTTTAAGTTTTAATTAATGTGTGTTGTTTATTGCTGCAATAAATGTTTCTCTTTCTTTCTTTCTTTCAAATTTAATAAACGTCTACTTTAAAATTTTTGGAAATACGTCAAAATAAATTTTCAATCGTCAATCGTTTACAATCGTACTATTAGGTAGGTTATTACAGGATTTTTGAATGTTTTCAATAAAATATAATTTATTTTAATTTTATGAGGTGGCGTAGGACGCTCACCAGCTCAATGGACCGAGGATATGATGCAGATTGCTGACAGCGGCTGGATGAGGATGGCCGAGGACAGAAAAGTGGACGAATACTAGAGTGGCTGATTGTTATTTGTTTTTTTCTATATTCTTTCTGCTTTGTAGTGGCGCTGTTTGATAGATAATACTTAAGGATGTTCTATATTCTTTCTGCTTTGTAGTGGCGCTGTTTGATAGATAATACTTAAGGATGTTCTATATTCTTTCTGCTTTGTAGTGGCGCTGTTTGATAGATAATACTTAAGGATGTTCTATATTCTTTCTGCTTTGTAGTGGCGCTGTTTGATAGATAATACTTAAGGATGTTCTATATTCTTTCTGCTTTGTAGTGGCGCTGTTTGATAGATAATACTTAAGGATGTTCTATATTCTTTCTGCTTTGTAGTGGCGCTGTTTGATAGATAATACTTAAGGATGTTCTATATTCTTTCTGCTTTGTAGTGGCGCTGTTTGATAGATAATACTTAAGGATGTTCTATATTCTTTCTGCTTTGTAGTGGCGCTGTTTGATAGATAATACTTAAGGATGTTCTATATTCTTTCTGCTTTGTAGTGGCGCTGTTTGATAGATAATACTTAAGGATGTTCTATATTCTTTCTGCTTTGTAGTGGCGCTGTTTGATAGATAATACTTAAGGATGTTCTATATTCTTTCTGCTTTGTAGTGGCGCTGTTTGATAGATAATACTTAAGGATGTTCTATATTCTTTCTGCTTTGTAGTGGCGCTGTTTGATAGATAATACTTAAGGATGTTCTATATTCTTTCTGCTTTGTAGTGGCGCTGTTTGATAGATAATACTTAAGGATGTTCTATATTCTTTCTGCTTTGTAGTGGCGCTGTTTGATAGATAATACTTAAGGATGTTCTATATTCTTTCTGCTTTGTAGTGGCGCTGTTTGATAGATAATATTAGGGGTTAAAGTATGAAATTGCCGTTTTATTGCAATAGGTTCTTTGAATTGACATATAATCTTCATGGTTTGAGGTTTTCGAATGAAACTTTTTTCAAATGGTTTCTATGATGTTCTTTTTTTAAAAAATGTGAAACATTTGAATATCGACTTTCAATTGTTTTTGTTATTCAATTTAGACAAGAAAGATGGATACTGCGAAAATTCGAGTGATTATGAGGCACCCATTTTTCGTATTTTTTTATTTTATTTATTTGGCGCAAGTGAGTCAATATTGTGGGTAAGGTAACGTTAAACCATGCCGCTAATTCCTGGGTAGTTTGACTAGGGTCGGCTTCCACTATCTCTCTTAATTCATCGTTATTCACCTGTGTGGGCGGTCTTCCTCGTGGCTCGTTCTTTAAGTCGAAATTTCCATCACGAAAGCGTTTAAACCAAAATCGCACGGTGCGTTCATTAGTAGACCCCTCTCCAAACGCAGCATTGATATTGCGGGCTGTTTCTGCCGCGTTAGTTCCGCGTCGGAACTCGTATTCAAAATGACTCGAATTTTCGCAGTATCCATCTTTCTTGTCTAAATTGAATAACAAAAACAATTGAAAGTCGATATTCAAATATTTCACATTTTTTAAAAAAAGGACATCATAGAAACCATTTGAAAAAAGTTTCATTCGAAAACCTCAAACCATGAAGATTCTATGTCAATTCAAAGAACCTATTGCAATAAAACGGCAATTTCATACTTTAACCCCTATTACTTAAGGATGTTCTATATTCTTTCTGCTTTGTAGTGGCGCTGTTTGATAGATAATACTTAAGGATGTTCTATATTCTTTCTGCTTTGTAGTGGCGCTGTTTGATAGATAATACTTAAGGATGTTCTATATTCTTTCTGCTTTGTAGTGGCGCTGTTTGATAGATAATACTTAAGGATGTTCTATATTCTTTCTGCTTTGTAGTGGCGCTGTTTGATAGATAATACTTAAGGATGTTCTATATTCTTTCTGCTTTGTAGTGGCGCTGTTTGATAGATAATACTTAAGGATGTTCTATATTCTTTCTGCTTTGTAGTGGCGCTGTTTGATAGATAATACTTAAGGATGTTCTATATTCTTTCTGCTTTGTAGTGGCGCTGTTTGATAGATAATACTTAAGGATGTTCTATATTCTTTCTGCTTTGTAGTGGCGCTGTTTGATAGATAATACTTAAGGATGTTCTATATTCTTTCTGCTTTGTAGTGGCGCTGTTTGATAGATAATACTTAAGGATGTTCTATATTCTTTCTGCTTTGTAGTGGCGCTGTTTGATAGATAATATTAGGGGTTAAAGTATGAAATTGCCGTTTTATTGCAATAGGTTCTTTGAATTGACATATAATCTTCATGGTTTGAGGTTTTCGAATGAAACTTTTTTCAAATGGTTTCTATGATGTTCTTTTTTTAAAAAATGTGAAACATTTGAATATCGACTTTCAATTGTTTTTGTTATTCAATTTAGACAAGAAAGATGGATACTGCGAAAATTCGAGTGATTATGAGGCACCCATTTTTCGTATTTTTTTATTTTATTTATTTGGCGCAAGTGAGTCAATATTGTGGGTAAGGTAACGTTAAACCATGCCGCTAATTCCTGGGTAGTTTGACTAGGGTCGGCTTCCACTATCTCTCTTAATTCATCGTTATTCACCTGTGTGGGCGGTCTTCCTCGTGGCTCGTTCTTTAAGTCGAAATTTCCATCACGAAAGCGTTTAAACCAAAATCGCACGGTGCGTTCATTAGTAGACCCCTCTCCAAACGCAGCATTGATATTGCGGGCTGTTTCTGCCGCGTTAGTTCCGCGTCGGAACTCGTATTCAAAATGACTCGAATTTTCGCAGTATCCATCTTTCTTGTCTAAATTGAATAACAAAAACAATTGAAAGTCGATATTCAAATATTTCACATTTTTTAAAAAAAGGACATCATAGAAACCATTTGAAAAAAGTTTCATTCGAAAACCTCAAACCATGAAGATTCTATGTCAATTCAAAGAACCTATTGCAATAAAACGGCAATTTCATACTTTAACCCCTATTACTTAAGGATGTTCTATATTCTTTCTGCTTTGTAGTGGCGCTGTTTGATAGATAATACTTAAGGATGTTCTATATTCTTTCTGCTTTGTAGTGGCGCTGTTTGATAGATAATACTTAAGGATGTTCTATATTCTTTCTGCTTTGTAGTGGCGCTGTTTGATAGATAATACTTAAGGATGTTCTTACGTGGAGCATGCTGTCTCGCTCGCACAATTTTATAATTTTAGTGATTGTAATAAAGTGAGCGTACTTTTGATAAATGTGGTCGGAGGGTTTGATAGATAATAATAAAATGCGAACATTCAAGATGTTTCTTATCCTATAGGTACCAAGTTTTTGATTGAGAATTAAAAAGTAATCGGAAAACAAAAACATATTTAAAACGTCCGTAATGTAATTATGCATCAAACCATCAACCACATTTATCAAAAAATTACTCATATTACTGGATTAAGAAATTATAAATTTTGCGAGCGACACAACATGCTCCGCGTAAGAACAGCCTTAAATCTATACTTGTTACGTACTAACACGCTAACGGTGAAGGAAAACATCGTGAGGAGACCCGCGGCTTGGTTGGCTCCCCACGTATTGACTGGTCTTTCCTGTTGGCTAGACCGACTATGCTGTCAGGATGGTATAGGTGCTGGGCAAGCCTACTCCATCTAAATACAGTGTCCCAAGCACTGCAGCGTCCGAGTCCGTTCATCCATCTCGTGTGTGTGAAGGTGCCACTGGACGCCGTATAAATCATCTCATTACGTAGATGTAAAGGCCAAAATTTTACATACATTTTGTAGGTATGCCAATGATTTTTCGGAGGACATTGCTATAGTATTATTATAAGCGCTTATTTCATAAATAAAGTAAACCTGATAATAAATAACAGTTGTTGTCCGTCCTTGCCTGGTTACCATAGCACAGGATATCCTAGTTTGGGACCAGATGAAGTGATTTTATTGTGTGGCAGTTATTTATTTATTGACGTGTTTTTGGTCTTCTTCTTATTTAGTATGAATTATCCCTTTTCTTGCTATTACTTACAATGCTTTTACTTACAGAAAGCAAGCAAGCTAGTCTAAGTAGATACTTAACCTCATAGTTGGGACGTCGTACAGTCGATAGCCCATCAACCTTAACATTTTGGGCTTAGCATCCATTTTCCGTGTGGCGTCGGATTAAAATTAGCGTCACTCGCTTTCCTTCCATGGATGCCGTAGAAATTAATTACCAGGAGATGGGCAACAGCGTCTTCCTGAGATTCCAACCGCATACTGCGGTCGCCAACCTACCTGCCAAGCGTGGCGATTTTGGGGAAACCCCTCATGGTCATGAACACCACAAAGGAGGCCTATGTCCTGCAGTGGGCGTCAAATGGCTGATGATGATGATGAAGATTAAAATACTAACGCTCGACCCGAAAGCCTATGCACTGCTTGTATTATATATGCCTATACTCAGCACGGCTTGTGTTATATATGCCTGTACCCAGTAATAAGGCGACTAAGGAAATACATTACCAGGAGACGGGCAGCAGCGTCTTCCTGAGATTCCAACAGCATACTGCGATCGCCAACCCGCCTGCCAAGCGTGGAGATTATGGCAAAACCCTTCAGTGGGCGTCGAGTAGCTGATGATGATGATGATGATCCATTTTACATTTTGCCCTTAGAGACGGAACACTAGAATTTTGCTTTTGTTACTCTAAGCAAGCAATGAAGCACTGAGATAGGTACTACAAACCATTGGGTTTTTTCACGATGTTTTCGTTCACGATTCGATTTCCTGATGCACGACCACCATATGTAGCATTTACCAGCTCCACACACCAGTAACGCTCGCGCCCAACGCTCGATAATTTGGTAATAATGTCAGGGTGAGCGCCCCCGCTGCCGACACATGCCCAGTGCCCAAATTTCCTCAGCGATAGAAGATGTCTTCCTTCACAGTTAGCGGGTCTTATTGCTATATTCACAACTGTACTTTTATACCACTCATACTTAGCACCAATGAAGTACCTACTTATATATTGAACGGGTCCCGTTTAATATATAAGTATGTAGGAGCATCGCGTGTCATTAAAAAATATCAATGAATTACGTGCCGGGATTCCTTTGACCGATGCGCTGTCACCGCATTTAGAGAGTATTTACCAGGTCCGCACACCAGTGGTGGCCCCCGCCCAACGCTCGGTAATTTGGTAATAATGTCAGGGTGAGCGCCCCCACTGCCGACACATGCCCAGCGCCCAGATTTCCTTAGCGATAGCGCCCATCGGCACAGTCACCCTAAACGTCGGGTGTCGTCCCTCGCCTCTCTACACGCATCGAGTTATCTACAGTTTAATTGGTGTGATTACAGAGTGATATTGCTACTACAAATTCCCAAATGTAGGTAAACTCGGAAAGTACCTTATAACTTGGTAAATTTCAAGACTTGTTCGATAATAATCTTCCACATAACAGAATCCTTTTCCTGGAATCAAGCTAAGTTTTCCTGTGCCACGGTTACTTGGCAAGGACATCACAAACTCAGACTGACTCTATGTTTACAAATCATATACGACAGGCTCCAGTGAGGATCGACCCCATAACCTCTGTTTTGGTAGTCGTTTTAAGCCAACGACCCAGACCAACCAAGCAGTCATGATTGTATCTAAACAATCTATCGTCTGTTTGATTGGCGGTATAAAGAGGTTATTGACAATATAACACTCTTGACACCGCAACGTAAAAACCTAAACAAAATTAGGCACCCAACCAATGTAAACAAAGATAGGCATACCATGTCAAACTGTGCGCAGTGCAAATGGAATGATGGGTCATTACAGGCCCTCTGTTTAAACAGCGTAACGCCCATAGCCTATCCTGTCCACCGTAGCTCTTACAGTCAGCATAGAATAGTCACTCATTTTCGTTTAATTTTAGACCACACAAGTGACACAGACAGACAAACAGACAGACGGGTGTGACTGGATGTCGCGGTGCGCGCTTCGCAGCAATTATACCTGAAGTTGACAATCGATCCTTATCTTAATAAACCCTTTAAAACCCTAGTACGGATGGCAGCACACCGAACTTCTACTGAGCCTCCACATCGCCGACGGTTAACTGAAAGAAAATACCGTCTAGTCTTAATCTCGTCCACGTGTATAATAATTTTGGTGCGGTACAGTGATTTTTGGGTTTCATTTAATTCAAGGGTATTCTACGTAATGATGTTGTGGCATTTATAATATAATAATAATATACCGACCTTCCACTGTAGAGCACAGGCCTTCTCTTAGAGAGAGAGAGAGTATGGGCTTAATTACCACGCATGCCCACCGCGGATTGGCGATTTCAAGCGCTAAGGTATGCGAATAGCTCAGACTCTCGGGTTTCCTCACGATGTTTTCCTTCACAGTGGCATTGTGGCATTTATTTTCATAAAAATTTAAATGTTGATCAGCTGTAACGTTAATCAAATATTTTCCACGTTTATTTCTACTTATGAACTTGCGATATAATAATAATTTATACTGAAAAAACTTAGAATTAGAAAACCATTTCTTTAGTATTATAATTAAAATTATTTTCACTGCCTCGTTGGTCTACACTTGTAAGACGCGGTAATAGCCACATTACGGTATTACCATGCCGGAGGTCGAGGGTTCGATTCCCACTGGGCGCCGCCGTACATTTGTACAAATGGCCTCAGTCTGGGTGTTTCCATGTTTGTGATGTACTTGCCTGGGTACCATAGCAAAGGGGGCTTGGGACGGGACAATTTATTTATTTAATAACACCGGTGTACCAAAAGTAATACTTTACTATTTATATTGCGAATTTTAAACATTAAAATTTTCTTTTAAGAATACCTACTGAAGACACTTGACTGCTTTTATATTTCGCTTTATCTTAATGGTACATGGTATGGTATTACCCATAGTAGGTATACTTATTCAAAATACGCTTTTCTTGAATTGAATTACCCCATGCAACCAAAATCAACGAATATATTCTGAGATTGGTATTTAAAGGGGCGGATAGTAATATTTTTCCGTATTGAATAAAGTTACATCATTGAATTTTAAAATTCAATGGTTACATTAATAAGGTCGCAATGCTACGATGAATAAAAATATTCGAGTTTGAGTTTAACGGTTTATTTACATCAAGGGAAATTGTGGAATAGAATATAGGACAATTAAGACTAGAAAATAATTTTGGCGAAGTAATGCAAGCCGGTTTTTTTTCGGTGGTGGTAGCCTAGTGGGTAGAACATAGGACTCGGAAGCAAGAGACCCAGGTTCGATTCCCAGTGCGGGCATGTACCTATGACTTTGTTTTCTAAGTTATTACGTTTGTGACTTTGTTTATTTTTAAAGTTACGTACGCTAATCTTGAAGGGAAACTTCGTGAGGAAGCCTGAGTATCTGAGCTATTCACATAACTCAGCGCTTAAAATCGCCAATCCGCGGTGGGCACGTGTGGTGATTAAGCCCATACTCTCTCCCTAAGAGAAGGCTTGTGCCTACAGTGGGACGTATATAGGCTGCTTATTATTTATTATTATTATTTATTTTATATATACAATAATGTATATATAAAATAAAGCAAGCTGGCCCTTCCCGAAAACCCGGGTCATTCCGTAAGACAAAACCACAAATTAAAATCTCACCCCGATATAATAACCTCTGAACTTTAATCAGTGACAGTTTAATCCACCTACTTACGAGTATACCTTCGTACGAAACGAAGCTTCGCTATAATACCTACTCGTTTATCTATTAAACGGTCCCTGTTTTCCCGCCTTCCCCTCTTACAAAATACCAAGCCTTATTTGCCGTTAAGTTGACTCTTACGACTTTTGGGACAAAGGTGAAATTTGGGTTGTGAACGACGCAAGGATGTCACTCCAAAGCCGCCCAGTTAACTCAGACCTTTTACGGTGAAAATTTTGTGAGCTTTGGTTGTGTGCGGAAACAAAGATAGATTTTTGGAATGAGGTATATTTTTCACCCGCCGCCGTTAACATAAGTACCGCTCCGTGTTGTTACTTTCTATTAGAAATTATATTTTTTACATATTCTTGAAATAATATCATGTGGAAAAATCGCGTCGCCCAGAACATAAAACTCTTTTCCATCGACACCAAACTAAGATTTCACTTAATTAACAAAACTTCCAAGCGCATTTTCAAAAAACCAGTGTAGTCGAAATTGGCTCAGCTATTTCAATACCTCATTATAACTAAATTTGGTAGGATCTTAAACAAGTGTATCATTAAGGAACCTGTCGGGCACAACAAAAGCCTTATATCTAAATTCTTAGAAAATCTTTTAGCTAAAATGGTATCCAATACCTATTAATAGTATCTATTGCCTACAAAGCGAATAGAGCCTTCGGAGGTCAAGTTACGTCGGCCAAAGCGGCGGTAGGCAGTGTGAAGAAGCACGACGGGGTGTTCCGGCCCCCACCGAGCGTCGCGGTGGGCGGGGCCGGCCACGCTCCCGCGGCGACCGTTACAACCGCTCCACGCTCCGGCCCGGCCTTACGCGCGCCGGAACGCGCCCCGCACGCGGCCTCCTTCGAAATTCGAACGCGCCGACTTTTTGAATTCGGAACTCGCCGTCGCCTCGGCTTTTCCGGGGAAAGTTCGAAAGGAGAACGACGCGCGATCGTCTTTTGTTTTTTTTTTCTTTTGACTGGAGTTTATTTTATTATTTTTTGCGTGTTATGCCAGTAGGCATTTCAAGTCAGTTTTCTATTAACTGACGTTAGTTGCAGTGGAAATTCAACTTGGCAGTAAATTTTGAATGAAAAGTGAATGATATTTTGCATAAAGGACTTGAGCTTGTAATGGACTTTTAATGAACATTGGCCTGTGGAGGGTCCAAATACATTTTTAGAAGAACTTCGAGGTAAGTTTGCATTGTTTCTTTTATTTTCTAAGTTATTTTGTAGCACTTTTTCCAACCAAATTATGTAAGCTAAAATTATGTATTTCGTGCTACGAATAATTTCTACGAAAGATCTCTTTCGCGCGGGAAAAAACATCAACGGGGCGGGCGCGCTACGAAAAAGTTCTGTGTTTCTATACTTATGAAGTTTTTTTTCAAATGGCCTCAATCAGGTTACTTTTCATATTTGTGTTGCCTTAGCCTGATCAGAATAGTTTATGTTGTTTTTGGAAGCAGGACAAGTTTGTTTTATGAACGCTGTTATCGTTATTTCTTTGCAGTTTTTGCGGCACAGAAAATTATGTAATTGTCTGCCTCGGTTTAGAATTTTAGGATATCTAGTTATAGTTTCAAAGTATTAACGTTTTGAATGGTTTAAACTCTCGTCAACTTTTTCATCGAAATCAGTCGTTCCGTCCCTCGACTCAATTCAACGGGAGGCATCGCCGGGGCCCCTTTTCTGTGAACACTTTATTGTACATAAAAAAAGAATATACACAGATATTTCTATAGACATCTACTACTGTTTTCCTGTTTCCTGTTCCTGATTGCTGGCAGCGGCTGGATGAGGATGGCCGACGACGGAAAGAAGTGGCGTGCGGGAAGCCTACGTCCAGCAGTGGACGAGTACGATTGATTTATTGAACCACCTATTGCCCGGTTTTCTGACGAATATTTAGCACTGATTTTGAACACCCGTACGTAAAGTAGGTATTACAAATTAGCCAAGTGAAGCGCGGAAGCCGAACTTTCGGATATATATTAATCTTATAAAACATTAAAGAAATATGTATGCTTACAAAAGCGTTATTGACAAAAAAAATATTTAAAAAGTAGTACTACTTACGTTGTATAGGGTACCTGTGTAATTGCGTATGGCATTTTAGAATTCCTTGCTAGAAATGCATTGCACTCAATTAGTAAATCATTGCCTGTTTGAGTGAACCAATAAAATATTTTTATGATGACTTTTCACCGTGTCTCACAGCATCTGAAAATGGACTGGAGTGGCCAGCGTTATAGATCAATTTTGTTTGGTAAAAAAAGAAGATCAATATGCAGAGCTGACGTTTAATCTAATACTGAAGAGGCACTGAAAAAAGAAGAATACGCAGACTGAATAATCTGGCTTGATAAAGAAACAACCGCCTTACCTAAATAGAAAATAAAAATTTCACGGTCAAAATCATCGTCACGGTAAACAAAACGTGAACCTCCGTTCGTATATTAGATAACTGTGAGATAATTCGTATAATAAGCGACACATATTGTGAGTAAACAGAATCCCAGCGATTTTTATTAAAAAAAAAACTTTGGCCTTTGCATCTACGTAATGAGTTGATTTATACAGCGTCCAGTGGCACCATTACTCACACTAGGTGGGTGAAGGGACCACTCGGATGCTGCAGTGCCTTGGACATTGTTTTTTAGATGGAATAGGCTTGCCCAGCACCTATACCATCCTGACAGCTTAGTCGGCCTAGCCCACGGGAAAGACAAGTCAATACGTGCGGAGCCAATCAAGCCACGGGTTGCCTCATGATGTTTTCCTTCACTTTTAGCGTGTGGTATTGCTACTACAAAATCGCAGATGTACGTAACTTTGAAAATAAACAAAGTCATAGGTAAATGCCCGGAATCGAACCTGGGTCTCCCGGTCTTGGTTTTTTATAATAGAGTTAGATACGAATCTCCTAATTATCGTGCACTGACAAACTGTTAATCTATTGTTGACAGCTGTCAGTTGGCCAATGTGCAAGCAAAAAAATCAAAGTGTATGAGAAACCGGCTGTTAGACTCTCAAAGTACTATTTATTAGGGCACAAGGTATAGTTAACAAGCTATCTATATTCTATTATTGTATTACTGTCAGAATTTCAGTGGACTATCACTTTTTAACAGTAAACAGTTTTAGCAGTATGAAGTTATAGGTACTGAAATGGCAATAAGTACTTGATCCCTCTGGATGTTTGAGCACAATAAACCTTTTTGAAAACCTATTTGCGTATTAAACCTATGTAAAAAAGTAGCTCAGTTGGGAGAGCACTGGCACGGTTAGCCAGAGGTCGCGGGTTCAAGTCCAGGCATGGGTGGATTTTTTAGCATTGTAAAAGGTTTTTAAAAATGGTCCCCAGCACGGGTTAGTGCAACAAAAAGAATATAATCACAATAAACCTGTTTTTACATTTGGCTGTTAAGTTTGAAAAGATACCAACATTTCTGGTAAAGAAGCATGACAGGGTGTACCGGCTCCCACACCGTACAAACCATGCCTGTTCGGTTATTTTGTATTAGAGATCACTTTTAGTGATAAGACTGCCATCTGTACCCTTAGGTTAAGAAATATCTGCGTAATTTCCATTTTTATGTACAATAAAATGTTCTCCATCTATCTATCTACGTAAGTTTGTTGGTCCGTTTTAATCCGTTTTATGTTTCTAATACGTATTTTTCTTTTATTTTATAACAATGTTACCCCGATTCCTCGTATACTAAGAAGCCGTTAACAGACTGTCGACAGTTGTCAGTTTTTTTTTGTAAACGCTTTGGCCGACTGACAACCATCATCTGTTGACAGCTTGTTAGCGTCACGATGTAGCAGGGATTAATGAATATTAATTAGTTTAGGGATGATATTTTGTTCAGTCCCGTCCTTCTGTATTTCTATAATGCTTAGGACAGTGAAAACAAAAGCGCACCGGAAGCAAAGAGGTAATCACAGTCTAGCCGGTCACAGCTAAATAATACAAATAATGAAAATTTTTGTAACTTGTGCACGCATTTTATGTAGCGGAGGTTAAATATATTGACATGAGATTTGCCGCGACTTTAAAATGTGTTAGCTAGCGGCGACTCGAAGGTAAACAGTACCTTTCTTTAAATTGCCAAAAGTGTACGACACATGTCTCAATTAACTGTTTTAAATCCTCTATTTTTATTCAATTACCTAGGACATAAATCGATTTTCGCTATAAGTACTTTTTTTTCACAAAAGTATACTTGTTAAAGTCCCAAGTTCTTGACTGATATGAATTTGAGCGAGCGAGCTCAAACTGATTTCAGGTTGAATGAAATGCTCAATTTAATAAACCAGAAAAAGGTCTTAAGGGATGTGAATTTCACCCCTTGAGACCTTATTTCGGTACTCAGCTCGTTAAAATTATCGAGTATAGGAGGGTAGAGGAGGAACGCAAGCGGCTTACGATAAAACCGGACAGATTTAATGCTAACGCTTGATTCTAAAACACCAACTAATATGATCTAATATGAAATCACAGTTATCATACCGGTTTTTATTAGGAATCTTTAGTTAACCTCACGCTGCACCTTCGCCATTTTGTTCTGTCGGTACTTAATTACCTAGTTTGCGTAGAAAAACGACTGCTCCCACAATACACCTCCCATTGTTTTGTACATCGAATGTGGAGACCCAAGCTCTGAATATACTAAAAGGCATGACTGACGGTCGCGTCCTAAGTTTAAGGGTGTCCCACACGGCGAAGATACTATCTTAATACAATATTGCTTGCCATACAATTCAATGAACCATCACACAAGACGAAAATAATATATATTTTAATATTTTCGTATCTCCACTCTTGTATGGCGTGCGATATTGTGACTTAAGATACAATACTATCGTATCTTCGCCGCTTGTGACGCCCTTTAGAAACATTTTCGGTGTTATATATAAAAACACGTAACTGCAGTTTCCGGACGTCCCTAGCCTATGGATCCGTCTTTTTTATTCGGTTTTTCTCCTGCATTGTACACGGGCACTTGTAGGGTCTGTGTTATTTTTAATCGTTGTATCCAACGAAATACTGGCAAGAGACGGCGCAGGACAGAGACAAGTGGCGACTTCTTGTGAGGCCAAGACCAACTGGGTCGCTGAGCCCGCGAAGTAAGAAGTATCCATTGAACCTCCCTTTACGTTTCTTTACTCGTTTCTCGGAAGATCCCGCTTTTACAATATCCCTATTTTCTATAATCTTGGCATGCTTAATCAGTTCGTCGATAGTTATTTTATCTTTATTTGCTCGTATTATATAACGTTTTTGTTGGATCCGTCTGTAAGTCGCGACCGTCAGACGCGTCCGACAGCACGTTCCCAGCTTAACAGGCGCGACCGTCACGGTGCCTCCCCGCGTGGGATAAAGCGTTACAATTGCATACTGACTGCTCAGTGCTCACACTCATGAGTGACTGCGGATACAAAGCCGCGGATAGTGGGGAGGAGAAGTCGGAAGGGTCAGGTACATATACGTTATTATCAAGGAATACGGTTCGAGAGTTGGATGAGAGTAGCCGAGGACCGTGCTCAGTGGCGTGCTATAGGAGAGGCCTATGTCCAGCAGTGGACAAGCATAGGCTGATGATGATGATGATGATGATGACGGTTCGAGATGTGGTGTGGTGAGCCAAGCCCCATTTAGGTATACTGCCTCTACGACACATTCGAGGGACTCGATTCTGTTAATGCATTGTAATCTAATCTAATCTAATAATGAGTTTTAGAACATTTATATAAATCCTGTAAATTAAGGACTTGAAAAGACTAAGTTTGGAGTTTTTTTGTCCATTTTTTCTCCAAAATGATCTAGATTTTGAAATGGACACCTAGTTTAACTTGTAACGTTCATTAAGATGCAGTTTCTGTGCTACTTTGAATAAAAAAAAATTGATTTTGATTTTGATTTTTTTTTAATGACAAACACACTGTCGGAGCACGTGACGTATTTTTACATACCATTGACGCCTAGAAGTTTTGATACGTGTGCCCTCGTAGACTTAAGTCAGCAATAAAATGAAATCGCAATTTTCATGCAGTTGTCATGGTACTACAATGCATAAGCAGAATCTAGGCCCAGTATTTGTACCTAATATTTAATAATTAAATGGAACCTTATCAGTTCGAAAAAAGTTCAAAACCAATGAAAAATGTCTACAAGCTCAGCCCGTTAAAAGGGTTTTCGGTGCATAATTTATGAAAACATTATTCCTCTAAAACACTTCTCAACAGCAGTTTAAATAGTCTGTCATAATGGGAAATACTTCTTAAATTGGATTTGAGGATTGTTTTTTTATAAAAGGGGCTAGTAGGCGTCACTAAATTACGAAGAAATACTTACTGCAACCAATAAGTTCATCGGATTAAATCGCCACCTTAGAAAATAAATTTTGCTTTATCACTATGGCACTTGGTGCTACGGACTTTTATAGCGGATACTCCTCAACATCAAACAGCAACAAACTAAATTTCACCGATGCCTGCACTTCCGCATTAGCTTAGTAGGGAGAGAGAGTTTCACTATCACTTACAGCTAGTTCAACTACTAATGGCGCCACTGAAAATATCAGAGCACCAGTTCATAGAACTAAAATTCATAGTTCACAATGACAATTCGATGTACATTGCATAGCAGTTCAACACACAGTTTAGCAAGTAGACTATGTACTAATTGGATACGCAAAGTTACATCGAATTTTCATATTTACTGTGGTTTTAAGAAATGCGCCTTGGTGTCGGCTGACCATACTATCATCAACTTCATCAGCCCACCTCTGCCCACTGCTGGGTATAGGCACATACAACACAAGCCGTGCATAGGCTTTCGGGTCGAGCGTTAGTATTTTAATTATCAATGTCTATATATATATATAGACATTGATAACGACGCAATGAACCACTTCCTGTGAAAGATAAAAAATAAAAAAATAACATTTTTATTTTTCATTCAAGTACAGCGCGTCAAGTTTCAAGATTGTATGAATCGAGTTTGAATAAGTTTCAAAATTAAACAATTTTAAGACATTCAATATCTAACTCGATTGTTTTAATATTCTACTAACACGCAAACAACAAACCAAACAGATGCAGAACGGACATAACCTTTAATTTGAATATAATCACCACACTTCAACACCTCAGACATCTAATTCCATAATCGGAACACTATCTATGCTTAAGCACGTTCGATTTTCAAAAGCTTGCCATATGATTCTATTTTTCTGCCTCTACTATGAGTGGTTGTTAAAGAAAGAGTCTGGACCACTATTTGTTTCCCGCTTTTACAATAATACCATCCATATTGTGTGAGAGAGAGGCGAGTAATTATTTTATAGTTTGCACAATAAAAAAATGGGATGAGACGCGTTAAGTATATAACTAAATAGTTACCCAGACAGTCTCTTATACTAACTCTGCTACATAAACATTTCAGCGCCATAATATGTCTAAGCATGGCGAACGAGTTCAATATTTCGTCCTTGCGATGACCTTGTCTCGTTAAAATGGCGCAAATAACTCCCATATAATACAACCACTTATCATGGTCCCAAACTAGGATACCTTGGTATCCTAGGGGATGCTACCAGTAATCAGGCAATGACATCACAAACATGGAAATACCCGCAGACTGAGGCCATTTGTGCAAATCGAGTAAGGCGGCCCAGTTAGCACGTATCCTAGTTTGGGATCAGTACGTGTTTGTGCTGTGTGGATGTTAACTATTTCGAAGAGACTTACCAGAAGCGTTACACGCACCAACTCGTGGTTCCTCCCTGGGTAACCTGCAGAGCTTTGCGTGTTGCTTTATGCCTCCCTTAAAACGCGCGGTTATAATGAGCATCGATTTTAGCACCCAATCTTCGCGCCTCGCAGCCGGTAATTCGGCATAATCACCTACGCACACGTTTCAACACCTTTCCTGCCAAAGGCATGGCACCGCCTTGACATTAGGGCCTGAATTTGACAAATTATGACACCCACTTACTTTCTTATGTCTTAAGCGGCGCGAGAAGAGAGAGTAGATGGTCCAGTTCTTATCGGATATGTAAAACATTATAATAGCGAGGTTGTATTGTATGAGCAGTTGAAAAGATTTGGTTAGTCCGTTTCTGGCTCGATTAATCTGAACTTTTGTTCCAATTGTTTTGAAGGAGGCCAATTCCGTAATTTTAAGAGTATTTTACGTAAATAAGCAATGATTTGATACTATTTGCAAAACAGGACAACAGCCAGATGATCAATACTTTTTAACGAATTGGATCGGATAATTAGGTTTGTTTTCAAAATTATTTGCTATAATATGCGTATTAGGTAGGTACTGGATCAATACCAGGTTCAGGTCAGTTTCAAGGAAAAATTACGGACATAAAAATACAGCGATGCTGCGGTATTAATTTTTATAACCGTCTTTTTCTTCCTGTATTAGCTCTCCACTAATGGAGATTGGCCGACAGCTCCCCATATTTTTCTTCACTTCTTGCCAAGCAATAGGACTTCGATGTTTAGTAGCCGTGAAAACATTTTTCTAATTTATCTAAAGTTCAGTGGTTAGGTTGTGCATATGTCAGTGAGCTTTTAATTTTGACGCTTCTGTATTTTGCAGCTTTTTGCCACAGGGCTAACTACCACGTTCGGGTCGGGGCTCAATGTTGTCAAATTGACACCTTCCTTGTCGCTTAAATTGCATTTAGGGGTTGGGTTTTGGAGTTGAGGTACTCTGCCTCCTTTTCCGAGAAATGTCTGATTCATTGCGATACTTTATATATTTATTAACAAACCTGCATTGCCTTCACATTAGTAAAATAGTAAATAGGAAAGTATTTTCTCATCTGTCAAGTTCGAGGATGAAATTATGGATATTTTTTATTAACAAATACGTTTAACTAATAAAAGAATTATTCTCATAGAATATGGTGGTCTAAGAAATTAGGCACTTTATATGGTTCGATCATGTTCGATCATCAAATGTTAATCAATCAATTGTTTTATTGTGAATATTTACCTCAGTTTTGTTCTTCGTTTTTCTTCTAGTGATTGAGAAAATGGCAAAACTCGGACCTGAGTTTCCCGGATAAACGTATCACTCGAAGAGAGTGTCATGGCAGTTTTATATTGCAACTTCAACAACTTCAGATGAGACCGATTTCCCTGGTAACTTACGGAATGCAGTGTACAAAGACACTGAAAAAGTCGTGCCTCGTCCTCAAGCTAGAGGGCTGAGGCTCAATGGTGGAAATTCGTTCAATTACCCTCCGATTTAGCGTGCGAGTCGATGTGTGATTCCATTTTCATTACGCCGCGCGCCGAGGGCTTATCGCAGGTTTCACGTTACGATTAAAAGTTGGAACTCCCAAATAAAAAAAATTTGAAAAAAAACTGTTTGAATGTGGAAAAAAATATTTTTTTACTTTATGGCGCCGGCTATTGACCCAGTTATCATTATAATGAGTTTTTATATTTAACGGGTCCAATCGTGATTATGAAGACTATATCTTGGACTATAACTTGAGGTTAATGAAGCTGATATGAGTATAAGTGTTGGGCAACTCTATTCTGTCTAAAATTATATGTTCCTGACTCTCCTCCTCTGGTAGTCACAAAACCCAGGCGTAAGTAGGAGTTGCAACTAGGCGCTTAATAAACAAACTACAGATAAAATCCAAGTTAAAAAAGTGCAATATTCCGTAAAAAAGTCTATCCCTATAAACATTCGATCGAAAAAGGCACTCAAATGCCGTGATCACTTTCCCGTGTCGTCTTGTTTGAATAATTGATCGGTAATGAAGTGGACGCCCGCCCGAGGTGTTTTGATCAAAGGGGACCGTGCTGGTGCCGCCTTGGAGACTGCAGTCGTTTTACTACGAGAAAAGGAGACCATTAGGAATTTAGAATAGTTTTAAGTTGGTTTGGTAAGCGGGTATAGTTGATGTATATAACAGTGTAGCGTTATGTTATGTTAAGCAAGTGCTTATACTAGATATTTTGTAATATTTTAATTCCTGGGCTGGGATTATTTCCAAAAATTTTGTTCCGATTTAAAAGCGTGAGTACTAGTTATTGTACAAGTACATAGTCTTTATTGTATATAAAAAGGAAACGAGAGTAAAGGTAACAATAAGCCTCTGATTTTTTTGTTTTCATTTATTCTGGAAAAGCATTTTTATGAGAAACCAACATGATGACATCGAGAATTACTGTTTTCGCTTATAAACTGTTTGCTCCATTATGTTTCCCAATAGAGAGTCGAGAAGTCAGAATACAATATCCCGGTGACAAATAAACAAACACTAACCAGTGGCACCAATAAAAAAACATAACTTCTTTTATGATCCGTTTTTACTTCAAATCAAAATAAAAACTACTTTTAAAACCTGAAGCACAGAACCTACAATAAGAAAGCGCTATTGCCCATTTTTGACGAAATTATTTCTCGTTCTGGTTTTTAAACTGTAGGTTCTAAAAATAGATGGATAGAGGACACTTTATTGTACATAAAAATCTAAATTATACAGATATTTCCTAACCTAAGAGTACAGATGGCGGCCTTATCACTAAAAGTGACCTCTTCCAGACAACCTTTGGATACATTGAGATGCTACTATCGAGATTTTTGTGTTAATTTTTTTCCAAAAATGGATTGTTAAAGAAGATTCTTTTTCATTGAACTACCAACCTGCTGATAGTACTGTTGTTATTTAACAAATCTTACATGCAGTACAGTGTGGATTCTTGATATTTGCTCATTGCGCTTAGCTGAAAAGTAGCAGTATTATTTATAAAAAGTCGATTGAACTAAAATACTCTTGAGGCTAAGTTAAAGCCGGCTTATGGCAGGATTTCCTCGTATTAACCGGCTTGAACTTCGGCACTACAACACTCTTGAGACAGAGCTGCAGCCGGTTTATGGCAGGATTTCCGGAATATAGCTTTTTAACCGACTTCCAAAAAGAGGAGGTTCTCAATTCGTCGGGATCTTTTTTTTTATTTATGTTCCCCGATTACTCGAAGATGCGTGAACCAATGTGGAAAATTCAATTTTTAGTTTAACAAAGAAGACTTCAAAAGTGACTTCATTCACTCAGTATCTGAGGATGGAATCCTGGAGAAATCGAGGGAAATCTTCAAATTCTAAAGGCATACTGAAGCGATTTGGGTGTTTTATACAGTGGCTCGTGAATTTGCTTTCTGAAAACACCATTATGCGGAGTCGTAGTGATGTTCACAAAAAACGTGAAATAAAAATTATTAAATAAAAAATTAAACCTACTTCAAAACACTACAGCACTAAAACCACAGAAATAATTTAATCGAATATGACCTCTAAATTAGATGTAGGTATTGTAGAAATATATTTTGGAGTCGGTGCCCAAAATGTGTGTGCTGGTAGTGTTACTCAATACTTTATCAATAAGTCTGTAGTGTGTACTCTAGCTGTTCTTTACGAAGCAAATCCCGACGGCAACCGCACATCGGGCACCATTATTTCCTCGTAAATTAATTCCAAGTGCATATTTCGTGCTGAAAGATTCGGCTGATCATTTTATTTCGTGTCGTTTTTTTTGTCGCATTTAATTCTTAACCTCAACTTATTCCTTCGGGAACCCTTAGGGTGAAAATTGAGAAAGGTCTTCATTTCATGTTTTAAGAGTGCATAAATTAACACCACATATTTTTAAGGAAGTGGCTAATAATTTAAGCTCTACGTGACCTAACTTGGAAATCTCATAAGTAGGTACTTGAGCTAACTTTTAACGGCAAAAAGCTTTTTGACGTAGTTATTTGCAAAACGATTTTACGATAAATGAATTGTGTTTTGCATAGTTTTAGACTCGGTTGAATCATGGGGAGTCTTGCAGAATTTTTGAGTTTGTTTGTTGAAAGATTTTTATTGAGGTATATATTTGAAAAAATAACCTATTTCTATTAAATTGCATAACAGTTTGGTGGCAGAGATGCCTTTGTTTTTTTTTTAACAATTTACTTATGTAAATGAACCGAGTGTCTGCAGTGTTCACATACCTCAGCGCTTGAAATTGCCAATCCGCGGTGGGCATGCGTGGTGATTAAGCCTATACCTTCTCTGTGAGAGAAGGCCTGTGCCCTGCAGTAGGACATATATAGTTATATATGCTACATTTAAAAAAAGTAGGCGCAAATATAAAAATTACTGTTTTAATTTCTCTACGTACTAGCCTCTTGTTGTTCGCCCTCCGCCTAAGGCTAGGGTTTGCTCACAGTGCACAAACAAGAGGGCTTAATATAGAAGTATGCGACAATGCATGTAACTCTCAAGGCGCGACTCCTGCTAAAAAGCATTACACAAAAAGACCAGGCCCTAAAGTCTAATACAAACATAGTTTTTTAATAGAATGATATAAGCACGACAATAGTTGTTATTTGGTAGTCGACAAAGCAATAGCAGTAAAATGTCATACCAATAGTATAACCCGCGCAAATTAAATAGGCATCTCTCCCGAAGAAGATCAAATCGCACGCACGAATAAGTTAGGAGGGTTATACCATTGGAATGCGATTGGAATACGACTACCAATAGGTAGTGTGAATGAGCCATTAACATACTAATATGACGCTATCGAACAACTATGCATTTTAAAGACTCGCCCTCCATTTTGCAGCAAAAACAAACATTGTCTTGCGTATTGGAAACGGATGGCTTTGGGCTACGAATACAAAAAAACCATAGAAGTATTTCTTCCTACAAAATTCACTCTCAAAAATGGCCCCCCTGTCCTCGCGATTAGTCTGTACCAATGAAATGAGCGCAAGATGTGCTATAGAGTAAGACACTCTGTGATTGGTGCATTCTGTGCGCCATGCGTGACGACGTGAACGTTGATTGGGCGTTATTAAATGACAGCGTAATTTGTGATTGGTTTTATACAAAAACGCCAAACCATTGACTTCATGATGTAATAACCCGTCGAAATATCTAGGTACCTCGCAATATGGCGGTCTGACGGCGGCAGGTGCATATATATTTTGCCTGGTAATAGCGAACGTGCTCTGATTGTTAACACAATTGACAAGCCCCGCGCGCCTTCCCACAATTGAACGTGGGGTATTTTTTTGCGCTAGTTAGACATCTACGTTTTTAACTATCACTGGCTTTGGGTAATGTTTTACGAAACTCTGAGACTGAAAGTTCATTCCCAAAGCCTACCTAGAGCCTAATTAGTGCATACTGCACGCCGATTTTAACCATGAATACATTTTCCGACTTTTTGTCGTCTGAAAACGCAACAACACGCCCACTATTTAGGTTGACATTTGAGGAATACGACGGTATTAGCATTTTCGTGCGGCATGAAATAAAATGTGATAGGTCCGAAGTTTGGGCTGCTATTCTGGAAAATGGAAATAAAAACGGGAACCTCTTGTTCATCGTAAACTAACCATTTCTGCCAATGTCACTGCTCAGGCTATGGTTACTGCAACAAATACTTACCTTCACTCAGTGTAAAAAATATTTGTGAAACAAAACAATAATTATAAAAATAAAAAAAAACCCCGACAGTCATAAATCAAATAGCCCAACTGCGAAAAAGTCTTAAGTAAGGCCTAAATGGATTCTCATTCGCGAGGTCGTGGGTTCGAATCGCGACATGTACCAATTACTTTGTTTTCTAAGTTACGTACGTTTGTGAGGTTATGGTAGCAATGCCACTCGCTAACTGTGAAGGAAAATGTCGTGAGGAAACCTGAGTGTCTGAGCTGTTCACATACCTCAGCGCTCGAAATTGCCAATCTGCGGTGGGCACGCGTGGTAATTAGGCCAAACTCAATGGGACGTATATAGACTGCATTATTAAGGCCTAAATAACCTCTTGTTAAATTACTTGCAGGTTAGCTTAGTTCCGTCTACGGAGCTTTTAAATTCATTGGACTTGTAAGGTTTTTTTTTTTAATAAAAAACGGTTATTTTTTTGTTTTATAATAAGTGGCTTTTTACTAACAGTATAATGTCTGGCTTCCGCCATTTTGGTTTTAGGTGTAGTTATACAGCGATCGATACTTTTTACTAGCCACCTCTTTTGTCAAACCCGGCCTCACAGCTTAGCCTCTGCATGGCCATAAAGACACAACACCCATACATACGTATTTATATACACACGAAAAAATCACCCCCCTTTGTTTTCGTAGTCGGGTAAGAAGTAATAAACAAGACTTAAACTCAAATGTAGTATGATGCCTCGGACCCCGTTTGTTGTATCTCTGAGATACTATATTTCTTTATTAATTTGGTGTACCCTGAAGTTCCTGTAACTGAAAGAAATAGAAAACTTACCGGACCATTTCCGACTTTCAGAATAACGGTCACGGGTCCCGAACGGAATCAAAATACCATGGCCTAAAGTATAACATTAAAATACTTAATGAACCCATTGTGCAAATAGGGTTTTTAGTGAGCGCTAAATCTTTTGTTTTGTAACGTCATTGGAAACTCGGTCACGAGCAAGTGAAACGAAATCCTTGCTTCTATTTCCAAGTTGCACGAATTTATTACGGTTAATACATTAAAATCCTTGGGGTGAAAGGCGGTAGTACACTAGACCTAATGAACCCAAATGTTAACTTTACATATAATTTACTACTTACTATTATTTATTTTTTAATTATGTGCAATAAACGTATTAATAATAATAATTATTATTATTGTATTTACCTCGTGGGATACTAGTTTTTATTACTTTTTACCTGCATACCATAGTTTTTCCATATCTTGTACCTCCTGTGGGTTGGCTGGTAGAAAATGTCACTAGCAATAAGCCCACCATTTGTACTTTTTTGTTATAAAATATAGAGTTATATAACCTAACCTAACCTAACCTAAGGAAAAACCAACAAAAAAGGGAAAAAAACACGTTTCATATACCCTCTTATTTTTTGTTATTTATTGTGGGGCAATCTGCCGTAATTCTTGATACGTATTCTGTGAAAAAGCTAACTATTACTGTTAAAAAAAGTCCTTTACCATTAGGTAAGACAGTCAGAGAGACGTTGCAGGTAAAGTAATAGGGTCCCGTGATAGCCTTCGGGTACGGAACCCCGAAAACATAAAAGAATTACGTTTTTTATATGTTGACTAGCTTATTTTTTATTATTTCTTGGGCACTCTGCCATAATAAAACGTCATCTGTAAAATATCAACTGGTTACATTACGGTTCACGAGATAAAGCCCTTTAAAAGTAAGGTTTGTCACACACCGGCGGCGTGATCGCGGTGTCAGCATTGCAGCTAGGTGTTGTACGTTTGTGGCAGGCTTACGACAGACAGACAGCGTAGGCTTAGTAATAGGCGATCGTTGCCTTTGATTACGGAACCTTAAAAATTATTCGTTTTAAACTTAAAGAAGTCAAACTCTAAAAAATTATTCAAAGTAACACAGAAACTGTGACTTATTGAACGTTACAAGAAAAACTAGGTGTCCGTTTCAGAATCTAGATCATTTGGAGAAAAAACGGACAAAAAAACTCCAAACGTAGTCTTGTCAAACATATTCCTTAATTAACAGAGTTTACATGTCATATCTTCTAAATAAAAAAACAGGGTGACTTCTCTTTTAAGGGGAAATCAGAAATCAATAATTTATTTCAACGTAAAGAATTTACATTCTGTTTGCTGAATGTCAATGTACTATGTTACTATGTTAGCCGCTGCCTTCGGGCCGTATTTGAAGTGGAGAAAAGGGCAGCGGGAAAAAAAAACTCCACTCTGACCATCTTTTCTCAAATCATCTTAAACTTAAACATCAAAGCCTATGATATGATTCCGTGATAGCCACCTTTAAAAGCCAAAATAACACTTCTTACAAAAGTAGGAAAAACATTAACATTCTATTTGGGGACAGGGGACATTCTAACTATGATTTAGAAACACGTAGCGCTAGTTTAAAGAAAATGGCTCGTAATTTTATAAAAATGCATAAGCAATGTTAGGACAAAATATGATGTCAATCGTGAAAAATACTGTCTCACTAAAGTCGTCAAAATATAAGAAGCCCGTTTTGACAGCTACAAATACCATAGAATCTAACCTAGTTTGTGATCAAAAACATTCAAAATGTAAACGATGAGTAACTTTTCGGGCTTCAAAATCTGTTTTTTCTTTCGAGCGTTAAATAATATGCCAGAGTATGTGTCTTCTTATGTATTTGTTTGGAGTAAATCCAAAGTAAAATGCATCTTTGTGTAGCTGTCAAAACAGGCTTCTTACATTTCGACAACTATAGCGTGCCCTTATAGTGTCAACTGTTGGAAACTGAACCTTACTAAGCCATCTTAATGGGCGAAAGGCCAGAGCAATATCCAGTGCAGATCCAAGGCCCTCCGCCCCGCCACCCACACTCATTTAACGCCGAGTTGAAATGTGTTTATTTCCTTGAAACAAAGAAAACAAATGAATACCGCACGTACAGTAGCGAGCAGATATATTGGCTGGTAACAATATTGGCGTTGTAAATCCATCAAGTGACATTATATTTAAGATTCTTAACTTAATTTCGAAATCGCTTACTTGAATAGTCCGGAAGAGTCCGACCAGATTTCGCTCTTCTTCGAAAAGATTAATGGTGAGTGGAGTGATTCAGACATTATGTTAAGAAAGTGAAGTGCTTACGAAAGTTTCAGTCCCAAACATCATCATCATCATTCAGCCACAAGAAGTCCACTGCTGGACATAGGCCTCCTCCATGGATTTCCAAAAAGACCGGTTGCAAACGGCTTGCATCCAGCGTCTTCCTGCCACTTGGATGAGGTCGTCTGTCCATCTTGTGGCTGGTCGTCCTACTCTGCGCTCGCTGATATGTGGTCTCCATTTGAGAACTTTTCGGCCACATCGGCCATCAGGTTCTGCGTGCTATGTGCCCCGTCCCCTGCCACTTCAACTTGCTAATCCGCTGGGTTATGTCGACTTTCGTTCGTCTACGGATCTCATCATTTCTGATTCGATCTCGTAGAGAAATTCCGAGCATAGCCCTTTCCATAGATTGTTGCGTGACCTTGAGCTTTCTTATGAGGCCCATAGTGAGAGACCACGTTTCAGTGCCATAAGTCATCACTGGTAACACATACTCGTTGTACCTATAATTTTTTCTTGGGCGATTGTGGTATATTAGACGAAAATACTTTTCTAAGTTTCCCGAATGCTGCCCAGCCGAGTTGGATTCGACGATTGACCTCGGTTGAACGGTTGACGAAGTTGGACCGGCCCAATATTAGTTCCAATATTTAATATCAATCATTCAGCTCACATTAGTACACTGCTAGCCACAGGCCCAGGCACGCCACTTATTTCTGTCCTCGTCCACCCTAATCCATCCGCTGCCAGTGGGTTCTAAAAGTGCTTTATTATTGGTTAATTAGGACCAAAAGTCGATTTGTTTCGTTTACACAAAATTAAATGATGCTGCTTCTACGCAAGTAGGTAGGCACCAAATTGTGTTTAAAATCTTTCATCGATAAAGCACACTTATAAAGTTTCATTTAATCTGAAGTCTGCTCCAAGAAGCTTTTTCAAGAATTTCAATGAGTATAATTACTTCCTTTTCCTGTGGTTAAGGTCATGATAGGGTTTCAACTTAGGTGACAAACTAACAGCCTTCGCCAGCACCGTAGGGTGGTCTACACCTCTACCTTCGAAGTCAATATTGTTATATTGAGCGTCACCTGTACTGGGCATTTATTTTAGGAATAAATCACCTGTAAGCATCTACTCTAATAATATAACGACAAGACAATACACCCTCTACATAACATCGAAACTTTTTATAACTTCCTAAACAAAAAAAGAGTGTTATGTCCACATATCTTCCATCCACCTAGCTAACTTACGTCTTAAAGTCGTTATGCTTTCTCTAATGTCTGCCACTTTTGTCAGACTTCTTATTACAGCATTTAGTACTCAGTCTACTGGCATTCCGCCCAGCACGGCACGCTCCAGGGCTCTTTGCACAACTTCGACAAGTCAACGTTGTGTTGTTCGCGAACGAATGCTTCAAATGAATGACTTCACTTCATAAAACATCACATTCATTTATTCACTACGCAATTCACTTTCACATTCAATCATTCACTACGTAGTCACATCTTAATAGTTCACATAATAATTCACATATTAGAGCTCGCGTCACAAATGAAGTCCCTCGGAAAGGCCCTTAAATCCATTGCATTGAGTACTAACATTCTTTAACTCATGGTACTTCTTCATGGTCATCGTTTGTCGCATTCGTTAGTCTTTCATTTCACATCTCATTAATTCATTGTCATTTGCGAACTAGCGTGAGTCGGAAGATATGAGAGCTGGAACGAAACGTGAGCAATGAGTTGCTGAACGATAAAGACATAAAAGTGATAGTGAGCTGAACTATGAACTACTAAGAAGAAGTACTTATTAGAAGGAAATGAGCTAAATCAATATTTTCTTTTCAATGAAGCTTTCGGCGCAGTCCCCTCTAAATTAAACAAACTAAATTGAAGCGCAATATCGTGACATTGCCACCGAGAGTAGAGTGACCGGCTCGGTGTGTGGCGCGGTGCAGGCGCATAAATGCAAATGTGGCAAGCGCGTGCCACTATCTCTATCTGTTGGCGTCGACGCTCACCTTTTGCTCAACGCTAGCTCCCGTACACGACTTTACTCGGTTTTCAGAGGTGTTTTTCGCATTGAAGTCGCTTATTACTAGACTTTGCGGTTTTTTGAGAAAAAATTATACGCCGATTAGATTACAGAAACACAGCTCTGTTCTGGACGTCTGGCTTGTTATGTGTTTCATTTTTATTTTGGACGAAACGTTTGTAGATGTAATTTTTTATCTGTGAACTGTATAACAAATAAACGATTCTGTTACAAAAAAAAAACACAACTGAAAGATCGGAAAGATATTCTGCATAGTAAGCATGATGCGACTTCCCAGTACATTAATTGTCAAGTCACGAAAATCAGCAAGTAAAGTGCTGTAAGTAGTGTGTATTGTTTATAATTGTTTAATTATTCTTTTTGTATGTGTGTGTGTGTGTGTGTGTGTGTGTGCTTCACTATTGTATTAGGACTTTATCCTGTCAAAATAGTAAGCTTCAAGAAATAAATAGATAAAAAATAAAAAAAATTGACTCCTATAATGAATTAAAATGACGTATATTTGGTGAATCATTACAATATAGATGAAAATTCGCCCTTGGCTTAAATGAATGGAGTGCACGGATGTAAATGTTGATATGCCGACTGTACTACTCATTAACGGTGAAAAAATCATGAGAAATCTGAGGTGTTACTGCTTCAGAGCTTCAAATCGCCAATCCGCGGTGGGCACGCGTGGTGGTTAAGCGCAAAGTTAACTCTTCCTCTTTCTCTGTCTATGAAAGAAGGCCGGTGCTCTTCAGTGGGATGAATATTATGGCTATTAAGTGTATATTTGGAACGTTCCACGCATAACGTTACGATATGCTTCCAATAAATGTCTTCTGGCACTGCCCCATCCACTATCCCCATCACCAAAGATTAGCTTCAATCGATCAATCAGCCTGTATTCGTCCACTACTGGACATAGGCCTCCCTCAAGGCACGCCACTTCCCTCTTTCCTCAGCCATCCTCATCCAGCCACTGCTAGCGATCTGGCTCAGATCGTCGGTCCAGCGAGCCGGTAGGCGTCCCACGCTGCGCTTGCCAGCTCGTGTTCTCCACTCGAAAGGTTAGCTTGCCTGTGTACGAATGTTTTATTGTGCAATAAAGAAATTTCAATCAATCAATACGCAGACAATGCCTTTATGCAGCACTAAAAGCTAATTAGTTAAGACTTTTTAGTCAGAATAGTTACTTCAGAGAAACACCCTGACTTACGCAAGCTTATCAGATAGGCTTAAAGGGCAATGAAGATATATAAGCTATTGGTCCGGGACTAGCGACTAATTAAGCCGTTATTTGTCTCTGTCTTGTGTCTTTAAAAGCCGTTCCTCTGCAGAATTGTTTTGCTTCTTGATCTCTTGACAACAGGTATTAAATTAAGGCATTAAAGGTGTTCTTGCTGCTTCGGAGTAAAACAAAAACAAACATCAACCGTGAAGGAAAATATCGTAAGGAGACCAGAGGTCTTCCCATACCACAGCGCTTAAATTTGCCAATCTGCGAGTACGCTTGCTGATTTATCTTTGTCTAAAGAAAGAAAACAAAAGGAAAGAATGGGAAATTGTACACCGAAGGGAGAAAACCATCTATTTCTGTTAAAGAGCATGTTTAAGCCCGACGCGCAGCTGAGGGCTTAAAGAAATCTCGAGAACAGAAATAGAACTTTCTCCCGAGTGATACAAACAAAGTGCTTTATACTACACCTACGAGCTAAAAGCGTTAAATTATCAATTTAGTAAAAAACTAAATTTAACAAAACAAATTGCCGCGCTTGTTTTTTTTTTCACAATGCAGAAAAAGGTAGCCAGCATCCTTTCATTGAAAGTCGAGTACAAAAAAAAATCCTGCCTCTTTTTTCTAATTATTTGATATAAACCTTTTTGAGATTTGACGTTTATATTTTTTTTTGTTCACTGCTAAAAAACAAAAGAACGCTAGCAGTGCAGGGATAGATTTCCATACAACATTCCTGCCCTGCTACGGAGGCCAAGAATGAAATTCCATATAACTTTTCCCGCCGCACATTTATAAGGGAAAAATGACGAACTTTGTAACCCGTTTATGAACGAGCAATGAGACACCAGTCAAGTATTTCGGGAGCCGGAGGACGTTTTAAAAATACAATTATTTTTAATCAATTACGTGTATTGACTCTATCATGGTTGTATTGAGACTAAAATAATAAAATTAAACTAAATGCCCTGGGCACCGCAAGTATTCAGGCTTATCTGCATCCTTCTGCCAACTCAGCGTCTGGGCTCTGGGAATATAGAGCTGCCTCCGGGTTTAGAGGCTGGGTCGCCAGGCGTAACTCACTTTCTGAGTTATAACAACAACACATCACAGAACGAAAGTAACAGACACCTAATTGACATAATATAAGCAACAATAGAAAAAGAAAACGAAATACACAATAGACAAAACAGAAACACAACAAAAACATACATTTAACCTGTGATGTTCTCTCTCTCTCTCTCTAAGAGATGGCCTATGTCCTGCAGTGTGATGTTTAATAGGCTGCTATGTGTATTTTTCAAGTAAGAGGATGTTTTAAATCGGCATAAAGATTTCTTCAAGTCATCAGACAGCAGCTGAGTGTCTATTCGATACAACCGCAACTTCGACGGGGTTGCGCGCTTTAACATGAAAATGCGCGAATTTCCAGTACATGATTATATTCTTTTTGTTGCACTAACCCGTGCTGAGGACAATTTTAAATACCTATTTAGAGGCTAAAAATTCCACCCATGCTGGGACTTGAACCCGCGATGATGTAAATTGCTACGGCCAGATGTCGCTGCCTGTACGTAATACAGAGAAGTTTGTAAAGAGGCTCGAAATTTCGCTGATGCCTGCACTTGCCCATTACCTCAGTTGGGAGAGCGCTGGCACGGTTAGCCTGAGGTCGCAGGTTCAAGTCCCGGCATGGCTGGAATTTTTACCTCTAAATAGGTTTTTTCCAGTACATGTCAAATTCTGACATTTTAGCGCCACAAAACGCGTGACGCGCGCCATCATTCTACCTGTGCTGGTTTATAGCCGACAAAAATGTCTTCCACACCCCTTTCGTTCTGAACCAAGTAATTGGTGCCGCCCAATTGTACCGCGTCAATAAAACTATAATAAGAACCCATCATTTCGAAAACCAAACGGGCCCATACCGCAAAATGCTTTAATTGACCGCCGTCGGTTTATCGCGCCTTCTCGGAACGCGATCTAAACGATTGCTCGCCGGGAGTAGAACCTGGCACCGGCACGTCACCGGACCACACGGGGTTAGCTCGGCTACCGCTTATGTACAGCCAGAGGCACGAGCTTTGTCCAAGGAATTGTTATTTAGAATTTCGATACTAGAGAACTTCGTTTCGAAAAAAAAATAAAAATAAAAACCGTCAAAACACTACAAACAGAGAGGTAATGTAAACGATTATGATCTTTAAAATCGATGTAGGTAGTAGAACTATAGTTCGGAGCCGGTGCCAAGTTACAAGACCAGCACATACATTTTGGGCACCGACTCCAAAATATATTTCTATTATACCTACTATATCTATTACACTATACGAATTTAAGGGTCATTTTAGTTAAAATGATGTCTCTCTTTTTAGTGTTTTGAAATCGGTTTTTATTTTTATTAAAAAAAAAACCACGTTTTTTGTGTATAATCACTGTGATTAGCAAATGCACGAGTCACTATAAAAACACCCAAATCGCTTCAAGTGTGCCTTTGAAATCTTAAGAGTTCCCTCGATTTCTCCACAATCCCATCATCAGATCCTGGCTTGTTGACTATGGGACTACCGGTGAAGTCTACCCTTTCAAACGAAAACCAAATTCGAAATCGGTCCACGCGTCTTCGAGTAACCGGGGGACATACATAAAACATAATTAAAAAAAAAACCGGCCGTTGTTATAGCGGCAACAGAACTATTCACTCATCTGTGAAAATTTCAACTGCCTAGCTATCACGGCTCATGAGATACAGCCTGGTGACAGACAGACAGACAGATAGACAGACAGACAGACGGACAGACAGACAAAAAGACAGACGGACAGTGAAGTCTTAGTAATAGGGTCCCGTTTGGCACCCTTCAGGTACGGATCCCTAAAAAAGATCGCGACCAATTGAGAACCTCCTCCTTTTTTGAAGTCGGTTAATATTTATATATTTGTGATCTCCTTGCCTGGATACCATAGCACATGGTATCCTAGTTTGGGAGTAGTTTGGTGTTGTGTGGAGGTTATTATTTATTATTTGATTTAGCTATACCTGTGAGATAGTGCTTATAAGTTTTAAATAAAATTAATTTACCTACTTACAACGACCTGTAAACGAAGTTAATTTAATCGGGATCTTTTCAGCCATGCACTATTGATAATCATAATAAGAAAGTCTAAATTTTTACATTTATAATAAAAGTTAATTAGTCTATAAGTGAACATTGATAAATTTAATTCAAGGAAGGCTTCTGGCAATTCTCATTTCAAATTGAATCAACTGGCGACAGAACTAAATTATACGGTTTGGTAAAAAAAAAGAGTTTCGAGGTAAGGCACGTGATTAGTGGAGGGTTCCCTAATTAATTAAGTGGAACGTTTGAAGCTCGGTTCGGCTGAGAGGTATTTGACGGGAATCTGAATCTTTAAAAGTTAGAACTGAAATTATAAACGTGTTGATTTGCTAATGCTATTTGATAATGCTATTTCTTATGAGACCCTTCCCCTTCTGTCTTCGGCCATCCTAATCCAGCCATTGCTAGCAATCTGCCCCAGATCGTCGTTCCACAGAGCTGGTGGGCGTCCTACGCTGCGTTTGCCGGTTCGTAGTCTCCACTCGAGAACCTTCGACCATCGGTTCTTCGCCATATGTTCAGTGAAATGTTTAAAGTAAATTGTTTGCTGAAAGTTGAGTCTTTATATCTGACTTATTGCATTTAATCGTCGAGAATAGGACAGCCTCCAAGCAGTATTTCCACAGACGAAACCTTTCGAGCCCCCACCTTAAGCTCAGACCTCGCGGGGCTAAAAAACAAACTGCCGCCGCATTGATTAGCATAAGCCCGACGCCTCGGGACCTCCCACGGCTCAGCTCTCAATTAAGGCACTTGTCGATTCGCGCGACCGTGTGTGACCGCCCTTATCGCGATCGCCCGTGTGTGGGTACCCTTAGCGGGAAGCGGGAAATTGTTATGTGATAATTTATTGGAGACGACTGTGTTAGGCGTGGGCGCAAGTAGGTGGGCTGTGCGGTAGCCATTTTGTTTTTTTTTTGTGTTGAAGGGATGCGCTTTGTTGAGTTTGTTTTCTGTCGGCTTTTGACCCTTGGCAGACTCGCGTATATAGACTAGACGAGCCGTAAACAAAAGTGACTGCTCTACTGCTGCTCGTTTTATGTATTTGGATAGTTGAAATGATGTCGATATCGAAATAGTGGGCCTTGAGTTCTGAGCCGCATTCAGTGTCTTGTTAAATTATGTAAAAACGGATATACCAGTGTGAAAACAAGATATCTCACGAGTATTTCCCATAGCACAGGGTATCCTAGTTTGAGACCGGAACAAGAGATTGTGTTGTGTGGAAGTTGTGGAAGTCATTTCAATCAGTCGTATAATTATGTGGCCCAATGTGACTTCTCGGATATTTTAATGTGATATTTGCTATGTGTAATTAATAACATTTGATAACTATACGAAAGTTCAACTTTCGCATCCAAAGATAGAGTGCTAGTGTGGTCTTTAGATCGCTAAACTTCTCATTCAAGAGGCTGTGGGTTCGAACCCGGGCATGCACCAATAATTAAAGACTTCAAAATCGTGAAAAAAAATACAGTTGCAACTTTTTGCCATTTTGACGTTGTCACCATCGATATGGAGATTTTGTCACACTCTGTAAACGTTCCTCTTAGGGCATGTATGTATGTATGAAAAACCGGCCAAGTGCGAGGCGGACTCACGCACGAAGGGCTTCGTATCATTGTCTATAAAACATTTGAATATTTCAAGTGTTTACCTGTTACCGTTATTAATATCCAGCAAAAAAAAACGGCAAAAAAAATCACGTTTGATGTATGGGCATCCCCCTTAAATATTTATTGTATTCTGTTTTTAGTACTGGTTGTTATAGCGGCAGAAATACATCATCTGTGAAAATTTCAGCTTTCAAACTATCACGGTTCATGAGATACAGCCTGGTGACAGACTGACGGACGGACGGACGGACAGCGGAATCTTAGTTATAGGGTCCCTTACCGTTTGGGTACGGAACCCTCAAAATGGGCTGGCATTTTGGCCAGGGGCGGAACACCCCGCCATAAAAAAAATCCTATGCCCATACAACGTGCAGGTCAGGTTAAGTTGGACTTGTGATCTCATGTAATGGAGCGAGCGAAGCCCCGGTTTGGCTACTATTACAATATTTTGTCGAAATCACATGGGCTGCCCTTCTCTCCGAAAGAGAGAGAGGTTAATCACTATGTATGACTAAGCCTCAGACCTCAGCTTTCCTCACGAAAATATCGTCTTCAAATCTTCACAGCCACTTCAAATTTATTATTGCTCCTTCAAATTGAATTTGCACCGGGGCGCGGCGGGGGCGCCTAAATTGCTCAATTTTAAAACTTTTACGCTTTCAACCCCAACAAATACCTAGAGCAGTGGTCATCAAACTGTGGCCCTCAATGCGGCTCGCTTCGAAGCAAGATACTTTTGCCATTCAAATTCTTCAATACAATTGATAATTTTCATTACACGTCAATTAAATTGAATAATAGTTAGAATTATGAAATTATAATTATATGTAGTATTAAATTATACATTACTTATAAAATTATTAAATATTATAAATTTATTAAAAATTTCATTCGTATTAATCCTACAATTTGCAGCGCGGTCGCGTTTTGACAGCTCATAAAAAATGTCAATAACTGGTGGCGCCAACTACCTCATCCACGAATGTGCGGCCCGCAATAACACCTCAAGAAACTCACAAACCAAAGCGGTCGCGAATTTCTGCAACAGTATTTGTATGGACGCGATTAATTCATTGAACCCGAAACAAATGATTGCTGCATTCGTGGTAAGAATGTGGTAGTTTGAGTTCATACGTCCTTACGAATACTACTGTAGCAAATGACCGGCGTCCAGGTAGCCTAGTGGGTAGAACGTTGGACTCGCAAGCGGTAGACCCAGGTTCGATTCCCAGTGCGGGCATGTACCTATGACTTTGTTTTCTAAGTTATGTAGAAACGTTCACAAATGTTCGCAACATAGAAAACAAAGTGTTTGGTACACGCCGGGATTCGAACCCACGACCTCCCGAATGTGATCCGGCGTTCTACCGCCGCGCTATGTGGCCCTTAACCAAAGCAGTGTGACGACCACTGACTTAGAGGGTCGAGGGGAGTTGTGTTAACATAAACGCGGACACACTTTGCCCGTGACTGCCGAACCCCGCAGCGTGACATAAAAAGTCACAGAATACTAATGCGACCAGAAAACACGCAAAATTGATCGCACAGTCACCAGCTGGGCCGCGTTTCATGAAACTACAATTCATATTTTACCTACTATAAATTCCATGTACATTGCGCAACAGAGTCTACCTACTTGTTAATCTGTGGGTTAATTGAATTTGAAATGTACGATTGTACATACTTTGAATTGTCATAGTAAACCATTAGTTATTGTAGCTATTTTACATAGGGCCCCTGAAAACACGCAACATTTATCCTACTATGGTCAGCAGGTTAAACTTCAAATTTTATTGCAAAGTTGCCTGTAACTTTTGGTATGTTTTAATGTGACTAGTGGTTTGGCACCTAAATCTGCCCTGTAGACTTAATTAAATAAATTTTGTTAACGACAGTACTATTGTATTTTAATTACAATGAGCGATCACTAGTCACATTAAAACATACCAAAAACATACAACTGAGGACCGAAATGTGCCTATCCAATTTCAACATCTATACGAAACCAGGTTTTTCACTAAACTGAGTTTTCACTAATCTGCCTATTTCACAAGTACTGGAACTGAACTGCATAAAACTTATTTAAATATTTTACCACCTTATTAACGTACCCGTGCTTCACAAATAAATATATTTATCTCTGTTGTTGCTGCTCCAAATATACCTTAGAAAGCGTGAATGAGTTGGGATCTCTTGTAAAAAAATAGAATTTTAATTACAAGAAAATGTAAAATAAAGTTCGATATTTACTTGATGGTGCCTTAAATACCTATTATTTTATGTTCGAAGTTAATGTTCATTTTATTTTAAAGTACCTTTTTAATTTTAAGCATGTCTGCAGTTTATAACACCTTAAAAATATTAGCAACCTGCAGCTTTTACTTTGAATAGCATTAGTATCTGATAAGCGTTGCAGGGATAGATAAAAAAGACAAAATTAAATTAAAATTAAATATTTTTGATTTTGCTTTCTGATGGCATCCGAAGAATATCCGAGTCGTCGTTCTAGTATCCTAAAACTTTATGAGTAATGCTTAACCGTGATATAACCAAGCGTTAAGCACCACAATCTTATCATAAATTCATGTATAAAATATGCACAAATAATTTCAAACACGCACGCTTCCGTACACGGAAAGTCCTTCAATCTCCCCCAGGTATAAAATTTCTAATAATTATCCGAAGGATCAATGATTGTCTACACAATGCCGCTGAAGTTATTGCACTAGTTGTTCTGAAGGTGCAGACGGTCGGCAGCACGTCAACATTTACACACGTGAACTCTACTCAATTATATTACAGGTGATTTAACAACAAAAATCTGAAGATTGAATAGCTGTCGACAACGGTTCAAAGTTTAAGATGTAACAGATAGCCGGCTATCTAGACTTAGATTTATTTTAGAATAAAATTAACCTTGTTGAAAAACCATTTTGTTCACGGAAAAGGTAACCAGAACCAAAAAAGGTAAGATTCAAAGCCAGTTTCAGATCATCATCGTCACTACCATCAGCCGTCAAAGGACTTCTTCCCCGCGTGAGATACACGGTCCCTCGACATCAGTTTCCACGGACCCTCTGCCTTTTCGGAAGTTGTAGGTTTTGTCGCCCGCTCAGCATTATGGTAATTTTCCCCAGTATACGTTGCAATAAGGTAGTTTCCATCGTAATTTTTGATACGCTCGCGTTCGCTGCCCTTAAAGCATTAATTATTCGGCTTTTAGAAGCACGTTTGTGTTTTTTGTCCTAAGTATTTAGGAGAGGTCATATATAACTCTTGACGTAAAGTCGTGTTTCACTGCTTTACTGTATTTTGCAATGCAACCTTAAGTTCACTTTGTGTTACCGAAATAGGAATTTCGCGCGGTAAAGAGAAGAATGGAATATCCTAAGCTGACCGGCAACTTTGTGGTACGGAAAGAAGAAGAAGGAGCCAAAAACACCAAAGAAGTTTCCGAAAACTTCAAGCTAAGGATGTATATCATCATCATCAGCCATTTGACGCCCACTGCAGGACATAGGCCTCCCTCATGGTTTCCCTAACCATGAGCGGTTTTGCCATAATCGCCACGCTTGGCAGGCGTGTTGGCGATCGCAGTATGCGGTTGGAATCTCAGGAAGACGCTGCTGCCCATCTCCTGGTAATGTATTTCCTTAGTCGCCTTCTACGACATCTACGGAAAGAAATGGATTGACGCTATTCTTAATCCGGCGCCACACGAAAGTATGTATATAATATTTTCTAAAGCGACGACGCTAAGAACCATGATTGTCCATGTTGTCATTACGAGTTTACATGGGGTCGAGTTGTCTGGATTGAATTGCCCGGATCGAATTGACCGGGTCGAGTTGTCCAGGTCGAAGTGTCCGGGTCGATTTGTCCAGGTCGAATTGTCCGGGTCGTTTTGTCCGGGTTTGTTTGTATGGGTCGAATCGTCTCGGGGTCGAGATGTGACAGAATCTGTTTAGGACATCTGTATTTAATTTTTAGCGTTCATTAAGTCGCAGTTCCTACGTTACGTAGAATAAAATAATTCGATTTGATGCTAATGATTTCCCTTGCCAAGAAGCGATTTCGGAATATGGGGTCATCAACAGGAACGTTGATATCCTGTAAAATATCGACCTAGCATCCTTTATACATTACCCCGTATAGTGTGTTTGTCCCACTGCAAAGGCCGTCTCTCAAAGAGAGGTGGGCTTAACCACAAGGCAGGCGTGACTACCGCGTGACACCTCGAACTGTTTTGCCACAATCGCCATGCTTGGTAGGCGGGTTGGCGATCGCAGTATGCGGTTGGAATCTCAGGAAGACGCTGCAGCCCGTCTCCTGGTAATTGATTTCCTTAGTCGCCTTCTACGACATCCACGGAAGGAAATGGAGTGACGCTATTCTTAATCCGGCTCCAACAAATACAAGAACTTAACTTTGCAGTGGTAAAGTATACACTGAACTCCAATACAACCCAATTGCCAGAATATGTTTAGAATCTTATTTTTTGTGTTACAATTTATAATATTACAATTCATGATATTATAACTTTCCTTGTGCTCTGTGAGACCTTGCTTCTTGCCAAATTTTAATAACACTATGTCACCGGAAAGAGTCCTTACAAAGGTTTCTACAGTGAGTTTGCTATGGAAAATGTAGGATAAATGGTCATTAGTATCTTTGATTGTGTTGCCATAAACTTGCTACACATTTAAGGGGCCGTGGGCCTTTGTAGTATTAATTTAATTTCAACTTGATCACTCTAATCATTCTTGAGAAAACGGGTCTTGACAGATGGAAGACAATAATCAAGTCATCCTACAAGGGTTCCGTTTATTCTGTTTGAGACCCGGAACCCTAAAAATTACGCTAATTTAGCAGCAAATTTTAATTTAGGGGTTCCATCCACCGCTTTCCAGCCACTTCCTTTTTGTCGGACGAAAATTCGTGCTCAAGTTTTTGTTGGTTGACGTGATTGCACTAAGCAGGATTACAATAGTGTTGAGCTGCACCTAAGCGTTTGGTAATGAGACAAGTGTCGATAAAATATTTGAAAGTGAATCTGAACGGATGAAAGAGTGTAATTCTTTATACTTTAGATTAGCATGTTATTTATTTCGCGAGTAATTAATTATTTAGTTTAAGTTCTCTGTAACGCCGTAATTTTAGTTAACCAGGTTAATATTCCACACGTGACAGGAATTGCCTTGTATGAGTATCAGCATAAATTGATTATATATATATTTACGGCAATACATCTTATCTTTATATTTCTCTAATCTCTAACCCATTGGCTAGTACGGCTCCACACTCAACTTCAGCCTCACACCATTTACATATGAATATGTAAGTTGTCAATTAAGGAGGTAAATACAAAAAAAAGATACGTCAAGATCGTGACAAGTGACAAACCATCTTGCCTACCTCTTCAAGATACCAGTATAAGATACAATTCATCTACAATCAGCTGTGTGTCACACACAGCTGACAATGGCGCTGCAATTGCTTTACTTCATTTTAATTTGGGTTCTGTTTGCTTTTGCAGTCGCTAGTTTCCTCAAGTCCCCGTCTATCACTATCAGTTAACTAATTGTTCATGAACTATATGCAAGTAAGTATGTTTGCAAATTTGCCAACCCCTTCTGGTCACATAAAAATAAGTTCCACCATCTATCGATACAAAAACAAAGTGGTGAGTTCCAACACTAACTGCTTATGTTATGCTAAGCAGCAAGCAGTATCTGATTGCCGAACACACGCCCGTGTTCACATCGTACTTACCCGAAAATTAAATGGCTTAACTCAACTTATGCGGAAAGAGCTTTTTTAATTTAATTTTTAGTGACCCAATGTCCTGAGTGTGAGCCAAAGCATAGGAACCTCTATGTTAGCCTGCAGGCTTAAAGAAGTTTCACTAAAACTTATGTCTTCTTGACAACCTTTGAGTATTTTGTTAGGTAGCGCATAGATCCGAATATGCGTGGATTCTGATCTAGGGGGAAAATAAAATTAATATCTTGTTAATATCTGCGCTTAGAGAGGATGACAAACTTCAGTTTTCGGAAAAAAAGGACCTCAAATCTGTCAAAATTAACGGCCCCACTTTAAAGAATTGCCCGTTAGCATAAGTTTTTTTTTCAACACCATTGTATAGACAAAAACTCGTGCCATTCCGCTCTCAAATGTTACGTGAGCGCAACATGTCGCGATTCTTTGTATAATTCCAGCGCACGACAAACGGACTCATGCTACTGGGGTTGGAGCCTCTGCTTACGCCTTTGCTTACATCATCATCATCATAATCAGCCGGTGTCAGTCCACTGCTGAACATAGGCCTCTCCCAAGACACGTCACTGAGCCCGATCTTCGGCTCCTCTTTGCTCATATCGATCTATAATAATATCGGGGGTTCAATCAAAACCCCGACTAAAAGGGCAGTTTATGATGAGCTGTCTTTTCGCACTTCCCCGTCTGTGAGCGCAAGGAACGACCCTCCAATGTCCACACCGAGCGTCGCGTAATTTTAATAATTCAAAAATTATTCGCGTGCCGCGGCCGACTATATTTTTTACATCGCATTTTCGGATTTTCACGGTGATCGGCCACTCAGATAGCATTGATTTTCCGCCGGCGCACGCACCACCTCACTTAATTCGAGATTTAGTACCGCATCATATTTTGATAAGTATTTTTAATTTGAATAAATTATGATTTAAGGCCCTTATCGCGCGTAATGGCCGCCCGATTATATGCGTGGTGGTTTCCATGCTGCCAGTGGGCGGGTGTCACGGTGGACTTAGGATGCCCGCAAACCTAGCTGGGCTTAGCGTAACTTAAAACTGCACCCAGTTTCGTCCAGATACTGGTCTGAAAAAATCAGTGGGCAGAAAATAGCGATCGATCGGGTATAGGCTCAGGAAAATGGAAGCCCACATATGTCTGAAAGTCTTAAGGAACAACAAGATTCGGCCGACCGAAGCAGACATGGAAAATATCAGTTCAAGCTAAGATCAAGCAACTAGCACAATCAGGGTAGCCCCTGAACATCAACGACCTGGCCAAGTACAGAGCGGCAGGGAAGAAACTTTTATTGGTTTCACCCAAGCTCCTCTGAGCCTCCTCGCCGCTCGTCTGCTTCAAAGTGTGTCGAGAGAGCTGCGTCCGCATCGCTTATTAAGCCATGCCGTCACTTTTCCCTTATCATGTGTGTATTTGTGGCAATATTTTACGCTCATCATCTTACAAATACAACGGACCGGAGCCGACCTGTCCACGAGCTTGACAGTGGGCACACGACTTGGCCAGTATACGGAGGTGGCGAAGACATGTTTGGCATGTTTTATTCTAAACTTGTAGGTCTGCAAGCACCCTTAATCATAGACTTCGTATTATTGTCGTGCTGTGAGGAAGGACTTCGCGATAAAGATGTCACGGCCTTAAATTTCAGTCTTGGTTTCCGTGATCTAACCTGCAGATATGGTGCTAGTTTTTATTTTGTTTTTCGTTATGAAAAAGAATTGTTATTACTTTTGTTCAGAGAGGTTGTTGGGTCAAGCTTATCGGGGGGTTGAGTGATAGAGTTATTTGGATTTCATGTTTTGTTCTTAGCAGGGGTTGTTGATGATTCTGGTATGGCAATGGCAATGAAATGAATCAGAAATAAAACCGGCCAATTGTCCGTGAGTGTAGTCAGACTCACGCACAGAGGGTTCCGTACTTAAAAACGTAAGAAATACGTTTCCCTGTACAAGAAGTATTTTTATTACTTTTTGGTTAATCAGCCGTTGTAACACAAATTTACGTGATTGGTTTATGAGAAAAAAACCTTTATAGATCCAACAGACAGACAGACATCGTATGCATATTAATAGGATCCTGTAGGCAGCCTTCGGGTACGGAATCAAGAATAAAAATTGAAGCTGTTAAAAATTGCAATAAAACGAGACTAGAAAAGTGTATAAAAATAAAAAGTCTTTGTAGTCCTCTATTACTGCTAGTATGAATCCATAACATAGCAAAGTAGAACCAATACTGATATCATCTAGACATCACTAACCACGTTGTTTATTTATTGTTGCAGATTGATCATCGAAATGCCACATACTGGTAAGTGAGACACTTCAGAAACGCTTTGATTATTTCTACTAGTTATTGAAGGTGAATATTGTAGCAATGTTCGAGCATCCCGGCATGTGCCAATGAGTTTATTTTCTAAATTACGTACATGTGTCAATTTGTAGTAGTAATACTACACGCTAGCAGTGAAGGACAACATCGTGAGGAAACCTGAGTGTCTGAGGTGTTCACATACCTCAGCGCTTGAAATCGCTAATCCGCGGTGGGCACGCGTGGTAATTAAGCCCATACTCTCTCCCTAAGAGAAGCCCTGTGCCCTGCAGTAGGACCGGTATAACATTTTTTAATTGGCTACATAAAACAAAAATTTTAATTAAAAAATAAAATCCGACTTCAAAACACTACAGCACTAAAAAGTTAACACTAAAAAATTAGAAGCATTTATACAAACGGGACCAATGGGAAGTTATACCTGTTCGAAAAAAAAAAGAATTGTCGAAATCGGTTAAGATTTGACGGAGTTATGGAGGAACATAGCAAAAAAAAAAACTATATACGCGTCGAGTCCTTTTTTGAAGTCGGTTAAACAATTGAAGGCTTGCCAGCAATATCATAAATGGGGTTGAGATAAAAAGCAGCTTAATGTTTCACTCAAATAGCTTCTTCTTTTGCGAAAAAAGGAATTACACTACACAATATTTTTGTCAATATTGTCCGTAACTATAAATTAATTATGTGTACTTCTACGGAATCTAACAATGCTAATGAAAAACTGATGCTTTGTTTTTATAAAACTATACATTTTCTAAAAAGGTATCAATTTTTCTTATCAACTTACTGACTTTCGTAGTACCTAAAAAAAAGTTAATGTTTTTGTCAATAATATTTTGCGTGAAGGGTCAACAATTTCCAAATTTACCAATTCATGCGGCGCAGCAATATCACTTCCATCTCAGAAAACAGAACTTAAAACAGAAAAATACTTACCATTATTCGAAAATGAAAGAACCGATTTTGACTATTTAATTAGCTAACGATTCGTATCATGACAACATTAGGCGGTGAAGCGAAGAAGTCGTCATGAGCCCTTTATAATTAACCTCACGCATTGAAATCATAACCGATTCGGAGAAGCCGCCTGAGCCGCGAAGTATCGTAGTAGAGGTGCAGTAACTGACGCTTACTCCATACAATAACGCTAGCTCCAGCAATGAAAAAAAAAAACATATCTTCTTATACAGAGCGTTTTTGCAAAAAGTGTCAGACCAATCTCTCAATCATGTTAACAGTAATTTGGAGAACCCATGGGCGTGAAGCTTACGCAAACAACCCAGGACTAGATAGCATTACCGCCCCACTGAATACCATTACTGTATGGAGCCCCTAAATTGACCCAGCCCTAATGTTTGGCAATTTCCAAGAGTCCCATACACACGTCCCATACAATGACATTAGCACGACGATGGCTGTTATTTGCCTCCATTTCGCAGTCTACTAAGCAAGTACAATGAGTACAATGTAATTCTAATTGTGTAGCCCTCGCAAATCAAAAAGGCATCTCTCGCGATGGAGAGCAAATTACGCGAGGCGCCGCGCGGAGTGAAGTTGCAAGGGGTAAACCATTGAATTGCGATTGGTTAGTAGACTATCTATAAAGTCAATAAATCAAGCAACTAATATCACTTTATTGAACAACTATACATTTAAGGAAGTCGCCCACCTGGCAGCTTGTGACCAGCTTGCAGCCAAGGTAAGCAAAAATTTATAGCACGTTTTTCCACCGGCCGATGACTGATCTGAAACCAATGCCTGATAGAACGCAATAGTTTCATCGTCATCATCATCATGAGCCCACCTCTGTCCACTGCTGGGTATAGGCCTTTTCCCCATCATACCATCTTCCGTGGTCTCTCGCGATTCGCATCCACGAGCCCCCTGCCCACCTGGCCACATCGTCCGACCATCGGGCTGTTGGTCTACCGACCGAAAGCCACCCGGTTCTCGCAACAGTTTATTTGGACCAAACTGATGTGAAGGATTCTAAATAATATCTACTTACCAAACAAGAAGTTCACTGAAGTTTAAATTTTTTTTGCAGAATTTTTCCCATATTTATTTAAAAGTGCTGAGCTTATTCCACAAGCAGTGGCAAAATATTGTAATTAATGCCTACCAACTGCGATGGACAACGGAAGCGATAAATCCGTCAGCAACTACCGAGTAGGAAGCTCTCCCACTGTACCCCCCGTAAGCTTAATGGTGGTCACCACATCTCAGTCCCATTAACGGTAATTAAGGAAATTAAAAACCGAATCTTGTATGGAGATAACTTCGGATCCGTATCGCCCGCCCACCCGCGCGTCTTGCCATACTTTACATAATTTAACCGCGCCATTTTCACATAAAACTCGATGGTTTTTATTGTATTGAAATCGATTTCTATCATACAAGTTGTCCGTCATAAACGTGTCTTTATGGCCGGACCCGTTCCGTCATAATTCGAAGATTATCATGCTAATCGCATGTTGCATCGGAGGCCAATCTAGCTGCCAAATTAAATAGCCACTTAATAAGCCTCTGCTTTAAAAGTTACCGATTGACTGTTATGTGTTTTTGCAGTAATTAGGGTACCTTTGACTCTCTGACATCGGAACGAATTGCCTTACCTTAGTCACATTTTAGAACCCTCAATTAAAACCTTAGCTATCGGACTTACGGGAATCAAACGTAAGGTTTCTTGCTTGAAAACAACTGCAGATTACAGATATATTGAAGGAGATTTTCTTTGCGCATTATCCTACTCTGTTGGTGTCACAGCGTGATCAAACTTAGTACGTATCTTCATGGCTAATGAAGTCACCTTCAAACGCTAAAGAATTCAAACCAAAATAGACTAAAACATCACACACATGCATACGAAGAACCGTCACATTATTACGAATCAACTATATCATCGAATCGTCCACTAATTCATTCCGCTCTGATAAGCGATTTAGTTTATCTAAGAACGCCTCGCCGCCTCCATGCCTCGATGCCTCCATGACTCGGCCCCCAAACGACGAGCCTTTGACGCCAAATTAACTTATTGATTGTGCCGACGCGACATCTCAGGTGCCGAAGATGGTATAGTGTGGACACGCGGGCTCTGAGACACTCAAGTTTACTTGGCAAGTTTTACATACAGATCTGATATAATAATAATTACTTCCACACAACTCATCACTTGTCCTTGTCCTAGTCCCAAACTAGGATACCATGTGCTATGATAATCAGGAAAGTACATCACAAACATGAAGTACACTCAGATGGAGGCCATTTGTTTGTACAAATCAAGTACGGCGGCATCCAGAGGGTATCGAATCCGCGACCCCTGTTTTGTAACTCAAGTATGTTAACCGGTAGACTAATGAGACAGTTTATATTTCCTCGATCGACTTGTGTGACTACATATTTGTAAAAATCTTTGCCTGTAAAAGTTTTTATGTAATCTTGATCGTCTTGGAGCCACTTAAGAAACTATTGTCAAGCCATTTATAATTCATGAAACCTGGCTCAGATTTGACGAAAGAATCTTTGGTGTGAAGGTTCCAATAACCCTACTGTCATGAAATCCCTGTAAAATTTTAATTATTTTCGATAAAATACAAACTATTAGTAGCAATACCACACACGCAATTTGTGAAGGAAATCATCGTGAGGATACCTGAGGTGCCTGAGGTGTTATACATCAGCGCTTAAAATTGCCAATCCGCGATGGACACGCGTGGTAATTAAGCCCATACTCTCTTTCTGAGAGAAAGCCTGTGCCCTGCGGTGAGACGCATACAGGCTACGAAAAAACGTTAACATACGTTATTTTACATTGATTTGATGTTTGATGACTGAACTTGAACCAGAACTGGTTAGCGACGAGAAAAAAACTAATTAAAAGGCCATGTCCACAAGGTCTCATCTTCTACATTAAAATCCGTTCCGATTGATTCAAATTGATCCGAGTGATCAGATTCGATTTTCTAGTCCACTGTTTAACAACTTTGTCACAATTCGGCCCGTAAACTTTCCTAGAACAGCTTTTATATTGATTATTATTGTCACTATTGAATATTTAACGATTGATAAATTAAAACACGAACTGTGTGGTCCCAAACAGTTCACAATAACAGATCGCTAATGGCGGAAAGAATAAATACTCTTATCATTTTGCTTGATTAGATATTCTTAGGAAAATAAACGAGTATATGAATTTATATGAATTTATATAAATGATGGAACTGCTAATAGAAACACATGAAATATCTGAAGTACCTATAAACGTGGTAGGTAAGATATTAGAATAATAAGAATTTGGATGTTTTTGATTTAAAAAAGTATTTAATTATGCCTCGAAATTAAAATTAACTAATAATTGTAAATAAACATTATTTAAGTAGCTCACATCGTATAAATAATAAGAGATTAATTAAATATAAATCATAGTATGTTCTAAGTTAAATACATTATTAATTAATTGTCAACGGAATAAGCAGGTAATAAAATTTAATTAAAACTATTTTTAAAGGTCAATACTAAGATAAATAAAATAACACATCTAATTGCAATTCGGGAAACTGAAAAAAAAATTCGCGTCGAAAATACCTCTGTGTTTCAAGACAAAGGTATATATCACCATTGTGTGTTACCAGTGAATACTTATCCTTGTGAGACCTGGTCGCTGACTATGGGCCTCATAAGAAGGCTCAAGGTCTCCCAAGGAGCAATGGCGAGAGCTATGTTTAGAGTTTCACTGCGTGATCGAATCAGGAGTGAGGAGATCCGCAGAACAACCCGAGTTACTAATATAGCTCGAATAATTGCTCAGTTGAAGTGGCAATGGGTGGGGAACATAGCTCGGAGAACTAATGGGTGTTGGGGCGGAAAAGTTCTGACCTGGCGACCGCGGACCAGATGACGCAGCGTAGGCAGGCCCCCCACCAGATGGTCTGACGACCAGGTTACGGTGGCAGGGAGTTGCTGGAAGCGGGCGGCATAAGACCGGGAAGCTTGGAAAACCGTGAGGGAGGCCTATGTCCTGCAGTGAGCGTCAAATGGCTGATGATGAATGGCATTTCAAACGCAGCGAAAGAACGAAACGAAAGAAGAAAATTTAAAAGTAGGGGCATTTTAGATTAGATTAGATTAATAGTCTTTATTGCAGACCATATATTATAGGTACATGAAAAATCTTAAATATCTAACTTACGTAGTAAACAACTGGCTCACTTTACATATTCACTTTTGGTCTTCAGCCCCTACACTTCTGTAAGGACCTCCTTTAAGTCTTCTTCTTCTACCTATGCTTCTCCACCATCGGAAGCTCTTCAACGCTGCCTACACCCGTCCATTCTCTAATATTTCTTAGCCACAACTTCCTTCTTCACCCAAAACACAACTCTACCTTAAGTTTTAAATTAACTCGGACCTGCTTCTCTAACCGAAGAAATGTGAACTGTTACAACGAGTCTCGGATTTGGCTTTTAAAAAAGGTGCTTTTACCCGACTGCGGCAGACCCCAAAAAGAGGGCAGTGTGTTTGGCTCGTATGTATGTAAGTATTTCCGATTATATGTTCAGAATCTGCACTGTGTCGTCCACTTTCGTCCGTTTAATCTGTACCCGACATAAGTTACAGGAAACACCTAATCCTTTTTAAGCTCTATCTATTTATCTTCTAATCTTAGGCGGGTTCAGCATGTAAGGACACCACATCCTTTCGACCGCCTTGCATTCCTCAGAGACCAGAGCACCAGGTATCTCATGGGGCTCATAGATCTTGTACACTTTTGCGGATTCGCAGACCTTCTCCGGCGTGATACGGTGCAATTTCCATTGTATTACCAGGCCTTCTCCTGTAGGTAAAGATTAGAATGCATTAGAGAACATTTCAGTAGACCCGTGTTTCCCAAGTATTTCAGTATTGTGACTTGTTGAATTTGATTCTACCCCTCCACCAAAATTAGGCTTACTTTGTCTGCGATATAACGAGCACGTATGAACGAGACGGTTCAGAAGTTATGGAGGTTCATAGTAGTACTTTTATGCAGTAAAAAGCATCACTATAAAACATTTGTTACCAAGGAACCTTAACGAATTTTTAAAAGTTTATTTTAGAAAATAAACTATAATTTTCCATTTCGTTTACTAAATAAACGTAAAAGTTACGAGGCCATTACGTCTACATTGCGGCTCCAACGGAGAACATCTTCAACTTCACAAAAAAATCTCAATATAATTGGAGACGCCATGTTAACAGGTAAATAAACGTATTTTTTTTCTCTACGATTAATACTTTTTTTAATATAACCTGTCGAAAAGTCAATAAAGTCACGTGGTACAAAGACGCGCCATACAAATCGAGTTCAAACTATGACGTCACAACTTGCACGTAAAGCCTTATAATGTATGAAGCGTTTACCAATATCTGAGTTATCTCGTAAAATTATGTTTTTGTGCATCTACACCCTTATAAGAAAAAGTTTTGAATTAATTGAAAAAACTAAGTCTAAAAATTTTTTTATGTTAACTTAATTTTTCGCATTTTTTGTGAACCCTGAAAAATTATTTTTATACTTTATTTTTTTCGTTTTTATGTGTCTTCCATGATATATCTAAGTTAGATGCAAGTTCCTTATTTACGAAGTAACAGTTTTATATTTAGAAAACCCGATTCGTGAAGGCGCGCAGAATACGCGTCATCCTTCCAATTCACTTTCATACATCGCACATTGGCTGACTTGAATGTTCTCCAGGGCATTTGCACATCACAGCTGAACTGCTCCGATCTACTATCAAAGATATGTTTCCGAGTACCTGTCCGTCCTCAAAGAAGCATGCGCGTTTTTTCGCTAGGCATTACAAGAACCAATGCCGGTAAGAGAGCTCCATTGTACCGAATGTGTGATACCTACAATATTTCGTTTACAGAAGTCGACTTATTTTACTTTTCCAAGTACCGTTGTAAACAAATGTTTATTTCTATTTTGAAAAATTTGTGATACTTGCATAGTCCTTGATGTAACATTAATGATTGTTTGTGTATGTATCTCTTTCTAAAATAGTTAGTTGCTTTAGTGTTTGTTCATTTTGATCTTAGAACTTAATCTAAAGTCCTGTATTGCGCCTCTTACTTATTTATTATATTAAGTATTACCTATCTGTGGGAAATGCTGAGGAATTGGCAAAATGTACTATATTGACTCTAATATTTTTTATACTATAAGTTTGTCAATTCTGTTTTTTCTCCTTAAATAAATAAATAAAAATAAATACAAAATGTACTGAAGGAACGCACAACGTCCATACAGAAGAGACGGGGCGAGAGGGTGAAGTCCATAGAAGATGTCGCGTCTTTTCCGTGCCCTCGCCCCATGTCCTTTCATTCCTGTGTGTCTTACGCCTTAAATGCAGTTTTTTTAAATAGTTTTTCCTTTACCACAGACTATTCTCACTGTATTTCATCTCAGTGCATTCAGGAGTGTTTTAAAGGAATCATGTCTTTATAGATAGACAGAGAACATAATAGTGTGCAATAGCACAACCATAAAAGAGAGTATAATTAATAACACCGTAAATAACAGCGCGGCGCCTTGTAGAGTAATCAGGCGCCCGCTCTGATGATTCTACAAGGCGCCTCAGGGTACCCGTACACTTTGGGAACCCCTGCCATAAGATTTCACTTCTATCGTGCTATGCATACTCCCTCTTTTTTATTGGGAAGGTTATGTGGAAAATTGGACTTACTCAGTTTCTCAATATTATTGTAGGTTGTATAGTAATAGGTGCCTGGTATGAAGAAGTGCAATTCGTCCATAGCCTTTTTGTAATCATCGCATCGGCATCGGTCCATTTTCTTTTATTTGTAAGGGTGACAGTGCGGTGACACAGAAAGAATTGATTGGTTATTTTATAAAGAATTTAAGTACTTAATTAATCAATCACTCTTCTCTACAAATAATTCAATACAAGTAATAAAAAAATCAATCAATTCTACTATTATTTCGTTTTAATCACAGATTATAAATTTGATACCTACCACAGATTAGGATTTTTTTGTGAGTTAGAACATAAAACTACAAAATTGACAAAGTCACTGACCTCCATGGTTACTGAGGCGCATAGATATCACAGTAAAATCTTTACACAAGTTTGTAGAAAAATACCTAGTGTAAAAAATTGAGTAATATTTATAGATTAATTTACAAATGTATTTAATGTCATTCGATTTTAAAAACAGTTTATATAAATACTAATTTAAGTACCTAGTTCAAAACTTGCCTCGTTGAACTAGCCGTTAAGGCGCTTAACTACCAAGACAGAGGTCGTGGGTTAGATTCCCACTGGGGGCCGCCGTACATTTGTACAAATGGCCTCTGGGTGAATTTCCATGTTTGTGACGTCCTTGCCTGGTTATCATAGCACAGGGTATCCCAGTGTGGGATCAGGTCAAGTGATTGTGTTGTGTGGAAGTTATTTATTTATTTTTTTATCTATATAACTGCAGAGTTAAGATCGACGATAGACGCTAAATGCTGAAGTTCTGGAAACGCAGATCGTAGTCTTCTTCATCATTTCCTGTCGTTCCTCCTGTAAGGGCACCACATGACCTCGCGCATCCAGATCTCTTTGCCAACCATGTTCTCAGGTAGCTCCTCAGGTTTCGGCAGCCTGATGACTCGTGCCTTCTCAAATCGCAGATCGTCGAGTGATATCTTGTTCTTTATCCAACTGACATGGAGGCCGGATCCTGGAAGAATTGAGAATAACTATGGAGTACTTTTTTTTTGTAACCCGCCCTTAGCCAACACAATTCTTTAACCCATGTGGTTTTAAGCTTTACCTATCAGACAGCGCCACTACAAAGAAGAAAAAATGTACAAAATTGAACAAAATAATATTTGAAGTCGTGGATAAAAATTACTGTAAATGTATTGTAAATGACAAAATCGTTATTGTAATCGACGTGTTTCAGGATGCGACGTGTTTGAGTGACACAGCAGTAACCCTGTATTTCTTTCGTCATTCTTTCTTCCTTCAGCCTACCTATGTGTTCGAACTAAGACAAGATTCCTTTTTTAGGGCCCTTTTTTAGCGTGCCAAACGACTTAACTGTCTGACTGTCCGTCTGTCTGTCTGTCTGTCTGTCTGTCTGTCTATCTGTCTGTCTGTCTGTCTGTCTGTCTGTCTGTCTGTCTGTCTGTCTGCCTGTTTGTCTGTATGTCTGTCTCTCTGTCTGTCTGTCACCAAGCTGTACCTCATGAACCGTGATAGCAAGGCAGTTGAAATTTTCACAGATGATGTATTTCTATATCCGCTATAACAACAAATACTAAAAACAGATTAAAATAAATATTTAAGGGCTGCTTTGGGAATCGAACCCACGACCTCTGTGGGTTCAATTCTGATCTCACTATTGCGTTTACTTTAATTCAAAGTAACACCACATATAAGACCTCATTTTTGCAGCGTTAATTCTACTTTTTTGATACTTCTCGCTACAATACATAAGTTGGGACCAGTACTGCATTATAGCCAATCTGGCTATTGTCCGATTATAGGTACATAACTAGAAGTATAACCATCCAACTAGCAAAATGCCCTCTTAGGTCTTTAGTGGTTGCATAAGAGTTGCATAGCGCGCTATTCAGCTTTAAAAGTTAGCTTTCTACCTTGTGTTACTTTGGCAAAGACTCTTTCGGGTTATAACAGTTGGCATCTAGGTAAAAGAAAACTTTGGACTAAAACTTACTGTCACATTTTTCAATAACGTCCGACCTGCGGGTACCCAATGTGAAAATCTTTATATTTTTAACAGCTGCTTTGTAATCCTCACAGCGGCATCTATCCATTGGCTGGTTCGCAAAATAGCTTAGCAAATCAAGTTGAACAAAAAAGACTCTTCAAAATTTATGTAAATTCTTGAAAAAGCAAGCACAAAAATAGTGTTCATAGATTACTTTTGACAACTCAAGTGTTTTGCATTTTGTAAATCTGAGGTTGTATTAGTCAAATAAATATTTATTGAACTTTATGGTCATCAGCATAGGCCAGCCGCACACAGACGAGTGAAATGGCTCTCAAGCCACATCACAAATAAATTAATTAACTCTTGGTAGTACACAGCGGTGGTAGCCTAGTGAGTAGAACATTGGACTCGGGAGCGAGAGACCCAGGTTCGAGTCCCAGTGCGGGCATGTACCTATGACTTTGTTTTCCAAGTTATGTATCTTTATTAAGTTATAGTAGCAATACCACTCGCTAACCGTGAAGGAAAACATCGCGATGAAACCTGAGGGTCTGAGCTATTCATATACCGCGCTTGATATTGCCAATCCGCGGTGTGTACGCGTGGTGATTCAATCAGAAATCAGAAATCAATAATTTATTTCAACGTAAAGATGAGGGATTTTCTTTTTATTTTTTTTTTCTTTATTTCCTAGCCGCTGCATAGATGGCGCTGAACTTGGTGAGTTACTGCAAGGAACGGAACGTTATATTATTTTTTGATTATTTCACTTGGATGTAACTTTAGATCATAAAACGAAACTTACAAATGACATTGTCACATCACAAGTAAATATCGTTCCAAATTGATCCATTCACGTTATCGCAATATCCATTGTCGTCAATTTCAGAACGGCTATCATAGACGTGCGCGAATACGTGAGCAATCTGAAATGCGTTCCGATTTACCCATGACCGCTCACGGTCGCAAACCAGAACGCACGGATAGTAACGTAGTGAGTTCAGCGCCACCTGCAGAGTTCTTGGGAACTACTTTTTTTTCTTAATTTTCAAAAAGAAAACCTCCCATTTACATTCTGTTTGCTGAATGTCAATGTACTATGTTACTATGTTAGTCGCTGCCTTCGGGCCGTATTTGTAGTGGAGAAAAGGGCAGCGGGAAAAAAGATCCACTCTGTCTGACCATCTTTTCTCAAATCATCTTAAACTTATACATCAAAGCCTATATGATATGATTCCGTGATAGCCACCAATAACTTTAAAAGCCAAAATAAAAATATCTTACAAAAGTAGGAAAAACATTAATGCTGCGGCCAGACACACGAACAGGCACCCGTTCACGAGCATAACGCAGGGGTCAGCCCATACTCTCTCCCTGAGAGAAGGCCTATGTCCTACAGTGACGTATATAGGCTGCTTATGTAGTACACAGCTGGTGCGTGACTCTTGTTGCTTGCAGCAGAGCAGAGTATCGATCAAGTTGAGTTTTTCACTCAGTTCAGAAAAGTATTGCACATAAACTTTCACAGATATTCAGATTCATCGTTATGTTATTGCATTTGGTTTGTGTCCCAAATAAAATAAATTTAAGTATTGGGGCTCTAGAAGGCATGAACGATAGTCTATCCATGACCAAGGTGAATATATAAAAGTAAACAAAAACCTCCGCGGCTTTTTTTATATCTTTACCGACCCGACTAAAAGTTCCGACTCAACGTGTTTTAGGAATTGCGCGTTTTACAAATAACCCTGTAGATTACACTCTTTACGCCATAGTAGGCTACGTAGCTTCTGCCACCGGCGCGGCGCGCTAGTAAAATCAAGTCGCGAGTCATAAACCCGGCAATAACGTGCACGATATACGAGCGATACACTTACCCGGACAATATTAAGGGCGAAAAAACACCGATTTTACTGCCGATTGTAAAACAGGGAGCATATTAGCGGACGCAACGGTGTGGCGCGGAACTTTCATCGTAAAACTCGGCCTGATGAAGCCCAGCCGTTGTGCTACGCGAATTCCTATGCACCAATTTCAGAATAAAAACTCGACCGCGTACAAACATTCATCATCATTATCGTCAGCCATTTGACGCCCACTGCAGGACATACGCCTCCCTCATGGTTTTCCTAACATTACAACCCACGGAAAGTTTTTTATGTGACTTTTTGTTGGTACATGCTGTGTTAATTTAATTTATAAATAAAACTTTTTCTATTCTATTCTGTAAATACAATTTCATCGCAATCTAATTTTGACTCGCAGAGCTTATTTATTTATTGATACTTTAATTGCACTTACATAAAAAAATTATAAGACATAGGCATTTTCTACCAGTCAACCGCAGGAGGATTCATGTAATAGAGTTGGAGTTAGCACACCGAATATTCTTAGATATTTAGTTATTATGTGGGGAAAATTATATACTGTTAGCTCATAGTTATATTTTTATTTATTTGTTAATACTTATATATTATTATGTAATGAGCATTTTCTACAAGTCAACCGCAGGTGGTGGAAATAAGGGTTGGTCGGGGTTAATTAAACAATTAATAAATAAATGTTGCGCTGGTTTGGACATATGGGGAGGATGAAGGAAGGAAGGAATATTATGTTCTTTTTGTTGCACTAACCCGTGCTGAGGACAATTTTAAAAACCTATTTAGAGGCTGAAAATTCCACCCATGCCGGGACTTGAACCCGCGACCTCTGACTAACCGTGCCAGCGCTCTTCCAACTAAGCTAATGGGCAAGTGCAGGCATCGGCGAAATTTCGAGCCTCTTAACAAAAAAACGTAAATAGAGAAGTTTGTAAAGAGGCTCAAAATTTCGCCGATTTTGGTCGCGGGTTCAAGTCTCGGCATGGGTGGAATTTTTAGCCTCTAAATAGGTTTTTAAGGAAGGAATGTATCAAGCAAATTTGAATATAAGAGCCGGTAAGGGACGTCCGGCGTACGGTATGAATTAGCAAAGGGCAAGATAAAAATTACCGTAACCGGCGTGCGTGCATGCAACGTCTAATGAATGTTGATGAAACTAAAGAGGTCTATCAGGATCTTGGCATGTGGCAAACCTTGATCTCTGCCTACCCCTGTGGGATACCGGTGTTATGTGATGTTGTGAAAAATCTTATAATATTTGCCATTTTCAATTGTTAGCTGTAAGATTTAATAAAACTTTGATCTGTCTGCGATCGCACCAGCCATCACAAACATATTCTGTATTCAGTGACTTCACATCAACAATAAGTACGCGCATATCTGAATTATAGTTATCGATATTGTCTGTTGTACAATAGCTGTTCTCTTCTCACCTGCTGTATATATATATATATAAGTGCTAGGCATATTGTACTTAGTAATGTTTTATCTTGAACATCATACTCTTTAAAATTAACGATTATTAAAATTGGTGAAATCACCTCTCCGTGGGAAGTCGACACTTAAATGTAGTGCCGTTGACACATTATAGGATTGGAAAGCGTTAAATAATACCATTCCTTTCGCGAACCCGCATGTACGAATTAATTTCTAAGATCATTCCACATTTTTTCAAACATCAAACCTATTGTTCTAAACATTGAAATGTCGGAGTTGTTAATTACGAATATTGTAAAGAACTAAACTGTGTAGTAAGGCCTGCCACATACTGGCGCGGTTGGGGTGACGTCCGCGACCTCGGCCAATACAAACGCAGCCAGCTAGATGTTTAAGCTATTTTTATTTAAAATAGTTTTAATGTAGGTAAGTATAATCTAATTTATGTCTTTTTAAGTTTTTGTTCTGAGTTTTTTTATGTAGGTAATAATACTTATTATTAAAAAAAGAATTCCTTTACTATTTAAATTGTAAGCAGTTTAACGCTAAACCTGGTTAGTATCAAAATCTCTTTGTAACTGAGCAAAACTTTAAATAGAAGATCTAAACCAAGTTTAGTAATAAACCGGGCTCAGATTTGCTCAGATACGCAGACTCGCTGATAAAATCTCATTCGGTGGACGAATCTTAAAACGACGTAAACGAGTACCGATAGTGTGGCCACTTGGGTAAATGTATGTTATAAAATTGTCGACAACATTAATTTGAATATTAAAAATAATTCTTGCATTTGTTCCAATTTATCAACTATGTCAATAGTTTTATTAGACGGCCTCGGCAACGCTTAGAAGATATGGTCCATTTCTTTTTTCATTTCATCAATTTTGCTTTACAGCGCCCTCTGTTGACGCGCACGAACATAAACAGACGCAGCCATTATGTTAGGCTAGCCTTACACATCCGGAATTACTTAGAAACTGAAATAAAATTTAATTCGATGATATTCCGTCTTGTTCCACGTACACTGATGTGCCGTTCCCGAGAATTTCAAGAATATTCCAGATGATCCCAAAATAGCCTGTGCCTGTGCCTTATTTTATTTTATTTAATGATAGTTAAATATCTAGATGACAATCGGTGCCCGGATTTGAAGCACAAATAGTATCACGACAGATATTCATGATGATGGCTAGACATACCATAAGTATTTTTTTAACATAAGAGTTTTCTGACACGCAGTGTAGGGCTCCGAAGAAAGAGGGCCAAAGGAAAAAACGGAACCTTTATAGGATCACTTTGTTGTCCGTCCGTCCGTCTGCCTGTCAAGACCCTGTATCTCGGGAACGCGTAAAGGTATTGAGTTGAAATTAAAACCATGTACTCAAGTCTACAGTCCCTTAAACCTGTGAAAAGATAAGACTTCTAAGTTAACGTAAAAAATACGGCTGTTTATGCCGCAAATAAACGTATATTTCGACACTCAAGGGAATAAAAATGTATAGGGTACTTTCCGTTGACCTAGAACTATGAAATTTGGCAAGTATTATCGTTTTATACTAAGAGTGCAAGTTGAAACTATACATTTGTAATTAAATCATAAAAAATAGTGTTTAAAGTCCGGGAAAAGCTCGAAAAAAACTGCGAGAGTCGATTCCTGAACTATTTATAATATGCAAGTACATACAAAGTGCGGAACCCTCGGTGGGCGAGTCCGAATCGCACTTGTCCGGTTTTTAGTTATAAGAGGTCTTATAACTGAAAGAGGTTTCTTGTAGACAGCTTCTGATTAGACAGTAATGCGCATAAGTACACTTATTTTTACTTTTGTTTTAAAGTGACTTGCTTATTAGAAACCTGATAAATTACAAGTAAGTAAATTCTGACTTAGCCAATTTAATGCGTGAGTTCTAGGACCAAAATTGAAAAGCCTAACGGTCTTTTATAAAAGCACTGTTCCTGTAAAACGCTCCTCAGATGCCGTTTAAATAATCTGTGGTTACGTCTTTCTCTTTACCTCAGACTATTTAAACAGCCTCTAAGGAATGTTTTACAGGATAAGTTTATAGTACCTAGTAAATAAGACCATAAGTTTGAAGTTTTTTTCTCAAAAATTATCAAGCTCTTGAAATGGACACATATTTCACTTAACGTTCATTAAGTCATGGTTTGTATGCTACTTTGAAAAAACATTGACTTTAATTAATATCTACGAGATACTCGTAGCCTAATTTGTTTTTTTTTACTTGCATTACACAAAGAATAAAGATCCTGTATGCATTTGACTGCATGCGTGAAGTCTACTCAGACGCGTTATGAGCTACTCTACAAGAAAAATGTAAAGGTTGACCAGCTTTCAACAGTACTTTCTGAGACCAGGCAATCGTTATAGAAAATATCTAAATTAGGAGCGACCGTCCTATCGTTTGATTTTAAACCCCAATCACCATTAACACAGTCGGTTTCCGATTGCCAAGAAATCAACCATTACCGGGCTCGCACCATCCGAGGAATCGTAAAGCATTGAAAGTAATTTGCACGGGGTCTTCTGTTCTGATACCTTGTAGTAGAGCTATTTGCATATAATTTAAGATCGGAAATCCCCATTAGGCCTACGCCATGCTGACGCGGTTACGTCCTAGATGTTTTACATTTTGAATGGATCGCCACAGCGATCGCGCCGGTGTGGGGCAGGCATAAAGTTGAATCATACGTTTCTTTTGGAAGGCGACATGTAAGATATTCACTCTAGTTTGGTTGCTACTTCCAATATATTTGTTGGTTGTTTAGGTCTAACCATTTTATGATAGAGCCATCCCAAAATTATTTGGTTACCAGATAGGCTGTATTAGTCACATGACCTACAAAGCTCTCCCCCGCCGTATCAATCGCCATGACCGAACCCGGCCGGAGTAGAATCATCATCATTTGGTTATAATACAATATAATTTCTAATATCAGAACTATATCTTAAAAAAAAATCCTTACAAATGCGAAAGTTTGTATGTATGGATGGATGTTTGTTACTCTTTCACGCAAAAACGGCTGAAGGGATCCGGATGAAATTTTGCACAGAGAAAGATTATAGTCTGGATTAGCAAATAGGCTATTTTTTATCTCGGAAAAATACACATCAAAATTACCATGCGAATGAAGTCGCGGGCAACAGCTATTATTTAATAAGCCAGCTTTGTTGCTAATACACGCGAGTTTTTAAACAGGTGTCACAGTTTGAAAACTATTTTAAACTTGTCGTAATATAGGTATACTCCGTTCCATGAGTCGAACTCGTAGGATACAAAATACTCGCAACTCATTGGTCAATGCGCGCGGCTATAGATAAGCGAAACAATAAGTGAAGACGGTCCGCTTCCTAGGGTAGGTGTACTTAATGCAGTGGCTATTGAAGGTTACGCGCATTAACAAATGGGCGCATATGGACGATTTTCTTTGGGCGCTCGTTTCGTGGAATCAGGGTTTTTTACATCTTAATGTTTATGTTATGTGATAGTTTAGCGATTTTTATGGTTTTTATTATTATTTGCAAATAATAAAACAAAAAACATAATATTTTTGTTAGAAGTAATCAACTTTCTTTTTTTTTATTTCTGTTGTGGAGGGCTGTTGCTACTATGGTTGTTTGAAGCGTCGAGGGTCTGTGCGGAAGGGCCCGCTTGCATGCGCTTAAACGAACCGACGGCGGTTTTGTGCCGGAATGGCCGTGAAATAGCTCGCGCGGGTGCGGTACTTTGCACCTCACAGAAAAAGTTATAAACTCGAATAGCCCGCGTGCAAATTAGGCCCCTAATTTTATTGCCGCAAGGGCATAAATTGCTTGAGCCAGCGACCGGGTTTTATGGCCTTTGGCTCAAGTGTGCGGGGTTTACAGTAGCTGTTAAAAGAAGATCGGACCTCAACTGATTGGAGTCGGTGGTGCTCATGTTTGTGCCTTTGTCGCGTCTTGCTGGAATGGATATTGCTGTGGATAGAGGTTGCAACGGGGATATTCGATTCCATGCCACACTTATAGGGAAAGTTCTTTTGATAGTACAGTGAGCGACACAAGGAAGGGGTGCCTTTTTGTTCGAGTCTTGCATAAACAGGCACACGCTTAAGTTTGGAGTTTTTTGTTTGTATTTTTTTCTCCTCAAAAACGATGTAGGCTTTGAAATGGACACTTAATTTAACTGGTAACGTTCATTACGTCGGTGATTCTGTGCTACTTTAAATACAAACATTTTGATTTTGAAGGAAAACATCATGAGGAAACCCATGGCTTAATTGGCTTCGCAAGTATTAAGGATTTCTTATGGTCTAAGCTGAGAGGGTGCTGGACAGCACCCTCTAGTAGTTTTGCCTTTTGCTTTACTAGCGTCATAAAGCCATCGCACACTTTCTCTAGGCAATTTTGGACAAGTTAATCTGTCAAACGACCCTAAAATGACTTACCCTCGGTTTCTTGTACTCTAATAAATCTGTTAAACCAGTTAAAAGCTGTCAGTTGAAAAAGTGCGTACAAAAAAAATTATTGGCAGCTGTCGACAGATTGGTAGCGTGCGAGAAACTGGAGGTAACTCTCCAGTGCGCCACCACAGCAGTTTGAAACCACCTCATTAGGTTAATCCGAACAATAAAAATCAGTCCATTTAAATGTTACCAACATCTGAAAATCCTCATCCTTACCCGGCGCATTGTCAACATAACGGAATTATTGCACCGGAGTAAAAGAAACGAAGCCTTTCCAAATGACACGTTACATAATTTGCAGTCCACAACGGGACGTGTTCACCTGCCCCCATTTCTGTTCCCTAATATTTATTTGATTGCCAAATTCCCATCCCATTTGCCTACCTGAGTCCGAGTGATCGGATGGTACAGAAGACCCACGTGATCGCTAGTGAAAAGTAGTAGAAAAAATTCTCTAGTCCTCTAGTTCCCAAACTTTATAGTTCACGATGCACTAATAGGTATTTATTGCGTCGTGTTCTAATACTATTTTGTCTGAAATAGCATTAGACACAGAAATTTAAAAATTAAGTTTAGTTTGTCGAGAAGAAAAAACTGGGGTGGATCGTGGTGCCCCTGAATTTACTCTCCACTGCGGTGCTCCAAGGCATCCCGACGCACACTTCGGGAACCCCAGTTGTAGTCAAATAGTACATTAGTGCGAGCGAGTACATTAGTGAGGGCTCTCATATAAAATACGAACAATTTTACTATAGGGAATACTTCGAAATAACGCAAACAATATTGTTTTCACCATAAGGGACAGTAAACGTTAAATGAACGACTGGAACCGCCCCTTTTTGGACAGATATGGAAATTTTGGCATGCCTTGCTTAAAGCTGCTTTTGCCCAAGATTGAACAATCTTAAAAACTTATTTGATATTTTTATTTAACAATCTTGTTCACTAATAACTATGGGGGATTCCCGAGGACATTCTCCCCGACGAAGCTGAGAATAATAATAGTAACTTCCGCGCAACACAATCACTTGACCTGGTCCCAAATTAGGTAACCAGGCAAGGACGTCACAAACATGGGAATACACCCAGACTGAGGCCATTTGTACAAATGTACGGCGGCCCCCAGTGGGAACCGAACCCACGACGTCTGTTTTGGTAGCTAAGCGCCTTAACGGGTAGACCAACGAGACAGTCACCTATTCTCCAGTATATTATACTAAATTGTCGCTTAAATTCCTACCAGAGATAATATTAGGTGTCTCTACTATTGTAGAGAAGTCTGCTTTACGTAAGTATTATCGAATGCCATCCGAAAGATGATACATCGAAAGTTTATATGATAGGTTTTCAATTAAGCACAACTGATCATCAAGAGAATTTATTTCAAAGCGGTCCTTTTGAATATAATCTATGCCATTTCGATGTCCTCCCGTGCACCAACAGCCAACAGGCAATTATGCCGCAGAAAAAAGACGCATTATTTTTTTCCATTTCTCGAGAGATCTACTTTACGATATGACAAAGTATAGATGTAATGTATAGAGTGGACGGGGCTTTAAAAGGTCGTTTTTGTGGTGAATTTATTGTTTGTGTAGTTTTAATTAGGGGATTAAGTTATAGATACGGTTCTTTGACGTTTCACAATATTAACCATTGTTTCTTCGGAAGTTAGGATATTAAATAGTATTTTATGGTTTCGTTATTAATGTTATGTAAATTTTTATGTCATATGCTCTAGTGTACAATTAAAAATATTCTTATCTTATTAATTCTAATGAATAATCATTATAATGCGGCAAATATTGGATGGAGACCACATATCGGCAAGCGCAGCGTAGGACGACCAGCCACAAGATGGATAGAAGACCTCATCCAAATGTCAAAAAGACGCTGGATGGAAGCCGCTTCCAACCGGTCTTCTTGGAAATCCATGGAGGAGGCCTATGTCCAGCAGTGGACTTCTTGTGGCTGAATGATGATGATGATGATGCGGCAAATTCTTTCTGGAACTCCATGGAGGACGCCTATGTACAGCAGTGGAGTTCTTGTGGCTGAATGATGATGATGATGCGGCAAATATATGGGCTTATGGGACACTCAGGTTTCTTTACGATGTTTTCGTTCACAGTTAGCGAGTGGTATTGCTACTATAACTTCACAAATGTACATAACTTAAAGTCATAGTCATGCCCGCACTGGGAATCGAACCTGGGTCTCTCGCTTCCGAGTCAAATGTTCTACCCACTACGCTACCACCACTTTTCCTCCGGCATTGTCCATGAAAAAAGTGATCTGTGTTATAGTGTTGTTTTTTCACACTCCTCCCAGGTCAAGCTGGCGTGAACCAGCTCGGTGGAGTGTTTGTCAACGGGCGTCCTCTTCCGGACGTGATCCGGAAGCGGATCGTGGAGCTGGCCATCATGGGCGTCCGACCTTGTGACATCAGCCGGCAGCTGCTGGTCTCCCATGGCTGTGTCTCCAAGATCCTCACCAGGTTCTACGAGACCGGCTCCATCAGGCCTGGGTCTATTGGCGGGAGTAAGACTAAGGTTAGGTGACTGTTTGTTTTATATCACTTCTCTTTTCTTATGACAAAAATTACCAGCGTTAACATTGCAGATGTGATTAGTGAAATAATTTCAAAACTGACTGAGTATAGGTATTTACAATTTTATCAGTGGTTTTTCCATCTTCTCGCGCGGCTCTGAGAAGAGCTTTAGGTTAGGTTAGAGAAGGTTTGGTGTGATGTTATTTAAATCGTCACCTTAACTGATGGGCCATCTTGCCAGCTGGTCCATTATCATCAGAGAACTACCGTTTTCTGGCTGGTATAAGCTCGGTGTATAAGCGTCATAATTATAAAAGTTTTCGATTTATTTACATCACGTATAGATTACACCGGGGGAAAATAAAAACCAGCGCTGTGCGTACGTGCAGCTTACGCTTAGTTTTGTCACCCATTACCATTTGGTCGACCTTACCTTCGTCTTTCTTTAGGGCGTATTTCATTAATAATAATTTTAACTCAAAAAGTTTGTGTGGCTGATTAACAGTACTAATAAACTCTTAGAATTGAAATTAGTCGTGCACTTCGTGGAGCGTCATAGTAACTTGCAAGTTTCTTGTCGCTCGTCAATCTAAATGCTACCTGGGTATGACGCACTGGGTATTATGTGTTTTCTATAGGTAGACACATAATATTATGTCATAATATGTCAGTGTTTTGGACATAATAATATGGAGAGGATGAAGTAAGAAAGAATGTGGGTGGAAGGGCCGGTAAGGGACGTCCCAGGAGGACGTACTTCGACCAAATAGGGGATGTATTAGCAAAGGGCAAGATAAAAAGTACCCGTAACCGGTGTGTGCATGTTGCATGCTAATGAATGTTGAGGAAGCGATCATGGCAGGTGGCAGTCCCTGGTCTCTGCCTACCCCTCTGGGATACGGGCGTGAGCCACAACCTATGGCTACCGGCCTAAATCCCTGGTAACGTTAAATGAACTATGACGGTATAATCTAACAATAATGTTTCGACAGGAAAACACACAATAGCTCATAATTACCCATCCAAACAATAAACTTGTCTACCTTCTCCATGCGGTATCTCCCAGCGTTTAGTTATTTCCTACTAGGCTCTTATGGATTCGCCACGGCTATTAGTGGCGTGGAGCTTTGACCGCATCCTTGGCTGAGGACAAACGCAGTCCGTTCATGTTGTAAAACAATTCACGGCATCACACACGCGGGGCAAGACAAAAAATATTTGGGAGGCGTCGACACGAGATATGTGCATTGCTCAGAGGTTTGGGAGCTGTTTTTGGACGTCGGTAGAATGTAACTGATTTACTTGAGCGATTGATTGACTAACGTATCCCTTGATGTTGGGCTAGCCAATGATACAATCTTACAAACAATAGAGTGACAAATTAGAAATTGATGTTATTACGGATTTACACATTAAATTTGTACTTTTGTCGTTCGATTCCGACCACATAGGATTGTTACCGATAATATGAGATATTTTCGTGTTGATCGTATCAATTTTCGTTTACCAAACAAGTGATTAACTCTTCCATTATTCCTCTAAGAACCTTGAGGCCAACGGTTTCTGCCACTTTTATAAGCGGGCTTTGAATTTACACCCAAAGGCATCTTACCCCACTAACTGAAAATGGCATTGATCGATAGATCTCTTCATCGCTTCACCATTGATAAGAGATTGGCGTCGCTTTCAAACGTGGAGGCTCAGGATTCAAGTCAATCGAAATGGAGTTATTTGTGGAACCCGGCAAAAAGAAGGTCATGATTCAAACACTTCACAGATTCACCAGAGGCGCTTAAGGCCAAGCAACCCGCGGGTGCTGGTTCGAACAACACAAGCGAATCGTCAAATTCACGCCGAGCAATCAACAGTAATTATAAACTATAAAATGAATCGCCTTTCGGCTTCTTGAGGCGGCCTTTCGACACGCCCGCGATAGCACGCTCAGGTGTTCTTGTGACCGGGTTCTGCCGTCTAAATATTCTTCTTCTTCCCCTGACGTAGGGCAGGCAAGAGGGCAACGGCGACGCGGTGAATACAATTACAATTATTAATAAAGTAATAATTTTAACTGTCAAATTGCATGCTGAGCGTCGCTTAGGTGTTTCAGAATACCAGCCACGACAAGCTCTGTGAGTTTGTACAGCCTAAGATCCGTCTCTTTTTGTTTTCCTTTGCCCGGCGGATTAATAGTTAAATAAAAGTACTAAGTTAATTTAATTTGATTTTTTAGGCGGTGGCTCATGTAATGTAGTGTAAAGGAAACAAATAAATATCATTTCATTTCATTTCTTCGGTGCTCCAACTCCTTGGGGTGCATAGGGCCTCAATCATATATGTCCACTTCTGATGGTGGCTCGCGGTAGCTTTCAATTCAGGCTAGCTTTTCAGCTGTCGAAAGTTTCAGACAATACAAATGTCAAGCCACTAAGGTTATCCACGCCATTTCCGGAACATGTCAATTAGATTTTGTGTTGTCAACATCTTTTGTTCTATGAGTATTTTCTAATATTAATATTGTTCGAAATTTCTGTTAGTTTGAAAAATACTATCCGAGATAAAATAAATAGAACAAAAGCTTAAAACACAAAATCTATTTGGCAATGAGCACTTTTGGTCGATTCGATGATCGGATGGTACCAAAAGTGACTCATCATGTCTTGTCACTTCCTAACGAGAAAGAACCGTTTTTATAAGCCGCGAAATTATAAACATTACAACCATATTACAACTTTATTTAATAGTTCATAGTGTGTAAAAAGTGGGATTGAATTTAATGACTCTACCGTGTATTTGGAAGGAAGAACTATTGAAATACATTAATTTAATCAGTGAGTATTTTGATGAGTAAACTGAGTAATCTAACTTAACTTGTTACGTTACACGTAACACAAATTAACTTAACTATCGTATTTAGAAACATTAATTTATAGTTTATTTTCTTTTTTATATGTTAAGTAATTTAGTTAAGCACTTACATTTTTCAAATTAATCTTAGAACAAACAGAAGCTCTAAGCTCTAATTGGGGTATTTCAGGAATTGCAATTTGTTAACCCTATATGCCTATTTGCCTAAGTTCATGAATAAATTAATAAACGTTTCGGCCAAAGTTATAATAATAAAATATACATAAGAAACAAGATGTCCAGCACAGACAAAAATATAATACGTAACTGTATCAAGGTGTATCAATGCGTATTATGAAACTACAAGTATGTAGCCACAAAGTTCAATATTCAAAGGGGACTGTTTAAAGGTGGCTCCCTTTTTTCGCATGGCTGATAATGATAACCAAATAAATCCTTTCAATAATATCTAAGATTACTAAAAAATATTAGGTAATAAATATTAATTCCGCGACCCTTGACTGGGTCCACGCGACGAATATCCCAAACGTGGCCAACCTAAGCGGAGATGGAAGAAGAAGAAGAAGAAAGACATTTATTATACCAACAAGATACATCACAGAACAAAATAAGCACATAAGTAACATAATATGCACAACAACAGAAAGAAAACTAAATACACAACGGCGGGACTCCAAGCGGAGACCAGGTTGGCTGAAGGTGGCCATGAACAGGGAGGAGTGGTAAAAGAGAGATAAAAGGGAAGCCTTTGCCCAGCAGTGAGACACAATCGGGGCTACGTAAATATATATCCCATCCATAAGTGCTACGGTTAGAAAAGAAAGGCAATTTTTTACTATTTTTAGTAATCATAGGTCGATGACATTAAGAATGCAACAGGAGGGTAATGGATGAGATTGGCAGGCGACCGGGGAGGGGAGGCGTAAAAGTGAAGAGGCTTATTAGGTCATCTGCTGTGATCTGTGGTGACTTCTTGTTTTGGACTCACATGAACTTTCAGGGTCAAAGAGTTAGCTTTTCCAGAAAACCCGGGGAACCCCAAAATCAGCGCCCAGTAAGCGTATTCGACATTGACCTCACAAAATTCGGTACGCATTATAAAACACCCATTCCTTGTTCGAGAGACGCCGCCGCCGACCAGAAATTGATTACAACAAAATGCCTCGGAATCACCGAATACATTTATTGACGTTGTTATGGGAACAGTTAATTGACTCCTAATCAACCCGAGAGGTTGCCAGACATTTATTTCTAGACGAGTCGCTAATAATCCGAGCCTGAGAATTCATTTCGCCCAAAATTTACCGTGGAAATGTGGATATATTGCTCTCGGCGCTTACAGAAGATACGCGCAATAGTGAGCAAAAAGTCCGTCAGAGTGATCGTCGAATGATGAATGTCATCTGTTGCAGGTTGTAACTAGCATCAATTAGTAATACTCAAGCAGCAATGTAAAAAGTAAAAGTTACATTTTGCGGAAGTAAGGCGCCGCTGTCTGTTATACAGCTTTATAACTAGTAAAGACATCATCGTTGTAATCTTAAGTAATCCTAACACTAGTTAAATATTATTACATTTTATTCTAATGCTAAAACAGGATAGATGAGTATAAACTTTTCTGTAATAAACGAATTTCAATTTCAAGTATGAATTTGAATGAGTAAACACTTAATTATTAGTCTTTCTCTATAGTATCACAGGAAATTAGTCCGTCTCTTCAGGTTTCTACGCAAAAGAACGAGACAGAACGCAAATGCACGGAATGGCTTAGTTGGTAAGAGCGCGCGCCGCGCTGAAATATTTGTTTCTATGTGAAGTTTGTCAAATTTTAACTGACAGTAGCGTGATCCATTGACGGATAATGGACACAAAATAGCTGTAATGGTTAAAGGAGCTTTCTGATCGTATCAAACTCTATACCTACCGTGGATGAGTGTCTTTCACCGAAAGACATAATTTTTATCCAAATTCGGGTTAATAGCCCCTTAAATCGTGAATTCTGCACACAGACCAATTATTTTATTACGATTTTTGGCTGTAATTGCTATGTGGTTAATAACTTTTGGTTTGGATATGGTTTTGCCGGATTCTGACTTTAACACTGTGCAAAGGTTAAATCAATAACGTGAACTGTTATATTTTTATTTGAAGTCACGTTTGCTGGTGCAACACGATTTTTTGTTGTACTCGTATTTTTAAAGGAAACTTGTTTGATTAACTTGCAATTCTTTGTGGTGATACTTTACCTATTTTGATGAACAAAAAATGCAGTAAGTAAAGATTATGCTTTACACCAACTTTATCCGTTAATCCATCCATGCAATAAAATTATCAGTATTACACTTGGAAGTGTGTTTGTTTAATTTACAAGTGAGAAAAAATACAATAATTTTTCGAAATCAATACTTTTGCGGAGAACTTATTTCTAAATAAATTATTATAAATTAATTTATTAACAAGCTTTTGTCGACAATGCAGTACAATGAAGAAGAAGAAGAAGAAAAACATTTATTTAACACCACAAAGACATACATTTAACAATGATTAAAACGGACAAACAATTGAACATGAAAAAAAAACAAAAATAATCCCAAAACAATAAGGGACCCAGGGTATGTCTATGCAGCGGTAAAATGGCCTCGAGCTCAGTATACGCTGCGGTTTTGCCCACAGCACTGATTTTCAGCAGGGGCCTTTGGTAAATCACGGAGTTTCAACCGAACGTGAACAAAAAAGTTATACTTAATAAAATATATATATATATATATATATATATATATATATATATATATATATTAACATACATACACTGAAAAATAATTACTAATAAATGACCTCGAATTGTGCAAGGGGAAGGACAGCATTAGAAGGAGTAGCATTTATTGCTGGAACAGAAAGAAAGGTTCATGTTTTCTGGATACTCAACAAATAACCCCTAAGTTTGACCTTAAAGGCATACCTGCTGGTAAGGAGCTTGATAGGAGGAGGAATGTCATTCCAGCATTTTGACGCCGCGAATCTGAAGCTGCCTCGAAAGGCTGCAGTTCGATGTGCCGGCACTACTGCTCTGGTCTTGAATTTGTACTTATTATGGGACCACTGAATTTTGTTATACAAATATTTAGGGGTCTCAGTTCTGATGATATTGAATAGCAAGCCAGCAAGATGAAGGTTTCGACGCGCGGACATCTTTAACAGATTCGCATTGTCCAAATACGGCGTGACATGGGTTCGTGGTGGTATTCGGAAACAGAAACGAGCACACGCATTCTGCACACGTTGTATCAATCTTTCAGACCTGCGAAGTAAACTGCCGCTATAGACAACGTCACAGTAGTTTAGTTTTGACAGGACAAGCGACTCACACAACTTGACCCGCATGTCAACACTGAGGTAGTCTCAATGGGTAGAATGTCGTGTTTGGTTTGCACAGTTTCATGTGTGTGCTACTAACCGTTGAGGAGTGCTCTCATGAGGAGACAATCCTGGTTGCTGAATCAGGTTATATCTGTAATTTTACTGTTATGTCGTCGGAACCGGACGAGCATGCAAAATAATATTTCAAAGTCGTAAGCTTACAAACTGTCCAAGTGGCTCAAATTGGGCTTATAAGATTTGAACTAGACATAGGTACATCATGTGAAGTTACGTAAAAACGTTTCATCATCACCATCATCATCAGCCATTTGACACCCACTGCAGGACATAGGCTTCCCTCATGGTTTTCCAAGTTTCCCGGTGTGGTGCCGCCCGCATCCAGTGACTCCCCGTCACCGTAAACAGGTCGTCAGACCATCTGGTGGGGGGCCTACCCACGCTGCGTCCGTCCGGTCCGCGGTCGCCAGGTCAGTAATTTTTCGCCCCAACCGATATTTTTATTAAATAAAAATATATGGGGGGCATGCACTTCCGTAGTTTAGTTTGTTGGAGCTTTCGTTTTGCGAGTTCGCCCAAACAAATTCAATTTTATTTCTTCATCGTCAGCCATATGACGCACACTGCACGACATAGCCTCCCTCATGGTTTTCCTAATCATGAGGGGTTTTGCCATAATCACCACGCTTGGCACGCGGGTTGGCGATCGCAGTATGCGGTTGGAATCTCAGGAAAACGCTGCTGCCCGTCTCCTGGTAATGTATTTCCTTAGTCGCCTTCTACGACATCCACGGAAGGAAATGGAATCCAATCTGATTTGGAAAACATTTGTAATTCATTTCGATGTTAAACGATCATTGAGAGATACAAAAAAAAATTACTTCAATCAATGCAGATACAAGTAATTTTGTAAAGATTTGATTTAACATAACATAAACTTACGCCTGTATCCCAGAGGGGTAGGCAGAGACCAGGGACTGCCACTTGCTACGATCCTGACAGATCACTTTCAAGCGAAGGAAGGAAGCCCTCAACATTCCTTAATCGTTGCATGCACGCACGCCGGTTTCGGGTACTTTTTATCTTGCCCTTTGCTAATAAATCCCCTATTTGGTCGAAGTATGTCCGTATGGGAAATAAATAACAGCTACTTTTTTCACAACCCTGGAAACAGCAGTCACTTTCCAGTATTTTAAGGCAATTCCAATGCGACTATCTAGTCGAACCTATGGAAACCTTCCCCTTAAGCCCAGTTCAAACCCTATCCCTCCTAATATTAAAAAGAAGTTCAAATCAACCGTATCACTTTCACATGAAAGTGTGTTCGTTGATTAGTACTTCTTTTTTACGGCAGCCACGGACCAATGATTTTCTTTTTTGTAAAATGATGTTTTATCGTCATTTCGCGTTCAAAGTCAGCTATGCACAAAGTTCTTTTTTAGGGGGCAAAACCAAATTACCTTTGGACTTTTGTTGAGAATCGTGATATCTCTAAAATGCACGATTCCGACGGCACGGATGCACACTAGAGATTGTTTTACGATAACTTTAGTTCTACGAGTTTTTTCTCAGATTTAAATTCGGGCTTTACGTGTTTTACGTCACAGCCTTCAATAAATCATTGTTCTGTTTAGAATAATGTCCATTCTATACAGAACAATGATTTCTCATTCTCATCAGATAATGCCTGAAATCATATTTTTAGCATTACCTTTCAAACAACGCTACTCTTAAATTTTATGGAAAGTTATCTATTATATCTATTATTTTATAGAAAGTTAAACAAATAATTTTCAAAAGTAGAACAAGAGTTGTTGCAAATATTGAACGCCAACCGAGATGTTTCAGGGATTGCCCATTTTAAAAATAACCTGCCTTATACGATGTTTATGTATTACGTAACGACCGACCGAAGAGTGACTTCGGCCATGTCTTATCCAAATTCGACTCGGATAAAGTCGCGTGCGTGCACAGCAAGTGATCCATATTCTTACCTTCGAAACAGTCTATAATATCATCGGCTCCCATGCAAAGCTCTCGCTACACGTTTTTATTAGTTCAACACATTTGTGGCTCGCAAATAACCATCGAGAAAATCGCCAAATCGATCCACTAACCATTCCAAATATTAACAGTCTATTCCGCCCAACAGCCGAAGCAAATCCTAATCGTGGGAAAAGAGCACATTTTCTCCAAGCGAAATACCGCATTTTACCGCTACGGGTCGAACTGTTATTTCGTATTTCCACAAATCTTAGCGTTTTAATGTTTTTCTATGCAATTAGTGCGATACGACACGCTTTTGCTCGGGGCATTCCGTCGGTCCAGAAGCGAGCTTCTTCGTACAAATTAAGCTTGAATCGTTACCAATGTTATGATTGTTAACAGCGACTTTACACCGCCCTCAGAAATATGAATAGGGTTTTATACCGTAGTGCCTCCGTTTTCGAGCGTAATTCTTTTGTTCCTGCTCAGCTTAATGAAAGTATTAGTCTGATTGTTAAAGCGTCTAGTAGCATTACTTCCTAGTACAGTTTTTAGCTAGACAGGCAGAGTCAGGCCACTCAGACTTACAGTCTTATTTATAGAAGGTTTTTGTGAAAAAAGAATTCTGTCTAAAAGATATTCTTAAAACACTCTCCAAATGTTTTTTAAGATCTCTTTATAGCGCATTAGAGGAGTATTTTAGAGGAATCGTGTTTTTGTAAAAGATAAGATACACACTGAAAAAATAAAAATAAAAAGACACTAAACACTAACGGTCCCATATTTTATAAAAACACGATTCCTCCAAAACACTCCTCAGAGGCAGTTTAAGTGTTGTCCTTGTAAAATCTCACCACAGACTATTTTATACGGCGTTTATAAAGTATTTTAAGGAACGGCGCGTTCACAAATAAGACGCTTTCGTAAGTGTTCAAAAACAAGGTAACAATTCCTGTGAAGCTAAACTAAACCGAGCGTTTCCTCACGATGTTTTTCATTAGAATTAGCGAATGTTTTTACTACTAAAATATCACTTTACATAAAAAAACCTTCGCCACCGTAATTCAAATGGAACCTCAGGCGTATCCACTACGTCGTCGCCGCGTCAGCTTAACCTACCAGTTATTTCTTCTATTTTTGCATTTGTGAGAACTTTTGATTCTATTTATTCACATGATAAGTGGATGCAAAATAACGAAGCCGTGCATTTTGGATAAGTTTCACGGTAGACCTTGGAGTATCGGGTGTAGAAACCGTTATTTGAACTTAACGTATTCTGTTAAACCGTGTGGACTGACGTGGTATAAATATATTTCAAACTTGCTCGGTAACTAAATAAGAAAAATGTTGTGATTTTTTTTTAGCTAACCGTGTCGGAAAACGTTGTGAAAAAACTTGAGTATCGCATGAAATCGCCTATGCACGTTGAGTGCGCGTGGTGATACAACCCATACTCTCTCTCTCTCTCTCTCTCTCTCTCTCTCTCTCTCTCTCTCTCTCTGTGATGTAAAGAGCGATCTACATCTTAAAGTAAAACATGTACAGGTTTTTTAGGGTTCCATACCTCAAAAGGAAAAAACTGATTACTTATAGGATAACTCCGTCCGTCCGTCCGTCCGTCCATCCATCCGTCCGTCCGTCCGTCTGTCCGTCCGTCCGTCCATCCGTCCATCCGTCCATCCGTCCATCCGTCCATCCGTCCATCCGTCCATCCGTCCATCCGTCCATCCGTCCATCCGTCCATCCGCCTGTCTGTCATAACCCTTTATCCCAGGAACGGGTGGAGGTATCGAGTTGAAATTAAAACCATATACTCAGGTCTACAGTCCCTTGAAGCTATGAAAAACTCAAGGGAATCAAAATTTATAGGGTACTTTCCGTTGACCAAGATCTATTAAATTAGGATTAATGAAAAATTGAATTAATAAAAATACTAAAAATACAGGGAAAAATCTGAAAACAATAAATTTGTACCTAATTAAATCATATACAAATAGTGTTTGAAGTTCGGGAAAAGCTCGGAAAAAACTGCGAGACTCTATTCCTGAACTATTTATAATATGTAAGTACCTACCTACAAATTTGTACGGAACCTTCGGTGCACGAGTCCGACTCGCAATTTCCCGGTTTTTTTAAAAGCGCAATTCCTGAAATATATCGCTTAAAGTTTGTCATTGACAACTACTTAAATCCGACGAATTTTGTATTTTGTTTTTTCTCCTTTGAAGTGGCGCTGTTTCGTACATAAGGCTAAGCAACATTATCTGTTAAATAGAATAATTAATGCTTCACTGAAGGCAGCGAGACGTAAACCATAAAGCGCGAATTCAATAAAAGATGTAGCTAAGCACTGATATTTCGAAAAATATAAATCTGAGCAAAAGCTCATAGAACATAAGGAGCGGTGGTAGTAAAATATTGGACTCGGAAGCGAAAGACCTAGGTGCGATTCCCAGTGCGGACTTCGTTATGCTATGACTTTGTTTTCTAAGTTATGTACATTTGTGAAGTTATAGTAGCAATACCACTCGCTAACTGTGAAGGAAAACATCATGAGGAACCAGAGTGTCTGAGAAATTCACATACATACCTCAGCGCTTGAAATCGCCAATCCGCGGTGGGCACGCGTGGTGATTAAGCCCATACTCTCTCCCTGAAAGAAGGCCTGTGCCCTACACTGGGACGTATATAGGCTGCTTATGTATGTACATAAGTTGTTGCCGGACCCGATATCTAATTGGGTTGTCTCAGGCTTTTGCTTATTCTGTGACTGTCAAAAACCCTCATGTCATCAGCCAACTCTGCGTAAATTTGCCAGTACCATATCATTTGCATGCGTCAATCCGACGGTGCCAACCTCCCGGTTTTACGATACAAGAGTTATGCCTTTTATGATCGATGGGCCGGCCGTTTATGGCCAAATGGTCATAATTAGTGGCCGAGTCCGATACAGCTGTGGCGACTTTATGGCCAAGGGGCGGGTTGTGGCCACGATATACGTGTAAATATAACAAAAGTTGAAAGCGGAGTGTGAACGAAGTTGTGAATAATTATTTTTTAGACCAGTAGGCTCAGTATGGCTCAGTGTGAACCAGGGCCTCGATTTTCCTAGTACATTTTGGTAGAATGGTGAAAAATTCACGGTCGGGCTTCGGTCGGGTCACGTGACAAGTTTTTCTGTCCATTGACACTTCAGAATTATTGACAATAGGTTTGATATTGATATAGCGCGTGAAGCGCGAATTTGGATAAATTATGTAAGCCCTGATATTTCAAAAAATATCAATCTGAGAAAAACTCACAGAACAAAAGTTGTTGTAAAGCTCACATTACAAATTGACGTGATACAGGAATTGCTCATTATAGAATTAATCCTGTAAAAACATAAGAAACAGAGTCAGGTAGGTACTGGCTAAAATACTTCGTCCTTACAAATAAAAAAATAAATTGAAACAACCGAACTCCATACAACATTCTGAACGCAAGATCTAATAGAGATATCGTAAATGAACGGTCAAACGTACAGGTACCAAACATCAACCCTCTGAGCTTGTACACTCGATTGAAAAAGTAATTTGAGGCCATTTACTGTAGGCAGCTCCAGCTTCTCTCAAATGTTGCTGCTTCGACCGTTAAAACTTTTTTGACCAGATGAGCTGCCATCGACTGTACCCACATAAATATTAAAGATTTTATATAAAGGGTTACTGAAATAAAGCAAAACCTAAAAATCATTTCTTCAGTATCGATAAATGAATCACTTTGAATATTAAAATTTTGAGACAAACAAGGTCTCTGCCTACCCCTCTGAGATACAGGGGTCAGTTTATTAGGTGATGGAATAATATTTAAAAATGGTCAATTGTGTTACTTTTATTATTCATACAAATTGAGCGCGTCAAGTTTCAAGATTGTATGAAAAAAACAGAACAAGTGCGAGTCAGACTCGCCCACCGGGGGGGTTCCGTACAAATTTGTACGTACTTCCACATTATAAATTGTTCAGAAATCGAGTCTCGCAGTTTTTCCCGAGCTTTTCTCTAACTTGACTGTCGAAATATACCTTCTTTTGCGGCATAAACAGTTGTATCTTTTTTTCACGTTTATTTAAGTTTGATTTTTTCACGGCTTCAGGGGACTGTAGACTTGAGTGTATAGTTTTAATTTCCAACCAATACCTCTACGCGCTCCTGGCCTTGACAGACAGACGGACGGCCGGATAGACAGACGGACGGACGAACGGACGAAGGGATGGACGGACGGACGGACGGACGACAAAATGATCCTATGAGGGTTCCGTTTTTGCCTTTTGGGGGTTCCGTTTTTGCCGTTATTTCAGTATTACGTTATATAGTAATGTATTTGCACTCATATTGGATTAAAAATCCGGGTACAAAAGCCACAAAAATCAGTTCTCTGACTTGTGTCATCCACAGTACAATCCACATATTAACATGTTATTAGGATAAACGGTGTCGCGCTGACCGTCCGGAAATTAGGGTGATTTTTAATTCGTGTAGGGATGCCGTTTAGTAGGCCGCGCTCACAGACGTGAAGGGGTAGTTTTGTATTGAATAAATAGTGAGAATTGCTCGAGCGGGCATACATTTTGAGGTACAACTTTTCTATTGACAGCATTTTTATACGGTATGCTTATATGGCAGCGACATTTTTTTTCGTATTTTCTGTGGGTAGTTGATCTTAAAATTTACGTGAACGTCCGTAAATTTTATTTCATAAATAATATAGTTGTTTTTACATGTGCGTGTATTGAAAGTATAAAAATGATAGCGTGGCTAGAGACATGTAAATTAGTTCATGACGAAGTGGACACCGAAAACGGTAAATAAGTAATATTCGAATATTATTGAAAATTCTGATAGGAATCGCGACTGTCCGACATGCCAACGTGACATTAACAGCTTTGTCAAACAATATAAACATTAATTATTCAAATGCTGGCAACACACGGACTGTGTTTAATTGTGCAAGCAACACCTGGTACAATTATCTATTTACTTTGGGGAAAAACCTTTTGATGAAGCGATTCCTAGCAATTAGATATAGTAAAAGCTATAAACCACTTTAATTATAACTAATTAGTCCAATTAGTTTTGCTCTTATATCTCAAAAGAGTAAGTAAAAACCCAATACTGATGTATCATCAGTCCACATTCGTCCACTGCTGCACAATGCAGGCAACTGTTTTCTACCCTTGGTCATACTTTCTTAACTAGCCGCCAACGCCATAAATAAATTATAAAAACCTCAAGAAAACATTCTAAGACTTTTGTTTCTATTATTGAACAAAGGTCAGCTAAAAAAAGACTAAACTAAAAAGTTCACAGCGTAAAACAAAATAGATGCTTTTTAATAAAGTTTAAATATCACGAAATAAAAATAAAACATAATTCGCCGCTCCAAGAGTTCGAAATTCAAAATAATTAGGGCTTTTCCGAAGGCGTAATCGCAGATCGGATCGAACAGTAATTTGTAATTATAACGACCCGATTGGTCAACCATGGGAGAAAGGAACACCTGTTTTTGGACTCTCCATATTTCACGAGCTAATTTGACCTTTGAGGTATTATAGATACAGCCTATTTTAGCTTCATTGTTTTGGTGATATATTTCGGGAGCGATATGGTGTTATCTCACTGTCAAACTTTAGTAACACAACGAGAATAGGTTGAAATTGAAACATTTGGAGTAGATATATTATCGAATTTACTGGCTTTTGTTCGACTTGTGGCCTGCCTCGTTGGTCTAGCGGTTAACACGCTTGGCAATCAAAACAGAAGTCGTGGGTTCGATTCCCACTGGAGACCGCCGTACTCTTTTTGTAGTAATCCTATAAATTATATCAATTATCCTATTTCTTTCGACTTTCGGACATCCCAAATACTCCAATTTAATCCAGTCAACTCACAACTCAGTCGTCAGCTCACAATCGACCAGTGCCGGACGCCACGGCACTTCATTCTGTCTATACACACTTTTTGCTGAGTGGTTTGAAAGCCGCGGTTATGTATTTAGTAATTAAAAATGGCATCTATTTAGACTATTACTTTTAAGTATAGACATAAATAAAAAAAATGGTCGAGAAATCTAGTTTAAAAAAAAGCGCGAACAATTAGTACCATCTCTTCGTCTAGCAGAACCCGCGGGCCCGCGGCGTGCACGCACTGCTCTGGATGGCTACTAATGGTTCTATTAAATTCGAGTTAGTGTCGAGATGTTTTTGAAAAGTGCCTTTTTAAAAAAAAGAAACAAACTAGCATATTCGATAGCTATAGTCAGACACGCACGTTCATTTTGCTATGTATTTCCAACCACCCAAAATTAATGGCGTATAATCCCAATACAGGGCCCAGGCCTACTCTCAAAGAGACAGAGAGGGTTTGAGAGTATGGACTTAAGCGCCACCCTGCCTACCACGGATTGCCGATTGACATTTCAGACACTGATTTCCTCATCAAGTATTCATTCACCGTTAGCGAGTTGTATTGCTACTACCAATTCATAAATGTACGTAGCTCAGAAAACAAACACATTGGTTGTGTTTTCTGAGGTTAACATGAGCACTAGACATAATAAAAACTGAATTTGCACGAATACTACCGAAACGAGTACCGAAACGACGGAAAATTGTAAAATAAAAAGAAAACGAGTAAATATCCGTGCAAATTCAGTTTTTAAACTCATTGGTATTTGCAGTGATTCGAACCCACGACCTCCACAATCTTGCTGTATGCTTAACAGGATATCTGCCTTAAATCGTTGGACAGTGAGCTAGTGGGCGTCCCACGCTTTGTTTGCTGGTTCGTCGTCATCATTTGAGAATCATTTTACTCCATTGGATAGGGCAGATCTGACCAGGGCTCCATTTCACACAACTACAATTCATTACTACGAAAATTTCAACACACCGTTTATAAGTACAGTCGACAGCACATCAACCTTTACAATTTAGTTGCAATGTCACCCGTAACGTAACTGAGTAGAGTCACGAATGTAAAGGCAACTTTATGTACGACGGCAAAAGAAGGTATTTGGCGCCAGTTTGGCATCAAACAATAAATGTTTTAATTTTTTCTCCGAGAACATTTAAACTAATTGAACCAGCGAATTATGTCTTACTTGCTCAAACGTTTGGAAACGTACCATATTTTTGCCTAAAGCACCATAATTTTATGTATCCGGTGCCATAATTCCAGAGTTAGCATAAAACATCCCTGCTTTCGCGAACAGTCTCATTTCTGATACAATCCCGAACACACACTAAAGTCCTTATATCGGCAGTAGACCTATCGCAGCAGGATTTGCACAGATAATGCCCCTTTATGGAGGCTTGGCCGGATTACGCTGTCCATAATATTACTCGCCTCTTAATACCGTAAAGCCGCTTCATAAAACATATTGGAAAATTATTATAGCGCGTTTATCGGGCGCCCGCCCTTTTCGCAATGTGACCAATGAGGGATTTTCTCTTTATTTTTTATAAATTATTTCCTAGTCGCTGCATAGATGGTGCTGAACTTGGTAAGTTATCGCAAGGAACGGATCGTCACATTATTTTTATTGATGTAATTTTTAGATCATGAAACGAAACTTACACAATTCATTTTCACATTAAAAATAAATATCGTTCCGAATTGATCCATTCACGTTATCGCATTATGCATTGACGCCCATTTTGGAACGGCTATCATAGACACGAAAACGTGTAAGCAATCTGTAGTACGTTCCGATTTGCCCATGATCGCTCACGGTCGCAAATCGGAACGCACGGCTAGTAACGTAGTCAGTTCAACGCCATCTACAGAGTTCTTGGGAACTACTTTTTTAATAGTAACAAAAGAAAACCTCCCTTAGGGAATTTTGTAAAAACCCACGGTTTTGTATTGTACGTGTTTGTATTGTAAACGCCGAGGAGTTTTCAATCCCTGGCGAAAAAAACATGGGTGTAAGAAAAAAAATTTTGAGAAAAAATTTGAAACTAATCTACTGTGGGAGCACTAAGCAAGGCTCAAATAAGTTTCAAGCGGGACCCAAAAAATTGTTATAAAAAACCGGCCAAGTGCGAGTCGGACTCCCGCACAAAGGGTTTCGTAGCATTGGAGTATTTCAAGCGTCTACCTGTTGCCGTTATTAATATCGAGCAAAAAACGGAAAAAAATACGTTTGTTGTATGGGAGCCCCCTTAAATATTTATTTTATTCTGTTTTTTGTATTTATTGTTCGTTAAAATAAAATAAATATTTAAGGGGGTCTCCCATACAACAAACGTGATTTTTTGCAGTTTTTTCTCGATCTTTGTGTCTAATGTTGTATAGATAATGGTACGGAACTCTACGTGCGTGAGACCGACTCTCACTTGGCCGGTTTTTTATACTCGTAGAAACATTGTACCTATATTATTTTTTCTTGATACTCTTACAATCATAAACTGATCGTCATAAACCGCATCTTATTCTCAGTATTACTAAAACGAACTCAAAGTATCACAAAATATTATTTTACAGTTCTTGTAAAAACAATTATTTTATACCGCCGTCGATTCGTTATTCAATCGACAATGTCGATAATATTTTTATTCACTCCAATCACTAGCTATGTAGATGCTGGTAACCTTCTATAGCGAAACCAATGATCACTTCTCTTTTTCCTAAAAAAAACCATTCCGGTTAAAATGGTGTGTATCAAGAAATTCTCGTGGTTGGCATTAGTAGTTGGTACTAAGCGAACGATAAAACGCCACGGTATTTGATACCGTGATATTATAATAGAAGAAAGATTAGTTTTCAGCAAATGGCCGGGTTTTGTACAGATATTAATGTTTATTATTCAAATATTATTTATGCAACGTTAACATCTTACTCCGAGCTGTGATTCCAGTACGATCGTACGTTTTGATACCGTATTGTAAGTTATCTCTGGCAGCTATTTGCATCGGGTTTTATTTAAAAAGAGACAAAATCGAAGGTTTAGTAGCATAGCTCTTTGAATCAGACTAAAACTTTTGTAAGCACTACACATTCGACTTTTCCGACAAAATTACAAATACATAAGTGTACATGGACGCTCACGAAGCAGAATGTACACCGGAAAATATTATACATTGTAAGAGCGCGAGGCAAATATTTGTCCAGTCCCTTTCTTTATTTAACAGTGTTACAACTAGCTCTTATTGGGCCATTCTAGATTAGATTAGATTAATACTCTTTATTGCACACCTATTGCACACCATACGTTGTAAAGATACACGAAAAATCATAAATCTTTAACTACATAGTATACAAATGGCGGTCTTGGCCATTGTCTTGTAAATTTTCGCCACACTACTGAAATTTAATTTTATCTTAAGATCAAAACAGCAGATCCAAGTACAACTCTCTAGCTGGGTGTTATAATAAAGTGCGTGTTCCTAGACTTTATTGCGACATATCGCTTGTCGGGTTTGATTACGTTTATATCTGCTTTAATAGAGTACTTGGGATGACTGTAACTTAAAATCTACAGAATATTATCCGGATCTGGAGTATAGTAGAGTAACTACAGCTTTAACTTATGTGTGTGTGGGTACTGAAGCATGTCTGATAGGTATAACAGAATCGTTTAACCCTATCAGCAGCAGTATTGGTGTTCCAAAAAATGTGTGATTAAATTATACTTTTCTAATCGACTGTACTATTTGGTCAAAATCTGTGAATACGAATTTTACAGTAAGGTAGGCAGAGACCAGGGTTTGCCACTTGCCACAATTCTGACAAACTTATTTCACCTAATCAACATTCAATAGATGCTACATGCAAGCAGGCCGGTTTATCTTGCCCTTCTCTGATACATACCCTATTTGATGATACAGTTTGTAATTACTCCAAAAGTTAAATCGAAGATCTCGTCGGTGCCACATCTGAAATTACCTAATACCAAATAAGTCCTAGTCACTACAGCTTCTGAGTAGTCGCTACACTTACATAGTATAGGTAGAAGTGGCTATTAAGTGCAGTAAATCATCTATCATAGACACAACACAATACAAATAAACTTTTTTTCTCCATCCACAAATTAGGTACAATAGAGGTGATACAATATGACAGTAATTTGGAATGGAAGTAATTTGTGAAAAGACTGGATCATAGATGTAATTAAATGTTATCTCTATAGGAATACTCACAATCAATCTCTCTGCCTTACATTTCTACATGTCACTGTGCTCCATCTAAGCCAATACACAATCCTAGAGATATGCACGACTACATCCATATCCTTAGAGTAAAAAACACAATCCAAACTGACATAGTAATTGCCAAGAATGAATGATGACAATGTCGGTAATTATTGCGACAGGGTCGCTACACGACCAGAGGCGAATCAAGGCTAAACCCATATCATACCACGAGGAATGACGGAGGAAGTCTATCGTAGTCTTTTTAACAAACTCGGGCAGATAATTAGCGAATATCTAGCAGTAATGAGGGTGGCGTTGGCACCATGCAACTTGGCATTTTGTCCACGGAAGGACGTCCGTCGTCGAGGTTTTTTGCGAGGATGCCGTAGTTTTACATTGTAGAATAGGTGCTCTGGCGTCTCACTGACCCTGTATTAAAGATGAGATGAAATTGATGTCGATACACCCCGTATCAGATACACGTTCTCAAGATGTTAATAACTACGAAGACAAGAAATAGAAAATAGAAGTGAGTATCAGATGATCAAATGGCCTAGAACTGGTAAATAACTACACTCGAGAGCACTTTTTAAGGGCAACTGCCGAAATTATTCATTCTCAACGCAAACAACGCAATTTATGAAATAATAATAATTTTCATCATACTTTTTATTTTGCATTCTTCATTGCTGAGATATCAAGGATTTACTCAGTGTCTTGTCAGATAGATAGATAGGTCAGTGTCTAGTCAGTGTCCTTTATTAATTGCTCTCGAGTGGAGAAATACATGATTTATCTGAACGATTTTTCTCAACGCGTTTTTATCCAGAGAAATCGTATCTGTTACGGGGTTATAATGAACACCGCCACACCTCTCTATTTCTTGCATTTTTAGCCAAGAGACACGAAATGCTTCTTGGTTGAAATCTCAACTAAGGCAATAATTTAGGGTGGTAAACGCTCTTGCCTCTAAGGTCCTCCCTAGTGTCCATTTCAAGATGCTGTTCGAAACAAAACACCAACTTGACGATTGAAAACGATCTCAGAGGTAACATCGCTTTATTAAAAAAACCACGCACCATGACGCCAATATTCCAAAGCTTTAAAATCGGTGCAATTCCCCACAAACTGGTGCAGGCTTTTGTTAACATTAACTCTACATCTCTGCATTCGTTCATCTGTAAACAACCGAATAATTACCTCAATCTCTGGCCTCCCTGCACTATCATTCTTGCGCAAGTGCTCCCGGCGTGTCGTAATGTGATCCCTGGGTATAATTAGCAGCAGGGATCCAGTTAGGCGCGTTCTGCAGGCAATCAGTGCGTACCTCGGTAGCATTGCTCCGATGAGGTGCCCCGTAGCCGGTAGCGCTGCAACGCGTTTTCCAGTATGCGCTGGATATCTGGCTTGGAGCTTATTTGTACTTGTAAATATTATAGGCAGCATGGGTTCAGTGAAATAAAAAAAAACATTCTTTATGAATTGCCACTTTTCTATTGTTATTGTTAGCATACAATCGATCTTGTAGAATTAGACAACGACTCTATCCCCCGGTTTCCCGTACACTAACAAGCTGTTAATCTACTGTTAACAGCTGTCAGTGGTTTTTTTTTGTATGCACTTTGGTCAATTGACAGCTGTTAACAGTAGATTAACAGCGTGTTAGGGTACGAGAAACTGGGGGTAAGCCTGGCACGTTCGAAAGTCAGCTGTCGTTTATGCTAAGTACACTATAAGAATAGATATGGGCCAGCGAGATTGTTCTCCGAGAATTGAAAAACAGGATTAGATTAGAACTCTTTATTGTACACACGAGAAAAAAAAATCACCTGCCCTCTATTCTCAACGCGAATTCAGCTAACTTCCGTCTATATTGCATTTGTGCATTAGCTGCCTTTTGTCGCAATTTAGATACACCACAGGCTACATCCTATAGTCCTGTTTTATTTATTCGTTTTGTCTGTTGTGTATTCAATTTTATTTCTGTTGATATTTATATTATGTTACTAATCTGCTTATTTTGTTTCTGTGACATATCTTGTTGGTATAATAATTGTCTTTCTTCTTCTTCTTCATTTAATTTTGGCGCTAATTAGATCACAATAACGTCGAATGAAAAGGGGTTGGCCCGAAAAATACAGCGATCAGTTGCTAACCCAGCCCTGTTGAGCGTCAATGTGTCGTCCATAACATTCTCCCGCGTTCAATGCGCGTCACGGACTGTTCCGTTCGCCGAACGCTTTTTGCTGGCGCGCGCGCATCAATCATACCTTGACACATCCAATATAGGTTTTTGCGCACCGCTACGCGCATGCGCGAGAACCAACATGGCCGCCGCTAACTGTCCAGCCCGTGGACGATTAGGTAAGCTTATTACCAACGGATTTCTATTAGGCTTTCCACCTTCCTGATGGGGTGAAAGACGGGGCGTGCGACTAGGCTTAATGGTGGATTGATTTGATATTAATTCGCTGGAAGCTTGACGTTTTCTCCTCAGCTAGCTGTTGTTAATGTTGCAGGTGCTCTCTCCTAGTGGTTTTTGTATTGTTTTGCGGAATTGTGGCTCTTAATAAGGTATTAATGGTAATTAGTTGGAAAATAATGGGGACTGGTGAAGACTTTCTCAAATTAACCCCTGTCCCTAGTTTCTAAATAGTGTGTTTAAGCCGTAATATCTCCAGCATAATCGTTGAATATCAAGTTTATAGTTGATAGAAATAGGTTTTAGAGTATGGAAAAACTTATAAAACTGAACAGAAGATCCAACTAGAAAACGCACGGGTCATGCTACCGGGAATACTAAATTGAAGGAAGATCGATTCCATCAACAAACAGATGTTTTAGTCTAATTTCAACCACTTAACCCGCAGACCGTCAATGGTTTTTTATCGACTTCCTTAGATTCCCAATAATCACAAGTTAGGATCAATATATAATTTTGTATTTACGCGGACGAAATTCATTTTAAACAATTCGTCTTTCGCTCCGAACCCTGTATAGGCGGTCACGCGCAAGCTTTTAGAAAATAATTATATGCGACATAAGTAGCCTGTCAGAATTTAATGCATAAATGGTAGTCTTCGCGGCTAGGTGTGGTAGGATAACCCTCTTCACGCACAAGGCGCTAATTTTCGGTGTGAAGTAGCAATTATGCCATTAGATGCCCCTCGATATCTTATTGAACGGTTTTATTAATTTGGGCCGTTTGGGCGCCAACGCCATCTTGCTTTTTGTTTTCTTTTTCTCAAAGCGTTGAATGCGTTCAAGCTACGGTAGTCTATTATTATGACTTTTACGGTTGCGTTCAAAAAAATGTGTCTGTCATAATATTGTGTAAGCTTTGTGTTGGGTTGATACTCAAGAGCTCTGCTTTCGGATGATCGATTTTAAGTAAATCGTGGTCTTTACATCATCATCATCATCATCAACCCATTATGTCCCCACCGAGGGGCACGGGTCTCTTCCCTGAGGAAGGTATAGGCCATACTCCACCACGGGGGCCAAGTCCGGATTGGTGGAGGCTTGTAGACTAGTGGCTCGTCTACTGTCAGAAGTTGTCAAGCCGCCCTAAGGCCTCTGACTTGGCTTAACGCCTGCCATCTATCGACGGCAGCCGGCACCAACAGCTTAACGTGCCTTGCGAAGCACGGAACCGCTCGGAAAAATGCCACTAGCGTTAGGCATAGACGGCGGCCCATCCATGCACTGAACGCGCCCAGTGTTGCTTAACCTTCGTGATCGTTTAAGATCACTCAGGCAGCCGGGGCTACGAGCGATACATCGGATACTACGGTCTTTACATCGTACTCAGTAATTGCTGCTATGATTACTTTTACTACATCCTATGTCTGGTGTTAATTTACTAGCGTCCTTCCCGAAATAATAATAATAATTTTCACACAACACAATCACTTGACCTGGTCCCAAACTGGGATACCCTGTGCTATGGTAACCAGGCAAGGACATCACACACCCGGAAGTACCTACACCCAGACTGAGGCCATTTGTAAAAATGTACGGCGGCCCCCAATGGGAATCGACCCCATGACCTCCGACACGGTAATCAGACCTGATACCACTAGGCCAGCCCGGCAGTCAATATCTACGTATTAACTGCATTATTGCGAATATTTTTTCCCAAGGGAACATTTTTATTGAGGTTAGAAGTCACAGTTATTTTGCAATTTTTTGTATCGTATACTGAACATTTCTTTACAAGGAACCTTATCGACATTTTCAGGCTTTCTTATAGAAAACGAATTTGGAATGCCCGTAACAGTAGCCAATAGCCAGTTTCTGACAGAATTTTTAGGTTGTTATGTCGAGGGTTAGCCACTAAATAATGTAATTTATAAAAATCTCGTGTCACAGTGTTTGTTATCGAACTCCTCCGAAAGGCTTCACCGATTTTTATGATTTTTTTGTGTATATTTGGTAGGTCTGAGAATAGGTACAAAACAACGGCCAAGAAAAGTGTACAAGAAAGTACAAGTGTTTTTTAGCGTCATTAGTTTTTGCTCTTATAGGGAAGAGCGGGTGATCGTGCTCTTCCACTATAAAGGGAAATTTCCCGCCAGGCAGATCGTATGGCTGGGGACGGCCGGTCCAACTGATGTTCGTGGGACGTTATATTTATCGTATGTCATGTGAAACATTTTGCTTGCGCGATGCAGGAATGTTGGGGTTTATAGTGCGCGCGCAGAGTTGACATGTGCTCGCCACATCACTCCCCTTCAAGACCGTAGCTACGCATAGCTAGGTTTGATAGGAATCGAAGTCTGTGCTCTAAAGCCTACAAGTGCCAGAAGTCGCTGAGTCAGTGAGTCGACTAGCAGTTGAGGGTGTTCGGCGGCTAACAGTCACTTCACCGGCGACAGTACCATAGGGACCGCGCATGTGGTAGGAACCGGTGAAGGCTGCTGTACCACTGGCAATGTGCGCTATTGCTGTGTGGCTGCCGTGCCGAGGGGTTGGGGGAGATCACCATCAGTACCAATAGTCGGTGCGTTGACTGTAGTGGTACTGATGAGGTGAGAGGGAAGAGGATGCTGGCCTTGCTTTGAGACTGATTGTATGTGGGGTGCTGCGAGAGCGAAGGAAGGTTGACATTGTTCTGTCGAGGGTCACCACTATAGGGAAGAGATGATCACCCATACTCTTCCACTATAATGGGAAATTTCCCGCCAGGCAGATCGTATGCCTGGGGACGGCCGGTCCAACTGATGTTCGTCGGACGTTATACATATTTATCGTATGTCATGTGAAACATTTTGCTTGCGCGATGCAGGAATGTTGGAGTTTATAGTGCGCGCGCAGAGTTGACATGTGCTCGCCACACTCTATTGTAAAAACGGTACACACACGTATCAAACTTGTTATGATCTTAGTAGGTACCTACAGTGCCATTAGTAAACAAAAAAATAATAAAAACCGATCAAGTGTGACTCAGACTCCCGCTAGGGTGCCGGGTTTATTAAACAAAACACAATTTTGCTAAATAACTAATATTATATTTTTTAATACAGTTGCTCAAACAGTGGCATATTGCAGGAACGTGGTTCGGGATGTGGGCTATTACATAGTCGAGCTTTTTCTTTACCTTTTTCGAACTTGTGCGTTCTCTTCCGTTTCTCTTTCTCTGTTAAAATAATGAAAAGAAATAACCAACCAGGAAGATTTTACTAAAAAAAATTCATAGAAGTTTTTATGATTCATGCAAATATCAGATTTAATTATTTGATTCAATGAGTTAGGTTAGGTTTCATTTAATTTCATCTCATTAAATTTCATTTTCATTTCATATCAATAAAAAAAATTCTACTGAAGACTTGGCTGTATGGGCATAGTTCCCTTTGCCTACGCAGAATGGGTGAAGAAAAAAAAATCTCTGTTTATATTCTTTTACGGTTGGCGCCATTTTCCAAAAATTTTCTTTATTAAATTGCTTCATTTTTTCGCAACTGTACTAAATATAGTTATTCAGTACACGTGCGGAACCGTCATTGCAACTTGCTCAGACTGTCAACCCTCACCTTCGGCTGCGCCTCGGCTCAGGTAGACATTTGTCGGAACTCTTTGCTATGACAGGCTTTCCCACAAAGAAATTCCGCACTCGTAATGAAATATACTATATTGTGGTAAGGAATTCTCGATGCGCGAGTCCAACTCGCTCTTGGCCGATTGTTTTGACACTGTAGATAGAATCCATGGCTAAAGCTAATCAAACAGACTAGGTACCTACGTAACTATAACGCAAACACTTCCTTCATACGCGATCATTACATAGATAGTGACGGCATCGAATCTGACACTTCGATATTGACCACTCATCACCAAGTAATGAACTAAGCTTTGCACTACAAGACCTACCAACTGACCTATACCTTCTGCGCACACCTTAACAGAAGGGAGTAGAGTTGATTGTTCAGTAAATCACAGGTAGAGCTCACTCGGTTCTCATTACACAGACAACTGTAAGTTCACACGGTCACCTCTCATTCCGCTTCCAATATTGCCTTGTACTGAAAGATATAAAACACTAATGAAAAAATTCCTACAGTAATAATGATGAGGTAGGTAAATGGCTATGGGAAAGTGTACACTTGTCTAAAGTGGTGTATTGCCGTGGAAAAGTAGGAACAAATAATAAATAGTAAAGTAATCTCAGTAAACATAACAGCGTAATAGAAGCCGTGGTAGCGTATTGGTTAGAGCCCGTGCCTCACATGGGTGAGGTCGTAGGTTCGGACCCCGGCGTGTACCAGACTTTGTTTACTAAATTACATAGGTACATTTGTGAATTTGTAGTAGTAATACCACTCACTGACGTGTAGGAAAACATGGTGAGGAAACCAGAGTATCTGAGGTGTTTACATACCTCCGCTTGCTATGTAATGGCTCAACTATGAGACTTATGGCCAGTTTCTGAATTGAGAATTTCACTAAGTAAATGGTTAACTGCAGTGCTGTCTCTTCGAAATTCCCATTTACCATTTACTTAGCGAAATTCTCAATTCATAAACTGGTTATTAGTGCAGAAATCTCATGTGTGTGTAGTTACACACGTGCGTTACGTTCATGAGTTATCAAACTCATGAAAGCTTATCCCCGAGTATACCCCACTTCGAATTACCCAGGATCGTTCGATAACGTCCGGAAGATAGACAAAATAAGCATGGATTCGCTTTTTATTCGTATAAACCCAAGTAGTACCCAATGCTATTAAATAATAGATCAACTAAGTTCTTCGAGCACAGAAGTAAATTTGTTGACCTTTATTATACGAGATGTAACAAAATCGCCACATCTATCTAAAATGGGGTTACACACGTCAAACTATCAGCTGTTCTACATATTTTAATACCGCGTAGGTGGCAACACACCGTTCACTCGCACAACGCCATCTATTTTAAACTTAAAATAAATATTATCCCATGGGAACGCATTACCGGGATATCAAGTATGCTATGTCTCAATTCAGGTCTTTGTCCATCTGTACCCCAGTTTCATGTAAAATCGTAAATCTGTTCAGCCATTATTACGTGATTGAGTAACAAACATCTTCACAAACTTTCACATTTATAATATTAGTAGGATAGGATTAAAATTTAGAAGTCATCACCATATTAAAAGTGGTTCGTGTAGACGAGTGGAACCCTCGTTTCTGAGTAGACATGGGGATTTCATTACACCCTGTATGTAATACCACAGAAGTACCTATACTACACACATTATAATGAAGTTTTTTCCTCGTGAAAATATCAATACACGTGGAAGTATGTACCAACATCGCGATTAATACGTTGCTAAACATCTGCTCTATGATTAAGTTTTTTCTGAAACCCGTATACGTGCTAATGGACAGTCAATGGCAATTATAATTTTCTGCACGTCGGATTAATGTGTTCATAATGATGTCATTAAGGGTTTCACTAGACAACTACAATCACGATTTCGTGCACTAATCTATAGGTTGCCGCACTTTACTCTGTGCTAGATAGCATTTCCTTCGACGTAAACAAACCGACGAAGATGACAGGTGGAACAGCGGTCATTGGGACCAACAGTGCGGTGGTCGGATGACGTGGTCAAGTCGGTAGGGGGTCCGTGTGGTATGGATCGTGACAGACCGCGAAAGATGGCTTGATGGGTAAAAGGCCTATACCCGTCACTAGAGGTGGCACCTAGAGGTGGGCTGGAGATGATAAAAATGGAATAAACCATAGATTACACTAGTTAAGTATAGGAGGTCGTGAGCCGTTCGTGGACATCGGTAGTCATACCTCATACGTTATCGGAGAAGATCTTGTAGGTACTGCCATTAAAAAAGTGGTCCTAAACGTTGTGTGAGATTCACGTCAAATACTCTACTTGAACTGGATTATCGTCCCATTATCATACAACCTTAGTAACTAAGGTTATCATACAACCCTAGTAACACAACCTTAGTCCCATTACCATACAACCTTACTAACCAATTGTTGGTGCTCCTAATTATTAAGTATCTTTTTAGTCTCTATTTATGTCAGAATTTAAATGTCCTCATGCAATAAAATAAATTTTCAGCAACTTATGCTACGAAAGAAGAATGTTAATGCTTAGATTAGAGTGTTCCCAGCTACAACCGTTACTCGTTTTTCAACAGATTCCTTTATAACATACAAGAAACTGAGGATAAAGATAAGCACTTAATGTGGTACAAGCGACAGCCCTCATAAACTTTTACTGATAGACCGAAGCACCCACCCCTCAGGCAACCCCTAAAACTGTAACGCCTGACCGCTGCCTGTCTCTTTCCAGCAAGTGGCGACGCCCACAGTGGTGAAGAAGATCCTCCGGCTCAAGCAAGAGAACCCTGGGATGTTCGCGTGGGAGATACGCGAGCGGCTATTGAGCGCGCGCGTCTGCGAGCCGCACTCAATACCTTCTGTGTCATCGGTTAACCGAATTCTGAGGAATAGTGGACTTGCGTGGAGTGAAGACGAGCCTAGAGGAGCGCACGGTAAGGTCTAGTTTGTTTCGCACAAAAGACAGTCACTAAAACACAATAGGACTCAGACAAAACCCGGGATGTTCGCGTTGGAAATACGCGAACATGTACTGAGCTCATGCGCCTGCGAGACACTCCAGGAATCTGGGGAACAGCGGGCTGTATGGATCAAGAGTGAGCCTAGAGACACACAATGGTAAGGTCTAGTTAGCTTTGGACAAGAATCTGCTGTTTTTTTAAGTGGGAAGTTTTCGTGAGTCCATTGAGAGCGCGTGTTCAATTCAATTCGATTCATCATCATCATCATCATCAACCCATTATGTCCCCACCGAGGGGCACGGGTCTCTTCCCTGAGGAAGGTATAGGCCATACTCCACCACGGGGGCCAAGTCCGGATTGGTGGAGGCTTGTAGACTAGTGGCTCGTCTTTTGTCAGAAGTTGTCAGAAATTCGATTCCATTTATTTTATTTCGAGCCGCACTTGATATCTTATGGATCATCGGTGAACTGGATTTTAAGGAAAGTGGACGATCGTGGTGTGAACATGAGCCTAGAGAAGTGCACAGTAAGGTCTACTTTGCTTTGGACAAGGACCGGGTGTCTATAGGATGAAATAATGTAACACGTTTCGAGATTGTAGAACCGAACAAAATCTCTGTCATATAGTCGTAGTGTCACATTACTTATGAACCACTACAATTTATACCTATTTAGTGCCTACGTAATTGAGTACAGTGGGCTACAAACTGTACTTATTCCACAAATACCTTCTGTCCCAAACAAAAGAAAATACAACATTAATTTACAAACTAAAGAAAGGTAATAAAGATATTATTCTGAACACGCAGCTCCATAAAACTACATATTATAGAAAGCACTATAAAAATTACTTTACATGTGACAATCAAAACAAATAAATCTAATTAGCCCCAATAGACCATAAAAACGAAGAGGCCATAACTTGAAAGGGACGCAACTGACAAAAACAATCACAAAACGAAGCAAAGCACGTCAAAACACCGGGTGACTGGCAAACGGACGTAAATTCTTCGGGCAGGTTCCTCTCCAGACAGGTGTGAGGAAGTGACCGCTAAATAGTAATTTAATTACGTCGAAAAACGACCGAGAGTTGTGCCTGTTATTAATAGACTAGGGTGTAATGACAAAACAACTGACACAAAAAAAGGTGTACAGAATGTCAACCAGGGCTTTGTTTTATAAAGCTACAATATACACTTCTACAGTATTATTATAAAGAGGAAAAGTTTGTATGTTTATATGTTTGTCAATTTGTATGTAGGGCGTAATCGCAATACTTAAGTACGAAAGTACTTATCCGATTTCAAAAATTTATTCACCAGTATTTTGAAAGGGCCTTCAAGGTGGTCGTAGGCTAAACTGATAACCACGCGAACTTAGTCGCGGGCACTGCTAGTTAGTAATAAACTTAAAATTGTGGTCAGTAATTTTTGACCAACCGACCAATCGTTTGACCAACCGACCAATCGTGAGCCCAATGCTGTCGGGTAAAAAATTGACCCCAATCAAATTGTGCCGGGGAGCGGAGTTTGCCAATTGTGCCAGCCAATTGGAGTAAGCTCAGAATATCACCATTACTCACGCCGTCACTGTAATATAGTCCAATCAACGTCAGTGTAAATCCTGTAACGGACAGAATTAACCAAGTACAAAGTGACTTACTCTCATTTGCGCTCATTTCATTGGTAAAGACTAATTTTCAGGTAAACAGATTGGTCTTGTTTTAACCTCCTCAATAGTTTTCAGTTGTTATTTTCAAGGTCAACTGAGGAGGTTAAAACGAGATAAATTTATGGAGGTTCAAAGCGTGAATTAATAAACTTAAACCGCATACAAAGACCACCAAAAGATTAGACAAAAAAAGGGCGCGCTTAACTACCGACTATATTTAAACTGGTACTACCTACTGCTACTAGTATCAGTTTAAACTAAGTACTAGGTACTTTTTTCCTAGGTGCTTTTTTAAGGGCTAGGTACCTACTTCTATTAAATTAATTGATGAGTTAATTGTAGCTCATCTGATTGGACTTGCAAAGAAAATATAGTACAAATTAATATAGGCATTGAATGATATAGGTACTCCTGCAAATTGATGCTCAAACATGAGGCCTATTTGTTGTCGATTAGTTAGTTTTACCAATGGGTATGAGATTGGTTTATTCTGTGTGTTACCGATTGGACTAAATTTGGAAATTTCATGTTTTATATTAAAATTTCTCTACGCTCGTTTATATTCAGGCAGCGTTCGTTAGGTGCACAGTATGTAACGCATCTTCTGCTAAAGCCATGCCTCTAGTCATTTTACCTTGACGCTGCAAGTGAAGTGATATTTTATAGTTCTTTATAGGTTGTTTGCTTAATGTTTATGCTGTTTCCCTAATTTACGAGTGGCGTTGTCGCCGTCGGTCGCTTGTCGCCTTTAAAACTTGGTCGTAAATTCTACTTTCATTAGTTTTATGGAGTTTTAAGCGGTCTAATTAGTAATTTGTTCGTGTGTATTGTTCTAGTGAAGCTAACGTTACAAGCATGTATGAAATATGCAACGCTCTGTTAGGGTCTGCTTTTAGCTTGAGTTAAGGGAGTTTATTTTAGTCGTAACACTGAAACATTCTAGACATTAATCAGAATAACACAGCTCTGCTGACGTGCGTGCGTTTTCGTAATTGCGCTGGTATATTGTATGGGTACCGATAACTTTCATCCGATCATACATAATACATAAATTCTGGTAAACGTCGTGAGAAAATGTGAATCTCTGGCGTAATTTTAATTAAGTTCTGGGAGATGGATTTAAAACTACCTAAGTCTGTTTCAATCCGATCGCTGAAAAAACTTGCTACTGTCGACAATACATAGAATTTTACATCCATAGACTTTTGTCGACAATACTCTCATATCAACTTTTTGACACTTCAAACATTTTCTCTTTTTTTTCAGAACCCTACCCCCAGCCAGAGCTCCCGACCAACGTGATAGACTACATGTCGCTGAAGACGTCCATACAACCGTCCGCCATACCACAGCAGAACTCGCCGTACTTCGCACACTCCACCGTACGGGTCCCTCCGCCACAGTCCACGGAACACCAGCACCTTTACGACAGACGGCTAGCAACATCCTGGCTTCTAGCCAACCAAGTCCAAGCCCAAGGGTTACTAAAGCCATACCCAGTATCCCCTTGGCAAAGAATCATGATGCCATACCACGACTCCAAGTTCTCACCCTACGCGTTAAGTCTCCACAGTGACCTACTAAACAGAATCAACCCAGATGACGTAAAATCGGAACATTCGGAACACATCTCAGTGGAAGCCAGTGACGACAGCAGAGATAAAGGCGAAAGCGAGGAATCGGAGCGCAAGACGCCGTTAGAGAAAGAAAAGAAGAAAAACCCGTACTCCATAGAGGAATTGCTGAAAAAGCCTGATAAAATTGTGAACTCGAACACGGGTGCTTTTCATAACTTTCTTCGGCAGCCCAGTGGCAGTATGGTCGAGTATCAGAGGAAAGTAAAAGAAATGAGCAATAGAAGTTCACCAGCCAGTTACTGTTCAGCGCAAAGCGTGTCCAACGATGGCTTCACCGAATCTGTGGCTTCGGAAATTAAAGCGGGAAATTGAACTACGTTACACATTTGGAAAATTGAAAAAGAAAACCTATCTACGAAACAAAGAAAAGAAGGGTTTCTACTTTTTTTTGTACCATCGATAGGTAAACTCAACGTCAATATTACTCTGCCATCATCTATGGATAAATTATAGTATATTATGCAATTAGTGAATAAAGGACGGATTTAAAGCGAGGGCCATAGATGAATCACGAGCAAGTGAAGGATTCTAACGGCTGAATCACGAGTGAGTGTTTCGTGCTGATTGAATCACGAGCGCAGCGAGTCATTCAAGTTTTAGAATCTTTCACTTACGAGTGACTCATGTCCTTCGATATAAATCCATGACTACGAGCAAAAGAAAGATTTATGCGAAAATAGACATTTATTGAAGAAAAAAACCGGACAATTGCGAGTCGGTTTCGCCCAAAGAGGGTTCCGTACAAAATCGTAGGTACTTACATATTATAAGTAGTTCAGGAATCGAGTCTCACAGTTTTTTCCAAGCCTTTCCCGAACTTTAACCACTCTTTCCCGAGATAAAGGGACAGACAGATGGACGGACGGACAACAAAGTGATTCTATAAGGGTTCCGTTTTTTTTTTAGGTACGGAACCCTTGAAAGACCATAACTAAAGATTCGTACGATAAACATGCATAATTTGTTTAGACAGTACAACGTCTGAGTAGTGAGTATACTAGTGTGTAATAACAATAACCCTCATCCGTCCGTCCGTCTGTCGGTCTGTCAAGACTCTCGGGAACGCGTGGAGGTATCGGCTTGAAATTAAAACCATATAGGTACTCAGGTCTAAAATCCCTTGAAGCTGTGATAAAATCAAACTTATAAATTAATGTAAAAAAAAGTTTCGTCCGTTTATGCCGCATAAAACGTATATTTCGACACTCAAGGGAATCAAAATATATAGGGTACTTTCCGTACTATAAAACTTGGCAAGTAATATCGTCTTATACTACAAGTACAGGGAAAAATCTGAAAACTATACATTTGTAAATAAATCATTAAAAAATTTTGTCTGTGAAGTTCGGGAAAAGCTCGGAAAAAACTGCAAGACTCGATTCCTGAGCTATTTATAATATGTAAGTACTTACAAATTTATACTGAACCCTCGGTGGGTGAGTCCCACTCACACTTGTCCGGATTATTTTTATTTTAAATAATTTATTAAAGAGTTAAGACATGTTGTACAATTCATATAAAATCCAACACTCTCGTTTCGTTATTATTGTTACATAGAAAACCAGCACGCTCAGTTTTCCCACATTCTCCAATTTTCCTGACAAGTTTTCTAATTTTTCTTTCCCTAAAGACCTTGTTCCGACTATAATGAACATTGAAAAAAAAATGCCTTATTGGTCTAGCATATCGACCACCGGTTTCTGAATTGAAAAAAAAAATATTCAAATTGTACTCATGTTTCTATTGCTTCAGATTTCTCAAAAAAGAACTCATCACAATCTTCCCTGTGTATTTACTCAGTATAAATAGTTTCTAAAGTTTTATTGACGGCGTGAAGATGTGTGTGAGTGCCAGTAATGTCGTGTCTAAGTTCTAGTTTTATTTTGTAGGTAACTTAAATTATTTTATTTGAAGCCTGTATAATGTAAAATAGTTTTTAGTTAGTAAATTCACTGTGTAATATATGATTCTGTGATATCGTGAAACGTACATACATTCCCTATAGAACATTATAGTACATAACATTCCATTTGAAAGCTGTTACACAGTCGACGGCACATCAACCTTTACACACGAGCAATCTACTCAGTTATTATGGGTGACTGCAAGAAAAATGTTAAGTTTGACCTGCTGTTGACTTTACTACATGGGAAATTCCTAAAATAATTAAGTGAGATCCCAAGGTAGTAGCCAAGCTTTTAAACGTTACTTTATTTTTAAGTATATCTAGCTAGGTATATTCAATTTCATTCAGAGTTTTCCTAGATGTAAAGAAACCATTGATATTTAATAAATCTTATAAATCGTCAAAATAGTACAATAAGCAATCGTGTCTGCCCGGTGCTAACAAGCGCCAAAAAAATCACATTATCTTGTTTTATAATACGTTTTTTGAGAAAGTGAACATTTTATTTAGAATCTAGTCTAGACTAGGGTAAACAACCAAGGACACGATCGATTTCCGCTAAAAACGGACGTTTTCAACAAAAAAAGCTTTAAGGGGCTCCAGGGAACAGAGCCACCGAGAGTAAAAAAAAAGTATTTTATTACATTTCGAATTTGCAAAAACTGTCTGTACAATCTCTCAATTATGCTAATAGTCATTTTTGGGACTCGTGGCCTTGAACCTAAGGCAAAAAACCTAGAACTAGAAAGAATGTATGCCAAACACAGCCGTTTTCCGTCTGTGGGTCCTAAAAATCACTGTTTTATTAACATTATTAAGAAATTGCACAGACACTTTTTGCAAATACCATCTGTAAAAGAAGATATGATTTTTTTGGGTTGCATAGTCAACAAGGAACCCTTATAGTTTCGCCATGTCCGTCTGTCTGTCCGTCTGTCCGTCCGCGGCCTAGCTCAGAGACGATTAGTATGAGACATACATATTAATCACTCAAAACGGTAGATCAAAAACCCTTTTTTTTGTTTTAGGGTACCCCCCTACACCTAAATTAGGGATGGATTTTTTTCTCGCCTGCACCAAAAGGTGGATTGTCCGAGTAGGGCGCCCCCTCCCCCCTCTCCTGGCTAAACGGTTGATTATAGAAACGTAAAGACTGAACTTCCTGACTGAAGGTCCTAGCACATATAATGAACCTAAAAGGAAAACTTCGTACAAATTCCATTGAAAATTACGTCGATGAAGTTGTTACTTCTGTAAGCCAGATAAAAGCCCCCTCTTTCTACGAAACCCTACACTAAGCGTGGCCCGACACGCACTGGTCGTTTTTGTTTTCATTGGTGGCGCATGGCGCTGGTTAGCCCACTGGATTCCCTTAAGTCCTACATTCTTGGCCCTAGGATCTAGGTTTAGGTAGGTTTTAAAAATAACCTTCATAGCTATTGAGATTAAGATATTCACTTTTTTCAAAGATGCGTTATAAAAGAAGATATTTTCTTTTCCATTGGTGGCCAAAAATATCAGCGACTATTGTAAATTTCTTGGCTTTGATAGTGGTTCAAAAAATTTTTCATTTTCAGCCAGGGAAAAACTGAATGAAAGAAATATACATATTTAGATAAGTAACATTGTAAATAGACAAATCAGGATGAGATTATTGTATTAGTTATGTACAGGTAGTGCTTAGGTATCTACACGTTTAGTTGCTTACCCGGACAGCACATTAAAATAAACCAAATCTTAGTGAAAATCAAGAAAAGTTGGCTTTTATTACTGTAATAAAATCTAGTCTTTCCTGACCTTTGTTATCAATACATACGCAGCCGATACACGTCCCACTGTAGGGCACAGGCCTTCTCTCAGGGAGAGAGTGTGGGCTAAATCGCTACGCGTGCCCACCACGGATTGGCGACTTCAAGCGCTGAGGTATGTGAATAGCTCAGACACTCAGGTTTCCTCACGATGTTTTCCTTCACCGTTAGCTAGCGGTATTGCTACTATAACTTCACAAATGTACATAACTTGGAAAACCAAAGTCATAGGTACATGCCCGCACTGGGAATCGAACCTGGGCCTCTCGCTTGCGAGTCTAATGTTCTACCCACTAGGCTACCACCGGCCCGCGGAAGTCTGGAATCAATACAATTATCAATGTAGACTTCCAAAGGGTATTGTACCTCTCAGGCACATCCACCCACCCATGAAAGTGGTAAATATGGATACAGGATACCTACTTATACAAACAAAAAAAATCTGGTCATATGGTACCCTAAAGTGTCACGTTTCCGAGGTATTTGGCGGTAAAGATCGTCAAATGAGATCAGTGACAATCATTAAGAATGCAGTAATTACCACGCCAGACTTACCTTCACATTATTCTGTCACATCAGTCTGAAGGATAAGAAACTTTATTCCTATTCTTCACTTTTACACTCTCACTGAACGTCGACACACTAGTGTGAACGTTGAGAAAAGATTATTATAAAACACACTCCAAAAATATATGACTAACGGACACATTGATTTTTTTAAGTCAGTTAATCGTTAGGTTGGTTTTAACCTCTACGCGTTTCATTGCATTCAAATAATAGTCTCCAGGTTGATTTAATTATTTATTAGAAGGCAGCACAAGCTAGTACCAAAAAACACTTTGCCTACTAAATCACATCACATCGCAATTGACGTTATTTTGTTAAAGTAGCTTGTTCGAACCGCAATAGTTGTCTTGTTTTCAAGAATGTGAAGTAGGATATTTGTTGAAGTTGGAATTAAAATCGCTGATGTGTATAACACGAGAACAAATGCAATCATTGTTGATGAACTAAGTACAAAAACTTCCAAATGGCGCCGGGTGGATATGCCAGCTTCCATAGAAAAATGCACAAACTTTCTTCAATACTATCCTTAAGTAGGTAAGTTACTACACCTTACCTACTTAAGGATCATCATCAGCCATTTGACGCCCACTGCAGTACATAGGCCTCCTTGGTGGTTTTCATAACCATGAGGAGTTTTGCTATAATCGCCACGCTTGGCACGCGGGTTGGCGATCGCAGTATGCGGTTGGAATCTCAGGAAGAGGCTGCTGCCCGTCTCCTCGTAATTGATTTCCTTAGTCGCCTTCTACGACATCCACGGAAGGAAATGGAGTGACGCTATTCTTAATCCGGCGCCACAAGGAATTTAAGGATAGGATGTCCACAATCCGCAAAACAAAACGCTCTAGCCACTGATACTAAAATTACTCTACAAAGTAAGTAGTGACTAGCTGTAACGTCGCCTGTTGTCAGCTTGACAGCTGTTCCATACAACTAATGTCAAATATTGACTGCTAGTAGGATTATCTACCGACGGATTTACAGGAATCGGGCAATAGTCGACCTTATGCTAAACGCAATGCTAATGCCTAGAGAGTAGTAATATATTGGACTATAACCGTGCCTGTACAACAGTGTTGGACTAGTATTCATATAGCGTTTATACAACATTCGCACAACGGTGTTAGTAAATGTATGAAACTACCCGACAATGTATCGTGTCGTTACAGCTATGACTAATTACACGAGTCGCAGGGTAAGTGCCAGATCCTCGAGGATGTTGCAGATACCAGCAGTTAAAACGTAGATGTCTAACTAACGCTTAAAAATGACCCCACGTTCTGTTGTGGGATGGTCTTGTCAATTGTGCTACCCATCGGAGCGGGTTCAGTATCACCCGCCAAACTATCTATGCACCTGCCATCAGACCGCCATCTTGCGAGGTACCTACCTAGAGATTTTGACGGGTTATAACTTATACATAAAATAACTCAATGGTTTGACGTTTTTGGTATAAAACCAATCATCAGTTACGCTGTCACTTAATATCGCCCAATTAACGTTTACGTCGCGATCGTTGCGCATGGCGCACAGAATGAACCAATCACAGAGTGATTTACTCAGCTCATCTTGCGCTCATTTCATTGGTAAAGACTAATCTACAGGAAATATTTCTGTTTTTTTTTATTCGTAGGTAGATACCTATGTTGTTCTGTGAGGATTAGGTATTTGACGTCTAAGTTTGGCATTGGGTTTCTATTTTTCAAGAAATAAAACTTACGTAGGTATATACGTATAGAAGCGTCAACGAAACAGGCAATGAGAAATGCTAATTCCTAGTAAGTAAGGCATTCGTTACACCATATTGTAAGCGCGCTTTACCCAGCAGCCGTGAATTAATTAAGATGGCGAGCAGAAAAAATTACACACATCGCAGCAACATTAGCGCGTAGGTGCGTGATTAACCTCGAGTGTATATGCAAATAGCACGTAAATGCGTCTATTATGGAAATCCGCTTGCGGCGGAAACAGAGTAATTTCATACATTAGCCCGTGGACATGGAGTTTCTTACATCCGATGTAGTTGGAGGAAAAGGCGAGTTGTGACTCCAATGCAGTTCATCAGTCACGTTTCGTCCACTACTCCAGGCCTCCCGAGGCGCGCCACTGTTCTGTCCTCCTCCATCATTGGTTGGATTGCCGCAATCTGCTTCAGATTGTCGGTGCGTCCCACACTGTGTTTGCCTTTTCGTGGTCTCGAGAACCCTTAAATCCCATCGGTTATCGGTTCGACCAGCCACTGCCTCTTTGAGTTCTTTGACTGCCTCGTCGGTCTAGCGGTATCACGTCTAATCACCTAGTCAGCGTTCGTGGGTTCGATTCCCAGTGGGGTCCGCTGTACATTTGTACAAATGCTGATTACCACTGTACGGGCAACCGCACAAGTACCTATGTATCATAAGTAGGTCGCATAGGTTAGCATTATGTATTAATTACTTTATTACTTCATTTGGACAATATATTCAGTGCATTCGTTAAGCCAAGTCAGAGGCCTTAGGGCGGCTTGACAACTTCTGACAGTAGACGAGCCACTAGTCTACAAGCCTCCACCAATCCGGACTTGGCCCCCGTGGTGGAGTATGGCCTATACCTTCCTCAGGGAAGAGACCCGTGCCCCTCGGTGGGGACATAATGGGTTGATGATGATGATTCAGTGCATTTACAACACTCAACAAAGGCGGTTTGATTTATCACTATCGACCCGAGATAGACATCGACCCCTTAACAATCACTTATGTGGGACTTACACCCTACAACCACAGCACAGGGTATCCTAGTTTGGGAACAGGCCAAGTGATTGTGTTGTGTGGAAGAGTGCCCATAGACGAGTGTAGGTCTCCTCCATCTGAGCCACAGAGTGCTTTACTATTGATCTGAGCCCAGGCGTCTCTATCACTTCTACTGTGTCTCTATCTCGGGCAGTGCGCGTCCAGCATCTACCTGCTACCCTCACAATGTCATCACTCCAGCGTGGTCGTGGTCGTCCTCAACCTCTGTTGCCGTCTCTAGGGTACCAGTATGTGACTCTTTCGCTCCATCTATCATCTGTTGAACGGGCTAGGTGTCCTGCCCACTTCCATTTTAGTTTTGCAGTGGCTTGTAGAGCATATTTAATCTTTGTTTTCGCCCTGATGTTCTTAATTCACTTTCTATCGCGGAGTTTTGTACCTAACATACTTCTTTCAGCAGCGCTTTGAAAAACTCTGATCTGACGTTTGTGTTCTTTTGTTAGTGTCCAACATTGACATCCATATATGAGTGTTAGTAATTTATTTATTTATTTACGAATACATGGAAAACCAACAGCTTTAAACTTTCTTAGTAACTTCTAAATAATAACTGTAAGCTAATTACAGGTTTTCACTTATATACCACTGATTAATACCAGTTTTGAAAAATCTTACGTTACCTACCACCGAAAATTTAACAGGTTTAACTAAATAACATTAATATGTAGTAGTCTATTATTTGAGTTTTAAATATTATTAGTAATCTGCTTTTAAACCACGTATAGAACAACTAAGCAGGCACCGCACACGACTGGACCCCCGGTTTGTCTTCGCTTCACTGACCTGCATTATACTAATACTCATTATGAAGATAACTTACTGTTTTTTGTACGCCAACAATCTGTTAATCCCCTGTTAAGAGCTATTGGTTAGCAAAAATGAATAAAAAAGCTGACTACTGTTAACAGTAGATTGACAGCCTGTTAGTGTACGAGAAATTGGGCGTTAGCCAGTTGGCAGGTGAATGCCTGCGTCTTATGGTAGAGCAACAAAAACAGGGCCGAAATTTGCTATGCATGTTACGCAGGCACGTCGCAAGCCCCGAACTTGAAATGACTGAGTTTTGTTTTTGGGTTTGTCGTTCTGTCGTTTTGTCGTTCAAAATCAGTTACTGTACTTAAACTATTTATATATCTAATAAAAGTATTTTTATTCCTGTCAATTCCAATATGTAATAAATAACTTCCACACAACACAGTTATGGTCCCAAACTAGGATGCCCTGTGCTACGGTAACCAGGCAAGGAAATACATCATTTAACATCATCACAACAAACATGGAAATACGGCATTTGTACAAATGTACGGCGGCCCCCAGTGGGAATCGAACCCACGACATCCGGCATGGTAATAAGAAATGATACCGCTAGACCAACGAGGCAGTCAATGACCCGCCATACCAACAGCCACATGACAGATGATCCAAGCCCATGGTAGCCCTGGTGCCAGTACCCGGCAAATAGAGGAAGCGTATGCCGTAAGCGTACTTAATTGTCTACTGTGTCGAGTGAAGGTTCCGACCTCAGCACGCATCGCGTTTCAATTATACCGCTACCTTTGTTGTTTGGGAGCCCCCCTTAGTTATTTATTTAATAATTTGTTTTGGAAAATGAATTTGAAATTTCAACGCGCAATGTATTCAAAACATCCGATTCTTACACAAACGTAGTGTTTATTTATACAATACACTTTGCGCCATAGTAACCCACTTTTTTTATTTATTTCCCAGAAAAAGGTTATGAAATTTAAGATTTTTCGAAAAACTTTTCGAAATGGAAAGTACCTACATCGAAATAAAACATTGTTCAGCAATATGTAGAGCCAGTCCATCCTTGCTTGGTTACGTTCTATGGAGTCGTCAATTTAATGAAGTGTTGTCTTGTCGCCAGTGGCAGCACCAGCCACACCTATTTCCTTGTAGCTTACAAGGAAAGTGAAACACACGCCTCCAGTTATGAGGCTGTGTCATGTGTGGGCCGTGGTCGGCGAGTGATACCTACGTAGGCTATTTCTGTCGTCCTACTCCACTGATAAGAGGCCATAATATTTTGGCCAGCAAGCTAGAGCCAGTTTGTGCATCGGCATGTAAGGACAGACGTATTTTGGTGCTCGACGCTTAGCGACAAGATAACGTGAGTGAAAAACGGGAACTTCATTAAAATAAATTAAGTTAGCTAGGTAGGTATTGAAGAACGAGTTTGAATAGTTGGTGCGCCCATAAACGGAGGTATTGTAGAATATTAAACTGATCAACAGTCACAGTGTTAAAGAACGACAAGTACTTATGCCGGCCATAAAGCTTAGTTATGGTTGCCTGGAAGAAATGGCTTTTAGCAATAAGGCCGCCAATTGTACTTCGATTTATAAAATTTCTGTAAATGTAATTTCTGTGTACAATAGTAGTAGATTTTACAACAAGTGCACAAAGCGAACCATTTTTACATGCGTTTTATTAAGCTCTTTGTTTAGTTCAGTTATGGATGACGTTATTACTAGATGAGCTGAATTTTTCGTACAATAGTGAATTAGGATTAACTTCCCTTTTCTACTCTTTTTTACCGAGCTGTACTTACTTTAATTTATTTTATTTATGGTACATATCGCACCTTCGGTACATAGTACAAGGCCACAAATTACAAAACATGGTAAAATGAGTTAAGTTTATATAAGTATAAGGTCCGCACAAATCTTTTTGGCGGTAACGTGAACATAGTCGCAGATCGTTTGCACATCGCTTACCTACTGTCTTTATAGTGTACATTGTGTGGGTAATTGACGTAGTGTGATGCTTAGTAAATTACTAAAGTAGTCAATTACTCACACATAAACTGTAAAGGCAGTAAGCGATGTGCAAACGATCTGTGAGTTGTGACTATGTTCACGTTACCGCCAAAAAGATCTGTGCGGACCACAGAACACAGTGTGTTCTGTGGTCCGCACAGATCCATCTTTCATCTATCTATCTTTCTTGTCTAAATTGAATAACAAAAACAATTGAAAATCGATATTCAAATGTTTCACATTTTTTAAAAAAAGAACATCATAGAAACCATTTGAAAAAAGTTTCATTCGAAAAACTCAAACCATGAAGATTCTATGTCAATTCAAAGAACCTATTGCAATAAAACGACAATTTCATACTTTAACCCCTATTATAAGCATGGGTGGGTAAATTATTTACCACTTCAAACTCACAGTAGATTATACAAAAGAACTCCTGGCAACACTAATAAAGAATACATCCATGAGAAAACGTCACTCATTACATGTGTGTGCGTGAGTCATAGACAGACCATTCTGTGAGCGTGTGAGTGAGTGAGTAATAAAACTGGCCTGGCTAGCCAACCGGCACTCATTTAAGAGGAAAAATTCCTCGATTTGTCAGTCCGCTGGGGTTTTTTGCGAGTTTCGTTTAGCGAGATTCTGGTAGGTAAGTCGTTTTTTGACCTTGATGTTTATCTCAAAATGGACTACCTACATTGTTTTGTATTTTCACTAATAAGCGTAAGATTGTGTATGTTAGATAGATGATATAGGGTCGATTTTGACTCACATCACGTAACAATAACACAATCATCTCCACAAACAGTATTAATGTAACACAGGATTTTTATATGGCGCTAAGTATCTAAGGCGCTAAGCATAAATAAATAGCTAAGGACCAATACACGAAACCATTGAATTTAAGAAACAAAAATAAATTAGCCACTACCACTACCTCAACACTAAAACTTCATAGTTCAGGTCCACATGTACCTAATGGCAATTAAATTGTATAATAAATTACCAAAGTATGTTCTGCAAGAAAAGGTATTTAACAGATTTGTAAATAAATTAAAAGATTATCTTATAAAAAAATGCTATTATAGTGTAAAAGACTTTATAGAAGAAAACCATTAGAGTTATTGTATTTAACAGTATTAGGGCTAAGTTAGATTAAGTTAGTTTGAGTTTTAGGCAACTGCCTACCTACCTACTCATATTAAATGCGTCTAATATTACTTTTATTATAAAAACGTAAGACATTTAGTTCCTACTATGTTGCAGTGCCCTTACAGGGCTCATGTTGAGGATTATACTATTTATTTTAAGACCACATATGTACCACATGAAGCAATAAACGATTGAAATTGAAATAAATAATATAACCTATGGTCACCGTTTAAATAAAGAATGTGGTCGTGGTTAAGGATAGAGGGTAGATATCATTTAAATGATAGAAAAAAAAACTGTTTCCGCCGGCAACAAAATCTTTTCTGACAGAAATAAAAGTCTTGAGCAAATTGAGCATCTGAAAATGTATCATCTGAAAACTCCAAATTGGTCATCTGAAAATTGCGATTTGATTAGCTCTTAGAGCGAGTTGTAGAACTTCTTAACTTACTGACACTTGAGTGACCATTACATTCCAATTTTGTATAGAGAGTTCTGAGTTACATATTGTTGTGCAATCAAGCAATTGTTGCGACAAGCCAACGGGATTTCTATGTGTTTGCTATCTTAAAAATATTTTGCTTATAGAGAAGAGGAGAGAACTGTTAAAAAGCCATAATTATTTATTTATATATTTTAAGCTTAAGGAAAATGTACAGCTATACAAACGTGTGGCGCCGGATTAAGAATAGCGTCAGTCCATTTCCTTCCGTGGATGTCGTAGAAGGTGACTAAGGAAATCAATTACCAGGAGACGGGCAGCAGCGTCTTTCTGAGATTCCAACCGCCATACAGCGATCGCCAACCCGCCTGCCAAGCGTGGCGATTATGGCAAAACCCCTCATGGTTATGAAAGCCACGAAGGAGGCCTATGTCCTGCAGTGGGCGTCAAATGGCTGATGATGATGATGATGACAGCTATACTAAGCATAATATTCATATTAAGTAAAAATAATATCTAATCTAACACAACACAATCACTTGTACTGGTCCTAAAGTGGGACACCCTGTGGGGTAACCAGGCAAGGACATCACGAACATGAAAAGTCACCCAGACTGAGTGAGCATAAGTATGCATTTAAATATTGATTTCCTAGTTCTGCTTACCAAATATTTATTTTGCTGACCAAAATATATATTTTTTTGCTGGCTACGTGTTGGAACTCGTTTATTTGTTTTTTAACCAAAGTAACAAATAAGTAAATATTTATAATGTGTGCTTACGACAGTGCTTTTTTTGCTGACCATAATACTTAATTGTTTGCTGATCGTATATTCTTTTGTTGTTAGTCAAATATTTATTTTGCTAATAATTTAATAGCCCCCAAGGACTAATTATGCAACCCACATAAAGTCACTTTTGAAATATACAGGGTTACCACTAACGTTATTTAGAAGTAGCATTTTAGAACAACTTTTGTTCTATGAGATGTTTCTCAGATTGATATTTTGTTATATCTAATCTACGAAGAAAAAACCATTGAATCCATCCCTAAAAAATTCACACTCAAAAACCAGTCTCTCGAATTACACTTACCAATTATTAAATAAGCGCATGATGTGCTGTAGAGTATATCACTTTGTGATTGATCCATTCTGTGCGCAATGCGTGACGAGACGACGGACGTGAACGTTTATTAGGCGATAGTAAGTGACCGCGTAACCTGATGGATGATTGGTTGTATACAAAAACGTCAAACCATTGATGTAACCCGTCGAAATATCTGTGTGCGTCGCGAGATGGCGGTCTGCCGATGGCAGGTGCGTAGATATTTTGCCGGGAATTACTGAACTCGCTCCGATTGGTAACACAATTGACAAGCCCCGCCCGCCTTCCCAAAATTGAACGTCGGGTCATTTTTAGTGTTAGTTAGACATCTATGCTTTTAACTAGGTATCACTGCAACTAATATATAGTAATCTCGTGTCACAGTGTTTGTTATCGAACTCCACCGAAACGGCTTCACCGATTCCTATGAAAATTTTTGTGTATACCGTCAAAATTGTGTATAAGTCAGAGAAAATAGGTCGTAGGCTAATTAATATGGCAAAACAACGTTTGCCGAGTCAGCTAGTAATTTTATAAAAATCGCACTTTACGCACTTAACAAATATTGTAGACAAATCATAGTCATAGCAAATCTTTTTCTACCTGCATGGATGTCCCTTAACTTACCTAATATACGTGGTTTTAACAATTGTCTGTTCACATAGAACTATAAGTCTTGGTTTATTATGACAATTCGTTGTACATTTCAATGTCAATTAACACTACTGAGTAATAAATAGGAAGACTGCTGCGCAATGTGCGTCGAATTTTCATTTTATAGTGTGATTCGTAATTTTATGAAACTCGGTCCAAATAGCGCAAAACCTTTTATTAAACCACAAAAATTAAAAAAGTCCAGGAAAGGTCGTAGACATATTTTCATAAAATGACAAACTTAGACTTTTTACCCGACTGTGAAAGCAAAGGAGGTGTGCGTTTTTACCCGACCGTGGCGGAGCCCAAAAGAAGAGTAAAAAATGTGTTTGGCTAATATGTATGTCCGATTCTACGTTCCCTTATAACTCCTCAACCAATCGTCAGATGTTAACAAATAAGATCTCGATCGGTTTCTCGTTATCGTATGGGTGTCATAGGCTATAAATCAAAAGAAAAACGGTCACATTTACAAAAACTCGATTCCTTAAAATACTTCAAAAACGCCCATTAAAATAGTCTGCGGTGGAGATTTTGCAAGGAAAAGATGTAGCCACCGATTAAATAAACAGAGTTTTAGATTGGTTTTACAGGAATCGAGTTTTTATAAATAAGACCGTTTGTTTGTTTGTTACACTTTATTGAACGATAAAAAAACCTTAACAAAAGTAAAACTTCATAACAGGCATGTGATAAGAATGTGCAAAGGAGGACTTATATGAAAAGAAATTTCTTCCAGCCGGCCTAACAATGATTAACCGTTAATGATTATTATTTTAAAATGTCGATGATGAAGCGAAAGAGATTGTGGTATCAATATTATTATCAGCAGTCGGAGAGATATCCAATGGACTTATGTCCTAGGTACACACGACAGCTTATCAAACTATAAACAATATGCTGTCGTGTGTACTGACCTACGTAACTCAAAAGAAAAAAGGACAAGTAAATAAATATTGTACCTAGCAACAACTGTATTTCTACAAAATGATTAAAAGAGAGTATGCACCTATTTAAATAAAAAAAATTCACAAATTCACGTATGGAAACTATTCAAAAAGAGAACCGTATTTGTCGCTAGTTTCGAGTGAATTGTCGGGCTCTAGCGCGACGTTGACGACCCTTCCGAACATATCGCTGCTTCATAATAAGGGCCCAGTCTGTTGCATGTGAAAGGTAATGGTTGTAGGTACATATTACTTTCATACCATTGAATTTCAATGTGCATACTAACATGCTAATTTTAAACCATTAAATAAGTTCCTCTTATCCTGTTAGCGTAGCAAGTAGCTAAACAAACCATCGAATTTCGACAAATAAAACAAAGAGCGAATTAATAATACGTGATAACTTAGGATAAGTCTGATAAGATCTTATCAGAGTAAATACCTAAATAAAAATAAGAGTACCTATTTGATAAACGCCGAGATGAGCGTTTATGAAGTCTATATTAAGTGTACTTATGTACCCTTAAGAGGTGGTAGCCTAGCGGGTAGAACATTGGACTCGGAAGCGAGCGACGGAGGTTCTATTCCCAGTGCAGGCATATACCTATGACTTTGTTTTCTAAGTTATGTATATTTGTGAAATAATAGTAGCAATACCACTCGCTGACCGTGAAGGAAAACATCGTGAGGAAACCTAAGGCCGATATTCAGAAACACAGCGTTGAGCTACACTTAACGAGCACTAAGCTGAGCATCGGCTGAGCAATCTCAACAAAGACTCGAGAATTTTGTATTCACAGTCAATATCTCGACTCGAACTCAGCTAAGCCACAGCTCAAGCTAAACTTACGTGAGCGTGTAATCTGTGGTACAGTTTTTGACGTTACCGGTTTATATTATCTGTTAAAGCTACATGAAAGGCATACAATAATCCACAGGAGTGAATGAGATGGCAACAAATGTCGAAACTTTTTACGCGCGGTTATACTTTATTTTGACTTCTCATTACTCTAAAAACACAATTTAACTTTTCGAAGGAAAATAAGCATGCAAAATGACAAATTGTGAATAAAAAAAAGGTTACTTCACCACAGCCACAGGTTATTTTGAGTTCTCGAATTGCCTACAGGTGTCGCTACTTTCTTCGTCATTGCCACCTTGAGTCTGAGCTAAGTCGCCGAAATCCACTACTCAGTCTCAGCTTAGCTTGCGCTCAATTTTTGTTATCTCAAACTCAACTGTGAATACAAAATATCCCTGAGACTTTCATTTTGACAGTTGGAAGACCCGGACTCACATTGAGCTCACGCTCAAAATCGTTTCTGAATATCGGCCTAAGTGTCTGAGCTCACATACGTCAGCGCTTGAAATCGCCAATCCGCGGTAGGCACGATACTCTCTCCCTGAGAGAAGGCCTGTGCCCTGCAGTGGGACGTACATAGGCTGATTATGTATGTACCTATTTATATAAAAACTTCTGCAGGTATTTGAACTTGAGTCATAAATAAAGCCCGTTTTTTTTTTAAATTACATAGATGTCCTTTTGTAATCATTTTGTACATAGGTATTTAGTTGTTGCTAGGTACAATATTTATTTCCTTACCCTTTGTTCTCTAAGTTACGTAGGTCAGTACTAACGACAACATAATTATTGTTTATAGTTTGATAAGCTGTCGTGTGTACCTAGGACATAAGTCCATTGGATATCTCTCCGACCGCTGATAATAATATTGATACCACAATGTCAAATTGAATTGAGCCATTGACATATACTTACGCGTATAAGTAGTTATAACTATCTGTTTCTGTGATAATTTAAATAAATGATATTCTTTTTGTTGCACTAACCCGTACTAAGGAGAAATTTAAAATTTTAGCCTCTAAATAGGTTTTTAATTTAAATAAATGTTTTCTTTCTCTCTTCTTTCTATCTTACACTTAACGGGTATAATCGATTTATTTATTAGGTAAACTGAATTAGTAATTGATTGACCTGGTCCCAAACTAGGATACCCTGTGCTATGGTAACCAGGCAAAGATAGCACAAACATGAATATACACCCAGACTGAGGCCGTTTATACAAATGTACGGCAGCCCCCAGTGGGAATCGAACCCACGACTTCTGTTTTGGTAGCTAAGCGCAAGTCAAGTCACAAGTCAAGAAAACACTCTGAGTTAAACTGATGCACTACTTCATCATCAGCCATTTGACGCCCACTGCAAGACATAGGCCTCCCTCATGGTTTTCATAACACTATTTGCGCTACTTGCTGTCCTGTAATACTTACAACCTTGAATTTCGTTAAGAAATTGTGTTGTCCACCTCTCTATCACAGATCTCTATACCAGAATTATCACTTTGTAAAAATTTCAATTTTAAAAGCGAAAGTTGACTGGCTAACGTAGCTGCGGACGCCCACCAGCTCGCTGGACCAACAATCAGTCAGCTTCTGTATCGCGCACGGATTCCAGTCTCCTATCAGTGAAATTAGTTTGGAATTTGACAGTTAAGACGATTGCAGTCACTCAGTATCGGTGCGCATAATTAGGCCTCTGAGGTAGATTGCTCAATTCTGAACGAGGACTGTAAGAAGTGGCGTTGCGTATGTTTGGCTCGGCCTATGTCCAGCATTATACGAGTACTTTATGAGCTGGTTGATGATTAAAGTGAATAGTTTTCCTAAATTTCAGGATCCACCATGAGTGTAATAGTGATCGGCTGCGGTGGCGCCGGGCTGGCGGCTATGAGGAGGCTGTATGACGCGGGCGTCGACGCCGTGTGTCTTGAGGCAAAGGACCGTATCGGAGGCAGGGTGCTTTCCACCGCGTTCGGTAAAGGCATAGTGGACCTGGGGGCAATGGTGTAAGTAATTATAAGTTTGAGCTGGTCTAGGGTGGCCCGATATTAGGGGCGGCCAATCGCGAAAAAAACACTAACTTGCGAAGATGATCCGGATGACAGGAGGACACACAGAAATTCGTAGAATGCTATATTATGTAGCCAAGAAAAATAAAGAACGAGGTCTGCAGAAGCAGCAGTAAAAACCTAGGGCGGCCAATACTGCTAGTATAACTTTGATTTCACGGTTATACAAACTAAAACTTTGGCCTTTGCATCTACGTAATGAGATGATTTATACAGCGTCCAGTGGCACCATCACTCACACTAGATGAGTGAAGGGGCCACTCAGAAGCTGCAGTGCCTGGGACATTGTTTTTTAGATGGAGTAGGCTTGCCCAGCACCTATACCATCCTGATGGCTTCGTCGGCCTTGCCCACAGGAAAGGCAAGTCAGTACGTGCGGAGCCAACTAACTTGCATATTAATACTTTATAGTATAATGCTCAACACATTACTTGACCGAATGACTTTGTTTGTGCGTGGGTGTACATTTCTCAGGTCTCATTGGCGGGGGACGCGAGATAGGTAGGTACGCGGATTGTCGGTCATGTTCCGTGACGGGCATAAGATGCCTGTCCATCCTATGGTTGTCTGGAAGCTTTTAGCGATAAAGACCGCCGGTTGCATACTATTAAGAACTACCGAATGTCTATAAACATAATTACTGGTGTGCAATAAAGTGTTCTCTATCTATCTTTCATCCCGTAGTTGTAGCTCCTCCCGCACATTCATTAGCGAAGTGCCATTATTGCAAATAAGTATGTATGATGATATATTGCTTGTCGAAGTATCGACGGTTGACGATGGTCAACAATTCACTAGCTCCACGCAGCAATCGAGGACAAGTCTCTCTCACGAGAAGGGCAAACAATAACTTCAACACAACAGAATCACTTTTCCTGGTCCCAAACTGCGATACCCTGTGCTATGGTAACCCGGCATGCAAGACTGAGTGAGGCCATTTGTAGAAATCAAGTACGGCATGCTCCAATGGAAACCGACGTGCTACTTACGTTTTTTTAGTCAAACGGTAGTCAAAAGCGTGTTAACCGCTAGACCAGCGAAGCTTTCTTCTTCTCGAGAATCTCCAATGGGGCCACCCCACTCAGCTCGTGGACACTGGACAGTTACATAATAGGGGGGCTAAGCTCTCCGAATTGACAACATTTCAATTTTGTAGCATACGTATTTTATTGTCTGAAAGGAAACTAGATACAAAATAAAACGACTCATATTTTTTTATTTTAAGAAATTCGATGATTTTCATTCTTAATTTTCTGGTTGAATTTCGTCTTATTCTAAAAGGACGTAAACGCCAAATCACGTCACACATACGGCATATGGCTACCATAAGGATTCTGAGTAATATACTCACCTTTGTCCGACATGACATTTGAATGAAATTGAAAATGACATCTGTCATAACAACTTTTATCTACACTAATGTTGTAACATTCTACTTATGTTTTCAATACTTGACTTATAATTACTACTGTTATAGCGCAGACAACAAAACACTCAATTTAAGCAATTTCACATGATGGTATAATATTCACATCGATATCGTAAAATCTCATTATAACATCAATAAAGCGCGACCAACTTGATTGCAGGGCCAATCAGGTTGGTCGCGTTTTATTGAAGCGCGCAGCTGCGCTCTCATTGGTTAAATTTTAATGGCGGCAAAATCACTGTGATTATACACGTACGCGTGAATTTAATTTAATAAATTTGTTGTTTGATTAATTGCATTAGTGAAGATAAAGTAGTGTATGCAACTGCATATAACACGGTTATTAAAACACTCGTTACTATTATGAAACTCGCTGCGCTCGTTTCATAAACTCACACTCGTGTTTTAATACCCTTCATTATATGACAGTTGCATAAACTACTATTTTTTAATATTAGGCACCGCTACCTAACTCCACCGCATGTGTGACGTCAACACACAATTTTTGGTTTTTATTTATTTTCTCTAAAATTAAGCAATAATAAAAATTGTGAATATTTTTTTCGTAATCAGGATAGCAAAATTAAAAAACGGTATTTTTAGTTTTAGGCGTTGTAAAATATGAAATGTTGTCAATTCAGACTCACAGTTGAGCTTTATTTGTACTGTGTTTGAGATATCCGACCACGAAGAAAAGGATGAGGACTGTTAACCAGTTATTTCCCAAGTCATAGCTACCTATGACTATGTACATATTTTTATCACCTACCTACCTCTTTTCCTCAGACTGGAAGGCGAGATAGACAACATATTAACGGATATGTTGAGGCCAATGGGGATTATCGAGTCCGTCAAGCCAGAGACCAGGTGGTACGTTCTCTCTGACGGGAAGATACTCTCCGAAGAAGTGGCTCGTGACTTCTCCAGTAAAATGGATAAATGGTTGGCTGAAGCTGACAGCACTCAGAAGATATCTGCGCCGCAGTTTTTGAGAGACTCGTGAGCATTGTAACATAACTCATAATAATAACTTTAATATTTTAAGAGCTTCATTTTGTTACCCACCGTTAAAAGGTGGGTAACAAAATTAATTTATACCGCCCTTCCCTAGCATTCCTAACGCAAATAAAACAAAATTTCAATATGACAATTTTAAAAATTCTAAAATACATGCACATTAAATACATAAATAATATAACAATCATCATCATTATCATTCAGCCACAAGAAGTCCACTGCTGGACATAGGCCTCCTCCATGGTTTTTCATAAAGACCGGGTGGAAGCGGCTTGCATTGCATCCAGCGTCTTCCTGCCATTTGGATGAGGTCATCTGTTCATCTTGTGGCTGGTCCTCCAACGCTGCGCTTGCCGATATTATGTGGTCTCCATTCGAGAACTTTTCGGCCCCATCGGCCATCAGTTCTGCGGGCTATATGCCCCGCCCACTGCCACTTCAACTTACTAATCAAATACAAAACTAATCTAATCTAATCCGCTGGGCTATGTCGACGACTTTCGTTCGTCTAGGGATCTCATAATTCCTGATTCGATCTGGTAGAGAAACTCCGAGCATAAATTAATATCAAATCGAAATCTCAGAAACATATACAACTATGAAGGAAACTACTCCCGGTTGTAACCATTGATGCCTTTTTTCAGCTTAAAATCCGACTCCTCCCTCCAACTGGACCCTGCCCTCAAGGTAGGCCTTCTGGAATGGTACGAACGTCTCCACGAGTACGCTGGCCAGACTGACCCTAAAACGGGAAAGTCCCTGCCCGGGTTGAAGGAGCGATGGGATTGCGAAGGAGAGTTTCAAGGCTTCAAGGGAAAAGGCCTTGGACTAGTTCTGGACGTATTATTGGTGAGTGTTTAAACTTTAGTTTGGCAAAATAGGTATTGTCAGTCATACTGGTCTTCTTTGAGTGTGCGAGTAGGAGACAAATATCGAGAGAGAGAGAGAGAGAGAAAGAAACCAGGATGGATCGAGAGGGCAGCAATATTTCATATTGTAGACCAAAAACCGAAAATCCCGTGCAAAATTAAGGACTGAGTTTCTAATTACACCTCCAAACGCCTAAAGTAATGTTCCATCCTAGAACCATAACTCATTTATTTTATAATTAATTCCAGAACAAATTCCCTGACCCGTCAAAGGAATTACCCCTGAATATCCAGCTGAACAAAGAGGTGGTCAACATCAAGTGGAAAACAGACAACGGGCTGGTGAAAGTGGTCTGCAGTGATGGCAGCCAGTACGAAGCAAAAAGTGTCATTTGCACTGCCTCGGTCGGAGTTCTGAAAGAGAGGTGTGTACTGAAAGGACTGCTCAATCAATTATGGGTTCAATCAGACAACAAAGAATTATCCGTGCGTATACTCTACAACTAAGTCCTGATATCCTTTGTGAAATTAAGACTCACCCCCAGTTTCTCGTACACTAACACGCTGTTAATCTACTGTTAACAGCTGTCAATTGACCAGAGTGCATACAAAAAAAACCACTGACAGCTGTTAACGGTAGATTAACAGCTTGTTAGTGTACGAGAAACCGGGGGTTAGTCCAGTAATTATATACGGTTGGAAATGCATGTGAACCAAGAAAGCTAAATTTTGGATATAATGTGGGGAGGGACCAGAAAAGCTTTAACTTCAAATTGTCGATCAAGATTTCCTATGTGCATGTTCCGCCATCTTGAAAAAAGGGTTCATTTCAGTCACAGAAATGAACCCTTTTTTCCCGTTGCGTTCGTGATCCTAGGTTCTTTGTCGTGGGTCCTAAAATCACTGTTAACAATGATTGAGACTAATTGAGAGATGGATGTGTCCCGGGGCGGCTTATTCTCGTAATGATTTTGTGTTTTCAGTTGTTTATATTTCACATTTTTGTATTTGACGAAGCTTTTTGCGAATGAATTTAATTTGATTTTAATAGGTTGACATTTTGATAATATTTATGTTTCCTTTGGCTTTTATTGTTGTAGTGTTTAATGTATTTTGTTTTCTGGTGTGTAAAATAAAATAAAATATATATATATTAAAGAAAGATTACATTTTAATAAAACAAAATTAAAAAAAATTAGAGATTGTACAGACAACTTTTTTCAAATACTAACCGTAAAGAAAGATATGTTTTTCTTTTTCATTTTTGGCGCTAGTTTATCCACTGGATCCCCCTAAGCAACTTGTAGAATAATCCGAAAATGTACAGCCACAGTAGACGGCAAGGCCGAGTTCCATAAAACTACAATTCGTAGTTTATTGTGACAATTCGAGGTACATTGCGTAGCAGCGTCTACTTAATATGTGGATTAATCGACTTTGCTATGTACATCGAACTGCCATAGTAAACCACGAATTGTAGTTACAGTTACAGTTACAATTGTAAGTAGTTGGTGGCAATAGTTTCTGCAATACTAGTGGGCTCTAAGGAAATATTTATCTTGTTACTAAACGCCCTAAACATTATTTTTATTTAGTAATTTAGAAGGCAATCTATCTTAATACCCACATCATCATCATCATCATAAGCCATTTGACGCCCACTGCAGGACATAGGCTTCCTTCGTGGTTTTCATAACCATGAGGGATTTTGCCATAATGGCCACGCTTGGCAGACGGGTTGCGAATCGCCACATACCCGCATACTAATTGCAAAACTTCTTATTGCTTCCTAATACACTACCATTTCAAATATAATCAGGTACAGATTCAACTAAACTAAAATCACATTCTGAGACTCAATCCAAGCAAATATGAGATACTTGCTTAGCCAGGCTAAATTTGTTACAAGCACTTTCCCTTTCCCCTCCAAATGACCATGCTGACGGGCAGTATAGCACTACCTGACAGGCAGTATAGCACTACCTGACAGGCAGTATAGCACTACCTGACAGGCAGTATAGCACTACCTGACAGGCAGTATAGCACTACCTGACACCCAGTATAGCACTACCTGACACCCAGTATAGCACTACCTGAGCACGAGGCATTAATTAACATAACATAACCTTCAACTTCTAGACATTCCACCCTCTTCGACCCCGCTCTTCCCGCGGAAAAGGTCAAGAACATCAATGGCTTCGACATGCTGGTGCTGGACAAGATCTACCTGGAGTTCACAGCACCCTGGTGGAAGAAAACTCCTGCCGGCTTCAGCGTGGTCTGGAAGCCGGAGGATGCTGCTAAGTTCTCCGATGACGAGAAGTGGATCGCAGGCGTAAGTAATATTGTCAACTCTTTTGTTTTTGCAAATTTGGTTGGCGTAAATTGCGAAACTAAAAGGCATCCAATCAAATCAGGAACGTGGGCTGAGTATAGTCCACACAGATCTTTTTGGCGGTAACGTGAATATAGTCACAGATCGTTTGTACATCGCTTACTATCTTACAGTGTATGTGTGAGTAATTGACGTAGTGTGATGCGTAGTAAATTACTATTAGTCAATTACTAAAGTAGTCAATTACTCACACATACACAGTAGACAGTAAGCGATGTGCAAACGATCTGTGACTATGTTCACGTTACCGCCAAAAAGATTTGTGCGGACTATACCTAGACAGTTCAACCAATGGTTTGTGGATGGTGGAAACAATGAAGCTAAATTCAAAACAAAAAGGGGACTTTTCTTGAGTGCCCAGGGCAAGAATTTTGTTTTGCCCCACCCAAAACGTATTTAAAAAAAATAGTAACTATACAAAGCCTATTACGTTGTTATGCTAACTTGGTTGACATGAATTACGAAACTAAAAGGTTTCTTGGCAAACAAAGGTAAGTGATCTGAGTAGATAAGTTAACTAATGTCGTAGAAAGTCGATAGTTGAAAGGGAACCACGTTTGACGCGACAAATATGGTCGATAAATATCTGGTCCGTAAATAAAAGTGGACAGTGGTGACCTGTTCACATTTTAGGCGTAAGAGGCAGAAGTAGTTACCAATACTTACCAATGAGCAAACCGTTAAATTGTGTGGTCTAATAACTGGAGTGTCTCTACTACAAAAAAAATCACATTTTAGGCTGTAAGGCAGAAGAAGTTACCAATGAGAAACACTTTAAATTGTGTGATCTAATAACCGGAGTGTGTTCTTTAAAGGATTTTCGCATTTTAGGCGTACAAGGCAGAAGAAGTTACCAATGAGAAAGGCGTTGAATTGTGTGATCTAATAACCGGAGTGTCAAAGCAATTTACATGTAAAAAATATACGCGTCGAATTGATAACCTCCTCCTTTTTTTCAGTCGGTTAACAAAGTTATTTCTCTTGTACAGGTTTACGGCTTAGACACAGTGGACGGTAATTTCAACGTGCTCCTAGCTTGGATTCATGACGATGCCGCCAGGCAAATGGAGAAAACTAGTGACGCAGACTTGAAGAAAGGCATGGAGAAACTGCTGGATCTGGTTTTCAAGAGCGAGTTTGCACCCACCCCTATCAAGTCTATATTGAGGTAGGTAGAAATATTGTAAGGTAAGTAGGTAGAAACGGTGCGTTGCACTCCTTAGTGAGTGACCAAAACATCTCAAAGAGCTAGATTGGCTATCCATAATGGAGTGCTGGTCCCAACACTTAGTATGATAGCGAGATTTGGCTATGGCAAAAGAAGCAAGAAAGTAGGATTAATGCGGTAGAAATGAGGTCCTTGAGAAGTACGTCTGGTGTTACTTTGAATGACAGGATACGCAATGGTTTGATTGGAGAACGTTATGGACTGAAAGAGGATGTAGTGACACGTGGAGAGGATGAAGGAAGGAAGATTGACGAAACAAATATATCGAGCGAATGTGGGTGGAAGGGCCGGTGAGGGACGTCCCAGGCGGACATACGACCTTCGGGATGTGTTAGCAAAGGGCAAGAGAAAAAGTACCCGAAACCGTCGTGGGTGCATGCAACAACTAATGAATGTTGTGGAAGCGAAAGTTATCTGTCAGGATCATGGGTGGCAGTCTCTGGTATCTGCCTACCCCTCTGGGATACAGGCGTGAGTTTATGTATGTATGTATGTAGAAATATTGGTTTGTTGATAAGACTTACAATTGTCATCCTTCATCACTTGGGCAGGCCCCCCACCAGATGGTCTGACGACCTGGTTACGGTGGCGGGGAGTCGCTGGATGCCGGCGGCACAACACCGGGAAGCTTGGAAAACCATGAGGGAAGCATGTCCTGCAGTGGGCGTCAAATGGCTGATGATGATGATGATCTGATTAAATGGCATCTGCACTTTATCAGCGCATGTCGAATATTGATCTTCAATATTTGCAAATATTTACTCCACCTTTATTTTTTATGGCAGCCCCCATAAAGCAAACTTCTGCTGGTCTCTTCTTCGCCAATATCATTAGTACTCCGTTATGTCACCTTGAACACATAAGCATAAACAACATACATACGTCCCACTGCAAATAATAGACAAATAAATCTTGTGCGTAGGTATCTACATAGGTATTGTGCCTTACTATATTGAAGACAAATAAACATTTTCTATTTCTACGTTGATCCTGGAACGTCTTTTAATTTCCAGAACCAAGTGGTTCACCGATCGCTTTGCCCGCGGCTCCTACTCGTTCCGCTCGACTTACTCAGAAGAATCCGGCAGCTCAGCTGACGATCTGGCCGTCCCAATATTAGACGACAAGGGTTTCCCAGTTCTTTGCTTCGGCGGCGAGGCGACGGTGACGCATTACCACGCGACAATCCACGGGGCTGTGGATTCAGGGTTTAGGGAGGCCGACCGGTTAATTAAGTTATTAAAGTGAATGTTTTCGGATTAGAATTCATAAGGTGTAAGTACCTACCTTTGTATTAATGAGTTATTTTAAGTATGAATTATTTTATTGCACTTTCTTTTAAGCTTTTTCTTCGAAATAAATTTTAATGAAAAAGTGTTCCGCAGTTTTTTTTTTTTTGGTAGCGCGTACATTCCTTCACGTCACAGTAATCGGAAAAGGTCGGGAAAGCTCGGAAAAATTATCTGCTCGATTCCTGAACTATTTATAATATGAAGTTACAAATTTGTACGGAACCCTCGGCGGGCAAGTCCGACTCGCACTTGTGCAGTTTTTTTTGTTTATGCTCCATTGTAAGAACGGTAATACATACAGGCATAAACTCTGCGTGATTGTGGGACTTATAATCCGCGCAAATCTTTTTGAGTGAAGTTCGCCAATTCCTGCGCAATGCCATGACTAATTTCAGGTGTCAAAGAGAAATGCGCATGGGGCCACTCACTAGGGATGTATTAGTCTTGAAAAAAATCTTATCACACGTCACAATCTTCGTCAAGTGGTTAGGGAGATAGATCGTTGAAAGGAAAGAAAGTACTAAGATAAAATGGAAGCGAGAGATACATGAAGATACTTATTCAGTAGAACCCTCTACCTCTATGGAAGTGATAGAACCTCTGCCATCCCTTGTATTTAAATTAGTTTGACTATATGACATAGGTAGGTACTATATTATGATTCCGTAAGCTGCTCTATATAGTAGTAAGTCTATTTAAAAACAATACGAGTACCATATCGTGGCAGCCTATAAAATAATCTTTTTTTCAGATGTTTAATAAATAACACGAAATTGGGTAAACATTATGAGTAAATTAACGTGTAAATTCCCTAAATCTCTCGATATTAATGACGTACTTCCGTGCCGTGACGTGTTTCCGGTTTAGTAAAGCAGGCTCCGATTCTTTTTTTTCGCTTAAAAACTACCTATTTAAAGCAGCCCAAATTGAAAAACCCCGCCTAAGCTCTCCAAACCACCTATTTTATCGAAAATATATATAAAAACAGAAGCTTTCCTATAAGACAATGCAATGAGCATTGGCCAATGCGAAATCAGAACAATTTCTTTGCTTAATCTTGTCTGTAGCTATCTACATTTTGTAGGTATGAAAACGTTTTGAAGCGGCAAGAGCTTGTGCTGGCTGTCACTTAACCTTACCTACGCAGTTTCTGTATAATTCAAGCCTAAGGTTTATCAGCAAATGGTCTCTAAACTTTTGACATTTAGAATATTTGTATGATTAGAATTTACGATGAAACGGAATTCACGAATTGTACGATAGGTAGGTATGAACAAAACTGACATATTTAGGAATTAACGCATTGGTAGGCAAAGCCTGTAAAAATAAAAGCTTAGGCAGCCTTTTGTAAAGGATTACTTCAACGAAATAAAGTAGTTACAGACTACGCGACATAGAGAAATAATTAGTTACTATTTAGGTATAGACGGTATAGATGGCAAGAAAAAAATCGATATAACGTACAAAAAAAATTTTGTATGATGTACGATTTTTTTTAAGTAGGTATAATCGATAATGTATTTTTTCGTCCCCATCCCTAATGTTGTGCTGCGTGTATGTAACCTTCTCATTGGTTGTTTAATTTGTGTTAACAGCGAATCGTGAGCCGGTTGTTTATGTTGTAGGTAATCAAATAGTCAAATAGAGATTATGAGAAAAACGTAGGTATGTGAGTAAGTAGTGGCTACATCGCTTTTCTAGCAAACGGGCCATTATAACACTTCTCCTTCTTTTTGTGTTTTGTGACTCTAACTCTACTCTACTGCAGTGTGTTACCACCTTGGCGATTTTGTCACCATCTAGATTTTCTAGGCGACTTAGCGACATTTTTTTATCATCTGGCGAATTAAAAAAAAGTTAGTGATTTCTGATGATATTTCAAAATATATTCTGACAACATTTTCCGCCCCACTTCTGGGGCATTTTTATCCTTTTTTCTGGCAATATTTTACGCAACTGAGCAAGAAAAGAGAGAAGAGAGATAGACTGCTTCGAGAATTTACGTTTTTTTTCTTGCTTACAATAATTACAATAATTTGAAAAGTTTCTGTAAAAAGTTTGTGATGGATCTTCCATTGAAAAGGAAGAATTATACGTAGTTGGTACCTACTTGGCTGGTCTCACACGTCCAGAATTTCCATTCGGATAATAATAATAATATAGGTACAAGATCAGTATGCTTGACACAAATCTGAATGTGTGTGGAGCACACTCACATTGTATTTAATTCCGGGTTTCTGCATTTCATAATATTAATTCCAGAAGAAATTCAGAAAGCCATTCTGGACGTGTGATGCTATGTATACACCAAGCCAACGAATGGGTGTCGTTAGCCAACGTTGGACTAACGAAATGATGGCCGGGAAACCCGTTAGTTGGTCCAACGTTGGCCAATGAAACCCGTTCGTTGGCTTGACGTGTACATAGCTTTATTTGGCGAATTCTGGTGCTTTTTTCTATTGGAAAATATTAGCAATTTTTTAAAATCAATCTGGTGGTAAAAAAAATCCGAGGTGGCAACACTGCTCCACTGTCAAAAATTGGCTGGCGGGGCGCCCTCGCTTGTTTCCATAGAGTATAGTAATCATTGGGATTGCTTGTTTCTCTTCTCTGTGCTCGCTTGTTTTTGAGGTTTCAGGAAAGAAACTTGTCGTTTTCTTCCTAGTTCTCTGCGGTTTTCCAAGTTAGCTCGAGCCAATATTCAGGTAAGTAATGTTTGACGTTTAAAGTCTCAAATCGGGCTTTGTGTATTTTCACTATAGTTTGCCGGCCTTATAAAATCTACGATTCCTTTATAGCACCCCTCAGAGGCAAAGAAATAGAATCCTTTATACCTGTTCAGAGGCAGTTTAGTAAATCCTGTGGTTACGTCTTTTCCTTGTTAAATCTCACCACAGACTATTTTAATAAGCGTTCATCGAGTGCGTGTTTTTATAATTTAAGACCGTGTACATACCTGTAAAGCTGGCCGGCATCCTGTGATGTGCATCATGTGCATACAACTGATTATCTTATTATGACAATTTTTACAATTCGCCAGTGAGTGACACGTCTACAGATGAGAGACAGTCATGGTGGAAAATGTACAAACAATGATCAGTATTCACAGATTTTGTTTTCATTCATAAATCCATAACATGTACCTAGTTTGGCAAAAAAGAGTACACGTAATACACGTAGTGTAATATAGAAAATATTTTTTTCTTAATGTTAACTTAGTACATACTTATAGGAATTGTCGTAATATAGAACTTAAATTTTATTCAATTAAAACACAATGAAATGAGAGGAAAAATTTAATATCTATCCAAACTGTTAAGTCACCATATGACACCCAATACTATGACTGCCTGAGGTTGTAAACTGTTTGTTTTATTTAATACCAGGATTTAGACTCACCCTGCACACTCGCTTTTCAATTCTCAACCTTGTTTGCATATTACCTTTATAATTTCGACCATAATACTGGGGGAGAGCTGTGGTAGCGGAGTGGTAGGACGCCGGCTACTCATTCGGGAGGCACTTTGTTTTCTACGTTAAGTAAGTGACTTTGTTTTCTAAGTTACGTACATAGTTAGACCTGGAATTTCCACACTTGGCCTTATAGTTGGGCCGTTGTACGTAGAGTTGTCTGAGTGTCTCAGGTAAGTTATGTTCATTTGTGAAGTTATAGTAGCAATACCACACGCTAACTGTGTAGGAAAACATCATGAGGACACCCTGGTATCTGAGGTATTTACATACCTCAGCACTTGCTATCTACAATGGCTTGCTATCTATGAGGCTTAGTGTGGAAATCTCCAGTCGAACTAGACTACTGTGCAAATAAACATCATGAACAAATCTGAAGTGGACAGTTCACAAAAAAAACGCAATCAGGGTGTGAAATTTGACTTGAGTTGGTGGAAATTTTAAAAAATTTCTGATCTCTGATCTTTGAAAACCGTCTCGGGTGCACCCTATTTTGATGCTATGGTTATGGTCACCTCTCTAGCGTGTATTAAAAAGCCAGAGGCACAGAGGGAGGGCAGCCCCTGCCCGCTGAAACTACATGCAGGCACCCATGTGGTCCATAACAGTTGAGAACTTGAGACTATGAGTAGTTGCAATAGGTGACCAATAGGCCAAAACTGCGAAGGTGAGCAATGGTACTTTGTTCGCAAGGGCGAAGAGGCAGCAAGTCCTCATTGCAGAAGTTATTCCATTTTATTTACTAAGAATAATCCAGTGAAAGTGTCAGGGAAAAGGGAGATTATTATTTAAATCATCATAACTAAAAACTATACATATCCTGAAGAGGAAATACCATTATAATTTATGGTCTATTGAGCGATGAATTCATATAGGTAGGGTACCTATATGAATTCGTCCCTCGCGCATCCAGTGAGTGCTGTTAGCGCTAGTAAATGTGGCGCGTTTACGTCATCCGTTACTAGGACAAAATGATATAAATAATATTACGCTATCTTAGTGAAGCTGCATGCACATCAGGCCCTGAAGTCTAATACACACACAGTTTTTGAATAGAATTATATAAGCACGAAGATAAGTTGTTATTTACCTCTATTTCGTAGTCATGGTCATTCAAATTGGTATAAGTAACCTGCTGGAAATGAAAATGAAAGGAAATTAAATATGCATCTCTCGCGAAGAAGATTGAATCGCGCGAGGCGGCGAGTTAAGATTTTTCCCTGTGCCGATGACCTTGAGCGTTTGACACAGGTGTGCAGCACTTCAACATTTCACCGCTAGATGACACGACTGAATTAATTCCTAGTACGTGTAGTAATCTCCATAGAAAGACGCTCGCGCTGCCGCACACACAGTCTCATTCCCTTCGCGTAAGCACACGCCGCCAAACGCACACATATATAGCCGAATTTCGAACGCGTCGAGCGAGCCGAGCGGTTTCTACTTTTCTAGCCGGCTCGCCAGCCCGCCCGCGTACGCGTAGATTGAATAGACTTCAATCTAATGCCTTCTTGTATAGCATGCGTCATTAGTCATTACAAACAAAAAAGATAAAGGTAGGTACATCTCTTCAAAACTTATCTATGCTTTGTAGAAAGAATAGCTTTCAAACAAAAATCACATGTTTAGTAAGTGCGTATTTATTTACCTACCTACTTATGAAATAGTACATGTTTTTGCACAACAACAGGTTTTTATGTCAAAAAGTGAAAAAAAATCATCTTATCTTTTTTCAATAAAGTGAATTTGACTTTGATTTCACATGGATGTATTTCGGGACTCAGTGGCAGAATTGGAACGTAGGAAGCGACTTCCCCATATGAAATAAAAAATATATTTCTAATGCCAATTCCATGGAAAGTAGAAATTACGACCATTTTAATTGTTATCCGGATTTTACGTCGTTAGGGTTGTCACGCTCTCAGATAGTAATTTATAATCCGGATCTGATTTGATTTTGAAAAAAATATGTAAATACCTGGTGCCGTTATTATTGATATTAATTAAAATAGTAACATGATATACATCGCATATAACAACTTTATGTACACGGTGTGACGTGAAGAATGTATATAGGTACATAAAGTTGATCAGCGAAAAACACCTAGATAAAATTGTTGTCCCATTTTGATGTTACTAACTTGAAATTTTCTATACGATTAGTTTTTTTGCTAAAACCGACGGAGAAAATCGAAAACTTGGAGAAGCTGGTCTCCATGAGTTTCTTTTTTTTTCAACGGCTTGGGATAATGGTAACACTTAGGGGTGGTCTTTTAAAACAACATAAACTCGTTGCATAAACCCTAGATAGGACGGTGACGTAAATTAATTTTTATGGCAAATTTAATAGTGCCGATTGAAAAGTAAAATTGCTTAAATTTTCAACCAACACCTAATGCAGGTTTTGCCACCGGGCCCCGCTGGTCTAGCGGCTGGACTAATATGGTATCAACTTTATAGTCACACAGCGTTTGAATGGTAAAATAACTAGACGCGTGAAAATTCTTGAATTTTTAGTTGTTCTAATTTCGGTCTTATCAGGTGCTAAAAGATTTCCAAGTTCCACATATGGTGTAAACTTGGAATTTTCCATCCTTACAGGGTGATCCCTCAAACCGATAAGAAAAATCTGACTTGGAAAATCCGGTCTCTACAGCTTTTTTGTCAAAGCCTGAGAAAACGGTAACATTACGGGGTAGTCTTGTCGAACAAATGTTGAATAAGACATTGGGTTGGATGACAACGTTAACTTACTTTTTACAAAATGGCGTAAGTCAAATTTCAAGCTGGCTCCTAAAAATTTAAAAATTCTGATTTTTATCTCTGGCTCCGTTTTTCTATGAAAATTAGTATTGGAGGTTTTTGTGGTCGCTGATGACTACTCTGCGCCATGTATTGAACGCAAACGCTAAGCAGAATGGCAAATTATACTCCTCAGTCTTCTGTATAATTTGCCGCGGCGTGTGGATGTGGTCTATGGTACTATAGCCCTTTAACCGGCTTTTTCGGTAGGCTGGAAGTCATCAAACCTGCGTTCGAGACGATTGGTGAGGACCTCGAAAACAGCTTATAAACATGGCTCAGAAGCGAGATGGGTCGGTAGTTCTTCAATAGTGTTATCCCCTTTCTTGAAGAACAAAAAAAACCCAGGTCTTGGATGTTTACATGTTTGTGATGTCGTTGTTTCTGGTTCCCACGACACAGGGTATCCTAGTGTGGGGCCAGAAGCAATGTATGTGCCTGTATGTAAATGTTTATGTTTGTTTATGTTTATGCTAACAGGTTTTGAGACTGAGGTGTATAGCTATCCGTAGAAACTCTCAATCTCCCTCAGCACCTCTGATTTGGTCGACGCTATACTGCCGTCCTCTCTCTTCAGCTTCGTCAGCTGGCTTTGCCCAATAGACATGTTTTTTGCGAACACTTTGGGGCCCTTGTTCCGCTCTATAGTCTTTTTAATACGTTCGGTATTAAAGGAACGAATATCGTTGTGGTCTACTCGTACGGTTGGGTCTATAGAACCTCGAGCCCACTGTACGAACAGTTTCTACAAACCTGTTATTGATCTCGTCGACCGATGCGGCGCTCTCGGCACTCGAGTTGAAAGTTCTCGGGGTTTTGGATACGGGCACGAGTAGGTCGGAGCGGGGCTTCATGAGACGAGACCTCTTAAGTTTGACATTGATATTCAATGTACCTCTTACTATTCGGTGATCGCTTCCGGTTTTTACCATGTTGATCACAGAGACGTCATTGAATATTTGTTTCTTGGAGGTCAGGATGAAGTCTATCTCGTTTCTCGTGGAACCATCGGGACTCCACCAGGTCCATTTCCTGTGAGGTGGCTTCTGAAAGAAAGAGTTCATCATAAAGAGCCTCTTTCTCCAGGAAGTCTGCCAAACTCTGTCCTCTCGGGTTCCGTTGCCCATGACCAAATTGCCCCACTCTCATCTCACCTTCGCTTCTTGTGCCCAGCTTCCCATTGAAGTCCCCCAAAACCACATTAAAATAGGTCTCAGAGGTATATATAGCCTTACTAATGTCCTCATACATCGCCTCTACCTCCTCATCGGAGTGTGACGAGGTCGGTGCGTATACCTGAATGACCTTCAACGAATATCTCTTAGATATTCCGAGTAATATGGCACTTCCGCAGAAGGCGCTGCTGCCCACCTCCTGGTAATGTGTCCCTTAGCCGGTTTTTACGGCACCCACGGGAAGAGATGGGAGGGTACTATTCTAAAGCCGGCACCCCACGGCACGAATTAACATTGGGGCTTCAAAATGCCTCCAATAAAACTGAGGCAACGACGGCAATCTTGCAATGTGTTTTAGTGCGCGTAATCATCTGTGTCTGAATATAAACTTGTTTTAACATTTCGTTTTATTTTAATCTGTGTCGTGAGAGATGTGACAGCATCTCAAATCAAGGTAAAATAACAACATGCTGCGTGTTTCCCATCTCAGTCAGTGTCATAGATAAGAGTGTTGGTCAGTGTTCTTTGGTCAGTGTTCACAGACTATATAGGGATTGTGTAACCAAATAAACTGCAATTAGCTGTCGTACGACATTGTGCATGTTTGCACGCTCCGAACAGAAACGAAGAACAACGTGAATAACCTGTAAATAACTGATGACAAAAGTTCGTAGAAACTCGATAATGTGACGATTGCCGTAAACAGTTGCTTGTAAACGTTACGGGCAAGTTATGTTGTTTTGTTGACTTGTCAGTGTTGCAGCAAACCGCCAACATGAAAGTTGCTGAATCTGTTACCGCTTTGATTTTTTTCCTATTTAACTGTTTGTTATTTCATATTACATTGGTAAATGCAGTGAATAGCGAGCATGAATTTCCAGGTGAGTTGGAATAATATTTAGTGAATTTATGTCAAAATTTTGAAAAACTTGCGCCCAGCAACAGCGGCCTCAAACAAGGTCAAAGGTTATCGCTCTAAAAGTAAAACACAAATATTTAGTACCTACCTCAACACTGATGTTCTGGGGTGCTACTAGGTACTTCAGTGTGTGGAATCGTCCGATTTACCTACACCGAACTATCAAATACATACATATTTTGACAGATCGGAGTAGGTTAAATCGGCCAACTCCCTACAGTGGAGAACTTACGTAGTGGCGCCCCTGAACTGGTTAATTATTACTTTTAATGTATCCATACGATCGTAAATTCTAATAGAATTTATTAAATTGTCACTTCTATTCCAATCGGCGCTCGAAGTTGTCTATTCTCATTCTCAACTGTCATCTTAAAGTCTCTAAAGCAGAGCTTCCTAAACTTATTTTGACTCTAACGCCTTTGGGAGTTTCTCATTAATTTCTTCGACGCCCTTCCTTTGTATCTGGCCAAAAAGTACCTGTGTGTAGTTCACGGAACCCTAAATACAGCCTGGTGATAGATAGACAGACAGACGGACAGTGAAGCCTTAGTAATAGGGTCCCGTTTGGCACCCTTCGGGTACGGAACCCTAAAAATACACAACTTTTGCTGAATTTGTTATAACATTAGGTATATTATGCAACAGTATATTTTACTGTCTGTCTGCGGCTCAGCACGGAGACAATTATCAGTACCTAGAAAGCTGAGTTAATCACGCCGACAAATCTTTAATACTGTGACAAAACGGTCCAATAAAATGGTAAAAAAAACGCGCATTTCATTTCGCCCACACTATAGTGTAGTAGGCTATCTCTGGGTTGGTTTTTATGTTTTTATAGTGTAGTGATAAAGGGAAAGACGATTATTTATGTAACCGCATATTATTTAAACTCCCTTTGATGAGGGTTTTAGAGAAATCTTGTTATAATAAATAAAACTTCAAGCACAAATGTTTGTGTGGAATAAATATAAAAATACGACCAAAGCTGGTAAGTTTTACGAAATTTTCGGTCGCGCATTGCATAATATTATCATCATCATCAGCCATTTGACGCCCACTGCAGGACATAGGCCTCCCTCATGGTTTTTCAAGCTTCCCGGACTTGTCCCGCCCGCATCCAGCACCTAGTAGGAGAAAACAAAGTTGTTCAAATTCAAGAGCGTAACCTATATCTTTCCTTAATTACAGAGCCCGCCATGAGTGTAATAGTGATCGGCAGCGGTGCCGCCGGGTTGGCAGCTATGAGAAGGCTGTATGAGGCAGGAATCAACGCCGTGTGTCTTGAGGCAGCTGACCGGATCGGGGGCAGGGTGAACACAGTCCCGTACGCTGACGGCGTGGTGGACCTGGGGGCAATGGTGTAAGTATTTCAAACAGGTCAATAGCAAAATTATGATTTTGTTAATCTGAGATTTCTTTCCAAGCACTATGGACATAGACTTCAATGGATTCAACACAAGAGCCTCCGATTTACAATCTTCCAATTATTATTATTAGCTAAAGATCTTAATTTATCTCCCGGACCCCCTGTTGTATCTTATCAGGAGTTTTAGATACATACTGTACATCATCAGTATACCTATGTGATATTTGCTATGTTTCATAACCTTCACAACGTCTACAGTATGATAAATAGTGGCGGCCCGAGGATGGATCTCGGTGGAACGCCAGAAATGACTACTTTCTATATTATATTTCTATTACTTTCATATTGCTAGTCGAAGCATCAACCACCATAGTAATAGTAAGAAAGTTTCTCTTCATAGCCTCTTATTTTCGAGAGCATCTAATAGTGCCATGCCACTCGGCAAGAAATCAGTAAGACCTGAGCTTTTCGAAGTTCCGCTATCGAGTCGCGACGAAAAGGACGATAAAGGAGGATAAATAAAGTTTATTTTAACCGTACCACTCCATTCAGTTCCTTTGTCAATTGTAGCTAGGCGGGATTATAATATTTTCATCACCTATCCACTTCTTTTCTCCAGACTAGAAGGCGAGAAAGGCAACACAGTGACGGAGATGCTTAAGCCATTGGGGATCATCGAGTCCGTCAAGCCAGAGTCCAGATGGTTCGTTCTCTCTAACGGAGAGTTACTCCCCAAAGAAGTAGCTGGTAACTTCTCCAATAAACTGGATACATGGTTGAATGAAACTGATAAGCTGCAGTTGAAATCAGCACCGCAGTTTTTGAGAGAGTCGTGAGTATCTGGTGGCAGCGGCAAATTAGCAATACTTAGTTTTATAATAGTTTAACCAATGGAAAGAAAATATTTACAGCCTACACTCTAAACTCACCAGTAGGTGGTTCCCAAAGGGAATGTCACTTCTAACGCCAGGAATTACATCTTTGGCATATAAGATAAGACTATTTATTACACCCAAAAGACGTGGGGGAGCGGTAGAAAAATAAATAAGACCCAAGACTATTTATTACAACCAAAAGACGTGGGGGAGCGGTAGAAAAATAAATAAGACCCTTAAAGCCATAATTTGCCATACTTAATTCGTTGCTTTAAAATTTGACGTTCTCAATTTCCATCTCCGAAAGTCTTCACTTTATTAGGTGGAAATTTCTGTGAAAATTTGAACTCTCTAGCTATTACGGTTCTTGAGATAAAGCCTGGTGACAGACGGACGGACGGACGGACAGACAGCGAAGTCTTAGTAATAGGGTCCCGTTTTTACCCTTTGGGTACGGAACCCTAAAAAACCTATATATACGCGTCGAATTGATAACCTCCTCCTTTTTTGAAGTCGGTTAAAAAGTAAGTCATGAAGGTTGTTAGAGAAACAAAAGATGTTTTCTGCGAATACAGTGGTTTAATTTCCAATTATGCAGCTTTACAAAAATATACGTCTTGTCGTTATGACGGTCTTCAAAAGTGATCGAACAGATTAAGTGACAGATCTTGCTGTCAAAAAAAAACGTTCCGTTGCCCGAACATCCTGCCCCCCTTGGAGGCTAGTCCTTCAACAGTGTCTCCTTTTCCTCATCCGGTAGAAGCGGACACAAACGGCTGAACGCTCTTCTTACTATCCCAGTCCTAGTGAAAACGTCGGCTACTCTCGCGACTCCGTCAGAGCCAGGATAGAGCTTCTGTATACGGCCAATACGCCATTTCAGCGGTGGACAGTTCTCTTCTTTGACAACCACCATGTCTCCAACGCGTAGCCCTGGACAATTCCGCTTCCACTTCATTCTTTGCTGCAAGCTTGTGACGTACTCGTTCTGCCATCTGCGCCAAAAATGCTGCCTCATGGACTCCAGCAGCTCATATCTATCAAGGCGGTTGAGTTTTTTGTCTGTCAAATCCGGAGCGGGTACAGACGTCAGCGGTTTTCCGATTAAAAAATGGCCAGGAGTGAGAGGACTAAGGTCGTTCGGGTCAGTGGACAATGGACAAAGTGGTCTGGAGTTTAAGATTGCTTCTACCTGTGAAAATAAAGTCGCTAATTCCTCGAATGTTAAATGTCTATTTCCCAGTATGCGTTTAACATGAAATTTCGCGGATTTAACTCCAGCCTCCCATAGCCCGCCGAAGTTAGGGGAATATGCGGGTGAAAAAGTAAAGATTAGATTTTCCTCAATACCGAACTCGTTGAATAGTTCCTTATTCGCATCTACAAATTGAGCCAACTCGTTGCTGGCTCCCACAAAATTCGTTCCATTGTCACAAAAAATATTACTTGGTTTACCTCTACGTGACACAAATCTTCTTAAAGCTAGTAGGAAAGCATCCTTAGTTAAATCGCTTACGGCTTCTAAATGAAGAGCCTTGGTTGCAAAACATACAAAGAGACTTAAGTAACATTTACTGATTTTACAACCACGGCCCTTTCTATCGGTAATGTAAAATGGGCCTGCAAAATCCACACCTGTAGTCTCGAATGGAATGCCGGGTGTCAGGCGTTGCTTCGGCAGGTTTCCCATTATTGGTATTATAGATTTACCTCTTAATCTTCTACATAATATACAATTATTAGGAACACTACGTGCTAAGTACCTAGCATTGGTAACCCAATAATTTTCTCGAACTGAACATAATAAGAGCTGGGGACCACCGTGCATAAGCTTGATGTGCTCTGCTTCAAATATTAACTTCGCAAGATAATGTTTTGAACTCAAAAGCATCGGGTGCTTTTTGTCGTAGGAAAAGCTAGAATTTTCGATGCGGCCGCCAACTCTCATTATCCCTAAATCATCAAGAAACGGATTTAAAGATAAAATATTAGAACCTTTTGGCAACGGCCTTTTACATGTAAGTAAATTCAGTTCCTTTTCAAATGAATCCTTTTGTGATAATTTCACCAAAGTTACCTGACTTTTATTTAGTTCCTCTGTACTTAGGTTTGATTTTAATCTATTATTTTTATCCTTATTTCTACAGTTATTTACAAATCTTAGGACATAAGCCATTATTCTTTTTAACTTGTACAGTTTGGAGTATTTTTTGAAATCAATTATTATACTATGACTTAAGGGTCCTTCCTCTGAAATTAAATTTACTTGTGCGTCTTGTTTCTGAAATTCCTTCAGACATGGCCAGCATTCATCACTGTTTTGTAGGTAGGTAGGACCCTTCCACCAGAACGTCGAAATTCTTTCCGTGAAGGTGTCCACCCCCCGCGAAATTAAATCAGCAGGATTCTCCTCGGTTGGTACATGTCTCCATTCGCAGTCTTTACTTAATTCTTTAATCTTTGTTACACGATTCGCGACAAAAACTTCGGACTTTTTATTACTTGGAGCATGAATCCACTCGAGGACGATCGTGCTGTCTACCCAAAATACACATCTACTAATTTTATAACGAAGTGCATCTCTCACTTTATTACCCAGCTGGGCAGCCAAATAGGCCCCACATAACTCGAGCTTTGGGATTGTTAATTTCTTCAAGGGTGCTACTCTCGATTTAGAACAAAGAAGGTTTACATGTACTGCACCAGCTTGGTCCACCGAACGTGTATAAACACACGCCCCATACGCTGACAAGGATGCGTCTGAAAATATATGCAATTGGACTTCTACAAAATCTTTACATAAGACATGCCTTGGCACGTGTATGTCACTTAAGGCGTTCATATTCATTACAAATTTGATCCACAGGTCCTTTAATTCCTCTACAACTGGTTCATCCCAGTCTAATTTACATGACCATAATTTTTGGTACAAAATCTTGGACTTTACAATAAAAATACTTAAGAGGCCCAGTGGATCAAATATTTTTGCTGTTTCTGAGATAATAATACGCTTGGTTACTGTTTCATTTGACTGAAAATGTATCGAAAATTGGAGCGTGTCGGAGGCAGGCGACCAAGTCAAGCCCAGTGTGCTAGATGTCGCTAGTGAGTCTGAAATAAACTTGTTTTCAATTACTGAGCTTTTATCAAAAGTCAGATTCGCGTTTGTACGGTATTTTCTCAGATTAAAACACGCTGAGTCTAGCACCTGGGTCACCGAATTGCAAATTCTACTTAATTCCTCCTCAGACTCGCTCCCTGTGATCAGATCATCCATATAGAAATCGTGTTTGATGATTTCTTTAATTACTACGTCATTACATTCCTCCGATAATTGAAGTAAACACCTTGTACTTAAAAAGGGTGCGCTCGCGGTCCCGTAGGTAACAGTGTTTAATTTGTAATATTTCATGGAGTCGTCCTCGTTATCTCTCCATACAATCATTTGCAAATTCCTTTGACTCTCATGAATTAATATTTGTCTATACATTTTTTCAATGTCCGCAGTTAGTACAAAAGTATGTTGTCTGAATCTCAGCAAAATACTAATTAAATCGTCCTGAATCGTGGGTCCAACCATTTGGATATCGTTTAATGACAAGCCATTACTAGTCTTCGCCGAAGCATCAAATACGACACGCAATTTTGTCGTCTCACTTTTTTCTCGAAGCACAGCGTGATGGGGCAAACAATATCCAAATGCGGGCCTTGGAGACCGAGAAAGATGGCCAAGTTCTTCATATTCCTTTATAAAATTTACGTACGGTTTTTTTATGTCCGGTTGTCTACGGAATTTTTTCTCCATGTTTAGAAAACGAATCTTAGCCATCTGGAATGAGTCACCAAGGGCAGCTGGCGGGGTATGAAAGGGCATTTTTACGCAAAATCGACCATTTTCTAACCTCTGAGTGTTCTCTGTAAAATGTTGCTCACAAACAAGATCACTCGGTGATATTTTATCCTTTCTTTCATCCCCCGGCAGCTCATCAATCTTCCAAAACCTTTCCAATTGCTGAGATAAGTCTACCATCATTTTACAACACACTTTTTGACTCGACTTTACTTCTGTACCTACGGGCCCCGAAACAATCCAACCCAGCTTAGAGTCTTGTAAGATAGGCTTACCTTCTCCTAGCTTCATTCTTTGTTGGGCTATTAACTCCCAAAACAAATCCGCTCCAATCAAAACATGAATTTCAGCTGGTTCGTAAAACCGCGGGTCAGCTAGTTCGATATCTGCCGGTATTTGTAGATGCTCAATGTTCACTTTTGCATTCGGCAGCGCATTCGTTATACACGGCACAACCAGACTGTTTACATCCACAGAAAACTCGCTGTTACGGGATTTCATTTGAAACTCACAACTATCCACAATACTAAACTTCGCATTACTTATACCGGTTACTGTCACAGGTTGACTGGTCGGTTTACATTGTAATCCTAACTTCTGACGTAAGGATTCGGTTATAATTGTTATCTGGCTACCACTATCCAAGAGAGCCCGCACTTCGATAAATTTATTTGACTGCTTATTTACGATTTTCACAAGCGCAGTCGATAATAACACATGCTGGCTCGTCGTCGCTGATAATGAAACCGGTCCGGGCTCTGGTAAGGCGGCGGCGGTGGCGGCGGCTGGCGAGAGATGTGCTTGCACTGGAGATACGTTGCTCTCATTATTTACAGTTTGCGGTTTCGATCTATGCAACAATGTGTTGTGCTTGTATTTACATACTTTACATGGAATTGATTTACAGTTATATGCATAATGCCCCTTTCTAAAGCAATTTATACAAAGTTTATTTCGAGAAACAACTTGGTTTCTCATTTCCAAATTCATAGAAATAAACTGTGGGCAGTTATATAAGCGATGGTCTTGTTTACAAACAATACAAGCCAATTTGGCGGATTGACCATTTTCGCTAGCACTTGCCGATGCTACAAAACTGGAAACCCTTTCAGGCTTCCCTATACTTTTACTTTGTTTTACAGTTTCCAGAACATCTGCTTTATTACGAAGAAATGTAAAAAAATCCTCGAGCGTTGGGATATCCTTAAGCGAGCCTTTATACTCCTCCCAATTTCTGTTTGTTACATTATCCAACTTTGTGGACGCTAAATGAATTACAATGGTATCCCAATACTCAACGGGTTGCCCTAAAGATTTTAGGGCTCTCAAATTTTTAGAGATGTGATCGATCATACTACGCAAAGACCTATCTGACTCCCTGGAGATACAATCTATTGCAAATAACTGCTTCATGTGAGTGACAATCAACAACCTTTTGTTATCGAATCTTTGACATAATAGCTCCCATGCAGCGGAGTAACTGGTGGCACTAAACTCCATAGATTTTATTACAAGTGCCGCACCTCCCTCCAAAGATGATCTTAAATAGTGGAATTTGTTGATTGCCTCGATAGAATCATTCTTGTTAATTAAGGAGTCAAATGTGTCCCTGTACTCAATCCACTTTTCATAATTACCATCAAAGGTAGGTAACTTTATGGTAGGAAGCTTCACATTATTACTATTCATACTATTTTCTCGATCATAACTCTTCCTAGACAATTTTATATCCTTTTCACTTTGTGCAGAGAGTTTAGTTACATTGTCAAGTATCGTTTGTGCCTTTGACATGAGATTGAAGAAAATATTTTCAATCTCGTCCCTAATCTTCAATTGTTCGGGCGAATTATCAGACAAGGATTCTATTTCCGTTTGTATTGCATCATAGCCCTCTAAGGAAACATTTAGCCTTGATAACCTCAACTTTAATTCGTTTACTTGCACATCTGCTAACTGTTCTACTGGAGGTAATTGTTCGAGAAAATTTTTAAAAATGGTCAGTCGCCCTTTCTGTGAACTACGTTTCTTTAGTAATACATCCATGTTTGTGGGAGTCAGCAACTGGCTGAAAGTAAATCAATGCGAATAAATACCTTTCAATCGAAGCAGCAGTTCGTCAAACAGTACTTAGGTATATATAGGTACCCACGAAGCGGATAGGCAGGTTGGCCGGAGTTTTTGCTTGATATTTACGCTAAATTCCGTATGGTTCTCTTCACCTGGAATTTGGGGAAGGAAAAGCTTTAAATACAATTGTACTTTACGGGAATCTACTTTTGAGCGATACAAAATGGCGGTAGGCGCATGTATTCTGGCAAACCGTTGTGGAATTTGCCCTTTTTTACGTAATTTACAAAATAATTATAACCCAGGATTAATTTACATGGACAAATTAGAGACTTTATTACAATTTTCCGATGGGATTAAGAGATATTTTCGGACAGGGAACAAGGATGGAGGGAAAAAAGGAACGGCCTCACCGTGCACGCGATCGTTGATTTCGCCTTTGTTCCAATTTCCAATTACATTATATCTGCTTGTCCCTTTACTTGTCCTTGTGAGTTTGGTTTGCTGAAGGTGTACGAAGTCGATGTCTCCAATAATTTCAATTTCCTTGCAGCGCCGGCGTCGATACAGAGTGGCCGTTATCCAAATGGCCGCCGTGCCGGTAACATGTACAATTCACAGTAGTACAAATCTCCAATCTCGGATAGGCCTCGAATTTATCCTGGTCGTACGGCACCAAATTTTGTTAGAGAAACAAAAGATGTTTTCTGCGAATACAGTGGTTTAATTTCCAATTATGCAGCTTTACAAAAATATACGTCTTGTCGTTATGACGGTCTTCAAAAGTGATCGAACAGATTAAGTGACAGATCTTGCTGTCAAAAAAAAACGTTCCGTTGCCCGAACAAAGGTCCTACCACTGTCGCATGGATGTGACATTCCCTTTCCTCCGGAGTACTATACACCTAACAACGGAATTACTCTCTGTGGTAACCTAACGTCTTCACTTTTCAGCCTGAAATCTGACACCACCCTCCAACTGGACCCTGCCCTTAAGACGGGCCTCCTAGATTGGTACGAACGCCTCCATGAGTATGCTGGTCAGACCGACCCCAAAAAGGGCAAGTCCTTACCAGGGTTAAAGGAGCGATGGGGTTGCGAAGGACAGCTGCAAGGCTTCAAGGGCAAGGGCCTCGGGCAAGTTCTGGATGTCTTGTTAGTAAGTGTCGAAGCTTTACATGAAATAGGTACTAAACTCAGACATATAGGCGTTCGTTCCGTATGCTAGTGTTAGACAAATATCGATAGATGGAGAGAGACAGATAGAAAAAGAGAAAAAAGATCAGGACAGTTCGAGAGAGCAGCAATAGAATTAGAAACATACTATACACCTACCTAGAACAAACAATCAGAAATAAGGGACTATTCCGAATAGTCTTTCACCGTTTAACTGAATGAATGGTCTGTCCAGAAACGATAGCTCATTACTTACACAATTTCAGAACAAAATCCCCGACCCGTCGAAAGCGTTACCCTTGAATATCCAGCTGAACAAAGAGGTGGACAGCATCAAGTGGAAAACTGACAGCGGACTGGTGAAAGTGGTCTGCAAGGACGGCAGCGTCTTTGAAGCAAAGAGTGTCATTTGTACTAGCTCGGTCGGAGTTCTGAAGGAAAGGTCTGTCTTGAAATGATTATCCTTAAGGAATAGTTGAGAAGATAAAGAGTTTGTCGACAGTCCACGTACGGACTGTCTTCACTGTTTCACCAATTCACCAATCTTCAAATCCTAATATCCTTTAAAGAGTATACGGGTGCGCAGTCTGAAAAGCCTGAATGAAGCCCGAATGATGGGAATTGACAGACCTAGGTTTAGGTTTTGAGTATTTATTTCCCATAAGAACGAATAAGACCTACACTGTACAACCCCTGTTTGTTTAACGTAACCTTACCTAATCTTCCTTTTTCTGAGACATAATCCAAACCAATCCAAGACATAACAGACTGGCTCTGCCAAGTTAAATTAGCCGTACCGTTCCATCAGGCAGTAGGTATATTAAATCACTATGCAACGAACAATAATTACGAAACCTATACAAACCTTCTATTTCCAGACATTCTACCCTTTTCGACCCCGCTCTTTCCGCGGAAAAGGTCAAGGTCATCGACGGCTTCGAGATGCTGGTGCTGGACAAGATCTACATGGAGTTCACGACACCCTGGTGGAAGACAACCCCTACGGGCTTCAGCGTGATCTGGAAACCGGAAGATGCTGCTAAGTTCTCCGCTGACGAGAAGTGGATTACTGGCGTAAGTATTGGTGACTCTTTTTGTTTTATGCCAGGAACGTGGGAATTATCCAATAATTGGCTGAAACCGTGTCGTCCGTGCTACGAACATAAGCGCCCCGAGAAAATTTTGAATTTTGCGCCGCCTAAAACTTATTTTGTAGGAATCATCATCATCATCAGCCATTCGCGGCCCACTGCAGAACATAGGCCTCGTTCGTGGTTTTCATAACCAAGAGGGGTTTTGCCATAATCGCCACGCTTGGCAGGCGGGTGGGCCATCGCGGTATGCTGTTGGAATCTCAGGAAGACGCTGCTGCTTGTCTCCTGGAAATTGATTTCCTTAGTCGCCTTCTACGACATCCACGGAAGGAAATGGAGTGAAGCTATTCTTAATCCGGCGCCACACGAAATTATTTTGTAGGAATATACACTCACTACACGTATCTACAAGGCCGTTCACGTTAAAATATGACCTTGAAAAGAACAAAACCATTGTTGTGGCGCGGTCCGATCGGTACCTTTAGAATTCTACAGGTTAAATGATGTCGATACTTGCCCATACCATGGCATTTTTTCAGTGAACCAGTACCTACCTGTGTTTTTATAACTAACCTTTAGTTTCTTTCTACAAAATAAGTTTCTAGAAGCACAAAATTCCCGGTATTTGACCGCAGACGTCAGCCTGGCAGTCTCCACGACCCGTACCGGCGCGCTAGACACAAACACGATATAGAGAAGAGAACTGCTTCAAAATTCGTTCTCTACATATTTCAAATAACATGCGTAAAAGGCAGTAGAATTTAACCAAGAGAAACACATTGGATTACATTGAGTGGAGTTTCTAGATTAGGAGAATTTATTGGTGACCAACTTATATTATTGTGCTTTGTCCAGGTTTACGGCATGGACACAGTGGACGGTCAACCCAACGTACTTCTAGCTTGGATCAATGATGAGGCAGCCAAACACATGGAGAAGACGAGTGAGGCTGACGTAAAGAAAGGCATGGAGAAACTACTGGATCTGACTTTCAAGGACAAGTTTGCACCCACACCTATCAAGACTATATTGAGGTTGGTGGAAAATTAGTTCTTCGATGGGACTTACAGCTGTCATCCTCATAACATCTGATTAACTCTCATTCCACCTCAGATAGATTCAGCACTTTATCAACGCATGCCGAATATTTAATAGGTATTACACACTAATTCTTCACTTAATCACTCAATCCAATAAACGTCACCTAAACTATAATAAAATCTTAAATAGCAGCCCATTATTATTAGGCCACTTCATGGTTGTACTCAGTATCTTCAGTTCTTAGAGTACCTACTCAGTTGATGACTTTGAGAATATATAAAGCAGCATACAAACGTCCCACTGCAAAGCACATGCTTCATATCTCCGTAAAGTGTTGATCCTGAATTTTATTTATTTCCAGAACAAAGTGGTTTACCAACCGTTGGGCACGCGGCTCCTACTCGTACCGTTCGGTCTACTCGGAAGAAAGTCGCAGCTCAGCTGACGAGCTGGCTACTCCTTTAGTAGACAACAAAGGGTTCCCAGTAGTTTGCTTCGGCGGCGAGGCGACAGCGCCGCATTACCACGCCGCGGTCCACGGGGCTGTGGACTCAGGGTTCAGGGAGGCAGACAGGATAATCAAGTTGTTGAAATAATTGTGTTTGGGTTAGACTGCAATGGTTTTAGGCACAGACTAAGTAGAGATACTGCAAGGCTTTTAGGGCTTTAAAAGGGTGTCAGTACCTACCTCAAGCCCATATTAAACCAGTGCGGGTTTTACTGATCTTGGTACTGATTGAGTAAAACTTGCAATGGATATAATCATGATTGTTTCATCATCTTTGTTATATATTTCACTCGCATTTGTATTATAATGTACATAATGCTGTCAGTGTGCCTATTTAAATAATGTTTATGTATGTTATATAATCATATGTTGATAAAAAATAAAATATTTTTAATACTTTCACAAACCCGTTTTAATAAGGTCTTGATCACCTCAAATTGCGACGAGACGTATCCCTTGTTCCTAGGATCTTTGTGTCACATTATCAAGATTTTATATGCGCTTTGTCGCGAACTCCTTGCGGTTTCCTCGTTCTTTTTAAAAAAAAAGAAAGATTGTTTTCTGTCACGTAGTTTTGGCTTGCGGCCCATGTTTTTAGTTAATTAAAATCATATTACGGGGATTTCTACATTTTACTATCGATCATTCATACAGTCCATTAGGTTCCGTCGTTTTCATTTGGTCCTTCTCCCCACTTTTCCAGTGCACTAAAAAATTTAAAATTTTCACTTGTATCATCGTGTCAAATTCGCCATTATTTTTTCATATTTGATTCGTTATTTTATTTATTTACATAACACATTAGTTAGATGATCACCCGTAATAAAAGTAAAATCATGTCGGCTAATCCTACACCGAACGTGTCTATTTTAGAGCCGGTTCAATCCACTAGCGCAGGCCCGCCACGTGGGCGAGGTACTCCGCAACTCCCGCAAGGGAGCGGAGGCGCTAGCGTGCGGACCGCGCAAAGTAAATCGTCGCTTTCTTCCTCAACTGTGAAAGCCCGAAAAGCCGCGGTAGAGGCCCTTGCCTTGCGCCGGCAGCTGGAACGTGAGCAAGAACTCGCCGCCAAGGAGCGCGAGCGCGAACGAGACCTCGCCGCCAAGGAGCGCGAGCGCGAACGAGACCTCGCAGCGCTACAGGAGCAGGTCGAGCAGTGCGAGTTGCGGGCCGAGCTAGCCGCCATTGACGCCGACGTCAGTGAAAGCCGCGCGAGCAGCCGCACGAGCCAACGCAGCTCTACCAGGTTAAGCGTAGATAGAACCAAAACATGGGTAGAAAACCATTGTGATCAGTCTCAATTTGCCAAGGAAGTTAATAAAGGCATTTCTGCAGTAGGGTGCGAACAACATACCACTGTTCCACCCCCGGGCCGCTCGGTTCCACCGGCGATCGCCACACGGGCAACTGCAACCTTTATCAACCCTCTTGCACAAGAACAACATGTCAACGTCATGAAAACCTCCGAGGCGGTTGGCGCCACGGCCCCGCTCATTTCTACGGAGCTAGATAAAAATATTTCTCTTTTACAAGCTGTAGCCGATACCGCGGCAGCAGCGAAGGCGCTCGCCTGCGCCCCCAGTGCAAGGAAACTGGAATTATTTCCTTTTACTGGTAACACGTTACTATGGTTACAGTTCAAACGTACTTATGATGTTACCAAAACTAGCTTTTCTCCCCTAGAGAACATGAATCGACTACAGAACGCTGTCCGCGGGCATGCGCGCGATGCCGTCGCGGCGCTGCTCATGTCGGCCGAGGACCCGGAGGAGGTCATGCGCGCACTCGAAGACAACTTCGCGCGCCCCGAGCTCATCGTTTACAAGGAGGTTACTTGCCTTAAGAACCTTCCTCGTTTAGGTAACGATCTTAAAGAACTCGGAACCCTCTCTAATCGGGTACGTAACTCTATTTCTACAATTAAATTGTTAAAACAAGTAGAGTACCTATACTCCCCTGAATTGTTTCATGCGGTACTAGGGAAGTTAAACCCTACTATGAAAATTAGGTGGACTGATTTCGCCATGCAAGACACCACAGGGCGTGCTAAGCTTGAAATTTTGTCTGATTTTCTAAAGCGCGAGCTGGACCAACACATTAGGTTCGGGTTGTCACCCGAGTCTGTCTCGGCGCAAACCATGCAACATTTCTCAACGGACAAACATTTTATAAAGCGTGAAAATGTAAACACGGCCACTCACTCTAAAATGGTTGCGAATAAACAGGAATGTTCCTTCTGTAAAAAAGACCATAATATTAAGTCGTGTCCTGAATTTAAAACTCTTTCAATCGACGATAGATGGCAGTGGCTGCGCGAAGCAAAGGTATGCTACAGGTGCTTAAAGCATAGCTCACATCAGTGGAAAACGTGTAAAGTTAATCCATGTGGCATTGATGGATGTATTTTACGTCACCATCCACTACTTCATAAAAAACCAGACGTTCCTCTTGTCAATACACTCGATACACAAACTTTAGACGAAAACATTCGAACAGAAGTAAGTGAACAAACACTTCTAGCTGCGAATAAGCCTGCACCGACCGAAGAAAAGGTAATTGTGTCCACTACTTCTACAGGCGTTCAAAAACCAAATACTATCTTAGCTCTACGACCTCGCGCCTATTTAAAGATCGTTCCTGTCACCGTTTCCGGCCCTACAGGAACCTGTGACGTGTACGCACTCCTTGATGATGGAAGCACAGCCACTTTAATAGATTCCAGCATTGCCACGCGTATAGGGGCCTCAGGGCCGCAACAGTCGATCACAGTGAATGGTATTGGCGGTCTAGAGCGTAGTACCACAGTGTCATACGTAGATTTTGACATCAAAGGGAGGCACACACATGAAAAAATTTTAGTCAGGAACGCTAGAGCTATGGAGTCGTTGTCTTTGCGACCACAAACTATTCACCGAGAAACAATTGATTCTTATTCACATCTGACCGATCTGGTTGACGTTTTGGTGCATGAAGACGCTACCCCAACTATTTTAATAGGAGCTGAACACTGGCATCTGTCAATCAACCGTGACGTACGTATTGGTAGAAGGAACGAACCCGTGGCTTGTTTGACAGCACTAGGCTGGACTCTCTATGGCGTTGCTTCTAGCAAGACTAAACTGGTAGAATTTGTGAATCACGGCACATTCACGGAGCCGAGTTTGGACGAAAACATTGAGTTTCTTATCAAAGAACAATATAAAATAGATTCTTTAGGTATTTCTAAAACAGAAACGGTACATAGTAAGCAAGATCAGCAGGCAGTGAACATCTTAGAGGCTACATCACGTCGCTTGCCCTCTGGAAGGTTTGAGGTAGGCATGCCATGGCGTGACGACATACAGCGTATTCCTGACAGCTACCCTCAGGCGATGTCGCGTTTTTTAAGCCTCGAAAGACGGATGGCTAAAGAAAAAGATTTTGCTAGGGCTTATGACGTTTTCATGTCTAACATGATTGAAAAAGGTTACGCAGAAGAATGCACTTCTGAAACGTATTATGCCAATCACAAACGCGATCAACCTGACAAGCATTTACGCTTGTATCTTCCGCATTTTGGCGTGTACCATCCTCAGAAACGCAAGATTCGTGTTGTTCATGACGCAGCAGCCATGAATGGGGGAATCAGCCTGAATTCTTTACTGCTTTCTGGTCCGGACCTACTCCAACCATTGCTAAAGGTTCTATTTTGTTTCCGAGAGGGCCGTATTGCCATTACAGCCGATATCAAGGAGATGTTCCCCCAGATCCGAATCAGAGAGCAGGATAGGGACGCTCTTCGATACTTGTGGAGGCCCGAGAAAACACAACCTATCAGGGAATTCAGGATGACAGCCGTAATTTTTGGTGCGTGTTGCAGTCCTTTCATAGCACAGTTTATTAAAAACAAAAATGCACAGGAACACATCCTTACGCATCCTAAAGCCGTGGATGCCATTTTGTTTAGCCATTATATGGACGATTATATAGACTCGCTAGATGGCGCTAGTGAGGCGGCTCAGCTAGCAGCAGACATAATTACTGTTCACAGTGCCGCATGTTTCGAAATGCGAGGATGGATTTCCAACGAGCCTGCAGCACTGAGTCTTGTTCCAGAAGCATTAAGAGCCGCCCAACCGTTGGAAATTGATCTTGGCAACACTGCTAATAACATCCGAGCTTTAGGGATAGCGTGGAACCCCACCACAGATAAATTAGGGTTCCGTACTGGTTTGTCTGAAACTATTCCTAGCCCACTTACTAAAAGAAAAGTTCTTTCACATCTCATGCGTGTGTATGACCCTTTAGGCCTCCTAGGACCTATAGTTGTTAAGGGCCGAATTTTATTTCAACAGGCGTGGAGGTTAAATATCGGTTGGGATACTGAATTTCCACAAACTGAAGCGTCAAGGTGGTCCGACTGGTTCCAAGAACTTTTATCTGTCTCATCTCTTAAAATTCCTCGTTGGTATTCGAAGGCTAGGGACTCAGAGCCGCCTCAGAGGGAGTTACATATGTTTGCAGATGCGAGTGAGCTCGCTTACGCATGCGTGGCTTTTTGGCGTTTGGTGTATTCCGATGGCAGCATCGAACTCACTCTCATCTCGAGCAAAGCAAGAGTTTGCCCCCTGAAGCCAACTTCTATTCCCCGCTTGGAACTTCAGGCTGCGCTGATCGCTTCGTGACTTGCACGTACTATCAAGGACAGCCATCGCAAAAAACCGATACGCACGTTCTTTTGGTCTGACTCGACGACTGTCCTGCAATGGTTGCGCAGTGACGCACGCTCATTTAAACCTTTTGTTGCCCATCGACTAGGTGAAATTTTGGAAAATTCTTCAGTCAATGACTGGCGGTGGGTACCAACTAACTTAAACGTAGCTGATGATGCAACTAGAATGCATCCAATTAAGCTGGACCTCTCCCACAGATGGTTTTGTGGTCCATCATTTCTCTTTAAGTCCGCGGAAGACTGGCCTAAGGAGCCTGCCAATGTCGCACCAGTTCGCGAAGAGCGTAAATGTCAACCGAACGAATCGGTGGGACTTACTTCCGTTGGCTTAGCTTTACCTTCTCCGGTCACTGCTAATTTTAATCAATTCAGTGACTGGTTGCGTTTATTACGTGCTACAGCACGTGCACATCAAGCTGCAGCGATTTTTGGTAAAGTCTTGGCATGTATTCGAAACTCTAAATTAAATGGCGATATTTCACGTTCTCGCCACCCATCAACGTCTACAACCCTGTTACCCTTAAATGCTGATTTAATCAAAGCCGCTGAAAGGCACATTTTGCAGCAAACACAGTTAGACAGCTTTTCTGAAGACTTTCACTGCATTCTCAACTCGAAGCCAATCCCATCTCACAGTCGTCTCATCAAACTATCTCCCACCCTAGGAGAAGATAAGTTACTGCACTTGGCTGGAAGAATCAAATCAGCAGAAGACATTGATCCCAACACGCGATTTCCGGTTTTACTCGACGGCCGTCACCCAGTTGTGCGATTACTGGTAGAATCCTACCATCGGCGGGCTGGTCATGCAAACCACGAGCTAGTGATCAATGAAATCAGGCAAAGATTCTGGCTCTTGAGACTGAGAGACACAGTAAGATCTGTAGCAACGCGATGCAAAATATGCAGAATCAGGAAGGCATTACCAATGAGCCCTGTAACTGGAGATCTTCCCCGTCCAAGGTTGTCTCACCATCAACGGCCATTTACATTTACGGGCATAGATTACTTTGGACCCATCACAGTCACCTTTGGGCGCCGCCATGAAAAGCGTTATGTCGCTCTACTAACATGCCTCACGTCTAGAGCCGTTCATCTTGAAATAGTGCATAGCCTTTCTGCTGATTCGGCAATCATGGCTCTTAGGCGTTTTATTGCCAGACGGGGCGCACCTGATACCATCTACTCTGATAATGGAACCGCATTTGTTGGAGCCTACAGGATCCTGAAGGAGTTTTACACTATTGATGTGCAAGAGTATGCAGTAACTAAAGGAATTAACTGGAGTTTCATCCCGCCAGCAGCGCCTAATTTTGGAGGATGTTGGGAGCGTTTAGTGCGGACTGTAAAAGTAGCCTTAAAGGCGACACTTAACCAAAGAGCTCCAAAAGAGGAAACACTGGTAACATTACTTGCCGAGGCTGAAGCCATAGTTAATTCACGCCCGTTGACTCACGTGTCTACAGATCCTGAAGACCCAACAACTCTGACACCTTTTCACTTCCTCATCGGCACCTCATCAAACCAACTCCTTCCTCAACGCCTGGATGATCGCGACCTAATTCTTCGGACTGAATGGAGGAAAGCTGTGCGTCTTGCGGACCATTTCTGGAATCGTTGGGTGCGTGAAGTTCTCCCCACCATGCAACCCAGAATCCCAACCAAAGGAGACCGAGGCCAGGACTTACAGGTTGGAGATGTAGTCGTCATCGTTGACGAGTCACTTCCACGAGGGACGTGGCCACGAGGTCGAGTAGAAAAGCTGTTTCCAGGAAAAGATGGGGTGACAAGGGTGGTCGACGTTGCCACAGCAGGGGGTACGCTCCGTCGCCCGTTAAAAAAACTCGTAAAGCTGGCTTTTGGCTAGTGTTAACTGATTGGTGCAGTGCTGCACGAGGGGCAGGATGTCGCGAACTCCTTGCGGTTTCCTCGTTCTTTTTAAAAAAAAAGAAAGATTGTTTTCTGTCACGTAGTTTTGGCTTGCGGCCCATGTTTTTAGTTAATTAAAATCATATTACGGGGATTTCTACATTTTACTATCGATCATTCATACAGTCCATTAGGTTCCGTCGTTTTCACGCTTATTTTTTAAAATTCGCGCCAGGCTCCGGTAAACCAGTTTTGCTAGGAAAAGCCTACAAAAGCTGGACCAAACCAATAAAAACACCGTCGTACAGTCGACAGCAGGTCAACCTTTACATTTTTGTTCCAAATTCGCGCGTAACGTAGCACAGTTGAGTGCACGTTTGTAAAGTTGATGTGCTGATGACATTTACACTTCACTTTACTCAGGTTACGGGCTTATGTGAAGTTTGATGTGATGTCTAATACACTAATTACGAATAATTTTTACAACTAAATCGGTGAGTATTATTAATTTGCGATGGTTTTTAGCATTATATTTATATTCTTTTTGTTGCACTAATCCGTGCTGAGGAAAATTTTAAAAACCTATTTACCTAGAGGCTAAAAGTTCCACCCATGCCGGGACTTGAACCCGCGATTTCTGGCTAACCGTGCCAGCGCTCTCCCAACTGACACGTTTGTTGTATGGGAATAATTGTTTTATTTTGTTTTTAGTATTTGTTGTTACAGCGGCAACAGAAATACATAATCTGTGAAAATTTCAACTCTAGCTATCACGGTTCTTGAGATACAGCCTAGTGACAGACAGACGGAATGCCGCTCCTCTGAGGCCACAATATATTATTAAGGACGAAAGACGAACACGCATAATACTGATACTGTCGCCACCGTCAGTAGGCTTGGATTGATCCATTTGGATGCCGCCATTTGGTCTTTAATGCGCCAGAAGGAGGGTTTTATGTTTTTTCATGGTGAGTGACTTTTCCTCACGCTGTGCCTTCACTGAGGTGAGGTTTGACCGGCCAGGATCTGGCAACACTGTTGATACTGTTGTCTAATCTGTATCCAATAGCCAATAAACGTTTAAAAAAAATGTTGTAGTAATCTGTGGTATACTACACAGCTGATGACAGCTGATATTGATTGATTGCAGTGCAGCGTTGTCAAATTGGGGGCTTTTCCCCATTTTGGGGAAAAATATGGCATTTGGAGGAGTTTTGAGGAAATTATATCTTTGAGGAAGTTTCGACATTGGGGAAATTTGGGGTTGACTATTTCCGAACGAAGTCTTATCTATAGATCTGGGGTACGTTCAGTTTGATCGCCCGACGATCACTGACAGCAGGATAGATAATACAAATTCAGCTTGTGCAAGAGATTATTACCTACTCCATGTTAAGTTTTCTGTTCACCAATGCGAGTGTAGGAAGAGCTTTCTCAATCATAAATGTGGTTAAAAACAAGCTAAAAAAACAGACCGCTGACCAAAATGGCAGACCACATAATAAGGGTGAGATATGGAGCAGCAGCTGGTGGTGGATGTTCGCAATATGAGCCAACTGATAATGCTACAACTGTTTCACTTCGAATACGTTTACTCTGCTGGAGACGATGTCGAATTATTAGATTTGTTTAGTCCCTTTTAAGAAATGAAAACTTTTCAACACTTTAAATAGATTAGATTATAGTAAGAATTTATGGTGTATTTATTTGTAAATTACGTGAAATTAAGTTTGGGGGATTTTTCTAAAAAAGGTATCATTTTGAAGAAAAATAAGTTTTGAATCTGGGGAAATTCGAGAAATCTCATCTGGCAACCCTGATTGATTGTCAGAATTTAGTCAGAATCGAAGTCTGTCTGTGCCACTATTTACCTACCTGTGCTATTTGCTCCTGAGCTTTACTCGTTAAAATTATACTGATTTCAGAGTGAATTAGATACTTTGTGCCATTACGTAATCTATAGTTTGCTTGTAGTTGCTAAACGCAACCATGGACGCTGATAACCTAACCAAACAAGTAAGATTTCCTCTACATTTAACATTCTCTAGGTTTACGTGTTATTTTACTAAAACTCCCGAATTTTAAAATTTCTTCCAGATTGAGGAAGTGGAAGCTCTAAGCTCTATCTACGGAACAGATTGGAAAGCGGAGAGTGAAGGTGGTCGGTCATACAGCGTCAAAATTGTTGAAAACAAGATCGAGGCTATTTTGTACGTAACCATGCCTCCAGAGTACCCTGGGGAGGCGCCACCAAAGTATGAACTCTCTGCGCCTTGCATGAACAGGAAAGATAAGGAAATGCTTCATAAGGCATTAGATGAGGTCTATTTGTAAGTATCTTTCAGTTGGGGTGTAGCCTTGAAGGCGCTATGGGCCGAGAACTTTTTAAAAATTATTATTTTTCTTTTTGCAATTGGTTTAACACGTAAAATAACACGTTTTCTTTCTTTGACTTTTAATAACATGTTTTTTGTCGAGTTATTCGACTTTATATCTTGCATGATTATACTATACACTATAAACAATTCCCGCTTGAGGAGCCCTATTGGACATAAAAATAAAAAAAATAAAAATTCCTTAAAAAAAACCAGGGCGGTCTTGCGGAGCAAAAAAGGGTCTGTAACTTGGTAGCATAAAACGCACCGTTTTCGAGTTATGAATAAAGAGAAAGAAACCACGACCAAACCGAAAGAAAAAAAAATCACCCCCAAGGCTGTACAGTCGTGGTTTTTCGTTTTTTATTCATAACTCAAGAACGGCGCGTTTTACAGTACCAAGGACCTTTTTTGCTCCCTAAGATCGCCCCTACACACTGCAAGAAACAAAAAATATATATATAAATATTAATTATTAATTAAAATATTTGTCATGAGGATGTCAGAGGATTGAAAAGATTTAGTTTTTTGTTTCAGTTTGTTTAGTTCAGTAGAGATTAAAGTTTTATTGTGATAGGCTGCGGACAGCCTACTTGCAGGACGGCCGACGATGTGGGAGCGAGAGAGTTGCAAGGCATGTGTGCGTGCGAGCGAGATAGAGGAGGAAGTGTCATGGTGGATTTTTGCAACAGACGTAAAGACAAAAGGATTGCGTTCCGCAAAGAAAAAAAGGAATAAAAGTTAATTATTGTGCCGGTATCTGCGTTTTCCCACATATATATATTTATATATACAGGGCGTCCCAAAGTTATGGGCCATGAAGGGAAAGTACCTTAAATATCGTAGATAGGGTATTTTGCTGAAAGAAGACTTAATGTTATTTTTAAAAGTTAGTAATTCTGCATTCAAAGATTTTCTAAAAATTACTTGCCTTGTCTGGGAATCGAACCGACTTAAATGTAAAAAAAAACACCCCTAATTTTGTGATGCTAATCGAAAGAATGGCCAAAAAATAATAACTCTTCTTAAATAACATAGTATTTTAAAAGAAAGGAACAACGTATATTATTATTATTAACGTACGATATTTAAGGTACTTTCCCTTCATGGCCCATAACTTTGGGACGCCCGGTATATAATATATTTTTCACTTCTCATGCTCTAAAAGTTCGTCTTTATGTCGTGCGTAGGCGACATAAAGTCGCTTTTTATGCTCTAGAGCATAAAGTAAAATCTTCGTCGAAGACCAAGGCAATCGCTGCAACAGCCACACGAACATCTTTAACTTCATACAACAACCTCTTTATTTTATTTCGTTTCGTTCGTATTCTAAGACCAAGGCAAAGATACCAACAGCCAAAGTACACAATAAAACTTCATGAAATAAACTTATAATTTGTATTTCGTCTCATTTATTATTTTTTATATTTGTTTATTTTTCAATTTAGTAGATCAGTATAGTATTTAAGCCATAACAACAACTTATCATAGTTATAAAAAGAAAATGTTTTTATAACTGAGCAGTATGTAACGACCTTAAGTCAGGTGTCACGTCCCTACAGAAAAAAAAAAGAAAAAAAAGTTAATTGGCGGGAACCATAATTATTTTTTCATTGTAATATTTGTGTTACAACTTAAAACTATATTTACATGTTGCTGTTTCATTTCCTCGCAATCGAAGTGAAAAGTAGAGTGTACAACTCGTCCATAAAACCCATTTTACACTCGACTTTATATCTATCCTCGCTCGCAAGCTCGCTCGGATGGATAAACGTCTCGAGTAAAATGGTGCGTTTTATGCACTTGTTGTACAATCTACTATTGTTGCAAAATTTTCTGTCCTAAAAATTTTATTGAAGGAGTATATTTTGTCTTTCATTTTCGCGTCCAATATGGCTCCTTTAGTGCCCCCATGCATACACCCCAATGCCTACAACCCACCCCCAACTTTACCACCAACCAAGGCATGTGCCCAGTGGGACGTAACTAGGCTGTTGATGCTATACCAACTTCATGGATACATAGAGATTGTTACTGTACACCATTTAAGTAGTAAGAATTACAAAGTAGTTAAATACTTTCATAAACTTTCCTCTGTATCCCAGAGGGGTATAGAGAAACCACTCCTGGAAACATGTGAGTGTTGACTAGTACTTGTATCTTCTAAGCCAGGCAGGCAATCATATTTCTTTTGTCCTTCCTTTTCTCCATGTGTCCAAACCAATACAACATTTCTCAGTTCTGGTCACTACATTCTCTAATCATAATCAAATCAAAACAATTTTTTTATGCGCTTTAATGAACGTTACAAGTCAAAATAGGTGTCCATTTCAAAATCTAGATCATTTTGGACAAAAAAAAACTCCAAACTTAGTCTTTTCAAGTCCTTAATTTACAGAATTTATATAAATATTCTAGAACCTGGAACTCATGCATTGAACTGGGTTTAGTTCCAGACATCATTGTCATCTAAATAATCTTTAATGTTATAGTAGCTTTTTTGGCACAATGTGTGCTTTACACATTTTTTAAACCACGTTTCTGGCAAGCTTATTATATCTTTAGGGATCTTATTGTAGAAACATATACAATGCCTCATAAAGTATGTATTAACCTTTGCCAGCCTAAATTTTGGGAACGAAAGTTTATGTCTATTTATAGTATTTACATTGTGTTGGCTACCTACAGTTTTAAAGTTACGGATATTCTTCCTAACATACATAATATTTTCATAGATATATGAAAATTCAACGTACATATTCTCATTCAACGTACTCTATTGAATATCCAGTCACTCAAAGTAACCAACATGACATCAGTTGTGGAGTTGGGCGAAACTGGCATTAGAATTCTTTTACTTGCCTCTTATTTTTGTTACTGCCACAAGTAAGTGTTTACTGCTAGGAAAGCAATTTTATTTAATTTACTTTGAAAACTTTATTTCCCTGTGACATGTAGCTATTATATAAAAATCTCGTGTCACAGTGTTTTTTATCGATCTCCTCCGAAATGGCTTCACCAATTTTTATGATTTTTTTTTGTGTATATTTGGCAGGTCTGAGAATAGGTCGTAGGCTATTAATATGGCATAACAATGTTTGCTGAGTCAGCTAGTTTATTATAAAATTGTTTTATTTCAAAGAGAGAATGTTGGCGAAACAGTAATCTACCAATGGGTAGAGAAAATAAGAGAAATGCTGCTTTCAATAAAGCATCCAGAAGTAACACAGAAGGGGAGTAAAGCTGTTGTGATAGCTGAAGATTTTGCCCAAGTAAGTTTATTTTATTCATAAGTGCCTGATTTCTTAGGGTTGTCTACCTAAAGGGTGCAAATGCGTCCCTATTACTATGCCTACAATGTCCATCTCTTTCAGTCTGTCTCACCTTCAAAGGGCTTTTAAGAACCATACCTAATGGGTACCTAACCAATTGAAATTTTCACAGTGTTATTTTGGTGGTTAAAACTGTACATACGAGTGACAAACTGGGTGTGAGTTAGGGGCACTGGAAATAGGTCTGAGGGAGGAGGGTACAAAAAGGGCCCGAGTTCGTTCAAAAAGGCCTGCGCGAAGCTTTCGAAGTTAAACGACAGTTATTTTCTGTCTTTGCGTGTGTGTGTGAGAGATAGGAAGAGATGTAGGCTTTTTCGAGTTCGAGTGAAATTAGTTAGAATTATTATCATTAATTAAAATTCAAAAAATTTGAGGGGGATTATCCAAAACAGAAATAAAATTGTGGTGGCCCACCTCGCAGGCCCAGAGGGCCCATACCAACGTGCTTAGAAAGCTGGGCGGGCAGTGTAATTTTTTTTGTCAAGATCAAAGTAGGAAATGGAATTCAAAGCATTGAATTACCTATTAATTAAAATTGAATTAGTAATGTCATAGAACAGAATTTAATTTCGCTCATCATTGGATTCGGTGTTCCACGCCATGGTTTGTCAAGGCCAGGCCCAGGGATGGGCCAGGGAATATAACCCTATATACGGTCGTGCTCCTTCATACCCTGTGTTAAGACATATTTTTCTTCGATGGAGTAGACTTGCCCAGCACCTATAGGAATGACTGCACCCTGTGATTATTTGTGAGTGACTGTGTTTGTTTATATTTCAGTTAGAGTTGAATTGTCCAGAAATCATTCACGGAGAAGTGATAATCGATAGAAAGAGTTCCTTCCAAGGTCATGCTGCTGAAGTGCATTCAATAGAAGATGTTAAGTGAGTAACATTTCTTAAACCGCTTTAATGAAAAATGGAAGAGTTATGGATTTATCCAAGTCACTATATTTAGGAGGTTTACCCTACCTTCGAAGCCTAAGAAAAATAAATTGTTTGCTGCAAATTGTTGATTCCATTATTTTTTAAACAAAAGTCCATTATCACCAAATCAAACGCGATACTCACCTTACAGAGCCAAATACCTACAACACCACAACGTGACCACAACTTACCTATACCTACCGGTCGTATCTGTCGAGTTTACGTTATTTTAGTAAATGTGAGCATCTAGAGACCGACAGTTCATAGTGTCCATATAGATAGTTGCTCGCATGATGTCGAATACTATCTAATTTATTTTATGCCACACCTGGCCAAAAAACTACGCGTACGGGAAAACCCACTGAGGCCAAGTGACGACATAAAATTGTGTACACAACACGGACTGTAAAATAGAAAGCCCTCTATCGCATATTTATGAACCTCGCCTGCGGCTCGGGCCTTAAACTTCTGCGATATCGGCCTTTCTTTATTTTACGGGCCTAGTTATGTAATATACTATTATGATGCCCAGATCTTTAACACTGTCTCCTTTTCTTGCCTCCACAGCGCAGTCCTCCACAAGCTACGGCAGAACAAGAAGTTCGCGCACGCCACACACAACATGCTCGCGTACCGCATCGAACGGAAGACGGAGAGGGGCGCCACTATGTTGCAGGATTGCGACGATGACGGCGAGATGCACGCGGGTGGGCGAATGCTGCACCTACTGCAGATATTGGGCCAGAAGAACGCGCTGGTCGTCGTGTCGAGATGGTGAGGGCATCTTAACGTTCATACCTTTTGCGCGTTTTGTTTTTGTGTAGCCCTGCGTATTTGCGTTGGCGTGTCTAGAGTTTCATTAAAGCGATGGTCTATAACATCGCATGTAACATGCTTTCTTCTCGGCCCATACAATATATATATGACATTTTCTAGTTATTTTCCAGCCTGGCTCTTGAACAGCGAGATAAGTATGTAGTATGCCCTCTTCTCGCCAAATACAATGCACAACATTTATCCATCATGACACCTTTCAATAACATCCCTGGATAAGTGCTGTTGGTGTGCCTTAATAAATAAAATAAAAAATAAGTAAGTGAACTTCAACAGTATAAACCAACATCCTGGGGTGGGCAAACACAGTCGACCCGGCGCTCCCGGCTTTACGCCAACGCTAAGGACTAACGTTTGCATTGACTTAATAATAGATCACTAAATCACTACTGACGAAGTTTAGCGAAGGGGGTGTTCCGATATATCGAGTTCAATACGCAATATTATTTTGAAGAAGAAATATATTTATTACACCGACAGTAACACAAAGAACAATAGCTCCATAATACATAAAAAAGAAAGGTTTTACAAACATTACACGCTACAAAAGATGGCTGACTCAGCTTTTGCTGAGGGTATAAGCCTACAGCGCTGATTTTTAGACAGTGCCTGTTTATTTGATTGATTCGTCTTCAGACAGTTATTTTCACTCTTGGCACGAACTCTGGCCTCAGGCTAGTGACCCCACCGCGGCGTGGCCAAAGGTCGCGCTCCGGTCTTAATCTTTGCGAGGCCAAATCGCGAGCTGCCTTTGGCGAATCGCGGCACACCCAGTTCTTCCAATCAGCGCTGGCGAGCCTAGGGAGTTACCTGCCACCGTGTGCCGCTCCAACTTTACTATCCAACCTTATATACTGTCTTGTTTGCATAGATTCAAGTACAGTCGACAGCAGGTCAACCTTTACATTCTTGTTGCAAAGTCGTCCATAAAGTAAATGAATAGAGTGCACTCGTGCAAAGGTTGATGTGCTGTCGACTGCTCCATTGGCGAAATCGCTGGTGCGCACTCTTGTTCTTCTCATCGTATTGATGCCAAAAGAAGTTCCCCATCGTAGTGAAAGGATTTTCCAATCAGCGCTGGCGAGCCTACGCTAAACTTTGGTGTTTGAGAGTGGGTACCGTATGCCGCTCTAACTTCACTATCCAACCTTATAATGTGTCGTTTGGATACATTCCAGTACTGTAGATAAAAAATATTTCAGAAACCTGTGTGTCTCCTACAAACTCAGACAAAAAAACGTCTGTCTACAAATCTATTACTTATATCTAATTACCTACTATACCGATGATATATTACTAGCTGACTTGGCTCTGTTTTGCCATATTAATTACCGTACAACCTATTCTCAGACCTACCAAATATACACAAAAAAAAACCATAAAAATCGGTGGACTTCCATAACAAACACAGTGACACGACATTTTTATATATTAGATGATAATCACTGTCAAAAGCTGGCTAGATGTTACCCAGGGGGCGCCGAACGACAAGTAGGGGACTCAGTAGAGTCATCGTTAGGGGGCTCCTATCATAAACTGTCGCCCTCTCATATGCGCACGTAATATTTATACTTAGATTTGAAGTATCCTCGTTTACTTAGTGCCAGACCTATTCCCACTTCCTGTCACCGCTGTGTATTATGTTCTTTTTGTTGCACTAACCCGTGCTGAGGGCAATTTTTCAAAACCTATTTAGTGGCTAAAAATTCCACCCATGCCGGGACTTGAACCCGCGACCTCTGGCTAACCGTGCCGTAACATCTATTCCGATGTAAAAACCTAACTGTAAAGTGGGTTGCTCGGGACTGCAAGTGATGTAAATTGCTTCGGCCAGATGTCGCTGCCTGTACGTAATACAGAGAAGTTTGTAAAGAGGCTCGAACGCCGATGCCTGCACTTGCCCATTAGCTCAGTTGGGACAGCGCTGGCACGGTTAGTCAGAGGTCGCAGGTTCAAGTCCCGGCATGGGTGGATTTTTAGCCTCTAAATAGGTTTTTTAAAACAACTGTGTATTATTTTTCAGGTATGGAGGCATACAGCTTGGTCCAGACAGGTTCCGTCATATCAATAATGCAACAAGGCAAGTTTTACAACAGGCAGGTATGCTAAAGTGTAAATGACGATCGTTTACCCGCACTGACTTTTAATTTTAATGTTGAAACTTGAAATAAGACTGCAGCTGTGACATAGTTTAAAATAATAATTTACTTTATTGTCCTTGACTTTATAATTATTGTTAGCGAAATGTAACTTAAAACTAATGAAATGTTGAAACCATTTAGTTTTGTCGCACGAACGTGTTGGCAACAAAGTTATTTTAAATTGTTTTATGTTTTGAACGGAGTTAAAAACTGTTTCTATATGAATTCAAAAGTTTAGAATGCCAACTGGCATTAACTCAACGTGAAATTGATAATGTCTTATTCATGGGCCATCTTGTTCTGCGTAGAGAGAGAGAGAGAGTGAGAGAGAGAAAGAGAGATATATATATATATATATATATATATATATAATGATTGTAATTGCCGTTAGAGCCCTGCCTATCACACTAGCGATTTGCGAGCGATTTGAAAGCAATCTCGGTGCGACGGCCGCAGCGTCGTTTTGTAAATTTGTAAAATCGCGTTCGACAGTCCGACCCGCCCCACTTGAGTTATATCAAAGATACATGTGTAAGCGGACGTAGCATCGTTTAGCAATCGTCGTTTATACAATGGATACAAAGTAATTTATAACTAAAATTCAAAATCATCCCGTTACATGGGACACAATGTAACTACTATGTCATAGTAGTCGGTCTCTCCTATCGATTACTTGATAATGAATCCTCCCAGATTCGTCGTTGATTTCCATTTTCTGCGTCTTGTGATTTGTGATTTAAGAAATTTATTTCTCAATAAGAATACATTGATTCACTTACTTGAGAAACAATAGTTATGTATATTAATAAATGTTATATAAAGCAAAACGCGCCGTTGCAATTCGCGTATAATTCTTGGAAGTAAGTAGAAAGTGGGTACATAGGATTTGTTAGTTTGATAATAACAGTTTGCAATAAAAACGAACATAAGGTTGCGTTCACATTGTTGAGAGTTAAAAGCAGGCAAGAAGTTGAAGGCAGGTGTGAGTGCATACTAAAAACAAAAAATAGTGGAAAGCTTTAAGGCTTCAACAATGAAGTATCCCTCAAAATGTGGCTTCTCAGTAATCCTCTGTAGATAGGCAATGATTTAGCTTCCTTGATATCTTTTGGTAATTTGTTATACATGCGGGCTCCTTCAGCCACTATACTACTATTTCCATAATTCGTTCTTTGCATCTGTATGTGTATATTATTTGCTTGTCTTGTTAATCGAGTCTGTAGTTGTATCCTTTTGGAGAAGGTTATTTGAGTGTGAATATCCTTCTCCAAGTCTTCCAAGTAACAAAGCCAGCAGTCGTTTTTCCTCGTCAGATTAATCCATTTTGCTACCGAGTTGGTCCCTCAGAGGTTGGTTGGGCTCTAAAGAGACACTTTCCAAAACGCGGCCAGCTCGCTGCGCAATCGCATCGCTTTCAAAACGCTCGCAAATCACTGGTGTGATAGGGCTATAAAGATGTCTTCAGGGGGTCCAGGGAGTAACACTAGCGCCACCGAGGCAATTTTTTTTTTACAGATCAAATTTGCAAATAGTGTTAGTACAATCTCTCAATCATTTTAATAGGGATTTTTGGGTCCTCGTCCTTGTAATACTAGGGATTGTTTCAAAACGCAAAATTGTGACAAAACTGTATGTTAGTAAATGTCAGTAAGAAATTAAGTTGATTGCGATTAATAACTCTCTCAGAAAGATGGTCCCTCAGAAGTTGGTTGGGCTCTAAAGAGACGGGCTGCATTGTTTACTCATTGCAAAGTTGCAGTTGAGATGCGGCTTGAATACAGTTCACACAACTGCAATGTGCAACTGGCAACTAACCGAACCGAACTGCATGCCAACTGCACACCAGCTGCGGACTGCTCGGTTGGTTAGCAGTTTCATTGCAGTCACACCAACTACATCTAAACCTGCAAGCCGTCTGTTTAGAGTCTTACTTGTGGTTGAGTGACAAAAAAAAACTATGTAAACCTAAGTAATTTTTTACATTATTTACAAAAGATGATAAATACTAAAAATAAATGTTATTTAACTTGAAAGTCATGATTTTCTGGTGTTCCTTCCGTTATTGTCCACGGTTTTCACTGTTATGCATTTCTTGTCTAGAAATCTCAGAAGATCCTGAAATAAAATATGTTTTTTTATATTTTATTGACAACATGCAGTTTTAATTCTGAATTGACATGACATGTGTTACACACTACAAATAAAAAAACCATAGAAGTGTTTCTCCCTACAAAATTCACACTCATAAACGGCCCCAGTCCTCTCGATTAGTCTTTCTTTACCAATGAAATGAGTGCAAGATGTGCTGCAGAGTATATCTATCACTGGTTACATAATAAATAAACTCCCAGGCACTGCAGCGTCCGAGTGGTCCCTTCACCCATCTAGTGTGAGTGAAGTGGCCACTGGACGCTGTATAAATCATATCATTACGTAGATGCAAAGGCCAAAGTTTTACATAATATCCTCAATAATAAAAATCCTACGTTTAATTTTACAGAATATACTTTCAGAAGTACTGGGTGATATTGAGAAATAGTAATCAGGACATGAGAGAGATCTAACCCTAGATAGGTACGTAAAATCACAGCAATAAATTCACATTTCCCAGTACTAGCCTGACTTGTTTTTTAATTCGATGCAAAAAAATAATACTGACACTTCGACGTGTGCCGGGGTCGTATACCATGACAACCATTAATCAATCAATTCTCAATTATGGCTACCCTAAGGATTCTGCCAGTGTCGAGTTTTGGAGATAGCAAGTTTTTTTTTAAATATTTAACAAGATCCCGTAAGTTAGTTGTGGTGATGTAGTAATAACAAAATAGATAAAATACATAAAAAACAGATACATTAGTAATAGACAGACAACATTTGTTAACGTACTCTATGTGGACATTAATACAAGTTTATTTTTAAAGGTCGTGACAGACGACCGCTGTAAATAATATATCGCGCGATGTCTTGTTCTATGCTAAATCCGACCGCAGTTGAGTGTAGACGCGGACTTCATGTTGGATATTGTACGGGAAAAATATCGCACATGTTAACGCCGTCGTCTGTGACGAATAAAAATCTAAGGATCCAATGAAATCTATGCCAATAACAACCTACAGCGGCGAGCGAGATATAACACGGAGTTGCTAAAAATGCCACTCATACTCTAAAGTTTTTCACTTGTTTAAGCCAGTGTTTGTGACAAAAAAAACACAAGTTCTTGGGATATTTGGGATTTAACATAAATAAATTAACAATTTTATATTACGAGATGTCACCTCGCCAACTGTGCCGACGTATTTATACTCTGCCTACTCTGACCACTGTTTATAACATTAGTTAAAGTGGTCTATGGCCCGTAAAGGGAGAATAAATTAAGTTGGTCGTTAGCCTAGGCTAGGGCGTGAGCCACATACAAAGGACGTGGGGCGAGGGAGCGGAAAAGACGTGACGCGTTGTACAGTCACAGACCTCAGTCTTTATTTATACTGTGCCTCAGTGCAAGGACTATGGTGAGTTACTCTATACTATACACAGCGTCTCGTCTTTCGTCTTTTCCGCGCCCTCGCCCCACGTCCATTCTGTATTACCCACGCCTGAGCAGCCGGTAACCACGGTTTTAAATTAGAGAATAGGCGGGACTCGGGCATTAAACTGTACTAATAAATAAATTATTATTATTATTGTTATTCCGTAAATTCTCCACTGTATGGACCCGTCCGATTTAACCTTCACCGAACTTACCTATTTCCGAACTCCGATGCATATTTTGACACTTCGGACACGTGAAAATGGATAACCCAATAAAGTGAACCCAACGTTCTCGGGACAACCCAACGTTCCTGGGACAACCCTTTATCGGACTGTGGCATAGCAGTTGCCACCTTAAATTGAACTTTATCACTTTGAAATAGAGTCAAAAACCAATGAAAAACTCATACTAACTAAAAGTTAGGGATTACCTTTGGGTCGTACCGATGGCCATAGCTCACCAGATCTTTGTGTATAACGTCGATGTTAACAGGCTCATAGCGAAGTATGGCTTCCCGAAGGCAGCGCCGACTCGCCACATAGTTGTGGAAAGCCACGTGCAGAGGCACGCGGCAGGAGTGGACCTGGAATTTGGGCTGTGGTTGCTAATATGTAGAGCCGATTTTCGTATTGGCAATGTCTTACTTGTAAATTAGTGCGAGCAATACATAACGTGGAAAAGTTTTATGAAACAAATTTTCCAAACACTGTGATTGAGGTAGGTACCTACGTAATTGCCCCAATAGGCTGGTACGAGAATCACTTGAGCTACACGCCTAGAGACTGTGATATATTTACACTGAATAAATCAACCAATTTTGCCTACTAAACACTCAAAAAATCCCCTAGATTTAGCAACTAGGTCGCTAAAACGGTAACTAATGTTACTAATGATCATAAATACTTTACAGTAATTATTAATTGCCTTCACACAACTCAAATCTGGTCCCAAGCAACCAAGCAGACATCACAGAGATGGTACACGTACCTAAGTACCTACACGCTTCGGCAATACGCCAACTTTGTCTTTCAAATCCGCGACGGAGGATCAATCGCGAACCCTCGCCGATGATGGCACGTGAGAGTTGGACCATGCAGTACGATGGCCGATGAGAGTTGGACCATGGAGTACGACGTCAAATCAGAGTGAGACCACCGAGTTGGCTACTTTGAGATGGGGCTTTCCTATACTACTACGGAGACCGTCAAGCACGAACTCACACCAATGGCCGGTTACACATAGGACAACTGTGACCACACGCTGACTCGATAACATTGGATTGATAGTTTCAAACATTTACAAAGACCTGCATGATTATCAGAATACCCATGTCGAGCAGTCATGGTTATCGTACAATGTGAAATTGGCCATGTCACCTCTTCACATTGCTCCAGACCCAGTCCATGAGAACTGGACCATCAACTTGGCTTACGTATATTGTATAGAGACCGTAAGAGCGAAACAGGTTAACGTTTTGTCTCTATTTTAACCGCATATAAAATTCGATGGTTACCTTAACCTTTTCCCGCTTCTGAAACACCCAATCGTCTGGAGAACAATCGATGTCTCTTATAACAGCGACAGAACTTATTTCATCGATATTTTCCTTCTCCAAAACATCTTCCATTGTGGTTTTGCTGCAACTTGATTTGGGTAGAGTTTTCGCATATTCTCTCGGAGATTTTGCGAATTTTCGTGGAGATTTGGATATATATTTCTTTGGAGTTCTTTCTATCAGTTTGTTGGGTGATTTTTGTGATGCGGATTGTTTTCGTTTCTTTGAAGGCGATGGCTGGTCATTTTCAGGAAGGTTTTCAATGACAGGATGGGTTTGCGTGTACAGATGGGTGAGTAGCTGTATAGCTGGAAAGAATAGATTTTTTTTTATAGTACTGGTACTGGTCAAACTGGTACCAGTGCTATCGTCGCCCTACGAGCGCAGCCATAAAGGCTTGACAAAGAGTACAATTACCTATGTAAACTCTATTATTTCAGCGTTACCAAGTAGTATAAGTGTATAACTCATCATGGTTAGGAAAACTACGAGGAAGGCCTATGCCCTGTAGTGCGTGTCAAATGGCTGATGATGATGATAAGTGTCAGATTAGCAGTCAACTGTATAGGTAGGTATGCAATGATACACATATTTTAGATCATGATTACTAATTGAAATAATACAAATAGATCACGTGAATTGTAGTAGTAGAAGGTAAGCATACCTCTTTTCCTCTTGAAAGGTTTCAAGCCATATTTCTCCAACTCCTTATTTCTGTCTGGTGTCGTCATTGATGCATAATCCAACATTGGAGTAACATTACTCGTCTTTATCAAATACTCTGTATTATTAGGAGTTTGTACCGAGCTGTAGGTTTTGTTTAGTTCTTTAGTAGGTGTTGTGGCTTCGGATTTGGAGTTTGTCGTTGGTGATTTAATTTTGACCCTAGTTCCATTAATTTCTATGGATTTTAGATAACTTTCATTTGCGGATTTATGTAACCCAACTACTGAAGTGGCTACACAATTTTTTCCACTGTTTTGTAGACTTGTTATGTTATGTAGAATTGAAATTCCACCTAAGTCGAAGTTGAATGGATTATCATCTGGTATATTATGTTCTTGGCTACTTTGTGAATTGTTCATTAGGTATTTGGATTTGTGTATTGAATAGTTGAGTTCTTCATCTGATATTTCAAATACTTCTTGAGATGGTTGGTCAAATACTTCTGGTGTTGAGATTTTGTTGCTCGAAGTGGAATTTTCTGCTTCAGTTGGCGTTTGGTCTTCTTTAAATGACATATAAAATTGTACATGGTCATTAACAATGTCAATGTAGTCATCAACATTATTAGCAATATAATAGTTCTGTGTAATGTCTTTTCCAAAACCTTTGTTAGCCTCTATTTCTTTTGCTTTTGAATATCTCATATTTAAGTTATCATTTTTTAATTCTTCAGTAGCGTTGCTCATATTATGTTTTAAAGTCTGATTCATATAAACTTCATCATAGTCTCTAGAAACATCATCAATTTGTTGCAGAGTATTAGGGTTATTCATATTGGTTTCCCAAATTTTATTTTGTTTTTTATGGATGTTTTCTACAGTTTCATTCAAATATACTTCATCATAATCAATAGAAACATCATCTCGCTTTCCCAAAGAGCTAACATCATGAACAGTTGTTAAAACTTCATCAAGCGTCGAATGCTTAGAAGAATCGCTATTTTGTGTCAAATCTATGTTATTATCTTCACAAATGTCTGTTCCCACATGTATATTCTCAGAGTTATCGCTCACTTTTGCTTCAGTATCCTTACTGCTTTTATGGTCAGAATGTTCAAAAATAAATTCATCAAAGATACTGTCTTGTTTTAATGAAGTATAGTTTCTTTCTCCAATGGTACCATGATTTTCAAGACTATCTTTTTTTGAACTAATATTATCCATTTTGTCATGCGGATTAATATCAATAAAACGGCGTTTATTCTTAAAAGGACTGTCCTCTTTCAATCTAAGTAAGCCAAGGTTTTCATCAGAATTAATTAGATTCACATCTTCAATAAAAGATCCAGGTTTGTGCCCACTGATGTGAACTAATGGCAAAGTATCATCACCTGAGTTATCTGATTGTGTTAGATCAATATTTTCTTCATCTATTATGTTTAAAATGGTTTTGTCTACAGGGACATTTGCTAAGATATGTTCTTCCTTGTTATCTGAATCTTGAGTTAGGTCAATATTGTCTTCTGCATTCGGATCTACAGTAGATTCAGTAATTTCAATCATATCATCAGATTTTTGCGAGTTTAACAGTTCATAAACTTTTTTTGTAATGATTGACTCGGAGTTGACTGCAACACAATCTGTTATCTCCATCAGATCGTCAGATTGTTGTGAATTAGATTTAATATTAACGTCCTTCACTTCGGGGCTATCAACTGAAAATGTAGATTTATTCTTTGTTATACCAGGAAGTGAAAAGACATTCACACATTCTGTCAAGTCCATAAAGTCATTGGTTTTCCTTCTGGTAACATTTGGTTTACTTTTCTGAGAGACAATCTGACTACAACTCTGGGATAATGCTTTTATGCTTGCTATTGTTTCTTTTGTGTTATCTATTGAAGACAGTTCATCATCAAATAGATCTGGTGAATAACTTCTAGTTTGAGTTTGTGGTATTTCCAACAAACTTCTATTTTTTTCTGGCTTCTTCATCATTTCTTGTACTTCTAAAGTATCATTTGAGTCTCCATCTATTAAATCAAGTTCTATATCTGAATCTTCTAGATTCTTACTTTTTACAATCTCCTGAGCTTCTAGAACTGACCCACTTAGAATAGTATCCAATTCTTCTAGAGTCAGACTCATTTTCTCAAACTTGACGTTTTGAGATTTCTGAACAGGACTCAAAGGTCTGCCAGGTATTTTCGACCAATCTCGAAGTAGACTTCCTATTGTACTTGTAGTGTTATCCAATAGTTCTTTTACGTAAAACAACTTATTATCCTTTAGAGCTTCATAAGAAATATTTGTGGCTAAGTGGTATATGGTATCTTCGTTTTTTTCGAGCTTTTCAGATTGTAGAATATTGCTTTTCACAACATTTTCAAAGAGTACCTGTGAATATCTATCTGTAATAGTCTGCTGTCTTTCAACTTCGGTTACCAAAAGAAGTTTGCTCTCTTTCCTTCTTTTCCTGCCCCTTTTAGTACTAGCAGTATTTATTTTTACCTCTGGTACTTTAAAGCCATATTCTTGCAAAGTTTTTCTAATTTTTCCAACTCTTTCTTGAGAAGTACAAGGTTGTGAACTTTTAGAACTACTTTCTGGCTGTCCTTCATTACTTTGTAGAGATTTAGATAAAGCTATGGCAAGTTGCAATTGCTCAGCATCAACATCTAAGCCGGATTGCTTGCAGACTGCATCAAAATCTTTGGAAAAAGCTATCAAGTCATTCTTCTTGGACTTCAGAGCAGTTCTTATATCCTTCTGGCCTCTAGGTCTTTTTGAATGTTTCCTCTTAGTTTTTGGAGCTACTGCTGCTGTTTTAGGCCCTTTTATTCCCTTCTTAGATTCTTTAAAGTCTGATATGCTGTCGTCTGTGTTGTCTTTGGAGTCAATAAAATATTTACTCTGAACCTCGTTGTTCTGTGTCTCGCTGGGAAATTAAACAAGGAATAAGTCAGCTAATTTATTTATTAATAACATAATAAAAGAAACAAACCTAAACAACATTGAAGAGAGGTGTAAGTAGTCCCTTTCAAGAACACTTTGCATTCTCTAGTGATTATCCTACTACCAGGAACCATTAAAAATTTATATTTTGTAGGCCTATATTTTTGTACCATATAAATAACTAAACAGCTGCACATCTGTTTCTATATTTCATTAAGCTTTTCCCTGGGTGTAAGTAAATTGATGAAAAAAGGAGTTAACATTTCTTGAATTCATGAAATATATTAAAAACATAGGATGAGCAAACAACTTCATGGACATTATAATTGCTTTCTGTATTAAAACAATTTTTATCATGGTTTGTTTACATATAGGGGAAAGCTAGAAGAAATGAAGATAAGTGCTCTTCTTGCAAGGGAATACTTGCCAATCTTAACACGTCCTTAAAGACCATGTACCTACCTACTACATGTACTATTTATACTCATTATTTGTCAGACTAGATTATTCGATTCTTGTAGCCTCGTCTATAAGTCTCCTTATTTGATCTCCCGACCGAACTGGAAGTCCGGCAGCGATGAGTTGGCGTCTCTCTACCTCTTCTACAGGCTCCACGTACAGTTTCTCAAAGTCTTTTCGCATTTTCGCGGTGAAATTTCCATATCTACGAAAATAAACAGTGCATAACCTCAAATAGTTTCTGATCTGAAAATTACAAATCACAACCTTTTACTCTCTACAGACTTACTGTAAAATTGCTCCTAATGCAAGACCAAATGTTAATATGCCAGCTCCCAAGTAATTTCCGACTTTTAACGCGGGCGTTCCCTTTAATTTTCTAGGTTTCCATTTTGACGTATCAACACCGATGGCCATTTTTGTTTTTGAACTCGTTCACACACGTTTAAAAATCAGCAGAAAGCAATACTACGATCGTAGTTGTATAGCTCGTTCAGACACAAATGATTTCACGTTCTCTCTACCCAATCTGAGAAAAATTTTGTTTCTCATTTCCAAAGCGAGCGGGCCAGGAAGGTTCAAAATAAGGAAGTCTGCATCCTTCCAGATATTTCCATCTTGATTAGCCAAAGTCTTGGGCTATACATAATAGGTACCTATTTAAATTATAATAAAACTACAATAATTCGGCGAAAGGACACAGTATTACCTGAGTTTCCAATGGGCATTGTCTTCATTATATAGGTTACTCTATGATTGTCTTAGATATTGACAACAGTTACAAATTACACTTAATTTTATTGGTATAAGGTCAGTAACTACAATCTTAAATTAAAAATATTAACTGATTTCTTGTATTTTTGTGATTATGTGTGTGACGAAATTGACCTATGTTTCGCACGTGACTAAATCAGAAATTAATTTCAACATAAACAATTTACATTCTGCTTATTGAATGTCAATGTACAATGTTAGCCACTGCCTTGAGGCAGCTATTTATAGTGGAGAAAAAGGCAGCGGGAAATAAAAATCACTCTAACCATCTTTTTTCAAATAATCTTAAATATAATACATAAGTTGGTACAAGTCCTAACCTAACTAACAGGATACCAGGATTCAATTAATAATAGGGGTTAAAGTATGAAATTGCCGTTTTATTGCAATAGGTTCTTTGAATTGACATAGAATCTTCATGGTTTGAGGTTTTCGAATGAAACTTTTTTCAAATGGTTTCTATGATGTTCTTTTTTTAAAAAATGTGAAACATTTGAATATCAACTTTCAATTGTTTTTGTTATTCAATTTAGACAAGAAAGATAGATACTGCGAAAATTCGAGTGATTTTTGAATACTGTTGTGGCATTTGACCTGGGGTCAGCCATTGCATTTTTCTTTTCCGGTTATCATAAAGAATCCACTTTTCGTCACATGTTACAATTCGATCCAATATTCTTTCATTTCTGTACCGGTTCAACAAGGCAACACGAGTTTCAACACGCATTTCTTTCTGCAGATCAGTCAAATCATGAGGCACCCATTTTTCGAATTTTTTTATTTTATTGATTTGACGCAAGTGAGTCAATATTGTGGGTAAGGTAACGTTAAACCATGCCGCTAATTCCTGAGTAGTTTGACTAGGGTCGGCTTCCACTATCTCTCTTAATTCATCGTTATTCACCTGTGTGGGCGGTCTTCCTCGTGGCTCGTTCTTTAAGTCGAAATTTCCATCACGAAAGCGTTTAAACCAAAATCGCACGGTGCGTTCATTAGTAGACCCCTCTCCAAACGCAGCATTGATATTGCGGGCTGTTTCTGCCGCGTTAGTTCCGCGTCGGAACTCGTATTAAAAAATCACTCGAATTTTCTCAGTATCCATCTTTCTTGTCTAAATTGAATAACAAAAACAATTGAAAGTCGATATTCAAATGTTTCACATTTTTTAAAAAAAGAACATCATAGAAACCATTTGAAAAAAGTTTCATTCGAAAACCTCAAACCATGAAGATTCTATTTAAATTCAAAGAACCTATTGCAATAAAACGGCAATTTCATACTTTAACCCCTAATACTTTCAAATGGGTACATATTACAATATCTAAAATAATAATATCCACACTTAAAACCCTGATGCTCAAAACCCCTAAAATTACAACACCTAATACTTCAAATCACCTAATGCTGTAACACCGACGTATAAAACTTATAAGTTTGCAATTCCTGACACCCAGATTACCTCATGCTTCAAAATATCTATGATCAAAATAACAAAGCATAATATGTCACAACAAAAATATAGGTGCGAAGAAGCGCGTAGCCTAGCGGAGCGCGTAGGAGCGTGTTAGGTTGAACATGTAAGACCGAAAACTAACCGAAATTATTAGTGTAGGTTAATTTCCAAGCTAAGCAAATATTCTTTTGCTTCTTACAGTAACCTATAAGCAACAAATTTTATTTGTCCGAAGAATTTTAATGGTAACCAGCATGGTGCTCCGCTCGCTCCGCGCAGTGAGATCACAAGTCTAACCTACAGGTACCGCTTTGTACCTTTATGGTTTATCGTACTTTCGGGATTACGAACATTCGTTAAAATGAGAATTCGTTATCTTGACATTTGGCATTTCATTCGTAGGTTTCGTAACATCCGGCGTTTTAAACTTCGGTATTATGATACGTACCCCAAATAATCATTCTATATTTAGAACTTTCGCCATTTTGAATTTAGATCAACCAACCATTAGGTGTTGTAATTTTAGGGGTTTTGAGCATCAGGGTTTTAAGTGTAGATATTATTATTTTAGATATTGTAATATGTACCCTTTCAAACATGGTTTAATGGCCATTTTGGGTGCCATTTTATACTTTTTTAAGGTACTAAGTAAGCGAAATTATGTATAACGTAATTCACACGCTAAACCATAACTGTTTTTAGTTTGATTGTGTTGGTCCCAAATAAACGTTTTCTATTCTATTCTAATATAAAAAAACCGAATATAAAAAAAAAACATATTTTACGTTTGCGCAGATCAGTCTTTGTAGTTTTATTTGTTCAAAAAAATTTTATGTCGACTCATGGTATCACTAGAAACTGACAGCTCGTAGGATAAAAATAGTAAAAAAAGAAAAAGTAATTAATGTTTCGTGTGCAATAAAGTAAAAGTTAATTAATTAAAAAAGTTTACTCGTTCACGAACGAGATTCCCGCTGCATTGCCAGCTATATCTTGCCTGTCTTGTAAAGGCGGATCGGACGTTCATGTGAGCAGGCGCTATGTGCGTCGAGTAAACATCTGTGTCTGAATGCACCTTTGAGGTTTCTTCGTTGTCAATAAAAGATCTTGTAACGCAATTCGCCTTACGTTTCCTTGCACGCATCATAACAATCCCTTGAAATATATGATTGGTACGTACATCGGAACGTTTTTGACAGTTGATTGAATTGTTTTGTTTTCAATCGAAGTTTCTTTCTCAAGCCACTCGCAAGTTGAATTTCCTAACTTTTCTAAAATCCTTGGGGAAGACATCTGTAGAGCTGAATTGAACTTTTCTAAAAGTGAACGTATAGTGACCAAAAACGAAATGTCTTTAATGCAATCTTTGCCGTATAAAGAATACCAAAGAGCACTCTCCTTTGCCGTAGAACAATGCGAGGCTGTTGCTAAACTTGCAGATTTGCGGTTAGTTGTTTTTATCCTACTTTCCTTTCTACTACCTATCCGACTTTTGATAGTATATATTTGACTTGCATCAGAAACTATAACTAATTATCTATATGCTACAACGATCCACCTACCTTGTGATGATTCACCCGTCTCACGCCTACCTATGCCAATACTGAGCTCCAATCTAAGAGTCATGGAGTAACCAATCTCCTGTATAAGTACAGGAGATTGATGACTAAGATATTCACATTCCACAAAAAAACTAGTGAACAAGTGGCATAAACTACCAGACATATTAATAAACATTCTACACAAGTGCACGTAATTATATACAATTATGCACGCTTCAGATAAGATACGAATATTCTCCTGTTTAAGCTTCTAATGTATTAATTAATAATAATAATTACAGAAACCTAAAGTTTGAGGGCCCGAAGAAGCCTGGGGAAATCCTTATTAAATACCTAGACCGCCAAGGTATCACCGTGCAACAATACAGAGGGTTGATCTCAAAAGCAAACACTCACACTTACTACCGTCCTCAGGCAAAAATTGCCATCCTCATCGGGAATGAAAAGTACCTGCATTTATCAAAGCTGGCAACACCATCGGTGGACTGTGACACCCTGGCTTCCAAGCTAAAGAGATTGGGATTCATTGTAGTCACATTGAGGAACACTAACAGCAGAGTTCTGAAGAATGTTTTGGTCAAAGTTTTTGCGACTATACCTGAAGATTCCTATTGTGAGGTTTTTTATATTATTGTTATGGAAAGAAAGTTGTCTAACAAGTAGTTGCTTTTGTATTTTTGACATTTTTTCTAGTTCTAATGAAAGTAACTAGCAAGGTAGGCATATAATATAGTACATAGAGAAAAAAGGGCACACAGGTAAAATACAAATAGACTGAAAGAGGTAAGAAAGTCAATGAAATACATAAGCAAGCAGCCTTTATACGTCTCACTGCTGGGCACAGGGCTTCTATCAGGAAGAGTATGGGCTTAATCACATGTGCCCACCGTGGATTGCCGATTTTGAAATAAAGTTTCCTTACAATGTTTTCCTTCACCATTAGCAAGTGGTATTATTAATAGAAATTCACAAATGAATGTAAGTTAGAAAATAACTTCATTGGTACTTGCCACTTTTCAACCTAGAGTCAGCGTTCTACTGATCCCTGCCACATTAATGGAATATTTTCTTTCTACCTCCAGGTTTCATATTCTACGCCGGCCATGGGTGTGAACTTTGCAATATAAAGTGCATGCTAAGTATAGATTGTCCATCTGAAGATATTACAAGTGAACATTTTGTTACTGAGAATTTCATTCTGAGGGAAGTGGCCAAGTGCAAGCCGGACTTATGTGTGCTGCTCATGGACATGTGCAGAGTGTATTTAGACAGGTACTTTATTACAAATTGAATAAGATTGCGTTTTGAATGCTTGCGTTGAGGATACATAAATTATTCTTCACAGCAAATTGATGAGAAGTTATTTGATTTATTACTATTGCACTATGCGATCTGGTTACGAGTTGTGCAGAAATTATTTGAGTCAATCTCGTGCAATGATCACAATCGCAAAACAGATTAAAACTATTAATTCCATAAGCTTTAAAATTCCATCTAGAGGCTAAAAATTCCACCCATGCTGGGACTTGAACCCGCGATCCCTAGCTAACCGTGCCAGCGCTCTCCCAACTGAGCTAATGGGCAAATACAGGCATCGGCGAAATTTCGAACCTCTTTACAAACTTCTCTGTATATGTACAGGCAGTGACCTCTGGCTAAAGTAATTTACACCACTTGCAGCCCCGAGTACCCACTTTTTTGCAGTTGGTTTATTTCCATAAGCTTTGTTGTGTATGTGTCACATGTCTTTTCCACCAATTCTTCTTATTAAACATATTTTTACAGACAAAGCAACCCAAACCTATACTCCCAAATTCAAAACATAGAAGACTACACAATCCATAGAAACCTCCTGATTGGCTACTCAACCATTTCCGCACACTCAGCATATGAAGTCCTCCAAATAGAGTGTTCACACACAATAGACATCAACAAGACCTATCAGCTGAGGAGTAAAGATGTAGTGCTGGAGGGAGCAAGCCAGTATGCAGAAGCGTTGTGTAAACACTTGGGGGAACATCTGAATGTCAGTGCTTTATTAGATAAGGTCCATGAAGGTATGGCTTATTAGTAAGTTTACACACCTCCCAGATTGCAATCAAAGTGTAGATTGACATATATTATCGTAACTTTCAGAGGTTGAAAATGCACCAAAGAAGCAGAGACCGATAAAATTACAATGTGGTGTTGCTAAAAGATCTCTTCATGACCCAGTCTCAGGTATGTATGAGTACATGTAAGTTACTATGATTAAAGCTTTTAGAATAGCCTACCTAGAAATATTTCATTAAACTACAAATTGTAGTTTACTATAACAATTTGATGTACATTGCAAAGTCGATCAACCCACAGATTAAGAAGTAGACTGCTACGCTATGTACCTCGAATTATCATAAATTACAAATTGTAATTTTATAATATTCAGCCCGGACAGTATCCTAAGGTTGTACTCTGAGAATAAGAATGTATTTGCCTTTTTTGTGTACAATAAAGAACTTTAATGACTCTAATGTGCTAAAATATCAAGGTACAGCTTGGCATTACAGAGTACACATCGGAAGTGAAACCAAACATGAATTTTGTTTATTTTATAACTTTACTAGCTGACTCGGCAAATGTTGTTTTGCCATATTAAATAATTATTAGCCTACGACCTGTTCTCAGACCTAATATATGTACACAGAAAAAAATCATAGAAATTGGGGAAGCCGTTTCAGAGGAGTTCGATAACAAACACTGCGACACGAAACGAGTCCTCTAAAACACTCCTGAAAATCAGAATTCTAATTGAAGTTCAGCCTTGGGTAAAGAGAAAGACGATTAGAACTGCATTTTAGGAATGATGTTTTTTAGGGTTCCGTAGTCAATAAGGAACTCTGTCCGCAGCTTAGCACAGAGATGATAAGTACTAGAGAACTGAAATTTGCCATAGATATACATATTAATTATGCCGACCAAAAGGTCGGATAAAACCTCGAAAAAAAAAATTTGATCGGGTACCTTTCCTACAGCTAAATTAGGAATGCAATTTTTTTTTCTCGCGTACAAGTGTGGGGTATCGTTGGATTGGTCATTGAAAAATATTGTGGGTGTAGGAAGACCATTTTTCGATTTAGGGTTCCCTTTGTGAAATATTAAGCTTCCAAGCGCGTCCCACCCCCCTCCCGGCTAAACGGTTTTGTAGAAACGTGAAAAAAATCAGGTCAGTAGAGAATATAGTAGACTTAAAAGGAAAACTATCACGGCTTAATAAGCTTTACTAGTGAACGAGTAATAGGCGGCCAAGTTATAAAAGGAAAACTTTGTACAAAATCCATTTAAAATTACTTTGATAAAGTTGTTAGTTCTGTAACGCAGATTAAAAAACCCTCTTTCTACGGAACCCTACATTGCGCGTCGGCCGACACGCACTTGGTTGGTTTTATAAAAAAACACTTCAATTTTGCCAAGCTGTAAGTATCTGAATAAATAATAACTTTTATTTGCAGGGGATGTTGATAGGCTTTTCAGTAATTTGCAAGAAATTAGCAAAGATTTTGATGAGAGTATGATGTTACGACGGAAGTAAATCAAGACAAGAGCTGACCGCTGAATCTCTTAAATCAGGAAGAAACAAAGAAGAATCAAAATTAAATATGTTAGTATTTAAGAAGAATTCATTGTAAAAGAGAGAAGATACTATTATTAATAGTAGTTTATGCAACTGTCATATAATGAAGGGTATTAAAACACGAGTGTGAGTTTATGAAACGAGCGCAGCGAGTTTCATAATAGTAACGAGTGTTTTAATACCCGTGTTATATATATGCAGTTGCATACACTACTTTATCTTCACTAATGCAATTAAAAATTTAATTCACGCGTACGTGTATAATCACAGTGATTTTGCCGCCATTAAAATTTAACCAATGAGAGCGCAGCTGCGCGCTTCAATAAAACGCGACCAACCTGATTGGCCCTGCAATCAAGTTGGTCGCGTTTTATTGATGTTATAATGAGATTTTACGATATCGATGTGAATATTATACCATCATGTGAAATTGCTTAAATTGAGTGTTTTGTTGTCTGCGCTATAACAGTAGTAATTATAAGTCAAGTATTGAAAACATAAGTAGAATGTTACAACATTAGTGTAGATAAAAGAATTTTTAAGTGAAACAACAAAAGTTAACAAATTATATGTAACTGTATTCTGTATTTTACATCTTATTTTCCTTTTTTTTCGCAAATTACTTTTTTATAACACACTTTTGACTGTCGTCGCACGAAGCTGACACTGACTTTGATTAGGCATACCTAAATTACCAGCTTAATAAAATCTTGTTATTTGACGGATTTTGTGGGACGCTGACTTATTAAGCACGCTTCAAAGGTAAACATTATGCCATCATTGCTTCTTCATAATGGTATGGGGCTGGAAGTGATTCACTATATTAACCCACCAGCTGTCCTCGACACCCTTCGTAAACTCCCTGATGAAACGGTAGTTCAGTATGAAGATCTTGTCCTGGTATTCTGGCTGGACACTGGAATAGAACGGAAAATATTTGGCTTATGACTAGACCGGTTCTGCAAACTTTCGGTGTTATTTAAAAAAAAACATTATTTCTAAAACATTCCTCAAATGCAGTTTAAATACATAACATAAGCAGCCTATATACGTCCCACTACTCCCACTGTAGGGCACAGGCCTTCTCTCAGGGGGAGAGTGTGGGCTTAATCACCACGCGTGCCCACCTCGGTTTGCCGATTTCGAGCGCTGAGGTATATGAATAGCTCAGACACTCAGGTTTCCTCATGATGTTTTCCTTCACCGTTAGCGATTAGTATTGCTACTATAACTTCACAAATGTATCTACATAACCTAGAAAACCAAGTAAAGTATATGCCCGCACTGGGGATCGAACCTGGGTCGTTCGCTTCCGAGTCCGATGTTCTACCCACTAGGCTACCACCGCTCAATTTAAATAGTATGCGGTAAATGGAAAGCCTTTACAGACTATAGAAGCTGCAGACTAATTAAACTAAATTTATAGTGTTTTAAGGAATCGTGTTTTTATAAATAAGACTGCATACGGTGCGGTGCGGGCGTACAGCGCCTGTGCGGCGCACTTGATACTGACAAATAATGAGCATTCGCCTTATACGTCGGAAATATCACCTCGCAGATGGTGGTCTATCCGCGGCAGGTTCCCGACGTGTAGTATTATGTTTCAATAGAGTTACACCAATATTATGCTGCTCGTGGACGTGTAGTGTCATGCTATGTTATTATTATTAATTAATACAAAGCAATACACAAACTCCAAGTTGGCGACCGCTACTTATATCTGGGACAAAGAGTCCAGTTAGGTAAGTCAAAAAACACATTTTCGTGTCCAAAATACCTGTGTCTCAAGACAAAGGTGTATAATCAATGTGTGTCGCCAGTGATGACTTATGGATGTGAGACCTGGTCGCTGACTATGGGCCTCATAAGGCTCCAGGTCGCCCAACGAGCTACGGAGAGAGCTATGTTATGAGTTTCACTGCGCGATGGAATCAGGAATGAGGAGAACCTCAGAAGCACCCGAGTTACTAGAACTGACCGCCGTTGGGGCGGAAAAGTTCTGACCTGGCGACCGCAGACCGGACGACGCAGTGTGGGCAGGCCCCGTACCAGATGGTCTGACGATCTGGTTACGGTGGAAGGGGGTCGCTGGATGCGGGCGGCACAAGACCGGGAAGCTTGGAAAACCATGAGGTAGGCCTATGTCCACAGTTTTCCTAACCATGAAGGGTTTTGTCATAATCGCCACGATTGGCAGGCGGGTTGGCGATCGCAGTATGCTGTTGAAATCTCAGGAAGACGCTGCTGCCCGTCTCCTGGTAATGTATTTCCTTAGTCGCCTTCCACGACATCCACGGAAGGAAATGGAGCGACGCTATACTTACTCCGGCGCCACACGGACCATACAGTTGTCCAAAATATGAAGGTAGTTCTAAGTGAGAGCTTACCCCAAAGACAGGGGCGGCAGGTCGCCGGTCTCTGTCATGTGCTTGAGTCCTCTGAGCACATGGTAGCACATTGTGATCTCCACCCATCTCTTGTCTGAATCATCGAACATCACACCCACCTGGAAATTGTTATTTATATTGTTTATAAATTAGAACACTACAATTACTTCTTTCCACTACTGGAGGTTGGCTGGTTGGTTGTTGAGGTTGGGTTGGGTTACAATTAGTTACTTATTACTTAGACCTGAGATTTCCACACTTAGCCTCATAGTTGGGCCATTGTATGCCTCAATACCTCAGACACTAGGGTTTCCTTACTATGTGTTCCTTCACCGTTAGTGAGTGGATGCCATTCTTAATCCGGCGCCACACAGATTATGGCAAACCCCCTCATGGTTATGAAAACCACGAAGGAGGCCTATGTCCTGCAGTGGGCATCAAATGGTTGATGATGATGATGATGAATACACTGAGGAGGAAGGTTAAAAACCAACCTGATAAGGGAATGCATAGAAGATATCCTCTTTATCAACAGCGAGCATTTGTCTCTGTGACACGGAGAGCTGTGAGACTGCAGTTTTTAGTGATGCAATAGCATCCTTTTCTACAAGGCCCTCCAGTGACTTGAAGTCGCTCCGCTGTAGTGCATCTGAAACAATCTAACATGAAGTATTAAGGCCAAGGTGAAGGTAAAAAAAACTGACATTGAAAAATAGGGTCAGCTGTTACTGATTAAACCTCAGTAATCATGAACTCTTTTTGTTTAGATCAAAAACTGGAAAATGACGAATGGAGAGCTTGTTTTTAGGGTTCCATAGTCAACAAGGAACCCTTATAGTTTCACCATGTCCCTCTGTCTGTCTGTCTGTGTGTCCGTCTGTCTGTCTGCAGCCTAGCTCAGAGACGATTAGTATGAGAAAGCTGAAATTTGGCACAGACATACAAATTAATTAGATTACATTAGAACACTTTATTGAACACACCAGAAAACAAAATACATTAAAAGGCTTACATGTCTAAGCAAAAAAAAAAAACTGTAGAATAAAATTAAAAAATTTTAAGGTACCGTACACTTTTTTTTTTCTTGTCATCTACACCATAGTGTGGGGTATCGTGGGTAAAATATTGTGGATGTAGAAAGACCATTTCTCGATTTAGGATTCCATTTGTGGAATATTAAATATTAAGTGTAAATTTTTGTCTGAGTAGGGCGTCCTCCCCCTTTCCTGGCTTAACAGTTGATTGTAGAAACGTGAAAAATATTCAGGGTAGTAGCACATATAATGAACTTAAATGGAAAACTATTAATAGGCGATCAACTTATAAAAGGAAAACTTTGTACAAAATCCATTGGGGTTGGGCCGGCCGGTCCGTTCGGAGCGAATCGCTGTCCGTTTGCTCAAGACATTTTTGTTTCAAAAAAATATTAAAAGTTGACAAGTAGTGTGTTGCTGAGCACCAGTTTGGAGAGGAAGTCCTGCACTTTGCGGCAGTGAAATCCATTTGAAAATCCATCGACGGGTTGTGGATTTATCTTCGGGTTTTTGTCATCAACGGCCTGTTATTTGTGGGCCCCGTGATCAGTACCGGCCCGGAGCGGTGAGTCATCCCGCCGTGCTTCGCCTGCGCGCGCTCTGGTTGGTCCGAGCGCAGAGCCCATCGTCGAGCGCCGTGCGCATGCGCCTCGCCTTGCTCGCGCTAACTCTACTAAGCGCTGACAGCGCTGACTTGGTGAAGTTTTTCTGCTGCAGAGTTTGGCTGTTCCTGACTTTTACTGCACGTTTTCTAAGCTGATTTTTGAGTTTTATTTTTGTCTACTGTATTGAGAGCTTTTTTGTTTTAGCTTTAAGATCTGACATTATTTTTTAGTTGGACTTTCTTGTGGCTTTGTTTTACGGCGTTAAGGTGGCTATACTTTTTAACGAATTTTATCACATTTGACATTCCATAATTTAACTAGTCACGCACGTTTTGAGAGCCTCGCTTTGAGCAAAAATTTTCGGGATTAAAATATTTAATGCTGTTTTACGTATAAAAGATTAGTAGGTAGTATGTAACGCTGCCTTTTTTAGGAGTTATACCGCTTCATTATTTTGCTTTAGTTTTGGAGCCACAAATTGCTGAATGTTTAAGCGTACTTTTTTATTCCCGAGTGACAATGTCTTCAGAACAGCAATGTCATGTAATTTACTTTTTTTAGGATGAAAGCTGTTTTTTTTTTGACATGATTATTTTGAATTTTTTGACATTTTTGTAATTTGATTTTCATATGTATAATGAGAACATGAGTACTTTTAGGGCGGTGTGCCCTCACTGCCCTGGTTCCTCGAGGCAGTATGTCGTTCCGCGCGGCTTAAATGTCCACATCAGTAGGATTCACAGAGGTGGCCCATCTCAGCAGTCTCAGGGGGTTGTACAGGGTGGGGTAGGCGATGTCCTGCTATCACCATCGTTACGGGACTTGCCTTCATTGAGGAAAAGGGTGCGGGTTTTGAAGCATGTTCCCAAAGGCGCAAGGAACATGGCTGCTGGCAAGCTATCAGAAATAATTGAGAAGTGTGTGCAGTCAAATGGTACAGAGGATTGGTTTAACCTGCTAACATTTTCGTACTCTTGTCTACGAGTCCCTTCGTCGGCAGATAGAAGCAGATCCCTGACTTCCAAAGTAAAGGAAAATGTATCTATTGCTAGTTTAAGCGGGTTATCTTCTTTAGATACAGTATCGAGTAGTGGTTCTACTGGCCAGCGCTTTCTTTATAAGACAGTGGAGGCCAAGGTCCATGATGGTGACTTAAGTGGTGCGGTGCGTATTCTGTTGTCAGACAGTTCATTGGCAGATGATAATGACGAGACTTTAGAGTCTTTGCGCCTAAAACACCCGACACCGAGTCGCAACTTGGATTGGCCTCCAGAGCCGAACAGTTCAAGTGATTTCTTGTCCGTGGAGACAGCTGACGTTTCACAGGCTATAGGTTCCTTTAATAATGGCTCAGCGGCGGGTTTGGATGGCATTCGTCCTGAACTTCTTAAAGAGCTGACGTCTGCGGGAGCTGGTGATAGTGGAGTAACTCTTTTGCGCTCTCTCTGCAACCTGGTGAATTTCATGTTGAAGGGGATGGTGAATAGGGAGGTGTGTCCTTATTTATATGGGGCTTCGCTGTGTGCTTTAAGTAAAAAAGATGGTGGCATTCGTCCTATTGCTGTGGGCAGCGTTCTTCGCCGTTTGGTGGCAAAGCTTGGTTGCGGTGCTGTAAGGGGCGTTATGGCTTCGCATCTACAGCCTCAGCAGTTAGGCTTTGGCGTGCCTTTGGGTTGTGAAGCTGCAATTCATGCCACCCGGGCATTTGCAGTTTCTAGAAGTGACTCGGATGATATCATCGTCAAAGTGGACATTAAGAACGCTTTTAATACAATCGAGCGCGATATCATTTTGACCAAGGTCAGGGATATGGTTCCTTCACTGTACCCTTTTCTCCACCAGTGTTATTCAAGACCGAGTAATTTATTTTTTGGTGATAACCTGGTGGAGTCACAGGTGGGTGCGCAACAAGGTGATCCTTTGGCCCCCCTCCTTTTTAGTTTGGCTATCCAGGATGTGGTGACTTCATTGCAGTCGCCTTTAAATGTGTGGTATCTGGACGATGGTACAATGGGGGGTAGTCCTGAGGTGGTGTTGGACGATTTAGGGAAACTAGATAATGCCTTTAATACTTTAGGGCTACGTCTAAACACGCAAAAATGTGAAATATTTCCCTGCTCGGGGCAGCTCAGTCACGAAGTTTTTTCGCAAGTCAACTGCCTGGTTCCTGGAATAAAGCAGTTAGACAAGACTAGTTTTGCTCTTTTGGGTGCACCTATTTTTCCGGAAGGCGTGCCAGGTGTCATTTTAGAAAAAATGAAAATTTTAGCAGAGACCAAGCCGCACCTTGTACAACTTTCGGCTCATGTTGCTCTCACAATATTGCGTAGCTGTTTGTCCATTCCACGGCTGACGTATACACTGCGTACTGCTCCGGTGTGGTTGTGCAGGGAGGAGTCACAGTTATATGATAACACGCTCAGGGAGTTACTGGAGAGTGTGATCAACGTCAAGATGTCTGCTCCCCAGTGGTCTCAAGCTGCGCTGCCTATTAGGCATGGCGGGCTGGGCATCCGTCGTTTGCAGGACACAGGGCTGCCGGCTTTCCTGGCCTCGTCGCGGGGGGTGTGGGACCTAGTCACTCGTATTTTAAATGTTAATGGTGACGGGTTTCGCATCCCTTTTGCTGATGAGGCTTTGAGGTTGTGGCAGGTTCTTTGTCCTGGTATTGATGTTCCGCAGCAGCCTGATCGGCAGCGTGCTTGGGATGAAGAGATATGTCGAGTGACTTTGGACGCTTTACTGGAGCGGAGTTCGGGAGTTGAACTGGCACGTTTAAAGGCAGTTTCGCGGCCAGACTCTGGGCTGTGGCTCCACGCGTTGCCATCACCGCAACTGGGAACACTTTTGGACAACAATTCTTTGCGCGTGGCTGTAGCGCTTCGTTTAGGCTGCGACATCTGCCAACCACACCGCTGTATTTGTGGTGCAGAGGTGGATTCACTGGGGCGCCACGGACTCCATTGCGTTCGGAGCGCGGGTAGGATCTCACGGCATCATTCCATCAATGACATCGTCCGGAGGGCTCTTATTACTGCTGACATTCCTGCGATTCTTGAACCACCAGGGTTGTGTCGCAGTGATGGGAAACGTCCGGACGGTCTCACTATGATTCCGTGGGAGAGGGGTCGTTGCCTGCTCTGGGATGCCACATGTGTCTGTACCTTTGCTCCGTCTCACTTAGGCTCAACGGCCATTTCTCCTGGGGCTGCTGCGGAAGCGGCTGCTAGCCACAAATGTTCCAAGTACAGCTCGTTAATGAGTAGCTACTTCTTTGTGCCTCTAGCTATTGAGACTACTGGGGTATGGGGAGTCCAGGGAAGAGCCTTTATAAAGGAGTTAGGGCGTCGCCTGAGGAACCGCGGCATGGACTACCGCTCTGGGGCATACTTGATGCAGAGGATCTCTCTCGCTGTGCAGCGGGGTAACGCTGCCGGCGTTATGGGAACCTTTGGCTCGAGTATGTCTCGGGGCGGTTTGTTTGACAGTTAATTCATTCGTCATCTTGATTTATTACTTTGGACGAAACAATTGTGGATGTATTATTATTATTATTTTATTTTATTTTTTTTTTTACTTATAATTATTAATTTATGTTTTTATGAAAATGTTATATATCAGACTTCGAAAATGTTGGTGGCCACCATAATGTTAATACTATAAATAAACATAACTTGACATGTAGTTTACACTGATTATCAAGTTGAACTCTACTTAAGATAAAACTTAGAATTGTTTGAACAAATGTCTCACAACTTTAAAGTACCTAAAGTAAAGTAAAGATTTATTCAATGACCAAAATGAGGATAATACATTTGTTACAGTTATTGAATAACATCACAAAGACTTAATAATAGGTAACTGAATAGAAATCTAACTCAGCTGTGATTCAACAAGTTAACCGTCGCTGATTTTCAGTTATGAACCTACCTACTTATGCTATGCCGTAATCTAGCTTTAATAAATAAACAAAGAGACTGTGCTTTAACAAATAACATAAAGTTTCACTTAAGTTACACAGAAGTAATTTAAAAAATGGTTTGTAAATTACGTTGATGAAGTTGTTAGTTCTGTATAGCAGATAAAACCCCCTCTTTCTACGGAACCCGACTCTGCGCGCGACCAGACACGCACTTGGCCGGTTTTATGTTGTAGTTACTGGAGAATCAGCCATACCATGGTTAGGATGTACCTACATAGTTTGATGCTGATAGTGTGAGAACAGACAGTAAATACGTACTTGAACGGCATATTTTGACGCTTCGATGAACTCGGTCAGGCTAAACTCCTGCTCAAAGTACGGCCGAATGATGAAGTTAGCAAACATCCAGTTCTTTATGAACTTCACGAAGGAAGGCCAGACGACCGGTGGAAAGTCCATCAACTGAGGCAATCTCCTGGCCTCTACCGGTCTTTCTTCCGATGAATAATTCCGATATTGTGTAACAGGACATGTTGAGGTTATAACGGGCAGTTGCCGCGTTAATTTATAAGCAGACTGATTGCATAGCCTGAATGTCTGTCTCGTAAAAACTTGTCTTAAAGCTAAATTCATATTTCACTTTGATTTTTCTTATAATATTCCACGGTTTCAGTGCGTACAAAAAGTGAAAAACAAAAACACGTAAATTCAAACAACACAACACAAAGCAAAGGCAGGGCCACCACAGAGTACATATCATATTAGTGATGTGAACCGGTTTAATGAAAACCTTTAAAAAACCGGTTTATGTTAAAGCCGTTAATCACCGGTTTTTTATTAAAAAAACTGATCACAATCACTGTTTTTACAGCACTATGTTGCGTTTAAAAATTGTCTATGGTAGGGGCCTAGTGAAAACCCGTTTTAACATACAACTTACGTCAACTTAGGAATTCTTTTTTTTCGAATTGACTAATTTGTTTGTTTGCGGAAACAAAAAAAATGCCTAAAGTAAAAATCAACGAGAAATTATTTTGAGAAGATAGACAATGATAATGCAAAGTGTAAGATATGTGCTAAAGTCATAAAAGTTGAAGGAGGAACCTCAAGCATAAATCAGAACTATGATTTGTTAGAAACAGGCAACGTGTAAAATTTAAGTTTTTTGGTTGACTTGTTTCTTTGATGACCACTTTCTTATTTGTGATTGCAATTGTACCTAATTATTGGAAAACAAAGACTAAGCTTAAAATCAAGTAGTTGTTATTTTTTTAAAAACCTAAAAGAAACCTTGTTAAACCGGTTTTTTCATTACGAATCGGTTTAAGGAGGTGAAGCGGTGGTAGCCTAGTGGGTAGAACATTGGACTCGGAAGCGGGAGACCCAGGTTCGTTTCCCAGTGCGGGCATGTACCTATGACTTTGTTTTCTAAGTTATGTACATTTGTGAAGTTATAGTAGCAATACCACTCGCTAACGGTGAATTAAAACATTGATATATGTTTAGACAAGACCAAATAGAATATTGGCTTTATTCAATAATAAAATAGGACATGGTAAAGAAACGTAGTTGCTGATAGAATGACATAGCGACAGACAATGTCAAACACCATAGACAATAAGGACTACAAGTCTTCTTATAAAGACGCAAGGAGGCTATTATCACATTCACCCCCTCTACGAAGAGACGTAGTCCTGCATGAAGGCTGGAGGTCTGCGATCTCTGCCCGATCGCCGAAGTTGACTGATTCCTGCATCCGGATCGATGTTGGCAGGCGGGTCTTGAATGGCAGGGATTTCTTCGGATTGGCTGTCGTCAACTTCATCATCCGAAAGGTCATCGTCAACTTGTGGTGCTGGAGCTAACGATCTATTGGAGACTGTTGTCTCTCGCCCATCAGGCAGTCTTATAAAGGAGTATTCTGGGTTACTCTGCAACAATTGGACTTCCTGTACAGCAGGGTCATACTTGGAACTTCTTACGTGCCTTTTCATAAACACCGGTCCAGGTGAATGTAGCCAAGTCGGCAAAGACTGTCCGTTTTGCGAACGGCGTGGGTGATTGAACATGCGTTCATGCGGCGTTGTGTTAGTGCTCGTACAAAGGAGAGATCTTATAGAGTGCAGCGCCGGTAGCAATGCCTTTTCCCAGTTTACTATATCTTCATTGTTTGATTTGAGGTTTAGTTGGATCGTTCGCCACAGTGTGCCGTTGAGGCGTTCAATCTGTCCATTTCCTTGGGGATTATAGGGCGTAGTGCGGCTGCATGATGTCCCGAGGGAAGACAAGAATTGTCTAAGTTCATCCGATAAGAAAGATGTACCCCTGTCGGAGTGGATGTACACTGGAGTACCGAAAGTAGAGAACAAGTCTTCGAGACAATTGATTACCGTTCTTGAAGATACATCCTTACACGCATAAGCGAAGGGAAAACGACTAAACTCATCAATTATTGTCAGTATGTATCGGTTCTGGGTGTTAGATGGTATTGGTCCCTTAAAATCAATGTTCAATCTTTCAAATGCGGCTGTCGCTTTGATAAGATGTCCTTGATGTTTCATGTAACGTGGTTTTATTTCCGCACAAGTTGGGCATGCGGCCGTCATCCGTTTTACATCCTCTACAGAGTACGGTAGGTTCTTCGATCTGACCCAATGAACCATGCGCGTGACCCCTGGATGGCAAAGATTTCGGTGTAGTTCCACTAGTTTAGAGTTAGATGCGGCAGTATTTATTTGCATGCATACTCGTGAAAGTGCGTCAGCGGCGAAGTTATGTTTCCCAGGTCGGTAGACTATATCATATTTGAAACACGAGAGCTCCAACCGCCACCTTTCGATCTTTTCATTCTTTATTTTGTTAGAATGTGTTTGATTGAACATGAATGATACAGATTGCTGGTCTGTAATGAGTAAGAAATGTCTTGCTACCAGGAAATGTCTCCATTTTCGCAAAGCTTCGACTATGGCGCAGGCCTCTTTCTCAATCGAAGGTTGCCTTTTTTCGGAGTCGTTGAGAGAACGAGAGAAGAATGCGACAGGACGACCCTTTTGTGATAGGGTCGCTGCGATGGCAAAATCGGAAGCGTCTGTCTCAACTGAAAATATTTCACTGTCATCGATTCCTGCTAATGCTGATTTCGATATATCAGTTTTAAGGTTTTGAAAGGCAGTGATAGCTTCTTCAGATAATGGAAAAGTAACTTCGATTAAAGGTCTGATTTTCGTAGAAAAGTTGTCGACCCACTTTGAATAGTGGGCGAAGAGACCGAGCGCTCTCTTCAGTGTAGCAGTATCAGTGGGGATTGGAAGATTCGTTAGCGGTTCCAATCGAGACTTGTCAGGCTTTATAACGTTGTGCGCGATAGTATATCCTAGCAAATTGATTGATTCTGATTCAAATGTGCATTTGTTCATGTTTAAGGTTAGTTTGTATTTTTCAGCGGCCTTCATGAACATTTCAAGATTTTTGTCATGGTCGGATTTGCCCTTACCGCAGACAGTTACGTCGTCAAGGTAAGCGAATGTACCTTTAAGTTTTTCAGTGTCAATTACGTATTGCAAGGTTCTTTGAAAAGCCGCCACATTGATATATGTTTAGACAAGACCAAATAGAATATTGGCTTTATTCAATAATAAAATAGGACATGGTAAAGAAACGTAGTTGCTGATAGAATGACATAGCGACAGACAATGTCAAACACCATAGACAATAAGGACTACAAGTCTTCTTATAAAGACGCAAGGAGGCTATTATCACAAACATCGTGAGGAAATCTGGGTGTCTGAGCTATTCACATGCCATGCGCTTGAAATCGCCAATCTGCGGTGGGCACCCGTGGTGATTAAGCCCATACTCTCTCTCTGAGAGAAGGCCTGTGCCCTACAGTGGGACGTTTATAGGCTGCTTATGAATCGGTTTAGACCGGTGTTTAAAATTGCAATCGGTTCACATCACTATATCATATAGCAATTAGTGTTGCCGAAAAATCGGTAGTTTTGCAATCGATTGTCGAACGCTAAAATCATCTACACGATTGATAGGACAATCGGTATTATCGATACTATCGATAGTATCGATGTCTCTCTAAAGCCCTTCACACACAGCAGCTATAATGTATATTAATGTACATTACATCCCGGGATGTATAGCTTTAAATTATCTTAATGTATCACACACACACAACAGGTAATGTAATGTATCTTCCCTTCATTTCATTGGCATACGTCCCGACTGACACACTCCAGCTGCTAAAGTGTTATGAAGGGTGTTCTTATTTTTGATCTACTAGATAGTTCATCAAAAGATGATTCGGATTGTGATTTTGACGCGCGTATTGCGACATTTTTGAACATTTTTCGAAGAGAGATATACGGAAATGTATTAAGATGTATCGAAATATAAATGTATATTTTCGTATCGCTCTGTATTTTAAGATTCGAAGATGTAAAAATATACATTATAGCTGTCGTGTGTGGTCTCCTGACGATTTCTATGGAAATATGTAATGAGATGTATCGTGCTATAATGTACATCTTTACATTATAGTTGCTGCGTGTGAAGCCCTTAATGCAATACTGTCGGTAAATAGCAATACTATTGATAGTATCGATAGTTTCGTCGCTGCCAACCAATGAACTATCGATAGTATCGATACTATCAATAGTACTGCTCTTTAATATCGAATAGACTATTGATAATATCGATACTATCGATAGTTTTGTACTATCGATAGAGATCTTTAATTAAATAGTATTGGATGAAGTGTAAGGCGTAGAACAGAACTTGGTGCCCGTACTTTATACATCGTAAACGTACCACATTAGTATTTCTACCACTCATGAAGCCTGCATACTGAATGCAATACTATTAAAAACAATCACTATCGATAGCACAAAACTATTGATACCATCGATACTAGAAGAAGAAGAACATTTATTTCAACAACAGAAACACACACATACATTAACAAGTTACAACATAAAATATTAAATTACAATACAAAAGGTAAAAAAGAAAGAAAACAATAAAACACTTTATTATATTAACGTAAGTTGCGGTGTGTCCCTGTTGCTGGAAAAGGCAGCTGGCTCAGCATTGTGCTGAGGGTATTCACCCAAAGCGCTGATTTTCAGCCAGTGCCTGTCCGTCTCACAAATATAGTAGGTTGCGGTGCAGTGCATAACAATAATAACATAGTTAAATAAATGCTATCGATAGTCTATTTGATATTAAAGACCAAAAATATCGATAGTATCCGTACTATCGATAGTTCTTTGGTTGGCAGCGACGATACTATCGATAGTATTACTGTTTACCGATAGTATTGCAGTAGCAGAGACATTGGTACTATCGATAGTATCGATGGTGTCGAGAGAATCGATTGAATATAGATATTATCGTGTTTTCTTTAACTATCGATAGACAATCGCAGCGCAGCTTGTTTGTTTTCTTAGACGCGCAAATTTTAATTAAGTACTGGCTTTTAATTGGCTAATTAAATTTTTAACTTAACGCCTATTGGTGCTTTAGTAAATGTATAGTAAAACTCATTAGCTGCGTTCCGCTTCGATAATAATCTTCAGCGATTCTGTTTTGTAACACATTTTGGAACACATACCTATGTTCCGTTTGTGAAAAATTGACCACAATTTTAGATACATACATTCATTCCATTAAAGTTCGTAGTTGGCTACCTTTAAACTATTTTTAAGTTTATACTCTAAAAGTTATAGTTTGGAGATAGGTAATTAACTTTGTATATAAAATGTTATTAATTCGTATAGGTAAGAGTTGCAGATGATTTATCGTACACGATCGTCTCTTTTTCGGAACAGGTAATTTTCTACGACGACTGTCATTCACGAACAACTTAAAATTAGTTGTTTGTTTGTGGCTGAATATTTCATTGATTATTAGGGTACCAGTTTTAGAATTTTCACGCAAGTTACCAAGTATTTTTGGCTTATAAAAGCTTTCACCATGGACGACCAAGCGTGCCCTCGTTGCAAAACAACGAAATACAGAAATCCGTCCTTAAAATTGATGGTAAACATTTGTGGCCATGCTCTCTGTGAAAGCTGTGTGGAACTGCTATTTTTAAAAGGTAAAACTATCCCTTAACTAAAAAGTGTACCTTAACGTTAAATAGGTTTCTAAGAATCTAATCAGCATTTTATTGACCTGTTTTGCTGCTACATGTGAACTTTTTTTTAGGTTCGGGTTCTTGTCCGGATTGTAATGTTCCACTGCGACGTAGCAATTTCCGTGTCCAGTTGTTCGAAGATGCTATGGTTGAGAAGGAAATCGACATCAGGAAACGGGTTCTAAAAGACTATAACAAGAAGGAAGAAGACTTTGCAACTCTAAGAGAATACAATGACTATTTAGAGGAGATTGAGACTATCATTTACAATTTAACCAACAACATTGATATTGTAGCTACTAACAAGAGGATAGAACAGTATAAGAAAGATAATAAAGAGCTAATAATGAAGAACAAACTTAAAATTGGTAAGATTGGGTCTTTGTACTTTGATGCTACTTATTTTTGTACTGAAGAGTATTACAGGGACACTACTCAGTAGATGTTGCTGGTTTTGCAGATGCAGGTAACGTAGTGAAACTATAACGATGAACTGTTAGCCACTAATACAATTTGTTACAGGAATTACATTTTCTTGAGCATCAGTGCTGATCGATTGATCGATCAATCGATAGATTTATTAATAATAATTAAAGCACTTCTAATAAGCAAAAGTTTAAATTCTCAATTTTATTCACTTGGTTAATTTGTAATTGTATAAAAAATTAATGAAACTAAAAATGTATTTATTTCACATTTCTTATCGGAAGTGGTGTAGTTGTAAATGCTCAACAAACAGTTTTTCATTTTGCTTTTTTTAATTAACACATTGTATGCTGTGTGTTAAGTAAAAAGTGAAATAAAATTATGCAGTGGTATCCTATTGATAGAACCCTTGCCTCTCACACAGTCCATGCTTTTAACTTGAATTTTATAAGTCATGTACATTTGTAAGTAATCATACTACTTACTAACATTGAAGGAAATCATCATGTGAAAATACAAAGCCAAGTTGGCTCTGTTCATATAGACATTGTCTTTCCTGTAGATTAAGCCAATTGAGGTGAGAGGATGTTAGAGGTGCTGAACAAGAATACTCCATCTAAAATTATATTTTAGGCATTTCAGTGTCGGAGTGGTCAGAGAACTTGGTTTTTTAGTTTACATTTTTATTCAAATTTGTTAGTTAAGTTCTAAGGTTCTAAGTTCACTTTATTCTGACTTATCTATGTCTACAATTAGATTGATTTTATTAATGCTTACTCATATCACAATTTCGAACTTTATTCACAGGTCGAGAAGAACTAGAACTGGAAGAGATTCTCGAGATTGAGAAGCAAATGGAGGACCTCCGTAGGGCTGAGATCCTACGCATAGAGCAAGAAGCAAAGAAACAGAAGATTAGAGAGAAGGAGGCTCTGATAGATGAACTCATGTTTGCTGAGGGTGATGCTAAGGAAATTCTGAACACATTCACAAAAACTGTTCTAGCGAATAAGCAGGAGATTGAGACGGTTTCTGCTCTACCAAAGGTAAGTCAGGTAAAATATTTAGAAATGCCTTAGAAAGGTAGTGTTAAAATTATCTCAAAAATAGTGAATATCTTGGTTTCGATGAGTAGATTACTTAATTCCAAGTTGTGCCTCACACTATCATTTGGACACTTTATAAGGCCCAGTAGTTTAGGGCAATTTTTCTTAGGCCGAAGAAAGTGGTGCTACTTACATGTAGCTTAAACTGCATTTGACTAAAATTGTTCATACAAAAGTCAATTGAAATGGCGACTTAAGTGACATTTAAGAATTGGTACTAAGCGTTGCATTTCTACTAGAGAACTTACCAGGTAAACCTTTTACTTACCAGTTAAAAACTTAGCCCTTTCTGCAGTTGCTGTCATTTCATAAATGCGTAGCGATTCGCGAACATCAGCAACCACATATTTTCCTGCTGTTAAAGGGAATCGCTCGTAGCCCCGGCTGCCTGAGTGATCTTAAACGATCACGAAGGTTAAGCAACACAGGGCGCGTTCAGTGCATGGATGGGTCGCCATCTATGCCTAACGCTAGTGGCATTTTTCCGAGCGGTTCCGTGCTTCGCAAGGCACGTTAAGCTGTTGGTGCCGGCTACCGTCGATAGATGGCAGTCGTTAAGCCAAGTCAGAGGCCTTAGGGCGGCTTGACAACTTCTGACAGTAGACGAGCCACTAGTCTACAAGCCTCCACCAATCCGGACTTGGCCCCCGTGGTGGAGTATGGCCTATACCTATACCTCAGGGAAGAGACCCGTGCCCCTCGGTGGGGACATAATGGGTTGATGATGAAAGGGAAACCATATTTATACAGTAATTACATATAATGAAAAGTAGATAAAATATCACCTGCTCGTAGATTCTCCCAGGACTAAAAAATACTATGTATCAGCCGTCTGTTTCGATGCTGTAGTCGCTACTGGTAGTGTGTATAATTCGTCGTCATCAGATTTTGTGAGTGGCGTCCCTTTTACGCTCCGAATCCACTATCGTGGCTGCCCCATTTTGGGTCCCCAATAATCATTGGCCATCACATTCCGTACCACACCGCGTCATATTTGTCTCAACCTTAGATATTTTTTTCCACACGAATTTCAAATTGTTACAGTACAGAATAAGTGATGGTCAAATTTCCGCACGACTTTTATTCGCAGTGCGGCCTAGGCATAAGGTAGTGTTTCCAAGACTTATCGTGTAGCATTGTTCATTTGATAACAATTCTTAGCGTGTCGATAGCAAACAAATTTTATTAAACGTTTTTATTAAACAGTTGCGGCCCAGAAATTTGCGACGCTGACTCGTGAAGGTTGCATTACAATGGCTGGAAGGTTGATAGCAACAATCTGACTTGCAGACATCCCATTTCTCCAGTGGCGTGAAGTTCACACGGGGCTCTACAGCCCAGCACCTCCCAATTCTTGAGGAGGGACCTCTCTATCGGTACGAGCCTCAAGCCGCGGTAGACCGCTGCGGCCCAGATCCGCCCGGCGTGAAGGAGATCGTCGCACGGGGGTATTTGCAGCATGTCAGGTTTGTCCATCTTTTATTTTATTTATCTTGCTTCATTGGTGTGTAAAATAGGTAACAAACAATCAATACCATGCAGAATTGGCTTAACAGTGTAGATCTAGAATGTCTCCCAAAGTATACACACACATAAGGTGCTCTTCTGACAGCTCTTGCGTTACTATTGTCGCGCCTCGCCATGGCGGCGCGCACGAAAAGCGTCCACTTCTCTGCTAAAGAGCCACCACTCCCAAAGAGCTCAGTTTAGGAACTCAGATGATCATATAAACCCAAGGATGTTATAGCCACGGGATATGACATGACCGACGTCTTGTAGGAAAACATGCGACCAACTTTTGGGGGGCGGGAGGAAGCTGTTACTGTCAAAATATCACTAGAGCTTGCAAATGTCGATAAAAATATTATAGATAAATGATGAATGAACGAAATGAATGGATGAGGAATAAGGTAAACATGAACATAGTTGTAGGTAGTTCGTAGGTAATAAAGAAGTACTGGTTAGTAGTTTACGCTTTTTGATTTTTGTAAGAACAGTGTTAATTCCATTTTGTACAACAAATTTTTACTTGTAGTTTGTGAAGCGAAATTTCTCGTTTTAGAAATGAATTCCTCGTCTTTTATTTAGCTAAAAATGCTACCAAACTTGCCCTAGTAGCTTTATGTAGGGAGGTAAAGAGCTTCATAAGGTGCGCGGCGGAAGCAAACTTCCTCCCCTTCCCCCATCTACCCGCACGGTGGTTCCGGATGGCGCTCGGTCTAAATCGGTATCACCCAAGGGACAACTGTGCCAAGCCTTTAAGATTTTTCCCTGTGCCGATGACCTTGAGCGTTTGACACAGGTGTGCAGCACTTCAACATTTCGCCGCTAGATGACACGACTGAATTAATTCCTAGTAGTAATCTCCATAGAAAGACGCTCGCGCTGCCGCACACACACAGTCTCATTCCCTTCGCGTAAGCACACGCCGCCAAACGCACACATATATAGCCGAATTTCGAACGCGTCGAGCGAGCCCAGCGGTTTCTACTTTTCTAGCCGGCTCGCCAGCCCGCCCGCGTACGCGTAGATTGAATAGACTTCAATCTAATGCCTTCTTGTATAGCATGCGTCATTACAAACAAAAAAGATAAAGGTAGGTACATCTCTTCAAAACTTATCTATGCTTTGTAGAAAGAATAGCTTTCAAACAAAAATCACATGTTTAGTAAGTGCGTATTTATTTACCTACCTACTTATGAAATAGTACATGTTTTTGCACAACAACAGTTTTTTATGTCAAAAAGTGAAAAAAAATCATCTTATCTTTTTTCAATAAAGTGAATTTGACTTTGATTTCACATGGATGTATTTCGGGACTCAGTGGCAGAATTGGAACGTAGGAAGCGACTTCCCCATATGAAATAAAAAATATATTTCTAATGCCAATTCCATGGAAAGTAGATTTTAATTGTTATCCGGATTTTACGGCGTTAGGGTTGTCACGCTCTCAGATAGTAATTTATAATCCGGGTCTGATTTGATTTTGAAAAAAATATGTAAATACCTGGTGCCGTTATTATTGATATTAATTAAAATAGTAACATGATATACATCGCATATAACAACTTTATGTACACGGTGTGACGTGAAGAATGTATATAGGTACATAAAGTTGATCAGCGAAAAACACCTAGATAAAATTGTTGTCCCATTTTGATATTACTAACTTGAAATTTTCTATACGATTAGTTTTTTTGCTAAAACCGACGGAGAAAATCGAAAACTTGGAGAAGCTGGTCTCCATGAGTTTCTTTTTTTTCAACGGCTTGGGATAATGGTAACACTTAGGGGTGGTCTTTTAAAACAACATAAACTCGGTGCATAAACCCTAGATAGGACGGTGACGTAAATTAATTTTTATGGCAAATTTAATAGTGCCGATTGAAAAGTAAAATTGCTTAAATTTTCAACCAACACCTAATGCAGGTTTTGCCACCGGGCCCCGCTGGTCTAGCGGCTGGACTAATATGGTATCAACTTTATAGTCACACAGCGTTTGAATGCTAAAATAACTAGACGTGTGAAAATTCTTGAATTTTTGGTTGTTCTAATTTCGGTCTTATCAGGTGCTAAAAGATTTCCAAGTTCCACATATGGTGTAAACTTGGAATTTTCCATCCTTACAGGGTGATCCCTCAAACCGATAAGAAAAATCTGACTTGGAAAATCCGGTCTCTACAGCTTTTTTGTCAAAGCCTGAGAAAACGGTAACATTACGGGGTAGTCTTGTCGAACAAATGTTGAATAAGACCTTGGGTTGGATGACAACGTTAACTTACTTTTTACAAAATGGCGTAAGTCAAATTTCAAGCTGGCTCCTAAAAATTTCTCAAAAATCTCTGGCTCCGTTTTTCTATGAAAATTAGTATTGGAGGTTTTTGTGGTCGCTGATGACTACTCTGCGCCATGTATTGAACGCAGGTTTGATGACTTCCAGCCTCCCGAACAAGCCGGTTTCCGAAAGGGCTTTAGTACCATTAGACCACATCCACACGTTGCGGCAAATTATACAGAAGACTGAGGAGTATAATTTGCCATTATGCTTTGCGTTTGTGGACTTTGAGAAAGCCTTCGATTCGATCGAGTTATGGACAGTGCTCGAGTCTCTCCAGCGTTGCCGTATTGACTATCGGTATATCGAGGTGCTGAAATGCTTGTACAACAGTCCACTATGACCACAGAACCACTATGTCGGTCCGAGTACAGGAACAGAATTCGGACGCAATTCCATTAAAAAAGGGCGTAAGACAGGGAGACGTTATATCTCCAAAAATGTTCACAAACGGACTGGAAGATACCTTCAAGCTTCTGGAATGTCAGGGACGCGGCATCAATATCAATGGCGAGTACATCACTCACCTTCGATTTGCCGACGATATAGTAGTCATGGCAGAAACGATGGAAGACCTCGGCATAATGCTCAAAGACCTCAGTCGAGTTTCCCAACGGGTGGGCCTTGAAATGAACATGGACAAAACGAAGGTCATATCGAATGCTCGTTTTGTGCCCACCCCAATAACATTGGGGAACTCGACTCTCGAAGTTGTAGACGAATACGTCTACTCAGGACAAACAGTCCAACTAGGCCGGTCCAACTTTGTGAAAGAGGTCGAATCCAACTTGGCTGGGCAGCATTCGGGAAACTTAGAAAAGTCCTTTCGTCTAATATACATCAATCACTCAAGACAAAATTATACAACCAGTGATGACTTAAGGCACTGAAACGTGGCCTCTCACTATGGGCCTCCTAAGAAAGCTCAAGGTCACGCAAATAGCTATGGAAAGGCCTATGCTTTCTCTACGATATCGAATCAGAAATGATGAGATTCGTAGAGGAACGAAAGTCACCTTAGCCCAGCGGATTACTAAGTTGAAGTGACAGTGGGCGGGGCACATAGCAAGCAGAACTAATGGCCGATGGGGCCAAAAAGTTCTCGAATGGAGACCACATATCGGCAAGCGCTGCGTAGGACGACCAGCCGACAGATGACCTCATCCAAGTGCCAGGAAGACGCTGGATGAAATCCGCTTCCAACTGGTCTTTTTGGAAATGCATGGAGGAGGCCTATATCCAGCAGTGGACTTCTTGTGTTTCCATGACTCGAGAGGTTTCTTTACAAAAGCTGCTGAAAACTTAAAATATAGTGTAAAAATACAGAGGTTTTTATAAACATTTTAAAATAGTGGAAATTTTGATAAATGTGAAGCTTGGATTAAGATTTAGGCTCAAAATCTTTGAATTTAAATCATCGACTTTACGCATTTTTTTATTTTATTTTACACTACGCGCATTCACTAAAGCGGTTTCAAAAGGGTGAATATGTGTCATCGCTATCGTGCCTGTGTGGCCAATAGTCCATTGAGCAAATCTGACTCGATAATTTTTTTTCTATGGTATAACACAAACAAAATTATAAAAATTTTAAGAACAAAAGCAAAATAATTAATTTTTTACAGAAGAAAAAAAAACATTTCAAAATGGATATTGACCAAAGAAATAAAACAAAAATTATGAAAATGGAAAAAGACTTCGTTGCTAAGGATGTTGGTAAAAGAGCTACAAATGGATTTGAGTGCTTATTTGGCCTGCATCCTTGTTTCAGCACAAAGACTGATAAATATAATTATTAATCAACAGTGCCTCCTCGTCTTAACTTATATTGGTATATTATAACAGATTAATCTGTTGATAATCGTATTAATAGTGTAATTCATACCATTTCTATTATTTCATTTCAATAGCACAGGAAACATACAGCATTTAAGTGATTTTTGGCGTTAAAGCTGATAGTTAAAAACTATCTATACTATAGTGCAGGGAATTCTAGTTTGATTGCGTTGTGTGGACGTTATTATTATTATAATTTTGGAACTCCCCACCGACGAATATTTTCAAGATACATTACACTATTCATTGTGACACTTAAATAAAAATATGTAATATCGGTAAACCAGGAACGCAGATTTTTGTTTAATCTACTGTGTGATACAGTACTTCTATTTCTATTTGGTTACTTTTTGTTACACTTTTCCTTTTTGTTAAGGTTTCAGTTGTTTTTTTTTGTTACGTGTACAAAAAATTACCTACTTTCTTTTGTTGTCATTATAATTACGGAACCCAAAAATATTATGCGCGTTAAATTATATATTTAAATTACGTTGTACCTAAAAATGAGCACCGAATAAATCTTGAATAAAAAAAACCCGGATTTTGTGCCAACCCTAGCAAAAACAATTGAATAGGATCAACTTATACATGTCATGGAAGTGTGATTTATATTACATGTAGGGAAGGTAAAGAGCATAATTATTGCAGTGTAGATAACTTATCCCAATACAGCGGAATTTCGAGAAAATAAAAAAACTAAAAACAAGTACCTACACACGTATATAAAATATAATTCCCACAAAATTTTTAGCATTACGCCATTGATTCTTCTAACAATACTTCCGCATGTACAATAAAATGCGTGATAAAAATATACAGCGTTTTATTTTATTTAAAACAGAAAAACATGTCAGGCAGATAGAAAAAAAATTCAGAGACGAAATCTACACAGATTCGTTTTGTATGTTTAGAAAAGGTTCTAAACAACATTATTGACACAATTCATATAACTATGTAAAATATTTTTCTATATATCCGGATGGGAACGACCGAGCCGAGTTCGATAGCGCTATCTTCTTCTGTCGCTACGGAAGTGAGCGGTGCGGAAATACTAAGTACTGTAATTCGGCTTGGTTCACTCAAAGGTTATGAATCAAGTATTATTCGTAACGCCCCAATCGAAATTATTATTTACCAACACATTATTTACCGCCTATGTACCCTACAATCTAACGAGGAGGCGAAGTGCGAGCGCAAGGAGTGAAACAAAACTCAATCAAACTAAAATGAACCTTAAATGCTAGTAATTAGAGACTACAAGGCTCGAGCAACAAGTCTGGCCGCGTGCGGCCGACCTAATCGCGACAATAAATGGATTATAATACATAGGTACCGTGATTTAGGCACAAATAGTAAAACGATGTTTCGCTTAGATTGGTAATGTTACAATAGCTCGGATGGGAAGAGGCGTCCCTTGAACGGCAGAGAGCTCTTGGTTCGAATACTAGTAAATGATCGGTTTCCTTTTTACTTTTCTTTTTTAGTTATTTACTTAAATAAAAAAATACAAGAATTGGGATTTTATATTGTATGTTTTTCTAACGATTGAAGCTCGATCACTACTACAAAAATCAGTTGCCGTGCGTTGGTCTTGCAAACACTCGAAAATGTCTCCACCGATTGGACTAATAGCTATATAATATTTTTTTGTTTTGTTCGGACATGGGACGTGGGGCGAGGGCGCGGAAAAGACCCATCCCTTCAGGAGCCTGTTTCATAGAACTACAATTCATTGTGACTATGACAATTCGATGTACATTGCAAAGCCGATTAACCCACAGATTAACAAATAGACTCTGCTGCGCAGTGTACTTCGAATTGTCATAATAAACTACGAAATTATAGTTTTATGAAACTTGACCCAGTACATTTTGTACGAAAGTGAATTGGAAAGATGCGGCGTCTTTTTCGGTCCCTCGCCCCACGTCCTTGGCCTACAATCGGTAATTTTGTATGAGAATTGCTACTTTGAATTAATTTCACTATATGGCGCTCGAGGTGAACTTTGGAAGGTTGATTTATGATTGATAAATCGCTTATGAAAAGTTACAATGAAATCAATGGTGATGCGAAGAGCGCCTGGTCGCAGACAACAGGCAACGAGTAGGCTGGGCGTTCCTCGTAAGGCGTAATGTGATAAATTGGTGAAAACGTTTTTTCTGAATGAGTAACTATTGTTCCTGTTAGTTTTAAACATTAACATACAAGATTTTTATATTGCCCGTAAGACTGTATAAGCTTAAACGTAATCCACTGCGCATTTAAAATGGTATATAAATTCTTAGCTTTTTTTTAAGCATTCTTACGGAATATATTTACTCATAGAAGGCGTAAGGTTATGACAGTTGTCAAACATCCAATAGGGAATCAAGGAGTTAAATTATATCATATATTAATTTCAACGGTCTGCCATATTCCTAGAGGATGTCACAAGCGATTCAAAAACGTTTGCTAGCCAGTTCCAGCACACTGTAGCCCCTTAATAAAAAAATGCAGGATTCCCATACAAGAGGTGCCACTAGTTCCCGGACTATTTTGATTTTTTTAACTTTTCGTCCTGATATTGTTTGTTTATGCTGAACTTAAGTAATTTTGACTACAAAAAAAATCTTTTTTGATGTGCTTTTTTTAAACTAGCGCCATGTGTCTAAATCATTATAAGAATGTTTCTTAAAAGACGTAGAACGAATTCGAAGTCACCCTGCGAATACCTCATTGCTGTAACCTACGACATTCCCTACAGATCAGACTCCGAGACAGAGCGAGCTGGTGGGTACTCCTCGACGCTGCCCTGCCTACGTGCCTTGCAAGACGCGCTATCAGGTCTCTATCACACCAGCTGACAATCTGACGCTTCCAACGCCACAATTCCTGCGAGCAAGATGGACGTCCTTATGGACACAGAGCCCACGGATCTTGTTATAATTTTAGATTAACTTTTTCAGTGACAGGATGAAATGTGTCAGGATTCTATCTCGCAATCCAAAAAAATCTGGACTTTGTTCTGAATTTAGGTGGACACTTAACGCTATGGTAGAGGTGTTTGGCTAGCCCACTCCAATCTAAAAGAGACTGCATGTCTAGACGTATATTCAGATACGTTTATGGGGCTGAAAGATAAAAAGCATTTACCTTCAAATTAATTCAAGCCTTACCCGATTATTAGCTGAAGTTCAGGGACTTTGTTCTGGTTCTGGTTTTTAGGCGATTGGCAAGCCTACTCTAAAAGTGATTGCCAACCTGGATATGAAAATTCGTTCGAGTTTATTGCAGGATAATTTCTCTTGCGGTCGAAATTCAATGAAGAATATTCTGCTCTGCTCACATACGTTTAAGAGCGTGAATGAGAAAATCATTTGTTTTAGTATTTCGATTGTTTCAGTTCCCTCATAGGTTTAAGAAGTTTTATGTGCCCCTTGAAAGAAGGCCTGTGCCCTACAGTGGGACGCATATAGGCTGATTATGCTATGCTTATGCTATGTGCCCCTTCAATATAATTAAAGCTAAACGGATTTCAGATTTTTTATAAAAGACAGTTTCACTGTTTAACTAAATGCGATTTTCTACTAATCTGAGTTGTCAGTGCAGCGGCCTCCACATTTAACATAAGGGTACAGTGCTCGAAAAATAACTTGAACTTTGACTTCGCACGTGCGATTTTCGGGTCAAATTGGCGGGGGAAGCGGGATGTGACTTAGAATTCTTCGGACTTATATTAAAAAGTATTAAAAAAATTTTGCTCATACATCATCATCAGCCATTTGACGCCCACTGCAGGACATAGGCTCCTTCGTGGTTTTAATAACCATGAGGGGTTTTTGCCATAACCGCCACGGTTGGCAGGCGGGTTGGCGATCGCCGTATGCGGTTGGAATCTCAGGAAGACGCTGCTGCCCATCTCCTGGTAATTGATTTCCTTAGTCGCCTTCTACGACATCCGCGGAAGGAAATGGAGTAACGCTATTCTTAATCCGGCGCCACACGGAACATACATGCTCATACAAGTCTATTGCAAACTGCGCGGATTTTGTTCAAGCCATCTGTGGGGCATTAAAACTCCGTTTAGTCATTACCGCAAAATAATTTAGGGAGCACACTTCCGCAAGACTTTGAACTTGGCTTAGTGACTGGTCGCGTTAAGTATACGTGGTATAATCAGTAATTTTTTCGTAGGCTGCCTATATTTGTCGTAGCATTTTATAACTTACCTTACAGTTGATTGGTGTTGTTTAGTGAATAGTTTAGATAAGGGTCATGAATGTGTCAAGTGGTATTCCGTAAAGTGATATTGTTAAAGTGTCATCTAAGAGTCAACTTGTAAATAGTGTGTTATTTAATGATAAGTACTCTCTTGTTATGTTAAGTGTTGCTGTGATTGATTGTTATGAGTAAAGTGTTGGTATTTGTACTTAGCTGTGTTTGTCGATGTCACCCTTTACACATAGATCTTTTTTCCCTCGTTGCTTAGCAATTTCTCATTTTATAGTAGGTACATTACTTATTTACCAGCCTGTGAAATAAGTATGCTAAATGATCCAGATGACCTGGGTCCCGTTTTATAAAATTGCATTTCATCGCTACAATTCATCGTCTACTATTCGATGTACGATGCCTAGCTGATTAGTACAAATTAGTGTTCCTGCTGGTTGTCTGTGGGTTAATCGGCAATGTAACGTACATCGAATTTTCATAGAAAATCGTGGATTGTAGTTCTGTGAAATGGGGGGCTGGGATTCAAAACTATTAGGTACTACTAAGCTTGGGTAATATTTGGCCCAATGGAGTACTTGCAAAAAAATATTATGATCTCATTGGAGAGACTATGTTAAAAATCTTGATCAAGATTTTTCACTGAAACTGAACATGAACTGACGACTGTACCCGGAGGCGTAGGCAGGGTCACGGGTTTCCCACTTGAGACGACAACAATACCAACTGATACTTTTCATGATATTACGCTGTCGAAAAGTAATTCTAGTCACGTGGTTATTATACACTTCATACAAATAGGGCATAAACTGTCGTCACCAGGCTAGTTCTAGGTCTGGTTAGACCTGACATTTCCGCACTTAGCCTCATAATTGGGCCATTGTATTGTAAGTATAGCAAGCGCTAATGTGTGTAAATACCTCGGACACTAGGGTTTCCTCACGATGTTTTCCTTCACCGTTAGCTAGTGGTATTGCTGACATAACTTCACAAAAGTACGTAACTTAGAAAAGCTATGACCTACAAATAGTATTCAACTCTGGGAAGAAAGGAGAAAAGAATGATTTTATGAGGTCCTTGAACATTCTGCAGTACATCGATGTTCATATTTTTGTTGCAAAGTCGCCCGTAATGTAACTTAATGAGTGCACGGTTGTAAAGACACATGCTTGAAGTTACCAATCAGCGGTGGGCACGCGTGGTGATTAAGCCCATACTCTGACTCTGAGAGAAGGCCTGTGCAGTGGGACGTACCTATGTAGGCTGTTATTAGGTATAGCTTTTAAAATGCCCACGTCCTCAGTTGTCCATAAATTCGAAAGAATACACAGATGTTTCTTAAAACTTACTACATAAGTTCGAATATAGAATGCATACAGTTGCTTTAGGCCTGCCACATACTAGCGCGGTTATGGTTGACCATGCGCTTCAGCGCAGGGCTCTAAAATGCATAGTTGTAATGGTTGTTTCATTGACACTATTGGTAGCCTAGTAACCCATCGCACTCAAATGGTAAAACCCATGCAATTTAACTAGGCGCCTCGCGCGACTCTATGTTTTGCGCGAGATATGCCTATTTCATTTGCGTGGGCTAGAATTATTTTGTACTGCTGTTGCTTAGTAGACCACCAAGTAGAGTAAAATAACAGCTGTTGTCGAGCTTATGTCATCCTGTGAAAGACGATGTATGTCATAGACTCCAGGCCCCGGTCGAAGCCAAGGCCCTAGTTAGTACAGTCGACAGCAGCCCAACCTTTACATGTTTGTCGCAAGGTCGTCCTTCACGTAACTGATTAGAGTGCACGTATGCAAAGGTTGAGGTCCTGTCGCCTGTACCGAATGGAGGGCGTTGGTGGCGAAAGTTACCCCACATGACCAAGAAGAAGTAGAGCGATGTTACCTACTCTAAAGCCGCACGCACACTTATCAAGCCAGCCGTCCACAAGCCGCGTCGATGATTGTGTTTGCGCTGTTGCGTCTCGACAAACGAGCTCCACGGTCAATATTGGCTCGACGATAAAGTGTAAAAGCGCCGACTTCGGAGGTACTAAAGTATGACAAATAAATATGCACCGCACGTCGAATGTTAGGCTGTTCCCACTCCGGTTTGAGTCTAAGGGCCTTGTGGAAGCGGAAATACGTAGGTTAATGTAGTTTGAAAAACTGCCTGGGAAAATATCAGTATTTGGAGACGTGTCTAGTCCCGTCTAGTTAGATACACTAATAATCTGATAATCTATAGGTTAACAGCTTAGGTATAATGCGCTTTGGCCAACTGTTAATAAACGGCTTAGGCTGGTGGTATTTGTAGGTGCCAGTTGCCAGGTAACGATGACTCACATTTGAGTTCGCTCAATTAGATGCTTTGGTGCTTCTACTCACCCCCAGTACCGTATATCTACTGTGTGAAAGGATCTCTATCAATCCATCTTAGCGGCCTGCCTCCCCACAAGGGAGTAGGATATGTCCTACTGTAACTAGTGAATATTTTTTTAACTTGTTTGTATTTAATTTTTCTTGTACTGTTTGTCAGATACTAGTCAATATCACTCCCACTGTCTCGGCCAAAGGTGATGAAGAGAAGATGGTGAATGAGGAACCGAGACTTGATGAAAAAGATGGATTTAATTCGTGGTTTTAAATAATTTACAAAAGAAGACGGCACGTATCTGCCGCTGTCAATTTTCGAATCTACTTGATCGATGTCCGATGTCCGCTCGATGACGTTTGCGGGCCCCCCGCCCCTCTCGCCACTCTCTTGCGACGCCTTGCTAACTAGGGTTCCTTGGTAGCAAGCAAAGCTTATGGATCGCTCTTCGTACTACACCTCTCTGGGTGTAGACATCTGCCACCCGAGAGATGAGATCTCTCCCTGGATGTAGTTGCTGGATGCGTCCCATCCGCCAATTGAGTGGAGGCAGGTTGTCCTCCTTGATGACCACCAGGTCGCCAACTTGAAGTCCGTCTTGTTTGATGCGCCACTTTGATCTCTGTTGCAGGTCAGATAAGTAGTCCTTTCGCCAGCTTTCCCAAAATTGTTGACGTACTCGTTCGATGTATTCGTATCGGCTTAGTCTGTTCGGGTTGAAGTCCAGGAGGGATGGAGACGGCAATGAAGTCAGCTCTCGTCCAATGAGGAAGTGGCCAGGAGTGAGGGGATCAAGGTCGTTGGGATCAGATGACATTGGGGTTAAAGGTCTCGAATTGAGGATTGCTTCGATTTGTGAGAACAACGTTGACAATTCCTCGAATGTCATGTGAGTATTTCCTAGTACGCGGGAAACGTGATGTTTAGCGGATTTTACGCCTGCTTCAAAAATTCCACCAAAATGTGGCGAGTAAGCTGGAGAAAATTTAAATTGAATACCCTCGCTGGCCGCAAATGAAGATATGTCGTTTTTACATAATTTTAAGAATCTACCTAACTCGTTGCTTGCGCCCACAAAGTTTGTGCCGTTGTCACAATGTATCTCGATTGGTTTTCCTCTGCGCGAGATGAAACGTCTGAGGCATAAGATGAACACGTCAGAGGACAGATCACTAGCTACTTCTAAATGAAGAGCCTTTGTGGAGAAGCAAACAAAGAGGCACAAGTAGCATTTTGTAATCCTACAGCCACGTCCTTTGCGATCGGTAATGTAGAACGGGCCAGCGAAATCAGTGCCACATACTTGGAATGGGAAGTTAGGAAGTACTCTAGGAGAAGGTAAGTTCCCCATCAAAGGATTTGTAGTTTTTGCCTTCATGATGCGACAAGTTCTACAATTGTTTACAGTAGATCTGGCTAAGATTCTACCGTTTATAGACCAAAATCGTTGCCTAATGTTGCTCAACAATAATTGAGGCCCTGCATGTAACAGCTTTGCATGTTCATGATTGAAGATCAGTTTTGTTAATTTATGATTTTTATCAATTAAGATTGGATGTTTTTTATTGTATGTTTCAGATGAATTTTGGATGCGACCGCCGACACGCAGCAAGCCAGATTTCTCGTCGAGAAAAGGACACAACGGAATTAAGCGGGATTTTGAAGGTAAGTTTTTATTATTTTTTATTAATTTTATTTCTTCATTGAAAGAATCTAATTGTGATTGTTTTACTAGGCACATCAAAGCGTTCTCCAACTCGCTGGTAGTTAAATAGCCAGTTATTTTTGAGTTTGGATTACGTAAATTGTAAATAAATCGTAGTACGTATGCATAGCTTCTTTGTAATTGAGTTAATTTAGAATATCTTTCAAAATCAATCAAGTGATGTGATGTTGTAAACGTAGACTCTTGAGTAGATGTAGAAGTAGTGTTTGTGTTGTCACTAGTTATGTAAGTTTTTATTTCAGGTAAGTCCACTGAGGTGGTGCACATTTCCGGCCACTCGGACTGTGGTTTTAATAGAAATGGAGGCCCCTTCCACCATAAGCTCGCATGTTGAAGTTTATGGGGTTGGATACCTCTTGAGGCAAGATCAGCCGGATTTTCTTCACCTGAAACATGCCTCCACACGCCAGAAGGAGATAATTCTTGAATTTCATTTGTTCTGTTGGAAACAAAGGTTTTTAAGTTTTGTGGTGGTGCATTGAGCCACCCTATGACAATAGATGAATCAGTCCAGTGGAAAGTTTTGTGAATTTCATAACGAAGAGATGTGATAACCTTCTTGCTTAAACGTGCAGCAAGTAAAGCTCCCTGTAATTCAAGACGTGGGATAGTTATCGGTTTGATCGGTGCTACCCTTGTTTTCGCACATAAAAGATGTATTGAAATGATGCCACTTTCATCAGTAGTGCGCAAATATATGCAAGCGCCATAGGCAGCTTGAGAAGCGTCACAAAAGGAATGAAGTTCGATACACTTTGGTGTATCACTCAAGATGAACCGAGGTATTTCTATGCTTGAAATATGTTGAATATTGTTCATGAATGTTAACCATTTGGTTTGAATTTCGTCTGGCACAGGGTCATCCCACCCTGACTTAAGTAGCCACAGTTTCTGTAGTAGCATCTTTGGGATAATGGTGGATGCACTCAGAACGCCCATTGGATCAAAAACCTTGGCAGTGACGGATAGTATACTCCGTTTTGTTACTGAGGACACTGGTTCTACTTGAGTAGGAAAATGAAGAGTGTCTGATGATGGCTGCCAAACTAGGCCTAACGTGTTTGCGTGGGATGTGACGGTTTTGTCAAACTCTTTTGGCACAAATGCGTTTGATGACTTATACAATGATGTTGGAGCGTTTGTCCTGAATTTATGCAGTGGAAGGCAAGCAGATTCTAATTTTTCCTTTACTGCATTGCAGATGTATGACAGTTCTTCTTTAGTCGATGCCCCACTTAGGAGATCATCAACATAAAAGTCGTGCTGAATAACTTCAGCTATGGACTTGTCTGAGCACTCCTTCGACAACTCCAACAGACACCGTGTACTAAGGTAGGGCGCCGAGGCTGTGCCATACGTCACAGTGTTAAGTTGGAGCACATGGAGTGGCTGTGCTTCATCGTCTCTCCAGAGTATTAATTGAAGATGTCGTTGATCAGGATTCACACTCACTTGCCTGTACATTTTTTTAATGTCTGCAGAAACGGCATATTTATGCTGTCGAAATCTTAAAAGAATTGACAGAAGATCATCCTGCACGACAGGACCAACATATTGTATGTCGTTGAAAGACTTTCCCGATGAAGTTTTCGCAGATGCATCGAATACAACGCGTAGTTTTGTTGTTTCGCTATTGTCTTTTAGCACAGCGTGGTGTGGCAAGTAACACCCGAAAGAAGGCTTTCGAATTTTTGTTAGGTGGCCTAACGATTCATATTCCATGATGAAGTTTTTATAATTTTGTTTTAACTCTGGCTGTTTTGCCATTTTGCGCTCAATACTTAAGAAACGCCTTTTGGCTGTAATGTATGAATCACCTAAAACGTCAGGTGACTCTTTTAATGGAATAGTGACACAAAATCGGCCACTAGGTTCGCGATGAGTTGTTTTTTCAAACAAAGTTTCACAGATGTTATCCTCAGCGGATAATTTTATGTTAGAAGTGGGTAACTCCTCGAGTTCCCAAAACTTTGTCAATTGCTGCCTAATTTCAGCATGAAATTGGCATTGTAGAGTTTTGGTTCTGCAACTGCCACCCGTAGGCCCAGCTACGATCCATCCAAGATGGGTTTGTTGTAGAGTGGGATTGTTTCGCCCTAATTTGACCTGACCAGAAGCCATGAGGTCCCAGAAGACGTCAGCTCCAAGAAGTACGTCTACTTCTGAAGGACGGTAGAACTCAGGGTCCGCCAGTGGAATATCGCTAGGAATCTGGAATTGTGATTTTATTTCCAACTGAGGTAATTTGTCGGTAATTATGGGCACAACAAACATTTTAACTTGCACATTGAATGGAGAAGTCAATGATTGTAATTGAAGACTGCAGGATTCGTTTATGTTCGTTGTGTTGTTATTTATGCCGGTTATGCAGCGATATTCCTTCGAAGTTTTATGGCAAGCAATTCTTTGGACTGCTGCCTGTGAAATGAAGCTGGACTGGCTTGCGCTGTCCAGTAAAGCTCGCAAGATGTGTTTTTTGCTGTTCAGTGTGACTTCGACTAAGGCTGTAGACAGAAGAACCTCGCCGGAGGACACAGCTGACATATTGACAGAAGGTAACGCTGCAGAAGATTCTGGTAAAGATGCATGTAAGTTAGGGCCCGTAGACTCCCTAACTTCATTCTGTAATGAAGATGTAGCTCCGTCGCTACTTTGATGTTTATTTGTTTGTTTGTGTAAGATGCTATTATGGTTTTTTCTTTTGCAGATGCGGCAGCCACCAAGACGGCACTGATTCGTTTGATGATCGCTGCGAAGACAATTAGCACATAATTTCCATTGGTGGACTTTCTTTATCCTATCGTCGACAGGTAGTTCTTTGAATTTAGAGCATTGATACAGTTTGTGTGGTTGTTTACAAAATAAACATTGTGTACCTACCGGATGATCAGATGAAGAGATGGCAAAGGACTTGGTTTTAGGTACAGAAGGACGCTTCTCAATCTTGTCAGTGAAATTTGAATTAACTGTCTCGAGAACGTTGGATCTGTTTCTTAAAAAGGCATACAAATCTTCCAAAGAAGGGTTCTCCTTGAAAGTGTTCCTAAACTCTTCCCAATTCCTAGCAGTGACACTATCGAGTTTTGAGGAAATCATGAAAATGATGATTGTATCCCACTTATCGGTAGGTTCGCCAAGCGAATTAAGTGCACGAAGATTTTTCGACACCGTGTCGATAAGATTACGCAAGCTTTTATCTGACTCCTTTAGCAAAGGTTCTATAGAGAACAAACATTTCATATGAAAGTTTATCAACAGACGTTTGTTGTTAAATCTTTCGCAGAGCAAATTCCACGCTATGCTATAGTTTATAGAGGAAACGCTAATTGAATTGACGAGTGTAAGAGCTGTTCCCTCTAAACATGATTTTAAGTAATGAAACTTATTGACATCATCAATGGAATTGTTATTATGAATAAGTGACTGAAAAGTGTCTCGAAATTCGGTCCACTTTTCGTTCGATCCATCAAAGGTAGCTAGTTTTATTGTTGGAAGCTTTACTAAGCTTTGATGTTTCGATGACGATGATTCATTAAGAAATTCCTCAGATTTTTGTTGAGATGGATTGTATGAGTCAATAAGTTCCTGTGCTTGGCCAATGAGAGTGAAGAAATGATTCTCAATTTCTTCTCTGTCATCTAACTGTTTCTCTGAATTGTCCTTAAGTTCAATCTCAGTTTGTAAGGTATCGAAGGTCGGAAACACCTGCTGAATGCTAATTAATCTCAGAGTTAATTGATTATGATCCGCCTTCGTAAGTTCAGTTTGCCGCTGTAAAGATGCTAAGTAATTTTTAAACTTTGTTAAACGGCTCTTTATTGTACCTCTCTGTTTGATAAGATCCTTTAAATCAGTTGTTCCCGTCATCTTTATTTGTAGGCGCAACCAGCTGATACGTTAATAAAGTCACAATGTAAACAACTTCGATTAAATGAATAGACCCGGTGAAATAGGTAGGAAAGTAATGCTTACAATTTGCGTCCAGCGATGATATTCAATAGCAAACCGGTTCTCACGCTCGCGTCGTGATAACTCGATGCAATTTCGATGCTATTTGTTCTCCAGCTGACTCCCGGGTCCTGAAATAGTCGGCAAACTAATTTGATTACCTGTTCGAAACTATTATTTACAGCAATGGGAAGCGACTATGAATCGGTGTATATAAGGGCAAGAAGTAGGTAAATGCAATGGCTTGAGCTGAGTTACCCTTTTAGCAGGAAATACCTAGAAGATAGATGGGTTACTCGTAGCTAGGCCTATGTAGGTATTTCGTAAGTATAGCCCAAACGAAACAAAGTGAAGTTGCTACAAAATAGTTGAAATAAGTCGATTGTTATTGAATTCAAACTGAGAAAAAGACTAGTTCACATAGAAATTAATTAATTAATTACGTTGCAAGGCTAAGATAACTTTAATTATGTAGGTAATACAGTAAACTGTCACAAATTTTGAAATATCAACTGCGCAGTTAGCTATTGGTAATGGAGGTTCAAAGCGGTGACTAGCCCTTAATGCAACGCTATAAGGATGAAATTGGCTTACACATATGTAACTGCGTAATTAAGATGGCCGTATACACTAACCTGTGGAATTTGCAATCTAATGAAATGTATCGAAGAAAACACTTTTATAACACTCGAGGTTTCACCAACACCGTCGACACAAACCGAAACAAGGTATTTGGGAATGAAATAAGGATGGAACGGCACACTTCCTCGGTATGATGCAATGATGTAATGTTGTGACAGGAATCCGATTGTCCGTCCCGTTATTCCGACGAAACACGTAGGTAGCTTGTGGGATGCTGGATCACGTCGTAGTGGTCTCCAAATGTCTCGGCCAAAGGTGATGAAGAGAAGATGGTGAATGAGGAACCGAGACTTGATGAAAAAGATGGATTTAATTCGTGGTTTTAAATAATTTACAAAAGAAGACGGCACGTATCTGCCGCTGTCAATTTTCGAATCTACTTGATCGATGTCCGATGTCCGCTCGATGACGTTTGCGGGCCCCCCGCCCCTCTCGCCACTCTCTTGCGACGCCTTGCTAACTAGGGTTCCTTGGTAGCAAGCAAAGCTTATGGATCGCTCTTCGTACTACACCTCTCTGGGTGTAGACACCCACATCTACCTACAAAAGTATAACTTGGACCTTCCTGTATCTTTGAAAACAAAGTGAAAATGGTAAGATCTTTGTATAGGTAAGTGTGAAGCGATCCTAAGGTTCAGGCTCTAAGGGCCGGTGCGTAATGCCGTACATATCTGTTTGCTCTGACGATAGTCTACACAGCCCTTTTAAGGTCGCCCTGGGGCATTTCTTTACTCACAATTTGTTGAAAAATTTAAAGGAAATGTTTAAATCTTTTGAAGTTAGTTGGGTAATCGATAGGTACAGGCGACAGCTCGTATACCTTTACGTACGTGCTCGATAATCAGTTACGTTAAGGGTGAGTATGCAATGTCGACTGTATCTATTTATTGTCGACTGTATCTATTTATAGATGAATATATCGACTGTACCTATTAAAGGATGACACACACCAACGCGGTGGCGATCCATACATAAATAATTTCGTATTTTGTATGGACCGCCATCCACCGCCACAGCGTTGGTGTGTTTTATCCTGATTAAATCACAATTAAGTGAATCCGGAATAAGATTTAGAAACCCTAAATTCAAATTCAGTTTGAAAAGTTTACCCCCGTTTTCTCGTACTCTAACAGTCTGTTAGTCTACTGTAACTGCCAGTGGTTTTTTCATATGCAATTTAACTGCTAACAAGAGATTACTGACTAGTTGGTCTAGCGGTATCACATCTGATTACCATCCCTGGGGCCGTGGGTTCGATTCCCACTGAGGGCCGCCGTACATTAGTACACGTGGCCTCAATCTGAGTGTATTTTATTGTTTGTGATGTCCTTGCCTGGTTACCACAACATAGGGTAGGTATTTTAGTTTTGTTTGGGACCCGTGATCGTGTTGTGTGGAAATTAAATCTAATACACATATAATGTCACAGTGTTCGTTATCGAACTCCTCCGAAACGGCTTCACCGATTTTTATGCAATTTTTCGTGCATATATGGTAGGTCTGAGAATAGGTTGTAGGCGTCAGCTTGTTAACAAATACATTTAGGTACAAATTGTTAGTAAACGAGAAACAGTGCGCCATGGTCTCCGATGAACCGTTTCCACTAATTATCTATAATGATTCCGGTGGCTCCGTTTATGGCCCGATCTTAAATTATCACCTGTAGAGTCGGATGGATTTACCATTAACTTGAATAGAAACCGCAACAAAGGATCGTAGATTAGCTCACTTAGTATTAATGAAGCTAGCCAACCCGTATATTGTTTCAGGATCATTAATTAATTCAGATGGCTCAACCCTGATATAAGCTGGAATTGAGTGAATTCACCAGTTTCAGCTTCAGTTGGGTCCATAGAGTCACGAGTGTGAAACTCTTACGTTACGAGGCGCCAACCGTTTTCCAAAACTCTTTTGAGCTATGAAAAAGTAGCGCAGGATTCGATTTGACAAGTAGGTACTAGACCGTCCGGGGTGGGTCCGACCCACCACGATCACGGTTTGCCGTTTACTAGGTGCCTACTATCCTGACACTTCTCTATCATTTAATTGACATTAATTAGCAGCTAACTATTGGCAGTTGGCTATATAGGTATAAGCCCACTCTCGGCCTCACCTCCCCGCTTCTTTCAGGCTCTTCTGCCAGGCTCGGCCACTGCTCTCGAATTAGCCGTTATCAGAATTTTATACCTACCCACTTAAGGCTACTTTGGCATACCTCCCGCACTAGTAGGTACATTGTAACCAATTTGAAAACTGTAATATAATATATGAAAACTGTAGTATAACCTATTGTATACGATAATTAAAACATTCCTACAATGTCTGTATTTTTTATATATTTACCGGCAGTAAATATATAACAAATACTCATTGTCAGAAATAAACTCATTACTTTACAATAATGCACGACCGAGAGTGATGTCAGAAGTAAACTTTAACCAAAAATAAGGGCTAAGGAAAATTTTATAAGAAGGTACTCAGAATACAAGTAAATCCACATATTTTAGGTGACAATTAGCAAACGAAACGTCGACAAAACAAACAATCTACCAACAAATATGCTGGTCTACATAATGTTGTACGTAACCAAACTAATAGGTGCCCGTTACTATCCTAGTGTATAACATTGTTTGCGTCGTACCAACAGCGTGTAACAAGCAACAATACCGGGACTGGATATTTTAAGGTGGAACCTCCTGGTATAGAAAAGTATAGAAGTTCGGTTTCGCTCACTCCCTGCAAGTAGGTACGTGGTGTTTCAGAAAAGATTTGTAAAATTTTTAAGCGTTATTGATTTGACAAATCCTGCATAAGTATGAGCAGCCTACGTACATCCCATTGCGGACACAAACTTTCTTTTAAAGAGAGATAGATAGAGAGAAAGAGTGAAAGGAAGACGTAGAGAGATAGAGACAGATAAAGAAAGAGAGGGAGAGACAGATACAGAGAGATTAAGTCGGTAATTTCTGCAAAATCTTGATTTTGTGATACACAAGTTGTTTGGAATGTCTCCTCTAGTAGGTACGTAGCACATAATACCTCACTGGCTATTACTGCATACCTACTAATTTTTAGGGTTCGTAGTCGACAAGGAACCTGCAAATCTTGATAAACGAGGTCATCAATGGGGCGAAGTGGAGAGAGAAAATAAGGAAAGCTGACTCCACCACCATGTGGGACTAAAGAAGAGAGAGTGAGTCGACAAGGAACCTTTATAGTTTCGCCATGTCCGTCCGTCTGTCTGTCCACTGCCTAGCTCAGAGCCGATTACGCTCCGAAAGCATACGTATTAATCACGTAGACAGTAGAATAAAATCTTGACAAAAAAGTTTTTTGAGAGTCCTACACCTAAATTAGGGTCGCTATTTCGTTTTATCCCTACACCGTAATGTGGGGTATCGTTGGATTGGTCGTTTAAAAATATTGTGGGTGTAGGAAGATCATTTTTTGATATATAGTTCCGTTTGCGACGCAATTTCTTGTCAGAGTAGGGCGTCCCCCCCGCTCTCCCGGATAAACGGTTAATTGAATCGTGTGATTTTAAAACAACACAAGTCACATGTGTTTTTAAAATAAAACTTGCCCATTTTTTTTTATTAAATTATTTACACCTACCTATTGATTTACATTAGAAAAAAAAATTGTAGTTTATTCATACAGAAATCAATATAATATGCTAAAATATTGCTGTTGTAGATATTAGTATTTGAATAAAACAGTTGTTTTTATTTCCTGCAAAGTTGTAATGAAAGGACATGTGTCGTTTTAAAATCACACGATTCAATTATAGAAACGTGAAAAAAATTGAGGGCAGTAGCACATATAATGAACTTAAAAGGAAAACTATCACGGCTAAGTAGGCTTTACAAGTTAACGAGTAATAGGCGACCAATTTATAGAGGGAAAACATCGTACAAAATCAATTAAAAACTATTATGTTCATGAACTCGTTAGTTCTGTAAAGCAGATTAAAAACCCCTCTTTCTACAAAACCCTACACTGCGCGTGGCCCGACACGCACTTTGCCGGTTTTTTTAAATAACTTTCACCAAACGCAATAACTTGTCCTGGTCCCAAACTAGGATACCCTGTGCTATGGTAATCAGGCAAGGACATCACAAACATGGAAATACACCCAGACTGAGGCCATTTGTACCAACGTACAGCGGCCCCCAGTGAGAATGAATGAATGAACCCACGACCTCTGGCATGGTGATCTGACGTGATTCCGCTACACCAACGAGGCAGTCGAGTTTGAGTACTCTCACTGTTGGAATCCAGCTTTAGCTAATGAGCTAGACTTCTGGCTATATCTACTACAAGGTGAAACTACACCGTGCTATCTGAGCGGCACACACGCTGCCGATAATAAGAAGTCAATATTAGCGTGTTGGGCGGGCGGATTTGTTCAGGCGCGCTGGTGTGGAGAGGGATTTATATTCTTATTGTTTTTTTTTTTTAATAAAAGCTCATCTCCAGAACTTTTTTCTCATTCGACAAAGGTGTGTTGCCAGTGATGACTTATGGATGTGAGAACTGGTCGCTGACCACGGAACTCAAAAGAAGGCTCAAGGTCGCCCAACGAGCAATGGAGAGAGCTATGTTAGGAGTTTCACTGCGTGATCGAATCAGGAATGAGGAGATCCGCAAAAGAACCCGAGTTACTGATATACCTCGAAAAATTGCTCAGTTGAAGTGGCGGTGGACGGGGCACACAGCTCGGAGAACTGATGGACGCTGGGGCGCAAAAGTTCTGACCTGGCGACCGCGGACCGTACGACGCAACGTGGGAAGGCCCCCACCAGATGGACTGACGACCTGGTTACGGTGCCGGAGAGTCACTGGATGCGGGCGGCACAAGTCCGGGAAGCTTGGAAAACTATGAGGGTGGCCTATGTCCTCCAGTGGGCTTCAAATGGCTGACGATGATGAAAACATTCGCCAAACTGCTGCAGTTTGCTGGCAATTTTACTTAGTCTCAAGAATAAAAACAATATCTCAACGTAAAAAATTTACATTCTGTTTGTTAGATCCCAACAAACTCGATCTAAAGGCCTCTCCACACCAGCGCAGCGTAGCCTCAGCAGCCCCCGGCGGTCCGATAACAGGGTGAGTTTACACAGGCCCAATTAGATGCGAATATGCGCCCCCCGCGGCAGAACTCGAGACAACGCCATTATCTGGCGCGCAGCACCACCGTGGCTGGGTTTGGCAGCGCTACGGTCAAATATAGGGCTATATGCCTGGGTTCAAAGAATTGTTATAACGTATGTAACCGATTCGAGCTTCCAAAGTTAGGCAACTAATTGGTAGCCAAATTGGCTTGCTTAGCGTAGCCGGTGCGAATTTGTGCGTCTGCGAACATAGCTTACTAGAATTCGCTTGGGCATACAATTGTTAGTTTAATTCGATACACTCTGTCTTTGCGCGGTATGTATGAAAGGGTTATTGAAAGAATGCCTATATTGCAGCTTTCAAAACAGTCATAGAACGTAACTTTTCAAAACCTTTAATCACATTGTTTACCTATTTTACTTAAATTTATACACTTCTGTAGTTTTGTCAAAGACAGTGACAGTCAAAGTCAATTGACAGTGAATTGAAGATAATAAACGTTTCAAATGGACTACCTTATTTTCTGTAGAGGGAGGCGCCTCTCTCCCCTAATGGCGTCACAATTTGATAGAATCAATGTACACAGTTCCCCTGCGGTCTATTATTACTAGCTTTTCCAGAATCTCTTCTCCTTTCTCGAATTTAATTATTTAAGTATTTTTAATCATGGTTACGGTGGCGAGGAGTTTCTGGATGCGGGTGGCACAAGACCGGGAAGCTTGGAAAACCATGAGGGAGGCCTATGACCTGCAGTGGGCGTCAAATGGCTGATGATGATGATGAATCATTGGCGATGATTAAGACGTTTCTCTCTATTGGCTTATCTCGCTTTAGCTTGGGTTAAGTAAGATTAGACTAAATTTAGTACAGAAGACTCTTAGGTTTATTTAATTGGAGTAGGTTAGTTTGATTATTTCCTAGTCTAGGGTAGGTTTTCTCTCATAGGTCAGGTTTTCTTTTTTTTTTTGAACAGGTTCCGCCACTATTTATTATGTGGCGTCCTTTAGTCTTTATTATAAAATGGTAAAAAGTTATACAATAAAAATTCTTATATCTAAAGTCTAAAATTTAAAATTATATAGTAAAAATGTCTTCGCGTTAAAATGTATATAATAAAAATTCCTATTTATAAAGTTTAAAAAATTAAAATTATGTAGAAATGTCATAAAAATATAAGTAAAACTGTTAAAAAATAAAATGCTACAATAAGTCTTGGATAAAACTTAAAGAATGTCAATGTAAAGTAAAATTAAAATAACAATGAGTTTGCTATTCTATGTATGCCCCGACGCCTTGTCTCTGTCTACTGCTATGAGTAGAGACAAGCAAGGCGCCGGGGCTTAAAAAATAAAAGTTAAGACATAAAAAGTAAAACTGTCAAAAATTTAAAATTATGAAGTGTAAAAGAAGTGTCAGAATTAAAAATATAAAATTGTAAACACTTTTACAACAATTGAATCGCCTTCCACTCGTCCGGCCTGTCTAAAAGTAAAAATGGGTCAATATAATAATAAAATAAACGTAGATTCATGGTAATCATAGGTCAGGGTTTAGTGCAATTCTGAACAGCTCCTCCGCGATTTTAACACGGGTCTACTCTTTGATGGACAACCGTGACATTTTTATCCTGCCGGGCATTATCTTCCCTTTGTAAAGAGCTGACTGCCAAGTTCCAGTAATGGAAAGGCACTTTAAAAAGACGAAGGTCAGGGTAAACCTGGTTGACATCGCTTCACGTTCAGCGCTGCACATTTGAGAAAGTGATGCGGCGGGGTTGCACACCAGGAGTGTTTTCTCATGCTAATTGTGTCTTCTCGTCAGGTTGCAATAACGAAACGGAGCGCGTGCAGTGATGGAAGGTTGCGACGTCAGAAGCTCTATCCATATTATAACGGGCTGGCGACGTGCGGGTGGCACGATTTCAATCAATCTAATATAATCCTTAAATACTTATGAGGTTGGAGACTATGATACAAGTGCAAAAAAATGTGTGTATTATAAACTTTAAACAAAAAGTTTTAAGGTTTATTTCAGTTTGTATGGTTGCGTGCGCCCGCTCGTCGCCGGCTCGTTACAGTTTAGAATCGTTTGACACACCAACGCGGTGGCGGTCCATGCATAGGACATTTACTGCAATAGTATTTATATGGACCGCCACCGTCACCGCCACCGCCACTGCGTTGGTGTGTTTCATCCTTAATTACGGAAAACACAGTTGGTAAATCTGTTCAATCTTTTCATTTTAATTTCTGATTTTTGTGCCATATTTGTGCTTCACGAACTTTGTTTTAGGAGCTTAATATGACAAAACAGTTTTTATTAATACATATAGAATTTTATTTTTAAAATTTTTGGCTTTAGGAAAAAAAATGCCACTTTATGTCTTGATTTTTATGTGGGTTAAGTAACAGACTGTCATTTGCTTGGTGTCTTATATACACATATCGTGGTAGTACATATATATATATTTTTTATTTCGTCTAAGTTAGTGGATATTATTTTCCCACGCTAAGTTTTATCACGATTGGAGCTATCTAAAAACATCTCCTTTACAATTTCTCCTTCGAATTTTCCTGAAGCGTCTAGTAAGCAAGCAAGAAGGTAAAGGTATTAAACCTGCTATTTTATGGCTATTTCTCTAAAGTCTAAACTAAAAAGGAATCCCCTTACCTCCATCCACCCGTAGATGATCACGAATTATTAGATGCTGAGCTAGACAATGCTGAACTTTCTGGAAAAGTAAAGCCGAGAATGTAGAGTCTACTTGAAACAAATGGTGTTCTTGGTAGATCTAGGTGGAATTCCCTTAATCTGGTAATTTTTTCTTGCCGTTCGCTCGTACCTTTAGATATTTACTGGGAAGTCTGCAACACGGATACATAAGTACACATTTTTCACTTACTCGTGATTCTACAGTTAACTGTAGCATACACGAAAGTTTAGTCAGAAAACAGGAATTTACATAATAATTAAAAATAAACGTGTCAGTTTCTCAAGTCAATTTCTCAACCTATTAAAAACAACACACACATCCTCCTTCATACACACGAAAACACACAAAACTACACACACATAAAACACAAACACGCACAAAACACAAACACACACAAGACACAAGCACACACACACAAAACACAAACATGTACACAAAACACAAACACACAAACAAAACACAAACACACACACACACACACACACACACACACACACACACACACACACACACAAAACGCATGCCGCATGTTAAATTAGCAATAATATAACTATATTATTATTACTATGTTGTACTACTAGATTCATTATTATTATTATTATTATTTGAGTAGTTATAGTAGAAGTCACATAAAATTACGTTTTTGTTATGTTTTTCTATAAGAATAATATAAGCAGAAAAAATGTAAGTTAAATGAATCTGTATATTTACCGACTGTTACTGACTGATCTAATAACGCAAAACTCAAACCACTGAACTGTAATTGGATTGCGCTGAAATTTGGCACACAGATAGTTATTATGCCGAAGGTATCCGCTAAGAAGGATTATTCAAAATTCACTTGATGAAACTTAAATTGACGGAACGAGAGCGCAAAGTTTGTGTGGAGAAATAAGATTAAATAGATTTTAAATTAGAAACTTCACAGAGGTACAAGTGAACAAATAAACAAACAAGTGAACACGTATTTCAGGCTTTTTCTAAATTCACCCCTAAGAGGGTGAAAAGGGGTGCCAAAGTTTGTATGTGGCGTAAAATATTTGTGGTCTGGTTTTTATGAATCTTAGTACAAATGATTTGAAATAAAATTTATGATAGGTACACATATTTCACATTTTTTCGAAATTTAAATCCCTAAAAGAAGTACCAAAGTTTGTACGAGGAGTAAAATACATGTGATCATATTTTATTAAAATTTAGTATAAATGTTCTTCAGTAAAACTTACACAGTTTTTCAAAATTCATCACCTAAGAGGATGAAAAGGGGTGCCAAAATTTGTAGGCAACGGGAGTAAAGTATTTGAGGTCTAATTTTACTGAAACTTCATCTTTGTCAACATAATTGATGACACACATTTTGCGGTTTCCACAATTCACTTCCTAAGGGGATGAAACAGGGGTCCCAAGTTTGTATGGAAAAAAAAATCATATTGACATTTTTATTCAAAACTTCACAGAAGTACTTCTGTAAACTCAGTAGACTTTAACCCATTAAAGCGTGAAAGTCTGAGTAATAAAAGACGAAGTTCTGACTCACTCACTCACCAACGCCCAACCAAAACCGATGGGCTGAGAAAGATATAATATTTTTTTTATTTTAGCTTTTCGCTAAAATTAAAAAGTCCACGCGGACGAAGTCGCGGGCAAAAGCTAGTACACTGTACATCTGGTAACGCTACCACGCTTCACACAGCAAAGCAGCACATCTGCATCAGATATGTCAAGGAGCGGCTGTCAAAACCACGGCTCCTGAAGCGCTACCTTTAACTTAGAATTTTGCTCAATGACATGCCGTTCTTTACCTATGTAGACCAGTCATCAAATTGAATAAAAACAAGTAAGAATAAAGGAAGATTGACGAAAGAAATAGTCACATACTTCGACCTAGTATAGGATATATTAGTAAAGGGCAAGATAAAAAGTGGCCAAAACCGGCGTGCGTGCCTGCAACGCCTAATTGATGTTGATGAACCGAAAGAATTCTGTCAGGATCGTGGTAAGTGAAGACACTGATGTCTGCCTACCCCTTCGGGATGCAGCCGTGAGTTTATGTTATGTTATGATAAGTATAACTGCACGCATCCACATCAATTTACTAACCTCTGATCTGTTTATAGAACACGACACGTAACCGATATAATTATAAATGACAAAAAAATCTGGAATGATACAAATTACCACTTGGGCGATCCAGTCAATCATGGTTTACTCGAGTTTTAAGAGCCCATTTTCACTCATATCCGGGTACAGGTTCGAAGCCAACTTTTTCTAAATCGCCTATTCATTAGATTCGTTAACTGATTTTTGGGAATATTGCGATAAACAGTAAATCGTTAAATTGTAATTACATCTAGTTCTAGAAATCCTTGATATGAAATACTTTTAATATGTACAAATAATTCCGAGTACTCGTAATTTTGAAATAATTATAAATTTCAGCTGCCAAAATCATTATAAAATCGTGCTTAATCCTAAAATGACAACAAACATTTAGAAAAAATACAGAAAATTGCTAGAAACAGTGTTTTACTATCGTCGTCACCAAATGGCGGCCTCTAAAACGCTTCCAGTTCTGGGTCTCCACAGCTTTGCGTATGATTTGTTTATCGTGTCGTTATCATACCGGCCCGTTGACGCACCGTACCTCATAAACCAACCGCCATTCAACGGTAACCCGAGCGCTATTGTTCCTACCTATCCGATTCGAGCGAAATCGGAGCAGTATGGCGTCTTCACGTCATCGAATCCAAAATGGCCGCCCAACGGTTATTGTTCAAACGTACCGTGTGGTGGATACTGACGCTTTTGATAGGCGGAGGGTTAGGTTCTATAGGGTAGTTGACTCTATTGTTTATGCGAGAGCTGAAACCTGATAATCGGTTACAACGCTCATTAAATTCCACAGTGATTAAGTGACCTATTGAAAGGCTTATTGAAATTGAAATTAAGTTACGATTGAAACTGGTGGTGTAAGAAGAAATAATAACTTGCCGAGGTCATCAGTCCCTGTGAGATGAAGGAGAAGCAATGAAACAATTTAACTATCCATCTAGGTCGTGAACAAAGCTCACTGCTGGGCAAACAACAAAAAATGCTCAATAGTAGGGTGACAAGGTTTGCTAGAGTAAATGCTTAGCGAAGTGAAGTCACTTGCGTGCACTATATTTAGTTACGACAAAGGCGACTTTGCAATAAAAAACTAAAGGCAGATTTATAATGAAATATAACAAGGCCACCATAGGATTCGCCGATACGTAAAAAGTCTGACGTAAATGGTTTGCTGTGCTTCCTACGCCCCTGAACGAATATCTTCAGGCTATTCAAGAAATTCCTCGAACCAAAGTAATGTTATAAACACGTCAGAGTTGCACTTTTATAACTGTCATAATTCAGCGTTAACCGTAGACGTGACGTGCACGTAAACAAATTAATGAGTAGTGAAAAACAGTGTTATATATCAGTCGAGGGCAAAGATTAAGTAGATAAGGAGATAACCCAATCATCTAACTGGGAAATCTGCTAGCTCGAAAAGAAATCCTACAAATGTGTCACTAATTCTGATAATTACACATTTCTAATTTTGTAAAATCTGCGATCAGGACCTAGAGTTTAATACACAATCACGCATAGGTGTGCAATAGAATATATATCCGCAGGAAAATACTCTATTTGCCTCTATTTTGTAGTCTACTAAGCAATAGTAGTACAACGTCATTCCAACAGTCTGTGTTAGTAGACTACTAATATTGTCAATGAAACAACTATTACCGTATTGTTATTACTTTATTAAAAAACTATGCAACTATAACACGCGCGAAAACCCTCAGTTGGCCAAAAGTGACACGGGGAAACTATTGACCTAGAAGCAAACAGAGGTTAAACTCAAATGACTCTGTTTCTTCAGAGTAATTTTTTTCTCCACAATGATCTACATTTATATTCCCCACAATTATCTACATAAATATACACCGATTTAACCGAGTTAACCGATTTAATTTACCCCGAATTATTGTTAAATACATTCATGTTTTGGCACTTTGGAATCGTCAATATGATTAAACCAATAGAGTGGACAGTTACGTAATAGGAGGACCGGCCACTGCCACTTCGATTTGTTAATTTTATAGGCTATTATAATGCGTTTATAGTATAAACATATTAAAAATATATCGGTTAATGCCGCTTTTTATTTCAGTATATAATGTGTTCGTTTCATCGTAGTAAAGAGGCGTAATCAAATGAAGTGTCCAGTCTGGAAATTATTTGTTTCATCACCTATATCAAGACAGGTCGGTATTGTTCGGTTCGGCTCACCGCTTTATGAAGACTGATGATTCCGTGTTCTCTCATTGAGTGATCGGAAAACAATCTGATGATAGAGAGCTAGCCGCACTGGTGCTTCTATAAATAAATTTTTAGTGATGGGATAGTGGGATAGATATTGAAGTTGGGATGTTAAGATGCTAAGGCAAAGAATACTTATTATTAAAACAAAATCCCGACTGATAAAAAGGCATAAATGTATTCTATTGAATTTCAAACCTCAGCATACTACTCGTTGAATTTCTTATAAGTAGATTTTTAGCTGTTGGTTTTCGTTTTTCTTAATGAGTTTTTTATTTTCTACCTTTATAACCCTACACTTTCTTATTTCATTCAGCAACTTTCCATCGTAAGGTTTTCTGGAAGAAATTGTTTTTAGCAATAGAGTCGCCAATGGTACTAATGGTAGGTATGTACCTTTGTAAATAATTTATATTTGTTTTTTTCCTGTGTACAATAAAGAATTTTATATTCTTATCTTATCTCACCTTTGTGTCGAATATGTCAGCCATTTTGGTTTTTCTGTTCGTTTTTCAGTTTGTCACAAACAATTTCTGAGCACAAGGCCGAGATCCAACGAGTCATCGGTCAGATAGAGCCACGTCTTTGTCAAAATGTCATCGAAAATTTCGTGAAAAAAGCAAGAGCTTATGTTCAGAGCCGTGGGGGCCATATGCCAGATATTTTATTCCACATATAATCGGAACATGTCTAGTTTACAATGCAACAAAAATATTATCACTCGCTAAAAAAAAGCACTTTTATTTTAAATTAAATCGTGCACCCTTATTGGGACAATTACTTTATAAGGTGTCACAGTGACACTCGCGCCGACAATACCTTTCATTTGACACCTCACTTTTTAAATCGGTTTGACCACTGCGCGGTTATAAAAAAATATACATTCACGCGAGAAAACTCTACTTTACTTTCGTATCTGGGTAAAAAACACGTATTAACGAGGCAGTGAAAATAGTTGACATATTTACCTCTTCCTTGAAAGTTTTCACGTAGGCTCTTTTAAAACTTTTTGTTTTTCCTTAGAGCAGTAGAGTTGCAACTGTATTTATTTTTATAAAGAGACATTTTGTTATCCACCTTATTGAATTAGGTAATCCTAATCTTGTAAGGTTACATTAATTGAACGAAAGAAATGAATATTCTAAATTTGACTTCTATAGTTTGATAATCATATAAATTAGGGAATACTTTTACCTAGACTAGACCTAGGTATACCTATTTATGAAATAATAAAATAAAAATAAATTTGCACTTCCCCTTTTAGTATTAAAATGTTTGTGCTTAATGCCACTGAACAAAATCACCACTAGCGACGTGTACTGAGAATGGTGCAAGCGATTTGGTGAAAACGTTTTATCAATAAGTACAATGTTTGATTGCAGCTACATCCCTATCCCCCGAAAAAACAGCGTAAAACGTTATGCACTCTGATTTGCAAACTGTTTTCGTGCTAAGCAAACAAGACCCTGTATTGAAATCTAGAACACTTTCTTTTTAAAGTATGCTGTCAAAACATTTTTTCCGAGGAAATGGATTTACTCATCTTGATAGGTATGTTATTCTTACGTATTTGTACATTGTACCTTAGGTATTAAGTATTTTTATGTAGTTGGTAACACATCGACCTTCAGTTGCGTTATGGGCGACTTTGCAACTAAGGTTGAGTCCCTATCGAATCGACCGTACTTACTTGCAATATTTTCGGATGTTTTATTATTACAGATTTTTAGATGTATAAAAAAACACGAAATAACGTAACAATAAATGATCTGTTTCGAAATTGGTCCAAAGCTGTACATTTCCATTGGGATGCTTACGAAAATGTAAAGTAGAACATAAATAGAGACAACACTAAATTACACAACCAGAAGAAAGAATTAAAAATGGTTGCTTAATATCTAAGTAGTGGTATACAATTGAGTAGGAGTCATTAAGCGGCCTATATACGTCCCACTGTAGGGCAGGCCTTCTCTCAGAGAGAGTAGAAGATTGGATTCAAATCTGTCTTCGAAAGTGTTATTTGGCCCATCTCTGCTTTAGTAAGCCACGCACGTCTGCGATATTCATCACTCTATCCTATCCATGCTAGTTAGCCGATCTAGGTATCTGGGCAAAACTCAATAAGGTCGTGGGCTCGAATCCCGGTATGTACCAAACACTGTTGTCCGTACGTACATTTGTGAGCAGCAATACCACTCGCTAACATCGTGAGGAAACCTGAGTGTCTGAGGTCACATACCTCGGCGCTTGAAATTGTTAATCCGCGGTGGGCACGTCGGGTGATGAAGCCAATACTTTCTCTCTGAGAGAAGGCCTGTGCCCTACAGTGGGACGTAGGGCACACGCCTTCTATATAGGCTGAATGCAAAAAAAAACATAATTGTATTTTAGCAGAATCTTGCACAAACAACTAATACAAAGTACCTACCCACAATAATATCCAGAGCAATTATATTTCATGCCCAATCCAGTCGCCGGACGGAGTTGAATCGAAACAATAACATAAAAGAATCGATATGCTGCTCTGTACAAATGAATAATCTATAAAACCCATAAAGACATTGATAGTTGTCCCTTAGAATCTCGTAGAGATGAAAAATTACTGAAATTATGATTAATGTTATTTATGTTAATCATTAATGTTGTCACTGAAAAATATTACTGAAAAAGTTTAATATTAATCACTAATGTTATAACTGAAAAATATTACTGAAAATATTGCGATGCTCTACAGGGTCCATAAAGGTAGGTCTATAAGTATGTCAGCACTTTGTAAAGTTATGGCAATAAATAAATGATAATGAAATACTAGAGATCCCGTGGCAAGTATAGTAAGGCAGTGGCTAGTGTTTATCGAGAACAAATTTATTGTTGCGATTATAATATTATTAATCTAATGTTAAAAGGCTGACCGGAGTTAATTGATTCCCACTAAAGACGACCGTGTTTAGTGAGAATAATGCAAAGTCCTAAATTTATAAAAAATACGATTCCTTAGAACATTCTTCAGATGCAGTTAAAATAGTCTGTGGTAAAGGGAAAGACGTAACCACATATTGCTTATTATGCTGCCTGCATATTAAACTGCGTCTGAGGAGTGTTTTAGAGAAATCTTGTTATCTATCTATACATTTAGTCTGTCTCACTCTTTTTTTATAAATAACACGTTCTGGGCCCTAAGTTCTAGACTGTAGGTTAACCACGGATTACTCCTGATTTGCTGAAATTGCAGGAAGTATTTCAAAGATGTTACATATATAATGAACAATTATTAAATAAAAAAAAGAAACATACAATATTCTGCAAAAGTTTCTTAAAAAATACAGAATCGTATTCCGATGATTTTCGCCAAGCCCTGTCTACTTCCGCCCAGCTCTGCGTCCGAAGTTAATACGATCATGTTATTAGGCGGATAATAAGTCGACATTTCTGCCATATTCAGCTCGAATGCTCGATAGCATCTCTTGCTATTTTTATTTTATTCATAGAGAGTCCCGTTTTATTCCTTTGTTTACTCGGAGCTCAGTCGGGCCACTGGTAAGCTTGTTTTGTTTATTTTTTTCGGTGCCACGAATGCTTGCTGCCGATTTGAGATGTTTTTTAGAGGCCTTGTCCGAGGTTGTGGAGGCTTACTGCTCGATAAAAAAGAAAAAAAAATCCTAACATAACTAATAACCCCCCTCCCCTATACGCACTCATACATCACACACACACACACACACACACTCACACACATATAAAGGTGGTAAATCGTAGTATAAATTATAATAAGATATTGCTAAGTGTTATCGTGGTATATTTCTAGTAATTATGAACTATTTGTGGATGTCTGTTATTGCTCTTGTGAACTGTATCTTTATTATTGTGACCAAATTATTTGTTTTCGCTGTTGATGTCCTTGATAAAATAAAATAGAAAATAAATAAATAAAGCTGAGAATTCAGTTTTATTGTATTTATTTAACCGGTACAATTTTGAAATGAAATGGCTTCGGCTTATGATTTTTGTGCATGTAAATAACAAACAAATTAAAAGTTTTGAGACGAAGACTCTTAAAGAGAGATTGAAAAAAAGATTTATTGATTTTTTCCAAACTATGGGAAAAAACCGGCCAACTGCGAGTCAGCGCACAATATGTATTATTATAATTTTTGTATTGCTGTGTGTTTACAAAAAAAATGTTTTCTTTCATTCCGTTCGGGATCCATAGTCTGACCTAGGAAATCTGACCCACACTTGGCCGGTTAAGGGCCCCGTTATTACTGTAAAAACTTCAATTGAATTCCTGTAAAGATAGAGCCTTTCAAAGAAACACAGACGGACAGACAGCGTAGGCTTAATAATGAGGTCCCGTTGCAATTTTTCTGGTACCGCACCCTAAAAAATATCTAAGATAAGATAGGAATATTCTTTACCGTGCATACTAGAAAACAATTAGGTACAAAGCAATAACACCGCGAATTGTTTACCATAATATATATATTTTTTGGGCAGATATTTTTATTAGTACTATTTTGTTATGTGTGTAAGTGTATATTATGTTCTGTAAGTGGTGCACGTGCATAGACCCGTTTTACACCTCCACTCCGACTCCCCAAGGTTTGCTGGAAGAAATCTCTCACAGATATAAGCTCGCCCTTGTACATGTAATTTCGTATTGTCATAATTCCTGTACTGTTTTCGTGTGCAATAAAGTATAATAATAATGTACTTAGATAGAAGAATTTGTAAGGCTGCGCAATAAAGTGTTATCTATCTACAAAGGCAATAGTTACAAAGGACAAAGTACAATTGGCACCTTATTGCTAAAACCAATATCTTCCAGGCAAACTTATACGGGAAAGATTGCTGAAAGAGAAGTAGAAACGGGGAATAAGTAGGCGCTAATTTAAATATAAATTATACCTATCTAGTAATTACATGATTTATAGCATCCAAGCGTCATTTTCAACTCACACAAAAAATTGAATGATCACTCAATATCATTTTACTGTACATCTTATTTTAATCTGCATGGTTTATTGAGACAGTCAAGTCACTGACTCAATAAAGCATTCAAATTCTAATATCTATCTATAGCCAAGGTAACGCTATGCTTTACGACTATCATTAAATGGCTGTAAAGTTTATGGCTCAAAAACTATTTATTAACACAAAAACCCGACTGCTTAAATGTATTGTTGGCAACACCGACATGTAACGATTTCCGTTTCCGTCGAAAGGTAGGAGCCGTTCAAATATGGTGGTACGATACTCGTGTTCCTTTCTGTTCGACTAAATAAAAAGCCAATCAAATCACCGGTGATATTGTGCTTAGCCAGCAAACACCCAAATACAGAACACGAGTTACGTTCAGACGACAGCAGGTCAATCTTTACATTTTTGTTGTAAAGTAGTCCTTAGCGTAACTGATTAGAGTGCACGTATGTAAATGTTGATCTGCTGTCGACTGCACGTACATAGACGAATCCGTTGCAATTTGAATCACAGCCGGTAGACATCTTACTTGATTTATTTATTAGACACACAAAGTAGTGTTCGGACATCCTATCCTAGTACTATTATAAATGTGAAAGTTTGTGAAGATGTTCGCGTGTTTGGATGTTTGTTACTCAATTCCGCAATAACCGCTGAACAGATTTACATGAAACTTGGCGTACAGGTAGACAAAGACCTGAATTAAGACATAAATAGCATAGTTGTTATCCCGGTAATGCGTTCCCGCGGGATAATATTTATTTTAAGTTTAAAATAGATGGCGTTGTGCGAGCGAACGTTGTGATTAAAAATAGATGGCGTTATGCACGAATCGTATATAAACGGATTCCGTGGCGGTACGAAGTTCGCCGCGGCAGCTATTAACCACTCGTCTGCCGCGACACAGATCTGTGTCCAACTTAGTATGGGCCACCTATACGTTGCGTTCCGCGAGGGCAGTTCAGGAGTTAAATTATAAATAAGAGAGCGCTTAAATCAAACGTTCATACTGGATTATTAAGAATTACTGGCGAAGGGAGGGCCACACTTACACTTACTCATATTACGGGTTGACTTCAGTAGGCCACTAATTTTAAGGGTTTCGTAACCGAAGGGTGCCAAACGGGATCCTATTGTGTTATTACTAAGACTTTACTGTCCGTCACCAGGCTGTATCTCATGAACCGTGATAGCTAGGCAGTTGAAATTTTCACAGACGATGTATCTTTGTTGCTGCTATAACAACAAATACTAAAAACAGAATAAAATAAATATTTAAGCGGGGCTCCCATTGCCGGTTTTTCCCAATCTTTGTGTCTAATGTTGTATAGATAATGGTACGGAAACCTTCGTGCGCGAGTCCGACTCGCACTTGGCCTGTTTTAAAATCAAACAACACACTTTTTTTAATTACATAATGATTACAATGTTTAAACAAAAATAAAATTTTGTAGTTACAAGTACCCTTAAAATTACAATAAAAAATATATTGTACATAGGTAAGTTACTCGTACTTTATTCCCGCCTTTAATCCGTTGAAACTTCAACGGATTAGATAATTTGGAAAGACTTTGGGGCTGTTCATTTATAAATTATATCACATACCATAGCATTTTCTCATCTGTACATTTCAATTCGGGGTTATTTAAGTAAATACTTTTTATAATAATAAGGAAGTTTCCACACAATACAACCACTTGACCTGGTCCCAAACTAGGATCGGAACCCTGGAACAGGAACCCTGTGCTACGATAACCAGGCAAGAACGTTACAAACATGGAAATACACCCAGACTGAGGCCATTTGTACAAATGTACGGCGGCCCTCAGTGGGAATCGAACCCACGACCTCTGTTTTAGTAGCTAAGCGCCTTAACGGCTAGACCAACGAAACAGTCGAATGTCAAATTTTATCCTAACTTATACTTACCTACCAAATCATACTTTTTCATATAAATGAGTACGTGGTAAATAAAAAAATAACAAAAATCTTGTAGAAATCGGAAAACAACATTACTCTCCTTTGCTTTCAGTCGGGTCAAAACGAGCTAATGAGATACCTAGTTCGTGTTTTATGGCTTCTCAGAGCTGTTGGCTCTTAAATTGTCTTGTAATTAATGACTGTTCGAATCGATTTATGTGATTATCGGGGTTTTGTCTCACTGTGCGCAGGAAATCGAATTCAAATTATATACAGGGTGTCAAAAATCACCCAAAAATGGAAGGCTCTAGTCGTCAATACGAACAATTTCACTATGGAGAAAACTTCGGAATTGCTATAAAAATAACAGACGTTCCATACATTTTATGCAAATATTATGAGGTGTTCCGGACACTTTAGTCCGGAGCACCTGATAATATTTTCTTAGTGATTTCGAAGTTTTACCCCCTTTTTTATGTGACCATATAGGTTCCACTGCAGGGCACAGCTTCTATCTTCTTCTCTATTTGAATACTGTGTCAAGTTTCAAGTTGTGTTGTGTCAAGCTCCACTTGATTACTGTGTCAAGTTTCAAAACTGTATGAATATGATAATTTAAGTTTTTGCTTATTGAAAATAGTTTATTTCTTGAATTTTTCATACAATTTTATATATACTTTATTGCACATGAAACATAAGAAATAGCATGTACAAAGGTGAGCTTATCTCTGTAAGAGATTTCCGCCAGCAAACCTTGGAGAGTCGGAACAGCAGTAAAAACGGGTCTAAATACTTGTACAAAATAAAAACATCCTCAACAATAACCTGCAGAAAAGAAATAGACTAAATAGGTCAGTACGTACCTGTAAAAACAAATAAAATAAATAATAAATAATACATAAATATATAGTTCAAAGCTATGATAGAGATAGACAGTTTAAACTATGAACTTGAAAATTTTCTTGAAACTTTAACTGTGTCAAGTAAAAAACACAAATTAATAATTTGAAACTTTTGCTCACAGAAAGTGGTTTATTTATCGACACAGGAGAAACTATTCTCAAGTTTTGCATTACCTACTTCAATAAAATGCTGTACTTCTTTTCTCTAACAAGAATGCCCAATTAAACTAAGAACAATTGGTAAGAATGCGATACTAGCCCACTTTAAAACGTTTTCAGATTAAGCTGTGACACTGAAGGCGTTTGTTAATTGACAAGATTGATGCCAATCTACGCTGTCACTTGATAAAGGGTCACAGAAGGGCCGTGTAGCTATAATCCGTACCTATACACACACATAATTATGTGTGTATAGGTGAGGCTAACTGTCGCTGAAGAAAACCTTAGTGTATGAACGGTTCACATACCTCAGGGCTTGAAATTGTCAATCCGGGGTGGGTACGCGCGGGCATACGCGCGTTATTAAGCCCATAATCACTCTCTGAGAGAAGGACTGTGCCCTGGAATCGGACGTATATAGGCTACATAAAAAAATATCCATGGATGGCGCTAACTATAGCACCGAGTCACTCCTTAAGGCTGTTGTTACATCTCTCATGCTATCTTGCTTGCACAATCTGACATATTTAGGGATTGTAAAAAAATTATATATTTTTGACAAATGTGGCAGGAGGGTTTGATGGATAATAAGATTACGGACATTTTATATACATTTTCGTTTTCATATCCTCATTTTTAATAAAGAAAAGTTGTTTCCAATATTATTAATCTTGGTAACAAATTTTCTCGGTAAAACTAACTTTACTCTATTCATTTTATTACGATAATTAAAAAGTGTTAGAATGTGCGAGCGGGACAGCATGCCAGGTGTAACAGCAACCTTAAGCCATTCTTCTCTACCCCGCTAATCTATTTGGCGGAGTATGTGGCGAACGCTGTTTTACGCCATTATTTCATTCAGTTGCTGCTACAACCCGTCATTTACTTTGATGGAACATTTGCAACGGGTCGGTCGTTGGCTTCGCGAACACTGGGCAAAGCTCGTCAATTCATTGACAGTTTGAGCTAAGCGGATTCCTAAGGATTTCAATTTTGGTGGCTTCTTTGCAAATCACTACCAAGTAATCTTTAACTACAAGCAAGTTTGCATCAGCTTGTAAGTGCAATGTTACTTGCGACTACGCTTGACTACTAAAACAGAGGTCGTGGGTTCGATTCCCGGCTAGCCGCCTCCGTGCTTAATTTGTATAAATAGTCACAGTGTGGGTATGAGGGTTTATGATATCCTTGACTAGTTACCTCAGGTTTCTTCACGAGGTTTTATTTCACCGTTAGCGAGTGGTATCGCTACTAAAAATACGCAGTGTCTGAATGAAAACTTCAAAAACGTAGAGTATCCTGTCCCAAGGCGCAGATGTCTCATCAATCAATCAATCAATCAATATTTATTTACAATCAAGTGTTTCGGTTTTCATCACAAGTTAGCGCTTTAAACTTAGTTGCCTTTTACAGGCATTACAACTCATAAGATGCACAAATAGTGCATGCATTATTCACATAAGTGAGTGTGTTGTGTGGAAGTTATTTGTTTATTTACATGAACACTACAACATTATATTATTATTAGCTCTGAGCTGCACGAACAACACCGAATCAACATTACCCTGAAGCTCAGTACGGTTGGCAGGTTCTCCTGCGGGCATCACCCAGCTCCACAGAGGTCACGCACATCTGGAGGCCAAGATGTGAAGACGTACTGTCGGAATAGCAGGTGTTTCGGATTTGGAAATTTCCCGTATCAAATAGAAGAAGAAGAAGGACTTTTATTGGGACAAATTAACAAATCACAAGAAAAAAAAAGGCATAACAAGTAACATAAACAAGTACGAAGGAAAAACAAGTCACATAAATACAACATAATACAAGACAAAGTCAGAGCGTCAGCGTGCATCCTGTGGTGTGTCAAAGTTGCCACAGACGGTTAAGTAAGGTACAGTGGTCAGCAGGTCAACTTTATTTTTTTATTGCAAAGTAGTTTTTAATACAAATGATTAGAGTGCACGTATGTTAATGTTGATGCACTTTCGACTATACTCTACAGGGCTACTTAAAAATACATAATTCCTGAAATGATTCAGTTAGAGTTTAGGCCGGTTTCTGAATTGAGAAGTTCGCTAAGTAAATAGTTAACTGTAGTGCTGTCTCTTCGAATTTCTCAGAAAAGAGCGTGACAGAGCGTTACTTAAGTATATACGTAGTGAAATACTCAATTCAGAAACCGGCCCTTTGTCAGGAGGGTAATTAATATCGTCGAGAGTGAAACAGTAAAAGTGGTATTTATAAAAACACGATTCCTTTCAAATCCAACTTAAATAGGCTGTGGTAAAGGGAAGCTCCGTGTCGCGCCGGATTAAGAATAGCGTCACTCCATTTCTTTCCATGGATGTCGTAGAAGGCGTCTAAGGAAATCAATTACCAGGAGACGAGCAGCAGCGTCTTCCTGAGATTCCAACCGCATACTGCGATCGCCAACCCGCCTGCCAAGCGTGGCGATTATGGCAAAACCCCTCATGGTTATGAAAACCACGAAGGAGGCCTATGTTCTGCAGTGGGCGTTAAATGGCTGATGATGATGATGAAGGGGAAGTCGTAACCACTGATTATTTTAACTGCCTCTGAGGAGTGTCTTAGAGGACTCGTGTTCTTATAAATGAAACCGTAACAATATTGTTGCTCCAGCATAGCTTACAGGTTAATTTGTAACAAAAATGTACAGGTTGACCTGCTCTTCTCTGTACTGCCCTGCCCGTGACAACAACAGCCAAGCCATGAAACAACTACTCCCAATGATTCGCCATTGTCTTCGCTGCGAATAAAGAAAGATCCTCACCATTCGAACCTCAACAAAAACGTAACCTATCGGGCGGTTCCAAAAAAGCCGGCCAAGTGCGAGTCCGACTAACGGTCCCGTACTTTGGTCCATAGCACTGTTAATGAAGAAAGGTAAATAAACATTTGCTTCTCGCTCACACAGTATAGATGGCAATATTGTATGAGTGAGTGGCAAATAGTTGTAACTTTCTTTAATTAGCAGTGTCATGGTTGACTACCAAAACAGGTCCGGGATTCGATCCCCACTAGGTGGCAAACTTTGTACAAATGGTGAGTCTGTGTGTTTTTCAATGTTTGTGATATCTTTGTCTCTTGACCACGTCACAGGGTATCCTAGTTTTGAACAAGCACAAGTGACTGTATGGAGTGGAAGTTGTTACTATTAATACCTATACAGCCTTACAGAGTAGGTATAGATCATTATTAGGGTACCGTACCCAAAGGGTACCTTTTACTAACCCTTTTACTAAGACTCCGGTGTCGTCCATCCGACGTCCGTCCGTCCGTCGACCGTCTGACGCCAGGCTGTATCTCATGAACTGTGATAGTTAGACGGTTGAAATTTTTACAGATGATGTATTTCTGTTGCCACTATAACAAAAAATACTAAAAACATAATAAAATAAATATTTAAGAGGGGCTCCCATGCAACAAAAGTGATTTTTTTGCCGTTTTATGCTCGATATTAATAACGGCCACAGGTAATATTCTTGAAATATCCGAATGTTTTATAAATAATAGTACGGAACCCTTTGTGCGAGAGTCCTACTCGCAATTGGCCAGTTTTTTCACTATTGACATTAAGCAGTAAGAATAACGTTTTCAAATACATGAAAACAGTAAAACTATGTTATTTCTGGATAATGTCAGGTGATCTACCCTTTATTTAACAAAAAATCATACCGTTACCATATTGATATCTGATCATTTTCCATAGCAAGACACGGCATAAACGGCCGAATGATCTAACGGCGACTTTCACAATAGGGTCTGATTTGGCACATTTTGTGTACGGAACCCCAAAAAGCCGGCCCGACGACTACAATGGGGTTTTACCTGTCATTTTTGTTCCCCCATGTTTACGAGGGTAGTAAAAACGAGTAATTGCCACAGATCAAAAGGGCCGCGGTGCAACGGGCCGTCCGTAACGGGCCGACATATTATGGCTGGCTCGAAGGACGTAGGTAAGATTTCGTTCGATGCCTGACAAAGTGACAGGTCACTGAAATCGAATCGGCATACGAATATAAACACTCTTGGTCGAGTGCACAGGAGGACTCCTGGGTGAAATCAGTGGACTAATAATCCCAATGAGTTTACGTAGAAGTCGTCTTGAAATTCCGTAAACAGGTAAGTTTTAACAAAGGTAATCAGGGCGAATGTTAGGCGTAGAGTATGCGCCAATGGTGATAACATCATGTGGCTCTTAGCCACGGTTTCTCGTATACTGACAATCCGTTGATCTACTGTTAAAAGCTGTCAGTTGTTCTTTTAGAACAAGAAGAACATTTATTTGAAAAAAAAATTTATTTATTTAGTAAAATTCACTTAAGCAGACAGCTGCTTCTATATTACGCACACTAAACCGTGAACTGTTCCAATCTGTCAAATTCCATATGAATTGCTATCGCAAACAACAGGATTCCGACAGGATTTGGTGCGCAGCATTAACATACCTAGATTAACATATTGTTAATGTACGAGAAAAAGGGGTTACTGCACTCAGCATAAATACGACATTGAAACTTGTTTGTAGAATTGTAAACTTCTTCTGAAATGGGAGCTTTGCATTACCAGAGTGCTGCTCCTATACTCAGCGCACCAAATACTGAACTGTTTCAAACGTCTAACTGTCAAATTACATATTAATTGCTATCGCAAACGTCGGGATTCCGACAGGTTTTGGTGCACGTATCTTATTAAGCCTCTGAAAGTTGGCGAAAAATCATCACATCCACACCTTAACACTGTTTGTTGGCATGACTTTTAGTTGTCTACTTCGATATAGATTGTAACTATGCACATTATTTTAAAGTAACTCTAAGCTCTCACAATGACGATCTGAATCCATTGTAAAGATAGAGCTAAATTTTAACGTTTCTTAGAAAAGCAAAATCGCTCCTAACCTCCATCAATTCAGCTTTCAACCACAACAGCAGTCAATAAATCGTGTCCTACTATCTTTTTTCTCCTACTGCGTCCCATAAGCCACGGATTGTCATGATAAAAGCCTAGGTAACTCTCGAATGTGGAAAGGATTGTGCGTGCATTTATTTGCCGGTTGTGTTGCATCGCATTGCAACTACACGCCCTAACTTATGCCGACCCTTCCCCTTACACCGGCGAATCCTATGGAATACATACAAGACCGCTTACAGCGAGTCAGTCTGGTTTTGAATATCCGTGCGCGCGGTTGCTAAGCGCTTTGAACGTAACCCGTCTCGGAGTTTCTTTCTTGAGTCATTCGAGTTTTCTTCCTTTTTCATCGTTCGAAAGTCTGTTCGAAATTTGAAATAGTTAGCAAGTGGAAAAGTTTTTTTTTCTAGAATCCGCGCGCTGGCTGCAAGTTCTGCGAAAGTTTGTTTTAGTTGATACTTTCGTTTTCAATATCAAAGTTTTTGTTTTTTAATTGTTCTACGTGCGTTTTTATTTTGTGAAATTGTGTTTTTTTATATTAATTTTGTATTAGTGTTTTTGGTTCAAAATTTAATCTTGGTTTTTGCACTATGGATGTTTTTTGTTCAGTGAGTTGGTCCGTGAAGTGAGAATTTTCCATTTGGTACGTGAAATCCTTGAGTGACAAGGATCTTTCACCGGTACCCGTAAACTTTTGGGAGCGCTAACATGGAGCTTTTCTGCAAAGTTCTATGCTCCGTGATTCTACTAGCTGAGATGGTCATGGGAAACTGGTGGTAAGTAAACGCAGCAGTAACCTTCTTTAAAACAATATTTTGGTGATCTTAGTACAAAGTAAAACGAATTTTTGTAAAAAATAATATTTCACATATTTTGGGTACCTAATTAAAAAACAGCAGCTCTACTTTTTATGTCTACGCAGAAAATAAATAAAGTATAGACAAGGTGTAGATATATTATAGCAAATGTGTTTACACAAATGACTTAAATGAAAATAGGTTTTTTTATGAAAGGTATTTAACGGCACACCAAATTATTATTAATTCTGTATTTTACAAAAGATAGTGTACAAAATATAAACGTACTCGTAGGTAATGCTAGTGGCACACACCAAATTACCTCTTACTATTATTATTATTTTTATTATTCGTATACATTCTCTATGGCGTTGAATATAAAATTTTATACTTAATCGCACACCAGAAAATGCTTGTCTTTCCAACCAAAATGTACTAAAACAGTATGAAAAAATATTAATTGCATCTCCAACACTTCCCACTAAAAGAAATGATCAAATAATTTAATATGGCAACTAGGTACATAGTGTTTTTTGATGTGCAATGCAACAAATATTTTTTGTATTATTTATTTTTGTATTTATTTTTGATGTGATTTGGGAAAATAAAAAAAGGGCCGGTGATAAGCGTTGCTAATTTATTGGTTTTACAATGTTTGATAAATAATGAGTTGTGGCGTAGTCATGTAAATCATAAGAAGTACAAATGGGAAACGTCACTAGATAAGCGTTACTTTTTTGATGTGCCATTAAACATTTCCCTTAAAAGATTGTATTAAAAAAAACTATACAAGTGCGAGTCGGACTCGCCCACCGAGGGCTCCGTACAAAGGGGTTTAAAGATTTTGGCATACTGGTCAGTAGGGTAGAGAGATTTTTTTTTTTTAATTTCGTGATTCCCGGGTAATTAATCATTGACCTATATCTCAAGGTGTACAAACCCAAAATTTCAGCTTGATAAGTTAATATCTTCAGGTGGCGCACTTGACTTGAAATTTGGAAAATAAAAGAAAAATTTAGTCTCATCTAATTGGTGTTAAAATAAAAAGTAAAAACTTTAGTACAAATACTTTTATTAAAGTTATGAAATTAATGAACAAATACGATGTTTCATGCATTAATAACAATGTCTAACTATCTAGATCAGTCGTATCATGATCATCTTTTTGGCTAAATTATTGAGATTTTGTCTCAAAATGGAAAATCTCGTCTGCCTTTTATCTTGGATCTTATGTACCCATCTCTTGCTTCTGGTCCACAGACTGATAAAGCATCTTCTGTCACAAGCTTTACACACCGTTCTACTGCCTGGGTGTGGCAGGGAAATTTCAGGAAATGACGCAAATGGTCGCCTGAAGAAATCATATTCGTTATTTCTGCATCGCTGTGTTTCATTGTCATGGGGCTCTGTAACTTTTTCCTGAGAACAATCAATTAAATCGTAATAATTTGAAGCATCCGGTTGTAGTTGAGGAAGTTGAAACTCGCGTACTTTTTTACGTTTGTTCTCTTTTCTTGCTTTCAGTATTCTTCTGAGAGCTAGTTCCCTGATGTGAGATTCATCATCCTATAACATAGCTAGCAACAAATTTTTAGGGCAATTTATAGAGATCTTTTAATCATGTTAAAAACGTGAATGGGACCATATTTGCATGAAGACTTGGTCTTGATCTCAAACCAAGTTGGTGCGTAAACTTTCATGATGGAAATGACTAGTTCTTTCAGTTTCTCTGATGGTGTTGCTGTACCCACATATAAACGAAGAACCCTGTTTGCACAAGTTAACCATCGGGAATGGGCTAGTTTTCTTGGATCTTTGTTTGCTAACTCATGTGAGATAGTGCCTGGAGAAATAGCTGAGCACATTTGAAACAAATATTTTAACAAACAAATTGATCAGTGCTTAATTCATCAGCATTTACATGTGGCAAATCTGTGTTTATAGCTTCAAAAGCCATCACTTTATAATCTAGGCACTTCTCAAGCTTTTTTCCAATGCTGCCTGAATAAGTTTGAGGACCCGTTGTCATACCATCGAGACTGGCGAACAAATGGCGAAATGGTAATTCATTTGCATGCAGTAGGCACACGAACCATTGTAAAGGTCGGTTAAGGTGTTTTTCCAATTATACAATGACACCATTTTTATGTCCTGTATTTATCGCATCCAATTGCTACCAAAGAATTGTGGAATTCAAAGTTTTTTTGTAGAAATTAAAATAGTTTTATCTTTACGTCCGTCAAAATACCAAAAGACAAACACGCTGCAAATCTTGACGTACTTTTTGACGTTGTCGATGTAATTTACTTCGGTCTATGACTTTGGATGAATTCTCACTACTGATCACATTCAAATCCAGCATTGTTGCGGTGACTATGATTGTTGTCGCTTGATCTGAAACTCCGGTCCTACCACAAGCTGTAGCTAGATTTTCCAACTTCTCATTTGTTGCGTCTGTTTTTGTTGTTTGAGATCGTGGGGTTTTGGAATGCAACGCTCATGCAGGTCAGCGTCTAGTGTTTCGGATGAGGAACTATCTTCACTATGTGGTACGACTGAAGCAGAAGTAGACGCGCTTGGAGTACTAGTCGTAATACTCAGAATGCAGGTAGACGTAAGATGAAAAATTATCGTATTATTTTTTACTTTTAACCCTCAGTGCACCACCTGAAGATGAAGTCCCAAGCTTTTGATTTTTTGCATAGATAATATGCTACTATAGTATCAAAAAATAGGCACCCGGGAAATCCGAAATTTGGAAAAAAAAAACGTTTTCTACGCTCCATCAGCCTCCATTTTCTTTTTTTTTTAAATGGCGGCGCACAATAATACTAATGTACATCGACTGAAGACACTTATACAAACATAAAAATACTAGGGTCAATATGTCCGAAAACGTCACGTTGCAGAGTTAATTGCGGAAAAAGAAAATCTTATTCAAAATTCATTTATTTACAATAAAACCAATAACTACTTTCAGAATCATTGTTTATTGGTCAATATAACATGCATTTATGAAAATAAAATCAAACATATAAATATACATAGGTACATATAACATAATGTATATACTCGTATAATATTGGCTGACTTTGAATAAGTGATAAGTATAAATAATAAAAAAATTGAATAATAATAAAATACTTTCTAATGAAAAAAATGTTCATTCAAAGCTCACGTGCGACGCCCATCTGCAAACAAGTACCTACCTTCCTAAGCTACCTACGAAAGCTACCGTAATCGTAATCTCGCTAAAAATGCTGCGATTTATAAGTAATCAGGATTGCCGTATTGAGTTAGTAGGGTGCAACAATTATTTACTTATTTTTTATTTTATTGTTTTAATACGCTTAATGTACTTTATTCTACTTATAGAACATGTGGTTTAAAGGAACACAGTACTTTTCCTAACACCCTGTATATAGTATATGCATATATATTTATTTATTTGATCTTATTTTCATAAATGTATTAATAAATGTATTGACCAATAAAAAATGATTCTGAAAGTAATTATTGGTTTTATTGTAAATAAATCAAGTTGAACAATATTTTCTTTTTCTGCAAATAACGCTGCAACGTGACGTTTTCGGACATAGTGACCTTCGTATTTTTTTTGTTTGTATAAGTGTCCTAAATGATTTTGTACAAAATTTTACCTTAATAAGTTGGTCGCCTATTACTCGCTAACTAGTAAAACCTACTTAGCCGTGATACTTTTCATTTTAAGTTCATTATATGAGCTACTACTCTGAAATTTTTCACGTTTCTACAATCAACCGTTTAGCTAGGAGAGGATGGGGTGAGGGACGCCCTACTCGGACAAAAATTTGCGCTTTAAAGCTTAATGTTTCGCAGGAACCCTCAATTAAAAAATAGTCTTTCTACACCCACAATATTTTTCAATGACCATTCAGCGATGCCCCACATGATGGGGTAGACGAGAAAAAAAACCCTCATTAATGAATAATGAAAGAATTATGAAAAAAATTTTTACTTAGTCGGCGTGATAAATATTAGACACATACCAAATCACAGCTTTCTAGAACCACCGGTCTTTGCGCGGACGGGCAGACAGACGGACAGACGGACATGGTAAAACTATGAGGCTTCCTTGTCGGACTACGGAACCCTAAAAAGCGCGCCACGCTTTTAGGTAAATTAGTTTTTTGGTTCTTTTTTAACAGACATATCGGGCTCTTCAGAAAACAAGACTTCCAGTATCGTTTAATGTCATTTATAAAAATGTTACATGCAAGCAAAATTATTTCATCATCATCAGCCATTTGACTGCAGGACATAAGCAAAATTATTTATTAAATAATTATAAATTTACTTACTCAAGATAATTCACTTCTAAAATAAATAATGCTTGCAGTGAATATTGAGAATGCATGTAATAGGTGCATGTACTAGATTAATTGATTAGATAACACCTACATGTAATAGATTAAGACATAATTGTAAGATGCACTGTTTGAATTCCGTAACAAATAAAAAATTATAAATAAATACCTCCACAACAGTAGAAATTTTCACAAATCAGCCTCAGTCTGGGTGAATTTCCGTGTTTGTGATGTCCTTGCCTGGTTACTATAGCAAAGGGTATCCTAGTTAGGGACTAGGATAAGTGATGTGTGGCGTGGAAGTTATTATTTATTGTAAATACTCTTTTGAAACTAAGTACTTTTAAAAAAAATACATATTATCATCGAAGTGCTGCAGCAGTAGCGCCATCAAATCGAACACACCTGAACTACTCGTTTTTGCAGTAGAAATTCACAGACTAAGAATAGATGGGTAGAGACAGTTGATGAATTCCACCATATACTCTTGGCTCCATCGTCAGAATAGCGCAGTGATACCAAATGATTTGATTGCTATCCGATATAAATACGCTTGCAAAGTTTTAAATCGATACGACGGTTAGAAATAGGCTAAAACTGAACTACTAGATTTGTTACATATTAAAAAAAATAGTGATTTAAATTTATAATAATAGCGAAAAAAAAATCGTGTTTTTTTTTACTTCAAGATCGGATTTGCGAAAAGTGTTTGTACAATCTCTCAATCATGTTAATAGTGATTATTAGGACCTATGACCGTGAACTTAAGGCAAAAAACCTATGACTAGATAGCATTAAAACGGCCGATTGAGTGAGAGATTCTACAGACACATTTTGCAAATACGATGTGTAAAAGAAGATTTTGTTGATGCCATAGTTAGCCTACTGGATCCCCTTAACTAAAAAAAACACAATTTCTGTAAAGCACTACACAGGGGCAGTTTAAATAATCTGTGGTTAAGAATTTCCCTTTACCACCGACTATTTGAATCGCAACTTCACCACAGACTATTTAATAAGTGTTTTCAGGAATCGTGTTTCTATAAATAAGATTGCTTTAATCAGTTTGTTTAATAAAAATAAACAAAAATACTCTAGACACACTTTGGCCTTTGCATCTACGTTATGATTTATACAGCGTTCAGTGGCACCTTCACTCACAATAGATGGGTAAAGGGACCACTCGGACGCTGCAGTGCCGAGACATTGTTTTTTAGATGGTATTTTGGTGATGATACCATCCTGACAGTTTAATCCCACAGGAACGACAAATAAATATGTGCGGATCCAACCAAGCCGTGGATTTCCTCACGATGTTTTCCTTCACAGTTAGCGTGTGGTATTGTGGGCCGGCCATATCATCCGAAGAACTGATAACCGATGGGGTAGAGGAGTTCTTGACGTTCTCAGACTCGGTGGAGCGATGATCTTCGCAGGGCGGCTGGCAAGAGTTGGATGAAAGTAGCCGATGACCGTGCTCAGTGGCGTGCTATAGGAGAGGCCTATTTCCAGCAGTGGACGCGGCAAGCGTAGGCCGATGATGATGATGATTGCTAGTATTGCTACTACAAATTAGCAGATGTACGTAACTAGACACACAGCTCAAACGAATTACCCAAAGCACAGAGGAAAAGCCCAAAGTTACCTTCGTACGATTCCGACTAAGACATTTTGTACTACTATCAAAATGTTCTAAGATTGAAAACTAAAAAGCTATTCGTCATAATCTCTTGCAAATGTCTCTAGCTTGACTCATGTCTGTGTCTCTACCTCTGACCTTTAGTGTTTCTACCATTTAGTTAGTTGGCTTAGCGCGAATGTTACGGAACTGCGCAAGATTTGCGAGCGTTAAACTTATTTATAACCCTTCCAAGACGTCTGTACAGACAACATAAATAATAATAACATCCATATTACATACACAACCAATTGTTTTGTTTTGGCCCCAGACTAGGATACCTGTTGTGGTAATCAGACAAGGACAGGACAAACATGGCAAACACCCAGACTGAGGCCATTTGTACAAATCAAAGTAGAGCAGACCCAGCAGGAATAGAACCCATGACTTCTGTCTTGGTAGTTAAACGTCTTACCTGTCGGTAATTCCGGTAATTCCGTCTTTAAATGCCTCCATAGTTACCAAATAAAATAAATTGCAGGATCTAGTGAAAAACAAAGTAGAAATATACACAAAGAGAGAATATTCGGAACTATAACAATTTCGACCGAATGTGGGTGGAAGGGCTGGCAAGGGACGACCCACACGGACATACTTCGACCAAAGAGGGGATGTATTAGCAAAGGGCAAGATAAAAAGTACCTGAAACCGGCGTGCGTGCAGGCAACGACTAATGAATGTTGAGGAAGCGAAATTGATCCGTCAGGATCGTAGCAAGTGGCAGTCCCTGCCAACTTTCTGGGATACAGGCGTGCGTTTATGTATGTATGTATGTATAACAATTTCATACTGTTTTGTATGAAATAGGTAAAAATATGAGACAATACACAGTTACTCTTTCCCTGAGAGAAGGCATGTGCCCTTAAGTGGAACGTATATAGGCTGCTTATGTTCACGGTTTCAAATCTTAGTTTCAGTTTATTAGAGTTAAAGTACCTTTCAAGGAAGAACGAAAACGAAGAGAGGCGAGTCGCTCAAATCTCACCTCTCTTTTTGCTGTCGACAGTACGCGGCACAAAATTACTTTCACTAGGCTCTTTTGTTATGTTATTTTGTAAACACGGTGCTTCTAAACTTCGGTAAACAATTTTGGAACACACGCACCTGAAAATCAGGAAATTGGTTTTGAGAAAATAATATTAAGTATACAGATTTTTTTACAGGTATGTAAGTATATGTATATTTAAATTACTACAGTTACGAATTTCAGTAATTTGGCAGCCCTAAAAAACGGCGTCATCAAAGCAAACTATGTATTGTTTTATAAAAGTGTGTAACTCGATTGATGGTTAACATAATCCATTAAACTCTCTATTTTCTTTTTGTTTTAGTTAGTTAAAGACTTTTTGGCGAAAAAAAAGTTTGGTTAGGTAAAAAAAAAATTTGTAATCGACCAGTAACAAACTATTAAACTATTAAAAGAGGTGGATATGTTGTTGAACCGAATTGCTGGCGGCTAGTGTATCCTAATTTCCTAATTTAATATCATGCTTTAACTTTTCAGTAGCACTAGAGAAACGATCTTTAACACTCAATAGTAGATTGTACAACAAGTGCATAAAACGCACCATTTTACTCGAGACGTTTATCCATCCGAGCGAGCTTGCGAGCGAGGATAGATATAAAGTCGAGTGTAAAATGGGTTTTATGGACGAGTTGTACACTCTACTTTTCACTTCGATTGCGAGGAAATGAAACAGCAACATGTAATAGTAGATTGTACAACAAGTGCATAAAACGCACCATTTTACTCGAGACGTTTATCCATCCGAGCGAGCTTGCGAGCGAGGATAGATATAAAGTCGAGTGTAAAATGGGTTTTATGGACGAGTTGTACACTCTACTTTTCACTTTGATTGCGAGGAAATGAAACAGCAACATGTAAAAATAATTATGGTTCCCGCCAATTAACTTTTTTTTCTTTTTTTTTTCTGTAGGGACGTGAGTCTTCGACGAAGATTTTACTTTATGCTCTAGAGCATAAAAAGCGACTTTATGTCGCCTACGCACGACATAAAGACGAACTTTTAGAGCATGAGAAGTGAAAAAATAATTATGGTTCCCGCCAATTAACTTTTTTTTCTTTTTTTTTTCTGTAGGGACGTGACACCTGACTTAAGGTCGTTACATACTGCTCAGTTATAAAAACATTTTCTTTTTATAACTATGATAAGTTGTTGTTATGGCTTAAATACTATACTGATCTACTAAATTGAAAAATAAACAAATATAAAAAATAATAAATGAGACGAAATACAAATTATAAGTTTATTTCATGAAGTTTTATTGTGTACTTTGGCTGTTGGTATCTTTGCCTTGGTCTTAGAATACGAACGAAACGAAATAAAATAAAGAGGTTGTTGTATGAAGTTAAAGATGTTCGTGTGGCTGTTGCAGCGATTGCCTTGGTCTTCGACGAAGATTTTACTTTATGCTCTAGAGCATAAAAAGCGACTTTATGTCGCCTACGCACGACATAAAGACGAACTTTTAGAGCATGAGAAGTGAAAAAGTTTTTATATATTTCTCATGTAAATGACACATGAACTTTACCGTTATTGGTAGGATAACGATTTCCACCTATGTATTTCCCGGGCTTTACAACTGATTTGTAATAATTTTTTTTAAAAGAAGCAGAGAATCGGTGATGTTACTAAAAGTGAAAATTGTTACTGAATCTCTTAGTAATCATTGCAAGTAACAGGTAATTACCCACTTGAAAGAAAGACGACACAAAAAGCTTTGGCAATTACCTACGCTAAATTTGACCTTCATTATCTTTCCGATGAGATCAAGTTCTTGAAATAACGTTTTAATAAGTATAAAATTCTCCTTCTAATTAGACTCCTACGCTTATCCAAATGTTCCTCATAATGAACTCCGTATCGCCACAAATGAGGTACAAACCGAAGCTTTGCCTAGTCTACCTAAAACATTCCTTTGTCAAAGATAAAGTCAGTCACAAAATTTTATTCAAAGTAACACAGAAACTGTGACTTATTGTACGTTACAGGAAAAACTAGGTGTCCGTTTCAAAATCTAGAACAAAGTTAGTCTTTTCAAACATATTCCTTAATTAACAGAGTTTACATATCATATCTTCTAAAACCTAGTACTAGGATGCATTGGTTTTAATTCCACACATCTTTGTCACCTAAATAATCCTTAATGCTATAGTAGCCCTTTTAGCATAAAGTGCGCTTTACACATTTTTTGAACCGCGCTTCAGGCAAGCTTATTATATTATATCTTCAGGGATCTTATTGTAAAAAGGTATACAATGCCCCATCAAGGATGTATTAACCTTTGCCAGCCTAAATCTTGGGAAAGAAAGTTTATGTTTATGTTTGAGTTTTTGTTCCAGCCAGCTATATTCTCTTTAAATGATCGGATTTGTATAACACTATCAATTAAAGAAATGGACCAATTATAGATTTACGCTTGTACAATAAAGCCGACCATATTGTATGGGAGAGAGGCAAATAGTTATTCAATAATAATTGCAATTTAATACTTTACCTAATAAATAATCGCGATAGTTATCGGGTCCTTTTCTTGTATTAACAGTGGTATACTCTGAAATTGCCTTAAACTAAGAAGATTTGAAGACATTAGAACTTGTTACAATTCAGATTTAAATATTATAAGGACGATGTCGACGGAACTCGAGCGTATATATTTGAATTGACAACCTCCTACTTTTTTGAATTTTGAAATCGGTTAAAATTATCAAAGTAGTCTATTAAATATTTACTCGTATATGAGAAGGCCTTCTATGCTTCCATATTTCCTGCCAAATTCTTTCGATAACAAAAAAGATTCATGTGATTTTATTGTCGGATAACACTAAATTATACTTTGCCCAATTTCGGTGGTTGTTTATTGCATTTTTATGGAGCGTCGACGACCTATTGTCAGCGTTTAGGATTGTTTTAATTTGGAATCTCTAATCCGATAGGTTTGACATAAGGCGAACGAGTCAGCTACAAAGTAGTTTTTGCTCAGTAAGTTCAGCACGGTAGCGGGTTGTCAGAAAACATCGACCCTTTAAGGGTGAAATGTCGTAAGAACCATTTTTGGTGAAATTGAACTTTGAATGCAATCTTATTCAATTTTTCAAGCTCTGTCGATCTATATATTTTGTTTCCTCAAATTCGCAAGAAAATTGCTTTTACTACTTTGTTTTTTAAACAGTATTCACAATTTTTTTTATTAAAATATGCTATAAAAGACACTGATGCCACTTAATTTTTGTCGTAAAAGACATTTTTTTATGTACTTATGGCTTATTTTATTTTATTTTCTTTATCAGGCTTATACTGCAATTATTTTGTAGGTATGTGTTTTTGGAAATAAAGTTTTAAGCCATTTTATTTATTTTAATCCGACTTATATTAGTACAATAAGTAGATTTTTTGCAGTAAACGCCATTATATGCAGGTTTTTTGGATAAGCCACGCTTACTTCTAAACTACCAAAGATATTGAATTTAAGGTTGGATATTTATAATTTCATTACATTTTTAGTAGAGATATGTGTAATCATTGCATTAATGGCATTTAAAAGAAAAAATATATAAAGCATTTTTTTTATATAATTTCTTTGTTTTCGCTCTACTGCATAATTCGTAAAATGGCTGTTACTACATTTCTTCCTCAAAGTGTCGATATTTGTGTTTTAACCTACATCTGCAATTAATGTAAAGTCCTGTTTATTGTTTTTTTAAAGTTCACAAAAATTTCGCGGAAAATCCTAAATCATTGGATGTTATTTATTGAAGAAAGAAGAACCAAGTACATTTATTTATAGCCTCACAGACGTTATAGAAGACATCATCGCAAAACACGAGACAAAAAAAAAACAATAACAAATAGACGCGGTCTGTGTTGCAGTTGCAATTTTTGGCCGCCTTAATCGCATCATCTGGCAACACTGAGAGAAAAAGCTTTTTGTGTTTGACATTCATTCACTCATATGGTGGCTGTAGTACGGAGTGCACAAAACAGATTAAAGACACTGCTTAAAGTAGGTTTAAGAGACATTTAACGAGACTTTAGTTGCGGAGGGCTTAAAGCTTAACTAATGTGGAGATTTGACTTTACAACCATAATTTAGTTAAGATTGTCTTAAGAACGTAACGGTTTTATTTATAAAAACACGACTCCTTAAAACACTCCTAAGAGGCAGTTTATTAATTCTGTGGTTACTTCTCTTCCTTGTAAAATGTGTACCACGGATTATTTAATTGGCTTTTATCGAATGTTTTAAGGAATTGTGTTTTTACAAATAAGACCGTAAGTGTTTATTAGACTCTAGGCCCAGCTGAATCCTTACAGTTGCATTCTCAGTCAACGTAAACAAAACTGTAAAGTCATCTTTACAATTCAAAATACTGCTAAATCATAACAACAAACTTCAAAGGGCATTTTGAACCAAAGTCCAGTCAAAGGGGCTCACTCAACCTCGTATTGTGGAGGTAAATAAACTATCTAACCAAAAAGAACAATGACAGACAAACGGACAGATGTTCATTTCTACGGTACATTAGAGTTTAACGACCGCAGTACTGAGAATCACCTTAGAGGATTACACTAGACTTTGTGTCAATTAGCCTGAAATAGATTTTACATTGAATACTCTAAAATGCGTAATTCCCGAAACACGCCAATTAGAGTTTGTGTCTTACAATAACTTCTGTTTTTTCTCAGATTTATAGTTTTCGGAATATAAGGATTTATGTAATTTTATTTCATTCGCGATTTACGCGCTCTGCTAATGACGCAGCCTCCGAAAAACCAATGTGCTACATAGAATAATGTGTACTGTTGTAAGCATTATCATATTATCTATCTAACAACCCAATTACAGAGCAGAAAAACCATAAAAACACACATATCAAATAAGGAAAATTAAACAAAAAAATGTCTACGACTACTGATTTTTTTTATTTTTATGGTTTTGTATGTTTTTGTCTTGTTACTTTATACCACTGCAGTGGGGTTTTTTGTTTTTTTTTTAGTAAATTTTTGTATTTTTAGTGAATCAGTAAAATGATGAAGTTTGAAGGCCAGTCTGTTCGTGTTACATCTCTTCAATACATATATACATACGAGCTAAACACATTACTCTCCTTCTGGGCTCCGCCACAGTCGGGTAAAAAAAACGAAAACAGACAACAGTTACAAGAACGATAGGTACAATTGGCGGCCTTATGAGCATTTTCTTCCAGTTCACCTTATAATAGTAGGGTTGCCAAAGAAGATTATAGAAGTCGGAGTCTGTTCTTACGAAGCTACAATTCACGAAGTCTCAATTTACACAGTCAAAATGTACGACCATCAGCACTAGCTTTTACCCATAAAGTACACTTTGCACGTTTGTTACTGACATCAAGTGCGCCCCTCATTGTGAAACATACCGATTGTAATTATAAAACAGCAGAAGGGTTGGCATTGATATCGGCTTAATATTGCCATTCACTTCTTGTCAAGATACGCACCTTATTATTTGACGAGAGGTAGGTATGCCTGTCTGTGGTCTAATTACGCCCACTGACACATATGGATTATATTCTTTTGCCGGTTTGATTCCAGTGGCCTGTAGCTTCTTCTTTTAAATAGCGGAAGGGAATAAGAAAAGAGTGCTATCTGTCCTATAACATATTATATCTATAAAACAAAGTCGGATTAAAAAAACTAGGTTTACTCGGGACCAATATTCATCATCTTTGGTTTGTTGGATTTATTTGCGCCCCGAAAAGCAGAATAACTATACTAGTATAAACGATACAGAAAAATAAAGGAATGATTATCATTTAATGATTTTGAGGCATCGAGGCCAATGAGGGGGCGTAATTTCTACATGATCAATAATAGTTGATAGTGGTTAATAACAGTCTTTACATTCTTAATTTCCCAAGTAAAATTGAAATCTACAACGTGTTATTAAAATAACGTGAACATGAAAACCGTTCCTTCAATATGAATATTAAACAACTTTTAATAAACACAAGTGTATAACAAAAGTGTATAACAAAAAGTGTATAACATAGTAGTGGTTTATTCAAATCTACAACGTGTTATTAAAATAACGCTGAACATGGAAACCGTAAAACCGTTCATATAAATGTTCTGCGTTATTTTAATAACACGTTGTAGATTAGAATAAACCACTACTGAAGAAATAGTTTTTGGCTTGTGCGTTATTTCAATAACACATGGTGTAAGTTCAGGCAAATTCATCCAATACAAATAAAGGTAAATTCATCCAATACAAATAGGTTTTTAAAATGATAAAATACAGTCCAGTACTGTCCACATTCATGCACTACTAGAGCCAGGCCGTCCCAAGACACGCCAATCGACTAATCGACTATAGAAAACATAAAACACTAGCGTCGTCGAAGTGGCATTATAGACTGCCACCTCGACCTTTCTTGTGTGTAGAAGGCTTAAAGGGCCGTGAAAATTACAATTGAAAATGGGAAGGCCAGTTTTCATGTTATTTTTACGTCGTGTCTATCTTTGGCCAGATCTGGTCATAACCATAAAAGCGGTCTCCCTCCTTATAGCGGCTCAACATTAAAAGGGGTGGACCGAAAACACATGCGTGCCTGTCCACCGGACAGATTGCGCTAAATTCAATTCTCTAAAGTAATATTTCACACAAACACGTCAGATAAAATCGTTTTGTGAAGGCGTCACATCTCCTAGAGGGGTTTAGGGTTGGCACACAAGTTTATGCATCAAAAACAATAAAACTTTCACAGATTTTCTTGTCAGTGGCTTTTATCAAATTGACAAATGCCTACGAAGCTGTAATATTTCTGCTCGTTTGACGGACAATCAATACTGAATAACTTTGTTTTTAATCTTTTTAGGGTTCCGTACTCCACAAGGAACCCTTCAACTTGTCCGTCCGTCTGTCTGTGCACGGGTTAGCTCAGATAAGCTGAGTACTAGAAAGCTGAATTTTGGCACAAATATACATATTACTCATGCCGATAAAACAGTAAAATAACGACTTCCAAAAAAATTTTTTTCGCTACCTCCCCTATACCAAAACTAGGGGTTTTTTCTACCCCATAGTTGGACTATCATTGATTTGATCGTTTAAAAAGAAAAACCATTATTGTTATTATTAAGAAAGCATTATCCATTAAACATTTAGCAATTTTCTCTGCTAAAGAAACGTGAAAATATTCAGGGCAGCAGCATAATACTACAATGAAGTTAAAACGATAACTATCACAGGTAAGTAGGCTTTACAAGTTAACAAGTAATGGTCGACCAACTTATAAAAGGAAAAGTACGTACCTACAAATTCCATTGTAAATTACTTTGATAAAGTAAGTGTTCCTAGTTAAACCGTGAACTAAACTAATTTGTTCATGATATAAATAAAAAAACGCCTCGTTATAACGTCCGCGTATTTTGCCGGCTAGCTACAAAACCCTACACTGCGCGTAGCTCTACAGTTGGTCAGTTTTTGCTTTTCAATTCATTAAAATTAATTAAGACCCGTTTTAAATGTTAAATATGATGAATCAACGTTCCACTTACGCCTAAAGTTTGATAGGCTACAGAACAAAAATTGTGTTTAAAATATTGACCTAAGGTAATTAGAACTTCTGGCACAGGAGGAATACTCGTTTTGTCAATATTAGTCTCATAAAATAGGTATTACATTACGATATTTTATTATTCAAATGAGAGACAGCCCTAAAATAGCCGGGGGCAAGTGCATATCGCGGGGCTAATTTGGTAATATTATACAAGTTGCCTCTTTAGCCCGTCTATTACAATATTGGACTGACACTAGTGATGAGTTGACCAGTGATGTTTCATCAGATATCGATAAATTACTTTATCTAACTTTATTAAAGTTTTATATATATCTGGTTTATTTTTGTACCAAATAAATAAAATCGTAAATTCACTGTTCAAACTAATGTAACATTTACAACTGGTTAACATTACATCCACAATAATTTTGTCAAACATTTGATAACAACTATGAATTATCCATCAGGAACAAAAAGCAAATAAAATAAACCACTCATTCACACACACACACATACACGCACACACACATACACACTCATACACACACATAAAATAATCCACTCACACACACACACACACACACACACACGCACATACACACACATACACACGTACACACACATACACACACACACACCCATACACACACACACAAACAATAAAAAAATCAGAAATGTATGCCCCAGAGTAGAAATTAAAGTTTCAAATTAATATATCATCATCATCATCATCAGCCATTTAACGCCCACTGCAGGACATAGGCCTCCTTCGTGGTTTTCATAACCATGAAGGGTTTTGCCATAATCGCCACGCTTGGCAGGCGGGTTGGCGATTGCAGTATGCGGTTGGAATCTCAGGAAGACGCTGCTGCCCGTCTCCTGGTAATTCATTTCCTTACTCGCCTTCTACGACATCCACGGAAGGAAATGGAGTGACGCTATTCTTAATCCGGCGCCACACGGCACTTAGATTAGATCTAACTTAATTCTTATAAATATTAATATATTAATTAGAGTGATTAACACGCTCTAATTAATGTAATATTTCAGTTTCTAGTTAGATCTAATTATATTTATAAGAATGAAGTTAGATCTAACTAGAAACTGAAATATTAGATTAATTAGAGCGTGTTAATCACTCTAATTAAAAAGTGTAAAATAAAATATATACTGAGGTGGCTCTGATTCTAATAATGAGAAAAGTAGTTAAAATATTAGATCCGTCTTTGCTAACCGCTAGGCCGAGGACAATTGAAAACCTATTTCAGTTAAAAAAAGCTTACATCGGGATTACATAACAAAAACCAAACCAACTGATGTTAAATATATTCCTCATCATTGATTTTTGCACAATAATTATATCTTCAGAAATTAGAATATAAACTTGAAAAACTTCTTTACTTCTAGCAAAACGTCGACCACACGTACTTGTCACTACACTTATGTCGACATGACACAATCACGTCACCGTCCCATCACTGTTCCGGATGAATATTTAGCGCAACACCCCATACACATTGTTTATTTATTGGACGTATATTTCATGGCCCCCGGCTCTCCGATTTGCATACGCCCGTTCCGTGGTGGCGCTGTCAAAATTTTAGGGTCGCTCGTGTGGTTACTGACCCAATGCAGATAGATAAACGAAGAAAAGTTATCTTCGTCTTTCTGACTTTAAACGATTTGTGGTGGCTTTTATTCTGGTTGCGAAGGTGCAGTGTATAGGTTGTCAAACAGTATTTTCGTACTTCAAGTTAGAGTTAACTTTATAAACCCTAATTAGAACCTGACCTACAAAATCTGATATTGGGATGAACTAAGAATTCTTTTGGTTTATTTGATGTTTTAACTGAATGTCGAAAAGTCTCCCAGTTTCTCGTACACTAACACGCTGTTAATCTACTATTAATAGCTATTAATTGACCAAAGTGCATACAAAAAAAAACCACTGACAGCTGTTAACGCTAGATTAACAGCTTGTTAGTGTATGAGAAACCGGGGTGTATTTGGATTGAATGACGCGTATCTCATTTTTCATAGGACAGCGTAACTAGCTATTCTATTTTACCGAGTCCAAGCACCTCATCTTGCCACGTTTGTTATCATTACGCTGTCCGAAAGTTCTTACCTAAATCACAAAACCCCGGCTGTCACGTCTCGCTTCTAGCTCGTCCTCTCAAGCATTGATAGCGCATGCTGATTGATCGATAACTGACAGCGTGTGGTTCACATCACTACGGTAACAACAGATTGTTTGCTTCGCTGTCGCTCCACCTTTCAGCACTCGTCAAATTGAGGAGCATCGAGGTTTTTTTCGCGGAAGTATTTGCTTATTAACTCGGTTTTGTATACTCAGATCGGTTGTGTTTCGACGGGAAAATATCTCACTCATTTTGACCCGTAACAGGAAGAACTATAAAATGTAACTAGGCATTTATTTTATGAGTCTATTCTTGATGGTTACTGTTTTGCTTTTCGTACCAAGTTTATGCAAGCAATTTTTCAAATTCTCTGAAGAAACCCATAAAGTTAATTGGGTTTTGTTATTTTAATCAACTTTCCATCTACTTGGACAAACTTGCGAACTCATAAGGAAAGTTTGAACTTCATTGAATCTTTAAATAGCCGAAGAAAGTTATTGGGGAACTTACGGAAAGTTTTCCTATAAAAGCCAACATTTCAGTGCGCTCTGTTTATCTTTTAAACAGAAAGGTTTCGGTGAACTTTTCAAGTTTTAAATTCCAATGAATATGAAATTGAGCCGTCTACGTCCGCACTGCGTTGGAGTATTTACTAGTATTTTCGTTCGTCTTTTGTGTGATATCAAATGGGTCTTCAAGTCAACTTTCGACTGTCACTTCTATTGAGCTAACGAAGTAAACAAACCTTTGAAATCTAATGCAATCTTTCAGTCAATATTCGTCTACTACTGAGCATAGCCCTCCCCCGAGGCGTACCACTTAATTCTGTCTCCGGCCATCCTCACCCAGCGGCTACCAGCAATGGCAGCAATATGCCTCAGATCGTGGGGCCAGCGAGCTGGTCAACGCTTCTGTCAGTTCGTGATGTTCACTCGAGAACCTTTGTACCTCATCGGTTACCGATTCTTCAGCTGATGTGATTAGTCTACTGCAACTACAAATTGCTATTCTTATAGGCTATGTCAATCACCTTAGTTTTTTAGTGAATTGTATTATTTCTGATACTGCATTAAAGAGATTCCGAGGATGGCTCATTTCAAAGCAAATTAAAAGACTTTGAATCGGTACACTACACGGTGAAATTGAATTCGATTGATAAATTTTAAGGGGTTATTCTAACCATGATTTAGAAACATTATGACGATAGTTTTGAAAAAATGGGGCGCTTAAAAAATTTCTTTTTTGTTAGCCAAAATTACTTCACTTAAGCATAGACAAACAATATCCGGACGAAAAGTTATAAAAATCGAAAAAGAACTATGGGTCGAGCGTCTTATGGTCGGCGCCGCGCAACTCAATTGTTCTTTTAATTGTTTACGCATATTGGAGAATATACGCTTATACATTTAACATATTAGAAAACATTTTTCAACGTCATGGTAAGTACTTCCCACCACTTTTAATTAAGATTCACAGTTTCGAGTAAAAGGTCGGAAATCACGAATATTTACAAATATGTTACCGATAAATTATTAATAATACTGTTTTTAGAATGAAAAGAACATTTTCTCAAAATATAGGTAACAACTTCAAATCACCCTGTAGTTTTACCGCCAGTGTCCACGTTTCAGCAACGAAGGTGCTTTGAAAAAAAACCGGCCAAGTGCTAGTCGGACTCGCGCACGAACGGTTCTGTACCACTATCTATACAACATTAGACACAAAGATCGAGAAAAAACGGCAAAAAATCACGTTTGTTGTATGGGAGAATTCCTCAAATATTTATTTTATTTTAATTAAATTATTTATTTTTGAAGCGAATACAGAACTCAATATTCTGTGAATATTTTAAGCGTCTACCTGTTGCCGTTATTAATATCGAGCAAAAAATGGTAAAAAATTACGTTTGTCGTATGGGAGCCCCCCTTAAATATTTATTTTATTCTGTTTTTTTTGTATTATTTGTTATAGCTTCAACAGAAATCCATCATCTGTGAAAATTACAACTGCCTAGCTATCACGGTTCATAAGATACAGCCTGGTGACAGTGAAGTCTTAGTAATAGGGTCCCGTTTGGCACCCTTCGGGTACGGAACCCTAAAAATAATTGAAATAGCAAAAGTTAATGTCTCTCGTTTCGTTTGGTGGTCCGAAGTCATTGTCTAATCTAAATTGATGATAGAAATACTCATTCCTATGGACATTTTCTTGAATTTGATCATATTATGTTTGTGTAAATCTCGGAAACGGTTATTTGGTAAGGATTAAAAATTACCTTCAGTCGACATTACATCAAGCAACGCTATACCACGACAGCAAAATTACAGGCGTAACTTTATAATACATTTTCTTTCAACGAGAAAAATTACAAAGAAAATTTTCGTAAACGTATTATACCCTTCAACACGCTACATGGCCGGTCATGTCTCTTTTAAATACCACAAATACTCAGCTTAAAAGACCTTTATTCTTTTATCCGTAGGGCATAAGTGCGAGATTCGAAAAAAAAAACTTACCTCAATATGGTCACCGTTACCACCTGCTACTGAACCGGAAATATTTAAATTCCCTCATTGAAAACATGTTGAAAACCCACGAATTATAAATTAGACTACCATGAACCTATGCTAATTCGCGTTACGCCCCGCGGCCTCCCATTGTTTGAGGTATCAAAATCGATAGGCTCCATGTGTGCCCATATTGCGAACTAAACAGAATGATGACACTCTTAGTTTAGTGTGACCATCTCAGCCAGGTTTTTCCTACGCTAACAATCCAAGCTAACAGCTGTATGTTGACCAAAGTAACAACTGACAGCTGTCAACTGTATTCTAACAGATTGTTAGCATACGAGAAACCGGCGGTCAACCGGAGAAACCCCTGTGTTGGCAGCTGCAACGTTTAGAAGGCAGTAATACAATTTTTCCGCTTTCATTAACCATACCCTAATGTCCTCCTAAACAGAAAACCGTACTGTAAGGGACTTCCTGCAGTGTTATTCATATTCATATCCATTTAGTATTCAATTTAGGGCACAACATGCTAACTTTTTTTTTTTTAGTTTAAAATCTAAGCAGATGTTTAGCATACATTACATAATAATATAATTACAATTCCATAATAATGTTTTTATAATAACGTAATAATTAATTAATGTCAATTCTGTTGTTTAATCAATTCTGTTCCAGATATTCGTCAGCAGCGTAATATAGGACATATCTTTAATTTATTTAAGAACATATAAATAATTACTCAGTGACTCCCTTATATGCAAGCGAATATTATTATACTATTGACTGTTGAGCGAGCACGACTAATGACTGTTGAGGAAGCGAAAGTGATCTGTCAGGATCGTGGCAAGTGGCAGTCCCTGGTCTCTGCCTACCCCTCTGGGGTACAGGCGTGAGTTTACCTATAACTTCTAGCGACTGCTAGCATCTGTTAACTAGCGCTACAAATAAAGAACTGTCTTACTTTGTAATCCGTTTCAAAAAAGTTATGTACCGGAGTTAGTAAATAATTTATATTTAGAACGTGCAGCCAAACCCAGAAAGTAGGATTTTAATCGACTTCCCGGAGTAACTGTGAATTCGGACATTTAATTAAAATAGTCATAATCAATATTTAAAAAGTTACGTTATTTCAATAACAAATGTTAGTTTATTAAAGGTCTCCAAGAGGTTCACTAGCATCACCAATAAATAACGTTCACATAATAAAATATTTTTTCCTAGTCCCAACCTCGAATACCCTGTGCTATGGTAACCAGGCAAGCACGTCACAAACATGACAATACACCCAGATTGAGTCCATTTGTAAAAATTAAGTACGGCGGCCTCCATTGGGAATCGAACCTACGACCTCTATTTTGGTAGTCAGGCGCTTTAACCGTTCGACCGACGAGGCGGTAAGTTTTATGTTTTTGGCTTACGGTTCTTTGTCATGGATACTGAAAAACACGATTCGAGAAATTCGTATAAGTTACTATAGCACCGATTCGTTTGGTTCGTGATGGGCATCCGATTGAGAAGCATTCAGTCAAGTTGATAAACATCTCGGGTGTTTAACGCTGAATTTTAAATATTGTTTAAACTACAGTTAGTGCGTGGAACCGTCCTTAATTAATGTGAACTGAGTCGTGTTTGTTTTGCTGAGAACACACAACTGGGGCTCTATTCAGGAAGCTAGTCAACGGTATTGTTAAGATACAGTAAAGTATTATAATAAATAAGAAAATGTGGGCAAAACTTTAGGCAATTTTTCACTATATCTGAATGATAAATAATAAACTAAAACTAATGCTTTTTTGACTAGATAACTTTTAATATAAACTATTTATGAGTCAAAATTAGTACTTACGATGTTTTTTTCGGGCTATTATGTGCAACTGTAGTACAGAGATTCGTTAAGAGATTTCTTTAAAGAAACTTACATCCTAACAGTTGCTAGTCAGTATATCTATGAAAATATTATGTACGTTAGGAAAAATATCAGTGACTTTAAAACTGTAAGTAGCCAACACAATGTAAATACTAGAAATAGACATAAACTTTCGTTCCCAAAATTTAGGCTGGCAAACATCCTTTATGGGGCATTGTATACGTTTCTACAATAAGATCCCTAAGGATATAATAAGCTTGCCAGAAACGCGGTTCAAAAAATGTGTGAAGCACACTTTGTGCCAAAAAAGCTACTATAACATTAAAGATTATTTAGATGACAATAATGTCTGGAATTAAAGCCAGTTCAATGCATGAGTTTTAGAACATTTATATAAATCCTGTAAATTAAGGACTTGAAAAGACTAAGTTTGGAGTTTTTTTGTCCATTTTTTCTCCAAAATGATCTAGATTTTGAAATGGACACCTAGTTTAACTTGTAACATTCATTAAGTCGCAGTTTCTGTGCTACTTTGAATAAAAAAAATTGATTTTGATTTTTTTGATTTGGAAGTTTGGTAGGTGGCGCCAATCCGCGGTGGGCACGCGTGGTAATTAAGCCCATACTATCTCTAGAAAAAGCCTGTGCTGTGCAGTAGGACATGTATAGACTACGCAAAAAAACACAAGAAATGTGTTGCCAATGCAATTTTTTTAACTTTGTTGTAGACGATGGAGTCAGTGATACCTACGTTAAGTAAGTAGTCGACAGTACATTGTTTGCGAAGTCGCCCGACAGATTGTTAGAATAACAAACGGAACAGTCACTAAAAGGCAGTCAGTCTGGCCACGCGGGCCATCTTTATTTGTAAACAGTTCACACTTGCAGAAATTTTGTAAGTTAAAAAAAGTAGAAATGGGCTCACCAAGCTGGCATCATCTAGCGGCACGAGTCAAAAGGATCTTGTTTACTTTGTTCTACTCAACCACATATAAATGAACTGCACACGATACGTAATTACAGAGTTACAGCCCTCGCCGAGGCGACTTGTTTTCGTTGGATGCGGTTTTAGCAAGTGACCACCTAATACCCAACCGAAAGACGTTTTCGATGGCTCGATGACGGAGACGATTTTGATGGCCTTCTTACTGATGCCATGATGTTACAAGAATTCTGCGAAGCATTACAGTAAAGCATAGTAACAAGCACCATGCCATTAAAGATCATTCAGATGGCAAAGATATACAAAGTTGTCTGGAACTAAAGCGAGTTCAATGCATGAGTTCTAGGTTTTAGAATAACATGAAAACTCTATTACTTAAGGACCAAATTTGAAAAGACTAAGTTTTGAGTTTGTTTTCTTCGAAATGATCTGGATTTTTAAATTGACACCTAGTTTAACTTGCAATGTTGATTAAGTCGCAGTTTCTGTGTTACTTTGCATAAGCAGCCTATATACGTCCCACTGTAGGACACAGGCCTTCTCTCAGGGAGAGAGTATGGGCTTAATCACCACGCGTGCCCACAGCGGATTGGCGATTTCAAGCGCTGAGGTATGTGAATAGCTCAGACACTCAGGTTTCCTCACGATGTTTTCCTTCACAGTTAGCGAGTGGTATTGCTACTATAACTTCACAAATGTACAAAGTCATGGGTACATGCCCGCACTGGGAATCGAACCTGGGTCTCCCGCTTCCGAGTCCAATGTTCTACCCACTAGGCTACCGCCGTGTTACTTTGAATATAAACATTTTGATTTTCATACAACAAACTGCTGTTTAATATCCACATCATGTTACAAGATCAAATCGTAGCTTCTCCGAAAGGAGACCATCTCCGAGCTAATGGAGACATCTCAGACAAAAACTTAATAACTTACCGGAAAGTCGTTGCACACAGTAATCGAAAACGTGTAAAAACGCATCGATGGAATTGCATTTTACAGCTCCGACACACTTTACGTCGACTGAGATGAGAAAACTATGCAGGGTGTAAAAGAATTCCCATAGGCATCTATTCAAAAAGGGGGAATTCTACATACAACTTTTACAATAAAGTTTTTTTCATTTCAATTTACCTTTTTGATACGAACAAATTTCACATCTTCAAAACAGCAAAAAATTTTCTGTTTAAAATAAATCTCAGCTATTACATTTTGAAATTGCTAACTATGCCAATAAAATTTAAAGATAAATTTTGATAGCAGATAAATTTTGTGCTATTTCGGCATTAAAAAAGTCGTTCCTACTGACGAGTTTTCTGATAAATGTGGGGTTATTGTTACACCCTGTATAAAGGCGATGCGGTGTGTAACGAAATGGCGTATTTATCTAAAAGCGTCGGTCTCATGGTGCTTCCACATAATGGGCTCACACGCCATCACTCTAAATTCCATATTCACAACCAAAGTGCACACAAAAGAAGCAACTGACAGCTGTTAACAGTAGATTAACAGCTTGTTACTGTACCAGAAATCGGGGGTTACTGTCACTCGCCATATAATAAAAATAAATAAATAAATCGGACTTTATTCATCACGCAAGTTACAGTCCCACCCACCCAATACAAAAGTTGTTATATTATACTCGTAGTGCTGGATGTTACGGGTGTTTTTGCAAACTAAAATGTAAAGGTTCAACTGCTGCCAACTTCACCAACCTTCACCGTACCCAATTTTGCTGTGACAATATCAAAATCAGCTGAAACCGACCTATCGGATCATTACGGAAATATTCATGAAACCAATCCCGATATGCGGTTAGCGAACGAACTCGAAGTTAATAGTTGTGGTTTAACAAATCTGCGGTTTAGCTGGGCACCGCAAATTACTTGGTGCTACAGACCCCCTTAAACTAGGTAGATTATGTTAAGAAAACATGAGGTTGGATTGGGACAGATTGTTTACTGTGGTTTCGACTAAGTGTATTCCCGCCAGGCAAATCGTATGCCTGAGGACGGCCGGTCCGACTGTTCTTCGTCGGACGTTATATTTATGCTATGTCATGTGAAACACTTTGGTTGCGCGATGCAGGAATGACGGAGTTTATAGTGCGCCCGCAGAGTTGACATGTATCTTAGGCCTTGCAAGGCCCGTACAAAGTAATTTATTACTGTAAAGACGTGAGAAACGGGGCTTAATTTTGTGTTGGGTCCTGCCATTACACTGATACAGGGGGTGTATCAAAATCAAAATTGCTCTACGTGGGACACTCAGAATGTTTTAAGAAAATGAAATAAAGTGTTCTATATGAATATGCAGACACTTCGTTTATAGCCTGCTCGAACGCTGACAGAGCATCTTCCACGACGAAAATTGTTGAGCTGATTTTTTTTTTGGGAATAAAAAGAAATCACACGGTGCTAGGTCAGGGCTGGAGGTTGACCCAGGAGTTTGTCAGCGTGCAGTCCAGGAAGTCCCTCGTTTTGAGCGCGGCGTGCGCGGGCGCGTTGTCGTGGTGGAGCAGTAGCCCGCGGAGCCCTGTGTTTGGTCGCTTTTTGTTCACAACAGAGACAATTTCTGCCAAGCATTTGGTAGTATACCATTTGGCGTTGATGCTTTTTTGGTTCCGTAAAGAAATTGATACCAAATAGACACACAAATTAAAAACACTCGCGATCAAAATCTTCCCCCCTCTTCTAGATCGCTTCACTTCGGTAGGCGTGGATTCGTTTTGAAACACATCAACCGTCGACTGGCGATTCGTTTTTGGATCGAATTGATAAATCCAGGACTCATTACCTGTATTGATGTGGTAAATACGCTGAGACGAGCTTGCTTCAAATTTGTTTATCATATCACGGCACCATTCCACCCAGGCCTGCTTCTGAGCGTCGGTGAAGTTGTGCGGCACGGCACCCAGCTTCAAACTATCCTCCTTACGCGAAGATGCACGTGTAGAATCTCGTGAAGCCTTCTCGATCCAATCTGCAATATGTGTTGAATCTCCTGATACGTAACTTGCCTATTGTCTTGGATACTGCTAGCACGTTTTCTTCACCCCCCAAAGTTAGTCGACCGCGGTTGGATACGTTATACCAACGATACACGGTTGCCTTAGAAGTGTCTTCAATCATGAATGGCGTTTGGAGTTTTATTCTTATCACAGTACTTTTTAATAAAATCCTTTGCAAATGAAATCGTGAGTGCAGTCATGTACAGTTGACATAATATCAACCGATACACGTGTGCACTCTGTTCAGTTACACGTGTTACGACTTTACAAATAAAATGGTAATTAAATACATTGATTACCAAAGATAATTTTATGTAATAAATATTCGCAATCAGCCCTTTTAAATGTATAACCAAAATGTATTCGTTGATGTGTTGTTGACTGTATTAAATATCAGCTATATGATAATTTTGATGTCCGCAAAGGAACCCTTATAAAAGGCCGGAGGCTATTATTTTTTGTTTTTACCATCTAAATGACTCCTTAGGGGGATTATTACCAAAAGTTACAGATCTCGAGCTAAAAAAGCTAATAAAACGGGTGGCATAACTTAGCACCTCGAACAAAAAACGTAGGTACACAAATACTTTTTGAAATGCCTTTAAACATTCCCTTAATGTAGAAATATGTAAAAAATACAGAATACTTACGTTCAAAAGGATTTAAAAAATGTTATAAGACAATAATATTGTGACTGGCCTCTCAATCGGGATGACGTGGGTTCGAATACCAGTGACTTTGTTTTCTAGGTAATACATTTATAAAGTCGTAGTAGCAACAACACTCGCTAACGGTGAAGGAAAATATCGTAAGGAAACCCGAGTGTCAGAGGTGTTCACATACTTCAGCGCTTGAAGTTGCAAATCCGCAGTGGGCACGCGTGGTAATTAGGCCCATACATGCACTGGGATGTTAGATTACCAAAAATATAAATTGAGCATGTTATTTAAACTCTAGGTTAAACATTATAATGAAATAGTAGTACAGTACAATATGACCTGTCTTAACAAAAAGGGCAAGAGAATAGGACGTCTATTCGTCTGTGTTTTTCTTCGTTGGTACGCTCTTGAAAGAGCGTCAGTGGTACTTATGAAGACGTCTTATTATGGACCGGTACATCGCCATTTCTCTCAGTCAGTGTTTTTGTGTAGTAAATAAATAAATAACTTCCACACAACGCAATCACTTGTCCTGGTCCTAAACTGGGATACCCTATGCTACGGTAACTAGGCAAGGACAACACAAACATGGAAATGCACCAAGACTGAGGCCATTTGTACAAACGTACGGTGGCCCCCGGTGGGAGTCGAACCTACGACCCCGGCATGGTAATCTGATGAGATATCGCTGGACCAACGAGGCAGTCAAAGAAGAGTGGTCACGAAGCGGCCTACCCACAGTGGACTTAATTTGATCACTCCAACGCATTGGTGCTCTGCCGTAAGATAGGCCGCGTTTCATAAAACTACAATTCACAGTTGATTGTAACAATTCGATGTACATTGCGTAGCTGTCTGCCTACTTGTTAATGTGTGGGTTAACCAACTTTGCAATGTACAACGAATTGTCATAATAAACCATTAATTGTGGTTCTATGAAACATGCCCCTGGTGCCCTCTTTACCTGTACTACAATACGTTCGACAGAGCTGTTGTCTTGTCAAAATACGTAGCTTAAATTAAACATCGTAAGATTCGACCTTTTACTGAAGTTGATAGACGTTGGATAAAAAAATATATCATGAAGGGCTTATGAGAGGTTTAATAAAAGAAAACAAAGAGACGTTTTTTACAAAAAACCACGATCAAATTATTTCATGCGCTACAGTTGGGATTAGTTAATAATTTAATTCCTGTATAACATAGACCAAAATCAAATAAGCTTGTCTTTCTGTCGCAACCATTATATGCCGATACGGACACGGCCCCTTTTCACGTGTAATGTGTCGCCGTGAATTCCCCAGTTTTTAATTACTTCGAATATTTTACACGCGAGAGAAATATTCCGAGAGGGTTCGTCCTATCGCATCCCATCCGTTTGAGTCCGGACGTATCAATTTAAGGGTTTTGCTCTTCTAAGGGCCGATTCGACCAAACTATTTATGCCTCGTATAAGTGGTAATCTTGGAATAAGTCGAGAAATACTCTGGAGTAAATCTATATCACGTTCTACCAACTACTAATCCCGGGATAATTAGCTAGAATGCAATAAATTATACCGAGATTAAAATTAAGGGAGTAAATTTGTTATGAGATTAGTTACTCCTGGTATAAAGCTTAGTTGGTCGAATCGGCCCTAAGTGTCATTGCGCCATGAATGTATTAGTGCCTTAGCACACCAGGTTCCGTGTGGCGCCGGCTTAAGAATAGCATCATTCCATTTCCTTCCGTGGATGTCGTAGAAAGCGACTAAGGAAATCAATTACCAGGAGACGGGCAGCAGCGTCTTCGTGAGATTCCAACCGCATACTGCGATCGCCAACCCGCCTGCCAAGCGTGGCGATTATGTTTCCCTAACCATGAGGGAGGCCTATGTCCTGCAGTGGGCGTCAAATGGCTGATGATGATGACACCAGTTTTTTAGGGTTCCGTACCAGAACGGTACCTATTACTAAGACTCCGCTGTCCGTCCGTCCGTTCGTCCGTCTGTCATCAGGCTGTATGTCATGAACCGTGATGGTTAGACAGTTAAAATTTTCACAGATGATTTCTGCCTTCGCTGCCTTTTGTGGCAACTTAGATACACCACAGGCTACATCTATGGTCCTGTTTTATCTATTCGTTTTGTCTGTTGTGTATTTAGTTTTCTTTCTGTTGTTGTGCATATTATGTTACTTATCTGCTTATTTTGTTTCTGTGATGTATCTTGTTGGTATAATAAATGTCTTTCTTCTTCTTCTTCTTCTTCAGATGATGTATTTCTGTACAGCAAATACTAATAGCAAAATAAAAAAATATTTAAGGGGGCTCCCATACAAGTGGACGCTTGAAATATTAAAATGTTGTATAGAAATTGGTACGGAACCTATCGTGCTCGAGTCCGACTCGCACTTGGCCGGTTTTTTTTATGGGCTGCGCGCCCTCTGCGCATCATAAATGCGTAAGCAGATTACAGTCGCAAGGATCGTGTGAAGAATTACGACTTTGCCTTGCATTTGCTGAGCGTCCAAATCGCGTCGTCAGCGCGTGCAAAAACGTCGTGTGCAATGGCCCTTAAGCTCTTAAAAAACCAAAATGGCTGTTTGTCATATCCATTCGGTAAAAAATATCCAGTTATTAAAGTAAAATTTTTGATTGTTTTATAAAGCTTTACTCCACGGAACTCCAAACTCTTGGGTATTTACGGAAACCCCTGCTTTTAACTCTAGAAAAAAAAAATGAAAATAGAGTACATTATAATACACTTCTATAATTTTATTTACAATTTTTATTAAATTTCTATATTAGCGAAAAAAAAGCATTTTTATTTGTTCTAGATACTTCTGTGTATTATAATGTACTGTTTAAAAAATACTCCTCAGATGCAGTTTAATGTGGAGTAAGTCTTTTCTTTTAACACACTATTTAACTGCATTTGAGGAATCGTGTTTATATAAATAAGACGGTTAGAAGTTTTTTTTTATCGAAATCATCTCTTTTGTCAAATGTTGGCACGAAAAAGGAAGAATGAATAAGTATTTTGGACTCTCAATTCTTCTCAATCTTGTAACGGTGTAAACCTGTTTACACCATTTTTTGATATTTATTTTATTCTGTCTACTAATTTAGGTACTTGAACTATATTGTATTAAAATTCAATTCAATTCAATTCAAATATTTCTATTCATTATAAAAACAGAATGTTTACTTAATGAACGTCAAAGTTGTTAGTTTCACAATTAATGGATTATGTGGAGAAGAAGCTAACAAAGAAACTCTACATTTATTCCTTTCAAAACACGTTTTAACTTAATTAACAGAGTTTTCAACTTAAAATATTAGTCATGAATGTGTTGAACACTAGTCACCGAGATTTGCAAACCTACCTACCACCTAGCAAACGAGATTTAAACACAATATGAAACATGATTCAAGTCTTCGGAACCCTGGGGGCAAAAGAGGATGGACCAGCAGGTCTTGTGTGATCTTGTGGGACATTAATGTCTTTTTATTGTCAGTTATTTGTTAATAGCTTTCAAGGGTTGGCCACCAGTGACAGCGGTAGCCAAATAATGCAAGACCGCCATTAATTTTAAATGCGGTCGCCACCATGTCAGGGGTAGTCAACAGGTTTTTTTCCTGAATCTAAATTGGTGATAATTTTGTGAATTTATGACTTGTTTATTACCTTTTTAAGGATGCTACCACTAAGGACGCCATTGTTGGTTGGCTGGTGACGACATATTTTAAATTTGAGCGGTTTTTCGCAAAATAATATTCAGAAATAATATTTGGCTCGCATTTTATCAGCTCTTATCTAGAACAAAAACTAGAACTTTTTTTTCGCTAGTATAGAAATTTAACAAAAATTGTAAATAAAATTACAGTTTTTAATATTTAAATTATTTTCTTTTCTATCGGATTTGCTGTGAAATCTCAATTTGATTGCATTGTTTGTTAACTTTTTCATATTATTACATTTTAATTTTTATCCCCAACGAAGAGCTATAAACCCTTATCTCCACAGCACCGCAAAAGCCTCATCTCAAAGAAGTTATTAAGTAGATAGTATCAGTACTTTAATTTATTATAACGTCCCCTGTATTAGTACTTTCGGAGATACGCCTTTGTACTCATATTTAACCTTTAAACCCGTCAGGATAAGGGTTAAAATCGATTATGGGAGCACCCGCCTTGTTTTCAACGTCTTGTGAATTTTAATACTTAATTTAACCACAGAGTAATGTTGTATAGAAGCATCGGCTTAATTTCATTAAGTACGCTCACAGTCCTCTTTATTACATTTAAGCCAATTCAATTTTATGAAAAGTGACACAAAAATTTTTCAAATATGTAATACAGTTTTTTTTATTTACAATGTGATGTTGCAAAAACGCAAAATCTGAAAACTATACATTAAACCACTTCTAATAATACCAAAGTTCTCAATTATAATATTTTGAAACGTTGAAACCTGTGGCGATCATTTAATTTTGTATGTAAAAATTTAGAATTTAGAATTTAAAACTTTGGCTTATGGTAGGCAGAGACCAGGGACTGTCACTTGCCACGATCCTGACAGGTCACTCTCGCTTCTTCAACATTCATAAGTCGTTGCATGCACGCACGCCGGTTTCGGGTACTTTTTATCTTGCCCTTTGCTAATAAATCCCCTATTTGGTCGAAGTATGCCCGCCTGGGACGTCTCTTACCGGCCGTTCCACCCGCATTCGCTCGATATATTTGTTTCATCAATCTTATTTGATTATTTAGCTTATTTGATTAATGATAAAATGGTTTTTATGTTTTGCGTTATTTCTACAAAGCAAAAATATATTTTATTTTCTGGTTGAAACCACTTCTAGTACGACCTGAGATTTCCACACTTAGCCATGAGGCATGAGGGCCATCATCGTACGTAGCAAATGCTGAGGCATGTAAATACTTCAGACACTAGGGTTTCCACACGAACTTTTCCTTCACGTTTAGCGAGCGGTATCACTACTGCAACTTCACAAATGTACGTAACTTAGAAGACAAAGTAATTTCAACTTTTACCTAGAACCATCATCATCATCATCATTCAGCCACAAGAAGTCCACTGCTCGACATAGGCCTCCTCCATGGATTTCCAAAAAGACCGGTTGGATGCGGCCTGCATCCAGCGCCTTCCTGCCACTTGGATGAGATCATACTAGCTAGTTAGGTCGGTATCAGGCAAAAATAGCGACGTACTCGTAGTATGAGGGGTCAAGATTTTCTTTTCGGACTGTATTTCTGTCTGTAGCCGCTTTGTGGTCCAACTCCTCTTGATGAGTACATCGATGCAATCTTCGCCAACGTTGCTGGAGTCCATAATTAGTTGCGGAAAATATTGTTTAAACTCCAGTATGCAATTATAAGTAGCGCTGAAACATTGACGGTCCCTGCCTTCGATTGGCAGTTGAATAAAGTTTAATATTTAAACTGTGCTTAGTAATTTACTCATTATTTTATGCGGCCAAGAATGTTCTTTTAGCCATCTAGGTTCCGTACATCAATTTCCAATAGCGAGCAGCCTAAACATCTTTATGCTATAAATCACTGGCTCTTAGACAATAAAGTATTATGCTTTCTGCTTTTATCTGTTCTGTGGTTCTTAGTACTTGCGTACGGAACCCTAAACTGATTAAGAATTCGACCATTAAAGCCAGTCAGCTTGCGGTCAGGTGTGTGGTCTCAACTACAAAGCTGTTAAGTCCAGCGCCAAGCTTATAATGACGTCTGTAAAATGCTTACATTCTGCCATTTGCAAAAGCCACTCCGATTAACAAATATTTGTGTGCTTAGCCTTAAGTAGCGGGTGGTTAAGAAACAAAATAGGTATGGTAGAAGGACAAGGCTACTATTATGATTTGTAAAAATGATTCTAAATTTAGCCGGTGTTGGTATACTACCAACAAATTATGTAAATTCATTGAGAACTTTAAAATTATTTATAGTATTGCGGTGTTATTTACAAAAACACGATTCCTTAAAAATTCCTTTAAACACTCTTCAATTGCCATTTTATAATTATTTCCCTTTACCATAGACAATTTAAGCTACGTTTGATGAGTGTTTAAAGGATTTTTTTAAGGGATCGTGTTTTTTTTATAAATAACAGTCCAATAAATAATCTACGGACAGAAAAATCCATTTTAGTGATGGTTTTGTTTATCATCTGTTTTAATTACTTAGTTCATTTACTCACTTACCCACTCACTTATCCTATCTTATCCTTACTCTGCATATCCAATACGCGATACTCCAATACGCGATATTTTAAGCCTTGCCTTCTGCACCATTTGCTCTGCCCTTTAAGGTGATAATATAGTTAAATTGAATCTTTACGACTGTTCGCTGGTTACCGAACGGGTTCCCGTTTTATCGAAAGAGACATAATTTCGCTTCTTCATAAGGCAATAGACGATTCGGATGGAGAGTTTAGCTTTAACAGTTTTCCGATTAGATCTCGTTTTGTTTGCTTCTGACGCTAAATCGAGTTTTACTGCGAGAACGGTAGGCAAATTGTGGATGAGTATTATGATATTTATTTGAGTTAGTTAAAAAGCAGTTGTGGAAGTAAAACTTAGGGGATTTCATTCCTTAGTTTCCTCGTAAGTGCCAAATTTCGTTTCTGTTTCGATTTAGCTGGCGGCCCTGTCATTTAGTCTGTTGTCTTCACTTTTAGTCTGTTTTTAAGTCTGTTGAGTGATCCTTTGAATAATTTAATAATGCAGTCTATATGCGTCCCACTGAAGGGCACAGGCCTTCTCTCAGGGAGTGAATTAAATTGAAGATAATCCTGTTCTATTATATTATAAATGTAAACGTTTGTGAAGATGTTTGGTTGGATGTTTGTTACTCAATCATGCAACAACGGCTGAACGGATTTACATGAAACTTGCAATAAAGATAAAGAAAGACTTGACATAGCATACTTGATATCCCGGTAAGGCGCTCGAGTGGGATAATATTTATTTTAAGTTTAAAATAGATGGCGTTGTGCGAGCGAACATTATGTTTTAAAAATAGGTGACGTTGTGCAAGAATCGTATAAACGGATTCTGTGGCGGTACGAAGTTCGCCGGGACAGCTAGTTTAGTATAAGTAAAGTTATCTTGTATAAACTGACTTTGATCTTCGAAATAAGGACCTGAAAACAATATCTGCAGTATCGATAAAATACAATCAAACCATTCATCACCATTATCATCATCATCAGCCATTTGACGTCCACTGCAGGACATAGACCTCCCTCATGGTTTTCTCTCCATGAGGGGTTTTGCCATAATCGCTACGCATGGCAGGCGGGTTGGCGATCGCAGTATGCGGTTGAATCTCAGGAAGATGCTGCTGCCCATCTCTTGGTAATTTATCAAATCATTGCCAAAAAGCAATATAAAATGACAATTTTCTTTATTATTCATGCAAATTGACCTCGTCTTGTCTCAAGATTGTACGAAAAAATATTTGAGAATTATAAAATTTTGCTTATCGAAAGTATCTACATAATTTAATTATAAAAACGTTTTTTTTTTGGAATGCGTTAAAATTATACCTGTTAGTTAGATGCCTATAGTTCATTAGTTTAGGTATGTAACTAAATGTAAACAATCTTGATACGTCTTTTTATTGAAATATACACTTTATAAATCTAAATATTTACATTTTACTCGAATTTCATGAAATTTTAATGTAAGTTCACATTGAATTTTGTGAAGTGTAAAGATTTAGATTTATAAAGTGTATATTTCAATAAAAAGACGTATCAAGATTGTTTACATTTAGTTAAATACATTTACATTTTTGGCAAGAGCTGGATGAGAGTAGCCGAGGACCGTGCTCAGTGGCGTGCTATAGCAGAGGCTTATGTCCAGCAGTGGACAAGCATAGGCTGATGATGATGATGATGAGTTAAATACCTGAACAAATGAACTATAGACTTATCTACAATATTTAAAAGCAGGGTTCAAAAATATTACTTTGCCTTAGTTTAAGTTTGTTTTATTTATTTATTTATTTATTTTGTCTTTTTGGTGAAATCTATTCCTAGTAGTATGTAGGTATATTTTTTCGTTCATCTCCTCCCTTCATATGATAATTTTTATTTATGTATGTTTATTCTATATTTATCTTATATTTATGTACCGTTTATGTATGTGTATTAAATATATAAATATCTTTCTTAGTATTGTTTAGTTGCACCGACTACCCGTCATTTAGCTTCTCTTTTTTTCCGTCAATGGTTGTCTGGAAGAAATTACTTTTAGTAATAAGGCCGCCAATTGTACTGTACTATATTATTGTTAAATACTCATATGTAATTCCTGGTGTACATACAATAAAGAATATTCTATCTATCTATCTATCTATCTATCTATCTACATGCAATGCAGCGGTTGAGTCAGTAAGTTTCACAGACACCGCTGCACCCGCGACTAGTCGCTTATAACGTTGCATATTATCGCCTTTAACCTTACAGCCGTGTGTTATCTCGCGTCTGCAGACTTTTACTGGCTCCTCTGCACCGTCAGTATTTTACGTCAATACAAGCATGGTGGTCTGAGGTGGCCCAAGACGGAAAGATCAGGCCCTAGGGTCTAACACACATAATTTATCAATAGAATTATTTATTGTTTATAAATCGTTTATCGTGGCTAGTGGCAGTCCCTGGTCTCTGCCTACCCCTCTGGAAACAGGCGTGAGTTTATGTATGTGTATGTATGCATGTCGAATTATTTAAGCACGACAATAGCCGTTGTTTACCTCTTTTTGGTAGTCTACTAAGCAAGGGCAGTAAGTAACCTCCAATGTAATTCCAATGGTACATATAACCCGCGCAAATTAAATAGGCATCTCTCGCGAAGAAGATCGAATCGCGCGAGGCGCCGAGTTAAGTTGAGCGGTTTATACCATTGGTATGCAATCGGTCACTAACTCACTACTCTACCCTATTGGTAGCGGAGTGTCAATAAAGCAACCATTATCGTAATTATACGACTCTATTGAACAACTATGCATTTTAAAAACTCGCCACGCTCCGAGTAGTGGGATATAAGAGAGGCCACGTAAAATAAAACGTGGATACAAAGGTTGTAATTACTTAATTCATTATAAGCACTTCATTGCACACGAAATATTGAACAGTACATTACACAGGAAATAGTATGTACAAAGGCGAGCTAATTCGTTCTGCTCTAGCGTACTAGCTTGCTTGCTTTTGAATTTTTTGCCAAATGAGTTCGATATTTCACGAAAATAAACACAAATAGGGCATCTGGTAAGGTCGGCAAGTAACGCTACCTATAAATTTCTTATTATACTGTACCTACTGAATCAGAATAACAGAAAAAAATCTAATATATAAAAATCTTGTGTCACAGTGTTTGTTATCGAACTCTTCCGAAACGGCTTCACCGATTTTTATGATTTTTAGGGTTCCGTAGTCCGACAAGGAACTATTATAGTTTCGCTATGTCCGTCTGTCGGTCTGTCCGTCTGTCTGTCGGTCTGTCCGTCTGTCTGTCTGTCCGTCCGCGGCCTAGCGCAAAGACCGGTGGTACTAGAAAGCTGTTATTTGGTGTGTGTATATTTATCACGCCAACAAAGTTAAACAATAAAATGTTGAAAATTTTTTTTTACTATACTATACTATACCTAACAGGAAAAGTGGGGATTTTTTTTCTCGTCTACCCCATCATGTAGAGTATCGTTGGACTGTTCGTTGAAAAATATTGTGGGTGTAGGAAGACCATTTTTCAATATAGGGTTCCGGTTTCGAAATATTAAGCTTTAAAGCGAAAATTTTTGTCCGAATAGGGAGTCCCTCCCCCTACTGGCTAAACGGTTGATTGTAGAAACGTAAAAAAATTCAGGGTAGTAGCACATATATCGAACTTAGAAGAAAAAGTATCACGGCTAAGCAGGCTTTACTAGTTAACGATATTGGGCAACCAACTTATAAAAGTAAAATTTCGTACAAAATCCATTGAAAATGTCTTTGATGAAGTTGTTAGTTCTGTAAATCAGATAAAAAAACCCTCTTTCTACGGAACCCTACATTGCGCGTGGCTCGACACGCACTTGACCGGTTTTTTTTTGTGTATATTTGGTAGGTCTGAGAATAGGTCATTATTTTCTATTTTTTCTATTTCTATACTATTGAATATGGGAAAACAACGTTTGCCATAATATGTTTTATGTATGGTTGGTCCTGCTGCAAAGTAATGTACTGGGAATCATGTGTTGTCTTTGGGCCCACTCAGACCTAATTTTTTGTTGAATTTTTTTGAAGCTTTAAATACTCTCTAAGTAAAAGGGTAAGCTAAAGCGTGAAATTCTATATGATCATGTTCAGGATTCAGCTAACATTAAATAATCTTAGTCATAAATTAGTGCTGATTTATTTGTCTACTCTGTTATCGCTAGTATTTTGTTTGTTTGTCGAGTTGAACATCAAATCAACCAATCATTTCGAAATACAACTTACTTGTGCTAAGAAAAACCTTCTGCTAATCAGAAAAGTAAGTACAGACGACAGCACATTAACCTTTACATGCGTGCGCTCTACTCTCCGGTACGTTACGGACGACTTTGCAACTGAAATAATAAAAATTATGTGCTGTCGACTGCCGTCATCATCAACCCATTATGTCCCCACCGAGGGGCACGGGTCTCTTCCCTGAGGAAAGTATAAGCCATACTCCACCACGGGGGCCAAGTCCGGATCGGTGGAGGCTATACAGGTTTTACCTAGTGCGGGGCCCGCTGTGTACCTTCATGTAAAAATTTTGCTTTGGTAATAAATATTTTTTTGATTTGATTTTTTTTATTTTTTGATTTGATTTTTTGATTTGTAGACTAGTGGCTCGTCTACTGTCAGAAGTTGTCAAGCCGCCCTAAGGCCTCTGACTTGGCTTAACGACTGCCATCTATCGACGGCAGCCGGCACCAACAGCTTAACGTGCCTTGCGAAGCACGGAACCGCTCGGAAAAATGCCACTAGCGTTAGGCATAGACGGCGACCCATCCATGCACTGAACGCGCCCTGTGTTGCTTAACCTTCGTGATCGTTTAAGATCACTCAGGCAGCCGGGGCTACGAGCGACTGCCGTAGTAGTTACTATTATTACTGATCATTGGTATGAATATATTGGGAGTGTAATATTGTGAGTGAATCTGCACCGGCTCGGAATTCATTGGGCGATGCTCAAGCTTACTCGTTTCCATGTTAAATACTGCACAATGTTTAGTAATATCTATTCAGGAACAGACTTTGCCAGCAGCACTTCTAGAAACAAGTTTATAAGCGTCATCGGTACTCCAATATAAAGCGCTCTGATTTTTTAGTAACGTAGAGCGTTACAGTGCGACTCAGTCACTGAAAACAGATCCTGACTCATAAATGTAATAAGGTTAGCGAATTGAATTTAATACAGTAGGCAGGTACTGAGCACGGTATAGATAAAAAAAAATTTCTTCTGAGTACAATAACACTGACTCAGAATTATTATTATATTCAGAAGTCAGTATGAAAAAAAAAATTATGATTTTTTGTGATTTTTTGAAGAAGGTAAATTGATGGTATATTTTATGAAACATCACCAATTACTAAAGGATTGCTCCGATTAGGCTTAAGAATTGTCGAAATCGGTTAAGATGTGACGATCTATGGTCCTGTTTTATTTATTCGTTTTGTCTGTTGTGTATTTAGTTTTCTTTCTGTTGTTGTGCATATTATGTTACTTATCTGCTTATTTTGTTTCTGTGATGTATCTTGTTGGTATAATAAATGTCTTTCTTCTTCTTCTTTCTTCTTCAAGTTGTAGGAGAACATTTTTTAACCCTCCTCCTTTTTTGAAGTCGGTTCATAAGCTTTGAAAAAGCAACTCAAGACAAATTCATAGGGTTTGCTTGGAATAAAATGATTTTATTTTACTTTATGAAAATGTTTTTAGGCCATGGACATCAAAATTCACAGATTTCGTACCTCACATGACCATCGAGCACATTGGACTATTGCACTTTGTTTTAAGCTCAAATTGTAGCTGACTATAAATTGTCCGGAGGAATTTTTCACAAATTATTGATATCATTCTTCGTTTCCAAAATGACGAGCGCCAAAATAAAAAATTCGGAAAATCTAAATTTTTTTTTACTACATATTGGTTTAACGGTTTCACTTACTTTTATTAACGTTGGGATAGCCTACTTGTTTCGACCTCGTCCGGAAGTCTTAGAAATATTTTTTCTACTTCATACGTGTAAATACGCGTCTTTTGAGCCGTTTTTAAATCAACACTTTGAGATATAAGGAGATCGCACTTTTTCGAGAAATCGGAGCCTACACTGGAGCGAACGAAAAGACATTTCCAATGCCAAAAACACTGGCCGAAATTATTTTGTTGGTAGATAATTGTAAAAGGAAATCAAAATTGGAGAACGTTCGAATTTCAAAACCTCGGAGTGAAATAGAATGCGGCCACATAATGGGGTTTAATTAAAAGGGGTAAGTAAGACACAAAACAAATACCTACGAACGAGAGGGTGGCTTCGAAAGCTTCGCTCATATTTTAATAATGTAGAAGAAATCTCATTGCTCGACCTCTGTTTGTATGTTCTAACTAAGTAAATCACTACAAAAATCACATATAGAATCGAATATTTATTTTGGCGAGGTTTTAAATAACAAACAAACAAATTTTTCACACTCATCCGACAATAAAGGGTGTACTCGTCAATACTGTGAAGTGTGTCAACTTTTACTGTGAAGAAAACTTCAAAAGTAAAAACGTCACCCATTGATTGGCTAGAAATAAGTACTATTTAGTATTAAGTCCGCCAATTTTAGATTTTTTGTGCAATAAACAATTTAATAGCACCAAAAAGTGTCAACTGTTCAATACTAAAGTCACTACAATGGAACAGAATATATATTTTTTTGCGATTTCAAACCTATCCCATATAAAAGTTAGTGATGTCAAGTAGAACACTTTATTTAAGAATTTTTGTGTGTATATGGGGAATTTGCTACATCGTGGATAATTGACAATAAATATGTCAATCTGAATTCGACTGTTATCATTAACCCGAGATCAATCTAAAATTCTTAAAACAATATCTAATAGTTTTTGTATTTGTAAAATATAACGTTTATAAAAAAGATAAAAAGTACCCGAAACCCCTGTGCGTGCATACAGGAATGTTGATGAAGCGAGGATTTCAGGACCGTATCAAGTGGCAAACCCTGGTTTCTGCCTACGTATGTAATATAAAGGTTTATTAGCAGCTGCCCACAATACTCCACAAAATAATGCTAGGTAATTTTTGCTGGTGACAACCCAAACTCTACCTTGTAGTCATAGATATTAAGGATTTTATAATGTATGGTGTGCAATGAAGAGTATGAATCTAATCTAATCCCTACCATAAGATCGTCCCAAAATCCTTTAGCTAAAATGCACCTTCTATATCTACACGCTTTGAAGACGATCTAATAAACAGATTAGTGCAAAATGCCTGTGTTATTATCGTGATAATTAAGGGTAGAAATTCCTTCGAGAAGGTTCGGTAATATACGGGAACGATCCCTGAGAACGGGAGAGCTTCTCATAGCTTATTAGCTATGGTGTTTTTTGGATGGAAACATTTTAGTTTCGTATAACAATAATTTATTACTTATGATGAGAATGTAGAACTTTTGAATATTTAATTTGATCACAGCCGTGAGACCACGTGGCCAGAGGGAATTTTACAGTCTTATTTGTAAAAAGTCGAACCCACTAAAACACTTTAAATACGGAGTTAATGCCAGTTTATGAGAGGAATTCCTGCTATAAACCGACTTTAAGTTCGTCTTAAGAGTGTTTAAGTGGAATCGATTATTTATAAATAGGACTTTTGGCATTTTACACGAAAAAATAAACAGGGTGTTTCCAAAGGTATTCGTATTAGTCATAAAATGTACATATTATATTAGTTAAAAAGTCATGCCCGCACTGGGAATCGAACATTCGCCTCTCGCTTGCGAGTCCATTGGGCTACCATCGCTTTCCAGGCACTGCAGCGTTCGAGTGGTCCCTTCACATATCTAGTGTGAGTGAAGGTGCCACTGGACCTTTATACATAAAATCATCTCATTACGTAGATGCAAAGGCCAAAGTTTTTTTTCATATTAGTTATCAAAGTACTTTACCCCATGTTGAAGTAGAGGACAGTGCTATCATATTTTTGCTGCCATGCTATGCTAGAAGAAAAAAATACCGGGTTTTTTTGTTGTTTCAAAATGCATCGTTAAATTTAAATGTATATGTAGGTTGAAGCGTGAACGAAATTGCAATGTGGACAGCTCTCACAAAGAACCCAGACTGGCCTCATGCTGACACGGCATGTTTTTTCCTCAACGGGCGATCTTGTTCCCTGGGGAAATGATAAGGTATTTGTGCTGACTGGATTTATGGCTAAACTAGTGGTTGTTATAGGCAGCACAACACCTCTTTATCCAAATGGAGACACTAAATAATGAAAAGGATTCCTTAACTAGAAATTCCTTCTCTTTCTTTCTTATTTCTCAGATAGAGGTTGTGGGTTTGATTTCCATTGGAGGCCACTGTACATTTGTTCAGTCTGGATGTATTTCCATGTTTGTGATGTGCCTGCCTGGTTACCATAGCACAGGGTATCCTAGTTTGGGACCAGGACAAGTGATTGTGTTATGTGGTAGTTATTATTATTATTATTACCTTTGGTTTTTTTATTATTATTAATTCGGATAATCTAATCTAAAGTAATTCCATTATAATCAGCGAAATAAGCTTGGCAAGCCATTGTGTAGAGACGAATGAATAAGAAATTTAAGAGTATCCAAGTCGACTTAAGTTTCCAATGTGTAAAGTTACAAATGTACAACACGGTCACATTAACTAGAGACTTGACGTTGATACAATAATGTCCAAAACAAATACCAAAATCATAGAAAACTAAGCAAATTATCGACACACGTATTGGTTACAAAGATACTGACCATACTATCGATAATTTGCTTAGTTTTCTCTCATTTTGGTATTTGTTTTGGACATTATTGTATCAACGTCAAGTCTCTAGTTAATGTGACCGTGTTGTAGGTACAATTTAACACGTGTCATCGATCAATATGTCATGTTTGCCAATATCACTATCGTACAGAGACGCTTTAGAATCAATAGAGCAAAATCAAAATGGCGTAATGATATTTCAATAATATTCAATCTAGCCCGCATTTCTTTCTTTCACATCTCACCACCAATCGAACATAAAAAGAGGAGGACGGGCATACGTGAGAAAAACGGCCGTCTCTCTCTGACAAAGTGGGCGGGGCTTGGGCAAGCATTTAATCACCGCGCCGCGTTTCATATAATTACGGGTTAGCGCGCTGCTCTACCTGCGTCGTTGTGATTAAAGGTTTACTTTACGGTTCTGCGCGAAATGAGAAGAACAGAAGATGTCTTGGGTTGATATACGGTTTTGGCAGTTAAAATTACCAAATGATAGAGCGATAACGACTAATGCTGATAAAGCGAAAGAGGACTGTCAGGATAGTGGCAAGTGGCAAACCATGCTATTTGTCTATCGTGAGTTCATGCATGTACGAGTATGTATGGGTAAAATATATATTTTCGACAATTGAAATTTCCAACCAAAATTGTCGACCAAATATTAGGTTACCTAATACCCCAACGAACTAGCGAAGGGCAATTTAGTAAACTGATGAGCGTATATGCAGTCATTAAAGAATAACATGTGGCGAATTTCTTCACTGCCTAAGGCCTATCCTTCCGGGATACAGGCGTGAGGTTATGTGTTTGAAGAAAATTTCTAATCCAAGAAGAGAAACAAATTAAAAGAAATTAACCTAATCCAAGCATTTGTCTCTGCCTACCATTTTGGGACAGAGCCGGAGCCGGACCGGTCGTCCCCAGGCATACGATCTGCCTGGCGGGAAATTTCCCTTTATAGTGGAAGAGCACGATCACCCGCTCTTCCCTACAGTGGTGACCCCGACGTGATGCACGCACGCATGCACGCACGCACGCACGCACGCACGCACGCACGCACGCACGCACGCACGCACGCACGCACGCACCACTGGCGGGCGGCGGCGGGAAATTTCCCTTTATAGTGGAAGAGCACGATCACCCACTCTTCCCTACAATGTCATGTATGTAAAACCCCTCGGTTAGTCGGGTCGACGGTTGGTGGACGGACCATCAGCCCGGTGGGCCTAAGACATTGCGAAGGCGGCTGGTAAAAATTGGACGAGACTAGCAAAGGACAGGATGGGTTGGCGTGAAAGAGAAGAGGCCTTTTCCCAACAGTTGGCTCGGTTAATTAGATACATAGATGTCTTCCCGACTACCTTGGGATGGATAGAACAGAAAGAAGATGACAGTGGGTAGGTAGACTTGTAGGTACACAAGACAAAATACATTTAATAATAATACTAATACTTTATTCATTTATTTGCTTCTTACTAAGTAAGTTACAGAGTGAGCCTAAAAATAACAGGTGATATAAAAGGATGTTCTTAGATGTATTAGTGGCCTACTGAGTTCGACCCGTAACGTGCGTAACTGTAAGTGTAACTCTGGTCTCCTCGCTAGGTTACCCTGTGTGGAGGAACTTCCATGTAAATAAATATAATAAATAGTTTGAATGGTTTGTGGTAGATACTCTACAAGAGAAAGACTTTACAACAGACTATTATACTGCGTTTATGGAGTGTTTTATGGGAACAGTGTTTTTATTTTTTGCTTTTCGTTTAAATGTTACCCGTTTATTTTCTGTTTTATTTACTCCTCAGCCGCTGGTTTTCTGGTAATATTTTCTTGAAAGCTGTTATTGTTTTCCTCTTAATTGTTTATGTCAAATGTCCGACACAAGAAATGTATTTGCTTTGACTAGCTTGTTTATGTTAGCAAGTTAGTTGCGTGTGCTGTTATTTCTAGTTACTCAGTCAGTCAAAGGAGAAGGAATGTATTTCTTCTGAATGTACCGTTATTTCCATGTTCGTGATATTCTTGCCTGGTTACCACAGCACATGGTATCCTAGTTTGGGACCAGGACAAGTAATTGTGTTGTGTGGAAGTTATTATAATATTATTATTAATAGTATTTCCTGGATGGTGTATCTATTTGAAACTGCATAAATTTGAAGTTTTTTAACCGCACAACACATTCACTTCTTCTTGATTCAAACTAAGATAAGCACGGGTTAGTGCAACAAAAAAAGAATATAATCAAACCAAGATACCCTCTGCTTTGGTGACCAGACAAGGATATCATAAACAACGACATATATCCAGACATATCTGGTGCCACCATTTGTGCAATTAATTAATTACGGCGGCCACTAGCGCCAACAAATAATTTAAGACATATCATTTATTTCAAAATTACATGAACCAAAAAATATGAGCCGTAAAAAAACTGCAACGGAAAAAAGATTCCGACGAACCGAGAACCTCCTCCTTTTTTGAAGTCGGTTAATAAAATGCAGGTTATCCGCGCTTTTATATGAAATATTTTTATCATAATAAGTTCCTAATAAGTTTTTTTGTTTGTTCGTAAGTGCAATAGAACATTCAATCTCCACTGACAAAGAATTAGTAGAGTATCTTTTGTAACAAAACACTGAAAATCAGGGGTCGCACCCTAAATACAACTACAACCCCTATTTTACAGCAAAATTACCTTAGTTATCTTTTGAATACGATCTATTTGGATGTAACAAGTAAGTTGGTAAACTAGCTTGTAACCCATATAAGATTATCATGTTATTTCGTCAAGGGATAAGCCGTTGTTGAAAGACTTGTGTATGACCAAATTATTGGCCCTTTCTACCTGAGTTTGTTTTGTAGTCGAATTATTCAGTTCCGTTCTCGTTTGTTGAGGAAGAAATGAAAATGGTATCCTATTGATCTGACATTTCCGCACGTAGCCTCATAGTTGGGCAATTGTACGTAGCAAGCGCTGAGGTATGTACCTCAGACACTAGGGTTTCCTCGCGATGTTTTCCTTCACGATGAGCGAGTGGTAATGCTACTACAAATTCACAAATGTACGTAACTTTGAAAACAAAGTCGTTGGTGTATGCCGGAATTCGAACCCACGACCCCCCGAATGTGAGGCCGGCGTTCTGCCGCTGCGCTAGCACTGTAAGTTATCCTGGTAAGTAAAATACCCTGTAACCAAGCCAGGATCTGCTTATGCATATGAATAAACAGGGTGTAACTAGTCTGTATCTATGGATTTTTAACTGGATCTAATGGATTTTTATATCCTGAACAGGCTTATTAATTTTAGAATAGTCGCTGTCCGGTCCCCACATACGTCATACAATCGACGGCACATCAACCAATAATATTTTAGTTCAACGCCCTTAATAAACAGCACTGTTTCACCCTGATTCTCTTTATTTCTTTAATTTTTTCCATTCACACAAGCACTGGTAACAGCCATTGTTGAAAATGAAAATTTTTATTGAGCTGAACAAAGATAAACGATATATAAAGTAACTCTGAACCCCAAACTAAGTTAAATTGTGTCTTGGGGCACAGTGATCCATTCAGGGTGAACTTAAATATATCACCACATAGTGTTTGTACAGTAATAAAATAAAAGTTAAACATGCTTACAGCAAACTATAATATGGCTCAAGTCTTTTATTTCAAATAATAAAATAAACCTACATAATATATTATTATAGATATTTAATCGATACGATAGTTTTTACAAGTTTAATAGAATAAAATAAAATATGTTATACTTTATTGTACACAAGAAAGATGTTACGGATAAAAACAAAGCAATAAGAACGGGTACATAGGCGAGCTTATTTCTATAGAATATTCTTCCAGCCAACCAGACTATTACATAAACATAGGTAAAAGCCTGCTTTAATTAATATAAACGGTAAACGTAGTGTAGGACGTCCTCAGACTCGGTGGAGCGATGATCTTCGCAGGGCGGCTGGCAAGAGCTGGATGAGAATAGCCGAGGACCGTGCTCAGTGGCGTGCAATAGGAGAGGCCTATGTCCAGCAGTGGACAAGCATAGGCTGATGATGATGAATTAATATGATAGATTCGTCGTAATAAGTAAACCAAACATCTTTAACAATTCCAAATTGGGTAATTTATTCACGGTGTAGGGTATGTTGTTAAAAAGATTGAGTTTAGAAACCAACGAGTAGGCAAACTCGTAGCCAGAGAAGCGTGAGAAGCGTGTTGTTGTTATATTTCATTTAATTATATTAGGGTAAACAAACAATTGTACAATGAGTGGTAACAGGCACTTAAGTAACAAGGAAGTATTACAACCAGCTGATAATGGTAATGCTGGCTGATGATGATGATTACAACCAGGAACGCTTACCACGAATTGGAGAAAAAGAAAAGAAAGGTTTCAGTGAGATGTAACTTATGAATTATTACATACACACATAAACTCAAGCCTGTATCCCAGAGGGGCAGGCAGAGACCAGGGAATTATTACTAAGTTATTAAAACTAATGAGATATTGTTGGAATTGAACCTGAAATGTACTTGTTGTATGTGACTAACAGCACATCCTGCTGTAGGATTTGGAGCCAATTTAATAAATTGGCAGAGGCATTTTTTGAACTATAAAGTTACGAGGAGTTTTACAATTTTCCCCGAGCATATTGCAAACGGACGAGCGTTTATGACAGACGACGCCGCCGCTTGTAAACGGCGGAATTTCACAAGGTGACTGCAACATATATATTTACAAGAATTGCTCGTTTAAACTAATATAATAAGATTGTAAAATAATGACTACTTTTTAAGAACCAGCACACTTGTTACGCTCACTTCTCAGCAAAAAATACGATACGAATACCTCGTACTACTCTTCAAAAACAATTCAGCCCGTAAAGAATGAGCGATTCTGCATTTCTTCCTGTACAATACTACCTATTCACTGCCCGAGGCTAGTTTTAAGCCCCTGGTACCGGATGACTTGGTAATCTGTTTAGAAGTTGACACCACAACTGAATAAGTGGGAGCTAGCTATTTGACACCATACAATTTTCTTATGCGTGCGCTCTATTCAGTTACGTTACAGGTGGCTTACGTATAGCTTACTTAAAGTTTAAAAAGCGTTAGTTACGCTCTCATTTTACTTTATTGGGGGTTGAAATTATTAAGATTCTTTCTGAATCCAATAAATTATCAATTTTTTTTTTAAATACGCTCATCACACGTTTATTTTGAATTTGTTTTTTTTCGTATATTTAATAAAAATAATCCTTTGTTACTTAGTATAGTTCATAGCAAACCGGTCTTTATATACGAGTATGTGCACTCGACTCATTTATGCTACGGGCGAATTTGCCACAAACATATAAAGTTTGATCTGCATTTAATAGAAATGCAACACACGGAATCCTAGTGTGGGAACTAGGGCTTCATTCTTTTGTATGTAATTATTTTTGGAAGAAATAAACATTTTTCAAATTCATTTTCACAGCCATGGTTGAAATTGTGAGTTACTTTCAGTTTTCTAGTTTATTTGGAATATCACCAACTTAAAAAATATCAAGTGATGAATTTCTAAAGTAGTTTCTCCTAGCTTAAAATGTTGTAATTTACGTTTTGCGGGTTTTCTCACGATGTCAGAATTTTGCAAAATTGGTAGAAAGGCAGTTTGTTACCCATGTAAAATGTATCAAGGTGAGACCTTATCTTGTAGTACCAGTAACGTTTCAAACATTTCTGCTTAGCCTGAGATAAAAACGAGCTATTTCACGGTAAAAAGAAACAGTTTCTATTTGGAGCCGCCTTTTATTTATGTTTTACAATATTGATTTAAACAGTTTGTGGGTACGTCAAAATGTTATAAAAGGTCAAAATAAAAAGGCTATAATTTTGATTAGTTTTGTAGGTTATTTGCATAAATAAACCACTATTTCTAATCTCAGGTAGTGACTAAAACAGCACGATCGATGAGAAAAAAATGCTACCTCTTGAATTAAGTTAGTGATTTTTGAAGCCTGATTATGCGCACCGAATCCTAAAAGAATCCTGACGTTTGCGATAGAAATAAGTATGGAATTTGACAGTTAGGCGATTGAAAACGCTTAGGATTTAATGCGCTTAATATAGGGGCAGAACAAACTCTTGTCTTGGTGGCTCAGATCGTAATGTCTTTCCTGTGATTGGGTTACCTGGAGTAGGTAAAATTAGTATGTCACTGGCACTGCACGATATGAAAGTGGTGTCTCCACCGAATTTGAAACCGAGACTTCTGAGAACAAAACAATGGTGATATTGGAATCTTGAATTAGATATAGTCGATCGATTATTATAATAGCAAAATTATATGACTCGTATAGTACTGTGCATATTATTATCCAAATACAGAGTTACTTCAAAATTTGCAATAGTGTGTAGTGTTAGTTAATTTCTGACGTACTTCAGATATGCGACTTCAATAGTCTAACGATCAAATTGCTCTCGCAAACGTCTGGATTCCGGCAGGATTTGGTGCACATAATTAGGCCCCGGGGACAGTAACCGACCTCATACTCTTTAAATTATATCCGCTTGAAGTCTCACGGTGTTATTTATTAAAACACGATTCCTTAAAACACTTGATAAACGCCGATTAAAATAGTCTGTGGTGGAGATTTCATAGTGAAAGGACGTAACCACAGATTAAATAAATTGCCTATGAGAGTTGCTTTAGAGGAATCGTGTTTTTATAAATAAAACCGTTTAACTCCGTATTCTAAGCGCCTACTTTAGATAACCAAGCCATAAAATCAATTTGTAAACAATGAAAACGTTTGACGAAAGCAAAAGTGACGATCAATCAAGCTCATATCGCAACGAAGAGGTTTTAAACCTTTTCTTAAACCTGTGATTAATGCTTGCACTCCTCTCCAATACCATTGTTTATCTGTTTACGTATAAAATAGAGTAAACACTGACGGACGGATGGACAACTGGTTTCTTATCGTCTCTACATTTCACTTTACTTTGTGTTTTGAGAGGTATAAGGTGGAGGTGGTTAAGGCCTGTCCACACCAGCGATGGGGAAGCCACAAGCGACAAAAAATCACCAGTTCGAATTTGAACGGATATGGGGTTACGCGATAGTATATGAAAGTCGTAGAAACGAGTTTTATCTAGCGACGCGCACGTATGCATTCGCGGAAGGCACGGCGTTTTCTGAAAGAAGGTATAGCACAGGCGACAATTCTTTAAGGTAGGTACTATTAAAGGCAAAATGTCCAGCAGTGGACTTCTTGTGGCTGAATGATGATGATGATGAAAGGCAAAAAAGATAAAAAGGGATTTCTTGAATAATAGGAATAAATGAATGACTAAGACTCGGCTGATATTCAGAGACGAAAACTAAGCAAAGACTGATCTCAGAAATGTCAAAATCACGTACTTAAAATTATTTCGTATTCAGAATCGAATCTAAGCAAGTTGAGAATGAAATGGTTCTTAGCTAAGTATAAGTAGTCAATATCGGTGACTTTACCTGAACTTAGAACTGTCATTCAGCCAGCCAAACTTCTAGGGAAAATATTGGAAAACGTCAAACGATCACAGACGACTCCAAACTTCATTTCACTGATGTGCTTTTTATTTCGCTCCCACCTAGATAAATCTATATGATGTTGTCCTGCTTTCACGTAGAGATGAGAAAAACCGAAAAAACCGATAAGAATTTCATCACTAGAAAATAAGAGACAAAATAGATGATTTTCATAAGACTGCTCTTAGCTAAGATGTCGCAAAGCATCGACTGTGAATACGAAAAACCCGGCACTTTACTAAGTACGACTTTAGTTTACTTTGCTAAGACTGCTCTAAGAGTGAACTTAGGATTTGTCTCTTGTCAGCCTTAAGTCAAGATCACGGTAAACATTAACGGTCTTATTTATATATAAAAAAGCGGCCATGTGCGAGTCGCACTCAAAGGGTTCCGTACAACATTAGACACAAAAATCGAGAAAAAAAACGGCAAAAGAATCACGTTTATCACGTTTGTTGTGAGGGAGCTCCCCTTAAATATTTATTTTATTTTAATTATTTCTTTCTAAAGTGAACATACAACTAAATATTCTGTGAATATTTCAAGCATCTACCTGTTGCCGTTATTAAAACCGAGCAATAAACGGCAGAAAAATCACGTTTGTTGTCTGGAAGCCCCCTTTGGAGGCTAAAAATTCCACCCATGCCGGGACTTGAACCCGCGACCTCTGGCTCTAAATAGGTTTTTAAAATTGTCCTCAGCACGGGTTAGTGCAACAAAAAGAATATAATTTATATTATTCTGTTTTTAGTAATTATTGTTATAGCGGCAACAGAAATACATCATTTGTGAAAATTTCAACTATCGAGCTATCACGGTTCATGAGATACAGCCTGGTGACAGACAGACAGACAGACGGACAGTGAAGTACGGAACCCTAAAAACGATTCCACTGAAACAGTCCTAGTTAGACTCATGGCGGTATTAAGACAAGTCTTAACGAAATTATGATTTACTAGCTATTACCCGCGACTTAGTTCGCGTGGAAATGTTGATGTGTATTTTTCCGGGATAAAAAATAGCCTATGTGCTAATCCAGGCTATAATCTATCTCTGTGTAAAATTTCATCCGGATCCATTCAGCTGATTTTGCGTGAAAGAGGAACAAACATTCAAACATTTATAATATTAGTAAGGATAAAGTCATCGGAGACTTGACCAATATATACTATAAATAAGATAAGATAAGATAAGAATATTCTTTATTGTATACCGGATTTTTTTTTACAGAAAAAGCAATGACAAAAGAAAAGATACAATTGGCGGCCTTTTTGCTAATAGCAATTTCTTCCAGGCAAGTTCATATCGGAGATTTGCCGAAGGAGAAATAGACACAGGTAGACAGAAAAAGCAATGACAAAAGAAAAGATACAATTGGCGGCCTTATTGCTAATAGCAATTTCTTCCAGGCAAGTCCATATCGGAGATTTGCCGAAGGAGAAATAGACACAGGTAGTCGGTTCAAATACGAATATTAATACACATATACGTAATACTAATAATTGGTTGTCTCGTCGTTGCAGCAACTAATTAACGAATATGTTAATGCAGTTTCATCTGCGTTTTAACGAGATTTTTTTGTAAATCATAAAGTTATACTTTGGTTATACGGTGTTATACTTAAAGTCTCTGAGAATCATATTACTAGCTTTTTCTCGATAGAAAAGATTCTTTACTACTTAACTGTCAATTCGAGAGCAAGTAGAGAGCGGGCGACTAGAAATCGCCAATGGGGCCCATCCCTAAATTTAATTTTCTCCATTTTCAAGAGATTCTGGTCCACCTTTAGCTGCAATGAATGAATGAATGACGATTTTTATTCAGATAAATACAGAAAAATACAAAGTTGTATAGCAGCGAGACCATTCGAATACGACTGTACCCCAGCGACATTTTGTCACTGCCGCTAGTGAGAACATGGCCTTAGGAACTCGTCTTGTGCTATGGTCAACAAAAAATATTTTTGAAAATGTCAGTTAAAAAATGTTGACTAATATTTCGACAGCTTTCGTTGAGAATTTAGGTTCGCAAGGGCTCAGAACAGTGCCTGGAGTCTAATAAACGCGCAATTGTTCAATAGAATGACATTAGCGTGAGAGTAGCTGTTTGCCTTTATTTCTGCCTACCCCTCTGGGATACAGGCGTAAGTTTATGTTATGTTATGTTATAAGTAATAGAAGTACAAAGATGAACTGAGAACCTTCTCCTTTCTTGAAGTCGGTTAAAAACATTTTCAAAACGTTTCAGAAGAGGTGCAAGTCGGTCTAAACTCGACTTTGCGTTATAAATGTTACACATCAGTGTAAGCATTGGCTCCGTCAAATCACCGGCTGATAGATATTCTGACATTGTGTGATTTGTTTGCCTTTAATGACTGGTTAACTGCCCCTTGGAGTTAACTACAGTCGTGACCGTTGCATTTATATTGATTGAAGAGAACAGTACCTATATTGCCCATTTAGGTACTTTAAATGTATTGCTGTGATGGTTGAGGCAGAAGTAAACCACAGAGTGTTTAAAAACTAACTCCAGTTTCCAAAAACTGCTTATGGACACTAAAACCAGCTTTATCCACAAAATAGTGCTGAAGAAAAGATGTTTTTTAGGTTATCAAGATATCAAAAATGTTAGCATGCAATGACGCATTTGTTTGGAAAATTAGAGCAATGTTTGATCTTGATGTTTTTAATACATTGCGCGTTGAATTTTCGAATTAGTTTTCTAACAGAAAGCTCGTTAGTTTCAATAAATTTTCTTGGGCAGAAATTTTCGTAATACGCTTCTAGGCGCATTTTTGTAAAAACGTGTATCTGTCACTATGAAGGTGTGTTCTATAATTATGAAAATAATTATCCAAGATAAAAAACAGTCCCAGTAATTTCATTTGTTGTTTAAGAGTAGGAGCTTAATAGGAAAATGCGAGTAAATAATAAAATTATATTATTTTGCTCTCCTTCTGAAATTTCCTGTATCTTGTATGGAACTAGTTTATCTGTAATAACCTGTGAAGTTGCCCCTTCACTGTTAATACCTTTAACTGATGATGATGGCTATTCGAGTTGGTAATTTGTTTTCTAATGAACCTAGTCGCTCGCGCGTATGCTTTGTGACCTCATTAGCGTGAACTACAATGCATGGGTCTTCGGTTTTAGAACAATAATTTAAACATTGTTAATTAAGGACAACAATTATAAAAATGTAGGTAAATAATTTATAAAAACACTCCTCTGAGGCAGTTAAAATAATCTGCGGTTTCGTCTTTTCTTTTACCACAGACTATTTGAACTGACTCTGAGAAGTGTTTTAAGGAATCGTGTTTTTACAAATTAAATTTGGTCCATTTTTTCTCCAAAACGATCTAACGCTTGAAAACGACACCAAATTTTTAAGAGCTCCATAAAGCAACACATCATTTTTAACAGATCGTTTCAGCAAAAAGTAAATAAATAACTTCCACACAACACAATCACTTGACCCTGGTCCCAAACTAGGATACCCTGTGCTATGGTAACCAGGCAAGGACACCACAAACATAGAAATACACCCAGACTGAGGCCATTTGTACAAATGTACGGCGGCCCCCAATGGGATTCGGACCCACGACCTCTGTCTTGGTAGTGAGCGCCTTAACGGCGTTTAAGTGTCAGTACAATCTCTCCATCATGCTATAGTGGCTTTTAGGACCCATGGCCAGGATTAGATTGCACGTATAAAGGTTGATATTATTATGCCGACTTCACAAAAACAGTGCTAAGTTGAATGTCCAGCGATTTTAAGGATATGCGCCCGCTAGACGCGTTTCGTCGGGGGCTATTTAAAATACGCATTCGTGTCAGAAGTAGCGGTGGGTCGTGACGGCGCATACGTTGGGGTGTGGTGCGATTGATAAGGGTCTGCGATTTGATTTTGAAATTTTTTTATTGCACAAGAAGTTAATCTGCATAAAGGCGAGCTTGATACTAAATAGCATTTTTTTTCTTTGGTGATGTGGATAGAGGAAAGTGCCAGTAAAGTTTTTTTTTTATTTGATTCTAAATTACAAAAATGAAGTGTCGAATTGAATTGAATCGAACATTCTTTATGGCAAAGGCGAGCTTAATACTAGATTTTTAGTTCATTATGATGTACTTACACAACACATCTAGTAAAATTAGTAAACTAAATCAATTTGAGTTGTCTCTGCGGTGTTTGTGTCTGGCTTTGTTCAGATTCGGCACGTTATAGTTGTCTGTTGAGCGAGTTTCAAATGACTACGAAGAATAATAATATATGATACAGTGCTAGGTTGATATGCTATACAGTAGAAGTAAGTTTTTTTTCCAATCTGCTCTACGTATATAAAACGAGTGACAAAGTCGCATGTGTGGTTTATAAACAGTACTGTACTTATTGATGTATCGTTCTTGAATGCTGAGCATTATTTATGACTACAACAAAAGCGTAGTTTAGTGTCTGTATTATATACACTACACTTCATAAAATCACGTCTGTATCCCGGATGGGTTGAGACCAGGATTTGCTACTTGCCACGATCTTGACAAACATATCTTATTGATTCAATTAAAATGATTTATCAAGTAAAACCATGTTAGTTGCGTGATGTTAACCTTCCCGCTACCGCCTAATGCTCACGCCCGCTGTAAGGGGTGGGCCGTGAAATTGTGCATTACCATCATCGGGTCCCGACCCCGCTCGTAATATGACGACGGACTATGACCCCTACACCAGGTGTACTATTACTATACAACACGTACTCTTAGTACAATGGTTATTCTGGTTGTCTCACGTTCCTGCTTCGATTCTCGGCATGCACCAATTGGTATTTCTGATTTTTGTGTTAGACAAGCTATCGTTGACCGTGATACAAGATGTCGTGAGTAAACCCGGATGGAAGAGCTATTTATCTGAGTGAAAATCGAAAAACAAAAAAACAACCGTCTCTTTTGTATCGATAGTCAAACAACTGCTAATAAGCAAAAGTTTAAAATTGTAGAAGACTGAACTTCTGAGGTAGACGTCGCTATTTTTTCCATATCTTTTCGAGTCCTTTTACAGCTGATGTGGCCAACTGAATTCCTTTTTCCCGCGTCATCGTAGCAGTCTTCATCGTTGCTGGGCATCGATTTTGTTACTTCATCGTACTACTATGATAGCTTCATAGTCGGGTATGGCATGTTTTTTCGGGTTCCGTATCCGAAGGGTGCCAAACGGGAACCTTTCACTAAGACTACACTGTCCGTCTGTCTGTCTGTCAGGCAGTTGAAATTTACACAGATGATGTATTTTTGTTGCCGCTACAATAAAAAGTACTAAAAACAGAATAAAATAAATATTTAAGGTGGGCTCCCGTACAACAAACGTATTTTTTTGCCTTTTTTGCTCGATATTAATAACGGCAACAGGTAGATGCCTGAAATATTCACAGTATAATTAGTTCTATATTTGCTTAAGAAATAAATAATTAATCATCATCATCATCATTCAGCCACAAGAAGTCCACTGCCGGACATAGGCCTCCTCCATGGATTTCCAAAAAGACCGGTTGGAAGCGGCCTGCATTCAGCGCCTTCCTGCCACTTGGATGAGGTCATCTGTCCATCTTGTGGCTGGTCATCCTACGCTGCGCTTGCCGATATGTGGTCTCCATTCGAGAACTTTTCGGCCCCATCGGTCATCAGTTCTGCGTGCTATGTGCCCCGCCCACTGCCACTTCAACTTACTAATCCGCTGGGCTATGTCGAAGAGTTTCGTTCGTCAACGGATCTCATCAGTTCTGATTCGATCTCGTAGAGAAATTCCGAGCATAGCCCTTTCCATAGCTCGTTGCGTGACCTTAAACGTTCTTATGAGGCCCATAGTGAGAGACCACGTTTCAGTGCCATAAGTCATCACTGGTAACACACATTGGTTGTATAATTTTGTCTTAACTAAATTAAAATAAAATAAATATTTCAGGGCGGCTCCAATACAACAAACGTGATTTATTCCCTTTTTTTCTCGATCTTTGTGTCTAATATTCTATAGATAATAGTACGAAAGCCTTCGTGCGCGAGTCCGACTCGCACGTGGCCGGTTTTTTTCATTACATTGACGCCTAGAAGTTCCGACACGTTATTGCCGCTTCAAGACTACGCACGAAGCGTAGTAACGAAGCGGCAACGAAATGAAATCGACGTAACGTGATCTTATCTACACAATTTTGTGCGAAACTTCGAAGCACGATGATAAGTGTACGCCTATTTAAAAGAAAGAAAATATACTTTAAGTATAAGATATATTTCAAATGCATTTCATTGTCTCTCTGTGAGAAATCGTGTACTTCGGGTGCTTGTTTTGTCTACATCGTGGGTTGTGGCAGACCCTGGTCACTGCCGACCCCTCCGGGATACAGTCGTGAGTCTACGTATGGTATGTTGATACGGCAATATCTCCTTGGTTCCAAGATTCTAGACAAAGTTGCAGAATCTTATAGCACCCACATATAATTATCCTTATGCAAACTTCCAGCCTGTTAAATCGCACAAAACATGCAAAAACACCTATTATATCCTAGTCAACATTTGCCTTACAATATATTCACGCTTTTGAAGGAAAACTAAGTGCTATTGGCGCTTTCTAAGTAAAAGTCCTTTACTTGTAAATCTCAATAGTCGTTTCGTAAAGTTTTAATGTAAATAAAGGTATTAGAATTAACATACGTGAGGCATAATATTAGCGTATTGATATTCATAAATGTATACCGGTGGAGTTGGATGTGGTTTTGCATGTGTGTGGTCTGATGGAATTAATGCGTATTATTTTAGTTTCGCGAGGAAACCTGAGTGTCTGAAATGTTCACATACCTCAGCGCGTGAAATTACCACTCCGCGGTGGGCACGCGTGGTAATTAAGCCTATCCTCTCGCTCTGAGGGAAGGCATGCGCCTTGTATTGGGACGTTTGTAGGCTACATAAAAAAATGTTTCTGTGCGATATAAATTAGTAAATAGATTTGTATGATCATAGAAACCCGTGAGTCCAAATTAAAAAAAAAATATTCAAAATAGTCCTTATAAAAACAAAATGTTTACTTAATTTACGTCAAAATTGTTATTTTCAGAATGACGTCTAAACTCATGCTTTTATTTCGGAGGGGAAGTCATGGACCAAGGCTTGCCATTTGCTACGTTAGGTAACTCTTCATTGTTTCAATTAAAAACTGAAACAACAACAAAAAAATTTAAGTATACCTATTTATAAAAGTTTCAAATTCAAATAACTATCATCAGTTTACATGAATTTGGATTTTATAAACATTTATGGTCTTATTTATAAAAACTCGATTCCCTAAAACACTTCAAAAACCTTGATTAAAATAGTCTGTGGTGGAGATTTTACAAGGAAAACATGTAGCCACAGATTTCATAAACAGAGTTTTAGATTGGTTTTAGAAGAATCCTGTTCCTTTAAATAAGGCCGTTATCGTTTGTAAACTTTCAATTGGTGCAACTTTTTGTAAAGGGCTTTCTTTAGGATTGCACCTTAACAGTATTGTAAGCAAAGGAATTCTGAACGCAAGTATTTCGCAGCTTCAGTCCATTCATTGGGTACTCGACACGTTATCAAAACATCTCAGCGCTAAAGACCGCCGTAAATAACAATCAGTGGTCACTCTACAATGTTATGTGACAGCTGTAGAGTGACCATACTGTGGGACGATGCGGGAAAATGTAAGAAATTACTCTCCTTCAGCAATGCACTTGAACCTTGCACTTACAAAAGTAACTGGCCGTTGATTGAGAGGTCAATAATAATAATTTTTTGTAAAAAAAAATACACATTTTACCAAATCAGCCCCGTATTCAATACGCTTGACCATTATGGTACCTGTAATGGGAAATTATGTTTTTACGTGCTTACGCTAAGGTTTGGACGACCAAGTTAGCAAATAGAGCTCCGGTCAAATAACGTGACAGTCAAATCTCGTACAGAGTTACTATACATAATAATGTATAGTAAAAACAAAAAATAACTTTTTGAAACAAATAAAGGTAAGCTTATAAAGTCTATTGAGTTATTTAGTCCAACGCAACCTACATACTTATCATTTCCCACGAATACAGGTTCCTTAAACTAATTCATAAAGTTAATCACCTGTCAAAACCGTATCAGACAACAACATTGACCTTGTTTGAACAATTTAATTCCAAAGACCTGAATCCGCTGTTTTAGTACATTTTAATGAGTCTTTTAAAAAGTCAATTTCCTGTTTAAACTAATTTTGCTCTAAAATTGTGCTGGTGAAGAAAGTAGAGTCGTAGAGATATCATTTAAGCTTAACCTGCCAGTTAAGTAAGTGAAGGTTCCCGGTTTGCGGATAGACCCGTTTAATATACTATATTACTATGAAGGGTCCCGAATGGAGACCATTAACCAGAAAATGCTCGAGCAGTCACCACCAGGTTGCTAGACCGATGGTAATGAATGGTTGGCCGTCTGAAGAACATTACCTGTGTCAGATGGATGAGCATGGTCGAGGGCAGAAAGGTGTGGGGTACCTTGGGGAAGGGCTTTGTCCACCAATACTTGTGTAGACTGATGGATTTGTTTGGATTTCCCATTGTTCGGCATTGAAATTATTAAAGAGACCTTTCCCTGGGCTTCCTGTTCATCATGGCCACCCTAAACCAAATTCCTTCAAAACAAAGAAAGTGTTTAGAGCGCACTTGAAGTTTGCAAGTTTATTATGGTTACTACAAAGTATTTGTATTGGGTAATCCTTCGCGAATAGCTGCGCAGTCATTTATTGGGACTTAGTGGGCGATTATAGCTTAGCTAAGCGATGCAGATATTACACTTTTAAATTGCTTGAATACGTTTCACAGAATATGATCTGATACAACTGATCTAGTTGGCCGGAAGAAATTTCTATAGAAATAAACTCGCCTGAGTACCCGTTCTTGTTACTTTGTTTTTATGTGTAAAATATTTATTTCTTGTGAACAATAAAGTATAAAAAAAATATGTTTCCTCAAAATCTGAAAACACCTAATATCATTCAGCCACAAGAAGTCCGTTGCTGGACATAGGCTTCCTCCATGGATTTCCAAAAAGACCGGTTGGAAGCGGCCTGCATCCAGCGCCTTCCTGCCACTTGGATGAGGTCATCTGTCTGTCTTGTGGCTGGTCGTCCTACGCTGCGCTTGCCGATATATTGTGGTCTCCATTCGAGAACTTTTCGGCCCCATCGGCCATCAGTTCTGCGTGGTATGTGCCCCGCCCACTGTCACTTCAACTTAAAGTGGATTAGTATCCTAATATTATGTAGTTATATTATTAAGTTTCACTTAAAGACTAGTACAAAATATCTAATATTATTTGTGAAAAAAAAAATGAGTACCTAACAGTAAAAGAGTACCTCGAGTTCTTGGTAGCCCACTTATGCATAATGCATGCATAATCGGCCTATATGCGTCCCACTGTAGGGCACAGGCCTTCTCTCAAGGAGAGAGTATGGGCTTAATCACCACGCGTGCCCACCGCGGATTGGCGATTTCAAGCGCTGAGGTATGTGAATAGCTCAGACACTCAGGTTTCCTCACGATGTTTTCCTTCACCGTTAGCGTGTGGTGTTGCTACTATAATTTCACAATGTACATAACTTAGAAAACCAAGTCATAGGTACATGCCCGCACTTGGGATCGAACCTGGATCTCTCGCTTCCGAGTCCGATGTTCTACCCACTAGGCTACCGACGCTCTCGCATGTAGGTATGTATACAACGAAAAGTGTTTATTTGCTTATTAATTCTTAACACGTGATGATAAATGATTTTAATTTTAGGCTATTTATAACTGGATACCCTATATCTATATTTGACATTGCTAGACAGCAACTAGAACCTAGTCACGAGAAAAGCAAACGCGGGATGTCAAAACTAAGCAATCACGCGGGATAGCGCGCCAACGTAAGCGTAGCTGCAATTCCATTATGTCGAGTGGACTGACAGCTTGCGAAAAAGTAAAGTAGGCTGAATTTGATACGTTTCAACAATACACAGGTAGCTTCAATGTAAAATACACTGCGTCTCTACACCTTAACATAATTTTGCTGACTGTACAGTACCTTGGCTTTTATTACGTGCGTCATAAGCGCGAATCCTCTCCCCAGTATCTCCGCGAACGTTTCGCCCCTCGCGCCGTTAATGGTCGCCTTCAGGGGCCACGCAAAGACCTGCTTCTTGACATCCCCGTGCATGGTACGGTAGGCTATTCGAATTCCTTCACAGCTTTACAGCGGTGCCCTTGTGGAACGCGCTACCCTTGTACATACGCCAGGCCCCGTCAGTCGACATGCTGAAAAGTAGAGTCCACGACTACTTCAGACTAATCCTACTTCAGAATAATCCTACTAGGTAGATATATAAGTAAATTTTATGTAGTTGTATTTGTTGAACTATAGTGTGTATTTTATGCTTATGTATTTGGTATATAACTTGTATATTATAACAAAGATGTAATTTTATTATAATATACTTTATGTAATTATTTGCAATAAATATTTCTTGGCACTACCCCTTGCACTATCCACATATCCACCTAAGGTTAGCTGGAAGAAAACACATATTAGTATTAAGCTCGCATTTTTACAAACACCTTTTTGTGCCATAAAGGATTTATGAATTGAATTTAGAATTGAGTTTCGGATAAAAAAAAGTAAAAATACGGCGGGATCCGCTGCAAGATTACCATACATACGGATTGCTTGTTGCTTCTCTCACCCAAGAACGTATAGGTATTTGCTGAACGTGCGAACTTCGTCTGCCACTGTAATAATCGTGTTTGTTTTCTGAATGAGCTAAAATGCTAAGTTCGGTGACCTGTGAATGTTCAGTCAGCGATATCGTTTCTATTTGCGAAAGAGGGGTTGATAAAATATTAGCTAAGTCTGGGATGAACATTCGAATGTTTGAATTTGTTAATTGGATTGATTTTTTGAACTAACAACTTCATTAGGCGCACTTTTTCTGAACGGTAAACGAAACTGATCCGTCACGCTCGGGTCGGTGACGCTGAATCGGATATACTCGGCTTCCGTCGACACCGAAGGTTAGAAAATCATATATGTTTTTAATTCTTTCGTGTGAATAACGGTCGTTTTTAAAACAGACGATTCCTTAAAACCAATAGAGTCACGGTGTCTACTGCTACAGGTATTTTTATACTTAGATACAAGTAGATACCGTCAATGTACGCAGACTAAGATGTAGTGGAAAACGAATAAAGAATTTTGTATTTGTATTTATTTGTTTGTATTCGTCATATTAGCACGGTAATGGTTGTTTCATTGAGATTATCGGTAGTCTAGTAACCAATCGCATTCCAATGGTATAACCCGTGCAACTTAACTCGGCGCCTCGCGCTTTTCGATCTTCTTCGCGAGAGATGCCCACTTAATTTGCGCGGGTTATACGATTAGAATGGCATTTACTGTTATTGCTTCGTAGACTACCAAATAGAGACAAGTAACAACTATTGTAATGCTTATGTCATTCTATTGAGAAGCTATGTGAGTATTAAACTTAAGGGAGAGAAAATCACCAACTATTGCATTTTTCATGTTAGTTGAGAGCGGTGGGAGGAAACGCAATGGTAGAATGCTTCCCTCTCATCGGAGAAGTCTTGGCTTCGGTTCAGGTTCGCACCAATGACTTTGTTATCTAAATTAAGTACTTTATTTTGTCTAAACTACACTGCATTTATAGGTGAAATATACGCTCCAAATAGCCATTCTGGGGTGGGCACTGTCTCTCTGTCTCTCTCTCTCTCTCTGAGAGAAGGCTTGTGCCCTAACGCTGTCTTTCTTTCTTCGAGAAAATTTGTGCACTACAGTGGGACGTATACAGATAAGCTGCATTATTTGGTGAATTTGAAATCGTTGTTAATATTTTGAGAGAATGTTCATTTCATTGGGAAAAACAGTAATGGTATAACACATTTGTAAATATTTGTTATTTCCTTTGGTTTGAAACTGTGAATAGAAATTCAAAGTGGTAGGAAGTACCACAAAGTTGCGCTGAAAATAAGACTAACCAGTTTTTTTTCGATTTTTATTACTTTTCGTCTCGATATTGTTTTTTTATGCGTAATTTTTTTTAAACTAGTACTATAACTGTGTTTCTAAGTCACGGTTAAAATGTCCCCTTAAAACACGGTGAACGAATTTAAAGTCACCTTGTAGTAACTCATGGTGTTATAATACACGATCAAAAGTCTGTGCCGTCTTGGCGTAACTCTTAGGTATCTTTTTGTCTAGTTTCGATTCTGATCCTTACAGTTACGGTGGGCATCAGAAGCCCCGCGTATGAATGCGTCCTTTTGTCGCATCATTAGGAAGACCGGCACACACATAACGTCATTGCGGTGCTAAGTGGGGTCCGGTGTGGTCCCCATTTGCACCTCGAGGGATGAGCGTGGTCCTCTCACAGTGATCATCGCTACAGAAATGTTGGGAGAGGGATCCGTGGCCTTTTCTGTCAACAGGAGATTTTCAAACAACCACACTCTGACTCTCGTCGGTGAGGCATCCTGCATGCGCTTCGTTCACCATCATTATATTTAAGAGTTAGACTCTTGTTGGTGCTGATCGTGGCTTCCGTATGGCGCCGCATTAAGAATAGCGTCACTCCATTTCCTTCCGTGGATGTCGTAGAAGGCGACTAAGAAAATCAATTACCAGGAGACGGGCAGCAGCGTCTTCTTGAGATTCCAACCGCATACTGCGATCGCTAACCCGCCTGCCAAGCGTGGCGGCTACATCAAATCTCCTCATGGTTATGAAAACCACGAAGGAGGCCTATGTCCTGCAGTGGGCGTCAAATGGCTGATGATGATGATGTTGGTGGTGATCCTCCAAGCGCTCCGGTCACAGCCAGTTCCATCACTACCTCCTGGTACAGTCGACAGCTGGTCAACCGTTATATTTTTGTTGCAAAGTTGTCTCTTACTGATCAGATGTAAAGGTTGCTGTGCTGTCAACTGTATGTACGCCACAACATCCACTAGCCTCACCGAGGCTTTTCTCTATCTGTCTTTCATTTACCTCTTTTCTCCTCTCACAGGCCAGATATCTATCCCGCTGGTAGAATAAGATATTTAAGTTCACCTTGTACCTCATCATCATCAGCCTATGCTTGTCCACTGCTGGACATAGGCCTCTCCTATTGCACGCCACTGAGCACGGTCCTCGGCTATTCTCATCCAGCTCTTGCCAGCCGCCCTGCGAAGATCATCGCTCCACCGAGTCTGAGGACGGCCTACACTACGTTTACCGATCCGCGGTCTCCACTCAAGAACTCGTCTACCCCATCGGTTATCAGTTCTTCGGATGATATGGTCGGCCCACTACCTTGTACCTGTATGAAACTAAATAAATTAAAAGAAAGTAGTTTACAATGTTAGTTTAGACCAAACTAACTATTAAAAAAAAAATGTGTTGTTTCCTCTTAATTGTATTTGGACTCCTTTATTTCTTTTTCTACTAGTTTTTTTACTATTTAGTATTTTTAATGTACATATAAGTATAAGCTATCATACACCGCCATTGCAAGGCAGATAAACCGTGAAACCACATAAGAAAATATTGGAAAAATTCACGAGTGTTTGCAAAAGACAAACTCTAACTGTCGTTTTTCCGAAATAGCTATTTTAGAGGTAACCTTGTAGAATGTAGGGCTGGCCCTTTCTGCATGTTTAGTTATTGAGAGATGACTTACTAAGGAACCCTAAAAACTCACAGACACAGCTTCCGAGATTGCTACTCTGCGCTTGCGCATCCACACGCATTGTGCTCCGTTTAGCGAGCCTTATCGGATAAATACTCTCGGGATCTATGGGAAGTACTAACTTATATGAATAGTTGCGTTGCGACGGATGTTCCTAATGTGATTCTGATCATAGAAAATAGTAAGATTTGATTTGACTCAACACGTCTTAAGTATTCTTACAAGTCCCGAGACTATCGCTTTAAATTAACATTACTTTAGTTATGAAAGAAAATTGGCGAGAAAAATTATAAACTCTTTCGCCTCAAAAACAAATGTCTAAAACATCCCTAAATTATTTATTTATTTTCCTTTTCCACTTCACTGAAAAGTACACTCAAAATTTTTACAATAAAAATGTTAGAATGTGCATGTGAGAGGGATGCCAGAGCAAAAGCAGGCGGAAAAGCGAAGGAAGACGAGACGACGCAAGGACAGTGCTTACACTCTACCACTCGTGGCGTCTCTTCGAGAGTGTAGGGGTGTTCTAACAGAATACTGCCCGCCGGAGCTAATGGCGGATGCTTGTTGCCCTTTCAAGGCATAAAGCAAAGGTAACTTGCGACCGATATAGTCGAAGACTTGGTGAAAACGTTTCTTCAGTAAAGGTAAGTTAAACCACTTCCAATAAGCAAAAGCTTAGAATTTTTTGTTTTATTTTCCATACAAATTAACCGCGTCAAGTACCAAAATTGTATGAAAAAGCAAAAATAACACAAGTTAGTCTTTAGGAGAACTAAACTAGATAGATAGATAGAATATTCTTTCTTGTATGTACACCAGAAACTAGTATGGAAGAAACGTTTTTCAGATTTTGCGTTATTTCAATAATACGTTGCATAATGGGTAATACAATCGCATATTACTCGTGATCGGAGTGCGCAAGCTATAAATTTGCCTATGATGTTGTTTCCGCGATTTCAGACCTTTTCTCATAAAAAAGTACTATTGTATCCTCGTCAGAGTAGAAGAAAAGAAGCCAACTTATGTTTTAACGGAACTTGCAACGCCCTGTAATATTAGTTGAAAGTAGTTAAGGATAAAGTTTTACACAGGTCCCCAAGTAACCCAGTCGGAGCCTTTCGAAATAACACGTTACTCGGTTAACGCTATCGCGCTAATTCGCTTTGTTAATTGGTTTATCTGTGAATTATGTTAATTGAATGATTGTTATCGAAGAAAGGGTTGCGGGCAATAATTTAGGCGATTTCGGGCCAAGTTATTTGAGTTATTCCCCGACCTGATTGGGGCCTTTTTATTTGGGTGTGTTTTTCCAAATATCTCTACCATAATTGACGTGAATTGATTGCTTACTGCCTGACTTTTATTTTATGAAACAAAATACTTAATAGATTGTTGCAGGACACCTATTTAAATTTTATGGTATTTTTCTTGGTAAGTAAATATTCCTGCTATGTTACACAACCTTATAACTTTAGCCACCAGAGTTCGCTTCTTGATACTCTTGAGTCGAAACGTCAGAACGACAATTTCCATGAAAAATAAATAGATATAGAAAGGAGTCTCCACTGTATTAATAAATAAATAAAGCAGCTTATATACGTCCCACTTGTAGGGCACAGGCCTTCTCTCGGGGAGAGAGTATAGGGTTAATTACCACGCGTGCCCACCGCGGATTGGCGATTGCAAACGCTGAGGTATGTGAATAGCTCAGACACTCAGGTTTCCTCACGATGTTTTCCTTCAGGTTAGCGAGTGGTATTGCTCCCATAACTTCACAAATGTACATAACTTAGAAAAAAAAGGCATAGGTAGTACATGCCCGCACTGGGAATCGAACCTGGGTCTCTCGCTTCCGAGTCCAATGTTCTACACACTAGGCTAAAACCGCACCTATTAATGTATTAATGGACAGACGTAAATAAATCGTAATAAAGCCGGCCAAGTGCGAGTCGGAATCGCGCACGAAGGGTTCTGTACCATTATCTATACAAAGTTTGAATATTTCAAGCGTCTACCTGTTGCCGTCATTAATATCGAGCAAAAAACGGCAAAAAAGTCACGTTTGTTGTACAGGAGCCTCCATTAAATTTATTTTATTCTGTATTAGTATTTGTTGTTATAATAGCAACAGAAATGCATCATCTGTGAAAATTTCAACTGTCTAACTATCACGGTTCATGAGACGCAGCCTGGTGATAGACAGACGGATGGAGAGCGGACTCTTAGTAATAGGGTCCCTTTCCCTTTGGGTGCGGAGCCCTAAAAATAGTAAAAGTCATTTACGTTACTACGTATACCTCATGATCCCCAGGTACTAGATGTATCCATCAGCTCAGCTCTTAGAGGAATCGAGACTCCCAAAATCCTTGTAGAAGTCGTCAAAGACCCAACCTATTATCCCGGTACCATACTATTAAACCTATCTCCGCTTATGACTAATGATTATCCCTACTTTGGATTGGGTCAAAACAGTTTATAGTGTGAGCAGATTTTGCCTGTAGCTTCGCTCACATTCTCATTCTTTTAACTAATCATACAATTAATGAGAAAGTTTGCATGTTTATCTCGCAATTACGTAGAAGCCGCCCGATATTCATAATACATAGGATAACTTAGTGTCGTAGCAAACCAGTTTTTGAATGTCGGAATATATAGTAGCAAACCAGTTTTTTTAAAATTAAAATTTATATGAAAATCAATAAAATTATAAGTACTAACTCTTTTTACTTCAAAACCACAGAACGGAGGAATCTGTTCCATGTTCAAAACCTGAATTGAATTAACGACGAAAAATAACTAAAACAACGATTCCTTGCGGTAACTCTACATAGCGTTCTGTACATTGCGCACCTTAATTTCCTTAACGTCACTAAACGAAATACACACATCTTCAGCGAAGATGTCATTCTTCAGTTAAAACTCATGCGTTCCGCGAGAAAGTACCTAACGACACAATGCCATCTAGGGGGTTTTTAGTGAACTATTCAAACCAGTGTCTTCAGCAAACATAGGCCCGAGATTGTAGGTTAGATGGCGGAGTTACCTCCATTTTGATGATTTTTGTTTAGTGACGTTAAGGAAATCAAGGTGCGATTGCGGCGTTAAGTGAACAAACTGGTAAACGGACAGACATAAATACATTGAATTTTTGATGGTCGAGAAGATGGGATAGTTCATAATACCATGTTACTACGGCTAATGGCGGCCCGGCTGGACAAAAAACGATTTAAATACTTCCCATACTCTTCTCTCGACTCGCCGCAAAATGCCGCCTTTTAGTGGATAATATGTAAATGGTTTTGATACTTGACATAGTCTAAGATTGATGTCGGTTACACTTGCACAAATGATCTCCAACCAAATATCGATTTGCAATGTTTAATGTATAATGGATTGTAAATTACATAAGCTGAATTAAATTGAAATTATGGCAAGTTGAAAAATGTGCCTCAGGCATAGAATAGAACATTCCTTATTGTATACCAGGAATTATGTTTAAAACTTACAAAATAATAAAGTATAAAATTTAAATATAAAGTTTAAAACTTACAAAATACTGCACTTTATTATTTTGCAGCCTTAAAAGTAATTTCTTCCAGACGAGCAGGACTGATGGATGGATGTCATCTGCAACAGGAACAAGATTTGGAAAAAGAGCTTGTTCAGCAAGAAATTCTCAACCTGAGATTCCTGTATCAAAGTTGTGCCATTTGGTATGCGTCCACCCAATTTTCGAACCAAAACATTCGTAAGCATTACACATTATTAGCCCGGAATTAAGGCAACAAACTCCACCAAATTGCTAACAACAGAGGCGACTCATGTCAACCTCACATTTTTTGTCCAACAAACACAGCAGACGAAAGTATCAATGGCATTCGAGCGCGCTGCGCACCCCAGTGGTCATCAAAGTCGGTGAGCTGGACAAAAAACATAACACAATTGGCTGGAGGCCGACAAAGATCCGTGTTGAAAACTATACGACCACAGGGCTCCTCCTTTACGATCCGTTTCGACTTTGGATTGTGCTTTAGAAAAAAATATTTTGTCTTGGAGTTATGAATAGTGATTTCGGGACTGCGTCTGCAGATTTAAAAATATCAGTTTGGATTTTTGAATTGAATTATTAAAATTATTAAGAACCTATTTTTTACTGTAATTGTATTTCTGTGGATTTCTGTTAAATAAATAAAAATAAAAAATAAAAAGTTATTTAGCACATTTTTTCTATTCAATTTAATTTGAATTTCATTTACGAGGAAAATCAACCACAATAAGCTTACATTGGTAATTCAGTTTACTAAACATTTAAAATACTTAGAAATATTATTTGGGTTCCACATTATCTCAGTTTGGAACTTTTATAATTAGATGCCTATATACGAATGTATATTTGTATATTAGATGATATACATTTCTAATTTTAGGTACCTACTGCCATAAAAATTATGTATTTCATTCTGATATGAAATATCATGTTACATCAGACAATTTAACAGAAACTATAGAGCTTGTATAAGTATCGTTTTAATTCAATTATATTCTGCAGCGGATACACAATTATTCCTACGAGAGGTTGCAGAATTCCTTAAAGGTTACAGAATTGTTTATATTTCTTAAATAGCTTCACATAATTATATTATTTGTGTAGCTACCAATAGCGTCAGACAAGAAACGCCCAACTAGGATGCCCCTTCGCCACCACAGGTTAACAAAAGCGGAGATTAACACGTAATGACGTACAAAGCCAGCCTGGAGTGCGACTTGTCAGATACATGGGACAGGGCTCAGAACACATCAGGGACACATTATACAGAGTCGTTGAATGGCATTGCCTTTTGCTGGAGCATTTCAATGAACCACACACTAAATCGTTGGCTTGCTTGGTCGGAGGTAAATGAAAGTTTGGAGACTATACAGAGTGTACAAAATCCGCATATACATCCCACAAATTGGGAGGTTCTTATACTAGGGAGAAAACTTCGAAATCACGAAAAATATTAGCTGTTCCATGTATTTTAATGTGTACACGATTTGTCTTCCGCAATAACAGCCCAGCATCTGCAATACGTATTTGGTTTAGGGCTTATGTTCAAATTGTGAGTACATTTGTGGCGTGAATCTAGATGGATAAATCAATACTCCAGTCAATAATCTGATTAGTATCAGATTGCACTCTACGTTCACTTATCACAGTATCAGCCATGACACTTGATTGAACTTTACGGTAATTCCGCCGTTCAGTTTCGACATCCATATTTTTGCTGACGTGTTAGCTTTGCAATACGAATAATTCGTGAGCTAGTGTCAAAGTGAAAATTAAATATCGGCCAATACCAATATTGTATCGCAGCGCCAACAGGATGGGCAATTCCACTGAAATACCATTCAAAGTCAGCGTGCTATGGGGTGGGCTATGCTCAGGGTCCCTTTGATGGAATATACCAGAAAGAACTAAGTTGATGATTAGCCCTGAAAATTGATTGAAGTGACAGAAGTGACAGGAATGTGAAAATACTAAGTTTGGAGTTTTTAGGGTTTCGTACCCAAAGGGCAAAGGAGCCTATTAAGTCTCCGATGTCCGTCCGTCCGTCTGTCACCAGGCTGTATCTCATGAACCGTGATAGTTAGACAGTTGAAATTTTCACAAATGATGTATTTCCGTTGCCGCTATAACAACAAATACGAAAAACAGAATAACATAAATATAACATAACATAAACATTTACATACAGGCACATACATTGCTTCTGGCCCCACACTAGGATACCCTGTGTCGTGGGAACCAGAAACAACGACATCACAAACATGTAAACATCCAAGACCTGGGTTTTTTTTTGTGCCCAGCCGGGATTCGAACCCGGGACCTCTCGCATGGTATGCAAATGCACTACCGCTGCGCCACGAGGTCGACTCGAGGTCGAATAAAATAAATATTTAGTAGGGCTCCCAAAAAGAAACGTGACCGTTTTTTGGTGCGAGTCCGACTCGCACTTGGCCGGTTTTTTTCTCCATAGTGATCTAGATTTTAAATTTGACACCTAGTTTAGCGTGTAACGTTCATTAGGGCGCAGTTTCTCTATTATTTTGAATAATAAAATGTTGATTTGGTTGATCTGATTTGCAGTGGGCTTCTAAAAAGGTTTTTGAGGGCAGACAATAATCTGGTGAAAACGGCGGGACCGCCAATCTCAGGCAGAATGCTGCTAGTGGCTGGATTAGTATCGCCAAAGACAGAAAAAAGCGGCGTAACTTGGGGAGGCCTATGCCTATGTCCAGCAGTGGACAAGTGTGGGCTAATGGTGAAATACTTCAACCATCCGGAGAAAACAGAAAAAAAAACATTGCATATAAGTGTTTCCGGAATAACATCTATCTTGCTTGATTAGTTCTTTAAGTGACCACTAGATGACACTGGCATATTTATCGAAATTTTATTTATATTGTCTCCCAGGCATCACAGCAGTTGCATCATAATCTATATTTTGAATACGTGCAAGTGAACGAACAATATCTGGTAGGTATGTAAAAAGATGTCCTCTCGACAAACAACCTATCTATATATCGGTACTTACTTTGTAACTTTAAACCAGGCAGCTGTTATTAGCTGAGCTACAAAGTCGAGACTCGTACAAAATGTAAGGGTTGACGTTCGATAGAGGTTAATTTTCCTGTAAATCTTTATTCTATGTAATTGCGGACGAGCGTTGGTATGTTGCTTACCCGTAAGGTCGTGAGAATCTATGTTGGGTTTTATAAGCCTGCGCTCAGTCTGCGGTGAAAGAAGCTATATACATAAAATGCGTCATCCTGCTTTTTGTAGCGAATGAGAACAGCATAGCACGACTACCAACATTTCCTTAGATCTAAGTCATACATTTAGTTACTATCACTTGCTTTACTTTTAAGGTTCCGTACCCAAAGGGTAAGGTCTATTACTATGACTCCACTGTCCATCTGTCTGTCACCAGGCTGTATCTCCTGAACCATGATTGCTGCACAGTTGAAATGTTAACAGATGATGTATTTCTGTTGCCGTTGTAACAAAAAATACTAAAAACAAAATAAAATAAATATTTAAGGGGGGCACCCATACAACAAACGTATTTTTTGTGTTTCTTGCTCGATACTATTAACGGCAACAGGTACACCCTTGAAATATTCAAATGTTGTATAGATACTTAATGGTACGGAACCCTTCGTCCACGAGTCTGACTCGCACTTGGCCGGTTTTTTGCACCTGTACGCATGATTATATTTGTACCAACCAATATTTTAAATAATTTACCTATTTGTATTTTGTATGTATCTTTGTAAGATCTATAGACCGAGTACCTATCTCGATCTATCTAATTCTTAGGCTTTTTTCTTAAGTATCGCTACTTACTAACACGAGCCTTATCTTTTGCTCAGTTTGTTACAAATTTTGTGCCACTATTTTATGATTACCTTGAGTTCTTCTGGCCTGGCTTGTTTTTATTATTATAATCACCTTTAAACAGTCATTATTACCTGCCACTAAGCTGTGAAAATAATCAACCTGCATGAACTAAACCAGACTCGATGAAAACCCGTCTTTTAATCTAATTATACACGGTATCAGTACATACACGTTTCACTAATTACCTACTGGTGACTCCTGACAGTCATTACGATTTGTCCATGCCACTTGACGTATGTAATCTATAGCTTAAGATAGAAAAAGGGTTGCAGAATAACAGTCTTCGATCAGATTCATAGTTTTTTTTTTCTTTTCTCAAAATGACAGTGTCCAGTGCAGTCATGTTTCGATCAGAACAAATTCAATAATAATAATAATAATAATAAGCAGCCTATATACGTCCCACTGTAGGGCACAGACCTTCTCTCAGAGAGAGAGTATGGGCTTAATCACCGCGCGTGCCCACCGCGGATTGGCGATTTCAAGCGCTGAGGTATGTAAGTAGCTCAGACACTCAGGTTTCCTCACGATGTTTTCCTTCACCGTTAGCGAGTGGTTATGCTACTATAACTTCACAAATGTACATAGCTTAGAAAACAAAGTCATAGGTATATGCCCGCACTGGGAATCGAACCTGGGTCTCCCGCTTCCGAGTCCAATGTTCTAACCACTAGGCTACCACCGCACCTATTTACATTATTTAATTTTTCATATTCAATTCTCATTGCCCTAAAAAGGAGATTTTTCAAGATACAGAACGCATACAGAACTTCAGAACTTACGTTCAATCCATTCTTCACGTTTCCGTACCTACATTTCATTAGCCAATTCCATCCAGATTATAACATCTTTATTCAAATAGCCACTTAAAACAAAAAGAAGACATAGGTATCAAAACTGCTATAAGGCCTGGCATGCTGTTTTACTCGCACATCTTAGGTGATTGTAAAAAAAAATTACACTTTTCATAAATTAATGTGGTCTGAGGTTTTGTTAGATAAAAAAATCACGGACATTTAAAGACGTATTTTTGTATCGTATAACTAGTTTTGTTACTAAAATTAATAATAATTTTATTTGTCATGAACTTTTTATTACTAATTTTATTATCGGCACAGTCTTATTATAAATTATACATTCTTTATTACAAATACTAGAAATGTTAGATTGTGCGAGCGAGCATGCTTGACGTAAGGCTCCGTACACAAAACTGCGAATCGGCGCGATGCGAATTCGCAACGCAGAAAACTGCGACACGAATTGCTACAATGCGATTTCGTGCGGCAAGGCATCTTCCTTCCACGATTCGGGTGACCATTCCCTCGACGACCGTCAACCGTACTGAACGTATTTTGTAAACTAGGTCGTGACATGGATCGTAAAAAGAAGTGCTCACTTCTGTGAGTGCTAAGAAGATACCGGAAAAAGAAACAAAGGTGATTTTGGGTTGCCGGTGCGAATCAATTCGCAACTTCTTACGACGCGTCGCGCGAGCTCGCAGATTTCTACGATGCGACGTCGCATCGCAGTTTTGTGTACGGGCCCTAACAGCACCCTTAAGAGGCTTCAGGTTAAACATTTTTAAAATTCAAGTACTGCGAAATTATACGGGATGGTCTGCGTCGTCGTTTACATTTTAGTTGCAACTCACAAGAAGCAAGAAGTTTATGGTACATCTTTTCTAGAAAAATGAAATGAGTCTTCTGGAAACTGCATACCCTAAATCTCAATGAGATGTACTCATTGAGGTTGAACAGAAGTAGGTTCTAGGTCAAAAGCACAAAAGATTCTACTGGGTCGAAGAGTCGTTGACTATTTGTGTTGGCTCCTAACTACATTATTATTATGGGTAGATTCGTAGTGTGGGACGTCCTCAGACTCGGTGGAGCGATGATCTTCGCAGGGCGGCTGGCAAGAGCTGGATGAGAGTAGCCGAGGACCGTGCTCAGTGGCGTGCTATAGGAGAGGCCTACGTCCAGCAGTGGACAAGCATAGGCTGATGATGATGATGATGATTCATGATAAAAAAACTTTTTAATATAAGTCTTAAACTTTTGTATTGAGCGCTATGAAAGAGAATAGAGGTTTATGAAACAAAGTCAATTGCTCTATGTCTCAAGTAAATCAGAACTAATTATTGTTTACACCAGAAAATCGAATAAATTGTAGCATATGAAAATGAAAGTGAAATTGTCTTTATTGCCTACAAAAATTAAATAAAGTACATAACTAGAAAAAAAATCTTAAAACTGGGCCAAAGGCCTTATGCTCAGCCTAAAGTTGTCAGCGAACATGCTCCACTGTCGACGCTGATTTTCAGCAAAAGCCTTATAGGTTAGATCAAAGATATAAAATAAATTACAGAAAGTCGCTGAGCGTACAAAAACAGTTTTCACATTTGCTCAAAACAAATAGTTTTTTTCTGTTATTATTACCACTAAAAGTATCAAGCAGATTGTGTAATCAGCTTTTTAGGGTTCCGTAGTCTGACAAGTAACCCTTATAGTTTCGCCGTGTCCGTCTGTCTGTCTATCTGTCCATCCGCAGCCTAGCGCAAAGACCGGTGGTATTAGAAAGCTGTAATTTGGTGTGTGTATACATATTTATCACGCTGACAAAGTTAAATAATAAAATGTTGGAAATTATTATTTTTTACTGTATCTCCCCCAACACGATCATTTTTCTAGTGTACCCCATCATGTGGGGTATTGTTGGATTGGTCATTGACCATTTTTTGATTTAAGGTTCCATTTGCGAAATATTAAGCTTTAAAGCGCAAATTTTGTCCGAGTAGGGTGTCCCCCCCTCTCTTGGCTAAGCGGTTGATTATAGAAACGTGAAAAAAGTCAAAGTAGTAGAACATATAATGAACTTGAAAGGATACATATCACGGCTAAGTAGGCTGTACTAGTTAATGAGTAATAGGCAACCAACTTATAAAAGTAAAATTTCGTACAAAATCCATTGAAAATGACTTCAATGAAGTTGTTAGTTCTGTAAAGCAGAAAAAACCTCTTTCTACGGAACCCTACATTGCGCGTGGTCCGACACCACTTGGTCGGTTTTTTTAAATTTTGTTCTTACTCTATGAATATTCCTATAATATAACATATTTGCTGTCGGTTGCTGCATATCGGTTGTCGCTTAATAATTATCATCATCATGGCCTCACTCTGGGTGCTTGCCTGGTTACCATAGCACATGGTATCCTAGTTTGGGACCAGGACAAGTGATTGTGTTGTGTGGAAGTTATTTAATTATCACTATCCTGTGCACACTATGACTCTAACTTTTATGTTCTTTGTATTCTGTGATGGTTATTAATCTAGTAGGCTTACAAATAAGCACTTTTCTAGTCACCTACCCTCTCAAATTACTAGTATGGTAGCGTAGACCAGCAAATCTCTATACCATGGTAACATACATATTATACAAGCTCACTTCTGTAAGCAATTACTCTCGGCGATACATATTAATTACCCTATGATTGAGGAAATGTGGAGTTTTGCTTCTAACTAGGTCGATATAATTTAGAAGAAATCTATCTCTAGTAATCAAGATTGCCATATTTGTTTCTAATGACTAGAAAGGGAGCTGTTGGAAAGCTGATCTGCATGTTTAATCATCATAATCTTCAGCCATTTTTATGGCCACTGCAGGACAGCCCTCCCTCATAGTTTTCCTAACCATGAGGGATTTTGCCATAATCGCCACGCTTGGCAGGCGGGTTGGCGATCGCAGCATGCGATTGGAATCTCAGGAAGACGCTGCTGCCCGTCTTCTGGTAATTGATTTCCTTAGTCGCCTTTCACGACATCCACGGAATGAAATGGAGTGACGCTATTCTTAATACGGCACCACACGGATGTATGTATGGATGTTTAATGTTTATTTATATTTAATTATTAATACTTTTATTTCTACTGTATTGCAGTGGAAATTAGTAGAACTGCATAGATACGTACAGTCGACAGCACTTTAACATTAACATTCTAGTTGCAAAGTCACCCGTAACGTAACGGAGTAGAGTGCATGGGTGTAAAGGTTGATGTTCTGTAGACGTTCGAGTCGAGTAGGATGACGGCGCAAGGCGTGCGTTTCGGGGCGCTGAAATGTCAGAATTTGACAATTTAATGTACTGTTTAGTCGCCACTTTTGATATTTTCGCGCCATAAAACGCACGTCTCACGGTGGTAACTACGCTGGAACAGGACCCCATTTCATAGAACTATAATTCGTGGTTTACACTTCTATATAGCCGATTAACCAACACAATATTAACGGGTTGCAAGACTAAACTCCGACTTCTTATTAGTTTGCCAAAGTGTAAACAAAAAAAAGAAATCGGGGGTAATTGTACTAATCGGCTAAGCGATGTACCTACATAGAATTGCCATAGTAAACTATGAATTGTAGTTTTCTAAATTGCTTTTAAACTTATTTAAAATCCACTAAACTAAAAATGAAAACGCTAAGGATAAAACAGCCGTTTTAATATAATCGTAGAGGCCATGTTAAAACATAAATAAACCTGGTTATTTTTTCCTCTACGACTAATACCTTTCGCGACTCCAATCGCATACATCTGCAACCTAGCCCTCAACTCAGGTATATTTCCAAAAGAGCTTAAACTTGCTGAAGTCCATCCAATTCACAAAAGTGGTGATAGAGACTGTGTCAACAACTATAGACCAATTTCAATACTGCCAACTATTTCCAAAATACTCGAAAAAGTCATGAACATTCGACTAACAAAATATTTGGAAGGAAATAATTTGCTGTCGCACTCTCAATATGGCTTTCGTGCAAATCGATCTACAAACCAAGCTGTTCATGAATTGACAAATTATATTGCAATGAATCTTGATGCAAAACAAAAAGTAATCGCTATATTCCTGGACCTTGCAAAGGCATTTGACACAGTCTCTGTCCCGCTCTTGCTGTCTAAACTTGAAGGATTAGGTATCAGACATACTCAATACAAACTATTTGCAGACTATCTCTCAGACCGATTTCAATGGGTTAAAATCGCAAATTATACTAGTGAGGACTTGCCTATTTCCCATGGAGTGCCGCAAGGCAGCATTCTCGGGCCAACACTCTTCTTAACATACTTAAACGATCTTTGTGAACTCGATGTGGGAGATGGGAAAATAATTGCCTTTGCAGACGATACGGCTTTACTTTTTAAAGGCGAGACGTGGAGCGAGGCATTTGACAAAGCACAAGATTGCTTTAATAGGGTATGTGATTGGTTAAGAAATAACAAATTGACTCTTAATGTAGATAAGACAAAATTTATGACATTTACTAAAACAAATCGCATAAACCCTGAACTAGACAAATTAACCATCATTGCACATACCTGTCCTCATCCAGACATTGCTTATACCTGCGCATGTACTCCTGTCTCCAAAACAAATCAAATAAAATACTTAGGTGTAGCAATAGACAGCACACTTAGTTTTAAGCCCCATATTGACCTATTGACCAAGAGGATACGCAAATTAATTTATATCTTTAAGAACTTGCGTCATGTTGCTGATCATAATGTTATCAGAATGGTATATCTAGCACTTTGTCAATCACAGCTAACCTACTGTATCACTACATGGGGTGGAGCACCCAAAACTACCTTGCTACCTCTAGAGAGAGCTTTGAGGGCAGTTCTAAAGGTTAGCCATTTTCTCCCACGACTGTACCCAACGGTGGAATTATATAAGCAATGCTCGGTTCTATCCGTAAGACAGCTATTTATTCTATACACAATTTTGTTTAAACACTCCCAAATTGACTATGACCCTCAGCTTGAAATCAAAAGAAGAAAGCATGCAGTTTGCACAACAGTTTCCCTAAAAACCAAATTTTCTCATAAGTTCTTCTGCTTTCTGGGTAGCTATTTGTATAACAAAGCAAATCTTATTTTATCAATATACTCACTTACCAAATACAGCTGCAAGAAAAAAGTAACTGACTGGTTGTTAACACTCCCCTATGATTCTACTGAAGATCTCTTAAATATAATTTCCTAACTCAACCTCAATAAGATTAAATTGTATTTCATTTATATGCACAAGGTGCTCCTTCATACACACATACACACACGTACACACACATACTCACACATACACTCAATCAACATGCATACGCTCATTGAGCACGCATGCATCTTATGTTTCCATTAATTTAGTGTTTTAAAATTTATATTGTCTATAATAACACTGCCGGCTATAATTTCCTGTTAAACTTAAGAACTTTAAAAAATGTACATACAATTGAGAAACAATGCATCATAAGTTTAGTGAGGGCCTGGAGATCTGTCACACAGGATCTTTCCTAGTATGGACTCCAGCCTCTCACATAGGAATTAGTCTTGATTACTCAAATTGTACCTACTATATGTTTTGATACCTCTGTGAGAAGGAAATAAACGAAATTACTTACTTACTTACTTACTTACTTACTTTCATAATAATTACCTACCTGTTGATGTCATGCTATTTACGTCGTACAAAAACGCGCTATACAAATCTGACGCAAAGTTTGACGTCACATCTTGCACCTTATACCTTATAATGTATGACGCATTTATCAAATAGTTATCTCGTAATATCTAGTAAAATTATGTTTTTATTTATGTTTTTATGCACATTTTTTAGAAAACATTTATAATTCAATGAAAAGAACGAAATCTGATATGTTTACTATTATTAGAGTAACTTGTTTTTTTTTATTTTTTCGGGTCCCAGAAAACCCCAAAAAATCATTTTTATGGTTTTATCTTTATTTTTTTTTGAGTTTTTCCATGTTTTCTGTTATAAAAGCAATACCACTCCAATGAAAGTTTGACGCAAGTTCATTTTCTGGCTGTGCTATAAAGTATTCTCTATCTATTTAAAACATTGGCTTTAATTTCCCATATGACGATGCATCATACTTCGAGCTGAGTAACATTAATATTCATCGTAATACAAGTAAACTTTCATATTAAGATACATAATTTAGCTTTATTGCCCGCAGTCACATTTGCGTAGGCTCGAGTAACTCTCTAAAACAGAAACTCACCTCCGACCGCGGAGTTGGGACAAAATTAAATAGAATAGTGATTCTTAGTAGTGAGCTACATATTACGATAGTAGATTTAAGATCTAAGCGGCATGACCGTCCATTGATTGATTTGTTTTTTAAGCAGAAAGGTGTATCATAACTATATCTGTACGCTCTATAGTTCTATACTATATCTGTAACTACATGATCACTTCGAATTCGTTCACCGTTTTTTACGTAGACAATCTAACCATGATTTAGAAACATATATAGAGCTAGTTTTGATTTTTTTAGTTTCTCAAAAGCATAAATAAACAATCATCATCATCATCAGCCACTTGACGCCCACTGCAGGACATAGACCTCCTACGTGGTTTTCATAACCACGAGGGGTTTTGCCATAATCGCCACGCTTGGCATGCGGGTTGGCGAACGCAGTATGCGGTTAGAATCTCGTCCTTTATTATCTCTATTTTTCCTGAGGGAAGACGCTGCTGTAACGTAAGACTAGAACTAATTTTTGGATTGACAGTTTCGAACCTAAGGCCGAAAATTACGAGTATTTACCAATATGTAAATACTCGTAATTACACTTAAAATAGTGCCGTTTAACAAGTAGCAAGACTCAGTTAAGCAATGTACATCGAATTGTCATAGTGAACCATGAATATTGTAGTTCTATGAAATAGGGCACTGTACTTTTAGCGCTTAGTTAGTTTGGGAGATAGTGTTTTCAACTTTGCACGTGTTACGTTATTTACTGCTGCGCGTTGAAATGTTGACTCCCACGAAAATCCAGTGCTTATTTCGAGATTTGACATTTAACTTTAACTCGTGACACTCTAACGGCTACAACGGCCGTAACACCTGAGTCTTAGTCGAATATCGAGTATGGCTTTTGGGTTTACTTCAATGTTGATTTGAAAACCGGCCAAGTGCGGGTCGGACTCGCGCACGAACGGTTCCGTACCATTATCTATACAACATTAGACACAAATGTAGTATTTGAACCCCCCTTAAATATTTATTTTATTTTAATTGAACTATTTATTTTTGAAACGAATATAGAATTAAATATTCCGGTATATTGTTGTGGGGGAGCCCCCCTTAAATACTCATTTTATTCTGTGTTTTATTATGGCAAAATCCCTCATGGTTATAAAAACCATGGAGGAGGCCTATGTCCTGCAGTGGGCGTTAAATGGCTGATAATGATGATGACGGCAACAGAAATACATCACCTGTCAATTTCAGCTGCCTAGCTATCACGGTTCATGAGATACAGCCTGGTGACAGACAGCCAGACAGACAGACAGACGGACAGTGAAGTCTTAGTAATAGGGTCCCGTTTGGCACCCTTCGGGTACGGAACTCTAAAAAGTAACAGTTAAAGATAAGATAAATAAATAAATAACTTGCACACAATAAAATCATTTGTCCTGATCCCTGTTTCCTGGAGATAAGATTTATTTATTTGTAAAACATACCTACGCATCGGTGTAAGGTGTCATAAAATAATATTAACGTATTAAATCAGGCAATGGATTAAAATTTCTTCGAGTCCACGAGAATGGTATTCACTTCACTAATACTGAAGTATGCACGAGAAATATGTGCTATATTATTTACCTACACTGCCCAGGGGGGCGTGTTTCGAAAATGCATAGTTGTTCATTAGAATCATATACGTTAATGATTGTCTCATCAACATAATTGCTAGTCTATCTTCTTCGCGAGAGATGCCTATTTAATTTGCGCGGGTTATACCATGGGACTTGGCTCACTCGCTTCCGAGTCTGATGTTCTACCCGCTAGGCTGCCACCGCCGTTCGATCCCCAGTGCGGGCATGTACCCATGACTTTTCTTTCTAAGTTATGTACATTTGTGAAGTTATAGTAGCAATACCACTCGCTAACCGTGAAGGAAAACATCGTGAGGAAACCTGAGTATCTGAGCTTGAAATCGCCAATCCGCGGTGGGCAGGCGTGGTGATTAAGACCATACTCTCTCTCTGAGAGAAGGCCTGTGCCCTACACGTATATAGGCTGCTTATGACGATGATGATACCATTGGAATGACATTGTACTGCTATTGCCTAATAGACTACCAAATAGAAGCAAATAGCAGCTAATTTTTGTGCTTATATAATTCTATTAAAAAACTAGGTGTGTATTAGACCCTAGGGCCTTGACGTGATGCTCGCAGTCATCTACAACAATTCAAGTCAGATTAAAAACCTCTTACTAAGGGAATCAGGAAGGCGCTGGATGCAGGCCGCTTCCAACCGGTCTTTTTGGAAATCCATGGAGGAGGCCTATGTCCAGCAGTGGACTTTTTGTGGCTGAATGATGATGATGATGATGAAGGGAATCAGGATATTTTTTTAAATGGACTAATTTTACTCGACAGACAATATAATTATCACTTGGAAAGTCGAATAAAAGTTAAACTGCGATAAATATCAATAATCACAGCTGGCGAGACAAGCTTCGATATATGAGACGTTAAGCGGAAACTACTAAATCATCCATAGCCAAGCCTGGACCGGCTTAAAGGTGTAATTTTGCCTTACCACGGCCAAATTGATATTTATAGCAAGAGTGAAAACGGTGCATTCCTTTGCCGCTACATTTTTGTAAACCTTTTTAGTGCCTTTCCACTAATATTTTTCGAGCGGTCTTTATCGCTGGCTACAGCATGATGAGCCAATGAGTTAAGAGAGGCATCACTAGCCACAATCTCAGAGAAGCAATATATATAGAGTTTTCCCTGTTGTCCACTATTAAGAACTTTTGACCCATTTTCCCAGAATAGCCACGGATGACATATAAAAATGTATTCGGGGCTTATTTGTTTTTACATTTTTCGTGAGATTCTAATGCGTCTACAAATTTGGCGAACCGTACCTACGTAATGGCGAAAAGGAACGAAGATGTTTTAGGAATCAACCGAGAAAATCACTGCGTTTCTTCGGTGTTTAATGTATGGATGTGCGGAGTCGCGAGTTGTGATATTATTTATCGTCTCTTGTGATGGACAATGTTGATGGACATAGTATTCAAGTATGATATATGTAATTTTATTATTATTGTTATTAAAAATGTATTGTTATAAATATTTATAGTATATATATCACCGTAATTATTAGTATGTATATAATTAATAGCAAATATTTGTGTGTATTGTATTACATCGTTGCTAAAATAGTTATTTTTATAGGTACCCCCCTCCTTATAATTTATTTTTTGCACGCCTACCTCAATTTTTGCCTCTCCTGTACCTCCTGCAGGTTGACTAGTAGAAAATGCCATTAGCATTAAGTCCACCTTTTGTACACTGTCTTTGTGCAATAAAGAATTAATAATAATAATTATTATTATGAAAATTACGTATAATATGTAGAAAATTCGAAACAAGGTGATCCGACAGAGAACCAAAGTCACCGACATAGCCTACCGAATTAGCATGCTGAAGTGGCAGTGGGCCGGCCATATCATCCGAAGAAATTATAACCGATGGGGTAGACGAGTTCTTGAGTGGAGACCGCGGATCGGTAAACGTAGTGTAGGACGTCCTCAAACTCGGTGGAGCGATGATCTTCGCAGGGCGGCTGGCAAGAGCTGGATGAGAGAAGCCGAGGACCGTGCTCAGCGGCGTGCAATAGGAGAGGCCTATGTCCGTCCAGCAGTGGACAAGTATAGGCTGATGATGATGATATGCATGTCTATTAATATTCGTATTTGCACCGACTACCCGTATCTATTTCTCCTTCGGAAAATTCTCCAATATGAGGTTGCCTGGAAGAAATTGCTAATAGGAATAAGGCCGCCAATTGTATCTTTTCTTTTGTCATTGCTGTTTCTGTAACATTTTTTTCGGTAAACAATAAAGAATATTCTTATCTCTTATATTATTTTGGATAAACTTGTAAATACTTACATTCGGCGTATCGGGCGGTAGATTTTGCTGTACATTCTATCAGAGCGAGGATCGGGCAAAAAACTCCATGAAATAATTAGCAGCAAAACGCGTATCAAAATACAGGACGTTATTAAACTTTGGCCTTTGCATCTACGTAATCAGATGATTTATACAACGTCCAGTGGCACCTTCACTCACACTAGATGGGTGAAGGGACCACTCGGACGCTGCAGTGCCTGGGACTTTTTTTTGTTTTAGGTTGGCTAGCCCAGCACCTATACCATCCTGACAGCTTAGTCGGCCTAGCCCACATGAAAAACAAGCACGTTAACGGTGAAGGAAAACATCGTGAGCTCCGCGTGATTGGTTTCGCACATATTGAGCACGTTATGAAAATAACACAAAGCCTGAAGATGATATTTTTTTCGCAATCGTAAAGTTATTCCCAAGTAAAAAGCAAAGTAAAACATTGTCTACTGCATTAAAGTCAACGTAGTAAGGTATACATTATTTTGACTAGGATACCGTGCATCACTTGTAGCTAACATTAGGTACATTAGAATTAGAATTATACCTTATTGCATACGAAACATTTAAAAAGACATCACATTGTTTCCAGGGGTCTTCAAACTAGGCTAGGTGTTAGGTGTTAGTACTGACTGGTACGACCTTCTTTTGGAAAAATGAGAGAATTTTTATATACCCTGTACGTAACGTCACCGTAACACAGTCTATGAGATCAAGTGTGAGCTAGAACGAATCATGAACACCGTTTGTTATTATTGTAATTAATTTATTTCAGGCAACTAGGCCCATTAAATATAAACTTACATACCTTAACCTAAATAATAAAATAATTGCAACTTATGTTGACTAGTTTAGGTCCAGGGAATTTTGTCATCTGACTCGCTTCCCTATAGCGACGGAACACAATCCCCTCTGGTCAAGGTCAAGACCCTTGCATCTGAAGCTAGCATTTGGAGTCTGTACTGCTTAAAATCTTTAGGTTTTTCAGACTCCGAGTGATCAATGCCTAAGATAGGACAGACCCTTTTAAGCAAGACCTTACCTTTCTTAGACATGGCGCACGATATGAGTGTGCGTTTATGAAACACCTGCGATACCCAAGCTTGGTGGACTACGGAACCCCAGAACAGGAATGAAAAGGGTGGTCGTAGCAGACTATTTAATCAAGGTACACAATCGTTATCATAATGATGGCTAAACACAAATAAAAATTATGAAATCTGATCCCGCGCATTCAAGGTGATCCATCAGCCAATATGACAGCTGAATAAAAGTTGGAATGAACTTTTGTATGATATTGTTTGGTTTGATTAAGGTCGCTTTTGGTTGAGTAGAACATTTTTAAAATTGTTTTGTTAACGTTAGACAATTTTTGAGAATTGACTATAATTTATTAATCTCAATTTAAGTAAAGACTCATGGTTTTAGGAGGTGCGAATGTACTTAATCTGTACCTATATTATGCTTACCTAAAGGAATAAAAAATGAAAATAAAAAGAACTGTATCTTAATCATAATAAGAGATGTTATTTCCATGGAATTAAAGAAAAATATACAAAAGAGTTTTCTTTTCCATTTTTTTTATTATCTATACTGCTTTTATTGTTTTCCATTTTTTTTTTGTTTGCCCATTTTTGTTTTCTTCCCATTTCACCCCTTTAAAAGATGATTTCGGGGGTGAAAAGTATCGTATGCTCTTCCCCGGGAATCTATCTCCATACCAAATTTCATCTAAATCGGTTCAGCGGTTTAAATGAAAATTATTCTATGTCCTTCCTCGGGACTCAAACTATCACCACACCAAATTTCATCTGAATCGGTTCATCGGTTTAAGCCTGAAGAGATAACAGACAGACAGACACACTTTCGTATTTATAATATTGATATATAATAATAATATGTAATTTAGTATATAGTATGGATCATTGATTACGACTAAATATAATCTAATTTTTACTTGTAACTCATAAAATAATAAAAATCCGACACCCACTGTCCACAGAACTATACTTTCATCGTACAGTCGACAGCAGATCAACTTTTACATGCGTGCACTCCAATCAGTTACGTTAAGGAAGGCTTTACAACAAAAATGTAAAGGCATTCTTATTATTATAAGAAAGCACCAGTCTCTACTCACCATGATTAAGCTCTGCGAATCAGAGCAAAACGTGGTCGGACTCTTCCGAAAAAAAACCAAGTAGGTAAGTTTATCCGGTATTAAGTTAATAATGAAGCCGAAGAGATTTATCAGGCTCGTGGCAAGTGACAAACCCATGGCCGAGTTTCATAAAACTACAATTCGTCGTCTATTATGACAATTCGAGGTATATTGCGTAGCAGTCTGCTTGATAATCTGCGGGTTAATCGACTGTGCGGTGTACATCGAATTGTCATAGTAAACCATGAATCGTAGTTCTATGAAACGGGCCCCTGTTCTTACCCAGTCACTCCGGGATACAGGCGTGAGTTTATTTATTTATTCAGATTGGAGAATCATCAGCTTCCAAATGTATAGTTGATCTTACAATAGGTATACTTAGGCATATTGTTATTACATTAGGTACGGTTCTAATTGTGCACGTGTTCTATTGCTTTACTCCTTACGACTCCATCCATATTGGTTTTACAACCAAATTAAAACAAGCTCAATATTCTACTTTAATGACGTAATAAACATTATGGCACCTCGTGAAGCCTGGAGGTTGTTTTTACTGTTATTACAAAGTTGATGGCAACTGTATACTTAGCGACAACCATAGATAGCTAGGCATGTGTGTTTAAATCTCGCACTTATGGTACTAATAATAGGAGCTACCGTTGGATGACAGCAACTAACACAAATAAGGGTGATTGTGCTGGTAAAATCAACTAGATTTTGTCCACGATTTGTACAGAGTTAATTGGCAACTTTTACCTCCACTAGGCAAAAACATACATACATAATTACACATACATAAGCTCACGCCTGTATCCCAGAGGGGTAGGCAGAGACCAGGGACTGCCACTTCCCACGATCTTGACAGATCATTTTCGCTTCCTCAACATTCATTAGTCGTTGCATGCACGCACACCGGTTCGAGTACTTTTTATCTTGGGTATTTGCTGGTGCATACTCTCGGCAAATACATAAACATATTAAGTATTCCAACTAGCCACGAGAATGATCTGAATTTACAAAAAAGTTTGAGAATCGATCAATATTACTCAACAAGAGATTTGAAGATGGGTCTCGCTCGTATGTAAAGGAAACGGTTGAGGTATCTATTCAAACGTCAGATGTCAACCATTAATTAAATGAGAAGGGTAATCGGTATCGGAACTGAATTCACAAGAGACATATTACATTAGAGCAATATCACAGGTACAGTTGACATCACATAGACATTTTTGCTTAGCAGTTTGGCAAACAATATGAAGTATATTAAGGTTTTATTGAATGAATAAACAAAAGTATAATTTTTAGGGTTCCGTACCCGAAGGGTGCCAAACGGGACCCTATTACTAAGACTTCACTATCCGTCTGTCTGTCTGTCTGTCACCAGGCTGTATCTCATGAACCGTGATGGGTAGGCAGTTGAAATTTCCACAGATGGTGTATTTCTGTTGCCGCTGTAACAACAAATACTAAAAACAGAATAAAATAAATATTTAAGGGGACTCCCATACAACAAACGTTGTCTAAAGACAGCGCTCGCCATCTAGCGGCCATTAATGTTTTTTTTTAACCTTCACAGCGCCGATGGAATGTCGTTAAATGTCGATGTTAAACACTTTTTGTTGGTTTCTATAGATGGCGCTGTACCAAATTCTCTTTCTTTGTCTAATGTTGTATAGATAATGAAATGGAACCCTTCGTGCGCGAGTCCAACTCACGTGACGTTACGCACTCTGTTGCTTACAGTATGGGCAGCTTTGTTTCAACAGTTGGTCTATGATTAAGAATGATGCTTATCAATCAGCCAGTACTTTATCCATTGCTGGACGTAGCCCCCCGAATTCTATACCATAGACAAAAAGTGTCTGTTTCCGGCAATATTTTCATATTATTTATTAGCGACACAAAACAGCAAGGCAGCAATACAAATAGGTCCTAAATAATAACTACACTAGGATGAGAGAACATCATAATATCTGATCAATCCGTCAATAGATACGCTCATAGACACGTGAAATGTGACAGTTCTTCTATACTTATGTACGTCCCACTGTAGGGCACAGGCCTTATTTCAGAGAGAGAGTATGGGCTTAATCACCACGCGTACCCACCGCGGATTGGCGATTTCAAGCGCTGAGGTATTTGAATAGCTCAGACACTCAGGTTTCCTCACAATGTTTTCCTTCACCGTTAGCGAGTGGTATACATCTATACGTATTTATTTATTAATACTTTTGTTGCACTTAAACTAACGTACAATAAGGCGGACTTAATGCCATAAGCATTTTTTACAAGTCAACGGCAGGAGATGAAAGAAATATTAATAGGCGTGCAAAAAAAAAGAGGAACATAGAAATGCAACCCTTAGTAGACCTTATTTGAAAATTCAAGAGTCGATTTTTTACAAGATTTATTGTTAAACGTTTCTATTTGTTGGAAACTGCGATTTGATAGCACCACTATTTAACAGCAGTGGAATATAGAAGAGGCTTCGTAAAAAAATGTTTAACCTACTGTAAATGGGGATGATACCCGTAGTAGCATTTCTATCCGACTGTACTCATTTGTCATCAATCTCCCAAACGTCACGTTTGTTTTTTAAAGTAAAATATTTGGTTTTGTTGAAAGCTGCCAGGCAGGTGGCCAGGAGCCAGGGGTCAGAGCTCGTTGCTTCTTCTGTTTTGTTATCGTTTTTTTTTGTGTAGTTAAAGGCCACTAGTACAACTTTTTTTAGTGCGTCTAAATAGGTCCATTAGATTTTTGTTAGAAGTTGTAGAACATCGATAGAACGCTTACCTCAGTTCCGAGAGGTTCGATGTTTGAATCCTGGCAACTTTGTTTTCTAAGTTATGAACTTTTGCAAACTTGAAGCTGCAATAACACTCGCAAGCTGTGAAAACATCGTGAGGAAACCGGTGTTCGAGGTATGTGTGAGGAATGTAATGTGTTTTTCTAGCTTCAGTTTCGGTGGTTCTGGGTTTGGAGCATGTACCATACATGCCTGTATCGCGGAGGGGGTAGGCAGAGATCTGCGTTTGCCACTTGCCAACCTAATAAACCTCTTTCCCTTATCAACATAATCCGCGGTGGGCATGCGATGTAATTAAGCCCATACTATCTCTCTTAGAGAAGGCCTATGCCCTGCAGTGGGACGTACCTAGGCTGCATAAAAATAAATTTGTAGATCATACAATCTCGCTCCGTATTTAGAGTATCTATAAAAAAAGTATCTCTATTTCCTTTTCTCCCGCCTATAAAATCTCGGGGCGTAATTTAAAGGAACCCTCATTGGAAATACGTAATAGAAATGCAGTAAAAAAACAACATATCCACCGACCGCCACCGCGCCCGTGTCCAATTTGAGCTAGTGAAAAATGAACCTTTATTATCCTGACTAAATTATTATACGAACACCCCGTACCATGAGAGGAAGGGAAACGGAAATTACTGTCGTTGCTGCAAGAAAATAATCAAAATAAAATAAGAAACCGGCTAAGTGCGTGCCGCAGTGAAGGGTTCCGTAGAAAGAGGGGGTTTTATGTGCTTTAACTAGCACCAGAACTAACAACTTCATCATCGTAATTTTCATTGGATCTTTTTAAAAGTTGGTCGCCTATTACTCGTTAACTTGTAGTTCTAATTTTAAGTTCATTATGTATGCTACTACCCTGAATTTGTTCACGTTTCTACAATCAACCGTTTAGCCAGAAGAGGGGGGACGCCCAACTCAGACAAAAAATTGCGCTTTAAAGCTTAATAATAGGGGTTAAAGTATGAAATTGCCGTTTTATTGCAATAGGTTCTTTGAATTGACATAGAATCTTCATGGTTTGAGGTTTTCGAATGAAACTTTTTTCAAATGGTTTCTATGATGTTCTTTTTTTAAAAAATGTGAAACATTTGAATATCGACTTTCAATTGTTTTTGTTATTCAATTTAGACAAGAAAGATGGATACTGCGAAAATTCGAGTGATTATGAGGCACCCATTTTTCGTATTTTTTTATTTTATTGATTTGACGCAAGTGAGTCAATATTGTGGGTAAGGTAACGTTAAACCATGCCGCTAATTCCTGGGTAATTTGACTAGGGTCGGCTTCCACTATCTCTCTTAATTCATCGTTATTCACCTATGTGGGCGGTCTTCCTCGTGGCTCGTTCTTTAAGTCGAAATTTCCATCACGAAAGCGTTTAAACCAAAATCGCACGGTGCGTTCATTAGTAGACCCCTCTCCAAACGCAGCATTGATATGGCGGGCTGTTTCTGCCGCGTTAGTTCCGCGTCGGAACTCGTATTCAAAAATCACTTGAATTTTCGCAGTATCCATCTTTCTTGTCTAAATTTAATAACAAAAACAATTGAAAGTCGATATTCAAAAGTTTCACATTTTTTAAAAAAAGAACACCATAGAAACCATTTGAAAAAAGTTTCATTCGAAAACCTCAAACCATGAAGATTCTATGTCAATTCAAAGAACCTATTGCAATAAAACGGCAATTTCATACTTTAACCCCTATATTTCGCAAACGGAACCCTAAATTAAAAAATAGTCTTCCTACACCCACAATATTTTAAAACGACCAATTCAACGATACCCTATGGTGTAGGCGAGAAAAAAAATGCAACTCCAATTTTGGAACCCTAAAAAGAGTGTGTGCGCTTATGACCACATAGTTAGTCAGATCTGAGATTTCTGCACTTAGGTTCATAGCTGGTTCATTGCGGTGAGGTGTGTGAATACCTCAGACACTAAGGTGTCCTCGTTTTTTTCTTCACAGTTAGCGAGTGGTATTGTAGAAGAAAAAGAAATAGCTTTTCTTTACCGCCACAGAAAAGGTCGTAAAAACAGATAAAAAATCACATTTAAAAAACACACGGAATTATACATTAGAATGTAGTCTTTAAATGAAATGTGAAAATACTGTTGGAGTAGCTAATAAATAAATAAATAAATAAATAAATAAATTAACAATATTAACAGAAATTAAAATAAAGTAAAGTATAACAGATTCCTCTCGTGGCAACAAATAGGTCTCCAGCTCAGCATATTGTTGTTGGTACGCACGTAGCCTGTATTCAGCAGAACCCAACAAAACAAAGACTTTTCGGAGCAAAACGAAACATTACATAAATTACAAGGTTCACAAAAAGTTTAGATACATAGATAAAAACAAGTGCAAAAAAACAAAACGTATTTATCTCAATATAGAAACTCGGTAGGTATCTAGAAGAAAAAGAAAACACAAACAAATAAGCGCTGGACTGGGATTATTGCTACTACATACCTATTATTATTCACAAATTTCCGTAGCTTAAAAAACAAAGCCTTTGGTACATGCCGGGATTCAAACCCACGACCTTTACTGTCAGAAATATATTAAAAGTGCCTAGTTATTTCGGTTCTGATATATTGCTTTTAATTTTGTTTCAATAAACTTTGGAGAGCATCGGAAACTTAAGGCATATTTTGGCTAAATTATTCAATTGGTACTCAAGTTGACTAGATTGGCACCTAGCCTAAAACTTCCACATCAACACTCTAAATTACAAAATCTGTTTGATTGGTAAAGCTACCAATGACAGAATAGAATTTATCGCTTTCAAGCCGCAAAGTAAATCTTGACCGGTGAAATAACCAATCAGAGCTGGGATTTACAAAGAACAGTTAATTTCGTGAAACAAAGAAACAGCAAATAAAAAGTCTCATAACTTTCGAAAGAATACTTCAATTTTACGTATCAACGTAAACTTTCGCCTTTACATCTACGTAATGAGATGATTTATACAGCGTCCAGTGGCACCTTCACTCACACTAGATGAGTGAAGGGACCACTCCGACGCTGCCGTGCCTTTGACATTGTTTTATAGATGGCTTGCCCAGCACCTATACCGTCCTGACAGCTTAGTCGGCCTAGCCCACAGGAAAGACAAGTCAATACGCACGGAGCCAACCAAGCGTTTATACTTGAATTTGTAGTGGTATTGCTAGTACAAATTCAAGTATAAACGTAGGGACTTGGTAATTCAAACGCATAGTAACTCCTAGCCTCATGGTACGAGGAGAGGGCCAGACGTCGTAACTTCACCATTACAGTTTACAGCTTGCAGGGCCGTGCACCAACGCGGTGGGGAAAAAATAAATTGAGTCTCGCCCGACCGCCCTTCGCTTGCCTCCGATGTTAAAACAAGTTGCTGGTGGCACTTCGTACCAAAGTATTTAAAGCTTATTATTAAAAGTAAAACTAATGTTCGGAGTAACCGAACACCCTTTACGCGGCGCGCCGCTAATCTAAGTAAGTTAGTACACATTACCGACCTGAAGACACTGGGCGTGTATTCAGGCATCCAAAGAAAACAATTAAAGTATTTGAACACTTAAACAGTAAGTAGTTGTGGCTTCCCGCCAAACATAGCAACAAACAGCTCCATCCCCCAACATCTTTGGTCCTTCGAGCCGGAAAGCCAAAAATCATAGAAACTATTGCATGCAGCGACTAATTAATGTTGTTGAAGTGAAGGAGGTCTGCCAGGATCGTGGCAAATGGCCTATTCTCCCTTAAAATTTCTCGATGACATGCTTATATGAGATTTTACAGTTTGTTTTCGAACAATGAGACTGAATCTTTTAAAGAGGAGGTCACAGGTGAACCAGGGCAATAGCGAAGTGGCGGCCGATCAGTAGGCATACTAACTGCCCGATGATTGGACAATATTGTGAAGTGTGTAGAGAGTCCATGGATAAGAACGGCGAGGAACTCTCAGCAGTGTGCTGATGATGATGAAGGCATATTTGATCGAATAAAGAGACGTCTCTCCTGAGAGATAACTCGGGCAAACGGAAATGCCCTCAATAATAATTGTCACTAATAGTCAGATCCGACCAGACTCAAAATAAGAACCCAATAATATACATCCTTTCTCTAACTTACTCATGACGAACAAAACAACCATACCCGATGTTTTTCATCGTAAAACAGTGGTTTGTTGTTTCCAGTAAACTAAAAACACGACATCGAAACCTCATCTGCGGACCACAGATTTATTGGCTATTTCTAGCCCCCTCACCTAAATATTACCTACGAATAGTACCTTTTTGAGTGCCATCATAAAACAACCCTAACTAAACTCAGTATTGAGCTACACCACCCTCTGAGCAATCAACACGGAGATACGATACTCACTTGCGTTGCGTAGTTAATGGTTACATAAAAAAAACTGAGGCCTTGAAATATTAAATTAGGGTAGATTAAAACACTTTATTGCGCACCATACATCAAACTCTCGTTTTAGTTCTCTGTATGTATGATGTATGGTGCGCAATAAATGACATTCTAAAATTTAGTTCCACATCGTAGATCCTTCGGGTCAAGTCTAATGAGGAAGAAGACGAAAAAACTTCACACCGACCATCTTTACCAAAATAATCACGTTGAATTATAATGTCGTAGTGTCGGCAGACCGATTTATGAATTGAGAAATACCTAAAATAAGTATCGCATTTCCCAAAAAAGTACGAAATAGTACGAAGTACGTAATACTTAATTATGTCCTTTCTGAAATTCTCAATAAAAAACCGGTGTCAAAATATCTTTAATTCCATTAGCTGTTTTTCTGTTACGGAAAAATAGGACAGGAATTCCTTTTTTTCTGAAAGAATGATGTAATTTTTGTACCAACAACCTAAAAACCTATTTAGAGGCTAAAAATTCCACCCATGCCTGGACTTGAAACCGCGACCTCTGGCTAACCGTGCCAGCGCTCTCCCAACTGAGCTAATGGGCAAGTGCAGGCATCAGTGAAATTTCGAGCCTCTATACAAACTTTCTCTGTATTACGTACGTAATATAAACAACCTAAATTGAACTCTGTGTCTTTTAAAATATAAAGGTTGATCAGCTGTCACATGCCAAACATGAGACCTTTTGCTTAGTCTTAAGATTTTTTTAGTTATATGCTTTATTTAATTTTTGTTGGCAATAAAGACAATTTCACTTTCACTTTCACATTACATTTAGCTTCACATAAAAGTTCCGTGGTATCGTATCTTCCACATTTAGCTTTAATCCAAGGTATCACCCCGTCTTATATGCTTCAGCAGTCTATGGCTCGGCTATCAATGCTTTTATTATTAGGGTAGACATGTGGTTCGGATATTGCAGTTTTTAGATGCCGGCAAAACAGTTTGCTAAGAAATTCCTGAATTCCTTCTTGAGGCGCCCCCTGAAGGAGCAACTCCCATACAAACGTAGTTTGGTTTTTATTTACAAACGACGTTGGATCGCAATGAAACTTTACCAATGCGTTTAGAGGACACAAATCGAAGTGTCAACGTGCTTAGAATTGGAAATAAACTTATCAAATAAAAGTCATAGTCTTGTGAATAGAATAGAATACGACGACCTCGTGGCGCAACGGTAGTGCATCTGCATACCATGCGAGAGGTCCTGGGTTCGAATCCCGGGTGATAAAAAAAAAACCCCAGGTCTTGGATGTTTACATATTTGTGATGTCGTTGTTCCTGGTTCCCACAACACTGGGTATCCTAGTGTAGGGCCAGACGCAATGTATGTGCCTATATGTAAATGTTTATGTTTATATATGTAAAAAAAAGTCTTATGGGGCTATAATATTTTTTTTGTGACAGGGCACAACAAAGTTAAGGGACAAAATGTGTCAACGTCTTATCCTTTAGATATGTTTACCTTAAGTACCTGGGTTTCAAACATTAATGTGAAACAGGCTATCAGATTTGAACTGGATAGTGTTATAATGGCTAAAAACTCTTATGACGTCAATCTGTTGAAATGTAATGTTGTCCAAGAATTATGTGAAAGGTATTCGGGGTGGTATACGCTATACACAGATGGCTCTAAAACAGTCGATGGGATCGGAGCGGCATTTGTTGACCTTCAAAAGAGTGTTAATCAGCAGTTTAAAATTAAAACACAAGTGTCTATTATGACAGCCGAGCTTTTTGCACTATCAAAAACTTTATCTTATGTTATCGAAAACTTACAATGTAGTAGAGTAGTAATATACACGGACAGTAAAAGTGCCTTACAGCTTGTACGTCGCTGTACTACGGGATACAGGGGGGTCACAACAGCTTATTCAATTTTAACTAAAATACATGAGCGTTATACTAAAGGGGTGTCTTTGATTATTCAATGGGTTCCAGCTTATATTGGAATACAGGGAAACGAGACGGTAGATAGACTGGCAAAATCTGCTGTATTAGATGGAATAGAGTCGATAGTACCACCAAGCTATCTAGAGATTTTTTGTAAATTCCGGAAAAAATGGCGAGAGAGCTGGAAAGAGTACTTTGACGAGAGATCCTTGACTAAAGGTATTTGGTACAGGACTCTAGAATCGGAGCCACCCCGGATACCTTGGTTCTTTGATTCTAAGCTTAAAAGGCAATATATCGTTGTGGCACTAAGAATGCGTAGTGGACATGTACCGTCAAATAAGTTTGCCCACTTGATCAAAAAAATTGACTCTCGCAACTGTACAGTATGTGGTGTGGTTGAGGATGTGCATCATTTGTTGACAGAATGTACTCGGAATAGTGACAAAAGAAATGAACTCCAGAGTTTGTACAATATAAATTTTCTAGATGTTGGCATAATTCAAAGCATTTTATCCGAGCCCAACTTTAGCGCGGCAAAATTGTTGTATACTTTTAATATTAGTGCTAGTAATAGTTAGTTTATAAGAATATTTTAGTAGGTGGTGGTATTATTATAATGGGCACGATGGACCTGTCATCGTTACTTTGTGTACAAAGGTCCCTAAACTAAATAAAGATTAAAAAAAAAATAAAAAAAAAAATAATTTTTAAACTGTTATTCTCAGTTGTCTTTGAGATAAAAAGTACCCGAAACCGGCGTGCGTGCATGCAACGACTAATGAATATTGAGGAAGCGAAAGTGATCTGTTAGGATCGTAGCAAGTGGCAGTCCCTGGTCTCTGCCTACCCCTCAGGGATATAGGCGTGAGTTTATGTTAAGTTATGTCTTTGAGATCCGGCATGTCGCTTTTGAATTAAACCAAACTTCGTTTGTATGGGAATTGCTCTTTGAGGGGCCACCTTAAGAATGAACCAGTAGGTACTATATTAAAATTATTAGCTTACCGGGGTGCTGATGGTATTTCTCAATTAAATGCTTAACTTTTTAAGGCTACAAACACATTGCATTGTCTTATCATCTAACATTGGCTCTCGCTGTGACTTACGATCGTGTGATTCATCGTTTTGGGAAACATAAAGTTTTGAGAATTACTAACGAATAGTCTTGTAAGTGACTGAAGATGCTGAGATAAGCTGGCTGTACCACTTGTTAGTCGATTAATGAGAGTAAATTGATTCAAAAGCATTTGGGACATTTTCGAGTGAAAGGGTTTAATTTCACGTTTTAATGCCGTGAGATGAGATAAGATGAGAATATTCTTTATTGTATACTGAAAGAATGTTACAGAAACAGCAATGACAAAAGAAAAGATACAACTGGCGGCCTTATTGCTAATAGCAATTTCTTACAGGCAACCTCACATTGGAGAATTTGCTGAAGGAGAAATAGATACGGGCAGTCGTACCTTTATATATTCCAGGTATTTTTTTGACTTCACCCTTCTCAACATCTAACCACTTATGACTTTTAAGTTCTGTGTCTGTTTGAGGAGATCTACAACCTTTGTTTAATATGCAGTCAGAAGGAACTCTTATTGACGCAATAATTAACTACCAATCTTGAAAAAAACATACCGACACTTAAATCATTCTACAATAATAAAAAAAGGGTGCATGTTTGTTGAGCATGCTTTTTAGGACTGGCTTCTAAAGAGAACCTAGAGGTAAAGCATAAATAACATGGTCCTCACACAGTGTGCTCACAGCTTTAGCCTAATTATGGTCCAGCTACATTAATAGTCCGGTTCCGTTGTAATGAGCGGATTCGAATGCCGAAAGAACTTCACTTTCGCAAATAATTACAGTTATTTACTTAAAACGATTCACTTGAAGCTTACCGCCTTCTTATTACGTACTTTTTGCTCCAGACATGGTGCCACTTTTTGTTGAATAATAGCACTTGTGCTATTCACAGTAAGAACCATTATATTTGGATTTAGGATGACTGTGAGGTATTTTTAATGTCAGAGGTAAATAATTGTAGAGAGAGTTAAAGATTGTTGTTTGCAAAAATGCTTAATTTCAAGATAGAAAGGTCTTGGAAAGTTCAACTGTATTAATGTAAATTATATAAAATGAAAATGATTTGGTAACAAATTCATAACACTTTAAAATTAAAATGATTTAGTTACAAATTCGAAGTTCACTGTGCCGTGGAACTGCACGCACTCTAAGTATTCATCTTCAGCCCATAACCACTCAATGCTGAGTGTAGGCCTTCAAGTTCCAACTCTCCTGGTCTCCAACTCTTACGAGCTTGAGATGGTAACCAGGCAAGGACATCACAAACATGGAAATACACCCAGACTGAGGCTACTTGCACAAATGTACGGCGGCCCCGAGAACAACCACCTTTAAAATACAGAAAACCTTGTGTATCTTCAAATTTCTTCTAAGATCTGTTTTTATTCCTTTCAGAATTCCAGAATTCCGTTTCAGTTCTAGCTCATCATTTTTTAAATGTAAAAAATGTCAGATGAATAGACTTCAAAGGAATAGAATCGCTGATGATTATGGATGACGTCATCATCATCATCATCAACATCAGCTATTTGTCGCCCACTGCAGGACACTTATGTGCTCGTTATAAACATTATTTTATAGTTCTAATCTAAAAGCAATATGCTTCAAACAAAACAGTGCCCCATTGAAGACCATAACAGACAAATCCTCCTTGCCCGACAACTCGTAAGGCGATCGGTTGGACAGACAAACGGAAGGACGGACAGGACAGTCCTATTAGCTAACAGCACCATTAGCGTATCAGCCTAAGTAAATGTGGCGTGAATTTTAATACCAAGCCTGAAGGGGATGAAAAGTTGATGTTGTTTCGGAAATTTGTTTCCAAGGAACACAACATTAATGGCATGTTATAAGAACCGGTCAAGTGCGTGTCGGGCCACGCGCAGTGTAGGGTTTCATAGAAAGAGGGCGTTTTATCTGCTTTATGGAACTAATAATAACTTTATCAACGTAATTTTTAATGGATTTTGTACGAAATAGTTTTTTCACGTTTCTGCAATCAACCGTTAAGTCAGGAGAGGGTGGGGGGCTTTAAAGCTTAATATTTCTCAAAAGGAACCCCAAATAAAAAAAATATCTTTCTACACCCACAATATTTTTAAACCTAAAATCCAACAATACCAATACAATCCTAAAGTGTAGGTGAGAAAAAAAAGGCATCCCGAATTTCGGTGTACGGTTTTTTTTTACCCTAACAAAAATGTTTTAGATTTTATTCTACCGTTGTGTCTGCGTGATTAATATGTATGTCTATGCCAAATTTCAGCTTTCTCGTACTAATCGTCTCTGAGTAAGGCCACGGACAGACAGACGGACAGACAGACATACAGACAGACAGACAGACGGACGGACATGGCGAAACTATAAGGGTTCCTTTTTGACTACGGAACCCTAAAAACGAAGAAAAAAAAAAAGATCAAACATCTGCAGCTATACAATTTACAGATTCATTGGATAGGTGAAGTAGACTGTAATGCTGGGGACATAATCCCACTCATTGACTGCTATAATGTTCAAGACTAACAACACATAATAACACTATAATCATTATTATTTTCCAAAGTTTAGTAAACACCGAGGGGAAAATTGTAGCGCGGGTAAGTCCCGTGTGTACTTTGGTTTATGACTCATACTTTTTGGAGAAAACATCAATAGTCAATGACTAATGCTTTAGGAAAATTTTTGTTTACAGGTTACTGAAAATATTAGCTCGTAGCAAGTATTGTAATAAATATAATATTATAGATAACTATATTGTAGTAATAAATAGTACTCTCCGTAAATTTACGAATCTATCACAAAAAGGTTCTTCCTCGTCTAAACAAAGAAGAAGAATCTGATTTGAGTAGAACTGTTATCACGTACCAGAGATAAAGAAACTTGTATGGCCTGAAACACGCAGAAGCGACATGGGGCGGGGGTGCGGAAAAGACGCTTCGTTAATCCAATTCACTTTCATACAAAATGTACAACATACGACGCGTCGCGTCTTTACCGCGCCCTTGCCCAACGTCCCTTGTGTGGCCAGGGTATGAGCTAAGGCTACACTAGGCAGCAATTTGGGATACAAAAGGAGGAGCGAATAAAGATAATCATGGTATGGCAACATTTTTTTTGACTGCCTGGCATAGGTCTTCTCTCTGAGATAGAGTATAGGCTTAATTATCACGCGTGCCTACCATGCTATGCTGTATTTATTTGGTAATAAATTTTACTTGACTTAACGATCTCCGAAGGGGGGCGTTGGAAACCATAGTGCAGGATCTACCTAGTTTGGTTTCTAACATGTTAAATAAATTACGCATACTTAACATCTAAGTCAACTTGTTAATGAATCATAACTTTACATGTATACCGATGTTTGTTTATCAATAAATATCTTTATCTTATCTTATCTTTATAATTATCATGCGTGCCTACCGGGGATAGGCAATTTCGGGCGCTGAGGTATGTCAACATCATTATCTCACCCTCACGATGTTTTCCTTTACAGTTACTGCAACTTCACAAATGTACACCCCGGCATCGACCAACATATTGTCCATCATCATCATCATCATCCCACTGCAGGACATAGGCCTCCCTCACGGTTTTCTAACCATGAAGGGTTTTGCCATAATCGCCACGCTTGGCGGGTCGGCGATCGCAGTATGCGGTTGGAGTCTCAGGAAGACGCTGCTGCCCGTCTCCTGGTAATTTATTTCCTTAGTCGCCTTCTACGACATCCACGGAAGGAAATGGAGTGACGCTATTCTTAATCCGGCGCCACACGAACATACTGTACGGGAAACCGGCAGTTAAGTCATTTAATCGTTAAGCAGCAGGCTCAATTGGCATGTTAAAAAGAATCTTAAAAGTTAGGTGTAGTTTCTTAAGAACGTTTTCGGCAAGCTACATCAGCTCAAGTTTCTCTTACCTTCCCATCATAAGCCACCACTGTAATCCTTAAAAAGTAAAACGTGGTTTTGAATTATTGCAGAACCTGAAAACTATTTTTTCAGCATCGATTATAAACCACTTGCAATAAATTTAAAACTTAATTTTTTTTCTTTTTTATACAAATTGACAGCCACAACAATATTGTTTCAACATTGCGTCAAAAATACATAAGTAAACTCACGCCAGTATCCCGGAGGGGTAGGCAGAGATCGGGTTGGCTACTTGCGACGATCATAACAAACCTTTTCTGCTTCAAAAGCATTCATAAGTCGCTGCAAACACGCATGAAATGTAAATATGTATTATAAAATTGAGAATTTTTAACTTTTGCTTATAGAAGTGTTATTTTGTGTGCTTATTTTGTTTCTGTGATGTATCTTGTTGGTATGATAAATGTCTTTTTTCTTCTTATTCTAAACATATTAAGTTATTATTTTTACTAACGACCTCGTGGCGGAGCGGGAGTGCATCTGCATACCATGCGAGAGGTCCCGGGTTCGAATCCCGGCTGGGGACAAAAAAAACCCCAGGTCTTGGATGTTTACATGTTTGTGATGTCGTTGTTTCTGGTTCCCACGATACAGGGTTATCCTAGTGTGGGGCCAGAAACATTGTATGTGCCTGTATGTAAATGTTTATGTTATGTTTATGTTTATTAACGGGTATTAATTTTTATCCTTATCTTATTTTACTATCGACACCGGAGAAACGGTTTTCAGTTTTTGCGTTATTTCAGTTACACGTTGTGTTTGGTTTTGCAAGTGACCGAGAAAACTTCGGAATATAAAATCAGTGTCGGGTGTAGAATGTTGACAGGTAATTAGCCTACAAACCGTTATCACAACAGGAAGTCAATGTTGACAGTAGCAAGTGACGAAATGTCACTTGGCAGCGCACGCGACGCTGTACGCTCGACGAGAACGGTTCTACGTGGCTCTACTTAATGTCGGGTTCTCCGACACCACGTATTGTGTTGGATTTACAGTTACATTTACAGCATATAGTCGGGGGAAAAGTAGGCATTTTTGAAACACAGCAAAGCACATCTAATTAATACAATTTGGATAACCGACGTCATAACAATAATAGTAATAATAATAATAATTATGTCTAGTGATAATAATAATTTTAGTACATTTTTACTGTCCTAAAGTATGACTCAAATTAAACCAGGTAGTTGTTATTTAAACTGATGATCACGATTTTTTTAATGTTTGTTGAGAATTTGAGTCTCAAAGTAATATTTCATATTTTTAATATTATTATTATTATTTAGTATTACTATTATTATATATATTAGGGAGTAAAATGTATTATAAAACACATCTTTTAGGGGTACAGTCAGAGAACCCAGGCTTAAAAACTGGCCAAGTGCGAGTCGGACTCGCGCACTGAGGGTTCCGTACAAATTTGTAATTAGGCATTTACATATTATAAATAGTTTAGGAATTGGGTCTCGCAGTTTTTACCGAGCTTTTCCCGAACTTCAAAGATATTTTTTAACGATTTAATTACAAATATATAGTCTTCAGATTTTTCCCTGCACTTATAGTATAACACGGTGATGTTTCTTGCCACATTTCATAGTTCTAGGTCAACAGAAGGTACCCTATATATTTTGACTCTCTTGAGTGGAAAAATATATGTTTTTTTGCGGCATAAACAGCCTTTTTTCACGTTAGCGTAGAAGTTTGATTTTTTCACAGCTCCAATAGACTGTAGACCTAAGTATATGGTTTTAATTTCAACTCGATACCTTCACGCGTTCTCGAGATAAAGGGTCCCGGTAATGAATGTTGATAAAGCGAAATAGGTTCGTCAGGATATGCAGTATATACGCATGAAAAATAAGAGAGACAATGACTTCCTTTCCTTTTCTCTTTATCGAAATATCAGGATATACGGAATTTCATGCTTTTCAGACGCTTTAGCTCTATCAATGTCGCAAAATCCGGTAAATCGTGTCTTTAGCCCTCTGTTTTTTGTACACTAAGCGCCACTTGCACCATCCCACTATTCCGGGCTAACCGGTTAAACCTGGAGTTACCATGGTTACCAGTACAATTCGATACTGGGTTAACGGTTTATCGGGTTAACACCGGGTTAGTGGGATGGCGCAAGTGGCGCTAACAATCTACTAATTTAGTCTAAGTCAAAGCAAAAAAATGTAAAAAGAAAAGTTGTACGACAGCAGAATCGCAATAACAAATTCTAAATTGATGTTCTACAGGAGATTTGTAAAATATTGATGTATAAAATATAATATTGATATAAAATAAAATAAAATATTGATATATATCTGCTGTGAGTAGGTAACGCACTTATGATGGCACGTGACATAAAAGCTTCACATAAAAGTTAAGCATGGGTCTACTCGAAAATATTTATTACCCGACTGCGGCGGAGTCCAAAAGTGTTTGGCTCGTATGTAAGTAAGAATATCGGATTCTATGTTCCCTCCTAACTCATTAACCAATGGTCAGACTGTCATAAATAAGATCTCTAATAATTCGTGTTTGCGAGTGTCATAGGCTATATGAAGCCAGCATAAAGCCAATAAAATATAATTAAAAAGTAAAAAGTGAAATAATAAATAACTAAGAAACCGACTGCTGAGCATTACGTACTAAGCGGGACCTAAATTCAACAATATAACTCAGGTTGGTATCTAGGTGTTCCGTGTGGTGCCGGATGAAGAATAGCGTCACTCCATTTCCTTCCGTGGATGTCGTAGAAGGCGACAAAGGAAATCAATTTCCAGGAGACGGGGAGCGGCGTCTTCCTGAGATTCCAACAGCATACTGCGATCGCCAACCCGCCTGCCTTGCCGCCTGGCAAAACCCCTCATGGTTATGAAAACCACGAAGGAGGCCTATGTCCTGCAGTGGGCGTCAAGTGGCTGATGATGATGATGATATCTAGGTTGGTCCCGTCCGGTTGGTGTCATCAGTCAGGTTGTTGTTTATTTTTTATTCCCGTTTTTTTAGATAAACTTAATTATCTTAAATCCCGCAATTGCGGAGGTCTCGGGTAGACTGTAATGGAGGGTACAACCATGAAAAACTACAAAAGCAAGTGTTAAACACGCTAACGGTGAAGGAAAACATCGTGAGGAAACCTGAGTATCTGACCTATTCACATGCCTCAGCGCTTGAAATCGCCAATCCGCGGTGGGCACGCGTGGTGATTAAGCCCATACTCTCTCCCTGAGAGAAGGCCTGTGCCCTACTGTGGGACGTATGTAGGCTACTTATGCATGCATGCAAACACGTTTTTGTTTGTTTGATATCTTATTGAGTCTACATTACTTGTTGTCAGTTTATTTGAAGAAAGAAGACGTTTGAAATGTAAGAAGTCCACGTGTTTAGTGGTCAATTTATTAACACCACTCCGTGTACAGCCAAATTGACGGGCAGGTGTGAAAATGTACCAAAATACAGTTAAATTAATGTCGACTCTATCTCAATCCGCTTATGGGTTGTTTTAGGAGGAATAGTTTGTCATAATGGTGTATCTGAACTAAAATAGGAACTGTCAGAAAGTGCACTTTTTATTATTAGTAAACTTCAAAACAAATGAGATAGCCAAACTTCATGTTTTAAAAGAAGAGTCACCAAAATAAATATTTTGTATAGAACATTTGTTGATAAGCAAATAAAATTATTAAATAGAATAGAATTTAGGGATCTGTAACTTATATCGAAGGAATCGGAATCGTTATATGGACACTTTTTGTTCTTTAGTCAGTCTGTCTTGTGTGTTTCATATGACACATGGAAATACACTGTATAAATGGTTTTTACCATAGTTTCCTATAGTCGACAAGTAAATTAAATACAATAAACAGCTAAGTAAATTATTGGTATAAGTTTTATTCGGTGATTTTATTGAAGGAGAGCGGTGGTAGAACATTGGACTCTGAAGCGAGAGACCCAGGTTCGATTCCCAGTGCGGGCATGTACCTCTGACTTAGTTTTCTAAGTTATGTACATGTGTGAAGTTATAGTAGCAATACCACTCGCTAACTGTGAAGGAAAATAGCGTGAGGAAACCTGAGTGTTGTAGCTATTCACATACCTCAGCACTTGAAATCGCCAATCCACGGTGGGCACGCTTGGTGATTAAGCCCATACTCTCTCCCTGAGAGAAGGCCTGTGCCCTACAGTGGGACGTATATAGGCTGCTTATGATTGAAGTGAAAATTATGAGTATTTTTATTATTATAGAGTTTACTGAAGTAAAAATTATGATGGTTTTTGGAAACAGCCATAGATTAACTTAATTTTTTTTTGTATTTTAAATAGTTAGTTATAAATTAAACGGGTCTAAATTGAAATAAACTTATAAATTTTAACGTACAGAGTATGTACGTTAAAAATTATAAATTTATACATACATACATAACTCACGCCTACCTGGAGTGGTAGGCTATATCTCTGCAGGTACCTTCTAACCTTCATTTCACGCTATCCTCTCCAGAAAATTGCGATCCTAACAAAGGGCCAGGAGCCGAGCTTGAGGTTCCCGGAAGATAATCTTTAGATCTCCCGCTGGTACTCAAACGCGATTCGTTCAACCCGTAATCGAAAGGGGGCGCGGCTGGGCTCCGGAGCGAGTGGGGTTCCCGGTAAAAGCTGGGTGGCATCGTAGAGAGCGCTTGATTTCCTCTGCTTCTGTATTTTAGCTTGGCTCAAGCGAAATATTTAAATATCTGACCTCGAAGATTTTATAAAAAAAATTAAATACACGAGTAGAACTCTTCACTCACTTATTTACAAAGGTGTACAATATATGACTTCGAAACTCAGTAAAAGAAATTGAGACAAAACAATGATTTGTCAACTGGACGCCCTTAGCGCTGTGTGCCTCAAAGATGTTGTGCAAAAGCAATATTATGCGTAGTTTATTATGGGATGCCTCGTTTTATGCGCAGGTGCAATCTTTCAATAGTGTGTAGGGGGCAGTTAGTTCACCACATCATTTTCCAGTTCCGTGTTGTTGAATATTAAGTTTTCCTATTATAATAAAATAAAATAAAATAAAATAAATATTTGCCCGCGAGAGAATTATGTTGGCGGTACTTTGGTGGTCAATTATTGTTTGCTTGGCTTAAGGGATTCTGAAACATCCAGTGTCTTCGAGATTCAGAACAATTTTTAATGATTTTATCCATAGTTTACTTCATAGTAAGTAAACACGCATAAGTCGACAGTTAAAAGGGCATCTTCTTCAAACGAAGTCGAAGTATGGGAAGTGAGTTCTCTTCAAATAAGTGTCCAACAGCAAATCATAATACGTAAAAGTCAATAATTAAATCTAGTTATCGTATCATAGAGATAGAAAGAGAGAATTCCCAAATCCTCAGTTGAATGTTAACGAATTCCAAACAATTCGTTAACATTCAACTGAGGATTTGGGAATATATAGTTGTAAAAAGGGCAAAAAAGTACATAGAAAAGAACATAGTACTAACTTCTTACATTTTATTTACCCATGTACGTGAATAAACGATACTTTACTTTACTTTGCTTTACTCTACTATGTTTTTTATTACATACATACATAAATAAGAAACTCACGCTTGTATCCCAGAGGCAGGTTGTATCCCGTAGGCAGAGACCAGGGACTGCCACTTGCCACGATCCTGACAGATCACTTATTTTAGATCACTTGGTTTTTTATAACGTAGCTCATAAATGCCTCCCTCTGCATTGTACAGTAAGTAAGTTTTGACATGATGCAATAAATTTCGTTTTATGCGTGTTTCCTTAAAAACCATCACGCCAGCAGCGGTTTCGCGATGTTTTTTGTCGTCAACTATCACAAAGCCATTGAAAAATTTCTCTAATCTACATTGACTAGTATAAAAACTATTCCTGTTCCTTTTAAAATCTTGATTTCCTTTCCGTAGGGTAAAAGGACTTAGCGCAGTCATGCATAGTTTCTTTACGAACACAAGAGGCGTAAAATCGTTGCGCCTTACCTGCGGGTTTTGCCATACAATTCTGTCGCCTGCTGGGTGAAGATACGTGGATTATATAATGCCATGCTAGACGGCAAAACACCTCTACTAATACGCATAGTTATTTGATAGTACTGTGAGGCCTTACCTAAATGAAACGGAATATTATCAGGTAATTATTTTTTTGCCAGCGTGCGTTCATGCAACGACTAATGAATGTTGAGGAAGCGAAAGTGATCTATCAGGATCGTGGCAAGTGGCAGTCCCTGGTCTCTGCCTACCCCCCTGGGATACAGGCGTGAGTTTAAGTATGTATGTAATAAAAACTTAAAAGTATATAGGTACTATGTTCTTTGTTGCCCTTTTTACAAATAAATTCCCAACTCCTCATTTGAATGTTAACGAATCCTTTGGAATCAATTTACTACCCATAACAATGTACCTATGTTTTTTTTATTATTTAATAAAGATCTTTACATTCTTTTTTACAAATTTCGCCCAGTTGCAGTGCAGTTTGTTGGCACTACATGTACTTAGGCATTTTCTACTATAATATTTCTACCAGTGAAAACTTGCCATTGGCTCTCTCTCTTTATTTCATTTGTAATGTATCGTTTTCGTAGCTGTAAGTACCTATGTATGTTATTACTTTTTTATTTTTATCTTTTCAACATCTGCAACATCAACTAGCGACTGACTTCTCAAACAAAATGTAACCATTTCATTGAATTCAAAATCAAACCAGACGGCTGCGCCGGCCAGATACCGCAAGTAAAGTACAAAAGGTATCGTTACAGTACCAAGTTCTTTGGCCACTTGATAACGGACGACCTAAAGGACGATTTATATAATATGGAGATTGAGCGCGGAGCGTTTCCAGATCGCAAATTCCCTCGGTGTATCAATAAAGTGAAAACTCCTTTATTAGAAGCTTCGCACTACTGGGTTTGTGGCTTAGGGCCGATTTTACCAAAATCAGATATAACTTATCCATCGAATAAAGTATTACAACAAAAATAAATTTTCATCTAAAATGTCATCTGTCATACCAAACGAAAGGCAATGACATTTTTTAATTTTTGTTGTGTAATACTTAATTCGATGGATAAGTTTTATCTAAGGCTGGTAAATTCGGCCCTTAGACAGAGAGATAGAGAACGCTTTATTGTACAACAAGGAGAAATAATTACAAATGTTACGTTAAAATGTTGGTTTACGTACTAAGGCCTACAACGCTCTTCGGGTCCAATAAAATAATGCGTTCAGAGTATGGCTGCGGTTGCCGCGCTTTTGCACCACGATAATGCTTGCCGAGGCCCACGTGACGGTTTGGCACCACGACAATGCTTGCCGAGGCCCACGTGACGATTTTGCACCACGACAATCGTTGCCGAGGCCCACGTGACGGTTTTGCACCACGACAATGCTTGCCGAGGCCCACGTGACGGTTTGGCACCACGACAATGCTTGCCGAGGCCCACGTGACGGTTTGGCACCACGACAATGCTTGCCGAGGCCCACGTGACGGTTTTGCAGCACGACAATGCTTGCCGAGGCCCACGTGACGGTTTGGCACCACGACAATGCTTGCCGAGGCCCACGTGACGGTTTTGCACCACGACAATGCTTGCCGAGGCCCACGTGACGGTTTGGCACCACGACAATGCTTGCCGAGGCCCACGTGACGGTTTGGCACCACGACAATGCTTGCCGAGGCCCACGTGACCGTTTTGACACCATCAGGCCCTAGAGTCTTAAGCACATCGTTTTTAGTAGAATGATACAAGCACGACAATATCTGCTATTTGCCTCTATTTGGTAGTCTACCAAGCATAAGCAGTACAATGTCATTCCTATGGTATCATCATCAGCCATTTGACGCCCACTGCAGGACATAGGCCTCCCTCATGGTTTTCCTGACCATGAAGGGGTTTGCCATAATCGCCACGCTTGGCAGGCGGGTTGGCGATCGCAGTGTGCGGTTGGAATCTCAGGAAGACGCTGCTGCCCGTCTCCTGATAATGTATTTCCTTAGTCGCCTTCTACGACATCCAAGGAAGGAAATGGAGTGACGCTATTCTTAATCCGGCGCTACACGGAATGGTATAACTGGTATAAATAGGCATATCTCGCGAAGAAGATCGAGTGGCGCGAAGCACAGGGTTCAGTTGCACGGTCTATACCACTGAAATGCGATTGGTTACTGGACTACCACTGGTGACAATGAAACAACCATTACGCTACTGATATGGCTCTATTGAAAAAGTGCGTTTTGAAGACTCGCCCCCTTGGTGAAAAAAAAAAAACCGGCCAAGTGCGAGTTGGACTCGCGCACGAAGGGTTCTGTACCATTATCTCTACAACATTTGAATATTTCAAGCGTCTACCTGTTGCTTTAATTAATATCGAGTAAAAAACGGCAAAAAAACACGTTTGTTGTATGGAAGACCCCTTAAATATTTATTTTATTCTGTTTTTAGTATTTGTTGCTATAGCGGCAGCATAAATACATCATCTGTGAAAATGTGAACTGTCTAACTATCACGGTTCATTATATACAGCCGGGTGACAGACGGACGGACGTACGGATGGATAGCAGAGTCTTAGTAATAATACCTTTTGGGTACGGAACCCTAAAAATCAGCATCGTTTCATAGCAGAATGTGTTAGCATTCTGAGCGCGATTGCAAGTAGGCTAGATCCACTAAAATGGATCTTGATGAGACGGACTGAATCAATGCTATACTCTAATATATTAAATAATAACAATAAGCTAAGTTTTCTATTTATGGTTACTAACAAAACGTTAGGTCATATTGATGTTGGGAGTTACTGATATAGCTCGAAGAATTGCTCAGTTGAAGTGGCAGTAGGCGGGGCACATAGCTCGGAAAACTGATGGCTGAACTATAAATGACTTACAATAGAGATGTAGAAGCACGGCAATGGCTTTTATTTCACGCTATTGTGAATACAAATAAAGAAACCATTTCTATAAGATTATTAGCAAGTTCAAGTGCTCATCTGCCTTCAACTTGCTAATAATCTTGAAGTTGTAATCTCAAGTTGAAGTGACCATGAACTGCCAAACGGAGCATAGGACGCCTAACTCGTTGGACCGCTGATCTGCGGCAGATTGGCAGATTCCATTCCAACAACGAATGGCATTGCAGTCGTGCCAACTGCATTCAAACTGCACCTGAACTGTCACTTTGCAGTCGGAATGCAGTTGAAATGCAGCCCGTCTGTTCAGGGCCTTAGTTACTTGCACAAAATACTAATATACTTTCGCCGAGTAAAAACAAACGTTAAAATAATCCTAGTTGGTACGTACTTCAGCAATTCTCAACGAAATATTTACAAACACCAACATTGTATTGTACTTCCCGGTAGCATTGTACTGTACTCTCCCATTTATACGAAACATAGCGGAAATATTATAATCCCTCATTCAAGCTGAAATTACGACTAATTTGCTCATCAGTGTATTTCAATAGTGTCTTTTCAGTAATCACAAACTGAAAATTGTAGATCATCGTTTTTCTTTTAATATTAACGTTTTTTTCTCTAGCTTTGCAGCCTATTTCTATTGTATAGTCGATGACACATTATTTATTTGCAAAGTCAACAAATGTGTAACTAAGCACGTATGTAAAAGTAGCTACAAACTGTATTCGGTTTCGGTTAATTACTAAAAGAATACAATATTTATTTTACTTTATTGCGTGTTACTTTTTATTGTGCTTTATTTTATTCGACCTCCGAATTTGGGTGGAAGGGCCGGTAAGGGACGGCCCAGGCGGACATACTTCGACCAAATAGAGGATAAGATAAGATAAGACAAGACAAGACAAGACAAGACGAGACGAGACGAGACGAGACGAGACTAGACGAGACGAGACGAGACGAGACGAGACGAGACGAGACGAGACGAGACGAGACGAGACGAGACGAGACGAGACGAGACGAGACGAGACGAGGCGAGACAAGACAAGACAAGATAAGATAAGAATATTCTTTATTGCACACAAGAAGCGAGACATAAAATATGAAAGTTACAATGAAAAAGTACAATGGGCGGCAATTGCTAACAGCAATTTCTTCCAGACAACCTTGTGACGGATATATGAGCAAAGGGCAAGTTAAAAAGTACCCGAACCCTTCGTGCGCGCATGCAACGACTAATGAATGTTGAGGAAGTGAAAGTGATCTGTCAGGACCGTGGCAAGTGGCAGTCCTTGGTCTCTGCCTACCCCTCTGGGATACAGGCGTGAGTTTATGTATGTATGTATGTGTATTTAAGTCAACCAAATAAGGGATGTAATCTGCATCGTTGCGTGGATGCAAATAAACTAATATATGTTGATGAATCGAAAGAGCTCTGTCAGTACCGTGGTAAGTGGCAAACCCTGGTATCTGCTTAACCATCCTGTTCCCAAGCGTGAGTTTATGTTATGTTTATGTCGTCGATATCGGTGTGATACATTTTAGGAGGTACCTATCAGGAAAAAGAAACTTCTGGTGAAGGACAAACTTAAAATTTGTGAACTTTCATTCTACACTAACCCCCTCTGTCTCGTATTTTAACAATCTGATAGTCTAATGTTAATTCAATTCAGTTCAAATATTTTTATTCATTATAAAAACAGAATGTTTACTTAATGAACGTCAAAGTTGTTAGTTTCACAGTTAATGGATTATGTGGAGAAGAAGTTAACAAAGAAACTCCACACCCGGTTAACAGCTGTCAGCTGATCAAAGTGCAGAAAATAACTGGGACATGAGCTGCTAACAAGTTTCACAGGTTGTTTCTGTAATTTGTGTTTACAGCAATAAATGTGTCACTTTCACTTTCAATTTACAAGAAACAGGGGGCTACCCACTTAGGCACTACACGTAAGCGAAAACGATGCTTCTGCTTCTCTACATTTTATAAAAGGTAGTATAAGCACTAAACAGCGGTAATACATTTAATAAAACAATGTTGAACAAACATCCCTGTTGAAACAAAATGTAAAACGGGCTCAGCTTAAGCGTAGGTAGGTACTCAGTGGAACAAAACATCTCCCATAGTCAACGCTACTAAGGCAATTCATGCAATTAACCGTAGAGCGCGTACTTGGAGAGAAATGCCACTCGAGAAACAAAACACGTAAACCTACCCTCTTTTGTTTTTCCTTTTATTTCTCTAGAAAAAAAATGTTTTCTATTCAGCCAATACCGCGCGAGCTGCACAGAGTACGTTGATTGGCCGACGACCTCCCCTGCACTCAAGTGGAATAAAAAAAATACTGCGCTAAATGAGCGAGTTGTCTCCTTCGCTCGCGTACGTCGAGGCATGTTTGGTCCTTGTTGTTTTTTCGTTTTAATTGCAGGCACGAGAGGATGTGTAAAGGGTTGAGACCTTGAGTGTTGCACGTGCAAACATGCAAGATGACGGGAAGGGTACCTCGAGTGATGCTAAATGGGAGGGAAGTGGGCCGTGTATTTATGTCATCCATCTTGCTTGGGTGACGTCATCTGAGGATTTCTTTTTGAAATGGAAACTTTTTAATTCTAAATTACTGTTACCTGCAAGCATGTTTCGTGGTTACTAAATTGTAATTTCGTTCTCCATGATTAAGATAACAAAACATTGACCGAACACTGGTGAAGCTTTTGCAAAGTCAGTATATAAACATTTCACTTACAGTCCAAGGAATTAAAGCATTGTACTCTTCTAGTACAAACGAAAGTTTTCAATCTACTTACAAAAGCGTGAAAAGTTAATTCAATGAGCTCGCTTTTTTCAGAAAATTACGACATCGCGTGCTTAGAGCCCTAGCACACTAAGCACGGAGCGCTTAATAAACGTTTAGCAGTAACCGCTGACGTGTTAAAAACGACCGGAAGTTGAGATCACAGAAAAAATACTTCGGATTTTCGGAAAAGAACGAGCGCCACCAAAAGCGTTTGATCAGTTGAACTCTTGTGAGTCATATCAATGTGGAGTTCCTTTATCAGTTTGTTCACCTCGTGATCCAACTCGAGAGCAATGTATAAGTGTTAGCTACTGAGAAAATCCTTGATATCGTGGCTAGGAAGGATGTTAGTTTAATAAAATGGAAAGCATAATCATCATCATCTCTGCAGGACATAGGCCTCCCTCATGGTTTTCCAAGTGTAAAACAAACGTATCGGTCCGACTATATATGAACTGAAATCGACCGCCTATTAATAAGCTGTTGAGTTCTTAAGTTTGTAAATGCTATAACTACACGGTTGCCTACTTCTACGAAGGTTTTATGGAAAATTAAGAATAAAAATTATCTTTGCCCTAAATATAAACAATAAATACATAAATTCGTAACCCTGGAGGGTTATTGCAAGCTACGATTTTTGTTGGTTCTTCTGTGCCTGTTTACTGGTGAGAAACAGGAAATGTATCGGTAGATGGCAACACTATTAGTTACAAGAGTGTGCAGTTGATTGTGTTCCAACATGCCATGGTGGCGATTTTAATGTTAAGGCTAAGGTTCCGGTATGAATTTACCCCGTATTCTACAGGATTTAACGAAATACCCATAGAAAATATTCTAACTCGGTGGGTAATTGATTGATTGGTAAAGCACTCGAACTTAAGATTCTCCTCGTCAATACGAAAAACTTTTACTATGGGCGAAAACATTTAAATAGCTCTTAAATTCAGCTAGTCAGCTAATAGTGAGTTACATTTTGATAACTTTTAGTAAGCTGTAACATTGATGTCGATACGGTTTCTTTCTATATATTTTAATAATACCGCGTTTAGATTCTGAAGAAGAAATATGCCAAAAATAGTCATCACTGCTGACTCTCTTTTTCGACACTGACCAAAAATTGCGATACAGTGAGCAATGAAATAGATTATCTATTTCGTTGAACAAATAAGTATTGTACTGACCAGAATGATTTTATTCTCTGACCGTCTTTGGTTCAATTACAATTTCTTCACCAATCCATTCTGAGGATAGCGACATCACCTGTCCGTTCTCGCTTTTTCCAGGAACCTAGCGGTAACACCAGCGCCACCACCAGCATCCAACTCCACTACTAGCATGGAGACTTACACACCGCACCGGGAGAGCTGCCACCGGCTACCGTACCTCGTCGAGCGGCAGAAGCAGCTGTGTCTGCTGAGCGACAAGATGATTCAGGTGCCTAAGTATAACTTCCGGTTCCTCATACACTCAAAATCTGTTAATCAACTACCAAAAGCTGGTTGAGTCAGTTATTAGCAGTAGATTAAAAACTTCGAGTATGAGTTTAGTAATGCAAAGTTGTCCAAAATGGACCAATCTCGGAATGATGCCAAAGCAGGGATTTGCACTTTTGCTAGTGCAAAACGTTTGATACTACTGATTCGCAAATGTATGTAACTGTTGTTGCATCTTAACACTGTTAACATAGAGTTTTCGCTGGACCAAAGAAACAAATTGGAACCAATTCATTTCGAAACACGGGTGGTCTTAAAATCCAAACTTAATTTACGGCCTTTACGAACACAAATTTTGAATTTTAAAATGGTTCCGTTTGCAGTTCCTAAATAAGATGACTTTATTTTAACAATTAAATTTTCATTAATGAAGTAATTTACAATCGAAAGTACAACTTTATTCAACATAAATAAGCGCAAGAATGCTGCAGTTGAAAAGTGAACTTTGTTTCGACCATACCAATTAACCTTAGTAAGAGACCAAACACTTTTATTTTTTTAAGGGAGTAATACTCTGGCAGAGTGTTACACTCGTATAAAATAAGTATTCTACGTGTAGTTAACCCATAGGTTAGGTTAGGTTAGATTTACGTTTTCTAGAATATTTTCTAGCAATCGAGCATATAAGTTATCTAGGATAATACTAGCTTAAGTATAACCTTCATGTTGCAGTCAAGTAAAAATGTTATCTCCGATTCCAGGTGATACAGTCTGGCGCCGTGCAAGCCCTGGAGGAGTGTCAGCATCAGTTCCGTCACAGCCGATGGAACTGCAGTACGGTGGACAATGCCACCGATATCTTTGGAGGAGTGCTCAAGTTTAGTAAGTGCCTCCGTCGTTACGTTGTTTGGTGGTATATTGAACGTCAACATTTACGCGCATCTTTACTCAGCTACTGAGCGAAAATGGTGCGAAATTGAAAACAAAAAGGTTTAGTGAAGTAGAGAACTCCTCCATGTAAGGATTGATTTGGGACTAAATGTAGAGTAGAGGTAAAATGAAGGTAAAGTAGATGTAAAGGAGAGTAGAGAATAGGTACTTGACTCTGGCAGATATTTTATTACATTGACGCGTCAAAGATTGCATTAACGGTGTCCCGGAGACTTGTGAAACACAGTTGCGTTCGTAATTGTTGTCCTAAAATCGGAGCAAGAGACATCTAGTATAAGTGTTACGTGTTGTATCACGTGAAACTAACTCTATCCAGGATTGAGCTGCCGTTCCTATTGATTCTGTGTATGTGATTGGAAACCCGCAGCAATGAAACGTCCCTTTCGGAACAGAAAGTTGAATTGTCATAAAGTTGATATGCAAAAATGTATAATTTCCCAAAATGTTACATTTTTTTAATTTTGCAAAATGTTGACGTGTGCAAGTCGAAATCTCGAAATATATAATTACCTCAAAATCTAAATTGGTACCTAATATTCAGCACACTTTTAAATTAAACGATCAAAACAAGAGATAAACCACCCTTTTCTATATTTTGCGTAGATAAAGAAAGAGGTAAAAAGGCATTTATTAAAATTTTAAAGTAGAAGATAAGTTAAGAATATTCTTTATTGTACACAGGAAAAAACAAGAAACACAAATATTTTCAATTTATAATTATAATTTATTTTCTTACAAGATATTTTCTGGCGGCCCAATCCTTTTAAACCTTCTGCAAATTCATCTTTTAACAAACTCAACATTTTAGGTATTGAACTTTTTGCAAATACAACATATTTCGATTCAACTTGCTGGAATGTCAACTAGACAAACTCAACTTTTTACGAATTCAACTTTCTGTACCGTAATGGAAACGTCCATCAGCCATTTGACGCCCACTGAAGGACATAGGCCTCCCTCATGGTTTTCATAATCATGAGGGGTTTTGCCATAATCGCCACCCTGGGCAGGCGGGTTGGCGATCGCAGTATGCGGGTATTTTTTTTCCTTAGTCGCCTTCTACGACATCCACGGAAGGAAATGGAGTGACGCTATTCTTAATCCGGCGCCACACGGAAACGTCCATAGACTACAAATACAATTTCGAGTTTCTGCTTGGAGATCGAGACACCACATGTATTAAAAAATGTATTGCGCGTAAAATCGCGGATCAAACTACACACGTCTCCACGGGTTTAGTGGTTAGAGAAGAGAGAAAGAGAGATATAGAGAGAGTGAACTAGTGAGTGAATGAAATAAAGTTTCCATATTTGTCCCGACGCGGTGCGACTTTCCATTTTCGGCAAAGCTTTGCGGAGAGTGCGAGCGCGGTATGAGTGAATGGTTGCATCATGTCACATCAGCATTTTAAATTGCAATTTTGTTGCTGTAAATATTGAAAGCGAAGGATCGAAGATGATTAAAATAAACTGAACCGCAGTTGGGTGACATTAAAAAAAAAGTGAAGGTTTTTAGTTGTGAAAAAATAAAAATTTAATTCTAATTTATTTAATAAAATAAGAACTTAACATAATTTACAGTTCCCTTGAAATAAATTGGGCTAGCCTATAGAACCACGTATAAAAATCACACACATGTTATCAACATTATTGTCACACATCTCAGATCACATAGGAGTCGTAGCCAAAATATTGAAAAGCTGAAATTGCCTTTACTAACTTCATAAAGCCACGTGTTTCCATCGCTTTGATGTTGTACCAATGATCCCGTCCATCAGTGTGTTTACACAAGCGTTGGGATCTTTTAAGTTCAGTTCTGAGCTAATAAATAGAATGCGTGGGTTATTTATAGAGTTGGCAAGCTGACTTACTGATTTAAACTATACGGCTTCCTTTGACGGTATTCATCATCATCATCATCATCAGCCATTTGACGCCCACTGCAGGACATAGGCCTCCTTCGTGGAGGTGTTAGATGTTTTAAATTTTTATTAACTTGACAGTAAAATTGCTATACTATACTCCGTTCCACGAGTCAAACTTCTAGGGAACTAAATACTCGTATCACGTTGGTCAATATGCGCGGCTATGATTAAGCGAAAGAGTAAGTGAAGACGGTCCGCATCATAGGGTAAATTAATGGCTATTGAAGGTCACGCGCATTCACCAATGAGCGCACATGGACGATTTTCTCTGGGAGCTTGTTTCGTGGATTGAAGTATACTATACGTTATCATTTACATTATATTACTTTTTTTATATCATCATCGTCATCAGCCATTTGGCGCCCACTGCAGGACATATATAAATAATATGTAGACAGAGAAACATTGTATTTGTACTACTAAAGGACAGAGAAACTCACAAAAAATAAAAAGTCAATTCACAGAGGTCAAGAAATGCGAAAAAACTACAATTAAAAAAAATATTCAAGTAATAAAAAACTTAAACTTTTGTTTTCTAACTTATGTACATTTGTGAAGTTATAGTAGCAATACCACTCGCTAACTGTGAAGGAAAACATCGTGAGGAAACCTTAGACCTGAGCTATTCACATACCTCGGCGCTTGAAATCGCCAATCCGCGGTGGGCACGCGTGGTGATTAAGCCCATACTCTTTCCCTGAGAGAAGGTCTGTGCCCTACAGTGGGACGTGTATAAGGCTGCTTATGTATATAATTTGATTTATTAATAGGTCGACTTGTTGTTTTAGTTGAATTAGAAATTATTGTTAAAAATTTAATAAGGTCACATTATAAAAAAAACTGTTATTAATAGGTATATCTTTTTCATTGACTTTAGAACAACCAAATAATTTAATACACATTAGTGCATCCCTGCATTTAAGCGTCTCTCGGCGTAGTATGGAGACTTTTAAATAATGTGACACGTGGACATTATGCACTAGGAAGTACATAATATTAGGGGTATTATATTATACCCCTGATATTGACCTGGATATTCATAGTGATAGATTACGTGATTGGAAGTTGGAAATGCTGCGGCCTATCTTACTATAATCGTCAAGTTCTGTGTTTATAATATGCTTTGATCTCATTTCAACTCAACTTAGTTACTTAGTTTTAAGATAAAGTGTTTAAATAAGTTTAAAAAGCATTTGAAAAAGTTTAATTTAAAAAAAAGATTGTTATTTATGTTATTTCAGAAATTATTTACTTTAAGTCAAGAGAGTTGTTGCACACCTGTAATTGGATGTTAGACTAGAACATAATTATCTACACAATGTTATTTTAAGTGATGTATCTAACATCTGTTGGTTGTGTCTAATAAATAAATAAATAAATAAATAAATAAATTGCCGTTTTATTGCAATAGGTTCTTTGAATTGACATAGAATCTTCATGGTTTGAGGTTTTCGAATGAAACTTTTTTCAAATGGTTTCTATGATGTTCTTTTTTTAAAAAATGTGAAACATTTGAATATCGACTTTCAATTGTTTTTGTTATTCAATTTAGACAAGAAAGATGGATACTGCGAAAATTCGAGTGATTTTTGAATACGAGTTCCGACGCGGAACTAACGCGGCAGAAACAGTTCAAGGTAATAATTGTGTTTCCAGAAATAATGCATTAAATTCGCCTTCTTAAGTAGATATCTGATATAGATCGATAAATCTGAATTTTACTTATTAAGACTGATAAACGCCATCGCGAACGCCCAAAACAATTTTTGGATTAAACCAGCTTTTGTTAAGCGAAGAGAGAAGTTAGCTTATTATCTGGCTTAATACTCACAAATGCAGATAGATAGATACATTTTTATCGCATAACCAGAAAAAAACAATGTGCTTACTTTTATGAAAAAATACTGCAAACATTATTATATTACTAAAGTGTATTATATGTTATGGATAATTCGACCTATTCCATAAATGGGGTGACCATAGGTATAGTCGGCAGCACATGAACCTTTACAAGCGTGCACTCTACTCGGTTACGTTAAGGGTGTCTTTGTCTCTAAAATTTAAAGGTTGATCCGCTGTTGACTGTGTAACAAATATGTAACAAGTTATGTTCTAAGAACGGAGGGTTCAAAATCAACGGTGGATCCCATTCTATTGCAATTATTGTATCTAAAATGCGAAATAACTTCTCCACCATTAAGTTGGATTATCCCTTTCAGGGAGTACGTAGACTTTTCCACCACCCTGTTCACAAATGTGCGAAGTGGCAGATAGCGGAAACTTTCATGAAGAAAATATAAATCTGATGAAATTGAATGACTACTGTTATTAGGAGTACATCTGAGATAGTAAAACTATGATTAGTTTTTTTTTGTAAGAACAACGGTCATATTGTAATAATCAATCTAACGCTCAATATGGAATAACATTGAATTTCCAAGCCTATAATTCACCTACGACAGGGTAGACAATTTATGTACATCGTTATGTACATTCGTGAAGTTATAGTAGCAATACCACTCGCTGACAGTGAAGGAAAACATCGCGAGGAAACCTGAGTGTCTGAGCTATTCATATACCTCAGCGCTTGATATCGCCAATCCGCGGTGGGTACGCGTGGTGATTAAGCCCATACTCTCTCCCTGAGAGAAGGCCTGTGCCCTACAGCGGAACGTATATAGGCTGCTTATGTAAGGTAGAGAAACAGGGCGATCGCCGAACGATGTGTTAAAGTTGGTCGAAAGCCCTCATCACGGAATGGCCGCTTAAGATGGCGTGATGGGGAAAATGCCTGTGACCAGTAGTCAAGCGTGTAGTAATGGGCTGACGATGATAATACGACTCATTGCAGGGCACAGGTCATCTAAGATAAATACTATTAGCTTAATTTCCAATCATGCCCGATATCTTCAATAAAGATAATACATTCGTCACGGATTAGCCATATCAAGTGACGAATTTATTTATTTTGATTGCTTACTTCACCGTTTGGTGAATTGAGTATAAGCGCAGTATTACATGCACCACGTAGCCTAAGAGTGAGACACTCGAAAATATTTCAAGAAACCAACGTGTCTTCGCTACCGTTTGTTTATTTTCACATGTCAGCATCCAGCTATCAAGCGATACTTTGCCTAGCGCAGATTGAGTGGCTCACACTGTTTATATCTCGTCATCACAACCAGTCTCACCTGAACCTCACAAAAGCCAAAATAATGGAGGAATCGAACCTGCTTTAAGCTCTTCTAAATTGGTTGGTCAATAGGTCGTTGAACGACTATCGGGGGATTTTTACGGAATTCCAAATGCAAGATGCTAGTTTTCCATTGAAGTAAATTTTGAGCTTGTTCAGAGCATCCAAACAGGAAGATAGTAAAATTAGATTTAGTTGACTGTTATTGTTGAAGTGGCGTCAGTATTAGAAGTAGAGCAAACTTCGTGCAAAAAATCTAGGTACTGAATGTTGGAGGAGAGTAAATAAATAAAGACAAATATCTTGTTTTAGTCTCACCTCGGACGTTGTAGCAAATTTCAATCTGGGTCTGGGTCAGTGTTGCCGTTTTTCATTTGTGTTGTTCAAACCAGGATATCTTAGTTTAGGACCAAAAAAGTAATAGCGTTGTGTGGAAGTTATTGTCATCTTATAATTAAACATAACATAAACATAAACATTTACATACAGGCATATACATTGCTTCTGGCCCCACACTAGGATACCCTGTGTCGTGGGAACCAGAAACAACGACATCACAAACATGTAAACATCCAAGACCTTGGGTTTTTTTTTTGTCCCCAGTCGGGATTCGAACCCGGGACCTCTCGCATGGTATGCAGATGCACTACCACTGCCCCACGAGGTCGTCAAATTGGTTACGAATTTACGATTAATTAAAAGAGCTTACGTTATATTATGTATTCTAGTTTATGGAATACAACGTTCTACCAATATTTAAGTGGGACTTCGTCGGAAGTTTCAACAGCGCCAGTAATATTGTTGGAAATGTTGTTGCTATGCCAGAAACCTAAATTTTTCAAAATCAAAACGTTGCGGAACATCGGAACTCGAGTCAATAACATTGAAACAATTTCATGCTACATGAAACTATCAGGGAGACTTTTTATGTAGGTAACCTGCCTACTTACGTCCAACCGTGAAAGCTGCATAATATTCATGGAATAAAATATCATCTCTTGAATTTATTTGCTCAGATTCAGCTCCAATTATATTTGATTCAATACACCTATTCAATGAAGCGTACTTCTATATTTTATTGCGAAAACGCAAAAGTATAATTTCCATCTGTTTCCAATTTATTACCTACCTTACACAGAGTAGATCAGATCCTGAATCTCCTGGTATCCTCTCAGATAAAAATATCAAATATTTAATTTACAAATAAAAGCTTCTCCTGTACAGAGTTCTTTGAACACTTCTTACCAAACTGTTTTTGTAAATGACTTCTCATTTATCATCTTTCTCTTTCACTACACGTTTACCATCTCCGTTTTTTCCGATGATTTGAGAAAAGAGAGTCACAGTGGAGATTCTTTTTCGCTGTCTTTTTCTTCACTTCAACTCGACCCAAAGGCAGCGTCGGATAACATTACACATTGACATTCAATAAATGAATGTAAATTCTTTACTTGAAATATTTTTTGATTTCTGTTTTTCAGAATCACGGGAGTCTGCATTCGTTCACGCACTGTCTTCAGCAGCTCTGGCCCATGCAGTGGCGAGAGCATGCAGTCGAGGAGAGCTGAACGAGTGCTCGTGCGATTCAAGGGTCCGGAAGCGGACGCCGCGTCACTGGCAATGGGGTGGTTGCTCTGAGGTATGAAAAGTTTTAAAGACAAAAACAAAAGAAAACAAAGGTGTAACGAGGTGTTACAACAGCGTATAGCACGTACAAATATCGTCACATCCCTATGACCATGATGTGGTCTGATCAGATCCACCGTCTGAACAGATCAACCAGCCTCGACGTAGGGCGCCCAATACTGTAGGACAAATCTGTGATTGAAAGATCAATTACCTCGTGGCGCAACGGTAGTGCATCTGCATACCATGCGAGAGGTCCCGGGTTCGAATCCCGGCTGGGAACAAAAGAAAACCCAGGTCTTGGATGTTTACATGTTTGTGATGTCGTTGTTTCTGGTTCCCACGACACAGGGTATCCTAGTGTGGGGCCAGAAGCAATGTATGTGCCTGTATGTAAATGTTTATGTTTGTACTTTCACAAAAAAATCTGTTTCATTTCAGTAAACCCCCGAGCTGATAATAACGTAGTAATGCAATCGATGTAATGCAGAAGAATTTGTGTTTCGATCACACCGTTTCTTTATAAATAAAAAAAAAAAACTGTTAACTTCGTCATATATTCACCTTCCTTTGAGAATTGGTACATACTGAATTAAGGTTTTTAAATTAATTAATTAAGGACAAAAAGTTAAAAACCAGTTTTTATTTGTATTTCAAATGTTTCATTTCTTAAATTATGTAATTATGTCACCTTATAGGACATAAGATATGGAGAGATGTTCAGTCGAGACTTCGTAGATTCCAAAGAAGACAAGACCGCCGATGACGGAATCATGAACCTTCACAACAACGAAGCTGGCAGACGAGTAAGTACCTACTTATCTTTTTGCAGTTTACTTAAATAACATTTCCCACTAACATTACAGCGTAAAATAAACGTGCAGTCGAAATGAATGGCGGTAAAGAGCGTGGGCATTCAGTTTCTGTAATAAGAATCTTGTGATGATCTTATCACGACCATGATATCCAATCAAATACTGATACTATACATGGAATTACACACAGTTGGTAATCAAATTAAGATCAATGTTTCGATCTTAAACAAAGATTTAAACTTAAATTCTACTTTAATTTCAGCACCCAAATATCTTCAAACACGTATTTAATACTAAGTTAACTGTTGTGATCCTTCCATCGACCAACTCCTCGACATCCATCGACCATCATCCATCGAAAACTGTTTCCATCGACGACTCGATTGTAAAACTAAGCAGACAAATGTCTTGTTCAATAGTAAAAATCAGCGGTTAAATCAGTAACTTTTCGTCTTCCAGGCAGTGCGTGGGCGCATGCAGCGCGTCTGCAAGTGCCACGGCATGTCCGGTTCCTGCTCGGTGCGCGTATGCTGGCGCCGGCTCCCGCAGTTGCGACTAGTGGGCGATTCACTCACTACACGATACGAGGGCGCTTCACACGTTAAAGTAAGTTTACAAAGACGCTGGGGTTGCAATGCGTTTATGAAACCAGTTCAGTCCAGTTAGGTAAGGTTAAAGAAGGCAATAGAGTATCAAGCCCCTGGTGAGGTTAGGGTAGGAGAGGGCTCCTGCTCGGTGTGCGTATACCGGTGCTGGCTTCCGCAGTTGCGATTAATGGGCAATTCACTTACTACACGATACGATTGGCGCTTCGCACGTAAAAGTAAGTTTACAGAGCTGATGGGGTTGAAACGCGTTTCTGAAACCATGTTGTGTCTAGTTGTGTAGTAGGGTTAAATAAGGCTATGGCGTATCGAGCCCCTGGTGAGGTTAGAGTAGGAGAGGCCACATTATATTGGACTCCTGCGCGGTGTGCGTATGCTGGTGCTGGTTTCCGCAGTTGCGATTAGTGGGCGATTCACATACTCGTAAAAGTAAATTTACAAAGATACTGAGGTTGATATTCGTTTCTGAAACCAGCTCAGTCTGCTTAAGTTAGTGTAGGGTGGGCTATGTTGGAGCACTTGCACTCCAGCTTAGTGCAGGTATGCTGGTGGTGGTCCCGTAGCTGTGGCTGGTGTAAGTTTAAAAGTAAGTAAGTTTATGACTCGCCACAGTGGCTGGTGGGCGAGGCGACGATGTTCGTGTATTTGATGATGTAGAAGTCCAAAGACTCAAATAATATTAGTATTGGCAACGCTACAATTTTCGTAATATTTATTTCAGATCGTGGATAGAAAACGGGGGAAGAACATAAGAAAACTGAGGCCGCTACACCAGGATATGAAAAAACCAAACAAAACAGATCTCGTGTATCTAGAGGACTCCCCTGACTTCTGCGAACCCAATGAAGAGTGAGTCTCGAAGCCCCTAAATATGTATAATATAATCCTTAAAAAGTAATCAACATTATCTCCTATTAGCGGATGTGACATTTTACATTCAGTCTTTCTCTTTATTGTAGACAAAGAAACTCTACCTCGCCACTCATAAACATGTAATTAATTAGTGATATTTTAGCTACTATAATGACATTAACATTTGAACAGCATAGCGTGGACCAAAACGAGAGAGTCTCTAAGCTCCTAAATCGACATAGAGCCCTAAAAGCGAAATTCACAATATCTCGAATTAGCATATGTGACATTTAATATTTAGTCTTTCTCATTAATTATTAAAAAACCCCGCGTCTCATGAAGTTGTAATTACCATCAAATTCACCTTATGCTGTTCATCACATCACATGTAAGACTTAGTTCGACGTCGAACACAGATTTTCCGTGCATTTTTACGACATCAATAAACGTATTCTCTTCGTCTCCAGTCTTGGCATACTGGGCACGCGCGGGCGCACATGCAACCGCACCTCAGCCGGCCTTGACGGCTGTCGGCTTCTCTGCTGTGGCCGCGGCTACCAGACCAGGGTTCGGGACCACGAGGAGAAGTGCCGCTGCCGCTTCGTCTGGTGCTGCAAGGTGCACTGTGAGCTGTGTCGTTCCAAGCGGGACCACCATGTCTGCAACTAGAACAGTCTACTTGTCCGGAATTCTCTGAACTAGCATTCGCTGCCGTAAGAAACCTGCAAACTGTCTTCTTTTGGCTCGTGTTTCAAGAACAATACAGTTTTTCAGTCAGTTTTGTTGTGTCGGTCGTTGTAGTAAACAGATGTTTAGTTTACTTTCAATAATTTAAACGTATATTCAGATATATGGTTAATATGTCGGGGACTACATATATTGTAATAAAGCTCTGTTTAGTCTTGTTGCTTCTATAAGAGGTTGAAGGAAGAAGTATGTAGGTATAGAGTGTTATGGTCAAATGATTTAGGCTTAGCGTCTTGGAACTCTCTCGCTGAGAGAAGGCCTGTGCCCTACAGTGGGACGTATAATTATAGGCTGCTTATGCTATCTCGGAATGTCGTCGACAACTGTTGTACCTCTGCACTGTTCTGTTTCATTCTGTCCTTCACTGCTACTTATACTTATACTTTGTAAACTCCAGGAGAGAATTATCATCTTTTTAGGGTTCCGTACCTGAACGGTGTCTAATGGAACCCTATTACTAAGACTTCACTGTCCGTCTGTCTGTCTGTCTGTCTGTCTGTCCATCCGCCTGTCTGCCTGTCTGTCACCAGGCTGTATCTCATGTAAAGCTAGGCAAATTGAAATTTTCACAGATGATGTATTTCTGTTGCCGCTATAACAAAAGATACTAAAAACAGAATAAAATAAATATGTAAGGGGGGCTCCCATACTACAAGTGTCTTTTTTCCGTTTTTGCTCTATATTAATAACGGCAACAGGTAGACGCTTGAAATATTCAAATGTTGTATAGATAATGATGCGGAACGCACTTGGCCGGTTATTTTTGTCATATATTGACCCAATCTCTGCATGATAATATCATCTGTGCCTGCCAATGTTTTTGGCAGAAATTTTAGGACCTTCTTATTTTTTTCCGACTCAGAAATTAAAAGAAAGTTAGGGCACTAGGCGTCTTCTATATTATTATTAATACGTGTATTGCACATAAGTAAAGAAAATACAATGGCAATGTGGCGGACATTAATGCTACTGACAATCATTATGATATTCATATTCAAGCTTTCACTACTTGGATCGGGCTTTAGTAGTTTGTTTGTTTGTTCACCAGGAACCACACTCACACAGTGGAGTCGATAGCAAATCAACTTTTACATACGTGCACTCTATTTGGTTATGATACAGGTGACTTTGCAACTAAAATGTAAAGGCTAATCAGCTGTCAACTGTACTATAGTTCTAGATAATACGCGTGATAAGAGCGATAAGAGCCCGACATTAGCACAGTAATTGTAGTGAAATACGAGGACTGACGTCAGTTTTTTTTTTTTCCAGCATGTTAGATTATTTGCGTCGTCTGTATGATTGAATATCTAGAAATGTAATTTTTTTATAATTATTTGCACTATGTTTATTAGACTGAGATAGACCTAAAATTGGTGTATTTTTCTGAGCTTGAGCTTTGAAATTATTTACAGTATTACTAATTTATTTGATTTTACATTGTAAATAGTCTGTATTATAATGCTTTATCGGTATGAATTAGGTTTTAATTAGATTTTCCTGTAAATAAACTTCTTAGGTAGGTATGTACTTAAAGCTTATGTTAAATAAATTCATGATTTTATTTTCTACCTCAATTAAGAACTTACCTTGTTCTAATAGGTATTAATGAAATAGTATTTTATACGAATATACGAAAAAGATTTAGTAATATAAGTCACATTTACTTCCTAGATTTAGAGTGAGTAACCTAAGTAAGTGTAAATAGTAATTACATTTCGATTACAGTTAAGTAATTTATTTTGTTAGATGTGGCAGCTTTAATTGTCTTTAACGAGCAAAAATTAGACTTAAGTACTACTCAAAAATATTTGAAATAGTTTTTATTATTATTCGTATTTAGTAAAAATGTAAATAGTATTACTTTATCCCTGAGTTGTATCTCCATGCTCTATTTTACGTGTTCAAATTCGTGAAGGGGTAATTACGTTTTCTAAACGCGAACTTTTAACCCAGGGGTTAGCCTTTTGACGATAAAAGTTTTATTAAAATGTATGTGATTGAAAAACGATTTGCATCTCGCTCATACAACATAGAAAGCAATGATGTGTGAGTGAGGCAAATAATTGTTGGCTGTATTAACCGTGCTATACACAAGCCAGTGTCAATATCTCTTTGATAAATATATAATGTCCCAAGCGGTGGCCACGTTTCATAAAATTACAATTATCAATATGTGGTTTATTCGACTTTGCAATGTCCATCAAATTGTCATTAAGCCATGAAGAATAGTTATATGAAACAGGGCCCAGATAACTACACTGACGCAGCAAAATCTAGATGTATGCTTGACAATGACTGCCTTGGTCCAGTTAATTGTAGAATCTCACTAGAACATACATTTAAAAGAACGGATATTATTATGTAGAAACTACGTGTAATTTAATTTTAAAAGGGTTCGAATAATGGAATGTCGATAAAGTGTTGCGACATTTTCTTTAAGTATGTTTTACAAAGCAAGACAGCGCTTTTAATATCAGACATGGACATGTTATACTAATCGGCAATGGGAAACAGCGCCAAGGCTACTGAAATATCTTTTTAAAAGGGTTTTCCCCCTCAGCAGTACTTTATCCGATGAATAAAGTATTAATCGGTAGAATTTTCATAGATTTCAGTTTCTTTATTCGGGTTAGTAAAGGATATACCTACTGAATAAGAGACTAGAACAAATGTATCGTATAAATAGATTATTAATTCGTATTGTAACGAGTCGATGCAAGACTCTTAGTGTAAACCATTTTGAATACTGATAAAATAGACAACAATAGCTAACTCGATGTAAAGTCATTAATAAATGTATTAGAAAAATATATAAGTATTTCATTTTATCGCTTTTGCTTTTAAGTGACTTTGTAAAGTCGGGTACTACGTAAAAAGACTAAAAAAACACAAATTGAAAATACATAATACAGAGAAGTTTGTAAAGAGGCTCGAAATTTCATCGATGCTTGCACTTGCCCATTAGTTGGGAGAGCGCTGGCACGGTGAGCCAGAGGTCGCGGGTTCAAGTCCCGGCATGGGCGGTATTTTTAGCCTCTAAATAAGTTTTTAAAATTGAAAATCACAAGCACAACATCAAACAACAAGATATACTATCCAATCTTAATCAGTGTTTGACGACTCACTGATAGGATAGTGTAATACAATGATACACGTATTTTGTTAAGTATTTCACTTTATTACTGATTGTACCACACCTCATGCGCATATTGATATAGTAGGTAATGGTATTGCGTGGAGACGAATTTGAAGTAACAATTTTTCACTCTCTGATATATTGTCTAGTAGCATAAAACCTTACTGACTTTTACGGTCGACAGCAGGTCAACATCAACATTTTGGTTACAAAATCGCCCGCAACGTAATTAAGCTGAATGCATCGATGTATAGTCCGCACAAATCTTTTTGGCGGTAACGTGAACATAGTCACGTTTGAAAATCGCTTACTGTCTTTACAGTGTATGTGTGAGTAATTGACTACTTTAGTAATTGGCTAACAGTAATTTACTACGCATCAAACTTCGACAATTACTCCTACATAGACTGTAAAAACAGTAAGCGATGTGCAAATGACCCGTGACTATGTTCACGTTACCGCCAAAAAGATTTGTGCGGACTATAAGGGTCGACTGTATATATATAAATAATTCACTTTGAAACGGCGGCACTCACATTCGGAACCGAGCCAATAAAATTTTTAATAGACGATTCTATCTTATTGCCCGAGAGGATTTCCTAACCAAGGGTAGACGTTGGGGCACACGTTGCAGATTTGCATCCAGTAGTCCAGCTGTAAAAGACAAGAATTACGTCTTAGTTTTGTTATTTTGTAAAGATGTCGTCAATACAAGCAAATTTCGCTGTGCTGTGTGTAATCGAAATGTAAGCAATGTTAATTATTGCGAAAAAACTTCAACATCTCTCATAAGATTATCGAGAAGATAGTGCAAGGAAGTTGATAAAGGTATTACGACAATAAATTAACAAAAAACTATGAAACTACCTAGTTTGTCAGTTGTAATCATGTTTCGTGGTGTGGTGGAACTGTGATAACGATCACTTCTATCGCACGGGGGGCGATAATTATCTGCATGAAATAATTTGACAAAAGCAAAAATATCAACGGTTTGATCATGTGAACAAGAAGAAGAAGAGATCTTACTGAAAGTAGCATATTTTGACTCTATAAAGAGCTACTACAAAACCGTGCATGTGTAACAACATGATGTGTTGGACAGACAGCTCACCTGATTGTGCTCAGCTCTAAGCGGTCCGCAGCTTTGTGCAGGGCATGCTGTGGGGGTGAAGGTCCTACAGGGTTTGGACCTGTACTCATCGACCGGAATAGGGTTCTTAGTCCACTCGATGACGTCACCGCCGTTCACCTACAATGAACAATGGGTAAAACCTAAAATTATACTCAAACAAGACTTTTCCTTATCCAAAAATAGGACATCCTTTGATATAGTAATCGGACAAAGAAATTACAAACATGGAAACCCACACTCAGACTGAGACGGGAAACGAACCCACGACTACAGTCTTGGTTATCTATCGTATTACCTATAAATAAACGAGGCAGTCTTAAATTATTATAAGCCCCATAAATAAGAAAATTATATAAGATCGTATTCTTGTGAAGCCTTCTTACGAATTTTTTATAATAAAACTAGCCGACTCAGCAAACGTTGTTTTACTATATTAATTAGCCCACGACCTATTCTTAGACCTACCAAATATAGACAAAAAAAAATCATTAAAATTGGTGAAGCCGTTTCGGAGGAGTTCGATAACAAACACGGTGACACGAGATTTTTACATATTAGATATTACTAAGAAATGGAGATTACGTTAATCTGATATCAAATAATCGATAGGTAATTGAATATTAGAAGCTTAGTATAGTATTAATGTATAGCAATAAATTATAGAAAGACTAACAAAAAAATTCTACTAATAAAAAAAATTGGGAGATAAGAAAATTACTGTAAGGTTACTAGCTCAAAAGCAATCTTATATTAGTCATTTTGTCCTCTATTTTCGAAAGACAGATGTGAATGTTTTTAGATTCTCGAAAGAGTCATTCACTTACCATAAAAACGTCATTAAGCTGATTGATCATATCCATGAACCTGACGAGAGCAGTGCGGACGGCAGGGTAGACGGACAAGTACCATTCGTGCACGTAGAAGCCGAAGGGAGAACGGTTGCCCATGTAATGGCGTTCGAAGTTCTGAACGATGAAGTCAAACCAAGCATCGGGATCGGTCAATGAAGGTCTGTGATGAAATTAATATGAAGATGTTTAGTTTGACTTGACCCTTATCGTAAAAATATCTCAGATCTAATACTTGAGGTTATAGTTTCTGAGCAGGTTTTTTAGATTTTTGAGTTTCGTAAGCATTTCGATAGATAGAATATTTTTTATTGTTTGTAGACCAGGAATTACACATGAACATTTATTTTTAAGTCAGAAAAAAATCGGGCTTCGCATTATACAGTCTGCAAAGTCTGAATTTCATAGGAATTTTAAATTTTATAGGAATTTTACTATTTATACAAATTGAACTTGAAATAATAACTTCTACACAACAAAATCAGTTGTCCTGCAGGTCCAAACTAGGTTAACCTATGCTATGGTAACCAGTCAAAATGGTATGAAAAATAAAATTGAGAATTTCCAATGTTTGTTTGTTGGAAGTGTTTAAGTTATCGGAAAAAAGAGACAGTTTTGAGGTTTTTTGGGTTATTTGAGTAATACGTTGTGTGATTATAGTTACTAACACAGTAAAGCAAGCATCAACCATAGAGCAAGCCTGGCCATTGAGGTCCAACCAGCTGATCATAGGCAGAACCCAAATTCCTGGGAACGATGCAGTAGAGCACGGAGGGATCATGCACTCCTGGGTGGAAGCGTAGTCCAGAGTGTAAGGCCAGATGCCCGGGTTAATGTTATTGATAGTTGACCAGGTACAGTCATATTGCAGGCCAGTTTCAGCCATGACTTGGAAGGTGGCATTCCCTGTCATTTGTAAGAAGGGAATGCGGACACCTAGAAAAGAAGAATAACCATTTTAAATATTGTCTAAAAACAAAAATCTTGAACCATAAATATTATGAATATTCTTCATAACAAGGTATTAGAAATCAGTAAACGAGAATGACTGAGTGAGTTGTCATGAAAGAGAAAAGCCTATGCCAAACAGTGGAAATGATTTTCCTTCACGTGAATGAAATAACGCAATATCTTCTGAAGACGAACTTACCTTTAATCTCCTCGTACGGAATGTTGGCAAGATGGGTCATCTGGACCTTCTGATCCCCGAATTCTCTCAGCATATCTTCATAAGTAGCCTGAGCCCAATAAGTCTGCGGTGTTTGATGGCTGACAGAGTGCAGTGCAATTTCGTAACCAAGATTGTACAGTTCATTGACGAGCTGGTAGTTAGTATACTCGTGGTTGACGAAGAAAGTGGTGCCAATGGGACAGCCATTAATATTTTGGCGGTTGTACAAGATATCGCGGTAGGTGTTTATGTTGATCACGTTGACGCCATCGTCAAAGGTCAGAAGGACAAACTGAAATTTTTATAAAATTTATTTAAGCATGAGCAATATATAATATAGATTGATTAAAATAAATCAAAACTAATTAAATTATATACCAAATTCAATAGATATTGTGGAGAGCAGCTACTGATTAAGTGTCACGTACAGTTGACAGCCGATCAAGCATTACATTTTCATTGCAAAGTCATCCTTAACCTAACTGATTAGAGTGCACGCACGTAAAGGTTGATGTGCTGTCGACTGTACCTGTAGCTTTTAATTATTGTGTTCACTTAAAATCTTAATCATGTTATGTGATTTTTGTGAATAAAATATTTGAAATATTCTGATTGTATTACCTGCGGCGTGTCCCTGGCTGTTAGTCCGCCAGGAATCTCAGTTGACGTACAGCGACAGTCAGGTAATTGACAGGCTGATGCATCGCATGACGCAGCCAAAGAAAGCTCATCCTGACCAGCCACAGAAATTGCGGCTAGCACCACCGAAATTAACACTAAGCTGAGCTTCATTCTAATAAAACTATTCTGTCAATTACCACCCTTCTAATACTCAATTGTCTAATTCGTACCTTGTTTATAATATTTGCTTTATCTAAAAATTTGAATTTAATCGCAAAGTGGCGATCAGATTTGCTTAGATTATTGGTCTTATCTCTTGAATATTTCCAAGAAACTACCGTGATTTTATTGTTGACTCAATGATATCGCAGGCTATTGATTAATTCATCCGGTTTTTTAAATTGTTTCGTGGGATTGAAAAGTATTTTTTTTTGAGAGAATTCATTGTCTTTTTATTATTTCTATGTAGAGTGTAGTATTGTACTGTATATAGACACTTAGATATGTGGTACTAGTGGTACCAGTTTACTAAGTTCTTTATGAAAATAAATGTTCATAGACTTTTTCCGTTTTTACGGTCCTCAAAATAAATACCGGCCAAGTGCGAGTCGGAATCGCGCACAAAGGGTTCCGTTATCTATACAACATGAGAAAAAGATCGAATTTGAGAACAGCATCTGTAGAAACTAACAAGAAGCGTTTAACATTGACATTTAACGACATGACATCGGCTGTGAAGGTTACATAGATAGCCGCTAAATGGCGAGCGCTGTTTTTTAGACAATGTTTCTTGTATGAGTTGTTGTTTCTTGTTCTATGAGAGCCCCCTTTAAATATTTATTTTATTTTGTTTTTAGTATTTCCTGTCATAGCGACAACTATCACGGTTCATGAGATAAAGCCTGGTGACAGACAGACGGACAGACAGATAGACAGACGGACAGTGAAGTCTTAGTAATAGGGTCCCGTTTGCACCCTTTGGGTACGGAACCCTAAAAAGGAACCCTTATAGAAACTTGAGATCTATATCAAACTTTGAGGGATTGAAAAAAATTAAGCTTCGTAATCAATGCTATAATTTAAATATACGACCACTTTTAATTGTGTCATACAATCAAACTCACTATCCAAACCTTAAAGGGCACTCTAATTTGAATAGGAACTCCTAAATACTTAGTAGACGTATGGAAATAAGTGGAAATAAGTGACATTTTGTTGTTATATCACGTAAAACACTTTTTAATACAGTTGCTCAAAAAGTGGCGTATTGCAGGGACGTATAGCGTTCGGGATGTGGGCTATTACACACTCGTGCTTTTTTTTTACCTTTCCCGCACTCGTGCGTTCTCTTTCCCAACTGTCAAAATAATGTCTATTAAATAGTAGATTGTACAACAAGTGCATAAAACGCACCATTTTACTCGAGACGTTTATCCATCCGAGCGAGCTTGCGAGCGAGGATAGATATAAAGTCGAGTGTAAAATGGGTTTTATGGACGAGTTGTACACTCTACTTTTCACTTCGATTGCGAGGAAATGAAACAGCAACATCTTTATCTTCACTAATGCAATTAATCAAACAACAAATTTATTAAATTAAATTCACGCGTACGTGTATAATCACAGTGGTTTTGCCGCTATTAAAATTTAACCAATGAGAGCGCAGCTTCAATAAAGCGCGACCAACCTGATTGGCCCTGCAATCTAGTTGGTCGCGTTTTATACGAAACGAAATAAAATAAAGAGGTTGTTGTATGAAGTTAAAGATGTTCGTGTGGCTGTTGCAGCGATTGCCTTGGTCTTCGACGAAGATTTTACTTTATGCTCTAGAGCATAAAAAGCGACTTTATGTCGCCTACGCACGACATAAAGACGAACTTTTAGAGCATGAGAAGTGAAAAAGAATATAACCAACCATGAAGTTTTTACTAAAAAAAATCATAGAAGTTTTTATGATTCATGCAGATACGTATATTTCTAAAAAGAAGCTACTAATTTGTTTCAATATCAGATTTAATTATTTGATTGAATGAGTTTGGTTAGGTTTCATTTCATTTCATCTCATTAAAGGAAAAAGATCAAGTGATTAAGACACTTAGAATCGCTAGCAACAAAGTTATGCCACAATGAAATAATACCTTAATTTGTAGTACTGGCTTAAAATTTTAAAATACTATTGTTAGGATTAAAGTAATTCTCCGGACGAGGATGTAATAGTATTGCATGGAGACTTACCAAAACACAAGAAGTCTCTAGCTTAACTCATTCACAGGCATTTATTTTACTGAGACTCTGTCTCACAGAATTCATGCGAAATAGTTAATAAAGAAATATACATTCTGACTTCATGCGAAATAGTTAATAAAGAAATATACATACTGATCATGAAGAAAACCAGCGCAAAACCGTTGAAAACGTGGTGATTATATCACAGAACACATATGATTATATTCTCTGTGGTTATAATGGTTATTGGTGACATGACGTAGCACAGATTAGGAACGATGACATTCAGTGCTGCAAAATGTAATTTATATCGATCATCAATTCGATTCTATCAGTCACCATTTCATAAAATATGACTGAAATGTAATATAATTGATTTACGTGATGCGAGTAGAAAGCCCGGTGATTATGCCTCATATCACCTTTACATAATAATATATTATATGCAGTCTATGTAGATAAACCATAACATTTTAGTTGCAAAGTCATCCATAACATAATCAGTCAGGCATGTAAATCTTTACATGCGTAGGTACTGATTACGTTATGTTCCCACTTTAGGGCACGAATCGTCTCGCACGCAAGCTCGATGACTTTCAGCCCCCCGAACAAGCCGGTTTCCGATAAGGCTTTACATACGTTGGACCACACACATACGCTGCGGCAGAATGTACAAAAGACTGAGGAGTGTAATCTGCCACTATGCTTAGCTTTTTTGGAGTGAGGTGAGGTATGGGGGCATGGGGTGTACCTCATACACATGTTTCCTCTCGATGTTTTCCGTAAACGTTAGACAGTCGTACTGCTATAAAAAAATCACATACAATGTCCGATTCGCACCCAACACCTTGGAATGTGATGCAAGCGTTCTGTTAATACATAACCACCGCTTTCCTAGTTAATTTAAAGGTTTATTTAAAGATCAGCATCCGAGCGATTCGGTCAAATTAAGGTCCACAAGATCCACAGATCCGTGTGGCACTGGATTAAGAATAGCGTCACTCCATTTCCTTCCGTAGATGTCGTAGAAGGCGACTAAGGAAATAAATTACCAGGAGATGGGCAGCAGCGTTTTCTTGAGATTTCAACCGCATACTGCGATCGCCAACCCGCCTGCCAAGCGTGGCGATTATGGCAAAACCCCTCATGGTTATGAAAACCACGAAGGAGGCCTATGTCCTGCAGTGGGCGTTAAATGGCGGATGATGATGATGATGAAGGTCCACACTGTTGAATCTGTTATCTAGTGTTAGTAACTAATATATAAAGTAAACCGCAAATAATCTAAATGAACAGGTGGATAAAGAAATATGCAAATGAAGTAGGTATTATCAAACGAAATAACAAAAGTTATGTTATGCTATTTTTTTTCCAGCTAAACATACCTATTTTTTCTCTGTATCGATTCATTCGATTTGAAAAGTAGCGGTCGGTCTGATGTTAACACTACATTATTGAATGCACAGATTGAGATTTAAACAGGTCTGTGAATGGATCAATAGATTTGTATCAAGATGACAGCGGTCGTTAAACCGGAAGCATTAATTATTGTATAACTTTATTAATTTAGAATTACGGAGAAGTCATGGTTTTATAAGAAAACCCCAATTTTTTATAATTGAAAACATGAATTATGGACACTGAAAACTGGTGACACTATTTAGATTTTAGCGATACTGCTAATGGTCAAGATCCTTTCATTTTCATTTCATATCAATAAAAAACTTCTACTGAAGACTTGGCTGTATGGGCATAGTTTCCTTTGCCTACCAGAATGGGTGAAGAAGAAAAAAAAAACTGCTTATATTCTACGGTTGGCGCCATTTTTCAGAAATTTTCTTTGCGAGTTTAGTTGTTTGTTGCACAAAATGAGTAATTTCGACCCTAGTTTTTTTGAATTAACACCACCGGAACTCAGTATAATTGCACAAAATACTTCGGAGAACATTTTACCGGAAAAGTCAAAAAGTCGCTACATATCTACATACGACGAATTTATTGCGTGGCGAGAAGAGAAAAAAGCAAATAGTTTTTCATTTTTTCGCAACTGTATTAAAAATAGTCGTTCAGTACACGTGCGGAACCGTCATTGCAACTCGTTCCGACTGGCAACCCTCGCCTTCGGCTGCGCCTCGGCTCGGGTAGACATTTGTCGGAACTCTTTGCAATGACAGCCTTTCCACACTTGTAATGAAATATACTATTCCAATTGAAAATAATTTTCCTCCTTACATCCGGTTACCCTTACGGATGTAAGGAGGGCCATCATTTTCAATTGGAAAGTAATTTTTCATTCCGTTCGTTTGCTCACAATCCTCAGGGCGCGAGTCCAACTTGGACTTGAACTTATCTGATTTTTTATTTGCGCGAGTATTATAGTTTACCTATCAGTAAATAAATCACAGATATCGTCGCCCTAGTTGTAATACGTCATAACTCATTTTCAAACCTAACTGACATAATAAGACATAACTCCAAAAAAACGTTATAGGGACACGAAATACTGTTATACGTTAGTTTTATAAGATATTATACCTTATTATTATCAATATTTTTTCAGAACATGTCGAATTGTGTTTTTTAAGAGCAAGTAGCTTAAAATTAGTTTTAACCGCGTGCTAAAAACTTGTCTAAAATGAGTTATGACGTATTACAACTAGGGCGACGATATATGACTATGGAATAACTGACGGGCGGATGTAATTAATAAAAAAGATAACATTCATTTGATAACACGTGGTGTATTATAAATTATACTTTTGCGTACTTAAGTGCAAAAAATAGTTAGTTACAATTTAGTTTGTACCAAGCGGGTTTCCAAGCCATGGATACACGCTTGGGCATGCACTGCACATTTGCATCCAGTAGTCAATCTGAAAATAAAAAAAGAACGTAGTGTAAGTAAGAATTCAAAATAGATGATGAATAAAGTTTTCGCCGTCGATATAACAGTTGACGTTGGTAGAGTAGTTGTCATAGGGACGTTAGTCGTTACACTGTTATGAGCGTACAATCCTGCGTCTAGTTATACTTGAGGAACTTGCGTCTAACTTAGGTTGGAGTGACATTGCTTTGATATAATAGAATACATGTAAAAACTTAGGAGAAATGAAGAATAAAACCATAAAAATATTTTTTTCAGGGTTTTAGGGAACACAAAAAACACGAAAAACCGGCCAAGTGCGAGTTGGACTCGCCCACAAAAGGTCCCGTATCATTACCTAGACAACATTTGAATATTTCAAGCGCAGGTAGACGCTGCCGTTATTAATATCGAGCAAATAACGGCAAAAAATCGCGTTTGTCGTTTGGGAGCCCCCCTTAAATATTTATTTTATTCTATTTTTAGTATTTGTTGTTATAGCGGCAACAGACATACATCATCTGTGAAAATTTTAGGCTCAGTAGTTTCGGTGATCAGGGGGGGGGGGGGGGGGGAAATGGTCAATTTTCGTCTTTTTTTTATGAGAAAAATCAAAACTATTTATTTTCGTAACGAGCCGGAGTTTCCTAATTTGTCAAATTTCACCTTGACTTGGTCCAGTAGATTCGGAACAATTTGGCTACGACAGACGGACGGACAGACAGACCCACGAGTGATCACATAGGGGTTCCGTTTTTTTTAAACGGTGAAGGACAACATCGTGAGGAAACCTGAGTGTCAGAGGTATTCACATACCTCAGTGCTTGAAATAGCCAATCCGCGGTGGGCACGTGTAGTACTTAATTAAGCCCATACTCTGTCGCTGAAACCAGCCCTGGAGCTCTATTTTTGAATCACTCGTATCGCATCGAGCGCTCGATTTCTACTGATTTTCGTTCGACATCTGAAATTCCGTATTTTTGAATCACTCGACTGCAACGAATGGTCCTTACCACTCGTCTCGCATGGCGATCGGTAGATTAATTGTCAAAAAACGATTTCGACATTTCGTTAGAACAAACACAAACCAAAATGACAGTAGTGTTTTGTTTGTAACAAAAGACAAAGATTTTTTATTTAAACAGCCAATAAAACAAAGTATTACGTTCCGTTTCTGTTACGGTTACGTTCCGTTTCAGTTTCCGGTTTTTTTAATTTCTGCGTGGAATGGATAAAATACAATACTTCAAATTGTACTGGCAACACTTCAGGCGAACGATTCAAAAATACTGAAAAACGACATCATGCAACTTAGAAGACGAGTGTGACTTAAGTCGCATTCGACGATACAATTTCATACGAGTGATTCAAAAATAGGTCTCCAGGTGCCCTGCAATGGGACGTATACAGGCTACATTATAAAAAAATCTCACCTCATTGTGTGTAGATGAAAGCGGTCCGCAGCTGTTGGCGTTGCAAGACCTGGGAGTGCGAATGGGACAGCTTCTTTGCACATACTCGTTGATCGGCACCGGATCACGGACCCAGTCGATGACGTCAGCACCGTTCACCTGGATGAAAAGAAATAGGCGATTCTACCAAAACTGAACGAATGAAGAAAAAAAAGGTGTGAAGCCCTAATTGAAAACAAAATTACTTCTGATCATGCCAGAGGTTCGATTCCCATCGGGAGCGCCGTACATTTGTACAAATTTCTATGTTTGTGATGTCCTTGCCTGGTACAAGTATATAGGAAAAATGATTGTTTTGTGTGGAAGTTACTTGTTATTATTATTGCTTGTGCTTGGCTGGTTATACACTGGCTCACATTTCGCCTCTAACTGAAAAGATGAGCCTAAATATGTGTTCTGCTTGCCTGATAAGTGTTCTGTGGTGTCACCAGATGTCAGGCTGGAACGGACAAATAATTTAGAGGCGTCCTTGTCTGGGTGGTTAGGGACCATCTATAAAGTACGTCACACGTTAAGCAGAGGGGAGGGGGTCGACAAAGTGTGATATTGTGTGTCAAGGGGTAAGCTTGTTACTAAAAAATATATTGAATAATAATAAAAATAGCTCGTACACGATACTATCACTTGTTACGCCCGAAATTGAACCTAGCCACGCACGAAAATCGTGCCCAAAAAAAAAGTATGTATGTGTGTGTGTGTGTGTGTGCGCGCGTGTGCGTGTGTGTGTGTGTATGTGTGTGTGTGTGTGTGTATGTGTGTGTGTGTGTGTGTGTGTGTGTGTATGTATGTGTGTGTGCGTTTTTGTGTGTGTGTGTGTGTGTGTGCGTGCGCGCGTGAGTGTGTGTGTGTGTGTGTGTGTGTGTGTGTGTGTGTGTGTGTGTGTGTGTGTGTGTGTGTGTGTGTATGTGTGTATGTGTGTTTGTATTGGTATGTGCTTAGTTATGACTACGATTGACACCTAATAACTAGTAAATATTCTCTTTATACGAGTTAGGGTGACCAAGTAGCCGATAGTACACTAGCACTCACCATAAATACATCGTTCATCGCGTTGATCATGTCCAAGAACCGGACGAGTCCCTCGCGAACGCCGGGGTAGGCCGAGACATACCACTCATGGATATAGAAGCCGAATGGAGATCGGTTGCCCATGTAGTGACGCTCGAAGTTCCTCACGATGAATTCGAACCACGCGTCGCCGTTCGAGAGAGGTGGGCTGTGAAGGTAGAAATAATTAATTATCGAAGTAGGAAAAACAATGAATGATAGAGATTCTTACATGGGATAATAGTAATAATAACGTCCGCACAACACGATCACTCATAAAATATCAAAATTAAATCCATTCGCAAAAAGCTTCGTCAAACATGAGATGGGAAAATTAAAAACTGGCAAGTGTACAACACGTACACAATATCGCGATAAACGTTTCTTACCTTCCGATCAACCTATCTCACTATATTACACATACCTACATACATGTACTCAGATCTGTATCCCAAATTCGTTTCTTGCTTACTTAATTACGGATAGTCCTAAATTTAAGTATTTAACGACCTCGTGGCGCAGCGGTAGTGCATCTGCATACCACGCGAGAGGTCCCGGATTCGAATCCCGGCTGGGGACAAAAAAAAGAACCCCAGGTTTTGGATGTTTATATGTTTGTGATGTCTTTGTTTCTGATTCCCACGACACAGGGTATCGTAGTGTGAGGCCAGAAACAATGTATGTGCCTGTATGTAATAATAATAATCTACAAATTAACAGTTGGTAAGATGGGGGAATCGATGCATATCTTCTTAGATTGCATTATGTATTTCATCATCAACCCATTATGTCCCCATCGAGGGGCACGGGTCTCTTCCCTGAGGAAGGTATAGGCCATACTCCACCACGGGGGCCAAGTCCGGATTCGTGGAGGCTTGTAGACTAGTGGCTCGTCTACTGTCAGAAGTTGTCAAGCCGCCCTAAGGCCTCTGACTTGGCTTAACGATTGCCATCTATCGAAGGCAGCCGGCACCAACAGCTTAACGTGCCTTGCGAAGCACGGAGCCGCTCGGAAAAATGCCACTAGCGTTTGGCATAGACGGCGACCCATCCATGCACTGAACGCGCCCTGTGTTGCTTAACCTTCGTGATCGTTTAAGATCACTCAGGCAGCCGGGGCTACGAGCGATTCATTATTATGTATTTATAACCTGTTAATTATCTTTTGGATCCATCTCAATTGGATGTTCCGTGAGCTCTTGCGGAAAATCAGTGCAGCGGAATTAAAAATGCACCAAATACTGAGCCTGGAGCCGTTTTACCGAGGTTTTACCTTTTGTCGCCGCCGTCGCATGGACATGGCCCATATTCCCTTCTTATTGTTTTTTTTTACCTCAGATGTTCTGCCTTGTTTGTTTTTTTTTTTCTGTTTCCCATGCATTGTCAAGTTCTATATGGCAATAAACAAATATATTTCTTCTTCTTCAGATTGAACTCAAAATTAAATCATAATAATAATACTTACACACTGAAACAAGAATCGACCATAGAGCAAGCGTTTCCGCTGTTATCCAGCCAGCTAACCATAGGCAGGACCCAAACTCCAGGAATGGAAGCAGTAGGGCAGGGCGGGATCATGCACTCCTGGCTCGAAGCGTAGTCCAGGGTATAGGGCCAGAGACCAGGATCAAGGTTAGTGATAGTAGGCCAAGAGCAATCGTATAGGAGATCGTAATCGGCCATTACTTGGAACGAGGAGTTGCCCGTCATTTGAAGAAACGGGAGTCGAACACCTGAAAGTGATTTCAGAGTTGCATTCAATATTGTCTAGGTATTGGATGAGGTATAAAAGCGAACCAAATGGGTACAGAACCATTATTCAGATATAATAACTTCCACACAACAGAATCACTTGTCGTGGTCCCAAACTAGGATAACTTGAGCTATCGTAACCAGGCAAAGACATCAGAAACATTGAAATGCACCCAGACCGAATTATTATTATTATTTTATACTTTATTGCACTTAGCCTAATCCTTACTAATATTATAAACGCGAAAGTTTGTATGTATAGATGGATGTTTGTTACTCTTTCACGCAAAAACGGCTGAAAGGATCCGGATGAAATTTTGCACGGAGATAGATTATAGTCTGGATTAGCACACAGGCAATTTTTTATCCCGGAAGCATACTCATAAAAATGTCGCGGTAACCGCTAGTAACAAAACAATTTGGAGAGATCTTTAGGCTTATTTCATCATCAGCCGTTTGACGCCAACTGCAGGACATAGGCCTCCCTCATGGTTTTCTAAGCTTCCCGGTGTTGTGCCGCCCGCATCCAGTGATTTCCCGCCACCGTAAGCGGGTCGTCAGACCATTGGTGGGGTGTCTACCCACGCTGCGTCGTCCAGCCCGCGGTCAGAACTTTTTCGCCCCAAAGGCCATCAGCAATTAGGCTTATTTGAATTGATTATTTTGTCTCTGTTATTGGCGTTTTTCATTTAAACCAGGTGTGCGTGCGACTTCGTTGCGTTTCATTCGAGTTACAGTAGTCTATTTGTGTGCAAAATTTGATCCAAATATGTTCATTCCTTTAAGCGTGACTAACATCTAAATAATATGTAAGCTTTCACATTCATAATAAGATATTAGTGGGATTGAATTTTCTGTTTAGGTACCTCTTGACCAATTTATTCAACCTCAATGAACTGAAATTGGGATAACTTGTTAAGTTCTTTAATTTTCTCTTTTATTATGAAAACAACAAAATATTTAAGGCCAAACCAAACTGTGAAATTCATTTTCCACTGGATATTGTATTCCATACAATGTATGATACTCGAGTCGTGAACCGTTCATGTTCAGCAATCCAGCCGCGACCGGTTTTACACTATGTAAATATTCGTACACATCTTGTGTAAAAAAATATAATACATACCTCCATAATATATATAATTTTTGGTTGCAAGATCATAACGACCTACCCATACAGTCCAGTGTAATGTTCCTAGGTTAACTTTAAAGATTGAAGCACGTTAAAAGTATGTTATAAATTTAGGTATGAAGCTCTTACATAAACTCACGCCTGTATCCCGGAGGGGTATGCAAAAAGTTAAAGTTACCTGCTTCATCATCATCATAATCATCATCGGCCTGCGCTTATCCACTGCTGGACATAGGCCTCTCCTACTACACGCCACTGAGCACGGTCCTCGGCTACTTTCATCCAGCTCTTGCCAGTCGCCCTACGGAGATCATCGCTCCACTGTGTCTGAGGACGTCCTACACTACGTTTACCGATCCGCGGTCTCCACTCAAGAACTCAAAATTTAGACGAGATATATATTTCCTTACCTTTGATGTCTTCAGCTGGGATGTTAGCAAAATGAGACATCTGTAACACCTGGTCCCCAAACTCCCGCCTCATATCTTCATAACTGGCACTAGACCAGTAAGTAGTATTCGTCAGATGGCTAATCGAATGAAGGGCGATTTCAAAATTGTTGTTGTAGAGTTCATTTATGAGCTGGTAGTTGGTATACTCGTGGTTGACAAAAAAGGTGGTGCCAATACGGCAGCCGTTGCTGTTAATGCGATTCAAGAGGATACTCCGGTAGGTTTCGATGTTGATGACGTTGACGCCATCATCAAAAGTAAGCAAAACGAACTGGGGACAGATAACAAAGATAAGTAAGCATGAGCAAGTGTTGAATTACTTGCGTAATTTGCTCAACGATAAAACATTCGTTTTTTGTAAAGTGCTTGATCGATCTTGTTACATATTATTTACTTATTTAATTTTAAAGAAAACAGCACAATCTAATAGAAGAACAGAAACATTGGAAACAGAAAGCTAATTATAAGTCTCTACTTACAGATACAGCATAGGGGGATAACTACTTTATGGTAATATATAGCTATATAGATCAACACATTACAAAGCAACTCTACAAGTCCAGGATTGCTCTACAATATGCTGAAGTTGAAAGTTAAAAAGGAAATATTATTAATATTAACTTCTCAAAGCTTTTAAGTGGCCCGATTACGCGCACCAAATCCTGAGCGATTCCAATCGCTTAACTGTCAAATTCCATACTAATTTGACAGTTAGACGATTGGAATCGCTCAGGATTTGGTGCGCGTAATATAGGGGCTGGTCTATTCTTTTTATTATTGTAATATCTGATAACTAGTGGTGGTTTACGATATATATTTTAAATTAAATCTAGTTGTGCATTCGAAATAAAAGCTAATTTGGCCACATTTAACGGTTTGTAGCAGGTGATCAATTTATGCAAGATCTCTACACGGCTGAAAATTCCGACGTTATATCTAACTATGAGCAGCTTACGCAGATGTTTATTCTGGTGTTTCTTTAGATTGATATTAAGATTGTAAATCAATACGACATTACGTTCTAATTAGAAAGATTATTGATTGCTTGGTGATTGATTAAGCTTTATGCGAAAAAAAAAATGGAAACTCATGATACCTGAGGCGTATCCCTGGCATTTAAACCGCCAGGAATATTAGTCGAAGAGCATCGACAGTCAGGCAATTGACACAATTCTGCGTCGCATGCTTCTGCTAAATTCAAGAACTGCGCGTCCTCTTCAATATCTTCAGCCACAGGATGAAGATGTGGTGAGGCTACCACACACGCGATCAGAGCAGAAACGAACAAGAGCAACTTCATTTTGTCCATATTATTCAATCGAAAGTGACTTGAAGAGATTTATGTGCCGGTTTTATATTTAAGGCGAGGTTTATCTACTGATTTTGCATCTGGCCTAGTAATTAGTCGAAAATCACCTTTTGACTGATCAGATAATACGATTGTGCTATCTAGGCTTTGCTTTAGTATTTACTGCACAATATCGATAGGACACCTAATATGTAATGATGTATTGTTAAATATTTCGGAACGCTTGATTAAGTATGCATTTAATTTGACACGGATTTAAGTTTTCTTTGCATTGTGAAAAATATCGTGAGATTAGGAAGTTTCATGTTCAAATTGAGAACAAGTGAATTAATTATGATGATGCGAACACTTTAAATTACAGTAAAACTCTTTATAACGTCTTTCCATATAATGTTTAACTTCCTACAACGTACAAATTAATTTAGTTTGCTTATTTACCTACTTTAAAATCCATACAATGATAGTTAATTACATTCTTTATAGCGCAACAGTCAATCTCTATCAAGAAGAAATACGTTCGTATTTAGACGTCAGTATTTTATCAGTATTACTGTTTATTTTATCAGTTTAAAAAAGTCTTCGACGAAACCGTCTAGTTCCCGAAAATGCATATCCGAGTTCGTAAACATCCGCCTTATTTTTTTTATCTGTACATTATAATAAATTTTTAGACAAATTAATTCTGTACATAGAATATTTCTAGAAACAAATTACTTGCTAGAAGGGCAATGCTAAAGAAAAGAAGGGACGCAGAATCCAAAAAAGGAAATTTTATTTAACGATTATGTCTGTCCGTCTTTCGGTCTGTCTGTTTAAACGTGCATCACGCAAAAACGGATTAAGATACGATAAAATTGATTAAAACTTCCCATGGTTATAAATTATACTACCAGATAACATTTAGGTTGTAAAACATCACGCTAACATAGGGGGAAAAAATAACAACAAATATCTTCTTTAGCTGGTAAATGTTATGTTATTAACAAATATTAGATGACGTCTGAGCTTTCAGTAGCTATCGGTTGCTATGGAAATCAGTCAAATAACAAAAAAAAATGCTCGGTCTCTTGAGGTAAGGGTCTATAAATGCATAGTTGTTCAATAGAGTCATAATAGTGTGGCAATAGTAATTTTATTTACATTATTAAGTCTGGTAATCAATTGCATTCCAATGGTATAACCCGTGCGACTTAACTCAGCGGCTAGCGCGATCCAATGCGATCTTCGCAATCTTCGCGAGAGATACTTATTTAATTTTTGCAGGTTCTACTATTGGAATGCCATTGTACTGATATTGCTTAGTAGACTTTAATTGAGAACTTTTGTACGTATACTTAGTGTATATACACTTAGCGGCAATAAATAATTTGAATTTGACTACCAAACAGCAGCTACTGTTATGCTTGTTCCATTCTATTGAAAAACTGTGTGTATTGGGCCTGGTTTAATGCAGCAGGTAGCGTATTCTACTTAATATTATAGATGTGAAAGTTTGTGAAGATGTTGCGATGCTTAAATCACGCATTAACGGCTGAACGGATTTAGATAAAATTTGGAATATATATATTTTGAGTTACTCATTCCATACGGACGAAGTTGCGGGCAAAACTTGTGGTCTATAAAGAAAAACTTGTAGCCAACAACGACATCTTTCAAGTGAGTAGGAGACTAAATTCTACGAAGGGTAGGTACCGCATTTAAAGCGCTCCAATTCAGGTAGTTTGTCCAAGTATAAACGAAGTGCGTTGGCTTGTTAGTAGATGGCGCTTTTATTAAAGGGAGCAATTAAGAGAGCAATGTTCCAACAAGCTGTATTCACAGTTTGGTAGTATTAGATAATAAATTATTGTAGTGTAAATTATAAATAAAAATACTAGAATTTGGGCCTTGAGATTATCTAAGTGAAAATTTCGTAAGTTGTACCACACGTCACGAATGTAAGGTATTCCAGACCAGGGGCCGGACACCCAAACTGACAATTCTATGTTGTACATTGCAAAAACGATTAACCCACAGATTAACAAGTTGGAAGAGTCGGCTACGCAATGTATTAATTATTTATTGTTTAATGAATCAGATCCTAGGTTTCGTACTGACCCGCAGAGTTTTATCATTAGCCAGGTTCAGGAAGCAAATGCCTAAAATCCTTACTAATATTATAAACGTGAAGGTTTGTATGTATGGATGGATGTTTGCTACTCTTTCACGCAAAAACGGGTAAACGGATCCGGATGAAATTTTGCACAGAGATAGATTATAGTCTGGATTAGCACAAAGGCTATTTTTTATCCCAGAAAAATACACATCAAAATTACCATGCCAACGAAATCGCGGGCAACAGCTAGTATCAAAAATGTTAGCATGCAATGCACTAATAACTTTCAGCGTTGTTAAAACATCGAGCTAAAATACAAACTAGCGCAAAGCTTGTTTGACGTCCCGATTTTCTAAGCAACGTCTCAAATATTAATTTTTAGAATGCTGTCAAATTTCGAAACAAACGAACAATTCTATAACGAATGCTACTGTAAAAGTTAATGTTTCCTAAACCGTTTTCCCATGTATGAATTCAATTTCTAAATAAATGTAAATCTGGTGATGTTATCACGAAGGGACAGTTTTATTAGAAGTTTCGAAACAATTAATAAAAGTTACACAAAATTGTAAATAGGGCAACAACTACGTATAGCTGTACTAAGAAATAATGCATAATTTTGTTATTATTCATGTAATATTAGTAAGACTAACAGCACATAGCAAAGAGTAACAAAAATATAAGTCTCCACTTATACAAACATATTAAGTGGTAGGTACTTAATTGAGCTCTTGAAGCAAAAACACAAATGGCAGCTTAAAAAAGTACCTTAATAAGAAATGTAATTTATTGTAACAATTGAAGAAAACTGCGCTAAGTTTTACCCTCAAGCTTTGAATCGACGATGTCAAGATCACCTATCTTCGCCAGTTTATTAATTTGGTTGCAAACCCTCCATAGATATGAGTCTATACATAGATGACACTTTTTCGAGGTGAAGTATAGACGTCAAAATATAAGAAGCCTGTTTTGACAGCTACAAAAACCATAGAATCTAACCTAGTTTGAGATCAGAAACATTAAAAATCTAAACTATGGGTAACTTCTCGGGCTACAAAATCTGTTTTTTCTTTCGGGCGTTAAATAATATGCCAGAGTGTGTATCTTTTTATGTATTTGTTCGAGTAAATCCAAAGTAAAATGCATTTTTGTGTACCTAGCTGTCAAAACGGGCTTCTTATATTTTGACGACTTTAATGGATTTACTCGCCTTGATCTATGATCTGGGGACAGTCGATTTGTACAGAGGTAATACGGTGCAACAGGGTTATATTATGTATCAGCTATTTTGCGATTCTTTTGGATAGGCCTTTTCCACAATTTGTTTTAAAATTCAAATGACGTTTAATACATCATTACTAGACTTTTAACATAGACATAGACATAGTACAAAGGATTACAGGCTTGAGATTCGTTTTCAAGGTGACTTCTCACGAACGTACAAAATGAAATCTTCAATGTTTCAATATATTACTTGGTGTCCTTCGAGATGCGCATAATAATCCAAGGCTCTGTATGAATGTCAGAAAGTAATGTTGAATCATTCATCATCAACCCATTATGTCCCCACCGAGGGGCACGGGTCTCTTCCCTGAGGAAGGTATAGGCCATACTCCACCACGGGGGCCAAGTCCGGATTGGCGGAGGCTTGTAGACTAGTGGCTCGTCTACTGTCTTGTCAAGCCGCCCTAAGGCCTCTGACTTGGCTTAACGACTGCCATCTATCGACGGCAGCCGGCACCAACAGCTTAACGTGCCTTGCGAAGCACGGAACCGCTCGGAAAAATGCCACTAGCTCGTAGCTCCGGCTGCCTGAGTGATCTTAAACGATCACGAAGGTTAAGCATCACAGGGCGCGTTCAGTGCATGGATGGGTCGCCGTCTATGCCTAACGCTAGTTGAATCATTGATTGCTTCCAAATCTCGGATGGACTCTTCTCTTTGCAGCTGGCGACTCTTTACTATTTAGTAAAAAATGTTTCGTTACTTAGCAATTTTTGATCATTCCTAATTTATTTTTTCGGTCCGATGAATTTTGCTACTTTTTAATTTAATTTTATTAATTTTGAACAGACCCTTTCGAAATTTAAAATGTAGAAAAAAACTCTCTCTGTTTGATGATGCATTAAGTAAAAACAATAGGTTTTAAAATATAACACATAAAAAAATCCTTTATGTCTTCAACTACCGTAAAATCATAAAAATAAATGTGATGTAGGACAAGGTAATCTATTAAAAGGTACTAATGCTGGCTGACTTGACTGGCTGACTAGCTTGGATGGAGAGTAGAGGGAGAGCCCGCGTCGCGTCGGCAGCTTCAGAGGGGACTAGAGGGGATTTTTCAGAATAAATTCGAAATTTGTCATTTGATCTTCTTGACGACATACATAAGTCGTCAAGAAGATCAAATGTGTGGCTCAATAGATATAGGTATGTGTATTCTTATAACTTTTTCAGACTTACTGATCACTCTACACAACTAAGTTATGGGTGACTTTGCAACAAATATGTAAATGTCTGTCAATTTCACCTCCTGAAAGGAGTCTTCATGACAGGGGGCAATTCTGAAATCGAGGCTTCGCAATCAGCTGTACCGGATTAATCCATTCGCTAGAGCAAGAATCAAAATTGTTTTTTTGACACCTGAGATTTCAGAGTTTGTCCCATAATAATAAACGTGGTTTGCATAACGAGTACAATATTTTGTAAGTATAATATGACCCTTATATTATACAAAAAACTTTACTACAGACAACAAAATTAGACAAACCTATTATGCCAAAACTAATTCCGCCACCCGCATTATAGTCCCAAAAATGGCCGGGTCCGACGCCCGATGACCGCAAAACAAAAGAACCGGGGACAAAATGCGGGGCTATAAGCTAGCTATTTCATTTGTACGGAGGGTAGTTTGGGTATTAGCCGTGAGATAGTGAGGTGAAGGGGTGGCTCTCGCGGGACCACAGCAGAACTGTGGCTCAGGGTGACCGTGAGTTTGAAAAGTCCAGAACACCAATTTTGTAAAGTTAAGAGTGTACCAGTGTACCTACAGGGTATGGGCCAAAATCGCCATTGACCCAGGCCAAACCCAGTCAGCGGAGAATTGTGGGAGCGCAGCGGTAGAACATCGACGTCACATTCGGGAGGTCGTGGGTGCGAATGCCGGCACGCACCAATAACTTTGTTTTCCTAAAGTACGAACATTTGTGAAGTTATAGTAGCAGTACCACTCGCCAACTGTGAAGAAAAACATCGCGGGGAAACCTGAGAGCTGAGTTGTACACATACCTTAGTGCTCGACTATAACCAATCCGCGGTGGGCACGTGTGGCCTCTCTCTCTGAGAGATTCCTGTGCCCTGCAGTGGGACATATACAGGCTGCATAAAAAATTAAAAGCAACCCTAGCCAATGGCAATTTTGACTGGCTCAAAAATCGTGACCGTCTAAAGTGTAGATGGCGGGACGACTTGACGAATTCTCTACCGGGTTGGCAGGAAATGGCCGCAAACAGGGTTAAGTGAAGAGCTATACTCAGCAGCAGAGCACCCTATACTTAGAAAAGTCTTTTCGTCCAATATACCTGAATCGCTCTAGACAAAATTATACAACCAGTGTGTGTTACCAGTGATGACTTATGGCACTGAAACGTGGTCTCTCACTATGGGCCTCATGAGAAAGCTCAAAGTCACGCAACGAGCTATGAAAAGGAATATGCTCGGAATTTCTCTACGAGATCGAATCAGACATGATGGGATCCGTAGACGAACGAAAGTCATCGACATAGCCCAGCGGATTAGTAAGTTGAAGTAACGGTGGACGGGGCATATAGCACTTAGAACTCATGGCCGAAAAGTTCTCGAATGGAGACCACATATCGGCAAGCGCAGCGTAGGACGACCAGCCACAAGATGGATAGAAAACCTCATCCAAGTGGCAGGAAGACGCTGGGTGCAGGCCGCTTCCAACCAGTCTTTTTGGAAATCCATGGAGGAGGCCTATGTCCAGCAGTGGACTTCTTGTGGATGAATGATGATGATGATACTCAGCAGACAGGTACAATTTGAAGCTATACAAAAAAAAGTACAGTCAATATCAATATTAATATTATATTTGCTGGTATTTTGTTTGTGAAAATGTTAAAGTTGATGAGGTGTAGCCGGTTCTAAAGCAATTTCAATGTCTTTGATAGAGGTTTTTGAAATTTTAACGCTGCTTAGTCCCGCTGCGTCGATGTGTGTGGACTTAAAAGGGCAATGAAATAAAACAAAAATATCAAGGGCCGTTCCATCTAGACAAAAAAAAAAAAACAATTCAGGATGGACAATATAGAATGCTTATATTGCTGCAACTTTAGAGGCTACTGAAATCTTATAGTATAGCGCAGGTACCTACAAACTGCGACATATCAAAATCTAAAATAAATATTTTACCCTACTCATATTTTCTATTTATTTATTACGTAAGACGATTTAGAGGAGGAGGGGGGGGGGCGATCATGTCTTATTTTTTCTTACAAGGGGGAGGGAAGGAGTCTTGACAGTTCTTACGTAAGCTCACAAAAATCATCATCATCATCAGCCATTTGACGCCCACCGCAGGACATAGGCCTCCTTCGTAGTTTCTATAACCATGAGGGGTTTTGCCATAATCGCCACGCTTGGTAGGCGGGTTGGCGATCGCAGTATGCGGTTGGAATCTCAGGAAGACGCTGCGGTGTCCGTCTCGTGGTAATTGATTTCCTTAGTCGCCTTCTATACGTACAACGGCCCAACTACGAGGCTAAGTGCGGAAATCTCAGGTCTAACTAGAACTAACTAGAACTAGTCGCCTTCTACGACATCCACGGAAGGAAATGAAGTGGAAAGGAAATGGACTCACAAAAATGCAAAGTTAAAATTATACTTTGAAAAAGCGTGGGCAATCATTTCCATTGCAACAGACCCACGGAGGGGAGGAGGTCGGCGTACCCTATTTTTTTCCTGTATAGTCGAGGAGGGGTCAAAAATTACAAAAATAGTCTTACGTAATAAACGAATGTTGCAATGACTGGTGTGCAAAAAAAAGTTATCTATCAAATCATTTTTTTTTATTCAAAGTTGCACAGAAACTGCGAATTAATGAACGTTACAAGTTAAATTAGGTGTCCATTTCAAAATCTAGATCATTTTGGAGAAAAAATGGAGAAAAAAACTCCAAACTTAGTCTTTCCTTTCAATCCTTATCTATCTATCCTTTCAATGAGCAATCGTCACCCTACATCTAGGCGGATATTAGCTCCACTTTTTACGTTTCCCACGCGTCCCTGCAACACACTTTCTTTGGAACACGATATTCAATAGCGAATTTTGTCTCCTTGGGACGTAGTTGGAATTATTTTCAGTTCCGGAGTCTCACTGATTCGGATTTTCGGTTTGGATAAACGGGATAAGGCGGTCGTACAGTGGCAACCAAATGTAAGTTGGTATTGGCATCCTAGCCCTGTATTTTACACGGTGTAACAAAATCCGTCAAGGTACGATAGTGAGCAGTGCATGATGTGATGATGAAAACGCCGTGGGTTCAAGTAGGCTGGCCTCGCCGTTTATTTTATTTTGTTTTTTATTCTATTTTATTTGGTGTACAAAACAGATCACAACCATTACACGATGTAAAAGTAATAATATGACATGAGTGGCTAAGTTGTGGTCTAATGGTTGATGATGATGGTGATGGATGATGTTCAACTATACGAATTGTGTGTGTGTGCGCGCGTGTGTGTCCGCGCGTGTGTGTGCGCGCGTGTGGTGTGTGTGTGTGTCTGTGTGCGCGCGCGTGTGTGTGTGTGTGTGTGTGTGTGTGCGCGCGCGCGTGTGTGTGTGTGTGTGTGTGTTTGTGTGTGTGTGTGTGTTTGTGTGTGTGTGTGTGTGTGTGTGTGTGTGTGTGTGTGTGTGTGTGTGTGTGTGTGTGTGTGTGTGTGTTTGTATGTGTAAGTGGGTGTTGTAAACACAGTTCAACTTGGTAATGGTCAGTACCTTCGATTTCAACGTAACGTACGTTAAAAAGACAATTCAATTAGTGACGCTATCTTTACAATGATAGTTATTTCATGACGCAATTTCAATTTTGTTGTTTATTTTATTGTACTTACCAAGAAAGCAAATTAAAGAAGTTTTGAATAGGTAATATTACAAGGACATTTCGCCAGCGGCCAACAAAAGGCCCCCGTTCCGCGGGTTTTTGTGTTTTCCGTCATACGATGACATGGGTCATTGTGAGCTGACTTGTCTGAAGCACCTTCATTTATTTCTTTTTTGTTTACGCTCCATGCCGTATTGCATGATGCTCTGCTAAGGCGCTTCGGTAAAGTTATGGTTTCCTCCAAAAGCGGCGGCGTCATGTACTGGTCGCTATTAAGCGGCGAATGACGTCAATGTAACGTTGGCTATGAAAACAAGATAGCGTGGTATTCTAAAAAGCGTTGTTTGTCACCGCCATTTGCACGACGGCCGTACTGTACGGTGTTGAAGTCTTCGACATTTTTTTTTAATAGCGGTTAACTATTTATTGCAAAATTAATGTAAACTGGAGCAGGAAAGAAGATCTTAATAGATTTTGTGCAGGTTCGCGAGATATTATACAATGTGAAGCATAAAGACTACAGACAGATGACGACACACTAAAATCTCAAAAGCACCTTCTGTAGCACAAGCTTTGTATAAGTAAATCACTTTTCTCCATACGATTATTTTAGTCAAATCGAATCAAATAATTTACTCCACTAAGGGCCAATTTTTCAATAGTCAGATAAAAGTTAATTGGAGAATAAATTGCATTCTATCACTGTCTAAATCATACGACAAGAGACTGACAACATCAGTTTTATTCTCCAGTTATGTTTTATCTGACTATTGAAAAATCAGCTCTAAGTGTAAGTACAAAAGTTCTTAATAATAAACAGAGTACTACACGTATTTACGGCCGTCTTTTTGCGGTCATAGTATTGATAGCGCTACATGACGCTACCGCTTTTGGCAGAAACCATAGCGTAAGCTTCAGAGCAACAATTATTGTATATAAGTTAAAAAAAACATGTTCGTGAACTTAGCATATAATTTTCCAGCATATCAAAAATAAATGAGAGTTCTTGTCGCATGCAGCAGAGTTCTATAGTTCCTGATACTTTTCAGAAATAGTTCTGGCGTTTTTACATAGAAGAAAGTCAATAATAAAAATGATATTATGCTATCTTCCCGTAGCATATCACTTCTCAGAAAATCGAAAAAAAAGTAAGTTCTTGTAGCATGCAGCTGAGTTCTACAGTTCCTGATACTTTTTAGAAATAGTTCTGACGATTTTACCCCAAAAAAATCAACTAACAAAATGATATATATGCTAACTTCCCGTACCATATCATTTCGCAGCAAATCGAAAACTTATGTAAAGATAGCATATCATTTTTTTAAAAACGCCAGAACTATTTCTGAAAAGTATCAGGAACTATAGAACTTAAATGGCTTATTTGTTAGGATCTGCGTTTGTACGGATTTTACTTAAGATTGATCGGGACAAGGGTTTTGAAGGACCCGAGAAACTTTGATGGAGGTGAAAGCAAAAATTTACGTGAATTGGTTAGAAACACCGAGTGCTTCCGAAGGAGGAATCGGTAAGCAAGTGCGCTTCATTTAGATTGGTTGAGGAAATCCAGAAAAAAGTGGATTTGTGATTGACCTATGATTAAACTGAGTTGGCTTATTTCTTAGGGTTGGCATGTTTAAAACAAAGTGTTTTAAAACTCGTGTTTCAAGACAGGCTTGTTTAATTAACAGAGCCTTCAACATAAAGTTTCACTACACTAGATAAGATACATTCGTCCCCGTTCACAATATTTAAATACCGGACGTCTCTGTCTGTGCTTTAAACAAATAAAAATCGACCAAATGCGAGCCAGACTCGCGCACGAAGGGTTCCATACCATTATCTATACAACATTAGATAAAGATAGAATTTGAGAATAGCACCATCTATAGAAACCAACAAGAACAGTTTAACATTGACATTTAACGACATGACATCGGCGCTGTGAAGGTTACATAGATGGCCGCTAGATGGCGAGCGCTATCTTTAGACATCGTTTGTTGTATGGGAGCCCCCGTAAATATTTATTTTATTCTGTTTTTAGTATTTTTTGTTATAGCGGCAACAGAAATACATCATCTGTGACAATTTCAACTGCCTAGCTATCACGGTTCATGAGATACAGCCTGGTGACAGACAGACAGACAGACGGACAGTGAAGTCTTAGTAATAGGGTCCCGTTTGGTACTCTTCGGCACGCTGCGACGGAACCGTAAAAACTATAAGTATCAAAGATGACTACCTGACTACCTGGTTACGATGGAGGTGAGTCGCTGGTGGGCGGCACAAGACCGGGAAGCTTGGAAAACTATGAGGGAGGCCTATGTCCTGCAGTGGGTGTCAAATGGCTGATGATGATGATGATCAAAGATAAAAAAGTCATGCCTAAGCAACGGCACCTACCAGGAACAACAGGCAGAGCACAGTTATTTCCGAAACGGTGTCAAATATGAATCTTTAATGCTATCGCAAAAAGCTGGAGTCAAGAAGTACCAATTCTTCGGTCCCAAGTTAAATTATGTAGACGTATAACATTCGTTCGGCGATTTACGGTTGCCCTGCAAAACAAGTAATAAAGAAATCTAGGGCTGGTTGATTCAGAGACGATCGACACGTGGGATATCTCAATCCGATTTAATCTATCAGCCTATATGGCCACTGCTAAACACAGGCATTCTCTAAAACACTATTTTTTTCATTGCCATCTTGAATCCAGCAAATTGGCGGGCGTCACATGCTACAAGTTTGATATTAATATTAATATCGTTTCAGTGTAAGAGTGAAACAAGAAAAAAAAATCAAAAATTCAAAATATTTATTCATCCAACCAATTCTATGAAGCATTGACACAACTAGTTCACACGTCTTTATCCCTAAAATGACAAACAGCGATATTAATTTATGTGATTGGGCTCAATGTGTATCAAATATAACATATGTTAGGAAACTATTACCAAGGATTTGTAATATCCGTTTAACGTAACTGCAGGATAAAATTATAACAAAACGTAGAGTATTTTCTAACGTTAACACGAGCACTAGACATAATAGAAACTGAATTTGAACAGATATTTACTCGTTTCGTTTTTCATTTTACAATTTTCCATTTTTCCATTTTTTTAACAATTAATGCTTCCAAAAAGACACTTGTCACCTCAGCCTACCGAGACCACGGCACTTGCGAATTGTAAAATGAAAAAGTAAACAAGTAAATATCTGTTCAAATTCAGTTTTTATTAAAACGTAGTATACCAATTGTCTTGTTTTATATGCCGTAACTTAATGTAATGTACCGTAACTTAACATGTCTTAATAACGAAAACACTAACCCTGTTCCATATGCTACACAGTTGGCTATTAAGGCAACTACGAGCCCGCTATTGAGCGCATTAGGGCCACATACATAACAAATTTCAAGAAACAGTTTCCACGATTTCTTGTTTTAGTATAAGAAAATGTATACAAACATAAAATAACATGCCATTGTCACGTCCTGTATGTGGTAACTTAATGTAACGTAACGTAACTTAACACGACATCAAATGACATCACGCTATCACTAATCCATCTCAATTCAGTCACCCTGTGCTAGCTAAAAGAGACTAGAGAAAATCGCTTAGCGATTCGTACCGTGTATACAAGAATAGTGAGCAGGCGATGCTAGGAATAATTCAGTGAGAATCTGGGTTATTCGGGGTTAATTTTCTGTCGTGCCGCGCTGCAATCTCACACTTCAATTGATTGAAATTCTGTCCTCTCTTCACCCAGCGTGGTTTGAGAAGGAAAACTACAAGATTTTTAGGTACATTTTGTTAATTCTGACTTGTTTTTTTGAAATTATTTTGTATTCCTTCAAATTTTGTCATTGAAGTTGTTATCTACTACGAGTCCTAAGCAGATACGAGTTTAAAAGATCTTCAATATTTAGTCATACAATAGCTAGATAGATTCTTTTCAAAACACAATATTTTCTATATGAAGCAACCACAAAAACCAAATACCAAATGTCGTCACCCAACGTTGGACGGAGGTCGACGATATTGGTGTCTGAATCTCGACTCTGAAGTGGCGTTGGGCAGGACATCTAGCGAAGCGGTAAGATGGCAGATAGACCAAGCAGTAACTGAGTGGTGGCCAAGCACTGGACGGTGGTTAGTGGGTAGCCCAACAGCCCGATGGTCGGGTAAAGGGCCCGTGGATGCAAATAGTAATAGACCGAGAAAGATGGCGTACTGGGGAAAAGGGCTATACCCAGCAGAGGGCAGAGGTGGGCTGATGATGATGATAAATTAAGCAACAATTTGTGAAACTTGTTTTAAGATTAAAGGAGAACTTGCACTCAGAGCTGAAAGAGTCTACCTGTGCCAAAGTCAACAAAGTTTCAAAGGGCCCATTTGCGCCGTTGGAATCAACCGCATTGACCGAATCGACTCCGTCGAAAGAATTTCGTGCATTCACGTTACTCATGCAATACAACTGACAGAATGCGGGTGTATCGGTAGGTTCATCCACTAAGTTTGCGCTGAATCTGATAACGTCATCCAAATTCATCTGGGAAACGGGAGCTTTCCGAATTTTCCCAGCGATTCACTTTATGTAGCGTGAGTTGGTGAGCGAGGTTTCTATGGATTTAATCTAAAGAATATGTTTTGCATGGAATCCAATGAATACTATGAAATACATAGAATTTCAGAATTATTCTAAGATTAGTTTCGTTCGGTATTCGGCTAGACTGGATGCGCGTCCACTCATGGTTCCTAAATGGATTTTTATCCATTGGTCAATTGTGATTAAGGTCAGTCTGAAAAGTAATTTTGCCCTAAAATTTAAACTGCTGATAATTCGTATGTAGGTAGCAGATAATAAATAAGTTACAATAGTGGTGCCGATGGTGCAATGATCGATCCCAGGGGTGTACCTGTGATTTGTTATTTGCAGTTGTGTTATGTACAGCCAACAGTACATCAACCCTTTCACGTGTGTACTCCACTTAGTTACGTTAAGGGCGTCTTTGCAACACAGATGTTGAGATCGAGTTGATGCCCACTGTATCATTGTGAATGGTGAAAGAACACCTCGCGACATACTATCTCAGCAGTTGAAATCGCCATTTCACTGAAGTGTTCATACGTGGCAATGAAGCACGCACGTATTTAGTCTCTAAATTAGTGTTTCGCAAACTTGTAATGTTCAAAATATACCTACGAACTCTGGAAATTTCAGCGTTACACCACAATTTTTTTTCACCACAAATTGATAATTAATTAATGTATTCTATCTATACAATCAATAAATTTAGTGTACCTATAAACCAAAAGATGTTGAAAGGAACTAGCGCAACCAATAAAAAAGCATATCTTTTATGATCTGTTTTTGAAAAACTGTTACCCAGAAATTTTAAGAACAGAACCTACTAGCTATTTTTAGAAGCTGTACAACAGCCTAGAACCTAATGGTATTGGTGGCGTTTTGTGTTTCCGCCACTGGACTCCTAAATTAACCTCATCATCATTAGCCCACCGCTGCCCACTACTGGGTACAGGCCTTGTCCCCCAAATTCAATCTCTCAAGGTCTCTTGCCATCCTCATCCATGGACCCTCCGTCGACTCAACGACATCGTCCGATCATCGCCCACTAACCTCCGTCCTGTTCTTGGCTTGGGCGCCACCCTAAGTGAGCCTATTTCGCATGAAAGATGATAGTGTCTGAAAAAAGAAAACTATTCTTGCCACCCCAGCTCCTCCAGGAACGCCAGCAACTTGTGAGTGTCTCCTGCAGGGTCCTCGGATTTCCGCAGAGAGCCGTCCATTGTCTGGCAACCCCAATGCATTTTACCAGCATGTGGGGGGCTGTTTCCTCTGCATCCATGCATGCTCTGCACAGCAGGACTGCCTGTAGTACCCGTGGTAAAAATATGTTTATTATAATGACATATTAGAGCCACTGTTGCCTACAACCTAGTACAAGATTAGATTTCCACTGGGAAGTTTCGTAACAACTGGTAAATTTTACGAGGCAACTGATGACTGCAGTACACCAGTAAGGTTATTTATTGAAATGACCAAGAAAAATTTACAAAACAAATATATCGAGCGAATGTGTGTGGAAGGACCGGTAAGGGTCGTCCCAGGCGGACGTGCTTCGACCAAATAGGGGATGTATTATAAAATGTATCCGAAACCGGCGTGCGTGCATGCAAGAACTAGTGAATGTTGAGGAAGCGAAAGTGATCTGTCAGGATCGTGACAAGTGGCAGTCGCTGGTCTCTGCCTACTAGACATGCGAGCCGGGTGCGAAACGATCGGCGGCGGCTTCTCGTGTTTGATTCCTACCCTAATTTAACTTTTAGGCTGAAATCAAGCAGTGCCTACCCCTCTTCTGGGATACATGCGTGAGTTTATGTTTTGTATATTTATGTTAATTGGATGAGTAATGCGTTGAGGGCATTGCTTTAGTCTGTTTTGTAATTTTCAATTTCTAGGGCCCAATTATGCGCACCAAATCCTTTGGAATGCTGTCGTTTGCCACAGTAATTATATAAATAATATGAATATGAATAAATGTATGTAACTGTAAATGATAGATGATTAAATATAATTTAGGTAAATTGTATACATATTTGTAAATAAGTAGTTTCATAAGTATTGGTATAGTAGCATGATAATTAGATCTAAGAAATTGTAGTGCCCTCACAGGGTGTCATGTAGAGCATGAATTATTTTTGAAATAATTATTACCACCTGTTTTATAACCATGACATGCAATAAATAAATGAATGAATGAATAGTAATTAGCGTGGAATTTAACATTTGAACGATTCGAATGGCTCAGGAATTAGTGTGCGTAACTTAAAAGCTGATCAATTCATGAAGAAACGATACATTTATTCATTGATGGCGCAAAAGCAGTTATTTACCCATTTTGTTGGATCAACGCCCTTCTCTAAAATTTAATTACAGTTTATTGCACACAAAATCGGTATGATCTGGTTTGATCTAGTAAATAGAGAATGGGCCCAGTGAAGCGTGATCCGCTAAAATGCATGAGCCAAAATATATAGATTTATCCAGAAAGTCCGTGGTCTATCTAAATCCATTAAACTAAAATCGTCCACTGCTACAGGCAGGCTCTCAAAAGTAGTCATTATGATGATAACGTTAACCCTTAAAGCATAACTGAAGTAACATTATTACTCAGTAACAGTAATAATGTTACTGTTTTAGGCCACTTAATTAGCAAAACTAAATATAGAAAATTATTTGATCACAGAGACTTTAAATCTAAAACGTGTTCTCGTCGTTGCGAAGGTAATTGATTTCATAATATCACGGAAGCTTCTCACGAAGGCTTCCACACACCTATAATAATAACTTAGCGGGTGAGTGTTCAGCTCGGACTTGGCCGATTTTTTCAATTACGGACTGGATTAATTGCAGAATTAATTAATTTGTACAGCTAACAAAATTAATTTGTACATTTTTGTGTCTTACCGTTTGTACCATAGAGCAAAAACCAAATAAAAACATTTTAATTATTTTTTCAGTTTATAAAGCAGATACCAATGTTTATTTTGTGTCTTCTGCACTATACTACTCTTGTGACGACGCCTAAATAGGAACAAAATCAATTTAATGAAAACAGTTATGTACTTAATTTAATTAAAGCCCACTCACGTATACCGGATGATGGGCACTTTTGTTTGATGCTTTATTGTTCTTGTGTTGCCAGTTCAATAGGCATTTGATTACGGCCTAAAATTTTCGGACGCGTTGATGTTGACGCCGATATTAGTAGATGTAATCCTTTTAGGGTTACGTAGACACCAAGAAACCCTTACAGTTTCGCTTTGCCATGTCGCCAAGACTGTTTGTCTGTCTTTATGTCTGCCCTTCTATCCGCGGCTTAGCTCGGAGAGACGTTTAGTACTATAAACCTGAATTTTGAAATATATTAATAATACTGTAAAGATTCCTCTTTATAGTAGCTGGCTGGCATAGCCGTTTAGTCATATTTAGAATGTTTAGAAGGGAATCGTTACGTTTTGTTTTAGATGTCAGTCGATCCTCAGCTAGGCTAAGGAATTGATGAAAAAGATTAATAAAAAGTAATATTTGCCCCTTAATCCGGGTTTTAAAAGAAGAGTACTACAATACACACTGACGCAAGCGAAGCCCTTACAGGGCTCATGTTGTGAACTGGTATCTAATATGTAAGACCATACAATGTACCACATGGCACAAATAAACAAATAAAGAAAATAAACAAAGATGCGTTGAAACACGCCAAGCAAAGCAAAAATTACATAACTATGTATTTTATCTTTTTGTCGTCTACTATGAGCAACTCGTTTATAGTGTGGTAACGAACAGACTATGCGCATTTAATGGTTTTTTCTATATTTTTTGGGATATACATAAGCAGCCTATATACATCCCAATGTAGGGCACAGGCCTTCTCTCAGAGAGAGAGAGAGAGAGAGAGAGAGAGAGAGAGAGAGAGAGAGAGAGAGAGCTCCGACACTCGGGTTTCCTCACGATGTTTTCCTTCACCGTTAGCGAGTGGTATTGCTACTATAACTTCACAAATGTACATAACTTAGGAAACAAAGTCATAGGTACATGCACGCACTGAGAATCGAACCTGGGTCTCTCGCTTCCGAGTCCAATGTTCTACCCACTAGGCTATCACCGCTTTTTCGCCATATTGTTTTGGTATATAACATTAAACAAGTCATCTTTAAAATTATTACTTTAGGACGGAATAGGTACTAACTGTATAAAGTGGATCCCACAAAAAAACTCTTAGGCGGAGTTAAAGCCGATATACATATAAGAGGAAGTCCTGCCATAAGCCGGCCTTAACTCCGTCTTAAGAGAGTTTTAGTGAAATTGAGTCTTTATAAATAAGACTAATAGAATAGTAATTCATTCTACGGTGAATATTATATTACGATATTACTCGTCGGAAACATCAAGTCCAGTCACGTCACAGAAACGTCTCGCGTCGCACTTCACCCACGGTCTCGACCGTGACGGTAGGAGACGTGTACTACCTAGTACAGTCGACAGTTTCAAAACTAAAATACGTGCACTCCATTTGATTATGTCACAGGGGACTTTACAACAAAAATTTAAAGGTTGATCTGCTGTCGACTGCACAGATGTTTATTCGACGATCTGCACGCCCGCTCCACAAAAGCGAAAATCACGTCCGCATAAGTAACGTGAATGCTTCTTTTCTCCCCTTACTTTCTAACATTTTAGTGTCGCAAGCGGTAACTTCAATATGTAGTTTTTTTTATGTAGCCTAGATACGTCCCACTGCAGGGCACAGGCCTTCTCTCAGAGAGACTGAGAGAGAGAGAGAGAGAGTATGGGATTAATTACCACGCGTGCCCACCGCGGATTGGTACTTTCAAGCGCTGAAGTACCTATATAAACACCTCAGACACTCAAGTTTCCTACCGACGTTTTCCTTCATATTCAGCGAGTGGTATTGCTACTGTAACTTCACAAATGTGCGTAACTTAGAAAACAAAGTCATTGGTACATGCCGGTATTCGAACCCACGACCTCCCGGATGAGAAGCCGGCGTTCTAACGCTCCGCTACCACCGCTCTTGCAAGTAAAACCCCGCATTATTGGATGTATTGTATAATGATAATAACTTCCAAACACAATCACTTGACCTGGTCGCAAAGTAGGATTCCCTATGCTATAGTGACCAGAAGAACCAAGAAGCGCGAGCTTTGGAATACCATCCGTAAGAGAAAAATTGCATACATGGGGCATGTGTTCATACAGCCAAGACAATTAGCCAAGTTTTTAATTAGTCTGTGAGTTAAGTGTAACACATCTGTCTTATTGGCAATAAATGGTTATTCATTCATTCATTCATATTGTCTCCTACAACTTATGATGATGGAAAAAATCGCTGGTAAGAGACGCAAGCCGGAGAAAGAAATCCTGGCTGAGAAACCTACGGGAGTGGACTGGGATCGCAAGTGCTGCCGAGCTCTTCCGCCTTGCGAGAGACAGAGATAAATATGCGGAGCTGACTTCTCTTCTTCTCTAGTCGGAGAGGCATCATAAGAAGAAGAGGAAGATAGGCAAGGACATCACAAACTTGAAAATGCACCCAGACTGAGGCCATTTGTACAAATGTACCGCAGCCCCCAGTGGGAATGGAACCTACGGCCTCCGGTATAGTAATCAGACGTGATACCACTAGACCAACGAGTCAGTCGAATATCTAGTCGTCCATATAGGTAGTCGAGTATTTGGGGATATTGTTGATAATTCCGTTGGATACAAGGCCTTTACGGTGCAGTAGATGCGCAGCGCATCGTGAAAACCTCATGTGACAGTTCAAAGGTGCATTCAGGTAAGTGTTTTAACGATTCTAAGCCGTTCAGTTAATGAGTGCTGTAATGGATTACAACAGAAATGAGGCAATTCTTCAAAGAGGCGAGATAACTGACATATCCTATAAGATTAGCAATTAAATGGCAGTGGGCCGGTCACATCTGCCGAAAAAAAGATAGCTGATGGGTAGAAATGTTCTCAAGCGGTGACTTCGAATTGGCCAACTCAGGGTGGAATACTAATACTTTGGACCGACGATCTGAGGCAGATTGCTGATAGCGGCTGGATGACAATCGCCAAGGATAGAAAGAAGATGCGTGCTTTGGGGGAGGCCTGTGTCAAGCAGCAGACGAATACAACATGCAGATTGATTGATTGATTGAGGGTTAAGTCTACCTTAGGCATATTTCTTAGATAATATCAGATATAACTAGATCTAATTCATTGTTAGGGCCTAAATAGCGATTCCTAAAATAAAACAACTTTACAAACCAGGTATTTTATTTGACGATTTTGCTTCTTAGTAATGTAAGTACCTGTTGAGGGTGAGGGTCATAAGTACTGTTGACAGCACATAAAGCTTTTACCGCGAGCACTCATCGTAACTGCTTTACGGAGAATTTGCAACAAAAACGAAAAGGTTGATTGATCTGTTTTCAACTGTACTTACGACCCTTATGTTCAATTTATTTAATTACTAGTTATATATATTTCTGGAGACATGCAGTTCTTAATTTTATCACAATCAAAGCAGTCTAGTAAGTACTTAAACATTATTCTTTCTTCTATAGATTTTTACGTTTTGACATTCCTTGCCTTTCACAATTCAAAGTAGGTAATTTAGACAATGCTATCATCATCATCATTCAGCCAACAGAAGTCCACTGCTGGACATAGGCCTCCTCCATGGATTTCCAAAAAGACCGGTTGGAAGCGGCCTGCATCCAGCGTCTTCCTGCCACTTGGATGAGGTCATCTGTCCATCTTGTGGCTGATCGACCTACGCTGCGCTTGCCGATATGTGGTCTCCATTCGAGAACTTTTCGGCCATGAGTTCTAAGTGCTATATGCCCCTATAGGCAGTGAACTCTTGTGAATGTCAATATAGGAGGTATCGAGTTAATATGGTTATATTTTATAAAAACAGAAGCTGATCCCACTTCTGATGTTACTCAAATAACCAAAGAAAATATCGCGTATCTATGCAATATTTTCTTTGGCCCATAAATCGTTTTCCAAAGTCACTCCAGTACAGTATATAAGGATATCATCATCAACGTAGCTGGCATCGCTGGCACACGTTTTTCTACCAGACAGTGATTGATGTCGCACTTTTGTTTCAAAATTCGCGGTGGTAATGATAAGTAATATTATGATGAATGCTCGTCAGCCATTTTGGAACAGGGAAGTGTGAAGGGAAAGTAGAGTGGTAAGATAAGAAAATAAGAATATTCTTTATTGTAAACTAAAGCACATAATATTAAAATTTTAGAAATACACAGTATAATTGGCGGCCTTATTGCTAAAAGCAATTTCTTCTAGACAACAGACTATGATGGAAAGTTGCTGTTGGAGTGATGAGATTTTGCTTACACATTTAGTTAAAATATTTTCTCTACATGTTTAACCATATATCTGTATTAATAAACTTTCGCTCCGAAATAACCTCCGTGTGGCGCCGGATTAAGAATAGCGCCACTCTATTTCCTTCCGTGGATGTCGTAGAAGGCGACTAAGGAAATACGTTACCAGGAGACGGGCAGCAGCGTCTTCCTGAGATTCCAACCACATACTGCGATCGCGAACCCGCCTGCCAAGCGTGGCGATTATGGCAAAACCCTTCATGGTTAGGAAAACCACGAAGGAGGCCTATGCCCTGCAGTGGGCGTCAAATAGCTGATGATGATGATGAAACTTTGGCCTTTGCATCTAAGTAATGAGATGATTTATACCACATCCAGTGGCATATTCACTCACACTAGATGACGGTGCAGTGCCTGGGCTATTATTTTTTTAGGTGGAGCAGGCTTGCCCAGCACCTATACCATCCTGACAGCATAGTCGACCTAGCCCACAGGAAAGACAAGCCATATTTTAATTACATAGTTAAAAATATCTATCTCATGTGATGTTTAAATCGAAAATCAATAGCTATGCACAGCTTTACTTTGTTAAGCAGGTAATCTTATTAATCAGTTTGATCGTCAGTGGGTTAGAAAATTAACCATATTCAATCATTAACAGTCAATTGACCTCAATAATATGAGCAAATTTTAATCGTTATTTAATAATTAGTCAATTATTTAAACCAGAGGAACTTTATGCAGATAAATTTTCAGATATCGCTGAAAGATGTTATCAAGGTTTAGCGTGAGTTGCTGTATGATGAATTGTACTCTTGTACGAGCTATCTTTGACTCGTTGAGACTTTCTTCATCATCATCAGCCCTTTGACGCCCACTGTAGGACATAGGCCTCCTTCGTGCTTTTCATAACCATGAGGGGTTTTCTTGTTTAGGTACAATTGAATATACAGAAAATAATATGTATGAAACGTCCTGCCATCTAGACGTAAACCGACATCGTATCTTTTTATCCTTATATTGTGTAATAACAAGCTTCCGGAAAGTCCCATGCGGACATACCTTGACCAGAAAGGAGACGTATTGTTAAAGGGAAAAATGAAGTGTACCGTGCAGCGTGCATGCAGCTTGCAAAATATGTATGTTGAGTTCGTCACAAGAGGCAAACAAAGGTATCCTAGTTTAAAAATGACTTTACAAAAATAATTCTGTGTATAATCAAATGGCTTACAAATTAAATACATTTTCTTATCACTTAATATACTTGCGTAAGCGAGCAAGCGTCTTCCTGAGATTCCAAACGCATACTGCGATCGCCAACCCGCCTGCCAAGCGTGGCGATTATGACAAAACCCCTCATGGTTATGAAAACCATGAAGAAAGCCTGTGTCCTGCAGTGGGCGTTGAATGGCTGATGATGATGATGAAGCGAGTGGCGTCCGTGATGCCTAGAGTGCGCGGCGGCAGTGCCAGTACTCTTCTCGGGTTGATCGGGGATAGCCCAATTCTCAAGCGTTAGGCATCAATTCACGTCTACCCTAATGATAAATTTAAGTACGACTAAATATAGGTCACGGTTTTAAATTTACTAACACTCTAGGAACTTGCCTATGTTATTTAAGGCAATTTGAAATAAATATTTTCAATTTCAAACATCGTCGTTCATATTGCAAATGTCACGTGTCAAAAAAAAAAACTAATTTTGTTTTTTCATCGAAATTGTATAAAAATGGTTTCTGTCACACGTGCAAGACATCGCAATCCTCGGTCTGATTGGCTGATTGTATTTTCGACGAAATTTTGATTTTCTTCAAATTTACTAATTTTCATACGAATCGATATCGATGAAAAAATCGATGAATCATATCGATGAAAAAACAAAAATCGTGTTTTTTTGTCACGTGACATTTTGCAATATGAACTTCGATATACCCTGTCCAAAATTACCGACCAGCAACTTCGTACTCCGACGTGCGCAGACATTTTTAAATACGATTTTCTTTTGTTTCCCTTTGGCTGTGCAAACACAAATAAATGTTTTCTGGGCCCTTAACGAATACAAATGAACATCCCTTTTTGCTCCCCGAAAAGTGATATTATGACTTACTCACTTTTCCTGAACGCTCGGAATAATTAAGCTTGTTGCTAGAGGAAAAACTTGACTTGCGAAAGTTTTTTTACACAAAACGCACTTCACACAAGTTACATACAGCTACTAATAACACGGAAAAACCCAAACGTGCCTATCTCATGCGGCTATTAAGCCTCTCTCTCTTTGTTAGAGAGTAGGCCTGCACCATGAGGGTGAAATGTTTTTTTTAAATTTTTTTGACGTTCGTGTATTTTGTTTGTGTACCTTTGTGTTTACTTTGTGTTACTGTGACAATTTAAAAAAATGTCTTCTTTCTTTAAATTGTATGGGCTGATATATATCCAGTCTAACCCAGTTCAGGACTATAATATTTATATTTTTTATGTAGTCGTCCCACTGCAGGGCCCAGGCCTTCTCTCAGAGAGAGATAGAGAGGGAGAGAGAGAGAGAGAGAGTATGGGCTTAATCACCACGCGTGCCCACCGCGGATTGGCAATTCCAAGGGCTAATAATAACTAAAAATTACTTCCACATAACGCAATCTATTGTCCTGATCCCAAACTAGAATGCCCAGTACTACGGCAATCAGGCAAGGACATCACAAATATGGAAAAAAACACCCAAACTGAGGATATCTGTACAAATGAAGTACAGTGGCCTCAGTGGAAGTCGAAGCCGCGACCTCTGTTTTGGTAGTGAAGCGAGCAAGCATATTATCTATAAGCAGCCTATATACGTCCCACTGTAGGGCACAGGCCTTCTCTCAGAGAGAGAATATGGGCTTAATCACCACGCGTGCCCACCACGGATTGGCGATTTCAAGCGCTGAGGTATGTGAATAGCTCAGACACCCAGGTTTCCTCACGATGTTTTCCTTCACAGTTAGCGAGTGGTATTGCTACTATAACTTCACAAATGTACATAACTTAGAAAGAAAAGTCATAGGTACATGCCCGCACTGGGAATCGAACCTAGGTCTCCCGCTTCCGAGTCCAATGTTCTACTCACTAGGCTACCACCGCGACTTACCAAGCATATTATGCTTATTTTTATTAACTGACTACGGCAAGTGACCGAAAGAAGAGTAAAGTTTTTGACTCGTTTGTATGACCAAAAATGTTTTGGAATACTATCAGAGTCAATCAATTGTAACTATCAATTTATTGACTCTGATAGTATTCCGAAACATTTTTGTTTACGTCCAGACCAAAGCTGAATGACGCGAAATATACTTCACATACGAGTCAATAACTTTACTCTTCTTTCAGTCAGTTGCCGTAGTCAGTTAATAAAAATAAGCTTGATATTTTTTTATTACTGAGATGAATGAGAGCACCAACAAGTAACTTGATAGAAAATTTTAAAAACCTATTTGAAAAACCTGTTTTTGATGGAAAATACTGCTCTCGGTATTTTAACCAATTTTAACAATCTATATCAGTGTTTGTGTACATGCAGACCAAAGCTATAAGAAAAGATATGTAGGTATGTCTGTACTGGGACGCTCCGGCAGCTGGAGTCTAGCTGAATATAACGTAGTATTAGCAAATAATGCCCTTTTTATTTTTATCTTTTCAACATCCCATTTCGTTTGTAAGATTTTGTTTTCTCATAACTCCTTAACGAATCATCGCAGGTGACATAGGCTATATTAAATCACCAATTATGGTCGGATTACCGACCAAAAAAAACAACAAATACATTACTAAATATAATTCAATTTTACATTGTAAAATTTTCGATGTATTATCTAAATCATTAGAAGTCTTTATGAAAAATACGTTCAAAAGAATTCGTTTACAATTAACAAAGAAATATAAAAAAATATTATGGTACTTTGAGAGGACTCTGTGCGAGCTTCGTTTGAGTTAAGTTTTCCGTAAACAAATACCGGTGTAAGGACCGGAGCCAAAGGAGGCGTTTATTAAAATCCCCTTCTATTAAATAATTACAAAGTGACTTCGACCCGCAAGTGAGCTCTTTGTGCCGCGCTCTGCAAGCTGTAAGCCGTCGCGACGTACTAACTGGCGGGCGAGTCTCTGGAATAATAATAATCATCATCATCATCATTATCAGCCATTTGACGCCCACTGCAGGAAATAGGCCTCCCTCGTGCTTTTCATAACCACGAGGGGTTTGCCATAATTGCCACGCTTGGCAGGCGGGTAAATTAAATAAATAATAAAATTTATTATTTATTTTTTAATTAAATTACAAAATATGCTAAATCAGATTTAAGATTAAAAATAATTGAAATTCGTCAATAATTGTCCAAGATACTATTATTTAAAATTGCTATACACTCCATCGTCGTCGGTTGTTTGGAAGAAATTGATACAAGCAATAAGGTTGCCAATTGTACTGTGTCTTTGTCAATATTTTATGTTTGTGTTTTGCCTGGTGTAAAATAATGAATAGTCTTATCTTATCTTTACATACTTAAATCAGATATTTTAACTTGAGCTCAATAATCAATAAACAAACATGCATACACATAACACGGTATAAGTTTTGTGGCATATTATAAGGTAGTGAGTACCAAAATTGCATTTAAAGGTGCATGTTGTGCTAATATTATTCTATTGAACAACTATGTATTAAACTCTTCACTGAAACAGTCGCTTGCAACATTGGCATTCGATAAATTAGCTAAATTCAGCTAAATTCGCGACTGGCAGACAAATTTGTGTGTTATTTTAGTTTACTATAGAAAATTTCAACCAATTTCGTTATCTAATTAGGTTGCTGAGCTTGTTACATTATCTGCCTTCTTTCTTTCAAATGTTATTTATACGTTTCATCATCATCATCAGCCATTTGACGCCCACTGCAGGACATAGGCCTCCTTCGTGGTTTTCATAACCACGAAGGGTTTTGCCATAATCGCCACGCTTGGCAGGCGGGTTGGCAATCGCAGTATGGGGAATCTCAGGAAGACGTTTTATACGTTTGCTTTAAATAAATTGATGCCATGTTTAGAAAAATTACGATTAAATAATTTAATACACATCATATTACTGCATTTTGTATTGTTGTATCGTTAGTCACCATTGTCGACTTTCAATGGTACTTACGGCTTGGTAGGGTAATGGTACGGAACCCTTCGTGCGACTCGCACTTGGTCGGTTTTTAAAGAACGCGAGGAATTCTAAATCGTTTAGTTAAAAAATATTGGCTGTCCACATTGTAGTTGGAGGTCTAAAATAAAAAAAATATATACTTACATAAAAAACAAGATGTCAAGAACAGAAAAAAAAACACGAAAAAATTAAAAAAAAATAATTGGCGGACGGTTCCGTTGCCACTTAGATCGACGAGGCGAGGGAGCTGCGTATTTCAGAAACTTCGGCGGCCTTCAGTCGTAAACACTTTCAGCCCCGCCCAGTTTGCAGCGTTCTAAGATTGCTTTTATGTCTTACCAGTCAGAAACACTAACAACCTGGGGGAACTTATTGCTGTTATTAAGTTTTTAACTGACTACGAAAAGAAGTGTAATTTTTTTCGCGCCTTGTTTTGTTCCGAGGTAGACTAACTTTTACATTTTTGTTGCACAGTCGTCCTTAACGTAACCAATTACAGTGTATGATGGTATGTATGAGCAGTGTTAGCCTAGTGTGTAGAACAGTGGACTCGGAAGCGAGAGACCCAGTTTCGACTCCCAGTACGGGCACGTTGACCTATGACTTTGTTTTCTAAGTTAAGTACCTTTGTGAAGTTATAGTAGCAATACCACTCGCTAACGGGAAGGAAAACGTCGTGAGGAAATCTGGGTGTCTGAGTTATTCACATACCTCAGCGCTTGCAATCGCCAATCCGCGGTGGGCACGCGTGATTAAGCCCATACTCTCACCCTGAGAGAAGACCTGTGCCCTACAGTGGGACGTTTAAAGGTGGCTTATGTATAAAGGTTGACGTGCACTGTACATATGTAAGTATGTACTTATCAATGTATGTTCGATGCTTATTTGTAACCAAGCAATGGCTAAATGAACGGTATTAGCGACACACTAATGTGTCACTGGCTTTATAAGGTCACAAAAAAACAAAATGGCGGAGATCAGCAGTCATATTGTTGGTAAGGAAAAAAAATAGTTAAGCTGAGCTTAATTGTCACTAAACCTTTTAAAAGGCTAAAAATTCTATTTAAAGGCTAAAAATTCCACCCATGCCGGGACTTGACCCATGTAAGTACAGCGATGCCATTCCGATGTAAAAACCTAGCTACAAAGCGGGCTACTCGGGGCTGCAAGTGATGTAAATTGCTTCGGCCAGATGTCGCTGCCTGTACGTAGTTAATACAGAGAAGTTTGTAAAGAGGCTCGATATTTCGCCAATGCCTGCACTTGCCCCTTAGTTGGGAGAGCGCTGGGACAGTTAGCCAGAAGTCGCGGGTTCAAGTCCGGCATGGGTGGAATTTTTAGCCTCTAAATACGTTTTTAAAATTGTCCTCAGCACGGGTTAGTGCAACAAAAAGACAATAATCACTAAAAGTTATTGAAAACTTTGATATCAACTAAACTCACGACTTTATCTCAGAAAAGAATACTAACGCCATGGTTTGCCACACATACCCTGCCCTGTTTACGGTGAATTCGCTACATTCAAATCAGATAAATAATCGGAAAAACGTGAATGTCAAACCTGAACGCTTGAAATTTCCAATCAGGGCTATCCAGGGCACGAGTCTTTTCTCTGAAACCAGCGCTGTTTCAAATAGAAACAGCAAGCGCTGAAATAATAACATTGTCACACGCACACTCCTTTATTTTCCTATTATTGTATGTAAGCATGTTTGTTTGTGGCAATAAATCATTCATTCATTCATTCATTCTTTGAGAGAAGGCCTGTGCCCTGGCATGTACTCATATATGTAGATATAGGTAGGCCGTCACTCAAATAATATTCCCTATTCGTTTAATAATCCTGCACGTAAAAAGGCTTCACGGGCTACCCGGTTGATACCGCATGGTAACGCAAACCCTTGTAGGGTAGAGGTAACACATTTTTATTTACTTAGGACCAAATCTCCTCGGATTTCAGCTCACCCATTGTCGATAAATCCACGGTTCCTATTGTAACTCGAAATCGTACTAAGTAAAAGAAAAGCAAACTTGAATAGGCGCCTGACTATTAAGGCACACCACCCAGATTTCAAAGTGTATAGCAAATGTAAGCCAAGCTTGACTTTGAGGTCCGTCGACTGATAGTCAGCGTCGACTGTCGAGAAAGTGACAAATCTGTGTGCCAGCACAGGTAGTACGACGGCGCGAGTCACGCGTTTCGTGTTGCTAAAATGTCACAGTTTGACAATTAATGTACTGGAAATTCGCGACTTGTAACGTCAAAACGCGCGACTCGCATCGTCGTACCACCCATGTTGATTTAAATCCGCTCAGATTCTATTATAGTAACAAACACAGGAACATCTAAAATCTTATAAAATTTCATATTTGAGTAAGAAATCATTTGTAATAATTTTTTTCTGGTGGTGCAATAAAGTGCTCTCTATCTATCTATCTAATCCGTCAATCTGCAGTCGGGCTCGCGCACGAAGGGTTCCGTACCTACCATTATTTATACAACATTAGAAACCGAGAAAAACCGGCAAAAAATCACGTTTGTTGTATGAGAGCCCCCCTTAAATATTTATTTTATTTTAGTTCCATTATTTATATTATTTTAGAACTAAATATTCTGTGAATATTTCAAGCGTCTACCTGTTGCCGTTATTAATATCGAGCAAAAAACTGCAAAAAACATTACGTATAGGAGCCCCCCTTTAATATTTATTTTATTCTGTTTTTAATATTTGTTGTCATAGCGGCAACAGAAATACATCATCCGCGAAAATTTCAACTGCCTAGGTATCACGGTGACGGACAGTGAAGTCTTAATAATAGGGTCCCGTTTGGCACCCTTCGGGTACGGAACCCTAAAATACTGACAGCTGTTAACAGTAGCTTACAGTCTGTCCAACCGTTCGATTTAGTGACGTTCCATGAAGTTACCGATTCGATTGTTTATGATAATTGAATCGGTAAATGAAGTTTTAATCGATTGATTGCTTTGATATTTTATTTTGATATTTTTTATATTTGTCTGTCTGAGCGTGATGAACTTGAAACTACCGAAAAGGTTTTCGTATTATTTTGTTACTTATAATATTTAAACTAGATTCCTTATAGTAAAGAACTTATATTTTTATAGAAAAACATCATGAATAGACTTTGCTGTGTAATCTACTCTTTATAGTATTGTAGTAAAACGCGTCGCATCACTATTGTGAAAAAAAGATGTCCATGAAGTGTTGCATTTTTCGCCCATGTTTTCCTGATAAATAAATAAGGAACTTCGTGGGTTTGCATCTGTCTAAAGTTAAACGTTTCGACCGATTATAACAGATTGTTGATGAATAAGAAACTGAGAGACATTGTGGTGGAAAAAGCTTCGAATTGAACGCCAGACAAGTAATATACAGTGACCAAGCTTACAATATAGACAGTGACTGAACATGTCATTATTAGCTCAGAGAGAAGGATCTCGAATTTTCGTGTGAAAAGTCCCCGGTTTTTAGATGAAAACGTCCTCTAAATTAGAGTAAGTTACGACTTACGGGGCTGGATGGAACCATTCACGTGCCCGTAACTTCAAGGTTACATTTGCCAAAGTCAGCTTGTTCCGGAGGGACCCTTGTATGCTGACCCAGAAAACTTTGTTTCTAACACTTTAAGCCACCACCTCTGAAGGTTACACTAATTTGATGTGTTCATTTTATAAAACTTTAAGTACCAACTATCTCATGTCATCCCATTCCACTTTCCAGGAAACTCGATTCCAATAAAATTACTCCAGGCGATTTAAGACAAGATAATCTGTCAAAAAGTGCCAACATAAGTGGTTTATAAGTAGCAAGCGTGCGTGCACTGACTAATGAATGTTAAAGAAGCGTAATACATAATGTTAGGATCAAATGTTAGGACATGTTGGGACATTAGGATTTTTTTTTGCACTAACCCGTCCTGATGAAAATTTTAAAAACCTATTTAGAGGCAAAAAATTCCACCCATGCCGGGACTTGACCCCGCGACCTCTGTCTAGCCTGCACTTGCCCATAAGCTCAGTTGGGAGAGCGCTGGCACGGTTAGCCAGAGGTCGCGGGTTCAAGTCCCGGCCTGGGTGGAATTTTTAGCCTCTAAATAGGTATTTTTAAAATGTCTCTGTCTTCCCCTACACTTCAGTCAAAATGGGACGAATACCTCACAACCGAGACCGGGTGGAAATTCGCGTCCCACAATCAAGTTACGAAGAAAGTAATGGTTAGAAAGATAAGGGAATTATGCGTTTTCTAACACTCGCCTTATTAGATTCCGGATCGGATATGAAAGCTCGTTTCTCTTCTTGTGAACATGATTTGTTGATAACGATCGCTTTCGACATTCAAATAGAGCTTCCAGAGTTTTGTTTGATGAGTTATGTTTCATTCTCTGAAAACGCTGGTGGATTTAGATAATGTTCCATAAATTTACCTAAGTACTTGTTTTATTCACGGGCAGTGTTATTTGTAAAATGCTTCCTTAAACACTCCTTATATGTAGTTTAAATAGACTATGGGAAAGAAGACGTAGTCACAGATTATTTAAACTGGCTCCGAGTTTTAGAGGAATTGGATTTTTATAATTAAGACCAGTCTCTAAACTTATATTTTTGCCAGAATAGTAAATAACGGAGGAGAAACGGAAGAAATAAGTGGAGCACTCCTCCCAGCAAAGTTTTTCTTGGCATTATACTGAAGTAAACAAATAATTCACAATTTAAATACCCTCTCAAATGAGCAATTCCTGAAAAAGTTGTGTTTCACAAATTTTCTAGGAGTTTTTTTTAGGTTTACACAGCGTGTAAGTCCGAAAGCTCACCATATTTACAGATATGATAGTAAATCGTGGAACTAGCTGGAATATGGGCTATTCACAAATTCACATTTTTCAGGACATTAAAAAAACTCGTTTTGTGTATGGGAATAAACCTTTTTTGACTTTGAATGTAATGTAGATCTAAAGTTAAGTGACCGAGAGTAAGACAGCAAAACGACAAAAGCAGATTATTTCAGATGTCCCTTCCGATTTTTATGGATTTCGGTCCCATAAAATTACATACACACATAAACTCACGCCTGTATCCCAGAGGGGTAGGCAGAGACCCGAGACTGCCACTTGCTACGATTCTGACAGATCAATTTCGCTTCCTCAACATTCATTAGCTGTTGCATGCACGCACGCCGGTTTCGGGTGCTTTTTATCTTGCCCTCTGCTAATACATCCCCTATCTATTTGGTCAAAGTGGACATTCGCCTGCGACGTCCCTCACCAGCCTTATTTTATAAAATAAATAACGTTTTTAGAAACATTGGTCTTCTTTAAATTATTGATTTGTTTTTAGATTTAACATTATTGTTGCCACCGAGAATATAGCAAGTTTGCAGATTTACAAGTTCTGCAGTTTACTTAGGTAACGGTTACTAAGTATTAGGGCTTACAGCGGTGGTAGCCTAGTGGGTAAAACATCGGACTCGGAAGCGAGAGACCGAGGTTCGATTCCCAGTGCGGGCAAATACCTATGACTTTTCTTTCGAAGTTTTGTACATTTGTGAAGTTATAGTAGCAATACCACTCGCTAACGGTGAAGGAAAACATCGTGAGGAAACCTGGGTGTCTGAGATATTCACACACCTCAGCTCTTGAAATCACCAATCCGCGGCTACCAAAGTAGCAGCGTCTGGTAAATAATTGACGTAGTTACTCGTAAAGTTATTTGTAAATGGCAAACTCTATTTGACGTATTTCAGGAATTGCGTATATTTCTCGTAATCCTGTAAAGACAATAGAAGAGACACCTCTATATTTTAGTTTCAGTCTGTAAACTGCAGTCATAACGTAACTGACGTATATCTTAACTAGCTGTTGCCCGCGACTTCGTTTGCGTGTTAATTTTGATGTGTATTTTTCGGGATAAAAAATAGCTTGTGTGCTAATCCACCTTATAATCTATCTCTGTGCAAAATTTCACCTGGATCCGTTCAGCCGTTTTTGCGTGAAAGAGTAACAAACACCCATCCATACATACAAACTTTCGCGTTTACAATATTAGTAAGGATACCATTGACGCTTACAAGGTTTCATATGTGAACTCGCGTAGACTTGAACCGGCAATGAAATGAAACTGGCGCGTTCATGCAGTTTTCATTGTACTAACATACAATAACAGACTCTAGGGCCAGAGTGTTCGCATGAAAAGATTGATGTGCTATTAACTCTACCAAAATAAATTATCTTTATTATTTATAGTGTGTACATATTACATACTATAAATAATAAAGATACAGTATACAGTATAATTACTATCCCAGTATGTAGTATGTATATTTTTATCGAGCACATGAGCTCCCCTCGCCTGTGTTCGTATAAATATAAATATAATCTAAGAAATAACATTTTAATTGGCTCGTCGTTTTGCCTGAATATAACAATACCAATCCTTTAGCAAACTTATGGTAACATCATTCTTAATTAGGACAATGTACAAAGCATGTAAAAATGTTAAATAAATTCGTAACCTTTCACCCGGTTTCGCGAAATAACTCCTGACGTGCCACTCGCGAAATGTTTTACGCTAAAATCCGTAAGGGCGCTCGCTCACAATTTGTCACTTATTTAGATTTTATTAAAGAAAAATAACAAAACGTTGACAAATTTGCCAAACTGCGCAGCAGTTTATCGGCAGTAATATAATTATAATATAACTCGATGCTCGATGCTTAGATATTTATTTTATGTATTTTTGAGTAGGTATGTTTTCTGTTAATTTTGTTAAGAATTTCCTTCTTTACATATTTATAATTGAGATGTTCAAATAGATCAATCTGGGGAGATTTCCCAAGATATTGGCAGCATTCGCGCTTATGATCAAAAACTTGTATAGGCATAAGCACAGTAGCCTGAAAGGCTTAATCACCATGCTTGCTCATCATATATTGAAAATTTCAAGCACTGAGATATGTGAACCAACCCTCGCACTCAGATCTCCTTATGGTGTCTTCCTTTATGCCGTATTTAGCTAAATATTTAACGGGTCTAATATTGATTCTTTATAAGGCAAACTTAATGAACTAAATCACCCGACGTCTTTCATAAATTGAATAATTCAATGGATAAGTGTATGAGCATGGTCAATCGTAGAAAATGCTAAGTGCCTAACTGCTGGTGAATTTTTGCACGCGTCAACGGAAATAAAACACCTGTTATATATTCAAACACACTGCCTCGAATTATACACATTTTCTTGGTGCACTTTTATCATTAAAAAAAGAGAGAAAGAATACCTTTATTCGAATTGTCACAGAATTAACCCTCGGGAGCAGTGTGTTAGCACCGCTACGTTATCCCGCTAAGCTACTCATTTACCGCTTTTATGTTTGTGTTGGAAAAACATTTACACAGGGTCTCCCTGTTTGTAATTTTGTCGAATTTTTTTGTACTCAGCATTACTAATAGTAATGCTTGCTCCTATTACTTGCTACTTCTTAGTTGCAGTTCGATGGCAAACCAGGTTCGCCATTATGGCAACCGGATTTGGCGATCAACAGCGTCACAAGCTACTTGTCTATCCACAGATGAGTATCGGTATCACAGAACCAGTTATGTTTAACACTTAGGCCCGATTTCACCCTGGTTTCGTACCGCCTTAAACTTGGTTCTAACCTTTTAAAATAAATAGATTTTGTACAACCGTTTAGTTAACATTTGTTTTTCATTCGAGGTTTTCTGATGTTTCGTCGTTAACATATAACTGCACCGCTCCATAAAAGGATATTTAAACCTGTGTACCGTTGCAACTCGTTCAGTGCAAATGACGAAACATGGGTTATTTTCGAAAACACTTTTTTTCATTTCATATTTAGTGTAAAAAAAAAAAAAAAATTAAAATTTAAGCTGTTTATTTCAAAGAAAAATTATATACATTACATGGCATGAACTTAACTTCTAATCTTAATATTTAAAGATTTTTGAGTTAAGGAGCTGCTTATTCATAAATTTACATATACATTATATTTTTACATTTATTGAGGTAGGTTTAAACAAGTGCCGCTTAATAATATTTTTTAATAATTTTATCTTTTAATTTTTTTTTAATTTTTTTTTTTAAAGTTACTGTGAATGTATACTATAGAGTCTACACAACAGATTCTGATACGATAACGTTTTTTTTAAATTTATTCCTTCTAGGTTAGCAATGTAGCCACTTTCATTAACCGCCTATCGTCTCACTTCAGGGCACATACCTTCTCTCAGAGAAAGAGAGAATGAGCTTAATCACCACGCGGGCCCTTCGAAAGTTGCGATTTCAAACGCTGAAAAATATATGGACACCTCATATACCTACTAGGAATTTACCTGCTAACATAACAATAACATAACATATTAAGGACAGAAGAGCAAAATGTAAATAAAAAATACTCCGAAGCAATAATTTGAATAACAGATGAATGCCAAAAATTATTGGCCCAACAAACAACAATTTTGATAGATTCCTTCCTCTTCTTTGAACTATAAATATAAGCAAAAGCAGCAAATAACGTTATTTATGAGGGTACCTGCTGTTTTTCGAGGAAAACTTCTATTAAAATGATAGCCTCTTTTGTGAGAAAAATAACGACCTCGCTCTAATGTTCACAAACCACTGAAAGCGGGCTGGCTTCTTGATTTACCAAAGTAAGTTTATAGAATAAAGTCTGCAAAAGTAGCGTCATACTTTTAACGTATTGAAAAAGAGATGTAGTACTTACTACGAGTAACTAGGAAGTAAATGTTTATCTAAATTTCATTCCTACATTCATCATAACATTTATCCACACAAATATTCTTTCAATTAGTTGGTAGACCACCATGGCTGCGTTTCATAAAACTACAATTCATAGTCCATTATGACAATTCGATGAACAATGCACGGCCAAGCCCTTTTACTTGAAAAATTTCCGGTATATGAGTTAATACTAAGTAAATACTTAAATAGATAGAGAACACTCTATACATGTACATAAAAACCGGCCAAGTGCGAGTCGGCCTCGTGCACAAAGAGCTCCGTACCATTATCTATGCAACATTAATTTGAATATTTCAAGCATCTACCTGTGGCCGTTATTAATATCGAGAAAAACGGCAATAAAATCACGTTTCTTGTAAATATTAAATATCTATTTTATTCTCTTTTTAGCATTTGTTGTTATAGTTGCAACAAAAATACATCATCTGTGAAAATTTCAACTGTCTAGCCATCACGATTCATGAGATACAGCCTGGTGACAGACGGACGGACGAAAGGACGGACGGACGGAAGGACGGACGGACAGCGGAGTCTTAATAATAGGGTACGGAACCCTTAAAAGGAAATTACACAGATATTAGTATAGGTATGTCTCTTCAGATTGCTAAGAGAAAAACAAGATAGACTAGACGAGATCTTTAATATTCATTGTAGACAAAGAAAGAAACATTTACATTAAGGGTGACATAAACTGGTTTATTTCTACAGAAATTTCCGGCATACCATATCCGTCGTGGAACAGCAACTTTAAGGATGTAGAAGAATAGTGTGTGTACATTTAACAAATTAAAATGTAAATAAATATGTACTAGAATTTTTACGTGGAAAATTAAGGTGTAATCTAAAAACCCGCTATTTCTCTTGTAACTCTGAGTTAAGCCAAAGCTAAACTCACGCCCATTAAATTAAATTAAGATGAAACTTTTACATTGCCTATCGTTAAACATACAATCCATTCAACCCCAGAAAATTCCCACAGGAAATTTGAAACGAACTAACCTCCTCCACACCCAACATACAACTTTTACCCTTATGTAACCAAGCATAGAGTCACAAATAAAACGTGTAATTTTAAATCCCTTCTGGCTCTTTCCTGTAGTTTCTTACGATCTGAAAATAAGGTTAGAAATCGATCAGAAACAGAAAGCGCATGTTGTGGTCAAAGTTACGTACAGTGACGAAGGTTCGCAGATCATCAGGAATGGCTCAAAACTTCCTAATGTTGAAAGCTTTAAACAGTCGAAACTCGTTAAGCATTTAACGCAACGTAGAATTTCACAGCGGTGTCGGTGAGCTCTCATCCTGCTAATTTGTATGACTTCACGGTTGGCGTTTCAAATACTTTATAAGCGAACCCTTTGTTTATCGAGCTGAGTTTCAGAGGCAATAAAGCCCTGGGGGTATTTTCTTAATGATTAAATATTTAATCACTTTTACAAGCGTTCATTAAGGGAAACAGTGACAGCACGTTACAAAACAAAGTAATATCCACCAGCACGTAAACGCTGTGATAGTCACTTGTCACTGACTATGTTGCTCGAATTACAAAATTCTTAGGACTAGTAAAATCAAAATCAATTAAATCATAGGCCACCATTGCGTCATGTCGGGCATGTATTTATTTACTTTAGTGTGTATCCTCCTATCTCTCCTCTCCTCTCTTCTCCTTATTACTTCACTTATATTTAGTCATTAAATTTAGTTTATTATGGTGTTCCTCTATATTTCACACATATTAATTTAAAACTAATAATATATGTAAGTATTTTGAGACCATATTTTTTTTTTACTTTATTGTATGTATGTTATTGCATTTGATTTCTAATTCTAATAATTCTTTTAACTGCACCACGGCACGCACTCCGTAGTACAATTATGGGTTACCATAGGCACTGACTAAAAATCAGCGCTGAGGGATCGCTTCGTTAGCACAACGCTGAGTCAGCTGCCTTTTGTGGCAACTTAGATACACCACAGGCTACATCTATGGTCCTGTTTTATTTATTCATTTTGTCTGTTGTGTATTTAGTTTTCTCTCTGTTGTTGTGCATATTATGTAACTTATCTGCTTATTTTGTTTCTGTAATGTATCTTGTTGGTAATTATAATGTCTTTCTTTCTTTCTAATTATTTATTTGCTCAAACGTGCATCAGTCATAATACATAACAAATGCATTTATGAGTGTAAATTAAAGTAAGTTAGGCCAACATGGTTTACCGCCATTACCGGTGTGCACATATTTGTGGGTAGCATACTATAATTTGCAGTCTTAATTAGAGATAATTATAATATCACAGAAGTAATATTATTAATGAAAAATATGGATTTTTTTTTTCAAATAAAATAATTAACAAAATTATAGTTATTTTTACTTGAAACAATCGCATGTTACGCGAAAAGGGTTTCTCTAAAAGCATAATTATGGTATCTCGGCCGGAAAGCCGGATTTGTTATTTTTCTCGTATTTAGCTCTAACTCAATTTCATCCAATAAGAAAATGCGTATTTTTAATTGTTGAATTATTGTTCGTTTTTAGGTTTGGGTACCCAAAGGGGTAAGGGACCCTATTACTAAGACTCCACTGTCTGGCTGACTGTCTGTCTGTCTGTCTGGCTGGCTGTCTGTAGATAATGGTACGGAACCTTTCGTGCGCGAGTCCGACTCGCAGTTGGCCGTTTTAACGAGTTTTAAGAGAAGTAATGTTAACATTTCACATTTAAGTTGTATTTTCATGTTTGTGAAGTCCTTGCCTGGTTACCATAATACAGGGTATTCTAGTTTTGGACCAGATCAAGTGATTGTATTGTGTGGAAGTTATTATTACTACTAAATACTATTATTATTATCTTTCTTTGAATGGCCTTTCGAAGTTAATAGCATAAAGCAGTCTATATAATCCCCACTACAGGGCACATGCCTTTTTTTATTATAATTTTTTATGTCCGGTGCGCTACCACCACATTGTTAGCGATTTAAAACAAGATAATCTGTCAAACGAAGCAAAACTGTAAAGTTAAGTGTCGCTAGGCTTTTTAGTGTTCCGTACCTCAAAAGGAAAAACGGAACCCTTATAGGATCACTTTGTTGTCCTTCCGTCCGTCCGGCCGTCCGTCTGCCTGTCTGTCAAGACCCTTTATCTCGGCTACGCGTAAAGGTATCGAGTTGGAATTAAAATCATACAGGTACTCGAGTCTACAGTCACTTGAAGCTGTGACAAAAATCAAATTTCTAAGTTAACATAAAAAAGATCAAAATTTATAGGGTACTTTCGTTGATCTAGAACTATGAAATTTGGCAAGTTCTATCGTCCTATCCTACAAATACAGGGAAAAGTCTGAAAACTATATGTTTGTAATTAAATCACAAAAAAATGTCTTTGAAGTCCGGCAAAAGCTTGGTAAACACTACGAGATTCGATTCCTGAACTATTTATAATATTATGTCGAGTTCGACTCGCACTTGCCGGTTTTTGTCTTCTCCTAATACTTTTTGTGATCATTGGCTTCAATAAACGCTCATTCTATTCTATTATTTTCCAAATATTGATCGGCTGACTGATTCAATCTTGCAAGAAATGTGTAATGTAACGATTCCTCTTTATAGTAGCTGGCTGGCAGAGCCTTATCGTCTTATTTTGAATATTTTGAAGGGAATCGTTACGTTTTGTTTTAGATGTCAGTCGATCCCCAGCTAGGCTAGGGAATCGATGGAAAAGATTAGAATAAAAAAATATTGCTCCTTAAATCCGAGTATTAATAAGTAGAGTATTACATATTGGTAGAGGCGCCTAACCCGGCGCTGCCCGAAGGCAGCGGCTAACATAGTAACATAGTACATTGACATTCAGCAAACAGAATGTAAATTCTTTACGTTGAAATAAATTATTGATTTCTGATTTCTGATTTCTAACCTCCCAGCGAAAATTTGGTTTGCGCCCGAAGTGTGCACGAGTTGGTGCCTCGCGTACGAATAGGGAAGAAGATACCCGAGTTTTCTTGCAGCCAGGCGAGTCGCCCAAAGAGGAGTCACCTACAAAGGACTATTGAAGTGCGTGGAGCACCATCAGGATAGTACTCAGATTTAAGGAGCAATATTATTTTATGCTAATCTTTTCTATCGATTCCCTAGCCTAGCTGGGGATCGACTGACATCTAAAACAAAACGTAAAGATTCCCTTCAAAATATTCAAAATAAGACGAGAAGGCTCTGCCAGCCAGCTACTATAAAGAGGAATCATTACATTTCTATGCCTTTCAAATCTTAAAAAAATCAACTTATTGAGTGGACTCAATCCATCAATCAGCCCGTGCTAATAGGCCACCCTTAAGGCACGCCACTTCCTTCTGTCCTCGGCTATCCTCATCCAGCTATTGTCAGCAATCTGCCTCAGATCGTCGGTCCAGTGAGCTGGTAGATGGAGTGGGTTATAATTATAAAGTACCAAAAATTATGAACCAATATCAAAGAACGTTATTCGGGAATTAACCCTGCAAAAGGCAGCGTGCAAAAAAGACGCTCAAACAGATTCCGCTTGATTAAATTAAATCAGCGCGCAACACACTGAATAAACAATTGTAACAAGGTGCAAAATTGAAACGTGTTCTATGTACGGTCGAGAAGTAACATTGGCATGCGTATTAAAAATTTATTCATGGACTGCCCGCTGCATTTGTGAACCTGTCTACAACTTACAAAGTTTGGGTAAAAATGCAATTTTTTTGAAAATTCCTGTTTATTATTACATAATTCTGATGAAAACTGTTGTTGAAGCCAAATAGATTTGTCAGGATTGTGACAAGTGACCGAGCTTGGTCTCTGCCTACCCCTCAAGGACACAAGCATGAGTTTATGCTATGTTATGTTATTTTGTTATTAACATCCGTGCAATTTCCTTTTTTATGTACAACAAAGTGTTCTTCTATCTCTATCTCCCTATGGTGCAACATAATCTTCATATCTATCCGAAAATTCCGAAATTTCTCGTCATCAGTTCAAATATTTTTACATACATTTTATTAGTAACATTTGTGTTCGTATGTACTAAACTGCGTTTAGTTAACTTATATTTGTGATGTTTGTGATAAATAAACTCTTTTTAAACAAAAAATACATATTATTGCCATAGGTAACTTGAGTGTGGAACAGCTGATAATTATTAACTTAATTCCGGATTTGCTTCCTTGCTTTTTGTTGGAAGATTTCGACCAGCGTTTGCCCTAATTCGCAGAGCTTAATATTGGTGAGCAGACCTCCTAGACCTGCTCGGACTCTTCCGACAAAAGCAAGTAACTGAATCCGGAATAAAGTTAATAATGTGTATTTAGTGCTCTCGAATTTTTTTGTTTAGTTCATAATTTTTTCCATCATTATCATCATCATCAGCTTGCCGCTGCGCACTGCTGGGTAGAGGCCTTTTCCCCCAAATGCCATCTCTCACGGTCCCTCCACCAACTCAACAACTCATCGGGCCGCTCGTCTGCCCGATATTCTCGGATATTTTTTAATCATTTCGTAAATGAATCTAGAATAAGTATCTTTTTTGCATTCATCTCGTAATGTCGTTGACAGTTTTGCTTGTCATCACGAATTTAAGCTAGATCATTTTTTTACTTTTGCAGGTGACTTGGTTGACAAGAGAAATATGTTTTCATTCCGGAGATGGTTTGAAAATGCGTTTGAACAGTTTCGATCAGTGTTCGGAACGATGAATCCGTTTTAAATCCTAACGCTGGGTTGATGCGCACGGACAAATCTGTCCGGCTCGGCTTTTCCAGTATCCAGGGGCCAGATTATACCAACAAATAAAAAAGTCAAAAGTACAGAAAATAAATCCCTCGCTCCAATGAAAACCATTTCAATTTTCATTCTCAAACCATTTCTTTTTAATTTTTGCTTCGGCAAGACAGTTTCAGATAAGTCCGCAGTCATACAAATTATCGTTTATCAGCATACCCGCACAGGCATGCCAATTGGGGTGGAAAGAAGATATGCGATGCAGACAAATTACCTCCATATTTCTACAATGTAATGAGACATACGGCAACTTTTAAATTATGCAAAGGCGCCTGCAATTTCCTGACGTAGTAAATAAGTAAAAGTACCTGTAAGTAAAAGTAAAAAAAAATATATATTCAAAAATAGTAAAACTAAAAATATATTTATGAAATAAGAATGGTTACAGTCCGAAGTCTGGGTATCACTACAACGAAGAATTACCGGATAACATACCACTGATATCAAGGCTACAATCGCAATGGCTAAACGAACATAAAAAAACGGTCAAGAGCGAGTCGAACTCGCACACGAAGAGTTCCGTATTTCAAGCGTTATTAAGATCGAGCAAAAAATCGCAAAAAAAAAAAAATCACGTTTGTTGTATGGGAGCCACCCTTAAATATGTATTTTATTCTGTTTTCAGTATTAGGTGTTATAGCGGCAACAGAAATACATCATTTTTGAAAATTTCAACTGTCTAACTATCACGGTTCATGAGATACAGCCTGGGGACAGACGGACGGACGGACGGGCGAAGTCTTAGTAAAAGGGTCCCTTACCCTTTGGGTAGGAGAGAAAAGGTGACAAATAAGCAAGTTTTAGAGAGAGTAAGTGAGAGAAGATGCTGAGGACGTTCGAATGTAGAAGAGGAAAAATGCTGTGCCACTCGCTACGTCACGACAGTTTTATAACAAGCAACATAGAAGGAAACAGGAGTAGAGGAAGATCACTTAGAAGCTATTTTAACCAAATTAAAGATAAAGACGTTGTGGACGATAATGTATTGACTAGAATTTATTGAGAAAGGAAGGTTACGTTGGACATATGGACAGGATGAAGGAAGATTGACAAAAGAAATATATCGAGCGAATGTGGGTAGAAGGGCCGGTAAGAAACGTCCCACGCGGACATACTTCGATGGTAAAAAGTACCCGAAACCGGCGCGCGTGCGTGCAACAACTAATGCATGTCGATGAAGCGAAAGAGATTTGTCAGGATCGTGGCATGTGGCATGCCCTAGTCTCTGCCTACCTCTCCGGGATACAGGCGTGAGTATACGTTATAATTTTGAAGATAAAAACCAGGCTATCAAAGAACTAGCCTGTGACGGAATTACGTGAAAACTGCATACGGATAAGAGCGTAATTCTTAAATAAAATTATGAAGGTAGCAAGCGGTAGTAGCGAAGCGGTAGAACGCCGGCCTCACATTCAGGAAGTCGCGGGTTCCAATCCCGGCATGTACCAATGACGTTGTTTTCTAAGTTACGTGCATTTGCAAAGTTCTAGTATAGCGATACCACTCGCTTACTGTGAAGGAAAACATCGTGAGGAAACCTGAGTGTCTGAGGTGTTCACATACAGGTGGGCCGCGTACGTATTAAGCCCAGACTCTCTCTCTGAGACAAAGCCTGTGCCCTGCAGTGGGATGTATGTATATAAGCAGCCCACGGTAGAGCACAGACCTTCTTTCAGGCAGAGAGTATGGGCTTAATCACCAGGCGTGCCACCGAGGATTGGCGATTTCAAGTGCTGAGGTATGTGAATAGTTCAGACACTCAAGTTTCCTCACGATGTTTTCCTTCACCGCTAGTGACTGGTATTGCTACTATAACTTCACAAATACATAACTCAGAAAACAAAGTCATAGGTACATGCCCACATTGGGAATCGATCCCGGGTCTCTTGCTTCCGAGTCCAATGTTCTACCCACTAGGCTACCACAGCTCTTGTGGGATGTATATGGGTACATCAAAAAAAGAAAATTATGATGACTGCCAAAAGGTTGATATTGTAAAGGTTGAGATGTGCTGTACCATTATCTATACAATATTAGATACAAAAATCGAGAAATTAACGATAAAAAATCGTTTGTTGTATGGGAGCCCCCTCAAATATATATTTTATTCTAATTTAACTATTTAGTCTCGAAGCTAATATAGAACTAGATATTCTGTGAATATTTCAAGCGTCTACCTATTGCCGTTATTAATATCGAGCAAAAAATGGCAAAAAAATACGTTTGTTGTATGGGAGTCCCCCTTAAATATTTATTTTATTTTGTTTTTAGTATTTGTTGTCATAGCGGCAACATAAATAATCTGTGAAAATTTCAAGTGCCTGGCTATCACGGTTCATGAGACACAGTCTGGAGACAGACATGCAACCATACGGACAGACAAACAGACGGACAGTGAAGTCTTAGTAGGTACCCCCGATTGGCACCCTTCGGGTCCGGAACACTAAAAAGAAGGGCTGAATAGTTGTTAACATAATTCCGGAACCACTTGCTTCAATTTTCGTCTGAGGAGTCCGACCATAAAGAGAAGAGAGAGATGAGAGAGAGCCGTTTTGTCCGAGTCTGATTCCGGAATTAAGTTAATAATGTGTAGTGCTTACGAAAGTTTCAGTTCAAAAAGCCTGGGCCCTTATTATGAAGCAGCGATATGTTCGGAAGGGTCGTCAACCTCTCGCCTGTCGGTCGCCTGCCAGTGGCAGGAAATTTCGAAACTATTCAAAAAAAGATTCGCTAGATTCGAGTGAATTGTTGGGCTCAAGCGGGACATTGACGACCCTTCCGAACATATCGCTGCTTTATAATAAGAGCCCCAAATAGTTGTCTACATAAGCAAATGTCTATATGATGTCGACTGTACTAGAACATACATTTAATACATACTCTTTGTCAGCCAGCTACATAATCTTTTTGTGCCATAGTGTTGAAACTAGATTGAACAAACAATAGGCTTTTAGCGAAGCAATGAATAACATTTTCTGCATTCGTCGTTTTAATAAAAAAATGGAAACGTTTTATCGCAAAATAAACAGTGGTTCCAAATAACACAGTAGGTCGCTCAAACGCACATCACATGCATGCGCTCTAGTGGGTTATGATAAAAATGTAAACGATCAGTTTAACTGTCTATCCCAGCTTTTTAGTAATTATACCAGACTTTTTGTCTTTGTGGTGATAAAAAAAGTCCGGCCTAGTAGGTGTCGGGCCATGCGTAGAGTAGGGTGCCATAGTTGGCCGTCAACATGCGGCCTTAGAAGGAGCGGATTTTTGATTGATATCATGAACATGTTAATTAAATTCACGGCCTAAAATGATGCAGTGGTGATTTCCCTTTTTATGTACAATAAAGTGTGCTCTATCTATCTATCTAACTAGCGCCAGCAATGAAAAAAAATGATATCTTTTTTACAGATCGAATTTGCAAAAAGTGTCTCTTTACAATCTCTCAATCATTTTAATAGTGACTTTTAGGACCCATGGCCGTGAACACAAGGCAAAAACCCTAGAACTAGATACCATTTATGCCAAAATGGCCGTTTTTGGTATATATGCTATCTAGTCCCAGGTTCGTGATCCTAGGTTCTTTGTCATGGGTCCTAAAATCACTCTTAACATGATTGAGAGATTGTAAAGACACTTTTTGCAAATTCAATCTGTAATAAAGATATTTTTTTTTTCAAAGTAATTTTCAATGCCATTACAAGTAAAAATTCATAGCGCGTGGTTGTAGGATCTGTTGTACCTTTGTACCTCTCAAAATTACCTTTTTTTATTACAGTCCACCGAGTTCATAACCGCTGCAGCATTCTCCTTATCCGCTTTGAGTATCATGATGTTATCATTCTGCCTAAAGATTTCCAAGGCTCTCACCCTTTGGGCTGATGACTCTGATGGTCTCAGCCTCATTCACAGGAATTTTACTACGCAAGAGACTTTCGTAAACACCACTTATGTAATCCCCGAAAGGTACACGTTTTGGATAGCATAATTCAATCCTCTTGACAAAATGCTTACAGCGGTTAGATCTGAAATTTGGTTCGGTAAATTGATGTAAGTATTGTTGTTATAGTCCTGTGTTTGAGTCGGAGCACGGGGTTTATTTTGTTCCCGAAATAATATTCTGAATTTATCCTGTATATCTCTTGTGGCCGCTACGTTTGCAGGTAGATCACGGAGTCACACAATTCTGAATTATAACACCCAGAAAAATCTCGAAAAGAAGAAAAGGCCGCGGCAATGGCTAGCAATGCGCGGTTGTTGCTATGACGAGGTTTTAATTAAATTTAGGGATAAATTCTTTTTCTTACGTAAATTCGATACTTCTTCTTTTCTCTTTTCTCTGTAAGTGTGATTTGTACTATAAAGCCTGGTTTATACGAAGCCATCGCTGGCTGCCAGTACTGGCAGCCAGCCATTGGCTTGGTATTGGCCTTGTATAAACATTTTTTCACGCCAAACCACCGCTGGCGAAAATACAGCGCCCGTCTATTTTTCAAGCCAGTAACCTCCGCCCGCTTACCTCTCAAGCCCCGCGTCAGCCATGTTCATTTGTTTTTGTAAAGAATTTCTGTGACAAGATGCACGAGCCAAGCCAGCGATGGCTTGTCTGTAGAACTGGTGCCAGTGCACCGGCTTCGTATAAGCCATACTTTAACCCCAAAATACCAAATCAATTTTATACCCTGCTTATGCAGAAAGATCTTAAAAGATTTTTGAACTCTGCTATGCTAATTGATGTATGCATTTATAATAGTCAGAATCCAAAGGTGAGGCAGCTCCTAAATATAAAGTCTTACTAATACATTAAGTAAGAGTAGTAAGTACCTATTCTTCTGCCATTTTTAACCTATGACACTTTTCACAAATCCCTTTGGGAAATAAAAACTTTATTGTAGAAGGGTTACGCATGTAATCCATGCGACAGAAATGCATCCACCCGGCTACACTGCATCGTTATAAATGCATTTTTAAGCTATTTGAATATGTGATACCGTGTTAAAAGTTGCTGTCAATAAATTGTAAAAAATACGCCTTTTTCATTAACGCAATAAAAGTAGAAAATAATCTACCTAATTTCGTAATGTGCAGATTCGATAAGTTCTAGCCCCCAGAGCGGGCAGGGTTTTAAAGGCTTTAACACCATAGAGTACATAATATACACAGTACGCACATAATACAGAAAATCGGGCACTACGTGTCGTGTCTGCTATTCGTGGACTGTGATAAAGTCTTCGATTCAATCGAGATCTGCGCTGTTCTGGAATCGCTGCAGCGATGCCATATAATGTACATATGTATAATATTTATGTGGCACCGGATTAAGAATAGCGTCACTCCATTTCCTTCCGTGGATGTCGTAGAAGGCGACTAAGGAAATCAATTACCAGGAGACGGGCAGCGGCGTTTTCCTGAGATTCCTACCGCATACTGCGATCGCCAACCCGCCTGCCAAGCGTGGCGATTATGGCAAAACCCCTCATGGTTATGAAAACCACGAAGGAGGCCTATGTCCTGCAGTGGGCGTCAAATGGCTGATGATGATGATGATAATATTTATGTAGCCTCTATAATATGGGTGTCCCACTGCAGGGAAAAGGCGATATGTGTAATATTTTTTTGGTCAAATTTACTTTCATTTCATCTAATTCTATTGCATTAGGTACTAAACCCTGTATTGGTAGGTGTTAAGTGGTGACCCAAATAAATAAATAAAATAAATATTGATTGCCAGACCGCCCAAGTCCAGGGTTAGTAAACGAAACCTATTCAACTCTAAAGAATTGTGAGACAGCAAGATGTCATATCACCGAAACTGTTCACCAAGGCATTGGAAGGTATCTCCAAAACAGTGGACTGATCTAAATGAGACATTAATATTAAAAGCAAACACATCACGCACCTTTGCATGCAGGAACTCAGTGGGATGCTTGGCGACCTTAACACTTCCTACCGATGTGCGGGCCTCGACATGAACCTGGACAAGACTAAGGTCATGTGCAACGACAAAATCGTACCGGAGTCGGTCCTCGTTGGTGAGGTGGCCCTCGAGGAAGTTCAGGAGTATGTCTACCTAAGGCATATTCCTGAACTTCAACTGAGCTGAGGCAACATCGTTAAACCATTAAACTTTAGACATTTTAACGCTTACACATTCGAACCCTTTAGATATTCTGTCCTGTGTGCAGCCATGACCCGGAAGGGTTAGAAGATACTCGGCTCCACGCACGATGTGTTTTCTGAGTTGCCTATTTAATTCTCACAGATTTGTATCGTTTAAATGACTGGAAATGAATTTTTTAGTGGACTAGCAGTCAGTGGTAATAGCCGTTGCCCTACTAATACCAATATTGAACAACTATGCGTTTAGTAGACTAGCTCTAGTGTGATTGTCGTAATATCAAATATCGAAATTTTCTAATTTCGCAGCAAAACTTTAAAAGTGGTGCTTTTCTAAAATCTATTTGTATTTCGATCAAAAGTACCTTAAAGCTTTCCCAAGCGGTCACAGGCGGGGATCAAATCTAGTTCCAAAACATATATCGTGTGGAAACAAACATCGATTAACCCGTTAGCGCTGGGGTAAACCATACCGCCCCCACTGCAGCGGCCAGGCCATTAGTGGGCGCAAACATTTTTATACTCTTGTCTTGAATTAGGACTAGCAACAGATGATCCACTCTGGTTGAATATGTATTTTCTAATTGTGTTTGTATTTATAAGTGTATTTTGGCGTTATTTTACTAAACGGTCACAGTTTCAGAATTTATAACAGTTTTTAGGTTTGTCCCTATTTGATAACTGTATACAACGTGTTATTGAAAGAACGCAACCCCTGGAAATTTCTTTCCAATTTCTTTAGTATCGATAATCAAACCATGTGTAATAACAAAATAAAACAGATTTTAGTTCTGTTTTTTATTTTAGTAAAATTTTGAAACATGACACGGTTAGTTTGTATAAAATTGAAAATCATCGTAGATTTGGTCCAATTTTTTTTGGTGCGGAGAGCAACTTCTGCGCCAACACGTCTTCACTTTACACTCTCGTCTACTGTTTGAACGATATAAGTGCAAACAGACGAAAACTTTGTTACCCTGCGGGTGGATACTTTCTTTTGAAATTGTGTACTGGGCATTGTACGATCAACTAAGTATTTTGTTGTCTCAGTCTGAAGGGGACATTTGAAGGGTTAAACTTTTTAAAAGTTTTGATTTTAAATGTTCTATAGTTATTGAACGGCAATGAAGTAGAACTAATGCTTTCAATATAATAAAATAAAAACTTATTAGACTCATTCCGGATACATTTAGTTGATTTTAAAATCAAGTATGTGAATCCGGAAATGTTAAGTATTTTTATACCGTTTACTATAAGTATCTTCATTGTCGGTTGCCTGGAAGAAATTGCTATAAGCAATAAGGCCGTCAATTGTACTGCATTTTTGTAAATATTTCATGTTTGTGTTTTTCCTGGTACAATAAAGAATATTCTTATCTTATCTTATCTTAACTATGTTACTAAAATTTTACTGGTTCCTCGCGATACAAGCTAAGCCTAGTGCAAGGAACCTCAGTAATTTTTGTAGTTTTACGTTTGTAATAATAAAAATATTTTTAATTAATCTAATAATGCGTAGTGCTTACGAAAGTTTTAGTTCGAAAGTAGCGTCTCATCCATTGTTTGGCTATCTTTATTGGATAATCAGTGGTCAGGGCTAGCCTGACGAGTATGGCATTTCCTTATTCCTGTCACCAGATAAGAAATATCATTTCCTAACGTCAGTTTTCCTCCATGGCAAGTGCAGTTTTCCTTGACGAAACACTGGCAGTTATTATTAACATGGACGTGTGAACTGTAAGAGACGTTTTGGATGTTTTAAGGGTATACGATTTGCTTCGATTTTTACACAATTTATTATCCAAAGAAGTTACCCACAGAATTGCAATTTTGAAGGCCATTTCAAAGCTTTCAAGGATATATGATTTGTTTCGATTTTTACGCAATTATTATCCAAAGAAGTTACCTATACAAAATTGCAATTTTGAAGGCCACTTCAAAGCCTTCAGGCTTACTTACTTTCAGGTTTACTTATAAAAACTGATAAATTCCGTAAATTTGAGATTTTGGGTGGCTTACGGTGCAAAGATGTAGGTATTTTTTTATTACCTATTACTTTTTTTATTTCCATTTCAAACCGTAACCTAAAGTGTTTTTGTGGCAAAATCGAAATAATAAAATCACAAACTCGTTTGAAAAGTTTGCGTTTATAATATGATTACGAAAAAATATAGTAAAACTTTATTCATCATCAGCCCCTTGACGCTCACTGCAGGACATAGGCCTCCCTCATGGTTTTCATAAACATGAGGGGTTTTGCCATAATCGCCACGCTTGGCAGGCGGGTTGGCGATCGCAGAGCGTCACTCCATTTCCTCCTGCGGATGTCATAGAAGGCGACCAAGGAAATAAATTACCAGGAGACGGGCAGCAGCGTCTACCTGACATTCCAAAACTTTATTGATCCTTGTGAAATGAAGGAGAGTGCTTTCTTGACATCTATATTTTTTTATGCAGAAAGTAACGAGTTTGTTTCAGTACCCATTATCTAAAAAATATTTAGCATATTTATACACATATTTTGTAGTTATTTCATAGGTATCATCCAAATATGCATAGGCAATAGCTATATAAACAATAAACGCCTAAAACCCTACAAAACTTTTTTAGCCAGACTTCCATTAGCCCAAAAAACGAGATACACTGGTTTTATGGCATAATTTACTAACAAACTTTATTCTAGTAGGGCTATTGACTAGAATACTTTTAAAATCCGTAGCCAGCCATAATCTGTCTATTATATATCCGAAACTTCCTTCCTTGCGAACTGCGATGTTCATCTAATTAGGTTGATTATTATGAACAAAACGGAAATGCTCTAAGTGCAACTACCAATAAATATTTTAAGGCTATAACTAGAATTGCTTCTCCAGTTAGCACAGAGACTGTTATTTGACACTAGATTTGCTTACAATAATCCAAAATGAAATTATGCGTATTAAACACTAGGTACCACTTTCATTTTGAATTTAGACCAAGTGAATGTAGGCGGTAAAAATTACAAATATGTACAATACCATTTATTTAGCCTTGGAGCGTTCTACCTACAATGAAGCAATCGACCGGTTGTCGTCCACGTCTGGACCAAAAGTATACCACTTATTTCTATCCTCTTCCTCATCCAGCCTCTGCCAGCTATCTACATCGGATCATCGGCCTAGTCAGCTGGAGAGCATCCCATCGGACAGGTCGCACGCATGAACTCATTTGTAACACTGAGGCGTTTTCTGCAGTCTTTTATGCAGTCTTTGACGCACTATGCCAACTCAAGCCGTCTTTGTCGTCTGTCAGATGTGTGATATACGATGCAGAACTGTGCTTACTTTTAAGCGACTAAATTCATTGCAGCAGGTAAGAAATCTGAAGGCTGAAATCTGCTGCTGCCACGTTGCACATGAACGTGTGAAAACACTCTCATGCGTAACTAAAGTATCTATACTTCATTTGTTTAGGTATTCAAAATTCAATGTGATTTCACATTGAATTTTGTAAAGTGTAAAGATTTAGATTTATAAACTGTATATTTAAATAAAAACATGTATCAAGATTGTTTACATTTAGTTAAATACCTAAACGAATGAACTATAAATACAGCAAAACTGCGGGATCTGTTTCGTTTAGTTTTGTTAATCAGCATTGTGCATGCAAACGCAAGCGGGTGTAAACGCGCCGTTCAAAATGAAATAATTCTAATTACCCTCTAATGCACAATTCTTGTTTCGCGTAAACCCGTCCACTTAGTTAATAAGCTCCGGAGGGTGCTGCATTTGTTTTGGGGAATACCTAATGAGCCGTGAGTTGGGACGGCTGTCTGTTCTGTACTAGCTCCCGACTTACGTCGGTTTTATATTAGCTATTCCGTTCGTATTGCTTTTTTTTCTGTAATGTATCCTGTTGAGTATAATAAATGTCTTTTCTTAAAAAGAAAATATTGAAAATACTTGAAATATTGTCATTACTTTTGAATAAATAACACGCGAAGTATCATATTTTAGACTGAAAAACCAAAATCACTTCCCGGCGCGTTCTTTGAATTTGGAACGAGGCAATGTTGTATGAAACGGTGTGCTGTATGAATTTAGAAATCTTTCATCTATCGTACACATTGCGTTCTCATGGCTGTATAGCCACAGATGCGTTTACCTTTCGGCACAAACTGTAAAATAAAAATAAAAAATTGGTGGTAAAGCGGAGTTCGTCGTTATTTTGTTAATAAAATAATTAAAATGAGTTCCGATGATTCTGAAAGTGAAAATGAAATGAACATTGACTGCACTCCACTAGACTTAAGATCGGACGCTAAATTAGCGATGGAAAACCTGCTTCCAGCAAAATCAAATCCACTAGACTTAAGATCGGACGCTAAATTAGCGATGGAAAACCTGCTTCCAGCAAAATCAAAAGAAAATTTATTATGTTAAAGGCCCCTTTTTAATTCCTTGCATTTTTTTTAAGAAAAGCACTATATATGGCTCGGACGAAATGGCAATTGCCTGTCTCGTATCATTGAAGTCCTCGCCTGCGGCTCGGCCTTCAAACTCCTACTCGACCTGCAATTGCCTATTTCGCTGCCTTTGCAATAATGTACTATTATCTACTCTGATACTATAATACAAAGATTATAAAACTGAAAACAAAACTCTTATGACAAACATTACGCATAGGCCAAAAATTTGAACCGGACAGGAAGCGTCATTGGAGGTACTCGGAGAGGGTATATTAATGTTCACGTTATTTATGTTATTTTCAATACTGTTAACTAATTTATTTTACAGACAGAATCAAACTTTGTTTAAATATTGAAAAGGTTTTTTAAATGTAAAATATTGGCGCCAAGGCGCAAACATCGATTGCGCGTGCGTGTTGCGGTCGCCGCGGATTCGTCAATTGAAACTTTTTTTTAAAGTAGAGGTTCAACCTTCTTGGTCCAGCTGGAGGTTGTATAGGTGTATCGTTATGATTAAATGTTATATTATGATACAGGTGTCCATACAAGACCTGTATCGTAATAAAACTTTTATTTTTATTTTTGGCTTATGTGTAATGTTTGTCATAAGAGTTTTGTTTTCAGTTTAATAATCTTTGTATATAGTATCAGAGTAGATAAACTACTATTATTCTTCTTGCTTTCCAGTTTCCAAAAACATTGTGGCTTCTGCACACGATGAATTTTATACGTGCCAACGGACGCAGTGATGCATCGCAGCTACAGTGCAGCGATGGTCAGACGACGCGCGTTGATTCGCTTTACTTAAATAAGATTCAAACACAGCCACTAACCCCTGGTTTCTCGTACACTAACAAGCTGTTAATCTACCTACTGTTAACAGCTGTCAGTGGCTTTGTTTGTATGCACTTTGATCAATTGACAGCTGTTAACAGTAGATTAACGACGTGTTAGTGTACGAGAAACTGGGGGTAGGTTCACGCGTTTTTATCTAAATAAACGCACAGAAACGTAACACAACCACGCGCATCTGCAAATTTGTATTAGTGATGTGAGCCGATTACAATAGCATAGGTATTTTCCAATTACTTTTACGAAAACGTGGGTTTTAAGGAATTTTTAAGGTTTTTGTTCCTATGAAAAAAGTTTTACGATATTTATCAAAAGTAATTAAAATGCATTAATTGATTAAAGTAGATATTTGTTGTGTGATAAAATCATAAAATTATATTTTTTTTACAAAGACAGATTTTGTTCATCATCCAACATCCTGCTCCACCTGAAAATACCGATTATCGTCGGTACAGTTTCCCAAAAATTTAAAGCATGTCTTACTTTGGAAATAAGGCTTTCATCTTAAAAATCAATGTGAATTTTCTCGTGGCCACTAGCCACACTCCAGAAAATACATTACTGAAAGTAATTGATTAGTTTTTAAAATAGCCGGTTAATATCGGTTTTTCTGAAAAATGTTTTTCACTGGTTTTCTTAGAATCGGTTCACACAAATGCATCGACTTGCGTGAACGCGCGATTCTATCGCGAAATTCCTAAATGATATTAATAATATTATGAAATTCTAATTAGTATTAGAATTTCGGGTGTTTCAGGAATATCGTATTTTTGAGTGTATGCAAATCCAATAATCTGCTTCTTTGTAAAAATTTGTAAACTGCGAGCACAAAAAAGGCCCGAGTTCGTTAAAAAGGCCTGCGAGAAGATGTCTAAGCTAAACGAAAGTTATTTTCTGTATTTGTTTGAGTGTGTCTGAGAGACAGAGATGTAGGCTTTTTCGAGTTCAAGTGAAACTAATTAGTTAGAACATCATTAATTAGAATAAAATATTAAGGGGAAATAAAATTGTGGCCCGTACCTACGTGCTTAAAATTTGGGGGGAGCCTTCGGCTCCCTTTGCGCCCACTTTCAGCGCCCCTGGCATGGATCTTAAACTTAACATAACTGTAATACGCAGTAATCTGAAGATATGTTGTCCTCCTAAGTCCTGACCTTAAAAATAACAATCGAAATAATTGTTATTTTCAAGCTCAGGACTTTGGTGGATATACACATTGGACACACGATGAGGAAGCGCGTAAATCCCTAAATTAATCCTGCAAGTGTTTACTACTGTTACATGAGTTGATACTAAGAATTGTCAAATTAGCCATGGATAATTTATAATAAACGGCCATTATACGCTGTGCGGTAGTGTCAGAACATATTTATTCAGGTTGCTTTCCTTTACAGCAAAAGATTTGGTGAGGTGATGAAGAATTAACCTAAACAAAGTTGGTCTTTTTCATTCTAAAAGGCGAGTTTACGCGCATTATGATATCTCGACAATAAATTTCAGAAGCTAGCAATTTGTCGACGCACCAGAACACACCTGATCTGGTTCCGTTAGAAAAGAACAGTAAATATGAAAATTTAACGACGTGTTTTCGAATAATAGAATTTGTCGTATGCTCAACAGTTTTTTTTATCTGGGCATCAAGCGTATCTCTGATCTCTATGTTGACATGAGTAACCTATTATTTTGATTGACCTCCACGGAGGTCAGTCTTAAGAGAGCATGTTTTTAGTTCTTTCTCCTTATGCAATTCGTGGTCACAAAGTTCATTTCTAAATCTGGACATCTTTATTCTGTGCTCAAAATTTAAAAACATATCCTTGGTACGAAGGCGACGTATGACACAAAAGGAGTAATAAATAGGTTAGGGTCATGTAAACTCTGATCCAGATAGGTACTTGTGTCTGAAGTACAAGCACAGTGATACAAAGTTTTGAATTTGCTGCTGACATCTTTTACGACGTCTAGACGCTGCAAGGGGTAAGGAAATGTCTGCGTCAAAATTCACTCCTTTTCGGTGGATATAACAGAACAATAGAATATTATAAAATCATGTTGCATGTTACTGACCCTTGAGAAACAAGTTGTTCTGACTGATTTTAAAATAGCACGGTTAATTAAAGGAAGTGAATGGATAACTATTTGCTTCTCACTCACACAATAGATACTAATATTATTATTAATAATATTCGTGCAGAGAATTCGTCGCTCATACATGCGAGCAATTCTTTGCACGAAATTCTATGGAACCTTACTCACCAACCCACGGCGCATTAAGCGAATTTGGAATTCGGAATTTAAAAATTTGGCAAGCTCCCGATGAGTTTGCGGTCGATTCGTTTGATGCGGAGAGGTTCGCGTTTCCCTTGAATTTCTATCGGACTTGCAACGTCCTATACATAAAGAATAGCACGATAATAAACGGAGTAAAAAGGTTTTCACGCAGTATCTGGCGATACCGGTTATAAGCAGTAAGTTGACTGCCCTCTACATTTTATAATGACGAGGCAGTGTTCGCGACACCTGCTTTCTTGAAATAAGGTGCTCGTGTGGATTGCACCGGGTATTATAACTGGGTGTAACCTAATCCTGCAGTAAAAATAAAAAATGGGGAGATAATAAAAGAGAGAGAGAGAGAGAGAGAAAGACCCTTATTGCTCAAAAATATTATCTCCAGTCGTATCATCCATATCTACTGATACGGATTTTAATGAGACTAACCAAATTATTATTGTTATTATAGCCATTTATTTTCCCAAACAAATTGACACATTTTTTTGCATTTTATTAAAATTAAAATTACCACTGTTGTCTATGCTTATAATTATTTAGGTTACCAGGTTTTACCTTTTCAGGTACACACGTATTTGTTTACTTTAAGCTAAAGCTAGTACAAGGTATTACGGTCTTACTAATTATATAAACACAATTCCTCTAATTAAACACTCCTCAGTGGCAGTTTAATAATCTTTAACTAATCTGTGGTTACGTAGTTTTCTTTACGACAGACTATTTAACCACTTCACAATGGTTTGCTATTGTTATTTACAAAGTCGGGAGTTAGGAGGTTAAGATGACTTTGAGGAGGGTTTTAAGAAATTGTGTCTCTATAAATAAGACTGATATTGTTTCTAGCAACGGTCTTTTTTATCTCCCCTCCTTGACAAAAGGTAGGTACGAAAACAAAATGTAACATTACGAGTGTTCTCCCCTAAAGTTCACAACTTGTCAAATTACTTTGATCTTGTTTTAATTTCCGTGCGCGCAACGAGTATTTTTACAACGAAAATGCCCTTCAATAATGAGATCACAGGATAACGAGTTCGGAGCTTCTTCAATTATTTTCTGATGGTCCAAAGACTTTTCTTTTAGAAGAAAAACAACTTTTGGTATTGAGAAACCTTTAGGAGCGAAATACCAGAAGTGTTCAGATCTCGGTGAAAAAAATGGCCACGTGCCAGTCGGAAATAATAAGTCTCACAATCACGCCAAATTTGATGCCTATTTGTATTACCGTTTTTACGGTAGAGCATAAACAAAAAAAAACACGTTTTGTGGAGACCCAGTTTATATTTTTTATTATTTAGTTAATCCGCTGCAGAAAACACAAATTTTCAACTGGCTACCTATTACGGTTCCAAACATAGAGCCCTTTAAAGGTCGGACGGGCGGACAGACAGAGGCAGAGTAATTGTCCAGAGTAAGGTCCCGTTTGGCACCCTTCGGGTACGGAACCCTAAAATACGACTCTTCATAGAAGAGATCTCGAAAATAGCGCACCTCATTAATCACGTATTTAAGTAAAACATAGACTGCCTCATTTTCTCAGCGACATCATGCTAAACTACCGAAATAGATGTCGTAGGTTTGACTTCAATTGGGGTTCGCCGAACGTTCTAATTTCGGCTTTTACGTCTTTATAAAAGCTGTCCGTGGCGCCCTCAGAGTACCTTGAGAGAATAAAATAAAGTAAATTAATATAAGGGTAAATAAGTTAAGGTTAAAATTACAAGTAGTCTAAATGCTTCCTAGGTACACAAGTTTAGGGTCATACGTAGGCTAGATCTGATCTGTAATGTATGTAAAACTTGGTAAATGTGTCTGTAACCAGTTTTGTGTTCTAAATAAAAAAAAAAAATAAAAAAAAACAAACTCAGTTAAGGTGGTGAGGCCACTGCCCAATACCACCGACTGCTTAAGGCCGTTTTCTATTCCCAGCTGTATAACGGTGCACGTAAAGTCGGCGGATAGCAACTGCGCTATAAGGACGTCCTTAAAAGGCACCTAACCGCTACAGGCATTCCTCCTGATAGCTGGTAAAAAGCTGTTCATAGACGCAGCGAGTGGCGCTCCACCATCCGCAGCAAAGTGAGGGATTTCAAAGATGTCCGGCTCGAGACTCTCGACTCCAACCGGCCGCAGTGAAAAATCCGCCCGAAGCCCACTTACTCTTACAGACACAATGACCGTGGTGAATTTCACTGCGGCTAATGTAACCGTGTGGCGCCGGATTAAGACTAGCGTCACTCCATTTCCTTCCGTGGATATCGTAGAAGGCGACTAAGGAAACACATTACCAGGAGATGGGCTGCAGCGTCTCCCTGAGATTTCAACCGCATACTGCGATCGCCAACCCGCCTGCCAAGCGTGGCGATTATGGGAAAAACCCTTCATGGTTAGGAAAACCATGTGAGAGGTCTATGTCCTGCAGTGGGCGTCAAATGGCTGATAATGAATGAATGACAGAATTAATGTAACCGAACTTTCAAAAATAAGCTGGGCTTCGCGAGTCACATCCGAGCCCACCGCCGCAGGAGTCCTATCAACCCTTGAGGTCACGTTTTTTGTTTCTATCTAAGAAGACCATCTTAGATAGAAACGAAAAACCGGCCAAGTGCGGGTCGGACTCGCGCACGAAGGGTTCCGTACCTACCTATACAACATTTGAATATTTCAAGCGTCTACCTGTTGCCGTCATTAATATCAAGCAAAAACGGCAAAAAAATCACGTTTGTTCTATGGGAGCCCACCTTAAATATTTATTTTATTCTCTTTTTAGTATTTGTTATAGCGGTAACAGAAATATATCATTTGTGAAATTTCAACTGTATAACTATCACGGTTCATGAGATACAGCTTGGTGACAGACTGACGGACGAACGGACGGACGGACAGCGGAGTCTTAGTAGTCTTAGTAGTTCGTTCCCAAAGGGTAAGGAACCCTAAAAACCATAAGTGGATTTAAAATTATAAATCCTTACTAATATTATAAACGCGAAAGTGTGTATGTAAGGATGGATGTTTGTTACTCTTTTACGCAAAAACGGCTAAACGGATCTGAATGAAATTTTGCACAGAGATAGATTATAGTCTGGATTAGCACAGAGGCTATTTTTTATCCCAGAAAAATACACATCAAATTACCATGAGAACGAAGTCGCGGGCAACAGCTAGTATTAAATAAAAATTAAATATTAAACTGCGAATCTTAAACTTCTTCTTATTTTGAGAGTGGTTTAATTCTAAAAAGGGTTTGGCATTATGCCAGTAATAAGCTGTATTGGTAACAATTAAATGTCACAGGAATTCAGAAGCAGTCCTTTTTAGTCACTGGCTGAATTTTTGGAATTCCAGATTTGTATGTTGAACATTCGGACGATTTCATTAGAGTGTTCACAAGCAATCGGAGTCTCTTATCAAGCAGAGTACAACCAGTTCATAAGACCTGTTGTTCGGCACTAGTAATGTGAGAGAAGCGGTCTGACTAAATCGGTACGGGAGCTCGGGGAACACGGGACAGGTCGACAGGCCAACCTCTTCCTTCCTACGTTTTAGTTTCCGCAAGATAGTTTGCAGAAATGCAGGTTTATTTTGGTGCATTTGAATTTTCGGTGGGACACAGGTTTCGTCTTTGTTTCTTTAAAAATGTCTCTGTGCAGTGAAATAAGAATTTACTCGAAACTGAGGTCGCATTCTTCTGAACACAATTACCATGGAGTAAGCTTTTAAAAATGCGCGGTCTCATTTCCTTTCATAAAAAAACACGATTCCTTAAAAGACGCGTCAGAGAGAGTTTAAATAGTCAGTTTGGACGCGTCGTGTTTTTACATAATAAATATATTTTATAAACGGTGGTAGCCTAGTGGGTAGAACATTGGACTCGGAAGCGGGAGACCCAGGTTCGATTCCCAGTGCGGGCATGTACCTATTACTTTGTTTTCTAAGTTATGTACATTTGTGAAGTTATAGTAGCAATACCACTCGCTAACTGTGAAGGAAAACATCGTGAGGAAACCTGAGTGTCTGAGCTATTTACATACCTCAGCGCTTGAAATCGCCAATCCGCGGTGGGCATGCGTGGTGATTAAGCCCATACTCTCTCTCTGAGAGAAGGCCTGTGCGACATATATAGGCTGCTTATGATGATATTTTACATATAAATATATTTTACATATAAATAAAAATGTGAATTTTCAGCATTTACATATAAATATAAGACCGTAAATATAGGAATGAGCGCGCCCTCCTCGGCATCGAGGTGGGTCGCTCATGATGTCCGTTTAGGGGTCCTTAGGACCAAACCAGCCCCCAGGTGGTGTTTAGTGGGTAGGCGCACTTCCTGTGAGTCCCACATTGGCAGCACGGCCGGGCCCGTGCTGTTATGCATGAGCATTCACCACCTCCCTCCCCTGTGTCCTCCGGAGGGTGCCGTTTTTAGGGCTAAAAAAAAAAAAAAATAGGAATGAGATCGCATTTGTTGTATAGTTGACACATTAACTTTTACTCTTATCAATAAAAATGTGAATTTTCATCATTTAGATATAAATACATATAAGACCGTAAATAAAATCAAAATCAATTTTTTTTATTCAAAGTAGCACAGAAACTGCGACTTAATGAACGTTACAAGTTAAACTAGGTGTCCATTTCAAAATCTAGATCATTTTGGAGAAAAAATGGACAAAAAAACTCCAAAGTTAGTCTTTTATGGGAATGAGATCGCATTTGTTGTATGTACCGTTGATACATCAACTTTTACTCTTATCAATAAAAATGAGAATTTTCAACATTTACATATAAATATATAAAGACCGTAAATATGAGAATGAGATCGCATTTGCTGTATGTACAATTGATACATCAACATTTACTCTTTATCAATAAAAATGTGAATTTTCAAAATTTACATATAAATATATATAAGACCGTAAATATGGGAATGAGATCTCATTTGTTGTATGTATAGTCCACACATCAACTTTTACTCTTATCAATCATCATTCAGCCACAAGAAGTCCACTGCTGGACATAGGCCTCCTCCATGGATTTCCAAAAAGACCGGTTGGAAGCGGCCTGTATCCAGCGCCTTCCTGCCACTTGGATAAGGTCATCTGTCCATATTGTGGCTGGTCGTCCTACGCTGCGCTTTCGGTAAGCGCAGCGTAGGACGACCAGTCTCCATTCGAGAACTTTTCGGCCCCATCGGCCATCAGTTCTGCGTGCTATGTGCTGTGTGCGTGCCTATGTCCAGCAATGGACTTCTTGTGGCTGAATGATGATGATGACCTAATATTACTTTACTTAAGCATTAACAAACAATATCAGGACAAGAAGTAATAAAAATCCAAAAATATTATGCTTTGAGCGTCTTATGGTGGGCACCGGCCAACTCAATTGTTTTTTTAATTGTTTACGCATACCGGACTTAAGCATTTAACATATTAGAAAAACAATTCAAGGTCACGGTACTTCCTACCACTTTGAATTTGGATTCACAGTTTCGAGCAAAAGGTCGGAAGTCACGATTCATCATCATCATCATCAACCCTTTATGTCCCCACCGAGGGGCACGGGTCTCTTCCCTGAGGAAGGCCTTAGGGCGGCTTGACAACTTCTGACAGTAGACGAGCCACTGGTCTACAAGCCTCCACCAATCCGGACTTGGCCCCCGTGGTGAAGTATGGCCTATACCTTCCTCAGGGAAGTCACGATTATTTATAAATAATGTTGTACCTTTACTGATTAATCATTAATAATACTGTTTTTCACAATAAAAAGAGCATTCCCTCGAAATACGGTGAACGAATTGAAAGTCACCCTGTACTATGCTCAGAATATTGTATGTTTATTATATGTTTTTTATTGTGTAATAAAGTGTAACAAATAAACAAACAAATAGTTCAACAAGACATAGATTAAGTAGGTACTTTGAACACCAAAGTAAATTTAAAATGTTCCTGCATAAACAAAATGGTCCTTAAAGAGACTGAATAATTATGATTACCTAATTACAAATTAGTACAAAATATCTAATTAGGTATAGTGCACGACGACCGTACTTCGTATTCGCATATTTTGGGTCTCATTAGCGTAGGACGCAGGATGTGTCTTACTTATACTTTAAGTTAGTCAAATTGATAAATAAAAATGCTGTTGCATGTATATCGCTCATTCATCATGACTGCGAGGATTTTTGTTCAAGTTTTCTGTCGAGCATTATACTTGGGGTACAATCAAGACGTGATTAAAGTTCTAATTATTTTACGGGAAATTAAATTCGTTCCTGAAAATGGTTGACGAGCTCTTTCTCAAAAGATGTTTCCACTAATTATTGCGAGTTAACAAGTGTCGCAATATAGTAACAATTATGACACAATCTTTTTAATTAGCTTTTGAATTAAGAATTAATTGTTCCCCAGTAATAACACAGACTGCCTAGCTGTCACTCTAGATAGAATATCACCTGTTCCATGCACCTCCAAATGTCCGGACCAGCTGATAATTTTGTCGCTATCAGAAAGTTACCTCTTAGTAAGTTGTTCCTATTGACAAGTAGAATTCTTGTATAATCTCCACAAGCTATTAATAACATTTCAGCCAGTATTTCAACCAGTGCCTGCCCCTAACGTAGTCACGTCCGCGTGGTAGGTACCCATCCTGAAGGTGCACTTTAAATACATGAGAAAGTAAAAGAGTTTTGGAAATCGGTTAAGCACTTTCGGAGATTTCCCCTGCATACAAACTTACAAACATAATATAACTTTTAAAACTTTTCCTCTTTATACTATTGCAGATGTAGTAGGCTTGCCTCTAAAAACTGGCACTGCAGCGTCCGAGTGGTCCCTTCACCCATCTAGTGCGAGTGAAGGTGCCACTGGACGCTGTATAAATCATCTCGTTACGCAGATGCAAAGGCCAAAGTTCGTAGATGTAGATATACTATTAATTAACTTACCTCGCAAAGGAATTCTTGTATAGCAAGTTAATCAACACGTTTAGCTCCGTCTTCAAAGCTCTTGCCACATCTTCGGTAAGATTTGTAGGTGCCTCACGAGTCACGACTGATTCAGATAGGATTTGTAGTGATAATTGCCCGCCTACTGTCACTTTGACCCCGCCGCCTGGTGAATACTAATTTATCAATTTGTACCGGGCACGGGCGCCTACCTAGCGAATTGTTTGTCCTGAACAGAGTTTATTTTACTTCCGGATTACTTCGTAATTGTGTGATGAATGAGATGATGAACCTTTTGTGGAAAATATGTTTCTCGTGGCCGTTTCCAATAACTAAATTCATCGTTACATAGAATTAGTGTCTGTTGTGCAACGATTTGTGCTCGAAGAGATTTTTCTCAGATTTATATTTTTGAAAATAATTTAAATCTATTTTTTTTATTAAATTCACGCTTTATCCTTGTCTTTGTTATCTTTATCCTCGTAAACTTTCAGTGGGTATGACATGTTTCAGAATTGGCCCCACAGATAAATAATATTTCACATACATCAAATGAGAGAATTGTCAAATTTTGACTATACTGACACGTCGACGAATTTATTTTCAGAAACGGACTTAAGAGAAAAGATGGATGGATAGACGCTAATATTCATTATAAAAAAGGGAATTAAAAAAGGGTTGGCCGGTAAGGGACCTCCCAGGCTGTCATCTGTCAGGATCATGGCCAGTGGCAGTCCCTGGTCTCTACCTACCCCTCTCGGATACAGGCGTGAGTTTGTATATGTATCATTTGTAAGTATGAATAAAAAGGATACATAAATTACAATATTTGTAATATTGGAAATATCTGCGTAATTTCTATCTTTACCTTTTATCGTCCATTGTCATCCATTGCTGCTGGTTTTACAGGTAATGACATAACTTGATAATACGTGAGTAGAAGTAAAATCCATTATAGCCGTCAGTGACGGTAGAGGGAGAATATTGTCGAATAAATAAAAAATTGGAAAAAAGTGTCATTTTTCTGTATTGAAATAATTTACGGTAAATTTGCGAACTAAACAGTGAATAACTGAGCGGAATAAATTGAACAGACATAAACTTTCACTTTATAAGGTCTCATCGGGCAGAATATTCTCGGATAACCTTCTTCTTGGCGAGAACGATATTATCCCTATAGTAGGTACAATCCTATACAATAGAAATCCCATAGAAAGCTGGGTGGTTTGAAAGCCGCGGACTTTTAAGTATAGTAGATGCAAGATAAAAAACCGATCAAGTGCGAGGGTGCGCACGAAGGGTTATTTCTTTATTTCTTTTGAAATAAGTCCGCCTTTGCACAATTTTTTCTTATCACAAGCCTGATATTTAAGTGTTACTATTGTTAACGTTTTTTTATTACACAATAAAGTGTAACAAACAAAGAAACAAAGGGTTCCGTACCATTATCTAAACAACATTTGAATATTTCAAGCGTATTATTTCAAAATACGGCAAAAACATCATGTTTGTTGTATGGGAGCCTCCCTTAAATAAGGAGTTCTTATACTACAGATACAGGTAAAAACCTGAAAACTATATATTTGTAATTAAATCATAAAAAATATTCTTTGAAATTCGGGAAAAGCTCCGGAAAAACTGCGAGACTCGATTCCTGACCTTTTTACAATATGTAAGTACTTAAAAATTTGTACGGAACCCTCGTTGGGCGAGTCCGACTCGCACTTGGCAGGTTTTTTTGTATCAATAACATGAAAATGCTGTAACAACATAGTTATATTCTGTAAAAATTTGAACCGGTTACCTTGACAGATAAGCAGACAGACAGACACACACACAATAATAGGGTCCCGTTGGCACCCATCGGACACGGAACCCTAGAAAATTACTGGAAATTTACGCTTAGTACTATTATTTTGCCCTCATAAGTAGGTACTACGCATCACCGAAAGCCTGAATTTAGGCCCAACGGTGCTTACCGCCACTCGCGCCGTATCATTGATGTGTAAATAGTCCCTGAGGTAAACTACGGAGTGTAGTGCAGAAGGGTGGATCGGCTGCTTGACCTGATTAAAAGTCTTAGGCTTAAAACGCACTGGGAGTTGCTTAGCATACGGTCAAATTTCCGCAAAAATAGAACGTAAGTAAATGTACTACGAGAGCCTAAAGCCTGAATTTTAAGCCATTTTTAGTCCTTAGTACTTACTGCCGCTCGCGCTCAATCATTGTGTAAATAGTCCCTGAGGTAAACTAGGAAGTGTAGTGGAGAAGGTTGGATTGGCTGCTTGACCTGATTAACATGTCATAGACTCGAAAGGCACTTGCGGTTGCTTAGCCCTCGGTCAAATGCCCGCAAAAATAGAACGCATGGAAATTTTCTAAGCCGCACTCGCTTTTTTCCGGCATTTTCTCACATCCGCACGAGGTCGACGGTGGACGTAATAAAAAATTGCTGGGTAAGTAATGTATGGCCATATAGCTCGTGTCCCATACTTGCTGTTGTGTTCTGTCGTGTTAGTTTTTTTTTTTCATTCTATTTTACGCGTTGCATATGTCTGGGTGGCGATAAATAAATGTCTTCTTCTTCCGTATGTGTCATCTAGCGATGCGATGTCCTGACATCTCCTACACCGTAAAAGTGGCCGCTAATGCGTTTCGTCCCTTAAGGCTGCCTTTCTTTTCAGGCATAATTCTCGCTTGTACATCCTTACACGATTAATAATTGTAAAAGAATGAATATACTTTAAATAAATGTAGTCTGAAGGGATGTCTGTGTCATGTTGTCTGATTTATTAGCAAAGGGCAAGATAAAAAGTAACTGAAACCGGCGTGCGTGCATGCGACCACTAATTAATATTGATGAAGCGAAAGTAATCTGCCAGGATTGTGGCAAGTGGCGGTCCGTGGTCTTCACCTATTCCTCTGGGATACAGGCGTAAGTTTACGTTAGAAGACAGAAAGAGAAACATAACCTCATGGGTTCATAATTCTAGTGACTAATTTTCTTTATCGAAAACTAAGAACTTATATGATTAAAAATGTACCTTTTCTGTCTAGTCATACATTTTTTGCCGTAGGTTTACGGCCATAGGTCCGAAAATGACTATTAACATTATTGATAGTTTGATCTTTATTATTATTTTTTTTATTTAATCAATGCACGATTATTTTATTATCGCCAAATTCCAACAGCAATTGTGTTATATGCACATTTTGGAGTAGTATGATTCTAACGCTATAAGGTAGTTCACTTTTTTGTCTACAGGTAGTATTTTACAATACTCACTTCTGACAAATCTGACACACGTTTGATATGATTTTTTTTCACTAGTGGGGCTAGTATACCTCAAGGATCCTCTTGAGTAGCCAATCCAAATAGTTCCCATTACAACACTTCACTGAACAAATCCATGAAGGCCCAATTAGTAATATGAATTGCAAGTCATTAATAACCTCGCCGTACCTAACTAGGTTTTGCCCACGACGCTGCTTATAATAGTACAGAAGTTTAGGTGAAGTATAACTTGTTATGTGTAGCGGTAAGTCTGACCGACTTTCGGTAAGCAAAAGACTTACCGCTGAGATCCCAAATTTGATTCCCAGTCCAGCGGATCTCACATGGCAGGTGTTATATCGGCGCCTGCCCCACATATATTGTTTTTTATGTATAAAGTTCTCTTGAGCAAGCGCTAAGACCGCCAGTTGTGTACGGCAAAACTTAGATAATATAGGTATGTAAGCCTTTTAATGTTTTTTTTCTGGTGTGTACAATAAAGTGTTCTAATCTAATCTAATAAAAAGCCGATTTAACGCTGTTTTGTTACTAGAACAGCTATGCTATTTTACTGAGTACCAAACTGGTTAGGGACTCGGTTCAGTGACATCAGATCCGAGTCTTCTTAAGTCTCGTCTTTCGTTACCAAAGTGCGTGAAGAATTTTCTAAAGACAATTTAATTTTGAACGTTAAACTCTTCACGCATTTTGGGTAACAAAAGCCGAGACATAATTAGGCTCGAATCTTTATCATTTTACTGAGCGCCTAGTTACCAGAACAACTTATTATACCGTAGGTGCTGGATGTTGGTTATCGATCGGTTTGTTTCCAAGTAATACGTTTCGTTTTTTTGGCGAACAAAGTAATTGGCTACGATGATTGCTTATCCAGTTGGATTATTAGTAATAATGAAAGCTTAAAAGAAGTAAGTCGCATTTCAAGATGCTTACATGCGAATAATCTTCTTAGTTTGTGATCGAACCTTTAATGATTTTAGGAGATTTCTGTGCTTAAATGAAATATGTACCCGACATACGTAAGGCGGATGAAAGGAAAATATCTTAATTGTCTTTTATCAGCCTTATATCTCAGGTGTCAGTGCTCACTATATCTAGCCCTAATAAACTTTGCATCTACGTAATGAGATGATTTATACAGCGACCAGTGGCACCTTTACTCACACTAGATGGGTGAAGGGACCACTGGGACGCTGCAGTGCCTGGGACATTGTTTTTTTCATGCCCAATATATGGCCGGCAAAAGAAAAAGAAACAGTAATAAAATTACTCATCAATTACAATATCAAAACCAAAGTCAAAGATATCTTATTCAAAGAAGCGCAGAGACTAGTCCTTGATGAACGTTACAAGTTAGACATGTACATGATTATATTCTTTTTGTTGCACTAATCCAGGCTTAGGATAATTTTAAAAACCTATTTAGAGGCTGAAAATTCCACCCATGCCCTGCGACCTCTGGCTAACCGTGCCAGCGCTCTCCCAACTGAGCTAATGGGCAAGTGCAGACATTTTTTTTTTTTTAAATAGGTGTACATCGTTTTGGTGCAAAATGAACAAAAAAGTAACAAACTAACAAAGTCTCACTTACTAGTAAAAAAAATGCATAGGTGGGCATCATGATTATTTCTTTTGGAGCATGTCATTCTTAGTACATTTTGTTTGTGACACTTCATGTAACACATCACTTCACTTCATTCAAAGATAGATAGAGAACACTTTATTGCTTGTTCAGAAAAAAAAAAACCTCAATTGATTCATTCGTTCATTCAAACATTTTCGGATAACATTATCACCCGCCCATCTCCCGGATAAACGATTTTTTTTCTATTAAACTTTAGTTTCGCTGGAAGTGGGCAGCGTTTTTCCGTGTCTGGTGAAGCTGTCTCAGCTATCAGGCGCTGGTCACACTATACGTCAAAGGATCTCCTCCAAAAGCTTCTTAAACGTCCTCTTACCGTGAAAACTCGATTTATGACGGGAATTATTGAGTTTAATTCCATTGGAGAACGGCGGTATCACTGCAACGAAACAAATAAATTTCACACGACACAATCAATTGCCCTGGTATCCTGTGCTATGGTAACCTGGCAAGGACATACATGGAAAAATAAATTAAAACTAAACAAGCATATTATATTTAAAAAACAATCTTACTAACCTCTCACTGAGGTAAGCTCGCCTTTGCACATGTATTGTACTGTGGTTTTTTTGTCTGCTATAAAGTATAATAATAATAATATTTCACTCCATAAACTAGAAATTGATATTATAGAAAGACAGAGGACACTATTGCAGAACCTCAAAAAATAATATTATACAATTGGCGATTTTATCGCATAAAAAGATGAGATAATTATCTAAATTCCACACTAAAGTCACTACCTATGGCATTAACATCTATAGAAAAGCGGTTTAAAAGTAAAAGTTGTTTGTATTAGAGCGGTATTCAAAATACTGCATACTGCGATCGCCAATCTGCCTGCCAAGCGTGGCGATTATGGAAAAACCCTTCATGGTTAGGAAAACCATGAGGGAGGCCTATGTCCTGCAGTAGGCGTCAAATGGCTGGTGATAATGATGATGATTCGAAATACCGAATTCAATAGGTTGAGTAACATGGTACGGTATACCTACCGAGCCGCGCTATACATCTCACTGTCTGCTCACAGTCTTGCTCCTTATCGTGATATCGCACGTACACAAGACGTTTGTTCCCGGCTTTCCGCTGACAACTTGTCACTCGGGAACTCCCACCTAAAACCTCGGGGATAAGATGTGTTTTGCCTCAGCAGCGGAAAGAATGTGGAGCGGGGATTGAGGTGGCGAGTTCGCGAGGCGTTGAGTGAAATGTGGTTCTAACGTCGTTGGCATTTTTATCTTTATTTATTACTCGTACTAGCTTTTATCTATTACTTCGTTTGAGTGGAATTTGAAAATAGACCAAAACGAAGTTTACGGTGAGAAAAACAAAAATGTCAACTTTACTGCGGGTTTTCACGTGATGCAGGTGTAACACTTCTGTGAAATCGACTGGTAACTACGGGTATAGAATTGAGACTCTCAATTCTAAGGGGATAATTTCAATCAAAAATTGTGCTCTTATTCGTAACTAAGCTCTTAGGTGGAGACGTTGTAAGATATAGTAAATGGGAAGGATCAATAAGGAAGCGAGATTATATTATGTAAACGAATTTTATAAAAGAAACTTGGAACTATAACTTATAATCTTTAAAATAAATGGTTTCAATTAAAAAATATGTTCTTCTAACTTCAAAATGAATAGTTGTAGACCGTACCCAGGTCATTTGCACCAGAGCTAGAATTGACAGACTCCCCGCTCTCGCTTCCTTACGCTGTGTGAGCGCGTATCATGCCTACGATCCCTGTTTAGAGGAAAGCATTTAATCGAGGCTAAGCGAACTGGAATTGAACCAGCGCCTCTTGCATCTAAGGCGACCGTTTCATCCAAACTGCTGCCAATCATTTCCGGAAAAGGGTGCACGCAGCGCCCTTATCCGGAACTAAGTTCCAATACAGAGACGTCGCGCGCACTTGGGGCGGACCCGTGTCAATCGCACGCCAACCGGCGATCTACGTGGTGACATTAGTGCGCATTAGAGAGAGGACAGACTGGATGGCGGGTTTATTTTTTCACATTCATATTTATTTATTGCAGTCATGTTGTACACATAGGTACGTTAGTATTATATTATTATTAAACGATTACTGTAACTGCAAGATATGTTTGGACTAGTATTCAAACAACTTTCATGTTTTTTTAAAGTGATTTCCATTACCTCTTTTTTAAAGAGCATTTAAATAGCCTCCAAAGAAACTACCAGTTTACCATACCTTGAGAAAGGCTAGAATGGACAAAGAATTGGTTTCATCTAAGGCGCTGCCACTTAGTTCCGGTTTAAGGGGCGCAGGCAGCGCCCTTATGCGGAATTAAGTTGTAAGGGCCATACTACACAGGCGCTTCTCTCGCCGCGGAAATCTGCAGCCGACACAATTTAGTATGAACCTTGTACCAAGCAATCTACACGGCGCGGTTTCCCGCCGCGGTCGCACGCGGTTTACAGACGGGAGAAATTTGACCGCGACATAAATTTGCCAAACCACCGCGGATAGCCGCGCCTTTAAACTGCACGACGGCGGTTTTTGCGTTTTTGTCAACTTTTTAATAATTCTATTAATATAAGAGTCATTCAAGTGGCAGGAAGACGCTAGATGCAGGCCGCTTCCAACCGGTCTTTTTGGAAATCCATGGAGGAGGCCTATGTCCAGCAGTGGACTTCTTGTGGCTGAATGATGATGATGAAGAGCCAGAAGGGCAGTTATCATTGGCGGATATATGTTGGGGAATGAACGAAAGACTGCGATAAATTGCATTCCGTGTAGTTCAATGGTCTGCGGCAGCTATTTCGAGAGGTACCCCGCGGCGGGGGAACCGCCCGTGTAGCCTGGGCCTAAGACGGAGACGTCAATCGCACGCCAACCGGTGCTCTGCGTGGCAACGTTAGAACGGATTAGAGAGAGGGCACATTGGACATTGGACGATAACCGTAACTGCACGACGTTGGACTATATTGAACTAGTTTGGATAATTCGGACAGCGGGTCCGAATTTCCGATCCGATCTGAGAATTGAATCTAAGACACTCGCTTGCGAAGCAGTTGGTCTTTCAACGCTGTAACAGCATAGCCGCTGTCAGTTGGCATAAAGGCAAGTGTAAATGCTCCTTTACCTTTACTCCATCGAGTTGCCCCTCAGAAGGGTTATTCCCATGATTGCTTATAATGTCGAATATTTCCAGCAACCCTTTTATTGTTAACATATTTTACAAGATAGCAGGCGATAGGTCACTGACCTGCTGTAGAATTACACTCACTCTATTCTGTTGTAGTCGTAAGACTGATATTGCCGCATTTCAAATTCCATTTTAACCAACTTCAAAAACAAAGGAAGGTTCTGTTTTTCACACGAATGCATGTAAGTATGTATAAAGTATGGGCTTAATCACCACGGGAGCCCACCGCGGATTGGCAATTTCAAGCGCTGAGGTATCTGAGGCTCTCTCTCTGAGAGAAGGCCTGTGCCCTATAGTGGGACGTGTATAGGCTGCTTATGATGTATAAAGTAATGACCAAGAGACTTTGTTAGAGTAAGATAAGATAAGAGTATTCTTTATTACAACTTACAAAGCGTTCACCTCACCCGGGTAAGCGATTGTTTGGGGAAACGTGAAAATATTCAGTAGCACAAATTATAACCCTCAAAGCTTTACAAGTCAACGACTAATATAATAGTCGACCAATTTATTAAAAGCAAAACTTATAAAAGAAAACTTAGTATAAATTCTGTGGTAAATTACTTTGATTAAATAAAGAACAGTCACCCTAAACAACTTAAGCATGGTTTTATCTGCACAAAAATCTCTATCTAAAAAAAAAACGGCACAAGCAGATATTTAATATGTTCAGTGTATAAGCCAAAACTAGAAATAACCCGATAGTTTTTGGCCATAAGGTTTTTGTTGAAATAAAAGTACTAAAGTGGAGGAGAGCATGATTTTAATAATGACAAGCACAGCACAGAAAAGCAAAAAACAATATTGGCAGGCTGGTAAAGAATGCAGATTTCTTTACAATGTTATTCAGAATTCTTACCAAACCGATCCTTTCCTGAATTTGAAGTTTACGTGATCTTACGGTCAAGTAGAATTCTAGGTGTACGTGCCGAAGAAAACATAACAGTTGTTACCCAATGGCTAGTGTGAAAATTAATCCGGTTTCACATTGGATCATAACCATTACGACAAAACCTCGTTGGACTAGTGTTCACACAACGTTCATAAAACGGCCTCAGTAAATGTATGAAACCGTGAAGGAAAACATCGTGAGGAAACCTGAGTGCCTGAGGTGTTCGCATATCTCTGCGCTTGAAATCGCCAATCCGCGGTGGGCACGGGTGGTGATTACGCCCATACTTTGCCTGTGCCTACAGGCATTATACCTCTAAATGTATGCGTCTATCAGTCCGATGATATCGTGTCGTACCGTGGTCGTTCATTGTGAACCCGGCCTTATGTGGGCACGCTGCGAAAGACAGTTAATTCTGTTACCAAGAACGTCGGTGAAATTACATTACTTTGCTGTTCGTGCGTTATTTCCGATGAGTGCTGTTTTTACCCAGCTGAGGGAGCAAAAGGGTGGTGCGGTGCTTTGTTTTACGCTCGCACTCTTTTGTTTGTATGTTTCATCATCATAAGCAGCCTACATACGTCCCACTGTAGGGCACAGGCCTTCTCTCAGAGAGAGAGTATGGGCTTAATCACCACGCGTACCCACCGCGGATTGGCGATTTCAAGCGCTGAGGTAATCTCAGACACTCAGGTTTGGCTGAAATTTGGCATTATTTATTACGTCGACAAAACAGTAAAATAAACTCATACTTTATAAGTAGCCTATATACGTCCCACAGCAGGGCACAGGCCTGCCAAATTGTCCTCAGCACGGGTTAGTGCAAAAAGAATATAATTTACGTTGCTTGAAAGAAAAAAATAAAAATAATATTTTGTGCATTTAAAACGGATTTTTTGTGCGATATCTCATGTAAAACAAGAATAAAAAAACCTTAATTTACACGCTTCATTCACGATTATGTTTGCTGTATTTTGGCAATAAATTTTCACTTCATCTACATTTATAAACTGTAGATTGATAGAGTTCACGTTATTGCACAATCAGAAGAAAGAATTACAAGTTATTTCTTATACCTAAGTAATGGCAGTCTTATCGATTAGAGCAATTTCTTTCAGACAACCTTTGGATGAAGTAAATAGCAGGAAGAATATAGTCGGTACGTGGATGTACATACTTACTCAATTCTCACTCCTGTGTGGTTGCAGGGATAAAACGTCGATAAGGCTTTAAAGAATTGTTAGAAACAGTTGTAAATATTAGGATGACGTCAACGCAGTGGTGCTAGCTCTTCCAATTAGGCATGGCCGTTTGGGTATACGTCGCTTGCAGGACACGAACTGGAGCTTCCAGCGTTCCTGGCATCGTCGCCCGATCTGACACAGATCTCGTCACTCGCATACTGAATAATAGTGGTTCTGTATCCTTTTCGTCGATGAAGCTTTGGCATTATGGCAGGTTCGTTGTCCTGGGAATGGTTTACCGGAGCGGCCGGAACTTCAACGTGCGTGGGACGAAATTTTGTGGCTTCTTGTACATATGGCTTCATGCTTTGCCTTCCCCACAGCTGGGGACCTTTTTAGACTGCGATTGCCGGGTGGCTGTTGCACTGCGCTTAGGCTGTGAAGTCTGTCATTCTCTGTGTCTGTGGCGTGGAGTTGGACGCCCAGGGTCGCCACGGTCTGCATTGTGTCCGCAGCGCAGGTAGGATTTCTTGGCACCATTGCATTAATGATCTTGTTAGACGGACTCTGGTCACGGCGAATATTCCTTCTGCCCTTGAGCCTCCGGTTTTATGCCGGAATAATGGGAAACGTCCTTACTTTGGTCCCTTGGGAGAAGGGTCGAAGTTTGTTGTGGGAGGCGACGTGCGTGTGCACGTTTGTGCCGTCACATGTTGTGTCTACTGCTGCTGCTACTGGTGCCGCAGCTGAACTGGCTGCGAGACAAAAGTGCCTTAAGTATAGTTAGCTCATGAATAATAACATTTTTGTGCCGCTGGCTATCCAAACCACTGGTGTGTGGGGGACTCATGGCAGAGCTTTTATTTGGGAGCTGGGCCGCCGACTGACGGAACGTGGCATGGACATTCGCTCTGAGGCATATCTGAGCCAAAGGATTTCCCTCGCTGTGCAGCGCAGCAATGCGGCCAGTATAATGGGGACTTTTCAGCCGGATGTGGCTCAGAGCGATTTATTTGGTTAGGTTATATTATTAATTATTACTGTTTTGACATTGTATTATATTTTTGTAACTATTTTGACCGACGAAACCTGTGGGTGTATTTTGTATCGATTATTTTTATTTCTTTGCTTGTATTGTGTTTAACCTAATATTTAACGAAACATTTCAAGGTTGTGTCTTTTAAAGGTTATCAATGCTATCAATTAAATATAGATGTTGTTAGGTTAGCTAATTACGTAATAACTTCAGACAGAACGACTCTTAAGTAGGGGCTGAATAAATTAACTGACTTGGTATCACAAAGAAACTGTATATATGGCTGTTAATAAATTAAATATCTACTATCAGAACGTCAGGGGTCTGCGCACAAAGACTAACGAGTTTTATCGCAATGTCCGCCTCAACTCGTACGATGTGTTGGCTATTACAGAAACTTGGTTGATGGATGGTATTTTTGACGGGGAGCTCTTTGATGATAGGTACGTGGTTTGGCGACGCGACCGGAACTATGCCTTGACCGGACAGACGCTGGGTGGAGGAGTGCTTTTGGCTACTCGGAAAGATTTACCGGTTACCCCACAATTGGGTTGGCATTCTTCGGCCGAAGATCTATGGCTTACTATTAATTTGCAAAGCCCAGGTCAACGGAAAACTAGCGCCAAACTTCACTTGTGTGTACTATATCTTTGTAAACAAAAAGATGGCCTAAGCTTTTCCCAGCAGTTACACAACTATTTAGAGAAATTAACTGAATTAATTAACTTGCATCCAGATGATCAATTCGTGATTCTCGGAGATTTTAATCTCGGCTCTTTACATTGGATAATGGATTCGAATAACACATTGTCATGTAACTGTATGCGAAGTGAAGACGAAATTTATTTTATAAATTCATTGGCCATGAACCAACTTTACCAATGCAATGGTATTCCCAATGTACATGGCCGAACTCTGGACCTTATTCTGGCAAACAACACTGTGTCTGTTAGCGAGTGCACTAGACCTATTGTTTCCATTGATTTACACCATAAAGCTTTGGTAATTACATTGGACTCTACGCAAATTGACATATTAAAAAAAAGGCCCAGGACTAAATATTGCTATTATAAGGCGGACTTTGACTCCTTTAATCTCGAACTTGCAAAAATAGACTGGGCTGCTGAATTTATTGCTAGCTCTTTGGATGAGGGGATCGCTTTCTTCTATGCGAGGTTGTACGCATTGCGGGACAAATTTGTCCCTACTAAACTTATCAACCAAACATCGCATCCACCATGGTACACGCCGGCATTGAAAAAGGTTTTAAACGAAAAGGCTAAATATTTTCGTAAGTTTAAGACATACGGTAACGCATCTGATCATCAAGCCTTTGATTTACTTAGGAAGAGAGCTAAGATTCTAGAATGCCAATGTTATGATTCCTATATAACGAATGTCGAAAACTCTATTACAGCTAATCCAAAAACCTTTTGGTCATTTGTAAAAGCCAAATATAAATCCAACGCCTTACCCAGCAACATGATTTTAGACACAACCTCCGCCAACACGGGTGAAGGTATATGCAATCTTTTTTCCCGTCATTTCCGATCTTCATTTTTAGACCCAGATCCAAATTACCCAATCAGACCAACTCCCCTCACCGACTACACATTGACTGATTCAGATATTTCATCTATTGAGATTGATACATTGGATTTGGAGAAAAAACTCAAAGGGCTTGATGTTAATAAATCTGCTGGGCCTGACCAAATCCCTCCCATTTTATTGGTTAGGTGTGCAAAATCACTGTCATTTCCGTTAACTCTATTGTTTAAAAAGTCTTTGCGAGAGGGTATTGTGCCTTCCTTATGGAAAGCTGCGTTCGTAACTCCAATTCACAAAAAAGGTTCCAAGAGTAATGTAACTAACTATCGACCAGTATCAAAGCTTTGTATAATTGCAAAGGTCTTTGAAAAAATTGTTCAAGAACAATTATATGCTGCACTTAAAACTTTCTTCAGACCTTCACAACACGGGTTTCTTAGAGGAAAGTCGACAACTACAAACCTAATCCTACTTAATGAGTTTCTGACTGACGCTATGGACGATGGAATGCAAGCTGACGTCATTTATACGGACTACAGCAAAGCTTTTGATAGAATCGATCACTGTATACTATTACTAAAACTATCAAGAGCAGGAATACATGGTGACTTGTACCGGTGGTTCTCTTCATATGTAACTAACAGAACACAAGCTGTGGTAGCCTGTAATTTTATTTCAGGATGGGTGGATATTCCCAGCGGCGTCCCGCAAGGGTCCTTGCTAGCGCCCTTACTTTTTATCATATTTATTTCGGATATTGACTCCTGCTTCCAAAATTCCAGTCTTCTAATTTTTGCAGATGATATGAAAATTTTCCGAGCCATCTCCAAACCTGATGACTCTCTTTTATTGCAGGAGGATCTTTTTCGTCTCGATGCATATTGTTCTCAAAATAAACTAGATTTAAATCCCACAAAATGTGCAGTTGTTACGTTCTCTCGAAAACTCCACCCATTCAATTGTAATTACACACTTAAAGGTCATAAGTTGATAAAAGTAGAATCGACCCGTGACTTAGGCGTAATTCATGATTCTAAATTACTGTTTGACGTACACATCCAATCTATTGTAAAAAAAGCCTATAAAGCGCTAGGGTTTATCATGCGTATCTCTGGAGACTTCAAACATATTAAAACGATAAAAATCTTATATTGTACTTTTGTTAGAAGTCATCTAGAATACGCATCTCAAGTTTGGAACCCCTGCTATGATGTGTATGTTAGGAGATTAGAAGGAATCCAAAAACGATTTATTCGTCACGTGAACTTTAGAACAAAATGCCAAAGTCTGGAATATTTAGGTTCGTGCCGGACACATCACATCTTGCCACTCCAAAAGCGGCGTGAAATATCAGATTTAGCTCTGCTACTCCGAATTGCGACGGGTCAAATTGACTGTCCACTCCTTCTCAGAAAATTAAAGCTCTATGTCCCTCACAGGTCGAGGCGAAACAATCCGGTATTCTGTCTGGACAGTGTCTCAACAAGGTACAGACAAAATTCATATTTGTGGAGAGTCTGTAATAGCTTTAATGAATTGGCGAAGAGCATTGACATAGACTTGTTTAATTCTTCAGTGGCTAGTCTGAAATCTAGACTTAATGCGAATTTCTTTCTCAGTGATTAATATCTATACATATTATACATAGGTACAATATAATGTAAAATAAAACTATGGAGAAAATTCCTCTATAAATAGGTACATATAATTAATCTCTGTTATGACCGATGTTTGTGTTATCTGTAATCTGTTGCTGACGATTATGTTTATCTGTCTATCTCGCTATTCTGAATTTATAAGTGGAGACTTGTAATTGGCCTTCTGTTTCCTATGTTGGTGTTATTCTGTTATATTGTGCTGTTAGTCTTCTTTAAAACAAAATAAATAAAAAAAAAAAAAAAAATATATATATATAGTATATATAGATAGACAGACACTTTATTGTACACAAAAAAGGAAATCACGCCGACATGATCTCTTCCAGACAACCTTTGGCACCTGTACATGCAATTTTCGAATTATATAAAGAAAGAAAGAAAAAGGATATTTATTTAAATTGTCACAGAAACACGAAGTGAACATAAAGGTACACATACAAAAGACACGAACGTCAACAAAACAGAGATAAAACAAAACAAAAAACAAAAAAATCGTGAAGAGAACATGTGAGGCATATAGAGTCAAAGGTACCAAACTAGCATAAGACTATCAACCCCGTGACTTGAATTCTACGTCGATGTTCTTCTAGAACGTTAGGAAGCCATTAATTTTCGTACATCTGGCTGTGCGACGGTGCTAGCGATGCTGAGCCCGTCACTGCCCCAACGGTTCGTAAGTAATTAGGTTGATCTCTCTGCGTTAAATATTTATTCTACAGTAGCTTTCACTCGCACACTAGAACTTGACGCTGGCAAGTCAAAAATTTTATTCACTATAAAAACAAAATGTTAACTTGATGAACGTCAAAGCTGTTAGTTTCACAGTTAATAGATTATGCGGAGAAGAAGCTAACTAAGAAACTTCACATTTACTCCACAGTTCCACTGAAATAGGATAATTCCTCCTCGGTAATCCGACGAAATATGTCTGATGTATTATCGTAATATATCGCAATGGGGTAAGGGCCTATACCCAGCAATGGGCAGAAGTGGGTTGATGATATAACTTTGGAATAATAAAGGTGGCTCTACTCTAGACGCTAACTTTGAAATCACAAATTATTTCTTAGGTACTAACTAAACGAGGTAGTAACACGTCTCTATGAAAATTAATTATTAAAAAAAACAAAGAAAGATAAAAAAAGAACGATTTCTTTATTGAAAACTTTCGTAAGTAAATATTCAAGCTTTTTGTTTTTAAAAATCTAAGATACTGATATCATTCAGTCTAAATACGATAGTGAAATTCTCTATTCAAAATCATAACGAGTTAAAAAAGTCATTCTCTTCAATATTTAGTGTGGAACGGTGTAGCAAATAGCCTTTATGAATGCGAATATAACTGCCCCCTTATTATTAATCGGTAAAGCGTAAACATATTCACTATACTTAGTCAACTCTGTACTAACTGTTTGAGCGTACTCATATATTATATGTATCCAGCCTATATAACGGTTAACTCAATCATAAGTTATATTTAATCACAAGTTTTGTTCTATGAGTTTTTTTTTAATTGATATATCGATCAATCAATATGGCAAACTTTCGGAAAGTCATTCTCCTACAATTATATAAAAATGAACATTCAAATGACAACGGTGGTAGCCTAGTGGGTAGAACATCGGACTCGGAAGCGAGAGACCCAGGTTCGATCTCCAGTGCGGGCATGTACCTATGACTTGGTTTTCTAAGTTATGTACATTTGTGAATTTGTGAAACTTCACAATAGTAGCAATACCACTCGCTAACGGTGAAGGAAAACATTGTGAGGAAACCTGAGTGTCTGAGCTCATTCCCATACCTCAGCGCTTGAAATCGCCAATCCGCGGTGGGCACGCGTGGTGATTAAGCCCATACTCTCTCCCTGAGAGAAGGCCTGTGGCCTACAATGGGACGTATATAGGCTGCTTATGTATTCAAACGGAGAGAATCAAAAGCTGAATAATAAATTTCAAAAGTCCAGCAACAAAAAGTTATTGTAAATGACACACGTGACGCAAAAATCCGTCTTTTTAGGTTTATGAAGAACACGTATCTATCGCCAATGAATTAATAAAGTGTATTGAATTCGCTGGGAACCTTCTAAATCTTCAAATTCTGAATTCCAAACAGGCCCAATGCAACGCGGATTGGCGAGCGAGATACCATGGATTTTATACCTATGATTATAATAAAACCTAAAAAGTTTCAGAAATCTCCACATTTAAACCTGTAGCCCTTGAGACTAAAATATCTTACACTAAAAATAGACTAAAACCCCTAACCAAAGTCAATATAGACAGGGGCTCCCCAATTAAATTATTTCCTTGAAAAAAACAATTAAAAACCATGGTTATTGCGGTCCGATCGGGCCATTTAAAATTCTACATATTACAGATCACATACACCCGAGTCTTTTGTGGGTCATGTGAAGAGAACCACTGAGTTAATCTTCTAATGTTAGAACAAATTTTGTGGAAAAGGTCTTAGAAATCCATTACAGCTTTCAACCAGTTCTAATTACAAAGTTAATACTCGAACGCTTTCAATAAGTCCTGAGAACAATATTCTGGGGAAAACAGCTTATTGTTGACCCGTTCAGCTTGCCCCATCATACTTGACCCAAAACACACTTGCAAAAGTACCTTCTGTATACCCAGCACTTAGCACTGATAACACTGTCACTGTGTTAACATTTTGCTAAGAGTGATCTGATGGGACAAGATTATACTCCGGAGAGAGTATAAATGAGGTGAAGATGAAAGAAACTTAAGAATAGTTATTCAGACGGATATTATCGAGTGTAGAGAACGTATAGAGAACTTGTTACTTTTTGCTAATTAAGAAGCAATTCCAAACTATCCGGCAGCGGAATAATAAAGATATTAGAAACACAATTACAACTATCTGTCTCAATAGGTTTAAAAGTTATGTGTGGTTCGCGAATTTATATCTCTCAAACATGAGTGGTTTTATAAATGCTCGTCTAAGTGGTCCAAGATTTTCGTCGGACGAATCGTCAGATTGCTTTGTTACGGCGGCAACCCTTTGGTACTCAACGTTTAAAGCTATCTGGAGCAAGCGAGCGCTTCTGTTCGGGCAAGAGAGAATGGCTGATTATTTTCTCTAAAAAGTTTCTTTTATGCAAAAAGTATGATAGGCATGTATCCCAGACCTTTTTTAAACAAAAAAACGCATTTATTTGAAAGAGTTGCGTAATAGAGTATTTTTAATTTTCTACTTTAATATTGGACTGGTATTGCAAGTGCAGCATAACTTTGTCACTTAGCGAGGGACAGAAAGAAATATGCTGAGCTGACTGTCAACCTTCGCTAGTCGGAGAGGCACTTGAAGAAGAAGAAGAAGAAGAATTTTCTATAGGGTTGGAGAAGGAGATTGATGTTAGTAGAACTTTGTAGGTTGTGCATTACAAATGTTAATGTGCTGTCAACTCTACTCTGCCTACGCTACTCACTGACAAATGGCATAGCGACTATAATAAATACAATCCCAGCAATTAGCAAAATTGTCTTTAACTGAAACCATGTATTTCTTTACATATGCAAACGAACTGTTCCAACATAAAGTGAATGGAAAACCTCAAACGACCTAGTGCACAGAAAGGTGCAGCCACAATTTTTTACACATTTAATTCGGCTTTGCTGCACGATGCAAGCATAAGCTCGTCCCTATATAAACTCGTCCCGCTTATCCGAAGCCATATAAATTCTTATCGTCATAAATATCGTTTATTGATGCATTATTTTTATTTAACTGCACTGTGCATCAGTGGCGAAGGATCTTTATAGGCCGATTCTCGGCGGCTTGCGTTTTAGAAATCCAACCCCCACCAAAACCACTCCGATTTCTCCATACATTTTATCGAAAAAACCCGGAATATTAAAGGTTTACCTCGGCCATAGTAGCCGCTTTGCACAACAATATTCGGTCTCGCTCGCACTCCCACAAAAATGCTATATCTCGCTTGCCTTCATCGCGCCCGTTAGTGGCCGAGGTAGGCTGCGCTGTCCCGGCTTCCTTTTTTTTTCTCTTTTTACTGCCTTATGATAAAGCGTGACGGGCGCGATCAGTTTGCGATGGTACGACCGATGTTATAAGGTTACAAAATCAAATTTCAGCATTGCGATAAGAAGATGCAATGCCAATTACTGCCTATTATAGTGTATTTTTTTGTCGGGAATCAATTCGGAACTATCCGGAAGTAAACAAATAACAAGTCCTGTGCGTGATGGATTGTTGTTTGCGTACATGCTTGTGAAAAAAGTTTTTTAAGTAGTTTTCGTTATTGTGATGGATAATTTGACATTGTCACTTATTTATTATTTTATTTTTCTGCGTTTGTCCCTCATATTTGTTACATTGCAAGAGGAAAGATGGATTTACTAAACTTTTCTACGACGACGATGACGGACAATTGCAAGTTGAACAAAATGTTTTGTTTTTTATTTTCCGACTTAACTCAGGCTTTTAATAATTTAACTAATTTTGCTAAAAACAAAGGTATTATTTACAACATGGGGCCGCTGAATTGAGACTTGAAATTAATACTACAAATACAGCTTTTGATACGCTTATCAGTAAGAATAACATTTCCAGGAGGAAATTTGTTATCTGAGAGAAAACAAAAAAATAGGTTTCACACTTTCATACTACAATTTATCAGAAGAAAAAAACATGGTCCTGAAAAAACAAGGGAGATGAAAGATGCTACTGAGGAGCCTCAAGTGTAGCCCTTCTGCAAGTGGAGCTCGGAAGTCGAAGCCTCGCTCTATAAAAAAAACTTCACCCCAGAATCTGTCTTAAGGTTGTATTGGGTTGCTTGTGAACTCATGCACTCACCATATTTATAACTGTTACAAACTTCAATCAATTAAAAAAATATATTTGGTTAGTTGTATTTGTCAAATTAATTTGAGGATTTATTTCAGCGGCCCTTTATTCTACAGTCCCTCCTCTTAGCTGTGGATCTATGCCAGAACGTGGTTCGATACAATAAAAACTATTTTGTAATTTTTGTTTGATTTTGTGTTAACATTTTTTTACTTACCTAGCCTAGTAACTACTAACAAGCGTGCATGTGATGATTCTGCGCACGTCTTGAAAGCCACTGTCGTCATCAATTCATCAGCGTTATTTTGTATGGTGAAAGTGGGGCCGTATCTTCTGAAGAAAGCGTCAAGGATTCGTAAAGTTGGCGCTAGCATCCACTCGATGACTTTTTTTTGGACCGGCCTCCTTTTATTCAAATTTCACCCTCCGCCAGTGCTGTGCGTACACAGTGTGGACTGGCTTAGAACTTGGACTAGCGTGCTCTGTACGTTGATATCACGCATGTATTACCTAACTTGAATGGTTGCTGGCTTTAGGACTAAAAACAAATGAAAACAAAACCAAACTAATTCATTTCCGAAATTACAATACTCCAAGAGCTACACTGGATGTTAAAATAGACAGTACACAAATAGAACTCGTAGAAAATGCAAAGTTTTTGGGTATATTCACGGACGAATTCATGAGCTGGAAAAAGCACATTGAAGTTTTACAAGGAAAACTAAGTAGCTTTACTTATGCTTTGAGATGTTTAAAAAAAGTCACCACAACCCATGCATCTATGCAAGCGTACTACGCATTCTTCCACTCGAGACTCCTTCACGGGTTGGCGCTTTGGGGTGGAAGTGTAGAGATAAAAAAAAGGCTTACAGAAGAGATGCGTCCGCATTTTAAACGGAATAAGATCAAATAGAGTATCCTGTCCTGATCTTTTCTCCAAATTGAAAATACATACTGTAACGGCCCTTTACATTATAGAGTTATGCAAGTTGGTAAGGCGTCATCCAGATAAATTTCCGATCAGTGCGGGTCACAAATGCAGCCGACTTCAAAATCGTAACCGTTTTAACCTTGAAATGCTACCTAACAGAACCAGGTCCTATAGTAAGAGCACTAGACAAATGGCGGTGAAGGTTTATAATAAATTACCTGAAAATCTCAAGTCAGCTCCTAATAATCAGTTCCTAAAGGCGTTAAGTAAATATCTTTTAGACATGTGTCCCTATAATTTGGAGGAATTTACAATTGTAAATAAATACTAAATGCTTGTGTGTTTTTAAAATTATTTTATATCAGAGAATTATTTAATTAATTATTAATAATTATTATTTTTGCTATGCTGTTTTACAGTTAAATTACACAGTGCAATATTTTTAATATAATACCATCTTTATGACTGTAATTTATAGCAATAAACTATTGAACTGAACTGAACTGAACTTTCTTTTGAAGCTGAAGCGCTGTGTGCATCGCACTCAATTGTTGGACGGAGATCTTAACGGTTTGTCACACCTAAACTTGAGTCAAATCACGGAAAGTTCCGACTCGGTACTATGATCTCCACAGATAATCTCGGATTTTTTGTTTTCAATAAGATTAAACAAGCGTCTATTGTTTCGCAAGCCTTCACGTGAGTTTACCGACGTTACTGCAAGCGAGGCAAGTGGTACGTGCGAAGTGCCATCGTAATAAGATCGTGCACGGCTTTTAACCCTAAAGATACGTTGCATGGCAAGGCAATGGGACGAGTTAAGAATAAGACTAGCAATTAATTTGCAGTTTGACTCGCCCACGTGGGCCCAGTTTTTGTCACACATAACTTTGCACACCCTGCATAGAGGTCCACGGCAGTAGCGTGGAGATTTAAAAATTGAAATTTATATTCCGCTAGGTGCAATTTAATGTCACCGCAGGTGTGGGCGGGGTCGCTCTTATTTTCGGACCATAGAGTGCTTTACTAATAGAAGGACTAATTTGTTACGACTCTAAAATGAACAGCCTAATCAGCTGGATTCAGCCTAATACAGTAAACTGTATTTTAGTATGTAAAAACAAACTGCGTGGCTAGAAAGAAAGAAAGAAGAACGAGAAATATTTACTGTAGTAACAAACAACAGACGTACGTACGTATGTACCTGATCCTTAAAAATCCTGAGAGGGATTTTATTCGGTTTCTTTTTCAGGTTTAGGATTTTTTCTTTAGCTAAAGAAGAAAATAATGAGCTGTCAACTCAAGTAGAACAGTCTTTCCACATTACACAGAGCTGTACATGCGCAATGATATCAATTCAAAATATTCCTCATACTGATAAGATAAAGACTTGTACATAAAAATTGATATATTTCTTTACCTAAGAGCACAGATGGCGGCTTTATCACTAAAAGTGATCTCTTCTAGACAACAATTGGATGGACTGGACTAATACATTGGAGAAGGAAGTAGATGTACAAACATACAAAGTGATGGTTTCAGAGCTATATGAGTTAACCGAGTACTTATATTAAATTATCTGTTATTACCTTATCTTAATCTGATGTACAATAAAGGATTTTCTAACCTTATTTAACCAACTACCCATCAAATGTAGCTTATCTACTGTTCTTTTTGTTTTGTCGACCAAAACAGTATATTCACTGGCCTTGGTGCATTTTAAAACATTCTTGGGACATTTACATGGAACTTTGAATTTATTTGTTTATCCTTCATGTGGAAGATTCAGCTTCCAGAGATAAATTTATATGTAATTCTTTTTTTTAAATAAACAGTTTAATTTTTTTTTTGTAAATCTGTTGGCAGTGTTAAGTGAAAACGTAACTAATTGACTGATTGATCTGATTTAATGGGGAACTTGCGTCTAACTTAGATTGGAGTGACATCAATGCTTTTATACCGTACAAAAACTTTGGAAAAAGTTAAAAATAAAACCATATAAAAGATTTATGGTATTCGGGGTCAAAAAAAATGCGAAAAATAAAGTTACTCTAGTAACAAAAACCTTATTAGATTTAGTTTTTTCATTAAATTCTGAATGCTTTCTTACAAGCGATATGGACATCAAATATTCATAAACGCTTCATACAGTGCGTTAAGTGCAAGTTGTGCCGTCATAGTTTGAGCTCGATTTGTGCGGCGCATTTTGGGACCACGTGACTATATTGACTTTTCGACAGAATTTTTTTTATGGTCTCTCTGAAGAAGCGGTGGTAGCCTAGTGGGCAGAACATTGGACTCGGAAGCGAGAGACTCGGGTTCGATTCCCAGTGCGGGCATGTACCTATGACTTTGTATAGTGAGTTTTATGTGTACTTATTTTTCGTTGAACGTGCGATTTCAAAACCGATGTAAGTTGGGGGGGGGGGAGGGGCTGTTAAAAGTTGCTAAAAACACGAACTTTATGGTCCCGTACCCATAAAATTCCCATGGGAATCGCACCCACGACCTCCGTCGTGATAATCGAACGAACAGTATTTTTTCAGCGTAGATAGTGATTTTGCAAGGTAACAATCCCCTTTGCTTTTTAATTTTTTTAAAGGCAATTTAGTCTAATAATCTTATTGCATTCACAATCACAATTTAACCTGAGCAATCTTCCTACGAAAGCGGACGAAGGAGAAACAAAACTTGGTAATTGCGCCTGGAAATAGGCATGTAAAACAAAATGGGTTCTGTGAGCATTTCCGTTTGCTACAACTGCTATCACAAACTTTAAATTTTTGATACGAGTACTTAGGTACAAATTACATTGGGGTAAAATTGTGTATACAGTTGAAAATCTGGGTGGCTTGAGAGCCACGTTTATGTAATTAGTAATTAAAAATGGCAAAAACAATTTAAGTAAAATATTAATATGTCCATGTGGTGCCGGATTAAGAATAGCGTCACTCCATTTCTTTCTGTGGATGTCGTAGAAAGCGACTAGGGAAATAAATTACCAGGAGACGGGCAGCAGCGTCTTCCTGAGATTTCAACCGCATATTGCGATCGCCAACCCGCCTGCCAAGCGTGGCGATTCTGGCAAAACCCTTCATGGTTAGGGATAACCATGAGGGAGGCCTATGTCATGCAGTGGGCGCAAAATGGCTGATGATGATTAATAGTATTAACTTAAAAAATAAATGAGTTGAGAAATCTCGCTTCGAAAAATTTATGAACAGACTACCGCCTTTTGGTCAAAAAATTTACGAACCTTAACAATAGCTATCGAATACGCTAGTTTGTTTTTTTTTTAAATAGGCAGTTTCCAAAAGTATCTCGACACAAACTCGAATCTATTAGAACCATTAGCATCCAGCCAGAGCAGTCCGTGCGTGCGGCGGGTCCTCGGGTCATTGTTCTGATAGATGAAGAGGCGGTGCTAATTGTTTGCGCCTTATTGAAACAATAATTCTCAACTCAATATTTTATATTTACGTCTGTACTTACAAGAAATAGTCTAAATACTTGCCATTTTTAAGCTCTAATTACAAAACCGTGGCATTCAAACCACCCACATTTCAGCGTGTATAGTTTTAGTAGTACTACTTGGTGGTAGCGTGGCGATGGAACGCCAGGCCTCATATTCGGTAGGTCGTGGGTTCGAACCCTAGCGCATGCACCAATACCTAAGTTTGTTTTCTAAGTTACGCACATTTGTGAATTAGTAAAAGAAATACCACTCGCTAAAGTAGAAGCAACGTCGCTTGTGAAGGTAAATCTCGTGAGGAAACCCGAGTGCCTGTGGTGTTTACATACTTCAGCGCTTAAAATGTTCAATCCGCGGTGGGCAGGCGTGGTAATTGATCTCATACTCTTTCTCTGTGAGAAGGCCTGTGCCGTGCAGTGGAAATAAATTCTAAATCGTAACATTTTTTTCCATTGAGTAAAACTGAGCTACGTGGCTTGAGTCCGTTTGATGGAACATAAGTTTCGTTTTCAAACACGGCCGAACTCTGGAAAAAGGGAAACGAGGGCATAAAAGAACAAGTTACAAGTTCAATCGGGATATTTTCTCTTGCAACAACGACTGCGAGGATAATGAGTGTGTTTTTCATTCGGACCGCGACCCGCCAAGGATCGGGCCATAAAACATCAGGTAATGTCCAGAGCTCAGAATGGATGTCGGGCGGGTGGTCGCGGGACAAAGGAACTCCTCCTCACTGACGCGGTTGCCAGCAAACTAGTGAAGCAGAACCGTCGAAACTTCTCCGCTGCTCGGATAGACTACAAAAAAGCATTCGAATCCGTCTCACATACATGGCTGAAGAGAGTCCTCGAATTGTACAAAATAGATGGTGCAGTAAGAAACTTCCTCCAGGCCTGTATGGGACAGTGGAGTCCCATACAGGGACTAAGCACTTTGCTGGATAAATCGGGGACGGGCTTTCAGTTTGGGAGAGGAGGTACGAAAGTTCCTCACCTCTTCTACATGGATCACCTCAAACTTCTTGCCCTAACACGGACTCGCCTGATGGATCTACTAAAAATCACATTTGACTTTAGTGGATCCATTAGGATGGAGCTAGGGGTCGAGAAGTGTGCCGTTATGCATGTGGAAAGGGGGAGGATAACACATTCTGAGGGCGTAGATCCCCGTCAACTTCAGAACCCTCTCCTCTCTCTCATGGAGGCGGACATGAAACAGTCAGTTTGCAGCGTCTTCTTTTCGCGTCTAACAAAAGTGCTTACGAGCTATTTGTCAGTCGCGATACGCGCTTATAACGCCTGAGTCACGCCCACCATCATGTACACATTCGGCATACTCAGGTGGAATTAGACTGAACTTCAAGCCCTGGATAGGAAAGTCCGCTATGACTCTCCATAGAATGCATCACCCGAAATCGTCAGTGATAGGGTTGTACTTGCCGCGAAAGCATGGTGGTCGTGGGCTATTGAATGCCCAGATCATGCATAATCGTGAGGTAGGCAACCTCCGTAACTATTTCCTGACGATGACGGACAGCTCGATGCGTAGAGATGTCATAAGATGTGATAAAGGACTTACCCCTCTAGCCTTAGCCAACGAGCAATGGCTCTGGGCGCAAGAATATATGGAAGGAGAAGGAGTTGCATGGGATGTTCTACTCGTACTAGGCTCTACACGAGCCCCACGTGGATACGAAGGCCTCCATATACTGGCTACGTTTCGGTAAACTGTTCGGGGAAACCGAGGGTTTTGTCGGTGCAATACAAGATCAGGTTATCAACACGAACAACTATAGGAAATAGATCCTGAAGACGGCACTGCCGATATTTTCCGGCCGTGTCGCCATCCCGTTGAGTCACTCAGGCATGTTATTTCCGGTCCTGCACAGACATAACCTTGTAGCCAGGATTCTCCATCAAGCGCTCACTCTGAAATATGGCCTTGTCGCACAGAGATTACCATATTACAAGTACATGCCGGAAGCCGTGCTCAAAAACGACCGCGCCAAGCTCTACGGGGACCGGCCCATTATCACGGACAGAACTATACTATTGAATAAGCCTGATATTGTGGTCGTGGACCGGGCGCAGAATGAGATGTTTTTATTTGACATCACTGTCCCATATGCTGAGAACGTCGTGAAAGCCGAAACGGACAAGAAAACCACCTATCTGGACCTGGCGTATGAGGTTACCGACATGTGGGGGGTGGTGTCAACCAAAATCGTTCCTGTAGTGAGTTAATTCTTACCAGTATCGCTGACCATCTGAGCCGGTTGCTTGCATGATTCCGGCTATCATGCAGAAGGCGGTGCTGCTTGATACAGCCCGGATAGTCCGACATTTTCTCTCATTGTTGCCCTGACCTCCGGCCACTTGGACTCCTCAGCCGGAGGGCGTCCGTCTGGCAACTTTGGTCAGACGAGACTATTATCTTTTTTACCCCAAAATAATAATAATAATAACTTCACACAATATAATAACTTGACCTGGTCCCATACTAGGATACCCTGTGCTATGGCAACCAGGCAAGGACATTACGAACATGAAAATACACTTAGACTGAGACTATTTGTACAAATGTACGGCGACCCCCTGCGGGAATCGAACCCACGTCCTATATTTTTGTAGCTACATTACACTACTATATAAAACAAAAAAAAACTTAAGCATTTGCATCTACCTAATGAAATGATTTATGCCGCGTCCAGTGGCACGTTCATTCACACTTCATGAGTGAAAGGACCACTCGGTCGCTGCAGTGCCTGGAACACTTTTTTTAGATGGAGTAGGCTTGGCACTATATAAGCGTACTATATATAATCAGCCTTTTAATAGAACAGTAAGCTGCCCAGGGCGACGTTGAGTACATCGTTTGAGGCCTTTCCATGGACCCGTTTCAGCTATACGGGAGTCTCTTTGTTCGATCACTCCAGATATGAGACAATTCGTCAAAGAACTAAGGTGATATTTAGCCCATAAGATCAGCCAGTTAAAGTGTCTGAGGGCTGGTCATATCTGCCAAAGAAACGATAGTCCATGGGGTACGAAGGTTCTCGAGTCGAAAGCTAGCCTATGACGCCCACCATTTCGCTGGACCGACTATCTGAGGCAGAGTGCTAGCAGCGGCTTGATGAGGATCTGTGTCAAGCAGTGGAAGAGGTCGGTCTGATTCACCACCATCATCATTCAGCTACAAGAAGTCCACTGCTCGACATAAGCCTCCTCCATGGATTTCCAAAAAGACCGTTTAGAAGCGGCTTGCCTCCAGCATCTTCCTGGTACTTGGATGAGGTCATCTGTCCATGTTGTGGCTGGTCGTCTTACGCTGTGCTTGCCGATATGTGGTCTCCATTCGAGTACTTTTCGGCCTCATCGGCCATTAGTTATACTAATCCGCTGGGCTATGTCGACGACTTTTGTTCGTCTTCGTCGATTTAGACGCTTTCGGGGTGATCGATTACTAATAATACTCCCGTCTATTAGTAAAACTAGCGCGCTTTATAGGATTCCGTACCGAGACAAGGGTAAAGGACCCTATTAGTAAGACTCCACTGTCCATCTGTCTATCTGTATGTTTGTCTGTCTGTCATCAGGCTATATCTCATGAGCCGTGACAGTTAGATAATTGAAATTTTCACACATAATATATTTCTGTTGCCGCTATGACAACAAATGCTAAAAACGGAATAAAACAAATATGTAAGGGGCGCTCCCATACACAAATGTGTTTTTTTTGCAGTTTTTTGCTCGATATTACTAAAGGCAACACTTAGATACTTGAAATGTTCAACTGTTGTATAGATAATGGGACGAAACCCTTCGTGCGCGAGTCCAACTCGCACTTGGCCGGTTTTATTGTTCTTGCATTGCATGTTGGCAATATTGTCGAGCATCATGGTTTATCAGTAATCAGTACTTCAGACCAAACCGGAAGAGTTCGAACGAAGTAGTTGTTCGGCACCGCAAACGGCCGAAGTGTTTTTCATCAAACACAAAACAGTCCGTTTTCCTTGCGCAAAGAATTCTTTATTTTGCCATAAACGAAAATGTTAGCAACGAAAATGTTTCGCGTATGGAAAACCAAGAGTTTTGTACAATGTTTTTTTTTTATTAGAAGACGCACGAAAGGAGCTTCCCCGAACGAGGTTCTTACAAAGCCTGTACGTCTGGCGCACCCTGGACAACAATCAGCGAGTTTCTAACGCTAATTGGCAAATCCTCGATGCATGCCAAGCTGAAGTCCAGCCTTGAAGCCAGCGCAGTGAATTTTTACCGACATAGAAGAAGATGAGACAAACTCCGCCTTCGTGGCCACGCCGTAAGGGAGTCAGGACGAATAAATTCTGTAATAGACGGGCGAGAGGTGCCGTGACTCGCCGCCGCGATTGCATCTAATGACCACGTAATGTACGGTGTAAAACAGTAGCTGGAGATGCCCAGTCTAATGGCCGTCAGCCTCCATTAGGGTTGCCAGATTTTATTTTATTTTATTCCAAAAACCAACAGCGTTACAGAGTTTCATAACTTAAAGTAATGTCTTAAAACAGTCTTGGGATCGGAAATGAAACCACTGGAGAGGAGAGTCGTACAAGGCACTATCCAACACCTACAGTGTGTGTCCGAGACGAGTGTCCCACCCAGCAGATACCCAAGTATCCGTCTGTACCCTAATCATTCCTCAAAAATAATAATAATGAGACCTAACGTAACTAGGCATCTACCCAGTGAAAGCCTCCAAGTCGAACAAATTAATATTCCAGTGTTACGTAAATTTTACGCTCTGGACGGTACGGTTATAGGGGAGTTTGATCGGCCTTCAAGGCTGCCCTGGTCTTGCGATATCCCGATCCATAGGTGCGGCGAGCACCTTAAAAATATATATCCAGCTTTGAGTTCAGAATATCCGAGCTTTTATGACGCCCCGAGTCCGGTTTTTGTAATTTTGGGCCTGGCAATACTAGACCCCATACCATGAGCCCCATCTCGCACTCGAAAAACAATCAAAAAATCGCTCCGTCCCGCTCTCAACCGCTACGTTACGCATTAGCGCGGGTTGGGTCGATTCTGTATAATATACATCTCGCGTGCGAGATAGTGGATCAAACTAGCAACGCAAATACCTAAGCCAGCGGCCGCACAGAAGGGACGTGGGGCGTGGGCGCGGAAAAGACGCGATGCGTTGCATAAAAGTCGCGCCCTTGCCGCGTCTCTTCTGTGTGGGCTTCGTCCCGTCCCTTCAGTACATTTTGTGTGAAAGTGAATTGGATTAACGCCCCACATCTGTTCTGTGTGGCCGGTGGCTAACGGTGGCTACCAACCGAAAAGAACGGACGAACGAATACAAATGGACAAATTCAGTGTGCCATTCAGGATTAGTCAATGGGCCTGTTCAATGTCTTTAGGTGGTAGGTACCATGAGGTCAATCAGGGGCTTCATTGTCTATCTTTCGAATCTATCGCGGTCCCTTTCAATTTGACGTTTAAAAGATGCTGATGAACTTCAGGCTGTATTTATTTGACACGAGCTGTCATTGATAGTGATAGCGATTGCAACTTGTACTCGAAGGGTACTCGTACCTATTGAATGAACTAAATTGCAAATTTGACGTTTCAACTGCGTTTTATTAATGCATTGCACGCACAATAGGCACATTGCACTTAAACTTACATCAAAATTAAATACTTTTTTGTATTGTAACAATGTTATGCTTATATATTGGCCTTGGTTTTGTTGAAATAGTTGTGTTTATGTATGAAATATTTAAGTTACCTACTAAGTTAAAACGATGAATCGATAAAATAAAAACTTACAAAACGTTTCTGAGTGCAAGCAGCTAGTTCGACCTGAGATTTTGCACCTGCCCTCATCGTTGAGCCATTGTACGCAGCAAGGCTGTGAGATCACTTCAGCATGTCTCTTTTCAGAAGGCCAGCAGTGCTCAGCTCCTACATTTCGCGCACCAAATCCTGAGCGATTTCAATCGTCTTACTGTCAAATTTGTATGGGTGTTTCTTATTCTTTAGGGCATTCCTGGCATAGCTGGCGTTCGTTATTACCATGACGGCCAGTGGGCTCGGACCGAGTGCGTCGTCATAATCAACTACAACTGTACGCACCCGGTCCGAGCGTATAAAGACCGTCAAAACCCGGCTTAAGCTTGCTGGCTAGTAATTGTAATGCTGAAGCGCTGACTGAGAATTTGCGTATCGTGTTCCGGATATTAAGTAGTGCAACTGCTCTTGTCTTGCATTTGTTTAAAAAATTGTATTCAGCACCGGATGCCAAACGTTGTAGATATCGATTGTGATGCAAGGTATTTTTTGCTTACCTCATCGAAGAAGGCTTCTTCGCCTGCAGTTTCTGTTTTTCCATGATTCTGACTGAGTAATCGCTGGCTTCAATAAATTTTGGCCTGAAACAGCCGGCTTTCGCGGAGTTAAAAATCCTAGTCCTTTGACCCTAGGTTTAATGCTGTAAAGTAGGATCTAAAAATAGATATTATCAGTGTGGAACATTTCATGGTTCACCTTTAAGAAAAACGTACTCGTATTTACAGAGGAAGATGCGGTTTTATTTTGCCTATGGCGCTAGTGAACGTTTTAATGGGCCTTAAGAGAACTTCTGATAAACTAGAAATGGTCGAAGGTCCTATTAGGATGAACTTTGGTATTTATCTTTAACCTGCCCTTAACCTAACTCAAATATTTCCCGAGCAAATTAATGCAACAACTTTATTGACTATAGCCATTAATTTTGTTGTTATCAAACACTTGTCTAAAAGTTGACTGCTCAAACTGGAAACTTGAATAATACTTTCTCTGATTAGAGATTTTTAAGTTCTACTTTTTTTCTGCCTCTCTACTAATGGAGTGGTACTAATGAGAATACCAATACGCCTCTACGATGGCATATTAGTAGATAAATGAGTACGGGCTAGATTTTCCTCATCTAGCCTATATTATGACGTTAAGACATCGGTACAGTCAAACATATACACATTAATAAAATATACAACTTACGTTACTGGTGATTTTGGAATTCAAAGAAAGGTTGATGTGTTGTATAGATACAACAATGTACGTTTAGGAACGGTGATTTGAAACTGTTAAAGGTTTTAAGATTGAACCAAAGCCGTGACAATGATAATTTAAATATCGAGTTTGCCATTATTATTAAAAAATAATATCAGAAAATTTGAAATAATTTTCGTTTTTGCGTTAAACATCACGCATTTTAAAAATAAAAAAAATAAACATCCTTGGTATGGAAATTTGTAGACAAAATAGATATTTTTTCGAAATTTTACACATATTTGGTACATACATTCATACATAAACTTACGCCTGTATCCCAGAGGGGTAGGCAGAGACCAGGGACCGCCACTTGCCACGGTCCTGACAGATCACCCTCTCTTCCTCAACACTCATCAGCCGCTGCATGCACGCACGCCGCACAAATTTAGTTTGGTTTTATTTTAATAATCAAATGTATTTTTTTCTTATCTTGAAACTACAAAGGTAGTTTTACGATAAAAGTGGTACTAACGGAAAACTGTTGATACATTTTCGATAGAGCATAATTTCCCTGCTTAACTGAGCATATATCTATATAGAAATTTTGTAACTACCTACAAATACCACTAACAAACGATTCAAATGAAACTCTTCAAATAAGTTCGTACGCCTTGGAGTTGCACTTCAAATCTATCTTAGTTTAAAGTTGCGTCGGAGATATCTGAAGGAGGTTTTGCCAGCTCTAATTTGTATTTGCCGTAGTTGCGGTGGGTGCTATTCATAGAAGTACATAGATGGATAGACCTGGCATTATAAGGTTTTATTTAGTACCTGTACAATAATTTTGATTTTTTTATTTTGCTTTTGACGTCTTTGCGTTCCCTAGTAGGGGGTCACTTACTAAAACCGCATGCAACGAAAACATGTCGCCTTGGCGAGGGCTGTAACTCTGTAACTACGGGTCGTATGCAATTAATTTATATATCGTCGAGTAAAGCTCAGCCGTTACTCAGATCCTTTTGATTCGCACCGCTAGATGGCGCCAGTGCCGCGTAACACATTGCGCAATTTGAACTAAAAATTAACGCTTACTTATAGACGTTTCACGTTAAACCGACGGCCGTGTAACCCGAAGCAGCTCCACCCACATTTATAATTTATTTTATTATAATAGGAAAACTTACAGTTATGAAAACCATACATTACAATTTTAATTCTGTAAAGGCAGATGGTCATTCAATCTTCTCAGATACGGAACTTGACGCGTGACATAGAGAAAAACTTAGTGAGGTCAGAGGCCGAGTTTAGCAAAGTGAACACGAGCCTTCTCACGGCAACGCTGATGGCCAAAGTCCGTTTCAAAGATTGAGCTCTAAGGCTGACTCGGGAGACCACCGAGGTCACAATTAGATTAGCTTGTATTCTGGTGAGGTAGAGCGTAATGTTTGCCAGTTGCCACGATTCTAACATGTGCTTACTTACCGCGGCAACGCCAAAAGCCGAGCTTCAGACAAAAGCCTGAACCCAAAGGCCGAGTTCAGACTCGGCCATAGAGCTCACTCCAGCGAGCCCGCGGTTAGCTTAGTCTATATTTCAAAGAGGTATGGAGAGACTAAGGTTTTCCGGTTGGCACAATTCTGACACAATTCTTTTGCTTCATTCGTCACTGCATGCTGACCGCTTACGGGTCCTTTTTATTTGCTCTTCGCCTATACAGCTCCTCTTCCATCCATTATTGGCCTTTCTACTTAAATTTGAAAAATACTACTGTGTACCTAAAACTTAAACTCGAAAATGAATGAATGCGCACTCTATGTGTTTATGTGGTCTTTGGCCTTGTGTACTAGGAATTTCAATTTTAACATTAGTCGGTCACCCACAGCTCTTTATTGATTGTTAGATATGAGGGATCACCAGAGGTTAAGGCGGTGTTTTAGCAGATGATACCCAATTAGTTGCTGATTACAAAAGGGCTTCTTTGACAACGTAAGAACAATAGAAGAACATCTTGGCCAATCAGGGCAGTTACCTACTATGAAACACGGAGTATTGTGTTAATCGTTTCTCTCCAAAGAGTATGATTGATAGATCGTTGAGGTTAATGACGCGGGTAAGAGATATTTAAAATTGACCTCTGACTCCACTGATTGGTGAAGTTGGAGCTAAAGCTAAGAAAGATAGGTAGATTAAGAAAGATAAAGAATATTCTATCTATCTTCCATGTGGCGCCGGATTAAGAATAGCGTCACTCCACTTCCTTCCGTGGATGTCGTAGGAGGCGACTAAGGAAATCAATTACTCGGAGACGGGCAGCAGTGTCCTGTTCCTGAGATCCCAACCGCATACTGCGATCGCCAACGCACCTGCCAAGCGTGGCGATTATGGCAAAACCCCTCATGTTTATGAAAACCACGAAGGAGGCCTATGTCCTGCAGTGGGCGTCAAATGGCTGATGATGACGATCTATCTATCTATAGATTGATTGAGAACACATATTACATCCTTGACTGTGGTATGTATATAACAGGCATCACGCCTCTTGCCCAAATAACTTGGCTGTGCGTGGTAGTTACCAGCCAAGGCCAACTATTGCTAAAGCAAACTTATTGTTTATCACAAGGCGTGATAATCCTTACTTACTTCCTATGACGCTACAATATGTGTATTTACTATACCTATAGTTAAATATACCTTATGGATGTGAGACCTGGTCGCTGACTTGACTATGGGCCTCATAAGAAGGCTCAAGGTCGCCCAACGAGCAATGGAGGGAGCTATGTTATGAGTTTCACTGCGTGATCGAATCAGGAATGAGTAGATCTGCAGAAGAACCCGCGTTACTGATATAGCTCAAAGAATTGCTCAGTGGAAGTCGCAGTCGGCGGGGAACTTGAGCTCAAAGAACTGATGGCCGTTGGGGCGAAAAAGTTCTGACCTGGCGACCGCGGACTGGATGCCGCAGCGTGGGTAGGCCCCGATGTTCTGAAAACCTGGTTACAGTGGCGGGGAGTCACTGGATGCGGGCGGCACAAGACCGGGAAGAAAGAAAGAAAGAAGACATTCATTTAAATTGTCACAGAAAAACAAAGTAAACACGAAGGTACAAAAACAAAAAGCTTGGAAAAACATGAGGGAGACCTATGTCCTGCAGTGGGCGTCAAATGGCTGATGACGACGATGATGATAGTTACATTGATTATATGCTGCCCACTAACTAAGTAAAAAAATACATAGGACCAAAGGAATATTTTTAAAGACCTTACCGGACTTAATGGCGAGACTATACAGTGTCGAGAATGGCCGACAGTTGTTAACTCCTGAATCGGTTAATTTGCCCACGGTTGCACGGTCGATAATGTCAAGGACAGCAATGTCACGAGCGAGATCGACGAGATCTACGGGTACTGCGTGAGGTACCATCAAGAGCCAGGGGTTTACTTCTCAGAATAAAGTGGGCAATATGCGAAGTAGTCACTTTGAGAAGTAGGCTGAATGTGAAATAGGCTGTATGCTAAGTAGGCCGTTTGCGGAGTAGGTATGACGAGAAGTTGGCCATTTGAGAAGTAGACCCCTGTCGCCTGAAGGGGGAGGAGTTTCGGGCGGGAGTTTCTTAAACTGTCTAAAGAGTTTAAAGAAGAGTTTTAAAGTATAACATGGAGACCTAGATGTAATGTAACCTATGTTTAATAGCACGGTAGAATTAATTAATTCTTCATTTATTTATTCAATCATTGATTCATTCTTCATTAATTCGTTTGTTCATTTGTTCACTCACTTATTCATTCAAGATTTTAATCAACACGATATTATATTGTAGGTACGTTATGTTATTGGAAGTCTAAGAATTAGGAATATTATTTCAATTTGAAAAGGTGCTTAAATTAAACATCTTGAGATTGGAATTCAACTCAATGAAGCTATTGTGTAAGTACTGAAGAGTTGTTATTCCAGCTCTAATACTGAAAGGCCTTTTTATTTCTCACGTAACTCAAAATTATAGTTTAATTTTAGATAAGAAGTGGAACTTGAGACTCTAAAGAGAATACTTATTCAGATTAAATTCCAATTTAGGTTCTTGGATGAATCGGAGATTAGTTCATTAGTTCTTCGCTCCAACGCCTAGTATTTTCATTTCGTCTATCTATTTTAAAATTTTAGGAAGGAGCTTCGTTCAATTATGTTGGCAGAACAGCGATTTATCGATTAAAGACGTTAGTGAGTACCTTAGCGCTTGAAATCGCCAATCCGCGTGCCCTTCTCACAGGTCTGTGCCCTGCAGTGGGACATAGATGGCTGCTTATGTTTTTTCCTCTGTTATTATGGTTTTGCTATAAGTAAGTAACAACACATTCGGTCCTAGTAATAAGGCAGGCGCAGACTTGACTTTAGTCGACTTCTAATGGCTAGTTTTTACGTGTTAAGTACGCAAATAGGTAACTAAATTGAAAGTTAAAATATTCGTGTACACAGTTCCATTTTTCTATTTAGTGCCATGTGTCCGTGAAGTTACGTAAACGTAAGATAAATTAAGTTCAATATTGAATCACTAAACATGTGTAAACTAGGCATAAGCGAGAGGGTAATGCTTGAGTTCAGTGGGCTAGAATGAGATGCAAGGCTCTAAACTTAGACAAGGCAGAGTCTACGCTAGTCGCCTTAGCAATGCTGAACATTCAAACTTTATGCTCGTAATATCAGTAGAGTCTTTCACAGAATGAGTTCCAGCAAGGCTGTAGAGCAAATTGGACAACAATTTGCTCATGAAACTACGAAAACTCTTCAGTGCCGCCTCTCCACTCGGCCCAAACAGCTCTTGCAAACAAGAAAATCATCGATTAAGGTCATGAAAAATGGCCCATTTCAAGAAACCGTCATAAATGCAGATTATGCCATTATTCTCTAAGACAATAACAGAGAATTATTGTAGCGGAGATTTGTACGCTGTCGGTGGGTATTTTATTTGTTTGCGTGCGAAATGAAGCCGCTTTGTCGCTAGCACCATTAAATAGAATAATAACAACAGAAGTTTTATTTGAATCTAGCTGACCTGATAGTTGTTGTCCAGGGGCCTGTTTCATAGAACTACAACTCATGGTTTACTATGAAAATTCGATGTACATCGCAAAGCCTACATTAAAACCAAAGTCCATTCTAAATTCCAGTAAAATAATTTTTGAAATCGGAAAAGGAAGCTCGGATATTACCCCCTACGTTTTGTACGTAGGGGGTAATGTCTGAGCGTCCTTATAAACTTACAAACTTTCCTACTTTACTTTACTATACTAATAAGTATAGACAAAAGTGTATCGTGGCTGTTCCCATCGTTTCCGTCTTCTATACTTGTAAAGAAAATGGAAATGGCTCTTCGATTTCACACCTCAAAACGAAAAAAACGGAACCCTTATAGGATCAGTTTTTTGTCCGCCCGTCAGTATGTCTTTCAAGAACCTTTATCTCGGGAACGCGTGGAGGTATAGGAGGTCTACAGTCCCTTGAAGCTGTGATAAAATCAAACTTCTAAGTTAACGTAAAAAAAGATACTTATGAACAATCCATACGAGAACATTAGAATGTGTATGGGCTAGACTTTTTACCCATTTGCTGCCTTCAGAGCACCAGTATCGGAAATCAAATAAAAAAATCGAAACCGGTAAACGAATGTACACAGTGGACCGGCTTCAGTTCGAGCTTTTTTTCATTTGTCAGGTATTTAAAAAACTCCTAATGAAATCCTTACTAATTTAAGCCTCAGTTTAGGCTGCGTGAACCATTGTGGCTTCAGAAATTATCATTAAACTCTAATTCGAATACCCATTTAACGTCTCCTATATATATACGTCCACTGCAGGGCAGAGGTCCTCTTTCAGTGAGAGAGTGTGCGCCACGTTCAAACAATTTCCTAACTTCAAGCGCTGAGGTATGTGACCGCCTCAGACAGTCAGGTTTCCTCACGATGTTTGCCTTTACCGTTAACGATTGGTATTTTTTTTTTTTTTTTTATTTCATGAAACTCTCAACTATCATTACAGGTAACCCTATTGCGATAGTGCAGTACACATTTTACACAATAACAAAATGTACATTAAATTCTAATAAAAAAATATAAAATAAATTCCATTCAATAATTAAAAAAAAATATATCAAATTTAAAAACATGTCATTAATTAAATCAGTCATAAAAATTGGATTTACGTAATTTCGGATTATAACATATTGCTACTATAACTTCACAAATGTACGTAAATTTGAAAACAGAGTCATTATACCATTATACTTATTAAATAATACCTCTGTGAGGGGGAACTATGACTGCCTCATATGTCTAGTGGTGGTGGTATAGTGACTTGACTAGGTACTAACGCAGAGGTAGTCTACAGAGGTAGGCTTCATTGCAAAAAAGCTCAAATCCTGCACCGAATTTAACTTAAGGTGACAAGGACCACCTTGCTTGTGAAATAAAATAAAGAACTTTCACGCAACACTATCACTTGTCCTGGCTCCAAACTAGGATGCCCTGTGCTATGGTAACCAGGCAAGGACATCACGAACACGGAAATACACCCTTAATGAAGCCATTGTACAAATGTCCGGCGGGCTCTTGTGGGAAACGAATCCACGAGCTCCGGTATGGTAATAAGACGTTATACCGCTAGACCAAAAAGGCAGTCAGGCAGTTCGATTATTAACAAACATTAGCTGCCTGAGTGATGGAATCGCTCTGAGTGATCTTAAACGATCACGAGGGTTAAGCAACACTGGGCGCGTTCAGTGCATGGATGGGTCGCCGTCTATGCCTAACGCTAGTGGCATTTTTCCGAGCGGTTCCGTGCTTCGCAAGGCACGTTAAGCTGTTGGTGCCGGCTGCCGTCGATAGATGGCAGTCGTTAAGCCAAGTCAGAGGCCTTAGGGCGGCTTGACAACTTCTGACAGTAGACGAGCCACTAGTCTACAAGCCTCCACCAATCCGGACTTGGCCCCCGTGGTGGAGTATGGCCTATACCTTCCTCAGGGAAGAGACCCGTGCCCCTCGGTGGGGACATAATGGGTTGATGATGATGATTATATCCTATTTTTATTTCACTTGATGGCAAACCCTGGCCTCTACCTACCCCTACGGGATACAGGCGTAAGTTTATGCTGTTGTTTTATTTCAAAACCAAGTACATCGATTTTTTGGAAAATAAAAGTCGATAAATAACAAAAACAAACAGATTTACAAATTATTTTTCTCGTCGATAAAATTGGATCAAGTTTCACCAATAACGGCGCTTCTGTGAAAATAATTTCGCCCTAGTATTTTGTCAAAAGTAATCAAAAACGTCATTTGTTAAACACAAAGGACGAAGTTAATTTCCTTCCCGAAGGCCTCACAATTTATCACGGGCAGGTTAGCAGGCCTTATTAAAAGGTGGTAAGGTTGGAAATCTTCATCTAACAAAAGGTGGTTACATCTATTGGCATTGATGCAAGTACAATGCGCTCAGCGATTTAATTTAGGAGAATGTGACTTGAGTTGACTTCGGTGTACTTTGACCAAGTTATACACGGTGTTGCAGGAGTCGGGATTGAGTTTGAATTTGTCATAATTGTTAGTATCTATTGAACGTAAAATTACATATGCTTTGAGCCACAGTCCCTAATCAGAGGTCCCCCGCACGTATCGATATGTTTATTTATTCTTCTCTCTTTTTACTCAGTTGCAACTTTTATATCAATAACATGATTTTTGTTTTAAGTAAAATAAAAAAATTTAAAAAAAAAAAATTAAATCAAAAGTAAAATTGTCTACATAACTTAGCAACTAATAATGCATGCTAAGGTAACTTAATCAATTTTATCATTACCTTGAGTTTGATTTTGATCAGTACTATTAACTGTTGTGGAACCTAATAAATAAATAAAATAAATAACATAATTGTTTTTGGCGGCAGAATTGGTAGCGATGGTAGCGTAGCGGTAGAGCCACATTCGGGAGGTCCCGGCATGTGCCTGACTTTGTTTTCTAAGTTACGCATATTTGTGAAATTGTAGTAGCAATACCACTCGCTGACAGTGAAAGAAAACATCGCGAGGACACCCTGAGTGCCAAAGGTGTTCCTTCTATATCAGCGCCTATAATTGTTAATCCGCGGTTATTTCAAGGCTCAGTGCCCTTCAGTTGGACGTATTCGTACTTAGCCTAAGTACTTAACCTTCTTATAAAAACCTATTTAGAGGCCAAACAATTCCACCCATGCCGTATACATTCTTATAGTTAGTAAAGTTATAGCAGCAATACCACTGGCTAAGGGTGAAGGAAAACATCGTGAGGAAACCTGAGTGTCTGTGCTATTCATGTACCTCAGCGCTTGAAATCGCCAATCCGCGGTGTGCACGCATGTTGATTATACCCATACTCTCTCTCTGAGAGAAAGCCTGTGTCCTACCAGTGGGATGTATATAGGCTGCTTATTATTGTAGTTAGCCAATCCGGAACTTAAGTGGCATGAACTATTTATGTTGATCATAATACAGAGGGGCTGAACTGTCACTTCGGATAAAATCGACGAAAGAAACCGTTTCTGAAAGAACAAAAATGGCTAGTGACATAAATAAAATCTGTCTTCGCCCGTCTTCATGTGACTTTATTGGCTGTAACATAAACATGGCCCCGTTTCACTGTAAGCCCTAGCAGGCGGATCACAAAACAGACAAAGATGAAAGATTTACTTCATTACTATTGACATTTATGCTAAAAAAAAACTTTTTACTTTTTAACAAAAAAAAAGCATATCATATTATTTTATCCCTCAGTATATTTTCAATAATTTAAGATGTATTCCCGTTTTCCTAGAGACGGTCGCACCAGTCACAATTTGGAAATAAAATATCTCTTTGTCTTTAACTAAATCAGAAAGCTAGAAGAGAAGGTAATCATGACGACTTCGAACAATACAATTTGTCAAACGATGCTAAAATGACTGCTTGAATAATCCACTATGTAACTAGAATAGTAACTATAAAAGTATCAATAAATAAAAATAAAAAAATATATAAATTGATTCCAAAAAGTATTTTTTTCAAGCTGGAACGGAAAACAATGTGTAAAACTTGATGGCAATAGCGACTAAAAATATTTGGTGTTCTTACGTATCTGGTGGAGAAAATTAAATAAAAAATAAAAACCGACTTCGAAACACTACAGCACTAAAAAGTTACAAATAATTTAAATAATTAGAAGTATTTATACATGTAGGTATTGTAGAAGTATAATTCGGAGCCGGTGCCCAAAATATATGTGCTGGTCATGAAAATGGGCACCGACTACAAATTATACTTCTATAATACCTAAATGTATAAATACTTCTAATTATTTAAATTATTTCTAACTTTTTAGTGCTGTAGTGTTTCAATTTTTAGTGGCGGAGCAGGAGAAAAATATACGAGTCCCTTACCTAACCATAATTTACCCTACTTAATTCGTTGCTTTAAAATTTGACGTTTTCAATTTCCATCCCCGAAAGTCTTCACCAGAACATCACCAAATTACCTTGGGACTACTTTCACGCTATTTTATGAAACATACGAATATTACTAAAGAATGTGCCACAGTAGGCCTTATTTACTGCTGTCCATTGAAGAATACCATTCTCCATCTCTGAAAGTCTTCATCAGATCTTCACCAAATTAAAATGGGACCAATGGGACGTTATATATTTTCGAAAAAAATAAAAATTTTCGAAATCGGTTAAGATTTGACGGAGTTATGGAGGAACATAGCCAAATAAAAATAATATAATATATTATATACGCGTCGAATTGATAATCTCCTCCTTTTTTGAAGTCGGTTAAAAAGTACCCAAGTAGGACCACGAACGGCAATCTGAAGTATGGCAAGTGGCAGCTGAATGAGGATGACTGAGGACAGAAAATAGTGGCGTGCTGTATCTGTTGTTTTTACATATCTTTAGTCACTTCCATAGTATTACGTCCTATGGCATGCTACTGTGGGGTTGGGCGGCAGACATTAAGAACATCTTTGTCTTGCAGAAGAGAGCGATCAGATTCATTTATAAGCTAGGCAGTAGGGATTCGTTAAGAGATTTCTTTAAAGAAAGTAACATTCTGACAGTTACTAGTCAGTATATCTAAAAGGATATTACGTACGTCAGGAAAAATATCAGTAACTTTAAAACTGTACGTAGCCAACACAATGTAAATAAGTACTAGAAATAAACATAAACTTTCGTTCCCAAGAAGGCTGGCAAAGATTAATAATAGGGGTTAAAGTATGAAATTGCCGTTTTATTGCAATAGGTTCTTTGAATTGACATAGAATCTTCATGGTTTGAGGTTTTCGAATGAAACTTTTTTCAAATGGTTTCTATGATGTTCTTTTTTTAAAAAATTTTAAACATTTGAATATCGACTTTCAATTGTTTTTGTTATTCAATTTAGACAAGAAAGATGGATACTGCGAAAATTCGAGTGATTTTTGAATACGAGTTCCGACGCGGAACTAACGCGGCAGAAACAGCCCGCAATATCAATGCTGCGTTTGGAGAGGGGTCTACTAATGAACGCACCGTGCGATTTTGGTTTAAACGCTTTCGTGATGGAAATTTCGACTTAAAGAACGAGCCACGAGGAAGACCGCCCACACAGGTGAATAACGATGAATTAAGAGAGATAGTGGAAGCCGACCCTAGTCAAACTACCCAGGAATTAGCGGCATGGTTTAACGTTACCTTACCCACAATATTGACTCACTTGCGTCAAATCAATAAAATAAAAAAATACGAAAAATGGGTGCCTCATAATCACTCGAATTTTCGCAGTATCCATCTTTCTTGTCTAAATTGAATAACAAAAACAATTGAAAGTCGATATTCAAATGTTTCACATTTTTTAAAAAAAGAACATCATAGAAACCATTTGAAAAAAGTTTCATTCGAAAACCTCAAACCATGAAGATTCTATGTCAATTCAAAGAACCTATTGCTATAAAACGGCAATTTCATACTTTAACCCCTAATACATCCTTTATGGGGCATTATATACGTTTCTCCAATAGGATCCCTGAAGATATTTTATTTTTATTTTATTTTATTTATTGCATTACACAACAGATAAGTAACATTGCATGTTATAATATCATGATGAAAGCTTATAATTTATTATATGCTTATAATATGCTCTCTAGAAGCGCGGTTCAAAAAATGTGTCAGGCGCACTTTGTGGCAAAATGGCTAATATAAAATTAAAGATTATTTAGATGACAAAGATGTCTGGCATTAAAACAACTTCAATGTATCAGTTCTAGGTTTGAGAACAATTACAAAAACTCTGTTAATTAAGAAACATATTTGAAAAGACTGAGATTGGCGTTTTTTTGGTGCATTTTTTCTCCAAAATTATCTAGATTTTGAAATGGACATCTTGTTTTACTTGTAGCATACATTAAGTCAGAGTTTGTGTGCTATTTTGATTAATAACACTTTGATTTGATTTTATGCGCCGGGGGAAAAAGTAGGTACTTCAGTGAGGACTATGAACAAGAAAATGCAGCGATAGATACCCGCCGCCTTTCACTGGAGCGACGATCTGAAGTAGATTGTAGGTGGAAGCTTGATGAGGATGAGTTTGGACGAAAAATTGTAGCATACATTTAGGTGGTGTGATTTATATGCTGTTCTTACATATCTGGTGGAGAATAAAGTACCCAAATAGAGACCACGAAGCAGGAAACGTTGCATTGGAATCCCGCTAGCTCACTGGAGAGATGATCTGATGTAGATTTAGATGGTGGCTAGAGGAGGATGATTGAGGACTGAAAGAAATGGCGTGCCTTGAGGTGGTATGGTTTGAACTGTTTAGGGACAGATTTAACTTTCAGTCGCGCCTATTCTGTGCCTTTCTCCCCTTAAACTCGTATATTCGTTGGAGTAACCTTATTGAACGGCGGAATTACTATTTATGCATTGAGGGACACAGCGTGGGGATATTTTGTATGCAAATACGTTCCGTTGCAAGCTCACGACACGGTATATTCACTACAGTAGGTTAACTTTAAACTGAGACCGACGATCTGAGGCAGACATCTCGCAGTGGCTGGATGAGGATGGCCAAGGACAGAAGTGGCGTGCCTTTGAGGAACGCCTATGTCCAGTAGTGGAATACTACAGGCTGATTTGAATGATTGATGGTGTTAACGCCTAGCCTGTAAGCGTTACGATCTTGTTTTTCCTGTATTTTGCAACAAAAAACTTTGAAAATCGAAACTCAAGGCCGCAGGTGACGACTTTAATATGGAACAACAGCGGACACTGATTTTGAGGTTTTCCTCATCATAAAAGTTGTACGTATTGACGAGTATCGGGGATTTTGTTACTCCTTGTAAAACGATTGCAGCTGCGGCAGATCTTTTACGAGTAGATAGACTTGGTTTATTTGGTGTCGCACTTTCGCAGATGGCACGCTTGGTGACTAAATCTCGTTATCTCTTTTTCTCTCTCTGCGAGATTATCGGTGCTCTCCATTGGAATGCATAAAGTGTATATGGTGTATAGATTCTGCACTAGGTGAATTCCTATGTCATGAGGTAATCGGACTTTTGTGTTGTAGCCGAGGGTGTTATGGTAATGCAGGATTGAGGCTTTGAGCTCAGTCTCATTTTTCCTTTCTCAGAGCTCAGTCATAGTTCATTTCTCGAGGAAACTTCTCAGGTCTCATAGATCTCGTCTATCAGGCGTCTTGAGGCTTTGGCAGTTGCAGAAGGATTGCATAACGTACTATGGAGCTTTAAGAGTTAGTTCTCTACTTTGGTTAGTTGGAAAAGATTGAGGCTGACTTGCGCCAACGCAAATGGTAAGCTGTATTCAGTGAATAAACCCAAAAACGTTCTGCGTCCTTTGCAGAGCTATCCATTGATAACATGTATGGCTGACAAGCGGTGATAGCCTAGTGGGTAGAACTTTGGACTCGGAAGCGAGAGACCCAGGTTCGATTCCCAGTACGGGCATGTACCTATAACTTTGTTCTCTAAGTTATGTACATTTGTAAAGGTACAGTAGCAATACCACTCGCTAACCGTGAGGGAAAATATCGTGAGGAAACCTGAGAGTCTGCGCTATTCACATACCTCAGCCCTTGAAATCGCCAATCTGCGGTGGGACCGCGTGGTGATTAAACCCATATACTCCCTCTGAGAGAAGGCCTGTGCCCTACAGTGGGACGTATATAGGCTGCTTATGTATGACTGCCAGTCCTGTCAATCATCTATTCATTCGTTTATCCCTGAATACATATTCTCTATTTACTTACTTATCCAGTGACTTGGCGCCTGGCCCTAAAAAAGGCAGCGGGACGATTATATATATATTTAATCAAAGTTAGTTTAGCTAATACCTAAGTAATCGTGATAGGTCACAACTGACTGTACTCGCCGCGTCAGCTTACCGTGACCACTGCAGCATTGCTGAAACAGTGGAATTCAGGTTATAAAGTTTGAAAAGTGTTGAATCGCTCGTAGCCCCGGCTGCCTGAGTGATCTTAAACGATCACGAAGGTTAAGCAACACAGGGCGCGTTCAGTGCATGGATGGGTCGCCGTCTATGCCTAACGCTAGTGGCATTTTTCCGAGCGGTTCCGCGCTTCGCAAGGCACGTTAAGCTGTTGGTGCCGGCTGCCGTCGATAGATGGCAGTCGTTAAGCCAAGTCAGAGGCCTTAGGGCGGCTTGACAACTTCTGACAGTAGACGAGCCACTAGTCTACAAGCCTCCACCAATCCGGACTTGGCCCCCGTGGTGGAGTATGGCCTATACCTTCCTCAGGGAAGAGACCCGTGCCCCTCGGTGGGGACACAATGGGTTGATGATGAAAAGTTTACCTAATAAACAGTGGCAATTAAATCCGTTGAAGGTTTGACCATGTTTGAGCATCGCGAGTCAATAAAAATACAACCGTAGATCTATAATACACGACCGGAATTTCAAACACAGTTTACTATTCGGCCAATAAAATTGGGTGCTGTAAAATCTGCCTTTTCTCTGACAGCACGTCACTCGTATAACCGTAACTCGTTTTATGCCATCGCTATTGATTGAAAATCAAACTGTTGTCGTTTGGTACATGCACAGGGTTTATTTGAGAATGCGCCATCCCGCAAACCCCCACTTGGTCTCCACAACATCTTTTGTTGCATATGATTTGTCCCAGATTTATGTTTTTCGAACAATCTATTATAAAAATCTCGCGAAGAGATTTTCACAAATCTCCGAAGCGGCTTCACCAATGTTTATGAATTTTTGTTTGTGTATATTTGGTAGATCTGAAAATAGGTAGTCTTTTTGTTGCACTAACCCATGCTGAGGACAATTTTAAAAACCTATTTAGAGGCTAAATAACATTGCAAATTGGATTACTCGGGGCTGCAAGTGATATAACTTGCTTCGGCCAGATGTCGCTGCCTGTACGTAATACCACGTAATACAGAGAAATTTGTAAAGAGGCTCGAAATTTCGCCGATGCCGATGCATCACCTCAGTTGGGAGAGCGCTGGCACGGTTAGCCAGAGGTCGCGGGTTCAAGTCCCGGCATGGGTGGAATTTTTAGCCTCTAAATAGGTTTTTAAAACAACGTTTGCTGAGTCAGCTAGTTATTTTATAAATTACGCGCTTTACCGGCTCTGCCAATGTAAAGCCGTAAATCATTGTCCTACGTAGAAGAATGTCCAATTGTCCATTCTGTGTAATAAATATGGTAACGTATTTAGTATTGTCTCTCAAATAGCGCTAACACAAAGCAGAAAATTGAGAAAATATATATTTTTTAATGGAAAATACCTAATACAAAAGAAGTAAAATGAAGTGTAAATAAAAAAAATATGTTGAAACTATACAGGATTAAAAAAAACGCAATTTTCGAAACACGTCGTTGCATCTTTGTGTTTTACAATAGCTTTTATCATAAGAGTTTTGCTAGATACGAAGCTTGATGTGATTTCATGAAAGTTAAAATAGAAAAAAATAAAATAACGAAAGTGCGCTTTATGCGCTTTACCAATGTCGCAATGATTCCGTAAAATCTTTGCCCTACGTAGAAAAATATTTAAAACTTTTGTTTTAAGCATTAGTTTTCGGACAGCTATACGTAATGCAGGAAAACCTTAACACAAATTAAAAACAAAATTGCAAGAAAAATTACAACCAATTTATTATATTCTTTTTGTTGCACTAACCCGTGCTGAGGACAATTTAGGTTTAGGACAATAGGTTTTTAACCAATTTATTGTCAAGACTGAACTGAAGTTGTTGAAAATAGAAAATTCTAAGCTATTAAACAAAGCTAGCACCCGAGGAGCGCGCTGCGGGCGCTGCGTTCCGTGCGCTCAGTCAAATTTTATGCAATTTGTGACAAAATATAGCGAGACTACAATCGTACCGAGGCGCCCGCTCCAAACATATGTACCTACGTCTGTAAGAATACAGGATGTACCAAAATTCCCAGTTTTTGTTATTTTATTTAGCCTATATATGCCCCACTGCAAGGCACAGGCGTTCTCTCAGAGAGAGTATGGGCTTAATCACCACGCCTGCCCACCGCGGATTGGCAATTTCAAGCGCTGAGGTATGTGATCACCGCACGGACTCAGGTTACCTTACGATATTTTCCTTCAGCGTTAAGCTACCACCCGTATTGCTACTAACTTTACAAAAAATCCCCATAAACATCCAAAAATGGGGGATTTTACTAGTCAATATGAACAGCTTTTCTTATGGAGAAGAATTCTAAATTGCGAAAAAGTCACCTAATCCTAAAAAGTAACTATAGTATGGAACAGCTCGTAATTTTTTCGCGACTTTGAAATTATTCTGATATTAAAAGTGGCTACCTAGAGAAAATGCTTTTAGTAATAAGGACACCAAATGAACATCGATTTTTTATTATGAAAAATGTTTGTTGAGCTGAATAAAACTTTACTAAACAATACCTTAAACTTACTTTTGAACCCCAACCTAAATTAAATTGTATTTTTCAGGCATAGTGATATATTCAGGGTGAACTTAAATATATCACAACATAGCATATCCTTAACATTTCTGTTAATGTTATTTCTGTGTAGAAATATTCTATCTTCTATAAGGTAGTGTCCCACGGCCCGTTAACTGAAAGGCCGCGCCAGACGTTGTCACGCCTGCTAAGGCCTGTCGCGACTCATCCCGAGCAATCCTGTTCGAGGGAACCGACGAACGACGGCAGGCCTCTTCGGATTCGACTGTTCCCACGGCCTGTCGGCCTGTCGGCCTGTCTTGGCGCGATCTGGCCTGTGAGAAAGCGGGCCGTGGGACCCTAGCTTTATCCTATTGACTAGTTGAACCCCCGATTGTCGGACGTATATGGAAAGTTTGTTGCTCTATTATTACATAAACTCACGTCTGTATTGCGGAGGGGTAAGTAGTGATCACGGCTTGCCACTTGCAAACTCTTTACGCTTCATTAACATTCATTAGCCGCTGCATGCACCTGAAAATAAATCGTTACCAGTAGTTTGCCAGTTTCCAGTAGCTTTTCTTACAATTTTATTACACCCTGTGTATGTATTTATGTAACTATCTTATATTCTTTTTGTTGCACTAATCCATGCTGAGAACAATCTTAAAAACCTATTTAGAGGCAAAAAAATCCACCCACGCCGGAACTTGAACCCGAGACCTCTGGCTAACCGTGCCAGCGCTCTCCCAACTGAGCTAATGGGCAAGTGCAGGCATCGGCATGTAACTATGTGTTATCGTGTGTAAAGGTGTGCTAACAACATTAACCATAAATAAATGAAATAAAAAAATATGTATTTAACACGCTTAACTATGACTAAGATAAATAAAATAAATCAATGAATAATAAAAACAATAACTTCCACACAACACAATCACTTGTCTTGGTCCCAAACTAGGATACTCTGTGATAATCATGGAAATACACCCAGACTGAGGCCATTTGTACAAATGCACGACGCTCCCCAGTAGGAAACAATAAATAAATATGAAATAAAATATGTATATAGGTACAATATGAATAATGAATAAATATGTTTCAAGTCAAGCCGCCTGTCCCACTCAGAACGTCCACAACCGTTACAATAATAGCAGCAGACGTTTTGCAGTCTCATAAAAATCCGTCAAGTGCGATTCTCAAGTGAGCCAACTCACGCACCGCGGGTTTCATACCATCATATTCATATAACATAACCAGTACCTCAAATGGCCAGGTTAAATTCTGTTTGGCCTAGGAAAAACTCCTCGTATATTACCCTGAAATCGAATTTGGCCGACAACATACACAATCAAAATTCCCCGACTCAGAACAAAAATAACTTGAGGAGTTTAATTTTTGAGTGTAGACGAGTTCTTGAGTGGAGACCGCGGATCGGTAAACGTAGTGTAGGACGTCCTCAGACTCGGAGGAGCGATGATCTTCGCAGGGCGGCTGGTAAGAGCTGGATGAGAGTAGCCGAGGACCGACAGGCCCATGTCGAGAACTAGCGTAGGCCGATGATGATGATGAGGAGTTTAATTTTTTACTTTTGACAAAAGTTTTTATTTCGCAAATAACACCAATAACACTAATTGGTACAATTTCTACGGTTAACACCATTAATAATTAATCCTTGCCTGGTTACCATAGCGCAAGGTATCCTAGCTTGGGACCAGAGGACTAATTATACGCACCAAATCCGGAGCGATTTCAGTCGTCTAACTGTCAAATTCCATACTAATTTGACAGTTAGACTATTGCAATCGCTCAGGATTTGGTGTGCGTAATATAGAAACAGGACAAGTCATTGTGTGGTGTGTAAGTTATTTATTTAAAACTATGTCGGCTTAGTTACACTATTTATAACTGAAGAAGAAGAAGAAGAAAGACAAATAAAATAAAATAAAATAAAATAAAATTTATTATACCAACAAGATACATCACAGAAACAAAATAAGCACATAAGTAACATAATATGCACAACACAGAAGGAAAACTAAATACACAACAGACAAAACGACTCAAGAACGACTGGACCGATTTCCATGATCTTCGATTCGTTGGCTGTATCTTCGCCACAAATAGCAGGGAATCTATTAAACAATTTGACCAAAGACTTTTGTTTCGTGATGAAAAAATCACGTCACAAAACTCTTAATTTTTTGGCAGCATGAAGTTTGCCAGGCCAGCTAGTTGTTAATAATAATAATTTCTACACAACACAATCACTTGAACTGGTCCCAAACTAGGATACTCCGTGCTAAGGTGAACAGGCAAGGACATAAAAAATATTGAAATATACTCAGACTAGGGCCATTAGTACAAAACACGTACAGCGGCCTCGAACGGGAATCGAACTCACCACCTCTGTTCTGAAGTCAAGGATGTTATAGCTAAACCAACAAGGCAGTTATCTTAGACACCTTAAAAAGACAAACACACAGACAGACAGACGGATGGATGGACGGATGGACGAACAGACATTATAGGGTCAGTAATAAAGCCACTATTTGGCTGCGGAACCCAAGTCTTGATTCCGCTATTGCACCGATGCAAAGGCGAATCTCGCTGAGGCGCCTTTGAAAGAATGCTGACACGATCATCTGAAAGAGCCGTTTCACTCGTATTATCGTATTAAGCGCTGTTGTGTTGCCTTTGTGCCTATGAGTTTGAGCTGGTTTGAGTAACGTTTTATTTTATCATATGTCAAATAACCCTTCTGTGCTTTCACAATAGGGCAAAAACGAAAAAGGTTTTTAATTTATTCTGTTAATTTGTCCATAATGTAGTTGTAATAGCTGACTTATCCTTAGTAAACCGATATTTTTGTGTACTTTGGAACTTTATGCTTAGTGTTTATTTTTGATGTGAAATTGCGCGCATTCACATGATATTCTTGTTCTATTCTTATTTCATGGTCTTTCACAATACTGTCGAGTTACGCTAGTGAAAACGACATTTGATACTCGGACCGGGACATTTTTATACGTACATTTTTACAAGTAATTATTGTAATATTCACACAATTTTACGTGTGGCAACTGCCGAGAGATCAAATAATGATTTCGTTTATGTAGCAAAGCATGGGATAAGAGATCTGAACTTATGAGAGTCAGGCCATTGCTAAGTCGTTTTACTCAGAACATACTTAATAGAGGGTCAATTACATGCTCTGGAAACTCAGATGTAGATGCACTGCACGTGACAATGTCTGTGCACCTGGTTCAATCACGTAACTTCGGCACTCTGGTACGGTGTGCAAAATAAACAAACCAATTTATCAAGACGCATATCGGCAACGAAGCTGCAAACCGCACTGCTGCGATGGAATGAGCGCCGCAGGGTGAAGGGTGACGGAAGAAAAGCATCGCATTCCAGCGAAATGCACAGTTATTGTGACCGTGCTACACTTATATAAATCCTGCGTGAAAATTGGATCAAAATCAGGGTTCTAAATGAAGTGACCGGTAAATTCTTAAACTGATTCGGTTTTATACGACAACTGAAAGCTTTGCTGGCGTACGTGCATCGGAAAATTGAGTTGACCCAAAACTAGATTCGGGGACGTTTCATCGCTAGAAAGTTGTAAAAAATTATGCCTTTTATGCCGAGATTTTTATGTGAAAAATTAAATTTTATGAAATACCTAACTCAAATTTTAATAAATGCTTCTTAAATATTATAAGGCGTTACTAGCAAACTGTGACAGGTTTATAGGCACAGGTTGCTTGTAAATATTAATTAACGGGTTGCCAGTAACACCTTATAATATTTAAGAAGCTTTTATTAAAATTTGAGTTATTTCGTAAAATTAAGTTGTTTCTGTCTTCACCCTTATTGAAAATGCACTTGCATTGCACTTACTGTGAATGAAATGAAAATATCGCACTCTGTGGTACGTGAGTTAAAGTACATTTTCAATTATTCTATAAATACGCACATTTAAATGGACGACAAATGACCGCCAGTGCGCAGGATTTAAAATTTGAGGGAGAAACTAAACCTAAGAGCCATCGCCCACGACAAATTTTGTACGCGCTTTTAAGCGCTGCAGCATAGCGTAATAAAATTTTTCATCCCCCCCATCTCAGAAAGAATATTTTTGCTCTTCGATATCTGAGTGCAAAAGCCGTTTTTATCCGTGTGCACTAAGTTTGCAAATTCAAAACATCACTAAACCTATTTCCTTCTGCCTCTAATCATACAACTTTTTTTAATTTGTTAAAAACTCTGACTCGGAACCTCCTTTGTGTTTTTTTTGCATTTAGTCATTTTCCTCGCTGAGGTGGGATGAAATGTTACGTGTTGCACTAGAGTGCAAAGATTTTTCACCTCGTGCTCTTTTGATTCCCGCGCTAACTCTCAGGATTCTAATTTTTGATCAATTGAATACGCTGCGTTCATGATTCAATTGATCAAAATTGAGCACGCGGTTAAAAAGCAGCTTTGCACTCTTGTATAACAAATAACTATTTCATTTGCACGGAAGTGCTGCGCCCGTGTGCGTGAATCGCGTTATTAAGTCGTCGTGGATGGATCTAAAACGTTTTTCTTTATTGTTAGAGTAAATTTATCTTACAGGTTATTTATATCATTACTTTTGAGTTTCTGTTCCTTGTACAATAAAATATAATGTCACTTCAATGTTATTTTCTATCATATCCAGATTCACTAGCTAAAGAAGAACGGCTCAACATTTTGTGAATTACGCGTTACAAATATAATTTGCGAACGCCTTGTCCTTGTTATTTTCATTCGCCTACTTCGTGTTATTTTTTCACTTTATTATCACAAAGCCAATGAAGTGAAAGCTCACCCTTCACAAAAGTGTAACAACGGAGGTGCAAAGCAAACAGGAATTTCTCGAAGCTCGCCATCAAACAAATTCCGTCCGATGCTGTAATTTTAAAGGGAAATGTCGATCTCGATGGTGAAATTCTGAAAGAGCGTGCCGGGACTGGGCTATTCCAAAGCTGGCTTTTGTGTTCATAACTTTAGCATAATCAGCCTATATGCGTCCCACTGTAGGGCAGAGGCCTTCTCTTAGGGAGAGAGTATGGGCTTAATCGCCACGCGTGCCCACCGCGGATTGGTGATTTCAAGCGCTGAGGTATGTGAATAGCTCAGACACTCAGGTTTCCTCACGATGTTTTCCTTCACCGTTAGCGTGTGGTATTGCTAGTATAACTTCACAAATGTACATAACTTAGAAAACCAAGTCATAGGTACATGCCCGCACTGGGGATCGAACCTGAGTCTCTCGCTTCCGAGTCCGATGTTCTACCCACTCGGATAACCACAATACGGCTGGAAACGAATGCGTGAAATACTTTCAACGAAATCGGCGGTTTCGGCGTAATGTTTTGTCCTAAAAAGGAAAAATAGAAACCTTCTGTCAATACGAACCAGTTTTTCTATGGAGACAAAATCTAAGTTTTTTTTTTATATTAAAGTTAATCGTTTCTGAGAACAAAATTTGTGGAGTAGCTGATATGTCTAGTATATATAGTTCGTGTAGTTAAACTGTACAAATTTGACTTTATGGAAAGATAAGAGATACGCTTATATCACGGAAGTGTATGCAGACCAGGGCTTGCCGCTTGCCACGATCCTGGTTTGTCAGGTTTCGATTTCGATTCAGTAGCAGTCTACAATATTTTTATAAAGTCTATATACGTCCTACTGCAGGAAATAGGCCTTCTCTCAGAGAAAGATTTTGGGCTTGATTGCGTGCCCACCGCGGCTTTGCAATTTAAATCTAGAGATACCTTAAAAAAAAAACCAGCCAAGTGTGAGTCGGACTCGCGCACGAAGGGTTTCGTACCATTATCTATAAAACATTAGACACAAAGATAGAAAAAAACAGCAAAAAAGTCACGTTTGTTGTATGGGATCCCCCCTTAAATAATTATTTTATTTTGTTTTAGTATTTGTTGTTATAGCGGCAATATTTATTTCTTTATTTATATTTATTGAAAAAACCAACAGCGATACATAGTGCACTTACAAAACATACAGTGTTTATCGTATGGCCAATTATAGGTTTCTCTTGAATGCTCTCTAGTATATAGGTAATCTTTGCAATAGAAATACATAATCTGTGAAAATTTCAACTCTCTAGCTATCACGGTTCTTGAGATAAAGCCTGGTGACAGACGGACGGACGGACGGACGGACAGACAGACAGCGAAGTCTTGGTAATTGGGTCCCGTTTTTACCCTTTGGGAACGGAACCCTAAAAATGCTGCATTAACAATTTGCTGGAACCGCAGAATGTGGATCACAAAGGAAGACCCCTTTGGACGGGATCTCGAAGAAAAATAGGTAAGGAAAAAGTCTAGAAGCCATTTTGCTTTACGTAGTTTTTCGAAGAAATCACCTTTCAAAATGTAACGGCTTCCGAAGAGAGCGTGTTTCCATTTAATGTCGGACTCATTTACGCTTTGATTAGTTAAGTGTTTACAGCTTTCGCGTTTGCAGGTTGTTTACGGCTGTCAGTTTTGCACTTGGCCGGTATTTAAAGCGATGGTCAATGAAGACGGGGCCTTAAATGTATCTTGACTGTTAATTGTATCGTCACAAGACATCACGCCGGAACATGACAAAGCGGCTTAATTTTGATTACGTTGCCAGGATTAATAGACTGTCGCTATATGCTTTCAATTCTGCTACCATCCTGACGTCAAGATGACGGGTGCAAATCGAAGTTTTAAACTCTTGAAATAGTCGTAACCAATTCAGAGCTATATTTTGGAGTGGGTAGTGTCAGCAAAATGAAGCCTAATATAATGCAGCCTACATACGTACCACTGTAGGGCACACGTGCTCACTGCGGATTGGCGATTTCAAGCGCTGAGGTATGTGAACCTCAGACACTCAGGTTTCCTCACAATATTTTCCTAAACCATTAGCGAGTAGTATTGCTACTATAAATTCACAAATGTACGTAACGTAGAAAACTAAGTCATGGGTTTGATGGCGCCGGAGTTTGAACCCAAGACCTCCTCAATGTGAGGAAAGCGTTCTACCGACCACGCTCCCACTGCGCAAATTCATCCTGCTTTAAATGGATTTTGAAAAGTAAACAAAAAAAAAATCAAGTCTCCAAGTACGAGTAACTCATACGTTTCTTCATATCAATTAGATGATTCAAAATACTTCCAATTCCCAAAAGTTTGAATTCTCAATTTTTGTCAATTTTGACACTTTACACTATCAATTTGTAACACGTTGTAGAACTTGTAGATGGAATCTGTTATTGTGATGAAACCTCAACACCCATATAACCGGGCGGCATTTTAGTCACCTGACAAACTTTGAGGGATCTTTCTACTCGTCAATATAAACAACTTTTACTATGGGGCCACTCAAATCAGAGCAAAAAATAAATCAGCTGTTTCATACATTTGGTGCAGTACTGCTTGTATGTTATGTATGGAACAGCTCATTTATTTTTTGCTCTGATTTGTTTGGCCCCATAGTAAAAGTTGTTTATATTTATGAGTAAAAAGCCCCTTAAAAGTTTGGCAGTTGACTAAAATGCCACCCGGTATGAAAAAGTCTGAGGGGTTGCTCAAGAAGTCAACAAGGTAGGTATGTTTGTAATTCTAAATATAACTGATTATACAACATATCGCAAATTGGTATCTCATTAAGCAGATCGTATTGTGACATAACGCACAACAATTACCCTTTTTCCGAGGTATTTTGTAATTAAACTCAAATTACAAGCGCGTCATATAAATTTAGGTAAAGACGAAACGTGGCACTCGTAATAAAAGTGTTATAATGCAAAACCCCCCTTGCTTAAAATTCTTCGACTGTAAAGAAATTAATGACACGTGTGATGTCATAAAAGATTTATGATTCATTACAACGAGGTAGAGAAGCGTAGACACTCAGGTGAATGAAACCTTCTGTTGAATATACCATTCATCTTCGACCGAAATAAGAAACTAAACATACATAAATTACATAAACTCACGCCTAATATCTTGGAGAGGTAGGCAGATATCAGGCTTTGTCACTTGCCACGATCCTGACAGACCTCTTTAGCGGAAAAATTAAAATATTTAATGTTTTGGTGCAGTTGGGTTGGGAGGCTTATGTCTAGCAGTAGATGACTATGGGGTAAGTGATTGATTCACAAAACAAAAACAAAGTGACACCAGAGAAAAGAAGAAGAAGAAAGACATTTATTATACCAACAAGATACATCACAGAAACAAAATAAGCAGATAAGTTACATAATATGCACAACAACAGAAAGAAAACTAAATACACAACAGACAAAACAACTAAATAAAAAAGGACTATAGATGTAGCCTGTGGTGTATAAGGGTAAAATATTCCGTGGTATGTCGACGAATAAATTTTTCAGCGAATCTATAAAATTCGTTGTGTTGATGTCTAAAGAACGGATATAGGTTAAACTGCATCCTAAATTAAATGAAAAATGGAATAAAACAAGTGACTTGCACGGGTAAATCGTGGTATTAAACTTGAACAAGAACAGCATAAACAATGGCCTCTGTCTGGGGTATTTAAATGTTTGTGATGTCGTTGCCTAGTTACCATAGCACAGGATATCCTAGTTTGGGACCAGGACAAGTGATTGTAATGTGTAGAAGTTTTTTTTATTAGTTGGCTCTCAAAATTTGAACAAAAAAAGAACGATTTTAAAGAAACAATAAAAACCTGCGTTACGTAACATAACGTTACATAAAACAATTACGAACTATGAGCGAAAGCAAAATCGTAACTAAAATACCTGTGATGTTAAATCAGAGCACAAAGATATATTTAGTTACTAATAATTCAGTAACCAAATAGTAAATAAAGTCCATGTACTAATACATATACCAAGTATTAAATAAGCGTCAAATAAACTTGGAGTCAAATAGCTGCACTTTATATAAAAAGCTAATTAAAAAAAAAATAGTTTGTGGTTTTGAAAAATATATAATTAATAAAGTTAATTTGAATATTTATTTCGACTACCTAATTAAAATTCTTTGTTTGAAACTCTAAAGGCGTGAGTCATATTCACGCCGGTCCGGTTATTATAAAAAATCCAAAATAACTCAATAATCAACAGAATCAGTACATATTTCAAAATAATTTATTTTAGCGTATAAATTCCTTAAGCTTTCTACGAAGTCTACAAACTTAAGAGACTTAGAATTCCAAAGAATTCAAACTCTCATCTAGTGTCCCTCGCTAATGAAACCCGAACTACCAAGTCAAAATAATTTGTTTAAGTTATTTGACGAGCATTATACTACACCGTAGCACACCGTAAGGTTAAGCAACACAGGGCGCGTTCAGTGCATGGGTGGGTCGCCGTCTATGCCTAACGCTAGTGGCATTTTTCCGAGCGGTTCCGTGCTTCGCAAGGCACGTTAAGCTGTTGGTGCCGGCTGCCGTCGATAGATGGCAGTCGTTAAGCCAAGTCAGAGGCCTTAGGGCGGCTTGACAACTTCTGACAGTAGACGAGCCACTAGTCTACAAGCCTCTACCAATCCGGACTTGGCCCCCGTGATGGAGTATGGCCTATACCTTCCTCAGGGAAGAGGCCCGTGCCCCTCGGTGGGGACATAATGGGTTGATGATGATAATACTACACCGTCAAGAAAGTACCGGGAAAATATCAGTCATACACAAAATGTGACTTATTCATCCAAATTCTTTTTATCGCCTTCAAAATATGCTCCTTCAGAAACGCTTACACTTACACTAACGAATAATCGAACCATCAAAACATTTTTAAACGCTTTTTCCGGAATTGAGTTCAGTTCTCACCGCGAATTCTTCTTTATATCTTCTATTGAATGAAAACGGGTGCCACGAAGTGGTAATCTGAGTTTAGGAAAAGAAAGAAACCAGCTGGAGCCGTATCCGCTGACTTATTGCGGTTGCTCGATGGTATTTGTTGAGTTTTTGGTCAAAAATTCGTTAACAATGATGGCCTTGGGCGAAGGCAAGAATTTTCTTCCCACAAATACAACCTTTTCATTATTATTATACTTTACTGTACACAAAACATTTAGAATTCCTAGTGCACAACACCGCCATAGTCAAAAGAAAACGGTCAACAGGACTTTGACTTTTGATCGACTTTAGCGTGGTTTTTGTCGGTTTCGGTTCAGTTGGAACATGACAGTCTGAAGCTTGTTGACTAGTTTGCATGTCAAACTCGTAAACTCACGTCTCGAGATCAGTAAAAATGCGTTTCATGAATGTTAGGTCGGAATTGACTCGTTCTATCATGTCCTCAGCGACTCTTATGTGATTAAGTTTTTGGAGAGAATTCAGTTCTTTTGGGACTAGCCGAAAGGTAACATGTTTCATACCTAAGTGATTGTTTAAAATGGTACGGATCGGCTCGCGAGGCACTGAAAGTTCGGCGGCTATCTCTCAAACTTTAATGAGGATTTTCAGTCACTATTTCCTTCACTTTTGTGATGTTAACTTTAGTTGCAGACGTCAATGGCCTACCAGAGCTAGTAATAATAATAATAAATTTATTTATTTCAAAGTAGTAACACACTGGCACAATAAATGTAATATACTCAACTAAGTCAAAGTCAAAAAATTTTATTCACTATAAAAACAAAATGTTTACTTAATGAACGTCAAAGCTGTTAGTTTCACAAATAGATTATGCGGAGAAGAAGCTAACAAAGAAACTCTACTAAGATTACAGAATAACGAGTTGACCTCCGTTGCCGAACTAGGTAAGAACCTGTATTTCAGCAAGCAGCCGCTAAGAATCTTCAAGCAGAGCTAAGAATCTTCCATCACAATGTCGACCGCTTTTGAACGCTTTCTACTACCCGTGGGCGCGTGTTTGAGACAAAGTCAACTTATCGTAAGCCTTCTATTATAATATATTTTCAGTGACTCCGAACAAGACATTCCATTTTCCATGGAAAATTTAAAACAAACTAAAGAGTTTGTCCTGAATTTTCCTAAAATATCAAACAAAGGTTGATGTTTTAGGACTATTTCATAAGGGACATTATGAAATTTGCAATGCACTGATATCACTAAAAACAGCAGTGTACTTAATCTAAATAACAGATGCAACTCAAACTCTGTTTCTGATTCTGAAGTTCACTGATTGAAAACTTCCAATTAAGACAAAGAGCTATTTGGAGCATTTAGGAATGGACCATTGTCGATCTGCCACCTATCAGCTCTTCGATCAACTATGGATTAATTTATCACGACATCGCCGACCAACAGCAATCAAAACAAGTGACGTCATTTCGTGTGTGATTGGCTTAATTATATTCCCTAACCCACTTTCCTCGAATTTTGATGCATGTAGGTATATGGTTCGCAATATCTTTCACCCCGCATGTGGTTGTATTACTATCGAAACCTCGAAGTGAAGGTAAGAAAACTAAAACCCTAAGTAGAAAGGACACACAAACCTCTCCAAGGTATTTGCGGCGGCATGCGCTCCAACCAAGTTACCCTTTCGTTTTCTGTGCTACGCACAGTTGTGAAGTTATAGTGGCAATACCACTCGCTTATTGTGAAGGAAAACATCGTGAGGAAACCTGAGTCTCTGAGGTGTTCACATACCTCAGCGCTTGAAGTCGCCAATTCGTGGTGGGCACGCTTGGTGATTGAGCCCATACTCTCTCTCGGAGAGAAGGCCTGTGCCCTACAGTGGGACTTATATAGGCTATACTGTTGTACCATCCACAATTTTTGTTCTGTGATACACTGACAACAGCGCACATAAAAGCTATCTCAGGTTGACGGGTTGTTTTTGACAGTTATTGTTTCATCGTCCATTGTGTGACGGTGTTAAGGTAGGTTTATACACGCGACCGTCTGAACATTTGTAAGCCACACGAGTTAAATCCCCATTTTGTTATTTTAAGGCCTTGTTTGACGAAGTCTTTTTAAACCGAATTAAAAAAAGGTGGAGGTTCTCAATTCGACGAGTACAGACGCTGAAATATGAGTTTTTCGAAAGCCACACTTGTGTATTTTTTTTGGGTTCCGTACATCAAAAGGAAAAAAACGGAACCCTTATAGGATCACTTTGTTATCCGTCTGCCCATCCGGCCGTCTGTCAAGGCCCTTTATCTTGGGAACGCGTGGGTATTGAGTTGAAATTAAAAAGTAATAAGACAAATAAAAAAACTGCGAGACCCGATTCCTGAACTTAACCTAGAATTTCTACGGAACCCTCGGTGGGCGAGACCAACTCGCACATGTCCGGTTTGTTTTAAGTAGCCACGACTGTATCCCAGTGCTGGGCAAAGGCCTCCCTTTTATATTTCCACTCCTCGTTATCGCTGGCCAACTCGTCCCACCTAGGTAAATATTCGGTCAGGTCGCCACACCATCTCCGCCTCGTTCTGCCACGTCGCCGTTTGCCATCGCACGGCACCCAATCGGTGACAATTTTTGCCCACCTTTTCGGGTCCATACGTCTAAAATGGACAGCCCAGTTCCACTTGAGTTTAGCGGTTGCAACCCCAACGTGAGTGATATTGGTTTTGGCGCGTGGCGTGGTGTTCCAGATTTTGTCAATCCTTGCATGCTGCGTTCCATTTCCCTTTGGCAAACTGTTGTGTAATTAGTAATTAATAATGCCATCTATTCAGAAAATTAATTTTGAGTATAGACGTAATGTTAAAAAAAATTAGTCGAGAAATCTTGTATCGAGTTGATAAACCTTGTTTCAAAAATGCGCGAACAATTAGTTCCAACGGCACGCACGCACCGCTCTGGCTGGCTACAAACGGTTCTAATAGATTTGAGTTTGTGTCAAGATATTCTTGAAAAGTGTTTAAAAAAAAAACTAAGTAGCGTATTCGACAGCTATTGTTATGGCACGTTTATTTTGCTATAACTTTCAAACCACCCAAATTTAATTGTGTATATTTGTTTTTTGTAACTTTAAAATCTTAACTAATTTCGATAATTCTTTTTTGTTTGGATTAACCAACAACGTCTGATTGGGGTCGTTTTAATTTGGCAAAGATCTGATGAAGACCTTTGGAGATGGAGAATGGAACTCTTCAATGGACAGCAGCAGCCTGATGGGAACAATTCTTCAGTAATTGGTGCATGGTTGCAAAATGTGTCATCAAAGTAGTTTACAAAAAATCGTGAAATATATTTTTTTAATAAAAACTAACTTGACAACACAATAATCATTTGGAGTCGGTGCCGAGCTTATCTATCTTAACCTATACAATAAAATGTTATCCCACGGGAACGCATTACCGGGATATCAAGTATCCTATATCTCAATTCAGAGCTTTGACTATCTTTTTGCCATGTTTCGTGTAAATCCGTTCAGCCGTTATTGCGAGATTGATTAACAAACATCTTTTTGTTACTCAATCACGCAACATCTTGACAAACTTTCAGATTTATTATATTATAGTAGGATACTAAAACTTCGGTAAATATCAGAAAACATTGAACACAAAGTTTAAAATCAAACTATCAAACATATTCGTAGCGCGCATGCGTATCGCGTCATGCGTAGCATATCGTAGCACGCGTAGCAAAACCTGTAGCACGTCGTAGCCCGACAAAGTTGTGGACAAGAAATTCTTCCAAAAAACTGTTTTTTGTCCATTTCGCAGGGTTATTTCTAAAATGTGCAATTCCTGAAACCTGTCAGCTACAATTGGGTATTTGACAAAGTATCAAATGAGTTACTTTTAAAACGGAATGTTGTATGGAAATACTGGCTTATGACGTCACATTTCAGAGCACTCTTTTTATGTTTAATCTATTTAAAAATTGTAATAACCAGTAGTTGACTAAAAGAGATACATTTTCCGAGATATTTTGTATTTTTTTCTTTAATCGAGCATATGAAATAATTTATTGTTGATCGTGTCAAATACCGTATTATTTTATCATTTACTTTTTTTCTCAGACATTTTTGTTTTTTTCTTACTTTTACCATTATTTGTGAAAAAATATATGTCTGTTTTTCTGCTTCGTAGTAGCGCTGTATCATAGGTAAATGCCTAAAATGGTATGTGTTACATAAAATGAACATATGTTTGTGTGGGACAATGATTTAATGAAGGTTCCGACACAGGTGAAGGATGAAACGCGGTGGCGGTGGGTCCGTACAAACGTCCATATAAAAATTACTGCAGTAAATGTTGTATGTGTAGACCGCCACCATTACTGCTACCGTGTTGGTATGATTCATATTCAAAGCGCGCAATGTAAACCCTGATATAAAAAAAAATCTCATAGAATTAAAATTATTGTAAAAAACAGAATCTCTACTTAAGGTGTTTCGGAAAAGTTTTTTTTTTCAATTATGTTGAAGTTTGAACGTAACAGCAGAACGTTTTCACATATTTTGAAAGTGAAAGAAAGTGTAAATGTTTGTTTGTTTAATAATAATAAAGCATAATAACAATTAAAAAAAAACATTTAGTACCAAAACACACAAATTGTACATAAGAAGACATAGATACAATTATTTTAATCTATTTTATAGATTGTTGTTAGTCGTAAAAGATATCGCGATTTGAAGTTCTTCTCTTGCGAAACGTGGTTTTATTCATTGACTAGATGACCCCGTGAACTTCGTATCACCGACGTCAACCGTTTTTTTTCTTCTCACCGTTTAAACCTTCCCTGGACTTCTATATATAAAAACAACAATTAGCCAAATCGGCCCAGCCGTTCTCGAGTTTTAGTGAGACTAACGAACAGCAATTCATTTTTATATATAAGATGTACATCAAAACCCTGTACCAGGTCAATAACCAGTGCCGAGGCACTAAAGGGCGCTCTCCCACGGCCCTCCATTCGTCATTTACTCGGATGGGGCCCGCCTAACTCAATAGGCGTTGTCAATTAATCTTTACTAATGAACCGAAATTACACCGCTCTTCAGTACCAATAGGTACACTACAGAGCACAATTCAGTGCGGGAGTAATGAGATTCTATTATTTGTGTTTCAATAGAGTGACAATAGTTGTTATTTGTCTCTTTTTTGGTATCTACAAGCAATAGCGTAGGAATTGTGTTCCAATGGTATCTACGCAAATTAAAATATATTTTTTTAAATTAAAAAAGTAAATACCGACTTAGAAACACTATAGCACTTATAAGTTAGAAATAACTTAAAAGAATAACATTAAATTAGTATACATGTAGATATTGTAAACTTATAATTTGGAGTCGATGCCCAAAATATATGTGCTGGTCATGAAACTGGGCGTCGACTACAAATTATACTTCTACAATACCTACATGTATACGTACTTCTAATGTAATGGCATTCTTTGCAATGATTTCTAACTTTTTGTGCTATAGTGTTTTGAAGTGTGTTTTTATTTTTTTAATATTGTCGTTTTATTTTTATTTTTTTGTACGGGAGCGGGAGATGGATGGGCCCCATTAGGCCTTATGTACTGCTGTCCATTGTAGAATGTGGAGATTCCGTGTGGCGCCGGATTGAGAATAGCGTCACTCCATTTCCTTCGGTGGACATCGTAGAAGGCGACTAAGGAAATCAATTACCAGTAGACGGGCAGCACCGTCTTCCTGAGATTCCAACCGATACTGCGATCGCCAACCCGAATGCCAAGCGTGGCGATTATGGCAAAACCCCTCATGGTTATAAAAACCACGAAGGAGGCCTATGTGCTGCAGTGGGCGTCAAATGGCTGATGATGATGATGATGAATGTTGTACTGCGTAGTAGAATGTCCATTCTATGTAACACGTCAAACAGCGCCAATTTGAAGCAGAAAAATCGTGAAACCGTTTAAAAAAATGAAAAATTGGATAAGAAAATCAGAAATCGTAGAAACAAAGTTGTTTTACATGACAAACTCTAGTTAGGTACATAGTAAACGGGTCTAATCGCGATCATTTATAAGGTTAAATTAAAATTAATGTCGGGAATTAAGTTAATAAAATTTTACCTAATAAATCATCGCGATTAGATCCGTTTAATATGCAACTACTCGTATGTATGAGAATCGCGAATCATTTAAAAACACTAACTGACATGTGTCAGGAATGAAGCAATAAAAAAAATCCTGATTTTATAAAACATCGTGAGGAAAACCGCGGCTTGGTTGGCTCCGCACGTATTGACTTGTTTTTCTCGTGGGCTAGGCCGACTAAGCTGTCAGGATGGTATAGGTGCTGGGCAATCCTACTCCGTCTAAAACAACATGTCCCGGGCACTTAATTACGCGGTGCCCTTCGCGTCCAATACAATAACGTGTTCAGAGTGCTGTTGGGGCTGCCTCGCTTCTGTAGCGCATCAGGGATGTTTGCTGAGGCACGCGTGGATTGCTTTTACACTACAATGCGTAAGAGATGCGCGTCCCTGGTACGGTGGATGCGGGCTAGCGCCAACAGCGTCCTGAGTATGATCGCACACAGACTTGACTGTACATTATTACAACTATGTCTTTCACCTGGTTGTGCAATAAAGTGTTCTCTATCTATCTATCTACATTAATCGTTGCCTTGGTGTTTCCACATCCGTGGGACCACTGAAGCCGTGAAGTGCAAATTAAAAAAAAAAAACCGGACATATACACTCACTAACTAACATAGTTATAAGAACCTTTGTTACTAAAATTTTGGGCCACAGATGCTTTTAAATAAGTAATTTTTTATTATTATTAGGGGTTAAAGTATGAAATTGCCGTTTTATTGCAATAGGTTCTTTGAATTGACATAGAATCTTCATGGTTTGAGGTTTTCGAATGAAACTTTTTCAAATGGTTTCTATGATGTTCTTTTTTTAAAAAATGTGAAACATTTCAATATTGACTTTCAATTGTTTTTGTTATTCAATTTAGACAAGAAAGATGGATACTGCGAAAATTCGAGTGATTTTTGAATACGGGTTCCGACGTGGAACTAACGCGGCAGAAACAGCCCGCAATATCAATGCTGCGTTTGGAGAGGGGTCTACTAATGAACGCACCGTGCGATTTTGGTTTAAACGCTTTCGTGATGGAAATTTCGACTTAAAGAACGAGCCACGAGGAAGACCGCCCACACAGGTGAATAACGATGAATTAAGAGAGATAGTGGAAGCCGACCCTAGTCAAACTACCTAGGAATTGGCGGCATGGTTTAACGTTACCTTACCCACAATATTGACTCACTTGCGTCAAATCAATAAAATAAAAAAATACGAAAAATGGATGCCTCATGATTTGACTGATCTGCAGAAAGAAACGCGTGTTGAAACTTGTGTTGCCTTGTTGATATTCAATATTCGATATTCAAATGTTTCACATTTTTTAAAAAACCGGCCAAGTGCGAGTCGGACTCGCGCACCGAGGGTTCCGTACAAACCTGCAATGTCAACAAAATTTTTTCACGGGTTAAAGGCAATTAGATCTAAGTATTTGATATGAATTTCAACTTGATAGCTCTACGCGTTCATGAGGAAAAAAGTAATAAGTTTATATTTATTAAAAAATATATATTTTGTAATGTAACTAAAAATTTAAGGTTTTCGGAATTTTTCCTTTATGTGTGCTATAAAACGTTGCTTCATGCCAAATTTCAAGATTCTAGGTCGACTGGAAGTACCCTTTAGGTTTTGATTCCCTTGCGAGTACTTGCGAGTTTCAAAATATGCAGCTTAAATTGCTGTTTCTTTTGATTGCGTTGACATAGAAGTTAGATTTTGTTACAGCTTAAAGGTATTATAGACCTGAGTATTTGGTATGAATTTCAATTTAATACCTCTACGCGTTTATGAGGAAATGGGTAGTAAGTTTAAAATTATTAAAAAAATATATATTATGTGATGTAACTAAAAATTTATGGTTTTCGTAATTTTTCCTTTATCTATGCTATAAGACGTTGCTTCGTACCAAATTTCAAGATTCTGAGTTCACGGGAAGCACCCTGTAGGTTTTGATTCCCTTGCAAGTGTCGAAAATTTGCGGCATAAACGGCTGTATCTTTTGATTGCGTTGGCTTAGAAGTTTGATTTTTTCACAGCTTCAAGGGACAGTAGACTTGAGTAATTGATATAAATTTCAGCTTCATACCTCCACGCGTTCCTGAGAAAAAGGGTCTTGACAGACGGACGGACGGACGGACAGACGGACAACAAAGTGATCCTATAAGGGTTCCGTTTTTTCCTTTTGAGGTACGGAACCCTAAAAAGAACATCATAGAAACCATTTGAAAAAAGTTTCATTCGAAAACCTCAAACCATGAAGATTCTATGTCAATTCAAAGAACCTATTGCAATAAAACGGCAATTTCATACTTTAACCCCTATTATTATTATTTCTGCAGCGTCCGAGTGGTCCCTTCTAGTGTGAGTGAAGGTGCCACTGGACGCTGTACAATGTTTGCATTAAGCAGATGCAAAGGCTGAAGTTAAAAATTTTTTTTTTAGTTTTATAACTATTAAAATTAATAGAATAAATACATGTAAAGGATGATGTACTGTCGAGAATACACGTATGTAAAGGTTGATGCGCTGGCGATTCCATTGCCAAAGTGACAAATCGTAGTTTTATGATCATTGCGCCTCAATCCGAATATTTAATGTTAATCTAATATTCATCCATTTCCATTTCTTCCCGTGGATGTCGTAGAAGGCCACTAAGGAAATAAATTACCAGAAGACGGGCAGCAGCGTCTTCCTGAAATTCCAACCACATACTGCGGTCGCCGACCCGCCTGCCAAGCGTGGCGATTATGGCAAAACCCCGTCATGGTTATGAAAACCATGAGGGAGCCCTATGTCCTGCAGTGGGCGTCAAGTGGCCGATGATGATGATGAATATTCATTGGCTTTGTATCCAACCACAAAGCAGAGTGAGTGATTTTTATTTGCTTCTAACTGTATCCGAGCTTCTACAATAAGCGTTTTCCCTGACAAATAAACAAAGTGAAATTTTAACGTCACAATAGATTATGGTAATCCGGCTCCAGTTACAAACCAATTCGTATGTAATTTATGTAAGCCACGCAGGTAAGGTCTAGGTCTAGGCTAAAAGTATGAGAAGTCCTCGTCAAATAACCTCAGAATCTTATTGAACAATACAGGCACATAGTGTCATAGTGGAGTTTGTTTTTTCGCTGCCTTTCTCCACTACAACTCGACTCGAAGACAGCTGATAACATTTATAGTGTCATTCAACAAACATAATGTTCATTGTTTACGTTGAAATAATTACTTGATATCTGGTTTCTGATTAGTTACGCCTGTATCCCGGGTAGGCAGAGACAAGCGTCAGAGGACTGAGTAATACTGGAAACATTTATTTAATTTTTTACAATGAATGTCAAGGTCAATAGCACGGTACTGGAACAAAGCTGTCAAGAATGTCATATCCTAAATTGCAGAGGGGTTCTATTTTATAGATTTACGTTATCTGATTACCCGAGCATCAATCAATCAATCAGCCCGTATTTGTCCACTGCTGGATATAGGCCTCCCCAAAGGCATGCCACTTTTTTCTGTCCTGAGCCATTCTCATCCAGCTACTGCCAGCAACCTGCTAAAGATTGTCGACTTAGCGAGCTAGTGGGCGGCCATCTCAACAAAGAAATTTCTTTTTACTTTCCATCTCGCGACCGGCGCGTCTATAATATTGAATTTTAATTTAAAACCCTCGAACAACAGCGGAAAGGGTTGCCGATCCAACGGATAATTTTGCGCATCTGAATCAATCATGTAACAAATTCAGTTTTACACACAAGACACCTCTTTGATGTTTCAATTCTCATCCTTAGAGCGAATTTAATAACTTTTGCCAACAGATTGCTCCCATTTAACGCAGTATTCGGACCAAATTCACTTAAGGCAGTGTAATCTGAACTGGACTGATGCCCTAAATTTGCCCAGATCCGGCACAAGGTCATGGAGTGGGCTCGGAGTCTACTCTCGATACATAATGTATTTATATGCGTGTATTGCTATATTATATGTTATCAGTGCGGTAACAAAGCGCACACCCATCTCCGTCCGTGGTCAAAATTTGAGTGATCTGTCTGCGAGAGCCGAGATAAGTGAACGAAAACACGAGCACTGAATAACTGTATTGAATGAGCAATTACCACAGGCAATCACTCATTCAAAGACCGGTCAAAAATTGTGGCCAAGTACGAGCAGAACTTAAAACGAAAAATAAAATAAAAGTATTAATTTTGTAAGCGTGGTGACGCTGTTCTTCAAGAAAGGGGATAACTCTCTATTGAAGAACTACCGACCCATCTCGCTTCTGAGCCATGTTTATAAGCTGTTTTCGAGGGTCCTCACGAATCGTCTCGAACGCAGGTTTGATGACTTCCAGCCTCCCGAACAAGCCGGTTTCCGAAAGGGCTTTAGTACCATAGACCACATCCACACGCTGCGGCAAATTATACAGAAGACTGAGGAGTATAATTTGCCATTCTGCTTAGCGTTTGTGGACTATGAGAAAGCCTTCGATTCGATCGAGACATGGGCAGTGCTCGAGTCTCTCCAGCGTTGCCGTATTGACTATCGGTATATCGAGGTGCTGAAGTGCTTGTACAACAGCGCCACCATGTCGGTCCGAGTACAGGAACAGAATTCGGAAGCAATTCCATTGAGAAGAGGCGTGAGACAGGGAGACGTTATCTCTCCGAAACTGTTCACGAACGCACTGGAAGATGCCTTCAAGCTTCTGGAATGGCAGGGACGCGGCATCAATATCAATGGCGAGTACATCACGCACCTTCGATTTGCCGACGATATAGTAGTCATGGCAGAAACGATGGAAGACCTCGGCATAATGCTCGACGACCTCAGTCGAGTTTCCCAACGTGTGGGCCTTAAAATGAACATGGACAAAACGAAGGTCATGTCGAACGCCCGTGTTGTGCCCACCCCAATAACATTGGGGAACACGACTCTCGAAGTTGTAGACGAATACGTCTACTTAGGACAAACAGTCCAACTAGGCCGGTCCAACTTCGTGACAGAGGTCAATCGTCGAATCCAACTCGGCTGGGCAGCTTTCGGGAAACTTAGAAAAGTCTTTTCGTCTAATATACCTCAATCGCTCAAGACAAAATTATACAACCAGTGTGTGTTACCAGTGATGACTTATGGCACTGAAACGTGGTCTCTCACTATGGGCCTCATAAGAAGGCTCAAGGTCACGCAACGAGCTATGGAAAGGGCTATGCTCGGAATTTCTCTACGAGATCGAATCAGAAATGATGAGATCCGTAGACGAACAAAAGTCGTCGACATAGCCCAGCGGATTAGTAAGTTGAAGTGGCAGTGGGCGGGGCACATAGCACGCAGAACTGATGGCCGATGGGGCCGAAAAGTTCTCGAATGGAGACCACATATCGGCAAGCGCAGCGTGGGACGACCAGCCACAAGATGGACAGATGACGTCATTCAAGTGGCAGGAAGACGCTGGATGCAGGCCGCTTCCAACCGGTCTTTTTGGAAATCCATGGAGGAGGCCTATGCCCAGCAGTGGACTTCTTGTGGCTGAATGATGAAGAGTAAAGTTGGAAATTATGAAGATATAAATTTTGGTAGCTTATTTTGTGTGACGAAAACAACGCTTTAATACGTGTGTATTGCGGTTCTTTGATAGTGTCTATGATAATATTTTGGTGTAAATTAAACGGGACTAGTTCCTTGACAATATTCTTACGAACAGAGTTTGTGAGTTTTACAGATGTCAATAATTTGTATATGTCGACGGCCGTGATACTTTTCCTTTTAAGTTCATTATATGTGCTACTCGGACAAAAAATTGGGCTTTAAAGTTTAATATTTCGCAAACCGAACCCTAAATCAAAATGGTCTTCCTACACGAACAATATGTTTCAACGACCAATCCAACGATACCCCACATTATGAGGTAGATGAGAAAAAAAATCATCCCCACTTGTTTCGTTAGGGGAGGTACAGTAAAAAAAAAATTTTTCCAACATTTTATTCTTTAACTTTGTCGGCGTGATAAATATGTATAAACATACCAAATTACAGCCTTCTAGTACCACCGGTCTTTGCGCTAGGCCGCGGATGGACAGACAGACAGACAAACGGACATTGTGAAACTATTAGGGTTCCTTGTCGGACTACGGAACCTTAAAAAGGAAACTTTGTATGATGGACCTGTTCGATGTTTGCCAAAAAAACTTACATACAGACCATGTCCTTTACGCACCTTTACGTCCGCACAAGATCTCTTTATTCGAATCTTTCTTTTCCGAATATTGCACTATATAGGAGACATCTTAGCTCCCCAGTAGAGGCCGAAAAGCAAGTGATTAATAGTTCCTAATGAACCCTAACGGGCGGGGACACAGGGCCAAGAGGAAAGGGCGGCAGCGGCAGGACCTAGTAAGTCACTGTCGCTGATTTGTATGCGTACAAATATAGCTAGGCATTAAGCTGTGTATCCACAGTGACATACTGAGACGGTTCGAGCACATAAGAAAATCATCATCGAATAAAATCATGTAGGTACAGCGATATCATTCCGATGTAAAAACCTAACTGCAAAGTGGGTTACTCGGGGCAGGAAGTGATGTAAATTACTTCGGCCAGATGTCGCTGCCTGTACGTAATGCAGAGAAGTTTGTAAAGTGGCTCGAAATTTCGCCGATGCCTGCACTTGCCCATTAGCTAAGTTGGGAGAGCGCTGGCACGGTTAGCCAGAGGTCGCAGGTTCAAGTCCCGGCATGGGTGGAATTTTTAGCCTCTAAATAGGTTTTTAATAGTAGATTGTATAGTAGACCAAGGGCTGTATGACATCAACTGCATACGAGGTTTTTGGCGCCCGAGCGCAGCAAGGGCGCTAATTAGCCCGAGTATGAAATTGATGCTTACACCCGAGGTAAACACTCTGCTTTACATATCGATTGTGAGGTAAGTAAAAAAACAAGAAAGCAGGACTTTTGAGAAAGAACTCCAAAACAGGAAAAAAATTACTTTCGCGGCTAGCTAGTCGACTGACTTTTTTACTCTTCACGATTTTATGGCACGCAAGCGCGTCAAATCGTGCTGGCCAGTTTGATTTTTAAATCGATTTCAATTAACATACGATGTGACTGCGAATCAAATATTTCGATATTTAAAATAAAATCTTCATAAATTCTAATATAAATTGGTTCGATTGCGATTCGAGTAAATAATCGATACCGAGAAAAAAAATATTACCTTTTAAAAAATATTCTTCTTGCAGTATGAGTATGTCAGTTCTTTTTTCAAATTCCAAAACCTATGCTGTAATGTTAACATTACATGGTATATTTTGAAACCTATGCTGTAATGATATCCATACACCCCGGCATTCAGGGAAGTGACTACTTACAGAGCAAGAGATATGTAAAATATATAAATACATATTTTTTTATGTACATCCCTCTACAGGGCACATGCTTTCTTTCAGAGAGAGAGAGAGAGTATGGGCTCGTGTCATGTTCTGAAATACAAAGGAGCTTCAGTTTACTCACTAACTTTACTTCAGTTACTCACTTTTGAGTTCACAATTGAGATGCCTCAGTTTGCACGTTGAAGCTGCTCAAATGTACTAGTAGCTTTAGAGTTTGTAGACTATGGTAGAGTGCATATTTAGCTGCTGATAGACTTAAGCACAGCAGTGGTAGCCTAGTAGCTACCTAAATCAATAGACCATTCTAAAAATTTTTGGATAATAATAGTTGTGTTCCGTAATCCCAGCTTATGTCACAATTATATTTTTCAAGAAGTGTACCAAAACTCGTCATTATACTATATTCTGCGGTGGTAGCCTAGTGGGTAGAACATTGGACTCGGAAGCGGGAGACCCAGGTTCGATTCCCAGTGCGGGCATGTACCTATGACTTTGTTTTCTAAGTTATGTACATCTCTGAAGTTATAGTAGCAACACCACTCGCTAATGGTGAATGAACACAGCGTGAGGAAACCTGAGTGTCTGAGCTATTCACATACCTCAGCACTTGCAATCGCCAATCCACGGTGGACACGCGTGGTGACTAAGCCCATACTCTCACTCTCTGAGAGAAGGCCTGTGCCCTACAGTGGGACCCGAATGTCCATTACAGGAGAGAGCGCACAAGACAAACGCGAGCGTTTTAGAGAGCATTTTAGCGAAACGGCAGTAAATTTGTTGGAGCTTTTTGCCGAGCCAAGCATGTTTGTCATTGTTCCACCGTCTCACGTCTTAATACATTATGAATATGACGAGCATTTATGAGACCGTTCTCTAGAATGATCGTAAAATGTTCGTAGCAATGTTTGGGTCTATGCTTCGCTCTGTTCGTTGTTCAGTTCGACAAATTAAGAAGCAGCGAATGCTCCATGTTCTGTTACAGGTGAATGATTATGTCTATCACCACCTTAAGAAACGGGGTTTCAATAGAGGAGTTAGCCTATTCAATAGCGGCTCGGTTAGTCCGATACTTAGCTCACTATTTTACTTCAGTACCTTGTGAACTACGTATCTGATGAACAACATAGCGCACATTAAAACAGTTTTGCATGTATTTGGAATTTTGCATGTATTCCGTGTGGTGCCGGATTAAGAATAGCGTCATTCCATTTCCTTCCGTGGATGTCGTAGAAGGCGACTAAGGAAATCAATATACAGGAGACGGGCAGCAGCGTCTTCCTGAGATTCCAACCGCATACTGCGATCGCCAACCCGCCTGCCAAGCGTGGCGATTATGGCAAAACCCCTCATGGTTATGAAAACCACGAAGGAGGCCTTTGTCCTGCAGTGGGCGTCGAATGGCTGATGATGATGTATTTGGAATAATAAAATAAGGCTTGAAATGCATAATCCAATCAATTTTTTGTATTAATATAGTTAAAAAAACCAGACAAGTGCGAGGCGGACTCGCCCACCGAGGGCTTTGTACAAATCTGTAGGTACTTACATATTATAAATACTTCAGGACGATTCGGACGACCCGATGGTCTCATCGTGAGGAAACCTGAGTGGCTGAGCTATTCACATACCTCAGGGCTTGAAATCGCCAATCCGCGGTGGGCACGCGTGGTGATTAAGCCCATACTCTCTCCCTGAGAGAAGGCCTGTGCCCTACAGTGGGACGTGTATAGGCTGCTTATGTTATGTAAAATACAAATGGAACCCATGTCATAGAAATCAAGGGCGTAAATACGTGTAACACGTAGTTCCTGTTTTGATCATTGATTCATTTCACTAAACTCTTCTCTATTTTGTTTTGTTCTCGAATTATCAGTTTATATTTAAGAATTCATCTGACGTGTAGACCACTTCTAATTCTAGATTGCTTTTACAGAGCTCTACCATTCCATATAATTACTTGACGCACAGAGATAACTCGAACAAATAGGTCTGGTTCTTGCACCATTCGTTTGTTAGCGAGCATTTATCTCAAAGACCGTCCTAATACACTACAATCAGCCTGATGAATTGGTGAGGGTGATGGTGCTAGGCTTAGAGTAGGCTCGACAGTGGTGGGTAATGTCTAGGCATTTATTTCGTTAGTTCAGTGAATTACTAAGACTCAGGCCCTTTTTCACAAAGTCTGGATAGGCGCCATAGAATTGATTTAGATTGATTCGGAACTTCTTTAAGCTTTAAGAGAGGCAAACCAGCGCCCACCAGTAAAAAATACATACAGGAACAAACAACACATTATATAAACTCACACTCATGTACCGTAGGCGTAGACAGAGACCAGGGCTAGCCCAGGGCTAGGACCGCTTTTGCTTCATTAACATTCATTGTTCGTTGCATCCACGCATGTCGGTTTCGGGTAATTTTTATCTCGGCCTATGTTAATATAATCTAAACCTCAAACCTAGCGCTGCTGATTTATTTTATGCGTGCTATTATTTTTTATTTCAGTAACCTAAACATTTTTATTGTAATCCCAGCAAAATTTTACCGATAAAGTAGTTTGTTTTGGTGTCCAGTTCGACTAACTTTTAGTTCAGACATCAGTATCTTAACACCCTGTATTTCACAACGGTTTTCCAATGAAAGTCAAAATCCAAACAGACAATGTCAGAAAGAGATCGTCGTTGTAAAACGACAGCAAATTTTTCAACATTCTGAACGTTGTGTTTCTTCAAATTTAGTTCTTTTTTATTCTTCAGTTTTATTTTCAGTAAACTCCATATTTTTAGCGCATCGATGAAAAACGGAGTTCATTATGGAGCATACTTCATCAAAGTAGTATTTTTGTTCCATTTTTATATGTCTATTAAACAGTGGATGCAAGTCCGCATTCATAATCATTTTCTCTTCATAAATGAAGTATCGCGGTTCTAATTAATTACAATGCAGCGGTGCATTTTCTTGCGTATTTTTATCGCCGCGTTCTTTTATTAAATAACCTGAAACAGCCACGCTGGGGTTCATGTCTCACTTTTACGACGTGAATTCAAGTTTATTTTGAAATTTTATTCGACGTTGCTATTTCCACCACATAGAAATGCGATGCTACAGAAGGTTTCATTGGTTGTGTAAATGTACATGGACTCAAACGACGAAGACGATTAAATTTAGGTATTTATTTTTAAATTTGGGCAGAGCTTCCCCCTATGATTAGAATAATAACAAAATTATTGCATTTCTCTCATTGCTACGAGTTTATATTGCTGACGTCACGGCTAGGCTGGCATGGCTGACTTGGCTTTGGCTGGCTGGACACACGTTGAACGCGTATTCAGCGTTACAGTAGAGTGAAGTTTTGAAAGAAATTGAATTCTAAAGATATTGTAAGATACATAATTGTAGCATTATATTCACTGACCTTATACCTTTAAGATGACATCATTTGTAACTATTTTTAATATTTAGGACAATGCCCATCTATCATAGGCTGGTTGTTATGTTTGATCTTAGTTTCGGTATGACACAAGATTTACTATGTTTACCCTACGGTACTCATAAAATTTCTAGAATCCTAGATCTGCCGAGTGCTTAGCGAGTAAGTCAGCTCTAATTCATTAGTATCTACCCACAACCCACATACCTACAAACACCATTCTAGATTATAACATATCTACAAAGAATTGTAACCGCTCATATTGAGAGCCCACTGCATTGAGCTGCATTGGATATGATAGAATATTAAATCTCAGTGAAATTGTACCATTTTTTTTTATTTGTAATTTACCGTTGATAACTATTTATTTCCGCAACTCACAAGTTGTATGAAATCGGGCTCGGCGTGCGTGCCGGCCGGGCGCATCGGGCGACCCGTCTGAAGACCTTTCGTAACGCGCAATATTCGTCTATGTGTAATGGAAAGGAACGGAAAGAGGCAAGAGGAAGAGTGTGTGTGCGGCTGTGCTCACGCCTTTCTATGGAGATTACCTAGCGTGGTTTGGGCATTGGACAATTTTCTGAGTTACATATATTTTTTAAATATTATGCAGTAGTAATACCACTCGCCAACTGTGAAGGAAAACATCGTGAGGAAAGCTGAGAATCTGAGAAGTTCACATATGTTCACATAGCGCTTGAAATCGCCAATCTGCGGTGGGCAAGCGTGGTGATTAAGCCCATAGTCTCTCTGAGCGAAGGCCTGTGCCCTACGGTGGGACGTCTTTAGGCTGTATTTTATGAGATAGCCTCACAGGCGATAGAGAATCAGGGAAAAACAGGGAGTAAAATCTAACGGTCTTGTTTATAAGAAGTAGATTCCACTAAAACACTCTTAAGACGAAGTTAAAGCCGGTTTATAACAGGAACTCCTCCTATAAACCGGCTTTCTTGGGACTGGATCTGAATGTGTTTACTTAGCTTACTTATAAAGCCCTATTTCACTTAAGGGGCTACAGTGTGCTGGAACTGGCTAGCAGACGTTTTTGAATCGCTTGTGACATCCTCTAGGAACATGGCAGACCGTTGAAATTTATATATGATATAATTTAACTCCTTGATTCCCTATTGGATGTTTGACAACTGTCATAACCTTACGCCTTCTATGAGTAAATATATTCCGTAAGAATGCTTAAAAAAAAGCTAAGAATTTATATACCATTTTAAATGCGCAGTGGATTACGTTTAAGCTTATACAGTCTTACGGGCAATATCAAAATCTTGTATTTTAATGTTTAAAACTAACAGGAACCATAGTTACTCATTCAGAAAAAACGTTTTCATCAATTTATCACATTACGCCTTACGAGGTAAGCCCAGCCTACTCGTTGCCTGTTGTCTGTGAACAGGCGCTCTTCGCATCACCATTGATTTCATTGTAACTTTTCATAAGCGATTTATCAATCATAAATCAACCTTCCAAAGTTCACCTCGAGCGCCATATAGTGAAATTAATTCAAAGTCTTTTAATTATTTCAAACATAAAATAAGAGACTTAATTAATATATAAATGATAAAAATATACAAATAACTAATTTTTAGTAGCAATTCTCATACAAAATTACCGATTGTAGGCCAAGGACGTGGGGCGAGGGACCGAAAAAGACGCCGCATCTTTCCAATTCACTTTCGTACAAAATGTACTGGGTCAAGTTTCATAAAACTATAATTTCGTAGTTTATTATGACAATTCGAAGTACACTGCGCAGCAGAGTCTATTTTTTAATCTGTGGGTTAATCGGCTTTGCAATGTACATCGAATTGTCATAGTCACAATGAATTGTAGTTCTATGAAACAGGCTCCTGAAGGGATGGGTCTTTTCCGCGCCCTCGCCCCACGTCCCATGTCCGAACAAAACAAAAAAATATTATATAGCTATTAGTCCAATCGGTGGAGACATTTTCGAGTGTTTCCAAGACCAACGCACGGCAACTGATTTTTGTAGTAGTGATCGAGCTTCAATCGTTAGAAAAACATACAATATAAAATCCCAATTCTTGTATTTTTTTATTTAAGTAAATAACTAAAAAAGAAAAGTAAAAAGGAAACCGATCATTTACTAGTGTTCGAACCAAGAGCTCTCTGCCGTTCAAGGGACGCCTCTTCCCATCCGAGCTATTGTAACATTACCAACCTAAGCGAAACATCGTTTTAGTATTTGTGCCTAAATCACGGTAAAAGTGAGGTTCATTAAAAATTAAACCTAACTACCTATGTATTATAATCCATTTATTGTCGCGATTAGGTCGGCCGCACGCGGCCAGACTTGTTGCTCGAGCCTTGTAGTCTCTAATTACTAGCATTTAAGGTTCATTTTAGTTTGATTGAGTTTTGTTTCACTCCTTGCGCTCGCACTTCGCCTCCTCGTTAGATTGTAGGGTACATAGGCGGTAAATAATGTGTTGGTAAATAATAATTTCGATTGGGGCGTTACGAATAATACTTGAAACCTTTGAGTGAACCAAGCCGAATTACAGTACTTAGTATTTCCGCACCGCTCACTTCCGTAGCGACAGAAGAAGATAGCGCTATCGAACTCGGCTCGGTCGTTCCCATCCGGATGTATAGAAAAATATTTTACATAGTTATATGAATTGTGTCAATAATGTTATGTTTAGAACCTTTTCTAAACATACAAAATGAATCTGTGTAGATTTCGTCTCTGAATTTTTTTTCTATCTGCCTGACATGTTTTTCTGTTTTAAATAAAATAAAACGCTGTATATTTTTATCACGCATTTTATTGTACATGCGGAAGTATTTTTAGAAGAATCAATGGCGTAATGCTAAAAATTTTGTAGGAATTATAATTTATATACTACGTGTGTAGGTACTTGTTTTTAGTTTTTTTATTTTCTCGAAATTCCGCTGTATTGGGATAAGTTATATACACTGCAATAATTATGCTCTTTACCTTCCCTACATGTAATATAAATCACACTTCCATGACATGTATAAGTTGATCCTATTCAATTGTTTTTGCTAGGGTTGGCACAAAATCCGGGTTTTTTTTATTCAAGATTTATTCGGTGCTCATTTTTAGGTACAACGTAACTTAAATATATAATTTAACGCGCATAATATTTTTTGGGTTCCGTAATTATAATGACAACAAAAGAAAGTAGGTAAGTTTTTTGTACACGTAACAAAAAAAAACAACTGAAACCTTAACAAAAAGGAAAAGTGTAACAAAAAGTAACCAAATAGAAATAGAAGTACTGTATCACACAGTAGATTAAACAAAAATCTGCGTTCCTGGTTTACCGATATTACATATTTTTATTTAAGTGTCACAATGAATAGTTTAATGTATCTTGAAAATATTCGTCGGTGGGGAGTTCCAAAATTATAATAATAATAACGTCCACACAACGCAATCAAACTAGAATTCCCTGCACTATAGTATAGATAGTTTTTAACTATCAGCTTTAACGCCAAAAATCACTTAAATGCTGTATGTTTCCTGTGCTATTGGAATGAAATAATAGAAATGGTATGAATTACACTATTAATACAATTATCAACAGATTAATCTGTTATAATATACCAATATAAGTTAAGACGAGGAGGCACTGTTGATTAATAATTATATTTATCAGTCTTTGTGCTGAAACAAGGATGCAGGCCAAATAAGCACTCAAATCCATTTGTAGCTCTTTTGCCAACATCCTTAGCAACGAAGTCTTTTTCCATTTTCATAATTTTTGTTTTATTTCTTTGGTCAATATCCATTTTGAAATGTTTTTTTTTCTTCTGTAAAAAATTAATTATTTTGCTTTTGTTCTTAAATTTTTTATAATTTTGTTTGTGTTATACCATAGAAAAAAATTATCCAGTCAGATTTGCTCAATGGACTATTGGCCACACAGGCACGATAGCGATGACACATATTCACCCTTTTGAAACCGCTTTAGTGAATGCGCGTAGTGTAAAATAAAATAAAAAAATGCGTAAAGTCGATGATTTAAATTCAAAGTTTTTGAGCCAAAATCTTAATCCAAGCTTCAAATTTATCAAAATTTCCACTCTTTTAAAATGTTTATAAAAACCTCTGTATTTTTACACTATATTTTAAGTTTTCAGCAGCTTTTGTAAAGAAACCTCTCGAGTCATGGAAACACAAGAAGTCCACTGCTGGATATAGGCCTCCTCCATGCATTTCCAAAAAGACCAGTTGGAAGACTTGGAAGCGGATTTCATCCAGCGTCTTCCAGGCACTTGGATGAGGTCATCTGTCGGCTGGTCGTCCTACGCAGCGCTTGCCGATATGTGGTCTCCATTCGAGAACTTTTCGGCCCCATCGGTCATTAGTTCTGCTTGCTATGTGCCCCGCCCACTGTCACTTCAACTTAGTAATCCGCTGGGCTAAGGTGACTTTCGTTCCTCTACGAATCTCATCATTTCTGATTCGATACCGTAGAGAAAGCATAGGCCTTTCCATAGCTATTTGCGTGACCTTGAGCTTTCTTAGAAGGCCCATAGTGAGAGGCCACGTTTCAGTGCCTTAAGTCATCACTGGTTGTATAATTTTGTATTGAGCGATTGAGGTATATTAGACGAAAGGACTTTTCTAAGTTTCCCGAATGCTGCCCAGCCAAGTTGGATTCGACCTCTTTCACAAAGTTGGACCGGCCTAGTTGGACTGTTTGTCCTGAGTAGACGTATTCGTCTACAACTTCGAGAGTCGAGTTCCCCAATGTTATTGGGGTGGGCACAAAACGAGCATTCGATATGACCTTCGTTTTGTCCATGTTCATTTCAAGGCCCACCCGTTGGGAAACTCGACTGAGGTCTTCGAGCATTATGCCGAGGTCTTCCATCGTTTCTGCCATGACTACTATATCGTCGGCAAATCGAAGGTGAGTGATGTACTCGCCATTGATATTGATGCCGCGTCCCTGACATTCCAGAAGCTTGAAGGTATCTTCCAGTCCGTTTGTGAACATTTTTGGAGAGATAACGTCTCCCTGTCTTACGCCCTTTTTCAATGGAATTGCCTCCGAATTCTGTTCCTGTACTCGGACCGACATAGTGGTTCTGTGGTCATAGTGGACTGTTGTACAAGCATTTTAGCACCTCGATATACCGATAGTCAATACGGCAACGCTGGAGAGACTCGAGCACTGTCCATAACTCGATCGAATCGAAGGCTTTCTCAAAGTCCACAAACGCAAAGCATAATGGCAAATTATACTCCTCAGTCTTCTGTATAATTTGCCGCAACGTGTGGATGTGGTCTAATGGTACTAAAGCCCTTTCGGAAACCGGCTTGTTCGGGAGGCTGGAAGTCATCAAAACTGCGTTCAATACATGGCGCAGAGTAGTCATCAGCGACCGCAAAAACCTCCAATACTAATTTTCATAGAAAAACGGAGCCAGAGATAAAAATCAGAATTTTTTAATTTTTAGGAGCCAGCTTGAAATTTGACTTACGCCATTTTGTAAAAAGTAAGTTAACGTTGTCATCCAACCCAAGGTCTTATTCAACATATGTTCGACAAGACTACCCCGTAATGTTACCGTTTTCTCAGGCTTTGACAAAAAAGCTGTAGAGACCGGATTTTCCAAGTCAGATTTTTCTTATCGGTTTGAGGGATCACCCTGTAAGGATGGAAATTCCAAGTTTACACCATATGTGGAACTTGGAAATCTTTTAGCACCTGATAAGACCGAAATTAGAACAACCAAAAATTCAAGAATTTTCACACGTCTAGTTATTTTAGCATTCAAACGCTGTGTGACTATAAAGTTGATACCATATTAGTCCAGCCGCTAGACCAGCGGGGCCCGGTGGCAAAACCTGCATTAGGTGTTGGTTGAAAATTTAAGCAATTTTACTTTTCAATCGGCACTATTAAATTTGCCATAAAAATTAATTTACGTCACCGTCCTATCTAGGGTTTATGCAACGAGTTTATGTTGTTTTAAAAGACCACCCCTAAGTGTTACCATTATCCCAAGCCGTTGAAAAAAAAAGAAACTCATGGAGACCAGCTTCTCCAAGTTTTCGATTTTCTCCGTCGGTTTTAGCAAAAAAACTAATCGTATAGAAAATTTCAAGTTAGTAACATCAAAATGGGACAACAATTTTATCTAGGTGTTTTTCGCTGATCAACTTTATGTACCTACATTCATTCATTCATTCATACATTCTTCACGTCACACCGTGTACATAAAGTTGTTATATGCGATGTATATCATGTTACTATTTTAATTAATATCAATAATAACGGCACCAGGTATTTACATATTTTTTTCAAAATCAAATCAGATCCGGATTATAAATTACTATCTGAGAGCGTGACAACCCTAACGACGTAAAATCCGGATAACAATTAAAATGGTCGTAATTTCTACTTTCCATGGAATTGGCATTAGAAATATATTTTTTTATTTCATATGGGGAAGTCGCTTCCTACGTTCCAATTCTGCCACTGAGTCCCGAAATACATCCATGTGAAATCAAAGTCAAATTCACTTTATTGAAAAAAGATAAGATGATTTTTTTCACTTTTTGACATAAAAACCTGTTGTTGTGCAAAAACATGTACTATTTCATAAGTAGGTAGGTAAATAAATACGTACTTACTAAACATGTGATTTTTGTTTGAAAGCTATTCTTTCTACAAAGCATAGATAAGTTTTGAAGAGATGTATCTACCTTTATCTTTTTTGTTTGTAATGACGCATGCTATACAAGAAGGCATTAGATTGAAGTCTATTCAATCTACGCGTACGCGGGCGGGCTGGCGAGCCGGCTAGAAAAGTAGAAACCGCTCGGCTCGCTCGACGCGTTCGAAATTCGGCTATATATGTGTGCCTTTGGCGGCGTGTGCTTACGCGAAGGGAATGAGACTGTGTGTGTGCGGCAGCGCGAGCGTCTTTCTATGGAGATTACTACTAGGAATTAATTCAGTCGTGTCATCTAGCGGTGAAATGTGGAAGTGCTGCACACCTGTGTCAAACGCTCAAGGTCATCGGCACAGGGAAAAATCTTAATTCGAAACCATGAGTAATTTCTGACCTTTCTTCGTGTGTTCTTAACTAAGTGCGATATGACAGAAACAAAGACCCGCGAATAACAAATCGATTGACACCTTATTAGGCGCTACGGTGGAACATCCATACATACATACATACATACATATATACATACATACAAACATACATACATACATACATACATACATACATACATACATACATACATACATACATACATACATACATACATACATACATACATACATACATACATACATACATACATACATACATACATACATACATACATACATACATACATACATACATACATACATACATACATACATACATACATACATACATACATACATACATACATACATACATACATACATACATACATACATACATACATACATACATACATACATACATACATACATATATACATACATACATACATACATATATACATGCTACGGCTTTGCGCAGATCTCCTCTCCTAAGACATAGCAAGCTACGTGTAAGGCGTGTCGAGATTGTTGGTTGAGCCTCCTTGGCTTCCTGCATTTTGTACCTTTTTGCCCTCGATAGTTCAGTAGCCTTAGGGCAGTGCTGGCTGCTTCTTATAGCATACTTTCTTATATACGTATATACATAGACGGCCAAAAAAGGTAACCTTCTTTTTGATTCAACTGTATTCGGGTAAAAATTGTTTACTTGTGAGTGTAATGATTTTGTTGTGGCCATCGGTGTTCTGTGTTTTTTTAGTCTGTGCTATTTACATAGAAATGTTCTCGTCCGTCTTTGAAATGTGACAAGTTACACTATTCGTCACCGAGGCCGCTTCGCTACAAACGAGCTCGCTAATTTATTTTGGTCCTTACTTAGGCACAATACTACATCCTAACTGGAAGATCTGTTTTAAGCCAACATCATCATCATCATCAACCCATTATGTCCCCACCGAGGGGCACGGGTCTCTTGCCTGAGGAAGGTATAGGCCATACTCCACCACGGGGGCCAAGTCCGGATTGGTGGAGGCTTGTAGACTAGTGGCTCGTCTACTGTCAGAAGTTGTCAAGCCGCCCTAAGGCCTCTGACTTGGCTTAACGACTGCCATCTATCGACGGCAGCCGGCACCAACAGCTTAACGTGCCTTGCGAAGCACGGAACCGCTCGGAAAAATGCCACTAGCGTTAGGCATAGACGGCGACCCATCCATGCACTGAACGCGCCCTGTGTTGCTTAACCTTCGTGATCGTTTAAGATCACTCAGGCAGCCGGGGCTACGAGCGATTTTAAGCCAACAAGCTACATAAAATTACGTTACATTAAATAAACTCACGCCTGTATCCCATTGGGGTAAAGACCAGGATTTGCCACTTGCCACAATCCTGACAAGACTCTTTCGCCTCATCAACATTCATAGTCGTTGTATGCTCACACGCCAGTTTCGGGTACTTTTTATCTTTCCCTCTGTTCATTCCCGTTTTTGGTCTTAAATTAAAAATGTACACAAATAAATCGTGAAAGTATAGAAATTAAATATACTCGTATGTCAATTTTATTTCTTTGTGCGATATAGGTGGATTCATGGCTCATGGATTCGTATTTTCAAAGGTTATTTATTCCGCTTTGAAATTTAAAAGTCAATTTCAATAACATATTATGGTTAAGATGCAATATATTCGTGGCGTGGGAAAAGAAATCAATATTTCACTGTATTATTAAATGGCTTAAAAAAGAGGTTCTTAATTCCTCGGAAACTTTTTTTATGGCAATGTTTAAATTTGATGTGCTGACGGCAGTAAAGCAGTATTCTTTTTATTATTCCGCTACGCACAACGAACACGTTGTTTGGCCGTTTCTCTATTTTCCGAGCACAGTAGCCAACTGAATGTGTAATGAAAATGTATTTCGTCACTCTCTTCTCTGTCTCTTTCTCTCCTCGTCTAACGCCCTGTAAAATCTCGCGTCGGATTCCTGTCTACCCAGTTCCAGCGGTGATTGATGCGAGAACAGTCCCTAACACCCACTGAGTTATTCTTCAGAATCGCCGGCGTCGCGAACGCGCCGTTTCTCATTTCGCGCCCGATGTTAACAAATCGAGCGCCACTTTGTTACCCCTCACTAGTGCTGGGGCTAGAGAGACCGCGGATTGCTATGAGAGGTTCTTTAACAAAGCCCGCCAAGAAGCAATTCCCATACAAACGTAGTTTTTTTTTAGTTTTAATTCACAAACGATATCAATGATACAATGATGTTTGAGGACAAACATCAAGGTTTGCTCGTCCGTACAACTGAGAATAACAGAATAAAAATAAAACTACGTTTGTATGGAAATCAACTCGTGGAACGCCCTCTTAAAGTGGCCATCCAAGGAGCAATTTCCATACGATCGTAGTTTGGTTTAAATTAACAAACGATATTTTTTACAAACAACGCCGGATCGCAATGAAACTTTGCAGATACGTTTAGAGGAAACAAATTGAGATTTGATCTTGCTTAGAATTGAAAATAAACTTATCAAAAATAAATTTTAGCCTTGAGAATAGTTTGTATGAAAAGTCTTACGAGGCATATTCTGTTATTCTCAGTTGTAGGCAAGGGTTTGCAGCTTGCAGATCTCCCTCTAGGATATAGACACACGTCAGTATGCGAGTCTGTATCCTGGAGGAAGAACTTAGCGTCTTTCCGAACATTTTTTTAAAGAAACCTGACAAATCATTCGCTTTTGACATAATGAGATTCAGATTCATACTTATTTGTTGCATTTTTTTGTAGACACGCATTTTATGTCGCATACCGAACATTTAAATTTTTTCAAACTGTTAACAAACATTTTTAAAATTTTAATGTTACTAAAACATTGGGATCTCAAACAAGCATAGCTCTAACTGGTTCACACTTATGCTCCATGCCAAAGGAATATAAAGATACGCGTCTGTGCGTACAGTTGACAGGACATCAACGTTTACATTGTATGTACTCTAATCAGTTACATGACCGGTGACTTTGAAACTAAAATGCTAAGATTAATGTGCTGTCGCTACAGACTTAGTCCACGTATGAACAAAAAGTGGGACTGTAAATTTCCAAAGTTAAAAAGTTTACATAGATGTCGGATTTCGGATTTTTTTATGCTATCAATATTTTCGTCAGGTACCTATCATATAATTCCTTTTTAGATTTTTATGCGCTATATATCATTCTTCTCACATTTGCCAGCCGCATGTTGTTTGTGAGAGTGGAAAATACAGTGACAACAAAAAAAGGGCCGAATCCCGGTACCTAGTCCCCTTTGTTTGTACTCCTACGTTTGTTTGTACTTAATTGTTTTAGTCGTCTACACCGCCTCTCCCGTGGCACCGCAGTAACGTTCCGAGCACACCTCCTGAATACCGTGGGCGGGTTCCGTCATTATTACGCTCCGAGTAAGATTGTTTAGGCCATGTGTTTGGCGCGTATAATCGTTGGTGGGATTGGCGTCTGTCGCTCCCTGGGAAGGTACGGAAGGTTCGAAACGTTGGACTTTCGACAGCAAATCAAGGTTTTAGTGTCAGTAGCCAAGTCGGTCGTATTGTAGCTGAGTAAAGGGCATAGATGTGGGTGGTTGTGCTGTTGACTGTATTTCTTGTCACCAGCCAAAATTTAATGTGAGGATCCTTAGTTTTAATAACAATACATATATTTTTAGGGTTCGGTACGCCGTATAAAAAACGGAACCCTAATAGGATCACACGTGCGTTTGTCTGTCCGTCCGTCTGTCAAAGCCAATTTACTCCGAATCTACGGGACCAAATCAGGTGAAATTTAGTAGGTTGGTGTAATCCTATGAACCAAATACAAATGTGCATAGTAAATAAATATTAGTTTTTGAGTAAGGATAATTTTTGGGGTACAAATTAGGAAATAAAAAAAAAAGTTTTGAAAACCGTAACGTGTCATATATCAAATGAAAGGGCTCGTTATGAGGATCTCAAGCATATTTTTGTTATTATTGTAAAATAAATAGTAGAAATTGACCATCCCCCTCCCTGATCTCCGAAACTACTAAGCCTAAAATTTTGAAAAAAAATACAAAAGAAGAATTCTATCAATTGAAAATAAAGTCGTAAACTAAACTAGTTTCCCAAAACTCCACACCATTAGATAACGCTAGTAGTAGTTAACTCGCGGCTTAATGTGAGGATTTCAAATGTGATACCATAAGAATAAAACATTTGACTTTGGCATTGTACGGAACCCTCTCCACGCGAGTTCAACTCGCACTTGACCGGTTTTTTTTCTTTTCGTATCACTCAAAACAAAGATAATAAGATATTACGGTTACACAGTTATCTAAAAAACTGTGTTACTTGTCACCATGCGCCTCCACGCGCACGTCCCGTCCGCCGTACAGTCGACAGCATACCGATCTTTATATTAATGTACCTTACTCAGTTAGGTTACGGGCGATTTTGCAACTAAAATGTAAAGGTTAACCAGCTGTTGATTGAGCATACCTTTGTTTTATTGGCCGGCTTCAAATCACGATGCGACATCGCAAGAGTGGTGTACATTACAGAGACGGTTTTGACATTTTATTGAAACCACTTATGGCATTAATATGTATGGAACATCTATTATTTCCTTCGCAACCCAAAGTTTTCCTCATACTACGGGTATCTACGTATATAATCATACATTTTCAGATCATCATATAATGGCGATCTTGTAACACCATGTGCGGGCAAAAATAAACCCTTCTTTGCTTTTGCAGTCGAGTAAAAAACTGGCTTCGCCCCTGGTTTCTCCTACCTACACTTACAAACTGTCAATCTACTGTCAAAAGCTGGCAGTTGGCAAAAATAGGTACTACAATAACTGACAGCTGTTAATAGTACATTAAAAGAGTGGTAGTGTACGGGAAACCGAGGGTCACTTACTTGTTACAACCTGTCTTTATTAATTCAGAAACCAGGATCCCTTCTCAGTCAAGTAGAGCTTCTGTGTTTTTCAGTCTAGATCCCCCTTTCTACAATTGTGCTATTATATATAATGTGTATTGTGTGTGGCCAATCTGTGGGATAGCTTTCGCCTGATACCGGCAGGTGAGAGCGCTGCGGTGAAGTAGTGATTGCAGTGAGCGTAGATTGATTTATTGCTATCTGTGTACGTACCGACAACATCACTTTACCCCTACATTTTCGTTGCGAAATAGCCCGTAACTTAACTGAGTAGAGTGCATAGATATAAGGGTTGACGTACCGTCGACTTTGCATTTTAGAACGACAGATATCTTCCGAGTTTCTTAAGGACATGCGTCGACCAAATAGGGGATGTTTTAGCGAAGAGCAAGAACAAAAGTATCCGAAGCCGGCGTGCGTAAGTGCAGTGACGATGATGAAGAAGATGGATAGACGGACGGAGAGACGGACCGACGGATATATAAATGATTTATTTACATAGGACATACACGTATGTATATAAAAATCAGATTCCAGATTTATCAGGACCGTGGCAAGTAGCGAGCCCCAGCCTCTGCCTACCCCTCAAAGATACTAGCGTGAGTTTATGTAAATTTACACAGACCGATTCGAACCTATTCCACACCCCTCTAGCTTTAAAGTAGTGATGGAAGGACCCGAGTGTGTTTAGCCTTTTAAGAGAGACTCGCCTCAATTTTCACGCCTCAAGACTAAATCGAGTCGTTCAGCCTTTTAGCCCTGAGCCTTTTAAGCCATAGTCATTTAAGGAGCCTTTTATGCATTTAGTCTTTGAGCCTTTTAGCTCGCTTTTATTAAGGACTCGGCCTGAAGAAAAAGACTTGAGCTCTTTAGAATCGAGTCGCCTCAGGAGTTCCGAGCCAAGAGTCGTGCAATTTTTTGTCCGAGGACGCCCCCCCCCCTCTCCTGGCTAAATAGTTGATTATAGAAACGTGAAAAAATCAGGGTAGTATAATGAACATTAAGGAACTTAAAAGGAAACCAATCACGGCTAAGTAGGCTTTACAAGTTAACGAGTAATAGGCGACCAACTTATAAAATGAAAACTTCGTACAAAATCCATCGAAAACTACGTTGAAGAAGTTGTTAATTCTGTAAAGAAGATAAAACCCCCTCTTTCTAGAGAACCCTACAGTGCGCGTGGCCTATCACGCACTTGGCCGGTTTTATACAGTTTTGTTGGGAAAGGAAATTGCGCGCCAAGGCAGGTTAAATTTGGCAGAAAATATATTTAAAAAGCTAGACTGATGCAATTTTTTAATTACTTACTAGAGCAGCTTTTACTAAAAGCACTGTCTCGCCATTTTTCCGGGATACGTAAATTGCCATTACCCTTTGCTGCGTTAATTTACGTGCACGCTCCTTTTTTAACGAACTTAAAAAAAGGAGGAAGTTCTCAATAAATTCGTTCACTCTTTTTTGTTACAATATGATCATGTCATGTCATGTTATGTTATGGTCAGTTAACGTAAATCTATTGCATAAAGGCTCTTAGCGATTTAAGTCCAGTTAAAATTTATAACCCCGTGCCGGGAATTGATGTGGAGAGTGGAAGGACTCAACAAAATAGAAGCAAAACAAAAGCATTCACAATTTCGTTTCAAATTCATATTCCTGGACTGTTTTTGTCAAACTCACTTTACCTACGTTACTTTGTGATTCAAAACATGTCTGCAAATAAGCGTACGAGTTTGTTTATCATAATAATATCGCCAGAGAAGAAAAAAGACACAATTTATTTGGTCAAGATTCCATTTATTTCTTGTTCGCGTATTTCGGCGGAGAAATCTTGTAAAAGGATTGCGTTAAAGCCCTGAGGGAAGGAAGCTTCTGAGCCCTGGAGGCCTTTGCATACTGTCTGAGAAAGTACTGCAAACCACACCAGCAAGCATCTCATTTTGTATGACATTCAGTCTTACTCTGCTAGTTATAAGGGCTCAATTGGGATATTCCACTCGGTTTGGTTGAAGTGAAGTAAACACTTTAAACCGCCGTGGTCTCTTCACCAAATGCAGGTGTTTGTTAAGAAGCTTGGGCTTTACTGTTCATTCTGAAACGGCGGTGTTTTCGTAATTATCTGTACGGCGATAATACGTTTGTAGTAAAATTTATGCAGAAGAGTTAGTTTCAGAAAATAATTAATTTTACTGATGAATTCGAATACTTTTTGTCGGTACTATAAAATTATACATTTTCATGGAATTATTATAAGGAATCATTGCAATTTTCAAGCGTTATTTTATAAAAAAAAAATTCAAAGCGTACGCCCTGTGCCATAAAACACTGAAAGCAACTCGTTCATTGCGTGCTAAGTCGCTTATATTTTTAAAATTTTGTTAATCAAAGAAATTTAATTGGGCAGCAAAATTTCATGGATGGAGCAAAGTTTGTTTTGGTGTCCAAGTATGTTTGTATAACATGTGTTGTGACCGATCAGTTACTGTAGCGTCTGGGACAAATTTTTAGATGAAGAATGTTTGCCAAGCTTGGAATAGGTTTGAATTGAGAGAGGAATGTTGCGTTGGTTTCAAAGTCAAAGTCAAAGTCAAAAAATGTTATTCACTATAAAAACAAAATGTTTACTTATTGAACGGCAAAGCTGTTAGTTTCACAATTAATAGATTATGCGGAGAAGAAGCTAACAAAGAAACTCCATGTGTTTGGCCATATGCAGAGTATGAAGGAAGAGATTGACGAAAGAGATAAGTTTATTAAGTGAATGTGGTTGGAAGAACCGGGATATATTAGCAAAAGGGCACGATTAAAAGTGTCCGAAACCTAAGGAAGACCAAGTAATGTTGATGAAGCGAAAGAAATTTGTCAGGGTCGAAGCAAGTGGCCACCCTTGGTCTGCCTACCCTTACGGGAGACAGGCGTGAGTTTATGCGGCGTAAGTGTGTGAGGGTTCCCAATAATTTACTATGTTAATTAAGAACCAAACTTTAAAAGACTAGACTATTAGTATAGTCTATTTATAGAAAGTCTATCCCACTAATAATCCGGTTTATCAGAGGAATTCCTGTTAATTCCTAGAATTGTTATTTAGTCCTGTACTTTAACTCCGACTTAAGAGTGTTTTAGTGAAATCTACTTTTAATAAATAAAATTAAGTAAGTAAGTGTAAGTTTTGTCCATTTCTTCTCCGCACCGACCGAGATTTTGAAATTGACACCTAGTTTAAGTTGTGACGTAAGTCGCAGTTTCTGTGTCATTTTGACTGTAAACACTTTGATTTTGATTGATTTTGGATTTGATTGCTTACTTAACTAAACCTCCTAAGCCCTGGTCTTTAAAATAAATTATAGTATTTGATTGTTATTTTCAAGGACAAGACTTAGGAGGTTAATCCACTCCGAACACAATGTCAATACGAGCAAAACATTAACCTTCTACATAGTGTAATAAAATATCAAAATTCCATAGACTTACATGAGAAAATTGAGGCTTCTGCGTCAGTAAAAACTACTTTTAATATGGAGAAAAGTTTGATTATACTTTTACTTCACTTAATATACAGGGAAGACAATGTCGTTCCGCGATTTCAAAGTTTATCCTTAGTAAACGTTGTTTGTTTTGTAGTGTTATTTTTTTAAGAGTAGAACCTCTCAGATGTAGTATGTACAGATGTCTGTACATCGGGATTTTGGTACATCCTGTATTTCTGCCGTACTTTGGATAAAAGGAAGAACAAAATCGTGATAGCTGTCCAAACAGTTTTGTAGCGGATATTGCTGCAAAATTCCACCGAATGAGTGTATGTCAACCGGAAAATTGAGCCGTGCGGGGGTGTACCTCAGCTTTAATTTACTTCACACTCTCTCATCCGTAAATCCAACCCACGTAAGGTTAGAATACTTTGGCTCAACTGCGCGAGCTAAAATTGTCGAATGCAAGTGACAGTCTTCAATGACCAGAATAGTTTGACCTGTAAATGAGCATCAGCGTTCCCCTTACTCTCCTGTTTGTGTAGGAGTCTACGGACGGGTGGGAGATCGAGGTTGACTGGTGTGTTGAGCACGCTCTTACCATTTCACAGTGCAAGCGTTTGACACTTCACTGCTTGAATGACTGTCGGATATAACTCGTTGGTATCGGGTGTTCTGCGTTGGTAATACAACCGTTATGTGGCCTTTGAGACGTTTGAGTTATTTCAAAGGTAGGTAAGCACTTACAGTTAGAATAAAGTTCAACCTAGCCGACGGAGAACATTAATGGGAAATACGTTATTTCTATGTTTTGTTATACAGTCAACCGAGCAAAAAAGATAAGATAAGAAAAACCGATATTTACTTATCTAGACTGATCAAATACACCCAAAATCGAGAGGTCTGCGGCCTAATTGAGCACCAAAAAAATTTAACAGACGATTGTAATCGTTCAGGATTTGATTTAGGAGCAGACAGAACGTGACAAAACGTTACAGAACGTTACTTAAGTATTTACTTAGCGAAATTCTCAATTCAGAAACCGGCTCAAAGCGTTGAACTTGCGAGTTTAAGTATAAAGCAAGCCTGCCAAGAACCGAAATTATTAGCGCCCACCCTAAAATTCAACAGAACATACAGTCACAAGCACGGTACAGTCGACGGTGGATGAACCCTTACATTTTTTGTTGCAATGTCACCCCAAACGCAACTGAGCAGTGAGCGCTCCTATTAAGGGGCTCCATAGAGTCACCAAAGAGCCAACAAGGGGGAAAAATTATATCTTTTTGTACGAATCTCACAATAATGTTAATAGTGATTTTTAGGACCTAACGGACGTTTCTGGCATAAATGCTATCTAGTCCCAGGTCCTTGATACTAGGTTCGCTGTCGTGGTTCCTAAAAATCACTGTTAACATGATTGAGATTAAATTAGATTAGATTAGAACACTTTATTGTACAGACCAGAAAACAAGATACATCAAAAGGCGAAAAGAGAGATTGCAAATACGATCTGTAAAAGAATGATTTCTTCTCATTGTTGGCGCTAGTTAACCCCATGGATACCCGTAAGCTGTGAACTGTACACCAGACTCAATATTTAATTACATAGTTTGAAAATTAAATTGAACTTCTGAAACTCACCTACCGTGAAAGTATAACGTTCACTTTTTCCTTCGTCCTAATTGACCACCGAACATGCGGGTGATGCATGTAATATACCTATAATTGGTGTGAAGGATTGACTGGAAGAGAGCTTTACTGTAAGAGGGTTACCCTCTGTTGGCTGTGCTTGAAGCTACTCGGGAGAGAGAATTTTTTTCTCTACATTGTTAGTTTCAAAACTATTCGGTAACGAATAAATAAAAAAAAGTGCGATATTGTTTGTACGAACCAACAAACAAACTTCACAATGCAAAAAAAACAGGCAAAAGCAGGACTCAAACCATTCTCGCTTCTAGCACACATACGACTCATATTAAAAATCGAATTATAAACATTGTGTGGCTCTCATCGGTGATTATTCAATCAATCGATAGCCCGTCGTCCACTGCTGGACGTATGCCTCACACACACACGCCACTTGTGTCAAAAGTCCGAGGACAAAAAACCTCAGACATCTTCATCCAGCCGCTGCCAGCTATCTGCCTCAGATCGTTAGTCCAGCGTGCTACTGGGAGCCTCACGCGCCGTGGTGATTCCTAAATAAAATGAAAATATAATAGGATCGGATGGAGTAGAATAACAAAAAGAACATAAGGCTGCCTCGTTGGTCTGGCACAGTCTTCCCCAAAGTGGGCGATAATGCTCCCTTGTGGGCGATGGAGGCCGAGAGGGGCGCCCCCCTCAGGCCCAGAGGGGCCCAGAAAAAAATGGGGCACTGATATGATTTAAGGGGGTGATGGGTGGTCATCAGATTCATCTTACACATTAGATTAGTTTTAAAACAAATGTTGATTATATTGGTTAATTTTGAATTGGTAAAAGATTGTGTTATTATTGCTCAATGTTTCTTATTGTAAATTTTGAATACAAGATAGTCTTAATATTGTAAAGTTGCATTATTATTGCTCTCTCTGGCAAGAAAAGTCTCGTTTAGAATATAACTTTAATTAAACTCCAGGCGAGACTAATATGTTATTGAGGTTTTTAAAGTGAAAAAAAATGGCGGGCGCTGCAAAATAACTGACTTTCAAAGTGGGCGCTACACGAAATAAGTTTGAGAAACTCTGGTCTAGCGTTTAACATGCTTGACTATCAAAACAGAGGTTGTGAATTCGATTCCCACTGGAGGCCGCCGAAACTGATTTGTACAAATTGCCTCAATCTGGATGTATTTCATCCTCCTTTAACTCTTGCTTATTTTTCTTGTTATTACAAAACACATTCATGTCTATAATTCGCCTGTTGCTCTCTTCTTTGATTTTTACTACGCTTAAAGAAATATCCCATAATCTAATAGCGAACGGCCCTTCTTAAGGACAAAAATCAGTAAACAATTTTTTGCATGTAGGTACCAGCAAAAGGGTGAGACAAACTTCCGTCACCTTCCGTTGTTGCCAACGCCGTCGCCGCTTTGAAGAACTCTGTAAGCCGCTTTTTTACCTTTGAACCATCCCTTTCCTCCTCAACGCTATTTACATATCCTTACACTAGTTTGGAGTTTGGAGTTTTTTTGTCCATTTCTTCTCCAAAATGATCTAGATTTGGAAATGGGCATCCAGTTTAACTTGTAACGTTCATTAAGTCGCAGTTTCTGTGCTACTTTGAATAAAAAAATTTGACTTGATTTGACTGTTTTGCGCAACCAATTCCCATTTAGGGCCACAGTTCGAGGGTACGGAAACCGCAGTTAAGGTTGATTAGTACGCAAACCAAAATGGGCGCTCTCTAATGATCGTAAGTACGTTATAGATTATTCGATCTCTTCCTTGTTGTAATCTCCGTCTACAGCCCTTTGTTATAGATGGAGATTCAAACTGTTGCTCTCTATAGAAAGGCTGCCTCGGGTTGTTTAATATTTCAGTTGTGTGCATTTCCAGTTTGCTTCCAGGTAATTTGTTCTGAGTATTTTTTATAACATTACATAACATAAACTGACGCCTGTATCCCAGAGGGGTAGGCAGAGACCAGGGACTGCCACTTGCTACGATCCTGACTGATCACTTTCGCTTCCTCAACATTCATTAGTCGTTGCATGCACGCACGCCGGTTTTGGGTACTTTTTATCTTGCCCTTTGCTAATACATCCCCTATTTGGTCGAAGTCTGTCTGTCTGGGTCATGCCTTACCGGCCCTTCCACCCACATTCACGCGATATATTTGTTTTGTCAATCTTTCTTCCTTCATCCCTCATTTTTTATCTACGTTATATATTTCAAAAGGCTTCGTTAAGAAATAATTAAGACCCTTTATGCATAGACCCGTTTCACACCTCCACTCCGACTCCCCAAGGTTAGCTGGAAGAAATCTCTCACTAAGCTAAGCTCGTCTTTATACATGTATTTTCTTATGTTATACTTCCTGAGCAATTCTTCTATGAGCAATATCAGTAACTCGGGTTCTTCCGCGGATCTCCTCATTCCTGATTCGATCACGCAGTAAACTCCTAACATAGCTCTCTCCATTGCTCGTTGAGCGACCCTGAGCCTTCCTATGAGGTCCACAGTCAGCGACCAGGCAACACACATTGGTCATACACCATTGTTTTTTGACACTAAGGTATTTTGGACGCGAAAATGTGTTTCCGTTTTCCGAACGCTGCCCACCTGAGTTAGATTCGACTAGTGACCTCTTTCTCGAAGTTGGACTTGCTCTGTTGAAGTGGTAGTGGGCGGGGCACATAGTTCAGAGAAATGATGGCCGTTGGGGTGAAAAAGTTCTGACATGGCGACCGCGGACCGTACGACGCAGCGTGGGCAGGCCCCCCACTAGACGGTCTGACGACCTTGTTACGGTGGCGGGGAGTCGCTGGATGCGCGTGGCACAACAGCGGGAAGCTTGGAAAACCATGAGGGAGGCCTATGTCCTGCAGTGGGCGTCAAATGGCTGATGATAATGATGATGATATTTCCTGAATTATACTGTATTTGATGTGCATTAAAGTATAATATTCAGAAATATAGAAAATGATACTATTTTTTGGAGTGGAAGTAGCCCAATAGGTAGAAGAATGAACTCGGAAGTGAGAGACCTAGGTTCGATTCCCAGTGCCTATGACTTTGTTTATTTTCGAAGTTCCGTACATCTGCAAATTTTTAGTAGGAATTCCATATGCTAACGGAAAAGTGAGGAAACCCGCAGCTTGGTTGGCTCCGCACCTATTTTACTATTTTATACTTGTCTTTCTTGTGGGCTTGACCGACTAAGCTGTCAGGATGGTATAGGTGCTGGGCAAGCCTACTCCATCTGAAAACAATGTCCTAGGCACTGTAGCATCCAAGCGGTCCCTTCACCCACCTAGTGTGAGTGAAGGTGGACGCTGTACAAATCATCTCATTACGTAGATACTATTTTAAAACATACTCAGTAGTTAATGTTACCTTGATGATGCACTGGCTAATATCGGTTTTGTGTGCCTAATAAATAAAATAATATAAATAAATTGTTAACGCAATTTAGTCCGTTATTTTTTATTTAGCCATCACGGGCAATCCAGTATATTGATCCCTTGATAAAAATAGGAAACAATAAGTCTTACTCAAAAGTACAATCTAAAGTAAACAAAAATAGTAGATTGTACAACAAGTGCATAAAACGCACCATTTTACTCGAGACGTTTATCCATCCGAGCGAGCTTGCGAGCGAGGATAGATATAAAGTCGAGTGTAAAATGGGTTTTATGGACGAGTTGTACACTCTACTTTTCACTTCGATTGCGAGGAAATGAAACAGCAACATGTAAATATAGTAAATGCTAATTTAATTAAAATTAAGTTTATTTCATGAAGTTTTATTGTGTACTTTGGCTGTTGGTATCTTTGCCTTGGTCTTAGAATACGAACGAAACGAAATAAAATAAAGAGGTTGTTGTATGAAGTTAAAGATGTTCGTGTGGCTGTTGCAGCGATTGCCTTGGTCTTCGACGAAGATTTTACTTTATGCTCTAGAGCATAAAAAGCGACTTTATGTCGCCTACGCACGACATAAAGACGAACTTTTAGAGCATGAGAAGTGAAAAATATATTTAATGGGTCTAATCACGATTATTCATTACGTAAAATAAGAAAACACTAATATTTTTACCTAACACAATTATCCTTCCCGATTAGAGCTGTTTAATATATGACTAGCTATGGATAAGCATTGCGAGTAATTCAAAATACAATATCCAAGTAAAACAGCAAAAGCTTAATCTAGTTACTCACTTTCTGTTACCTCATAATCCTGTTACCTCGAAAACGCTGTCACGTCACAGAGGCAATTAGCTAAAAAACTGCGACGTTCTGAAGGCAAAAAATAATTAATTACTTGCCTTAATTAGACATAACGTTACACGGGCGAATAAAAGAGGCGGGCCCTGAAAAAGATGCTCTCAGAAGACCTGCCCCTATATTACGCGCACCAAATCCTGAACGATCCCAATGATCTTAATGTCAAATTTCAGGATTCCGAAAGGATTTCGTGTGCACCCCTGCTCTGTCCAAACCAGAGTCCTGAACGATTCCAATCGTCTAACCTTCAAATTTGTATGGAATTTGACGGTTTGACGATTGGAATCGCTCAGGATTTGGTGCTTATAATTACGCCCCAGACCATAATGTAGCCCAAATAGTATATCTTCTGTAAAGTTTGGGGTTTCGCGGGCATTTTAAAAGGAGAAAACCGTCCGTCCGTCTGTCAAGACCCTTTTTCTCAGGCAGGACGGGTTGAGCGATCAAGTATAAATTAATATCAAATACTAAGGCTAAAAAAATGTTCATTAAATCTCACTATTAAAACCTTTATAAATCTAAAGTATTAACTAACCTACGACCTATTCTCTGACCTACCACATATAAACAATAAATTTTATAAAAATTGGTGAAGCCGTTTCGGAGGAGTTCAATAACGAAACTGTGACTCATGAGATTTTTATATATTAGATTATAAATTATACTAACAAATTTATGGGTTTTGTACACCTGAAATAATGATTTATTTTTGTTATTATTATTAAAAACTAAGGCGAATTGACACGTGAGAGACGTTTATTAAATAGGGAAACTCAAAGGCGGCCAAATCATATTAATCGCTCGGGCAGTAGATACTTTTCCACTGCAAAATTAAGTTTTGTAATCGTTTATTCGGAACCCTCAAGGCGCGAGCCCTCGGCACACTTGTCCAGGTTTGTATTTAATTTCTTCCGCTTAATTTATTGGTGAATTACCAACAAACACTCTTTTATTCGGCCACGATGAAGAATTCTAGCAACGTAATCTTCGTTCATCTTAGTTGGTGCACTGACAAGCACGACTTGGAAGGCTACATTTCATAAAACGACAATTCATGGTCATGACAATTCGATATGCAATATAAGTGTTCCCGTTCGTTAATTTGTGGGTTAATTAGCTATCAAATCTACATCAAGTTGTCGTAGTTAATAAAGAATTGCAGTTCTATAAAGTGGGGCCCTGGATGCAATCAACGAATCGAAGTGCAAGATAATCAAATACCATACTTTGAGTGCATATTCATATCATTATCAGGTTTCGTTACAATGTGTTCCTTCGCCTAGCTGCAAATAAAACTATGAGCTTAAACTTCTGTGGTAGTAAACTAACGCATTGAAAAATAAACGAGCTCAGCGAACCACGGAGGCTTGTCATTAGGCGACAGCTAAATTATGAAAACACGGTGAAGTGGTTTGCTTTTTTTTTTCAGTGACTTTGTACGGAAGGAAGTAATGAATGGAACAAGTACTCGCACCCAAATTTGTATTTTAGCCTAAAAAAGGTTTAACAGGTTGCGGAAGCATCTGTGGAGCAAACCGAGTGTGGAGTACGAGTGTGGAGCAAACCAAGTTAACAAGCCAGTCGAACTAAAGGATTTTTACCCTTAATCAGGTCATGGTGTAATAGATCTCACAATAAATTGAACCTTATCACCTTGAAATAAAGTCCAAAACCAATTAAAAAAATCTTACTATCCATGCCCGATTAAGCTTAACTAATCACCAATATAAACGAAATCGGTTTATCGGGGTCGTGGCAAGTGGTACGGTCTCTGCCTACCCCTCTGGAATATAGACATGAGTTCATGTAATAAAAGACCCACTTCGAAGTCGCAAAAAATTGCGAATGTTTCATACTCCATTTTGATACTCACGCTAGTAAACACATAGTCCAAAATTGGCCGGCCGTTGATTGAGAGAAAAACAAATTATGTTCTATTACAAATAATATTATATCTTTTATCTATCTATCTATATTTTATTCACGATTTTAGAGTTAGTCTCACGATAAATTTGTTTATATTGATGATTAATTCTACAAATATTCTTCAGCACTCCATGAGTTTTCTGGAACACCATGTGCTGGTCAAATAGTTCTTTATTAAGAGCACAACTTTAAAATTTCCAATAGATACTACTTTGTCTACTACTATTTGTACACGGTACTGCAATGTACCAGTTGGTGAAAAGAGTAAAAAAAATAAAATATCCGATATTCCTTCAATGTTCCGTACACACTTAGTAAACATTTTCGTCTTGTTAGGAAAGTAAAGAGATCATTATATTCTTTTTGTTGCACTAACCCGTGCTGAGGATAATTTTAAAAACCTATTAAGAGGTAAAAATTCCACCCATGCCGAGACTTGAACCCGCGACCTCAGGCTAACCGTGCCAGCGCTCTCCCAACTAAGCTAATGGGCAAGTACAGGCATTAGTGAAATTTCGAGCCTCTTTACTTTTCCGTATTAGGTCGCGGGTTCAAGTCCTTGCATGGGTGGAATTGTTAGCCTCTAAATTAGTTTTTAAAGACATCATGTTCTACCCTACATTTTAAAGAAAAACATTATTCCACTTTAATGAAACCAGTAAAAAAGCAACGCAGTATCTTAGATGTACCTACACAACAAACTGCAAGTAAACTTGTTTAAATGCAACGAAATTAATTTTTCCACAGCGTCCCAATACAATTTATACGTGAAGTTGCAAGAATTGGTGCGAAAAATACATTATTGTTGCAAAACTACCGGAGTTTCCACTTTGGAGTTACGAGTAAAATTTAAACTTTAATACCTCATTCCACGGAAATGAGGTACAGTTAAAACGCTAATAACTGAGCGTCTACATACAATGTTGTTTGACGGTTCCATTTCAATGCGAAATAAAAAATATATTTTTCTCGCACTTGTTGTATGCAGCACATGGAAATGATAAAACTGCCTCGTGTTGGTTTATAAAATAATTCGTGTACTGTGTTGTGTTAAGAGGAAGCTTTTCTACTCTAAAATAAATTAACTATATGTATTATGTTGTATTTATGTGACTTGTTTTTCCTTTGTAGTTGTTTATGTTACTTCTCATCATCTACCCATTATGTCCCCACCGAGGGGCACGGGTCTCTTCCCTGAGGAAGGTATAGGCCATACTCCACCACGGGGGCCAAGTCCGGATTGGTGGAGGCTTGTAGACTAGTGGCTCGTCTACTGTCAGAAGTTGTCAAGCCGCCCTAAGGCCTCTGACTTGGCTTAACGACTGCCATCTATCGACGGCAGCCGGCACCAACAGCTTAACGTGCCTTGCGAAGCACGGAACCGCTCGGAAAAATGCCACTAGCGTTAGGCATAGACGGCGACCCATCCATGCACTGAACGTGCCCTGTGTTGCTTAACCTTCGTGATCGTTTAAGATCACTCAGGCAGCCGGGGCTACGAGCGACTCGATGTTACTTGTTATGCCTTTTTTTCTTGTGATTTGTTAATTTGTCCCAATAAATGTCTTTCTTTCTTTCTTTAAAATAATAATCATAACCTTTACATAACTCAATCACTTGACCTGGCTCCAAACTAGGATACCCTATGATATGGTAACCGGGCAAAGATACATGGAAACACAGCCGGGTATTCGCTCTATACTAAAAAATTATTTTGAGGCTAAAAATTCCACCCATGCCGGGACTTGAACTCGCGACCTCTGGCACGGCTAGCCAAATAAAATAATTCGTGGAACAAAGAAAATAATTCGCTCTGTACGCCAATGTCGCATCCTCCGGGTAGTCGTAAAAAGCCGTTAGTTCATTATAAGCATACATACACTCACGCCTGTGTCCCAGAGGGGTAGGCAGAGACCAGGGAATGCCACTTGCCAAGATCCTGACAGATCACTTTCGCTTCTTCAACATGCATTAGTCGTTGCATGCACGCACGCCGGTTTCGAGTACTTTTTATCTTGCCCTTTGCTAATACATCCCCTATTTAGTCGAAGTATGTTCGCCCGGGATGTCCCTTACCAGCCGTACCACCCACATTCGCTCAATATGTTATAAGCATTATCTATTAAAAAGCATAAACATGTAAAGCAACATAAAAAACATTCAAAATGTAAAAATGAGGAAAACCTTTTCTATAGGCGTAGAACAAACGTTGTTGTAAATGAAAAATTCTTATTGAAGTGTTTAAAAAATTGAGCAATTTTTAAATAACCCCGATGACTTTCCACTTTAGAGCACAATAGAGCACCTTCTTTCAGAGAGACAGGCAGAAAGAGAGAGAGAGAGTACTTCCCTAAGTATAACGACTGCTTCGTTGGTCTAGCCGTTAGGACGCTTAGCCACCAAAGCAAAGGTCGTGGGATCGATTCCCACTGGGGGCAGCCGTACATTTGTACAAATGGCCTCAGTCGGGGTATATGTTCGTGTTTGTGATGTCCTTGCCTGGTTACCATAGCACAGTGTATCCTAGTTTGGGACCAGGTCAAGTGATTGTATTGTGTGAAAGTTATTATTATTTTTATTATAAGTACAATCACCAATCCGTGATCAGTAAGAGAGCGAATCTACCCGAATTGTCGCAAGTCTTATTCATATTCATATTATTTATTGCTAAATCACGTACACAGTTATAATTACAGGTGGTATTGGTTTTTGTAGGTAAGTACATAATACCCTGTGAGGGTACAGTTAGTCTTATGACACAGCGTTAAATTAGATTAAATTATTATTATTATTTAGATATTATATTTTATATATTATATTTTTACTCAACAAGCTCTCACAGTGTTCTCAGTGCAACAGAAATGTACTAAACATACAGTTATTATTGCTACAATAATATGTAAAAGAGTCAATGAAATCCAACTAATGCAAAAATTATGGTACAAGTGTCTAATGTTGGTGATTACCGCTGAGGCGCCATTGAGACCCGAGCCGTGAGGTGAGGGTCTTAAGAGAGCCGAGGACGGTAATCGTCAATACACACGTGTATCATACGACGTCTTTCAACACACTTGTGAAGAAAATAATACTAAAAATCATTTTTTTTCATAACACGTGTAACGGACCTGCCTGTGTAGCATACTCACAACATATCAGACTGAAAGGAGGGGAATATTTGAGAAATAACGAGTTAGTTAAATAAATTGAACTTATATCCAAAGAATAACAAGCGGTCGGAGCCGGCACCGAAAATGTTTTCCTACCCACTCGTAGATGCGGGTATTCGCGCAGAAGTTACTTTTTTTCCCCGACAGAGCGGCGCCAATAAAACATCACGCCACCCGACTAAAACCAATAAGGATGATACTTATTTATGAACCCGTACTATTGTTTCATGTGTCAGGTCGACTGGTGAAATCTGAGTGAAATCATATAAAAAGGCCGAGGGCCAAACGCGCGGGGCGATTCCAGACTAGAGAATTGAACAGTAAATACATCCGTTACGCTCGTAGGGAAATTCGCCATTTTCAGCGAATTTATTAGCATTAGGGAGTTTCGTTTGCATTTAAATTCGAAAATAGGAGAGTGGCTTTGGATTTGTTACCTAACATCACCTGTGGGCATTGCGTCCCAGACTATCAGCTCTGGTGTGAAGTTTCAGGTTTAGAGTTGCTCTCGAAGCTAGGGAGTTGATTTGAAAGTAAAAGTGTTAAGGTTAGACACGGTTTTCGGTTCCTGAATCTTTCGTACATTTAGCTAGAAGTTTTCCGCGTAAAATAGGGTTTTCAGCCTTAGTAATTAGGGTAGCTTTCGCGTAATAAAATGTGAACTAATCCTTTTTCTCCACAGTACTACGTTTATGGGAAATAAATTTGTACAAAAGAAAACTCTCGGTGGCAAAGGTATGCTAAGGATAGTCCGTGTGTCCAGCCTTTGTCAAATAACCAAGGCTCGGTGAGGCCACACGAGGTTATTCGTATCATGCTTGCGTCATAGCTTTCAGAGTTTTGTTCGAATTTAATTCTACTTATTACTTTAACTTAATTCCACTAGCTAGTGGTAATTGAGTTTCAGTATACAAACGTGTGAATTTAGAGCGAATTCACTTGGGGGCCTTAAGAAGTTTAAATTAATGGACTAAGGAACCCAAAATCTAGCTCTGCTTACTATGCTACGGCTGAATCTGAGTCTGCTTGGGTCGAAAGGTTTAAAGAATCCCTTCACCGGAGGCGTTCCAAATTTAATTTAGTAAAAAAAAATAATTATTATAATATTAATTTTGAATTGAGATAATTAGAGATTAATTATCTTGTTTGGAGATTGGGTTAAAACGCTTCTTGTGAATACGGTGTTAGATCTTCTTCCGTTAGCATTCGTGGTGTAGCAATTTTCCCCCTGCTTACCCTGAGTGACAGACGATTCTAGCCCTCTGGCACTTTGCACCCATAACATATTTATGTATTATATTTCGTATATTCTTACCTTGCGGGTGGTTACCGAACCCATAAAACCACCCGCGCATACACATCCTAGGTTACACACTCTGGCCGGCCAGAAAGTCTGAAAGCTAACTGTGTCAAGTTACCGAGTGATTTGAAACAGTCTGGGTTTCCGGAGTTAGGGAGGATAGAAGTAGGAAATAGATGTGACTAGGGAGACACCATAGGCACTCACACATATACACGATTAAATGTAAATGGGGTTTGCTTTGCTGAAACAATTGATGGGTGGTTAAATTAGCTTACGGGGTTGGGAAGAATTAGGCAGGCTCCCCCTTTTCTTTCAGGGTATCCAGTTGTATGATGAGAGCGTAAGTATTTCCCCGATTCCCCACCTTAGCAATGCGGTCATTAAGTAGGACAATAAATAGCGATTTATTTCCGTACCAAAAAGTAAGTAATCCAATAGCTTTATTTTTCAATATTGACAGCAATATTATTTTGCAACGTCCTGTGCAAAGATCTAACATTAAATTCCGTTAAAATAAATAAGCTCTGACAAAATTCTATAAACTAATTAAGTAAAAGCTAAAGTAGACAACCAAATTTTAATTATTCAGAAGTGCCAAATGTGTTAGATGTTTATTCCTCCATTCTTATTATGAACAGTGAAATTTGCTGTGTATAAATGAAATATTTTCAGTAAGTTAGCTTTTATTCTCAAAATACTAAAAGTGACTCTTAACTATCTAACACCTTACTATTCTAGCCTTTTACTCCAACTATTAAAAGTGACTCGTAATTTAACTAATATTTTACTATTTTCGCTTACGGAACCCTTCAAACATAAATCAATGAAACGTTTAGTTACTTGCTCTAATTTCTTCCGCTGCTTAGGTTGCTACGGCATCTTATTAATGAAAACGTAGTGGTTCGAGTCCTGTTGGACGTTAGAAACTATTATACCATGTTAGCGTTGACTTGTAAACGAAGATCTAATAAGTAAGGATGTAAGTTCGTGCCTTGTTTACTTACATTAAAATTAACTACTGAACTTTGACTTCTCGCCTATCGAAACTTTGATTTGGGAGGTCTGAAAATGGCATCAAATTATTATTAATATAAAATCTAGATGTAATAAAACCAAATCGACATTGACATTATCTTTTAAAACCCTGATTAACAACCTACGTATTACTGATTATCTTTTTACGCACCTACCTTCAATATTTTGCGCCGCATCTCGCTTACGTGAATCTATCCTTATAGCGTTGAGGTTGAGTGCCGTTTTATATTGAGAGTTTAACAATCTATCGAGCAATGGAAATGAGTAGGCTATAGGGCGAAGGATCCGATAAATAAAATAGTCTTTATTGACATTATGACAAAAACCGTTATGGAATGTTGTGGTTGTTAGATCTTAAGGCGTAAACCTTTTTAATTTGAATAATATTTAAACTTGCTTATCTCTTTACTTCAATAATATTTTGTGCTCTGCCTTGTTTGATCTAATGATATTTGGGATACTTGCTGCTTGGAGCTCTAATAGACTTCGTTGGTTCAGTCCATTGTTGTGACGTCTTGAATAGACTTTTTCCAACATACACGTCCGGGTTACATACTTTTGGTAGAGTTATCTCCTAGGTATTTGATACCGTTGAGTTTTGTGTATAATGGCTGGACCATACGAAAGTTATCTACCTATTCAGAGTTTCAAGGAATAATTTCCTTTCATTGGATCAAACAATCTAGAATTGTTTATTTTTAAACATTTGTGCTATTGCTGCTATTAATGCTTGCAATCTTTAGTGAGGCTGACCACTTCTACACAATGAGCGTTATTCGCTAGTTGCTAAAACTTCGTTTGACCAGTCATCCATTATATCCAGGCTTTCCGGATTGAATTTTCTCCGATGTACCATGCCTTTGATATCACAACCCTATACTATTCTACGACCTGATGACTGTTCATACGTTGAAAGCACCTTTTATAAATCTTCCTACGGTCAGTTTTCACTGGATTGCCTGCATTTGGCAAACGCAAGTGAAATGTTATGTATATCCATGAATCTAGTTATAGATAAAACTATGTACAGTGGGACAATGATGAGCATACGGTGTGAAAGACCCAGCCTTTGGTTGAAGAACTGAGTTTCTTTTAGTCCGGATCCCGTCTCTGAGTCAAGTACTTTTAACTAGATTTGTGTTAGTTAACTTTCACTTTATCTATTATATTATAAATTTAAACTTTATTCTGCATTAACTGCGCTTCATGCTTATAATTTCTATTTGCCATCGCTTCAATCAAATTACTAGCGGACTTTAGTGACGAAAATGTTCGTTGAACATTATAATAATATTATTAACAATAATATTGTTGTAATGACCTACTTCTTTTATCTGTTCTTACACAATGTTCCATACCGGTTTAAACTGTTCTATATTCTACTTTAAATAGCAAACTTATTCAACACTTAAACATTAAAATTTCTAATTTTCATTCTTGTTAGGGCTTTACTTAACCTTTTCAATATAGGACGGAATTAACTCAATCTCTCTACTTAACTTTGATAGCAAACCGAGTTAACTCGACCTTTAATTTCAATTTAAAGAAAATTAACTAAATCTTTATTTGTTAATTATATACTTTTGCGCTCGAGCATTTGCTTTCAATCTCAGATACCTTAAAAAGGCTAGGGTTACGTATACGATCACAACGCAGGGTTCTACCGATTAAAACTAGACGATCACAGTTGGCCATTAGACTGTTTTGCATCATAGTAACTTTTATTTGTCTCGACGGGGTTTAATATTTTAAATTGCGGGGGTGGGTTGATACAATATGGTGTTACCGTGACCATGATATTTTGATACGAGATTGAATAGTTTATATATGTTTTATGATGCAGAATATTCTTATTTCATTTAATTATTGTTGGCTTTATGCCACAATTTGTTGTTCGTGAAATGGAAAAGGTAGAAACATTGGGATTGGCAGCGAATGTACGAGTTCAAATTTTAAAACAAAATTAGATTAATTACTTAGAATTTGAAAATAAAAACCAATAAACTTTGATTTAAACTAAAACTTTTAGAAATATGTAGTACATAGGAAAACGTAGTAAAAAGAGCGAAAACAAGTAATAAAACAATTCAAAATTTATTTATTCGGTCCTTACTTGGTATGTACAATTGTATATTCCACTTAAGACAACTTTTCAAATCAGTCTAAATTTAGTTCCGCGTTAAACAAAATACCTAATAGGCCCGGCTTAAAGCAATATTTCTTACTGATGATGACATTAGTTTTAAAAGTAAGCAATCATTTTATCTAAATAAACTAACAGGTGAATATTAAGTAAATTGCAACAAAAGTATTATGTGTGGGGGGTTGCCCTTATCATGACTTTGTCAATCTCGTTCTATTTCTATTGTCTAAGCTTTGAACTAAGGTTATATCGGATTTAGGTAGCTAATTTAAATCAAATAGTTCAATATAGTATCTACCTAAAGGTTTTATACTCGGGGGGTTGCCGAGCGACTCAAACTTTACCTAAAAGGATACCTATCATTCTGAGTACCTATGTTACCTACTTTATTTACAAGATTATTCAAAAAGCGTTAAATATACTTCGTTAAGTTTTAATGGTATCGCTTCTGAAGTATTGTCTGACAAACGGGAATAGAACCATTAAATTTAATTCATAATTTTATTACATTAAGTAATCGCGTAACATACTGGTAAAATAAACGTAGGTCGAATTAATAAATTCCTCATTTTTTGGAGTCAATTTAAAATTAAATAAAAATAAGTTTGGATATGAACCGTATGAAGATAACAATTTAACTATCGTAAAGTTATGTAGGTACGACTAAACCTGCACTTCCTTCGCGTAGCAATCAGGTCAATACATCAGACATATTGACGATTGTAGGGTTGAAAAGGTTCATGGTACATGCACTAGATGGCGCTTTTATACGGCTTTTATATCGTCTATATTTTATAATGAGCTGAAAAAAAAAATATAGTTATGTAGTACTGTTAAAATTAGTATGAGTTAAATCAGTATTTCAAATTTACATAATCTAAAAAAAAATGTATTTAATATGCAATTTAATTTTGAATCAACATTGGGATTAATAATATGAACTATGTAGTTTACAGAAAATAATTTAACTAAGCGATTTAAAACACAATACGCTCCAAACTAAGTTGAGAGGATTTAATATTGACGAGATGAAAACGGGGAAATAAGGTTGTATCGTATACTACTGGTGGTCACCCATTCATAGACTGCTAGTGGACGTTGTTGCTTGAACACAGTACTCAGTAGGATGCAGTTGGTCGAGAGGTAGTACTACGCACAGATCATAGGAATTGAATGAAAATTGAGTTAACATTTAATTAACTTGTTATTATTAGTAATCGAGAATATTTCATTTTTATTAGTAATCGAGAATATTTCATTTCAACGGGAAGTTAAAAAAAATGTAAAAAGTAATTTAAAAAAAAAAATTACATTAGTTAACCAAAGTTCTTCTTTATGGGGGGTTGTTAAAAATATTTCCACGATTTTAAATCAACTTAAGGAATATTTTCGGTTTAATACTTTAATAAAACTTGTTCTGCATATTAATTAACATTTGTTATTGAGAGAGATCATTATTATTTTAATTTGTTGATAATTATAATTAATTTTCAAAATATTTTCATGCTGGGGATTGATATCAATTTTTACATTCGATATAATATTCCATTTCGCGGAAACTAGCTTTTCATTTGGGGGGTTGCAATAAAACTTAATATAAAATTAACAAAAGGTTTCTCGACGGGGAGTTGCTATTACAGTATTATTAAGAATCTAGCGTTGCATAATTAGGTAGTCTTCGTATAATCAAAATCAAAATCAAAATCAAATTTTTTTATTCAAAGTAGCACAGAAACTGCGACTTAATGAACGTTACAAGTTAAACTAGGTGTCCATTTCAAAATCTAGATCATTTTGGAGAAAAAATGGACAAAAAAACTCCAAACTTAGTCTTTTCAAGTCCTTAATTTACAGGATTTATATAAATGTTCTAAAACTCATGCATTGAACTGGATTTAATTCCAGACATCATTGTCATCTAAATAATCTTTAATGTTATAGTAGCTTTTTTGGCACAAAGTGCGCTTCACACATTTTTTGAACCGCGTTTCTGGCAAGCTTATTATATCCTCAGGGATCTTATTGTAGAAACGTATACAATGCCCCATAAAGGATGTATTAACCTTTGCCAGCCTAAATTTTGGGAACGAACGAATAGCGGTTGCGTAAATAAATTCATTCTTTATAATGATTCATTTAGAGTTCGGATTTCTTCAATTTGCTAAAGTTTCATTGATTTAAAAGGATTTCCTATATTTTATTCACGACAATTCGTAAATTTCGTAATAAATATAATAGACTAATTTATTAAATAATAAACTAAAAAAAAAAAAAAAAAACAAACCTTTGTTTATTTTAATTCTTAGTGTACTTATAGTAAAAAAGCAAAATAAAAAATTAATAAATAAACACTTCGTTTCATTTAACCATCCGCGTACAGTAAACGATAAAAGTAGATAATTGAACATTCTCATTAAGCCAAACTTTTGATTTTAATCTATTTAAATTTTATTTTTAATAAAATACGGAAGCATATCAATCTAATCGGGATTTAAAGTTGATTATTTAATTTTCGTCGTTGACTGTACTTCTTAAACCAGGTAATTAAAACGGTTTTGAAAGGTAATAAGGTATTGGTTTTGAGAGGTAACCGCATGTTAAACTATAAGTTAATTAAGGGTATTTTACTTTAATTTTAAATTCTATCACAATCCATTCCAAAACGGTTATTGAGATAAGTACTTCCGACTACTTCCTATAAATAATATTCGGTATTGCCTATAAAATAAATTAAACTCGCTAGGTTACAACAAAATAAAATAAATCCACGGTTATCGCTGTTCGCTAAATCTTTAGATCTTCGCTGTAAAATTAAACAAATAACAATAATACTAGGTATGCAGAAGGGAATGATATTGCTTATTTGAGTCGATGATAGATGATTGAAGTATGGCGTGCAAAAGAAGAGTGTGAAAGTGGGGAATGATTGGGAGGCCTAAGGTTTGGCGAAGTGTTAAACGTAGATAGCCTGTCGTAGTACGGTCCCATGCCGACATACACGCACCTCAAAAGGGTTCAAATACCGTTTTCCTTTGCTGGATGCAAAGCATCATTTAGTTTAAATAGTATCATTTGGTATTTGGAACCTTCACTCTACACGGGAATTAAACACTGCACATTCTCCAAATATTATGATATTTGAAATGGAAAGATTAGAATTAATGACTGTTTGGTTATTAGATCGGTGGACTTGGAAAGCTTGCTGATTGTTAGTATCGAAATTTCGTAGACGGAAATTACGTTTTGGGGTGCGTCCTCTCTCACACGAAAGCCGTGCCTGACGTTGGGGCAGCCAAAGGACGTAATTTATACCGGATTGACTTTCGGTAACTCTGCCTCGCAACCAGGGTCGTTGATTACGGAGTTTTGACTGACAGGCCATTCATGGATGCTGAGATAATTAATTCAGGCTGCGTTATCTAAACTTTCTAACTGAAAAATATCTGAAGTATTTGGTTTAAATACACACACATCATGACAGACATGTGGGATAATATTACAACAGGTATATTAGAAGAAGATAGGGGCCATTGTGAGAGCTATCACAGATACCATGTCCTTGTTTGTATAAAATTTGTATTCGTCGGTTCTTCTACAAATTTTGGGGGTTGATTGTAACGGACCTGCCTGTGTAGCATACTCACAACATATCAGACTGAAAGGAGGGGAATATTTGAGAAATAACGAGTTAGTTAAATAAATTGAACTTATATCCAAAGAATAACAAGCGGTCGGAGCCGGCACCGAAAATGTTTTCCTACCCACTCGTAGATGCGGGTATTCGCGCAGAAGTTACTTTTTTTCCCCGACAGAGCGGCGCCAATAAAACATCACGCCACCCGACTAAAACCAATAAGGATGATACTTATTTATGAACCCGTACTATTGTTTCATGTGTCAGGTCGACTGGTGAAATCTGAGTGAAATCATATAAAAAGGCCGAGGGCCAAACGCGCGGGGCGATTCCAGACTAGAGAATTGAACAGTAAATACATCCGTTACGCTCGTAGGGAAATTCGCCATTTTCAGCGAATTTATTAGCATTAGGGAGTTTCGTTTGCATTTAAATTCGAAAATAGGAGAGTGGCTTTGGATTTGTTACCTAACATCACCTGTGGGCATTGCGTCCCAGACTATCAGCTCTGGTGTGAAGTTTCAGGTTTAGAGTTGCTCTCGAAGCTAGGGAGTTGATTTGAAAGTAAAAGTGTTAAGGTTAGACACGGTTTTCGGTTCCTGAATCTTTCGTACATTTAGCTAGAAGTTTTCCGCGTAAAATAGGGTTTTCAGCCTTAGTAATTAGGGTAGCTTTCGCGTAATAAAATGTGAACTAATCCTTTTTCTCCACAGTACTACGTTTATGGGAAATAAATTTGTACAAAAGAAAACTCTCGGTGGCAAAGGTATGCTAAGGATAGTCCGTGTGTCCAGCCTTTGTCAAATAACCAAGGCTCGGTGAGGCCACACGAGGTTATTCGTATCATGCTTGCGTCATAGCTTTCAGAGTTTTGTTCGAATTTAATTCTACTTATTACTTTAACTTAATTCCACTAGCTAGTGGTAATTGAGTTTCAGTATACAAACGTGTGAATTTAGAGCGAATTCACTTGGGGGCCTTAAGAAGTTTAAATTAATGGACTAAGGAACCCAAAATCTAGCTCTGCTTACTATGCTACGGCTGAATCTGAGTCTGCTTGGGTCGAAAGGTTTAAAGAATCCCTTCACCGGAGGCGTTCCAAATTTAATTTAGTAAAAAAAAATAATTATTATAATATTAATTTTGAATTGAGATAATTAGAGATTAATTATCTTGTTTGGAGATTGGGTTAAAACGCTTCTTGTGAATACGGTGTTAGATCTTCTTCCGTTAGCATTCGTGGTGTAGCAATTTTCCCCCTGCTTACCCTGAGTGACAGACGATTCTAGCCCTCTGGCACTTTGCACCCATAACATATTTATGTATTATATTTCGTATATTCTTACCTTGCGGGTGGTTACCGAACCCATAAAACCACCCGCGCATACACATCCTAGGTTACACACTCTGGCCGGCCAGAAAGTCTGAAAGCTAACTGTGTCAAGTTACCGAGTGATTTGAAACAGTCTGGGTTTCCGGAGTTAGGGAGGATAGAAGTAGGAAATAGATGTGACTAGGGAGACACCATAGGCACTCACACATATACACGATTAAATGTAAATGGGGTTTGCTTTGCTGAAACAATTGATGGGTGGTTAAATTAGCTTACGGGGTTGGGAAGAATTAGGCAGGCTCCCCCTTTTCTTTCAGGGTATCCAGTTGTATGATGAGAGCGTAAGTATTTCCCCGATTCCCCACCTTAGCAATGCGGTCATTAAGTAGGACAATAAATAGCGATTTATTTCCGTACCAAAAAGTAAGTAATCCAATAGCTTTATTTTTCAATATTGACAGCAATATTATTTTGCAACGTCCTGTGCAAAGATCTAACATTAAATTCCGTTAAAATAAATAAGCTCTGACAAAATTCTATAAACTAATTAAGTAAAAGCTAAAGTAGACAACCAAATTTTAATTATTCAGAAGTGCCAAATGTGTTAGATGTTTATTCCTCCATTCTTATTATGAACAGTGAAATTTGCTGTGTATAAATGAAATATTTTCAGTAAGTTAGCTTTTATTCTCAAAATACTAAAAGTGACTCTTAACTATCTAACACCTTACTATTCTAGCCTTTTACTCCAACTATTAAAAGTGACTCGTAATTTAACTAATATTTTACTATTTTCGCTTACGGAACCCTTCAAACATAAATCAATGAAACGTTTAGTTACTTGCTCTAATTTCTTCCGCTGCTTAGGTTGCTACGGCATCTTATTAATGAAAACGTAGTGGTTCGAGTCCTGTTGGACGTTAGAAACTATTATACCATGTTAGCGTTGACTTGTAAACGAAGATCTAATAAGTAAGGATGTAAGTTCGTGCCTTGTTTACTTACATTAAAATTAACTACTGAACTTTGACTTCTCGCCTATCGAAACTTTGATTTGGGAGGTCTGAAAATGGCATCAAATTATTATTAATATAAAATCTAGATGTAATAAAACCAAATCGACATTGACATTATCTTTTAAAACCCTGATTAACAACCTACGTATTACTGATTATCTTTTTACGCACCTACCTTCAATATTTTGCGCCGCATCTCGCTTACGTGAATCTATCCTTATAGCGTTGAGGTTGAGTGCCGTTTTATATTGAGAGTTTAACAATCTATCGAGCAATGGAAATGAGTAGGCTATAGGGCGAAGGATCCGATAAATAAAATAGTCTTTATTGACATTATGACAAAAACCGTTATGGAATGTTGTGGTTGTTAGATCTTAAGGCGTAAACCTTTTTAATTTGAATAATATTTAAACTTGCTTATCTCTTTACTTCAATAATATTTTGTGCTCTGCCTTGTTTGATCTAATGATATTTGGGATACTTGCTGCTTGGAGCTCTAATAGACTTCGTTGGTTCAGTCCATTGTTGTGACGTCTTGAATAGACTTTTTCCAACATACACGTCCGGGTTACATACTTTTGGTAGAGTTATCTCCTAGGTATTTGATACCGTTGAGTTTTGTGTATAATGGCTGGACCATACGAAAGTTATCTACCTATTCAGAGTTTCAAGGAATAATTTCCTTTCATTGGATCAAACAATCTAGAATTGTTTATTTTTAAACATTTGTGCTATTGCTGCTATTAATGCTTGCAATCTTTAGTGAGGCTGACCACTTCTACACAATGAGCGTTATTCGCTAGTTGCTAAAACTTCGTTTGACCAGTCATCCATTATATCCAGGCTTTCCGGATTGAATTTTCTCCGATGTACCATGCCTTTGATATCACAACCCTATACTATTCTACGACCTGATGACTGTTCATACGTTGAAAGCACCTTTTATAAATCTTCCTACGGTCAGTTTTCACTGGATTGCCTGCATTTGGCAAACGCAAGTGAAATGTTATGTATATCCATGAATCTAGTTATAGATAAAACTATGTACAGTGGGACAATGATGAGCATACGGTGTGAAAGACCCAGCCTTTGGTTGAAGAACTGAGTTTCTTTTAGTCCGGATCCCGTCTCTGAGTCAAGTACTTTTAACTAGATTTGTGTTAGTTAACTTTCACTTTATCTATTATATTATAAATTTAAACTTTATTCTGCATTAACTGCGCTTCATGCTTATAATTTCTATTTGCCATCGCTTCAATCAAATTACTAGCGGACTTTAGTGACGAAAATGTTCGTTGAACATTATAATAATATTATTAACAATAATATTGTTGTAATGACCTACTTCTTTTATCTGTTCTTACACAATGTTCCATACCGGTTTAAACTGTTCTATATTCTACTTTAAATAGCAAACTTATTCAACACTTAAACATTAAAATTTCTAATTTTCATTCTTGTTAGGGCTTTACTTAACCTTTTCAATATAGGACGGAATTAACTCAATCTCTCTACTTAACTTTGATAGCAAACCGAGTTAACTCGACCTTTAATTTCAATTTAAAGAAAATTAACTAAATCTTTATTTGTTAATTATATACTTTTGCGCTCGAGCATTTGCTTTCAATCTCAGATACCTTAAAAAGGCTAGGGTTACGTATACGATCACAACGCAGGGTTCTACCGATTAAAACTAGACGATCACAGTTGGCCATTAGACTGTTTTGCATCATAGTAACTTTTATTTGTCTCGACGGGGTTTAATATTTTAAATTGCGGGGGTGGGTTGATACAATATGGTGTTACCGTGACCATGATATTTTGATACGAGATTGAATAGTTTATATATGTTTTATGATGCAGAATATTCTTATTTCATTTAATTATTGTTGGCTTTATGCCACAATTTGTTGTTCGTGAAATGGAAAAGGTAGAAACATTGGGATTGGCAGCGAATGTACGAGTTCAAATTTTAAAACAAAATTAGATTAATTACTTAGAATTTGAAAATAAAAACCAATAAACTTTGATTTAAACTAAAACTTTTAGAAATATGTAGTACATAGGAAAACGTAGTAAAAAGAGCGAAAACAAGTAATAAAACAATTCAAAATTTATTTATTCGGTCCTTACTTGGTATGTACAATTGTATATTCCACTTAAGACAACTTTTCAAATCAGTCTAAATTTAGTTCCGCGTTAAACAAAATACCTAATAGGCCCGGCTTAAAGCAATATTTCTTACTGATGATGACATTAGTTTTAAAAGTAAGCAATCATTTTATCTAAATAAACTAACAGGTGAATATTAAGTAAATTGCAACAAAAGTATTATGTGTGGGGGGTTGCCCTTATCATGACTTTGTCAATCTCGTTCTATTTCTATTGTCTAAGCTTTGAACTAAGGTTATATCGGATTTAGGTAGCTAATTTAAATCAAATAGTTCAATATAGTATCTACCTAAAGGTTTTATACTCGGGGGGTTGCCGAGCGACTCAAACTTTACCTAAAAGGATACCTATCATTCTGAGTACCTATGTTACCTACTTTATTTACAAGATTATTCAAAAAGCGTTAAATATACTTCGTTAAGTTTTAATGGTATCGCTTCTGAAGTATTGTCTGACAAACGGGAATAGAACCATTAAATTTAATTCATAATTTTATTACATTAAGTAATCGCGTAACATACTGGTAAAATAAACGTAGGTCGAATTAATAAATTCCTCATTTTTTGGAGTCAATTTAAAATTAAATAAAAATAAGTTTGGATATGAACCGTATGAAGATAACAATTTAACTATCGTAAAGTTATGTAGGTACGACTAAACCTGCACTTCCTTCGCGTAGCAATCAGGTCAATACATCAGACATATTGACGATTGTAGGGTTGAAAAGGTTCATGGTACATGCACTAGATGGCGCTTTTATACGGCTTTTATATCGTCTATATTTTATAATGAGCTGAAAAAAAAAATATAGTTATGTAGTACTGTTAAAATTAGTATGAGTTAAATCAGTATTTCAAATTTACATAATCTAAAAAAAAATGTATTTAATATGCAATTTAATTTTGAATCAACATTGGGATTAATAATATGAACTATGTAGTTTACAGAAAATAATTTAACTAAGCGATTTAAAACACAATACGCTCCAAACTAAGTTGAGAGGATTTAATATTGACGAGATGAAAACGGGGAAATAAGGTTGTATCGTATACTACTGGTGGTCACCCATTCATAGACTGCTAGTGGACGTTGTTGCTTGAACACAGTACTCAGTAGGATGCAGTTGGTCGAGAGGTAGTACTACGCACAGATCATAGGAATTGAATGAAAATTGAGTTAACATTTAATTAACTTGTTATTATTAGTAATCGAGAATATTTCATTTTTATTAGTAATCGAGAATATTTCATTTCAACGGGAAGTTAAAAAAAATGTAAAAAGTAATTTAAAAAAAAAAATTACATTAGTTAACCAAAGTTCTTCTTTATGGGGGGTTGTTAAAAATATTTCCACGATTTTAAATCAACTTAAGGAATATTTTCGGTTTAATACTTTAATAAAACTTGTTCTGCATATTAATTAACATTTGTTATTGAGAGAGATCATTATTATTTTAATTTGTTGATAATTATAATTAATTTTCAAAATATTTTCATGCTGGGGATTGATATCAAGTTTTACATTCGATATAATATTCCATTTCGCGGAAACTAGCTTTTCATTTGGGGGGTTGCAATAAAACTTAATATAAAATTAACAAAAGGTTTCTCGACGGGGAGTTGCTATTACAGTATTATTAAGAATCTAGCATTGCATAATTAGGTAGTCTTCGTATAATCAAAATCAAAATCAAAATCAAATTTTTTTATTCAAAGTAGCACAGAAACTGCGACTTAATGAACGTTACAAGTTAAACTAGGTGTCCATTTCAAAATCTAGATCATTTTGGAGAAAAAATGGACAAAAAAACTCCAAACTTAGTCTTTTCAAGTCCTTAATTTACAGGATTTATATAAATGTTCTAAAACTCATGCATTGAACTGGCTTTAATTCCAGACATCATTGTCATCTAAATAATCTTTAATGTTATAGTAGCTTTTTTGGCACAAAGTGCGCTTCACACATTTTTTGAACCGCGTTTCTGGCAAGCTTATTATATCCTCAGGGATCTTATTGTAGAAACGTATACAATGCCCCATAAAGGATGTATTAACCTTTGCCAGCCTAAATTTTGGGAACGAACGAATAGCGGTTGCGTAAATAAATTCATTCTTTATAATGATTCATTTAGAGTTCGGATTTCTTCAATTTGCTAAAGTTTCATTGATTTAAAAGGATTTCCTATATTTTATTCACGACAATTCGTAAATTTCGTAATAAATATAATAGACTAATTTATTAAATAATAAACTAAAAAAAAAAAAAAAAAACAAACCTTTGTTTATTTTAATTCTTAGTGTACTTATAGTAAAAAAGCAAAATAAAAAATTAATAAATAAACACTTCGTTTCATTTAACCATCCGCGTACAGTAAACGATAAAAGTAGATAATTGAACATTCTCATTAAGCCAAACTTTTGATTTTAATCTATTTAAATTTTATTTTTAATAAAATACGGAAGCATATCAATCTAATCGGGATTTAAAGTTGATTATTTAATTTTCGTCGTTGACTGTACTTCTTAAACCAGGTAATTAAAACGGTTTTGAAAGGTAATAAGGTATTGGTTTTGAGAGGTAACCGCATGTTAAACTATAAGTTAATTAAGGGTATTTTACTTTAATTTTAAATTCTATCACAATCCATTCCAAAACGGTTATTGAGATAAGTACTTCCGACTACTTCCTATAAATAATATTCGGTATTGCCTATAAAATAAATTAAACTCGCTAGGTTACAACAAAATAAAATAAATCCACGGTTATCGCTGTTCGCTAAATCTTTAGATCTTCGCTGTAAAATTAAACAAATAACAATAATACTAGGTATGCAGAAGGGAATGATATTGCTTATTTGAGTCGATGATAGATGATTGAAGTATGGCGTGCAAAAGAAGAGTGTGAAAGTGGGGAATGATTGGGAGGCCTAAGGTTTGGCGAAGTGTTAAACGTAGATAGCCTGTCGTAGTACGGTCCCATGCCGACATACACGCACCTCAAAAGGGTTCAAATACCGTTTTCCTTTGCTGGATGCAAAGCATCATTTAGTTTAAATAGTATCATTTGGTATTTGGAACCTTCACTCTACACGGGAATTAAACACTGCACATTCTCCAAATATTATGATATTTGAAATGGAAAGATTAGAATTAATGACTGTTTGGTTATTAGATCGGTGGACTTGGAAAGCTTGCTGATTGTTAGTATCGAAATTTCGTAGACGGAAATTACGTTTTGGGGTGCGTCCTCTCTCACACGAAAGCCGTGCCTGACGTTGGGGCAGCCAAAGGACGTAATTTATACCGGATTGACTTTCGGTAACTCTGCCTCGCAACCAGGGTCGTTGATTACGGAGTTTTGACTGACAGGCCATTCATGGATGCTGAGATAATTAATTCAGGCTGCGTTATCTAAACTTTCTAACTGAAAAATATCTGAAGTATTTGGTTTAAATACACACACATCATGACAGACATGTGGGATAATATTACAACAGGTATATTAGAAGAAGATAGGGGCCATTGTGAGAGCTATCACAGATACCATGTCCTTGTTTGTATAAAATTTGTATTCGTCGGTTCTTCTACAAATTTTGGGGGTTGATTGTAACGGACCTGCCTGTGTAGCATACTCACAACATATCAGACTGAAAGGAGGGGAATATTTGAGAAATAACGAGTTAGTTAAATAAATTGAACTTATATCCAAAGAATAACAAGCGGTCGGAGCCGGCACCGAAAATGTTTTCCTACCCACTCGTAGATGCGGGTATTCGCGCAGAAGTTACTTTTTTTCCCCGACAGAGCGGCGCCAATAAAACATCACGCCACCCGACTAAAACCAATAAGGATGATACTTATTTATGAACCCGTACTATTGTTTCATGTGTCAGGTCGACTGGTGAAATCTGAGTGAAATCATATAAAAAGGCCGAGGGCCAAACGCGCGGGGCGATTCCAGACTAGAGAATTGAACAGTAAATACATCCGTTACGCTCGTAGGGAAATTCGCCATTTTCAGCGAATTTATTAGCATTAGGGAGTTTCGTTTGCATTTAAATTCGAAAATAGGAGAGTGGCTTTGGATTTGTTACCTAACATCACCTGTGGGCATTGCGTCCCAGACTATCAGCTCTGGTGTGAAGTTTCAGGTTTAGAGTTGCTCTCGAAGCTAGGGAGTTGATTTGAAAGTAAAAGTGTTAAGGTTAGACACGGTTTTCGGTTCCTGAATCTTTCGTACATTTAGCTAGAAGTTTTCCGCGTAAAATAGGGTTTTCAGCCTTAGTAATTAGGGTAGCTTTCGCGTAATAAAATGTGAACTAATCCTTTTTCTCCACAGTACTACGTTTATGGGAAATAAATTTGTACAAAAGAAAACTCTCGGTGGCAAAGGTATGCTAAGGATAGTCCGTGTGTCCAGCCTTTGTCAAATAACCAAGGCTCGGTGAGGCCACACGAGGTTATTCGTATCATGCTTGCGTCATAGCTTTCAGAGTTTTGTTCGAATTTAATTCTACTTATTACTTTAACTTAATTCCACTAGCTAGTGGTAATTGAGTTTCAGTATACAAACGTGTGAATTTAGAGCGAATTCACTTGGGGGCCTTAAGAAGTTTAAATTAATGGACTAAGGAACCCAAAATCTAGCTCTGCTTACTATGCTACGGCTGAATCTGAGTCTGCTTGGGTCGAAAGGTTTAAAGAATCCCTTCACCGGAGGCGTTCCAAATTTAATTTAGTAAAAAAAAATAATTATTATAATATTAATTTTGAATTGAGATAATTAGAGATTAATTATCTTGTTTGGAGATTGGGTTAAAACGCTTCTTGTGAATACGGTGTTAGATCTTCTTCCGTTAGCATTCGTGGTGTAGCAATTTTCCCCCTGCTTACCCTGAGTGACAGACGATTCTAGCCCTCTGGCACTTTGCACCCATAACATATTTATGTATTATATTTCGTATATTCTTACCTTGCGGGTGGTTACCGAACCCATAAAACCACCCGCGCATACACATCCTAGGTTACACACTCTGGCCGGCCAGAAAGTCTGAAAGCTAACTGTGTCAAGTTACCGAGTGATTTGAAACAGTCTGGGTTTCCGGAGTTAGGGAGGATAGAAGTAGGAAATAGATGTGACTAGGGAGACACCATAGGCACTCACACATATACACGATTAAATGTAAATGGGGTTTGCTTTGCTGAAACAATTGATGGGTGGTTAAATTAGCTTACGGGGTTGGGAAGAATTAGGCAGGCTCCCCCTTTTCTTTCAGGGTATCCAGTTGTATGATGAGAGCGTAAGTATTTCCCCGATTCCCCACCTTAGCAATGCGGTCATTAAGTAGGACAATAAATAGCGATTTATTTCCGTACCAAAAAGTAAGTAATCCAATAGCTTTATTTTTCAATATTGACAGCAATATTATTTTGCAACGTCCTGTGCAAAGATCTAACATTAAATTCCGTTAAAATAAATAAGCTCTGACAAAATTCTATAAACTAATTAAGTAAAAGCTAAAGTAGACAACCAAATTTTAATTATTCAGAAGTGCCAAATGTGTTAGATGTTTATTCCTCCATTCTTATTATGAACAGTGAAATTTGCTGTGTATAAATGAAATATTTTCAGTAAGTTAGCTTTTATTCTCAAAATACTAAAAGTGACTCTTAACTATCTAACACCTTACTATTCTAGCCTTTTACTCCAACTATTAAAAGTGACTCGTAATTTAACTAATATTTTACTATTTTCGCTTACGGAACCCTTCAAACATAAATCAATGAAACGTTTAGTTACTTGCTCTAATTTCTTCCGCTGCTTAGGTTGCTACGGCATCTTATTAATGAAAACGTAGTGGTTCGAGTCCTGTTGGACGTTAGAAACTATTATACCATGTTAGCGTTGACTTGTAAACGAAGATCTAATAAGTAAGGATGTAAGTTCGTGCCTTGTTTACTTACATTAAAATTAACTACTGAACTTTGACTTCTCGCCTATCGAAACTTTGATTTGGGAGGTCTGAAAATGGCATCAAATTATTATTAATATAAAATCTAGATGTAATAAAACCAAATCGACATTGACATTATCTTTTAAAACCCTGATTAACAACCTACGTATTACTGATTATCTTTTTACGCACCTACCTTCAATATTTTGCGCCGCATCTCGCTTACGTGAATCTATCCTTATAGCGTTGAGGTTGAGTGCCGTTTTATATTGAGAGTTTAACAATCTATCGAGCAATGGAAATGAGTAGGCTATAGGGCGAAGGATCCGATAAATAAAATAGTCTTTATTGACATTATGACAAAAACCGTTATGGAATGTTGTGGTTGTTAGATCTTAAGGCGTAAACCTTTTTAATTTGAATAATATTTAAACTTGCTTATCTCTTTACTTCAATAATATTTTGTGCTCTGCCTTGTTTGATCTAATGATATTTGGGATACTTGCTGCTTGGAGCTCTAATAGACTTCGTTGGTTCAGTCCATTGTTGTGACGTCTTGAATAGACTTTTTCCAACATACACGTCCGGGTTACATACTTTTGGTAGAGTTATCTCCTAGGTATTTGATACCGTTGAGTTTTGTGTATAATGGCTGGACCATACGAAAGTTATCTACCTATTCAGAGTTTCAAGGAATAATTTCCTTTCATTGGATCAAACAATCTAGAATTGTTTATTTTTAAACATTTGTGCTATTGCTGCTATTAATGCTTGCAATCTTTAGTGAGGCTGACCACTTCTACACAATGAGCGTTATTCGCTAGTTGCTAAAACTTCGTTTGACCAGTCATCCATTATATCCAGGCTTTCCGGATTGAATTTTCTCCGATGTACCATGCCTTTGATATCACAACCCTATACTATTCTACGACCTGATGACTGTTCATACGTTGAAAGCACCTTTTATAAATCTTCCTACGGTCAGTTTTCACTGGATTGCCTGCATTTGGCAAACGCAAGTGAAATGTTATGTATATCCATGAATCTAGTTATAGATAAAACTATGTACAGTGGGACAATGATGAGCATACGGTGTGAAAGACCCAGCCTTTGGTTGAAGAACTGAGTTTCTTTTAGTCCGGATCCCGTCTCTGAGTCAAGTACTTTTAACTAGATTTGTGTTAGTTAACTTTCACTTTATCTATTATATTATAAATTTAAACTTTATTCTGCATTAACTGCGCTTCATGCTTATAATTTCTATTTGCCATCGCTTCAATCAAATTACTAGCGGACTTTAGTGACGAAAATGTTCGTTGAACATTATAATAATATTATTAACAATAATATTGTTGTAATGACCTACTTCTTTTATCTGTTCTTACACAATGTTCCATACCGGTTTAAACTGTTCTATATTCTACTTTAAATAGCAAACTTATTCAACACTTAAACATTAAAATTTCTAATTTTCATTCTTGTTAGGGCTTTACTTAACCTTTTCAATATAGGACGGAATTAACTCAATCTCTCTACTTAACTTTGATAGCAAACCGAGTTAACTCGACCTTTAATTTCAATTTAAAGAAAATTAACTAAATCTTTATTTGTTAATTATATACTTTTGCGCTCGAGCATTTGCTTTCAATCTCAGATACCTTAAAAAGGCTAGGGTTACGTATACGATCACAACGCAGGGTTCTACCGATTAAAACTAGACGATCACAGTTGGCCATTAGACTGTTTTGCATCATAGTAACTTTTATTTGTCTCGACGGGGTTTAATATTTTAAATTGCGGGGGTGGGTTGATACACACGTACTTGTATACATTTTAATTAATAAATAACTATAATTTCAACAGTGAAAACGAGTTGTGATTTTTTTTTTGCAGTAGCGGGAAAATTAATCAGTTTTCCTATGCGCGCGCATCTAACAATGGCGATCGGCCATAGACTAAAAGAATGATGTTTATTTTTTTTGGCTTTTCGTGGATAGCGTTTTAGCCACGTACAAAATGGGGAATTCAAAGTTTTCTTTATTACAGAGAAAACAAAACTTATATTTGAGTGAAAGTTTTATTTATTAAAAACTTACAAGTGGAAATTATCTACTTAAATACGAAGTTGCATGAAATGAGCAAGCAATAGGTATCTACATTAATGTATTTGTACTATTGAACACGATCTTTTTTGTATCGAAACTTTTTTAAGAACAACGCATCTCAACCAATCAAATAAAAAAAACCCTATAGGTAACTCACTTGTGAATTACAGTAATGAAAAAGTCAGTTTGATTACAGGTGTCATTATGTGCCTAATTACGGTAAAATTAGAGCCATTTTATGAGCAAATGTGTTAAAAACCTTTTTTAACACCTGTTGTGCTGACAAAGATGACTTGTGACAGTTATGAGGATAATGGCGGCGAGAACTATTTTCTTTTTAATAAAATCTTTAAATACAATACAATAACTTCAAGTAGATTCACCCGCACTGGTGGTCATTAAGAATGGGCTTACCAGTACCTACTGCCCCTGTATTACGCGCACCGAATCCTGAGCGATTCCAATCGTCTTCCATACAAATTTCTCTCGCAAACTACTGGATTCCGACTGGATTTGGTGCGTATAGCTGGGCTAGTGATCACAGATTTTATTTATTTTATTTTATTTGGTGTACATAACAGATCTCAACCATTACACGGTATAAAAGTAATACTACGTATGATATGAGTACTACTTTGTGGTCTAAAGCATGCACTTGTACACACATCATCTCCACGTGTCATTTTGAGTATCTTAATAACGTATAAGATTTTAGGGATAAGCATTTTTGATAAAGTAGCGGTGATACCTGGAGAGACCCAGGTTCGATTCCCAGTGCTGGCATGTATCTATGACTTAGTTTCTAAGTTATGTACATTTGTAAAGTTATGGTAGCAATCATCATCATCATCATCATGAGCCATTTGACGCCCACTGCAGGACATAGGCCTCCTTCGTGGTTTTCATAACCATGAAGGGTTTTGCCATAATCGCCACGCTTGGCAGGCGGGTTGGCGATCGCAGTATGTGGTTGGATTCTCAGGAAGACGCTGCTGCCCGTCTCTTAGTAATTGATTTCCTTAGTCGCCTTCTACGACATCCACAGAAGGAAATGGAGTGACGCTATTCTTAATCCGGCGTCACACGGAATACCACTCGCTAATTGTGAAGCAAAACATCGTGAGGAAACCTAAGTGTCTGAGCTATTCACATGCCTCAGCACTTGAACTTGCCAATCCGCTGAGGGCACGCGTGGTGATTAAGGCCATCCTCTCTCACTGAGCCTGAGGGCCTGTGCCCTACAGTGGGATGTATTGTCGCAGTAGGGTTAGTGGGGTGCGATCCGTTGTAATGAAAGAAGGTATCCAGGGGTACGGTGTATTTACAATATAATGGAAAGGAAAGGCACCTGAGAACAATAAAATAGAAAAGCTTAACTACGGTCTAAAAACATAAATATAAAAATACAAAGAGGAGTTGGAAAGAAGAACACTTACATCAATAAAATTAATGTGCCTTTGAAATATTATTAATTTCGTAGATAAAAATACAGGATACGCAGGATAAGGTGATAAACGTGTTGTAATAAAATTTGATAATAAAGATGGATCTCGTTTACGTCCACTTAGTTCGGAGGCTGAGGAATATCTATCTACATACGTCCGAACACTGCGGCACATGTCATTAAATAGTTGAATTTGGAATAGTAGATGGCCGAAAATGATAAAAGAAGCAACGAGGCGATTACCTCGTTACAATACCCCGTCTGCCCCGGAAAAAAAATCATGGGACCTTAAGTCCTGATGGTTTTTTTTATGTACAGGAAATGAGGTGAATGAGGGTGTAAAGTAATGGATGACATGAGTGATAATAATTTAGAAATGAATTATGCTATTTATAATGAGTATTTTACATGAGAGACGATTCAAACTTACATACAACTAACATTCATCTAACACTCATACTTCAATCTTTCGAACTATTTTGGTTATCTCTATATATAACCAAAATATGCCTTGTATTGGAGTACCATGTAAATAATCATCATAATACTCGAAAAATCGCTCTCAAGTGGTATTATGGCTTTTTCCAGTTACCATCCGCTGATATTTTATTAAATGATGAAATAGATTAAAATTTATACAATATATACAAGGTAGTGACATTAAGAATGTCCAGTATATAATGATGTATTAAGTAATACAAGTTAAGTGGTATGTTTACCACATAAGATAAGATAAGAATATTCTTTATCAAGATAAGACGTTCAAGAATTATTCTTGACGGAAAAAGTTCCTTGTTAAGAGCTGGTAACTTACTGGAACGTAAGTACCTAGCAAAAAGCATTAATAAGTGATAAAGTTAATAATCATAAAACGATATATAATGACTGGCCTAAAAGGGTAATGAGATGGAGATGAGAAAACTAATATTTCTTTTATATACAAAAATGTACAATAGGTAGAAGTAAGTTCGGAGAAAAGTAAGTTATGAAAAATATGAGGCCAAATAATTTGTGTCGAATGGGAAATTGAACAAGTAGTTGTTCTAATTTTGAATTTTGGGAATAGATTTCAAGTCTCTTACGTGCCAACGTCCGAGTGGTTTTCCGGACATGTCAGCGAGAACGTAAACGAGGGGTGAAATCTTTTTGGTAATTATGCATTTTACAAATTTGGGTGCTAGTTTGGCCGAATAATATTTATTTGCGTTACTGATTGGATAATTATGTTTCCAAACGACATCATTTTCGTTGAATTCGAAATGTTGATGGTGTTTGTTATAGGACGAAGAGTTAATTTGATGCGCTCTCCAAAGTCGAGCTTGAACTTCTGAAAAAACAGGTTGAAGAAGTCCGAGGTTGTCTGCAAATTCGTCTCGTGGTGCGAAAATAATGTCATCTGTGAGATCTGAATGTTTATAGATCGACCCACATGTGACTAATTCACGACCAAAGGCAAGGAATGCAGGAGTATACTTAGTTATTTCATTAACTGAAGTATTAATAGCAAATTGGATTTTATGTAAGTTTCGATCCCAAGTTCTGTGGTCATTCTCTACGAATGATGATACAGCTGTCATTATTGTTTTATTGTATCGTTCGACTGTATTTACTTGCGGACAATACCGGGGAGTATAATGAATTTTAGGGACCTTATAGGACTGGAACAAGTCTGTTATTTCTTGACTAGTAAATTGGGGACCATTATCAAGAATTACAGTTTGCGGTATACCATAGGTAAGAAAAACTAGGTTTTCTAGTATATGTGCAACAACGGAGGAAGTAGCTCGTTTTATTGCAAATAGGAGACAATATTTTGAGAAACAGCATGTTATAACAAATATGTATTTGTTATGTTTCAGGGTTGTCGGTAAGGGACCGATGATGTCAATCGAAATACATTGAAAAGGACGAGAGCATTGTTTAGGTTTACCCATGAGACCAAATTTAGTTTGATTTTGATGTTTATAGGATAAGCAAGTTTCGCATTTAGAAATGAAATTAGAAACATCTTTGTACATGCCTGGCCAAAAATATTTCATTTTCAGTCTTTGGTATGTTTTGAAAATTCCAAAGTGAGCACACGTTGGGCGCCAGTGTCGCAGTAGGGTTAGTGGGGTGCGATCCGTTGTAATGAAAGAAGGTATCCAGGGGTACGGTGTATTTACAATATAATGGAAAGGAAAGGCACCTGAGAACAATAAAATAGAAAAGCTTAACTACGGTCTAAAAACATAAATATAAAAATACAAAGAGGAGTTGGAAAGAAGAACACTTACATCAATAAAATTAATGTGCCTTTGAAATATTATTAATTTCGTAGATAAAAATACAGGATACGCAGGATAAGGTGATAAACGTGTTGTAATAAAATTTGATAATAAAGATGGATCTCGTTTACGTCCACTTAGTTCGGAGGCTGAGGAATATCTATCTACATACGTCCGAACACTGCGGCACATGTCATTAAATAGTTGAATTTGGAATAGTAGATGGCCGAAAATGATAAAAGAAGCAACGAGGCGATTACCTCGTTACAGTATATAGGCTGCTTACGTATTTTTGATAAGACCATACAGCTCTATGAATTCAGGATTTGAGCTAAGCACCTCTTAAACTTTGCATAGTGCGCGTTGAATATATCGACTTCCGAGCAGGCAGCAGTGGCCACCACTTCGTTGTAGAGTCCGCATATTATTCTCACTAGAGGATGATCTGTAATTTTTTAAAACACTCAAAAAGAAAGGCCTGTAATCTCGAGACTTGCACTAAATATTTATTGTCAGCTCAGACAGCAGAGACTCGGAATCCACGCGACCATGTAGGATTTTACGTAGATAATATATTAGATCTAGCTGTTTACGCCGGATTTTCAACGGCACGCTTCTTGCTAAGCTATAGTAGAGAAGAACGAGACTGCGAGGCTTCTTGAATCCCTTGGATGTTCTGACCACAAAACCTAGGAGCCTATTTGCCTTTCCGGTTATGTGCTGGTAATGATCTCTAAACGATAGCTGTTCGTCAAAGTATATGCCCAGGTGCTTTCACAGAGTACTTTACTGTATATGGTGCTTCACAACGTTCCACTATATATATTTTTTAGTCATATAGAAGTCGTTGATGTTTTCTCGTTGATTGGTGATGTGAAGCGCAAAGTTTTTTGAACACCTTAGGTATAAATATTTGTTCCATATGGGTGTTTCAATTTTATTATTAGCAAAACAGCTATTTTCAGTAGAATAGATTAGCAAAATTGTAAATATGTAGCTTTTTCATTATGTTCGTATTGACAAGTAGATCTCCTATTTTCTGATAGAAAAGGGAATTTTGTTGTACAGTAAATCAATAGACGATTTTTTTTTTTCAAGATTACCTAATGCTTCTGTTCTTACAAGCATCAGTAGACGATATTTTAAGTATAATCTACAGACACTTTTTCAAAACATGAGCACAGAAATTTACAAAAATAAATGCTATGCAATGAAACATAATATTTTCCTCTGCGACAATTGATTAGAATTTGGAATAATGTAAACACTATTACTAAATGAGTCTTCCAATTGTCCATTGATCGAAATTTGTTAAACATAAATATAAGTTGATCTCGAATTTAAAATCATTTTTCAATCAGGGCTGGAATAACACTTGTGAAACGTTTTCTTAACACACGAAAGAATAAAAAGCAAAAATAAAAAATAATAATAATCACAATTACGTTAAGTGATGTCTATCTTTCATTGCGTTTTGTTGGTATCTCAAATAATTTTAAGTGTAACAACTCAAGGCGCGAATATAAACAATTTCAAGTTCACTAATTGGTTCGCATTTCCGGGAAGACAAACCAATAGGGAATTCCATCTGACTGTAATAAATAAACTGTTGAAATTTTTTGAAGCATTTCCTTGGGATATGGATGTAAGTGCTGGATTGGGACTGATTTTACTCAAAAGTAAGTTACTTAACCCCGGTTTCCTGTACATTAACAGTATGTTTGTTTACGTAGATCAATAATTATATGTTCCACTACAGGACACAGGCCTACTCTCAGAGAGAGAGCATGGGCTTAATTACCACGCGTGCCTACCGCAGATTGGCAATTTAAGCGCTTAGGTATGTGGACACCTCAGACACTCAGGTTTCCTCACGATGTATTCCTTCACCGTAAGCGAGTGGTATTGCTACTGTAACTTCACAAATCTACGTAACTTAAAAAATTAAGTTATTGTTACATGCCAGGATTCGAATCCACGACCTCCCGAGTATGAGGCCGGCGTTTTACCGCTCCGCTACCTTCGCATATATTAATCTACAGTATATTAATGTAAATAGCTGTCACAGATTTTTTGTATGCACTTCCACCAACTGACTGCTGATACCTACAGTAGATTATTTTTAGCTAGTTAGTGTACGAGAAACAGGAGGTTAGATGATGATGATCTGAGGCTGGTAGCGGTTGAATGAGGATGATTGAGGACATATAGTTATGTTTATTTATGTTTGTTTCATAAATGTTTATGTACATGTTTATCGACTATTTATATAGGTATTACCCAGCCCCATCTCCCCTACGGTAGTATTTAAATGCACTATCCGCACAGCCATTGTCCACAAACCAAAGGTTGATCGGTAGAAAATGCTATTTAGCATTAAGTACGCCTTTGTAACAAACATGTGTTTTGTGCAATAAAGAATCTTAATAATAAAAGAAGTGGTGTTGAAGAAAGTAGCGCCATCTAACGACGTTCCGGAAGATCTCTCAACGGACACCAGCGAAACTAATTTTTGACGTTAAAAGAATTCATTCGAAAATCCTAACCGATGTAGACATTGCTCATCTGGTAATTTACGATTAAATTATATTTTTGTTCTCTAAAGTAATCAGAACATTCATTTTCGTCTGTACGCATTATTTATACCGAGAAACCCAGAGAACTGATAAAATCCACACAAGAAAAGGACTACACGAGACCTGCCTGGCGAACAAGTGGTGTGCCTTCAGAAGGCTTACGCCCAGCAGTGGGATATTGTGGACTGATTGATTGAAGTTACTTAATATGACAACACATAACACAAGATAAATTTACGCCTGTATCCCGGAGAAGTAAGCAGAGACCAGGGTCTTAGTAGGTTTTTAAGCTAGTTGTACGTCCTGACTATCTTAACTTTGCTAATTATTAGTATTATTCGTACCTCATTATAAACATCATGCCCAACAATCAATAAATATTCTCCATCAACAACGATTTCACCAGTAACTCATGTAATAAACTTAGCAATCATTGTGTAGCATTAAAAGTAGAATCGGCTGCACATAAAATTTTATACTCAATTCAATAGTTACGTTACGATCCGCTGTTGACTGAACAACTCGTTAAGTTTTAGGACACACTAACTACACTGTCGTGTGGCAAACTTTTCGTCACAATTCGTTAAATTCAGAGGTCTAATTGTGCGCACCAAACCCTGTCATGGTTTTCCAAGCTTCGAACATAACCATGAGGGGTTTTGCCATAATCGCCACGCTTGGCAGGCGGGTTGGCGATCGCAGTATGCGGTTGAAATCTCGGGAAGACGCTGCTGCCCGTCTCCTGGTGATTTCCTTAGTCGCCTTCTATGACATCCACGGAAGGTAATGGAGTGACGCTTTTCTTAATCCTGTGCCGCACGGACCTGTCGGAATTCTGACATTTGCGATAGTAATTTGTATGGAATTTGACATAGGGACTTGACATTTTAATATAGGGACAGATCGGTGAAAAATCTTCTACATGGGGCTTTTATGGTACACTGTAATGTTTTTTAAACCGAGTACAATCGACGGCACATAAACCTTTACATTGTTGTTGCTGAGTCACCAGAATCTTGATCAACTAGAGTAGACGGATGCAAAGGATGTGCTATCAATTGCATTATCATATAGGGCCTTTGCACACGACATTTTTTTAATGCGCTGACGACGTGGTGCATGTACCTTGATGACTTTAGGCTGAGAATAAGGCTTTTTGCCAGGTATTAAGTTTTTTTCAGTTATGTGCTTTATTTAATTTTTGTTGACAATAAAGACAATTTCGCTTTAAATTTCAAATGCGTGAAACGCAATCAGGACCCCAGTAAACTCAAGGCCGCTGGCACGCTGTAACCTTTGGAACACCGTTCTTGCGTTTGTAATCTGCTGATATGCGTTGATAAATGCGCGTGGTGAGAGTACAAAAAGACGTCGTGTGCAAAGGCCCTTAGATCTTTTTTGTTGTTGTCACTCCTTTTCAGAAAGTGATTATTATAATCCCACAATATATTATACTTCAATATTTATGTATTTTAGTTAATGTAGAAAGCAGCTTAAGGTTCATGAAGCAAATGAAACAAAAATTTGAAGGTAACCGCTCTCCGTGTGTTTTTGATGATGACCTTCAAGTGGTGGGTGCACTTAACAATAGAACCGAAAAACTGGTCGAAAAGTTCATTGATTACATGCTTGCGCGTGTGCATAGACATGACATGTACAGGAAAGGTGAGTTATAATTATGATAAGACAGAGTGTACTTTTGAGAGTTTGGTTTGTTTGGGTGTTCTAAACAATCACGCTTCATGGGATTCAGTGGGCTAAATAGCGCCACCAATCAGAAAAAAAATATCTTCTTTTACAGACTGTATTTGCAAGAAGTGTCTGGACAATCTCTCAATCATGTTAACAGTGATTTTTGGGACCCACGACAAAGAACCTAGAATCACAAACCTGGAACTAGATAGCATTTAAATATGCTAACAACGGCCGTTTTTGGCGTCAATCCTTTGGGCTTTGGCGCTAGTCCTAGGATTTAGGTTCAGGCCTTAGGTTCACGGCCATGGTCTCAAAAATTACAATCCTGATTGACAGATTGTACAGACCATCTTTGGAAATTTGATCTGTAAGTAAAGCTATGATGTTTTTCCTCGGTGGCGCTAGTGTTATTCCTTGGAGCCCGTTAAAGATCTAAATGGATAAATATTATAATAAGCTATACAAAGTCGCCTTAAAATGTACAATTCCTGCAATACCCGAATTAAATTTTGTGTTTCGCAACATCTTTTTCTCAGATGTATATATTTTTTATGAAATATCAGGATTTACATAATGTGCGCTTTACGTCCTGCACCAGTGTTGCAGCATCCGGTAAATCATTGTCATACGTAGAAGAACGTCCAATGACATCCATTCTGTTTATTAATTATTGTTTTAAGCATTACCCACTAGGACATCGCCAATGGAATGCAGAATAACCATAAAACACCATATAAATGGCATTGAAGAAGTGAAAAAAAAAATTCTAAAGTTGTGGAATAAAACTTGTCATTAATTACAAGCTTTAAACGGGGTGTACCAGGAATTAAAAATTTCTAAGGTAGCCTTCTATACTTTTAACAGCACTTTATTTGGTTTTAGTGGCGTCCGGATTCTTGATGCTCGAACAAAATTGGGAGCGAAATATTGTAACCTTTCCGATTCTCGTATATACGTTGACGTATTCCAGCAGATTGGCTAATAGCTGGTCCGTGCCTACCCCGACTGAGTACATGAAATTGGTTTACAATTTTACTGAAATTGTGCCCACAATGAGTGACGTAGGTAAGCCATTCATAACATGTTCTTTTAGACGTAGAGGCGATTTCTGTGATTTTCTCGAAATACATAAGTAGTCAAATATCTGTCTCGTTTTATTTTAAAAAAATGTGAAGATCTGTCTCTTTAAACTGGCGGAAAGTAAAATGAAATCATCTCCTAGAAAAGGAAGTGTTACTCGTTAAGAAAAACAAATTCTGCTATAGGTTAAATATTTTGACGCAACCTAACTATTGAACGTAATTTAGCAAAATATGTACATTCTGACGAGAAGTACCCAGACTTTTCGAAGAGATGTGAGGATTTTGGTGCGCTATATTACCCTGTTTAATAAAAAACAAAATGTTTGCAGGTAAGTGTTTGGTGCAGCTAGCTGATACTATAACGTTCTTGTATGGAATACCACAGCAATGCAACGTGGATGACATATGCTCTGACGTGGTTTACAATGGAGATGATTTCGGATTTGGTTTGGGTCATAGGTAAATGGTTTTCTAACGGGAATATTTAAGCAATCTTTTTAGTTTTTGTATTGTTATATTGGTTTATATTTTTCTTATTATAGTTACGCTTCGGTTTTTTTATTATTTTAGGATATTCCTCCTAATCTACGCAAAATTTGCAAGAAATTGTTACTATTTGAGTGAAGGTCGTGATAGGAAACTAATGGTTAAGTTGTGCAGCATAGCAAGATTGGAAAGCGACTATTTAGCAATTGTTCTGGATTACGCCATACCAGATTTGCTCATGGAATTCAGTAAGTCAATCTATATACATGCTAGTATCTGGGTGGTTTAAAAGCCGTGGTTACGTGATTAGTAATTACAAATGTCATCTATTTAGATTAATACTTTCAAGTGAAGACGTGATTTAAAAAAAAATAAGTTGAGAAATCTTGTTTTGAGTTGAGGAATGTTGTTTCAAAAAAATGTGTGAACCATTCGTGCTGCTGCCTCTCCATTTATCAGAACAATAATCCGCGGACCCGCGGCACGCCCGCACTGCTATGGCGGGCTACTGACAGATAGATAGAGAATACTTTATTGCACAACCAGGTTGATGGTTCTAATAAATTCGAGTTTGTGTCGAGATATTTTTGGATACTATATCTTTTACCTTTTTTAAAAATACAAAGTAGCGTATTAGATAGCTATTGGTTGGGCACGTTGATTTTGCTATGTCTTTCAAACCACCCAGAATTCACATCACAGTCTTACTTGTGTTGACATGAAAAGGGTAAACTAAGATTTAGTTTGTGTGCCACGTACAAATCTGCATAAGTTGTAATATGAGTTTATAAATGTGAAAGAGTATCGGTCTTTTTTTATAAAAAACACCATTGCTTATAGCATTAATTCCGCCACATTGCCATTGTATTTTTTACTTATGTGCAATAAACGTATTAATAATAATAATTCCTTAAAGCACTCCATACACGCCGCATAAAGTAGTCTGTGGTGGAGACTTTACAAAGGAACGATTTTACCAAGACATTTATACTGCTTTTTCCTGGGTACGCTAGTTGCGCGTTTTGTAAGTCGAAAATCGCAACTTTCCAGTACATTAACTGTCAAATTCTGAAATTTTAGCACCACAAAACGCGTGACTAGTGCCATCGTACTGCCCATGCTGGAGTGTTTTGAGAAAATCGTGGTTTTATAAATAACACCGCGTAGATTAGATTAGCACTCTTTATTGTACACACCAGAAAACAAAATACATTAAAAGGCTTACATATCTAAGTTTTGCCGTGCACAATGGGCGGTATTATCGTCAAAAGCGAACTCTTCCAGACAACCTTAGGATGGATAGGTGTATCTTTAGTTTTTTAGCAAAGTCGGTAAAACGGATGAGGAGTAAAAAGTATTAACAAGTTCTTTCAATCTGACGAATTTTGTTGTTTTGACAATCTTTCACAATAGTTCTTTCTAAATTCCGCAACTTTGATTTTGTATTTCATACATAATAAAGGATGACACTGATTTTCGACCAGTCAACATGGTAGGTAATAATAATGTGGGCTTGTTTCTTAGATCGAATTTTTATTTTCAGTGTCGTACTGCACATTGGAGGGGCACAGGGAGAGCATGCGGGAGGAATGGTACGTGAAAATGCACGACCTGTACTCCAGTGCGAAGAGTGCTGATAAAATCTGCTATGTTCGCTCCCAGTTCAGGAAGAAACATCCCGATCTGGAGAATTATAAATCTACGTACTGGCAGCTTGTCAGAGGTACAATCAAGCCGATGGGTCCATGCGATCGGCGGCTGACAGGACTAGCATTAGCAGCTCATGCAGCGGCCTTTCGAGCTTGTACCCAACCTGTCTACTGCAACGCCAAGCTAAACAGATGTTGCGTCCCATTCGAAACAAAGTATTTCTATGATTATTACTTGGACCATCCAAACTTGACACTTCAAAAGAAATGGTTCGCCTGGCAATACTTGACGGGATACAGGAAGGTTGACAAGTGGGCACAACCGGATACGGATACCAATAACGTAGTAAGTGTGGTTGATCCTGACGCTAGTCCTTGGTATTGGATTTTCAGGAGTAAACTAAATACCTTTCGCGATGAACCGAATGCGGATTTCATAAAATATGATCCTGATGACGACTACTTTGGGATTGATTAGATATTTACTAACACGAGAAAAAAATACTGGTCTGTTTATATGACCCTTCTTATTAGTTCATGCAACTGGTACAAAATACTTTTGAAAATATACAATCTTACAAACTCGCCTATGTACTTGTTTATTTTAACGTAAGTACGTCCTATATAAACGTTTATTTTTTAATAGACTTCACCGATTTCGATAATTCTTTTTTTGTTCGAACAGATATAACGTCCCATTGGTCCCATTTTAATTTTTTTATGCACAAGATGGCGTAAAGCAAGTGAGTTAAGTCGAGCTCTCTTCCCCTCCACTTTGACCGTCATGGTCACTGCTATGAGAACCAATACCTTTATACCTACTTAAGGAGCTCAAGATCCGAACACGCCTATCGATTATATGCTAGTAACGTATTCTGTTTGTCTTTGTCACATCGCACGGCGACCTGATAGCCTTGAATATAGTATACATAAGCAGCCTATATACGTCCCACTGTAGGGCACATTCCTTCTCTCAGGGAGAGAGTATGGGCTTAATCACCACGCGTGCCCACCGCGGATTGGCGATTTCAAGCACTGAGGTAGGTGAATAGCTCAGGCACTCAGGTTTTCTCACGATGTTTTCCTTCACATAAGCGAGTGGTATTGCTACTATAACTTCACAAATGTACATAACTTAGAAAACAAAGTCATAGGTACATGTCCGCACCGGGAATCGAACCTGGGTCTCTCGCCTCCAAGTCCAATGTTCTACCCACTAGGCTACCACCGCAGAATATAGTATAATGACGAGTTTTTGTACACTTATTGAAAAATATAATTGTGACATAAGCTGGGATTACGGAACACAACTAAAAGTTTTACAATGGTCTATTGATTTAATTCATGGTCACAACACATTATAATTTTCTTATTGAAAAATTTGCGCTGAATCACATTGAGTAACTTGTGAACCGTTTCGTGCCGTTTGAAAAAAGTGGACAAATGTGCACTGGTTATACTGATATTTATATGTTACTTGGTGTATTTGTCACCGAATAAACATAGAAAGATTCATTTATGCGGAAAGGTGGATGTCTATGTCTTTGAATTTAACAGTTGCCAAAGTGGAGGAGTGACAATAGCTCGACAGACAGCCACAGACGAAAAGATACAAATAGTTAATAAATAAAGTTACAAATTGTTACTGAAATATATGGGCAGCAGCGTCTTCCTGAGAGTCCAACCGCATACTGCGATCGCCAACCCGCCTGCCAAGTGTGGGGATTATGGCAAAACCCCTCATGGTTATGAAAACCACGAGGGAGGATTATGTCCTGCAGTGGGCGTTAAATGGCTGATGATGATGATGGTGATGACTGAAATATTACAATTACCTCAAATTGTCAGATTTAACCTCCTGAGTCCTGACCTTGAAAATAATTATGGTTATCAATGGTTATTTTCAAGGTAATGAATGACTGAGGAGCTTTCTCATTACCTTGAAAATAACCTTGAAATTAACAGCTAATTAAAATCCAGTAAGAAAAAATATTAGAAAATTAAATAGAGAAGCAATTTACATTTCGGTTGGGGAATGTCAATATACAATATAATATCAATATACAAGAAGTCACATACCAAAATTTCAAAATTACATTAGTTTGCATAGAGCTTCGTCAGACATAAAAAAGAAAAGAAATTACTTTAACATTTTATAATTAACGATGTTGTGTATTGTAAGTAACCTTAAAGAGGTTGATGCGGGTGCGAAAGTGACAGGGATACCCCCTCGCCCGTGAAAGTTGAGACAGCGGTCGTCCGGATTGCGCACTGAGCAAACTTTGAATAATTTGATTAATTGCAAAAAAAATATGTGCCAAAAAAACGAACCATATAAACTTGTCGAGGCTCGCAAATATAAATTGCTTATTCAGAAAAAATATGGATACTGTCCGTTCAGAGAAGATTTACTTTTTTTTAAATTTAATTTATATAAATATTGCAACATCACAAATAGTGTTGCAATACTATAACTGAGCAGTAGTACCTATCAAATATCTTCTAGTATTCTCTTAGTATTGCTCTTACCGTGTGGCGCCGGATTAAGAATAGCGTCACTCCATTTCCTTCCGTGGATGTCGTAGAAGGCGACTAAGGAAATACATTACCAGGAGACGGGCAGCAGCGTCTTCCTGAGATTCCAACCGCATACTGCGATCGCCAACCCGCCTGCCAAGCGTGGCGATTATGGCAAAACCCTTCATGGTTAGGAAAACCATGAGGGAGGCCTATGTCCTGCAGTGGGCGTCAAATGGCTGATGATGATTCTCTTACATAACTTCCCAACACTTCCAATCCCATCCACAAACACACTAACAAAAAAATTTGTTCCAGATCTGTCCATGACCAATTGTATAACAGTTTTTATCTCACATGTACTCGTTCATCTGTAGCGAAGCACTTTTGTAACGCATTGTACTACGGGGCGGTTGTTTGAGAATGAGACATTTGCATCAGCTGCGAGAGCCGTGACTGCCTGCCTTCGTGTCCTCGGCTTTTGTCTAGATAAAGATTGCTCCTGAATTTGCCCCGAAAGTTTTTGCCCAATAATTACATTGTACTTTTTCCCTAAATACGAGACCGTCTAACTTTTATTTTAAATTTGTATGGTATACTTTAAGAACTGTACCATAATAATATCAAGATGGACTCCTGCATGCAAATTTTTTGTCCAAGTGTAGAGTGGTGGGTGATTTTACCCGAATATTTACCCATTTAATATAGCCGACGAGTATTTATGAGGGAAAAAAACATTTATAAGTATTTTTTTTTTGCTTTAATAGATTAAAATACCGTTAAATACATTTTTGATCACGATCCAAATCTGGAATAAGTTAATCTAAAAAAAACCATTTATAAACATTGAATGATTGTATCTATTTGATAACTAGAGATCGGACTTTTTGCGATTCTCAACACATAACAGCAGAGTGGTCGGTCGGTTCTACATACGTATCTACGCACGTGGTGATTAAGCCCATACTCTCCCTCTGGGTTGGGCTCACACCCTCAGCACAATGCTGAGTCAGATGCCCTTTGTGGCAACTTTGACACACGTGTTGTATTTATGTGACTTGTTTTTCCCTTGTATTTATGTTGCTTGTCTTATGCCTTTTATTTTTTGTGATGTGTTAATTGTGTCACCAGTGATGTCTTATGGCTCTGAAACGTGGTCTCTCAATATGGGCCTCATAAGAAAGCTCAAGGTCACGCAACGAGCTAAGAAAAGAGCTATGGTCGGATTTTTTCCACAAGATCGAATCAGAAATGAAATGAGAAACGAACGTCGTCGACATAGCACATCGGATTAGTAAGTCGAAGTGGCAGTGGGCGGGGCACATCGCACGCAGAACTGATGGGCGATGGGGCTGAAAAGTTCTCGATTGGAGACCACATATCGGCAAGCGCAGCGTAGGACGACCAGCCACAAGATGGACAGAACACCTCATCCAAGTGGCAGGAATACGCTGGATGCAAGCCGCTTCCAACCGGTCTTTTTGGAAATCCATGGAGGAGGCCTATGTCCAGCAGTGGACTTCTTGTGGCTGAATGATAATGATAATGATGATGTGTTAATTTGTCCCAATAAATGTCTTTCTTTCTTTCTTGAGACGTACGAAATTATTATTGTGAGATCGGAGACAAAACCTTAGGGTGCCAACCAGACCAACCCAAATGACACCGTGCAGCTGTGCAGCGACGTTGTAATAACGCTTTCAGAGTACAAATTGTCCAGGATTTTTGTATTAATCCTTTTGGCAGCAATTAAACACTAGCAGGGTGGAGACAAAAGGGTGCTTTGTAATAATACTTGTGTTTTATTTTACTGGATTTTATGCAAGCAGGTTTAAGTACGTTTTTTATTTAGAAAATGGACCGATTTATCGAGCCTCACTCGATCCTATTTCTGTCACTAGTTCAAACGTCAAGCAACTATCACAAAAATCAAAAAACAAAATTGAGGTAATTTATTAAAGTGTAGTTAGTGGGTTAAAATCTCGGCATGTACCAATGACTTTGTTTTCTAAGTTACGTACATTTGTGAAGTTATAGGAATCGCAAAAACTTTTTTCTTCTGGAAGCGAAATCTTCCACGTGAGATTAACCTTCCAGAGGTTGCTGTTCAATGTAACTCTTACAAATATTAATGCATTTATATTCAACATGTACAGCTGTATAGAAGAACGCTTTATGTAGGATTGAAATTAAACCACACACCACTAATTTTCACCTTCTATTTCTTACAAAATCCCTTCATGAAAAACAATACGTCTGCTAAACACAGTGATGGCTGATGGCCGACAAGTGAAGTTGGGGTTGCCAGGAATTTTACAACAGAAAGTTTCCATATTTCAAATATTACCGCCCAAAGCGATAATATTTGTTACTATTAAATAAAAGTAGGGTTGATATTAAATAAAAACTAACAAAACGATTTTAAAAAACAAACAACTTCATTTGCCTTTTATAAGTTGGTCGCCTATTACTTGTTAAGTTGTAAAGCCTACTGAGCCAAGATAGTTTTCCTTTTAAGTTTATTATATGTGCTACTGCCCCGAATTTCTTCACGTTTTTACAATCAAGCGATTGTTGTAGTAGCCAAGCGGCTGCTGTAACATTAATTTGAACTTTAAAGCTTAATATTTCGCTAAATGGTTCTCCTATACTTACAATATTTTTAAACGACTACAAACTGCCACCCCGGACAGACAAACGGACAGACAGACATACAGACAGAAAAACAAAAATATGGCGAAACAATAAGGGTTCCTTGTTGACTACGGAATCCAAAAAAAAACGCATAAACCCAAATTGTCTCTTATTGGATTTTTTTCAGAAATAACTCTGTTTTGTGTATATGCTAAAATAACCATGTTTATGCATGACTTAATACCCTTAAGTCGGTTAATGTACAGTGGCATTTATTTTAATGGTGGAAATGGCCCTTCGTTTTTCACATCATACACAGCGTTTTACCAGGAAATTTCAAACTGTTTACCAACAATTTATCATTTGTTATATGAAAACAAGAGGGTGAAAAATCCCCCTTTTGTTGGGCCTGTTTCCCGTTTTTTGCTCAGGCTTATACTCGTATTTGTCTAAGTGAAAGTACAGGGAGCGCTTACATCTCGCAACAAAATTCGTTCTTGAGCGGTTGTTTTATGGTGTTTATATTGATGTTTATATTTAAAACAACAAGTAACTACCCAAAAAACAATTCCTTGCGCTAAATAGCCACAACTCTATTTCGTAATGAAATAAGGCAGACTCACAATCGATTTTTATGAGAATACCTTCTACCTTTCAGTGCAACACTATTGTTAAACTTGCTATTCTTCGAAGCAAACTGCGGATCGTTTTTTTAATAGCAAAATCCCTATTATTTGCCACATATTTGTTTAAAATTCTTACATACATACATAAACTCACGCCTGTATCCCAGAGGGACAGGCAGAGACCAGGGACTGTTGCTTGCCACGATCCTGACATATCACTTTCGTTTCCTCAACATTCATTAGACGTTGCATGCACGCACGCCGGTTTCGGGTAAAGTTCTTATCCGTGATATGTATTGACATGTTTAGCAAATTTGTGTTGTCAAGCGAAATTGAAAAAAAACAAACAAATCTATCATCATCATCAGCCATTTGACGCCCACTGCAGGACATAGGCCTCCTTCGTGGTTTTCATAACCATGAGGGGTTTTGCCATAATCGCCACGCTCGGCAGGCGGGTTGGCGATCGCAGTATGCGGTTGGAATCTCAGGAAGATGCTGCTGCCCGTCTCCTGGTAATTGTTTCCTTAGTCGCCTTCTATAACATCCACGGAAGGAAATGGAGTGACGCTATTCTTAATCTGGCGCCACACGGAATAAATCTATACGCTACCTCATTATTAAAGTAGGAGAAAAATTCTGCTGTCAGAAGATTTCTTTTTGTATCCTATGTACGTTGTGCTGCAGGGCCTTTTCTTGGCAAGAGAGTATAGACGTCAGACACCTCAGACACTTAGGTTTCCTCACAACGTTTCCTTTTCCCGTTAGCGAGTGGCATAGCTACTACAACTTCACAAATGTACGAGACGAACAGAATCATGGTACATGTCGGGATTTGAACCCATGACCTCGCGAATGTGAGGCCGGCATTCTACCGCTGCGGTACTATCGCTTCGGCATAAACGTAAACAACAACACAAACTCAAATAATATAATTTTAACCCTTAAGAGGTTCGCATAAATTGCCACTGCTCTGCAGCAAAAAAAGCCAAAAATTATGCTCATACAAATGACTCCCCAGAGGATGGAGTTTGAAATAACGCGGTTAAACTGTAACAAATGGCTAGACTTTTTAAACAGTGATAACGATGTTTTCCTTTTTTGTTACAAATTAAGTACTCGATGAATTTTTTAACGAGAGTTTAACTGTGAACTGGAGAAGCCCCTTTTGAGGAGACTTTTTGGAGAAATTGAGCCGTTGATACCGCAGTGCTCTAATGAGCTCTACGCAAGTAAGCAACTTAAAATTTGTAAGTTTTGTTAATCATTATAATCATCGGCCTACGCTTGTCCACTGCTGGACATAGGCCTTTCCATTGCACGCCACTGAGCACGGTCCTCGGCTACTCTTATCCAGCTCTTGCCAGCCGCCCTGCAAAGATCGTCGCTCCACCGAGTCTGAGGACGTCCTACATTACGTTTACTGATCCGCGGTCGCCACTCAAGAACTCAGCTCCCCATCGGTTATCAGTTCTATGGGTGATATGGCCGGCCCACTGCTACTTCAGCATGCTAATTCGGTGGGCTACCTCGTTTTGAATTCGATCTCCCAGAAAAACCCCGAGTATAGCCCTTTCCATAGCACGCTAAGCGACTTTAATTTGTAGACCAGCCCCACCGTGAGTGTCCACGTGTCGGCACCGTATGTCATGACGGGTAGGACGCACTGATTGAAGACTTTCATCTTTAGACTCTGTGGGATTGGCGATGTGAAGACTCGACGTAGTTTCCCATAAGCTGCCCAGCCCAGCTGTATTCTTCTATGGGCCTCTTTCTCAAAGTTGTTTTTACCTAACTGCATGGCTTGCCCGAGGTAGAGTTTTCTTACTAAGAGAAAATTTTTAACAGTAAATTAATATAATAAAATTATTGACTTTCACACAACACAATCCCTTGTCCTGGTCCCAAACTAGGATACCCTGAACTAGTAACCAGGTAAGGACATCACAAACATGGAAATATACTCTCACTAAGGCCATTTGTACGAATGTGCGGCGGCCACAATGGGAATCGATCCCACGACCTCTAGCGTGATAATCAGGCGTGATACCGCTAAACCAACGAGGCACATATGATTTCGATAGACTGTGGAGTTTTCACCACGATTTATAATTGTGTAGTAATTAATCTATCCACAGCGGCTTTTCATTCGGGAGATTGTGGGTTCTAATCCCGGCATGTACCAATGACTTTGTTTTCTAAGTTTGAAGTTACAGTAGGAATACCACGCGCTAACGGTGAAAGAAAACGTCCTGAGGAAACCTGAGTGTCTGAGGTGTTCATATACCGGTATTGCCAATGCATGGTGGGCTCGTGTGGTGATTAAGCCCATACTCTCTCTCTCTCTCTGAGAGCAGGCCTATGCCCCACAGTTGGACAGTTTTAAATAGTTTTATGATATCAAGGTACTGGATTTCCTCATACAACGTGGAGCGAAAATGGTCCTATGAGACTTAAGTTGAACAAAACAAAACATTTTCTTTGTTATGAGACCAACTCTAAAGACGCTCATGAATTTTGATTCTTGCACTACCATGATAATAGCTTAGTTTTAATTGATAAATACAAGGCTAGAAAACCTGGAAATAGATACATAATACCAAGGATGTGTAACTATTATGGTGAGAGAACGAGAAAGTTCCTACTTCCTAAAATCCTAAATAGTATTGATTTCTTAGAAGACGACTGTGAAAGTAAAGCCGTATTTAAGTCTAAGCTGAAAAAGTTCTTATTGGATAGGTTTGACTCAGAACTGTGAGCTCAAACTCTAAAAATTTATCATTGTAAAAACAAATGCTTCTTTAACGACCATTAAACCGATGGGTAGCTGCTAATGTGTTTCAGATAAAAGTTTTAAGTGAGGTGCAGTGGACGGCGAATCGGCCTTTGCATCGTGTTCCATAGTCACTGGTAATATGACCGAATACAGAGTAAGCATGTATGGGGGGATCCGTTGTCGACTGTACTTTAAAACTTTAAAATTTAGTTTATTGTTACCTAATACTATTTTTTTAAAAAAATGTTAAAAGAGTGCGATTAATTCGCCAACAAACTGTCATGCAGTTTGGCGAATAATTTATAAAATTTAAAACTCTGCGATAACAAAGTAAGTCAATAAATTAAAAAAAAAAAAAAAAAAAAAAAAAAAATATCCAAATTATATTTCGTTGGACCATTATTTTAATTATGGCTTCTGTAATTCTGAACCGATAGTAAATGTATTTAATTTTTAATTTTAATTCGTTTAAAACTAACCGCTAACACATATAGGTATAAGCAGCCTATATACGTCCCACTGTAGGGCACAGGCCTTCTCTCAGAGAGAGAGTATGGGTTTAATCACCACGCGTGCCCACCGTGGATTCGCGATTTCAAGCGCTGAGGCATGTGAATAGCTCAGACACCCAGGTTTCCTCACGATGTTTTCCTTCACCGTCAGCGAGTGTTATTGCTACTATAACTTCACAATGTACATAACTTAGAAAGAAAAGTCATAGGTACATGCCCGCACTGGGAATCAAACCTGGGTCTCCCGCTTCCGAGTCTACCCACTAGGCTAACACCGCTTGCTGCTAACACATAATAATATACATCCAATTTACATTACAGCCTACTTGCCAAAGAGTTAAACTTAATTGTATATTTTCTGCATGCCATTTTCACTCCAAACTGATATTTATTTTATTCCCAACGTGCTCCCAACAAAAATGTGTGTTAAGCCTAAAGTACCTAATCCTATTAAGATTTCTGGTCTCAAAAATTACCTAACACCTCTCACGTAGCGATGAAGCATAAGGGCTCGTTTCGATTTCGAACATTTTTTGGGCATGTCATACATAACAGAACATAAAGGTTGCGAGCCAAGCGATCAACTCTTTTTTTTCCTAAGTCTACGAGAAACGAGCCTCTAGTTACAGGGTGACTTTGAATTCTTTAACCCTTTTAAGGGGACATGCTAACCGTGATTTAAAAATATATGGTGATTTTGAAAAATTACACATCAAAAAAATATTTTGTGTCAAAAAAAGTCGTTTTTTTAGTTGTTTATGAATATTGAACCAATTAAACAAAAAAGACATCAAATTAGAAAACATTTTTCGACGTTATGGTACTTCCTACCACTTGGAATTTGGATTAAGTTTGCAGCCGAAGGTCGGAAAACACGAATATTTACAAATATGCTGTACGATTACCTATAAATTATTAATTTTACAATGAAAAAAACATTCCCTCGAAACATTGCTAACGATATCAAAATCACCCTATAGTTTGTGCGCACATCTTACATACATAAACACTAAAGTTGCAAGTTAAATACACAAGCAGCCTATATACGTCCCACTGTAAGGCACAGGCCTTCTCTCAGAGAGAGTGTATGGGCTTAATCACCACGCGTGCCCACCGCTGATTGGCGATTTCAAGCGCTGAGGTATGTGAATAGCTCAGACACTCAGGTTTCCTCACGATGTTTTTTTTTCACACTTAGCGAGTGGTATTGCTACTATAACTTCACATATTTACATAACTTGGAAAACAAAGTCATAGGCAAGTCAAATAAAATCTTCTAATTACAGTAAAGTTCCGCTCGTATTAAAGTTAGAGCTCATAAAAAAATTACAGTCTTATTTACCTATAAAAATGAAAACCCGTTTCAGAAGCTCTTTCAGCAAAACGTTGTTTATTTTTAGTTTGCGCTTTAACTTTTTATGTTTCATAAAAAGTTCCAGCTGAAATTCATTTATTCTCTGTGAATGCAGATACCAAAAAACGCTTTTGCTATTACGAAAATGAGACGATAAATTCTGCGATACTTTTTTATTGCGTCCAGACACTAAATATTTCTTGATTCGGTGCTTGGTGCTTGTGTTAATGATGATGTTGGATCCATGGTATATTACTTCTTTGTAAGATTCCGTGCCCAAAAGGTAAGGGAACCTATTACTAAGACTCCATTGTCCGACTGTCTGTCTGTCTGTCACCAGGCTGTATCTCATGAACCGTGATAGCTCGACAGTTGAAATTTTCAAAGATGATGTATTTCTGTTGCTGCTATAATAAAACAGCAACAGAAATACATCACTTGTGCGTATAAAAACAGAATAAAATAAATATTTAAGTAGGGCTCCTATACAACAAAAGTGATTTTCTTGATATTAATAGCGGCATCAGGTAGACGCTTGAAATATTCACAGAGTATTTACTTGTATATTTACTTTAAAAACAAATAATTTAATTAAAATAAAATAAATATTTAAGAGGGGCTCCCATATGACAAACGTGATTTTTTTACTGTTTTTTGCTCGATATTAATAACGGCAATAGGTAGACGCTTGAAATATTCAAATGTAGTATGTAATGGTATGGAACCCTTCGTGCGCGAGTCCGACTTGCACTTGGCCATTTTAGAGAACTATTGGATCTGTTTGTAAAAGTGGATTAAGCCACATAATACATTGTAGTTAATTAAAACTACGATACGATTCGCTGAATGGTCGTATTTGAATAATGTGACTTGACACAATAACAATTCGGTTCTTGTCCATATTTTAGCACGTTGTCATCACACGTTAAGGGATACGTAACAAGATTATAAGCTTTTACCATGATATTAAACATGCAATGTTACTTATCTGTTGTTTCAGAGAATAAATAAAATAAAATATAAATGCAAGCAACAATGTTCGAATAATAAACGACCGCCAGGAAGTTCCTCTGGCAGGTAAACCACAACAGTATTATTTTGTTTGACCGTCTTGCCTGTGGTGTAAAACAGGCTTATCGCACAGTTTCAGTTAAATAGATAGGATATGATTATCTATTGTACACCAGGTTTACAATATGGAATTACAATTCAGCGCCATCTACGCAGTTCTTACTTTTTTTTAATAGTCAAAAAGAAAACCTCCCGTTCCATCACTCTCGTAGCTAGCTAGCTTCCATCGCATTGTATTAGTACATATAGTCCGCGCAGATCTTTTTGGCGGTAACGTGAACATAGTCACAGATCGTTTGCACATCGCTTACTGTCTTTACAGTGTATGTGTGAGTAAGCATTTAACATATGAGAAAACATTTTTCAACGGTACTTCCTAACACTTCGAATTAGGATTCACAGTTTGGAGCCAAAGGTCGGAAATCACGAATATTTACAAATATGTTACTGATAAATCATGAATAATTGTTTTTCACAATGAAAAGAACATTTCCTCAAAGTACGGTGAACGAATACAAAGTCACCCTGTAGATACCCCAACTGACAATAAATCTATACAAAATTATACACAAAGGTCGAGAAAAAACGGCAAAAATCACGTTTGTTGGGGCCCCCTAAAATATTTATTTTATTTCAATTTAATTATTTATTTTTGAAGCGAATGATGATGATGATTGTTCCGACCAGTTTCGGCCATGGCGACCATTTTGACCCCTAATCAGAGATGTGGGCTAGTGCACTCGAAGATGGCTTATGTAGCCTATCTTCACGGCGAAACTCCGTGCACACTGAGGGCACGTGAGAATGCCGTTCTCATAATTATGTGTTATGGCAGGTTGGCGAGCCTTTAACTGGTCGCGTTTGGTGTCCAGGTCAGCTTTACGCTGAACCTCGAACTCGCGTACTTGGCTGTTCACCATCCTGCGCCATTCTGGCCGCTGTGCTGCCAAACGTTCCCAGCGGGAGGGCTCTATGTTGCATCTCTTCATGTGTCGCTTTTGGACATCCTTGTACCGGAGGAGGGGACCGCCATGATTCCGTTTGCCCTCCTCTAATTCAGAATAGAAGATGCGCTTCGCCACTCTTTCCTCCGCCATAAGCGAATATAGAACTAAATATGCTGTGAATATTTCAAGTATCTACATGTTGCCGTTATTAATATCGAGCAAAAAACCGAAAAAAAATTCATCATCTACCCATTATGTCCCCACCGAGGGGCACGGGTCTCTTCCCTGAGGAAGGTATAGGCCATACTCCACCACGGGGGCCAAGTCCGGATTGGTGGAGGCTTGTAGACTAGTGGCTCGTCTACTGTCAGAAGTTGTTAAGCCGCCTTAAGGCCTCTGACTTGGCTTAACGACTGCCATCTATCGACGGCAGCCGGCAGCTTAACGTGCCTTGCGAAGCACGGAACCGCTCGGAAAAATGCCACTAGCGTTAGGCATACACGGCGACCCATCCATGCACTGAACGCGCCCTGTGTTGCTTAACCATCGTGATCGTTAAAGATCACTCAGGCAGCCGGGGCTACGAGCGATTACGTATGCTATAATTATTTATTTAATTCTATTCTGTACTTGTTGCTGTAGTGGCAATAGAGATATATCATCTGTGAAAATTTCACCGTTCACAAGATACAGCCTGGTGACAAACAGACAAACAGACGGACAGTGGAGTCTTAGTAATAGGGTACCTTACCCCTTTGGGTACGGGACCCTAAAAAACAAGATTTCCATTTGAAATGGAGGATGTACGATAAAAAAACAGATCATGGAGATATCTACCACTTGCGCTGTTTAGTTGTTTTTTGTCGAGGAAAAGGCGTTATAAGGGCGAGTGAGTTATAAAGTACCTAATCAACATGAATTACAATGAATGAAGACAAAATAAACATAATAATATGCCGCAGATAAAGTAGGTTCAAATCAAGGATACACTTTCTAATACATGCAATTCCTGAGACACCCTTATAAGAGTTTGCATTTGGCAAAAGTTTCTGTCTTATGAGTTGTTTTTTTTTCCAAAGATTAGATTTTTCGAAATATCACAGTTTATATCAATCAATCATTCAGCATGCACTTGTCCACTGCTAGACATAGGCCACCCCAAGACACGCCACTTCTGTCCTCGGCCATCCTCATCCAGTCACTGCCAGCAATCTTCCTCAGATCGTCGGTTCAGCGAGCTGGTGGGCGTCCTACGCTGCGTTGATATAACTTGATTAAATTCGGTAAATTATTGGCCCACGTAAAATAATGTACATTCAATTTGATACTATAGTTTATCTATAAGCAAACACGGCCACTCCAAATCATAAAAACCGTAAAAAAATCTTAAATGAGAAACTCTAACCGACACGTTTCAGGAATTGCGCAATTTAAAAATAACTTACTTTTCAGAGCACTTTTCTCCTAGGCTTTATGTACTGAAATAATCTGTGCCTCTATAATTCACGCGTGCACACCAGCATATGTAGCACGACGATGCGAGTCGCGCGGTTTAACGTCAAAAGTCGCGACTAGGAAAGTCATACGTTATTGTCATATTCTGACACTTCGGTGCCGCAAAACGCGTGACTCGCGCCATCGTACTGCCAGAGTCAGCAATTTCAAGCGTATGTGAATACATGGTTACTGCCACCAGGACAAGTGATCGTATTATGTGAAAGTATTTCATTATTAATTTATTATTATTTTACTAGCTTGGTCCTTGCCCGCTACTTGCTCCGCATGGAATTAGTAATTTCCGGAATGAAGAGATCCTACGTCCTTCCTGGGACTCAAACTATCTCCATACCAAATTTCATATGAAATTTGGATTTATATATATATAAAATCCTACTGTATATATATGTATATGTAGGATTACCTGAGGCTCTCGGGTTTCCTCATGGATACAGCAAAGAATTCAGAAATGAACGTCGTTGTTGACAATTCATACTTTGAAGTCTAGGGCGAGTAAGGTGGTAGCTTCGACAAAAGGCCTATAGTACAAGCCTGATTTGCATACAAAAGGAAAACTTTCGTTTCTTTCTCCCGGATAACGCTAAAAGTACCTTTAGTGGAGTTTGTTGATCAATATTCATGATTGTTTTTTTTAGCTCCGCAACGACGTAGAGACTCCATATAGGGAGAAACTCAGTGATGTTGTGTACTATAGTGATACATGATTTTAGGGTTCCGTAGTCAACAAAGAACCCTTATAGTTTCGCCAAGTCTGTCCGTATGTCTGTCTGTCCGCGTCTTAGCGCAGAGACAAGTACTTATGACAAGTACTGCAAAGCTGAAAGGATCTTGATTATTAGCTGTATCTCTAAAATCTAAATAGTGTCACCAGTTTTCAGTGTCCATAATTCATGTTTTCAATTATAAACAATAGGGGTTTTCTTATAAAATCATGACTTCTCCGTAATTCCAATTGTACTGTACTATATCATTGTTAAATACTCATATGTAATTCCTGGTGTACATACAATAAAGAATATTCTATCTATCTATCTATCTATCTAAATTAATAAAGTTATAAAATAATTAATACTTCCGGTTTCACGACCGCTATCATCTTGATACAAAGCTATTCAGCCATTCACAGATTAACCTGTTTAAATCTCAATCTGTGCCTTCAATAATGTACCTAGTGTTACCACCCAACCATTTTTTCATTTCATTTCATTTTATTGCAATAAATTACAGTATAGTATGATGTTTACAAAAAATGTGGTACAAGTGTAATTTTACCGATAATGGCATAGCAATTTGATAATTTAGAATTAGTATAATAGATAATAATAACATTAGGTACATTATTTCATAGCTCATTAAATAATAAATCAGTAAAATTTCAGCATTAGATCAATAATCAGTATTAAAAACTATTTACAATTTTCATAATATTCGTTCAGATTGTATGGGCACATAACAAGTAGATATTCCTTTAACACCTTGAGGAATCGATCACCAGGGAGAAGCTTGATATTTTTTGGTAATTTATTGTATACAGAAACTGCTGCATGGCTAGTACTTTTACTGTGAGATGTCGTTCTACAGAACTTAACTTCGAGATGATGCCTGAAGCGTTCTTTTAACCTACCACACTTACGTTCAGCGCTGATTGGAAATTTCTCTGGAAGATGCCTAACTAATTTGCACAATTCAATTATGTAGAGCGCTGTAACCGTGTGGATTTTTAGTTTCCAAAACAGATCGCGACAAGACACTCTGTTTGATTTGACTCCGCTTAAAATTCGAACACACCTCTTCTGTAAAATGAAAATTTTGTCTAACTCAACACTTCCTCCCCACAGCGCCAAGCCATAAAGAAGTCTGGAGTGAAAGTAGGCATAATATGCCTGTAATGATGCATGTGTCGTTGTAATTTTCAACAAGCATCTTAATGCATAGCTAAAACTACTTAGTTTCCCCGCAAGGACCTCAATGTGCTTCTTCCAGTTCATATGTTCATCTGCATAAATTCCCAGAAATCTCGCGTGGTCTACTAGTGAAATTTTAGTATTATCCATTGTGAGATCAAGTTCCAAACGTGAAGTGTTGTAGTTTCGGAAATGTATCATTTTGGTTTTACTTGCATTTGTTTTTAGTCCTACAGACCGTAACCATTCAACAAGGGTATAAATAGTATCTGATATTTCATCTGATAACTGTGTTACATTTCTTCTTTCGAATTTGAAAAAAACCGATATATCATCTGCGAACATTGTTAGTTTTTTATTAACGAGCTCAGGTAAATGATTTACGTACAGTAAAAATAATAACGGCCCCAAAACACTACCCTGCGGCACTCCTTTCCTGGTTTCTGTGCTTCGAGATTCTGTAATTGACAGTGTTTTAGTCCGAGAATCGACCAAGGGAAGTATCACACTTTGTTTTCGATTGGCCAGATAAGATTTCAGCCAGTTTAAACAATTTCCCCGAATACCGTAACGAATGAGAATAGCTGCCAGAACTTGATGATCCACATAGTCAAATGCTTTGGACATATCTAATAAAACCGTTACAACATTTGATTTACTATTAAGAGAGTCCGCCACAAAGTCCATCATGTCAAATACCGCATCTACCGTACACTTACCCGGTTGAAAACCGAATTGGCTTTTGGACACTATGTTAAACTTAAACAAAAAATTTGATAATCTAATTGAGTAAAATTTTTCAAAAATTTTTGATAATACTGGCAACAGGGCTATAGGGCGATAATTGTGAACATCCATTCTACTATCACTCTTGTGTAAAGGTTTAATGTGAGCTTTTTTTAGTCTTTCTGGAAATTTTCCTGTGGCTATTGACAGATTGACCAGATGGACAAGAGCATCAGCTATAAAATCGATAACATCTTTAATAATAGAATCGATAATCAACCAACCGCTACTTTACAAATCAAATGAATCGATACAGGGAAAACTAGGTATATTTAGCTAAAAAAAGTAACATAACATGACTTTTGTTATTTCGTTTCATGATATCTACTTCATTTGCATATTTCTTTATCTACCTGATCATTATACTTCCTGAACATTATAATTATTAGGTAGGTACTAACACTAGATAACAGATTCAACATTGTGGACCTTCATTTGACCGAATCGCTCGGATGCTGATCTTTAAATCAATCTTTAAATGAAATACGAAAGCGGTGGTTATGTATTAACAGAACGCTTGCATCACATTCCAAGGTGTTGGGTTCGAATTGGCAATGTCCAATGTGTTTTTTTATAGCAATACGACTCTTTGCGGAAAACATCGAGAAGAAACATTGTGTATGAGGTATACCCCATGTCCCCATACCTCACCTCACTCCAAAAAAGCTAAGCAGTGGCAGATTATACTCGTCCGTCTTTTATACATTCTGCCACAGCGTACAACGTACTAAAGCCTTTGCCTTTTCAGAAACTGGCTGGGCAGTGGGAACACAACGTAATCAGTACCTACGCATGTAAAGATTTACATGCGTGACTGATTATGTTATGGGTGACTTTGCAACTAAAATGTTATGTTTTATCTACATAGACTGTAGATAAACCATAACATTTTAGTATTGGGCTTTTTTACTCATCAACACAAACATTCATTTTATTATGTATCATTTTATTAAATATCAGCTGTTCTAGTATAGCTGATATTTTGCCATTTCAGAGTTGAACCCATAGTAAAAATTGTAGTAATTTGCTGAAAGAGTCAAAAATTTCCTTTTCTGCGACACTTCAAATTAGGAACTTAAAACAAAATAGCAGCTTTCGCACTCAAGAACAATTTCGGAGGCAAGAGTTCTGTGTCTGTTCTGTATTGTGTTCTGTTGACCTTAGTTTGTATCGACAAAATGAACTATTGGGAAAAATATTTTAGCGCATGTCGAATATTCAGCATAAACTTAGCATTCCCAACCCCGAATTCCCATTCAGAATGTTTATTCCGTCCCTTTCGTCCCATATTCAGCTGGGTTGTAACTCCTTTTATGACCGTCCATAGACTAGGAAGTGCACAAAAGCATGTGCGCAACATCTAGGTAGTACGGCTACAATTTCAAACCTTTCTAAAATATGTTTTAGCCAAATCTCGCTCTACTAGCCAGTGGTAATTAAAAAATATTTAAAAAAAACTTATCTTATTTTACCTAATTTCATAATTCAGAATCAGTCTTCAAAACACGTTATAAACTGCATAAGCAGTTTGGCAAACTAATGAAATTGTGGTTTTTCTTGTTTGGTTGAGGACAAATATAAATAAATAAATAATCTAAGATCATCTATTTATTTATTTACTTTTAGGAAAGCCATTGACATTATATAACTTAATACTATTGATAAAAGAGCCCCTTCAAACCGCTACTTAGGAATCACAACTAAGTTATTTGCTTAAAATTGAGGGAAACAACTCATCTTAATAAAATTAAAAAAGTTGTTTTATATTTTCAATTAATCTACTAGATTTTTTTTATATTTTTGTCATGTGCTATGGTGTACCACCGCTTTTTTTATTTTTTAACTACTGTGCTACATATGCAGGCGTGGGCAGGACCTATTCGCGATGTTCATGTTCAGCTGTACAGCAAGTGTAGTTACAATGAACATCAGGTTAACCTTAACCTTCAACTTGCAAAGTCACGCGTGTACAGTACATAATAGGTTGACGTTTAGAAATAGAACATGTCCTTTTGTGCCCCTCTACGTAGCTCGCTGACATTCATCGCCGAGCGCCGCCGCTGATGATAATGACGTCGTTCGACTAAACGGTTTTGCGGGCCATTCATGCTTCCACGAGATGACAGATCATTTGAGCGGTAGTTCTGCCCTCATCGCGCGAATTGGTAGTTAGCTAGGAGCGCACGAGTTTGCTTCACATACGAGAGATCCAGGGTTCGAATTGAGGGTTGTATCAGTGATTAGCAAAATATTTCGGCGATTGAAGTTATAATCGATAGCGATAATCGCCACGCTTGGCAGGCGGGTTGGCGATCGCAGTATGCGGTTCAAATTGCAGAAAGACGCTGTTGCCCGTCTCCTGGTAAATGATTGGACAAGTGATTGTTTTTGTGAAAGTTATTGTTTTATGACAAATAAAAGTGTTAAAATTCCTATCCTGACACCCAAATTAGGATTCCCTGTACTCTTGGCAGCCTGGCTGCTTCCTGGTGTTAAAGTTAATACTTACTATAGTCATGACAATTATTAATAGAAACAACCTAGCACTTCTATCTATCTATAAATCCCATGAAAGACGCCACTTTGAAATAGAAAAGGCACAATATGTTGAGCGATGGTATCGCGACTGAAACGCGACCTTTTGCTACAAAAAAATTTGTAGGCCATGGTCTTTAGAGGCGTTATTTTCTTTCCTGTTTAACCACACGAGAATAGGTCCCATCTTAAAAGTATAACCCTCAGTTTTTACGACACTCAAGATCTGACATAAAATTCTATTTTACGAGTAGTGGGTACACCTTCATAGGTTTAACGTTAGGGTTTGTTTGCATAAAAAAGTACCACTACAAGTTAGGTTAAAAAAGGTATTAAGCAAACATAACATAAACTCTCGCGTGTATGCCGGAGGGGTAGATACAGACCAGAGTTTGACACTTGCTACGATCCTGACAGACTTCAGGTGGTTGCATGCATGCACGCCGGTTTCAGTACTTTTTATCTCGCCCTTTGCTAATGCGTCCGTTTTTGCAGCATCGATAAATTAAATTACTTCCAAAGAGCACATGTTAAATTTGAATTAAAAATTAAAACTGATTGACTTATAGATCACGAATATCACTATGTGTTCTAGTCATACTGTAACCATAGTAAAGCTGCTCAAAAACGAATATATCACTCTAATTAACGCTGTTGCAAAGGGACTGTACAACTTTTTCTTTCTCGCTTTACAATAATGCCGTCCATATTGTGTGTGAGAGAACAAAATAGTTATTTGATACTAACAATAATAATAATAATTTTATAGTTCACCTAATAAAAAGTTGCCACTAAACCCGTAAAAGTGTAACTGAAAAGTTATTAACTTTTCGTTATTAACTTCCAGTCCCTTTCTTATAGTAACAGTGGTACATACTCGTATAGCTGTACCGACGAGTTTGTTCGCGTAAGACTCTCATACAAATACCATCTGCGTTCCAAAAAATGTCAATACAAAAAATGCGTTGGATACATTAAAAAGAAGCTGTATAAAGAAGGCAGAATCACTGGACCAACTACAGGATATACTGGAAGAACTATATGCTGCCTCAAAAGTGGTAGGGCTCAATATGAACATGGCAAAGACCCAAATAATGTGCAAGGAAGAAGTTGAACATATGTAGGATCAAACGGGTAAAGGAGTACGTCTGGCTCGGCCAAATACTGACACTTGATAAGGAGAATCAAAGTAAAGAGATCAGGTAGACGTAGGTATTCAGCTTGGATGGGCTGCTTTCAGAAATTTGTCCGAAGTGCTAAGAGGCGATTACCCAATACGCATAAAGCGAAAGCTCTATGACCAATGCGTGCTGCCTTCTATGACTTACGGGGCCGTGACCTACCACCATACCACCCATTAACTTCAGGTAGCCCAGAAAGCGAGAGCTATACTCGGTATCTCCATCAGGGATCGTATGCGGAACATCGAGATCAGGAGGCGAACAAAAGTAACCGACATAGCAAGAAGGGACACTACTCTGAAGTGGAGATGGGCATGTCAGATGGGCAGGAGCCTCGGGTCAGACACAAAACCGCCTTGTAGTTTAAGGTTAGAGACGTAGTTTTTTGTGTTTCTTTGCTCTTATTCGTTACTAGCTGTTCCGGCAAAATTCGTACTGCCACAGAATCCGTTTATACAATTCTTGCACAACGCCATCTGTTTTTAAAACACAACGTTCGCTCGTATAACGTTTTATTTTAAACTTGAAATAAAAATTATCTCACGGGAACGCATTACCGGGATATCAAGTATGCTATGTCTCTATTTAGGTCTTTGTCTATCTATACGACATGTTTCATGTAAATGCGTTTAGTAGTAGTTGCGTGATTGAATAACAAACATCCAAACATCTCCACAAACTTTGTAATATTGGTAGGATTACCTTCTAGTCCTAAGAACCCTAAATTCACAATCAAAATTAAGTCCGTTCCACTGGTTTCCTCCCACCGTAGCCAGGGGAACAGTGTTACACCTACTCTCGTTATGGGTGAACTCACAAGCCCACTAATTTTAACATCTAAGAACATCATTTTTGTATTTAATAGATATTATTTTTAGGCTTACCTACTCTGTAACCTATTAAGCTAAGAAGCAAATAAATGAATAAAGAGTTATTATTACTAGAAAAAAAGCTCTATAGGTTTATAGATGTATATTGTTGTAAAACATACAAGTATTTTAGAGAAGCTCCACATTTCATAAGCAGCCTATATACGTCCCATACCCTACCACAGGCCTTCTCTCAGAGAGAGAGTATGGGCTTAATCACCACGCTTGCCCACCGCGGATTGGCGATTTCAAGCGCTGAGGTATGTAAATAGCTCAGACACCCAGGTTTCCTCGCGATGTTTTCCTTCACAGTTAGCGAGTGGTATAGCTACTATAACTTCACAAATGTACATAACTTAGAAAGAAAAGTCATAGGTACATGCCCGCACTGGGAATCGAACCTGGGTCTCCCGCTTCCGAGTCCAATGTTCTACACACTAGGCTACCACCTCCACATTTAACTGTGCACATTTAACACAATATGGTATGAGAGATAAGTCAAATGGTGTGAAATCTTTCATTTCTGTACAGAAATGTCGTACATTTTCTCTCATGCCTCGATCTGAAAACCATCATCAGCGCTTCGGCATCATGCTGAGGTTTGCCCATTTTTGAAAATTTTATATCTCTAAAGTTATATTTACGCTAAAACGTATTGTGTGGTTTATTTCCAGTGGGAAATGTCTCAATGCTTATGTTGTAAAATAGAGTTTATTCCTGTTGTGTTTAAGGCGTATTATTGTCCCCATAGAGATATTAGCTATAGGCATTCTCTCAAAAAGTGAGGGAACAGTGAATGAAAGAAATAATTGTAAAGTGACAAAATAAAATGAGGTTTCGAACACTTATTATTATTTATTAGCTACTTCAACAGTATTTTCACATTTCATTTAAAAAAACTACTTGTTTTAATGAATAATTCAGTAATGTATAACACTTAGGTTTCCTCACGATATTTTCCTGTCAGAAAAGAATTCACGTGCTGGAAAGTTATGCGTGTTGGCTCCGATATTGAAAAAAAAAAGGTAAATAAAATCTTCAGGAACTTTTTATCATCGACGAGAACATTTTTATCAATTGGGGATGCACCTTTATTCTTTGATGGGTCAAAGTAAATTTTCGTGAACAATCCAAAGGGTAGATTAAAATAGTTATCTGGTTGAGAAGGCTTTGAAGGCAGCAAAAACCCTGCCGTAAGAGATTCCTTGAGCTAAATTCTTTAGGGCGCTCATCTTTTACTAAACTTGGTTGTGCTCGCGACTCGGCTAGCATAAGATAAAAAAGGCGTAATAAAAAAAAACTTATTATGAAAAAAAACCCGACATCTTAAAAAATCTTAAGCAAGGCCTGGTAGTAGCGGTAGCGCTGCCTGCAAGCGGAATGGTAGAACCCCCGGCTTCTCATTCGGGAGGAAGTGGGTTCGAATCCTGCCGGGATTAATTGGTTTTCTAGTTACGTACATTTGTGAAGTTATAGTAGCAATACCAGCCGCTAACTATGAAGGAAAACATCGTGAGGAAACCTGAGTGTCTGAGGTGTTCACAAACCTCAACGCTTGAAATTGCCATTCCGCGGTGGGCACGCGTGATATTCTCTCTCTCTGAGAGAAGGCCTGTGCCCTGAAGTGGGACGTATATAGGTTACATAAAAAAGGTCTAGATGAGTCCGTTCAATACGGTAATCGACACGATTAACAATAAATTATTTCATATGCTCGATTAAAACAAAAATATCTCGGAAAATGTATATATTTTAGTCAATTACTTCGATTATGACTTCAATTAACAGCGTGTTAGTGTACGAGAAACTGGGGGTAAGTGAAACCACTGAAGATTCAAACAGTTAGTGGAAAATACCTTCTAACAGGGAAAACTAAGTTTAAATATAAACTGCCTTTGAGGATTGTTTTAAGGAATCGTGTTTTAATAAATAAGACCGTATCTAATGCTTTCAGATGATTTAAACATCATCTTGTAGTAAATGCTACAATAGTTGATGTGACCACAAAGGCGGCTCTTATAATATCGAATCATTGTATTTTAAACAATATTTATTGCAGTTTATTTATTTATTCCGTGTGGTGCTGGATTAAGAATAGCGTCACTCCATTTCCTTCCATGGATGTCTTAGAAGGCGACTAAGGAAATAAATTACCAGGAGACGGGCAGCAGCGTCTTCCTGAGATTCCAACCGCATACTGCAATCGCCAACCCGCCTGCCAATCCTGGCGATTATGGCAAAACCCTTCATGATTTTGAAAACCACAAAGGAGGCCTGTGTCCTGCAGTGAGCGACAAATGGCTGATGATGACGATATTGCAGTATCCTAGTAGTAGTAGTTTTAGGGTATCCTAGTGTGGGGCCTAAAGCAATGTAGGTATGTGCCTGTATCTAAATGTTTATGTTTATATATAAATAATGTACAAAAGCGAGCTCTTTACTGTCAAGTAACACAACATATTCAAATTATTTATAGTGTCTCCGTGTGGGATATTATTTACAGTGGATGGGTCGCCGTCTATGCCTAACGCTAGTGGCATTTTTCCGAGCGGTTCCGTGCTTCGCAAGGCACGTTAAGCTGTTGGTGCCGGCTGCCGTCGATAGATGGCAGTCGTTAAGCCAAGTCAGAGGCCTTAGGGTGGCTTGACAACTTCTGACAGTAGACGAGCCACTAGTCTACAAGCCTCCACCAATCCGGACTTGGCCCCCGTGGTGTAGTATGGCCTATATCTTCCTCAGGGAAGAGACCCGTGCTCCTCGGTGGGGACATAATGGGTTGATGATGATAGTGTCTCTGAAAATTTCAACGAAATATAAGATAAGAATATTCTTTGTTGTTTGTTGTACACCAGATATGACATAAAACATATAAAGATACAAACACAGTTGGCGGCCACATTGCTAAAAGCAATTTCTTCAAGACAATCCTATGATGGAAAGTGTCCGTAGGAAAAGAGAGACGGGTAGTCGGTGCAAATATGAAAACTATTAACTTTAATACATATAAAAATAACATATTCCGTGACCTCAATTTTAATTGTCTAGTTAGAGAAATTGGTTGCACAGAATAGACGGCAAATAGATTAAAGTTTGTGGTAACAATGGCCAGGTCGATCAAAATAGCATTTTGGACAATTTAAGCTTGGTTGTGATACCCGAATATTGGGTATTCCAAATATCAAACTTCCCACATATCGTCTCTTCTATTTGACTGGCAGAGATTATCGATAATCAGCGGCGTTTTAACGTATATTGGTCTTATATAAAGAGGAACAAAATACAAGAATGATGAATGTTAATGAAGCGACGTTTGTCAGGATTGTGCCAAGAGGCCAACCCTGGACCGCATTTCATGAAACCATTGATCTACTTAAAATTCAATGATGAAACTATATTCATAGTTTATTATCACATTTCGATGAATGTTCCTACTTGGTAATCTGCGGGTTGATCGACTTTGCAATGTATATTTACATAAGCAGCCTATATACGTCCCACTGTAGGGCACAGGCCTTCTCTCAGGGGGAGAGTGTGGGCTTAATCACCACGCGTGCCTACCGCAGATTGGCGATTTCAAGCGCTGAGGTATATGAATAGCTCAGATACTCAGGTTTCCTCGCGATGTTTTCCTTCACAGTTAGCGAGTGGTATTGCTACTATAACTTCACAAATGTACATAACTTAGAAAACAAAATCATAGGTACATGCTCGCACTGGGAATCGAACCTGGGTCTCCCGCTTCTGAGTCCAATGTTCTACCCACTTGGCTACCACCAGCACTGCATTCATTGCCACAGCTTTATAACCATAGTGCTAGCTTATAACAATGCAATAAAAGTTATGCAGTCATTCTGACAAGATATTAAAACTTGAGTGAATTTCCGCAAAACCGACTGCGGAGATTTTGAGTCCACAATAATTATGTTAAGACCGTTAAGGCTGCTTTTGAATCTGGGTAAAATTTTAATGCATGTAAAATACCTAATGAGTGTATGTGAAACAAAATATGTGGTCTGAACCGCTGCAAGAAATGAAAATGATGTTATCGTTATCATACATTTAGTTTTTGGTAAAGAGAATTGGCCGCTAAAATTATAACGTAGGTGCTGACGCCATGTTTCTCTAGAAAAATGCCTATGAATTTCAAAATTAAATTATGTCCAAGATGTTCGCAATTTTATCATCTGTTGGCGTCTGAGACAATATTTGTCAAATATAATTTAGAAAGCCCACTTATGTTCGTCTTATTTTATGGGAGACTTCACGAAAATAGAAAAAAACTAGTGTGTTCATGTTTTTAGAAACTTTGTTGTTATACAAAGTTTTGTATTTTATGTTTTACATAAACTCACGCCTGTATCCCAGAGGGTAAGGCAGAGACCAGGGACTGCCACATGCCACGATACTGACAGATCACTTTCGCTTCCTCAACATTCATTAGTCGTTGCATGCACGCACGCCGGTTTCGGGTTCTTTTTATATTGCCCTTCGCTAATACATCCTCCATTTGGTCGAAATATGTCCGCCTGGGATGTCCTTTACCGGCGTTTCACCAACATTCGCTCGATATATTTGTTTCGTCAATCTTTCTTCCTTCATCCTCATTTGTTTTAAAAAGGCGATATACTATAACATTCCCATGCTACCTTATCTATCTATCTATCTATCTATACAGCCCATGAAAGGCGCCCACTATTCGGCATAGGCCTCCTCACCGTCACGCCAACCTCGCGGGTGAGAACCGGCTAATTCCATTGCCCTGCCACCTTCTTAATGTCATCACTAAGTTTGTTTGGCTAACTTATTAGTCTGGCTTCAATTTATAAGGCTTGAATTGAGGTTAAATAAAACAATACTAAGTACAGACTTGATTAATAACTTACGTACCCCATCGGCTATTAACCATTTGGCCAATGTGGCCAGGGGCATAATATGCGCACCAAATCCGGTCAGAATCCTGACGTTTGCAATAGCAATCAGTATAAAATAGTATTTTTTAATTACTCGCGATGCTTATTCATAACTATATAATACGGCTCTAATAGCCTTGTATGGGCCCGCTGAAAAAAACTTATAGTGACTTGAGGGTAGACCACCTCCCCTCACTATAATAATTGACTGTACTCGCTACTTCATTCTACCCGTGACCACAGCAGCTGCAATGTTGCCGAAACGTCGGGAATTCAGGCCTAATAACATTTTACTTAATAAACAATGTAATAAATAACGTATGGCCCTCATAAGAAAGCTCAAGGTCACGCAACGAGCTATGGAAAGGGCTATGGTCGGAATTTCTCTACGAGATCGAATCAGAAATGATGAGATCCGTAGACGAACGAAATTCGTCGACATAGCCCAGCGGATTAGTAAGTTGAAGTGGCAGTGGGCGGGGCACATAGCACGCAGGACTGATGGTCGATGGGGCCGAAAAGTTCTCGAATGGAGAACACATATCGGCAAGCGCAGCGTAGGACGCCACAAGATGGACAGATGACCACATCCAGGTGGCAGGAAGACGCTGGATGCAGGCTGCTTCCAACCGGCCTTTTTGGAAATCCATGGAGGAGGCCTATATCCAGCAGTGGACTTCTTGTGGCTGAATGATGATGATGATAATAAACAATCGCGATCAGACCCCTTTAATATTCTCTTAGTGTGGAATTTGACGGTTAGATGATTAGAATCGTCCAGGATTTAGTGCGCGTAACACAGGATCAGCTCATTGCCACTGCAGCTTGCTAATATTTTAAGCTATGTCAATCACCTTAGTTCGTTAGCGAAATATTTCGCTTATGATACGATCCATCAAAGTGAATCCGAGCATAACCGTTCCATAGGACGTTGACATTTACACCAACGGACAGAGAGATTAGTAAAGTTCGACTAAAGATTTAACGATGAGTTTTGTGGCCACACAAAAACCTTTGTAAATTTTTAATCTATATACCCAGCGTGAAAGTTCGCTCGGTTTTCTCTGGAAGCTAACAAAGTGGCGTCATTCTTTATTAGTGCATCCATGACGTCACGTGAGTTGAGGCCAAGGGTTGGTGGTAAAGGCTCTGGGAGCAAAGCGTGTAAGTGGCATTACAATTCTACGTTCTACAATTTATACAGCGTGTTTCTATTCCATTACCATTTCAAGTTTGAACAACAAACGCATCAAGATCTTGAGGCACCGATGTAGTACAAAAAAGCTGGTGAGGCTGTGTTGGATTACATGTAGCCGTTGGTTTAATGTAAAACGTCTATAAGTGCTGTGTTAATTTTTGGCTCAAACTTTATTAGTAGCTGAATAGGGTCCACCACTATTATTTCTATATTGTCGATGCCCCGGCTAAGATGTCAACGAGAGGAAATTCGTTTCCATTGTAAAATTTTCTCAATTTATCGCGTCATCGTCAGCTTCACTGACCCACTGGAGCAGAGCATATCCTACTTAGCTTCAAACGAGCGTGACGGTTCAATTTCGTTGCCGGTTCAAAAAATGTGCCTAAATTACTTTTTACTTCAAAATATCCAATAAAGTCAGTCATTTTAAACTCTCTTGATAGACTTAGGTTTACAAAAACCATTTTTTTAAAGATAAAATAGAAAAGGAACTGAAATTCTGCCTACGTTTTTAGTACGTTTCTTACAACTAAAAACTTAAATTCAATTAAATTTGTTTTGAAAGGTATTAAACAACGATGGACAGGAAGGTTGTGCCGGCTCCCAGACTGTAGTGGGTAGGACGGGTAGGACACAAACACACACACACATACACACACACACACACACACACACACACACACACACACACACACAAACATTATACACCGTGTAGTGGCTCTAATAACTTGCGTTATTATGCAAGGAATGAGGACTTTACTTAAAATACAGACTCGTTAGATAAATACATATTAGTTGTGACCAGAACTTATTTCATCACAGTCTACGTGGGCCAATCTACAGCAAAGAAATATAAATATCATCATCATCATCATCGTAGGCCTCCCTCGTGGTTTTCTAACATAATCGCCACGCTTGGCAGGCGGGTTGGCGATCGCAGTATGCAGTTGGAATGTCAGGAAGACGCTGCTGCCCGTCTTCTGGTAATTTATTTCTAATTAATTAATTAATTTCTGGTAATGAGTTTTTAATAATATGGTTCAATTAAATGAGTTTCTTAGAGTTATTACAAATATTTACTCGAGTGGCAAGAGTTGGAAGCAAATGTATGGAAGTCCCGAGGTCTTGGCCCAGCAGTGGCAGACAATCAAAGCTACATTAGAATTGTTTTAGATGAAGTTTACTATATTTTGCCTCGTCTCTGAGAGAGGATGAAGGGAGAAAGATTGACAAAACAAATATATCGAGCGAATGTGGATGGAAGGGCCGGTAAGAGCCGACCCAGACGGACATACTTTAACCAAATAGAGGATGTATTAACAAAGCGCAAGATAAAAAGTACCCGAAACCGGCGTGCGTGCATGCAACGACTAATGAATGTTGAGGAAGCGAAAGTGATCTGTCAGGATCGTAGCAAGTGGCAGTCCCTGGTCTCTGCCTACCCCTCTGGGATAGAGGCGTGAGTTTTTGTTATGTTATGTTTTGTCTCTGAGTCAGATACACAAAAAGGTTTTCTATACCTATCCTGTCCTATGTAATCAAATCGCATGTCTACCTTGTGACCGGGATGTGCATCCAATAATGTACCTTAACTATCCATTTTCTTACCGCACTGTGCCTAGGATAGGTTGTAATAAACTCACAAACGCGGGAGGACTGGCTAAGCACCCCACATTTTAATAAAGCTTACGTTACCTGGGTAACAAAAGGGTTTCTCACCCCAATATCGCAAACCCAAGGAGTCATAGGAAACCTTATTAAATCTTTTCACAAACAACTTAAGAGAAAACAAATAACAGAAGGGGAAAAGTAATGTTTGTACAGAACACCCACTCAAGTACTTTGTATACCGTCCAGTGGGGTTCGTGAATCTGTTTCGGAGTAGTTTGGTTACAAACACTCTGTCACGAGATTTTTATGTATTAGATAAAACAGTAACTAATAACTAATATGCTGTTAGAAATTATTTTAAAACAAACTATCTATTTCATCAGATTTATTGCCTTTCTACCACTGTAAACTTTCTGTGATCAGAGTCGACATTTCTAACAAAAAAAAAATCTGTAGAATCGGATCACGAGATCAGAACACACCCAGAGTGCGATATCAGTTTCCACTCACAACGGATCACGTCAGATTCTACGCACCCGTCTAGTGGCAATGTTTACGGGCTAGATGCGTGAAGTGTATGCCTAGGATCGCCGACCGTGTTAATAAAAAATATCAACCATTACAGAGTCATGTGGTCACAATAATAAAGAGCTCTTACCTCCGAGACTACTCTTGAGTGCCCATTTTAAGATGCCGTTTCAAACAAAAGATTATTATATTTATGGTCCAAGCAATTTTTCGCTATAACTCTTTCCTGGCACTACCCCTTCCTATTCCTCCACGTAACCTAAGGTTAGCTGGAAGAAAAGACTCATCAGTATTAAGCTCGCCTTTGTACAAATATGCTTATTGTGCAATAAAAAAAATTCTAATCTAATCTAAATTATTGAGAACCTATTGTATACTGTAATTATATTGCTGTATTACTGTGGATTTCTGTTAAATAATTAAAATAAAATAAATAATAAAAGTGCCTTACTAATATAGCCATAGGAGTCTGTAGTGGCTGACATTTTTTATCAGCACCTATAACCTCTTCTTAGTTTAGCCACAAACATAAGCTCAAGGCTGTATCACGAAAAAGTTTTATCAAATCATTTTCCGATTTTTGCATACCTTTCTGGATTTTTTTCGTTTCTTCAAACCTTTTTCGCTTGATCAACGTTCATTATTCGCTGAATACAACTATAATAATAAAATAAGTACCTCTTTATTTTGCCCTTCGCTAGTACATCCTTATTTTCGTCGACGTTTTGTCTGCCTAGGTCATTACTGGCATACTCTTTAGCTCCTTATTTTGCATATTTTTTTCGTCATTCTTTTTATCTATTCTATTATCTTGATTATCCAATTCAATAAAATGTTTATTTCTTAATTCTAGGCTTTAGGATTTATCCATAGTTAAACTTAACACCATGAATGTACCTGTAATGAAATATGATTTAAATTAACTTCATAGGAAATAAATGTAAATAGATGCAAAACCATGGTTGTTTTTCTTTACAGTTAGTAAGAATCAGTAAACTAAATAAGATTACGGCTGTGGATAATAAAATTAAAGGTACAATTAACAGCAGATAAAAAATAGTTCAAAAACTTTTCCAAATAGCCACAATAGTATGTAGCGCTATGGATAGAAAGAACGATTGGTTCTGAATATTCCAATATGTCCAACCTTGTATACCACATTGTCCATTCATCTCTTTCTGTTTCAAAGCTTTTGTAGTTGCGTCTCGCTCGCACGGCTGCGTTCCGCAAACACCCGATAATCACGTTAGCAGACCCGGATCTGTTTGGGCAGTTCCAATATACTCTTATTGGCTTAGAACCTCGCGTTTAGCATGATAACGTCTCGGTGAATTTTCTGTGTTGTCGTTCTGTCCACTCCACCATGTCTGTAAGGGGTACTCGCTCTTTTCATAGGCGACAGCTATTCTACTTGTTTAAAAAAAAACATAGAGAGAACTTTGAAATTACGTAAAATAAGCACTGAGCACTAAATATTTGTATCTTAATTCCGGAATAACTTACTTGATTTTTTGTCTGTAGAGTCCGAACATAAAGAAAAGAGAGAGATAGAGAGAGAGAGAGCCGTTTTGTCCGAGTCTGATTCCGGAATTAAGTTAATAATGTGTAGTGCTTACGAAAGTTTTAGTTTAAAAAGCCTGGGCCCTTATTATGAAGCAGCGATATGTTCGGAAGGGTCGTCAACCTCTCGCCAAACGCATGGCAAACGCAGCATGGGATGCCCACCAGCTCGATTAACCGATTAGTACATACTAACACCCAATGTATTTTATTCCTAGGCTAAATAAACTTTAGGTATATACGTTTACATCATCGGTTACATAGATCTATTAAAACTTACGATTGGTAGTGAATTTATAATTATTTACTTACATGGACATGTAACATACTATTTAGACAAACGCTGTGATTAGCATTATGTTTTAGACATTGTATTTAGAGCAGACTACAAGCACAAAAATACTTAACATACTTTGCACTGATATTTGTTCGTAAGCATGAGACCTCCTTGCTAGAAGTGTGATTGTAGATTTAATTTTAATTTCAATAACTAATAATCCATATTTTTGAATTTATATTAAATAATTGTTTTGTAGATTGAATTTTAATTTCAATAACTGGTAATCAATATTTTTGAGTTTATACAAAATGATTGTTTTGCCAATTTAAATAAAAAAAATTGCCAAATTATTTTGGAACGTAACTTAATATTTTTTTGCCGAGCGTAGTAAACTAACAGTTAATGCTTTCAAAAAGACGCCTGTCACCTCAGTCTACCGCAAACACGGCAGTTGCAAAAGTACCGAAAAGTCGAAAATTTGTAAAATGAAAAAATAACCGAGTAAATATCCGTGCAAATTCAGTTTTTAATTATGTCTGGGGCTCGTGTTAACCTTAGAAAACACTATACTAGTATTTACAAAGTAGATAGTCAACATAACATTCAGTTTACACATAATGTAAGAAGATAATGTTGAAGCAATGTAGATATATCAAAATATGAAAACGTTGGTGCGGTAAGCAAGCAGCGCGAGCGCACACGCTAGGCAGGGCAAGGCCCAGGCCGGCTCGATCGCAGAGCGCGTGACGTCACTCATCCATCAGCATGTGGTGATGTGGGAGTTGTGTGGTATATCGATACCGATTGTTGCCATTCGGACAAGACTTACCAATATCTAACACTAGTTGGTTAAGGTGATCGACTTTGATATTAACAAAAAATGACTGTGTTATTTTAGTTATGAATTCGAATTTTTTTTTCTATGTTTTTTAACGTGGATATTGTACATGAGTCAACGTGCAATAGCCCGAAGAGTAATAGGAAATATTACAGCTCACCTAGCAATTCCGGTCACGGCTCTTATTTCTTTGGTGTTCCAGTGGCCGGTGAATATTACATCCGATTCCCTAATCTCCCAGAGCCAAGGTTATACCGACGACGCCGTCTCCACGGGATCATAAGGGTGTGACAAAGATGGCATGTGGATAATTAGATTCCTTCCCTTTAGGCCATATTTTTTGTGCGTTGTTATCTAGCTTAGGTGAGTGTGTAGTTATAAAACTGAAGGCAGATTGCATTGATTTGGAGATGAAATGAAATAATGAAAAACGAAAATGAAATTTTGTAAATTAGAACTCATAGTTTGCGTGAAAGCCCAGGGCTTTCATAACAATTCAAAGTTCACTTCCTAGATTAACAAGTAGAAAGATTCAGCTACGCAATGTACATCAAATTGTCATTGATGTACATTCATCATCATCATCATCATCATTCAGTCACAAGAAGTCCACTGCTGAACATAGGCCTCCTCCATGGATTTCCAAAAAAACGATTGGAAGCGGCTTGCATCCAGCGTCTTCCTGCCACTTGGATGAGGTCATCTGTCCATCTTGTGGCTGGTCGTCCTATGCTGCGCTTGCCGATATGTGGTCTCCATTCGAAAACTTTTCGGCCCCATAGGCCATCAGTTCTGCGTGCTATGTGCCCCGCCCACTGCCACTTCAACTTACTAATCCGCAACTTACTGATGTACATTGCTGAGTCGAAACTTAATCTGTAGGTTAATAGACTTTCCTCACGATGTTTTCCTTCACGGTTAGCATGTGGTGTTGGTACTACAAATTCGCAGATGTACGTAACTTGGAAAATACAGCACGGCCTGCAGTTTGGTTGGCTCCGCACGTATTGACTTATCTTTCCTGTGGGCTAGGCCGTCTAAGCTGTCAGGATAGTATAGGTGCTAGGCAAGCCTACCCCATCTAAAAAGACATGTCCCAGACACTGCATCGTCCGAGTGGTCCCTTCAACCAACTAGTATGAGTAAAGGGTGTCACTGGACGCTGTAAAATCCTCTCATCACGTAGATGCAAAGGCTAATAGTTTTTTCAAGGTACACGCGGTATCACATCTGTTTATCACGCCGGAGGTCGTGGGTTTGACTCCCACTGGGCGCCGCCGCACATTTGCACAAATGGCCTCAGTCCGGGTGTATTTACATATTTGTGATGTCCTTGCCTGGTTACCATAGCACAGGGTATGCTAGTTTGGGACCAGGTCAGGTGATTGTATTGTGTGGAAGTTATTTATTAATTAATTATTATTTAATCTACAGTTTTAGAATCTAAAATTCGAAGTAAGGTATGTAAAATTGTTAAGCCTCATTTTTGCTTACCATCAGGGGTACTACGTAACTTCTGCACTGTATGAACTCGTTCGGCTTAACCTACTCCTAACTGTCAAATACTTACATATTTTGACAGTTCGGAAACGCCAAACGTCCGCCGGAAACGTCCACTCAATACAGAGGACGGTTACGTAATAGTAGGGCAAGTAAGACAAAGGCAAGTGCTACCCTATCATATGAGAAAATGTACATATAGAGGACACAAAAAGTACATAGCATGTATACAGTAGTATGACAGTTTGAAAGTTTTTAGATAACTTCAAAACAATTTACACAAAACAATTTGCAATGTATAATTATTTTTGGCTTTAACATTTGTAATTTATTAAACAGCGGCTGTGCAGTGCAATCTAAAGTCAACACGCCGATTCAATAACCGTCAACAAAACGTGGAAATCGCGCGCAAATATGACAACACAGCGCCACTGTTGACATATTGAATATGGGGAGTGAAAAACATCGTTTAATTCAGTTGACTCTCGCCTATTTTGCAATGCTACGGAGCAAGTTTATTGAAGCAATGGATAGAAAGTTCATAGATCCCAAGCCACTCCTATTGACAAAAAACTCGCACGCACATTCTAATATTTTATATTAATGTATAAGAATGAGTTTAATTTATTAGCTTAATTCCGGATTTACTTACTTCATTTTTGTCGGACTCTTCCGACAAGTGTGGCGATAGTATCAGTTCGAAAAATGTGTAAGCTTTTAGAGCTGTCTCCGCTGGAAATAGAGAATATTGGACACCAAAATTATGAACGTTTCCGTCAAAAACTAAGGCAGACTTGTATGAATTCTTAAATGTTCCTTAAACAGGAATTTCAATTGACTTTTGTATCAAGAATTTTAGTCAATCGCTACTTAAGTCCCATTTGGAAAATGGCGCAAGTCGGCTTGAGTATATGAAAATAAAAATGTGTATGTAGGTACTTATATAAGGGGGAAGTAAATCAATTGAAACTATTTTTTTCTATTCGGTATAAATTCTAGTAACAGACCTCGGCAAATAAAAGTTGTTAATAATATTATTAACAAAATAGTTCACAATCATGATAAAAAGAACAAAAACAACAAGAAAAAAAGTTGTTGTAAATGATAAACTCTAACCGACATGATTCAAGAATTGCGCATTTTAGAAATAATCCTACAGAGAGACGAGAGGCGTGTTGATGAAGGCCTTTGTCCAGCAGTGGATGAATGTGGGGTTGTTGAATCGTATTAGGTCATAAGCGGTCAACGTCAAGACCAAAGCGGAAGGCATGGGCATACGAATCACAAAACCTAAGTGGAGATGGGCTGAGCATCTGGTTAGAACACGTACTATAATTTAATGGAACTAGTGAGAAGAAAATAGTTGCAGAGGTTCCATTCACGAGACCCATGGAACTATCGAGAAGAAAACGTACGATTCGAGACGGCGTGCTACCTAAGCTGATGGGTTGTGAACATTAAGAAGGCGGTAGGAGAACAATGAACGAGATTAGCTGGGGACCGGCGAGGTTGGCGTGACGATGAAGAGGCCTTCAAGGTCTGTAGAAAGTAGAAATAGATATTATATGATATAGATGAATATGATAAATGTAAAAGCATGCGTTTTCGCAACGTGTTCGTGGCTGTGAACCCACTGGCCCGCATTTCCCGCGGCATTGTTCTGGTATTCAAATTGCGAAGTGAATAAATTAAAAACTTGCTTCGCTCTCACCTGGCTGGCTAATTTCTTCGTCGCCAACTTAGCGTTGCATGGAATAGGCAAACAAGTTTGCGGCGTAAATTTGAGGTTTAATTTTATATTGTTCGTTTCAGCTCGCTATCTTATTGCTTCGCTCGTAATGAGAAAGGTACCGCCCATAATGACTTCAGGTTATCACTATGGGTGAAATTGAGGGGAAGCGCCACGCGGTAGCATATTGGTAGACTAATAGAGCAGCTTCGAGAATAAACAAGTGTTGTTTTTTATGTAAGTTGCAACATATTGTGCGTGTGGATTTTGTGAGTATCCTTCTGAAAAAAAAGGAAAAATGCTGTTCATTTAGTAAAAGTTCTATACCATACTAAACCCGGCCAAGTGCGTGTCGAGGCACACGCAGTGTTCCGTAGAAAGAGGGGGTTTGTTCTAAAAACACCAACATTTTTACACTAAAATTACAAGATCATGTTGAAAATACACAATAGTTGTTCAACAGTGAGACAACTAAAACGAGTCACCTTGAATATATTATTCAAGCTAATTCAAGAGAAGCTCCCCTTGTTAACTTACACTATAAAATATAATGAGTTTTCGCTCTCGTGGGCATAGTTTTCACGTCCACTTACACTACACGCTTTGTAATATGCACAGTTTCATCCTTAAATTAAGCAAAGAGGAAGAGAAAAAATTAAATTAAGAAAATAAAACAGTCCAGCGCCTTGATTATGTAACTTTTAAGGTATAGTAATAATAATAACATCCACACAACATAATCATTTGTCCTGGTTGACAAGTGCCAAGGACCAGGACAAGGCCTGGTTACCATAGCAAAGGGTAGCCTGGTTTGGGAACCAGGCTACCCTGTGCTATGGTAACCAGGCAAGGACATCACAAGCGTGGGAATATACCCAGACCAAGGCTATTTGTGTAAATCAAGTAAGGCGCCGGACTTGGCCCCCGTGGTGGAGTATGGCCTATACCTTCCTCAGGGAAGAGACCCGTGCCCCTCGGTGGGGACATAATGGGTTGATGATGATGATAATGAAGTAAGGCGCCCTCCAGTAGGAATAACAGCAATGATTGTGTTGTGTGGAAGTAATTTATTAATCCAAAAACAAACTTTGGCCTTTGCATCTACGTAATAAGATGGTTTATAAAGCGTCCAGTGGCACTTTAGCTTACACTAGATGGGTGAAGGGACCACTCGGATGCTGCAGTGCGTGGGACACTGTTTTTAGATGGAGTAGGCTTGCCCAGCACCTATACCATCCTGACAGCTAAGGCAGCCTAGCCCACAGGAAAGACAAGTCAATACGTGCGGAGCCAACCAAGCCACGGGTTTTCTCATGATGTTTTCCTTCACCGTTAGCGTGTGGTATTGCGGCTACAAATTTTGAGGGTTTAAGTAAATTAGAACTCATAGTTTCCTTGAAAGCCCAGGGCTGCGTATCACAAAATTACTTAATTAAATTAGGAAGGTTCACCTACGCAATGTACATCAAACTGTGATTGATGTACATTGCTTAGCCGAAGCTTAATCTGTGAGTTAGTAGACTTTCCATACGATGTTTTCCTTCACAGTTAGCGTGTGGCGTTGCTGCTACAAATGTACATCCGCGGTACATAACTTCGAAAATAAACAAAGTCATAGTCCATTGTTCTACCCACTGGGCTACCACCGCTCTTGTATAATGCACAACGTTTATCCATCAAAGCGCCGTTTAATAACATCCCCGAAGTCTGAACTTTCAGTAGTACAAAGGTTAGATACTTACTTGGCACCACCACCGTGGAGTAAACTCACGGACGCGAGGTAAAATCACCATTAATAAATAAAAAAATTGCTTTCGTAAATTGTAAAATTCCTAATAGAAAGAAAGAGGACATTTATTTAAATTGTCACAGGAACACAAAGTAAACACCAAGGTATACAAACAAAAGAAAAGAACGTCAACAAAACAGAAAATAAAAACAAAACAATCGTAAAGAGAACATTTGAGGCATACTTACTCATAGATACTTTCTACGTGAATTGATGCTTTTCATCATCATCAACATCGATGTTGAGGCCGGCCTAGGAGACGATGGAAAGATGATCTGAACCAACATGTAGCAGAATGGTCTGATGTGGCACAGGACCTAAAACTCAAGACTAAAATCGGGGAGGCCTTCGCGCAGCAGTGAGACACAGACATAGTTGCTTGGAAATGCAGTTACGTACATATGTTTCCATTGAAAATATTCCCTGACTCCCTAATGGAGGAGGCCTATGTCCAGCAGTGGACTTCTTGTGGCTGAATGATGATGATATGCAAAATGTGTACAATCTGTGAAACATGTTAATAGTAATTTTTAGGACCAACTACTGAGAATCTAGGATCACGGACCTGGGACTAGATATCATTTATGCCAAAAAATGGCAGTTTTTGGCGCAAATTCTATCTAGTCCTAGGTTTTTTTGCCTTAGGTTACAGACACTTTTTGCAAACGATCGAGAAGATTTGTTTTGTTTTAGGGTTCTGTACTCAAAGGGGAAAAACGGGACCCTATTACTAAGACTCCACTGTCCGTCTGTTTGTCTGTCTGTCTATCACCAGGCTGTTTCTCGTGAACCATGACAGCTAGATAGTTGAAATTTCCATAGACGATGTATTTCTGTTGCCGCTATTACAACAAATACTAAAAACAGAATCAAATAAATATTTAAGGGGGGCTCCTGATTGTTACTGAACCGTGATTTTGTTTGTCCTTTTTTAATAAAAAAATAAATAATTAAATTAAAATAAAATAAATATACAACAAAGGTCTAATTTTGTATAGATAATGGTACAACTCACACTTGGATTGATTATTTCCCTTGGTGGCACTATATAGTGTGGTATATGGGGCTCCTTAACCTTAAATAAGCTGGCTCTGTCAAAAATGCCAAATTTCTATTTAGCATGTGTTTGGGTTTGGTTTTTCGTGGCCATATCCCGACGCAGCTTTATTTAAAATTTTAAGTCTTGAGGTAACGGTACTCTATGCATATTTTATTGTGACCCTCAAAGGGCGATAAAATACCAAACCGCACTTACAACAGTCCGCTCGGCGAGTGTTAAAAACCTAAAATAAAACATAAGCGTATGCGGTTGCGGTATCTGCGGTCGCATTGGGAAACGGTTGGTGTCAGAAGCGAGAAGGGCACGTTTCCCTCATCGCCTCATCTCCTTGCTCGCATATTCTGACATTTTTAATTAATTAAAAAAAACCGTCCAACTGTGTGCGTGTCGACTCACGCGTTGTGTAGGGTTTCGTAGAAGGACGGGTATTTTACCTGCTTTACAGAACTAACAACTTCATCAAAGTAATTTTCAATTCAGTATGTGTGTCGTTTTCTTTTTAAGTTAAATAAGTTGGTCGCCTCTTAAAACTTGTAAATCCCACTTAACCGTGATAGTTTTCCTTTTAAGTTCATTATATGTGCTACTGGCCTGAGTTTTTTCACGTTTCTACAATCAACCGCTTAGACGAGAGAGGAGGGGGAGGGAGGGACGCCCTACTTTGACTCTTTAAAGCTTAATATTTCGCAAACGGAACCTTAAATCGAATAATGGTCTTCCTACACCCACAATATTTTTCAACGATCAATCCCACGATACATTATGGTGTAAGCGAGAAAATATATTACATCCCTAATTTAGGTTAGGTGTAGGCGAGGTAGTTACCCAAAAAATCATTTGTTTTCATGGTTTTGTCCTATCATTTTGTCAGCGTAATAAATATGTATATCCATGCCAAATTTCAGCTCCCTAGTACTTATCGTATCTGTGCCAAGCCGTGGACAGATAGACAGACACAGACAGACAGACAGACAGACAGACGGACGGACATGGCGAAACTATAAGGGTTCCTTGTTGAGTACGGAACCCTAAAAACCGCTACTTGATGAAAGATGATAATTGCTTCAGACCGTTGAGTCTAGATTTAAATAGCCCCAATATTTAGTCCAGACTATAAAATAAATATTATAAAGCCGGCTATTGAAGTCCCAGTACTGGGCAGGTTTCCTTTGAAGGAGAAATCAACAAGTCTTACATACAAAAATACTTGTAAAAAAATATTGTCACTGAAAAATAAGATTAGGTGCAAGCTTCTTTCACTGGATACCACTTCGAGCCGGCACGGCGATTTCCAGCCCGGATAGTATGACAACGCTAGTCATGCGTTTTAAGTGTCAGAACTCGCGACTTTCCAGTACCTACATTATTGTCAAATTTTTACATTTTAGCACCACAAAACGCGGTACTCGCGCCATCGTGCTACCCATGGTGGGGTAAACACTGCACTGTCAGCGTGTTAAAAGAGGTGGCAGTTGCACTGGCTGTACTGCCCGGCCCGTGGGAAATGTGGCCTTCGACAATTTAAATATTAACCGTCGGGAGACCAACGCAACAAACACCACGCCACGTGGACGACCGCAGGCGAAAGTACACAAGTTAAATGCTTACTGTTGGTAACCTCCGTATTTGTTGAAAGAACGAGTCGACTCGAGTGCGAAAAAATTTTTTTAAAAACAATGCCTTCCTAAAAAAAACAACGTCAATGTACAGAGCAAAATCATACACACGTTTAGACAACGGTTGCTATAATGGTAGAACCTTCAAAGTATGGAAATGTACTAGAAGGATTTAATTCTACAAATCCACAAATATACGTAACCCGAACGTAAACTAAGTCGGTCTCGGATTGGTATATACATATACCGTATTAGGAACTCAGGTCCAAGGAACTGGTCTACTCCTACAAACAATCAAGCAATAATGCTATGATACGAAAACTAGTGTGGAATTAGAATTAAAAATTAAAAATCACAATTTTTTCGATTTCTTTTTCAACATAAGTGCTTGTAAATGAATTGAATTTTAGAAAAAACCTTGCATATAAACCGTGTGATCAGCGAAACGTTCGATCAGTGGACTGTTCGATCGGCGAACTGTCATCTCGTTGAAGGTATAAGCTGTCGAAAGTGAATCGCTAAATAGTTATTTCGTAGAAAAATAACAAATTGTACCCAATTGTTACCATTTTGTTGTTGATTTTGTTACCAATATTATGTTATTTATCGCAGACTAATCCGTCGTTCGGATTAAAATCCGTTAATCTAAGGTTAACAGCTGTAATTTTTTTATTTTCAAGTAGCCTTGATTGCGTCCCACTGGAAAAATGCCTCCTGTAATTCTCCACTCCTTCTTGTTCGTGGCCACCGTCTGCCAACCCGGTAGAAAGGTCGTGAGGTCGTCCCGCCATCTCCGTTTGGGTCGGACACGTTTGTGATAGCCGTCGTGTGGAACCCAGTCAGTGGCAATAATTGCCCACCTGTCTGGATTCATACGGCTTACGTGGCCCTTCCAATTCCACCTTACTTCAGCTGTTAAAAGTATTAACAGATTCTTAATGAACGAAAAATCGGGTATAAGTTGCACGCTAAGCTGTCTAACAGTGGAAACAGAAAGCTCATCAAAAAAATACGCAAGCAGACAGATGAACATATTTTTTACCTTTTAAATCCGTTTTAAATACGCTATTCTTTTATGTAAGCATGTGTTATTTGAAGTACGAATGGCATTTCGTGTTTAAATTGGTTTTAAACTTTAACTTAATGACTACTATCTATCTTTTCTCAGAACACTCTCCTACGTATAAAATTAAACTTCTATGTAATAAAAAAAAATTCAAATATTGAGAAACCACATAACCCACTCAAGACAACCCGAAACAAACAACTCTGCCCAAAGCTAAGTCTCCAAAATATAACACCCGATATTAACTGCGCTAATTCGCCGCCCAATAATAAATGTCAGTATTACCATAAATCAATTACCTTGGCTGTTAAAATTATTCCCGTCATTCAGGGCCACACATCTGTTTGCCTTTATTAACACCGCATTTTACTTACCTTCATACAAAGTTACCTTTACGCTTTTTCCAAGCCATTCCGAATCGTATTACCTTCAAATAAGCTCTCTCCAGGTTGCAAAGTAAATATTGTCTGCCAAGAACTTTCGTGGCCCTAACATTACCTTCGCAGAGCGTTTCGGGCGATTCCCGTAGAAACTTTCCCTACAGCAATTTCCTACACCTGTACCCTTCTAATTCCTTTCACGGAGTGTTTAGTTTCGGTTAGTTATTGAGCAACTACACTTGCCACTTGTCACAAAAATATTAAGCCAATACTGAGCAGTGACTTGTTAAATTGATGGGGCTGGGTAAGGCCGTAAACGTATCGAGGACTAAAATAAAAAGATTTCAACCTTAACTGTAAGACTGTAAGCAGTAGAATCAATTAAAATTATTAAACCACACATGACAAATGAAAATTAGCTATATTCTTTGTTTCGCCAATCCGCAGTGAGCACGCGTGGTGATTAAGACCATACTCTCGCCCTGAGAGAAGGCTTGTGCCCTACAGTGGGACGTATATAGGCTGCTTATGTTGTTTCGTAATTCATAATATTATTTACTAATGTTTACTCAAAAGTTAATTAATTGCATTCGGGTAGATATAGTTGTTCAGAAAGCTCAAATGACCCTAGAGGAATATTTGTATTATAGTGGTTAGAGATTTTGACAGTCGAATTAACACAAATTAAAATAATAGCACATATATTGATTGCTAAGCAGGCAATATATTAAAAGAAGATTAAAATGTGAGCAAGCGTTGTAATATGCAAACTTTTAATTATGGTAAATGGTTTCAAGCTCCTTACATCACAAACGTGGTCAACCAGCGTGGAAATAGCGGCAAATTCTCTTAACCTTTTTGTCCGAATAGCAGACAATTGCCCAATATACGAAGGGGTGGAATCTCATTTCCTCATTTGATACCTACGTGGAATCCCGTTTACTTAAGAGCTGACCCAAACACAAAAAAAGTTAAAATACGAAGAAGGTGCGTTGGCTTTCAAGTAACTTTTCACCAAAAAGCTTAGTGTAAACGTACCACCGCCCTTAACCATTCCACCCGCTTGCTCGACCCACCTCATAAACCGACAAGTTTAATGTCTACCTGATTATTTTAGTTTCCTACTGACAATGGCACTAAACATTTATAATCTTCGCACCGAATTAAGTCCCACTTCCAAATTATGACGATGACGTCGCGGCCATTTTGAATAGTGCAGAAAATAGAGATACTTTTTCAAGACCTTGGACTAAACAAGCGATCGTGGCAAGTGGCGAACCCCTGGTGTCCTGGTGTGATTTAGAAAGAAAAGAAAGAAAGAAGGACAATTTATTGGGACAAATTAACACATCACAAGAAAAAAAGGCATAACAAGATAAGTAACATAAACAAGTACAAAGGAAAAACAAGTCACATACGTACAACATAATACAAAGCAAAGTCAGAGCGTCAATGTGTGTCAAAGTCGCCACAAAGGGCAATGAGCAAAACAAAAATTCTATTTTTTAACCGGAAAACACTATTTTTGACTGCGAAGTTATTTTTGTAGTCGTTTGGTCGAAACTCGCAACTCCGTATCGCAATTTTTAGGTTTTTAAGCAGCCTATGTACGTCCCACTGTAGGGCACAGGCCTTCTCTCATGGAGAGAGTATGGGCTTAATCACCACGCGTGCCCACCGCGGATTGGCGATTTCAATCGCTGAGGTATGTGAACACCTCAGACCCTCAGGTTTCCTCACGATGTTTTCCTTCACGGTTGACGAGTGGTATTGCTACTATAACTTCACAAATGCACATAACTTAGAAAACAAAGTCATAGGTACATGCCCGTACTGGGAATCGAACCTGGGTCTCTCGCTTCAGAGTCCAATATTCTACCCACTAGGCTACCGCCGTTCAATTTTTAGATTTAGTTTTAAATATGGTTTTTTTTACGTAAATGTCAATGGCTTAGAAGAAGTTGCCGGATACGACTTACGCATAACTTACAAAAGAAACCGCGCGCTACGACGCTGGCGGGTATTTCAAAAGCAAATTAAGTGCCACTTGAAAATATGCTATAAAATTTCTCACTTTGATAACCTTTGAAGTGATAAAAACTGATGATTGTCTTCAAGAACGCCTCTTAACGACCTCTGATAGAATATTTAAGCTTACGATCTTAAGGTTTATCTTTTTCGATCCTCAAGTCCGTGGTTTTAACGGTGGTCTAGGTGAATCACGTTTTTACTGTCGCGATAGGCGTTAAATTTTAACAGCCTTATTTATATACAAACACGATTCCTTAAAATACTCCTCAGATTCAGTTTAAATAGTCTGTGGTAAAGGAAAAGATATAACCACAGATTATTTAAACTGCTTCTGAGAAGCGTGTTAGAGGAATCGTGTTTTGATTACATACATACATAAACTCATGCCTGTGTCCCAGAGGGGTAGGCAGAGATCAGTGACTTGCCACGATCCTGACAGATCACTTTCGCTTCCTCAACATTCGTTAATCGTTGCATGCATGCACGCCGGTTTCATGTACTTTTTATCTTGCTCTTTGCTAATACATCCCATATTTGATTAATAAGAGCCTAAGGCTTTGGCTTAAATAATTACTAGGAAAGAACAATAATGATTTCTATGTCTCTTCATAAAATAGTGAAAATAGACAGAAATAAGAAATGGATGGTTTACTTTCTACTTCAAAATCTACTTAGTAGCAAGTTCTACGTAGATACATCATGTCCATTTTACTATGTAGTTATTTATGACAGCTATAACTGGACTCAGAATTTTTTTTTCAAGTTTTGTATGAAGAAGTTTAAAAATTTTTGCAATTTGCATCAACTTTTGTTCTTTTTCAGACAACAGGAAACTTATGATTTCAATCAGCCGGCCCCATTAGACGACGCATCTGCCTACCCCCGCTGCCCTTTCCGCGTGAAACAGTCCGGATGTGCCGGCACAGCACCGGCACCAGACAATTTACATTTTATTAATCTCAGAATTGACGATAATCTTCTCCTTTGCCCAATCTCGTTTTCCTCAGGAAAGAATATTGGAAGGGACAACGGCGCGAGGCCTTCATACACTGAACCCTTACATCTGTGCGTTGATTGATTTGGATTAGGATTGATTTGGATCATACACTGAACCCTTACATCTGTGCGTTGATTGATTTGGATTAGGATTGATTTAGATCATACACTGAACCCTTACATCTGTGCGTTGATTGTATTGGATTAGGATTGATTTGGACCATAAACTGAACCTTTACATCTGTGTGTTGATTGATTTGGATTAGGATTGATTTGGATCATACACTGAACCCTTACATCTGTGCGGTAATTGATTTGGATTAGGATTGATTTGGATCATACACTGAACCCTTACATCTGTGCGGTAATTGATTTGGATTAGGATTGATTTGGATCATACACTGAACCCTTACATCTGTGCGGTAATTGATTTGGATTAGGATTGATTTGGATCATACACTGAACCCTTACATCTGTGCGTTGATTGATTTGGATTAGGATTGATTTGGATCTTACACGGAACCTTTACATCTGTGCGTTGATTGATTTGGATCTTACACTGAACCTTTACATCTGTGCGTTGATTGATTTGGATTAGGATTGATTTGGATCATACACTGAACCCTTACATCTGTGCGTTGATTGATTTGGATTAGGATTGATTTGGATCATACACTGAACCCTTACATCTTTGCGTTGATTGAATTGGATTAGGATTGATTTGGACCATAAACTGAACCCTTACATCTGTGCGTTGATTGATTTGGATTAGGATAAATTTGGATCATACACTGAACCCTTACATCTGTGCGGTAATTGATTTGGATTAGGATTGATTTGGATCTTACACTGAACCCTTACATCTGTGCGTTGATTGATTTGGATCTTACACGGAACCTTTACATCTGTGCGTTGATTGATTTGGATTAGGATTGATCTGGATCATACACTGAACCCTTACATCTGTGCGTTGATTGATTTGGATTAGGATTGATTTGGATCATACACTGAACCCTTACATCTGTGCGTTGATTGATTTGGATTAGGATTGATTTGGATCATACACTGAACCTTTACATCTGTGCGTTGATTGATTTGGATTAGGACTGATTTGGATCATACACTGAACCCTTACATCTGTGCGTTGATTGATTTGCATTAGGATTGATTTAGATCATACGCTGAACCCTTACGTCTGTGCGTTAATTGATTTGGATTAGGGCTTCATTAATAGAAATCTAACTGATATGGTAACTATAAACGAATTACAATATAATTATATTCTTTTTGTTGCACTGACTCGTGCTGAGGATAATTTTAAAAACCTATTAAAAACCTAGCCAGGCTAACCATTTCACCCATGACGGGACGTGAACCCGCGACCTCCGGCACGGTTAGCCAGAGGTCACGGGTTAAATAGGTTTTTAAAATTACAATATAATCCATTACAATATTTCCATAAAAAGGTAGTTTAGTTTTGATTTACAAAATACGGTTTGAAATGAAACTTAAATGACACCTAACGAGGTTTGTAAATTAGTTTTGCTATCGGTTTTTTTTCACGTTGCCTGTACACCTCCCACCGCAGAGCATAGACTATCTCTCAAAGAGGGACTATGGGTTTAATTACCACGCGTGCCCACCGCTCATTGTCAATTTCAAGCGCTGAGGTATGTGAACACCTCAGACACTCAGGTTTCCTCACGATATTTTCCTTCACAGTTATTGTGAGAGTATGAAGAAGAAAATAAATGCAATGCAATATAAGGTAGCGGTGGTAGCCTAGTGATATTATTAGATTAGGTAGATATTATTAACGGCAACAGGTAGACGCTTAAAATACTCAAATGTTATGTAGATAATGGTACGAAACCCTTCGTGCGCGAGTCCAACTCGCACTTAGCCGGTTTTTCATTTACGATTTTACATGAAACATTTTTGAGCAAACTAACTCAATTTATATTGTTGGTGCTTTGCACATTTCAGGCGGACGCAGTGGACAAGAACTCTAAGACTTTGGCCCTTTAGGATTGATTAAAGTATTCAAATTGCTTTCGACATAATAAAAGTGAGAGATGGCTATTGCATCCGGCAGACCTTTTGGAGTCATTTTCTGTCGGGAGATTTCGGTTGTAGCGCTATGGTTCCTTTATTACGGTGCTCAAATACTAAGGTTCGTTCAGTCAACAGTACAAAGAACCATTGTAGATTCAAATAAATAAGCATAAGCAACTAAGAATAACTTTTTATAGACCTAGCCTATCATCATCAGCCATTTGACGCCCACTGCAGGACATAGGCCTCCCTCATGGTTTTCATAATCATGAGGGGTTATTGCCATAATCGCCACGCTTGGCAGGCGGGTTGGCGATCGCAGTATGTGGTTGGAATCTCAGGAAGACGCTGCTGCCCGTCTTCTGGTAATTTATTTCCTAAGTCGCCTTCTACGACATCCACGAGAGGAAATGGAGTGGCGCTATTCTTAATCATATAGATAAATATAGCCTATATAGGTCCTAGTGAATGGGACAAGCCTTCGACCAAAGAGAGAGTATGGGCTTAGTTACCACGAGTGCCCGCCGTGGATTGGTAATTTCAAGCGATGTTTTCTTTCGCAGTCAGCGAGTGGTATTGCTACTACAACTTCACAAATGTACATAACTTAGACAACAAAGTCATTGGTCCATACCAGGATTCGACGCCTTGATCTGCCGAATGTAAAAGGCCGGCGTTCTATTGCTACGCTACCACTGCTATTTTAAGAATAGCTTGAGCAGCCTATTTATCTACGTTTCACTGCAGGTGAAACATTCATTAGTTTTCTTTCAGACTTAGAGAGAGAGAGACAGACAGACAAAAAGAAAAAAGAGACATAATATAACAGGCTTTATCACAACGCCCGTCTATTGCAGATTGCCGCTGAGGAAGCAACTCAGACACGATTTCCTTTACGTTTAGCGAATGTTATTTCTAATACAAGTTCACAAATGTACGTAACATACCACCCGCTCTAGTGTAGAAACACATTGTGACGAAACCGGAGTGCCTGAGCGTCGGACGCTGGGGCCGGCCGGCGCTAGTTGATCCAGTGCGTTGCGTGCGGCGAGGTGACTGCGGCGCGGACAGGTGAGCGCGACCTTTAATAAAACCGATGACTGCGATGACTGCGGCGACTGCGGCGCGTGCGGTGCGGGCCAGTTTTGCGTTCACCTAATGCCAAAGTATAGTAATATAGTAGCAGTATAAACTTAAATCTATAAATGTAATAACATAAAAGTATATACATAAGCAGCCTATATACGTCCCACTGTAGGGCACAGGCCTTCTCTCAGGGAGAGCGTGTGTGCTTAATCACCACGCGTGCCCACCGCGGATTGGCGATTTCAAGCGCTTATGTATTTTTATGTACTCATTGATATTTTATTTTATTCATTTATGTAATATTTATCTGCTCATTATATATACAACAAATATATATTATTTACTTGTTTATTTATTTATTTACCTCTTCGTCGTAATTCAACATAATAGTCCAATACGATTACGGTGATATAATGATGTTAGCAGATTAAAGTTAATATGTTTTTGAGACTTGTGCTGTAGAGTTACTAAAGTTAAATCTGCTATTGATAACACTGTACTGGCCGGATAAGAGTAGGGAGCCTGAAGTATTTTTTGACAGTCTTACAAAACTTTTACAACTTATAACTACAAGGGATAAATGTAAAAATATAATAATAGGAGGTGATTTTAACGTTAACATAATGGAGAGCAATAACAATGTGACTATATCTTTACTAAACCTTATGAGAAGCTTTAACTTTATTCAAACAGTGAACGAACCAACAAGAATAACACATAATACTTCTTCTTGTTTAGATCTGGTTTTTACAAATATGCACAATTCTAACAACAAGGCTAAAATAAATGTAGTGGAATTCGGTTTTTCGGATCATAAGGGCGTACTAGTGGATATACCGATCAATGGCCAAAATATAGAAAAAGCTTGGTATACATATGAAAGGATTTATTCTGAAAAAACCATCCAGCAGTTCAAACTAGAACTAAGAAAAATTGATTGGAATAAAATCATAAGTAATTCTGACTGCGCGAATACTAACTACAGAATATTTCAAGAAAAAATAACGGAAATTCTAGAATCAACGTTTCCAAAAACAAAAATTAAAATAAGAACTAAACAGAGAAACAAATGGCTTACAAAAGGATTGAGAATATCTTGTAGGAACAAGCGTTTGCTTAAAATACTAACTACACAAACGAATGACGTTATTTTAACTAACTATTACAAAAATTACGAAAAATTACTTAAAAAAAGTGTGTCACGCGCAAAAAAAATTAACTATAGAAATAACCTATTGAGGTCCAGCAACATAATGAAAACAATGTGGAATATAGTCAAGGAGCGAACCAAAAAAAATACACAAAAAACCAAACAGAATATACAACTAAATAATAATGACAATAATAATAGCATTACAGATCCCTCGCTGGTCGCAAATCATTTTAATGACTTTTTTACATCTGTGGGAGCGCCAACGTCGGACTCACACCAACCACCCGGTCGCCCAGTCGTAACTCCCACGGACAGCTCAGTATTCATTACTCCAACCGAACCAACAGAGATTGTTACTCTTTTAAAGAAATTAAAAAATAAGAGGAGCTGTGGGTTTGATGAAATACCACCTTTTTTGGTTAGGGAGTGTGCCTGTGAGTTGGCAGTTCTTCTATGCTTCATAATCAACCAGTCGTTCTCAGAAGGGGTAGTTCCAGATTTGCTGAAAGTAGCGATAGTCAAGCCTCTTCATAAAAGCGGCAATCAAAGGGATTGCAATAACTATCGGCCTATAGCACTACTCCCTACTTTTTCCAAAATAATTGAGTCAGCCATGTCCAATCGCATATACCTACTCATTTTGTGAAAAATTCGGTATACTAAGCGAAAGCCAATACGGTTTTCGAAAGGGGCGCTCTACAACTTTGGCAGTAGTAAAGTATATTAACGAAATACTATCAGTAATTAACCGTAAGAGACACGCCATCGGCTTACTATTGGATATGAGCAAAGCTTACGATCGTGTATTGTATAATGTTCTGTTAAGAAAGCTCTATGGAATAGGGGTGCGGGGTATAGCATGATAATTAGATTTAAGAAATTGTAGTGCCCTCACAGGGTGTCATGTAGAGCATGAATTATTTTTGAAATTATTATTACCACCTGTTTTATAACCATGACATGCAATAAATAAATGAAATAAATGAAATGAAATTTCACAATTCAGTTTTGTTAAAATAAGTACTTATGTGAGTTGATTCTGGTTGATCCGGTTTTGTGAATTCGTCTTTTTGAAACGTAAATACTGAGTACATTGTATCTTCTGAGGTAACCTATAATTCGCTATTAAGCTTGTCTACTTTAAGAAGTTAGTTAATTTGTAAAGCTGGCTGGTTTCCTGAATAAACAAAATTAAAAATTAAAATTAAATGTACCTAAAAGTTATTGCCACGGGATACATAGTGGTTTTTTTTCTATGATATTGATCAAAGGCTCTTAGACTGACAAACTGCACATTCTTAAATGTGGCTTAAGTAACTTTTAACCAAAATTATTCATACAAAAATCACTTAAGTGACATTTAAGAAGTGGTGCAAGCCGACCTTTGTTTTATTAATTTTATTTTATACCCAATAGAGACCTTCCCATAAGGTCCAATCTGGAAAGTTAAATTGGACTATCATACTATATTAAGAACAGCTCATTAGAATCATTTGCAACTTCCTTTAACCCATTAAGAGGATACCTAATTTATTCCTTTTAATGACAACAATTCTATTTCAACAACAGCCCAATGTCCCATTAAATCATCTTTATAGCACCCCTCAAAACAATATTCTCTTTGTTCTTATCGAAAACAATAAGGCCTACCTACACGTATGGAAAAGTTCTCGAAAGTTTGAAAACAACTGATGGAAAGTACGTCGTTAGCAATATCACTGAAGTGATAGGCCACGCTTTTGGGCCCCAAATCGTTCAAGAAGCTTGCGCAGTAACCTACTGCTAAATATTGCGTAGGAATATAATATTTTTAACATGGCACATAATATTATATACTCCTGTAGGATTAACTTTTTTCTTAATTAAAAGCCTGTATACTTATAATTTCTGGGATTTAATATAATAGTAAAAAATAAAATAAATACATAATGAAAAACACTACAAGAAAATTATGAATACAAAAATCTTTGGTATCTGATGAAGACTTTATGCAAAAGATAAGATAACAATATTTTGATATTAATTACCTAATAGTAATCAAACATCATCAAAGTATGTTTTATTATATTTTAGACAACTTAAATAAAATTAAAAATTATAAATCTCATATTTAATGATTTTCTTTTATTTAATCATACCTAACAGTGTTAAACAGATCTAGAATTGGATCGGTGTCGAATGCTCCTTTTAATTTTAGGTCTTGACGCATGTCGCCCACATGCGTCAAGTCACTGGATAAGTAAGTAAATAGATAAATACTTATCCAGGGATAAACGAATTAATAGCTGATTGACCGGGTTGTCAGTCGTACAGTTGGACCATCTTACACAAAAACATTCCAGCCCACAATACGTAGCTTGCGAGAAAATCGCCTTTGTAGGGTTCCGTAGTCAACCCGTAGGAACCCTTATAGTTAAGCCATGTCCGTCCGTCGGTCTGTCTCCGCAGCTTAACACAGAGACGGTAATTATATAAATAGGTATCAATCATGGCGACAAAACGGTATTAGAGAATTTAAAAAAGAAAATCGTACCGCCCTTACTCCTAAATTAGGAATGCAGTTTTTTTTCTAGCCTACACCATAATATGGGGTATAATCGGACTGTTCGCTTAAAAATATTGTTAGCATATTAAAACCATTTTCCGATTTTGTGATCTGTTTACAAGATGGTTAGTACATTTCCAAACTTATATTTAAAGCGCATTTGTTTGTAAGAGTCGGGCTACTCTGACAAAAATTTGTCCCTTAAAGCATTTCGCAAACGGATCCCTAAATTGAAAAACGGTTTTCCTACACCTAGAATATTTTTCAACGACTAATCCAATAACATTTCAGCTTTCTAGTACTTATCGTCTTTGTACTAAGCTACGCACAGACAGACGGAAAAATGGACAGACCGACAGACGGACGGACAGAACGTGGCGAAACTATAAGGGTTTCTTGTTGATCACACCCTAACCTATCCTAAAAAAAATATGGCTAGTAGGTATATCGAAGTGAAAAAATATTTGTTATTCTCGGAATTATTTCTGAAAACATCTGTGGCTAGGAAATACATTACTCATCAAAACCCTTCGAAAATATATGCCCAAGTTACCCCAAAAAAATGCTATTTAACAATCATACCTGACCTAGGTTATTATTTATTTAAATTTATCGATAAAATTAAGAAAAAAAGGACTCCATGTAACGTGTTTAAAAATAAAAATCGTCTCATATTTATTAGCTTTTTAGTCAATCCATTTTTTATTTCACATAATTACAGTACCGCATCTTAATTATCTTTCATTTGTATTCACACTGTCAGGAACCGCTTAAGCTAAGGTGTCAGAGATGAAATGAGAAAATATGCTCTTTTTCGGACAGTAAAGGGACTTTTGTTCATCCGCAGATTTTGTAACAAATAAATAAAAATAAACAAATAAACTTGGTAAAAATACAAGTAGCATCGTAAAATCGGACTTTCGAAGCTTTATTCTGTAACTATTGTAATAGATTACTCCAAACGATTTACTCTGTAGTTAGGTGAGCTTAGGATTCACTTCATGATTAATAATTAGTTTTGTTTAAGTTAACGCAGAAACTGTCACATGATAAACGTTATAAGTAAAACTACGTGTCCATTTCAAAACCAAGATATTATCGGAGAAAAAATGGATAAACAAAAAAAAACTTAGTCTTTTAAATTTTGATCCTCAATTCATCATTATCAGCCATTTGATGCCCGCTGCAGGACATAGGCCTCCCTAATGGTCTTCCAAGCTTCCCGGTCTTGTGCCGCCCGCATCCAGCTCCCTGCCGTAACCAGGTCGTCAGACCTCAATTAACAAAGCTCAAATTATTATTTTAAAACCTGGAACTTTGTCATTTACATAATTTTGAATGTTTTAGTTTTGATACAAAGTATGCTTTGCAAATGTGTTGAACCGCTTTTCTGGCAAGCTTATTATAGGTATCTTCTATCTTCAGTTATTTTTTTTTGTAGAATCCCATACAACACCCCTTTGCCAGCCTAAATCTACTTTTTAGGCTTTCAGTCTTACTATTAATAAAGTGGATCTTTTGCAAAAATGGATTGTCAAAGGAAATAATGATTTTCTCTTGGTGACGCTAGCTAAGTTAATTTTTCAAATACTAAGATAGGGTAAGTATATTTACACGAATCCGAATCTGTTTAATAAAGACGTTTTTTGCATAAAAGCTGCCCATGCCCATAATAACCCACAGCCACATTTTTTTCAGATGTTTTCAATCTTACTGTTTTATGTTTTTATCCAAATACTATCAATGAATGGACGTCCTAAGGGTTCGATTCAATTCAATTCAAATATTTTTATTCATTATAAAAACAGAATGTTTACTTAATGAACGTCAAAGTTGTTAGTTTCACAATTAATAGATTACGTGGAGAAGAAGCTAACAAAGAAACTCCACATTTATTCTTGTTCGGTTGGAGTATAGAGCAGTATCAATTCGGTCCCTTAAATTAAGCTAGCCTTAAAAAGCCCAGTGTTATTTGATAAAAAAAAACAATGCCCCAGGCACTGCAGCGTCCAAGTGATACCTTCACCCATCTAGTGTGAGGGAAAGTGCCACTGGACGCTGTATAAATCATTTCATTTCGTAGATGCAAAAGCCAAAGTTTATTTGAGCATCAAGAGCTAAATTAATTGAGAATCTAGGACATGGTTAACACTGAAGCACTTTTTTGGCCGGCAGTTGAATAAACTAGCGTTAATTCTGGCTAACTTTCCGCTTTTGCATAGGCCACTAAGCATTATTATGGCTTTGGCATTTGAGTCTTTACGTCGAGTTAGGTAAGGACTATTTTCTCAAAGTCTTAGCCTTCTCATGTTGAAGGAAATCTTTCAGTTGAATTTGTAAACTCTGTGCCAAGTGGAGACAGATCTAACGTACAAACGTAAGTAGTAACATTGAGATACACTTATAATTTACAAAATTGTGTTAAAATCTTCCCAAAGATGGTTTTTATTAAAAGAAAAGTACCATTTGGATTGATATTATTTTTAAAATTCTTTATTGCATTTAAACACGTAGTTTATGCTACTTAGAATTATTTACCAACTAACTTAACCGATTTCAAGAATTATTTTTTGTTCGAATAGATATAACGTCCCATTGGTTGCATATTAATTTAATGAAGATCGAAGAATTTCAAAGACGGAGAACGGAATTTTTCAACGGAAAGCAGTAAATAAAGCCTAAGGGGGCTCATCCTTTAGTAACATGTATATGCTTCATAAAATATAGCGTAATAGTAGTCCTAGGATAATTTGGTGATGTTCTGGTGAAGACTTTCAATGATTAAAATTAAGAACTTCTAATTTTAAAGCAAAGAATTATGTAGAAGGTAATTTATGGTTATAAGGAACTTGAGTTGTTTCTCCCGCTCCCCCACTAAAAATTGAAAAAAATAACATACAAACCGCCTGCAATGCCTACATGTAAACGTGCTACTAATTTAAAGATTTTTAAATTGAAAAAGTTAGAAAAAAAACTTTTAAATTATTGTAACTTTTTAGTGCTGTAGTGTTTTGAAGTCGATTTTTTTTATTTTTTTTTTCCCTGATAGCAATGTTGTTTGTACTGACGAGAAAAATCCGCCATTTTATATGGTATCATATAAATAAATATTTTGTTATCCACAATATAATTCAAATTTCATAATTAAGAATTTCACTACGTAAGTCCTTAACTCCCGGTTTCTCGTACACTATCAAGCTGTTCATCTACTGTTAACAGCTGCCAGTGGTTTTTTTTTGTATGCACTTTGGTCAGTAGAATTAACAGTAGATTAACAGCGTGTTAGTGTACGAGAAAAGATACTTACCCCCAAGTATCGTACTATATTTTCAGATAAAATAGAACAACTCGTTTGAACTTGAATATTCTCAATTTGGAAACTGGCGCTTAGTCTTTAATTTATCGACATAATTTTATAGTTGTGTCTGCGGTGTCAACTCATCATCACCATCATCAGCCATTTGACGCCCACTGCAGGACATAGGCCTCCCTCGTGGTTTTCATAACCATGAGGGGTTTCTGCCATAATCGCCACGCTTGGCAGGCGGGTTGGCGATCGCAGTATGCGGTTGGAATCTCAGAAAGATGCTGCTGTCCGTCTCCTGGTAATTTATTTCCTTAGTCGCCTTCTACAACATCCACAGAAGGAAATGGAGTGACGCTATTCTTAATCCGGCGCCACACGGACTGTCAACAATTTCATGCAAATAGAATGTTACTTTACTTTTTATTAACTAAGCGCCAATCTCACCACCTACAAACGTAGCCCGGGGGCGAAATGTACCATCAGCGTTCTGGTCGGCCAGTGTGGACTGGTCCCGCGGGAAATGGTCCAGGACTAAGTTTAATTAGCTCAATCCAAAGCAGGTTTAAATGTACTTGCGACGAGTTAGCCCTCTGCCGGTACCGGGGACGTGCAAATTAAATTAACGAGCGCCGTGCAGCGTCTAAGCTCGATCGAGCAGCACTTTGGACCGTGTGTGAAGGCTGTCTGGAAGAGATAGGACCAAGCGATGAGACTGCCAGTTGTATAGATTTAGTAAATCATCATTTTTACTTAATTTTTATTCTGGATTATTGACGTATATTTTACGTTTTGATAGAAAATAGATATCGTCAGTAGTGAGTGACCTTTACGGGGTGAATTTTAATTCGTTCGCCGTTTTTTAAGAGGATTTTCAAACTATGTTTTGGAAATATAGAGGGCTAGTGTTAAAAAAAGGTTGTGCGTTAAAAATGATTTTTTTCGTTACCCAAAGTTACCTCGCTTAAGAATAAACAAATAATGTCAGGAAAGCTTTTAAAAATATCATTAACATAAACATAAAAATCGGCCTAGTGTGAGTCGGACTCGTACACGAAGGGTTCAGTACCATTATCTATACAACATTAGACAAAGATCGAATTTGAGAAGAACGCTATCTATAGAAACCAACAAGAAGCGTTTAATAGTGACATTGCCCCTCTGGGACAAAGGCGTAAGTTTATGTATGTATATATGTCTGTATAATATCTCAATCATATCATAGTATTTTTTAGGACCCATAGCCCTGACCCTAAGGCAAACAACCTAGGACTAGAGAGCATTAACGCCAAAAACGGCCGTTTTTGGCATAAATGCTATCTAATCTCAGGTTCATAACCCTAGGTTCTTTGCCATAATTCATAATAAAGACGTGATTGAGAGATTGTGCAGACACTTTTTGCCAGATTATTTACATATATATACTTTAATGTCTTATCTACAGTAAATAAATATTATTATTATTATCATTATTATTATTATTTATTAATCTGTTAATCTGTAAAAGCAAATATGATCTTTTTTCATTGATCGCGCTAGTTAGCCCACTGGATCCCCTTACTAAGTACTTACTTTTATTAAGTGGAGTACAGCTATGAACTGTTCATTTGGTGAGACTAGTTAAAGGATGAATAAGTTAATCAATGTCCTCCATTATAGGCCCAGCCTGTAATCTTAAAAAAATGTCTCGTACACCGGCGTTGAGTGTTTTGTCACTTCATCCACAAACTCTAGGTAGGATTTGGACCAGGCTGTGTACAAAATATCATCTAGCATAAGAGACAAAAGTGTACTTCTCTTCTTAGCACCACTTCTTCTACTTAGGTACCACTGCCTTAGTGATAAAATGTTCCTTGAATAATCTTTTTATCTTTTTTATGATTATCTTTATCTTTATCTTAGAGACACGAGGTTTCTAAAAATCGAAACTAATTTAAAGATAAATTATTGGTATAATTGATCGATTTTTTTTTTGCCTCTCCTGTACTTCCTGCGGGTTGACTGCTAGAAGATTCCACTGGCATTAAGTCCACCTTTTGTACACTCTCTGTTGTGTAATAAAGAGATAATACTAGTAATTATTATTATTTATAATTTATTAATAATAATTATCATAATTAATTTTACCGGGTATTTAAAAATTGTACAATCTACAAAAGTAGTTTGCACTCACATTGTTTAAGTTGCGAGTTGGCGACTAAGCAGCTACAACTAAAAACTTCTACACACTAGAGCAGTAACGTAAAAAGTTAAAATGTGTCATCGTAACTTCCAACATAAACAATTTACTGGGTTCCTGTTAAGGGGAATATGGTTCTCAGGAAAATTCACTAGAGCATTCCTAACCAGAGATGCCGTAGGAATTTTCCTTTGTGCCGTGGACTGAAATAAAACAAAAATAATAGCAGCCGAGTACACCAGAGGTTTTAGGTGCCTAAATGCTTTAAATTGCAACTTCAACTGCCGACACGTGTACTCCATAGTCTCTTGAGAAAGACCCTTGTTTGGTGAACGCTGCTGTTACGTCGAGCATACTGTGTCGTTTGCACGGTCTAGTATGTTGGGTGATTATAGTAAAATGAATAATATACTTTTTATGAACGTGGTCTGAGCGTCTGATAGATAAAATTATTACGGCCATTTTCTATGCATATTTGGTTTTTTATGAGTAGTTTTTGATTAAAAAAGTTGTTTCCAAAATTATTGATTTTGGAAGCAACTTTTCTCAACTAAAAACTAGGTACAGGATAGTAATAATATGTCTTGAGTATCCGCAATTTTATTATCTACGAAACCCTTAGACCACTTTTATCAAAAGTGTACTCATTTTATTACAATCACTAAAAACATTTATATTGTGTGAGCGAGACAGCATGCTCGACATTACAACAAAGTGTTTGTCAAAAATTCATCATAATCATCAAAATGAAAAGAAATATTATGTTACTTTATGTTATTATTCAAAAGAGTTAGGCACTTTTCAGAGTTAAATAATGGTAAAACACATGTGAAGCAGTTATTTATTCAATGGTTCTTTTTCTCGTTCCCGTTCCCCTTCTCGTTCTCGTTCTCTTTTTCTTCTCATTCTCGTTATCATTTTCGTTCTTTTTCTTATTTTTATTGTGATTCTAATAAAGTCAGTCATTTAATTAACTTCCTAGCCGACTAATTAAAATTTACAGGCTAATTAAACCAATTGGCTGCGACATATATGTAGGAGACTTATTGGCAAATTATTGACTTCACTTTTGAGTGAAATTACAATTAAATATCAATTAAACTGCGTGGTATTGATTACCTGTCTGGGGTATATTTGATGCAAAAGATGTCTCTTGATGCAGAGCTTACCCCATTTATGTCAGATATGTCTCGGGCCGGTTTATTCAGTTGACTGCATTTGTCGGTGATATAATTCTTGGGGGTCTGTACTTGTTTTCTTTATATACTTGACCCTGTTTGTGCACAAAAGTTTTGTGGTTATTAATATTTTTTTCTATTTTTCCTGTGAATTTTTACTAATGAGTAATTGTGTGTATTGCTTACAAAACTTCTTAATATCTGAAATATCTTAAGGATAAAACACACTAACGCGGTCGCGGTCGCGGTCGCGGTGACAGTGGCGGTCCATATAGAACGTCATTTAATGCAGTAGTATTTTGTATGAAACGCTGCCGCCAACTGCGACCGCGTTGGTGTGTTTCAACCTTTACTTATTTTATCTTTTTCTCTTCCCCTTAACGGGAAAGTTTTTATTTTTATGTTTCACTTGAACGCATAAAGAGATACAATGTCGGATACGTGTTAGTTTTACGAGAAAACATCTAAGCAAATGCAAAAATGTAACAAGTTGAAAATAGAAAATTCAAATTGAGAAATTTTTAACGGCGTATTCGGAGCATTCTAAAGTTGAAGGTAAAATTGTTCACAAACTTTGAGGAAACCTGCGGATTAGGTGGCTCTGCTCGTAATGGCATTGTTCTTTTTTTGTGGCTTAAGCCAACTTAGATTAGATTAGATTAGATCAGATTATTGTACACACCAGAAAACAAAACACATTAAAAGGCTTACATGTCTATGTTTTGTCGTATACAATTGGCAGTCTTATAGCGAAAAGCGACCTTTTCTAGACTACGGAAGGTCACCATCCTCTCTTAGCTGAGAAGATGGTGTAGCTTCTGGGTAAGCCTGCGCCATGAAGCAAATCCTAGGCACTACACAATATCGGAATGGTCACTTTATGAAGCCGCAGCCTTAGATGCCATTTATAAACAATCTGGGAAAATAGATAAAAAAAAATGTGCTACATCTACTGCATTCGCTAACGGATTAATCACATACTTCACCTCGATATTTAACTACAGAAGTGAAATGTAAACTGAGTAATATTTATGATTTTTCATATGGTTTTATGGTAAATAACAAACTACGAAAAGAATACATTTGTTTAGATACAACTAACAACTTCATCAAAGTAATTTTCAATTGATTTTGTACGAAGTTTTCCTTTAATAACTTGGTCGCCTTTAACTTGTAAAGCTCACTTAGCCGTGATAAGTGGGGGGAGGGGGATCCTCTGTCCATATTTACCACTTTCAAAAAATTCTAAATGGCGGCGAGTGGATATGCCACAGAGGTCCAATCCCCTTTAGTTAAGCTTCTTCAATGTATACAATACAGTATTGCTTGTTTGCAGTGCATTCACCACAGGAATGAAATCGCACGCTGACATCGCACCCCAATTCGATTTCCTCCATATTGTTGTCATGCCGATGCAATGTGATGGCTTCCCCTTGGGGTTTTGACAGGCAGAAATTGATACCAAGAAAAACTTATCATAAAAATAATAAATGCGACCCAGGTTGAAAAATCAATAGACTCATCTAGGCTTTATTTAACTATTTTTAATATTAAACATGGTCTTTTTTAACATTTGTAACATAACATTGTATAATTAGGCCGACTTGTACCATTTCGTTAAATGTGGCTTAAGCAGCATTTAACTAAAATTCTACATACAAAAGTCGATTTAAATGACGACTTATGTGACATTTAAGAAGTGGTGCAAGTGGGCCTTAATGTGGGATACAACCCTTAAATTGTAGAAATAAACAACGTATGTACAATTTTTTTATTTGGCCTATATACGTCCCACTGCAGGGCACGGGCCTTCTCTCGTTCTTTCACATACCTCAGCGCTTGAAATTGCCAATCCGTGCTGGGCACGCGTGGTAATTAAGCCCATACTCTCCTGTAGGCCGCCTGTAGGAGGCTTGTAGGTGGGTATAGCTAAAAAAAATCTTAATGACATTATTATTATAATTTTAAATTATAGGTAAAATTTGATCGCCCAACTCTGCATCACTGAATGGAAAATATAGTTATTTCTCATTCAATGCCGTAGAAAATTAGATTTTCTTTGTTTTTATTGTTAGTTTTTAAGATTGGTTACACAGACAGATAGATAGAATATTCTTTATTGTATGTACATCAGGAGATGGTATGCCATCCAAATAGGTAACGTCGCCAGCGTTCTGGGCTCATTACCGCGGGACAGTGACCTGGGGCAGGTGTTTTATTTGTAAATATAGAATTAGTTATTTTTATATTTTTATCATTTATATATTAATTATTAAGTCGCTTATTTTATGTTTGAAATAATTAAAATCAGGAGATTAATTCATATTTGGGCCATTGTAGCCAAGTGAATAAAAGTTAAATACATAGCTACAACTTCTTATTGAAATAACGCAGAACCGAAAAACCGTTTCACCAGTATCAATAAAGAAAGCACCTTCAACAACCAAATGTCTGAAATCCTCAATTTTATTTTATTATTTTTTCTTAAAATCTTGAGTCTTGACGCGATCCATCCATATTTGAAATAAAACAGAAATTTAAACTTTTGCCTGGTTTAATTATCGATATCGAAGAAGGGGTTTTCAGGTTTAACAACACATTATGGAGTAAAAAGACCCGTAATCCCAGACTAATTTTATGACAAATTCAATTTTAAAAACCTATACCCGCGACCCCCGGCCAACCATGCCAGCGCTCTCCCAACTGAGCTGATGGGCAATTCAAATTGCAAAGTTATTTCACAGTATAAAATAGGCTCTGATTTCATCAAATACATTGAATGAATAACGATCATGTCTGCTATTTGCCTATCTGACAGCCTCGTTGGTCTAGCGGTGTCACGTTCGTTTACCACGCCGGAGGTGGGTTCGATCCCCACTGGGGCCTGCCATACATGTACACATGACCGCAGTCTGGGTTTATTTCCATGTTTCTGATGTTCTTGCTTGCTTACCATAGAACCGGCTATCATAGTTTGGGGCCAGGATAAGTGATTGTGTTGTCTGGAAGTTATTTATAGTCTAATCACCAAGCAACTATGAAAAGAATAAGTAGACCAAACCTGCATGTATTCCAGAATTCACAAGTTTTAGGGTTGTTACATTTTAATAACTTAACTAAATATTACACACATACTTTTTGTTGCTAAGGAGTAAACTAAATATTAAATTAAACTAATTAAATATACCGCCCCGGGACACGCCTGATCCAAAAGTTCCCATGACGCTAGCAGCGTTCCCCCGCTGCACCGCCAGGGAAATCCTCTGCATCAGGTATGCCCCGGAACGATGGTCATACCCACGACTTCTCAGGCGTCGACCGATTTCCCTTACGAAAACTCTTCCCTCATCCCCCCATCATCATCAACTTATTATGTCCCCACCAAGGCGCACGGGTCTCTTCCCTGAGGAAGGTATAGGCCATACTCCACCACGGGGGCCAAGTCCGGATTGGTGGAGGCTTGTAGACTAGTGGCTCGTCTACTGTCAGAAGTTGTCAAGCCGCCCTAAGGCCTCTGACTTGGCTTAACGACTGCCATCTATCGACGGCAGCCGGCACCAACAGCTTAACGTGCCTTGCGAAGCACGGAACCGCTCGGAAAAATGCCACTAGCGTTAGGCATAGACGGCGACCCATCCATGCACTGAACGCGCCCTGTGTTGCTTAACCTTCGTGATCGTTTAAGATCACTCAGGCAGCCGGGGCTACGAGCGATTATCCCCCCATACTCCCATCGTTTCCACAGCCAGTGGGACGAACAAATAATGAAGCATAAGCTGGCTATATTTCCTTATCTTAAGTTTAGCCGCCGCTTCAGCAGCGGCACCTGCAGATGCAGCTGTCAAACCCAAATGGGAAGGCGCAAAAGTGCAAACGCACGTTGCGTCCCACAAAAGGCTCCGACCCTTCTCCCACGGCACCAAGGTGAGACCGTCCGGGCGCTTACCATCACTGCGGCACAACCCTGGTGGCTCAAGAACCGCAGGGACGTCAGCCGAAACCAACGCTCTCCGGACAATGTCATTTATTGAAAAGAATTATTTGTGATACTTGAAAAAACATAAGTACCTGAAATTTACAGACTGAAATTATAGTTAGGCCCACGCTCTCTTTTACAGAACAGCTTTTCCAAAGGAAGTATTACAGCCCGTTATGTTGCTTATCTCACATTTAATCTCCTTTCGCTCATCCCACCAGTTAGCGAGTTAACAGACTGTATACAAACCCCGTCAATTATGCAGTTCTAACCCTCGTCTAACTTTGTTTACATGCGTCTTACATTGTGTCACCTAATCTATACTTAAGTGAGGTTAGCTGGCACACGAGTGGCGTCAGTGGCATATCAGAGTAAAGCCGAGTCCAGGCGCGTGTGACGTGTAATGTAAGATTACGTCAATAGTGTGGACGGCACACAAACTTAACGCGAATCTTGTTCGAGAGCTATCCCACTAAGTTGCTAAGAACATGCCGAATAGGAATGGCTGCTTGACACAGACTGATAAGTTCAAGCAAATGTTTGTCACTCCACATCATGAACGTACACATAGCACAACCGTCACGAACGCCGTCCAAACGAGCACTGCGAGCGCCTTAAACAGATAACGACAACTTTAAAAACCGATAGTAGTGCTGTCCACACACACGATTCGCGTTACATTACTCGTTAGATTACATTACACGTTACATGCGTCTGGACCCGGCTTAAAGGAGTTGACTGTAAATGATGAAACCATGCGAGCCATTTGGTGGGTTTTCTGATTGGAATATAACAGCGAAGAAACCGTTTGATAGAATAACTAGGCTTTGTTACGGTAATGGCCGGTTTACACGTGCTAGCCCGTAACAATAGATGGACATATTGACGGACGGACATGGCGAAACTATAAGGGTTCCTTGTTGACTACAAAACACAAGAAATTGAGGCATGCCTATTACTAATTGAAGGTGTACTTAATTTTTCCAAGCAAGCGCAATGCGTATTGGCGTTTGCAAGTGCTGAGTTATACGAACAACTCAGACAATGGTTTCCTTACGATGTTTTCCTTAAACTTTACTGATGTAGATAAGCTTTCTTTTGAAATAAGGCCATCTTTGCACAACAATTTTATCACAAGCCTGTTATTTAACTTTTATTTTTGTTATTGTTTTCATTGTGCAATAAAGTGCAAAAAAACAAAAAAACAAACCTTGTCAAAATACGATCGCACTTTACAAAAAGATCCCATTACGTAGATCGTCACAATACAAACAAAAGGATCTCCTTTTCCACGCACAAATCGGAATTCAGAGTCATTATGCGCGCATTGGCTTTTACTCGACGAAAAATTCTCAAAAGCAAATACCTACCGTAATATTTCATGTGAAAACATTTATATTGTGAGGGAGTTTTTCCTATCCCCTTTCCCTTGTACCACAAATTGCATACAATCAGAAGCATTATCACACAGCCATATTACTATTATTAAATTTCTTTATTGCACTTAAAAAAATAAAAGTACAAAGGCGAACTTAACGTGAAAAGCATTATCTTCCGGTTAACCTTGGTCATATATTTAGGTTCCCATGTAGTTTCCTTTGTGGCTTCTAAAACACTTAAACCCGCAATGAACACTATACACCATGAATTTTGGGTGGTTTGTGAGCCTTAGTAAAATAAACGTGCCTTAAAAATAGCTAACGAATGCGCTAGTTAGTTTTCTTAAGAAAGGCACTTTTCAAAAATATCTCCACAATAACTCAAACCTGTGAGAGCCATTAGCAGCCAGCCAGGACGGTGACAGCGCGCCACTGATCCGGGACGGAAAGGCCGCCAGTTGTATACGATGTAGCTTAGATATTTAAGATTTTTCATGTATTTTTATAACGAATGGTGTGCAATAAAGAGTATAAATCTAATCTAATCTAAACATATCTGTTTATAATTTGCATGATAATTATACATTAGAAATTGTAGTGCCCTTACAGGGTGTCGTGCAGAACATTAATTATTTGTTAATAATAATTGCCGATTAAGAATAGTGTCACTCCATTTCCTTCCGTGGATGTCGTAGAAGGCGACTAAGGAAATCAATTACCAGGAGATGGGCAGCAGCGTCTTTCTGAGATTTCAACCGCATACTGCGATCGCCAACCCGCCTGCCAAGCGTGGCGATTATGGCAAAACCCCTCATGGTTAGGAAAACCATGAGGGAGACCTATCTCCTGCAGTGGGCGTCAAATTACTGATGATGATGATGAATAATTACCGTTAGTCCACTAGACTACCGCGAGTGGTGGTAGCCTAGTGGGTAGAACATTGGACTTGGAAGCGAGAGACCCAGGGTTGATTCCCAGGGCGGGTATGTATCTACCTATGACTTTGTTTTCTAAGTTATGTACATTTGTGAAGTTACGAATCTTCGAACGTCTTTGCTATTCACATACCTCAGCGCTTGAAAACGCCAATCCGCGGAGGGCGCGATTAAAATTACGTCACCCATTCTAGATTTCTCTCGGATTTTCATCACTACTTCACCTTTTGACGGACAACTATTGACTTGTGATTTGTCTTTTGGTTCCTGCTTTTTATTCCGTTTTATTTGTCCTGTGTTCATCGAAGTTTCGCTACAGTAAAATAAACACAGTTTTCTGGAAGCCGTATATATTTTTATTAATTTTTATCAAGAACCCTAAAGGCCGGTGTACTTCTAGCTCTATTTACTCAGTGCCATCTATAGGGTAATGGAAAATAAATTAAGTCTGATGGATCGTTCCCCAAGAACGTAATGCGCGCTTCTTATAAACAAGACAACGGGTTTCTGATCTAATGAGATTTTGTCCTCTTTAGATGGGTCTTCCCTACACGTGCTTCCTTTAATGGCGTCTTTAAGCCACCGAGGGTTACTTTATTCAATTTTCTTAGGACCGTATTGAGGCCGGATTCTCCGAGCGCACGATTTTTATCGGACATATTCCGCTGCGCGAGCGAATAGTTGGGGAAAAGTAGGCATTTTTAAAATTACAGAAACTAAGACTTGCCAATTAACTGAATTAGCAGCTTGGCAAACTAATGATATTGTTTAGTTGCATAATCTTTTTAAAAATAAATAATTAAATAAAAATAGAAATATTAAAATGTTGTATACATAACGGAACGGAACCCTTCGTGTGCGAGTCCAACTCGCACTGAGCCGGTTTTGCTAATACTATTTTGACGACCGAATTCGCGTGAATCCCAACCTGATCACGGCACCCGTGGTTTAGTCGACGACGGTCCGCAACTGATAAAATATGCAATTAAGTAGCGACATAGTAGAGACATTTATAATAGGTGTTGTGTCGCAAAAGTTGCAGCTAATTGGCTGCAAAGTCAAAAAATTTAATTAATTAATTCATCCGGTAACTTGAAGTACTGCACAATCTATCTGTAAAAACTAACCAAAGAAAAAAAAATCGAATGGAGTCGAAGTCTTTACCGGTAAATTTTGCAATATCTTGATTTAATGACACAAAACCACATAAAGATGGGTGCAAGTGTGGGCCGGCAACCAACAAGATGGACTGACGACCTGGTCAAAGTGGCAGGAAAAGACTGGATGCGAATAGCCGTATGTGTGAACGTAGATATGAGTGAGTGTATATGTGCGTGTGTGAGTGTGTAACTCTGTGTTTTATGTACACTTCTACAGTTTTCAACACCTACATTATTTTAGCAAGCAAAAGGCGCCTTGGTTGGTTTGCTCTGCACGCGTATGTAGGTCACATTCACGAGTACAAAAATAAGAATATTACGTCTCTCCCAAACCTAACAAAAGGCCCCACAAGAACGATTTCAAAGAGAGACCGCACACCGTTTGCCCATTTCCCTATTAGAACGACTAGGGGCCTACTAAGAAATTGCTTTTTCACTAGAATGAATCAGATAAATAATTAAAGGACTCCATAGACACTACACAACACATTGACTAGCGTCACCAAAGGAAAAAATCATATGGTTTTTTTTAAATCGATTTTGCAAAAATTGTATGCACAATCATGTTACTAATAATTTAAGGACCCACGGCCAGTACCTAGGATCAAGGACCTGCGACTTTTTTTTTTTTTTTTTTTTTTTTTTTTTTTTTTTTTTTTTTTTTTTTTTTTTTTATAATACACATTTATATTTACATTTCAAAAGGCTTCACTTAAACCTTATTAGGTTTTTGCGTGAAGCCTGAGCCGCTTTTATAAACATTTTTGCTAAGTTTTTTAACACACAATACTAAGTTACGTATACATGATGCAATACAATAATATTATTATTGATAACAACGTTATTATTATCAATAATAATACTATTCAATAAAATATTTCTTTACCAGGATTTTGATTTGATTGGGTTTCAGAGAAACAAGAATACCCACCAAATTTTTTGGCAGTTGGTTAAGTATATTCGGTAGCATAAAGTCTACTGTTCTTTTTCCGTAGGTATTGTTATATTTAGGTAAATTATATGTAGGTAGGCAATCAAGGCTTCTAAGTGAACCTGATCTTTCTTTCTTAGACAAAGCTTCTATTTTATTTGTATTAGATATCATTTATTCCAAAAACGGCCGTTTTTTTGTTTTTTTGCCTTAGGCTCAAGGCCATGGGTCCTAAATATCACTATTAACATGATTGAGAGATTGTACAGACACTTTTTGCAAATTCGATCTGTAAAAAAGATGCGTGACGTAATTTTAAATTTTGAGTTTAAGATGGTAGACACAATAAAGAAAAAGATACGCAAGTGATGCAAATTACTTCAGCCAGATGTCGCTGCCTGTACGTGATACAGAGAAGTTTAGGTTCAAGTCCCGGCATGGGTGGAACTTTTAGCCTCTAAATAGGTTTTTAAGAATATATGTTTTGTTTCCTCAATAGCACTAGTTTTACTCCCTGGATATCCTTAAGACAAGAGTTTGTTTATACTACAGATACTTGCAAGCATCCTTTAGTATAACAATAGATTAAATATGATTATTGAACCATGTAGTCTGGTAGTTCTTCCGCAAACTAGCGGTCCCATAAAAACTAGATTCCTCTGATATACTACTCAGTGGCAGTATTTTTTCCAGATACTTTACAGTGCTAATACAATCTAATACTAAAACTAGTTTGTGAAACAACATTATTACATTAGCTTCTGTTGCTGTGCTAGGCTTGACGCCTGTATTACAGCAAGCAGTGCCAATTCCCCAGTGAAATGCGTCAGTTCCTTGTTACAGATGAGATCAATAAAGTAACCTGTGGTTACGTTTTTCCCTTTACCACAAACGATCCATAGGCAACGAGGACTGTTTTAAGGAATCGTGTTTTTATGAATAAGACCGCTTAGCTTTAACCCTTAATCTCAACTGCCATTATACATACTCGTAGATACTCGTAACTATCAGTTCTTTAGCACTATGCAACTTTACTAAGATATATTATAGTGTGTTAAACACTTGTCCGTTAGGATTGGGTCCTAAAGTGACAAAGCCTTGCCATTATCCTGTAAAGCTCTCCACAAGTGGATATCAGTACTGTTTGTCTTACTCTAGGGAAAACAAACTTTATCGATGTGAGCTGTGAAGGTAAGGGATATTGGAATCTTACTTAGGCTGAGACGAAGTTCCCTGAAGACCTGCGACAGAGTATGGGGCTCGACACATGTGGAAAAAAGATCCAGAAAGCACCAAATCCGTACCGACTTAAATCCGGACTCTTCCTTTATGTGTCCTACGTACAGTAGGTGCTGCTGCTCACGAATCGGAATTGTTAGTCATTTGAAAAACTGTCCAACTCTTAGGCACTGCTTAAATCATCCATAATTGATGCAAAGGCCTATCATAAGGTAGAGATACAGAAAATTGATTTGATTCCTCGTTTTAGGCCTCTTACAAATAATGCTGTTCGGGACTGACACGATTTTGTTTGCAGAATATATAAAAGATTCAGCAACTTTTTGTTGAATTGATGTTTTATTTATACTAACTCCGAAAAACATTTTGCTGGCGCGTATCGCGAGGAGCTCAATATTTACCGTACGAGACAATACATCGAATTCGGTGCGGGAATTTCAGCGCTTTTGTGCTTGTCACAGTGCACAAAATAAATTATTTATTCATTTAAAGGCCTTCCACTTCATACGTAGCATCGTTATTACCATGATGCCAAGTAAGCGAGTAGCATCCCCACAACCATTTGTCATTTCAGTTGTCGGTCGGATTTTGGTAGCTCTCGCTTCACTGAATACATTATCCGTTTGATATAAAGAATAAAAAGGGAAAGCAAGGACGTGTCCACACCTTCAATGATCAGATTATGGGGCTGAGCTCTGATTGACACAGTTATTTCACCGTACAAACGTCTTTTGCTGAGTATACGCTGACTGTGTAATCCTTTTGCTAGGCCTTAGATTTTTGGTTCTATTTTGTTCTTCCCGTGTATTCATCATCATAAGCAGCCTATATACGTTCCACTATAGGGCACAGGGCTTCTCTCAGAGAGAGAGTATTGGCTTATTCACCACGCGTACCCACCGAAGATTGGCGATTTCAAGCGCTGAGGTATGTGAATAGCTCAGTCACCTAGGTTTCCTCACGATGTTTTCCTTCACCGCTAGCGAGTGGTATTGCTACTACAACTTCACAAATGTACATAACTTAGAAAGAAAAGTCATAGGTACATGCCCGCACTGGGAATCGAACCTGGGTCTCCCGCTTCCGAGTCCAATGTTCTACCCAGTAGGCTACCACCGCTCCGTGTTTTATCCAATATAAAATAATAAATTGTTTTTGACCAGTCTTTCTTAGACATCGTATTTACTTTGCCAGTTATATTTGTGTTACTAAACAGTCGTCATGATAATTCGTCGGCTTTAAACAGGAATGCTTACAGCAGTCAGAGCTTGAAATCACCTATAATTTGGACAATGCTATATCACACGCACTCTCTCTTCGAGAGGAAACCTGTGCCATGCAGTAAGACGTTTATAGGCTAGTCAATGACCGATAAAGCATTTGAATTTTGCGATCCCAAAAGCGTCCCCATGCTAGACCGGCCAAATCGTGGGTAAATAGGAAAAAAAGACTCGCTGAGTGGAAGTGGAAACTGGTGAAACAAATTCATTAATTTTCTGCAACTTTCTTATACGTCAATTTTACGTAGAAGCGATGGTTTCCGAGAAGGTACATGGATGATTAATGAGTGAGTATGTGAGTGTGTCCTTGGGTTGTAGATAGCTACATATAATAGGAGGTTGCGGGCGAATGTTTTGTCAACAATATCGGTACAGATAAGACCCGCTAGCCACTGTGTAGCTAAATCTTTACTTTCTCTTTAAAAAGATAGATGCGAGACATCTCTTCTGTCTGTTCAAGCTTTTTTTTCTGTCGAGGGGGAAATCTTCCAAAGATACCCAACTTTATGGGGGGAAAGCCGAGTTATGTGGGACTTCTACCCACTGAAACCCCCCCGGTGGCCTTTTCCGTGCGTTTGAAGGAAGGGTTCTGGGATTTCACTGAACCCCCGCGCACAGTGCACTGACGCACCCGTCCTCTCTACAGGCTGAAGCCTGGAGGCCCCTTATCGAACGGCAGTGTGCGGCCACCTCACACCGCCGCCGCCGTGGAGTCGCTAGTAACGGTGGTTAGAGCCCCCACTCTCACCACCTATGACTCCGATGCCCCCTTTTAGTCCCCTCTTATGATAGGCAGGAGATATCGTAGCCCTATTCTAAGCCCGGGACTACAGGGCTCTGTCTGTTTCACCTATAAGAACTTCTTATCTTGTCCCGTAATATAATATAGAAGTTTGGTAGACTATACACACTGTTCAGGTAATATTAACCTGTACTCTTTGCACGTTAATTTTTTCTTGTGTGGTAAACGGCCACTAATTGTTAAACTTAGACTTATCCAGGGCCGCGTTTCGTGGAACTGCAGTTCTTGGTTCGTTATGGCGGCTCAATGTGCCTTACGTGGCCGAGTTTTCCTACTTGTTAGTCTGTGGTTTAATCGTCTTTTCGATGTGCATCGAGTTGTCACTGAGGGCCGCGAATTGTAGTTCTGTGAAATGAGGCCAAGCTTGTCACAAAACATTGCTCTTCGTAAACTGCAATCAGTTGTGTTCACAGTGGTATATTCTAAGGGATGTGTTAATTTACCTCATTCGCTTTTGTATTTTACTATAAGGTTATTTTTATATGTAACTCATCCTGTAGTAACCCCAACAAATAAAATAAAATAAAACAGGTATGCGGTTGAAATTTTACAAGAATGAACATTTTTAAAGTATTTTTGTTTGTGCTCTATACAGTCAAATATATATAAATGTCAAACTTGGTATAATATAATAGAGCAGTCCTTATAGCGTAGCAACAAGTACACAAAAACCGGTCAAGTGTGAGTTGGGTTGTTGCTAAAGGTCTTGAACATGTTTACGCTAAATTATATTTTCTAGTTATAAGTGAGTAATTTTAATTAAATAAATATTGTTTTCTTGAAGGACTTTAAGTGTATTGTTGTTGTTTTATCTGTGTTTTGTGTTTGAAATATTTCTTTTTGTTCTATTAGATACTACCGCTTTGTGTATAGTGTTCATGCCACCATAAACGTAGGGGTTTAATATGGCTTTTTTTCGTTCTTCCTCTCTACACGCATCTTTAGACCGTCAGTAAGTATTGTACAATACCCCAGGGAAGACAAGCTCCCACCATTTTTTCTCTGTTACTCGTCGCCTATGAGGAATGATGACGAATGACGTATCTAGTTCACTGAGAGCATAAAGTATGATAGACATGAACATTGTCAAGTTTATGACAGCTACGTTTCCGAAAGTCCTTATCACATGCGGCATAGAAAGAAATATCGAATGACAATGTAAGGTCCACTGAACTGTCGATAACACGCGACGTTTACACTGTCAATGTGAATACGACTCTATGCCTCTTACTTAAGAATCACCCAAAGTAAAATATATGTCACGAAAACATAAATTAAAAAAAAAAATGGCCAAATTCTCTTCTCAAAAACAAAGGACTATAAGCTGTTTTTGTCGAGAAATATACTGAACAGTCATTAGGTAGTTCCCCTTTTATCGGATGTAGTTATAAATCACCACCCTGTGTAATCTCTAGAATTCTAAAGGACCCGATTGGGCCACCATAACAATAGCTTTAATCATAATTTTCAAGGTCATAATCCAACAGGTTAGCCCGGTAAACCTTCAAATTTTTCCTGCTGCCTACTTATTAAACACAATAAATTGAACATAACTTAGACTTTTGATGATCTATCAGTAAGTGAGTTAGTGAGTCAGACCCCCACATCCCGGAAACTCCATAGAACATGCATCGTAAAGCTGGAGAAATGTTTCTTTTCAATATCTCTCTGCAAACTTTCAGCTCATATATAGGCCTTCTCCATGGATTCCCAAATAACCCGGTTGGAAGCGGCTTGCATCCAGCGTCTTCTTGCCACTTGGATGAGGTCATCTGTTCATATTACACGAAACAAATCCTGAACGGTTGCAATCGTCTAACTGTCAAAGTCCATAGTAATTGCTATCGCAAACGTCAGGAATCCGACAAGTTTTGGTGCGCATAATTAGGCTTCAGACCCGTGACAAAACTCGCTTAGTGGAGTCGAAAAGGGTCAGAAACGGTTCGTGTAAATCAAGCATACTGCAGAGTGCAGGCCTGCCGAGAACTTGGCCTGGAGCACTCTGTGCGCCCTGATCGAAGTAAATCACCCGTCAACTGTACGTAACCTATCCATCATTAATGTTTGTTAACGGATCCGGAGACTTGTTTTGCGGAGAGTGAAAGAAAAAACCGGCCAAGTGCGAGTCGGACTCGTGCACGAAGGATTCCGAACCATTATCTATACAACATTAGACACAAAGATCGAGAAAAACGGCAAGAAATCACGATTGTTGTATGGGAGCCACCCTTAAATATTTATTTTAATTTAATTTAATTATTTATTATTGAACAACTAAATAGTCTGTGAATATTTCAATCGTCTACCTATTGTCATTATTAATATCGAGCAAAGAACGACAAAAACATTACATTTAATTTTGTTGTATGTGAGCCCCCCTTAAATATTTATTTTATTCTGTTTTTAGTGTTTGTTAATATAGCGACAACAGAAATACATTATCTGTGAAATTTCGATCTGCCTAGCTATCACATAGTTCATGAGATACAGCCTGGTGACAGACGAACAGACAGACAGACGGACGGACAGTGAAGTCTTAGTAATAGGGTCCCGTTTGGCACCCTTTGGATATGGAACCCTAAAAATAACGAATGTTTATTATAACAACAAGACACATCACAGAAACAAAATAAGCAGAAAAATTACATAATACGAACAACAACAGAAAGAAACGTAATATGCAACAGACTAAACTAATAATAATGATAATGACTACCACACAAGACAATCACTAGGATACCCTGTGCTATGGTAACCAGGACCGAGTTTCATAAAGTTACAAGAGTAGTAGGTACTACTCTTGTAACTTTATGAAACTTACAAGAGTATACTTTACTTGTCAATCTGTGGGGTAATAGACTTTGCAACATACATCCAATTGTCATAGTAAACCGTGAATTGTAGTACTATGAAACAGGCCCCAGGAGCTCTATTTTTGAATCACTCGTATCGCGTCGAGCGCTCGATTTCTACTGATTTTCGTTCGACATCTGAAATTCCGTATTTTTTAATCACTCGACTGCAACGAATGGTCCTTACCACTCGTCTCGCATGGCGATCGGTAGATTAATTGTCAAAAAACGATTTCGACATTTCGTTAGAACAAACACAAACCAAAATGACAGTAGTGTTTTGTTTGTAACAAAAGACAAAGATTTTTTATTTAAACAGCCAATAAAACAAAGTATTACGTTCCGTTTCTGTTACGGTAGTTTCCGGTTTTTTTAATTTCTGCGTGGAATGGATAAAATAACGATTCAAAAATACGGAAAAACGACATCATGTGACTTAGAAGACGAGTGTGACTTAAGTCGCATTCGACGATACAATTTCATACGAGTGATTCAAAAATAGGTCTCCAGGCAAGGACATCACAAAGATTGAAATACACCCAGACTGAGGTCAAATTGTACAAATGTTCGGCGGACCCAGTGGGACACGAACCGACGACCTCCGGCATGGTAATCAGACGTCATACCGCTAGACCAACGAGGCCACAAAAGGTGGTTTTGTGCGTTGTTGGAGTGAGCCCTAAACGCTGATTTTCTGTCAAAATGTTATCTCATACTTTAGCACCTTTTTTATCTAGTAGGATTGTCCGAAGACCGTCCTGCCAACTGACCATACGCCCTACCCATCTTTACTTTAAGTCGGTTATTCGCACGATAACATCTTCGACGTTAGTCTTTGTCTTAGTCTGAAGATCCCTGGTGTTCTCAGCCAGAAGGTTCAGTTCATCAGCAAATCGGCAGGTGCGACAAATGAACACCGTTGATGTTCTGTTGCCAGCAGTGGGCTCCATAGGCTGGATAAATCATTACCTAGGCCAGTACATTTTAATCTGTATAGATTAAACGGTACTGGCCGATAACTTCCACGAGCCGCTCATGTTGATTATCATGTTGAAGGTCAAATTTGGAATTATAATTTATGCTTAGCTGTCCATTAAAGTAGTCCCAGATGTAAGAAGCCCGGCTCGCCAGAAGGAAAAAAGGCCGAAATTCACTCAACCGAGGACGAGATTGTACGATTCCGATTCGGAGTCCCTCGGGACTCACCGTGGCTGACATCACGTTTTTAATCCTGCCTCGTTTCTAGAAACCTCTAGTGTGAGCCCATAACATTTTTAAATAAAGGGCCAACGTAACGGTTTGGCGAGTTTTAATGTATTGTATCACTTGCATTGTCTTTTGTTGATTAAAGTAAAATAATAATTCCTTATGTACAATAATAGGTATCTATCAAACTCAGCACAAAGATGTAACTATCCGTTTTCTAAGTAGGTGGTGCTGAAAACCGATTTTGGATGGTGGTTAAATGTTGGACGATGAATAGATTACTATTGACAAATACTATTAATGCTATGCTATACTATTAATAAAGAATGCAAAACATCTATATAGTTGGCCATGATGCAGGAAACTTAAGAAATATTCTAGTCAATAATTCCGACAACAGTAGCAACTCTAAGTATGAAACTTAAAGCTTTTATTCGCATTTTTAATGTATTCGCGGCAATAACAATATTGCCGTCTTACACATTACTAGAGCCACTATCATTCTCAAAGATTGCTTAAATAAGCAGCCCATATACGTCCAACTGTAGGGCACAGGCCTTCTCTCAGGGAGAGAGTATGGGCTTAATCACCACGCATGCCCACCGCGGATTGGCGATTTCAAGCGCTGAGGTATGTGAATAGCTCAGACACTCAGGTTTCCTCACGATGTTTTCCTTCACAGTTAGCAAGTGGTATTGCTACTATAACTTCTCGTAATGTACTCTAGCATGTACATGCCCTCACTGGGGATCGAACGTGGGTCTCTCGCTTCCGAGTCCGATGTTCTACCCACTAGGCTACCACCGCTTTCAAAGATTACTTGCAAATTGCATAATAATTACAGCTCCAAACCCGAGATCATACGGAGGAAAACCACAAACAAGACAACTCCTATTACAACTTCAAGGAGCCAAAGAGGCCGCCAGGGACCACTTTAGAAGGCCATATGAGTCCACAGCCGGGCAGGAAACAGGAAACCTCTACGACGCATTAATAATACCTACCTGCCTTGATAACCGCAAAAACCCGCGTAATTTTTCCCGTAGGCATGTCAAAGGACGGAGCTCAATCAGCGAGCTGGGCCGATCGGGCCACGAGCGTAGCGGATTGCAACAATAACTTCGGCCTGTGCGCTGAAGGGTAGAGATTGGGTTTAGTTACTTCCTACCATAATGACAAAACTCTTTCGCTTCATCAACAACATTTTTAGTTCTAGTTAGACCTGAGATTTCCACACTGAGATAGATAGATAAGTCTCTATGGCACAGCGATAATTTACAGAATAAGGAGAGATTACAGGATTAAATTAACAGCGGTGGCAGCCTAGTGGGTAGAACATTGGACTCGGGAGCGAGAGACCCGGGTTCGATTCCCAGTGCGGGCATGTACCTATGACTTTGTTCTCTAAGTTACGTACATTGTGAAGTTATTGCAGCAATACCACTCGCTAACCGTGAAGGAAAACATCGTGAGGAAACCTGAGTGTATGAGCTATTCGCATACCTCAGCGCTTGAAATCGCAAATGCGCGGCGGGCACGCGTGGTGATTAAGCCCATACTCTCTCCCTGAGAGAAGGCCTGTTCCGTACAATTAGGATTTACAGAGATTTACTTAGAGTCGCTCGTAGCCCCGACTGCCTGAGTGATCTTAAACGATCACGAAGGTTAAGCAACACAGGGCGCGTTCAGTGCATGGATGGGTCGCCGTCTATGCCTAACGCTAGTGGCATTTTTCCGAGCGGTTCCGTGCTTCGCAAGGCACGTTAAGCTGTTGGTGCCGGCTGCCGTCGATAGATGGCAGTCGTTAAGCCAAGTCAGAGGCCTTAGGGCGGCTTGACAACTTCTGACAGTAGACGAGCCACTAGTCTACAAGCCTCCACCAATCCGGATTTGGCCCCCGTGGTGGAGTATGGCCTATACCTTCCTCAGGGAAGAGACCCGTGCCCCTCGGTGGGGACATAATGGGTTGATGATGACTGATGACTGACTTAGCATCACAGTTGGGCCATTGGCGAGTGTCATAGGTCAGTGAAGCTGAATTGGGTATACTCTACTCCCGTAGGTTGGTTATGCTAAATTAAGTATGCTAGGCTCGGTAGTCTTCTAAGGCCGGCTTGCACCATTTCTTAAATGTCACTTAAGTCGCCATTTAAATCGACTTTTGTATGAAGAATTTTAGTTAAATGCTGTTTAAGAGACATTTAAGAAAGTGGTGCAAGTTGGCCTTATGTAATTTAGACAATCAGAAAAAAATAAAGAAAGAAAGAAGACATTTATTTGAGTTGTCACAGAAACATAAAGTAAACACGAAGGCATACAAACAAAATATAAAGACAAAAAAAAAATAGGCGTGAAGAGAACATGTGAGGCATTTAGAGTCGAAGGCAGCCGGGTACCATACAATAGGATTTCACTGTTATCGTGAGGTCATAAGCACACTCTTTTTTTTTTTTCATGATCTAAACTAAATACTCACCATACTGCGTTCTGGGCCGCTACCGGCGAAGTGGCACACTTTTGGTAGAAAATTCAAATACATAGATAGATAGAAAAACACTTTACTGTGCCTAAAAAAGGAAATTGTAAAGACATTTAAGGTGTGAGGAGCGGTGTGCTGCCAGCCCACACAAATTCTCTTTAACAAATACTTAAGGCTGTTTTACGTCGGGCATTCTGTTTCGCTCGCCTAATCTAACATTTTTAGTGATTGTAACAAAATAATAATATTAATATACTTTTCATAAATGTGGTCTGAGTTTTTGGTAAGAAAAAGTGGTTTTCAAAATTATTAGTTTTCGTATCAAATTTTCTCAATCAAAAACTAGGTGCGGTTTAATGTCTTGAATGTCCGTTATTTTTTAATCTATCAAACCCTTAGACCTCATTTATCAGAAGTACACTAATTTTATTACAATCATGAAAAATGTTAGATTGTGCGGGCGAGGTAGCATTTAAGGTGTAACAGAAAACTTAAACAATACGTAAAGGCTTTGATATTGGCTTCGAACGACAATTTTCCATAGCAACTCACGTCCAAACTTTCTAAACCTCGATAGCTTTCCGTAGTGACCCACGTTCAAACTTTCTAAACTTCGAAAAATTTCCATAGCAACCCACGTTCAAACTTTCTAAGCCTCGACAACTTTCCATAGCCACCCACGTTCAAACTTTCTAAACCTCGACAATTTTCCATAGTAACCCACGCTCAAACTTTCTGAGCCTTACACTTTCCGTGGCCACTCTTTCAGCAACTGCATCTGTCTGTGACAAATGAACGCGGCTTTTTTATTAAGCACGACAACCGCTTATGCCGAACCACGTTTTCTGCCTATCTTCACGCTTTAGCTCTTACCCCTTACTGATAAAGACCAAAATCGTGTGTGACCTAGATCCAAAATGATAATGCTGGGATGAACTGTGAAGAACATAATGTGATGTCTTCAGACGTTAAGTTAAATACGGCCGTTAGTCTAACGATGGCAGGAACGGTGTTTTGAATAATAAAAACAAGGCCATTTGGCTAAAACATAAGGTTAATAAAAATAAATTGGAGTTCTGTCTTCTTCAAGCACCTTTTGACGGCGTCTTTTGACTTTTGTATTTACTCAATTATTTAGGGAATATAGCTATACATACCGGCGACTTTGTGACCGTAGAATTTGAATTAAAAGTATTGTAATAATTATGTATAAACTGTGGTGGTAGTCTAGTGGGTAGAACATTGGACTCGGAAGCGGGAGACCCAGGTTCGATTCATAGTGCGGGCATGTACCTATGACTTTGTTTTCTAAGTTATGTACATTTGTGAAGTTATAGTAGCAATACCACTCGCTAACTGTAAAGGAAAACATCGTGATGAAACCTGAGTGTCTGAGCTATTCATATACCTCAGCGCTTGAAATCGCCAATCCGCGGTGGGCACGTGTGGTGATTAAGCCATACTCTCTCCCTGAGAGAAGGCCTGTGCCCTACAGTGGGACGTATATAGGCTGCTTATTCATTTATTTTTTTTCCAGATCTTATTCTACCGTTTTGTCGGCGTTATAAATATGTATTGTATACCTATGCCAAATTCCAGCTCTCTAATACTTATCAGACACACAGACGGACACGGCGAAACTGTAAGATTTTCTTGATGACTACGGAACCCTAAAAAGGGTTGGATTATATTAAAAGTAATAATAATCACTTCCACACAACACAATCAGTTGTCCTGGTTCCAAGCTAGGATATCTTGTGCTATAGTAACGAGGCAAGGACATTCAAGAACATGCCATTTATACAAATCTACGGCGGCCCAACCCTCGACCTCTGGCATGACAATCAGACGTGATGCCGCAGATCAACGAGGCAATCAATAACTACTTGTTTAAAAAATAAGTTTTCGCAAGCTCACCATTTAAAATAACCTCGAGCTTCGAGTCGAGTCGAACGAACGCAAAAAGCAGCGTTAACTTGCCGTCTACATGTATCGCTAACATCATCAATCTCCGTTCCCACGCACAGACGTTTTTCTACGAAGTTACTAATAAGTTTAAGCATTGCGGAACACAGGTCAGTCGACAGCACATCAATATTTACGTAAGAATAAGAAAGAATAAGAATAAACTTTATTTGACAACATTACAAAGAATTACATACAGTAGACACACAAGCCAATATCCTTACAAAGAATTACAAACAATAGGTGCATAATTAATTTAGCAAACCATAGGACACATTTGGCGAAATACCTAAGTACGTAAATACGTAATACGTAAGTGCACTCTATTCAGCTACGTTAAGGACGACGCTTATCCTATACAAGGTATTGAAGAAATATCCAGTGGAACTTAAGAGGGTGGTAACTTTTAATTTTATTTTCCGGACATTGCGACAAATATAAGCTGTTCCATGATTAAGTTATGCTGTTTAAATAATTAAAAAATATTTAAATTCAATAAGCCTTATAAAGTAATTAAAACTATTTTTAATTTTATAAGCATGCACCTTAATTGCCACGCCCCCTAGACTTCGTTCATGTGGTAATTTCGATGTGTATTTTCCTGGATAAATAATAGCCTATGTACTAATGAAGACCCTAATCTATCTCCGTGCAAATTTTCATCCGGATCCGTTCAGCCGTTTTTGCGTGAAAGAGCAACAAAAATCCATCTATACGTACCAAGTTTATAATATTAGTAAGGATGAGCAATAAAGAAGTATATAATACCACCACTACAAAACACCGCTAATCAAAGAATATATCTGATAAAATCTTTACTATGTTCAGGCAACGTAAATCTATTGATGTCTAATCTAATCTATCTATCCATCTGCTTCTACGCGATTTAAGATAAGATGGCTTTATTCCAGTACAGAGCCATATTGCTAAACATGTTTGAAGCATATGTCGTGAATATGACAGTTTTCATAATTAGCAATATCGTATCGAGTTCCTGATACCTTCAAAAATTGAAGCCCTTAGGGCTCGCACACATAAACACGACACGACGTCGCGTCGTGCTACGAGGCCCTAATTTGGCTTTAATTTGAACGACATTTTGAACCAATATTGAGCTCTGAGTTGAATAAGTCACGATTCGTTACGAGTTGACTAGATATTCGCGATTAGTTATAGTAATTTAAGCCAAATTAAAGCCACACTAACGCGTCGTAGCACGACGCGACGTCGTATCGTGTTTTTGTGTGAGAGCCCCACATCTAATTGAATTCACGTCGCCGATCTTCCGTTGCGTAGCCTTTTGTAGTTTATTTTGTACACATACTTTCCTTCCCGTTTTTCTACTGCTTCTCCTATACCGGAAGGTTTGCTGGATGAAACCTCTTACAGAAATAAGCTCGCCTTTGTACATGTAATTTCTCATGTAATGTCCTGTTAAATGTCTTGTGTGCAATAAAGTAAAATACATTTTATTGCAAAATCGCATTGCAGTGCTAAGTTATTCACCTTAGGTTCTGGGATGTAGGTTCTACCATTGTTATGATTCATTTGGTCTGTATGCGGCATTACTCTAATGAGTTCAGTTCTATTACAACAGTAGGCAACAAATCTTCATTCAAGTAAGTAAGAAGTGTCTAATGCCAGTTGTTAGAAAGGCAGAAGTTCAAAATTTAAAGCGTTCTATCATGTGAGCTACCTATATGTTAAGGGGCATAACGACACTATTTAAACAGAAATATTTTTTGTTGATAAAGCGAAGGAGTTTAGTCAGAATCGTGGCAAGTGGCCACCCCTGATCTTATTCTACCCCTCTGGGATACACGCGAGAGTGTATGTAATTTAATGTGTATTTTTTCTTAATCATGCACCACTCAATATGTTTAAAAGAAAAAGTACGTCAAAAAATAGCTTTTGACATTAAAAAAACAATAAATAATGTGACGTTTGTTGTGACGTATACGTCGTTAAAAAGCAACATGTTTAACGGAAATACGGATTTAGTACCTTACACGGTTCGTAAGATTGAGCAAAAAACTGTTTAAAAAACATGTTTCTTCTGAAGGAACCTTCCATATTTTTTGGGAGGTTGGGATATTTGCAAGTATAACACATATTGTGCAAAACATGCAAGTATAACACATATCTTTCACAGAGAACAAAATCAGAAAGGCATTATTTGGTACGGAAGTATATTAGGGACAAAGAATAGAAATTAAAATAGAATAAAATAAAATAGACTGCATACTTTTAGAGTGCACAACACTGAATAGAGTTCAGAGCTGTGAAACAGCACCTTAATAATCCATACGAAGTTTTGTGAAGTCAAGAGGGAACTAATAAAATCTTCTCTGCTCTTGCTTCCGTAGGTGGTAGAGACGAAGCTAGTGTTCTCCTGAAAGGGTGCCTGAAACGGCAATTCCCATACAAACGAAGTTTGGTTTTAACTTACAAACGACAAGCCGAACGAAACTTTGTGAAATAACTTTGTGTTCGTTTTGTGTGCAAGTTATTATCATTTGAAATCGTGCGCTCCTCTTGTATCAACTATGTACTAGATACATTAAATACATAAGTCATTACATGAAATGTAACTAGCAATTAAATTCTTTCACTCTTTCGTATGTTCATTCTTTAACCATTCAGTTCATTCATTCAAAGTTATGCATTAAAATGACCTAATACAGGTTTTAAAACTTAAATGGAGGGGCCAATGGTTACGTAAATAAATGAGGTGATGAAACCGCAGCGGTAGTACGCCGCCCTCGCATTCGGCAGGTCGTGGGTTGAAATTCCGGCATTCACTTTGTTTTCAAAGCTACGTACATGTACACGTACAGTTGTAGTAGTAATATCACTCGCTAACTGTAAACAAAAATATCGTGAGGAAACCTGAGTGTCGGAGGTGTTCACGTACCTCGGCGCTTGAACTTGCCAATCCGCGGTGGACACGCGTGGTGGTAACAAAGCCAATACTCTGAGAAAAAGCCTGTAGGACATATATCGGCTACACACGAAAAAAAACCGGACAAGGTTGAGTCGGACTCGCCCACTGAGGGTTCTGTACAAATTTGTAGTCTCGCAGTTTTTCCGAGCTTTTCCTGAACTTTAAAGACAATTTTTTATGATTTAAATACAAATATATAGTATGCAGATTTTTCCCTGTATTTGTAGTATACGACGATATTACTTGCCAAATTTCATAGTTCTTAGTCAACGGAAAGGACCCTATAAATATTGATTCCCTTAAGAGTGTCGAAATATACGTCTTTTGAGACATAAACATCCGTAATTCTTTTAGAGTTCCGTACTCAAAGGGTAAGGAGACTCCACTGCCATCTGTCTGTCTGTCTGTCTGTCGTCATGAACCGTAGTAGCTAGACAGTTGAATTTTTCACAGATGATATATCTCTAATGCCGCTATAACAATAAATACTAAAAACAGAATACTTTAAATATTTATGAGGGGATCCCATACAACAAACGTGAATTTTTTACCGTTTTTTTCTCGATATTAATAACGGCAACAGGTAGACGCTTGAAATATTCAAATGTTATATTGATAATGGTAGGGAACCCGTCGTACGCTAGTCCGACTTTCACTTGGCCGGTTTTTTTACCGTAACTTAGAAGTTTGATTTTTTTGCAGCTTCAAGGGACTGTAGACATGAGTAAATGGTTTTAATTTCAACTCGATACCTGAAGACTTCCCGAGATAAAGGGTCTTGAGAGACAGACAACGGACGGACGGGGAACAAAGTGATCTTATAAGACTTCCGTTTTTCCTTTTGAGGTACGGAACCCTAAAAGTACGTTAATAATTTTTTACCACATCTATTCAAAAAGCGCTCGTTTAATCCTCGTAGACAGGGACCAAAATACCTAGCTCTTCGATCCCTACGGATGAAAAGTGATTTGAATTTGGAATGTGGATATATCTAGTAAAAGTTTCAATCACCAAAGAGACCAATCACATACATTGTATGAACAAGTAACTGGCTGTAAGATAGAGAAACCGCGCGCGAGCCAAATTAAAAGAAAAAGTTCTTAAAAAATAAAAGACGCGCGAAATGGATTCCTCCGCCTTTGTTCATAATTGTTTACATACTCAAATTCGGATTTTACTAAGTTTTCAGTGAAAAATTAGTGTGTGTTCAACTAGTGAGAATGAAAGTATTCTATTAACTCCAGAGAACATTGTATAAACATGTGGTACAAACGTTCTATTCTATTCTAATTCATAAGTTGCACTTACTTATTTTTTCATAGAGGGTCATAAAAAGAGTGTCCACCTCGGGAGCAACACAATTTTAAGCTCGAGTGGTGTACTTTGAATTCCTCGCTGCGCTCAGGCTCAACAAACACTCTCTCCTTAATAATAGTTGTTTGCTCCCTCGATAAACAATCTACTATTGTTTTTTAAAATGAACAGTTCTCAGAAGAAAGCATTCTTTGCTCGTGTACATCAACCCGTTTCTCTAACGTCCTCTATTCTAATCTCTACTGAGAATGTTTGCTTACTTACTTTATGGTACCTCTACAGCAATACAGACACGAGTGCCTACAGTGTTCTTCCAAACAGTTTAAAATTTTCATATTTCTATCAGAATACAAGGCGTGCAGCTTTTTGAAAGATGAGAAAAATCTTTTTTGCCATAGAGAATAAGGTAAGTAAATAATTAAGGCAAATACGTTTTTAGGGTTCCGCAGTCAACACGGAACCCTTATAGTTTCGCCATGTCCGCTCATCTGTCTGTCTATTTGTCTGTCTGTCCCCGACCTAGCACAGAGACGACCCATACTAGAAAGCTTACTAGAAAGCGAACTAGATAGCTGAAATTTGGCTTAGTTTTACATATCAATCATACTGACAAAACTGTAGGATAAAGTAATTAAAAATTTCTTGTACCCCTGCACCTAAATTAGGCATGCAATATTTTTTTCTCGCCTACACGATTTTGTAGGGTATCGGGTGTAGGGAAACTATTTTTCTATGCAGGGATTCGTTTGCAAAATATATTTTTTTGTTAGAGTAAGGTGTCGCCGTCCCTCTACCAGCTAAACGGCTGATTATAGAAACGTAAAATATTTCAGGGCAGTACCACATATAATGAATTTGAAAGGAAAACTATCACGGCTAAGAAAGATCTACAGGTTAACGAGTAATAGGCGAACAAATTATAAGAAAACTTCGTACAAATTCCATTGAAAATTACTTTGATGAAATTGTTAGATCTTTAGAGCAGCTAATAAAGTACTCCTCCTACGAAACCCTACACTCTGCGTGGTCAGACACGTACATGGCCGGTTTTTTGAGAAACAGGCACAAGAGTAATTTGAATATTTACTTAGTGAAATCCTCAATTCAGAAATATCCGTGTAATTTCCTTTTTTATGTACAATAAAGTGATCTATCTACTTAATTGTAGTGCAGTATTATCAAAACGTTTATTAGAACGAGATAGGTAGATTAGAGTTGGAATGAGTAAGAGTGAAACGCTCTCACTCCGAATACAGATTCGCGGAAATTGTGAGGTTGGAAATTACAAAGTCCCTGTCCGAAAACATATGAGAAGTATTCACCAATGAAAAGCTATTTTCCTCGTCAAGGGAAACGTCGGGAAAGTTTTGTAATTCGAAATCCTGTGAAATTTATAAAATATTAACCTAACTCCTGAGCTAAGTAAGCCAGTACGTCCTCACTTAGAGTATATGCCGTTATACCTCCTACTTCGAAGTCTCTGTACATTTGCTACCGCCACAAACCAGATAGGCTATAGAAGTCACAGTGCAATCTAAACAGCTGCCTTATTGGCATAAAGATTAAGATGTTGTTCTTTTATGCAGCGGTCGGGCTTCAATTACAAGTTTCTTCAGTCATATCTTTTGACATTGGAAATGTCGTTTCGTATGCTCCAGTGTAGGCTCCGATTTCACGAGAAAGTGCGATCTTCTTATATCTCGGAGAGTTGTGAAGATATGATATTCAATAAAGGCTTGCATATTGACAAGAGCTGTAAGTGCCAAAAAGAATTATAGAATAACGTCAAAAACAGAAAAAGTTATTGCCCAAATTAGTGAAAAAAAAAAACAACATTTTTTTCCGAATTTTTTATTTTGGCACTCGATATTTTGAACACGAAGAATGATATAAAAATTTGAGAGAAAGTCTTCTGGACAATTTAGTCAGCTATTTTGAGCCTAAAACAAAGACGCTCGTGTTAAGTCCTGGTTTTGCCCTGTAGTCTAACCTTTTTGAAAAAATTCAAAAAGTTCATCATCATCATCAGCCAGTTGAAGCCCACTGCAGGACATAGGCCTCCCTCATGGTTTCGATTCCCAGTGTGGGCATGTACCTATGACTTTGTTTTTTAAGTTATATTATATTTGCGAAGTTATAGTAGGAATACCACTCGGTAACGGTAAAGGAAAAAATCGTGAGGAAGCCTGAGTCTCGTCTGAGCTATTCACATACCTCGGCGCCTGAAATCGTCAATCCGCGGCCGGCACGCGTGGCGATTAAGCCCATACTCTCTCCCTGAGAAAAGGCCTGTGCCCTACAGTGGGACGTATATAGGCTGCTTATTATTATCGTACATTATTAAAAGTAGGTATATTCATATTATTATTTATAATAATAATAATAATAATAATAGCCTTGGAGAAGGCTTATGATAGAGTGGTGAGGAATGACCTGTGGTCGGTACTGTCCGTGTATGGGGTGGACAGCGTCTTGCTGCGAGCTCTGAAGTCTCTCTATGAAGACTCCAGTGCTTGCGTTAGAATTAATGGGGCGTATACTGACTGGTTTAGCATTCGCAGGGGTGTAAGACAAGGATGTGTCGCCTCCCCATGGTTGTTCAACTTATTCATGGACAGTTGCCTGACTGATTTGAAAGAGAATGACTTTGGGATAAGGATGGGTGAGCTACTGGTCAAATGCTTGTTATACGCCGACGATCAGGTTTTGTTCGCATTGTCGGTGGAAGACCTGCAGACACAAGTAGCAGTAATGGATGAGGCGTTTAAAAGGAAAGGAATGAACATTAATGTGAGTAAGACAAAAGTAATGGTGTTCGAAAAAGATGATGAAATGACTGAGTGCAAGATAAGGATTAGAGGTGAAAGGGTGGAACAAGTGAAAGAATTTGTCTATTTGGGGAGCCTCTTTACCAGGGATGGCAAGTGTGAAGGTGATATAGAAAGAAGAGTAAAAGCAGGAAATTGTGTAAACGGTGCATTGCACTCCTTTGTGAGCGGCCAAAACATCTCCAAAAGAGCTAGATTGGCTATCCATAATGGAGTGCTAGTCCCAACACTTATGTATGCTAGCGAGACTTGGGTATGGCAAAAGAAGCAAGAAAGTAGGATTAATGCAGTAGAAATGAGGTCCTTGAGAAGTATGTCTGGCGTTACTTTGAATGACAGGATACGCAATAGTGTGATTAGAGAACGTTGTGGACTGAAAGAGGATGTAGTGACAAGAATTGAGAAAGGAATGTTGCGTTGGTTTGGACATGTGGAGAGGATGAAGGAAGAAAGATTGACAAAACAAATATATCGAGCGAATGTGGATGGAAGGGCCGGTAAGGGACGACCCAGACGGACATACTTTGACCAAATAGAGGATGTATTAACAAAGGGCAAGATAAAAAGTACCCGAAACCGGCGTGCGTGCATGCAACGACTAATGAGTGTTGAGGAAGCGAAAGTGATCTGTCAGGATCGTAGCAAGTGGCAGTCCCTGGTCTCTGCCTACCCCTCTGGGATACAGGCGTGAGTTTATGTTATGTTATGTTATTATTTATACAATAATAAAAAAATGTTTGAATGTTCGAGCGACATGAATGCCAGACGTAACAGCAGCCTTAATGCAATTGTGGTAAAAAAACATCTTGTTGTCAGCAGTAACAACAACATAATATTTTTTCAGACCCATGTTAAGAATAGAATGAAATTCACGATCCCATCGCAGAAAATATGTTCTGCCTGCTTGGCAACGCTCAGCATCGCCTCTGAAATACCGAAGAAATACCAAGTGCGAATAGAATTCGTGCGCCGAGGATTGCGTTTATTATATTGCAATATTATGCTAATACATGTCTTTTCTTTCACCCAGTTCGGAGACCCAAGCGAAAGTGAGGAAAAAAGCGAGTGAAGGTAGAAGGTAGGTGGATTATTGACCATCGGGTTACACGGTCGACGGTTTGGCGTGAAACGTTTATAAGTAAGCGTAAATTTTTAGCTTCTTCAGCGCAATGTGTTGCCCGAAATAGACCCACTCGCTTTATTAGCACGGCGAGTTGTTGATTCAACTCAAGGGGTCTTGTTACGTTTGAAATAAGTGTAATAGGTAGGTGGATTATGATTTAAGAAAAGATCATAATGCACGGAGAGGAGTATGTTTGATACCTTTTCTCCACTACAAACTCGACCCAAAGGCAGCTGCTAACATTGTATATTTAATATTCAACAAACAGAATAGGCCGGCTGCCGTCGATAGATGGCAGTCCTTAAGCCAAGTCAGAGGCCTTAGGGCGGCTTGACAACTTCTGACAGTAGACGAGCCACTAGTCTACAAGCCTCCACCAATCCGGACTTGGCCCCCGTGGTGGAGTATGGCCTATACCTTCCTCAGGGAAGAGACCCGTGCCCCTCGGTGGGGACATAATGGGTTGATGATGATGAAACAGAATGGAAATTCTTTACGTTGAAGTATTTTTTTGGAGTTAAAATTGAAAATAAAAGTTTTGTGATCCCCGAATAAAGGAGTCCAAGTGAATATTCTGTATTCATCTTGGTGAGGCGCTGACTTCATGAATATATTTCAGATCCCAAGATAACGCACGGGCGAATTTTCTCTGCAGACTCCTTTTTGGGGCTTCGCCTACGCTCAGTATGAAAGAAACCTCATTTATTTCTAAGTCCCCGTTGTTGGTCTATCGATGGATCTCAAGCAAAGAGAAGCGGAGATTTTCATTTTGCTTTGTCGTTACACGTTTTGACTCACTGGCAAAATCTGCACATCATTTCTGTACTGCCTAACTAGCACAAGATACAAAGTTTTTAAAATTCCGTCCATCCATCCGTCGTCTGTCTGTCTGTCAACGTCTGAATTTCGAAACGAGGACCTCGCCGCACAAGTCCTACTCGCGTTTGGCCGGTTTTTGCTCTGCGTTATGTAATGTAACGCTTCAAACTTCGCCTCGAGACAACATTGCTTCATACGTCAGTGAGGTCAAGCCAAGATTGAATTCCACTAAAAGCTGTACTCGCTGAATATTAGAGAAAACCGGGGCGCAACCCCTGGAGATTGGATCGGGATCGTGTTTCGCGGCGTGCCTCGCTTTTATATAGCTACATTAGCTTTAAAATCTTGCGGCTTGTGGTGCTCTGTAGCCTGTAGTTATCCTATGTAGCGGTCCTTAATGTCTTGTAACATACATTTCGCCTGGCCGAGTATCTCCCAGAACCTTCTTTTAGACAACTGTGGCGTTTTACAACGTAAATCGGATAAAAGCTTAGTGGTTCTTTGTGAAGTTGGCAGAATCGAAATCGAGGTCAAAATTATGTTAAATTTCAATAGGGGCCCAATGTAGACATGTAACTCATCATCATCATCATCAGCCATTTGACGCCCACTGCAGGACATAGACCTCCCTCATGGTTTTCCAAGCTTCCCGGTCTTGTGCCGCCCGCATCCAGCGACTCCCCGCCACCGTAACCAGGTCATCAGACCATCTGATGGGGGCCTTCCCACGCTGCGTCGTCGGGTCCGCGGTTGCCAGATCAGAACTTTTTCGCCCCAACGGCCATCAGTTCTCCTGAGGTGTTCACATACCTTAACGTTTGTAATTGCCAATCCACGGTGGGGACGCGTGGTAATTAGGCCCATTCTCTCTGTCTGAAAGAAAGCCTGTGGCCTGCAGCGGATTACAGTTAGATTATATTTAAAAAAAAAAACTCGTTCGTTTTCGTTCACATTAGTTCAATTAATCTGTACTCAGCATTAGAATGTGAAATACGACAAAGTTCACACAACTTTCAGCACAATTAATGCCTGTATGCGGGATTTAGGAAAGTTTTCCATGCTGGCATTGTTGGTAGAATTGTTCCTATTAAGATTTTGCTCCGAGATAATTTGAAATTTCATGTTGAAGGTTATTTATGTAGGCTTCGAATTTCTTACTACCAACACAGAGAAATAAATAATATAAACAATATCTAATCATAAAACTTAGCCGTAGCAGTGCCAGACCATTTGCCTCTAGATTCGTGAGGTCTGGGATTGGTGCATGCCCAGATGCATGCAAATTCTTGGCCGGCCCGCATTGTACATTTCTACGAAGAAATTCGAGCACTTTTCGACCCCCCTCTAAGGTATGTCTACCAACACATAAATGTAAAAAAAATCTAGTGAATTCTCGTCCCAAAAAATACTCTTCGTATATAAGATCTTGCCAAGTTCCTTGTCTTCGCAGAATTATCAGTATTATAATAAATAAGGAAACTTTAAAATCTACAGATCATACTTGGCATTGGCAAGTTTTCATCGTAGAACTATTCAACATTGAATTTAGATATTTTTCATGACAGCCTTGAGATATTTAAGCCTAAATTGATCACCAAAATATAAAATATATAAAAAAAGAATAATTCTTATCGTGCATACATGTTATAATATTATATTTTCTAAGTTGATTCTATGACTGCCTAAAATATCTTAGTTTTTATACAAGTACCATCTAAAATGCAGCGCTGTGTATACCTTGAATTGGCATAATCCCTAAATCACATGTGTGATAAGCTTCGTCATATTTGCGTGTTTGCTGTTGATGTACCTAATGAATAAAATTAAAATTAAAAACATCTTCTAAAAACTTTGATCTGTACATTAAAAAGTTACACAATTTTTCATTATTCATTATAACACTGATAATTCCGCTAAGACAAGGAACTAGGCAAGTTCTTATAATATCCAGAGTTTTTTTGGGACGCGAAGTTGGCCAGTGTTTTTTTATATTATGTTTTGGTGGGATTTGGTTTTTACAGGTCAATGACGTGTTTGTTCACGGTGAAGGCGTTGGTTTTGTACTCATGTGACTTACTTAGCCTATCTTGGCTGTGAAAGTGCTGCGAGTTTTCTGAGTTATACGTAATGTTCAAAACAAGTTCAGAAGGCCGTAAGCCCTGCGATGGTGCATATTACTTGGCACTAAGAGAAAAGTACACACCTCTTGCGATAGTGTGACAGGTTCCACGTGAGGATCATACAAGAACATCCTTGGGATCATAATAAGACCCGTTGGGATCATAATAAGACCCGTTCAGTGTTAGAGATGGAATGGATGGAAATGTACTTACAAGAGAATATTTATATCAAACTCAGAAACAACAAGTTAACCAATCACAAACAATATCCAATATATACGCCAATGGAAATAAGGGAATAATCAGCCAATCACAGACTCCGAATCTTAGTGCCAGGTTTGAGAAATGCTTGCAAGGCTCGCAACCTTTTTCTGCAGTTTTATTCTCCCAGATAAATATATCGATAGAATATTATTTATTGTACACCAGGGCAGAGTTTCAAAATACTACAATTCGCAGTTTGTTATGGCAATTCGATGTATATTGCGTAGCAGAGTCTTCTTGTTGACCTGTGGGTTAATTGACTTCGCAATTTACATCAAATTGTCATAATAAACTATGAATTGTAGTTATATGAAACAGGTCCGAGGAATAACAATTAAAGCTAAGCTGTATTTATACCTATCGCACTAGAATCCGCAGTGTGTTTCCAAACTTGTATAATGTAAAACTGTAAATCCCACAGCCAGATCGAATTCTACACCAGCGCCATCTTTGGGGATGTAGCAGCGAAGTGACTTAGTGTAGGTGAGAATTCGATCCTTGTTCCGCGCTCAATTCTATCTGCGAGATGTATTAGAATTCGATGACCTGTCAAATAAAAAGTTAGTATCTTGCCCTCGGCCATCTTCGTCCAGCAATTACAAGCAATTTTTCTCAGATCGTCGGTTCAGTGAACTAGTGGGCGACCTACGCAGCGTTTGCTAGTTCGTAGTTTCCACTCAAGAACCTCATCATCCCATCGGTTATCCGTTCTTCGGCAGACGTGACCAGCCCAATGCCACTTCAATTTGCTAATCTTAAAGCCTAAGCCAATGACTTAGCTCTTTGGCAAGTGCCCCTTGTATTATATAACAAATTACAAAAATATGAACTGAAACATTCATGAGCACTACTAATTATTAATTTATTTTCAAGTACGTGATACCGGAATTAACTTAATAATACGAAAATATGTACTGAAACCGTGTGGCGTCGGAGTAAGAATAGCGTCACACCATTTCCTTCCGTGGATGTCGTAGAAGGCGACTAAGGAAATACATTACCAGGAGATGGGCAGCAGCGTCTTCCTGAGATTCCAATCGCCAACCCGCCTGCCAAGCGTGGTGATTATGGGAAAACCCTTCATGGTTAGGAAAACCATAAGAGTGCAGTGGGCGCCAAATAGCTGGTGATGATGTACTGAAACACTCAATAAGTAGTCAGCGTGTTCAAAATATGGTGTTAAATTAGAAACCATGCGCCCAACACTGTTTGAGCAAGCCTTTTTGTATATAACCGGAACGAAATCTATGCTCATACAAAGCATCCAATAGATTACTAGACGCGTGCCTTTTTGTTTCACGAAATCTCCTCTAAGCCTATTTAGATAAAGGCATTGAGCGATTCAATCTCGCCTGGAATAGGGAAAAACCTTATCGAATTTACTGATTTTACTCCCAAGACTTACTAGTCGACCAGCGCAAATAAAGAAATAACTGGATTTTATCACCTCTTCCCCTTTCGTATTAGTGCTATTTGGCTATCGCCAGAGGTCGATGAGAAAAATGTAGTGAATTAATTGTGGGTTATTTGTATATTTCCACCTACAATAGCGTTGTTTAGCATCAGTATTGAGCTCGTGTTATGCGTTCCACAAAAGGGCATAGAACTTCTCAGACAGAGAGAGAGAGAATAAGGTTCATCCAACCCCTAGGGTTGAGTTTTAGTTTAAGACGCATTAGGCTCAGTTTCTGAATTAAAAATTTTTGGTAAGTAAATAGTTAACTGTAGTGCTGTCTCTTCGAATTTCTCAGAAAAGAGCGTGACATAACGTTACTTAATTATTTAGAAATTCTCAATTCCGAAATCGGCCCTTAATTGAAGCGCATAAAAAAATACTTTGGCCTTTGCATCGCACCATCACTCACACTAGATGGGTGAAGGGACCGCTCGGACGCTGCAGTGCCAGGGACATTATGTTTTAGATGGAGTAGGCTTGCCCAGCAACTATACCATCCTGACAGCTTAGCTTAGCGCATTAACACATGTACAATTAGCAAAAATGGGCAATTCCCGACACACGACAGTTGGAGTTTGTTGTTTAAAACAAATAATAAAATTAAAACCCGTAAACAAAATTGTGTTATTCCTGATATTAAAAAACAATAATTGACAAAAACCCTTAAGACTGTCCTTACGTGTAGCATGCTGTCTCGCTCGCATTTAACACTTCATATGATTATATTTTTTATATAACACCTGCTCGTCAATGGCATATTATGTGTCATGCAAACTCAACTTAAAGCAAGTCATTTGTGTCCTATGGTCTAGCCGGGTCATTATAAATGTACTGAATTTCATAATCCCCTAGGGAATTATGAAATTTGAATTTGAAATGCAATCAACATTGAATGTACGAGCTCCTTGCAATCCATGACCAAACGTCAAAATTTGAATATAAACTTTTCATAGAGCCCTACACCAAGAAGAATTTATTCAAAATTAGAATGAAAACTTTTCATAGAGCCCTAAATCAAGGAGAATGTATTCAAAATTAGAATGAAACTTTTCATAGAAACCTGCATGAAGAAGAATTTGCCACTACAAAAAAAAAAACAAATAGAACGAAAAGGCGCTAAACTGCAAATCTTTGTGTTATTTTGTATTTGTCTTCTTTCATTATTGTAAAATTAATAAAGTAAGTAGGTACTTTCTTTTTAATTGTATTATGTTTCATTGCCTCGCAGTGTTTATATAAAGTAGAGTATGCATTTTGGGGATAAAGCAATGTATTTGTCTCGGGCGTTTTTGAACCCCTCGGCCTCGGGGTTCTAGCTTTAACTCCCTCGCTTCGCTCGTGAGTTAACTCTGTAACTCCCTCGCTTCGCTCGTGAGTTAACCCTAGGATCCCTCGTCCTTGGGGTTCAAAATATCGCCCGAGACATAATATACTGCTTTATCCCCTTAATGCATAATCTACTATTTTGTTGCACCAACCCGTGCTGAGGACAATAGGTGTTTAAAATTTCATATGATTGTAATAAAATGAGTTACAGCAGCCTTAAAACAAAAGTTGATGTGAAATACGAACTTCAATGGGGAACTTGCGTCTACCTTAGATTGGAGTGACAATGCTTTTATACTAGCTATTAACCTAGGAAAAATTAAAAAATAAATCAGTGAAAATATTTTTTTCGGGCTTTCCGGGGTCACAAAATATGCGAAAAATAAAGTTATTCTAAAAACAAAAAACTTATTAGATTTTGTTTTGTCATTTTATTCTGAACATAAACATAAACATTTACATACAGGCACATACATTGCTTCTGGCCCCAGACTAGGATACCCTGTGTCGTGGGAACCAGAAACAACGACATCACAAACATGTAAACATCCAAGACCTGGGTTTTTTTTGTCCCCAGCCGGGATTCGAACCCGGGACCTCTCGCACGGTATGCAGATGCACTACCGCTGCGCTACAAGGTCGTAGAACGTTTTCTTATAAGGGTGTACATGCATATTAACATTATTTTACGAGATAACTCAAATATTGATAAACGCTTCTTAAATATAAGTCGTTACGTTAGAGAGTGACGTCATAGTCTACGGTCGATATGTATGGCGCGTTTTAGTACCACGTTGACGTTCTTATTTTTTTATTTAATTTTTTATTGCACTAATTACATTGTAAGTGTACAAGGGCGTGTTTCGACTGGTTATATTACAAAAAGTATTAGTCGCAGAGAAAAAAACATACCGTGTTTATTTATCTTTTAACGTGTCCTCTCCTATTCTATTAAAACATGTTTAGTGCAAGTTCCCCATTGGCGTGTTTCAGGAATCGCGATTTTTTTAAGGTTACCCTGTATATAAGTAGTAGGCGTATAAGCGTATAAGCATATAAGTAGGCGTGTTTTTCACGCAAAACGATGTATTACCGTGAAAACGCATCTATTCGACTTATGGGCAATTCTGACGAGTTGCTTCAAAGCACATTATTATATAATATACACGCACACGTTTAAGGGGTTTTCCCATTTCCACGTTTTTATTGCTTCTTTTTGCCCGACTGCAAAACAAGGGTGAGTTATATTTTTGTGCGTATGCATGTAGGTAAGTATGTCTGTATGGTTCTTTTGTCTCATGTAGGTGGGTCGGACTTAATTGTGTGTGTAGATGCAGAATGCACGTGTACATTGCGCGTAAGTTTGAAATTCAATGGAGCGCTAAGTATCGCTCGAGCCATTGTTTGAGTGTTTGTAAGCACGTCACAACTGTAAGTATGGCTTCCGGCGTCGACGTCGTTTGTTAAAAGAACAGCCGCCTAATTATTTGCAACGATTTAACTCTCAGTTGAAGTGGCAGTGAGCGGGGCATATAGCTCTGAGAACTGATGGCCGTTGGGGCGAAAAAGTTCTGACCTGGTGACCGCGGACTGGACGACGCAGCGTGAGAAGTCCCCCCACCAGATGGTCTGGCGTCTTGGTTACGGTGGCGGGGAGTCGCTGGATGCGGGCGGCACAAGACCGGGAAGCTTAGAAAACCATGAGTCTTATGTCCTGCAGTGGGCGTCAAATGGATGATGATGATGATTTAAATGACAAATTCTTGATAATTTAAATTTTGCTACCTATAATTTAGAGGTGGAACGCTTTGCCGTTGCCTGTTTTTCTTAGGGCGAATAACCTGGGTTTCTTTAAAATAGAATTAACCGGTAATTACGCAACATCTTAGACCCTGTCTTTGTCCTGTCGTTAACCTGTACGAATTAACAAAAAACTATAGAGATCAAGAGCTTGACTGCTTTGGACAAGTAACGGGAAAAACGAATGGCATTTACGATATAAATGTCACTTGGGACGCGAAGTTACAAATAGGCTGAATTCGATTAAACTAACTTACTTATGAGTAATTGAGTAAGTGGTCCCATGTGCTGAGGACGGAAATGTAAGAAACTTAGCAACGCCTTATTTATAAATGGTTTTTTGTAATCAGTTTTTTTATTGCACGCTGCGTTTTCTTTTAGGGACACAAGAAACACGTGGCTATATGATGAGATTCCAACCGCATACTGTGATCGCCAACCCGCCTGCAAGCGTGGCGATTATGGCAAAACCCTCCATGGTTTGTAAAACCATGAGGGAGGCCTAGGTCCTGCAGTAGGCTTCAAATGGCTGATGATGATGATAAGGTACATAAGCACTTATGTCCGGCGATTTCGCAAGAAAAAGGCCGATCAGATTTTCGAAAAATATCGAGCGAATACGGGTGGAATGGCCGGTAAGGGACAAAAGAGACTCGTACTAGCGAAGGGCAAGATAATAAGTAACCGAAACCAACGTTCAGGAATGTCGATGAAACCAAAGATGTTTGTCAGGATCGTGGCAAGCGGCTAACCCTTGTCTCTGCCTAACTCTCCGTTTTACAAACAAGAGTTTATAGGTTGATCCGCTACGGCATGTACAATCGATATCAACCTTTAAACCCGTGCACACTGCTCGGATACATAACCAAAAAAACCGGCCAAGTGCTTGGACTTGCGCACGAAGGGTCCC